>CM051242.1:90790869-93290869 GCA_027917425.1 Gastrophryne carolinensis
GTATCCTGGTTCCCTACAGCTGAAGTCCCACCTTGTTGCTGACAGCCCCTTACCTGGTTGTTTACAATGTAACACAGTAGGGAGCTGGATGTTAGATTGTAGCAGCAGAGCCTCTGTCCTACTTGCTACATTGTATAGCAGTGGCAAATTAATGTGCTACTCTTGGCGCTGCGGTCTGTGTACTTTTACAATGTTTATGCAAACAATTAAAGTAAACCGACACCCATTTCTTTGCTAATGGGTGTTGGTCCAGGATCTGCTACATTCAAACAGGCTCGGGAGGTCATCCAGAATGCTGGAGCCCCCCCTGTGCATTCCCCCACAGAACTCAAGAATGCAGCCCTGTGATTGGTTGCCAGCGGTCATGTGAGTGTGCCCTTTCAGTGGCCAAAACCGAGGATGCAACCCCAACCCATGTGATCCCCAGCGGCCAATTTTGGGGCTGCATTCAGGATCCAGGAAGAGGCAAGAATTTTGCTTGTTCTCGGGGGTGATGTGCGGGGGGCTCCAGCATTCTGGATACCACTCCCATGCATTTCCACACACTTCCACACAGAAGAAAGAGCTAAAACAAGTGCCCAATTTTATAGCCATCATCCCCACCCGATTGCACAAACCTATAAGACCATATAGGCATGGCCAAAGGCAACGTGAATGATCCGTACCTCGACTCCAAGTGATTGGTCAGCACTCCTAGCCTTTGTATTTGTCCCATTCTTTCTGACTGTTTATCAGCCATGTCCTGTTTTGAGTTTTTAGTCCTGGTTCTTGTGTCAAAGCCTTGTTCCTGGTTTATGTCTAGCTCCAAGTTCTTGTTCATGGTCTGTGACCTGTTCCCTGGTCCTGTTCCTGAACATTGTCCTGCTCTGTGGCCCTGGCATTGGATGATGCTTTGCCTAAAAGTACTATTCCAGGTCTATGTGCTGCTGTAAAGTCCAGTTCAGGTCTGTGTTCTAATCCTTGTTCATGGTCTGTCACCTGCTCAGTGCTCCTGCTCCATTTTCCCTGTTCTGGTCATAACCTGGGAGTAAGGTGCAGCTAAACATAAATTATTTTAATGGAGTCTGCAGCAGAACACTTGCTGTGGCTTTGCGTGTCAGGAGACTATTCTGTGACCACCAATGGATTCAACCAAAGGGTCATGATAGATACCGCTATGGAACACTGGAAGTGACTAGACTATTCCGAAAGATGTGCACCTTGGAGGCGATGAAACTTCATGGATGATTTAAAGTAGTACAAGGAGGAAGACTAGAAAGATTAGATGCAGTAGGAGAAGCAATCTATGATCATGAGGGTGATGGCAATGATTGTGCAGTCACACAGGCTCGTGTGAAGTTGTACAGAGCAGATCCTGGTGTGGAACACATGAAATGCATTTAGCGTGGTCAGCACATACACAAGCTGCTAACAAATCAGCAGTAACATGATGTATCAAGGCTTTTTATGTCTATATTTTGTCTAATGCTTATTTGCAATATTACTTTTATTTAAAATATTAGACTTGTGAGATTTAATTTTGTGTATTTAAAAAAAACTCTGCCTAGCTCACTTATACATGCAGATATTCATTCTGTATCTAAGGACACTCTGTATTACTCTTTATCAATTGCTGTAAGAAATGGAGGCAGCAGAGGGAGCAATGGAATCAGTCAATGGCAAAGCCTTAGACTATAATTTATAGAGCATTTATATTTGGTAAGTAGCTAGTAATATCTGTATAATTGCCTTATCTAAGCCCAAGTAGTAAACACATATTTTGTGCTCCCAGTGAAGCTACAGAAATAGAGAATTGTTTCGGTGCCCTATTTTCTAGTTGCTATGGAAACAACCAGTTGATACACTAAGAGGTAAATTAAACTTAGCCATATTATTGCAATGAGATGTAATCAAATTACCGTAAATGTGTTCTGTTTTTCATTGCTAAGCTAGATAAAAAATCTGTATGTAAAAATTAAAAATAGTCATATCAATATCAAATATCACATTTAGTTATTGATGACCTTTCAACTACAGAAAACATTTGGTGCATTACGAAAGAAAAAAAAAGTCAGAGACCAAGGACCGTTATATAGCTAGAATCCTACATGAGACAAGAATGGCAAACATTTCTCTCCCAAAATTGCAGCAATTGGTCTCCTCATTTCCCAGACGTTTACGGATGAAGAAGAGGGGATGATATAAAGGCTCAGAATGGCCCACAGGGGAACAGGAGAATATTTCCGGTGGGCCCCTGGACTTAGCGTGTTTTGTTTTTTACAGTGCTAACAGCCCTAGCATGCTATTTATTTATTATAGGTGACCATTTATTAGTTTAGGTTCTGCATACCACAGCACTTAAATGATGCTGCAGAAATGGCAGTGATCCTATACATATAAAGGACGTTTATGTTATCACTTTTTATCCCCAGCCAAGTGCCCCAAAACAGCCTGTGTTTCCTTTTTTACTAAAGACTTTTCCCAATATTCATAACAACACAAACTGGATGCAGTCAGCCATATTGCTTCCTGGCCAAACAGCCCTGCATACCAACCACCATCCACCCGGGTGCTTTCCAGCAATGTTACATTCAGTTACAGTAACCACAACTCAGCACTGGGGAGCACTTCAACATAACTGCCATTATGTGACAGTTTAGTTGTAACTGAAGTAATTAAAATATGGCTGCCATTTAACATCACATACTTCCTGTTAGTGTTTTTATGAGTATTGGGAAAAGGCTTTAGTAAAATAAAGAAAAACAGGCTGTTTTAAGTCTGGGGATAAAAGGTGATGACATAAACTTCTTTCTGTGTATAAGATCACTTTAAACTGGACCTTCAGCATGAAAAGTCCAAACCTTAAAAACGGTTCCCCGCCATCTAAAATTAATATATTTAAAATTTTTAGTCACTTATTATTCTTTCCCCTGGGCTGCAACTCTGTTCAGGACTCTAGGATGCGGGTGTCGTCATCTTGCCTCAGAAGCATCGAACACTAAGGAGAGTACATGGGGCACAAAAGTACAGGGGGCGGGTTATAGCTGTGCTTTGCACAGGCAGAACAGAGGTGGGGGCAGAAAAGGACAGCAATCCCAGAATGCAGAGCTGCACAGTCGGAAGACACTTCCAGTTTGCAGACAGTCTGAGACTACATGGGCTGCCATCTTGGATTTTTAAAGGTTCATCAAATGCAGTAGATGCAGGTAGGATCATCTGTATGTAGAGGGTGGGGGCAATCTGTATGTAGAGGGTGGAGGAAACATACAAGATAGACTCTTATTCAGAGTGAAGGTCTGGTTTAAGTGATATTGACTAGTCTATAAGACTCATGGGAGGGTTACTCTATATCCTGAATTGGGATGCCCTGCTATGTGAACCCCCTGTCACACCACTGATTGGCTGAGGGGTCCACATGGGAACCAGGAAGAGGTGGGTTTTTGGGCGATCTGTGGGAATACATACAGCAGGGCATTCCAAATCACGATGCCCCACCAGGGGAGGAAAAAAATTAAGATTATTATTATTAAGAAAAAGCTAGCCAACGCTTATTAAAAGCAAGGACTATTAATGCAATGAATATATAAGCGAGCCGTGGCAAGGCCATACAATTTATGCCCCATCCCTAACATTACTAAGCACACCAGAAATTGTGCAGACATTGCTACTTCTTTACACTTGTATGCTTAGTAATGGTAATCTATGTTAATGAATGTATTTTCCGCCCTATAAGACGCACTTTCCCCCAAGATGGGGGGAAATCTCACTGCATCTTATCATGCGAATGTTAAAAAAAACAAACAAAAAAATACATTCCTGATGCTTCCACGCTGTTGGCCTGTGCTCCTGCAGCAGTCAGTCTGCTGCCAACATGAGACACAGACATAGACACATACACATATCTTACCAGCAGATGCCCACTGCCCGCCATAATCACTGCACCTCCACTGCTGATCCCTGAGCCGCCGCTTACAGCTCTGCTGATAGAGGCAGCACTGCTGCCCACCGGCGTCAGCCGCCACACATGTTCCCTGTGCTGTTTCCGACCTGTGGGTGGGGGTGACCTGTATAGCGCCAGCGTCAGTGGCCCGAGTCACAGTCATGGGCCGAAGCCAGCACTGGGAACCGGGTGCGTGGTTGACGGCAGCAGCGCGGTGGGCAGCGGTTCAGCTGTGATCACAGCAGCTTAGGGATCAGCTTAGGGATCAGCAGCAGCAGCGGAGGCGTGGTGATCGCAGTGGCCATCGGCGGCAGGCAGCAAGCATTGGCAAGTAAGATATGTGTATGTATGTGCGCGTTGTCTGTTGAATAGCAGACATTATATGTACTATGTATGTGCGTGTGTCTATGTCAGCCGGGCACTGGCTGCTGCAGGAGTGTAGGCCAGCAGCATGGGAGCCCCAGTAATGTAAGTATAATTTTTGGGGTGGAATGCTGCCAATGCTTGGTGCCTGCCACCGATGCCCACTGTGATCACCACGCCTCCGCTGCTGCTGCTGCTCCCCAAGCTACCGTGATCACAGCTGTGTGGGATGTATGTGGGACGCCTCATACTGCCTGTATGTGGGATGCCTCATACTGCCTGTATGTGGGATGCCTCACACTGCCTGTATGTGGGATGCCTCACACTGCCTGTATGTGGGATGTCTCACACTGCCTGTATGTGGGACGCCTCATACTGCCTGTATGTGGGATGTCTCACACTGTCTGTATGTGGGACGCCTCACACTGCCTGTATGTGGGATGTCTCACACTGCCTGTATGTGGGACGCCTCATACTGCCTGTATGTGGGACGTCTCACACTGCCTGTATGTGGGATGCCTCACACTGCCTGTATGTGGGATGTCTCACACTGCCTGTATGTGGGATGTCTCACACTGCCTGTATGTGGGATGCCTCATACTGCCTGTATGTGGGATGTCTGACACTGCCTGTATGTGGGATGCCTCACACTGCCTGTATGTGGGATGCCTCACACTGCCTGTATGTGGGATGCCTCACACTGCCTGTATGTGGGATGCCTCACACTGCCTGTATGTGGGATGCCTCACACTGCCTGTATGTGGGATGTCTCACACTGCCTGTATGTGGGATGCCTCATACTGCCTGTATGTGGGATGTCTGACACTGCCTGTATGTGGGATGCCTCACACTGCCTCTATGTGGGATGCCTCACACTGCCTGTATGTGGGATGCCTCATACTGCCTGTATGTGGGATGTCTGACACTGCCTGTATGTGGGATGTCTCACACTGCCTGTATGTGGGATGCTTAACACAGCCTGTATTTTGTATGCTTCACTGCCTGTATGTGGGATGCCTCACACTGCCTGTATGTGGGATGTCTCACATTGCCTGTATGTGGGATGCCTCACACTGCCTGTATGTGGGATGTCTCACACTGCCTGTATGTGGGACGCCTCATACTGCCTGTATGTGGGATGTCTCACACTGCCTGTATGTGGGACGCCTCATACTGCCTGTATGTGGGATGTCTCACACTGCCTGTATGTGGGACGCCTCATACTGCCTGTATGTGGGATGTCTCACACTGCCTGTATGTGGGATGTCTCACACTGCCTGTATGTCACAAATATTCCAAAATGCCGATGCACACTTACCAGTGATAGTCTTTTGGGTGCCAGGCCGCGGTGGCGCCGCTTCAAATCCAGAATGTACACAAAAGGCCAGCACACCATATAGAGCAAGTAAGCTTGTATTAATCAGCATACAAGAATAATAAAGCCATATTATATGGCTTTATTATTCTTGTATGCTGATTAATACAAGCTTACTTGCTCTATATGGTGTGCTGGCCTTTTGTGTACACTGCCTGTATGTGGGATGTCTCACACTGCCTGTATGTGGGATGTCTCACACTGCCTGTATGTAGGATGTCTCACACTGCCTGTATGTGGGATGTCTCACTGTTAGGCACTTACCTCGTCGCCGTTCCTGGTCCCGCGGCGCGCTGTCGGGTGGCCCCCGGCGGGCTGCTGCCCGACGGTCCCCGGGTCTGCCGACTCCTCGGCGCCGTCGTGGGGACCAGGGGCCGGCGGTGCAGGACGCCGTCGAATGCCGCGCTGCAGCCCGCTCCGCGCGGCTGCGCGGCCCTGCTGGGCTCCCTCGTGATGCGGCGCTTCCCCCTCCTGGCGGGGGCGCGCCCGATCCTCAACGTGCTCGCGCGCGCGCGCGAGCACGTCTTCTTTATGCCTCCCAGCTGCGCCTTTCCCAGCGCGCCCGCCGGGGGCAAGTTTGAAATAAACCTATCTGTGGCTGGATCCTGGGAGCGGACCCAGGGACTGGTCGGCCTGTCTGGCCTGGGCCGTCCAGCTCCTGGGACCGCTCCCGTTTTCTATGTATGCACCAATCAGTGTGATTCCCTCCATTGTTCCCTTTCCCCAATGGCCAGTATTCCCTATAAAGCTGCACTGCTTCAGTATCCCAGTGCCCGTTATAGCCTCTGGGTTCTGGAAGTGTGTTCACATTGTCTTTCATTATTATTCGGCTTTGGACCTTGACCTCTCTCGCTTGCTGCCTGCCCTGACCTTTTGCCTGCCTGACCACGATTCCGCCTGACCCCTCTGATACCTCGCACCGTGACCTCCTGGATTTGACCTCGGCTAGTTTGACTATTCTTCGTTACCTCCTTCGGATACCTCGCCCCGTGACCTCCCGGTTTTGACCTCAGCCTGTATTTGGACTTCCGCCATCTGGCATCCTCATTTGGGACTCCCTGCCGTTCATCAGTCTCCACCTTAAGCTGGTAATCTTTGCGCCCTATAAGTCCTGGGGGTAACCGAGTAGGAGAGGCATTACCCGTGTCTCCTACAAGCGGGGACTTGTCTATAGGCAGAAGAGGCGGTGGAGATTGGGGATTATCAGCTCAAGTCAGACAGGTGTCCGGTACAGTCCTGACAGTATAACGGGCCAGAAGAATGGACCAAATCCTGGAACAGGTGCAAGCCTTAACAGCGGCGGTAGAGCACCTGGCCCACCGGGTTGCGGCCCAGGAGAACCGTCCTGCTCCTATCGTCCCCAGTCCTCAGGGGACTCCGGCCGCAATTTCTGTGGAACCTAAAATTCCACTCCCAGAAAAATTTCATGGCGACAGGGCAAGGTTTGCCAACTTCCGGGACTCTTGCAAATTGTATTTCCAACTTCGTCCTGTCTCTTCGGGGTCACAAGAGCAGCGGGTCGGGCTGATTATCTCGCTTCTTCAAGGAGATCCACAATCCTGGGCCTTTAGCTTATCATCCCAGGATCCTGCTCGTCTCTCTGTGGACAATTTCTTTTCCGCGATGGAAGTTCTGTATGGTGATCCCGACAAAGGGGCCACGGCTGACGCTAAACTGCGTACTCTTCGCCAGGGACGCCGTCCAGCCGAAGATTACTGCTCAGAATTCCGACGCTGGGCAGTGGACTCTCGCTGGAACAATCCTGCTCTCTGCGGCCAATTCCGGCTTGGATTGGCCGATTCCATTAAGGATACTTTGGTGAATTATCCCTAGACGAGTTAATGCACCTCGCCATTCGCATAGACCGTCGTCTTCGGGAAAGGCGCCAAGAAAAAGGGTCACATTCCGAGTCAGTTTTAAGATCTGAGGCCCCAGTAGCGCAACCTGTGGAAGAACCCATGCAACTGGGCGCCACAAAACTTACCGAAGTTGAAAGACGTCGTCGCTTATCCGAGGGGCTGTGTCTGTACTGTGGCGGAACTGGCCACATGGTCAGAGTATGCCCAAGGAAGCCGTCGGGAAACTTCAGAGCCTAGGGGGTTTCGAGGGGGCCCTCCTAGGCTGTAAGGTATCACCTCATGTATCGTCACCAGTTCTTATTCCGGTTCAGCTTGAAGTTGATTTTAAATATCTAAATTTGAAAGCTCTCTTAGACTCCGGAGCAGCAGGGAACTTCCTTGACTCTGAGTTAGCTCAGAGTTTAGGAATTACGCTGCAGTCCTTGCCAACACCCATCCGAGTCTCTGCCATTGATGGCACACCTGTGGCAGGGGGATTAGTTCAGTTTAGAACCCTTCCTATACAGTTTAAGGTGGGAGCTAATCATTCTGAAGTGAACATTTTTCTGGTCTTGAGCATGCCAAGCACCCCTCTAATTCTGGGATTGCCATGGTTACAGGAGCACAATCCCCAAATTGACTGGGTCTCGGGACAAATCATAAAGTGGGGGCACCAATGTTTTCAGAGTTGTTTGGAACTCCCGGTTCGGGTCACGCAACTAGCTCCAACTAGAGTTCCCACTCCGTACCTAGAATTTGCTGACGTCTTTTCTGAAAAGGCGGCAGACAAACTTCCTCCCCATAGACCGTGGGACTGCCCTATTGAACTCCTTCCTGGTACCATGCCTCCTAGGGGAAGAATATTTAATTTAACCCGAGCTGAGAATCAGGCCATGCGGGAATATATTGCAGAAAATCTGGAAAAGGGGTTTATCCGGGCATCTTCTTCCCCAGCAGGAGCAGGGTTTTTTTTTGTGGAGAAGAAGGATGGGGGACTCCGCCCATGTATTGATTATCGCGGTTTAAACAATATTACCATCAAAAATAAGTATCCCCTACCCCTTATTGAGGGGCTGTTTACGCAGGTGGCTGGGGCTCAAGTCTTTTCTAAGCTGGATCTCCGGGGGGCCTATAACCTCATCAGAATTAGGCAGGGGGATGAGTGGAAAACGGCCTTCAATACCCTCGAAGGGCATTATGAGTATTTGGTAATGCCATTTGGGTTATGTAATGCCCCCGCGGTCTTTCAAAGTTTTGTAAACGAAATTTTCAGGGACTATCTTGGCCGTTTTGTAGTCGTCTATTTAGATGACATTTTGATTTTTTCTTCATCTCTTGACGAACATCGCAAACATGTGCGCATGGTCTTGCAAAAACTCAGGGAAAACTATTTATATGCTAAGTTAAAAAAGTGCCAACTTGAAGTATCAGAGGTTCCTTTTCTCGGTTATATTATTTCTAAATCTGGTCTATCCATGGATCAGTCTAAAGTGAAGGCAGTATTAGAATGGGAGCAGCCCAGGGATCTGAAAGGCCTGCAAAGGTTTTTGGGCTTCGCTAATTTTTATAGGAGGTTCATTAAAAATTTTTCTTCTCTAGTGACCCCATTGACAAATCTTACCAAGAAAGGGGGGTATCCGTCAGTTTGGCCGGTTCAAGCTGTCCAGGCCTTTGAGAAATTGAAAGGAGTCTTTAGTTCCGCTCCGATCTTAGTTCATCCAGACGGCCAATTGCCCTTTTTTGTGGAGGTGGATGCTTCTGAAATTGCTGTGGGGGCGGTTTTGTCACAATATCGCGGGTCACCTGAACGCCTTCACCCTTGTGCTTTTTTTTCTAAGAAATTCTCGGGGGCTGAACGAAATTATGATATCGGTAACCGAGAATTGTTGGCTATCAAGTTGGCCTTTCAGGAATGGAGACACTGGCTGGAGGGGGCTCAGTACCCAGTTACAGTCTTTATGGATCATAAAAATCTAGAGTACATCCAATCCGCAAAAAGACTAACTCCAAGACAGGCTCGCTGGACCTTGTTCTTTTCCCGGTTTAACTTCTCTATAACCTATAAACCTGGGTCCAAAAACGTTAAAGCGGATGCTCTGTCTCTGAGTTTTTCTTTCTCTGATTTACCCGAAAGGATGGATATTCCCATCTTGCCCCACTCCCTGGTGGTAGCCGCCATCCAACCTCAACTTCCTGATCTGGCTCAATTCCAGGCCGAGGCTCCACCTGAAAAACCTGAGTCGGTCCAGTTTGTGCCTTCTCTCTACCGCACTGCCTTTTTGTCTCATTTTCACAATACTAAAACAGCGGGTCATCCGGGGGTAAAGAAAACTATTGCTTTATTGACTCGCCAAGTTTGGTGGCCATCCATTAGAAGGGATGCACAGAAATTTGTCCTAGCCTGTAAGGTCTGTGCTCGGAGTAAGTCTTTAAGACACTCTCCTGAAGGCCCTCTACTACCATTGCCCATTCCTGCCTCACCGTGGACCCATTTGGCCATGGATTTTGTTACAGATCTTCCCCCTTCCCAGGGATATACCGTTATTTGGGTAGTAGTGGACCGCTTTAGCAAAATGGCTCATTTCATTCCATTAAAAAAGCTTCCCACAGCTCAAATATTAGCTCAACTCTTTATCACTCACATTTTTAGAATCCACGGTATTCCAGTAGACATTAGGGTCGATTCAAAGAAACATGTAACAGCTTTGATTTGGGTGCCGATCATCCTATTTTTCACGTCCGCTCGTGCGTTCGTATGAACTTGCGAGTGATTCTATAAGCAAATACGTTTCTATCCTAAAATTTAGGTCCGTTCGTATGGCAGTTCGGGAATCAGACCTATGTCAGTTTCCATCCTGAATTTTCCGTTTCATTTCTCAGGTTGCAACATTGGTTTTGCCCTTTTTCCTTTTTTGTCTGGACGTAAATCCTTCTGATCTTGCGGCTGCGCACTACAAACTTACCTCATTAAAGTGCATTCTAAATATTTGGTCTTATTTTTCTTTATTTCATTCATTTTGTAGTAACCAACCATTAATGAATGCATTTGCATAAGTAAATCTTACTTTGTTTAATTTTTAGTTAACTTGCATTTTTTACTTGTGGATTTAATTTTAATATTTTGGCTTCAAATGGTACAACTTAAAATGTTGTGTGTGGTTACCCACACCCTCTACATACAGATTGCTCTCAAAAATTAAAAAACACCCAGCAACTTCTGCATGTTATGAGTCTAGAAACAGCCAAGATGGCGGCTCAGGTATTCTCGGGCAGCCTGCAAACAGAAAGGGCCTTGTGACTGTGTTGCTCTGCATTCTTTGATTTCTGACCTTTCCGTGCCCCCAGCTCTGCTGTGTCTGTGCAAAATACAGCAGTAACCCACATCCTGCACTTTATCCCGCTCTCCTCTCCTCAGTAAGTGTGATGCATCTGACCAAAGATGTGCTTAAATAATTAAACAAAGCAAAGGTAAACAACTACACCAATAAATGCAATCTAAAAATATTATTCAAGTACATCAATTTAAAAATAAATAACAAAGGACATAAGTTTCTTTAATTAACGCAAATAAATTGCAAAATAAAGGTTTACATGCAAAGGACTAATTAAGGTCCACATTAAAATGCTTTTATAAGGCATACATGAATCAGGTATGCATTGCCATACAATTTATGGCCTCGGCCATGCTGATACATGCAGTTCATTGGAGCTCAAGACGCGCAGACTCCTCCACATAGCCAAAAAACCTGTTCAAGAACAGCAATCCGACTGCTAAAAGGTGTCGGCAGTGGCTTTCTTTTAAAACGTATTTAGAGGTTTGAAAACTGTTCTCTGAATCACACCTAAACACATTGGATTATCCTAAGTTTTACGTTTTGATCCTAAGTTTTAGGATTGGATCCTAAGTTTTACGTTTTGATCCTAAAACTTAGGAACGAACTTGCGATGATCGTAAGAGCATATACGCATTCGTACGTAGGCTCGTGCGAGTCGGAAATGGCCAAAAAAACAGGAAAAAATGACAAACACCCACCCAAACTTACGATTCTCGATCCGAAATCAATTAACTTTTGCTCTTTGAATCGAGGGGATTGTTTCAGATAGGGGGGTCCAATTTGTCTCCCGGTTTTGGAGGGCTTTCTGTACTAAGCTGGGCTTCACCGTCTCTCTTTCCTCGGCTTTCCACCCTCAGTCGAATGGGCAAACCGAAAGAACAAACCAATCTTTAGAACAGTATTTGCGTTGTTTCACGGCTGATACTCAGACGGATTGGGCCTTCTTCCTACCGTTTGCTGAATTTGCATTAAACAACGCTTCACATTCTTCCACGGGGGTTTCTCCCTTCCATTGTGTCTATGGCAAAGATCTGAAGTTCTCAGCCCTTTCAGACCAACCCTCTAGAGTTCCCTCCTTAGATGAATGGGTTTCCAAATGGCCAGGGTTATGGAATAAAATCCAGCAACATCTAACTAAGGCCGTTCTTCAACAGAAAAAATTTTCAGATCGTAAACGTTCTTCTAATTCTGGTTATGAGGTGGGGAACTGGGTTTGGCTTTCAACCAAGAATCTGGCCTTACGCCAGCCCTCCGCTAAGTTAGGCCCTACATTTATCGGCCCCTTCCCCATAACACGAAAAATCAATCAGGTTACGTATCAGTTATCCCACCCTTCTTCCATGAAAATCTGTAAATCCTTTCATGTTTCACTTCTTAAGCCTGCAAGAAACCATGAATCCAATAGTCCTCCTAGTCCTGTGTTAGTCGATGGGCATCAGGAGTTTGAGATTGCCCGGGTTCTTGATTCCCGCTTTTTTAGAAACTCTCTTCAATATTTAATTGACTGGAAGGGGTACGGCCCGGAAGAAAGATCTTGGGTTCCGGCCAGAGAGGTTCATGCGCAGAATTTGGTAAAGAGATTTCACAGGGAGAATCCTCTGAAGCCCAGCTTGGAGGGTCCAGTGGCCCCTCCTCAGGGGGGGGGGTAATGTTAGGCACTTACCTCGTCGCCGTTCCTGGTCCCGCGGCGCGCTGTCGGGTGGCCCCCGGCGGGCTGCTGCCCGACGGTCCCCGGGTCTGCCGACTCCTCGGCGCCGTCGTGGGGACCAGGGGCCGGCGGTGCAGGACGCCGTTGAATGCCGCGCTGCAGCCCGCTCCGCGCGGCTGCGCGGCCCTGCTGGGCTCCCTCGTGATGCGGCGCTTCCCCCTCCTGGCGGGGGCGCGCCCGATCCTCAACGTGCTCGCGCGCGCGCGCGAGCACGTCTTCTTTATGCCTCCCAGCGGCGCTTTCCCCAGCGCGCCCGCCGGGGGCAAGTTTGAAATAAACCTATCTGTGGCTGGATCCTGGGAGCGGCCCCAGGGACTGGTCGGCCTGTCTGGCCTGGGCCGTCCAGCTCCTGGGACCGCTCCCGTTTTCTATGTATGCACCAATCAGTGTGATTCCCTCCATTGTTCCCTTTCCCCAATGGCCAGTATTCCCTATAAAGCTGCACTGCTTCAGTATCCCAGTGCCCGTTATAGCCTCTGGGTTCTGGAAGTGTGTTCACATTGTCTTTCGTTATTATTCGGCTTTGGACCTTGACCTCTCTCGCTTGCTGCCTGCCCTGACCTTTTGCCTGCCTGACCACGATTCCGCCTGACCCCTCTGATACCTCGCACCGTGACCTCCTGGATTTGACCTCGGCTAGTTTGACTATTCTTCGTTACCTCCTTCGGATAACTCGCCCCGTGACCTCCCGGTTTTGACCTCAGCCTGTATTTGGACTTCCGCCATCCGGCATCCTCATTTGGGACTCCCTGCCGTTCATCAGTCTCCACCTTAAGCTGGTAATCTTTGCGCCCTATAAGTCCTGGGGGTAACCGAGTAGGAGAGGCATTACCCGTGTCTCCTACAAGCGGGGACTTGTCTATAGGCAGAAGAGGCGGTGGAGATTGGGGATTATCAGCTCAAGTCAGACAGGTGTCCGGTACAGTCCTGACACTCACACTGCCTTTATGTGGGATGTCTGACACTGCCTGTATGTGGGATGCCTCATACTGCCTGTATGTGGGATGTCTGACACTGCCTGTATGTGCGATGCCTCACACTGCCTGTATGTGGGATGCCTCATACTGCCTGTATGTGGGATGTCTGACACTGCCTGTATGTGGGATGCCTCACACTGCCTGTATGTGGGATGCCTCACACTGCCTGTATGTGAGATGCCTCACACTGCCTGTATGTGGGATGCTCACACTGCCTGTATGTGGGATGTCTCACACTGCCTGTATGTGGGATGTCTCACACTGCCTGTATGTGGGATGCCTCATACTGCCTGTATGTGGGATGTCTGACACTGCCTGTATGTGGGATGCCTCACACTGCCTGTATGTGGGATGCCTCACACTGCCTGTATGTGGGATGCCTCACACTGCCTGTATGTGGGATGCCTCACACTGCCTGTATGTGGGATGCCTCACACTGCCTGTATGTGGGATGTCTCACACTGCCTGTATGTGGGATGCCTCATACTGCCTGTATGTGGGATGTCTCATACTGCCTGTATGTGGGACACCTCACACTGCCTGTATGTGGGATGTCTCACACTGCCTGTATGTGGGATGTCTGACACTGCCTGTATGTGGGATGCCTCACACTGCCTGTATGTGGGATGTCTCACACTGCCTGTATGTGGGATGTCTCATACTGCCTGTATGTGGGACACCTCATACTGCCTGTATGTGGGATGTCTCACACTGCCTGTATGTGGGATGCCTCATACTGCCTGTATGTGGGATGTCTCACATTGCCTGTATGTGGGATGCCTCACACTGCCTGTATGTGGGATGTCTCACTCTGCCTGTATGTGGGATGTCTCATACTGCCTGTATGTGGGACGCCTCATACTGCCTGTATGTGGGACGCCTCATACTGCCTGTATGTGGGATGTCTCACACTGCCTGTATGTGGGATGCCTCACACTGCCTGTATGTGGGATGTCTCACATTGCCTGTATGTGGGATGTCTCACACTGCCTGTATATGGGATGCCTCACACTGCCTGTATGTGGGATGTCTCACACTGCCTGTATGTGGGATGCCTCACACTGCCTGTATGTGGGATGTCTCACACTGCCTGTATGTGGGATGCCTCACACTGCCTGTATGTGGGATGTCTCACATTGCCTGTATGTGGGATGTCTCACACTGCCTGTATGTGGGATGTCTCACACTGCCTGTATGTGGGACGCCTCATACTGCCTGTATGTGGGATGTCTCACACTGCCTGTATGTGGGATGTCTCACACTGCCTGTATGTGGGATGTCTCAAACTGCCTGTATGTGGGATGTCTCACACTGCCTGTATGTGTGACGTCTCACACTGCCTGTATGTGGGACGCCTCATACTGCCTGTATGTGGGACGCCTCATACTGCCTGTATGTGGGATGTCTCACACTGCCTGTATGTGGGATGTCTCACACTGCCTGTATGTGGGATGTCTCACACTGCCTGTATGTGGGATGTCTCACACTGCCTGTATGTGGGATGTCTCATACTGCCTGTATGTGGGATGTCTGACACTGCCTGTATGTGGGATGCCTCATACTGCCTGTATGTGGGATGTCTGACACTGCCTGTATGTGGGATGTCTGACACTGCCTGTATGTGGGATGTCTCACACTGCCTGTATTTGGGATGCTTAACACAGCCTGTATTTTGTATGCTTCACTGCCAGTATTTGGGATGCCTCACACTACCTGTATTTGGGATGCACATGATTGCCTTTAATGTGGGATACTGCTCACTGTCTGTAGGTTGGGGTTTGTAATGAGGAAATTGGGGAGAATTCTGCACACTGTTGGTAATAGGGGGGTTGGGGGTACTTTAGCACACCATTTGGTTCAGAATATATTTCTTCTTATTTTCCTCTTCTAAACCCTGGGTGCATCTTATAGGGCAAAAATGCTTCCATAAAACATACACTTTCTAACGTAAGAAAAAAAATTAAAAACCACAGAATCAGTTCAGCATCTTGAGGACATTCTTTTGGCACACAAAAAAATACACTTTCAAAAATTCCATTTGTAACTTAAAGTACTAAAGTATAAAAATACATTTATCTGCACACTTTATTGAGTGTTCTTAAAACTTTACGTAAATGCTGGGGATAAGGTAGAGAACTTTTCACTTTCTAAAAAATAATGGCCGCTAAGTCACATTTATATTAAGGCCATTCTTCAATCAAATAAAAGAAACAATACATTTACCTTTTACCCCCTCCCTACAATCGCTGATAGTCTGGCGCTCTGACACCTGATTGCCCCATCCAGGTCCCGTGCCACCATCGTCATAGGAACTATGGCATGGCCCCTTCATTCTTGGCGATGTCTATAAAAAGTCTATAGACATAGATATAGGCTATGTGAACATTTGGTTCTTCAACCCAACACACCAGCCACACATGCCCTAAAGGGTTTTTTGACAGATGCTCCATGCAGCTTTCTTCTATTGTCCAGCCCTCCCGTTAATTTCCCCCACTCCCACCCTGTTCTCTCAACAAGATGTGGTCTGTAACACCCTCACATGGCTCCTTGACAAACAGTAAGTTGTACTGTTTTATTTCTCTGACCCCTGACTTCTACTTCCCTTTTGCTTAAACCCTTAATCCACACTTGTACTAAGTGAATACTAGCCCAACAAAATGCCCAGTTCTCCTGAACTTTTGGACATGGCAGTGATGTGATCACTAATCTCAAAATGACATAGTAATATTTATTGATCTATAAATGTGGCTTTTATGCTTTGCAGATATTATAAATGTGGTGGAGATATTTACATTTGTCATTGCCAAACTTCCTGGTTCATTCATGTTTTAATCTTTTGGCATAATTACAATAATATATCAGTATTTGCAGTTCCCTGTAAGAATTTAAGTTTGAAATCGCAAATAAATCATCTTTCAAACAGATGTGTGGATTATAGCAATAGTCACACTGAGTCAAGTGATATTGGTGGCTGTACAGTCTTTGCATGTTCTCCTTTCCATAAACCCATACACACCACGTGACCTAAAAGAGATTTCGACACATTTGGATATACTCTTTTGGGGATTCCTCTAAGGCACACCTACACACATATATTGTAAATATACAAAATTTAGTTAAGTGGTGCATTGAGAGAAAAAACAAAAACCTTTTTTTAGATTTCGGCACATAGATATCAGGTGGAAAACATTTTGTCATACAGCTGATAATGTTGATATACATATTAGTTGGATGTTGTGTTAGATTTGGAGGCTATTGTATGTTGGAATAGTATATATGTAACTGCCACTGTAGTGGCCAAATATTGGGGTTGTACATAAAATGCAGTAATCTCTTCATGAGGTCCCCCTTTTACTTCCACTTCCAGAATCCCATTGGAATCTCAAAGCATGGGGAACAGGTGATTAAACCAAAGAGGGAGGAGCATGAGGTAAGATGATGGCAAGCATCTATCAAACTTGATTCCATTCAAACTTGATTCCGTTAGAGACACCCTTTCTGGACTATGGGGTGACCTACAATAGGGTATAGATCATTTATATTACCATGTTACATTGCAGCCCATTAGTTTTTTTCTAAAATTGAGAACACAAAGTCCCCATTTTTTTCTTGCAGTTGCACATGTTTTGAAGTTCTAGGTACAATGTTCCTCCCAAAAGCTACAAGACCTACAGGGGTAATATTCACAAATGATGTGAAATACAAATATAGACACTGAGAGAACCCTGGTATGGTATAGGAATTTCAGAAAGACCCTTCTAGGATGACTAGCACTGGTACCACTGCTCACTAGAGGAGATACTGTTGGACTCGCTACCTGAGAGCATATATTCTGACCCTGACTCGCTCCCTGAATCCAATTCCATCATATAAGCCGCTGCTTCCTGTGCAACTTCTACCAGCCATTTCATCTAATGACCATTTCATCTAATGACCATTTCATCTAATGACCAAATCTTTCACAAAATCAAAACCCTATGGGGGATGACTGTACTAGCTAAAAGCCTAGAACTAAAGCCTAAACCTAAAGCCTAAAGCCTAGAACTAAAACCTAGAACTTAAAAAATAGAAACACACAAATAATAAAAGTACACAATAAACAGTCCGGAATAATAAAAATATAGAAAAAAAGTGTATATCTATGATCCGACATGAAGTGGTAAACTCAGCAGGAGCAGCAGATCCAAACGATTTCCTGGGTGGGCGGGGGGGATGGGGGGCACAGTGTTTGGGGCTCAGGGGGGATAGGGGGAGAAGGATACAGGACTATTAATTTGGTTCAAGGGGTTTACAGCAGTCCCAGGGACAGCAGGGCTGTACACAGTGGGAGTCCTATTAGTGACGGTCCCAAAAAAGGAGGGGTGAAGGTCCAGCTAAAGAAGTCTTCTTCGGAAAACCATTCTGGCTCTGCAAGTCTGGGAGAGTGTGTTTGAAGGCATAGGATCTGCTATAGCGAACACATACCCTCCTGGACATGGCCAAAACATCCGCCAGACCAACAAATATTTTTAAGAAGCGTTTGACGGCCTTGTTGAAGAAGAAATGGTGACTGGGGACATGCCAACTGGACTGGGCACACCCCATTAGTTGCCTAAAGGCAGATGGCTCAACCAAGTGGTATGGCAGTGACTACATCACCAACAACTTGGCCAGGTGTGAGTTCAGCCGCACGACAACAAGATGACTGGGTGCATATTATTGTTTGGTGGATATAGGTTCTATTATAGATAACTGACGGGATGAAGGAGGAACACTAGATGGCGATGACAAGACTGAGACTGTACTGCCTATGGAAGAGGCCTTGCTGCTAGACAGATGACAGGTTATAGGAGCCGCAACATCATCAGCAGTAGCAGCTCAAGAGCAATAAGGTTTTGATGGGGCATTTGCCACACATTTTGATTGTCCCAGGCAGCCTTGTGATGCCGCTTACGTACTTACGTAGAGCTGTAGTTCCTAGATTTGTGCCCTGGCCACGGCTAACTTTCTGCTTGCAGATCTGACACTTTGCAGGTTTTGTTCCTCTGGGAAGGTGCAAAAGAATTGCCACATAGCAGAGTACCATACATAGCGTGCCTGTCCAACACCACTGCCACCAGACTTTGCTCCTCCTCTGGCAAGCAATTTTCTGGAGTCTGCAAAAGCAGCATCAGTGTCGCTGTCATCTGCTCATGAGTGGACCATACCAGCAGACCTAGCCCTGTGCTGTTTTGCAGATGATCTTGCCCTACTTTTGCTCGGCTGTTTGTCGCTGCTTGTGTCAGAAGTACACCCCTGCTCGGACAATGTCCCTGCCTTGTTGCCTGGTTCCCAGGTCCTTTCCAAAATTACATCATCATACTCCTCCTCCTGATCCCCACCATTTCCCTTTTCTGATGTTTCATTATGGTCTACATGTCTCCCCACACCACAACCAGCTTCATAACTGCCAGTATGTCCATGTCTACCACCACCCCCCCTGCCACAGCTTTGTGTCTCGGACCCCGCTTCCCCCTCCACCAGCTTCGTAACACATTCCAAAGGTTGACTGTCATCAAACTATTTTTCCTCATCACTATCCATAGCTACTGGGCTGCTGAGAAAAGCTGGTGCCCCACTAGGAGGTGGCAGTAAAGAGACAGATGATGGAAGAGAAAGGCTTCTTTTACTGTGACATGTAGCTGTAGTGGACGAAGAATCCACTGAAACCTGGCTCAAAGTCATTGCTTCAGAATCTTCCTCTTGCTTAGATGAGCGAGAGCGAGTCAACCAAAGCACAATGAATGCATTGCTTGAAATAACACGCCCACTGCAGGAAATGGACAACTCTGACTTGCTGATGCTGTTACTACTACCACGTACATTACTGCTGCTGCAGTGGCGGCCTGAGCAAATGGATGCTGCCGCTACTATGGCTGGGCCTGGGCAAATGGCTGGTGCTTCTTTTACTGGGCCTCGGCATATGGCTGCTGTCCAAAGTGTTGGTACTGGCACCAATATCCTTATCCTTAATGGCAGGAGGAATTGCAGGGATTTTTTTCCTCTACCCCCGTCCTTTCCCACCCCTTACTTTCCCACACATTTTACTTAAAATTTCCTAAAACAGATAGATGTTCCCTAACATATTCCTTGGCAGGTGAAAATGATTCTTTTTTTTTTTTTACTGTTTTTAACAAAGAGGCACTGTGGACCCCAACTTAGAGAGAGAGACAGCTAAAACAGAGCTGCCCCTCCCCCGCAAAAAAATCCTTGGCAGTTAAAAAATATTATTTTTTTTAAACTGTATTTAACAAAGAGGCACCATGGACCCCAACTTAGAGAGAGACAGTGCATGCACACTTAAAACAGAGCTGCCCCCTTGTTTTTTTTAAACTGTATTTAACAAAGAGGCACCGTGGACCCCAACTTAGAGAGAGATGAGGCCTGCACACCTAAACAGAGCTGCCCCCCCCAAAAAAAATTCCTTGGCAGGTGAAAAAGATTACTTTTTTGACTGTATTAGTGTACCTCAAGTTCCCCAACGCAGTGACAGGGGCCAGCTAAACCAGACAGATGTTGGCACAAAAATTAAGAAAAACCCTCACTGAAGTTTTCTGACTTTACAGGGTGGACTACACAGTCCAGCAGATCCCAGTGCAGGGAGAGGCAGAGGCAGTTTTTCTGTGCGGCACACCCTCCCAGCATCCCACTGTGCCCACTTTCTTTCCTGTCTCTTCTTTTTTCCTTTGCTGTGGTTCAAAATGCCCTAAACTGTCCCCAAACTGTCCCTGCTCTAAGAGCAGTGCCTCTCTCCTCAGCAGCCAGCTTGATAATGGTGGATAGATGGCGCATCACGTGACTTTCTCGTGCAACAGCGTCTCCAGATTGGCCCAGCTAACTGGACTTCTTAAGCTGCGACCATGTTAGCCTGTCTCCCTGCTTCTCCTTGGCTGGCCGTGACCTGTTGGGTGGTGCCGGTGAAATACTGCCAAGTTTGTCTTTCGCATTCTGCTATGAACTACAAGAAGTTCGGGTTCGCTGTGAACTGAACTTTTCCTGAAATTCGGGTCAAAACTGTGTTTTACCGGTTTGGTTCGCTCAACTCTATGTAAGACCCATTCATAAAATAAGATTCATTCATAAAAAGCAGATAAATGAATGAATCTGATTTTATGAATGGATCTTACACATTTACTATTACTGTTTACTATGAGGTAAAATCAGCCTCAGCCTGCATTAGAAGATTTCAGTTGCTTGACCGATGAGGACTTTATGTAATATATACACCCACCATCGATGAAGCAACTGAAATCTCCAAATGCAGGTTCCAAACACAGATAAACAGCAGTAGTAGTTCTCATAGTAATGTGATCCATTCACAAAAAATGGCAATCTAGATGAGATTTTTTTAAATGGATCTATTTACTATGAGATCCAGATGTCCAGTCGCCTACGTCCACCCACCCCTCAAAAATGTCCCCCAACATAAAAATAAAAAAGTCTGGAACAGTCACTCAGATCACCACAGAAAGAGGCCGGCGCCCGGACGCTTTGTGTTTATATGACGGTGGGCGCCGGCTGATGGGTCACCAACAGGTCAACTTCCCCTGACCCCTGGGCTGCCTTCTGGATGATTCCAGTGGACACAGATGCCCCTCCGATGTCCCTGAGGTGAGGGAACGCTAGCCACGTAAGATTTATGTGGCTGGTGTTTAACGGGAGGAGAGGCAGCTACGTCCATTTTAAAAGGTTAAAGGGACTGCAAGGCCACTTTCACATTGTGCGTTTCCATCGCATTTGCGTGCTGAATTTGTCTGCTGTGCGGTGCGGTTCAGCGGTAGTACTGCACCCTATTTTACTGTTCTCCCAAGAGGAGCAGCACCGAAATGGCGCGGTGTGAACAGGGCCTCAACCCAACAGCAATAATAAGGCACCAAGCAGCTGACCTGAAGCCTGCCTCACTGTAGCAGAGCATGCTCATGACTCATAAAGCTGCACCATGACATGCCCATCCCAGATCAACCACCGCCCAGAAAGTGGCTTTGTTTAGAATACATAAGCTATTTACATGTAATTAGGAATTTTGAGATGCTCATTTTACACTGCTCCCAAGGGGGATAAGTTTGGAGGAAGTTAGGGTGTAACTGGACAGGGACTTTAACAAAATCGTCCAGGTGCATGCACATACCTGATTACTGGTGCTCTGTTTCGAAGATGGTAGACTCCTTCTGTTAGCATCAGAATCATTGCCCTTGCACGTGTGCAGGTACCCTGGCCCGCATGCCATAGCTGTGACATCCAAAAGGCATGACTGGCATTCATATAACAGCTGCCTGATCTTCAGCCATGTGTTCTCATTGTGACCCAGAGTCCTAAACTACTATTCTTCCTGTGAATTGTCTTCATGTTATGACCTAGAACTGTTTGACCATTCTGCCTTGAACCTTGGCCCAACCCTTGTTTTGAATAGTAGCAGCCTGGACTGACTTTCCTACTAGATTGGATACTATACTTCTGGATTCTGGATGCTTCTGCTAACCTGCCTGGAGTCTGGCACAGTCCCTAGAAACAACCCTGGTTAAATAAATCTATAATTGATTCATGAACAAAACAGTTCCAGAAACAAATATCAGTAAAGTAATTTCTTTTTACAATGTAATTATAATGCTATGTATTTTTTGCATTGCTGAATTGGATACAGTTTAAAATGGAAGAAAGTGCAGTTGTTAAGGTCTTTGTCTGTAATTGCAGAGTGATCTTGTATGACAAGTAATACAATTCTACATGTACGACCAGTACAAGACTTCTGTAATATAATTGGCAATGTATGTAAACATTCAAAGCTGTAAGTGACAGTGAGAGTCAACAGTTTGATTTGTAGTTATCAGGAAATGTGTAAAAAGAAAGCACTGTGCCTTTTTATGATGCCAACATTTTCCAGGCAACTCTTCTTTTCCTTGAGTTTATTTCTTTGTGTTTTGTAATTGATGATGGGTAACTGTTTGGTCCTCATTGTTTTATTTGTATGGGAGGGGGGTGTGGATGCAGCTGTTCTCTGTGTACGACATGTCCCCGATGATATTGATGGTGACTGTCTTCCTTTCCCTGCTCTTTTCATGTTTGTGTTATTGTTACCATGACGAACCCAGGCCTTTAGTATATCACTTCCTTCATGAAGCCACCATGGCCTCACGCTTCTGTCTACTTGTATTTTATCACTTCTGCTTCTGTATTGGAGCTTCCACCAACATCACATCAATAATGCAAATGTTAAGGCTCTGTTACACAGGTGATTTAACCTCTTACTGGAACTTACCTTGCTTTAAATTGCTCTTCCAATAGGGTGATTCTAAAGGGTTGTTAGGTGGAGATCGCCTATCCAGTTCCATCATCAACCACAAAAAACAGGTTGGGTGATTTATAACCTGCTTTGCTAGGTACAATAATTCTCTGTTTGTAGCAGTAACAATAGCACTACTCTTGCCTCCCATATTGCTAATGGTGGTAAGCAGGAGGATCGGGCCTTCTCATGGGACTGTCAAAGTGATTTGTCACTTTCACTGTTGAAACAATGGCTTCTTACTCAAGAGCCTTTCAGGTGGTACTTAGAGTGGTTGCACACTGACTTGAACTCCATCTTATCTGCTGCCATCTTTGCTCAAAACTACTCCAAATGTTGACACAAACTATTCATGTGGTAATTTTTGGACACTTCATGTACTTGAAATAGCTTTTCTTTGTGCGTTTTTTAACATTGTTTTAGATGACTGACATACTTGGGATAATTAGAAAATGGAAAGTTGGGAACCCCTGGTCTTACACCTTTGCAGTATCGTGGAATACCCTGCAACAACGTAGAGGAACATGAAAAATTGCTGCTAGGAAAGGAGCCCTTGTAAGGATTTTGTGTTTCCCTGACCTCTCCTGATTTCCCCTGTCCTGTGCTCTCTAGCTGTGCTGCATAGCTCTCTTAAAGTTAGGGGTACTGTAAGGATTTCATGTTTCCCTGATGTATCCTGATTTTCACCTGTCCTGTGCTCACTGCCTGTGCCGTGACATCCCTCCTCCAAGAGCATTCACTTTAGCTGTGCTCTGCTCACTGCACTCCATAGCCAGGGGTTAATGGTTTTGAGCTGACTCTGACCTGACCTGATTGACCAGTGCCAAATAAAGCCAGGCCTCTCCCAGCATGCATTGCCCGTAGCAAAAGCTAGGGTGCTCTGCACCAGGCTGAAGTTCTGCTCTTTGAACTCCCCTTTTGATCACTTCTGTCTAGTCCCATGGCAGCACCTTATGATTTTGATCTCCTGGCATAACCTTAGCATAACCACGACCATCCGTCTGTCTCATCCATTGATACTGCACAGCTCTCTGACTTCCCGACTACCAACCCTTGCTTGTTTTTGGAATCCGTCTGTGCTCATATTGACGGCTCCCTGCTGGATCAGCTGTGCAGTTCAACCACCAGCTCCAGTCGGTGGCTCTTTGTTGGCTCAGTTGCCTTCTGCTCTGCGCCTGAGTGCCTTGGGGGTTCACCTGCCTTCAGTCCGTCAGATTACATGCTTTTTAAGTCCTGGGGCAACCATGTTCGGTGAGGCACTCCCAGCGTCCCCGCAAATGAGGGCTTGTCTATAGGCAGAAGTAGCAGCAGAGATTGGAGGTTGTGGTCTGACTCAAAGGCAGGTGTCCAACTGGGCGTTACATTATAACAGGCCAAAAAGATGCATCAACTTGTGGAGCAGGTACACCTCAGTGGTGGAACAGCTGGCCCACAGACTCCTGCTCTAGAGAACCCACCAGCTCCACCTCCAGCCTTAAATAGTCATGGCGACGCCATCTGGGGAACCCAAGCTTCCACTGTTTGAAACTGTACTGGGATTAAAATAAATTTGCTAAGACTTCACCCACTATTCAGCCCCCCATAAACTTTTCACAAGAATAGACCATATTTTTGTGCAGACCTCTTTCCTCCCCCAGGTCACTGCCTCCAAAATTCATCCTATACCCTGGTCTGACCATGACTTGACTTCAATTTCTTGTAAATCACTGATTGCTGGGTCCAGATCTTCCTCATGGTCGCTTAATGACTCTTTACTCTCCTCAAATTCCCTGGTGGAGGAATCCTGTGCACGGGCCAGAGACTTTTTTGCATTAAATGAGACCCCAGACTCCCCCCCAACTATGGTTTGGGGCGCCTTTAAAGCCGTGATGAGAGGTCACTATATAGCCCTGTCTTCTCGGAAGAAAAAAGAGAGAATGGCGCTGGCAACAAAACTTAACGAGCAATACTTAGCAGATGCTCAGGCTTTCAAGGCTAACCCCTCCTCAAAGCGCCTCCGCCAGCTGGAGACCTCCAGAGCGAAATTAAACCTTTTACAAACAGAGCAGGCAGAAAGGCGATACAGGCGCTCTAAACAGCATTATTATACTTCAGCCAATAAACCAGGGTCACTCCTAGCCTCCCAACTGAAATGTCAGGACCAATACATAGCTCCCGTCAAACTACAAACCAGGGAGGGTACAGAGACCAGCAACCCCCTAGCGGTGGTAAAGGAGTTCTCAGAGGGCTTGGCCAGCTTGTATGAAGCCCCTCCGCCCTTGGAGCTCCATCGGGCACAGACCTTTTTTGATAACATTAACCTCCCACACATTTCTGAAGATCAAAGATCTCTTGTAGATGGGGACATTACCACTGACGAAGTCCTGCAGGCTATCAAAACCCTGGAAAACAACAGGAGGCCTGGGCCAGATGGATTTACCGCTCTATTTTATAAAAAGCTAGGCCCTATAGTGGCCCCTAGACTAGCAGCAGTTTTTAACCATGTCAAGGAGGGGAACCTCTTTGATCCAGAGATGCTTAGAGCATCCATAGTTATGATTCCTAAACCCGGAAAGGATCACCGAAAATGGACCAATTACAGACCTATCTCTTTACTGAACATAGATCTCAAAATCCTCACCAAAATCCTAGCCACCAGAATTAATGAGTTTTTGTCTGAGATAATCCATAAAGACCAGGTAGGTTTTGTGCCTAGGAGACAAGCAGGGGATGGGGTGAGACGGGTCATGCAGCTGATGCAGGAGGCAAGGGATAGTAAGGTTGAATCAATGCTTCTCTCTCTGGATGTGGAGAAAGCATTTGACTCCTTATCATGGCACTACCTTCGCTTTTCCCTTGAAAAGAGGGGATTTGGCACGGGTTTTCTCTCCTGGATAGTAGCACTTTATTCCCACCCTACTGCCTGCATCAAGTACGCTGGCTTCTCCTCAGCCACTTTTCCAATCCAGAGGGGAACTAGGCAGGGCTGCCCCCTTTCCCCTATCTTATTTATATTGGCACTTGAACCCTTAGCCCAAAAACTTAGACAGAACCCGACGGTTAAGGGTATCCCAATGGGCCCCACAGAACAAAAAATCTCATTATTTGCAGATGACATGTTACTCATGCTGTCTACCCCCCATGTCTCTGCCCCAAATTCACTCCAGGATCTGGCTGACTTTAGCCAGTTTTCTGGACTCCGACTGAATACCTCCAAGTCCATGGCGCTTGACATATCTCTATCGGAAACCACAAAGCAAACCCTTTCCCATAACTTCTCATGGACGTGGACACAGCGTCTGCCCTTCCTGGGAATTATTCTGACAGCAAACATTAACGATACTTTTAAGGCAAACTACCCGGGAATCATCAAAACAATTGACTCCCTGCTCCATGCCTTGCACTATGTAAAGCTCTCCTGGCTAGGCCGCATTGCTGCCCTTAAAATGACGATTTTACCTAAAATCTTATACCTATTCAGGGTACTTCCAGTCCGTGTCCCCCAAAAAACACTGGACTCTCTCCAACAGAAATGTATGCGTTTCGCGTGGAACAGGGCCAGGCCCAGAATTAATAAAGCCACCCTGATATGTAAAAGAGAGAGGGGGGGCCTCGCGTTTCCCTCAATTAAAAAATATTACATAGCAGCCCAAGTGGCACCCCTGGTCTTGCTCCATGCGACAACAGACAGACCGACTTGGGTATCTAATGACTTCTTAAAATGTTCACCCATCTCCCCAGCTTCGTTGTTATGGCTTCCGAAAGCTTCCCGACCTAAATCCCTACCTCCTGCCCTGGCGTTTTCCCTCTCCGTTTGGGATGGGGTGAAATCCCACTTTACTTCTTCTTTAAAGCCGGCTTCCCCACTGCTTGGAAACCCCCTGTTTCCTCCGGGCGTTACCCACTCCAATAACTTCAGATGGTGGGTAGAGAAAGGTCATACCAAAGTGGAGAATTTCTGCACCTCAAGGGGGATGAAAACAGCCCAGGACCTCAACTCAGGAGAGAATCTGCCCCCATCTGAAACCTTTAGGTTCTTACAGATCAAGCATTTTATTAATAGCACGCTGACCCGCTCTCCTCCTCCATATCAAGGCACTGATTTTGAATCCCGGTGCATCAGAGACCACTTCAGTGGGGGTTTGATATCGAGCCTTTATGCAACTCTAGTGTCCCCACCATCCCCTATTAAACATAATTATATGTCTCAGTGGGAGAGAGAGCTGGGGTGCGACGTGGAGGAGGAAGAGTGGCAGAGAACGTGGGACAATATAAAGAAGATTTCCTGTAACACAGTAGTCTTGGAAAATGCCTACAAGACACTCTTTAGATGGTATCTCACACCAGACCGTATTCACAAGTTCTCCCTGTCAACTTCCCCACTCTGCTTTAGGGGATGCCCTTCCGTAGGCTCTATGGCTCACATCTGGTGGGACTGCCCTATAGCCTCGGCCACATGGAACAGGGTATACAAACTACTTTCTGACATCATCCATCTCCCATTGACTAAGAACCCTAGGGAGGCTTTACTCTCCCACAAATCAGGTAGATACTCTAAAAACCATTGGAAACTAATTCAACACGTCCTAGCCACCGTCCGCCTCACCATTGCCAGAAACTGGAAATCCCCCAGAATCCCCTGGCAGGAGATCTTGAACAGAATCTCAGATACACTATGTAACGAGAAAATTACAGCGATTAAAAGTGACACCTATGAAAGATACCTTGATGTATGGACCCCTTGGCTAGAATATATAGATGTCGGCCACCACCTGACAGACCCAGTCCACCCAGTTTGAATATAGTGAAATCAATTCTATTTCAAACATGGCCTCCAGCCTCGGATCCATCCCTATCCCACTTCCCTCTCCTTGTCCCACTTCCTTCTCTTCTCCCTTCTTCTATTTCTCCTTTTCTCTTCTCATCCCACTGTCAATCAATCCTATCAACTATGCATTAATCTTCAGCTCCAAACACTGATCCTTAGCACCAATAAAGAATGGATGTGTTATACACATCTCTTTAGTACAAGCCCCCCAGTCCAGACTACAACCCATCGCATCCCAAGCACTTGCTGTCCTGCGCCAGAAGTTGACCCTAATAGTTAGCACCATGTTTTAGTGCAATTAAACTCAGGAATCTTCATACCTCTTTTGATAGCTATTGGAAAATCTGTTAACGCAAGTACACTCAGGAATCTTCATATTTCTGTTGATAACTTTTTGATACTGTACCATTATGTACATTCTGTAAACCTGTTCAACTGTCATCATTAATGCATATGTAATGTCTGATCCATGTATACCTTATATGAAAACCCAATAAATTCTTTGTAAAAGAAAATAAATTTGCTAATTTTCAAAATGCATTTAAGCTGTATTTTAAGCTTCACCCCTATTCGAATGGACCAGAGCCACAGACAGTGGGCATTATATTTTCTCTGCTCCAGGGAATCTCCCAGACCTGGGTCTTTGGATTCTTGCCTGAAGATCCGGCCATGCAAACTGTGCACTCTTTCTTTGAAGCTATAGAGATGCTTTGACCTAGACATTGTTTCCACAGCCCAAGCCAATCTGCACAAACTCTGGCAAGAGTGTGAACCAGCTGAAGTGTTTTGCACTGAATTCCGCCTCTGCGATGTCAATTGTCAATGGAATGACACAGCAATCAAGCTCCAAAGTCCCTTGATGAGGCAATGCAACTGGCAATCTGGATTGATCGATGCCACGGAGATGGCGTCCTGGAATTGCCTAGTATCTATCAAACATTAGCTCTGGCAATTATGGTTTCGTGAGGTTCCTGTTTAATCCAGTCCAGTGCATGTGTGGATAGTGGGGCCGCAGGAAACTTCATGGATGTCTCATTTGCATGCTTTCTGGGCATACCCTGTGAACCATTATTATAATCAGTCTCTGTGTCCCCTAGCGGTTGACAACACCCCCCCCCCCCCCCGCAAAAGGATGAACCTCTGCTTACCGATCCTGAGGTCACAGATACAGTGAATCTGTAAGCATAACCCCATTTGGACTAGGAAAAGGGACAGATTAGAGAGTGGGGCCCCGGTTGTGATGCTGAATGTACCCTGTATCCAGAGTTGGTTAGGGAGCCCATTTATCCCTGCTCCCAGTGTGCTGTGAAGGCTCCCAGCCTAGTGGGGCCCAAAGATGGTTCTGCTGTTGCCCATTATGAAGTCCCTATGTCATCACTAGCTTGCCCAGTGCCTACACCTCAGTCACCAGCCTGCTTAGTACCAGCATCCCAGTTGCTAGTCTACCTGTCATCTGCATTTTGTTTGTCCAAACCTAAGTCCAGAACTCCTGGATTATGCCCTGTGTCCGATACCCGTCCTCATGTGTCAGGTCAGATAGAAAGTGCTCCCGAAGCCATTGATCCCCCTGATCAACTGGATGCCTGCAAGGCCCAGCATCATATAGACTGAACTGATGCCTCAGATGAGGAGGAAGCCCGTGCCAACACACAGAAATCTGTCCACCAAGAGGCTGAAGTTTTAAGTCCCGTAGATACCATATCTGATGGGGATGAGGATGACATCTATCCCTCTTGCATGACCAAACCAGTTCTGAAACAGAGACAGTTTGCTAGAATCTCTTGGAGGGTCCAGTGGCCCCTCTTAAAGTTAGGGGTACTGTAAAGTTTTCATGCTTCCCTGACTTATGCTGATTTTCACCTGTCCTGTGCTCGCTGCCTGTGCTGCATAACCTGTGCATCCCCAGCATACCTCCTCCGAGCGCATTCACTTCAGCTGTGCACTGCTGATCACTGCAGCCCAGTGCTGCCTCTGGGATAGCCAGGAGTTAATGGTATTGGGATGACTCCTGACCTGAATGGCCGGTGGCCACATAAAGCCAGACCTGTGAAATCTAGGGTCTGTTCTGTACCAGGTTGAAGTTCAGCTCTTTTAACTCAAGTTGTGACTTCAGCTTACCCTTTGACCACTGCTTATGTCTAGTCCTTTGGCACCGGGTTTGGATTCTTATCTCCTGGCATAACCTTGGCACAACCACTTGCCTCTTTCATCCATTGATACTGTGCAGCTCTCTGACTTCCCAACTCCCGACCCTTTCTTGTCTTTGGAATCCATCTGTGCTCATATCTCTGGCTCCCTCCTGGATGTGCAGTTCAGCCGCCAGCTTTAGTCACCAGCTCCTTGCTAGCTAAATCGTCCACAGCTTTGCACACGAGTACCTTGGGGGTTCACCTACCTGCAGTCCTTCAGATTACATCCTTTGTGCTTATTAAAGCCAGGGGACAACTGGGGAGGCTTTTTCCATCGTTGAAGTGAACTAAGGCTTGGCTGTGGGCAGAAGTAGCAGTGGAGATTGGGGGTTGTGATCTGACTTGAAGGCAGGTGTCCAACAGGATATTATAGCCTTAGTCTAGAGTTACACTTCATTTTCATTTCTTAGTTGTGCAGTAATTTGTGTTTTGATGGGGTTTTATTTGCTTTAGAGTGGACCATTGCTCCCAGCCCTAGAGTCTAAAAGATTTAAAAAAGACCGCTCTTCATCTGTCAATGCCAGTACATGTGTAGGCCTCCTCCTGTGTCCCCAGAACCCCACTACCCCCTGTATGCACCCTTGACAGGCATGTCTTAATGCAGAGCAGATAAGGGGTAGGTGCAATTTATTGATTCATTAGTCGATGCTGGAGCAATAAATGATGATTGGAGGAAATCCTGAGCCTGCACCATAGGTTTACTGGATAACAATGAGTACAGTGTAAACCAGGGGGGTTTACAAACATGGCGCATCGGGATTTGGGGTGCCCAGATAGACATTCAGGTAGCCTGATGCAGATGCACACATCAGCCAGAGGAATGCCTCCGTGGCCCACACATGCATACTGGTAGATTTTATACAGTCTTATAGATTATAGGGCCAGTGATTAGTCCTTGTTAAAGTGTAAATCCACCTAAAAGTCAACCAAACCCTCCCCCCAGTCCCCCCCCCCCCCCCGGCCTGCTGCTCTTTCCTGGCCCTGAGGCAAGTCGGAGCGGGAGGGGTTCCAAGAAAAGAAACCCTTACCTTCGCCATGTTCCAGCACCATTCTTTTGGTTTCTGTGCGGCCACCTCATGGAAAGACACTTGAATGGGCAGTAGGCACATGCACGCAGCCGGGGGATACCTCTTTGTAAGTCTTCTTTGTGGGTTTAACAAACACAGATAGTTAGGTTTTGGCACAACAAAAGTAAGCTCTGTAAGAAAGATGTGAACAAGTAAATGGACGGCCATTTGTTTTTCTACATTGTTTATATGGTAACGATGCATGTTACACACAAAGGAAATGTGGTTTGCACGGTATGCCCACAGTATGCAACTTTCAGTTTGATTTGTAATTTGGTTATATTTTGAAAATGCCAACCAGAAGCAATAATTATCCAGATTACAAAAAAAAGGCAGTCCTTGGTCACAAATAATATCTGACATCTCAGTGTTGTAGTCAGAACATTGTCATTTACTGTAGATCAGTAATTCTATTAGATACCATCTGAAAAGAAGGGGACCGCACATCCACGAATGACTTTTATAGCCATCCTTAGTGTATTTTTGGTATACCAGGGCATTAAAGTGGACCAACACCCAGGATTTTGACTATCCTGGGTATTGGTCCACTTCCCCGGGGCACCCCGATCGGGGGTGCCCCGCTGTGTGAAACCCCCCAGAAAGCCCCCAAAACTCACCTCTCCCCGCTCCCACGTGGCCGCGCCGTCCAATCGGCGCCGACGGACAAGCTGATTGACAGCAACGTACAAGCAGCTTGCCCGTCGGCGCCTCCTGCGCGTCACTCTTGACGTGTGCGCGCCCGCGCCGGCCATTCAGAGACGGCCGGCGTGGGCACGCGCACGCCTAGAGGGGCGCGAGGGAGGTGGCGGCGGCCGGCCGCCACCGAAGACCAGGTAGGTGGATTTGGGGTGTTCAGGGGGGGTGTGTGAGGTGATCGGCCCCGGAATCTTATAGATTCCCGGGCCGATCACCTCAGGGTGTTGGTCCACTTTAAGGTGGGAGACAGTCATTAAGTATGGTATTAGTCATCTATATTTAAAAAACATACACATGAAAGATGTTCTATACTTAAAGTAGATCTAAACCCAAAATGGCCCTCAAGGCCTTTTGCAGAGCATCGTCAGATATACTCCAGTATACATGTAATAAAAACAGGTAGCGGAGCTCAGTCAATCAAGTGAATGTTCTTAGAAAATTGCCACCATACTGTGATATATTGAAAAGCAGTTGTTTTAGTCCCCGTCATCGGCACACCAGCAACTTTGCGCTATAATCTAAAGGGACAGTCCAGACAATGACAATAATAAGGCAGCAATGAGCTTACCTGAAGCCTCTCTTCCATTTCCTGTAGCATTTTGTAGATGCTGTGGCAGGTCTTCAAATTTGCCCCAACTTTCCTTTCCATCTACAACCATGCTTCAAATGTGGGCACATAGTTGCTCCAGTCTTGAAACGTACTTACTTACAAAAGGCTGATCAGGTTTGTCTGGCAGGGCTGATTCCTTATATACCCATGCTGAAAAAGGTCACTTGCACTGAGATACTCCAGGATAGCATCTCATAGAAACAGCTTTCCCACCACAGATGTTACACTTACTGGTCTGTAGTTCCCAGGTTCCCCCTTTAGATCCCCTTTGAATACTGGCACCACATTTGCTATGATCCAATCCTGTGGATTCCACTGCGCGTACTTCCTGTGACTCATTTATGTTCCGAGTGTAAGGCTCACCAGTAAGCTAGTCCAAGTTAGTTAATAACGCCCAGTCTCTGCCACTGGCTTCACCTATAGACAAGCCCCCGTTTGGCGTGATGCAAGCAGGCCTCGCCAGACTGTAACCCCCAGGACTTAACAGCACAAACGTTATTAACTGAGGGCTGGACCTGCAGGTGCGCATTTCCTGGAGTGCACGGGAGGTCAGATGAAGCAAGGGTCATACACAAAAAATCAGTCCAACAGGCATCAAGCAGAGGGATAACTGGAGGCGAGATCAGAGGGCATGTCAAAGGCAAGTCAAAGGCAAGAAGGTATCATGGTACCGAAGGGAGCAGACAAGGTCGGGAAATCTGAGGGCAGACACAAAGTAAATTGAGCAACAGCACTACTACCCAGGCACAAGCTATCACGGGCACTAATGACAGAGGCTGGGGCACATTTATAGAGGAAGGTGTGCAGGGAGTGGCTGGCCAGTTATGTTAGCTAGTGATTCTGGCTGTGGGGCATCCCAATCCGGGATTCCTCCTAGAAATCATAATATTAGAACAAGGTCAAATATGTAAAAACAAATTTGCATATCTGCCATGGAGATGATTCATCCTGTTTGCTGCTGAATAAGGTGGTTAGAGAATAGAGGTGGTTGAAACTCCATCCCCCACCATCACAGTGTGTAACACAAACCATTCTCAGTAGCTGTGGAGATAGCTGGTCTCTTCTAGGCTCCTGAGCCTAAATTTCATAACAATAAAAAAAATGAAACCTGTTCTTATGCTAGTGAGAGAGGGAGTAAGAGACACATATACACAGATATGCATAGACATGGAAACCTCTGACTTCGAAGCATGAATGAGATAATCCCAGCCTGTTCTTCACCCAGACAAAGGAAACCACAGCTATGGCTGAGGAACAGGATACAAGAGATCATCCCAACAAACCTCTTTTAAATGATGAAGCCTTGCTTAGCTGAGCACCTTGTGGCACCCTCAACACCCTCTGTCCACCACAAGACATTCAAGACATGCAGAGCACAGATGCCAGGCCATCCGTTGTGGGATCCCAAAATGAGTATACAGGGGACCCTGAGGATTTTAACACTGCAGGGCAGCCCAAATACCCTAGGACAAGGAAATGGGCATACAGGGTTCTGATCCATCCTTTAAGGAAGCTAAAGCCAGTGCTGTTTAGTTAGCAAGCTTTTTTGGAAAGGGTCCTAGTTTGGGCCAGCATAGGGTACTATCAGGGACTAGAAGGTATCAGAATTAGTAATTTGATTTGTAAAAAGGAACAGTGGAAGAGACTAGTCCAGCAGGGGCTCTGTACCAAAAGGAGCCCAACACCCCCCAAACAAGACCACCTCTGGTGGTCCCTGGTCTATGTTCGGCAGGCAAAGCATATGTAACCGCCGTGGTGAGCAAAAAGCTTGCATAATAGGGTCAATTCAAAGGAATTTGCATGCGTCTATGCACTCTATTTACAGCAGTGGGGCCTGTGCACGGAAGAAGCACATATTGCCTCTTCATGTGCCAATTTGCGCCTTCCGGAAGGAAAATCAGCTCTTTAGAAGTGCAAATTGCCCTGCCCCATGCACCTGTGGCTGGCTAAGCGCTTAACTGCTTCCGATGGTCCCCCATGTTTCTCCCCTTTCCTTTACTGTTTCTCCATAGCGATTTGATCTGTCCAGCTTCTGTGTTTTATGCAAATCTCTAGTCTCCCTTTAACCTTCCCTCTCTGCCCTGTTTGTTTTAAATATTAATAGTTATTAATTGGGGTATTAATGTTTTTATTTTTTTTCTAAACTTTGGGTCCCAATGTCCAATTTTTTAGTGCTTTTACCTTAAAACATTTTCATATTTGATTTTTGATTTTTGACAACTTTTTAACAATTTTTTATTTCCCCCCAAAACCCAAAAAAAAGGGTTAAATCTCCCAAAAATAACTTGTGGCTCACACTTTCATTGCTAAAAAAAATGCAGAATACTGCCGGCATGTGTTTTAGGAAGGCAGTCGTGGAAAAAGGCGCAAATTGGTGCATTGCTGAATGCTAGTGTGCAAAATGGTGACAGAAAAAAGATTAGCATCCCATTTTGGCAAGCATAAATCAGGGGGGAGCCCAAACGCAATTTGGCACTACAAAAAGCATGCGCAAATGGACCAGTGCATAAATCAACCCTATTATGTCAAACCTTAAATTCTCTATCCAGGAGTTTTAAAAAAAAGTTCCGCCACCTTCATACTTACAGATAAGAAAAGACAAACAATATTGTTGTCCAGCATCCGGCAGACATGGTGGTGTCTGTTAAGATGCCATTCTTTGCAATGGAGGGGTTTGCCGATACGGGCATCTCAAGCCTGCCTAAACACGCCCCCTTCATTGCAATAAATGGAGTAAGCATGAAACAAAGCATGGCAGCCAAATCTTTGGATTGCTGTCCTCTTTAATTAGGAAGAGACTGTGCACAAGGAATCTGCACGCACACACCGGACCTGCACAGGGGCGCTGTGGGGCACAAAAGGTGAGTATATATGTTTTTTGGCTTTAGCCTGGACAATCCATTTAAAGGTAAATTTACTTTTGGAAAGATTGTTCATCATTTTAGTTAGAATGTAGTTTTCCGAAATTAGTGATGCATGAGCGATTTACATATTACCTGTATGCCTTATTAGCATAGGTTACTTTTCATGCTGCCCCTCTTCATGAGGGGACCTGTGTCTTACAATCAGTCACCACTGTTCAGTGTGGGCAGGACTCACTTGAACTGCTTCCATAAAACACACATTTACTAGGAGGCCGATTCATTAACAGCGGCAGGTAGCGACAGTTGAGCGACTGTAGCAGCATTTTCAGAGCGCCTGCTAGTAGTCGCTGTGCTTGGCCGCTGTTCGGTAGTTGATAGCGACTCAGTCGGTTTGCTGTAATGTTGAATATTGGGTGAGGAGTCGCTATTTGACAGGTTCTGCGCTGTATGGGAGCGCATGATAGCGACTGGCCATAGCGACCGGCTCCCACCATATTCATTAACAAATCACGCTCAAAAAATTCTCACGCTGTAAAATGCATGTTTAAACCCCAGAGCGCTGGCGGCGATGGGTTAAAAGTAGTTTTTTAACCCCCAAGCAACCATATTTTTGGAAACTCAAAAAAACAAGTTTTTTAAATAATTTTGTAATATGAATACATTAATATCAGACCTGTAATATCAATTCTGTACAATTTTTTTTTTTAACCTTAAAAAAATTATTTAAAATGGCAGAAGTGGTCACAGAATTTTTCACATTTAAAAAAAAAAAATAATAATAACAATTAATTATGAATATTTAAAGATTGTTCCATTGAAATGCATTGGAGAGCGCCAGGTAGCGAGAGGTCATACCTGTCGCTGTTCAAGGTCGGACGCTGGCGCTGTGGGCTGAGGCTGGAATAATGATGAATGAGTCGCTATCTGGCGCTATCTCAGTCGCTAAGCAGGATCGGCTTGATAAATGTGTGATTGTGGTGGGGAGCCGGCGTACTCGTGGTGGGGCCCGTCATTACCGGTCGCTCACCAGTCGCTACCTGTCGCTATTCCTTCATAAATAAGGGCCTAGGTAAGCTTAGCAGTGATTGGTTTGAACTGAGATTGAGCGTTGGCTCTCCTGATTTCCTGTGCTATCAGGAATAGCATTACCTCTGCTATCAGGGAGGATGGTCAGATCGGGAAGCCGCTCGGAAAGTAACCTGTGCATGTGTGTACACCTGTATAACACTTTTGGCCTTATTTATCAAGGGCTAGCGCCAGGTAGTGCCTGACGAGCGCCAGGTACCGCCAGCTAATGGCGGCTACCGAATCAAGTACGCCCTGCGGCGGTCACAATGATGCATTTATCACGCTAAATGAGGCTAGCGCCGGCGAGAGCGTCAGCTAGCGCGGGATTCATCATGTAGCCGACTGCAACGAACAGCGCCGCTGCTAATCCCATCACAGCGACAGGTATGACCTGGCGCTCCCTGGCGTTGTCCAATGCATTTCAATGGAGCAATCCTTAAATAATCATAATTAATTGCTATTAATGTTTTTTTTTATTTTTTTAATGTCAAAAATTCTGTGACCACTTCTGCAATGTTAGGATTAAAATTGTGCAGAATTGATATTACAGGTCTGATATTCATGTATTCATATTACGGGATGTTTAGAAAAACTTGTATAATTTTTACATAAAAAAAAAATGGTAGTTTGGGGGTTAAAAACGACTTTACACACATCGCCGCCAGCGCTCTGGGGTTTAAACAAGGAATTCACAGCGCGAGAAATTTTTGAGCGTGATTTGTTAATGAATCTGCAGCAAGCCGTTCGCTCGGGCCATTCGCTGTCAGGCGCACCCATACAACGCGGAACCTGTGAAACAGCGACCCCTAACCCCGTATTCAACATTACCGCACACCGACTGAGTCGCTGTCAACAAGCAAACCCCGGCCAAGCACAGCGAATACTAGCTGGCGCTGTGAAAATCACGCTACTGGCGCTCATCTGTCGCTACTTGGCGCTATTAATGAATCGGCCTCTTATATGGTACTATTGTGCGGTTCTTTATGTTTCTTATAAGCAGACATCACGGAGCGGGGGATTTTATTGGAGGAAAATGGGGGAAAATTCATTGTGATTTATATACATCTGGCACAGGGTTGCTTTTAAAATGCAATGAAAACCTAATTTGTCTAGTTAGTGTTCTGAACCTCTAAAGGTGAAGGTGTGCTGTTTATGTTCTATGTCACAGAGGGGGTTCCTCCACTCGCTCTATTGGATTTTTAACATACAAGGAAAATCTACATAATTACACTTTTACTAAGGGTCAACAATTGCCAGTCTTTTAGAAGAAGCAAGCAATAGCTGTGCTGCCAGTGTGTCACTTTCTCCCAGACTGAGACAGCGAATGCCACAGTGCCACTCTTACTACTGTATGTCTCTTCCTTTCTAATGTCTTCTCTTCTTCCGCAGCCCACAAAATACGTACTAGCTATCTGTATTTTCTTTCTTTTTATCTCCTTGTTTTTTTCTGTCTGTTCATCTCCCTGAGCTCTAAGATGTTGTCACTTATCTCCACCCACTGTAAATGGCGTCTGAATTTCCTGCTTTGGGCTTGTAATATAGGCTTTGAGTCATAATCAGTGATCACATCTTTAATTTTTTACGATTATGGGCATTATTGGAAACCTGTAACTTCTATCATTTAAGTGATTTATCCTATATACACGTTTTGGCATTCGGAAATGTAAGGAATTTGATTTGTGCCAAATAGAGTACATCAACAGTGATTATTTCTGTTTTGTGGCTTTTAGATTCGTCTTAAACCGGACCTTCACCATGATTTATTGAAAAGCCCAAACCCTTAAAAAATGATTCCCCATCATCTAAAATTAATATATTTTAAGTTTTTAGTCACTTACTTCTTATTCTTTCCCCCACTGGGCTGCAACTCTGTTCAGGACCTTAGGATACAGGTGCGGCCATTTTGAATCAGAAGCAACACACTTACTGAGGAGAGAAGAGTGGGATAAAGTACAAGGGAGCGGGTTATAGCTGTGCTTGGTTCAGACAGAGCAGAGCTGGGGTCAGGAAAAGGTCAGCAGTCCCAGAATGCAGAGCAGCACAGTCAGAAGGCACTTCCTGTTTGCAGGCTACCTGATGTTCCATAAGCCGCCATTTTGGATGTTTAAAGGCTCATAACATGCAGTAGATTCAGGTAGGATGATTTTTAATGTGAGCAATCTGTATGTACAGGGTGGGGGAAACATAGGTTCTTTTTCAGGGTGAAGGTTCGCTTTGAGGTACCATATTTTCACCCTATAAGACACACCTAGGATTTGGAAGAGGAAAAAAAGCAATTCTGAACCAAATGGTGTGCTAAAATGCCCCCCCCCCCAGAACAGTACATTGCAGAATCCCCCAAATCACCCTTATAACAGGTAGTGTGGCAGATCCCCCCCATCCCCAAAAACAAGCAGCATGCAGAATCCCCCCCTCCCCATATAATAGACAGTGTGAAGTATACCCCTATAACAGGTAGTGTGGCAGATCCCCCCCATACCCAAAAACAAGCAGCATGGATAATCCCCCCTCCCCATATAATAGACAGTGTGAAGTATACCCCTATAACAGGTAGTGTGGCAGATCCCCCCATCCCCAAAAACAAGCAGCATGCAGAATCCCCCCCTCCCCATATAATAGACAGTGTGAAGTATACCCCTATAACAGGTAGTGTGGCAGATCCCCCCATCCCCAAAAACAAGCAGCATGCAGAATCCCCCCCTCCCCATATAATAGACAGTGTGAAGTATACCCCTATAACAGGTAGTGTGGCAGATCCCCCCCATCCCCAAAAACAAGCAGCATGCAGAATCCCCCCCCCTCCCCATATTATAGACAGTGTGAAGTATAACCCTATAACAGGTAGTGTGGCAGATCCCCCCATCCCCAAAAACAAGCAGCATGCAGAATCCCCCCCTCCCCATATAATAGACAGTGTGAAGTATACCCCTATAACAGGTAGTGTGGCAGATCCCCCCCCCCCATCCCCAAAAACAAGCAGCATGCAGAATCCCCCCCTCCCCATATAATAGACAGTGTGAAGTATACTCCTATAACAGGTAGTGTGGCAGATCCCCCCCACCCCCAAAAACAAGCAGCATGCAGAATCCCCCCCTCCCCATATAATAGACAGTGTGAAGTATACCCCTATAACAGGTAGTGTGGCAGATCCCCCCCCCCCCCCATCCCCAAAAACAAGCAGCATGCAGAATCCCCCTTCCCCATATAATAGACAGTGTGAAGTATACTCCTATAACAGGTAGTGTGGCAGATCCCCCCATCCCCAAAAACAAGCAGCAGGCCGACTCCCCCCTCCCCATATAATAGACAGCATGCAGAAACCCTCATAACAAAGTAGTGTGCAGATCCCCCCACCCCAATGTTGCTGAATCAAATTAGTAAAAAAAAAACTAATAATAATAATTCATACCTGCACCGCAATCCAGAAGCCGCCACTCTCCGCAGCCAGCGCATGCTGATGCATCAATGACATCAGCACACCGCTCTGTGCACTGTGAGTGATGCATCGGTACGCACTGGCTGCAGAGAATGGAGGCTTCTTCTGGATCGTGGTGCAGGTATGAAGGTTCTTTTGAACTAAATGACTAAGCGGCAGTCGGGGATTGGGGGGGGGGGGGGTTTACAGCCTTCAGCTGGGCATTTCCTCCCAGCTTTTGCTGAAATACAAGTGCGTCTTACGGGGCGAAATATATTGTAACTTCCAATCTAATGATGAGATGAGTGTGAACACATATAATAGGGTTGATTATGATAGGGTTGATTCAGCACACTCAAATTTTTTTTGAGAGAAAATGCTTTTTTTTCCTTGCCACAATTCATCACCATGTTTAGCTGTGCATTTTTTAAAATATTTGCACATCTAAATATGGCACTGAATTGTACTGAAGGTAAAAATCTAAAGAATCAAAAGAAAAAGTATTTTTCTCTCAAAAAAACTGATTCATCATTAGATGAAGGCTGAGTCATCATTAGCGGCAGGTAGCGACAGATGAGCATCTGTAGCAGGCATTTTCAGAGCGCCCACTAGTAGTCACTGAGCTCGGCAGTGGGTTGCTAGTTCCTAGCGACTCAGTCGCTGTGCAGTAATGTTGAATACATTGTGAGGAGCCGCTATTTGACCAGTACAGCGCTGTATGGGAGCGCATGTTAGCGACTGGTCAGTGCGATCGACTCACAACATATTCAGGAAAAAAAAGCCTCACACAACTCTGGCGCAGAAAAATGCTTCTCTGAAGCCCAGAGCGCCGGAGGCTGTGTGTTTAAAGTCTGTGTTCCAGCATCTATACACTAGTAACAAAGCGACAACATATGGAATTACATTGTAATAACATTGTAACTAGGGATGAGCGAATCGATCCGGACGAACCCGGATTCGTTCCGAATTTCATGAAAAATTCGATTCTGAACGAATCCGAATTTCCCCGCGATTCGATCGATCGAAGTTTTCCTTTAAACTCCATTAAATTCAATTACAGGCATTCAAAAATGGTGGAAGCACATGTCCGGACATATTCCCTGCGGCAAGGTATCATGGGTAAGTCACATGCAGCCTATCAGCAGCCAGGAAGCCCGGTGACGTCACATGTGCTATATAAAGCAGCGGCCATCTTCCTTGTGCGCATTTCAGCGTTCTATTGCGGCCAGAGCACAGCTCGTTACAGACAGGGACAGAGAGTTAGAGATAGGTAGGGAGAGTCAGAGAGGCAGACAGAGAGGTAGACAGAGCCAGGGAAAGATAGTGAAAGATAGGGAAAAACCGGAACCATCCAGCCAGGGACAGCTTAGAAGTGACAGTGAAAATGTTTTTTTTTTTCATTAGCCAGATCAGTTTTCAATTAAATTTCAGTTCTTTGTGCTGTAAATCTGCCTTGCCACTGTGCATGCCTTCTATGCAGTGGCTTATTTAACCCTATCTGTTACACACAAGCATTTATCATAATATAACTGGATTAGTTTTAATATTTGTTGGTCTGCCTTTAACCAAAAAACACCAGCCCACCTGGGTATCCCAAACCTGCACTTAGCAGACTATCTGTTATACTAAATATGCTTGTTCATCCTTCCTCAGCTTAATCAAAGTATTGCATTTTGAATTGGTTTTTGGTCTGCCTTTAACAAAAAAAAACACCAGCCCACCTGGGCATCCCAAACCTGCACTTAGAAGCCTATCTGTTATACTAAATACGCTTGTTGATCCTCCTCAGCTTAATCAAAGTATTGCATTTTGAATTGGTTTTTGGTCTACCTTTAACAAAAAAAACACCAGCCCACCTGGGTATCCCAAACCTGCACTTAGCAGCCTATCCGTTATACTAAATACGCTTGTTCATCCTTCCTCAGCTTAATCAAAGTATTGCATTTTGAATTTTTTTTTGTCCTGCTGCCAAAACACTAGACCGCAGGGCATCCCAAACCTGCACTTAGCAGCCTATCTGTTATACTAAATACGCTTGTTCATCTTTCTTCAGCTGAATCAAAGTATTGCATTTTGAATTGTTTCTTATCCTGCTGCCAAAAAACTAGGCCGCAGGGCATCCCAAACCTGCACTTAGCAGCCTATCTGTTATACTAAATACGCTTGTTCATCCTTCCTCAGCTTAATCAAAGTATTGCATTTTGAATTGGTTTTTGGTCTGCCTTTAACAAAAAAAACACCAGCCCACCTGGGTATCCCAAACCTGAACTTAGCAGCCTATCTGTTATACTAAATACGCTTGCTCATCCTTCCTCAGCTTAATCAAAGTATTGCATTTCGAATTGGTTTTTGGTCTGCCTTTAACAAAAAAAACACCAGGCCGCAGGGCATCCCAAACCTGCACTTAGCAGCCTATCTGTTATACTAAATACGCTTGTTGATCCTCCTCAACTTAATCAAAGTATTGCCTTTTGAATTTTTTTTTGTCCTGCTGCCAAAACACTAGGCCGCTGGGCATCCCAAACCTGCACTTAGCAGCCTATCTGTTATACTAAATATGCTTGTTCATCCTTCCTCAACTTAATCAAAGTATTGCCTTTTAAATTTTTTTTTGTCCTGCTGCCAAAACACCAGCCCACCTTGGTATCCCTAACCTGCACTTAGCAGCCTATCTGTTATACTAAATACGCTTGTTCATCCTTCCTCAGTTTAATCAAAGTATTGCGTTTTGAATTGGTTTTTGGTCTGCCTTTAACAAAAAAACACCAGGCCGCAGGGCATCCCAAACCTGCACTTAGCAGCATATCTGTTATACTAAATACGCTTGTTCATCCTTCTTCAGCTGAATCAAAGTATTGCATTTTGAATTGTTTTTTTTCCTGCTGCCAAAACACTAGGCCGCAGGGCATTCCAAACCTGCACTTAGCAGCCTGTTATACTAAATACGCTTGTTCATCCTTCCTCAGCTTAATCAAAGTATTGCACTTTGAATTGGTTTTCGGTCTGCTGCCAAAACACCAGGCCGCAGGGTATCTCATATTGGCAATTTTCATAGTATCTGGTGCAGAGAAGCAGTCCCTCACTTTATTTAGCTTCTTCTTTTTAAAGTAAACACATTTTTTATCGTACCTATTGCGCATTTCAAATACATAAAAATGTCAGCCAGACAAGTGCAAGGATGTTCAAAGAGGAGTGGCAGAGGCCAAGATTCAGCAGGCAGAGGTCGCAGCAGACTAGGAGCGACTGGCAGCAGGAGTCACGGTGAGAGACCTGATCTGCCAGTATCTGCTAGCGGTCGTGTCTCCACCAGTAACGCATCTGCCGTGGTAGATTGGTTAACGTGCTCATCAACATCATCACAAGTTACATCTGAGACCACCAGTCTAGGGTCGGTAGGTTCCTCTGACACAACCCTGAGTTGGCATGCCCCGAGAGCAGTCCCTGTCCTCCCATTGCCTCTGTCCTACGCCGTTCCCTCCCCCAGCGACGTATCCTATGCTTTGGGTTCAGCTCCACTCTTTGGTGAGGAGGACGATCAGATAGAGGACAGTCAGCAGCTACTGCCCAGCCAAGAAATGGAGGTGGCTTCTTTAGCTAGGCAGACAAATAGTGATGTGGACAGTGTCGTGGGTGTTGCGAGTGTTCCAGCTCCTGCACCAAACACTGTTGAGGAAACCGAGAACATCAGTGACGTGCAGTCTCAACTCGGTGATGATGATGAAGCCCATTGCACTTGGGAGCCGGGTGATGCAGGGGCTTCATCGTCATCATCAGGAGAAGAGGGGCGCAGGTTGCCCCGGAGTCAGCAGCTGAGGCAGCAAGGTGTTAGCAGCATGGTTGGCAGTCAGCATGGGGGCACAATTGTAAAGCCTGGAGCCAAACGGGGCCGGGGTAGAGCACCTGCTGCGCGACAGGCTACCTTATCGGGAGGTAGTGGAGCAGGGGTTCCTGGACTTGGCGACAGTAGCAGTGAATCAGTGAGGCCTGTTGGTGGGAAAAGTAGCTACTCGGCAGTGTGGCAGTTTTTCCTGAAGCATCCGCAGGAGGGTAACATGGCCACATGCAAGATATGTAGGCAGAAGGTGAAGCGTGGCCAGGGCCCAAATGTTGGCACCATGGCCCTGCGTCAACATATGATGCGTCACCATAAAGCAGCCTGGGAGAACTGAGGCTCCGAAGAGGTGGTCCAGCCTGCTTCCCCAAGTGGCACGCCGCTCCCAATTTCTGCCAGCCAAGGCTCCAGCACCTCAGCCGAAGGCAGCTGTGTGTCATACCCATTCTCTGTCTCTCCTGCTCCTCCTCCTCCAAGTCATGCATCCCGCCAGCAATCCATCAGCGAAGCCATGTCCAAGAGACAGCAGTATGTGCCCACTCATCCTACGGCGCAGAAGCTGCATGTGCTCCTGTCCAAGTTGCTAGCGCTGCAGTCGCTCCCTTTTCAGGTGGTGGACTCTGCACCTTTCAGAGAACTGATGGCTTGTGCCGAGCCTAGGTGGAGAGTCCCAAGCCGTCATTTCTTTGCCAAGAAGGCAGTACCAGCGCTGCACACTTTTGTTAAACAGAAGGTGGGTCAGTCCTTGAGCCTGTCGGTGTGTAGCAAAGTGCATGGCAGCGCCGAAGTCTGGAGCTGTAACTACGGTCAGGGACAGTACATGTCGTTTACGGCCCACTGGGTGAATGTGGTCCCTTTACAGCAGCAGCAGCAACTTGGATAGGTCACGCCGCTTCGGCCTCCGCGCTCCCTGCCCGTTGGCCTGTGACACCGTGCGACTCGGCCTCCTCATCCTCCGCCATCTCCTCACCCTCCACTGTAGGCTCAAGTCTTAGTGCCCCTCCAGTCTACCATGTGTGCTGGGCACGGAAGTGTCACGCTGTGCTTCACATGGTTTGTCTTGGCGAACGGAGTCACACAGGGGAGGAACTGCTTAAATATATTCATCAGGAAATCCAAACATGGCTTACTCCAAGAAAACTTAAAAGGGGATACCGACAATGGGAAGAACATTTTGTCTGCGCTGCGCCAAGAAAGCCTGACCCATGCGCCCTGCATGGCTCACGTCTTCAATCTGGTTGGCAAGCGGTTTCTGAAGTGTTCCCCCATCTGCAAGACATCCTAACAACTTCAAGGAAACTTTGCATGCACTTCAGCCACTCATACACCGCCAAACACACCCTTCTTGAGCTACAGCGTCAGAACGGTAGCCCCCAACATAGTCTGATTTGCAATGTTTCCACCCGTTGGAATTCCACCCTTCACATGTTGGACCGATTATATGAACAGAGAAAAGCCATCACGGATTTCCTGATGATCCAAGCGGATAGGGGGACTCCCCTGTGTAACTTCAATGTCAACCAGTGGCAGCTCATACGTGACACCTGCCGTTTGCTCAGGCCCTTTGAGGAAGCCACTTTATTTGTCAGTCGGCAGGATTATGGGCTGAACGACGTGATTCCACTGCTTCATGTACTACAGCACATGTTGGAAACCATGGCTGGTCAGGGCACTGGAGACATGGCGTCTACATCTTACGGCCACATGAACCCCGTTGGAGCTGAACTGGAGGAGGAGGAGGGGCACAGTGAAGCACAGTTTAGGCTTGGCGAAATGGCTGGTTTATCTAGTCAGCGGACAGGAGAGGAGGAGCAGGAGCAGCCAGAGGAGCTAGAGGGTTTTGAGGAAGGCGAGACAGAGGACCCGGACACACCGTGGCAGTATGCAGTGGAGATGGAGACAGGTAGTCCCTCCGAGTCACTTGCACAAATGGCAGGAAGCATGCTCACGTGCTTGCGTAGTGACCCCAGAATTGTTTCCATTTGTCGGCGGGATGACTTCTGGCTGTCCACCTTATTGGACCCTCGTTTCCGGCACAAAATGGGGGCATTTTTTAAACCCGCCGAGAGGGAGGACAAACTGAACTACTGCAAAAACATGCTACGTAGTCAGTTGGCCGATGCCTATCTGCGCCATGGTCCATACTCTCTCAGGTCTGACTCGGGGGGACCTCTGCGCTCACCTTCCACTGCCATGGCTGTTGGGGGGGTTGGCAGGAGCAGCAGCAGCAGCTCCATCAGCAGAAGCCTCAGTCTTCAGTCACTAATGAGTAGCTTTCTACACCCGCATAGTGAGGCTACTCATGAGCAGCAGGAAGACCTGGAGCAGGACCTCAACCAGCAGGTCATGTCATACCTTGACATGACCATGCCAACACACCTTGAGAATCCGCTGGACTTCTGGGCAGCCAAACTTGGCTTGTGGCCGCAACTAGCAGAGTTTGCCCTGGAAAAGCTGTCCTGCCCGGGCCAGTAGCGTGCCATCTGAGTGGGTGTTTAGTGCGGCGGGGGCCATAGTTACGGCGAGGAGAACTCGTCTGTCAACTAAAAATGTGGAGAGACTCACCTTTGTCAGAATTAATCAGGGATGGATCAGCCAGGATTTCCACCCACCAATGGCTGATGCATACGACTAGATTCAGCATGGTGCCACGTTTTAGACTTTCCAAATGGTGCAAAACATATTTATATCTTTAGACCAATTTTTGGGCTCCTGCTGATGCCAACTTCAGGGTGTGCCTTCCAGCCAATTTTTGGGCTCCTGCTGATGCCAACTTCAGGGTGTGCCTTTCAGCCAAGTTTTGGCCTCCTGCTGATGCCAACTCCAGGGTGTGATTCATCCAATGTTTGGGCCCCTGCAGCCAACTCCAGTGTCTCTTTCAAGTTATGTTTGGGCTCCTGTTGCTGCTGCTTGCAACTCCAGGGTGTGATTCATCCAATTTTTGGGCTCCTTCTGCCAACTCCAGTGTCTCTTTAAAGTAATGTTTGGGCTCCTGCTGCTGCTTCCAACTCCAGGGTGTGATTCACCCAATTTTTGGCCTTCTGCAGCCAAATCCAGTGTCTCTTTCAAGCTATGTTTGGGCTCCTGCTGCTGCTTGCAACTCCAGGGTGTGATTCAACCAATTTTGGGGTTCCTGCAGCCAACTCCAGTGTCTCTTTCAAGCTTTGTCTGGGCTGCTGCTGCTGCTTGCGACTCCAGGGTGTCATTCAGCCAATTTTTGGGCTCCTACTGCCAACTCCAGTGTCTCTTTCAAGCTTTGTTTGGGCTGCTGCTGCTGCTTGCGACTCCAGGGTGTCATTCAGCCAATTTTTGGGCTCCTGTTGCCAGCTCCAGTGTCTCTTTAAAGTAATGTTTGTGCTCCTGCTGCTACTTGCCACTCCAGGGTGTGATTCATCCAATTTTTGGGCTCCTGCAGCCAACTCCAGTGTCTCTTTAAAGCTAGGTTTGGGCTCCTACTGCTGCTGCTTGCAACTCCAGGGTGTGATTCATCCAATTTCTGGGCTCCTGCTGCCAACTCCCGTGTCTCTTTCACACAATGTTTGGGCTCCTGCTGCTGCTTGCAGCTCCAGGGTGTGATTCATCCAATTTTTGGGCTCCTGCTGCCAACTCCAGTGTCTCTTTCACACAATGTTTGGGCTCCTGCTGCTGCTTGCAACTCCAGGGTGTGATTCATCCAATTTTTGAACTCCTGCAGCCAACTCCAGTGTCTCTTTCAAGCTATGTTTGGGCTCCTGCTGCTGCTGCTTGCAACTCCAGGGTGTGATTCAGCCAATTTCTGGGCTCCTGCAGCCAACTCCCGTGTCTCTTAAAAGCTATGTTTGGGCTGCTGCTGCTGCTTGCAACTCCAGGGTGTCATTCAGCCAATTTTTGGGCTCCTGCAGCCAACTCCAGTGTCTCTTTCAAGCTATGTTTGGGCTGCTGCAACTGCTTGCCACTCCAGGGTGTGATTCATCCAATTTTTGGGCTCCTGCAGCCAACTCCAGTGTCTCTTTATAGCAATGTTTGGGCTCCTGCTGCTGCTGCTGCTGCTTGCAACTCCAGGGTGTGATTCATCCAATTTTTGGGCTCCTGAAGCCCACTCCAGTGTCCCCTTAAAGCAATGTTTGGGCTCCTGCTGCTGCTTGCAACTCCAGGGTGTGATTCATCCAATTTTTGGGCTCCTGCAGCCAACTCCAGTGTCTCTTTCAAGCTCCTGCTGCTGCTTTCAACTCCAGGGTGTGATTCATCCAATTTGTGGGCTCCTGCTGCCAACTCCAGTGTTTCTTTAAAGCAATGCTTGGGCTCCTGCTGCTGCTTGCTACTCCAGTGTGTGATTCATCCAATTTTTGGCCTCCTGCAGCCAACTCCAGTGTCTCTTTAACCCTTTAAGTGCCAGCCTACCTGGAGTTTTTGTCACACTCTGTTGCCAGACCATTTTGCACTATTTTGCACTCCCCATGTTCAAATGTGATCTTTGAAGGGATTTCCGAGGAAAACGATATATTGTTTTTTTCAGCAGAATCTGGGCTTTAACATGAAATGTCTTGTTTGTCATTTTTTAGGTGTATTCTCAATATTTTTTGACGAAATATGTGCAAAAAAATAAAAAAAAACAATTTTTTACAATTTGTAGTGTTTTTTTTGTAATAAAATGTAAGTTTGTCAATAAAATCTTATTGCGTGTGAAACCCCAATTTCTCACAGTTACAGCGATACCACATATGTATAGGTAGACACCCTTTCCTGCCCAGGAGACTCCCCCAAACTGAAACAGAGCTTTAGGGGATTTTCAGAAAAAATACAACTGTGATATGCGCTATGCGCACCTTGCAGTTTTTCCAGAAAAACAACCCTTTACATTTGAAATACCCCCAACAAACTATATATTCTCTGGAAGTACACACCTCAGGCTTTCTATTTGTACCAGGCTTGTTGATGTGGCCACAGTTTTCTAGAAGTAATCCCTCAATGCATTCTTTGGTTGCAAAGAGTTTCCCTAAAAAAAGGATAAAAAGCAGAATCAAAGCCACATTTTCCTAAAAAAACTATATACAAACAAGAAAAAACAAGTATAATCTGAAAAAGCAACATCCCCCCAACAGAACGATACCCAACATGCATAGGTTCTGTCAAGGGAAGAGTTGCCAAACACCCCAAAGTAAAGCATGAGCATAACGGTAATTTTTCTTGAAAATTTCAGCTCTGCAGACAAAGTGCGCACCTTGCGATTTTTCAACCAAAACAACCCTTTACATTTGGAATATCCCCCATAAACCATATATTCCCTGAAAGTACACATGTTAAGCTTTCTAAGCGTACCCAGCTTGTTGTAGTGGGCTCATCTTTCTGGAGTTGATCCCTCAAAGAATTCTTTGGTTGCGCAGGGTTTCCCTAAAAAATGTATAAAAAAGCTGAATACAAAACACCTTTTCCTAAAATATAAATATGCAAACAAGAAAAAAACAAGCTAAGTCTGAAAGCGCAAGGTCTTCCGAACAGAACAATACCCAACATGCAGAGGTATTATTAACCCTTTTAATTGCCAGCCTACTTGAGATTTTGTCACCCTCTGTTGACAGGTCATTTTTCCCCATTTTGCGCCATGTTTTGCGCCATGTTTTGCGGCATTTTTGCTGGAATTTTCTGGAAAATTATATATATATTTTTTGCAGCAGAGTTTAGGCTTTAACATGAAATGTCTTGTTTGTAAATTTTATTTATTATTAATTTTATTTATTATTAAGTAAAAAAAATAAATAAATACATTTTTTTTTAGAAAATTGCCTCCTTTATTTTAAATAAAAAATGTATTTGATTAGGGAAAACCATATTGCATGTGAAAGCCCCATTTCTACCGATTAGAACGGTACCACATATTTATCGGTAGCCCCCTGTTCCTGCCCAGGAGACCCCCCTAACTGAAACAAGTAAATTTTAACATTTACAAATAAAATACAACTACCATCCACACTACAAAGGGTTAAATCGAGAAAAAAAAATGACATAGGGTCCCCCCTTACCCAAAGTAACCAGCCCGGGACCAGTTATGCAGGGCTTGGAGGAACAGGGCGCAGGGGCCAGCTTTTGTGGCCCCTGGCCCTGCAGGCTACAAGCTCGCATAGCCCGTGGGCCCGGGCTCTTCTGCCCCCCCCCTGGGCTTTGGGGAGGCAGGTAATGGGGTGCCAGGGGTTAATGGCAAGTCACTGGCTAGCGCAGGTGACTTGCCATACCCCAGCCTTGAGAACTGGTATAGGGGTCTCATGGACCCCTTACCAGTTCACAAGGGGTTAAATGTAAAAAAAAAACACACAGAGAAAAAATATTTTATTATTATTATTTTTTTTAATACTTACCTCCCATCCATACTGGAGCACTCTGTCCCTCGGCGATCACTGGCTTCTGCTCACTTGCTAGAAGCCTTTTATCGCTGCTGAATGACAGAACACTAAAGGGTTAATTAAAAAAAAAATGACATAGGGTTCCCCCTCCCAGGGTGGGGGGACCCCTTTTTGGGGGGGAATTTTAAGGGTTAAAAACCCTTAAAAATTCAAAAAAAAATGACGTAGGGTCCCCCCTACCCAGCATTACCGACCCGGGCCAGCTATGGGGGCTTGTAGAACAGGGCGCAGGGGCCAGCGTTGGTGGCCCCTGGCCCTGCAGGCTACTAGCCCACATAGCCACTAAGTGGCCCGGGCCCTTCTGCCCCCCCCTGGCCGTTGGGGAGGCAGGTAATGGGGGGCTGGGGGTTAATGGCAAGTCACCCGCTAGCCGCAGGTGACTTGCCAGACCCAGAGCCTTGTGAACTGGTATAAGGGGTCTCATGGACCCCTTACCAGTTCACAAAGGGTTAACTGTGACAAAACAAAGACACCACACAATAAAAGTATTTTACTAAAAAAAAACTGTACTTACCTCCGATTGCAAGCTCTTGTCCCGCGCCGCTCTGCTGACAGATGCCAGTGATCGGCATCCAGAGAAGGGGGAGGCAGGAGATCAGAGGATCTCCTGCCACCTCCTTCCCCGGCACCGATCACCGGCATCTGACAGCTGAGAACGCTGAAGCCGGTGATCGGGGCTGGGATGACGTCATAGCCCCGCCCCCAAGGGGGTGGGGCTTAGCGGCAAGATGGCGGCCGCCATCGAGGAGGAGAGAGGAGAGAGGAGAGAGCCTCCCGGGCTCTCTCCTGAAGATCGGTAAGTCCTGGGGGGAGATCGGAGGCCCCCCAGGTGAAGAGGAGGGACAGCGGGAGCCAGCGCACACGGAGGTAAGTGAATGTCATTTTTATTTATTTATTTTTTTTTACAGTTAGCAGCTGCTGCTGCTGCAGAAGCGGGGGGGGGGGCGGCCTATTCCGGGGGCTCTCCTGGAGCCATCCGACCCCCACGGGGGATCGGATGGCACCAAATTAAAGAGGAGACCCGGGCGGATCCAACGAGGGGTCAGGTAAGTATTTTTTTTTTTTTTTGCCCACTAGCAGGGGTAAATGCCAGGCACGTAAATTTTACGTGGCTGGCACTTAAGTGACGGAGAGGCAACCACGTAAATTTTACGTGGCTGGCATTTAAAGGGTTAAAACAATGTTTTGGCTCCTGCTGCTGCTGCTGCTACTTGCAACTCCAGGGTATGATTCATCCAATTTTTGGGCTCCTGCAGCCAACTCCAGTGTCTCTTTAAAGCAATGTTTGGGCTCCTGCTGCTGCTGCTTGCAACTCCAGGGTGTGATTCATCCAATTTTTGGCCTCCTGCAGCAAACTCCAGTGTCTCTTTCAAGCTATGTTTGGGCTCCTGCTGCTGCTGCTGCTTGCAACTCCAGGGTGTGATTCATCCAATTTTTGGGCTCCTGCTGCCAACTCCAGTGTCTCTTTCAAGCTATGTTTGGGCTCCTGCTGCTGCTTGCAACTCCAGGGTGTGATTCATCCAATTTTTGGCCTCCTGCAGCCAACTCCAGTGTCTCTTTCAAGCTATGTTTGGGCTCCTGCTGCTGCTGCTGATGCTTGCAACTCCAGGGTGTGATTCATCCAATTTTTGGCCTCCTGTAGCCAACTCCAGTGTCTATTTCAAGCTATTTTTGGGCTCCTGCTGCTGCTTGCAACTCCAGGGTGTGATTCAGCCAATTTTGGGGTTCCTGCAGCCAACTCCAGTGTCTCTTTCAAGCTGTGCTTGGCTCCTGGTGCTGCTGCTTGAAACTCCAGGGTGTGATTCATCCAATTTTTGGCCTCCTGCAGCCAACTCCAGTGTCTCTTTCAAGCTATGTTTGGGCTCCTGCTGCTGCTGCTGATTGCAACTCCAGGGTGTGATTCATCCAATTTTTGGGCTCCTGCTGCCAACTCCAGTGTCTCTTTCAAGCTATGTTTGGGCTCCTGCTGCTGCTTGCAACTCCAGGGTGTGATTCATCCAATTTTTGGCCTCCTGCAGCCACCTCCAGTGTCTCTTTCAAGCTATGTTTGGGCTCCTGCTGCTGCTTGCAACTCCAGGGTGTGATTCATCCAATTTTTGGCCTCCTGCAGCCAACTCCAGTCTCTCTTTCAAGCTGTGCTTGGGCTCCTGCTGCTGCTGCTTGCAACTCCAGGGTGTGATTCATCCAATTTTTGGGCTCCTGCTGCCAACTCCAGTGTCTCTTTCAAGCTATGTTTGTGCTCCTGCTGCTACTTGCAACTCCAGGGTGTGATTCATCCAATTTTTGGACTCCTGCAGCCAACTCCAGGGTGTCTCTTTCAAGCTATGTTTGGGCTCCTGCTGCTGCTTGCAACTCTAGGGTGTGATTCATCCAATTTTTGGCCTCCTGCAGCCAACTCCAGTGTCTCTTTCAAGCTATTTTGGGCTCCTGCTGCTGCTTGCAACTCCAGGGTGTGATTCATCCAATTTTTGGGCTCCTGCTGCCAACTCCAGTGTCTCTTTCAAGCAATGTTTGGGCTCCTGCTGCTGCTTGCAACTCCAGGGTGTGATTCATCCAATTTTTGGGCTCCTGCTGCCAACTCCAGTGTCTCTTTAAAGCAATGTTTGGGCTCCTGCTGCTTGCAACTCCAGAGTGTGATTCATCCAATTTTTGGGCTCCTGCACCCAACCCCAGTGTCTCTTTAAAGCTATGTTTGGGCTCCTGCTGCTGCTTGCAACTCCAGGGTGTGATTCATCCAATTTTTGGCCTCCTGCAGCCAACTCCAGTGTCTCTTTAAAGCTATGTTTAGGCTCCTGCTGCTGCTTGCAACTCCAGGGTGTGATTCATCCAATTTTTGGCCTCCTGCAGCCAACTCCCGTGTCTCTTAAAAGCTATGTTTGGGCTGCTGCTGCTTGCAACTCCAGGGTGTCATTCAGCCAATTTTTGGGCTCCTGCTGCCAACTCCAGTGTCTCTTTCAAGCTATGTTTGGCTTCTGCTGCTGCTTGCGACTCCAGGGTGTCATTCAGCCAATTTTTGGGCTCATGCAGCAAACTCCAGTGTCTCTTTCAAGCTATGTTTGGGCTGCTGCTGCTGCTTGCCACTCCAGGGTGTGATTCATCCAATTTTTGGGTTCCTGCAGCCAATTCCAGTGTCTCTTTAAAGCAATGTTTGGGCTCCTGCTGCTGCTTGCAACTCCAGGGTGTGATTCATCCAATTTTTGGCCTCCTGCAGCCAACTCCTGTGTCTCTTTAATGCAATGTTTTTGCTCCTGCTGCTGCTTGCAACTCCAGGGTGTGATTCATCCAATTTTTGGCCTCCTGCAGCCAACTCCAGTCTCTCTTTCAAGCTGTGCTTGGGCTCCTGCTGCTGCTGCTTGCAACTCCAGGGTGTGATTCATCCAATTTTTGGGCTCCTGCTGCCAACTCCAGTGTCTCTTTCAAGCTATGTTTGTGCTCCTGCTGCTACTTGCAACTCCAGGGTGTGATTCATCCAATTTTTGGACTCCTGCAGCCAACTCCAGGGTGTCTCTTTCAAGCTATGTTTGGGCTCCTGCTGCTGCTTGCAACTCTAGGGTGTGATTCATCCAATTTTTGGCCTCCTGCAGCCAACTCCAGTGTCTCTTTCAAGCTATTTTGGGCTCCTGCTGCTGCTTGCAACTCCAGGGTGTGATTCAGCCAATTTTGGGGTTCCTGCAGCCAACTCCAGTGTCTCTTTCAAGCTGTGCTTGGGCTGCTGCTGCTGCTTGTGACTCCAGGGTGTCATTCAGCCAATTTTTGGGCTCCTGCTGCCAACTCCAGTGTCTCTTTAAAGTAATGTTTGTGCTCCTGCTGCTACTTGCAACTCCAGGGTGTGATTCATCCAATTTTTGGGCTCCTGCAGCCAACTCCAGTGTCTCTTTCAAGCTATGTTTGGGCTCCTGCTGCTGCTGCTTGCAACTCCAGGGTGTGATTCATCCAATTTTTGGGCTCCTGCTGCCAACTCCAGTGTCACTTTAAAGCAATGTTTGGGCTCCTGCTGCTTGCAACTCCAGAGTGTGATTCATCCAATTTTTGGGCTCCTGCACCCAACTCCAGTGTCTCTTTAAAGCTATGTTTGGGCTCCTGCTGCTGCTTGCAACTCCAGGGTGTGATTCATCCAATGTTTGATCTCCTGCAGCCAACTCCAGTGTCTCTTTCAAGCTATGTTTGAGGCTCCTGCTGCTGCTTGCAACTCCAGGGTGTGATTCATCCAATTTTTGGCCTCCTGCAGCCAACTCCAGTGTCTCTTTCAAGCTATGTTTGGGCTGCTGCTGCTGCTTGCAACTCCAGGGTGTGATTCATCCAATTTTTGGGCTCCTGCAGCCAACTCCAGTGTCTCTTTAAAGCAATGTTTGGGCTCCTGCTGCTGCTGCTGCTTGCAACTCCAGGGTGTGATTCATCCAATTTTTGGGCTCCTGAAGCCAACTCCAGTGTCTCTTTAAAGCAATGTTTGGGCTCCTGCTGCTGCTTGCAACTCCAGGGTGTGATTCATCCAATTTCTGGGCTCCTGCAGCCAACTCCAGTGTCTCTTTAAAGTAATGTTTGTGCTCCTGCTTGCAACTCCAGGGTGTGATTCATCCAATTTTTGGGCTCCTGCTGCCAACACCAGTGTCTCTTTCAAGCAATGTTTGGGCTCCTGCTGCTGCTGCTGCTTGCAACTCCAGGGTGTGATTCATCCAATTTTTGGCCTTCTGCAGCCAACTGCAGTGTCTCTTTCAAGCTATGTTTGGGCTCCTGCTGCGGCTGCTGCTTGCAACTCCAGGGTGTGATTCAGCCAATTTTTGGGCTCCTGCAGCCAACTCCAGTGTGTCTTTCAAGCTAGGTTTGGGCTGTTGCTGCTGCTTGCAACTCCAGGGTGTGATTCATCCAATTTTTGGGCTCCTGCAGCAAACTCTAGTGTCTCTTTCAAGCAATGTTTGGGCTCCTGCTGCTGCTGCTGCTGCTGCTGCTTGCAACTCCAGGGTGTGATTCATCCAATTTTTGGGCCCCTGAAGCCAACTCCAGTGTCTCTTTAAAGTAGCGTTTGGGCTCCTGCTGCTGCTTGCAACTCCAGGGTGTGATTCATCCAATTTTTTTGCTCCTGCAGCCTACAGCAAACTCCAGTGTCTCTTTAAAGTAATGTTTGTGCTCCTGCTACTGCTTGCAACTCCAGGGTGTGATTCATCCAATTTTTGGGCTCCTGCTGCCAACTCCAGTGTTTCTTTAAAGCAATGTTTGGGCTCCTGCTGCCGCTTGCAACTCCAGGGTGTCATTCAGCCAATTTTTGGGCTCCTGCTGCCAACTCCAGTGTCTCTTTCAAGCTATGTTTGGGCTCCTGCTGCTGCTTGCAACTCCAGGGTGTGATTCATCCAATTTTTGGCCTCCTGCAGCCAACTCCCGTGTCTCTTTAATGCAATGTTTTTGCTCCTGCTGCTGCTTGCAACTCCAGGGTGTGATTCATCCAATTTTTGGCCTCCTGCAGCCAACTCCAGTGTCTCTTTAAAGCAATGTTTGGGCTCCTGCTGCTGCTGCTTGCAACTCCAGGGTGTGATTCATCCAATTTTTGGCCTCCTGCTGCCAGCTCCAGGGTGTGTTTTTCAGGCACTATAGGGGCCCCTCATAGTGATGCCCCTTCAACTCGCTGCAATTGTGCCACTCTGTGATTCTATTAGCGATGCCTCTGATCTGCATGTGATAATTATTTACAGTATTATTTCACTAACCCATCACGCATCCTATGCGTGTTACAACAAGGCAGAATGGTTTACAACCCTATTGAGGCTCTAGGAGGCTCAGAAATAGCCGTTTTTAATAGCGATTCGTCGCGAATAAATTCGGGTCGAAACGATTTTTGTCGGAAAATTCGGCGAATCAGTCGAATCGAATTTTTCAAAAGTTCGCTCATCTCTAATTTTAACATGAACACTTTAATGCCAGACCTGTAATGTCATTTCTGCAGAAATATATAAAAAATGAAAAATTTGTGAAAAAAATGCTTTTTCAATGACAGAAGAGGTCACAGCATTATTTGAGATTTTTTGCAAAAAAAAACCCAGTTTAAAGAGAAGAAAAGGATCGAGGATCATCCATTGAAATGTATCGGAGAGCGACAGGTAGCGAGAGGTCATTCCTGGCGCTGTGCAAGGCTGAACGCCGGCGCTGTTCGCTGAGGCTGTGAAAATGATGAATCGTATGCTACATGGCGTTATCCCAGTCACTAAACAGATTCTGCATGATAAATGTGTAATTGCGTGCCGTGTCCTGCGTTCACTAGTCGCTACCTGTCGCTACCTCTCATTAACCAGCCACTACCTGACGCTATCCCTTCTTAAATAAGGCCCCTAGTAAACAAAATGCACATTGCTGAATCAAACCCATAGTTTGCATTTGTTTGGGACTTATATATATTAATATATACTGTATAGACACACGCAATAATGTGTTTCCATATCCATGTAAGGGAAGGTCTCTATCCCACCTTGACTTGAATGGAGCAGAAGGTGCTGCTTGAACAAGGTAACTGACATCAGATCGAATTTTCCAACCCCTCACACTGTGTAACAACCAATAAGCTGGAACCACCTGTTGAATGTTACGCACAATGCCATATTTGTTCTGGTTCTTGAGCAAATTTGAGTAAAGAAAATAAATATATGTGATTCCTATGCTGTTAGGTCAGCCCTGACATTTATTTCTTAAATGATCTATGGTTTAGAGGAAAACAAGTCGTTTGCAATGAGACACAATTTCCAACCTAAGGATTCTGTCCAATTAAGGTCTTTTAATGGATTTTTATTAAAATATGGACAGTCTGTCTGCCTTATGTGCAGAGTACCTCTGCTGTTTACAAATGTAAATGTTCTATCTATCTATCTATCTATCTATCTATCTATCTCGTTTCTCTGCCTTTTGGTCTGAGCTGCCCTAAAATGTTGCCTTACTTTCGAAGCTTTATTACAAATAAGGAATCTTAAGGATGAAGGAGTTAGATATGACTGTTTGCTCTTTATGAATTGGCTGGCCAGTGCTTTTTGGTTAGTCAATGTACAGAAATATGTCCACCCTGTCCTCCATTATCAGCAATTCTTCCAAAACAAATCTCAGATCTGGTCTAAAATTATCTGTATTTTGGACCAAATTTTGAACCTGTTGAATTAATCTCTAAGTGCCCCTTAGCTGAATGAATGGTAAGATTTAGCATATTCAATTTGAATAAAACTAACAGGCTGATTCATTACTAGCGGCAGGTACCGACAGATGATCGTCTGTAGCAGGCATTTCAGAGCGCCTGCTAGTAGCCGCTGTGCTCGGCCGTGGTTCGCTAGTTCAGAGCGCCTCAGTCGCTGTGCAGAATTGATGAATACGTTGTGGGGAGTCGCTATATGAGCAGTACAGCGCTGTATGGGAGCGAATGGTAGCGACTTGTCAGTGCAACCGACTCACACCATATTCATCAAACAAACTGCCTCACACACCGCCGGCTCTCGAAAATTCTTCGCTGTAGCCCAAAGCGCCGGAGGCTGTGTGATTAAAGGCTGTTTTTGAACATGTATCCACCAGTAACAAAGCAAAAACATACAGAAACATTGTGATATGAACACATTAATGCCAGACCTGGCATGTCAATTCTGCATAAATATATAAAAAATGAAAAAAGTTTGAAAAAATGGCTTTTTTAAGAGAGGTTACAACATTATTTGAGAATAAAAAAAAATAATAAAAACCCCCTGTTTAAAGAGAAGTAAAAGAACGTCCATTGAAATGTATGGGAGAGCGCCAGGTAGCGAGAGGTAAGACGTGGCGCTCTGCAAGGCTGAACACCGGCGCTGTATGCTGAGGCTGGGGTAATGATGAATCGTACGCTACATGGCGTTGTTCCAGTCGCTCACCAGAATCCGCTTGATAAATGTGTAATTGCGTGCCGTGTCCGGCGTTCACCTGCCGCTACCTGTCGTTTACAAGGCACTACCTGACGCTATCCCTTCATGAATAAGGCCCTAATTCTATATATGCTATAATTGGCCTGAAAAGTACTCCCAGGAATGGACCCAGCCTTAGTAATGGCGAGAGACCGTAACTTACAAGGCTATGGTCAGGAGTTTTCATCTTTTCAAAACTAACAAAATGGTCCTTATATAAAGCACTGACTGGACGAGTGCCCACGCATGCACTGTGGGAGCGGTGGAAAGGTGAGCGGAGTGGGCTATCTGGGGGGTTTCACACAGCAGGGTATCCCAAATCAGGATACCCCCGGGGCAGGGACCAATCACTGGGATCGTCAAAATCCTGGTGATTGGGTCATTTTAAAGTGGACCAACACCCAGGGGTGATCGGCCCGGGAATCTATAAGATTCCCGGGCCGATCACCTCCCTCACCGCGGGACACCCGAGATCGGGATGTCCTGCAGTGAGGGACCCCCCCTAATCGGGGTGCCCCCCTGAAGTGGACCAAAACCCAGGATAGTCAAAATCCTGGGTGTTGGTCCACTTTAAAGAGGAACAAATCCCAGGATTTTTTACTGTCTAGGGTTTTGCTCCCTGACCCGGGGGCATTCTAATTTCAAACTGCCCACTGTGTGAAACCCCCAGATCACCCAGTAATATCTCACCTTTCCCCGATCCTATGGAGTATGCGCAGGCACTTGTCCAGTCAGAGCCATTTTCCGAGCATACTCTCCAGTCCGCGGCCTATTTGCATCTGCGAGGGAGCAAGGCGCCCGGGGGGGGTCACTCAAAGGTGAATCCTGATTTGTGATGCCCCAGGGGAAGGCCAGCAGTTGGTCCTGAAATCTTTTAGACTTTCCTCCTTTATTTCAAAATAGAACACCTGACTTATTGTAAAGCACTGAGAGTGCAAAGACTGATGACAAGCCAGAGCAAGCAAAGCATGGTGTCCAGGAACAGGCAAGATAAGGTACAGGTGACCAGTGCAGGAAACATACAGAACCAAAGGGGTTATACTAAAGATAGGTCCACATGTGAGCAGAAGTCATACAAGATAAGTCAGACCTTCAAGAAATGCAGTGATTCATCTGGTTAAGACAAAGGTGAATTTGTCAGCCCATGGCTGCTGGCAAGGCTTTACAAAACAGCCGGTTTGGTTCTCCTTCCTGCTTCTACCTGCAATTATTCCCTATTTTAGCAATGCAACCAAAACAAGTCTATAACAATTATACATTTGGGAATTTAAAGTGGATCAAAACCCACCCTCGAGTCTATGAGACACCAGGGCAGGCATACTCGCTCCCCCTGATTGGGGGTGCCTTGCTGTGTGAAACCCCCCAGGTCGCTCGAAAACTCACCTTCTTTCTCGGTCCAACAGCGCATGCGCAAGCAGTGGCTGCATCCCCACTATCCCTTTAGCATGGCACATGCTCGCACCAGGCATTTGTGGATGGACAGCGCGGCCACTCTCCCTGTTAAAAGGTAGAGGAGGATGCAGCTGCCAGCGTGCTCGGATTCCCTTGTATTAGACGAGCTCCTGGATGAAGGAGCTCGAGCAGATCCGAGCACGCTGATTGGACGAGAGAACTGCGCATGCGCCGTAGGACCGGCAGAAGGGTAAGCGAGTTTGGGCGACCTTGGGGGTTTCAAACAGCGGGGAATCACCAATCAGGGTGCCTCGGGGACAAAGACCAAATACCAGGATAGTCAAAATCCTGGGTTTTAGTCCACTTTAAGGAGTTTTGGACATATTTGATTTTTGAATAGATGTGAGCATCCCTAGTTATGTATTAAATGTGTGGGTCTGTGTTGCTGTAGGGTTAGATGATTTTAAAGCGGACCAAAAACAACCCCGGAGGCTATGAAGGGCCAACCTGAACTGTGATGGCCTCTGTGTAAAACCTTGCCATTCGCCCATAATTCTTACCTGTTCGACGAGCCCATGGGGCCGCGCGCAGCCGAAGCATGCGAGCGAAGCTGTGCACCTCCTATGTGTGTGGCTGGGATTCTATTTATTTTCTCCGGCTTCACATTAACATGCATGGTCAGAGAAGCTGATTGGACGGGAGGCCTCAGATGCAGCGTTGGACCAAGGAAAGTTGAGTTTACTGGCCGACCTGTGGGGTTTCACACAGCGAGGTTTCCCAAACCAGGGTGCCCCAGGGGTACAGACCAAGACCCATCTAATAAACAGTTGCTAGTATGAGTACATTTAGTGTAGCTTCATGTGTGACTTCCAACTTTGTTGGTTACAGGAGCTTGCTGTCCATGAGTTGAGCTAACCACAATGGAGGAGCTGGGGCAAGAAAAAACTAAAAATGGCGACCTGATTTTCAAGTCCTGTAATTGCCTTGTTGTCATGGTTTTCCTGTCCCCTCAGACTGTCACGTGTGTAACATCCAGTAGGCTGGAACCACCTGTTGAGAGTTATGCATAATGCTTTTATTTGTTCTGGTTCTTGAGCAAATTTAAGTAAAGAAAGTAAATGTGTATAATTCCCATGATGTTAGATCAATCCTAAAGTTTATTTCTTAAACAACCTGTGGTTCAGATGGAAACAAGACGTCTATGGTGAGACACAATTTTCAACCTACCGAGGGATTTTGGGGTCGATTCAGAGTCAGGTGAGAATTCACCTCCAGTTTTATCTCCTAAAAAAGGAGTGACAACGTCCTGTCTCAGCACAACAATAGGGTGGAAGGGCGGGGGGACATTAGATGACTGAAGTTCTGCTTTAAAGTTTCCAATCTCAAAACCAAATCCGATGAATACATTAACACACTTTGACTTTAGACAAGCTATAGACACCCAACCTTTGGGTTTGTTAGGGTTCTACAGCATTTGAATTGGGAAATGCACATGTGTGAAGATTCGAGTATTGGGCATGCATAAAGAAATACTCAGGAGCAAAGAAGTGCGCATAACCATTCCAATTTGTGCATGCGCACAAACACATGCATGCTGCGTGGGCAACTGCATTCATTCCCGTCTTCTGTCCTTTACAAGGAGGACCCTTGTATTCAGAAAGTGCTAGTTTGCCGGATACTCAAACGGATATTCCCGCCTCTAAATTCAGGTGCTTGTGATTGTGTTCCTACTTCTCCTGTGTTTATACCTGGCTCATGCTTCTCAACCATGGCTTCATAATTCCCCTTGGACCAATTTTATGAACTGACCTTGGCTTCTCTTGTGACCTCTGAACCTGTCTTGTGACCTTAGCCTGAATTGTCACTCACAAACTATAGCTGTCTGCCCTTGATCCTCTGCTCTGTCTCCAGCTATGCCTTCAGATTTGCTGTGCCCAGGCCCTGATACCTAGTTTTGCCAAGTGGACAGCCTGGGATGTTTACGCATTCCCAGTCTGTCCTCACTTGCAGGGGGGTCCAGTGAAAATTAGAGACACCTTGTAGATTCTGGGTCTTGGTTAGTCTGGGTTTTCAGTGGCCCCGCCAATTGGGTGCTGCCAGCTTCCAGAACCTACCTCTTTCACCAACTAGCAGTGGAGTTGCTTTGGGCTTTACCTGGGCAGTCTGTAGTCCCCAAGGATTCGCCCCTGTTGTGCTAGTCCTGGTGAGTGGTTCCTGACAGTGTTCTTAGTCACAATTTTCTGCTCTATTTTTTTTTAAATAAAGCATTTATTGGCTGGAAGGGTGCGCTGCCAAGAAAGAGGCCTGCCAATGATGAATGTTCATGGTCGTACACATTAATCCTCTCCTCCTTTCTTTTTTTTTCCCTTGTCCTCCTTTATTGATTCTGGCATTGTAATAATATATAGATATTATATGGAATAAGTAGAATTTGGATGAGGATGATGACACTGAATGAATTTAGATTTTTCTTATATATTTATGGCACATGCACTTTATATGCTACAGGGAGTTAATTATGGAAAAGCATTTTTTATGCACTTTTGGTTGTTTGTAGCACACCAGTGATATGTGTGGGGTTACATTAAGGGATGAGAGGATTTGTTATATTTAGGAGTCGTTGGTCAGGCTTCGTCTTAAGGAGGCACAGTGGCGGCTCAAGGGTCGGCGGCAGCGCCGGGACGTCAGGCGGCAAGTGGGTCACTGGGCCAATCGGGCACGGTGACCCAGGAAGCAGATCAGCGATCAGGCGGACCAGGCGGCGTGATCGTTCGGCATGGTGAGCCACATTTGATCGCCAATATTATTTTCTGTGACGCAATTGGGGGTGGGGTTTCTGCGGGTGAGGGATCAGGCAGAGTCGCAAGTTTTATGGCGGGAGTGCGGGATCTGTTGCGCAGGGGGAGCCAAAGGCGGGTAAAGGGGCCGAGGGGCCGGGCGCAGCGCGGGGCCCGACAGCAGTGTGGGCGCAAGGGGCCACAGGTCGGGCGGTCAGTATTGGGGGGACGATGCGGCAGGTAGGGGCTGAGGGGGTAGGACATAGGGAGGAAGGTAGCGGCAAGGACCCGGGGGGGGCAAATGGGGGGTGTTAGGCCCTGCCAATCTTTGACTTGGCAAAGGGGCACACTTATGTGTATTTTAAGGGTCCGTTGGGGGGGCATCTTAAAGGGGGTACGATCGGAAGGTGGAGGACGAAGATAGGAGGCGCTGATTCTAAGAACTTTTGGTAAATGGCTGCATGCGTTCTCTATACTGGTGAGCGGGATAGGGGAAAAGAATCCGGAGCACTGTTCGCCACTGTTTTGCTACCTGGATACCATATGGGTGGCCCACCGGGTGTACGGGGGCTCGGCTTCGTTGCCCTATGGCGAACAGATCCGGCAACGAATGGCGATAAGTGAGGGCTTGGGTTGAGATCACAGGGACATAGGGTGTTGATTAAGGGCTATGAATGCAGGGGGGGTGTACCCGGTGGCGGGTGGTGTATCCCCCTTTTAGGCTGGCACCACCTCAACGGAGTTAGGGGTGGCGGAAACGGCCAGAAAAGGCTTGCATTGGGCTTCAATGACTCCAATTGCAGGTGGGGACCCACGTGCAAATTCCGGCACAAGTGTTCAGGCTGCGGGGGTGAGCCACTCGTTGGGGTGAAGCTTTAAGAAGGGACGGGGGGGGGTTTGCAGGGGTTCAGATGGTCCTGCAAAAAGGGGTGACACCGGTGAAAGGGGTGGAGATGTGCTCTTGGCTAAAATTGTATCCCGATCAGGGGGGGGGCATGGTTGCTAGCGGAAGGTTGAACTGGGTTTTGCGATCCCATGTATGACTCCTCCTGGGGCACGCTCTCTAAAAATCCTGAAGTCTGCCCAGGAACGACCGGAGATAGTAATGGTAAAGCTGGGGAGGGAGGTGTCTTTGGGGCGAATGGCGGGCCCATTTAGCGACTCCCCTCTGGAAAAGCTGGTGGTGTCCCCATTGGGGGTTGGTGCCTAAGAAGGAGCGGGGCAAATTTGGCTTCATTCACCACTTGTCTTTCCTGAAGGGAGCGTCGGTGAGTGATAGCATGGACAAGGAGCTGTCATCGGTTTCTTATACATTGACTTCGCTCTGGCCTTGGTGAGGGAAGCGGGCCCTGGGGCTTCGATGGCCAAGACCGTCATAGAGTCTGCATTTCGGCTGCTGCCAGTGCATCCGGATAGTTTGTACCTTTTGGGATGTTTTTGAGGGAGGGTATTATGTTGACCGTTGCCTGCCAATGGGGTGCTCGATTTCGTGTGCATATTTTGAGACCTTTTAGTTCGTTCCTGTGGTGGGTGGTGAAGGAGAGAGCGGGCATGGGGTCCATCTCCCACTACTTGGATGACTTCCTGGGCATGGGGCTGGCGGGCACCGGAATATGTGAAGGGTGTTGGCGACCATGTTGAAAATGTTTGGGGCGTTCGGGGTGCCGATGGCGCATGAGAAGACGTTGGGTCCGGCAACGGTTATGAAATTCTTAGGGATTGAGATTGATACGGGAGAGAGGGTCTGCAGGTTGCCGAGGGATGACGGGTGGGTGGGGGACCTGGAGTCAAGGAAGGTTACACTGCAGCAGCTTCACTCGGTGCTCAGGAAGTTGAACTTCGCAGGCCAGGTTTTGCCTATGGGGCGGGTGTTCACGAGGAGGTTATCAATGGCAACAGTGGGCGCCAGGGAGCCGCATCACTTCATCAGGCTAACAGCGGTCATGATGGAGGACATCAGGATGCGGGTCAATTTTCTGGAGTCGTTTAACAGGCTAGAACAGATGAGGGCAAACGAGGAGCTCCCGCTGTTTACGGATACGGCAGGTCGGGAGGTTTTGGGGCTTATTTGGGGGGTCGTTGGTGTGCGGGCCCTTGGCCAAGGTGGTGGTTGGAATCGGCACTTATAAGGAACTTGGCCCCTTTTTTTAACTGTTTCCACTGGTGGTGGCGGTGATACTGTGGGGGGGAGAAACAAGGCGGTCAGACATGTCATTTTGGCAGTCAACACACAGACAGCGTCACCGCCGCCGGTCGTCGTGCTGCTTAGGCAGCTGGTACTGGGTTGTTTGCGGTATAATGTTTTGTGCAGGGCGGCGCAGGTGCCTGGCATGGAAAATGGGATAGTGGACGCTCTTTTTCATTCACAGTGGGAGCGTTTCAGGAAACTGGCATCTGAGGCGTTGGAGGTCGGCGAGTCATGGCCGAGCGGTCGGTTGGAGATTGTGTGGAACGCCTTTTGGTTTAATTTAAAGGTCGGTCGCACCATTCACTTGGGGGTCTTATGTAAAAACATGGCAGCAGTGGTGGGTCTTGGAGAAGGAATTCGGGGTGCCGGCCACGGAAGGGGACAGACGGAGCTTGCTGAGATGGAGTGGTGAGATCTCGGCCTTGGTTGACTGGAGGACAAGAGGGTTGGTCGAATTTTACTAAACCAATGTGGGAGCGGCAGGCGTCGAAAAGTTGGTGGAAGGAGCACGGATTGGAGGATAGCAGGCGGCCAGTCTCGTGGGGAATACTTCGGGGAGTGATTGGCATATTGCCCAGGGTGTGTTCCTCATGTCTCGAAGCATAGTTAAAACGGCATTTTCGTTGGCATTTTATGGAGATATGAGGTTGGAGGAGTTGGTGACCCCAAATAAACGGGGCCAGGGGGATTGAGGGCAAAGGAGGTTGTTGTCGAAGGTCAAAAAAAAAAACTGATGGGGGGGGTGTTTAGCATATTTCCAGGAAGGTTGCTGCTTTGTGCTTCATGCCTGGCTGCCACTGTTGAAGAGTTTAGGGGGGTCAGGCCGAATGGGGGTGGTCCGCTGTTGAGGCATGAGGACGGTTCCTTCAATCGCGTTTTCAGCTTCTGGCGGTATTTAGGAGATGCCTGGGGGAGCTTGGGATTGGAGTGGGAAGTACGGCACCCACTCCTTGCGGATAGGGGCATTGATCGAGGCCGCTAGGCGGGGGCTCTCAGAAGAGATAATAAAGAGGCTGGGGAGTCGGTGGTATGATCGGCGGATAGAGTTGAACGGTCATAGGTGATCGCGATGATCGTTTTTTCACATCTACCTACATCCCACCCTCCTCCCCTCCCCCTCCCTCTTCCCTCGAGCACACCTTGGAAAGGGCATCGAGGTTGGGGCCACCGGGAGTTTTGGCATTACAAGCGGGTGGTAGCGATTTGGGGAGGGTGGGGAGGGTGCCGATGAGGCATTTAATCAAGTCCGTAACCCGGGACTTGTTGTTTTCCTTGGGGTGGTTCCGGGGGTGGTTCACAAATGGTCCCCCGGTATGTGTGGCGGCATGCTAGAGACTTGTTGGCCATAGAGAAGGTTCAGTTGAAGGTCAACAAGGCGATAGCATGGTTCATGAGGTTGAATTGGTGGTTGACAGTGCGCCATGTCGATGTTGGGGGAAATTTGGGGCTTTTATCGATCACACGTGGTGCACTTGCATGTCAGGGGTATCGATCTGTTGACATGTCATTGAAGGAGCGGATCAACATGGCGGTGGAGTTGTGGTGGGCCAGGCAGTGCTAAGGTGTCAGCGCTGCCTGGCTGTGACGGGTCTCCTCTAGGGTTTCGGGTCTGAGGTAGCAGGTTTCATTTGGTTGGGTATGCGGCTGTTTCCAGCGGAAACCGGCCAGGAAGGTTTTGGTTGGTAAGATAAGGAATTTGGTGGATCAATTAGGGAGGGGGGGGGACAGGGGGAATTTTGTCTTCTGGCAGTTAGCTCAGTTAAGCTCCTAGGCCTAGGAGGTACGCGGCCGAGCTTACGTTGGCTTCCGCTTTGTGGTGCGTTTGTCTCTCCCCCCTCCCATGGTTGTCTTATCTTAGGCTTCTCAGACCTGGGGGGGGGCCCTTTAATTGCGTGTAACTTATTTATATGTTTGGCTGTGGCCGATTAAATTCAAATTTTTCCAAAGATATGGTGGTTCGGAGTCGTTATTTGGTGTTGGAATTTTAGGGAGGTAAGGGCATATGGAGCGCTAGCCCAGTCATGGATTTTAGAATTGTCTATGTACGTTGCTTTTGCTTTTAATAATAAAAGTATATGGAGTTTTGAATTGTTTAGTGGTGCGGTTGTTTTTCTAGCATAAATACAGGGGGTAACTGGGCTACCCCCACATTTTTTTCTTTTAAATAAAGCAGAAAAGCTGTTGCTAATTAAGACACAGGTACTTTTGTTCTTGCTGGCAAAGGAGTGGCACATATGTTTCTGGTTTCACTCTGTGGAGTTTCAGCCTGTGTGAGAGCAGCTTGACATAAGTGCAGCAGGACAGAAGTGTGTAGTTTTAAAAACTGCAGTAGTTACATTGGATTTGGTAAGTAACTGTTTTTGTATTTGACTTATTTGAATCTTCCTTTTATAAGTCAGAAGTGTACTGTTTAAATTTGTCTTAAATGTGATTTGGATAGTATTGCATTGGTAGTAAAAGTTTTGGTTTTGGCCTGTTGCTGTTTGCTAAGCAGGTGTTGATTAAATAGGGCAGGTTCTAATTAACATAGCAAAAGAGCTAGCAATCTCTCATTAGCTTAACTAAGAGGGGCTTGTATATAAACAGGTGAGCTGCTCTGTGGAGTTTCACTCTGTGGAGTTTCAGCCTGTGTGAGAGCAGCTTGACATAAGTGCAGCAGGACAGAAGTGTGTAGTTTTAAAAACTGCAGTAGTTACATTGGATTTGGTAAGTAACTGTTTTTGTATTTGACTTATTTGAATCTTCCTTTTATAAGTCAGAAGTGTACTGTTTAAATTTGTCTTAAATGTGATTTGGATAGTATTGCATTGGTAGTAAAAGTTTTGGTTTTGGCCTGTTGCTGTTTGCTAAGCAGGTGTTGATTAAATAGGGCAGGTTCTAATTAACATAGCAAAAGAGCTAGCAATCTCTCATTAGCTTAACTAAGAGGGGCTTGTATATAAACAGGTGAGCTGCTCTGTGGAGTTTCACTCTGTGGAGTTTCAGCCTGTGTGAGAGCAGCTTGACATAAGTGCAGCAGGACAGAAGTGTGTAGTTTTAAAAACTGCAGTAGTTACATTGGATTTGGTAAGTAACTGTTTTTGTATTTGACTTATTTGAATCTTCCTTTTATAAGTCAGAAGTGTACTGTTTAAATTTGTCTTAAATGTGATTTGGATAGTATTGCATTGGTAGTAAAAGTTTTGGTTTTGGCCTGTTGCTGTTTGCTAAGCAGGTGTTGATTAAATAGGGCAGGTTCTAATTAACATAGCAAAAGAGCTAGCAATCTCTCATTAGCTTAACTAAGAGGGGCTTGTATATAAACAGGTGAGCTGCTCTGTGGAGTTTCACTCTGTGGAGTTTCAGCCTGTGTGAGAGCAGCTTGACATAAGTGCAGCAGGACAGAAGTGTGTAGTTTTAAAAACTGCAGTAGTTACATTGGATTTGGTAAGTAACTGTTTTTGTATTTGACTTATTTGAATCTTCCTTTTATAAGTCAGAAGTGTACTGTTTAAATTTGTCTTAAATGTGATTTGGATAGTATTGCATTGGTAGTAAAAGTTTTGGTTTTGGCCTGTTGCTGTTTGCTAAGCAGGTGTTGATTAAATAGGGCAGGTTCTAATTAACATAGCAAAAGAGCTAGCAATCTCTCATTAGCTTAACTAAGAGGGGCTTGTATATAAACAGGTGAGCTGCTCTGTGGAGTTTCACTCTGTGGAGTTTCAGCCTGTGTGAGAGCAGCTTGACATAAGTGCAGCAGGACAGAAGTGTGTAGTTTTAAAAACTGCAGTAGTTACATTGGATTTGGTAAGTAACTGTTTTTGTATTTGACTTATTTGAATCTTCCTTTTATAAGTCAGAAGTGTACTGTTTAAATTTGTCTTAAATGTGATTTGGATAGTATTGCATTGGTAGTAAAAGTTTTGGTTTTGGCCTGTTGCTGTTTGCTAAGCAGGTGTTGATTAAATAGGGCAGGTTCTAATTAACATAGCAAAAGAGCTAGCAATCTCTCATTAGCTTAACTAAGAGGGGCTTGTATATAAACAGGTGAGCTGCTCTGTGGAGTTTCACTCTGTGGAGTTTCAGCCTGTGTGAGAGCAGCTTGACATAAGTGCAGCAGGACAGAAGTGTGTAGTTTTAAAAACTGCAGTAGTTACATTGGATTTGGTAAGTAACTGTTTTTGTATTTGACTTATTTGAATCTTCCTTTTATAAGTCAGAAGTGTACTGTTTAAATTTGTCTTAAATGTGATTTGGATAGTATTGCATTGGTAGTAAAAGTTTTGGTTTTGGCCTGTTGCTGTTTGCTAAGCAGGTGTTGATTAAATAGGGCAGGTTCTAATTAACATAGCAAAAGAGCTAGCAATCTCTCATTAGCTTAACTAAGAGGGGCTTGTATATAAACAGGTGAGCTGCTCTGTGGAGTTTCACTCTGTGGAGTTTCAGCCTGTGTGAGAGCAGCTTGACATAAGTGCAGCAGGACAGAAGTGTGTAGTTTTAAAAACTGCAGTAGTTACATTGGATTTGGTAAGTAACTGTTTTTGTATTTGACTTATTTGAATCTTCCTTTTATAAGTCAGAAGTGTACTGTTTAAATTTGTCTTAAATGTGATTTGGATAGTATTGCATTGGTAGTAAAAGTTTTGGTTTTGGCCTGTTGCTGTTTGCTAAGCAGGTGTTGATTAAATAGGGCAGGTTCTAATTAACATAGCAAAAGAGCTAGCAATCTCTCATTAGCTTAACTAAGAGGGGCTTGTATATAAACAGGTGAGCTGCTCTGTGGAGTTTCACTCTGTGGAGTTTCAGCCTGTGTGAGAGCAGCTTGACATAAGTGCAGCAGGACAGAAGTGTGTAGTTTTAAAAACTGCAGTAGTTTGAAAACAGCAGGGGTTGTACACAAGAAATAGTGGTGAGTACAGCATTTACTTTTTAGCCGTATCTATTCTTATTATCTAGAATGTCTGGTTTGGTGCAGTGTAACTCTTGCCTGGCCGTTGTGTTTCGTAGTACTCTGTGGAACTTGCGTTGCTGTCCAATTTGTATGCAAATGAAGGGGTTGTATGACAAGATTTCAAAATTACAGTCTTTAGTTTCTACTCTTCAGTCTGAAGTTATGAAGCTATCCCAGCCAGTAAAGCAGCTTGGTATACAGCCACCACTCCCACAAAGACTTCACAAGAGAGGGGCACAGTGGAAGACTGTTGGCTCTGGAAGATTGCGCAATGTAGAACAAAAACATCAACATTTTGGACTAAGCCAATATAACCCATTTGCTGTTCTTTCTGAGCTTGATGTGGATGTATCTGCTAATGCTCAGTCTGGGCAGGATCTGGTAAGATCAAAGGAAGTGGACTTAAGTAAAGGACCAAATAAAATGAGTACAAAAGGGCAGCAAGGAACAGTTACCAAGCCAACCAATAGGAAAAGGCATATTCTGGTTGGTGACTCAACAATTAGAGGTGTGGACTTTGGACAGGATAGAGATGAGCTAAAGGAAGTGAAGTGTCTCCCAGGTGCCACGCTTAATAGGGATAAGAAATGTATTATAAATATTGTGAAGTCTGCAAGCAAACATAACCGAGTGGACATTGTGCTACATCTTGGCACAAATGACTTATCCCAAAAAGATTTGTTTGTTGTACAGAGGGACTTCCAAAATTTTAGTGAGGAACTTTGCAAAATAACAGGTTCCATCACCTTTTCTGAAGTTTTGCCAGTATGTAATCAGGGTAAAAAGGCACTCAACATCGCCAAGTTCAATTTGTGGTTACGTCAGTGGTGTGAAGACAAAGGCTTTGGATGTATTAGTCATGATGTTAGAAGGTGGTCGAACAATGAGTTGTTTAAGAGGGATGGCTTGCATCCTTCACAGAAAGGCACAGAAGAACTTGGAGTGGAACTCAGAGCATTTTTTGATTTAAACTAGAGGAAGGGGACAGAGATGTAACTTGTAAGGGTGATTTCTGTCCCCTACCATTTAGGATAAGGCAGGACATTGAAGCAGGAAGCCCGGTCAGTGGTAGGCTAGAGGTGGAAAAGATCAAGGATACACTAAAATACAATACCGACAACATCCACATGATGTGTACCAATGCTCGCAGCTTGGGCAACAAGCTCTGTGAATTAATGGCTATCATATCCAGAGATGAATTGGATCTTGTTGCAATAACAGAGACTTGGTTCAAGGATCACAATGACTGGGAGATAGCCATACCCGGTTACACATTGTACAGAAAAGACAGATTGGATAGAAAGGGCGGTGGAGTAGCCATTTATGTCAAGACTACACTTCAATCAACAATAATTCAGCATACACATAATGAACTAGAAACTCTCTGGGTTACCATGCAGACTAAGGAGGGAGCTGTGATCAGAATTGGTGTGATATATAGGCCCCCTGGACAATCTGAGGATCTAGATAACCTATTAATAGATGAAATCAGTGGAATGGCAGAGAAGGGGGACATTGTAATTACAGGTGACTTCAACATGCCTGATGTGGACTGGAATATCCCAAGTGCATCGACATGCAAGAGCAGGACTATATTAGAGGCACTTAATGGAGTGTCTCTAAAACAACTTGTGACATTGCCAACTAGAGGAGATAACATTCTGGACTTAGTTCTGACCAATGGGGATCTGGTGTCCGAGGTCAGGGTTGAAGAAAATCTGGGTTCCAGTGACCATCAATGCTTATGGTTCAGTATAAAAACAGACATTGTGCAATCACACACCAGAACCAAAGTGCTAGACTTTAGGAAGACAAACTTCAAGGAAATGGCAGAGTATGTAGAAAGAAAATTAGGTGAGTGGAACAGAGTAGCAGAAGTGAGTGGCCAGTGGTCACTATTAAAAATGGCCATCTTAAAGGCAACTAAGCAATATGTGAAACAAACTAGCAAGAATAAAAGGAAGAAGAAACCATTATGGTTTACTAGGGAAGTCAGCACTATCATAAAAGATAAAAAGTCTGCCTATAAGAAGTATAAAGTAAGTGGAAGTGTAGCTGACAGAGAGGCGTATAAAATTAAACAGAAGGAAGCAAAACTGATCATAAGGACTGCTAAAGGGCAAAAGGAGGAAGAAATGGCCAAATCTATGAAGAGGGGAGATAAAACCTTTTTCCGATATATTGGTGACAGAAAGAAGAAAAGCAATGCAGTCTCAAAAATTAGAAATAAGGAAAATAAATATATTGACGGAGATAAGGCTGTGGCTGACCATCTGAATAGCTACTTTTGTTCAGTATTTTCAGATAGTAGCAGGCACGGCCATAGCACAGCATCCCGCTGGGAGGGCACAGCTCCGGAGTTTCTGGAGGCTGATGTACTATCCGAGCTGGCACATCTAAAGGTAAGTAAGGCGATGGGTCCGGATGGAATCCACCCCAGAGTTCTAAGGGAACTTAGGTTTGTGATTGCAGCCCCTCTGACTGATTTACTTAACCATTCCCTTTCAACTGGTGAGGTTCCAGATGATTGGAGAATGGCCAATGTAGTACCAATCCATAAAAAGGGGAATAGAGAAGAAGCCAGTAATTACAGGCCAGTTAGTTTAACATCTATAGTGGTCAAATTAATGGAAACACTCTTAAAAAAACAGATTATTTCCCATCTGAAAATTAATGACCTATTGGACCCAAAACAGCACGGCTTTACTGAGGGCCGATCATGTCAGACCAATCTTATTGATTTCTTTGACAATGTCACTAAAGTGTTAGATGAAGGTGGTGCTGTGGATATCGCCTATCTGGATTTTAGCAAAGCCTTTGACACTGTACCACATAAGGAGCTCATAGATAAGTTATTGAAGGTAGGACTCAATCCCTGGATAGTTCAGTGGATTTCCAGTTGGCTGAGGGATCGGTATCAGAGCGTTGTTGTAAATGGTGTGCAATCTGAACAAAGGCGAGTTACAAGTGGTGTGCCGCAAGGCTCTGTCCTGGGCCCCATTCTTTTTAATATATTTGTAAGTGACATAGGAGAAGGCTTGGTAGGAAAAGTTTGTCTGTTTGCTGATGATACAAAGGTTAGTAATAGGGTGGATATTCCTGGAGGTGTCTGCAACATGGAAAATGATTTAGCTTTACTGGATAGATGGTCTAAACTGTGGAAACTAGAGTTTAATGTCTCTAAATGTAAAATCATGCACTTGGGTAGAAGGAATCCCTGCTCTGAGTACCGTATGGGCAGCACTGTGTTAGCCAGGACCTCGGAGGAGAGAGATTTAGGGGTACTGATTACTGATAGCTGCAAGATGAGTGGACAGTGTAGCCAGGCAGTGGGAAAAGCAAGCAGGATGCTCGGCTGCATAGCTCGAGGCATCACCAGTAGGAAGAGGGAGGTTGTGATGCCGCTGTATAGATCCCTGGTGAGGCCACAGCTAGAATACTGTGTGCAGTTCTGGCGACCTTATCTGCAAAAAGACATTTTTCAAATAGAACGTGTCCAAAGGCGGGCAACGAAAATGGTGGAAGGACTTAAACTTAAAACTTATCAGGAGAGACTTAAAGAACTTAATTTGTACAGTCTGGAGGAAAGAAGGGAGAGAGGGGACATGATTGAGACCTTTAAATATGTAAAAGGATTGAATAAGGTTCAGGAGGGAAGTGTTTTTAAGAAGAAGCTTAATGATAGAACAAGGGGGCACAACCTAAAGCTAGTCGGGGGGAAGATCAGGAGCAATGTTAGAAAATATTATTTTACAGAAAGAGTAGTAGATGCTTGGAACAAACTTCCAGCAGAGGTAGTTGAAAAATCAACAGTCACTGAATTTAAACATGCCTGGGATAAGCACACATCTATCCTAAGATAAAGAGAACATACAGTATACACATAAGGGCAGACTAGATGGACCGTATGGTCTCCTTCTGCCGTCAACCTTCTATGTTTCTATGTTTCTATGGTACCCCTTGTACACTTTTTACGAGAAGGATACACTTAAAGCGTCTCAAAAGTGGCCTGGATGCCTTCCTGGCATGTAATAACTTTTCCAGCTATGGCTCCTAAACCACTGGAAGGAGATAAACAGGCTGAACTAGATGGACTAAAGTCTTTATTCAGCCTTACATACTATGTTACTATGAGACATTTTAAGCATGGTGCCACTGGACCCACACTGCTGAGTGGTGTGTATTTGTACTTACAGTTCCATACAGGCATGAGAATGTAAGGAACTTACCTGGGAGTCTGTCCTGCGGCGCCTCCGCGCGCTCACGGCCTCTGACGGCCGTGCACGTGCTTGCGTGTGAGCAGGTTCCTTTTATGTCCCCCGGCGGCGCTGCTCCCAGCGCATTCGGCGGGGGCAGATTTAAAGGGACCAATCCTGGCCCAGGGATCCTCTGCTCTGGGGAGGTCAGGGACTGGACAGCCTGACTGGCCAGGGCGGTCCAGTCCCTGGGGTTTCTCCTATCAGGGGTGAGATCGTGTGTTGCACCAATCAGCACATTCCCCTTCCCATTGATCAGTCACCATTTAAATATTTTCCTGCCCGGACCACCAGTGCCCGTTATAGCCATTTACTAGCTTGGGTGTGCTTCTGACTCTCGTCTTAGTGTTTTTGATCCGACTTCGTCCTTGACTACTCCTGCTCGCTGCCTGAACCGACCTTCTGCCTGTCTGACTTTGATTTCTGCTTAACCCCTTGGATACCGCGCTTCTGTGATCACCTGGCCTTGACCCTTGCCAGTCCCGACTACTCTTTGCCTTGCCCCTTGGTTTTGACGTTTACGGACTTTTGTGCATGAACTCCTGTTTTGGGATACCCCGCAGTTCATCCGTCTTTATCGTAAGCCAGCAATCTTTGCGCCAGTAAGTCCTGGGGGCAACCGAGTCTGGAGAGGCATAACCCGTGTCTCCAGCAAGCGGGGGCTTGTCTATAGGCACAAGAGGCGGTGGAGATTGGGGATTGTTGGCTCACAAGAGAAGGGTGTCCAGCGGACCCTGACAGTATAATGGGCCAAAACTATGAACCAAATATTGGAGCAGGTGCAGGCCTTGACTGCGGCTGTTGAGTACCTGGCTCATGGAGCGGCAGCCCAGGAGAACCGTCCAACTCCTATCAACCCAGTCCCTCTGGGGGCACCAGCCGTCCATCCTGTGGAACCCAAGATCCCACTCCCCGATAAGTTCACTGGGGACACAAGCAGGTTTTCCAACTTTCGGGATGCCTGCAAACTTTATTTTCAACTCCGCCCACACTCCTCTGGCTCCCAAGAACAACGTGTGGGCCTGGTCATCTCCCTCCTGCAAGGGGACCAACACTCCTGGGCATTCGGCCTGTCACCTCAGGACCCAGCATGGCAATCGGTCGATGTGTTTTTTTCAGCTATGGAAATTCTTTAAGATGACCCAGATAGGGGTGCCACTGCTGATGCCAAACTGCGTTCCTTGTGACAGGGTCGCCGGCAGGCCGAGGAGTATTGTTCCAAATTCCGTCGGTGGGCTGTGGACTCTCGGTAGAATGACCCTGCCCTGTGTGGTCAATTCCGGATGGGCCTATCTGACGCCATTAAGGACATTTTTGTGAATCACCCTGTACCTCAGTCTCTGGATGAAACCTTGCTACTCGCTATCCGAATCGACCGACGTTTACGGGAAAGTCGCCTTGAAAGAGGGGCGCATCCCGATACCAGCTGGAAAGCTGGGGCTCCAGCCCCTTTACCTGTCGAGGAACCTATGCAGCTGGGAGCTACCAAGCTTTCTGAGGCTGAGAGGCATCGGCAATAGACGGAAGGACTGTGTCTCTACTGTGGGGGGACCGGCCACCTGGTCAGAGTCTGCCCCAAGAAGCAGCCGGGAAACTTCAGAGCCTAGGTGGGGTCGAGGGAACCCACCTAGGCTGCAAGGTATTTCCTCAAATTTATTCCCAGTTTATGGTCCCAGTCCAGGTTAAAGTGGACCTTGAATTTAAAAATTTGGAGGCCCTTCTTGATTGTGGGGCTGCAGGGAATTTTCTTGACTTAGAGCTAGCTCAAAGTTTGAAGATTCCGCTCCAACCTCTGTCTAAGGTTATCCGGGTTTCAGCCATTGATGACACACCTATTGCGGGGGGCCTCATACACTTTAAGACCCCACCAGTGTTTTTTAGAGCGGGAGCAGGGCATTCTGAGTGGATTTGCTTTTTTGTCTTAAAAATGCCCTTAACTCCATTAGTACTCGGGTTGCCTTGGTTACAAAAGCATAACCCTCAGATTGACTGGGCTGCGAGGCAGATTACTAAATGGGGCCCGCCATGTTTCCAGTCCTGTTTGGAAGTTCCGGTGCATGCCACACAGCTATTCCCCGATGGGGTTCCAGGCCCTTATCATGATTTTCTTGACGTATTTTCTGAAAAAGCGGCAGATGTTCTCCCACCACATAGGTCCTTTGACTGCCCCATAGAACTTCCAGGGACTATGCCGCCCAGTGGAAAAATCTATAATTTGACCCGGGCAGAAAACAAAGCTATGAAAGATTACATAGCTGAGAATTTACAGAAGGGGTTCATCCGGGCATCCACTTCTCCTGCTGGGGCGAGTTTTTTCTTCGTTGAAAAAAAAGATGGGGGGCTCCGCCCCTGTATAGATTACCGGGGTTTGAATAAAATAACCATTAAAAATAAATACCCCCTTCCTCTGATTGATGGGTTATTTACACAGATCATTGGGGCCCAAGTCTTTTCCAAGTTGGATCTATGGGGGGCCTAAGGATCCGTCAGGGTGATGAATGGAAGACCACCTTCAACACCCAAGATGGGCATTACGAGTACCTCGTGATGCCCTTTGGTTTGTGTAATGCCCCGGCCTTCTTCCAGGACTTTGTAAACAAAATTTTCAGAGAGTATTTGGGTCACTTTGTAGTAGTGTACCTCGATGATATTTTGATTTTTTCATCCTCTTTAGTGGAACATCGTGAACATGTTCGCCTTGTCTTACAAAAATTAAGAGAGAATTGCTTATACGCTAAACTCAAGAAATGTGTATTCGAGGCTCTTAAGGTCCCTTTCTTAGGGTATATAATTTCTAACACTGGGTTATCTATGGATCAGGCCAAGGTCAAAGCTGTACTTGAGTGGGAGCGACCTAAAGATTTAAAGGGGCTACAAAGATTCCTGGGATTCGCCAACTTTTATAGGAGATTTATTAAGAACTTCTCCACCCTAGTAGCACCTCTCACAGATCTCACCAAGAAGGGGGGCTTCCCATCACCCTGGCTGGAACGATCCTTTCAAGCCTTCAGAAAGTTAAAGGAAGTCTTTAGCTCTGCCCCAGTATTAGTTCACCCAGAATGTCAACGAGCTTTTATAGTCGAAGTTGACGCTTCCGAGCTTGCCGTTGGGGCAGTTCTCTCGCAGTACAGCGGTTCCCCGGAACGACTTCATCCTTGTGCATTTTTCTCGAAAAAATTCAATCCCACTGAGCGGAATTATGACATTGGGAATCGGGAGCTCTTGGCGGTTAAACTAGCCTTTCAAGAGTGGAGACACTGGTTAGAAGGGGCCCAGTTCCCTGTTACGGTCTTCATGGACCATAAAATTTTAGAATATATTCAGTCTGCAAAGAGGTTAACCCCTAGGCAAGCTCGGTGGTCCCTGTTCTTTTCTCAATTTAACTTTACAATTACTTACAAACCGGGGTCAAAGAACGTAAAAGCTGATGCCTTGTCTCGACGTTTTTTCACAACTAACTTACCTGAGGGGAAAAATTTGCCCATACTGCCACAACACATGGTGGTAGCTGTGATTCAGCCGGACCTCTCTGACCTGAATCAGTTTCACTCTGAATCTCCGCCTGGTAAACCGGCTCATGTCCAATTTGTACCTGCGTCACATCGTTCGGCCATCCTACAGCAATTGCATGCCTCTAAAACTGTAGGCCATCCTGGAGTTAAGAAAACCAATTCCATGTTGTCATGTTTGGTGGCCTTCTATTAAAAAAGATGCTCAGGATTATGTGCGAGCCTGTAAGATTTGTGCCCGGAGTAAAACCCCTAGACATTCTCCTGAAGGTTCACTGTTGCCCTTATCCATTCCTTCCCGACCATGGACACACCTTGCCATGGATTTCATCACCGATCTGCCATCATCCCAGGGGTTTACCGTTATCTGGGTGGTGGTAGACCGGTTCAGTAAGATTGCACACTTTATCCCGTTAAAAAAGTTACCAACCGCTCAAGACCTTGCACAACATTTTCTAATCCATATATTCAGACTCCATGGAATTCCGGAGGATGTGGTCTCAGACAGGGGGGTACAGTTTGTCTCTCAGTTTTGGAGGACATTTTGTGCCAGGTTGGGGTTCTCTGTCTCTCTGTTCTCTGCATTTCATCCCCAATCAAATGGGCAGACAGAGAGAACCAACCAATCACTGGAGCAGTACCTTCGATGTTTTGTTTCCGATGTCCAGACAGATTGGTTACTGTACCTTCCGTTTGCAGAGTTTTCTCTAAATAATGTCACCCATACTTCCACAGGGGTTTCCCCGTTTCGCTGTGTCTTCGGTAGGGACCTCAAGTTTTCTGCTTTGTCCGAAGAACCCTCTAGCGTGCCCTCGCTTGAGGAATGGTTGTCCCAATGGCCGGACTTATGGGCAAAGATCCAGCAAAACTTGACCAGGGCTGTCGGCCAGCAGAAAACTTTTGCCGATCACGGTCGGTCTAGTGACCCTGATTATGAGGTGGGGGAGTTAGTTTGGCTTTCCACCAAAAATTTGGCATTACGTAAACCCTCTGCCAAGCTAGGTCCAAGGTTTATTGGCCCTTTTCCTATACTACGGAAGATTAATCAAGTTACTTATCGCCTTGATCTCCCGCCCTCCATGAAAATTTGCAATTCTTTTCAAGTTTCCCTTTTAAAATCTGCCAAGGGTATTGAGCCAGATACTTCCCTTGCTGCCATCCTGGTAGACGGGCAGCAAGAATTCGAGGTAGCCCGGATATTAGACTCGCGTTTCTTCCGAAACTCTCTCCAGTACCTAGTAGATTGGAAGGGATACGGTCCAGAAGAGAGGTCTTGGGTCCCGGCTAGAGATGTCCACGCGGGGAGGTTGGTTAGGAAGTTTTACAGAGAGAACCCTCAGAAACCCAGCTTGGAGGGTCCAGAGGCCACTCCTCAAGGGGGGGTAATGTAAGGAACTTACCTGGGAATCTGTCCCGCGGCGCCTCCGCACGCTCACTGGCGGCGGCCCTCCAGCATTGGACGCACCGGCAGCCTCTTCCTCCTCCTAGGGAGGCGCGCCCGACGGCCGTGCACATGCTCGTGTGCGAGCACGTTCCTTTTATGTCCCCCGGCGGCGCTGCTCCCAGCGCATTCGCCGGGAGCAGATTTAAAGGGACCAATCCTGGCCCAGGGATCCTCTGCTCTGGGGAGGTCAGGGACTGGACAACCTGACTGGCCAGGGCGGTCCAGTCCCTGGGGTTTCTCCTATCAGGGGTGAGATCGTGTGTTGCCCCAATCAGCACATTCCCCTTCCCATTGGTCAGTCACCATTTAAATATTTTCCTGCCCGGACCACCAGTGCCTGTTATAGCCCTTTACTAGCTTGGGTGTGCTTCTGACTCTCGTCTTAGTGTTTTTGATCCGGCTTCATTCTTGAATACTCCTGCTCGCTGCCTGAACCGACCTTCTGCCTGTCTGACTTCGTTTTCTGCTTAACCCCTTGGATACCGCGCTTCTGTGATCACCTGGCCTTGTCCCTTGCCAGTCCCGACTTCTCTTTGCCTTGCCCCTTGGTTTTGACGTTTACGGACTTTTGTGCATGAACTCCTGTTTTGGGATACCCCGCAGTTCATCCGTCTTTATCGTAAGCCAGCAATCTTTGCGCCAGTAAGTCCTGGGGGCAACCGAGTCTGGAGAGGCATAACCCGTGTCTCCAGCTAGCGGGGGCTTGTCTATAGGCACAAGAGGCGGTGGAGATTGGGGATTGTTGGCTCACAAGAGAAGGGTGTCCAACGGTCCCTGACAGAGAATGTCCAAAGTAGGTTCTGTAGTAGATAGGCAGAACAAAGCTTTTTAATTTAAGATACACAAGGCAGTGATCCCCCTTCACAGGAATGGGTGAGAATTATAGTTTAAACACCCAGAAACCACCCAAAAATTACTGTATGTTTCACCCTATAAGACACACCTGCCCACAACTAGGATTTGAAAGAGGAAAATAAGAAAAGAATATACTGAACCAAATATTGTGCTAAAACACCATCCCCCCAAGAACCAAATAATAGACAAGGTGCGGGAATCCCACCATTTTAGGCAGTGTGGCATTCTCCCTTCCCATTCCCCAAATAGGCAGTCTGGCATTCCCTCACTAAAATTCCCCATAAAGGTAGTGTGACATCCCACCTCAAGTTCCTCATATAGGCAGTGTGACATCCCCCCTTCCATTATCCATATAGGCAGTGTGACATCCACCCTCCGATTCCCCATATAGGCAGTGTGACATCCCCCCCTCCCATTCCCCATATAGGCAGTGTGACATTCCCCCTCCCATTCCCCATATAGGCAGTGTGGCATCCTTCTTCCATTCCTCATACAGACAGTGTGGCATTCCCCCACCCCTTTCCCTATATTGGCAGTGTGGCATCCCCCCAACCCATTCCCCATATAGGTAGAGTGGCATCCCCCATTCCGGACCCGCCCCCACCTCCAAAACTATACAAACAAAAATAAAACAAAGAAACCCAAAGTTGGTCTGTGCAGTGGGGGAACAGGATCTGCAGCAAGCGTCTATTTAGAACAGCGGACTAAGGCCACAACCACCAGTTGCATGGACTGGGTCTTTGTGTAGGGTGCCCCTGAGAAGCAGCGGCACCACCCAGAGCAGAGACAGTGGGCAAGGATCAGTTTCCGCTAGTTGCACTTTGTTTCTTCCTTGTCTTGTCCGAGTTCTGAGTCTGAGATGTCGTCTCCTCAACAGTAAATGGCTGCTAAATATCCTGCTTTTGGCTTTTAGTACAGGTTTTGAGTCACGATTAGTGATCATATCTATAGTCAATCATCGCCTACATCAGAAACACCCCCAGCGTGGTTTGCAAGGCATTATGGAGCAGCCCACTTGGTTCTGCCAACATAAACTGGTTTGGGTTTAGTGTCATCCCCAAATTTGAGGAATTGAATTAAATGTAAGTAATAAATGTTAATAGGAGCTTTTTTTATCATGCTCTTAACAAAGCTTGCCACAAAGTGGCAGCCCAACGCCACGTGGTGCTGTACCCTGTGTGTTCCCACTGGCAGACGTTTAAGTCTGTGGATCAGGCAGGATGTACTGAGCCAGGATGCCACAACCAAGCTGCGCATGTGCCATTAAATCAAGGAAGACAGATTATGGTTTATGGTGAACCAGTCCAGTTTAAGGGAAGATTCACCTTTATTTACAGATCTTAAGGCATTGAAGGGTATTCCTCTACTTAAAAATACTATATTTCTCCAAAGGAAACCTCAGATATTGTTTGTTTCTAATTAGAACAATGTTGCCCAGATACTTCCCTTTATAAAATCCAAAGACATTAGTTACTTTCCATAGACCCCCAACAATACATCTAGAGATATTCCCACATAGACTTAGCCAAACTTATATACTGGCTTATACTGTATATATACATTTAAACACTCAGTAAATCCAAGGAGGAAATGTCACTTTGACCTATTGTCCTAGATCAAGCAGCAGGTCCTGCTTGAACAAGGCAACTAACGTCACATGATTTTCCAACCTTTTTGATTATTTTGTCCCCTCACATGTGTAACGAGCAATAGGCTGGAACCACCTGCTGAATGTTATGCACAATGTCGTATTTGTTCTGGTTCTTGAGCAAATTTGAGTAAAAAAAGTAAATGTGTATGATTCCAGTGCTGTAATGTCAGCCCTAAAGTTTATTTCTTGAATAACATTTGGTTCAGCTGAAAACATCTGCAATGAGAAACAATTTTCACCCTACCTAAAGATTTTGTCCCTTCATAGACTTTTTAGGGATTTTTTTTTAAATAGTGAGAGACTTTTTTCTTAAAGTTATACTAAAGGCAAGCCCAATTTTTGCCCCATTGTCTCGGGCTACACGTTGCACTGCCCTAAACTTTTATCCGTTTTCAAAAAGACCCTGTGGTTCCTAAGTTATCTTTAAAAGTATTAGAGCATTGGATATTCATAGAAACAAATAAGAGAAACAGTGGGTGTGGCAACAGTGATGTGAGTGGAATATGTGGAATGTAAGTTGAGAGAGGAGGGTGGGGTTTCAGAGCTGCAGAGAAAGGCAGCCAGTCAGTACATCTGGGCAGCGAGTTTCCGTTCTTGGCCCACTGAAGGTTGATTTATGGACCAGGTCAGTGGGGTTTGGACTGAAAGCTGAATGTGGAAGGGATTTTCCTCACTAAGGTGACAGACAGAGAAGGAAGCAGAGCGCTGGAGCCATTTAATGAAAGGTAAGCTGATATTTATTTTTTAACTTCTGTCTTGCGAAACTATTTCAAGTGGACCAAAACCCACCACAATCGGCCCAGGAATTTATAAGATTCCCGGGCCGATTGATTCCCTCCCCCCGGGGAATCCAAAATAAAGATGCCCCACTGTGTGAAACCCCCCAGGTCACCCCATACACTTACTTTGTTTCCCAGTCCAACGACACATGCGTGAGCCGTGGTCGCATCCCTACCATCCCTCTAGCAGGGCGGGTGCCCGCACCAGGCATTTGTGAATGGGCGGCGCTGGAACGCTCCCTGTTAGAGGGAAGCAGGGGATGCTGCCGCCAGCTCGCTCCAAGCTCGCTGATTGGACGAAATGATACAACAGAGAGAGATGGAACAGTCCATCATACTATAGAGAAAAATATCCAAGATATGAAACTGCTACATTATGGAGAAGACAACCAGTTGAGAAATATAAATACAGAGCTAACTATAGAAAAGTTGAGCAATACAGGTCACCAATTCATTGCAAAAGAGTTCTGTATAATAGACAAATATGGAACCAAGCACCTAACCAAGTCATTATAAAAGAGGTCAGTATAATAGACAAATATGTAACCAATCCCTGAGGACTATAAAAGAGATTTATTTAGAAATCCCAATCATAAGGAGGGGTGGATCTAATACATGGCAAATAGAATCACATTATAAAAGAGAAACCACAGAAAGGGAGGATAAATAAATATGGACACACAAAACAAAAATCTGAAGAAAAAGAGGCAGAAGGATATGAGGATGGAGAAATAACACTAGAGAGAAGTCAGTGTCATCGTTTTTTTTTTGGAGGTGGGGGGGACCCAGTATATGCAATGAAAAGAAAAAAGTGGAAGAAAAGGAGGAAGAGCAGGAAGGAGAGTACAAAAAGGGACAAAAGGAACAACCAACAAGGAATTTTTAACCTCAGTGACGCTCAATTTGATGACAAAGAATTGGCCATCCTCAATAAAGGATAAAAATTTGCACCAAAAGTGGGGTTACATAAGTTTAAGGGGTTCATTGACACCCTGAAATTTGCAAGAAAGCTCAAGATAAAAAAGTGCTTTGCACTGAAAAAGAAGGAAACGATAATATAGTGGAACCACAGAAACAAGAAGAAGAAAAGAAAGAAACCCCAATAGAAGGAACGTTCAAGCACACAGAACTAAAAAATGAATCTACCTTTAATCCCCGTGCTATATATGTTTTCAAAGAATTAGTGATTGGTGACCTCAGAAAATTAAATTTAAAAAACTATAAAATACAACAAATACAGGAGAAGGAAAATATGAAGACACTTAAAGTGGACCATCACCCTCAGGTGATCGGCCTGGGAATCTATAAGATTCCCGGGCTGATCACCTCCCTCCCCGCGGGACATCCGAGATCTGGATGTCCCGCGGGGTGAAACCCCCCAAAACCCCCAAACCCCCTTACCTTAGTCTCGGCGGCGGCCGGCCGCCGCCCTCGCGCCCCTCTAGGCATGCGCGCCCCCGCGCCTGCCGTCTGTGAATGGCCGGCGCGGGGGCGCGCGCGTCAAGAGGGACGCGCGGGAGGCGGCGGCGGAGGAGCCACGGACAAGCGGCTGTCAAATCGATTGTCCGTCGGCGCTGGGAGCGGGGAGAGGTGAGTTTTTCGGGTGATCGGGGGGGTTTCACCGAAGTGGACCAAGACCCAGGATAGTCAAAATCCTGGGTGTTGGTCCACTTTAAAAACATAAAAGATGAAACAGAAATTGTCCTAAAACCAGCAAACAATGTAGGTGGTTTGGTTATCCTTGACAAATAAAAATATTGAAATGAAACCAAAAGATTGCTATCTGATGAGAACACTTATGAGAAATAGAAAAGTGATCCAACTAGGCAGTACCATATGGAATTAAAAACACCGCTTGACGAGGGCAGAAGGAAGGGTATCCTGAAAAAAAAGGATTACAACTATTTGAATGTATATGGAAACTGCAGCTATCAGTTCCCTATACACCATAATACCTCATCAAAAAGAGTTGGAAGCAAATTTTCCTAGAAATAAACCACAGTCTACCGGAGATTCAAGTTCAGTTTCTCTTAGACTGTCTGGTTTTCTCTCTCACACACAATTATTTTTGGTTTGGCAAAGTTTTTTACTCATAAAAGGTGGGAGTAGCAATGGGGGGAAAATATGCCCTTGCTAATCTGTTTATGAGCCTGTGGGAGAGGATTGTGTTGGAAGAAAATAGGCCATCACAGTTCATACACTACAGATGCTACATCGATGACTGCTTCCTTCTATGGAATGGAACTAGAGATACTCTTGAGATATTCCTAGAAACATTATTAGTATACAAAGAAAATAACAAAATTTAAACAACAAACATACTTTAAAGAGACAGACAGAAATTTATATATTCTAATTGACAGTGTCACCACCCAGTATGGATTAAAAACATGGCAAAGGGTCAAATTAAAATAATGGAACTGTACTGCAACACAACACATTCTTTTAACAAGCAAATCATCTAAAGTCTAAAATATCTAAATATAAGAAGAAAGTAATAGAAAACACAATTATGGAAGTATATACAGAAGAGAAACAAAGATATAAAAATCAAGGAGAATAATGGAACACAAAAAGAAAAAATGAAGAAGGCAAAAATTAAATAAAGACTATACATTAGTTGAAAAAATACAAAAATAATACAAAAAAACATTGGAAAGTGCTCAAAACAGACCCCATACTTAGGAAAACTATTAGCAGTCAACCAAAATGTTTATATAACCCCCCCCCCCAAACAAATCACAACAACTAGTAACCAGTTTCATAGACTCTCCGATGAAAGGAGAACAAAACCGAAAAGGTTCTTTCTGCAAACTGACAGGCCAAAGAGTCCTTTAACCCTTTCGCTGCCAGCCTACCTGCAGCATTTGCCACTCCCTGTTGCCAGACGATGTTTCACTATTTTGCGCTACACATGTTCAACTGTCATTTTTGAAAGGATTTCCAGGGATTTCCCAGGAAAATTATATATTGTTTTTTTCAACAGAGTCTGGGCTTTAACATGAAATGTCTTGTTTGTATTTTTTAGGTGTATTCTCAATATTTTTGGGTGAAATGTGTGAAAAAAAATAAAAAAAAAATATTTTTTTACAATTTGTAGAGTTTTTTTGTAATAAAAAATGTAAGTTTGTCAATAAAATCTTATTGCGTGAGAAACCCCAATTTCTCCCGGTTACAGCGATACCACATATGTAAAGGTAGACACCCTTTCCTGCCCAGTAGCCTTTTATAGCTGCTGGATGACAAATGGTTAATTAAAAAAAAAAATGACATAGGGTCCCCCTTCCCGGGGAGGGGGACCCCATTTTTTTTTTGGATTTTGAAGGGTTAAAAACCCTTAAAAATCAAAAAAAAAAAATGACGTGGGGTCCCCCTTACCCAAAGTAACCAGCCCGGGACCAGCTATGGGGGCTTGTAGGCACAGAGTGGGGGGGCCAGCTTTGGTGGCCCCCCCACCCTGCAGCCTACGAGCCCACATAGCCTATGTGGGCCCGGGCTCTTCTGCCCCCCCCTGGCCTTTGGGGAGGCAGGTAATGGGGGTGCGGGGGTTAATGGCAAGTCACCCGCTAGGGCAGGTGACTTGCCACCCCCCCAGCCTTGTGAACTGGTATAAGGGGTCTCATGGACCCCTTACCAGCTCACAAAGGGTTAACTGTTAAAAAAAACCACCACTTAATAATAAAAAGTATTTTATTAGAAAAAAAAAAAATTTTTTTTACTGTACTTACCTTCGATTGCAAGCTCTTGTCCCTCGCCGCTCAGCTGACAGATGCCGGTGATCGGCATCCAGAGAAGGAGAAGGCAGGAGATCAGAGGATCTCCTGTCACCTCCTTCCCCAGCGCCGATCACCGGCATCTGAGAAGCTGAGAAAGCTGAAGCCCGTTCGGGGCCGGGATGACTTCATAAGCCCAGCGCACACACAGGTAAGTGAATGTCATTTTTATTTTTTTATTTTTTTACAGTTAGAAGCTGCTGCTGCAGAAGCGGGGGGGGGCGGCCTATTCCGGGGGCTCTCCTGGAGCCATCCGACCCCCCACGGGGGATCGGATGGCACCAAATTAAAGAGGAGACCCGGCCGGATCCAACAAGGGGTCAGGTGAGTATTTTTTATTTTTATTTTTTAAACTAGAAGCGAGGAAAGTCAAGCACGTAACACCTACGGGCTTGGCACTTAAGGCCCAGCCAAGCCAGCACGTAGGTGTTACGGGCTTGGCAACAAAAGGGTTAAGTTAAGTTTATGAGAAATATAATTATGTTTATATATTTATACTTAGTTATATATTAATGAATTTTAATTATATATACGTTGATTCCTTTAATTTATTTACATATTACGTATTTTTCACCCTATAAAGACGCACCTGCCCATAAGACGCACCTAGGATTTGGGGGAAGAAAATAAGAAAAAAAATATTTTAAACCAAAAACGCACCATTACAGAGAGTGTGGCATTTCCCTATACCATTCCCATAGGCTGTGTGGGATGTCCCCATTCCATAGACAGTGTAGCATGCCCACATCCCATTCCCCGTATTCCCCGGCATCCCCCCTCCCATTCCCATATAGGCAGTGTGCACCCTATTATCATAAGCAGTGTGGCATTCCCCCCTCCTATTCCCCATATAGGCAGTGTGCCCTCCGATTCCCGTAGACAGTGTGGAATCCCCCTCCCCCCATTATCCTAGGCTGTGTGGCATCCCCGCTCTCCCCATTATCATAGGCTGTGTGGCATCCCCCTCCCCCCATTCCCATTGGCTGTGTGGGATGCCCCCATTCCATAGACAGTGTAGCATGCCCCCATCCCATTCCCCGTATACCCAGTGTGGCATCCCCCCCTCCCATTCCCCATATACCCATTGGCTGTGTGGCATCCCCCTCTCCCCCCATCAGTATAGGCTGTGTGGCATCCCCCTCTCCCCCCATCAGTATAGGCTGTGTGGCATCCCTCTCTCCCCATTCCCATAGGCAGTGTGGCATCCCCCTCCCCCCATTAGTATAGGCTGTGTGGCCTACACGCCACGCCCACCCACTGCCCGGACCTTCGTGCTCGCGTGTGCTCTGAACCCGGAAGAGGCAGCAGATGGAGGAGCGGCAGGGGCTCTGTCTCTGGCCCCGCCGCTGTCATCGCTGCCTGAAAAGACAGCAATCGCAGCGGCGGGACCGGGACAGAGCCCCCACCGCTCCTCTGGCCTCTCGCAGTGTGGCAGACAACGCGGGAGCACCGGGAACGGGTGAGTTTTTTTTTTACATTCGCCCGATAAGGCGCACAGACATTTTCCCCCGCTTTTGGGGAAAAATAAGTGCGTGTTATAGGGCGAAAAAATACGGTAAATATATATATGTACATATGGTATAATTGCATATAAGTTTCTTCCTTTTAATTGTTATTTCTTTCTCCATATCTTTTGTTCATCTATTTTGTTAACTTGGTTTTAATCACACATGAAGATACTAACAAGTGTTTTTGCAACAAAGATGTTGTAACTCAAGAGTATTAAATTATACTGCCTGCAATTTGCTTTCCCCCATAGGACTATCAGATGCAAAAAGAAACTACACTATCTGGTTGGGGGACCCAACTTTTATTGAATAGTAAAAAGATGAGGTGGGGTTGCTCCCAATAACATGGAGAGGGCTCAATACATTTTGAAAATAAGACATCTGATATCTAGGAAATGAATGTAATCTCCCAGTCTCAGTTCTGCTTTATTATTTAAAATGATTTTAAATACATAGCAGCTGCACAGAATCATTTTTTGTGATCACAGTTGGTGGGACACATTTGAGACGCTTGAATTGTGACAGCTTAACAAATTGCTAGGTTCATTTTCGATAGCAACAACATTGGTCACACATCATACAATGTTGTCTCTGGAGATGAGTGCACTTTTAAAAGTCATATTCGGGCAATTCACTCAATTTTCTGAAGAAATTTGAGTTCGTCCAAATCGAACCTGAACTAATCACTTCAAAATTAAAAAAATATGTGCTTACCTATGTCCATGTTTCAGCGAGGCGATCTCTTACCCCGTGGAGAGCCGTATCTTCAGTGAGACAGATGACCCAGAACCTCCACCCCTTGATGGGCTTCCGGGATCTCAATGCCCACCGCAGGGAGGTGATTTTTATACTGGTGAATGAGCTGACCTCATTTGGCTGGTATAAAAGGCCACCCCCTGCTGCAGGAGGGAGTGGCAAAAGCCAGTAGCAGGGCAGAGGATCTGTATCCTCTGCCTTGCTAAAAGCAGTGGCGGTCCTTGAGACTACTAAAGACAGGGGCTATATACCAGTTCAAAGGATAGGAGGGGCTGGCAAGCCCCCTGCCGGCAAGCGGGTGACTTGCCAAAACCCTTCCCAATACCTGCACCCCCAACAGCTAGGAAGGTGCAGAAGAGCCCAGTGGGCTATGTTGGTTGGAAGACTTTAGGGCTGGGGGGTTGCCCATTAGGTAGGAATGAGGAGGAATTTGTACCACAACACATCACCAGACCTGGGATTCAACGCACCATCTATTATTTTAAATATTGATAGTAAAATGTATGTTTTACTAGTGGCACTGCCCACCAGCTGGATCAGCTTTTGCTGGAGAGGGGAGACCCCACGCCATTTTTTTTAAAAATTTTTTTATTTTTAAGTGTTTAACCCTTAAAAATGTAACAAAAAAGGCATGGGGCCCCCCTCTCCAGGAGGGACAACCCGCAAGCCATTTATTTTTTTTTAATAGGGCACGGGGTCCCCTCTGTCAAGAAAAACCACCCCAGGGACCAGCTATGTGGGCTTGTAACCTAGGGCTCAGAGACCGAGCAGCTAGACCAAGGCCCTGAAGGCTATCAGCCCACACGGGCACCGGGCTCTTCTCCACACCCTTGGCATGTGGTGGAGGGTTTCAGCAAGTCACCCATTTACCAGTTCCCAAAGAGGTAAATGTAAAAAAAAAAATATAGGACAAAGATCCTATGCTCACACTGGGCTCCTGCCTCCTCCCACCCTTCCTGCTGCAGGGGGGACTATTTACAGGCCAGGAGGGAGATGGCACCACCTTGTCACTCCTGCGTGGACGGAACAGAGGGCAGTGAGGAAGCAGGTTAGTTTTTACTTTTTGTAATTCAAGGATTTCAGGGAAGAACCATTTTTTCCCTTTTTTCCCTGAAATTCAGAGCGATTTCCAGTATGACAGTGTCACGCTCTGGTAACTCCAGCCCTCTAGGTAAGCCCTCAACCCCCAATCTCCGCAGCCAGCTTCACCTGTAGGGGCCCCCGCTTGCCGGGACGCAAAATACGCCTGCCCGGGATCGGTTGCCCCCAGGACTTCAATGGCTCAAAGGATGAGAGCTTACTGGTTTAGAGGTCTGAAGAACCAATGGCTAAGAGCGAGTGTAGCGGAAGTCCAGAACCAGGCCAGAGGTTGACACGGGGAAGTCAGAGATCGTAGCAGTACAGAGGGAAGAGGCAGCTCGAGGTCAAGGTACAAAGCAGAGGTCGGCAACGGAGATCAGATCGAGAATAACTCTACAATAGTTTCAGTGATTGTTTGTCCAACAAACTACTCAACCTCTAGGGGGCTTTCACAGCGAAACACCCCCTCCCCCCCAATTTATTCAGTTAAATAGAGTAGGGACATCAACTCCTGGACAAACTTTCCCTGCGGACACATCCTAAGCGAAGTATCCACAGGGACCCAGTATCTTATAACTTAGTCAGACATTTGGGTTACCCCCAAGAAATCGAGTCTGCCCAGGAGAATATTGACAAAAGGCCCAATAACAAAATCCTATACTATCCAGCACCAGCTAGGGAGTAATGACACAATTATCTGGCCAAGAATGGGACCAGCTCTTTAAGGAGTTCTCACAAACCATTACAGTCAGCACAGATGTAGAAGGATCCCATGAATCAATACAAGAAAAATTCAGATCACTAGAAGCAATACTACGTAAGAAAACCAAGGTCCACTGGAACATAGTTTACCTACGTAAATATTTAGAAGAAGGTATAGTACCCTTTGGCCTAAGGATTAAGATCTTTCCACAAATAGGCGAAATAGACCACACATTCAAAGAAAAATGGGAAAAGAATCTCCAAATCTGCTCCTTTAATATGTTAAAATTACTGATAGAACAACAAGAGGTTATTCTAAACAAGGTGGAAGACCAATATCAAAAATTGTGCGAAGACCTCAATAAACACAAGAACTGGAATAGCTTTGAAGAAAACAATTTAAAGATAAAAAAGAAAATAGAGATCCTTATCAAAGAAGTTTGGGAATATAAAAACACCAAACTAACCAGGGACAGAAGGGCGTACCAAGAACAGAGAGCATACAGGTGGAGAGTAAACATACCCAGACATACAGAAGGGAACATAGACCCATACACATCACAATATTCATCTTCTTCCTCCGACAGCTCGCTCACGGGGGATAAACCACGAAGGCAATACAAGCTTTTTTCCAAACAACAGAGAGGGGGAAGAACTGGCACACAGCAGGCTAGAACAGACACTATATCCAAGCCACTAACAAGGGGTGACAAACGGAAAAATTTCCCATCCCCAGACTCCCTGGGAGACCCACAATATAATCTACAAGGGGCACATTTTTTAGGAGACATAGGAGACCCACCCACAGTGACACAACAGACGAAGAAGGGCACCCTTACACAACCAGACGCATAATCACCACTAATAAGGACCCCATCTTTGAAAACGACTCACTACACCAAAGTGACAACAGCATCATTAATCTAGCAGAATTACCACTATCTGGAGCACAGATAGAGGTCCTGCAGCTAGGCCTGAATTTCTGCCCCGAACAAAATATGGATAAGTTTGAGACTATCAAAGATCTACACCTATATGTTAGGAAGATCTTACTCAAACAACAATATTCAACCAACAGATCACCATCAGACAGGGTAGAATTAACACAAGGAGACATACCTAGCCTTAGGATTCTGGAGTCACTAAGTGATCAACCAGAGGAAACCGGAAACATAGGGGAAGGGAAACAGATAGGACACACCAGAACTTTCAGAAAACCTTCAACATATTTCCCGCCCCTATCAATGAACTCAAGTATCAAAACATTCATTAACCTAGTATCACAGGACATAGAACAAATAGACACAAAAGGGATCAGGGCAGCTAATTTTTCCCCAGCACAAAAACAAGCTCTGAAGGAACTAATGGACAACCCCGATATAGTAATCAAACCGGCAGATAAAGGGGGAAACACTGTGATCATGACGAAGGAACAATACGAGAGAATGTGTCACAAGATTCTCGAAAACAAGGAGTGGTATTTAAAAACATCCATACAAAAAATAAGGACAGATAAAGAAGAATATAACAGTATCATAACAAAGGCATATCTACATAAAGTTATCAATAAGTCCACAATGGAATTTTTGACAGTAAAAGACCCAGTGACACAAACCTTCTACGCCCTCCCAAAAATACATAAAAATAAGACCAACCCCCCAGGCCGCCCCATAGTTGCAGGGATAGACTCTCTCACTAGTAGAGCTAGTGAATATGTAGACCATTTCCTCAGACCTTTCGTGGAATCACTCTCATCATATGTGAGAGACACCCCACACCTACTCAAAATCCTTAACGATATGTCAGTACCCCCAAACTCAAGATTGGTTACCCTTGATGTAGAAGCACTTTACTCCTGCATCCCCCATTCCCAGGGCCTAAAGGCAGTGAAGTACTACCTAGACCAATTAGAACTGTCTGAATACGATCATAATCAATTTTTGCTAGAACTACTAAGATTTATCCTAACCCACAATACCTTCCTCTTTGGAAACCAACTGTATCACCAGCAGCAAGGGACGGCGATGGGCACAATCTGTGCACCTTCTTTCGCTAACCTATATTTGGGTTGGTGGGAGGGTAAAATCTGGGAAGAGGAGACCACCAGTAAATATATGGAACATGTCATTACATGGTATCGATATATTGATGATATATTTATTATCTGGGATGGTACCACACCACTACTGGTAGAATTCGTCCAAACACTAAACAGAAACAACCTGAATCTAAAATTCACACTAGAACATCATCACCAAGAAGTGAGCTTCCTAGACCTCAAAATTAGACAAGACCCGAATGGCACCATATCTACCAACTTTTTCAGAAAACCCACGGCAGCAAATAACATCCTAAGGGCAACAAGTGCACACCCCGCATCCCTTAAGAAAAGTATCCCATACGGGGAGTACCTACGAGCCAAAAGAAACTGTACCACCCCAGAGGACTATAAGATAGCAGCAGATGGGATTAGATCTAGACTCAAACAGAGAGGATACTCTAACAGAATTTTAAAAAGGGCATACAACAAAGTACAAACCAGAGACCGGACATCCCTTCTAGATACAGGGCCACACCAGACAAAGAACAAGAAACTAGAACATACACCAGTCATACTCACTTACAATGCACAACACCAGACAATAAGAAATGTCCTACTGAACCACTGGCATATCCTCCGTAGGGACCCAGAGATTGGGACTTTCATCCCCGACACCCCAAAAATCACGTTTAGGAAAGGCAGATCAATCAAGGACAAACTTGTCAACAGTCATTTCACCAAAGAAGTCAAAAAGACATGCTGTAAGGTGGGGGGCACATACAGATGTGAGGGTTGTTCGACTTGTCAGTACATCAAAACAGGATCAAATATAGAATTGGGCAATGGTGAATCCATCAGACAACGGCACTATGCAAACTGCAACACCACTGATGTAGTCTATATTTTAACATGCAGCTGCCCGAGATTCTATATAGGAAAGACAAACAGAAGGTTGCGAACACGCATCTATGAACACACTAGGGACATTAAGAACAAAAACCTACTGACGCCAGTGGGAAGACATTGGACTGACTATCACAGAGAGAACACCACAAACATATCCTTTCAAGTCCTAGACAGAATACACAGCCACCCCAGAGGAGGAGATATTAGGAAGAAGACTTTACAATTAGAAACAAAATGGATCTCTAAACTTAAAGCCCATCTTCCCCCTGGCCTCAATGAGACCTGTAGCTATGTACCTTTCCTCAAATAAACTCTGCTCAACACTCCACCCACCTGCATCAAAGAGTTTTCCCTCTTATCCATCCTTTTTTTTTTTTTTTTTTCCCCAATACACATACCCACAAAGTTTTCCTTTCCCTTTCCCTATTAACACCCACACACACACCCCTAATTAAAGAAGACGTAACACCAGAAGAAACCCACACCAATAAAGAGCCTTATATAATTCTTGCCCGTACTGGCCATTTAATTATACATATATATACTCACAAAATACACCTGTCATCGATACACAGGCCTTTGACAATACATATAAATAGATAGTAATCTAAAGCCATACTGAATATTTACTTATCATAAGGCATACCTGCATAATTGTTTTTTATATATCAAGTATTAAACCTGGCACTGATGTGATCATTTTATTATCCAAAAAGTGAAGATAATAAATAATGGAGAAGCGCTTGTTTTCCCTCCTTAAGGCTACAACATAATGGCGCCACTATAAATGTCTACAGGCGTCTGGCCCGACTGGGCAAGTCCACGAGAAAATGGCGCCATAGCTATTCCTCTATTACCCCCCGGAGCCGATAGGGGCCGCCCGGCCCGGAAGTGACGCGCCTCCATGCGTCACTCCAGCAACCGTTGCTCTGACAACGGCTTACGTGCCAGACGCTACTGACACGTACGGGCGGCCCTGGGTCGTCGTAGCCCCGCCCCCCCTTTAGCTCTGCTGGCCGGCTTAAAAGCGCGCACAGCCACCACGAGCGCTGTGCGGCACACACAACCGGCACGCAGGCGGGAGCAGGACGACAGACGGCACCCGCTCTCTGAACGGGTTTAAAGCTCTGGAATAGAGGTAACTAATACATCACTTTGTGGAACAGATACGCTATAATCTGTCTACTACTGGCTAGTAACACTAACATTATTGTCCACAGTATCTCCTGACTCCGCAGCAATATGTATATACTAAAGCGCCAGCCCAGCACCAGTTACCAATATTAATAAGGTGACATTTTATACATCCTTATATGCCCTTATAACTAACCTTGGACCACACTTATAGTATTACTACCTTTTATAGATACATGAAAAGAAGATACACATTTAAATGAGGGAAAGCAAGCGCTTTTGCATACAGAGGTACCATTTATCTTTTGTCTGTTCTTGCATATAATATATATACCTCTCACATCTGTTGTACATTTATGTCTGATGTAATACTTATATCATTCATTAGAGAGTGCACTGAGGAAGCAGTGAATGCGAAACGTCTGCACACTCTGCTGTATACACTGTAAAGGTGACACGCTTGCTGCATACTAATAACCAGACTCTTGCTACAAACTGTATTCAACAGAACATATGAGGAAGACCAGATAAGACACTATTATCTGTTTATCCCTCTAGTATGGAAAATATGTGAACAAAATTGTGTAAATGGTTCAATATACCTATGTATACATGATTGGAAATATGTGAAAAAAATGTTTATGGAATGTGCAATTAATTCAACATTAAGCATAAACAATTATGCAAATAAAGAAATTGACTAACAAGACCTAATAACTCTACAATAGTTTCAGTGATTGTTTGTCCAACAAACTACTCAACCTCTAGGGGGCTTTCACAGCGAAACACCCCCTCCCCCCCAATTTATTCAGTTAAATAGAGTAGGGACATCAACTCCTGGACAAACTTTCCCTGCGGACACATCCTAAGCGAAGTATCCACAGGGACCCAGTATCTTATAACTTAGTCAGACATTTGGGTTACCCCCAAGAAATCGAGTCTGCCCAGGAGAATATTGACAAAAGGCCCAATAACAAAATCCTATACTATCCAGCACCAGCTAGGGAGTAATGACACAATTATCTGGCCAAGAATGGGACCAGCTCTTTAAGGAGTTCTCACAAACCATTACAGTCAGCACAGATGTAGAAGGATCCCATGAATCAATACAAGAAAAATTCAGATCACTAGAAGCAATACTACGTAAGAAAACCAAGGTCCACTGGAACATAGTTTACCTACGTAAATATTTAGAAGAAGGTATAGTACCCTTTGGCCTAAGGATTAAGATCTTTCCACAAATAGGCGAAATAGACCACACATTCAAAGAAAAATGGGAAAAGAATCTCCAAATCTGCTCCTTTAATATGTTAAAATTACTGATAGAACAACAAGAGGTTATTCTAAACAAGGTGGAAGACCAATATCAAAAATTGTGCGAAGACCTCAATAAACACAAGAACTGGAATAGCTTTGAAGAAAACAATTTAAAGATAAAAAAGAAAATAGAGATCCTTATCAAAGAAGTTTGGGAATATAAAAACACCAAACTAACCAGGGACAGAAGGGCGTACCAAGAACAGAGAGCATACAGGTGGAGAGTAAACATACCCAGACATACAGAAGGGAACATAGACCCATACACATCACAATATTCATCTTCTTCCTCCGACAGCTCGCTCACGGGGGATAAACCACGAAGGCAATACAAGCTTTTTTCCAAACAACAGAGAGGGGGAAGAACTGGCACACAGCAGGCTAGAACAGACACTATATCCAAGCCACTAACAAGGGGTGACAAACGGAAAAATTTCCCATCCCCAGACTCCCTGGGAGACCCACAATATAATCTACAAGGGGCACATTTTTTAGGAGACATAGGAGACCCACCCACAGTGACACAACAGACGAAGAAGGGCACCCTTACACAACCAGACGCATAATCACCACTAATAAGGACCCCATCTTTGAAAACGACTCACTACACCAAAGTGACAACAGCATCATTAATCTAGCAGAATTACCACTATCTGGAGCACAGATAGAGGTCCTGCAGCTAGGCCTGAATTTCTGCCCCGAACAAAATATGGATAAGTTTGAGACTATCAAAGATCTACACCTATATGTTAGGAAGATCTTACTCAAACAACAATATTCAACCAACAGATCACCATCAGACAGGGTAGAATTAACACAAGGAGACATACCTAGCCTTAGGATTCTGGAGTCACTAAGTGATCAACCAGAGGAAACCGGAAACATAGGGGAAGGGAAACAGATAGGACACACCAGAACTTTCAGAAAACCTTCAACATATTTCCCGCCCCTATCAATGAACTCAAGTATCAAAACATTCATTAACCTAGTATCACAGGACATAGAACAAATAGACACAAAAGGGATCAGGGCAGCTAATTTTTCCCCAGCACAAAAACAAGCTCTGAAGGAACTAATGGACAACCCCGATATAGTAATCAAACCGGCAGATAAAGGGGGAAACACTGTGATCATGACGAAGGAACAATACGAGAGAATGTGTCACAAGATTCTCGAAAACAAGGAGTGGTATTTAAAAACATCCATACAAAAAATAAGGACAGATAAAGAAGAATATAACAGTATCATAACAAAGGCATATCTACATAAAGTTATCAATAAGTCCACAATGGAATTTTTGACAGTAAAAGACCCAGTGACACAAACCTTCTACGCCCTCCCAAAAATACATAAAAATAAGACCAACCCCCCAGGCCGCCCCATAGTTGCAGGGATAGACTCTCTCACTAGTAGAGCTAGTGAATATGTAGACCATTTCCTCAGACCTTTCGTGGAATCACTCTCGTCATATGTGAGAGACACCCCACACCTACTCAAAATCCTTAACGATATGTCAGTACCCCCAAACTCAAGATTGGTTACCCTTGATGTAGAAGCACTTTACTCCTGCATCCCCCATTCCCAGGGCCTAAAGGCAGTGAAGTACTACCTAGACCAATTAGAACTGTCTGAATACGATCATAATCAATTTTTGCTAGAACTACTAAGATTTATCCTAACCCACAATACCTTCCTCTTTGGAAACCAACTGTATCACCAGCAGCAAGGGACGGCGATGGGCACAATCTGTGCACCTTCTTTCGCTAACCTATATTTGGGTTGGTGGGAGGGTAAAATCTGGGAAGAGGAGACCACCAGTAAATATATGGAACATGTCATTACATGGTATCGATATATTGATGATATATTTATTATCTGGGATGGTACCACACCACTACTGGTAGAATTCGTCCAAACACTAAACAGAAACAACCTGAATCTAAAATTCACACTAGAACATCATCACCAAGAAGTGAGCTTCCTAGACCTCAAAATTAGACAAGACCCGAATGGCACCATATCTACCAACTTTTTCAGAAAACCCACGGCAGCAAATAACATCCTAAGGGCAACAAGTGCACACCCCGCATCCCTTAAGAAAAGTATCCCATACGGGGAGTACCTACGAGCCAAAAGAAACTGTACCACCCCAGAGGACTATAAGATAGCAGCAGATGGGATTAGATCTAGACTCAAACAGAGAGGATACTCTAACAGAATTTTAAAAAGGGCATACAACAAAGTACAAACCAGAGACCGGACATCCCTTCTAGATACAGGGCCACACCAGACAAAGAACAAGAAACTAGAACATACACCAGTCATACTCACTTACAATGCACAACACCAGACAATAAGAAATGTCCTACTGAACCACTGGCATATCCTCCGTAGGGACCCAGAGATTGGGACTTTCATCCCCGACACCCCAAAAATCACGTTTAGGAAAGGCAGATCAATCAAGGACAAACTTGTCAACAGTCATTTCACCAAAGAAGTCAAAAAGACATGCTGTAAGGTGGGGGGCACATACAGATGTGAGGGTTGTTCGACTTGTCAGTACATCAAAACAGGATCAAATATAGAATTGGGCAATGGTGAATCCATCAGACAACGGCACTATGCAAACTGCAACACCACTGATGTAGTCTATATTTTAACATGCAGCTGCCCGAGATTCTATATAGGAAAGACAAACAGAAGGTTGCGAACACGCATCTATGAACACACTAGGGACATTAAGAACAAAAACCTACTGACGCCAGTGGGAAGACATTGGACTGACTATCACAGAGAGAACACCACAAACATATCCTTTCAAGTCCTAGACAGAATACACAGCCACCCCAGAGGAGGAGATATTAGGAAGAAGACTTTACAATTAGAAACAAAATGGATCTCTAAACTTAAAGCCCATCTTCCCCCTGGCCTCAATGAGACCTGTAGCTATGTACCTTTCCTCAAATAAACTCTGCTCAACACTCCACCCACCTGCATCAAAGAGTTTTCCCTCTTATCCATCCTTTTTTTTTTTTTTTTTCCCCAATACACATACCCACAAAGTTTTCCTTTCCCTTTCCCTATTAACACCCACACACACACCCCTAATTAAAGAAGACGTAACACCAGAAGAAACCCACACCAATAAAGAGCCTTATATAATTCTTGCCCGTACTGGCCATTTAATTATACATATATATACTCACAAAATACACCTGTCATCGATACACAGGCCTTTGACAATACATATAAATAGATAGTAATCTAAAGCCATACTGAATATTTACTTATCATAAGGCATACCTGCATAATTGTTTTTTATATATCAAGTATTAAACCTGGCACTGATGTGATCATTTTATTATCCAAAAAGTGAAGATAATAAATAATGGAGAAGCGCTTGTTTTCCCTCCTTAGGGCTACAACATAATGGCGCCACTATAAATGTCTACAGGCGTCTGGCCCGACTGGGCAAGTCCACGAGAAAATGGCGCCATAGCTATTCCTCTATTACCCCCCGGAGCCGATAGGGGCCGCCCGGCCCGGAAGTGACGCGCCTCCATGCGTCACTCCAGCAACCGTTGCTCTGACAACGGCTTACGTGCCAGACGCTACTGACACGTACGGGCGGCCCTGGGTCGTCGTAGCCCCGCCCCCCCTTTAGCTCTGCTGGCCGGCTTAAAAGCGCGCACAGCCACCACGAGCGCTGTGCGGCACACACAACCGGCACGCAGGCGGGAGCAGGACGACAGACGGCACCCGCTCTCTGAACGGGTTTAAAGCTCTGGAATAGAGGTAACTAATACATCACTTTGTGGAACAGATACGCTATAATCTGTCTACTACTGGCTAGTAACACTAACATTATTGTCCACAGTATCTCCTGACTCCGCAGCAATATGTATATACTAAAGCGCCAGCCCAGCACCAGTTACCAATATTAATAAGGTGACATTTTATACATCCTTATATGCCCTTATAACTAACCTTGGACCACACTTATAGTATTACTACCTTTTATAGATACATGAAAAGAAGATACACATTTAAATGAGGGAAAGCAAGCGCTTTTGCATACAGAGGTACCATTTATCTTTTGTCTGTTCTTGCATATAATATATATACCTCTCACATCTGTTGTACATTTATGTCTGATGTAATACTTATATCATTCATTAGAGAGTGCACTGAGGAAGCAGTGAATGCGAAACGTCTGCACACTCTGCTGTATACACTGTAAAGGTGACACGCTTGCTGCATACTAATAACCAGACTCTTGCTACAAACTGTATTCAACAGAACATATGAGGAAGACCAGATAAGACACTATTATCTGTTTATCCCTCTAGTATGGAAAATATGTGAACAAAATTGTGTAAATGGTTCAATATACCTATGTATACATGATTGGAAATATGTGAAAAAAATGTTTATGGAATGTGCAATTAATTCAACATTAAGCATAAACAATTATGCAAATAAAGAAATTGACTAACAAGACCTAATAACTCTACAATAGTTTCAGTGATTGTTTGTCCAACAAACTACTCAACCTCTAGGGGGCTTTCACAGCGAAACACCCCCTCCCCCCCAATTTATTCAGATCGAGAATAGTCGGTTCAGGCAGAGGTCGGCAACAGAGATCAGATCGAGAATAGTCGGTTCAGGCAGGGGTCGACAACGGAGATCAGATCAAGGTATATCACGAGTCAAAGCAAGGTACAAGGCGCTATCACAGGCACTGAACAACTGACGGGGAGTGAATCTTATAGGAACCAGGTCAGATTGGACATGAGGGAACAGTGTGATGATTGGTGCATTTACAATCCTGACATACATTGGACCAGAACCTAAAAAAGGGCGTGTAGCCCAGAACCTCTCTTTTGGGCTCATTGGCCCATAGCCAGAACCAAGGGGCGTGCCTGTGCCCCTTGGTTCATTCCCCTCCCTACTACAGCCTCCGGCGGGCGCGCTGTGTGCAGCGCCGCCGGAGGGCATAAAGGTTACGTGCGCGTGAGACAGTGACGTGGACGCGGGCGCGAGGAAGGAGAGCGGCCGTGCTCGGTGCCGCCTGAGCCGCCGCCGCCGCTCGGCGTGGCCGCCGGGCAGGAGCTGCTGCGGCCGGGCGCCCGAAGACAGCGTTGGAACGGGGCCCAGGTAAGCGCCGATTCCTGACAGACAGAATCGGTTCGCTCATCACCATTTGTCGTCATAGAAAACTAACCTAGCGATTTGTTAAGCTGTTGCAATTTAAGATTCCCAAATTTGTTCCTCTGAAAAAATGGTCAGCTTAGGTAAGTAGAGATCATTTTAGGTTTGTCAAAAGTACCATAACAGCGTCAACTTTTTAAAGTACAAAGGCAGGGATGTTGTAGAATTATAGTCAGAGCTGGCCTTAGGGAGACCCAGAAGAAATCCCGGTAGGTCGACCTGCTTTGGGGCCAGTTGGGCTGCTGCTTCTAACACCATTCATGCCTCCCTAGTCTCCCTCCCTGGCACCATTGTGCCCTCCTAGCTATCAAACCCCAGCCCATATTCCACCCCCAATCCCATAGCCTCAGAAGCATGGCTGTGGGGGATATTGGCACACCACTAAAGCATCAGTGCCACCAAGCTGGTGTTTATCCGACCGTTTATGAGCTGTCACTGCAACAATATAGCCTTAGCCTTGGGGGATGCTGAGGGCTGGTCATGGACTAGTATGGTAAAATCCCTGGCTGATTTTTGGCCCCAGTCTACCATTGTAGTCAGGTATATGCTTAACCAGTTTTACCAGATAATCACTCAGGGAGCACGCCTAAGCTGCAGGACCGCCAGGAAATCTGTCCACTTTAACACTTTTTGAAAGTGTTCTTACATTGTAGCATTTTCCACACCTGCCTAAAACCTTTAAACAGTAGTATGTTTATACGCACAGCATGTTCATGTGACGAAATGACACCCATTGTCTTGGATGTGGCCATAGGTCCTGCTTGAACAAGGCAATTGACGTCAGACATGATTTTCCAACCCCTTTGATAATGTTACCCCATCACACTGTCCCATGTGTAACAAGCAATAGGCTGGAACCACCTTGTGAATGCTTTTATTTGTTCAGGTTTATAAGTCAATTTGAGTAAAGAAAACAAATGTGTGTGATTCCAATGCTGTAAGGTTTAGATGGAAAAGAATACTTGCAATGGGACTCAAGTTCCAACCCAGCTAAGGATTCTGTTCCATCTTGGTCCCTGCACACATGAAGAGACTGAACCAGCTACCTGACTCCATCTTCCTCTTCACATGAACCCCCCAAAAGCAGTTCCAGGTAGGTGCTGTAGTGGGTAGGTAGCAGGCAGCTTTTAAGTATCTGGGGTTTCAAAGACAAAAAAAGCAGTGACATAATTAGTGACCGTGAGAATTAAACGAAACCGACACACTTTCAACCCCCAAAACATTTTATAGCTACTGTAGATGCTGAAGCAAGTAAGTGGTAGGCACTTTTTTACTTGGATGTCACTGGAGGAGAGAGACATGGAGGGGGATTCCTAGGGAATCTCCCTTCATGTACCTCCCCTTCAGTGGGCATCACTAGTCACATGGGGGGTTCTACAGAGGCTGCTCTTCTGTGGTATAAAAGACTCCCTGCCCCGCAGGCCAGGATTAGCTTGGCAGAACTGCAAGTGAGCATGTCACTTACCCGCTCATTTACTGATTGGTCTGAATCCCTCATGTGACTGCTGGGGGCCAGGCAGCACCCACCATGCCCAGCGTGTCATTTAAACCACAGGGGAGTAGGCAGTACACGATTAAGGGGAGTGATGGACAACCCCCCAAAATGAGTTGTGATACCTCCAGGAGTGTCTGCTTGCATAACAGGATGGAACTTTATTTTCTCCATTAAAAGTTTTGTTCATTTTGGTCATACTGGATTTCAAGAGGAACTGGATTTCCTTTGTCCAACGAGAAGGGGAGACCTGGCTTCCTCTTCACAAAGGGGGTGGTGAATAAGTAATAACGTCGGGCAGTCTGTCCCTCCATATTTCCCCTTTCTACCATTAGTGCTCCAGTTTATTTACTGTATTGAAATGTGCGGTATTAAATAGAAAAAACAAAAGCTGCTCATATTGTCGGTCATGCCCCATGACGAAAAAAAAAATGTTAACGAAAAAATAAATAACGTACAATAGTGCAGGTCACATAATGTGTTGCCTTACTGTACTACTGAACACTGAATCAGGTGCCATCTAGTGGTGAGAGAAGTAAATGATATGTTAATGACATGCTTAGCAATCAAGAATGTCAACAATGTGTTTCAAATGTGTTTCAGTTACACAATTATGGGGGTCAGCATACAGGTTAACATGTTGTGACAGGCTTATAATGTCTGCAGCTCTCTCTCTCTCTCTGAAAATGACATTGTGAGAACAGGAAAAGTGTTGTCTCACAAGATTTTCCAACCTCTTTGATGAATTTATCAGTAGGCCAGAGCCACCTATTAAACGTTATGCACATTTTTTTATATTTGTTCAGGGCTTTGTTTGTAAAACAATCTTTCCTCCAGCGACCGATCAGGTTTTATCAAGAGGGCATGCATGTGTAGGCCAGGGGGAGTAACTAGTCTGAATTCTTTTGTTTTTCCTATACCTATTTAGCAACAGGGCATCCCAAATAAGGATACGACTCAGAAGGCTGAGAATAACCTAAAATCATTTTTAACTTGGTGACAAAAGTGGACTTTACCGAAAACCTCAGCTCAGAGGGTTGCTAGAGGGCACGAGACTACCTACTTGCTTTTCACTGATTCCCACAGTGGTGATTGACCCCTCCCCCCAGCCCCATTATGTGAAGCCACACACAGAACATCTGGGTTCCAGCTAGCTTGAGGCTATGTATGAGCATCAACTGAGGCTTTTGAATATCGGTGCACTGAGTTTAGAGAGGCAATGCCAAGCTTTGGCCCATTTTGTTGGGTAACACCTGGCAATGTCCTGATTGTCACTTCTGATGTCGCTGTCACTTCGCTGAAAAAAAAGGCCACCGACTGCCCTGCCTTTTCTATTGGGGGGCGGATTACGTCATCCCCCTGACGTCATTCTGCTCCGTCGCCGACAATCCTCAGATGCTGGAAGTGATTGGTGGAGAGAGGGTGGAGGGGCAGGCTACTCCAATCCCCTGCTCCCCCCATCCCCACTCCACTCCACTGATCACTGCCCGCTGTCATTGGATCGACGTGGGACACAGAGTGGTGTGGGACAGAGAATTGGAGGTGAGTAAAGAAAAACATTTTTTTTTAATAAATTTCTTTCTAGCTGTGTGGTGTGTTTTTTTTAACGTTTAACCCTTTGTGAACTGGTAAGTGATCAATGAGACCCTTATACCAGTTCAAAGGCTTGGTGGGGTTGGAAATTCACCTGCAGCAAGTGGGTGACTTGCCATTAACCCCCGGCACCCATTACCTGCATCCCCAAAGCTCGGGTGGGGGCAGAAGAGCCTACAGCTCATGAAGGCTGTGCGGGCTTGTAGCCTCCGGGGGGCCACCAAGGCTGGCCTTTGCACCCTTGTCTAAAAGCTGTGCATAGTTGGTGCCCCGGCAGGTTATGCTGGGGAGGGGGGGACCCCCATGCCATTTTTGGAGGGATTTTTAAGGGTTTTAACCAAAAAAAACAAAAAACAAGGCAAAAATTCTCAAATAATACACAGACACATGCGGAAGTGCATGCGTATGTGTCTTTGAATCAACCCTATTGTCTCTTCAAACTCTGTTCACAGGTATCCAAAATTGAAGAGGCACTACCAGCAGGACATATTTCCCAATAGGCATCCCTGGGTCTGTCCCTAGGGTGTCCAACTGCAGGAGGCACTGGCGTTGCTGCTATAGTAAGAAAATAGTTCCTTTGCTGGCACTTTAATGCCCACTAATAAGAACTTGAATACAAAGCATGTGTGGATGGGGGGAGAGGGTGGAGGGGGTTAAACACAGTCTGTAACCAAAGTATCTCCCCTCAGTGCTGTTAATGTGACTTCTGTGTGTCCGGAGGCGGGAAGCCGGTAAGATGTAATATGCCGGGCCCTCTCCCCTCCCCACATTTCATTATACTCTCTGTTTATTGTGGGGCTGGCTTATGCTGAGCCCGCTGCCTGGTGTGGGGCTGAATATTATGAGCAGCTCAACATCCTATGTCTAATGCGTGTTGGGAGAATGGGAAACCACTGAGCCAATTATTAGTGAGTCAGGTGGGTGGGAGAGCCCTGGGCCTCTGTCTTTTATTTTTAGGCTGGAGGAAGGAGGGGTCTGTGCTCTCTGCCTGTTAATCTTAGACCTGGAGTGGGATATTGCTGCACCAATTGTGGGTCTGGGGTGTAAAGAGGATTGCCAATAATTGTAGGTCTGGGTTGTAGTTGCTTATTAATTGTATATCTGGTGGTGGAGGAACATGGCAGTCTCTGTCTATTTTTATGGTCATGGGATTGCTCCCTCTCTGCCTATTAATTGTTAGTTTTATGGGTGGGAAGTTCTGTGACCCCTGCCTCCTAGTGTGGAGGGGTCTGCCAGTAGGGGGATCACTGCATCTGCCTCTAGTTCATTGTGATTTTGCAGATGAGGGATCACTGTGCCTTTTTTGTTGGTGGAGGGGTCAGGATCGTTGCACCCTCTGCCGATTATTTGTGGGTTGGTGGATTGCTGCATCCACTGCCTGCAAATTGGTGGTCTGTAAGTAGAGTACTTGCTGCACACACTTCTGTAACTGTGCAGTCTGCCTAACTAATTGTGGTCTCGACCTAACCAGGCTTATGACAACCTCCAGCCTTGTGCTGCTGAGGGCCTGAGAGCCTCAAACAAGTGTCCACAAGTGGGAGTGGATGGTGACATATTTCCTTTATGCTATATCAGAGCATTGCACAACCTGGCAGACCCAGGAGCTTTGGGAATAGCTTTAAAGTGAAGCCACATTAGTACAAATTATAGTAGACCAAAACCCACATTTTTAACTAGCTCTCCTAAATTGTCACCCCTATGAAGAGTAACATTTGTCAATTTTCACTGCTCCTGCTTCACTCTAATACCAGATAATGGCGCCTGTTTTAGCTGTAAAGCTCCGCCTTCTCCATGTATTGCCACTGCTGTGTGTGGCAATGATCTCATTGCCACACCTATGCAATGATTGATCACCTACCATCTTACAGAAAAGTGTTCCAGGACAATTCCAAAAGTGAAAATATTTATCGAAAGGAAAATAGGCAAGGACTTTGGCCAAATGTATTTTAGAGTTCAGTGTGTTTTGGTCAGCTTTAAGGTTTCTGCCAAGTTCATTGCATGAAGAGAGCAGCTGCTAAAAGGCCATTACAAAGCAGAAAACAGGTATGTTGTTGGATCCTTCAGAGGCTTGCATTTGTGCATAGACCTACTGTTCAACCACCCCTAACCCATGCTCACAAGCAAAAACAGTGGCAGTGGGCCCAGACATACAGTCATGGACGTAAATGTTGACACCCCTGAAAGGAAATGAAGTATTTCTCCCAGAAAAGGATTGCAGTAACACATGTTTTGGTATACACATGTTTATTCCCTTTGTGTGTATTGGAACTAAAGCAAAAAAGGGAGAAAAAAGCAAATTGGATAGAACGTCAACTCCAAAAATGGGCTGGAAAAAATGTATATTAATAAATATATTAATATTAGGTTGCACAACCTTTGGAAACCTCTCAGCGGGAATTTTTGACCAATCTTCCTTTGCAAACTGCTTTTATTGGAAGGGCTTTTCCCAACATTGATTTTAAGATCTCTCCACAGGTGTTCAATGGGATTTAGATCTGGACTCATTGCTGGCCACTTCAGAACTCTCCACTGGGCTGTACAGTGCAACCCAAAATCTGTTGGTAGTCCTGAGATTTCATGATGCCTTGCACACATTCAAAGACCCAGTGCCAGAGGCAGCAAAACAACCCCAAAACATCATTGAACCTCCACCATATTTTACTGTAGGTACTGTTATTTTCTTTGTAGGCCTCATTCCGTTTTCAGAAAACAGTAGAATAATGTGCTTTACCAAAAAGCTCTATCTTGGTCTCATCTGTCCACAGACGTTTTCTCCAGAAGGATTTTGGCTTACTCAAGGGCATTTTGGCAAAACGTAGTCTTGCTTTTTTATGTCTCTGTGTCAGCAGTGGGGTCCTCCTGGGTCTCCTGCCATAGCGTTTCATTTCATTTAAATGTAGACGGATAGCTTGCGTGGACACTGATGCTCCCTGAGCCTGCAGGACAGCTTGAATATCTTTGGAACTTGTTTGGAGCTACTTATGCATCATCAATTTTCCTCTTCCGTCCATGCCTAGGGAGATTAGCTACAGTGCCATGGGTTGCAAACTTCTTGATAATGTTCTGCACTGTGGACAAAGGTAAATCTAGATCTTTGGAGATGGACTTGTAACCTTGAGATTGTTGATATTTTTCCACAATTGTGGTTCTCAAGTCCTCAGAAAGTTCTTTTCTCCTATTTCTGTTGTTAATGCTTAGTGTGGCACACACAGACACACAAGAAGGGCATTACTAGCGCCAGCTATTAGCAGATGAGCGTCTGTACAGAGGCGCTTAGAGCGACCGCTAGTTTACGCTGTGATCGGCTATCGGGCGGAAAAAGATTTCAAAAATAATTTATTCCAGCCCAGGAGAGGTCCAAAAATTATTTGAGAGTTTAAAAAAAAAATGGGATCAGTAAAGGGATTAGAAGGAACGTCCACTGAAATGTATGGGAGAGTGAAAGGTAGCAACAGGACTTACACTGAGCCACCTATAATGATAAATCGTACGCTACATGGTGCTGTTAGAGTCGCTCACCAGAATCACCTTCATAAATGTGGTATTGCGTACAGCGCCCAACGTTCACCAGATGCTACCTGCCGCTACGAAGCACTACCTGGTGCTAGAGTTTCATGAATAAACCCCTAAGTGAACTTTGTTCCTTTTTATCTGCTTTCAGGTGTGATTTTTTTTTTATTGGCCACACCTGTTACTTGCCCCAGGTGAGTTTAAGGGAGCATCATATGCTTGAAACAATCTTATTTATCCACAATTTTGAAAGGGTGCCAATAATTTTGTTCAGCCCATTTTTGGAGTTTGGCGTGACATTATGTCCAACTTGCTTTTTTTCCTCCCTTTTTTGGTTTAGTTCCAATACACACAAAGGGAATAAACATGTGTATAGAAAAATGGTGTGGGGCCCCCCTACCCAGCAAAACCAGCCTGGGGACCAGTTATGGGGGCTTGGCAGGTAAGGATAACTGTTTAAAAGTTTGGAAACAACAGCAGCCTATGGGGTATGCAGAAAAAATAAAACATTCTTTGCATAACCCATGGGGGGGGGGGGGCTATTGTTTCCAAACTTTCACAAAAAAAAAAATTCTTAGTTTAGTAGTTTCTTGTTTAGTTTAGTGGTGTTAAAAGCTCACCGAGATGTAGGCTGCAATTCACACCTATATGTGCACCCAGAGTTGAATTTGCTTTACTAAATCTTTAGCATGCCCCCCATGTGAGGAATAAGCATTTATTCCACAAAACTGGGTAACTTTTAAAAGGATCAGTAAAAGCAGAATAAGCCATGGACGCTTCCACGCACGCTTGTACGTCTGGATGGGAGCGTGCAGCTCACTTTGCAGAAACTGGACTGCTGGAGCCTGCAGCACGGCCATGGTTGTGAAGGATTTAAAGTACCTCTGCTTCCATCACCATCCTATGTGACCTAAAGATTTTATAATATTAAATCAAAATGTATAATGAATCAGCCTGGGATTTTTTTTTTCTTCATACTTGTTTTATTAATTTTCATACAAGAAAAACCAAAACATACATATATGCTCATGACAAGCGAGCCATAAGGGATATCACAATACAGTATCAACTTTGCCAAAAGAGCAAATAAAATGATATTCAATGATATTCAAAGCAAGAGGCATAAAGCATTCTACAACCTAATGGCCCACCCAAGGAGAGGGAAGTATCGGGGACCCCCATATCGGCCGCCAATCCCCCCTTAAGCGTACCAAAACAATCCCACTCATACCTGCCGGGAAGGCCGCACTGCTGTAGAAACACATATGTAGCAGCTAGTAAGTATCTTGAGGACCTAGGTATTTAGCCCACCTCCTTGTCGCTCTGTCAGCCCTCCCCTAGGGCTCGCATACCGGGGAGACTGGACGGCAACGATGCACCGATCTCTGTGTTAGACCCCTCACCTCCCCCATTCAATCCAGATTAAGAAGACATATATAAGACACAGACACCAACACATAACTAATATGAAGACAAACATTCCAGACATTCTAGGACACACTGGGAAAGGAATAGCAAAGGAAACAGAGAGGGGCAGGAAGGGGCAAAAAGGGGCAGAAAGGGGAGACAAGGATGAAAGCTGACACCGCACCCAGGACGAGGACCCTATGATATGAGCGTGCAAAAGGGGCACCCCCTTATCAAGCAATGCAGGTAAGTAGGGCATGGTAGCAGCGTTTAGAGAGATATCCACAGCAACATTAGCCACCTCATTAAAGATAGAAGGAGAAAGGGTCGCCATAGAAATAGTGGAGGTAATAAGGGGAGCGGTAGCTGCAGGTTTATGAGTAACAGCAAGAGCAATGGGAGTGGAAGGGTGAGATGGGGAACGCCACCAACCCCAGTGGGGTATGCAAGGAATCCACCCCCCCCAACTCCCGCACATTCACACAAAACTGAGCCATATTTGCCCAGCCGCAAACCTAACAGGGCCAGGTCATATACCCCAAATCTGTTTGTAAGAGGCCGAGTCCTTGAACATTACCCATGGCGTCCAAATCTTGAGGTAGGCTTCCATTCTGTCCTGTTTAGCATAACAGATTTCTTCCATCACCTCCACGTGATTCATTTGCGTGAACCATTCCCTGATCGTGGGTGATCTCTGGGATCTCCAAAGCCTCGGGACAAGAACCCTAGCCGCGTTTAGTAGGTGACGACCCAGCGGGGCCCCTCCCGCCACCCCTTTACCATCCGAGGACCACCCTAAGAGAGCAGTCCCAGCATTCCAGTCTAAGGGTTCTCCCAGGATAATAGCGCTCAGGTCCTTCACTTTATCCCAGAAACCCAACACCCCCGGGCAGGTCCACCATATGTGTAACAAAGGGGCACCACTTTGCCCACATCTCCAACAGACGTCAGGAACTGACGGAAAATAGGCGTGTAAAACCTCAGGAGTCCGATACCAGCGTGTGATAAGCTTATAGTTGGTTTCTTGCATTGAACTGCTAATCACCCCCTTGTGAGCATTCCTATATATATCGTTCCACTCGGCTTCCGATAAGGATCTACCAATATCCGCTTCCCATTTCTTCTCCCAGGGTTTGACCTCCTCCCTCCCTCCGCGCTGCAATAGGTTATAGGCCCAAGACAGAAGATGCGTAACAGGACCCCTACCCAGGCAGGCCTTTTCAAACCCCGACATTTCCTTTCTCAGACCCTCCTTCATACCTTTAGAGCAGAAGAAATGCCTAATTTGGAGGTATGTGAAGACAGAGATCTCCCTTTCCAGCAATTGTTGCAGGTTATGTCTATCTCGCAGCACACCCCCAACCTGCAAATGGTACACCCTCAGAGGTTTGGGTCCCCCGCAATCCCTCAGCATGGATAGATCCCTTCCTGGAGGGAACGACGGATTCCCCATAATCGGCGTTAAGTATCCAGGAAGTAAGGCCAAGGCGCGTTTACCTCGACACAGAGCTCTCAGGATAGACAGGGAGGTTCCGATCAACGGGTGGGACTTAGCAACCGCCGGAATCTCTTCCCACTTTAAGGTGGACGAAATGTCCATACCTCCTCCCGTAGCCGCCTCCCCCTCTATGCGCACCCAGTCCTTCTGCGCACCATTCACGTGCCAGTCCACCACTCTCCCCACATGGACCGCCCGGTAGTATGTTTTCATGCAAGGGATCCCCGTCCCCCCTTTATCCTTAGCTAGCAGCAGCATGCTTCTCCTAATTCTAGGTGGCTTACCAGCCCAGATGAACCTCCTGAAGGACTTCATCAATTCCCTAAAGAAGGACTCCGGTAATTTAATTGGGATGCACTGTAGCAGGTATAAGATCCGTGGTAATACATTCATTTTCAGGACAGACATACGGCCAAACCACGAAAGCCGTAGCCGGTTCCACCCTTCTAGATCTCTCTTAACTTTAGCCCCAATAGGGGCGAAGTTAAGTTGAAACAACCCATTGAGCGAGATAGGCAATTGTACCCCCAGATATCTGAGACTCTTGTTTTCCCACCCAAAGGGGAAAATACCCTTTAAAGCTTCCACCTCCGCTACCGGTAGGGAGATATTCATGGCGCTAGATTTACTGTAGTTAATCTTCAGGTTCGATAGGCGCCCGAAAGTTTCTAGTTCTTTCAATAAGTTGGGCACCGACACCCGCGGAGAGCGCAGAAAGAACAGCATATCATCCGCGTATGCCGCCACCTTCCTTTCCCTCCCCCCAATCGAAATGCCACTGATGCCCCCACATAGGTTGACCCTCCTGAGAAACGGCTCTAAAGAGAGTGCGAAAATCAACGGGGAGAGAGGACACCCCTGTCTAGTACCATTGCGGATGTAAAATGTAGATGAAAAGCAATTATTCGTTCTAACCCTCGCCACCGGGTTGGAATATAATGCCATAATCCTGTTTTTTGCTGCCACCCCCAACCCAACGTGATCTAAAACCTTCCCTATCCACCTACAATCCACCCGATCAAACGCCTTCTCGGCGTCAGTAGAAAGCATCATTGAGTGTATATCTTTAGCTTTTGCCCACCATTGAATGTTCAAAGCCTTAATGACGTTGTCCCGTGCCTCTCTGCCAGGAACAAAACCCACCTGATCCTGACCTATCAAGTCCGGCAAGAAGGAGGCCACCCTCCCTGCCAAGGCCTTAGCAAAAATTTTTACATCCACGTTCAACAGGGAGATGGGTCTGTAATTTCGGCAGTCCGTGACGTCCTTCCCCTCCTTTGGGATCACTACAATTGAATCAGCCTGGGATTTTAGTGACCCCTGGCCAACCCATGTCCAGTCTTTAAGCTCTGGTAAAACATGGACTGTCTTGGAGTGCAGGAGGGGTTGGGGGTAGACCTGGGAGGCAGGCAGCTTAGGGTACAGGCTCAGGCTCTGTATGCTAGGGGCTACGCCCATCCCAGTTTGGCTAAAAGCAGTGCAGCTCACTGGGAATTCTCCCTGTGTTTCCTATAGCCAGTCCCCCCCTGGACAAATGTGGGTCCTTTAGGCATGCTGACTGTATTCTTTCTAAAGTTATGTTTTCATAGTCTTTGTTTCTAATTATTACAGGCGTATGGTTTCAGCATCTGCTAGATTCATGAATACACACAATAAGTATAAATTCAAAGTGAAGCTTCACAGCTGTCCCCAATGTTTAGAGATGGAGGTGAGAAGTGATTTCAGTGCTCTGATCTGGCTTAGCGTGTGCCAGCCATTCCCTCCTCTCATTCCTGTAATGAGCTTCATCTCAGTGGCTGTGGCCTCTGTGCTGCCAGTGCACATGCTGCATATAGAAAACGGCATCCCCGGAATAACCGAGCCATGCGCACGCCCCATCTCAGCTGCTGGTGACAGCATACCATTCCCCCTTCCTAAAAACAGCCCCATTAACCCCTTCATGCGAGACTCAATTAAAGTAAAGGGATAATTAATCTGATGGTGGTGGGGGTGACATTGCGGCCACTCCTCGAGTTAAATGTACAGTACCTGGCTGAGTGAGTCTGTGTACCAGCAATGGGGCATTTCTAAAGGTGAGGCACATCATTTTTGAATTAGATTGTTAAAAATAACAGCACCCTTTAGGGTCTGCAAACATCCCTCGGAATTCTCTGCATAACCCATAGGGTGCTGTTATTTCTAAATGCTCATAGGAAATATGTGACATCCCTTGTGGAAGTGCCCCATTGTATATGCAGGTGAAATTTGGGGAAAATACTAGAACACTTGTTTTAATAAAAAAACTCACTCAGAAGATTTCGAATTCCCTCCAAAGTTCAAGTTGCTTGAGCAAATAATTAGCATGACCCACAATGAGTACTTTATAGATATTGAGGGGCTAATGTACCTGTCAACCTGGCGAATAAAGTGATTGGAGGTGGCATATCTGGCTCTGAGAGTAACGTTCATGCACTGATCTGTCAGTATAAGGGTAATGTGGCTAATATTTATAGAAGGGGTTCCAGTGCACTGATCTGCCAGTATAAGGGTTAATGTGGCTAATATTTATAGAGGGGGTTCCAGTGCACTGATCTGCCAGTATAAGGGTAATGTGGCTAATATTTATAGAAGGGGTTCCAGTGCACTTATCTATCAGTATAAGGGTTAATGTGGCTAATATTTATAGAAGGGGTTCCAGTGCACTGATCTGTCAGTATAAGGGTAATGTGGCTAATATTTATAGAAGGGGTTCCAGTGCACTGATCTGTCAGTATAAGGGTAATGTGGCTAATATTTATAGAAGGGGTTCCAGTGCACTGATCTGTCAGTATAAGGGTAATGTGGCTAATATTTATAGAAGGGGTTCCAGTGCACTGATCTGTCAGTATAAGGGTAATGTGGCTAATATTTATAGAAGGGGTTCCAGTGCACTGATCTGTCAGTATAAGGGTAATGTGGCTAATATTTATAGAAGGGGTTCCAATGCACTGATCTGCCAGTATAAGGGTTAATGTGGCTAATATTTATAGAAGGGGTTCCAGTGCACTGATCTGTCAGTATAAGGGTTAATGTGGCTAATATTTATAGAAGGGGTTCCAGTGTACTGATCTGCCAGTATAAGGGTTAATGTGGCTAATATTTATAGAAGGGGTTCCAGTGCACTGATCTGCCAGTATAAGGGTAATGTGGCTAATATTTATAGAAGGGGTTCCAGTGCACTGATCTGTCAGTATAAGGGTAATGTGGCTAATATTTATAGAAGGGGTTCCAGTGCACTGATCTGTCAGTATAAGGGTAATGTGGCTAATATTTATAGAAGGGGTTCCAATGCACTGATCTGCCAGTATAAGGGTTAATGTGGCTAATATTTATAGAAGGGGTTCCAGTGCACTGATCTGCCAGTATAAGGGTAATGTGGCTAATATTTATAGAAGGGGTACAGTGTACTGATCTGCCAGTATAAGGGTAATGTGGCTAATATTTATAGAAGGGGTTCCAGTGCACTGATCTGCCAGTATAAGGGTAATGTGGCTAATATTTATAGAAGGGGTTCCAGTGCACTGATCTGCCAGTATAAGGGTTAATGTGGCTAATATTTATAGAAGGGGTTCCAGTGTACTGATCTGCCAGTATAAGGGTTAATGTGGCTAATATTTATAGAAGGGGTTCCAGTGTACTGATCTGCCAGTATAAGGGTAATGTGGCTAATATTTATAGAAGGGGTTCCAGTGCACTGATGTGTCAGTATAAGGGTAATGTGGCTAATATTTATAGAAGGGGTTCCAGTGCACTGATCTGCCAGTATAAGGGTAATGTGGCTAATATTTATAGAAGGGGTTCCAGTGCACTGATCTGCCAGTATAAGGGTTAATGTGGCTAATATTTATAGAAGGGGTTCCAGTGTACTGATCTGCCAGTATAAGGGTTAATGTGGCTAATATTTATAGAAGGGGTTCCAGTGTACTGATCTGCCAGTATAAGGGTTAATGTGGCTAATATTTATAGAAGGGGTTCCAGTGCACTGATCTGTCAGTATAAGGGTTAATGTGGCTAATATTTATAGAAGGGGTTCCAGTGCACTGATCTTCCAGTATAAGGGTAATGTGGCTAATATTTATAGAAGGGGTTCCAGTGCACTGATCTGCCAGTATAAGGGTTAATGTGGCTAATATTTATAGAAGGGGTTCCAGTGCACTGATCTGCCAGTATAAGGGTAATGTGGCTAATATTTATAGAAGGGGTTCCAGTGCACTGATCTGTCAGTATAAGGGTTAATGTGGCTAATATTTATAGAAGGGGTTCCAGTGCACTGATCTGCCAGTATAAGGGTAATGTGGCTAATATTTATAGAAGGGGTTCCAGTGCACTGATCTGCCAGTATAAGGGTAATGTGGCTAATATTTATAGAAGGGGTTCCAGTGCACTGATCTGTCAGTATAAGGGTAATGTGGCTAATATTTATAGAAGGGGTTCCAGTGCACTGATCTGCCAGTATAAGGGTAATGTGGCTAATATTTATAGAAGGGGTTCCAGTGCACTGATCTGTCAGTATAAGGGTAATGTGGCTAATATTTATAGAAGGGGTTCCAGTGTACTGATCTGCCAGTATAAGGGTAATGTGGCTAATATTTATAGAAGGGGTTCCAGTGCACTGATCTGTCAGTATAAGGGTAATGTGGCTAATATTTATAGAAGGGGTTCCAGTGCACTGATCTGTCAGTATAAGGGTAATGTGGCTAATATTTATAGAAGGGGTTCCAGTGCACTGATCTGCCAGTATAAGGGTAATGTGGCTAATATTTATAGAAGGGGTACAGTGTACTGATCTGCCAGTATAAGGGTAATGTGGCTAATATTTATAGAAGGGGTTCCAGTGCACTGATCTGCCAGTATAAGGGTTAATGTGGCTAATATTTATAGAAGGGGTTCCAGTGCACTGATCTGCCAGTATAAGGGTAATGTGGCTAATATTTATAGAAGGGGTTCCAGTGCACTGATCTGCCAGTATAAGGGTTAATGTGGCTAATATTTATAGAAGGGGTTCCAGTGCACTGATCTGTCAGTATAAGGGTTAATGTGGCTAATATTTATAGAAGGGGTTCCAGTGCACTGATCTGTCAGTATAAGGGTTAATGTGGCTAATATTTATAGAAGGGGTTCCAGTGCACTGATCTGCCAGTATAAGGGTTAATGTGGCTAATATTTATAGAAGGGGTTCCAGTGCACTGATCTGTCAGTATAAGGGTAATGTGGCTAATATTTATAGAAGGGGTTCCAGTGTACTGATCTGCCAGTATAAGGGTTAATGTGGCTAATATTTATAGAAGGGGTTCCAGTGCACTGATCTGCCAGTATAAGGGTTAATGTGGCTAATATTTATAGAAGGGGTTCCAGTGCACTGATCTGTCAGTATAAGGGTAATGTGGCTAATATTTATAGAAGGGGTTCCAGTGCACTGATCTGTCAGTATAAGGGTAATGTGGCTAATATTTATAGAAGGGGTTCCAGTGCACTGATCTGTCAGTATAAGGGTTAATGTGGCTAATATTTATAGAAGGGGTTCCGGTGTACTGATCTGCCAGTATAAGGGTAATGTGGCTAATATTTATAGAAGGGGTTCCAGTGCACTGATCTGCCAGTATAAGGGTAATGTGGCTAATATTTATAGAAGGGGTTCCAGTGCACTGATCTGTCAGTATAAGGGTTAATGTGGCTAATATTTATAGAAGGGGTTCCAGTGCACTGATCTGCCAGTATAAGGGTAATGTGGCTAATATTTATAGAGGGGGTTCCAGTGTACTGATCTGCCAGTATAAGGGTTAATGTGGCTAATATTTATAGAAGGGGTTCCAGTGCACTGATCTGTCAGTATAAGGGTTAATGTGGCTAATATTTATAGAAGGGGTTCCAGTGCACTGATCTGCCAGTATAAGGGTTAATGTGGCTAATATTTATAGAAGGGGTTCCAGTGTACTGATCTGCCAGTATAAGGGTTAATGTGGCTAATATTTATAGAAGGGGTTCCAGTGCACTGATCTGCCAGTATAAGGGTAATGTGGCTAATATTTATAGAAGGGGTTCCAGTGCACTGATCTGCCAGTATAAGGGGTAATGTGGCTAATATTTATAGAAGGGGTTCCAGTGCACTGATGTGTCAGTATAAGGGTAATGTGGCTAATATTTATAGAAGGGGTTCCAGTGCACTGATCTGCCAGTATAAGGGTAATGTGGCTAATATTTATAGAAGGGGTTCCAGTGTACTGATCTGTCAGTATAAGGGTTAATGTGGCTAATATTTATAGAAGGGGTTCCAGTGCACTGATCTGTCAGTATAAGGGTTAATGTGGCTAATATTTATAGAAGGGGTTCCAGTGCACTGATCTGCCAGTATAAGGGTAATGTGGCTAATATTTATAGAGGGGGTTCCAGTGCACTGATCTGTCAGTATAAGGGTAATGTGGCTAATATTTATAGAAGGGGTTCCAGTGCACTGATCTGTCAGTATAAGGGTAATGTGGCTAATATTTATAGAAGGGGTTCCAGTGCACTGATCTGTCAGTATAAGGGTAATGTGGCTAATATTTATAGAAGGGTTCCAGTGCACTGATCTGCCAGTATAAGGGTTAATGTGGCTAATATTTATAGAAGGGGTTCCAGTGTACTGATCTGTCAGTATAAGGGTTAATGTGGCTAATATTTATAGAAGGGGTTTCAGTGCACTGATCTGCCAGTATAAGGGTAATGTGGCTAATATTTATAGAAGGGGTTCCAGTGCACTGATCTGTCAGTATAAGGGTTAATGTGGCTAATATTTATAGAAGGGGTTCCAGTGCACTGATCTGCCAGTATAAGGGTAATGTGGCTAATATTTATAGAAGGGGTTCCAGTGCACTGATCTGTCAGTATAAGGGTTAATGTGGCTAATATTTATAGAAGGGTTCCAGTGCACTGATCTGCCAGTATAAGGGTAATGTGGCTAATATTTATAGAAGGGGTTCCAGTGCACTGATCTGTCAGTATAAGGGTTAATGTGGCTAATATTTATAGAAGGGGTTCCAGTGCACTGATCTGTCAGTATAAGGGTAATGTGGCTAATATTTATAGAAGGGTTCCAGTGCACTGATCTGCCAGTATAAGGGTAATGTGGCTAATATTTATAGAAGGGGTTCCAGTGCACTGATCTGTCAGTATAAGGGTTAATGTGGCTAATATTTATAGAAGGGGTTCCAGTGCACTGATCTGTCAGTATAAGGGGTAATGTGGCTAATATTTATAGAAGGGGTTCCAGTGCACTGATCTGCCAGTATAAGGGTTAATGTGGCTAATATTTATAGAAGGGGTTCCAGTGCACTGATCTGCCAGTATAAGGGTAATGTGGCTAATATTTATAGAAGGGGTTCCAGTGCACTGATCTGCCAGTATAAGGGGTAATGTGGCTAATATTTATAGAAGGGGTTCCAGTGCACTGATCTGCCAGTATAAGGGTAATGTGGCTAATATTTATAGAAGGGGTTCCAGTGCACTGATCTGTCAGTATAAGGGTAATGTGGCTAATATTTATAGAAGGGGTTCCAGTGCACTGATCTGCCAGTATAAGGGTTAATGTGGCTAATATTTATAGAAGGGGTTCCAGTGTACTGATCTGTCAGTATAAGGGTTAATGTGGCTAATATTTATAGAAGGGGTTCCAGTGCACTGATCTGTCAGTATAAGGGTTAATGTGGCTAATATTTATAGAAGGAGTTCCAGTGCACTGATCTGCCAGTATAAGGGGTAATGTGGCTAATATTTATAGAAGGAGTTCCAGTGCACTGATCTGCCAGTATAAGGGGTAATGTGGCTAATATTTATAGAATGGGTTCCAGTGCACTGATCTGTCAGTATAAGGGTTAATGTGGCTAATATTTATAGAAGGGGTTCCAGTGCACTGATCTGTCAGTATAAGGGGTAATGTGGCTAATATTTATAGAAGGGGTTCCAGTGCACTGATCTGCCAGTATAAGGGTTAATGTGGCTAATATTTATAGAAGGGGTTCCAGTGCACTGATCTGTCAGTATAAGGGGTAATGTGGCTAATATTTATAGAAGGGGTTCCAGTGCACTGATCTGCCAGTATAAGGGTTAATGTGGCTAATATTTATAGAAGGGGTTCCAGTGCACTGATCTGTCAGTATAAGGGGTAATGTGGCTAATATTTATAGAAGGGGTTCCAGTGCACTGATCTGCCAGTATAAGGGTAATGTGGCTAATATTTATAGAAGGGGTTCCAGTGCACTGATCTGCCAGTATAAGGGTTAATGTGGCTAATATTTATAGAAGGGGTTCCAGTGCACTGATCTGCCAGTATAAGGGTTAATGTGGCTAATATTTATAGAAGGGGTTCCAGTGCACTGATCTGTCAGTATAAGGGTTAATGTGGCTAATATTTATAGAAGGGGTTCCAGTGCACTGATCTGCAAGTATAAGGGTTAATGTGGCTAATATTTATAGAAGGGGTTCCAGTGTACTGATCTGCCAGTATAAGGGTTAATGTGGCTAATATTTATAGAAGGGGTTCCAGTGCACTGATCTGCCAGTATAAGGGTTAATGTGGCTAATATTTATAGAAGGGGTTCCAGTGTAGCTATCAATAACAAGGCTCATGAGCGATGGAGCCAGCCATGAATGTGTGGGCAGCAGTGAGGGGGTTAATGAGGGGCTGGAAATGAGGAGCTCCTGTGTGGCTAGCAATGAGGGAGTCAGGAACTGAGAGGCTCCCATGTGTGCAAATGGAGGCTGGAGGTGAGGAGCTTCCTGAGGACTGGTTGGCAGTGAGGGGGTTAATGGAGACTGGGGGGCATTGAGGGGTTAATGGTGGGCAGTGAGGAGTTAATGGAGGCTGGTGGGCAATGAAGAGGTTAATAGAGGTTGGTGGGCAGTGAGGAGTTAATGGAGGCTGGTGGGCAATGAAGAGGTTAATAGAGGCTGGTGGGCAGTGAGGGGTTAATGGGAGGCTGGTGGCCAGTGAGGGGTTAATTAGGGACTGGTGGGTGGACAGTGAGGGGTTAATGGAAGCTGGTGGGCAGTGAGGGTTTAATGGAGGCCGGTGACCAGTGAGGAGTTAATAGAGGCCGGAGGGCAGTGAGGGGGTTAATGGAGTCCGGTGGACAGTGAGGGGTTTATGGAGGCCGGTGGGCAGTGAGGGGTTAATAGAGGCCGGTGGGCAGTGAGGGGTTAATAGAGGCCGGTGGGCAGTGAGTGGTTAATGGAGGCTGGAGGGCTGTGAGGGGGTTTATGGAGGCCGGTGGGCAGTGAGGAGTTAATAGAGGCTGGTGAGCTGTGAGGGGGTTAATGGAGGCCGGAGGGCTGTGAGGGGGTTAATGGAGTCTGGTGGGCAGTGAGGGGTTAATAGAGGCCGGTGGGCAGTGAGGTGTTAATAGAGGCCAGTGAGGTGTTAATAGAGGCTGGTGGGCTGTGAGGGGGTTAATGGAGTACGGTGGGCAGTGAGGAGTTAATAGAGGCCGGTGGGCAGTGAGGAGTTAATAGAGGCTGGTGGGCTGTGAGGGGGTTAATGGAGTATGGTGGGCAGTGAGGAGTTAATGGAGTCTGGTGGGCAGTGAGGTGTTAATAGAGGCCAGTGAGGTGTTAATAGAGGCCAGTGGGCGGTTAGAACTTAATGGAGGCTGGTGGGCAGTGAGGAGTTAATGGAGGCTGGAGGGCTGTGAGGGGTTAATGGAGGCTGGTGGGCAGTGAGGAATTAATGGAGGCTGGAGGGCTGTGAGGGGTGTGAGGAGTTAATGGAGGCTGGAGGGCTGTGAGGGGGTTAATGGAGTCTGGTGGGCAGTGAGGGGTTACTGGTGGGCAGTGAGGAGTTAATGGAGTCTGGTGGGCTGTGAGGAGTTAATGGAGGCCGGTGGGCAGTGAGGGGGTTAATGGAGGCTGGTGGGCAGTGAGGGGTTTATGGAGGCTGGAAGGGTTAATAGAGGCCGGTGGGCTGTGAGGGGGTTAATGGAGTCCGGTGGGCAGTGAGGGGTTTATGGAGGCTGGAGGGCTGTGAGGAGCTAATGGAGGCTGGAGGGCTGTGAGGGGGTTAATGGAGTCTAGCGCTATGAGCACTGGGAGCTGTCTGTGTATCCAGGACGAGAAGCAGTCACTGCGCACGCGCTCTGGGGACGCGCACGGCTGTGCGGAGTCGGGGGAAGCCGTATTTGCGGTCACTTGCTCTCCGTCTGACAGGCAGCGCACGAGGGCTGTGACTGTCAGAGCCGGCTCCGGTTTCCAGGGGCAACCCATTTGGCAGACGAGCTTTGAAGAAGGAAGGGGAGGGGAAAAAAGCGAAGCCGATGCCCCGCCCAGGGGACCTCCTGTGGCTCTGACGTCAATGGACGTCAGCCGTGAGAACATGATGCCTTGTGCGAGCGGCAGAGCCTTGCACAGAGGTGTACAGTGTTTCCTGCGCAGCTGCCGGGCCGGCGCTACACACTGGCTGGAGGCACTTTGAGCAGCTTATGTGCCCGGGTGGCAGGAGCTAGCCATAGAATGGTGCTTTCCTGCGGGTCACCTAAAGAGTGGCTGCTGAGTGGGGACTGGAAACCCTGAGCTGCACAGCATGGCACCCCTCACCCCCCAAGTGATGGGGAGCCTGCCCGGGCACTGATCGTGGTGGATGTCTGTTGCCCCCTGGATCTCTCTGCCCGGGGTCCCAGCATGGTCATGGCGGATTGTCAGAGGCATGTACAGAGGGGTCCGGTCCGGGTCGGATTCTATGACATAGAACGCACTTTAGGCAAAGGCAACTTCGCCGTGGTCAAGCTGGCCAGGCACCGCATCACCAAAACTGAGGCAAGTACCCCCCCTCCCCCCCAAACTGGCCCCTGGAACCAATCTCACCAGGAGCTACAGGTGGCATTGATGGTTTTCTTTGTCTGGATGGGGTTACCCACCATGCCCCCACCTCTGTGTGCCCACCCCAATCTTACCTGGTTGGCTTTTCCCAAACCTATAGCACTGTGTGCCTTCTGCGGTGCCCGTCTTTACCTGATCTACCCCCCCATGGCTGTGGTGCCCGTCTTTACCTGATCTACCCCCCCATGGCTGCGGTGCCCGTCTTTACCTGATCTACTCCCCCATGGCTGCGGCTTTACCTGATCTACCCCCCCCCCATGGCTGCGGTGCCCTTCTTTACCTGATCTACCCCCCCATGGCTGCGGCTTTACCTGATCTACCCCCCCATGGCTGCGGTGCCCGTCTTTACCTGATCTACCCCCCCATGGCTGCGGCTTTACCTGATCTACCCCCCCATGGCTGTGGTGCCCGTCTTTACCTGATCTACCCCCCCATGGCTGCGGTGCCCGTCTTTACCTGATCTACTCCCCCATGGCTGCGGTGCCCGTCTTTACTTGATCTACCCCCCCATGGCTGCGGCTTTACCTGATCTACCCCCCCATGGCTGCGGTGCCCGTCTTTACCTGATCTACCCCCCCATGGCTGCGGCTTTACCTGATCTACCCCCCCATGGCTGTGGTGCCCGTCTTTACCTGATCTACCCCCCCATGGCTGCGGTGCCCGTCTTTACCTGATCTACCCCCCCATGGCTGCGGCTTTACCTGATCTACCCCCCTATGGCTGCGGTGCCCGTCTTTACCTGATCTACTCCCCCATGGCTGCGGTGCCCGTCTTTACCTGATCTACTCCCCCATGGCTGTGGTGCCCGTCTTTACCTGATCTACTCCCCCATGGCTGCGGTGCCCGTCTTTACCTGATCTACTCCCCCATGGCTGCGGTGCCCGTCTTTACCTGATCTACCCCCCCATGGCTGCGGTGCCCGTCTTTACCTGATCTACCCCCCCCATGGCTGCGGTGCCCGTCTTTACCTGATCTACTCCCCCATGGCTGCGGTGCCCGTCTTTACCTGATCTACCCCCCCCATGGCTGCGGTGCCCGTCTTTACCTGATCTTCTCCCCCATGGCTGCGGTGCCCGTCTTTACCTGATCTACCCCCCCATGGCTGCGGTGCCCATCTTTACCTGATCTACCCCCCCATGGCTGTGGTGCCCGTCTTTACCTGATCTACTCCCCCGTGGCTGCGGTGCCCGTCTTTACCTGATCTACTCCCCCATGGCTGCGGTGCCCGTCTTTACCTGATCTACCCCCCCCTCATGGCTGCGGTGCCCGTCTTTACCTGATCTACCCCCCCATGGCTGCGGTGCCCGTCTTTACCTGATCTACCCCCCCCCCCCCATGGCTGTGGTGCCCGTCTTTACCTGATCTACCCCCCCATGGCTGTGGTGCCCGTCTTTACCTGATCTACCCCCCCCATGAGTGCGGTGCCCGTCTTTACCTGATCTACCCCCCCATGGCTGCGGTGCCCGTCTTTACCTGATCTACTCCCCCCATGGCTGCGGTGCCCGTCTTTACCTGATCTACCCCCCCATGAGTGCGGTGCCCGTCTTTACCTGATCTACCCCCCCCCATGGCTGCGGTGCCTGTCTTTACCTGATCTACCCCCCCCCCCCATGGCTGCGTTGCCCGTCTTTACCTGATCTACCCCCCCATGGCTGCGGTGCCCGTCTTTACCTGATCTACCCCCCCCATGGCTGCGGTGCCCGTCTTTACCTGATCTACTCCCCCATGGCTGTGGTGCCCGTCTTTACCTGATCTACTCCCCCATGGCTGCGGTGCCCGTCTTTACCTGATCTACCCCCCCCATGGCTGCGGTGCCCGTCTTTACCTGATCTAACCCCCCCATGGCTGCGGTGCCCGTCTTTACCTGATCTACCCCCCCCATGGCTGCGGTGCCCGTCTTTACCTGATCTACCCCCCCCATGAGTGCGGTGCCCGTCTTTACCTGATCTACCCCCCCATGGCTGCGGTGCCCGTCTTTACCTGATCTACCCCCCCCATGGCTGCGGTGCCCGTCTTTACCTGATCTACCCCCCCCATGGCTGCGGTGCCCGTCTTTACCTGATCTACCCCCCCCATGAGTGCGGTGCCCGTCTTTACCTGATCTACCCCCCCATGGCTGCGGTGCCCGTCTTTACCTGATCTACCCCCCCCATGGCTGCGGTGCCCGTCTTTACCTGATCTACCCCCCCCATGGCTGCGGTGCCCGTCTTTACCTGATCTACCCCCCCCATGAGTGCGGTGCCCGTCTTTACCTGATCTACCCCCCCCATGGCTGTGGTGCCCGTCTTTACCTGATCTACCCCCCCATGGCTGCGGTGCCCGTCTTTACCTGATCTACCCCCCCCCCCATGGCTGCGGTGCCCGTCTTTACCTGATCTACCCCCCCCCCATGGCTGCGGTGCCCGTCTTTACCTGATCTACCCCCCCCCATGGCTGTGGTGCCCGTCTTTACCTGATCTACTCCCCCCATGGCTGCGGTGCCCGTCTTTACCTGATCTACCCCCCCATGAGTGCGGTGCCCGTCTTTACCTGATCTACCCCCCCCCATGGCTGCGGTGCCTGTCTTTACCTGATCTACCCCCCCCCCCCATGGCTGCGTTGCCCGTCTTTACCTGATCTACCCCCCCATGGCTGCGGTGCCCGTCTTTACCTGATCTACCCCCCCCCCATGGCTGCGGTGCCCGTCTTTACCTGATCTACTCCCCCATGGCTGCGGTGCCCGTCTTTACCTGATCTACCCCCCCCATGGCTGCGGTGCCCGTCTTTACCTGATCTAACCCCCCCATGGCTGCGGTGCCCGTCTTTACCTGATCTACCCCCCCCATGGCTGCGGTGCCCGTCTTTACCTGATCTACCCCCCCCATGAGTGCGGTGCCCGTCTTTACCTGATCTACCCCCCCCATGGCTGCGGTGCCCGTCTTTACCTGATCTACCCCCCCCATGGCTGCGGTGCCCGTCTTTACCTGATCTACCCCCCCCCCCATGAGTGCGGTGCCCGTCTTTACCTGATCTACCCCCCCATGGCTGTGGTGCCCGTCTTTACCTGATCTACCCCCCCATGGCTGCGGTGCCCGTCTTTACCTGATCTACCCCCCCCCCATGGCTGCGGTGCCCGTCTTTACCTGATCTACCCCCCCCCCATGGCTGCGGTGCCCGTCTTTACCTGATCTACCCCCCCATGGCTGCGGTGCCCGTCTTTACCTGATCTACCCCCCCATGGCTGTGGTGCCCGTCTTTACCTGATCTACCCCCCCCCCATGGCTGCGGTGCCCGTCTTTACCTGATCTACCCCCCCATGGCTGCGGTTCCCGTCTTAACCTGATCTACCCCCCCCCATGGCTGCGGTTCCCGTCTTAACCTGATCTACCCCCCCCATGGCTGCGGTGCCCGTTTTAACCTGATCTACCCCCCCCATGGCTGCGGTGCCCGTCTTAACCTGATCTACCCCCCATGGCATGTGCATACTTATGTTGGGGCACTATAGCTTTATTAAAAATTTACTTGTCTTTGTTTATATTCATCCTCTGTAACTATGTATCAACCATTATCTATAAGTGCCCCTGTGGGGGGTAACTTGTGTGAAGTACACGGGCTCGTAGTTACCCCTAACTGCATAAGTGTTTACCCCAATAATTGCTATTGTGATAATTCTAATAATGACCCTTCTCACCCACCCATGGGGGCAGTTATTTCCCCCTGGACATTTGCATATATACACAAAAGATCTTTTTCATTTCTTGAACCACTATTTGCCCCTTTAGTAGATACACAAAAGGCTGTGGGGAGGTTTTTCTACCCCCCCCCCTACATTTACTTGTTTCTAACTATTACAAAGTGTGATGGCTTCTTCTGACAGTGGTGTTTTAGATTAATTACAAACCAGGAAAGTGGGTGTTTATATGTTTAATTTTTTCCTTTTATTTTAAATTTTACTGCCTGAAAAATAGTCTTATTTAATAAAATCAAAATAAGAGGTCAGTGGCTGGCAGCATTATAGTGCTGGTCACCCTATAGCTTGGTCTGCATATAGCAGAGCCCGGTGGGCATATAGGCCCCCTTCCCAGCTAGGCACCAGCCTGAAGTAGATGACGTTTCTCCTACTTTAGTCATGGGCCATGGTCTCTCAGCTGGGCCATGGTCTCTCAGCTGGGTCATGGTCTCTCAGCTGGGTCATGGTCTCTCAGCTGGGCCATGGTCTCTCAGCTGGGCCATGGTCTCTCAGCTGGGCCATGGTCTCTCAGCTGGGCCATGGTCTCTCAGCTGGGCCATGGTCTCTCAGCTGGGCCATGGTCTCTCAGCTGGGCCATGGTCTCTCAGCTGGGCCATGGTCTCTCAGATGGGTCATGGTCTCTCAGCTGGGCCATGGTCTCTCAGCTGGGCCATGGTCTCTCAGCTGGGCCATGGTCTCTCAGCTGGGCCATGGTCTCTCAGCTGGGCCATGGTCTCTCAGCTGGGCCATGGTCTCTCAGCTGGGCCATGGTCTCTCAGCTGGGCCATGGTCTCTCAGCTGGGCCATGGTCTCTCAGCTGGGCCATGGTCTCTCAGATGGGTCATGGTCTCTCAGCTGGGCCATGGTCTCTCAGCTGGGCCATGGTCTCTCAGCTGGGCCATGGTCTCTCAGCTGGGCCATGGTCTCTCAGCTGGGCCATGGTCTCTCAGCTGGGCCATGGTCTCTCAGCTGGGTCATGGTCTCTCAGATGGGTCATGGTCTCTCAGATGGGTCATGGTCTCTCAGATGGGTCATGGTCTCTCAGATGGGTCATGGTCTCTCAGATGGGTCATGGTAGTATCCCCATGGGTCCCATAAACCTTCTCTTTCTCCTATCTGGCCATGTCTGTCTGTGTCCAACATTTGACATTCCAGTACATACTGCCAGCAGCCACTTACTGTATTGTATCCACATGGGGAACATGTCATGGCCGGCCTTTATCTGAAAGAAAACTCAGCTGGCTCAGCAGGTTTCTCTTTTCCACCTTTTCCGCATCTCTCCTACACTTTTCTACACATTTCTCTTTTTTTTTCTCTCTAGCTGTAGTACTTTTTTCCTTCCCGCCTTTCACTGACATAGTCTTTTTTCATGTGGCCCCTTTATCCTTCTTTCTGTATCCCCCTTTTCCCTTCATGCTTCATGTCGCCCTCATTACATTCCCTCTATCTTTCTCCTCACATTCCTTCCGAATGCCCTTTCACCTGATAAACATCTACTCTTATTAACCATCTCTCTTTTCCATATATCCTTGCCCCTCCTTTAGCCCTTTTTTCTCTCCATTCCCACTTTCTCTTTTTCTTTCCTTATTTATCCCGTCTGTCTTTTTTTCCACTCTTTTTTTCACTCTCTTTTCCATGATCAGTCTATGTCCCCCACTCCTGTCACATTCCTTCCACCTCCTTTTACCCTTACTTTCTCTATTTTCACCTTCTCTGCATCTTCTTCTTTTATTCTTTAACTTGATCTCTCCTTAGCTGTTGTACAATTCTTTCTCTCTTCTCCACCTTCAGCCTTCTTTCTTTCGTTCTCTCTCGTCTTTTTACTTTTCTGTTACTTGGCCTCTTTACATTCCTTCCACCTCCTTTTACCCTTACTTTCTCTCTTTTCACCTTCTCTGAATCTTCTTCTTTTATTTTTTAACTTGATCTCTCCTTAGCTGTTGTACAATTCTTTCTCTCTTCTCCACCTTCAGCCTTCTTTCTTTCTTTCTCTCTCGTCTTTTTACTTTTCTGTTACTTGGCCTCTTTATGTCCCTCTTTCCATGTTCCTCTACCTTTCTGTTTTCCACCACTCTGGCCGTGTAAATTGTATTTTAAAATATAACATTTTGCAGAAAATATAAATCTGTATCAACATTTTAGTTTACAATATTCTATAAATCAATATATGTATTATATATAAATATTTGTTATATGAAAGAAGGTTGCTCAGGTGGAGGAGGGGGGAGGCCTGGTTTAGGCTGTAAAGGTATATGTGAGATTTGATCCAGTAATTGTTAAAAAAAAAATCTCTTAGTAATAAAAAAATTCACTTTTGGTGGAAAAAGCCTGAGGATGTTACTGTTGCTGAATCACCAGCTAGGACGACAATGAAAGTCAGTGGCACTTTTTTCTCCTAAAGTAAATTTTTTAATAAGAGAATTTTTTTCAACTCTTACTGAAACAAGGCCTCTGAGCGAGAGAATTTGGGTGATGTACAGTATCAGCACAGTGCAAGGAGGGGGCTCTCACCGCAGGGTGATTGCTCAGCCTTTTTTTGTTTTTATCAGGCCATTTTATGCATGTAGAAACACTTTATCATGATTTACTTTTTACCTTTCAAACCCAATAAATTATGTTCTGTAAAATGTCATTTCCAATTAATGTTGTAACTTAGGCCAGGAAATGTCTTGTTCAGTATCTGTAACTCGGCATTCTGCATTTTAACTTACCCATCAGGACCCCCAATGTCACTGAACCTGTCAGTGGGGGTTTTGCCAGGCCATACTGTTACTATAGATATTTGATACATAGAAACATAGATTGACAGCAGAAGGAGAACGTGAGGTCCATCTAGTCTGCCCTTATGTGTTTATGCTCATTTATCATAGAATAAATGTATGCTTATCCCAGGCATGTTTACATTAACTGTTGATTTCTTAAAACACCCTTAGGCCAGCATGCCACTGAGATATTAAGGCTCTGCCCCAAGGTAGGAACACCTGACCACCAAAATACACCAAAGCTTTAGCTCCACTTTCAGACTTCAGTTCTTTCTGTGTTCATGCCTGGAGCAGGAACCAGACCACCAGCTCCTGAACCACGGGTTTAGGTAAGTAGACCGGGTCACCTTGGGTCTGCTGGGGTTGGCCCATTCCCTGGCTCCAGAGGCAGCCTGCCAGGGACCCAGGGGGCAGGCCAGATTCCCCTATCCCTGACTCTTGGCCAGCATGGGGGGGGGGGAGTCAACACTAGCCTTAGACCAAGTATGCTAACGGTCTGAGGCATTGTGGAAATTGTCAGGTGCGATTTCCGGTCCCCTTCCCTTCCAACCACCCCCTCTCTCCTCGCCTGCTGGCGGTCGGGCTGCATTATATTTTTGTCTGAGCACAGGTAGGGGGCGCCTTTTTGAATCTTTCCCCTGGGTGTCAGAAAGCCTAGCTACTCCTCTGGGCCCGGGTTTGTGGAGCACGCCGGAGGCCAGGCTGCGGTATGCGCACGCGCGCCTCTTCCGCTTTTTCAGCCTGATGGAAGGGGGGAAGGATCTGCTTCAGGGGGGCTATTCACCCGGCGGCTCTCAATGACAGCGCTAGGTGCACATGCTCCCGGCCTAAAGGGGATTTAACCTTTGAGGACTTTGGTATCCTCAAAAATCCTTTAGACAAGAAGATGGATTCTCTTTAGAAGAAAGCATGGCAGGCTGAATCTTGTACCATCAAACCGATTCTAGCCTCTCCTTTTATTGCCAGGAATCTTAATTATTGGCTTCAGCAGCTTAAATAATGTCTCTTGAAGCAAATGGATATTAATGAGGTTATGAAAGCTTAATCGATTCTCTTCTCAGCAGCCTCTTTTCTGTTGATGCCACGACAGAATTGGTGAGATTTGATGTGGGCCATAGCCCTCACCAATTCGGTGCATAGGACTTTGTGGCTGTGTACTTAGTCAGGGGATACAGGTTCAAGGTGTTAGACAGGTCTGCTGAAGTAATACAACTTTTCCCACTAAGCGTAGGGATTTCAGGAATATAATTTTTTTCTAGTGAGTCCTCTTATAGATGCCCTTTCTTAGTAAGGACTCATTTAGAGGGGCCCCTCCTACTTTAAGGAAAGGCAAGTTCAGAGGATCCACTCTGTTTGGTACCCACGCCGGGTCCTTAATAGGTGCCCAGTTAAATCAATTCCACATTTGGTGGTAGAGTCTACTGGATTGCCCCTTAATTTCTTGGGATTAAGGAAGGGTTTCTCAATAGAATTCATGCACATCCCTTCCAGGAACTTTTGTTACTCTGCCCGCAGGGGCTGGGAGGAAGGACTGGCCATTTGCAACAGTCTAGACTATGTTGTATATGGGAGTGATTGTCCCTCTTCCCTGTCATCAATGGGGGGAAAGGTTCGAACATTTTTTTTGGTAATGAAGATCTCCGGAGGATTCTGCTTTTATTCTCAATTTGAAGAAGCTGAATCTGTTACGCTACAGATACAGATACAGACCATCTTCTCTGTGAGTCCATCTTCTTCCGCCTGACTCCTTCATGATCTCAATAGACCTGAAGGATGTCTATTGGCAGGTACCGATGACCTTGTCGGCTCTTTCTTCCCCGCTGTAAGATGGGGTCAGCTACACTCGAGGACATGGCAGCGGATGCCTCTTCATCAGGTTGGGGGGCCCATTGTGGATCCCAGACTGCTCAAGGCAAAAGGTCCAGAAGACTGAGCCTACCCTCATCGAATCTCAGAGAATTGATAGCTGTGAAGGAAGGATTGCTAGCCTTCTCTCACCACCTGAAGGGTCTTCACGGACAAATCATAACAGACAATGCTACTATCTGAATTGTCGGTCGAAGCGACAAGCTGAGGAATGTCTTCTCCCTCTATCCCTCTGATCAAGCTCTAGGAATAGACGCCCTGGTTTACCAGTGGTTTGTCATGCCATGTGGGAATGAGAAACATGAGTTTTCAGGCGATACCAAGGGACAGTAGGCATACCAAGTGGGGATGCCCTAGTTAGGAGAAACATAATTTGGGAAAGTACAAATCTAGTGTTTTGCCGTTATTATGAGGGACAGGAACTAGCTGTGCACTTCGGTCAGCTGAGGATTCTGCACATGTATGTAGCCACTAACTGTCCCCAGAGGACGCAGCTCTGCTAGATAAGTCAATACCTCTAATACAGGGTTCATTGATAGTAGTAGGGGTTGCTTAGGTTAGTTTGGTGTCTCTGTGAACCAGGACCCACGTTGGCACTTAATTGCAAAGGAGAGTGTAGGTCTGCTTTAAAGTTAACTGTTCTCTGTATTATGGTCTTGAGTGATCCAGTTTTCACTGAGGTTTGGAGGACAAGCACCCAATATTAACTCCATAAATGTACCCTCTCCCTACTTCCCAAGGACGGCTTGACATTTATCAGCCTGCAGCTTTTATTTCCTTCTATTTAGCTGTAAGGTTTATTGAAAAAGAACCCAAATTATTTTGTTATTGTCTCATATTTCCCCCTTCATAGTATAGTGGTATTCTGCACTAAATTATAGCACGCTCTCATTGTGCATTGAAAAGTGTTCATTTTATCAGATTCGCACAGAACTTTGTTGATGATGATGATTAGTTTATACTGTCTAATAAGCAGGGGGAAATGGGGGGAGCTTTATGATATAGAATATCTTATGTTCTAATCTTATGTCCACTGTATCTTATATACAGCTTATATGCACTCTATTATGTGTTTCTCTTATGGTCTATCATGTGTATATCATATCATATGTCCTCTCTTGTGTACACTGTATCATATTATACGCTCTGTTGTGTGTTTATCATATGTTCCATCATGTGTATATCAGTCGTGTCCTCCGTCTAATGAGGTTTGTGTGCTTGTGGTCTGCAGCCCATATGCATCCTGAGATGTATGTGTTTTAGTATGCCAGTCAGGCAGTTCTGCCGATTAAATCAACTTTAGTGACGAATGATTGGATGTTTTTTTTTTTTTTAGTGTATTTGTAGTGAGATGGTCTAGCTACGGGCTATCAGGAAGTGGCTTATCCCCTGAGCTCTTTAACGAGTGCTGTGCAGGAATGTACCTGTTTTTAGGTCACTTTGTGTTGGTTGATGACGTTTGCCACCCCATTCATTATTGTCAGACACATGTAACAAACGAGCCTAAACATGTTTTAAGGGCATTGCATAGTGAGACTATTGTTTTGTGTAAAAGGTGTTTAACTCTTACCTCGGTGCTGCCCTTTACTCATTTTAAAATAGAGTAATTGTGGCATGAGATGCTGTTATAATAGCCGGCATCACTGAGAATAGTCTCTGTGCTAGCTAGCTCTATTTATGGGTGACAGGTGCACTTTAAGGTTTCCTTACCACATAGTTGGCATTTTGGCTTCAAATCTACTAAACTTTTTTTTTTTCCTCTGGTGACCTTTTTATTATTATTATTTTTTTTTTTTTACTGTAGGCACATGGGTGTCTGACAGTGCTAATATTCACATTTCCATGTTTAATGGTTTCTTACCACATGCTACTACGGTATTTTACAATAAAAGTCTAGGTGTGCCTGGAGTTGGGCTTTATGGCAGCCATCCGCAAAGCTATAAAATTGTTTAGTCATTTATTTTGTGTATTTATACCACATGTGGGGAGCCTTCCCATTCCCTGCTGAGAGGTGTGAGATCGCTGCTCGTGTCTGGGAGGGGTCTGATTGGTGATGGCCCTCCCCAGAACATGGTCCCCCATAAAAATAAAATCCTTTTCTGAGACTGGGTGTACTAGCGACTGGTCCTGGATCTCCATGACTGACCGGCAGCCAATTGCTTTGGCCCCGCCGAGGACAGAAACAGGCTGGTGGTGGTCACATGGCTCCAGAAACCGGAAGAGGGGTGCAGAAGAGGTGAATTTCATGGTGCAGATCTGGGGGGTTGTGAGGGGGTTTACCAGGCAAGACCCCCCCCCCCCCCCCCCACGACTGCTGCAGTTTTGCTGCAAAAGGTGAATTTCTTCTACATCTTTGCTGCCTCCCATGCTTCCCGCTGATCCGGACCGGTTCATGTTGGATTGACACTATGTAAGTGATAGGCTAGAATTGAGCCCCCCACACTCTCTCACAAGCGCAGCTAACTTCAATGCTGCGCACACAGGGGATTGATTCTGAGAAAACTGCCATTCACTTTTATTGTCTATCTTGGGGCTGATTCAGAGCCAGGTGAAAATTTACGTGAGGAACATAAAGGGGAAATTTTATTTTATAATGATTCTTACATTATAGCTTTAATTTGCCATATGTAGCCCTGCACAATGGGAATACTTTGAGTGTGCCTGGCATTTAAATATGATTGAATTTTTTTTATTTCACTTCATTGTGTGTTGAGGTGGATGAGTTCTCCAGTTTGTTTATAATACAGTACCAGAAAGTGGAAAAGCTCTTCATAATTTATTTACTATAAAACTACACGCGATCTTTAAGATCAGTAACTTGTTTTTTTACTATTTTATTGTAGCATTTAGAGCACTCTGTTATTGTTGGTAATGTAATATATATATATATATATATATATATATATCATTATTTGTATGTACATGTCAAGGCGATCACTACAGTCTGCCAGGAGTCTGTTCAATACAGATAAATAACCGTAAGCTCTTTTTAACCGGGAATAACCACAAGACAAGGCCACGCTTTACATCAATTTCCTGTTAGAAGTGAGAGAGACTCGCGGTGTTGCACATTACGCAAGCTTTGTCTGACCCTTAAGTCAGGTCATATGCACTAAGGAATATGTATTTGCAGATACAATGCCCATCAGTGTTAGCCAGTAAACACAGTTCTGATGCCATACACAAGAAAGAGTTTTTGTTTTTTTTTTTTATAATTAAGTTGATTCTTGAACTTGAGTGCTATTTGCTATTGATTACATAACACATGTGTGGTAATGGGGTGTGGATGTGTGATTGGTTGTAATGGTGGGTAGGTGGTGTTGGTGGGATGTGTAGCTCTGGAGGCTGCGCTGCTTATTAGTCAGTAGCATAGAAATAACTGTCACCAGCAGCCCATGTAGTAGCTGCCATTTTAAAGTTTAATAAATCACACTTTAATTATCAAAAATAATCTAAAAATATGTAATCTTTCAAAGGAGCTGCCTAACATTTAAATACATATAAATATACTAGATAGTGAGGGGAGGGTTTTTTTTTTATGTGTACTATTCAAGCTTTTTTCACATATATGCCTGTCTCCCCAGGGTGGCTTTTCCCCAAACATCCCCCAGGATGGCTAGCCTGGTAGCTCCTTCCACCTAAAAGAGGAAACACAAGCTGGACATTGTTAAATACCCCGCCCTTTCCTCCATGACCTTAGTGTTTTAACCGAGGAATCCCAGAAGAAACATGTCTAAAACATTTACAAAAAACGTAAAAAAAAACCCAAAATGCCGCCCTGGAGGACTACCAGAAATGACATTTTTAATTGGGCGTCCTCCAGGATGGCTTAGCTAATGATAAGCTAGAAGTACAGTCCTACCTCAGGGTGTGGAATCTTCCTGTTTCTTGTCAGAAGAAAGATCCACTTTGTAGTTCAAAAACGAGTGTGGGGAGCCCAAATTGCTGCTCTGCAAATCTCTTCCAGAGAGATACCTGACCAATTCGTCCAAGAAGCAGAAACTGCTCTAGTAGAGTGTACCTGCAGGGATTTTGGCCCCCGGAACTCTCATAGGCTAGCTGAATGGGTTCCCTAATCCACCTGGCAATGGAGGTTTTAGAGGCTTGCAACCCTCTTTTCTTTCCTGCAAACGAAAGCATCAAATGATCTGATCTCCTCCACTGTGAGGTATGATTCAAATATGTCAAAAGAATGACTCTGGCATTCAACAGGACTAACAGTCTGGCACAGTTGGAAAATAAGTGGCGGCCATTTTGCAGCTTCCTCTCCCAACTGACATAACTGAAATGCACAGTAACAGGAAGACCAGTATGACTTCCTGTTTGCAGGTGGCCTGCAAGCCCATGAGTGGCCATCTTGTTTTTAAAATTCATCCCAGTAGGCATTAGAAAAAGGTTAATTCATTTTTTGTGTGCAGCAATCTAAATTGCCCTGGGGAGGGATGCATATGAGCACTGTTTGTTGTGTTGGTCTGACTTAATTCAATTTTGACTGTTGGTCCACTTTAACGTCATCTGGCTTGAGACCTGGTAGACAGACCACCTGGGACCTGTGGAATTTCGTAGAAATCTTTGGCATGTAAAGGGGGTAAGGTCTGATGGTGAGATGATCTGGAAAAATCCTAAGATATGGATCCTTAATGGACAAGCCTTGCATATCACTAATTCTTCTGACCGGAGTAATGGCTAATATAAAAGACACTTTGAGAGTCAAAAATGTATTTGCTGCCTCTTTCAAGGGCTTAAAGGGGGCAGTGTAAGACCGATAAGGACGATGGAAAGGTCCCAGAGAGCTACTAGGCTAACCGCCCTGAAGGACTATCGGAAATCCCATTACTGATAAGCTAACTGGGGTTTTTGGTACATGGGCCTCATTGTTACTGGTCTACTTCAAGGAGCTTCAATTTTTAAGCTAAGAAAGGAAAGCTGTAACTTTAAAGTGGAACAAAACCCAGGAATTTGACTTACCCCAGTTTTGTTCTGTTCCCCAGGGGCATCACAATTTGGAACCCCCCCCCCAGTTCACCCAGTAAAACTCACCTCTGTCCAACAGAGCATGTGCGGGCGGTCAGTCACTGAGAGCCATTTGCTGTGTTTTCGTCTTTTGTCAAATAGCTCTTATTGACTTGAATGGGGAATGCTGCACCCCTGGCTGTGCACACCCCAGCCTATCTGAATGGCTGCACGCATGATGCCTGGGATGCAAGGGACGTGGTAGTGTGCGCTCTCCATAGTAAACGATGAGAGCTGCCTGCCGAATTATGTAGGCACTGCATATGTCTCTCATTGAACTAGAGCCTGTGCATGCACCGTTGCACTGGGGATAGGTAAAAGAATTTGAGTACCCTGGGGGTTTTCACACATCTGGGAATCCCGATTTGGGATGCCATAGGGGAAAGCCAGCATCCAGCCTAAAATCTCTTCGATTCCTGGGTTTTGTCACGCTTTAAAGTCCAGTTTTAGAATGACCCTCCCCCTTATGCTGAGGCAGGATGGGGGGGGGGGGCTTACAAGGCAAAAACATATCTTACCTCAGCGGGATCCCACACCTCTATTGGAGCTCCTGCTGCAGCCACGCACAGAGCGGGTGTAGGAAGTGCTTCCTGTCCAAGGTGGCATTGCCCAAGCCCCAAAGAGCTGAGAGCGGTGCTGGATACCGGACTAGGTAAGATTTTTTTTTTTTTTTTGTAACCCCCCTGCCCTGCCTCAGCGGGAGGGGGAACATTTTAACACTGGACTTCCACTTTTAAAGCATTGTTTATGCGGAAGTGAGTTGGGAAAAGTTGAAGTGAGTAAGCAGAGGCAAGGAGAGCAGAAATAAGGCATAGAGTGGTGAGGTGGAAAGAAGTCATCAGGAGTGAGGCAAGCGAAAGTGAGGTGGGAAAAGATGAAGGGAAGTGGAAAGAGGTGAGACAAGCAAAGAGGTGATGGGCTAAGGTGTAGTGGGAAGAGCAGTAAAGAATGAGGTGAGCAGAGGTGTGGTGTGACAAAGCGAGTAAGGAAAAATTTTAGTAGGGGTGAGGCAGGAAAATTTATAAAGTGGGCTGAGGTGTGGTGGGAAGAGGTGAGAAGGGTAAAGGTGAGGTGGAAATAGGTGAGGAAAGAATAGGCGAGTTGTGAAGAAGTTGGCAGGGGTGAGGCAGGAAAAGATAAGGTGGGAAGAGGTGAGAAAGGTAAAGGTGAGGTGGAAATAGGTGAGGAAAGAATAGGCGAGTTGTGAAGAAGTTGACAGGGGTGAGGCAGAAAAAGATGAGGTGGGCTGAGGAGTGGTGGGAAGAGGTGAGAAGGGTAAAGGTGAGGTGGAAAGAGGTGAGGAGTGAATAGGCGTGTTGTGAAGGTGAGGAATGAATAGCTGAGTTGTGAAGAAGTTGACAGGGGTGAGGCAGGAAAAGATGAGGTGGACTGAGGTGTGGTGGGAAGAGGTGGAAAGAGGTGGTCTGAGGTGAGGAAGGAATAGGCGAGTTGGGAAGAAATTTGCAGGGATGAGGCAGAATAAGATGAGGTGGTCTGAGGTGTGATAGGAAGTGGTGGGAAGGTAAACATAGTGTAGTTGGTAGGTATTGTTGGTTAGGGTTAAGTAACGATTGTGGTTTCAGCTTTCCTGTGTTTCTAGGGTTCTCCTATGGTGCTGTCATTTTCTTCCTACTACAGAACTTGGAGTTGGTGTTTCAGTAAATTGGCAAGTGTATCTGTTTCATGGATGTTACCTGAGCTCACACGCTGTCTGACAGCTTGACATACCAATAGTGACTCTTTGTACAGTCTTTCCCGCCACTTGCTCCTACACAGGTATTTTATTAGCTGCCAGAACTTTGAGCTGCTAAGCTGTTGTTTTGCCATAAAGCTCATGGCTCTCCTAATTGGTCAACTTCCTTCCACCCCATCCTCCATGATAACTGTAATATTAGCGGTTTAATTAAAAAAAAAAAAAAATATGTAAATACCTTAAGTTTTCAAAGTGAAACCGATGGCCATGGTTACGGAATGGTTAAGCTGGGAAAAGCCTTGAGCATGCTTTTCTGTGGTAAGGCCACTGTAGCTGGCAGGGTTAGTAGCCCGATGGACAGGCCCCCCTCGATGAACCCCCTTCCAGAAGATCATTAGGAAGTCATTGCATGGCCTGAGGTACTTTTATGCGGGGGAGGGGGCTGAAAGGTTTTGGTTTTGACTTTAATATCAAGAGCTTGTGTTACAATTCATTCCTACTTTTCCTAGTTAGCCAAGGATGTGGGGATTCTTTTAATTCCAGAGCTTCCTGTCTCTTTTATTGTTTAAGCATTTCTAGTGCTGCAATGTTATGTACTCATAAATACGCACAGGCCACTCTATATTTCTGCTTTCAGTCACAGTGTAGCCTCGGACCAGGTTTTGGGATCAGGGCTTAATGTGCAGTATGTACAGGGAAGTTGCAGTTTATTGACTTTTTAAAACATAATGCCATAATGCCAATCTCCCTATCATAGCAGCAGCCTCTAACAATCTCTTGTAACACAGCAGCAGCCATCTTCTGTAACATAACAGCAGCCTCTTTAATAATGTGGACTATTAATTACATTTTAGTTTGGGATAATGGTTACACATGCTGTGTCTGGGGTATTTAAAAAGGAAGAAGGGGGTTGGACCTTGTGTCATATTTTTTTATTTCCTTTAAAGGGGACTTAAACATTGCTCATATGCATACCTCCCCAGGGCAACTTAGATTGCTGCACATAACAATTAATTTACCTTTATTTTTCTGTTGTGGTAAATTTTAGAAACAAAATGGTGCTGCTGGGTTACCTGTAACTGTGTATTGTCAGTTATATCAGTTGAATCCAGGCAGCAGCATGGCTGAGATGCTGGGAGAGGAAGTGCCAAAATGGCTGCTACCAATAGAAAATTGGTTAGGTGGCATTTCAGCTTTTAGCAGATGCAGGAGTAAATGGAAGTGCCGACAGTGCTTCAGTATCATGCGTGTAGATGGGGCAAGCGAGTTTGGGGGAGTTTTTCTTTCCAGCTGTGCCAGACTGTTGGTCCGGTTTAATGTCTTTATGGATGACCAGAAAGCATTCATGTTCCATTTAGTGATAATTTCAGGCAAATCATTTATAGACCATTCTACAATTTACTAGATTAACAACCTGGTATCACAAGCAGAGAAATGCCTGACCCAAAATGTTTAGGGCCTGGTAATGGCACCTTTTTAAAGCATAGAGAAACCCATTTTTTAGGTCCTCTGCTCATCCCCTGGGCCCGTCCAGCTATAAACTATGGTCTATATCAAAAGTAGCACTAATTGGGTCTCCGGGTTCGTCAATGATGCTGAAGGCAGAGGCCCAGTTTGCTGCTAGGGATGTGGGCATTTGCCCAGTTTGCCACCCATAACCCTGACCCTGCTTTCAAGGTGTGAATCTCTAGCACTTAATTAAAAGCCCTCTAAGTATTAGGGCCTTTGAAACCAGCTACAAATATGCTGTTCTTGATACACAAATGCCCCCATTAAACGTACTTTCTGGTTAACGTCTTGTGATATTGAGTCATTTGGCTCAAATTAGTTTTCATTATTTCAGCCTTTTTGACATTTTTAAATATCTGTCACAACTTCAAACAGTTTAGAATCTTAGTTCCACATTATTAGGTAGTTCCAGTAGGCTTTGATGATCTCTCAGCAGCTGTCTAAACGCTTGATGTTAACTTGCATGCTCTCGGGCCAATCCAGCCATTTCCAAATAATAGATTTTATTGCTTTCATTTCCTATAGGGACCATTTCACATTTGATGATTTTTCTAAAATAATATATAAATGTCCCAGATAAAATGGTAATCATTAACTATACTCATTCTGGAGAACTAGTCAGTTGGGCCACTTTTTTTTTTTTTTTCCATGTAGTTCTTGATATTGCTGCAAGGCTAGAGGGGACCTAAACCGGATGCACATTTATAACATAGATTACTTGTTATAGTGTTGTTTTGGTCCTTTGTATAATAATGTGTAAATGCATATAGTTGGTGTAATATCACACTTTAAGATTTCATCGGCCTACCTACCATAGGGATAAGTGGCTTATCCTAATGCAGAGAGGCACATCTGAGCCAAAAGACAGGTCTATTCCTCCCACCTCTCCAATAATTGAACTGAAACGTGGGATGCAAGTGACCTGATCTGTGATTTCTACTACTTAACTAGCCATCCTCTCCCTCTTTGGAAGAATTGTTTGAGAATTTTTCTCTCTTGTATTGCCCCAAACCATTTTCAGAAAACTGAGACAGTAAATAATGCATCATTTTTTAAAAACCTAATTTAAAGTGGACCAACACCCAGGGGTGATCGGCCCGGAAATCTATAAGATTCCCGGGCCGATCACCTCCCACCCCGCGGGACATCCGAGATCGGGATGTCCCGCGGGGTGAAACCCCCCAGAAACCCCAAAAAGATCTTACCTGATCCGCCGCTGCTTCCGCCGCCGCCGCCTCCCGCGCGCCCCTCCAGACGTGCCCGCGCCGGCCCTCTGTGAATGGCCGGCGGGGGCACGCGCGCGCCGAGAGTGACGCGCGGGAGGCGGCGGCGGAAGCGGCTTGGACGTTCCTGTCCCCCGCCTGGACGTTGGCGGGGATTGGCTGCGGCGTTCACGTGGGAGCGGGGAGAGGTGAGTTTTTTGGGGTTTCTGGGGGGTTTCACACAGCGGGGCACCCCCGATCGGGGTGCCCCACCGAAGTGGACCAGAACCCAGGATAGTCAAAATCCTGGGTGTTGGTCCACTTTAAACATGAGCTGGGTTACGCTGGCTTCGTGCTTTCCATTTGCTGTATAGGGGAATCCTGCTGTGTAATCAAGGAGGAGCGCGAGGCTCACCTTCTAATCCTCCTCTCTTTCCTCCCGCAGGTGCGTGCTCTGTAAAGGAGAAGCGTATGCTTTACTCAAGCTGCTGTTTCTAGGTGACTAGTAGAACATGGTGCCCATAGTGTTTGCAAGCTTAATAAATTGTATTATGGCCAAAGTCTTTTTTCTTTCATGTTTCTGTGCCCATCTCTTGCTCCTATTAGGGTGGAACTCACAAACCCTTATTTGATCTTAGAATTTGAGTTAGAGATGTCATAATGACGATGCCATGTCAGAAGCGAGTGCTTCCTTGTGGAGGGGTGGTAAGGTTGAGTATGGCAATAACTCTAAGTTAAATGAACAATCTCCAACAGTGCTGAAACAGGACTCTTTGCAGTCGGATGTCGTGCCTGTGGTTACCGATATAAACCCAGGAACGTGCATCAAATTTTCTTAATCCAAAAGTGCAATAGCTGAAAAAATGATAGGAAGTAGTATAGGAGAACATTACTTTGTTAAAGCTGCTAACTGCTGCCACGCATTTCTACCCTGCCAGCAACCAATAGGGTGACACGTCTGCCTCATGAACCCTATTACCACCAACTGTCATGTGAGATGTGCAAGTACCCCTTTTTCTTCCCTGTGCTTAAAAAATTAAAGCTCTTTTTTGCTAAATAAGGCTGTCTGATATGTAGGTGGTAAAACCATAATTATTTGGGCAGCTTTTGTTAGAACTTTAAAGCAATGAGCAGTTGGGAGTCAGCTGGTCAGTATAAGACCTCTGCTCTCTCCCAGCGTCCTTCATGCCAGTCATTGCTGTCATTGCTGCCTTACTCCCTGACATATGAAAGCGAAGCCAGAGTTACAGAAGTGTTACATTACATTCAGCTGCTACTATTGTATGAAATATTTGAGTGTTTTGTGTTTATTTTTCACTGCTAGCGGTAAATAGTGGATGCCTTCAGGCTGTTTGGGCTATGTTTATCACCGGCCATGGACAACAAGATTCCGGCATTAACAAACCTGCAAAGAAATCACGAAAATTTACTCTAGCGTAATTGTGTTCATCATTATAAAATGATAAAATGACTCCAAAATTAACTTACATTTAGAAATACATTTCCAAGTTCAAGAAGGGTGCACTTCTCTGCTGTTTGCATGACTATTAGAAATTAGGTATGCATGTAACTGGTAGTAGACTATATCCATCTAGGAGATTCATATTCTGGACTGTCTGGGGGGGGGGGGGGGTTGGCAGGATAGTTGGGGAGAGAACCATGTTTGGCTTAATATTTGTGAGTTAAGAGACAAGGTAAATTATGCTTTCCTATGCTAAATTTTACTTTACCTAGCCAGATTTTCTTCACACATTTGCCATAGGGATGCAAATGGGATGCAATTGCTTAAAGCAGAGCCACGCATTCACTGGGAGGTCTGTCTGAGGAAGGATATAACCTCCTTAAAAGTTCCCTACAGCCAACAGTGAGCTATACTTACTATTATAAGTTTAGGCCCAGCTATATGGATATCTTCAATGGTTTTAGATGGGATCATTAAGAATATAAATTGGAATATGTATAATATCAATATGTTGTGTAAAACCATTTTTTGGGCCTAACCTTCAACCTTTGATTCATGTAAATATTGGCTTTGCTAGCCATGCCTGACCACCATGTAACTTTGAATCCATGTGACTTATAAGTATATTCAGTAGAAGAATGCATTATTTGGGCACAATAAAGGGAGCAGGATTACAGTAAATCTTCATTATTCTCCTGATTTGATTCTTCAGTTTCCCTCAACAGAACCATTACCTTTAGCAGATCATTAGCATTTGCTCTTTACAGGAGCCTCTTATCAAGGTTCTTGATGTTGCTGCTTTATCTTTGTGGTATGAGAACACCATGTTCCCAGTGGATGCGAGCCCAACCATCTCTAACCAATGAATTAGGGGTATCCAGACCAGGTAATTACGGAATATCTTTGTGCAGCAGACAAATCTGGGTAATCAATTGAAAATTCAGATCTGTCTTAAATAGGTAAAGACAAAAACTTAGGGTGGTTCATTGAAATGCAGAGGGCTTTACCCTTCACCTATGATAAATGCCTCCCACAGTACCTCAATAGGATCTGTGCAGCTGTGCCTGGATGGCTGCTTTCAAAGGAGTGTTCCCCAATGGCTCTTCCAGGCCTGGGTACTGCCAGCTCCCAATGAAAATAATGCAGCCCTCTGTACATAGAAGTTCCTGATGTATGGAGGACTCCGTACATCAGGAGCTGATGTACGGAAGCTGGCGTTCCTAGTCCATGACCAGGTGGAACCTGGAAGCGCAGTGGGTAAGTGAGTTACTGGCAGCGGTGTATGAGGAGTCCACAGAAGTGGACTGTTTCTTTAAGCTGAACTGACAGGGGCTACTGTTATTAGAGGAGCTAAATCTACATTCTGTGTAAATGTTGAACATAAAAACACTAAAAAAGCAGACTATCCAGGCAACTTAAACAGTTAAACTACATTTACCTGCCAGCCCACATGCTTGATTCCTTGTACACCTGCGTTCTCCACTCCAAAGCTGTGACCACGCATACCAATGTTGACTGTCAAATATTGCTCATAAAGGCTCACATTATGCACCCCCTAGCTGTGTTGCCAATTGGCAATGGAGCCTGATTCGCCCAGGACTAGCAGCTAGGATGCGTAACAAGGCTGGCTGGGGATCGTCAGAGGCTCCATTAACAGCACTAAAATTGAGGCTTCTACAGCCCGCAGGACATTGTAGGGTCAAGCTTGCAGGCTGGCAGTTAAGTGATGTTTGTTTTAATGTTGCCTGGGCAGGTATTTTAAGGTAAAAATAGATTAAACAAAAGCTTTGTGGCTGCTTCAATAATGCCAACCAGAGAATGGAATGGCCATTGAGATTAAAATACACCAATGCACTTCCACACAATCATTTAGGGCTTTGAGAGTAAATGGAGATTGAGGGAAAGGTTGTGAAGCATAGGAGGCCCTGTAGATCTAGAATCCTGTCACAACAATCTTTTGGCCTGTAGCCTAACGCAATGCCATTGGTTTATAAAAAGTAGTTTATAAGTTATAGCCTCCTTGGGGGTACTTGGTTGGAGTTTCTTGTTGCTAGGGGTACTTGAGAACCACTGATTTGAGGACTACTTGTTTGTTTTTTTTAGCCTTACGTCAGAAGCATCACATGTGACCATATTGCACATAACAGCTGAAGTGTGTTGCTGAAAACATACACCGATGTAGAAATCTCATTATTTATTAGGAAACCAGTGAAAAGGCTGCAATATATTATGTGCTGCTCTCATTAAACAGATGTATGGAGGAGTAGAAGGATTTGGGATTTATATTTTTATCCTGGTTGCTACATTTCTTATTCTTTAAATCCCCAATCCAGCCTAAGGTGGGCCAACAGCTTCCCTGGGAATTTCAAGGCACCCCTCTAAAGCAGAGTTGCCTGGAATGGTGTCGGTTGACTTCACGCACATATTAGGGCTACATTTTTTTAAGTGTTTGAGTATTCAGCTGAAGAACAAGGGGAATTATAAACTCAAGCTAGAAGGAGAAAAGTTGGAAATTGCCATTAAAAAAATATTGGGAATTTTAGAAAGTCTATGACAAGTTTGAATGTGAGAGCGCGCAAGGGACAATAGACCGCTTGGCCTATTTTTTTACTTCTAACTCCTTAAACCTGTGGGATTCCAGGGCTAACCCACATATGTCTCTACACCAATGACCGCACACTATAAATCCAATTGATTAAGTTTATTGCAGAATTGGGTGTCCAAGCGAAGTGGTGAGAGGACCACGCAGCGCTTCGGTGAGGTAAGTGGGGAGGACATAGGGCGTAGATTACTATATGTATAATTAATTTATATTGTATTATGTTGATGTGATATGATGACGCTTACTGGATAATATCACTGAGCATAGGAAGCACTTTATTGGTTATACTTAGGGGCATATTGCACTTTGGGCACTTGACACTTTATTTATCGCACATTGCTGATTTGCACAGTTTCATTATTAAAGTTCTTATGATATAGAGGTTTTTGGCTGGCACAATTATAGTGGTCACATTTTTTTTAATTATTACATTTTCATAGGCACAGGCACTAAGCACTTTGTCCTATAAGCGTCGACCAATACACATTTTAAACATTTTAAATTGGTGTTATAGTGTTGATTTATTTATATCTAAATTGATTAGCCCTGGAGCTCCTCCCCACTTTGGTTTTTAATATATGGTTTTTATAGTGTTATGTTTAGTGTTATGTATGTTTATTTTTGTATGTGTACAATTTTGCAATAAATGTAATCAATTGGATTTATAGTGTGCGGCCATTGGTGTGGAGACATATGTGGGTTAGGAATCCCACAGGTTTAAGGAGTTCATGTGTGGTTGAGTTCCCTAGGCCAGCACCTGTTAAGGACATTTGGACTGTGCATATTCATTTTAGAGAGTATTTTTTACTTCTAGGTCGTCTTTCAATGCTTTCTTCATGTCCAATGCACCAATATATCTTTGTAAAATAAAAGCAGACACACAATCATTCTAATTCAGGTTTCCCAACCAGTGGTTCGAGTACTCAAGGCTACCAGTGGTTCTAGTATTCAAGGCTACCAATGGTAAAAAGGGGACATAGAGCACTACAGACACATGACTGCAGGGGCATGCATGGGTTTCACAGGGCCTCCTAGCACAGCCTTACTGGTTCCTCCCAAAATAGACTTAACCCCCAGCATTAAGTAAATTACCTGTAGTAAATCACAGGGACTGCAGTTTGGTTAGTGAGCAGACCAATCATTCTGAAACTGTGGTCTGATTGGAGTTCTAGGTAGTGTTGACAAGCAGTGGTGCTCAGGGCGGTGACAGTGAGGTCTGGTGAGGTCCATTTCTTCCTAGTGTGCTTGTGTCCTCCGAGTGTGATATACAAAAGTCCTGGGGGGAAGCAATGCACTGGCATCTTAGCTCCACCCTGTAGTGCCTATGGCTCGGGCCCCTGGTAGACAGTGCTCCAAATCTGCATACTGCTTTTGCCCCAACCTGATACTTTTGCCACAGGTGCTGCAAGGCAGAGGGAGCTTTGGGTCTGGTAGCAGTTGCCTCCTGTGTCTCTATGGTATGTTCTCCTATGCATGACTGGGCCAATAGAAGGAACTGTGTGGTCAGGTCCTCAAACTGAAGGTGTGGAGCACATTTGTATAATTACATTGCTGTCAGAGGAGTGACCATTTACAGTTACACAAACGGTATAGTTCCTTTTTTCAGGTGAATCTCCATTCTCCAGTGAAAGTTGTATTGATAGGTAGTAGTAGGAAGGTACTTAAGAAAATTGGAAAATAAGTGGTACTCCATGAAAAAATGTTAGGGAACCATTCTCTAAACCATAGTGACTATGTCTTTTTTTTTCTCCCCAACAAGCTGCTTACCTGCTCTATCATTCTCAGTTTATTCACATCCCTGAACTATTTTGCTAAGTGTATATGTGTGTATTTATATTCTAGACTGCTCTCAAGAAAAACCATTTCATCACGTTGTTATGAGTAACAGAATCCCTGTCCTTTTCCTATCAGCAACAACTACATGAAACCATCTGTTGACGTGATATAGATACTTCCCGTATAAGATGAATTAAACCACTATTAGACTTAGCATATACAGTAATATATTTATAGGTTTATTAATGTTCACCATTTCACCATAACCCTCAGCAGATTGGTCTTTATTACAGGTCATGTTGGCCTACCTCGGAAACCCAAAAGAGATCAAATTCCCTCCTACTCATGCATTCTGTTGCCAATTCATACAGAACTGGAAGTCCAAATGTGAAGTGGTTAAAACTTCCCATTTCTTAAGCTATTTATACGTACTGTAACAACTAACACTGGAAAAAAAAATCAGCTTTAGCTGTGAAAAAGCCATGTTCTGAAAAGAACATTATTCACTTTAAAAATAACCATGAGTCATGGAATTTCTTTTTGCACCTCTTCCGAATTGTACTCCATTGTTTCACGCCCAGTAATTTGAATTGGGGGGGAAAAAACATACTTCCTTGTAGAAAGCAACCTCTGAATCGATCCTTTATTAGGCTCTTCTAAATATATTTTTAAGAGGAACTTCTCTGGATGGAAATGCCATGCTTGTTAATATGTATTGCTTGGGAGCTGTAAATTTGTCAGGGATGTGTGAAAAAAACCCTCTGTCCAAATAAAGTAAGCATTATTTAATTTTAGTTTATTAATTTATGACATTGATTAAATATTTAATCATCATAGTATCATCTAGAACAATGGTCCACAACCTATTTTGCCATATATATGGGAATTATATGCATCTTGGTCATTTGGTATTGACATACTGAAACTGCTTTAGGCCAAGGTCCCTTTTAAAGAATGGTAAACATGAGAAAGCCCATGTTGAGGATTTCATAATTTGCTCAGTTAAATCAGACCCAAGCCCTGATACAAAATGCTGGAAAGTCTGTCCCTGCCAGATAGGCTTCCCCTGAAGTTGAGCAAAGGTGGCCCGAGTAATAGCAGACAAGTGAGGAGTGAAGGTTGGCGGGGGATTTAGTCCGCCAAGGATAGACGTATCTTATAGGGCCACAGCATATTTTATCTGTTGTGCTTTGATTCCGTGTTGGCCTACTTTAATGGGACTGTCGGGGTAGGTAAAAATTGAAAAAAAATATACTTGCCCCCCCCCCATGCCATGACATGCACACTCACAGCAAATTTTTATGAGTTCTGCCACCATTGGTAAGTGTAGTTATAGCAAAGGTGGCTTTGCGAGGCGCTGTCTCACCTCTGCAGTGGGTGCTTAAACATGTCACGGGACCCGTTCCCTGAGCTTGGTCCGTTTTCCACACCGGTTCCAGAGGCACGTATATACTTTCTATGTAACAGTATGCCCATTCATGGACATTACAGTGACCCCACAGTCCAATAAAATGGAACATGGCAGTAGGGGGCATCCAATTGAGGGATGTCTCACTCTGCATATCCCTGTTAGATCTGTTTCAACTGTTGATTGCCATGCCATGAAAACCTAAGCCCTGGCAGCCATAGTATTGCTGGTTGGATGCTGAGTAAGTCTGTCTCGAGCCTCACTGGGTCATGTGGCAGTGTAAACCATCATGGAACATGGAAGTAAGCAAGTAAAGCTAATGTCGGGGTTTGGGGTTTGTGCGGGCATCTGTCAGATACCCATCCTCCCACTGCTTGGTTCTAGAAGCTATGGTTATTAGAAACAAAACAAAAACTCCCCTTCACTCTCCTCTGCTGGCTTGCCTACAGGCATTGCCTTTTATCTTTTGGATGAAACCTGTCCATGCTGGTTGGTAGTCATGTCGGTGAGAAGCACCTACTCTGCTGACTGCTGCATGTACCCAGGGAAGCACACCTGCCACAAAGAGAGCTTATACCAAAAGTGCTAGGTTCACTATGAGTGCAGGTCTTCTGGAAATGACTAATGTCTGCTCACTCCTGCAGTGTATGTTATCTTCATTTGGGATTCCCCACTTAGCTGGGACTAACAGGATGCCCAAGACCAGCATCTCCTACTCAATTATTTCCGTGTCCCCTCGCTGCAGTAAGCCAACACTGGCATACGTTTGACACTCAGGCCACTGAGGTCCACCCAGCAGGCCTGCACAGCACACTCTGTAAGCCTGCTCAGTGTATCCATTTGGCTGTCAGCTGTAACCCCAGACTGCAAGAGAGCACAGAAGTGTGTAAGGACTTTATAAAAATTGCAACACTGGAAGCTCCAACAGATAGACTTAGAGTAATTTGTTTCTGTTCACACTAATGTTCTATTGAATTTTGTAAAGTAATCTTGTGAAACAATTATTACTTGTGTGTCGTGTCTTTTTATAAACCGGTTTCTGCATCATTGGGAAGAAAAGCTTACTCTCAACATAAGAATAAACATATACAGACCTGGGGCCATTATTATTTTTACCAACTGTTTTTCCAACTAAAGTCTTATGACTTCTTTTACAAACACATTGTGTGTTCTCGCTTACAAGCCTTCGTTCTAATCTAGCAATTGTTCTGTTATATTGCGCAGTTAAAGTCTACCAGGCCTGGTTTGAGTTCAGTCGTATGCCCATGTTTGGGTAGGCGCTCATCAACCAACCTGTTGTCCACACATGAGACCCCCTTCCTTCCATATTTAACTTGGTTTCATTTGTATTCTGACAAACTCTACCTGTTATCTCAATATTCCTCCTCCATCCATATCTTCTGCAAAGGGATTTTTAGGTAATTATTTTTTTCTATTGGACTCGTGTTTATTTTGTTTGTTTTTTATTTCATTTTTGTATCTTAAACCATTGCATGTAACAGGTTAATTTCCTAGTTTCTCCTTGTGTTAGCTACCTACTGTGTAGACAGGGCCCTGTACCAGTGGTTTATGTGTGTTTGTGTTCTGGGTACATTTACAATGAAGTAAGAACACATCGTTTCCAGTTTGGCCTCAAGCAAGTACAGATATTTTTTTTTCTACATTCCTGATGGATTATGTGAAGTTATGGAAATTAGGCAGAGGGTGAATCAAGTCCTTTAGAACTCATGTGCTATATTGCAGCTTGCTGTGTTTTTCTTATTCAGGGGGAAGCTCTCTGGAATGTAACACTGAATGTCATGTTCTGGAAGGAGAAATTTCACTTGGCTCTCAGGTGGTACCAGAACTTTAAAAAACAACATTCTAACTATCAATTGGAAGTAGTGTCACCGATGCTTAATATAAACAGTCACATTTTTTCAAGACCGCCATACATGGCATGTGAGTTAGCGCTAAAATACCTCAACAAATAACTGGTTCTCAGACACTTTACTTTACAGGAAGCTCATTAATATTTTATTTACTCAGCGTAACTTTCTTGGACACCTTCAGCCTTTCATCACATGCAAAATATACAGACTTACACTGAACGCAAAAGGCAGCACTGGGCAGGAAAAATGCTCTTCCAGAATCTCCCATCCCAGTTATTCCAAATTTCTTTTTAACATGTTCTTTTGGCTCTAAATTTGTATTTTATTTTAAATATGCTTTTAGTGGGACAGGCCCACTTTGAGGCCTCTTGTTGCACATTGGCTGAATGACAGGAGTGCAATATATGGATTGACTGAGCGTTAGATATATTCAGTCTGTGAAGGACATTTGTGATTTAGCTTATTTGTGCAATACGCATATGTCCAGGAGTGGACCACATACACAGAGGGATGTAGCTTAGAAAAATGCATATTCTTGTTCCTCAAACATAAACCTGCTGCAGCCAAGCAGTGCTGCGGCAGCTGCCATTCCAACGGTCTAGAAAAAATGCACTTGGAGTGGGTGGGAGTAGCAGGGTCCAATGACTTTAAGAAGGGATTTCCTGTCAAAACTGTGATGCCCTGCTGCTCATCCCCCCCCCCCCCCCCGGGGTCCTCTTTAAGTTGTATTTAAAACATGATGACCCATACAACAGGCTTAATTACATGTCTAGCTTAAATTACTAATAATTACAAATACATTACTAATACATTTACTTTTAAAACTTAAACCTCCCTTAATGGTAGCATTCAAAGAGGAAGTTCTGCTGGGTTTCCTGCCACTGTGGATTGTGGGTTATTGGGCTTAGTACGGGGGGGGGGGGGTTAGTTATATATAGAGACATTTTATTCAATTGAATACCGCTGTTATTTACAAACTCTGGAATATACCTTTGCCATTATGGAAAATGTCTGCACATCTCCTATAGATGATACAGACACAGTTTATTAAAAAATATTCACATATGGAGGTTAATTCTACCGGGTGTAAAATTTCACCTGAATCTAAATCGACCCCAATGAAAGTGAATTACAGTTTTGTCTCCTAAACAAACAGTGCACATTCTCTGGTTCTGAATCGGCCCCTATGGAGTTGGATAGGTTCTGCAGTCTTTATTATATGCAAGATAAGGTAGAAAGGATCCCTATTATTGTAGAGGGCATGTTCACAGTTGAATGAATTACTCTGAAGTGTTTTTCCTATGTAGGTAACTGCACAGTAGCTAAACAATTAGCATTTCTCTGTGTAGTCCCACATGTGAAGCAGTGTGTAATAAATTCAGGTGTCTGAGGAGTTGCTGGTAAAAGCACAACTCACTGAGTTTTCTCCTGGGGAAGCATGAGCTCAGCGAGGGAATCTGTCCCTGGTAATTTGCTCTATGTGTCTTGAAATGAGACTAACGATAACAAGAGGGCAGTTGGCTGGTCCCAGAGAGATTTGATGGGACTGAGTAATAATATTACTGCACTTTCCTCCTCGTTTTCAATAAAGCGCTTAGAAAGCTTGGTATTTTGCATTAGCTCACTATAGGGAGTCTGTTCTTTTAGGTGAGTCTCAAACAGGGTTTATGTTTTGTTAATGTTACACATGCGTCAGCATGTTGTCATGTACGTGGTGCATTCTTGTTTTCTTTAAATGCCAATTCTTGATACACCCATGGATGTTCAGCTCTGAAGCTGGAGGACCACAAATAAAGGTTCACAAATTCTAAATTGGTTTTATAGGTCTGTGTTTTGTTTTTAATTAAGAACAAAGCTATCACAACAGAGACTTTTTAGCTGTATCTTGCAGGAAGAAAGTAAACAGTTCTTTCTCCCTTCGTCCTTCAGGACAGCCTCAGAGAGGGCAAGCTCCTTCCCCCTATAGAGGAAACATAACTGGAACAAGTTTAAAAGCCCCACCCCTTCCCACCAGTCCTCAGTATTTTGTTTCCTCCCCAGGAGGAGGATCACTGGAACAACGATCAGTTTATTGTTTAAATCTTTTGTTTTTTGAACCCCAGGAGACCCTGGGGAGGTGCTCGCCAACTGCTGCACTGGCACTGGAGCACCACATCAGTGGTCAGGACAATGGGACTCTGCACTGCTGGAGGTCGGGGAAGGCAGTTTAATGGAGCCGCATCCCCCGTGGGGGGGGGGGGGGGCTGGAGTCTATCGGGCATCGTCCGTGATGCCTGCCAGGCCAGGAGGTCACGTTCGCTCGGAACCACGTTTGTTCCGGATGCACTTCCTGAGCGGACACAGCCAGAACAGTAGCAGCAGCAGGCGTGGTGCAGTGCTACTCACAGCAGACGTGTTCCTTGCCAGAATACCTCAGGATAAAATGGTGAGGCGTATATTTTCTGCAGTTTTGGGGGGATACACAGGCTAAAGACCTGTTGTATTTCTCTAGCACCCTCAGAGTTTCACTTATCGGTATTCCTTTTCCTCGTATCTCTTAGCCTCCTCCATCCAGAATGGAGAAAGAAATGGATAAAGACCCTCCCAAGCCCAAATTGGACATTAAAACTGTCAGACTCTGTCTAAATTGTCCCATGGACTGATATGGCCTCTACCCTAGAGGTCTGTAGGTCTACAATCAGGGCTGAGGCATTTTCCTCCAGGGACACTACCTCTATTCATTTCCAGGGAATAACTAGGCATGTTCCCAAAGACCCAGTGCAGGTCTGTTTCCCTATTGGTAGCCACTGAGTCGGTGGATAGTGAGGGATTAGTTTCCTCGGATGAAGGTTTCCTTAATTTAGGGGAGGATCCAATGTCGAGACTGATCCCAGAGGTTCAAGCAGTAAGATACCTTGTTACTTATGAAGGGCGTTTGTTACTATGCAGATTCACGCTGCCGGAAAGCCTTTTTCTGCCTAAGGTTCTTTTATACCGTAAATTAATGGTTAGGAAAAGTAAAGCTTTCCAGGTCCATTCTGCCCTCCTTGATGTTCTAAAAAAAGTTTTTTTCTGACTAGTTCCTTGAAGAGGAAATTCCTCTTTTAACGATGTAGAACTTAATCTTTGGACAAGATCCTATGGATCGCCACACTGAGGGAACACTGGGGGGGAGGTACAAGGGTGGTCATAAACCCAACCCTATCTGTGCACCCCCCCCACCCTGTTTGATAGACATCGGTCTTGACACAGAGATTTAACTGTCTTTCAGGAAGCCTGGCGGTCAATTACACAGAACCAGTTCATCCTGGACCTAGTTGCCTTGGGAAATTCTTTGGGATTTTTCCCAAAGACCCCCCAGAGAAACTTCTGTGTGCCCAAAGATCTCAGAAGATTCCATTCTTTGCATATCTGGGCGACCTTTGGGTGACAAGGAGATCACAGTCAGAAATCTTCCAAAACCTCAGCCGGACAATGTCACTGCTGCAGAGTCTGGGTTGGAATTTAAACGAGGACAGTTCTGTTACCATTCAGTTCTGTTACCATCCAGAACCTGCAAATTCCTGGGTTACAGCATAGCTTCCCCGCAGCAGATGATTTTTTTCCAACCAAAAAGCAGGAGAAAATAACAGAGAAGTTGAAATCTTCATTGGGGACTGGGGTCTTCTTCAGAAAGATAGTATCAAGCTTAGGGTTAATGACCTTCACCATCCACGCCATCACATGGCACAGCTGCACGCCAGGCCACTACAGAGTTTTCTACTTCAGAACTGGGATCACTCTCCAGATTCTCTGGAGCAGACCACCACCCTCCCAGAGGGAATAAAGAAATCTCTCTGGTTGTGGATGGATTCCCTCAATCCTGCAGGCAGGGCACCTCTGGAGACAGCCAAATTCTATAGTTATCACCGCAGATGCCAGCGGATGGGGGTGGAGAGCACACCTAGACTCCCAACACATACAAGGGATCTGGTCCAGAGAATTGAGGCACAGATCCTCAAATTTCAGAGCTCTCGAAGCGGTACAGGAATCTCTGAATCATTTCAAACCCCTTTTGAAAAACAAGGGCATCTGGATTTGGTCAGCAACATGACGACCATAGCTTATTTAAAGAGGAACATCAGAGATGACTCCAGGGCCATCCAGGTTCCACTCCTTGGGGCACCCTGAATTGGGATGCCCTACTGTGTAAAACCTCCCAGAAGCCCCGTTTCACTCACCTTGTCCCGAAGCCCTCGCTGTGTCCTTGCGCCATGGCCGTATCCCAGCTCACCTCTAGCCATGCGCACGCCCATGTCCGGCCTTTCGGAATGTGTGGCGTGGGCACGCGATGGCTAGGAGGTGAGCGGGGGATGTGGCCTGCGGCGCACTCAGATTCCTTCGGCGCTGCTGTGCCATCAGCAGCGCAGAAGGGAGCCGAGTAAAAATTAGCATGCTGATTGGTTAATAGGGCCACTCAGCCAATCAGCGTGCGCATTCTTGTCCAAGTCTGGGGGAGTGTCAGGAAGATGACTGACCTGGGGCATACACACAGCGGGCCATCCCAATTTGAAATGCCTTCACTGAGAGAAACAACACCCCAAAAAGTGAAAATTGGGTGTGGTGTTCCTCTTTAAATCGTCAAGGGGCACCAGATCAGAAGCCTTGGAAGTCCCTTGCACTGTCCTTTCTGGGGCCTCTACATCTCTGGATCATATCCCTGTCAGCAGTCTACTTAAAGGGATCCCTTTTTGTAAGCAGGACTGAGTGGGGCCTAATTCCACAGATCTGTCAAATATTGGTAAGCAGGTACCAGCCTGGCCAAGAAGAAGCTGGTTCACAATTCTAATAGCAATGGCACAAGAAGACTCGTGGGAACTACCTCTAATTCCAGACCTACTAACTTGAGGTTTGGTGCTTCACCCAAATCTCCTGTTACTAAAATTATCGGCCTGGATTCTTTATGGACTATATTAAAGAAAAAGGGTCTCTTTAAAAAAAAAGTCATAGTAGTCATGATGATTCTAGAATCAAGGAAAATGACTACCAGAAGAATCTACACATAAGTATTTATTTAAGCATTTCAATTCTTTCTGTGAATCGAACAGTTTAAAAAGAGACACGATTGCTACGATACTTGACTTCCTACAAAACTGCTTTGAACAAGGGTTAGCTGTAAGTATCCTTAAAATTCCATCGGCCTTATCTGTCTTCCTAGACAGAACTATGGAATAACTCTTTGGTCAACAGATTTCTATAGCTCTGAAGAAACCTATTCTTCATAGCCATTGTCCTTCCTAGGACTTAGTCCTGGTCCTCAAAGGGTTAGCCAAACCTCCCTTTGAACCCTTAGATGAGGATACTTACAATAAATTTAGAGCTTCTTCTGGCCCTAACCTCAGCTAGGAAGGTTAGTGACTTACAGGCTCTAGCCATCCGAGAGCCTTATCGCACCATCTTTCCAGATGGAATCATTCTTAGGCTTAATCCCCTATACCTGCTTAAGGTGTCCTCTCTACCATTCACGTTCCGAAGAGATAACCATTGCTTCCATATTACCAGACCCAGATAATCTGGTAGAATCCACACAAGCTATTGATGTTTGCAGATGCCTCATTACCTACATTGAATGCACACATGACTTCTTTAGGTCATATACATTTTTCATATCCTTTTCAGGAAAGAATAGGGGGCTTGCAGCATCTGCAGCTTCCCTAGCCAGATGGATTAGACCAGCAATCTTCCTATTTTATACATCTTTGAATACCACCCCGCATTTCATCAGAGCCCACTCTACTAGAGTAGTCTCCACATCATGGCCAGAGTAGTCAGGGGCTTTAATTGAGGAAATTTGCAAGGCAGCCGCATGGTCATGTCCCAACTACAGGCTCGGTCTCTGTCGGTGTTGGCCAAGGGCGGGGTGGTTTTCAGTGCCTGTTTACCCCCCTATTTTATCAGGTTCCATTGGTCGGGTTTACAATAACTATAGGCAGAGGGGCAAAGTGCCTTGTATGCGGTAAATGGGTCTAATTATGCATTTTAATTCATTCAATTAAATTATAAACGTGCTGGAACCCTTCATAGTACATTCAATTAAAGTTCATTTAATTAAAGTATAAACTTGGTGAAACCCTTCATAGTACTTTTGGCACTGGAGTTTCCATGATCCTCCGGGCACCATTCCCTGTTGCAATCATGTGGCTTTTCGCATAGAGGACTTAAAGGTTGCATTAGTCTGATGAAAGTAGAGGTTTTGTGCTTGGCACAGAAATAGACAATTCTAAATGAACACTGGGTAGCTTGACACAATGAGCCAATAATGTGACATTGCCTGCTGAATCCTTTCAAAGCGGACCAACACTAGCCCTGGAATCTGAGGCTGATTCCCTCTCCCTGGGGCTCCTGGTAAATGTAAGAAAACTAGACAAACTGTGAGTTTTCACATCCGCCCGCTCATCCCAGTTCTGGATGCCCCAGGGGGATGGACCAAATTCCGTGGTGCGAAAACGAGAAGCTTGAGAGTCTCTATATCTGCAGTCTGTAATCTATGAGCTCCATTAATTGGACCACATCTACTACAGTAGTAATCTCCAGAGTTACTAACTGGTGGTTGCTGGTTTTGCTTATTACTTAAATATGATTATCTGGCTTTTCTATTGTGCCTGTGCCATTTTTTCATCAGGTAGATTGTTTGTACTGATTTTCCAAATTGAAAGATGCAAAAAACATATTGGTTTATAGGTGAATGACATCCCTCAAATGGACTGGATAATGCTACTGGCAGAATAGCTTGGAATATGTGCATGATATCACCAGTGGTGTTTCTTTTAATTCTTTGTTTTAATTTATTCACACATTTGTTCTGTCAATGACTCAAAGCACTCCGGACATCAATAAAAATTTATTATTTTTATTTTTTTTTTTTTATCTGGTATTTGTGGCCATGTAGATATCTGTTCTCGACATCCTTCACCTCAAATGAACTTTCTCCAATGACATAACACAACACTCATTAAGCATTTCCAGTTTGAAAACAGATCTTGTATAAACACGGCAAGTATTTGAAAAAAAGGGAGGTGTACCAGGAAGTAAAGGCCGGTGTACTGTAAATGTCTGACGTCAAGTGTTATCAGACATTCCTTCTCATCAAAACAATTGATTTTTTTTACTTGTCTTTTACGCGTGTACAGATTAGGCCTCTAATATAGAGCGCAAGAGAAAATATGAATGCATTTTATTAGATGTCTAACCAGTTTTAGTGCTACCTGTTATTGACTGTGGTTATATCTAAACCCTTGCTGCAATGTAATATACGTTACATGAGAACCCAACTAAGGGAAGTTTCTATTTCATCAAACGGGGTAAATCGCAGTGCAATACTCTTCATTAAGTGTCTGAGAGACTTTCCAAACTACACACACACAAATGTAAAAATGTTTCTACAAAAAAACCCTTGCAACTGATACTTGTAAATAACCGCTCCCTATCCGATATATATTGTGATGTAAAGACATCACGGTGGCTTGCAGAGCTGAGCATGCTGAGTGGCCTGTGCTGTAAGAAAGGCACAAAGGTGAATTTCCTGGGGGGATCCTGGGAATACACACAGTGGGACATCCCAAATCGGGATGCCCAATCTGAGAGGAACAACCCTTGGGAGAGTGACATTCCTGGGAGTTGTTCCCCTTTTGAATGGGGTCTAAAGTCAATTTTTGACTAGTTTTAAAGCCAAACATTTGAAATGTTGTGGATCCGGTGCTGGATAAAATATAAAACGTCATCCTTTACTTTGGCCTATTCAACTTTTCTCTATTTCACAAATGAAGTGTGAAAACAAACCATGAAGCATCCAAAAGCAGAACAGACCTTGTGTTACTCATTTTTAGCGGTTTGCCGGGCCTTAGTCATAGAGTATACTTAACTGTGTCTCTATAAAGCCATGTGCAGCCATTTGGAACACCCTGTAACAAAGGCAACTAGATAATCTATACACCCCTGTCCTGGGAGGAGAAGCTGGCAAAAAAGCTCCCACCTAAACAACCCAAGAGGTTACTGTGTCCATGTCAGTCCTAGACATGACCTGTTGCCTAAATCAAGGAGGAAGCTCCACATTCAGACCAAAGGGAGGAATCTGCACAGCCCTATAGCAATGGGACACTAGCCTTCCCTGCTCCCAGTGAAACTATACGTAATAAGGAATTATAAATGAGGAGACATAGTAGCACGTCATATGCCATGTGGAACACTCCATCAGAGATGACTAGATGACACCATGTCCTTAGACCCCCTTAGCTGAGATGGCTGGTAAAGAAGTTTCCATCCCAAGAGGTTACTGTGTTTATGACCAGCCCTAGACAGGACCCATCCCTCCAAGCCAAGGAGGAAGCTCCACCTTCAGACTAAAGGCAGGAATCTGCACAGCCCTTTAGCCATGGGGCACTAGCCACCCCTACTCCCAGTGAAACCAGTAGCAATAAGGAATTGGAAGTTGAGAGAAATAGTAGCATTTCAGACGCCCGCCCCCCCCCCCCCCCCATCAGTGTTGGGCACACTCTATATACAAAGGGGCACCACATACATCCAATCATACATGATTAAACTGCATGAGGTATATGTTTCTTAGTTAATATGTCACTAAGTCAAGTAGGGGGTGCCGATCAAAAAAATATTGACAATCTCCTCTCAGGTGATTTCCTGCATTGGCCCAACAGGGACCTTAAAGACACAGTATCTCAATCAAACCAATAAAAAAACTGTAAAGTAAGTGGGATATGGGGGTTAAGAGGTAACAACTTAAACAACTGTTTTGAGCATAAATATGAGGCTGCAAGTTATTTGTTGAGTGATATGTTAAAGTGGACCAACACCCACAGGTGATCGGCCCGGGAATCTATAAGATTCCCGGGCCGATCACCTCCCTCCCCGCGGGACATCCGAGATCGGGATGTCCCGCGGGGTGAAACCCCCCCAAACTCCTTACCTTATCTTCGGCGGCGGCCGGCCGCCGCCACCTCCCTCGCGCCCCTCTAGACGTGCCCGCGCCGGCCGTCTGTGAATGGCCGGCGCGGGCACGCGTGCGTCAAGAGGGACGCGCGGGAGGCGGCGGCGGAGGAGCCGCTTATCCGCGGCTTGTCCGTTGGCGCGGGGAGAGGTGAGTTGTTCGGGGGGGTTTCACACAGCGGGGCACCCCGATCGGGGGTGCCCCACCGAAGTGGACCAAGACCCAGGATAGTCAAAATCCTGGGTGTTGTCCACTTTAACAACATATTGAGATTTTAAACTTGCATATTTTAATCCACTAAGTTATCAGACGGATGGTATAACTTGGATGTGTGATCTTCTAAAAACATATTTTTTTATATGTTTGGCATCAAGGCCAGCCTTATGTTGGATGTGACATCCAGTGGACTGCCCCACCACGAAAACATAAATCTGTCCGACTTGAGCAGGTAGTGTCTCCTTGCCCCATCGGGACCAGAAAAAAAAACCTTTCCAAATCTGGTGCTTTGTGCAGCCACTCTATCTGAACACCTAAAAGGTTGCCCATGATTGGCATGTGTTATTTTGCCCTCTTGACCAGAATTGAAAGTTCTTCTTGTTAACACCTGCTATGATCTTCTCTTTCTGTAAAATAAAGTTTGTGGATCATACATACAAGTCCCTTTTGGCTAGGACTTTGAAAAGGTGTATTGGTTATATTTTCCTGTTATGTTTTGTAAGCATATTCACTAGTACATGCCAAATCTCATGATGCACAGAAGAATTTGAATGTGATTAGAAGATTACACGTACCGAATGATAGCGGTCTCCTCTGCATAATTATTTCCCAATGTTTTGTTAGTAATTCTTACAGTGGCTTTGATTCAAGGTCACTTTCCAAGTCAAAGCTATTTAGTTTTCTTTTTCTAGATATGTTTTGTACAGTAGAGAGTTTCTTCAATATTATTTTTCAGTTTACATTGATAATATATATTGTGACAGCACTGGACAACGTTGGATGATTTTGTTCACTGGTCATCTGAAAGAAAAGGCAATATTCAAATATTCAGTGGTTTCAACTGCACAGGTTCTTTAGGTCTTATGTTTGGATTTACAATACCTGGGGACCCAGATGACCCACCTCTTGTTTTAAAAGACCTACCTGGGAACACTTGTACTTTGGCTGTTTAAGTGACTGTTCCATTGTTGCATTAGTTGGAGCTATTATGTTAAAGACAACACCACAGATACAATTGTGTTGTGTAGCATTGCTATATATTCTTGTTAGTAACATAGTTGAAAAAAGTGCATTTAATTGATTGACATATTTAATAGTTGGCATTTCCAGTTTACAGACTGAGTTTTGCCTTTAATGCATCATACATCTGCCTAACCAGTTACATCTTCAAAATATTCAGAGGAATGTTTGCTTATCTAAAATCACAATGCGGGACCCGAAGATTGGCCTTTTTATTTTTTTTTTGTAAGTGCTGCGAAGTACATGCTAAGTACATGACGTCTCACAGAAAAAAGCCTCTATCTCAATGAAGGTTACCAGCAAAGAACATAAGTGGCTGATGTCTACGACAGGAAAGGATTTAGTCTGGGTCAAAAACTGGCGTCGGTGTAGCAGTGTCTGGGGCATATAGGATTTAAAATCGCAAGCTTGTATTTACTAGTTTTTAAAGTCTGGGAAAAAATATTCAGAACTAATTTTTAAATGTGGAGGTTAAGACCTGTAATGTAATGAAGTTGGCTTGGCTGCAACTAGATGCATTAATGGACGCCTTTATGTTGCCTTAAAATAACTTGGGTACACAGTTTGTCTTTGTCTTTAGAGAATTGTCTAGTGTTGGGCATGTGACCAGAGCCAGGTGGCTATTGAGCCTCAGAAATATAGCTTTTCTCTCACTACTTTGTTTTTGGTCATATTTTTTCGGCACCTTGATCCATCCATAACCGATTAACCAATAAAGCTGTTTTTAGAGCTTTAGTGCACAGCCTTCTACATAACTACCATAGCATGTTTTGCCTATTTCTATATTGAAGCTATTATATTATAAAGCATGGGGTTATAGTGAACGTCTGCAACTTTTTAGTGTAAGCAACTCTACGCCCAGAAGAGCAATGCACTCGCAAAGCATAACTGGGGCATAAGTGTCCAAAGATTGTTTTATTTATCCTGATGATTCTTGAGTACCTCTAGACACTCATTGCACTCAGCAGGCCAATACTTTTTGGCTTTCTCTCTGCACTCTAATGGTACATAATTTTTAATACACATTTACATCATAAATCGATCATAACGAAGTTTGCGTAGCCCGGTGCAAGAAATTAAGTTTAAAATGACGATGATACTATTTAGTTTATGTCCATGCAAGGGGATTAATAAAACCTACAGCTTTCTCACCTCTTAAGTGAATGTTTAAGCCAGTAGTCCTCAAACTTCCTCCTCAAGGGCCGAGACAGGCCAGGTTTTGCAGCTCTCCACGCTACTCCACAGGTGAATTAACTGGTGCTCAGACAGAGCTATAGCCCTAATTATTACGTCTGTGCATCAGCATAGAGAGCTGCAAAACCTGGCCTGTCTCGTCCCTTGAGGAGGAAGCTTGAGGACTACTGGTAAGCTGTCGTTGGTGGTTCTGTGCGGGTTGGAGCAAGATTTACAGAGTCTGATTTCATCAAATAATTTGTGTAATGTGACCAGGGGGGCCTCCCTCTCAACTTGTGCACAAGCACGGCATTACATTTCTCATGCTCTGCATGGCCACACCCACTCTCCTTCTGTGAGAATGTGAAAGAAAAATGTTTAAACTGTATATCTATAGTTGCTACTCTATAGCAACAAAGGCTTCCTTTTAAACATGGAAAAAAGTTTAGAGCTTTGCCAGGTTTACCCCTACAAAATGGGCCATAGGTTTGCATTGACTGCTGAATCCCTTTAAATATCCTTACAATCAGGAGTTCCAGGTGTGGAGAACAAGAATAGATGCAAACGGTATCCCAAAGGGCCCATAATCTAGAGTTGTAGACCTGGCCTTGAAGATGGAGATTATTTTGGCTGCAAAAATGAGTCAGATTGTGCACCCAAATGCAACCTGGTTGGTGGCTGGAGACTGTTATTTGTAGTTGTGAAAGATGAGGCTGAGGATGGGCAGAAATGCTGCATAGTTAAGGTACAAACTGAAACTGCAGCTTCCAATCAATAAATAAAAATAATATATATATATATATATATATATATATATATATATATATATATATATATATATAATTAGATAATGAGTGGGCACGGAAGATGGGCTTTTACAAAAAACAGAATCTCAGAATCAATGCTAAGGCTTCGATTTGATCAGTTGAAAAAAAATTCTCACGGTAGTAAAATATTCAATTTATGAGAAAAAAAGCATAAGAATGTCATTGTTACTGAATCACTAAATAAAAAGACAATAAAAGGCAATGGCAGCTTTTACTACAGTGTAAAAAAGGAGTAAACAGTTCTCTACTTTTCTTAGGAGTAAAAAAGTGCCATTGCGACAAATGCGTATATGGTTCAGAGACGTGATCTGTCTTGAGGGGCAAGAGGCCGATGTGAAGGCTTCTATACTTGCCGTGTTGTGTTGGCACTGTATAAATATGCAAATTAAAGAAATACAGGTGGCAATGTTAATTTTAATATTTGAAGTACTTTGAGTTTTGGAAATAATCAAGTACTGCAATTACCACTATATTAATCCTTAGCATTTTGTTTTTTTGAATAGAGACACACACTAATCTCTGTCTAGGTGTAAGGATTAACCTTCATGTGGAGTGACCTGAATTTTTCAATAATGGGGTTAAGAAGTGTATAAGCAGCTAAGGATCCAGGATACTCATGGCTATGAATGTACACAAGCCCAGACAAGGCTAATAACAACAGATCAGTTCTTGTCAGGGCTAATCATTTGCTGACTTTTATATTATTAGGTCAAAATATTAAGAATTTATATTTCTGTAGTAAACCACTTATTTTTTTTCCCCATGTATAAAAAAAAAATCAACAGCTCCTATTGACACATACCGTACATTGTAGTGATGACCTCCTTAAATGAATTACCATATCCAGGCTAAAAAAACCAAACAGTATGTCCCCAGCAGATGATTGCTTCTCAGACCTATATTTGTAATATTCAATACTTTTATTGTTGCTTAGTGTGTGCTACAAAATCACTTTATAATTTAACATGAGCGGCTTTGATCAAAACTCAAGTCTGTGTCTTAAAGTGGACCAACACCCACGGGTGATCGGCCCGGGAATCTATAAGATTCCCGGGCCGATCACCCCCCACCCCGCGGGACATCCGAGATCGGGATGTCCCGCGGGGTGAAACACCCCCCAAACACCCCAACTCACCTCGCGCCCCTGTAGGCGTGCGCGCCTCCGCGCCGGCCGTCTGCGAATGGCCGGCGCGGGCGCGCGCCCGTCAAAAGTGACGCGAGGGAGGCGGCGGCGGCCGCCGCCGCTTAGACGTTCCAGATCTTCCCTTGTACGTCGGCGCTGGGAGTGGGGAGAGGTGAGTTTTTCGGGGGGTTAGGGGGGGTTTCACACAGCGGGGCACCCCGATCGGGGGTGCCCCACCGAAGTGGACCAAGACCCAGGATAGCCAAAATCCTGGGTGTTGGTCCACTTTAATGGCAACTGGGCTGGTTTTGGGCCCAATATTTCCCGTGATGGCCCAGGATTAGGAAAGCATATTGTGTGATTCCCGAAAGCTGTGGCGTCAGTTAGGTTCACATAATACATTAATTGAGGGTGTGGGGGTGGCGGCCCACTGTCTGCCTGGTGATCGAGCCTGGGAGGTGTGGGACTGGTGTGAAAAATCATCTTTGGGGGGTCAAAAGTTTTGTATTGCGTTTTTTTTATTTTCCTGGACAATGACTTTTAAGAGGAGCAATGCCCCCTTGAGACTATATAAGATTCTTGGGAAGAGTTGGTCTTCCTCTTTATGGGGCATGCTGAATTGGGATGCCCCACTGTATAACCCCCCCCCCCCAGATCGGTCAATTCACCCCCCCCTTTTCCACGAGTTGTCCCTGCATCCCATCCCTAACATCCCCAAGCATACCTTTAGCTAGGCTCATGCCAGGTTTTTCTGAATGGCCAGCGTTGTCAAGGCCACAGCTAGAGGCAGGATCAGGGATGCACCCGGCAGAACTTACTCCATCCAGGTTTCCTGTGCCACAAAATCTGAGCGAGTGCCAATTTCCTGGGTGGTTTCCTCAAGGTCATGATCACCTATATCTAGCAAAAGCAGTATAGAGCCAACTAGGATCGCAATAAAGTTAAGGAAAAATATTTTTCTTTACAATGGGGGGGTGTTTAGGCCGGACATGCCCCCTCAATTTCATTGAATAGGACAAGGTGTGGCAGCACAACTATGACTGGTGGCAAGGGACATGGGTCTGACACAGAAGCACAGGTGACTGTAGTTTGGGTCTGGGTGGGGCAAAAGGTGAGTAGCCTCCAATCTTATTTTTTGCAACCCAGCCCTGCCTTCCTCCCCTGGCACTGAGGCAGGACAGGGGCTTAGAAGCAAAAAAAAAATCCTTACCTCCCCAGGGATCCAGGGCTATAACTAGAACAATTTCAGCAGCTACACAAAGGCTGGTGCACAAAACTGCATCCCCTGCTCTGTGGGCACTCCCACCCTCCCACTTGCAGGGCCATGCACAGAGCAGGGAATTGGTTCAAGCTGGAAGTACCAAATGAATGGCACTGAATAGCATGCAAGCTAAGGAGTCGATGCAAACTTCTGCATGCTTATCAACGGCCTACTTGCCTTTGGCTGCCGGGTCCCGAAAATTGTGCTCCTGCACCACCCATGTATCCCACAACCCTCTCGGGTGCAGCCTTGAGGTCTGGACACATGAATCAATCAGTGCAAGAGCTGGGTGACATCAGTCGCCCGAATGTCCGCAGCTGCTGGTTGGGTATTGCGAAATGCTCGTTCCGCAATGATCAATCGCGGATGTGAAATTCCCAACTGTTGGGACTTTAATGCTGGCTTTTCTAACCTCATCTGCAATCCCACAATGAATGTGCAGGCTATCCTCCAATCATGCATGTTATTGAGCACCAAAGAATGCTGAATGAATAGAAGCTGCAAGAATCCCTTGTTGCCGCGTCCCTCCGCTGGATTCACCTGCCCCAACTATTCACATAGGCCAGGGGCATGTGTGCGCAGCAGCCAAAAGGATGCAGGAAATGGTGCTGCGGCATTGGTCTGCAAGAAAGGGGGTTCCACGTTGTAGGCATTCCGAACTGAGATGGCCCACTGTCAGAGTCTCGAACAGCCTTAGTCTTTTTAACTCCAGGGCTGTGATTGCTCCTCATACTGCTACATCCATCGACAAATGATCATGGTCGGTAAAAACATTTTTTTTTATTAGTCTACTTTAAACAAAGCTTCAATACCCACTAAAAGTCATCCATCTAGCTTACTAGTAATTAAGAGAGAAGTCAATACAATGCTTATATACTGAGGCTACTGTAACTGACAATACACATCCAATTAAGCAGGCCCAGAGTCGGCAGGATCCATATTAGAACTTTACAAAGTACAATGAGCAGTGTGTTACAGCCAATCTATTGTTGTACCTTCAATTTACAGGAATGCTGTTTTTTGTATGATTGCAGAGTAGTTTGTAAGAGTAATATCAAGAGATGCGCAAATGATGCCAAACGCACTGAAGACCTTGTGCAAGAACACTTAATCCATGTAATAATATGACCTCTTTGATTCAATGCCCTGACTTTGTAAAGTAGCTCAAGCTTATTCAAAGGGGAACAATCTATTGTCTCAGTCATAGATAAATATTTGGCTGTGTAAGCTGGAGCCAGGTGCAGAGAACAAGTATTTATTCCATAGAAGGCCTTTATCCTCGCTGACCTTCCCAGTAACCAGCATTTTTCCAGCTTTAGGGTCCCAAATACCAAATTTGGGGTGTATACTAGGAGCGTGCAGGTGGCTTCATACAGTAGATGACCGCTAAAGCTTTGTGACTACGAGGGATCAAGGCTGCGTGCCATTGGGTACAGTAAGTGTAGACTTTTTTTTTTTTTAAGCCATGTTAGACATTTAATTTCAGCTGACAGTACTTTTTTTTTTTTTTTACAAAAAATGACATTCCTAAAGTTCTGCTTTGGTTTATCTTTGGATAGTGGCACAACGCTGCATGAACCTTTCAGCAACCATGTACTGTATATACACTACAAAATAAACGTATATTAAAGTACTGCTCACGAAGCATGGTCTCACCTCAATCCCGTTTTGTTAACGATATAAGTAAGGACCTGGTTGTGGTCTGAAATGTGTCACCCACGCACAAGGGATGTGTGTGTTTTTTGCTTTCTATCTTCATCTAACCTTTTATTCAGCAGATGTAAACGCTACATTTTATTCTTGAAGTAGTGTTGGCCTTCCAATTTTATGTCCGTTAAAATATCTCTGGAATAAAGATTGCCATAGGCCACCAATCATACACCTAGCTGGGTGGTCTATAGCTTCAAGCCCTGTTTGTCACCTCAGTCACTGCAATCAAAATTAGCATATGAATAGTGACGGCGTTAGCATTTCAATCACATTACACAGCGCTTAATTGTCTGTGGCTGCAAGACAATAGAGTGCATCCCTCTTCCTGCGCCATTACTTAGCTTATAACTGCATATAATAAAATATTTTTTGCCTTATGTTATAATGAAAACGTGCTTATAGTGTACAGTATATATTGATTTCAATTAAAAAAGTGTGTGTGTGTATATATATATATATATATATATATATATACAATATCAGGCCTTTACAGGCCCCTCCATTATGCTGTTTATTACGCAGCATCACAGAGCCATGGGCCGCACCCACTTTCTTCAGAAGAAAAATCACAATGTGAAACTGTAAACCTCAATATCTCGACCATTTCTTCTTCAATGTTAAAATGAAGAAAAGTTTAACACGTTGCCAAACATAGCCCGATGCAATGTGTTAACAAGTCCTACAGAATCCCTTTTAACGAGTCTAAATATATGCCCAAAGCATTGCATAATATATTTGCACACATCAGAAGATATGCAATAGCCATAGGCAGTTATGCACAGGATGGCTCAGGGGGACAGGTCATTGTGTTGAGCAGATCTCCTCTGAAAAAGCAGGATGGTACATTCCATATCTGTCACCACTGATTATTCTTCCTTTCATCAAAAGAAAAAAAAAATCTTGGCTGGGATTTTCGATGTGAGTATTTGGCAGAATTACGTGGACTTCAGTAATTGGTCTGTTTTCTCGATGGATCAGCTTTAAAGCCAGTTGTAGACCTACTCAAACCTACGCATTTACCAAATAGTGACAATAGGGTTGGTTCATGGGTGTGAGTAATTTTTTTTACTTATGTATTTTTCGAGAGTAAACACTTTTTTTCTTTTGATTTTTTTTTTGTGTGTGTTTAAAAAAAATACTCGGGGTCATGAATCTATGAAACAACACAACAGCTTAACAAATTGACTGTTTTCAGATGTAGATTAAATATTAGTGCGGATTGCGTGAAAAGGTCAATGAAGGTATGAGCACTTTTTAGCTACTTTTTTACTAGACTCCTTTTACAAAGTGTTGGTTTCAGATGTGGCTCATTAGTTTTCTTGGGAGTCATATGAGCAGACAGGTCGTGGCCTCGCAGATAATCAGCAGACTCCCTGAATTAGTGGTGTGAACATTCTGATGATATGACGCGTTTGTGCTGGGAACATTGCATTTATTGGGTAGGGGGAAAACTAGGGGCATCCCAGGCGAGCAGGCAGTGAAGAGTGAACAGTAAAATGATTTGACCTCTGGCATATTTAGCTTCGAGGTAGCTGAATGGAGTACAACTGAATAAATAGGCAATAGAGAATACAGCTGGTTGCCTTTTGTGAAATATGTACTGAAAGTATGGGCAGCTCCGTTATTTCATAAGATGCAGCCTTTAGTTTCAGGATGATTAAAGCTTTGGCTTTCAGTGTGGGGCCTGCAAGGGATTCGTCCTCCATCTTGTAAGGGACAGCAGTGTATAGTAGTATGGGTTAATGGGGGGATTCGATTAAAGAAAAAGTCAAGTGAAATATTTGGCCTTGGCGCTGCCGATGTTGTTTTGTGTGTTGCTATATCTCTTCCATTGTTTGTGTACCTTAAATTACACAGAAAAGCCAGCCTATATTTATTTAGTTCTGTGACTGATTTAAGGTTCTGTGTAATGCCATGGAGGCACCAGGAATATGAAGCACTGTATACTTCCTCTATGGCGACACACTAAGGATTTATGGAATAAACACTTAAATGGCCAGTCCAATCAGAGTACTCCTTTTTTTTCAGATAAAACTTATTATTATTATTTGAATGCTGATAAGATACTTCGTTTTTTTTGTTAGAAAACTTGTATAGTGTGCAATAGTAACCATTATCTCAGTCATCACGTCAGACCCTCTATATGTACTATGCAGTTTATAGTAATCCTATCAAATCCTGTTGGTGCCGCCACTATGGTATACCTTGGTGATCTGCTACCCGGTCCAGAGAAAATCAACCAGCGGGAGGGCTGGTTGATTAAATGAGATCTCGAAATTGCAACACCATCTCTAAAGCTAACACGGGGGGAGGAGCCAAATCAAGCACTTAAAGGAGCAGTATCGCGAAATTTGCATTAAAAAAGATAAATAATTAAATAGCCATACAATAGCTTATAACATGTGTATAAATAATCTGGCGATAGAAAAAGAAAAAAATATATGCCTCTCTTTTAAATTGTATAATTATAATAGCTCAGTCCATTTGCTGAAAAGAGGGATCTGCTGGCTTGTATTTAGTGAGCTGCTTCATTTGGCCCACTGGTCTCCTAGCAACACTTTACCTCAGAGGCTGACACTGTAACGGCTGTGTGTGAGGTGCTGCTTTTGTTATGAGACCAAGTGACTCGAATGTGTAAAATCTATACAAAATAAACTAAACTGACTGAAAACGACTGAAATTCTTCTTTGAATAACTGTGCAGGAAAATCTAAAAGTATTAAAGTGGAACAAAACCCCATTCTAAATCAGGATGCCCACTGTGTGAAACGACCCCTGGATAACCACAGATCCCCCCATTTTTCTGGCGCGCTCACGCAGATAGTCATTTAGACAGGCCGGGCGGCCAGAAAGGTTACTGCTCAGGCTCCCCATCTGCATGCAAACAGCGCTGATTGGATGAGAGCCCGTGCATGCGCTGTGGGACAGGGAAAGGTACGTTTTTACAGGCGAACTTGGGGATTTCACATATCAGGGCATCCCAAGTCGGGATGCCCCTAGGGGCACAAAACAAAACTCCAGATAGTGAAAATCCTGGGTTGGGCTTTGCTCAAAACACACAAAGCTGAAAGAAAGATCATATGGAAAAAAAAGAGAAAATGGTAAACTGAACAATTTTGCAGCAGAGCCAACATGAAGGGAAAACTGTCAAAATCAGCTAAATGACTTCTAGAGCTTTTCTCTCTGTATTAGATATAAGTTCTGGCCAGGCAATGTTGCAATGTTGTTATCTGATGCTGGACGACTGCCAGCACTGAACAGCTGAGACTTTGATACATTCTCCTCAGCGTGGAACTGATACATTGTTGCACCCCTCTCCTCAGTGTGGAACAGGCCAGAGTGTCGGCGCCCGACACTGACAAGACATAAACATCAGCTATTAGTCTCCAGCTGCTCAACACAGACATCATTTTTTTCTACATTTGTAATTCTTACTCCAACACTTATCTACATTCAAAGTACCATTTAAATATAAGTCACCAAGAAAAATTCGCGATACTGCTCCTTTAAGTAATAATTTCAGGGTTTAACAATGTGAAGGGCCCCTTATGTCCTTATATCTGCAGGGAGCAGGAACAGTTCTAAAAGGAATTGGCCACACTGCATCCTGGCTGGGGAAGAACTTTCCCTGGCCCTTATACCTATTTCCACAATCACCGACCCCCCATACCTACCCTGCTCTGGGAACAGCCAAGCGAATGCACAGCACTGTGCAAGTCCACCCTATGAATCTTACTGGCTGCTGGCAGTCACATGGGCCTGCATTGCACCATGGGAACACAGAAGCAGATGAATACTGAGGGCTGGGGACGCTATTGGCACCATTGTGTAGTGCAGGTTATATTTGAATATTTGCCACCTAACCCCTGCCCATGCAGCTAAGGTACCAAACCACAATCCACTATGTGGCATAGTGGCATCCCCTGCTACCAAGCTGTGGGGGCTCCGGCCCTGCAGGCTGTCAGTACATATAGCCAGTGTGCACAGGAGAGGAACAAGAGGATGCCACTGTGCACTTCCAGTGCTACATAGGAATACAGTGATGAATCGCAGCTTAGTTTGTGGGGCCATAGCTAGCGCTTCTGTCTGTGGGGTATCCCAAATCAGGATGCCCCATTGGGATAATCAAAACCGAACCAAAAAGTCAAGTTTAAGGAACCCTCTAGTGTTATTCCACCAGAGTGTCGCTTTAAGTTGGTTCAGTTGCATTTGGCACCTTACATTAGCGTTCTCATGGCTTTTTAATAATATTATGTCTCTGGTGTTCCTGGAATTACTCACACATGCCTTTCTGCTGCCTGTTTGCCCTTGCAGTGTTTCCTACCTCTTTTTCTGCATGACTGCAACCACTTTTTTCCTATTAGAACATAACGCCAGCTACTACTGTCTACACAAGAGCGAGGGTGTTGCTGGCCAGTTTAGTTTTTCTAAATTACTTAGGCAAAGAGACATGGACATGTAAACATGGGTGCTGAGGTTATTTTGATATGAAAGTGCCACAATTTTACAATACCATTAGTTCCGCTCACTGTTTTGTGTATATGCATTACAAAGGCAAAGCAATTTAATGATGGGTCTTTAGAAACCAGTAACAAACTGAGCTAATTCTTTGTGGCTAGCATGTCATAGATGAGAATTAAACTGAAAATCGTGATGTAATCTAGTTTCGATTTTATAAGCTGAATCTGCTATTTATGTGCTTATAGGCTTTTAATATGCAAATAAGAACCGGTGTAAATTCTATGTGTAGCCTCCTGCAAAGCAAGTCTTCTAGATCTAGATAAGGCCCAAAAGATTTGAATGTGTATAAAAAGCTATTGGTATACTGTACTTGTTTGGTTATGTCATACAGATATCGTTTTTTATTTCTATTCTTTATATATTGGGTAATCGATTATACACTGAAATGATGTGCCCATGCTAACTTCACTGCATCGTCCTATTTAAAGAGTAGCTAAACCCATAAATTTCCCCAAACGTTCTCCAGGACGGCTTAGCCGAGTAGCTCCTCCCAGCTTAATAGGAAACACAAGCTGAAAATGGTTAAATACCCCGCCCCTTCCTCCTGAACATCAGTGATTTTGTGTTTCCTCCCAGGGAACAAGCTGGAATCTACGACCCTATTTTTCATTTTGTTTCCCAGGCAAGATGGCGGGTCCAGGCTCCCTCCCCTCTCCCCAGCAGGCTGAGGTGCTCCGGGTAACCAATTGCTGCCAGAGTCAGGGGGTTCCCCTTTTTTTTTATTTTTTTTTTTCCCACTCTCCCCAGGAATTTCCTCCCCTGAAGCTAGTCCTGATGGCAGTTGCCAAGGCAGGACCCAGGATGCAGTGGAAACAGCCCCCCACCCCTCGGTCTGGTATTTGCGCCTCTCGCAAACAGTGGGGGATATGGCTGGGACTGTCCCAGGCATACAGGAGGGCTTCCCAGCGGTGGCTGGTATGGGTTCGGGTGACACTTAACTGGATGGGATAAATCAACCCCCTCCCCCACTGCAGACTGTCTTTTGGACCAGGGGAATGGTTATTTCTTGATTTTCTCTTTGATTCTGTGGTTACAGGCTAAAGAATCCAAATACGGAGATTCTAAGCTCACAAAGGGATCCGTAAAGCCAGAAAGGATTCCAGAGAGACTAAAGGGCCAAGGGAGCCCAGAGAGCAGAGAGAGCCCAAGGAAACTAAATTGGCCCAACCTAGGTTATGTGTAAACTGTCAGGCCACTTTGCCGGAGGGCTCTTCCAAGCTTCTATGTAAGACTTGCTTGAAGGAGGTAGCCGGGGGCAACTTTCAATGCACTTTAGACTCCAGAATGGCCGATACATTCGATTTTTATAAAAACCGCATGGCTCAAGAGCGTGTTAAAATGTCGGACCTTCCTCCCAGCGAGAACTCTAGTCGCTCCTTACTCCTCACCTGAGACTAGGGGCAGCCAGGGATGGCTGATATTTTCAGATGAGGAGGAGGAGGTATGTGCATCTTCAGATGAGTATCTCCCTTCATCAGGCACAGGGAAAGGACCAGAGGCATCGTCCTCCAGGCCTCCCCCCCCCCCCCCCCCACACCCTAGTAGGTTTAATTTTTCCCTTGAGGACATGCCTGACCTGATTAAAGGCATTTTATCCTCCCTTGAGATTGAATCGGGAGATAAGCTCCTCTCCATTCAGGATTCCCTATACCAGGGTTTGTTGGAAAGAAGGGATCCCAGTTTTCCGATCCACCAGTCGTTAAGACATCGTTGCTTGGAAAATGTGGCCTTGAGTCTGCTTTTTTTATTCTTTTTCTTAGGGAAACTGTGTACAACCAAAGAATTTATTTAGCAATTTCTTCCAGAAAACTGTGTCCACGTAAACAAGCCTGGTATGGCTAGAAAGCTTAAAGTGGACCAACACCCAGGATTTTGACTATCCTGGGTTTTGGTCCACTTCGGCGGGGCACCCCGATCGGGGGTGCCCCGCTGTGTGAAACCCCCCAGAAACCCCAAAAAACTCACCTCTCAACGCTCCCACGTGAACGCCGCAGCCAATCCCCGCCAACGTCCAGGCGGGGATCAGGAACGTCCAAGCCGCTTCCGCCGCCGCCGCCGCCTCCCGCGCATCACTCTCGGTGCGCGTGCCGTCTGGAGGGGCGCGCGGGAGGCGGCGGATCAGGTAAGATGTTTTTGGGGTTTCTGGGGGGTTTCACCCCGCGGGACATCCCGATCTCGGATGTCCCGCGGGGTGGGAGGTGATCGGCCCGGGAATCTTATAGATTTCCGGGCCGATCACCCCTGGGTGTTGGTCCTCTTTAAGGTGTGTACTTCCAGAGTATAGGAATGCATAGCGGTTGTATTTTATCTGAAAAGTGCTGTTTCAGTTTGGGGGGAGTCTCCTGTGCAGGAAAGGGTGTCCCCCCATATATGTGGTACCGTTGTAACTGGAAGTAACAAATGACAAACAAAACATTTCCTGTTAAAACCCAGACTGAAAAAAACAAAATCTAATTTTCCTGGGAAATCCTTTCAAGAATCAGTTAAACAAGTATAGCGCAAAATATTGAAAATGGTCTGGCAACAGAGGGTAGGCTGGCGGTTAAAGTAACCTTACCATAACTCTGGGAAAGCTTGATTCCTTGAGTCATTTTAGCTTACATTTGTGTGACTTTGATTTAAAGTGAATGTTCAGCATTACAACAGTCCTGTAATCAGGGTGTTCTGCGCTCTGTCCAGCGGGTAAAAAGCACAAACGGCACCATTTGCAAAGCTTGCAGGATCATTAATGCACAATCCTAGTCTATAAATAACAGACATGGGATTGTTCATCACACCTTCATCCACATACCCCTGCTGTGGCTGGCATTTCATGAAGAATGAGTCTGCCTGCCCGCGGAATGACTAATCCGCTACTTATTGAAAAAGCGCCTTTTTATGAACTCCCTAATTAATAAAAACAAATGTACTTTTCACCAAGGGCAGATATTTATTGAATTTTTCTCCTTTGTCTGCTATCTTCCCCCTCACTTCCACCTCACTTCCATATTGTCTAGAACATTTGTGACACCCCATGATCTTAGAATTAGTACATCAAGGTTCTGAAAACTGTTTGCTTTCCCCATGATGATGTTAATAGAAAAAGCCTTTATAAAAGGGAATTGGTAAAGCGGAGCTTAACCCCAGATTTTCACTATTTTGGGCTCTGTTCTTCCTGCCAGGGGCATCCTGATTTGGGATGTCCTGCTGTGTGGATCCCCAGGATCTCCCTTTTTTTTTTTTAATCACCGGCTCACGTTCCTGAATTGTTTTCCCTGCTCTCAGCTTAGAGTGGTAAGAATAGCTGAATGGCACACAATGCCAGCCACATCACCTGTATCTGTGGGGCGTGCCTATGCAGGCCTGATGCGTCTAAGCTAAAGGTATAGTCAAGTTGGGGTGTGGGATTGCCAGCGAGTTGAGTGTTTGGGGCAATCCACAGGGATACACCTGATGGAGCACCGCAATTCAGGGTGCCCAATAAGAGACCACAGCCTTTTTGTATGCAAAAAAAACACCCATGACTACGTGACTACTACTAGCAAATCGGTCCAGATGGCTCAAATAATTTATATTACATCACTTACTTCTGAGTTGTAACTCTTCCTCAACCCTGTATCCACCATGCTTGGGTTGTCTTTTGATGGACCGCACTATACAGAACATTTATATGAGGCTTCAATAGAGATGTCCATATCCACCCTTGCACGATAATTGGCATCCTCGCGGGCCCCTGCTGTGGGGTTTGCCAGCTGTCTCCTAAACCAGAACACTTGCAGTGGTATAGAGGTGTATAATACATGGCGCCCAGCCTGCCCACTGTCAGGACCATGCAATGGAAAAAAAGGAGAGAGAGGTAGAAAGCAAAGGGCTTACCTGTCTTGGCTGCTTCTATCATAGTACTTAGAGGATGGAAGCTAGAAAACCAAGTGCAGCTCTGCAAGCTGCCTCTTCAGCACACTTCTTTTATGCTCAATTCTGCCATTTAATCTCTTTGGTAATATTGGATCCAAGCCACGTGAGGAAAGTATTTTATGGGACAGTGATGCATACGCACTCTTCCTATTTTTTTTTTTTGCATTCTGTTTGTCATGCATACTGGACTGTCAGTTTTCCAGTTCAGGTCTGTAGAGGGCTATATGGCTTCTACAATCCATTCTCTCAGTGGTGATTGTGGCTGTTATGTTAGGGAATGCTGTGAGTCCTGCATTAAGGTGGGCCAAACCACCTATAAGACACTAGGTCTGGTAGGAGGCAGAAGGAAAGCGGGGGGTTGCCACGTGTGCGGCTAAGTTCCCTTCCCATTTCTTTAGCCGCACATTTATATCGCAGTCAAAGAAGGTGATGGATGCAGAGCTGTGTCTGTGGTGTGGGAACACCCAACGAGATGCCCCAAGGGAATTAACCTAAACCCATGGTAATTGAAAATCCTGGGTTCTGATCCACTTTATAAAATTGGAATAAATAGGGAGGGCTACAACTATTGGGGAGATTTTTTATTTTCTTAAGCTTAGCAGGTAGGATTTTTTTTTGAGGTAAGTGGAAAGTCCAGCTTCTCACCAGAGCTTTGTTTATGCTTGGCCACAGTTTTATGAGCTTCTAGAAACCATGGACGCTCTTAGTGGTCAAAGAAGAAAATAATTTGTAGTATATCTACCTAACCTCCATCAACTTTTATCTGATCATCCATTGCACACTCATGCCTGAGAGCATGCCCCGGTTTGCAGCCACCTATCGTGTCCATGCTGCTGTGTTCCACGTGACTTGGTGGTCAGTAGCAAAACAGGGAAATCGCCTCTCGCAGCAGTTCAGGTATTGCATTATTTTGGGCTACAGTGCCAGCAGCTAGGGGTGGGAGTCAAAGGACAATGGAGGTTTGCTTTAATGTAGCTTATTGACCTTTTGAATCCATACAATGCACAGCCTTAAGCAAATCCCCTGGGTAGTCCACATAGTGTATATATATTGCATTGTAATTCTATAGGACAGCATATGTGTAAAAGGTTTACAAGTCTGTTTTTCCATTTGCACCTGTATTTTATAGTTGCTTTCGTGCAAAATGACGTCTTCTGTGCGTTTTTAAACTTACAGTAACAGGAAGCATATTTATAAATTGCTAAATATTGTTCAGTCATTGCTATAAAATGTAATCTTCCACCCCATCTCATAACTATAACTCTTAAAATGACACTATAGTGTCACCAAGTCTCATACATGTGGCTAGGTCTCTCCTTCCATTGTATTCCTTCTGACATGTTGGGCAGATATATTTTTGGCATTTTCTGTTTTGGAACTTACAGATGTTCTCCTTTCATTAATGGTTAATAATAACACTTTTTCTTGGCTATTTTGGTTTATAAAAGGACAAAAGAAGCTGTCCTCTATACTAAGCATATGCCAAAAGATGATGAAATATTTGTTCCCACTTAGGCTTCTATTTCAACTTCTTTACTTAACCTACTGAGGTCACAGGAAGTCATCATTTTCTCTACACTGACGTGTTTGTATTTCACAACTGTTATTCAGATTTCCGCTTCCAGCCTTTCCAGAGGAATCACTGGAGTAATTTGATGAGATTTTTATGGATTTTTTTTTTTTTTTTGTAGTATTTGGAACATGGACCACTAGTAATTGTGTGTGTGGGGAGGGGCGATTGAGACACTTGCAGTCCCCAACAATCTGACTGGTTCAGATTGGGAAAATACAGGGCATTTCAATATTTTGGCAAATAATCATGGGGGTTATTCCTTTAGTAACATACAAAAATGACCTCTGCCCTTTTTTTTACTAGGCCTAGACAAACATTTTTAGATCAGATTCTAATTCGTTTATTCACCAAGTATATACAAGGTGCACACAAGGAATTCTTTTTGGAATAGAGATTTTGCAACCCTGACAAGAATCTGTTTACAGTCAATTAACAATATTTCATACATTTTACACTGCAAGCAAGGTAATGACATGCACGACTAAGAACATGACTCAACTGGATGACCATACCCAAATGAAACTGGTCCTTAAATTGCAGAGGTGAGTTTAGGATTTTGGTGACCAGAGGGAAGAAGCGGTTAACTGCTGTTAACGGCGGTTTTTGTACATGGGATCCTGTATATGTGGCCTGAGGGCAAAAGACTGAAGAAGTGATGAGCTGGGGGATTCTCACGTGAGAGGCAAGCCTGCACCTAAAACGTGTTTCCAGTGAGGGGAGATGTACACAGTTAGCACCTCCGTACCACACAGTGAAGGATAAGCTTAGAACAGTCAACTAATGGCCACATTAGAATATGCACAGGATATTTTCTTCTTGCACTGACTGAAGATGTATGAAATGGCAGCAGAGTCTTTGCTGAGCTTTTCCTAGAACAATGTTTGTGTTTGTTCCATATGAGATCCTAATCGTTGTTGTACTATCTTTACTTCCTCCTTGTCGATGCAGATGTGTAGTGGTTTTTGGTGAGAATGGTGGATGTCCTTTACAATCTAAACAGTTTTTTTGATGATGAAAAAGAAGTTGTTTTTTGAGCACCAGGAGCCTAGGTTGTTGACCTGTGCCCTGTTTTCAGATTCATCATCATCACTAATGAGACAGACTGTGGCATCATCAGCGAACTGGAGAATCTTTATAGAAGAGCTTGTTGAGAAGCAGTCATTTTTAGAAAAGTGTATACCAAAATGCCCACCCATTCCTCCTTTTTGAAGCAAATAAGTCTAGATCAGAACCTTTCTTACCATGAGAGGTTTTGGTGCGCCACGTCAACAATACATCACGGATTCCATAGTAATGCAACTAATGCCAAGGTCCATCAAGCTTGACAATTTGATGTACATGTTGTTGCCCCTACCCCATAAAATACCTGCACCACATGAGTGGATCCCCCATAGCCCCAAAGAGGTCAATGAAAGAATCAAAACCCAGATATTCCTGGGTTTTATTATTACTCAACCTTTCTGGCTCTACATTAACCTCATGCGTGGCTAATCCCATATAATCCCATATCTTCAGCAGTGTGCTAGCTAGCAGACAAATAACGAGCCACACAGTAAAGGGCCCACAGGTGAAAAAAGAATTCCGAGCTACAGGTTGGGGACCCCCTGGTCTAGGTATTGCCTTAGATAACTTTTATCACATCACTTCCTTCTTATGTGCAAGTTATGAGGCTTCATTATACAGGTCCATAACTACGCTGTCTAGACCAGAACATTTGTGGTGCTAGAACACTCCTGGGGAGGTGTATGGCCCCGGGCCTGGTCACTGTCAGGGACTACTGCAGTTGGTACGGTACTTCAAGTGTCTCACCACTCCTTGCCATCCGTGCCATCTCACCATTGAGTAAAACATTCATGTGCCTTAAAGGATTATCAAGCTCTAAAATAATGAGGAGAGCCACGGCATATCAAAAAATGATCTTTCTGCAGATTTTCTCCCTGAGAAAGCTGTCAGTTCCAGTGACACATCAAAGAATCCACAAAAATATTAACTGTATGTATTTTACATCTAAATGTATTTTAATATAGTTGGAAATGCTTAAATATACATTGTGTAATAATATCCTGCTTTATATTTAAGGAAAGGGAAGTATAAGGTAACCACACTGGTGGTAATACCTTATGTGGATGATGGTCTTGATGCAACAGAAATACACCATACCTGAAGCTCTATAGGTTATCCATTTAGACATGTAAAATACAAGTCTGTTATCCTGATTCCCCACGCTGTTGAGAGTGAATATGTGGAAACTGCAGGGCCTCCTTAAAAGTGAACCAACCCACATGTTCTCTAAAATTCTTGCTGTGTGCAGGTTGAAGATGTCATCTTGCACTTATCCCCGCCCCCCCACACTGCAAGCCCAGATTTTTTTTCTTTACGTACCTCACACTCCCTTGCAAAACTAGGCATATGATTAGCAGTTGGTGGTTGTGTGAACTTCAGTCTTTTCAGCAGAGAGCCCCGCTATCAGCCAATTGTGGGGCGCAGTTTCTCCAAGGGAGCGTGGAGCAGGTAGAAGAAACCCAAGCTTGCGAGGGGCAACAGCAGCAATTGGAATGCCCCCTTGCGCACTGCTGATCAGTGATCAACATTCATTTTTAAAGCGGACCTTCACTCTGAATAAGAGTCTATCTTATATGTTTCCCACACCCTGTACATACAGATTGTCCACATTAAAAATCATCCTACCTGCATCTACTGCATGTTATGAGCCTTTAAACATCCAAGATGGCGGCTTATGGAAGCCGCCATCTTATCAGGCAGCCTGCAAACAGGAAGTGCCTCCTGACTGTGCTGCTCTGCATTCTGGGACTGCTGACCTTTACCTGACCCCAGCTCTGCTCTGTCTGAGCAAAGCACAGCTATAACCCGCCCCCCTGTACCTTATCCCACTCTCCTCTCCTCAGTAAGTGTGATGCTTCTGAGTCAAGATGGCGGCGCCCATATCCTAAATTCCTGAACAGAGTTGCAGCCCAGTGGGGGAAAGAATAATAAGTTAGTGACTAAAAACGTAAAATATATTAATTTTAGATGCTGGGGAACCGTTTTTTAAGAGTTTGGGCTTTTCATTAAATCACACTGAAGGTCCGGTTTAAAGAGCATGGGTATTGGATTGCTTTAAAAATGTGTTATACAGTCAGTATAAGGCTACTAACCAACAGACAACCTGACGAATGGTAGGATCAAACCAGTCTGCTGCCCTAAGCTGTCTGTAGCTTAACCCAAATCCATTCACTTAGAGTAGGATAAAATGTGGACAGTGAAGAGTAATCCCCTCGGTTACAGAACTGTATGCTCACAGGTCCAGGCTGCTGAATAACTGAAGCTATAGGGAACACATTGTCAATTCATTTTGAACAATTTTAGTAGCACTGTTTGGTGAAAATACAGTCTTTACAGCTTCATTTTAAAGGTCTGTCCAGCCAACAAATTATTTTTCCAAGTAAGCATAAATGTTTGGCTTCCTAAAAGTAAGATTTATGTAAGACTTGGGTATTCTTTCTCTCCATGGAAAATGAAGCAACATCCGCCTGTTTCTTTAACTTTAATCTTGCATGCCAGTGCTGCACAGTATGTGTATGTAGATCTTTACTTACTGAGGTCAAGTATAGCAATGTCATCATGTGAGCCTAGCAAAACCAACACGGGGCCAAACCAACTTTTAACAAAGCCCTGTTGTTTGTTTTATTATTATTTATTAACCCTCATTATTTAACTGCAAGGCCTCTCCTCCTGCTTTTGGCTGCCTGCTCATGAAGTTTTGGAAGCAGCAAAATAGAGAGCATGAATGAGCTGGAATGTGATGATTGCAAGTCCAGCTTAGCTTCAGGCTGGGAATAAAATTGTTGAGACTCTTCCGCGAGAATGCTGCCAGGACATTCATGTACTGGAGAAAATGGGCTTCGTTTCTCCAGTGTGGGCCATATATTTAGGCAACATGCTGCAGATTACTGGCATGAGCGGCATGCTTTCAGGAAATCGACTGATTTGGTGTAATCGTGACTGCATTCATATTCTTGGAAACTCAAGCGTTATTAGCTTCTTGTTGTTACGAGCTAGAAACATTTATCTTGCTTGTCCTATTGCCTCTCGATATACTGGAAATTTTAATAGAAATGAAAAATACTTTAAAGGAAAATTATTTTTTCTCCTATTATAATACAAGCTACCTAATTCAGCATCTTGAACAAGCTGTAAGTCATAAAAATTATAGTCTAATTGTTAATACCATGGGTACACACATGACAAATGTACTACAACCACCCAATTATTGCTAATATAGTGGATTCCTTGTAGTAGGTTTTTTACCGTTCAGTTCATTGAATGTAAATTTTGACTATGAGCACTTTATTTTGCTTTCTTTTTTTTTGGGGGGGGGGGGGGGGAGAAATTTCATAATAAAATCTTCCCAGGCAAAACAAAAATGCCCCCACAGCAGGCTTTGGCAGGTCTGAGTCTGACCTGGCTGTCTTTAAAGTCTAGCCTGCATTCCAGCTGCACACGGCAGTCTTCTGGAACAGCAAGCAAAGCGTTATTGCTCTACCGCTTGAAGAACAGGATGCTTGGGGCGGGCTATCTCAAACCTTCTGGCGTCTTTCCACCAACAACTTCTAATGCAAATGATAAAATTGAGCTCCGCCCCTGCTGAGTGTGAATGCAAGAATCTCCTTTTACTGTGACTTTTAAAACCTGACCTCTCCAAAAGTTGCAGAGGCTCTCAAAATCAGTTGGATAACCCTCATAGGGGGTAAAAAGAAATTCCCGAACTCTGATTTGTATTCAGGACAGCATAAAAAGTAAGCTTGTAATAATACAAAAATACAGTTACATGTCTGGCTGGGTCATCCTAATCTAGAAAATAAGAATGGCTGCCAAAAATTAAAAGGATGCTGGGTCCAAAAAAGTTTATGTAAACTGGAGGTAAAGTTTGGGCAGATCCACCTTTCGAAAAAAGTTTGGGCAGATCCGGGAAGATTTTTTGTGTTAGAAGTTCGCTAAAGCATAAAATGCAATTCCTAGCTGATATCTACATAGAAACAGAATAAATATTTCTAAGTACGCTCTGTTATGGACCATAAAGAACCCAGTTATTTACCAAAAGTTATATACTTTTTTCACGAATAATCAGGCCTATATGGTTCATTGAAATCTTATACTTTTTTGGATTTCAGTTCCAACATGGCAATATTTCATATCACAAAGGACAGTCATGGCCTAGAGATAAGGAAGTGGCCTTGTGACCAGAGGGTTACAGTTTTGTGGGACATGACTGAAGTGCTCTTGAGCAAGACACCTAACCCCCCAACCTCTCCTTGGCTGCCAGAAATGAGGGCAACCCACCGCTCCGGGTATGTGTTCCAATGCATGGATCGGTTAAATGTGGAAGAAAAATAATTTTGTGTGCACACGCATACAGTAGCCATCCCAAAATATTTGGCAAAAAAGGAAAACTGCTATTCTAGTAGGATATACAGGAAATTAAAGAATACAGTTCTGTAATATTGATGCTAGCTTTTCATGTCCTTAACCGGATCAACAGCCTGGCACAGTTGGAAAAGAAAGGTAGAGGAGATTTTGGAGCTTCCTCTCCCAGTATCTTAGCCATGCTGCTGCCTTGATTCAACTGACATAACTGGCAATGCGCAGTAACAGGAATCCCTGTTTTGTAGGTGGCCTGCAAATGCTTGAGCCACCATTTTGTTTCTAAAATTTACTACAGCAGGAGTTAGAAAAAGGTAAATGAATTTTTATGTGCGTTGGTCTGGTTTAAGTTCTTTTTGACTGTTGGTCCGCTTTAAATACAGACGTCCCTGAAATAAACGTTACGCTGGACTGGAATGATTTTTTCCCTGTATTGATCAATTGGTAAAGACAGGCTGTTCTTGTAGGGCTGGAATGCAGATGTCACTTGAACTCTACCATACTTAGATGTGGAAGACAGAATAGATGGATGGCTGCATAGAGAGCTGTCAGGGCAGTAATGTATTAGATATGAAACAGCTGTGTATTCAGTGTCTGTGTGCCAAACATTAGATTCATTTATCTTCAGGCTATAGATGCTGGTGTGCTTTTGAGGTTCTTTGTGGGATAAAGTAGCAGTCTTGTCCCCCCTGTATAAAGGGCAGTAACAGTTGTGTCTAAATGGAAGCTGTGTGTTTTATTGGCTACTGTTACCATTTAATGGGATACTGTTTGAAGAATGTAAATAAGACTCACCCTGGGGAGCAGGTAGGGGTGCCCCTGTAATGGGGTCAAGTGAGGTGGTCACCTCAGGCAGCATCTAGAGGGAAGTAAGAGGCAGCAATAGCTGGACATGTGTTTTATTTATTCTTATTAGGTCATTGGTGGTTTAGAGGGATTGGGGCACCATTGTATGCCATCATGTATTTTTTTAAATACATTTAATCATTGGTGGATCAGTGGCCCCACCCCTGTGAAGACTACGCTTCTGTGATTTAATGTACTAAAAACATGACCGCATACACAACACATTTTTCTCTCCAACTTTACTCCAGGCCGTCAGATAGTCACAATTGGGTTAACTCTCGACCAAAGGGCGTGGCTCCTCCTGGCCTATATACTTCCAGCTGCACTTCCACAATCTAGTTTTATTCTTGTAGTTGGAACTGGGCTGAAAAGTGTATCTGGAACGCCTCTCATTTATTTTCTGTTTTTAGGATTTTCAACCAGGAAGCAGTAAATAGTTGATCAGCATAAAAAAAAGGGAAAATAAATGGAGAGTAGTGGAGGGGAGATATAGGGATACTTTATTCCTCCCAGGCGGCTGTTCCTACTGATTTATAATTACTGTATTGTGGAAGTGCAGCCAGAAGTATATAGGCCAGGAGGAGCCACACCTTTATCTTGCAATCCACAACCTTCGGTCGAGAGTTAGCCCGGTCATGACTGATTGTCTGACACCCAGGTTGAAGAGAAAATTCTACAAGTGAAAATCACAGAATATTAGTCTATTTGACTAGTAGACTAGTTGAGGGGTGGTCACCTTTCTATAGTTCGCCTCGGGCTGCAGAGATGCTAGTTTCACCCCTGGGTACAGGAACCGGTTCAACTGAGGTAAAATCTGAAGTCTGAGGCTACATTTGGTAACAGGATTGTGTTTAATAGAATGCTTCACAAGTTTTTTGCAGGCCACTGACCAGAATAATTTGTTACTTGCATATTGTAGAAAGCTGTAGATAAGGTGCACAGTATACTGTACATTATACAAGCTGCAGCTTTTGAGGGGATGAGAGACTACTGTGGAAGTCCTAAATTGTTTGCAAAATGCTCTTTGCAGGTGTTCTTGTGCATCTTGCCATTGGTCAACACTGTGGACACATTTTTTTTAAAGCAGATCTGCACCCAAGAATACTGCAGCATTCCTTGGGGGGTGCTGCATCTCCTACCCCCAGGCAACCTGAATTTATGAAATCTGTCCACTTTAAAATTTGAGATGTCCATGATGTAGCCACATATGAGGTCCAACGAGCAATGGGAATTACTGGTTATGTGCGAATAGTAGGTAAACCTGCTTGATTTTGGCATTTCTACACATTGTTCAGAATGCCTGAGCAGTGACTATAACCCTTAATACAAAGACTTTGTCAGGGGCAATGGCAGGTAGTAGTAGTACCTTACTCAAAAAAGTAAATTGTGATTATAAGAAAGCCATGGGTCTCACAACAAAAGGACTCTATTACAAACCCAGGTCAAGGCATCTACCTACGTTTCTGTCCTGGTGACACACATTACTATTTGAGGAGAAAATGTTTCCTGTTCAGTAATTACCAAGGCAAAAACATATTATCTTTCTTTTTTTCCCTTTATGCAATTAGTCCAAACTAAAAAGTTTTTAGTAGTAATTTTTTAAAAATAAGTTTTACAAACGATTTCTGTGTTTTTGATTGTCATGCTTTCTCAGTTCTTAGTAAATTGCATTTAGGACGTCGGCATTCTTGTATTTGAGTGCGTCTGTGCAATGTTGGATGCACCCTTAATTTTTTTTTTTTTTACCTATGTGGCTCCCAAGCCCTGGTTGCAAATTATATTTGAAAAAGAAATTGAGCATATTGGCTTTGAATCTCAAGCTGTGTGACCAATGTTTCCACACCAAATGTTTAAAGTGGACCAACACCCAGGATTTTCACTATCCTGGGTGTTGGTCCACTCCTGCGGGGCACCCCCGCTGTGTGAAACCCCCCAACAACGTACCTCACCGCCGACGGACAAGCCGAGGCCGCCGCCTCTCGCGCGTCCCTCTTACAGGGAGCGCGCCCGCGCCGGCCATTCACAAACGGCCGGCACGGGTGCGTGCCCTGCTAGAGGGACGCGCAAGAGGCGGCGGCGGCGGCCCGCGCATGCGCCGTTGGAACTGGAGAAGGTAAGGTTTGTGGGCGTCCGGGGGGTTTCACACAGCGGGGCATCCCGATTTCGGATGCCCCGCGGGGAGGGAGCTGATCGAGCCGGGAATTTTATAGATTCCCGGGCCGATCAGCGGTGGGTGTTGGTCCACTTTAAATACCAAAATTGATTAAAGCTAGAACAATAGAATCTGGACTCTTGGAATCTCTGCTATTAACCAAAATATGTCTCCTAAATATTTTGGGTGTGACTTGTTCTGTCTGATATGGCATTGTAGACATTAACTTTTTGGGCATTGTAGGAATTATTTGCTAGTCTGGGCAATGACCCAACATATTGGGTGTTGGCGCAGTCAGACTGTCATTTGAACATTTTTCTGATGTATGGTATGTACCCCATTGCTTGGTAATAGCTGGTGGTTGGATAAATGTGTAGCTATGTACATGAGGCTGGTAGCAAATGATACAGATGCAGCTTCCTTTTAACTGTCCATTTATTGCACATGTGCATTGTGCTTTCTTGAGATCTTGAGAAATGCTTTTTAATGGCTTCTTTGTGATATATCACAATAGAATAAGCTGGTATGGTTAATGATTGCTACATCCGCACATATACACAGGGGAACACTTTATCTGAGTGTTAAACCAGACCAACACCCATTTTACAAAACATGGGTGTTGGTCCGCTGTGGGGGGGGGGGGGGGGGCACCCCCTACCCTACCCTTGATAGAGTGCCTGTAAACCTTACCTGACAACTTGCTCCTTCAGGGAGATGCAGCCCCACGATTGGCCGGTGGCTGTCACATGGCCGACTGCCGGCAAAGCGGAAGCCGGAGCATGGGAGATATGACAGCCACCTGCCAATTTCCCTGATGGGGCGAGTTGTAAGGTAATGTTTGCGGCACTCGATTGGGGGGGGGGAGGGACCAATTGGGGTGCCCCCCTGCAGCGGACCAACACCTATGTTTTGTAAAATGGGTGTTGGTCTGGTTAAAGGGCATGTGTTTGTAAAAAGAATGTACTTCTTGATCCTATATAACCCTGCATACTGAATATTCTCCCCTATTGAGCGGTCAGCCCCCAATGGGATAAGACTGCACCAATGGGATGAACACATTGTGGACAAGCATGTGATAGTATTGGGGGTTCGCCATGCAGGACTGCATGGGATTGAGCTTGCTGGGGGACAGGTAAATTATAGTCTTATTTTACACACCTATAGGGGCAAAGACTACACATTAGAGAAAAAGTTCACATTAACTGAATCGCCCCCCTAGATGGACAAATGACAATGAAAGTAAATGGCAGTTTTTACTCCAAAAACATAGCGCCCTATTTTCGCTTGGTGCTGAGTCACCTCTATAAATGTCATTTAATATTCATAATGGCGGTGGACTCTCACTTGATGCCCCCCTGTGGAGAATCAGCAAGGCTGGTAACAGGGATGCACACAGAGGTCGGCCATGACGTCTGCTGTCAGCGCTAAGCTTCTAGCATAGAAACTAGACAAGCTCATCCTGCAGAACTTAAGAATGATTTATTTGTTTAGTTTTACAGGGATTGGCAATTGCCTGCAGAGTAGACAATCCTTAGAGAGTCCTTCTCATCCCACAGTGTGCACACATCACATTGCAATGTGGGCTTTCTAGATTCCAATAAAAGGCTCATGACCACTTTAGAAACAGCTGATTACAATAGAATCAGTTAAGATAAATGAATTGCTATTTGCAATGTAACATAATGGACCCCTCAGCAGGGAGTCGCCGGTCTTTTCACAATGACTAGCGGCAAGGTGAGTTTTGAGGGTGAACCAGGGGGTTTCATACAGTGGAGCATCTCAATTCAGGATGTCCCAGGCAAATGCAAATAAACTCTTCATTGTCTGTCCCTTATTGCAGAGTACTAAATACACTCCCGTGTGCCTTGATCCCCTGTAGTGCCAGACCTTGTCCCCCTATCTACGGAAGGACCTGAGTCAAGCGAGTCTTACCCCGCTTCCAAATATTTATTGGAAGCAGTGGGGAAAGAATGTAAATGGGTGACCACTAGATAGAAAGACAATTTATCTACCCATTGTTTGGTTAAAGCATTTGGCTTTGCCTCATATTTCACAGGATTAAGGGATAGGCCAATGCGTCATCAGTACTCCAGACTTTGGCAATTAAATGATTATCCATTCCTTGCTTGTAATACTTTGGTGGGCCTAATACTAATTATTTGGAATTTAAACCAGACCAACAGTCTGGTAGAGTTGGAAAAGAAAGGTAGTGGCCATATTGGAGCTTCTTCTCTCCCAACTGACATAACGGACAATGCACAGTAAGTAACAGGGAGCCCAGCTGCACTTCCTGTTTGCAGGTGGCCTGCAAATGCATGAGCCGCCATCTTGTTTTTAAAATTTTCCACAGCAAGGTTCAGTAAAGGGTAAATGATTTATGTGCAGCAATCTAAATTGTCCTGGGGAGGGGTGCATTTGAGCACTGTTTGTTGTGTTGGTCTGGTTCAAGTTATTTTTGACCGCTGGTCCGCTTGAAGTGTAACAATTCACACAATTTTATTAGCTCTAATTGGTAAACAAAAACAAGTGTGCAAGGTCAAAATGCCAAACAACTCCAAGAGAACCAAGACCGCAAACTGGCCTGGACAGAACACACAAACACACATGGACACACACCAGTTGGAAAACCATATGAGAAACATAAATGGCTGTGAACGCCTGATACTTGAGCTTGACTTCCAGTTGTAATTCTCAGTGTGACAGGTTGATGCGCTTAGCACCCGTTGCTTGTTTTCAATATTGTTTGCTGTGCTCATCATAGTCTATAGAAAGAGGAATGGAGCCAACAATCTCAAACGGTGTTCATTGGGTTGGGCACTCTTCACACCAATTGCTTTTGTCAGTAATGGGTTAATATTGAACGTGTGGGAGAAAATGTCTCCAGAGTCTTGTGGGGTGCCGTAGTAATCAGGCTGTCTCTGTTGCAATCCTGCTGCGTCCCTGCCAGCTGTCACTGGATCCCGGAGGAGATGAATATAATTCTGAGAAATGGCTTGAATCATGAAATGTCAGCAGCTTTATTCACTGTGCATGTCATAGACTCTCATGCTGCTCAGAAGGTTCACCACTGCTAGCGCGCTGATAAAGTCTCCGGCTCGGCCTAGTGATAACGCTTTCCTAGGTCTCTCGGGAGACGCTGAGACTATTGCAGACTTGCTGTGCAATAGAAAGACAGTAAAAGAGAATACCGTATATTTGACTGAGCTTGCTTACATTTTTGATGAGTTGTTATGCTTAATAGAGAGAAGAGCCAATAATTTGGTCTTGTGTAGTCGGTGCAACAAGTGACATGATTTAAGCCTGAGATATCATTACAGACCAGCTCCAGGTAGTTGCTTTTAAAGCCCAGATTTCTTACTTTATCTTTTACTTTTGCTGAGACTTGCTTAGAAATCAGAGAATGCTCTGTTAGCACTAGACTTTACTTCTCTGTTCAGAACCTGGCTGCTTTACTGCTGCCAGAATAAGGCCACTAAAGTGCTTAAACTGATTTAATGAAAAGCTAAAATCCTTAAACTATTCCTTAGCATCTAAAATGTATATATTTTAAGTCGCTTACCTATTATTCTTTCCCCCACTGGGCTGCAACTCTGTTCAGGAATTTAGGATACGGGCGTTGCCATCTTGCCTCAGTAGTATCACATACTGAGGGGAGTGCAGGGGTGGGTTATAGCTGTGCTTCCCACAGACAGAGTAGAGCTGGGGTCAGGAAAAGGACAGCAATCCCAGAATGCAGAGCGGCATAGTCGGAAGACACTTCTGTCTGCAGACAGCCTGAGACTCCATGGGCCCGCTATCTTGGATGTTTGTAGTAAGTGCAGGTAGGATGATTTTTAATGTGAGCAATCTGTATGTACAGAGCGGGGGAAACACAAGATGGGCTCTTAGTTAGAGTGAAGGTCTGGTTTAAAGTCATTGCACAGGCCAGGCTTAGCCAGATGTTGGCCCATTGTATAGTTACACCTGGCACTGTCCTAAGCTGTTTTTTAGGCTGTCAACAGGGAGCAGTTATGGCCATGGCTGTATGTTCTGCAGGGTGGAACTAGGAGGCCGCTAGCTTGGTGGGCCTAGTGTTTGTGGCAGAAGATGTATAGTAGAAACTCTGATAACGTGCGCTAATGCTGTTTTTTGTCATAACAATATGGAAGTTCAGTCTCCAGAGTACCCCCCTCACCCTGCCTCCCTCCCTTGGCATTGAGGTAGGGTGAAGGGTTTAAACAAAGAATACAGCTTAGCTTACCCAGAATCCAGTGTGGTTCTCCCGGCACTTCAGGTCCAGGGCACAGCCATCTTGGATTGGTAGCGCAAAGCGGCACCCCTTGCTGTGGGTGGCCTCAGGCAATGCCACTCTGTACATGGTCTGTGCGGCCGCTGCAGAAGGGCCAGTAACCGTTTTTTTAATGTAGCACCCCCCCCCCACACATCTGCGAGGTATGGTGGGGGGTGTTTTAGAGACTGGACATCCACTTTAGTATTATATATTTCATTACTACTTGCTGCCGCTCTAGACTGTCAAACAATCATGTTGAGGAGACTAGACCTGGGCTTTCCTAAAAAAACAAATGGGTGTCAGTGCTGTGTATATCTGCCTGCCATACCCTACTGGCCATTGGGAAGTGAGGGGATACAACAGGCCTAGACTTTAGGTCCCCTTTAGTATAAATAACTGTTCTGACTCTGAACTGAAATGACCTGTCTAAATAATTTCTATGTTCATTCTGCAGGTGGCAATAAAAATTATCGACAAGTCCCAGCTGGACGCTGTAAATTTGGAAAAAATCTACAGAGAAGTTCAGATAATGAAGATGCTGGATCATCCTCATATTATTAAGCTTTACCAGGTAATTGAATAAACCTGTATTAAATTAAAGCAAAATAAATACCCATTTACATGCATTAGTTGGCTAGCATAGACCGGAAGCGGTTTCCAGGCCAGACATGCGTGATGATGATATCTTTTACGCCTGGGAGGTTACTTGGGGACAAGATTATCCAAGGCACAGTGAAATGTTGAATCATATGAGGTGGATCGGTCATGGCATCTCAATGAAAGTAACATGCATTCAAGCTGGAGAGGAATGCCAAGGAGAGATGATGTAAACTGACATATTGTTGGCTCACAGTTTGTAATCGTGCTATAGTAGGAAGAAATATTAAGGAATGAAAACTTGTAATGAAATCCATTGTCAATATACAACTATAATACACAGGGCTGCCACTAGGAATTTGGGGGCCCCATACAGCCACAGTGTCTGCCCCCCGCTGTCTATTTTGGTCCTACACAAATGTATACTTTTTTTTGTTAAATTAAAAAAAAAAAAGGCAAAATAAAAGAACTTTGCCCAAAAGACCAAAGTAGATCAAATCTGTGTGAACCCCCCTGGATAGCCCACTTTTCTTACCTGTCATTGAGCCCATGGTGCGTGCGTGGAGGGCGGCAGCATCACTTGCATCCTTCGGCTGTGCGCGGCATGACAGCCGTTCACTTATGGTGCACAGCCAGAAAAGGATGCAAGTGATGCTGTGCATGCGCTGTGGGCTTGTTGGCGATGCCGAGGTAAGCATACCGGGGCGACTGGAGGGGTGCAGTGGGACATCCCAAATCAGGATAACCCAAGGAGAGGTAATCGGGTCAGGCTTTTTGCAGAATGGTGCTCCTATCCGCCCCTATCCCATCCATCCCACACCCCCTACCAGGAGGAGGGCTTGTCAGCAGCTCCCCATTCCCCCGCCGCCTCGTCAAATCTGAAGGGTGGGGGGGGCGGAAATGTGCAGTGGGGCATTCACATCAGGATGCCCTTGTACTGCAAGGCTTAGAAGAACTGCAGTGTTTACTTTGGGGTTGGTGTGATTTTTTTAGATTCCCCTACTTCTCTGGGGTTAAATGGTATAACCATGCCTACTAAATGAAATGGATTGGACTGAAGATTTTAAATGACCTCTGTGGTTCGAGATAAAATAAAGCTATGCTTGCCTAACCTCAACCTTGATCCCACATAGTGCCAGCTGCTGAAATGCATCTTGTTAGTAGCTGCTCTCTTGGACTTCCTATTAAAAAGGAAATGACCATAATCCCTCTTTAATATGCAGCAGCAGGGCAGCCTGGCCTGGGTACTCTCAGATACTCTCCTTCTGGGTTGTGCTCCCTAGTGACCGCATGTTGGACAGATGTTGTGTTTTGTGCTCCTTTTATATTGTGAGGTTGTGTGCTTTGTGCTCCTAATAATGAAAAAAATGTCCAATAATATTAATCCACATACATCTGCTGGAATACAGAAGGAGCAGTGTTCTCCCAGCATAAAAAAAAAAAACCCTTTTTACTGGAAGGGAGAATTCAGGGGCGACAGTTTTGACTGTACCATTCTACTTTTGCAGGAGAATCTTATCACCTCTAAAGGCTTCTTTCCCCAGCCAATCTGCACTGGAATAATTTCTACTGCAATTCTGTCGAAGTGCGTGGATGTAAATGCAATATGGTCATTGTGCAATGTCTTGGCCATTTGTCAGTTAGAGTGCTTAAAGTGATTGACCACCCAATGAAACGGATCTCACCGTTTGTCCCCCGCAGCTGATCCAAGTCTGGCAACCGGCAACTCACCTGATCTCTGGATCCCATCCTGTGCTACCCCTAGCACATACTTGGGGCCAGGATTAATGGCATGCCTGGCATGCCATACCACGCCCTCTCCATTCTTTGCACATGGAAGGAAGCACAGGCTGTGGCGCGGGCTGTAATCTAGCAACCTGCTGATTCGCTGATACCCAGACTTGGGCCGCACATCGGGGGGGGGGTAAAGATGAAGACCATTTAGATTTTTTAATTGGGTGGTCAATCCCTTTAATGATATAGTTCTCCACAGGTTAGCTCAGGAGCCTGGCTGTAAGTAGTGAGCAGATCACAGCTGTAAACACAGAATGGTACATTATCGCCCCCGGATTTTATCCCTACCAGTAGAAGAAGTGGTGGGAATATTCTTCCTTTGGGGTGCATAAATAACCCTGGCTTGCCTCATGTGTATATGACAATTTTGTAATTCAGCTCCTTTGAGGCAATTATTCATGTTGCTGGATCGAGATACCCTTTTTAAAGTAGACCAAAACCCAGGATTTTGACTATCCTAGATTTTGGTCCTTGCACCTGGGGAACCACCATCAGGAATGCCCCACTGTGCCAAATCCTCAGGTCGCCTGATCCGACTCCCCTTTCCTTGATCCTACAGTGCATGACCATCCTCTTGTCCAATCGGTGCGCTTGGATCTGCTCCCGTCCCTTTGTCTATGAGCCGTTGGAACGGGAAAGAAGGTGAGTTTCTGGGAGTGACCTGGGGGATTTTGCACGGCGATTCTGGATGCCCTGTGGGGAAGGAATCTAGCGGCCCATTCCAGGGCCGTTGGAGCGTAGGTTTTGCTCCCAGTTTAAAACTAAAATGTTCTATTAGGTAGGCACTTTGTAACTAAACATTTGGCAGATATCGTGAGGTAAAATTCTCTTTTTTTTTTACTTAGGTTATGGAAACCAAAAACATGCTTTACCTAGTGACAGAATATGCCAAAAATGGAGAGATCTTTGGTAAGTGCCTTGATGATAAGGTGGCTGCTGCAGAGATCTGCCCGACCTCTGTAAGGCAAGTGCTCTGTTGTGGATTTTATGGCTACGACTTGTTCCAGGTGTTCTGAAAGGACGGCACATGATGAATTCATAGTCATTGCTTTATTAGAAGTGATACACCAGCAAGCAGCTTTTCATTTATGTAGTATTATAGTGAATGCCTTTGTTAGCAAGGCATATACTTTGCTTATAGCCATCGTTCCCACCTGTCAGGTTCCGCATGCATTTATGTGTTTGTGGCAGACGCTGCAGTAACGCAAAAGAAAATGATTGATGGCCCCTGTCACAGCTCTCCGGTGCGGCAAATAGGAGGTAAAGGCTGACACAAAGTCCTGCCTGCTGCATCCAGGCTCAAAGGCGTAAACGCGTGTCAAGCGCAGAAAAGCGCAAACAAAAATGTAGTTACAAAACAGAATTCCTGCCACAAAATGAATGGCGCAAACGCAGCAGTGTGAACATCGCCATATACTTCCATACTTTGCTGCAAATTGTAGTTGTAGAAAACCAACTGTGCTACCCCAATGTTCATCTACCACCTCCAGGGTCTTCCAAAGCCCAATGTTCCTCACCAATTAGTTTTGTCCTATTTCTTTCACAGATGGAAAGCAGTATAGTATCATAAGAAGACATGCAAAAGGAACAAAACTCAAGATTTTCTTGTTTAGTTCCTCCTACCTGAATTTAATGCCCAGCTGTGTGTATACCCCCCCCCGCAGTGACCCCTAAACTCTCCTTTTTTTTCTGACCCACAGGACATGTGTTCAGCCCTCTCATTCCATTCAGATTTTTTTTAGCTCAGACAAGCTGAATGGAGCCTTCGTGCCTTCTCAACTCTAGCTGTGAGGCGTGGCTGCACCAGCCATTCAGAAATACCTGTGCCTAGGCTAAAGGTCTAACAGGGATGATGTGTGGGATCGTCATGGAGGTAAGTATACCGGACAATCCTGGGGAATACACACAGTGCGACACCAAAAATTCTAGATGCCACATAAATGGGTGGGAGACCACTGGCCTTGAGTCTTAGAGTCTAGGGAGGTGGTTGCTCCTCTTTAAACATCCATGAAAAATAAATGCCATTATATGATAGGCTAAAGAAAATGAAATCTTTTTCTAATATACTTTATTTTCAACAAATCTTCACCTCTGTAAATTTTTCTCACTTCATCACTGAGCCAAAAGAAAGTAACAGGACTAAGCAGGATGTGTCTGCTCACAAAGCTTTTTAGGCACACGAATCACAGGCCCTGTCCCATCACAAGTTTCAGTTGCTTACCTGTGAATTCCTAACGCATAAACTGTTGCAACAGCAGTTTTGTAAATGACAGGCACATAACTAAACCTTAGTCAGGGCTTTGTGTGTCTAAAGAAACCGCCCTGTACTTCAATGCTTTGGCAGCAGACATGTGCAGACTGCTTAGTCCTGTCCCTTTCTGCTAACTTCCTTCATTAAAATGAGGTATATTTAGTCAAATAGTTTCTTTTCTATGGTCTCCTTTAATATGGTTTAAAGAGGAGGTTATATAAACAAAAAGGCTTTATTCTTCTGATACAATGCATAGAGGCATCCCAAATTTCAGATGCCCCACTGCTCATCCTTGCTCAACTAGCCAAGAGACTGGGGAACAGCTACTACTCCCTCATTCCCTCTCAGGGCAGCCTATCATGTGACTTCCAGCAACCATTCAGGTTTACTGAACTGGCCGGTGAACCTGAATGGTTGCCGGTGGTCACATGTTTAGCTGCCATGCAAGGGAATGTGGAATTAGTGAGTATCGGCTCCCCAGACTCTGTGCTGCAGAAAACTTTACATCTCTTTAAAGAGGAACATCGGACCAAAAATAAAAAGAGGCTGATCAGCCCCTACTTCCTTTTGGATGTCGCTGCTTTGACATGCGGCTGCTTTGGGGCCCGATCCTTACCCCCGCCGCTGGCTTATCGGTCTGTAAGGGACAACACAGTTTTAGCCATGCTCTTCAAAGAGCAGCTCTAGGATTTCAGGGCAGCTTGATGGCATCCCATTTATGGGCACTGTGCAGGCGCGAGATCGAGGCCGTGTGAAGTGCCTGATGGGATGCAAGGTGAGGGGAGTAAATGGCGTCCAAAGGTAAAACCGGGAGGGGGGGCAGCAGATCGGTGAGGCTTGGGGGGGCCTGCGTTTACATTTTACTCACCTACCCAAATCCATCCCTATTTATGGCTGATGTTTGCAAGACATTGGGTAAAATAGTGAATAGTGCAATGCATTTAGCACCCCCACTTATTTGGCCCAGTAGGCCGTGATCTAACAAATCTAACCCTCATGGCCACTACTGTCCCAACAGGCATTCTTATTTAAAAGGTCCCCCTGTCAATACCCTGAGAAATGTCAGGAAAATGAGGAGACTCACCCTTACATGCTCTCTCTATGTCCTGTGTGTGCAGCAACCACATTAGATGACCACATGACTGCTGGTAGCCAATAGGTTTCTCCATAAAAAAAACCTTGGCAAGCTTGCAGCAGAGGCAATTCTGTGGGCTCTGTAGACTTCCTGACTTCTGGTGAATACATTGTGATTTCATTATTTCCACGCACTGATGTTTATTATTACACATTATTAGCATTCCCCCCTAATTTGTGTGTCTGCACAGGCTTTCATTGGATTAGATGGATTGGATTTGATTAGATTACTTTAGTTATACGATGGCCTGTTCTTTTCTGCACCTTTTACTCTCTGCATGCGAGATGCACAGTAAAATGCATATTCTTATAATTATCTTTCAAATACAATAAGGATTTGGAACTGTAAAACTTTTTACTGCAAGAGGTTTTGTTGTTGTGGTTTCTGATGGCTTTGTGTCTTGTAAAAGTCTTCTGGCCTTATTTCTTCCAAACTGGCAGTTGTATGTTTTTTTCCTTGTGTACAGCACGGCCTGTTTCATTTCAATCATTTCATCTGGGTATTCCGCCACAAGGTGGCGCAGTTAACTGCAGAAGACTTGTGGCTCCTCCCGGCAAGGAATCACCCATAAACCCCCAGTGTTTATCTGCCTCCTGCCTCCCAGCCTAGGCTGGACGGATCGGGTGACGGTGGGGGAACACCTGGGGTCGGGTGTTCGGTGAGCTTTGCTCCAGGCCACAGACCCTGTACCTGAAGCGTAGCCAGCCATAGGCATATGGTGAGCCTATAGGGGGATTGGAGAAATCACTGCTGCTGTGTGTCCCTGGTGTGCATTTACTGGGGTGAGTTGTTGATTGTGGGGGTTGTTTCTTTTTTGCAATGTCACTGTTGTTGCTAGGCCCTTTTTTTTTTCCTGCCCTTCACTTTGTTTCCTCTTCTCCCCCCCGTACCCCTGGTTCACTATCGCCGCACCCCCCTCCTCTTCCCCTTCCCCCTCTTCCCGTTGAGGTCATTGTCGGGGGGGGGGGGGGGGTCGGGTGACGGCCTGCGCGCCTACCTTTACCTGCGGGGGAGCGCTGCGGGGGCCCGTCTCCCTTCCTCGGGCGCCATTCAGAGGCCTGGTGCCGTCGTCTTCGCGCCTTTTCGCTGGGGGCGGCGCCGCGGGATGACGCGTATCGTGTCATCTCCCCGCCGCTCACCCCTCGAGGTGCTTCTGGCGGCGCCATCTTACCTGCCCCGCATCTTGCTGGCTGGCTGCAGTGTCCCTGGGGACGCTGTCTGCTTTGGTCTGGTGACATTGCCTGTGTCCTCTGCGGCCACCATTGCAGCTGGTCCGTGAGTCTTCCTGCGGGGCTTGTATTCCCAGTATTTCACACACCCCGCTTCCGAATATTCATGACACTTGGGTAACTGTCCTGTAGAGGGCGATTTTGCAGAGATGACATAAAAAAAGAAGCCCCTCCTGGGACCTCCCACTATTCCCCAGTCTTTCGTCTCTGCAGTCGGCGAACAAGTCAGAAGATGGTTGTCTCCTCCTTGCAGGTAGCCGGGGTAACCCCCCGGCCTTTTGTTTCTATTGCTGCCTGAACCTTTTTTAATTTAAACTATAGCAGTATGCCTCGCAGCCTAGGCTGAGGGTCCAGGCAATGGTAGGCTGCACCTTGTGGTGTATATGGGAGCTAGCTCCCTCGTGAGACCCCATACAGAGGTAGGCGGTGTCCGGGTTGGTGATCCCGGCTTGGGATGCCCCGTCCCTCTTGCCCTTTTCACCTATTGGTGTGGGTTCTCCCCCCTACCAAGTCCCTCTGTGCCCCTTGGGGGGAGGCCTTTTCTCCTGTGGGTTGTTTTACTTTATTTGGGGGAAAAGGTGTGTGGATTGTGTGTGTGTGTGTGTGTGTGTGTTTGTATGTGTTTTTGCAGCCGTTGTTGCTGGGCCGGTTTCATTTTTCAACAGGTGCTCGTTGTGGCCCGTCCATGGTCATTGCGACTACATTAAAATCACCATATGGAGGCTTCTCAGGATACCGGTCTTGGGCTCCCCTCTGGGCAACCCCGGCAGTGTGTGGGTTGTGGGGCATCCCTTGCGGGGGCCCTCCGGGCCCAGGAAAGGTCTGGCGCCCGCTAAGCCTTCCATTAGTAAATGGATTTGACAGGCCATTGTTGGGGCCTATTCTGCCAAGGGGAAGGTTCCTCCTTTTCGTGTTACTGCTCATTCTACTCATGCTGTTGGAGCATCTTGGGCTTTTCAGCATCAGGCTTCTGTTGAACAAGTTTGTAAGGCTGCTACTTGGTCTTCTGTTCATACTTTTTCCAAGTTTTCATAAGGTTATTTTTTTTCTCATGGTTTTTCTCCCGGCTTCTTGCATAACTGCTTTTCAATGGGTAATTCCTGGCTTTTTATAGGGCCGGGAGGAGCCACAAGTCTTCTGCAGTCAACTGCGCCACCTTGTGGCGGAATACCCAGATATAATGATTAAAAGGAAACAGGCTGTGCTGTACACAGTAAAATCAATTCTACAGGTGAGTAATCACAGAATTGTATTATTTGCCCCAGCTAGAGAAAAATTGCTTACATGCTCCAGTACCAATCAAAGTGCGGACGGCTTCTCATTCCATGGTTTTTATTTTTTTTCTGCCCTTTATACATTCATTTTGCAGACATGAAGTATATACAGTAATGCATATGGAAATAAGAAAGCACAAAGTGTTAAACAAACCAAAGTGTGCTTTATATTTTAGATTCTTCAAATTCATTCTCCTTTGCTTTGATGACAGCTTTGTACACTTGGTACTCTCCCAATTATCTTTGTTAGGTACCAGGTGTCCCCAAAAATGAAACGGGTCTAATTTTTGCTCCAAAAATAGGTGCTGGGCTTATTTTCAGGAAAGGTGTCCTATAGCCAGCTGGCAAGATGGAGGCGGGAGTACAGTAGCTCCAGTACGGTACGTGCACACAGCCGGCTGGCAATCTGGGAATTCGGCCATGTGCCCTGTATGGCGTCAGGCTGGGGTAGAGCCAGCAAGCTCATTTCAATCCTGACAGACAAGCTTTCCTGCAGTGGCGTGCATAACCATCATGCAACCCATCAGCTCTGCAGAACGCCCATTGGAAGCAGCAGATTCTTACTGTACAATAACTCTACTGTACTTACTGTACTTTGATTCAGGGCCCCAGGCACAAGTTTGCTTAGAGCCCCAATAATAAGCCCGCCCCTGCTTACCTGTGTCACTTGATGTTTCCTCACTCTCCTTTACAGCTACTCCTATCCCTCTGCTGAAGCCCAGCAGCTGGATTATGAATTGTAACTAGGGCTTATTTTCGTGGGCTTATATTTTACACATTAGCAAAAAATGCTGAAAAACTTACCAGGGCTTATTTTCTGGATAGGTCTTATTTTCAGGGGAACAGGGCCTGGAATGTTTTTTTTTCCAGAGCTTTTACTCCACTGCGGTGCAATTTATGTATTAACAATAGGTTTAGGTTGGGTAATTTTGGAGGCCATGACACTGCACTCTCCTTGGTCAGATAGCTCTTATGTAGCCTTGGGTGTGTTTGTGGTCCTGCTGAAAACATAAGATGGTCCCACGAATCGCAAACCTTATGACATGGGCATGCGACTGCAGAATGCTGTGGTAGCCATGCTGGATAAAGGTACCTTGGATTTTTGAAAAGAATGTGTTTCTAGCAGAGTACCACCACACTTCCCCAATAAATCACCTACCCCTGTAATGGGATTTTTACAGGTGAGGTGCATCATTTTTCCAATGAGGTAAGGATATTTATTTTTGAATTAATTTGAATTAATTTGGAAATGGCACCCTATGATATGTGGAACGATCTGGCAAATTCTTTAGCATGGCCCATAAGGTGCCATTACACCATTCGAAAAATGAGGAACCAACCTCACCTGTTAAAATGTCCGATGACCCTTTTTTTTAGAAAATTTTTAGTGTAGTAAGTTAAAAACCTGACAAGCTGTAAGTTGTAATTCACACTGCAAGCACACCCAAAGGTAAACATTTGTTACCAAATCTTTTGCATGACCCCCAGTATGTTCAGAAATGGTGATGCCTCAGGAGTTCCCAGTTCATTTCACTGCATGCAGAAGGGGGCGTGTTACCCCAGTGCGCCCCATTTGTCCAATCAGTGGCAAAATATTAAAGATTCAGATCAGGCACAATGTATTAAAGCAGAACAAAACCCTAGTGGCATGCTGCCCCCCATCTGGGAAACCCCGATGCAAACAACTGTGGTTGCATCCCTGCATATTTGGGGTGTGCACGCGCTCTTGTGTCCAGCTATTCAGATAGGCTAGGGACGGGAGTGCTTGCGATTTAGGAGGCGCAAACAGCTATGATTGGACATGACCCCACGCATACGGCATAGGGGCGGGCAATTTAACTCGCCTCTTCCCGGTTCTACGCTGCATGCGCTGCCGCTCATCCAATAAGCACGCTCTGAGCTGCTGACTGCACGTCATCTAAGTCTTTGTCTAAGGCCAGCGGCTCCGAGTGCGCTGGCGGCCACATCCCCCACTTCCCTCTAACAAATGCCTGGCGGGGGCAAGTGCTCTGCTAGACGGATAGCGAGGATGCGGCTCGCGCATGCGCCGTTGGACCGGGAAGCAAGGGAAGTATGGCGCAACCGGGGGGGGGGGGAGGTTCACATAGCGGGGCATCCAGATTTTGGTCCACTTTAAGCGGAATATGAGGGGAGTATACATTAGGTTTTTCTCTATTTATTAGAGATGACCTTTAAACTCCAAAGCAAATGCTTAGTGCGTAAACCACTTAGACTAGTTTGTTTTTATAATTTTGTTAATTCATTCAAGGCATTTGTTCATTAAAATATCATGCAGACCTATGCACACACATGTGTGATCTATATGACCATATTAACAGAGCTGAAAATACATTTACAGTCCATTGTCATAATTCTCTCGTTTTCTGTTGTACAATGACATCCACATTTGTGCATTCCTTACTCGTATTGTTAGCACAATAGTTTCAAACTTTTGATTAATTTGTGGTGTAAGAGTTTGCTATTAGAAATAAATGATAATTCTGAATGATCCTCTGAACCATTGGCTATGATGTGACATTAGGTATACACGATTCAACCACAGAACCTGGTAAAAACAGGCATTGCAAGATGCACCCTGTAAGGCTTTCATTGTTCATTTCGGGTTGTGTTTGTTACAGGGCCCTGCATCCCACTTCTTTCAAAAGTTAAAAAATCTTCCCAAAACTAGCACTCTGCCACAATGGCCACTGTGTGTTAAGCCATAGGGCTTGAGCTAGGATAAGCAATGTGTCCTGGCAGCCTGAAAAACCCTCAGATACTGGCAATCAAGTAGATGTTTGGCCATTTTAGTTTCTATGACGAAGGGCCCTACATTTATTGTGAATGCTGACCCCTTAATGGGGACCAAATCTGGACCTAAATTCTAAGAGGTTTTGGTCATTCTCTAGGCGGCGTCCTGAGGAATGTCCCATAGTGTGCAGTCCCCCAGCCTGTGCTGCATACTCAACTAGACTAGTATAGGATCCAATGGTAGCCGTGGTCTGCAGCGGCAACCCCACTCTGCACCCCTGGCAGACCTTATGGTCAGCTAGTAGTGGTGTGCAATGTAGACCTCTCTGCTTATTGTTCCATATGACTACGGCGTGGAACTAAGTTAGTATACAGCATGGGCTGTAGGGGTGGGATCACACTGTGAGGCGAGGTTTTGGTTATTTTTAAAATAAAATATATTCACACAGTGGCTTATTTTTATGCCTAACACACAAGTCCAATTCCACATGAATCCAATTATATTCCTTAACAGCCATCCAGGAGAATTAACCCTTTCAGTGCCAAGCACGTATATTCCACGTGCTCGCTTCTACTCCACTTAAGTGCCAAGCGCGTAGAATCTACGTGCCTGACTTTCCCCCCGCTAGTTAAAAAAATAAAAATACTCACCTGACCCCTCGTTGGATCCGGCCTCGTTGGATCTCTTTAATAGGCTAACCCTAACCCTTAAAAATCCCCCCAAAAATAGGGTCCCTCCCAAGGGGGGGCCCGTTTATTTTTGGAATTTTAAGGGTTAGGGTTAGCCTAACCCTTAAAAATCCCCCCAAAAATGACATAGGGTCCCCCTCCCGGGGGTGGGACCCCAGTTTTTGGGGAATTTTAAGGGTTAGGGTTAGGCTAACCCTAACCCTTAAAAATAATTTTAAAAATGACATAGGAACAGAGTGGAGGGGCCAGCTTTTGTGGCCCCCCACCCTGCAGCCTACACAGGCTATGTGGGCTTGTAGGCTGCAGGCTGGGGGGCCACAAAAGCTGGCCCCTCCACTCTGTTCTACAAGCCCCCATAGCTGGTCCTGGGCTGGTTATGACGGGTAAGGGGGACCCTACGTGTTTTTTTTTTTTTTTTTTAAGGGTCAGGGTTAGCCTAACCCTTAAAATTCCCCCAAAAAGTGGGGTTCCCCCCCCCCCCCAGGATGGGGGATTTTTACGGGTTAGGGTTAGGCTACTTATAAGGAATCTTATAGATTCCCTGGCCGATCACCGTGGGTTTTGGGCCACTTTAAACAATTTCAGGTTCAGAGTGCAGCTGCCAATATATATTTTATTTTAAATATGTCCACAATTTTCCTTCAAAGCTCAAATGTTGTGGATCATTTGGATTAATATAGGAACTGTGAATATGAGCCTGTCTACTACTATGTACATCCTTTGGTTAGAATGTTGGCTACCCTGTGCTATTGAAAGTCTTAATAGGATGTGTGTACATACCACCAATTTTTTTTTTATTTTTTTTTTTTTTTTGTAGCATTTATCTGAAGGTAGAAGGTATGTGTCCCCCTGTTATTTACTACTGCCTCTTGATGTAAAGTGCAGCTGTAGTCTTAGCACCTATTACAGATAATTTACCTGTTTACAATCCATTTAATTGTTGAAGATGGCTTGTTGAGCGGAAATGTTTTTTTGCGACTTCTGGGTGTTTTCCTAAGAAATCCTCTGTTAAACTATGCCAAGAAGAAAGGGTCATTTTCCATGCCCAGAAGCACTCTGAAAGGGTTCTGTTTGTTCTTTAGCACGATTACACTTCATCTGAAAGATCCAGGAAGTTCTAATGACGTTGCTCTATACCTGACTAATTCATTCCGGCCTAATTGTTTTAACATTTGCTTCCTGTTCTTCCGAGCTTGGAAAGAGGGATTTTCTTCTACGCTGGAAATTGAATGATCATTATTTCTTTTTAAAACTGGTGATTTCCCAGCAGGTCAGAAGAAAAAGAAAAAAAAGAAAAAATCTTATTTATGTAGCCTTAAATTATAGATTCTGAGGAGATACAGTTGGTGTCACTGTGATGGAATATTGCTGGGCCCTAATGGGGTTCCCCTTAGGATGATGCCCCTTTTTGTACAAGGAACATCGATGGCTTTTATGTTTGAACTTCCTGTTTGCTTAAAGACAGGAAATAGATGAAAAGTCTCTGATTGGATCACAGAAAAAACTAAGATTCCAATTGCTTAACCTTTTGCTACTTTACTCCAAAACTAGATAGAAATGTTTTTGGGTGGAACTTTAAGCACCATGTGGTTTAGAGTTAAACTCAGCAAAAAAAAAAAAAAATGTTATTTTTTTCACTGAAAAAACCCATTTTTATTTTTACTAGTTGACGCCACACCAAATTAAAAAACATCGAAATAAACCGTACTCCCCTGTGACGTTCCGGAGGGCCCTCAAAGTCCTGGTACTGGCAGCTTTAGCAACCAACCCGCTGGCATCTGGAGTCTGTCTGCCACGGAGAGACCATGACTCCCCCTGCATGGGGCTGTTAATGACTGTGGATATATAGTCTGGTCATTCCTCTCCGTGCCCCTCCCCTCCTATACTAGATATACGCAGATATACTAGGAACAGGTTTTAGAAGGTGTAATCCGTTTAATATAAGGGCACTGTACATGCCAAGCGAAGAGAGAGAGAATATGGTGGAATGCAGAAATGAAGTTCATTGGCTGCTGGGTAACTATATGGTAGTTGCTAGAGCAACGACTTGCTGTAGCTACAGGAGCAGAATAAAAGCCATGTGCACACACGAGTTACCATATAAGCAGTTTATTTGCTCCATATATATATTTTTTTCTGCTTCATATGTGTATGTGCTGCATTATGTTGCAGGATACACTTGATGTAAAAAGAAATATAAATTATGGGAACTCACCTTGCACAACATAATTTGTGCTGTTTTTAGCTATATTTCAGTTTTCAGACACGTTTTGTTGTATTTCTGACCGATCCAACTTGCTTCATATTGTGAGCTAGTAGGGCAGCTTTTGATAGAGCATGGGTGGAAGCCCCTTAATAGTTAAAATGAACATTTCTGGCTGGCTGCTAAACACATACAATTTAGGTGCCATGCTTCTTTGACTTATTACTAGGGTGGATCTCCAAAATGATATGTCATACACCAGGAATCCAAAAACAAATTTTATTAGTTGTACAGAGCAATATGATTACAATTCATGGTCGAGACATTTCCTGGAAATACTTTACTCCCGAGCTATACACTCAACACACTTATTAAAATAATTGCACCTCTGGAGGCCACCACCTAGTTGATACACGTCAAGAATTGTGAAGACCTTTAACCATTATACTTAGTCAACGTTTTATTTTCCATAGCAACATAGCAGACTGGCAGGAACACTCATTCGATACAAGTGAAGTGGCTTGGTTTCTAATACTGCTGTCTCCATTTCGGCTGATGGCTGCTCAATAGTGTTAAGCTTTGGCTTCCACTTACTACCTACTAGAAGTTACCAAGAAAATGTTCTCAACATGTAATCAACACCTAAAGCAGATGGAATACATTTATTTACAGAAATGTACTATAATAATGTGTTCCTGTGCACTTATATAAAGGCTTATGCAGGTATATTTGTGCGAATAAATTGGGGTGGAACCTCATTTGCAAGGAATACATTTTTTCATAATTGAACCCAACAGTATAAATCAAAGGAGTTTGAACAGGGCTGCTTATGCCAAACAAAGCAAAGCTGTGTGCTAAATACATTGAGAAATGTAAACATGTGGACAATTTAGATTGGATTCTCTTTGAGCTTCAGTGATCCTCAATGCTGATTATTATCTTACTAGATCAGTGTTTAGTCCATTTAAAAGTAAATTTTCAGGCATATTACCAAAAAAGCCATACTCTCCCATGGAGCCCATCGCTCCTAGTATACAACTGCAGCTGATCACGGGATCCAGGTCCATCGACACCTGATCGATTGCACATCTCTTCCTGTTTCTCAGATGCACGCCTCCATGCACTGCAATGGAAAAGGGCGTGTGAAAAAAACAATTACCTTTCCGTTGAAGTGAATGTTGAGGGGCATGGCAGCTTACAGTGATGAGGCTGGGGGCTTCTCTGCGTTGGAGAAACAAGAAAAGACCTGGATCCAGCGATCAGGTTAGAGCTGCAGCTGCATGCTAAGAGCGATGGGCTGCGTAGGAGAAAAAGTGAGCTTGAAAATCGTCTTTAAAGAACAACGGTGGGAGGTTAAAAAACAAAAAAAATAACAAAACACTTTGCCACTTTACCATCCGGCACTGCCATTGGCCCTTCAGCAGCAGTTACAAAGAGGCTTCACAGTCAGCAGGTTAATGGGCTGGAAAGCACAAGCAGTGGAGTGGAGGTTGCTACCATGGGGGAGGGTCCAGAATGGGGGGGTTACTATGAGAAGTTAAATTAACCTCATACATATCGGGGTCCAAAACATAAAGAAAACAGGCACATGATGTGATTAGAGTTGTTTAAGGTTACTTAATTGCCATTTAATGATCTGTTGCCACAAATTGCTGACAGTTAACAGTGTTAAGGCAATGATTCTGGGCACTAAGGTCTTGTTGCTCTGAATGGATTGTCAAGTAAACTTTGGTTTTCTGGCAAAACATCTGGAAAAGACATTTATCTGTACAGCTGCCACAAAATGGCAGTTGACATTTACATGCCGCTTGCAAAAACATAAAGCGTATGCTGTGTAGGGCAGCATTGTGTAAGCTTGCCACAACTTTGACCTTAAATTCTTGAGGCTATGTATTCCAAATCCCACACTTACTGTTCCTAGACCAAATATGTTATAAAAACATTTCCTCGGCCCAGATGTACCGAAGGGTTAAATGAAACCCTGAAGTTCTAGCCCTTTTTGCCTTTGCATGTGTAAGCCTGCTTCCGGTGTTCTTGGAGGCTGACAAAGAACAGATCTATCATAATATAACTACCTTTCCCACGTGTGCACTAGATCAACAACTGTCAAAGTTAAGAAACAATTTCCTTTTTTCAGAGTAGTTCCTGCCAGTTGCTATAAACTTGCTTTCTTCAACTGGTTATGGGTGTTTATCTTAGAACGTGACAAGGAGCCCTGTATCCAGTGCAGAGTGGAGGAGGATGCCTCCTGGAACATCTCAGTTCCTCTAATATATCTTTGTGCTTTAACCACAAATTGGAAAATCTTGCTGGAACAAATGTCACTAAATATTGTAAAGTTGTAGTATTATACCACATAAGGAAACCTGGAGATAAGAATAAGTAAAGTCAAATATTCCAAAATAAAAATTTAGTTAGTGCTTGTTACTGTTGTGCTGTTTATCCTGTCCAGTAGGTGTGGATATACTGGCTAAGACCTGTACTTGGGACCTGCGTTATGTGTAAGAGGGTTCTCAGGAAGAAGGGGGTTTGCTATGGGGATACCACCTCTTACAGTGCATAAGCTATTATTTAGCAGCTCGCCTCATCATGGTTGCGCTTTCCCCTCCCGTCGGAATGCAGCTGCTCCTGGAGTTAAAAACAAGGAATAGTGGCACACCCCCGGAATTCCTTTGCCCTAGACCACCAATCATAGGGCTAGGCTGGCGGTCTGGTGGTAGCAAAAGCACACCAGTATCATGCAGCCTGTGCTATTACAACCTGCTCCAATTACACCTTTCTGCGCCCCCCCCCCCCCCGGCGTGCAGTGACCACAATTAGTATATGAATCACAGTCATGTTTAATTAGTTGATTGATGAGGCAGAGATGAGATGGTGGGACAGGGATAGATGGGGCTGAGTTGGGGCAGTGGGACAGGATTGGTTAAGGTAAAGAGCCAGAGAAACAAAGTTTATACCTTGCAATGCCACTACCGCCTGTGCAGTACTTCATATTGCAATGCTAGGTGCCAGGGAGCCATGACACTGGCAGGGAGACTAAGCACTACATCACTGATCAAGTAAAGGGGGCAGCGCTGAGCATGGCAACACAGGAGCAACTGAGTGCAGGGCTGTCAGGGCAGGGGTCCAGAACCCTGGTGCCGAGGTCCATTCGAACCCCGCTCCGCCAGTTGAGTGCCGCTGCAATAGAGCCTGCACCCCTTCCCTTTACTGTTAATCATCAGACTTTAGGGGGGATAGAGGGGGAGAAGAGCCATGGTGATGAGAATGCCCATGTCTGACAGACCCCGCCATTATGCTAGTTATTATGAGGCATCACAGAGCCAAGGATTATGCCCACATATTTCGAAAGAGAAATCATAAGGTGAAACTGTAAACCTTGATATTCCAAGTATGTCACACACCCCGCTTCCAATATTCATGACATATGGGTTATAACCAATAGAGGGCGAACTTCTGCAGATATGACAGGAAAAAAAGGAGCCCCTCCCGGTCCATAAATACCTGGGACCTCCCACACATTACCCAGTAATCGTATCTGCAGGACGGCGAGCAAGTCCGAAGATGGCTGTGTTCTTACTTGCAGGTAAGCTGGGTTCACACCCGGCCAACTTTGTCCCTATTTCTGCCCGGACCTTTTTTTTATTAATCCCCTATGCCTCCCAGCCTTGGCTGTAGGTCCGGGCGAGGGTAGGCTACACCTCAGCAGGTGTAATTATGGGAGCCATGCTCCCCCGTGAGACCCCATATTAAGGGGTAGGCGGTATCCAGGTTTGGTGATCCTGGTTCGGGATGCCCCGTCCCTGTTGTCCCTTTTCTACCATGTAGTATGGGATCCCCCCTCTCCGGGTCTCCCTGTTCCCCTCAACTGGGGGGGGGGGGGGGTGGCCCCTTTTCGCTTTTGCTAATTTTGTCAGTGTGTGTGCGTCTGTACTGTTCACAGTATGCACTGGCTGCACGTTGGATGGCCATTGTGGCGGGGAGAGCTTCTCCCCCTCCTGTCTGCTCGGGCAGGTGGCGGTGCCGGGCGATCGGCGCGCTCGTGGCGGCCTGCCCCCCCTGTTCTGGCGCCATTGTGGAGCCCAGCCACTTGCTGGGATCCGCGTTCCTTGTCTGATTGGGAAGGGGGCGGGGCCAGGCGCGGCGCGTGATCTGCGCTGGCCCGCCCTTCCTCTCCCTCTTGTCCTTGTGACTGCGTGGACTGACTCCATTCCTCGGCTGTGAGTACATTGCTTTGCCTGTTATGTGCCCCATTATTATGCGGTGGGGCAGTTTCCGTGCTATATTTATATATATATTAGACATGTTTATATTGCTTGTGTGTGTGGCTTTGCTTGTCATGTGCCTTTCTTATGGGGTCCCTTCTCATTGTGTCTTTCAGGAAGATTCCCTATCCGCATAATAAAAGGGGGTTCTCCCGGTCCTAGGGTCCCTTGGATAAATTGGGGTCTTACAAATCCTCCCACTAGGGACTTAAAGGGGCATTCCGGGTAGCTTAATTAGCGTAATTAACTCTGGTCCTTGCGACTACCATTAAAATCACCATATGGAGGCTCCCCAGGATACCGGGCTCGGGCTCCTTTCGGGGCAATCCCGGCAGTGTGTGGGTTGTGGGGTATCCCTTGCGGGGGATAATGTACTGGTTTGCATACCATGTGCTCAGCAGGCCATAATGCGGCAGTCGGGGTCCCAGGCGTCTGGGTCAGTGCCGCCGGTCTCGTCACCTACTCCACCCCACCTGATCCGTACCCCAAGTGACACCGTCATTAGCAGGGAGTCGCAATCTGATGTGTGTGCTAGATTGGCCGACATCGAGAAATTGATTTCTAGCTCTGCGGCCAGAAAGGCCCCGGCTAAGAGGAGACGGTTCTGGGTTTTGAGGATTATGATTCCCTTGACGGGTCTGACTATTCCCCACTCAAGGAGGGGGAATTGTTTGCTGAATCTGATACTGAGGATCAGCAGTTTTTTGATGCTGGGCAGGAGCATGGGGATACCCCCTGGATTCTGGCCCATTTATTTTAGGTGCTGGCCATTTCTCCTCCGGCGGAGGAGGGACCTCTAAGCCTCGATTGGAGTTCCCAAATCAGAAGCATTTTGACAATCTGATTCTTAAAGAATGGGAAAGGCCTAGCCGGCTTCCTGGTGTTCCTCAGGGATGGGATCGGAAGTATCCCTTTCCGGTGGACGCGGTTAAGCGCCGCTCCCGAAGTCGATGCGCCCGTTCTGGGATTGTCCAACACATCTGTTGTGCACTCTCCAGACGCCACCACGCTAAAGGATGGTGAGGATCGACGTATTGATCAAATGGCATGTCATGCCTTTGCCAGCGTAGGTTCGGCCTTGCGGCCTGTTTGTGCTTCAGCGCTCACAGTTGTGGCTACCAGGTCTGTGATTAGGGGCCTGTTGAGTGGTTCCCAGCTTGACCCAGCCAGTGATGAATTTGCAGCACTTTCGCGGTGTGAATTGTTCATGACCTTTGTCTTGTCTTAGCCTTGGATGACACAATATGCATGTGTAGCAGAGCCTCAGCGTTGCTTGTGGCTATACGCCGATCAGTCTGGTTGCGCCAGTGGGCGGCTGACTCTGCGGCTAAGAAGTCACTTACAGGGCTACCCTTCTTGGGTATAAGGCTTTTTGGAGATAAATTGGATTCGGTAGCGAAAGGAGGAAGGCTACCACAACGTAAGAAGCAACGTCGCTCCTTTCGGGGGGCAGGCTCCTTTAATCCTTCCTTTCGCTGTGCCAGAGCAGACAGAGAAGCTACCTACTCTACCTTCAGAGGTGACTCCTGGGGCAGAGGCAGAGGACGGGCTCGTCCAGGACCTACCTGGGGTTCCAAGCCCGCTGCCAAGCCAGCTCAGCATTGAGGGGACGGCTACGGCACTTCATCCAGGTCTGGGCCCGGGAGGTCACAGACGAGTGGACCTTGGAAATGGTCTCTTCCGGTTACAAACTGGAGTTCGAGTACCGGCCTCCTCCCAGATTCATCTGTTCTCTGGTTCCCTCAGATCCCCGGGCTGCGCAGCGGCTCCTGTTGGCAGTGCAAAATCTTCTGGACATGGAAGTCATATGCCCGGTGCCCTTCTCAGAGAGAGGCCGGGGCTACTATTCCAACCTTTTCACGGTACCCAAAAAGGTTGGCTCCTTGAGACCCATTCTGGATCTGAAGCTTCTCAACAGTTTCATCAGAACCAAGTTCCGCATGGAGACTCTGCGCTCAGCCATCAATTCTCTTCGTCAGGGGGACTTCATGACGTCCATGGACATCAAGGATGCTTATCTCCATGTACCGATCTTCCCAGCACACCAGAGATTTCTCAGGTTTGTGGTGGGAGATCAGCATTTTCAGTTTGTGGCTCTTCCGTTCGGACAGACCTCGGCACCACGGGTGTTCAGCAAGGTGCTGGCGGGGATTATGGCCCTTCTCAGAGCCCAGGGTATTCGCATTGTGCCGTATCTGGACGACCTTCTCATTACGGCATCCTCTCTGACAGGCGGAGCTAGACACCAGGACGGTGGTGACAACGCTGGAGAGGTTCGGCTGGGTGATCAACCACCCCAAGTCTTCTTTCTCCCCATCAAGGGAGATTTCTTTTCTGGGCATGATTCTGGATACCATTCAGACCAGGGTGTTCTTGCCTCTGTCGAAAGTGAAGATGATTCTGGACCTGATCCGTCTTCTTCTGTCCAACCCGCGTCCGTCTATCCGGCTAGGGATGAGGTTGGTGGGGTTGATGGTGGCTTCCTTCGAGGCAGTTCCCTTTGCTCAGTTTCACATGAGATCGCACCAGCTCCATCTACTGTTGGGTTGGGACAGATGTCCTCTGTCATTGGATCAGTCATTTCGGATGTGGCTGGAACCAATGAATCTTTTGAGGGGCAGGTCTTTTCTGACCCCTTGTTGGGAGACGGTCACCACGGATGCCAGCCTGTCGGGCTGGGGGGTTTCTGGAAGGAACATCAGTTCCAGGGGCTGTGGGGTCCTCGGGAGACTCACACCGCCATCAATGTCTTGGAGCTGAGAGCTATTCGGTTGGTACTGTCACGCTTGACGCATTACCTCCAGGGTTTACCGGTTCAGGTTCGATCGGACAATCGGACTGCGGTCGCTTACATCAATCACCAAGGAGGGACTCGCAGCAGGGGTGCCTTCAGGGAAGTTTCTCTGATTCTTGCATGGTCGGAGAGCAATGTCCCATGCATCTCAGCAGTGTACATTCCGGGAGTGGAAAACATGGAGGCGGACTCCCTAAACGGGATCCTCTCGCCGAGGGGAATGGTCTCTCGACCACATGGTATTCTGGTCCCTTTGTCACAAGTGGGGGATTCCGGAGGTGGATCTCTTTGCCTCACGTCACAATCACAAGCTTCCTGCATTTGTGTCTCTGTCTCAGGATCCTCTGGCCCTGGCAGTGGACGGCATGTCTCTTGCCTGGAGGGATCTGGGGTTCCTGTAACTGTTTCTCCCTTCTCCATGGTAGGCAAGGTGGTGCGCAAGCTGTCCCAAGAGGGTGCGCCAGCAATTATGGTGGCCCCAAGGTGGCCAAGATAAATTTGGTTCTCAGACGTCATACTGCTGGCGGTAGATCAGTACAGATTGCCTCTGTTTCCAGATCTGATCACTCAAGGTCAACTTCGTTACCCCAATTTACAAACGCTGGCTTTAACGGCGTGGCTGCTGAAGCCTCCATTCTAAAGGAAGAAGGTTTGTCTGATGCTGTGATTCAGACACTTGTCAGGGCTAGGAAGAGATCTTCCTCTAACATCTACTACAGGACTTGGAGGTCCTATATTGATTGGTGTGAGGCTAGGGCATTGCCTTGCAGAGTGTTTTCGATTCCTAGGATTTTGGATTTTCTTCAACACGGTCTGGATTGGGGTTCCAGCTTAGTACCTTGAAAGGGCAGGTCTCTGCCCTGGCGGTCTTCTTTCAAAGGTCCTTTGCTCTTCATCCTTTGGTTAAGACCTTTTTCCAGGGGGTCACTCATGTGTGGCCCCCTCGAAAGCCTTTGTTGCCTGTTTGAGATTTGAATTTGGTTCTGTCGGCCCTCCAGGGGCCTCTCTTTGAGCCGGTGCAGGATGTTGCACTTTCTATGCTCACTCAAAAGGTTGCCTTTCTGGTGGCTATTACCTCTGTTAGACGTGTCTCTGAGTTGGTGGCTCTGTCGATTCAGGCTCCTTACTTTGAAAGACATCAGGACAAGGTGGTCTTTCGCTTTAAGCCAGATTTCCTTCCTAAGGTGGTTTCTGCCTTCCATCTCAATGTGGTTCTCCCTTCCTTGTGTCCTAAGCCTAGCAATGACAAGGAGGGGGTTTTGCACTCTTTGGATGTGGTTCATTGTGTGAAGTACTATTTGGTGGCTACTTCTCCCTTTCGTAAGACGGACGCCTTGTTCGTGGTGCCCTCCGGGCCCAGGAAAGGTTTTGCGCCCGCCAAGTCTACCATTAGTAAATGGATACGTCAGGCCATTGTTGGGGCCTATACTGCCAAGGGGAAGGTTCCTCCTTTTCAGATCACTGCTCATTCTACTCGTGCTGTTGGGGCTTCCTGGGCTTTTCAGCACCAGGCCTCTGTTGAACAAGTTTGTAAGGCTGCTACCTGGTCTTCTGTTCATACTTTTTCCAAGTTTTATAAGGTTGATGTGCGGGCCTAAGCGGATGCTGTTTTTGGCCGCAAGGTTCTACAAGCTGCAGTGGTTTAAATTGTGGGTTATTGCATTTTTGGGATCCTCACTCTTGTTGGACACTGCTATTGGATGTCCCATATGTCATGAATATTGGAAGCGGGGTGTTTGACATACTTGGAATAATACCATTTTGTGATTACTCACCTGTAAAATGGGTATTACAAGTATGTCACACACCCTGCTTCATCCCGCTTTTATTGTATTCTGGATCCTTTATATGGTGAACCTTTTATTGTTTATTTTTTTTGTATTTGGCTCTTCCTGGTCCCCTTACTGCATTACACTGGGTAATGTGTGGGAGGTCCCAGGTATTTATGGACCGGGAGGGGCTCCTTTTTTTCCTGTCATCTCTGCAGAAGTTCGCCCACTACTGGTTATAACCCATATGTCATGAATATTGGAAGCGGGGTGTGTGACATACTTGTAATACCCATTTTACAGGTGAGTAATCACAAAATGGTATTTTCTCATCCATTTCATTTAAAAATGGAAAACCATTTAGGACCGTGGCAAACGTAGTCCAACACAAGGTTTTTGCCTTCTGCATCCCTTGAATCCTTATGAAAAGATATAACTTTCTATTCAACATTGCAGAAATGTCATTTCACTGGTGCCGGGTATCAGTGACGCCAATTGTCACTGCAGTTGCAACTTATTATTGATGTCTTCCTGGTCAATAGCCCTGCCTGGTGTTGTCACAAAACTGCAATGATGATACTGTTCCTTTAAAAAAGAATCCTACATCTCCAAAACGGAGATTAGAATGGTAATTAAGAGCCATTCCGATTCTACTGCCAGAGACCTGGAGCTAATACGGTTAATACAAAAGGCTTATTTATGTCCCTACTAATAAAATGTACTTGTTTAACATAACAGAAATAACTGTTCAGTCACATCCGAAAATTGCTGTTTTTCCTTTTTGGATGTTGCGTAACCATGGTTGTTAGTTACTCTGTGTTCTGGAAGTAGCTGTGTTGGCATGTAACTTGCATGAACGTCCAGCCGTAAATTTAAGCTTGGACATCATACAGGACATTTCTCTGACTCCACTCCAACCTCTAGTCAATTGTAAATCCTTTCAGCACACGATCTTACAAATAAATTAATAGTTGCACCCAAGAATATAATTTAATATTAGAAATCATAGAATAACACCCGCCAGAGGACTTGAACCTATGTACTTCTGCTTTCAAAGTCCTTCAAAGCACAGATTCCACACTGTTCTTATTTGTACAGATCTGGTGGGATGATGCAATGTGTAACCTACCAAGTTGTACAGCATGCTATGTAATAGTTTCTCATTTTGAAACCGGAAATACAGCGATGGTGTTTATTTCACTGTACTGTAAATTATACTTATCACTGTACAAGTCCTATAGCTTAGTTTTACATCTTGGTCTCCTCCGGGGCTGTTAACCCTTTAAGTGCCAAGCACGTAACACCTACGTGCTGGCTTGTCAAGGACCTAAGTGCCAAGCACATAGGTGTTACGCGCTTGACTAAATAAATAAATACTAACCTGACCCCTCGTTGGATCCGGCTGGGTCTCCTCTTTAATTTGGTGCCATCCGATCCCCTGTGGGGGCTCGGATGGCTCCAGGGGAGCCCCCGGAATAGTGCCCCCCCCCGCTTCGGCAGCAAAAATGTAAAATAAAAATGACATTTACTTACCTGTGGCCGGTCTGCCTCCCGACGGGTCTCTTCTTCACTGGGGGGGCCTCCGATCGCCCCCCCCCAGCCTCTTCCGTGGGGAGGAGAGGGCAGAAATCGCCCCCCCCCACTTCCTGCATCGCGACTGCATCATTGTGATGTCACCAGCAGCCGGCTTCATAATACCGACACCCGAGACTCTGAATCAGTCTGCTCGGGTGCTTGGAGGAGAGAGGTAGGGAGGGGGAGAGGGCTGTGATCGCCGCCCCCCCCCCCCAGGCTCTCTCCTCCAAACACCCGAGCAGACTGTCAGCTGTCATTGCAGATTGCCGGGGACAGAGGATCGGAGTAAAAAAAAAAAAAATTAATGTCATTTTTTTTCTTATGTGTCAGTGTGTTTATTTTTACATTTAACCCCTTGTGAACTGTTAAGGTGTCCATGAGACCCCTGTACCAGTTCACAAGGCTGGGGGCTGGCAAGTTACCTGCGGCTAGCGGGTGACTTGCCATTAACCCCCGGCACCCCTATTACCTGCCACCCCAAAACCCAGGGGGGGGGGGCAGAAGAGCCCGGGCCCACATAGGCTATGTGGGCTTGTAGGCTGCAGGGTGGGGGGGCCACCAAAGCTGGCCCCTCCACTCTGTTCCTACAAGCCCCCATAGCTGGTCCCGGGCTGGTAATGCTGGGTAAGGGGGACCCCATTTCATTTTTGGGGGGGGATTTTTAAGGGTTTTTAACCCTTAAAATTCCAAAAAAAAATTGGGTCCTCCCGCCTGGGAAGGAAGACCCTATGTCATTTTTTTTTTAATGAACCCCTTATGTTCTGTCGCCCAGCAGCTATAAAAAGGCTTCCAGCTGCAGCAGGAGAGTAGAAGCCAGATTGATCAGCGTGGGACACAGGGATGGATGGGAGGTAAGTATTAAAAAGTATTAAAAAAATAAATAAATAAATATTTTTTCTGCTTGTTTCTGTGTTTTTTTTTTTTTTTTACACTTAACCCCTTTGTGAACTGGTAAGGGATCCATGAGATCCCTACACCAGTTCACAAGGCTAGGGGCTGGCAAGTCACCTGCGGCTGCGTTAACCCCCGGCACCCCAATTACCTGCCTCCCCAAAGCCCGGGGGGGGGGGGGTCAGAAGAGCCAGGGCCATGGCTATGTGGGCTTGTAGCCTGCAGGGCTCCCTTGCACCTTGTTCTACAAGCCCCCATAGCTGGTCCAGGGCTGGTTATGATGGGTAAGGGGGACCCTATATCATTTTTTGGGGGAGTTTTAAGGGTTTTTAACCCTTAAAATTCCCCATAAAATGGGTTCCCCCCCCCCCAGAAGGAGGGACCCTGTGTCATTTTTTTTTAAATTAACCCCTTATGTTTATTGTGTGGATAGTAGTAGTATTTTATTTGTAAATGTTATAAAGTGCTATTTTCAATTTGGGGGGGTCTCCTGGGCAAGGATGGGGGGGCTACCGATACAACGTGGTACCGTTGTAATAGGGATTGGTTTTCTCTAATAAAGTAAATGTTTTATTTAAAATAAAGGAGACAATTGTCTAAAAAATATTTATATTCTTGGTGTGCCACACACCCCGCTTCACCTTTAATTCTTCACGATTGGGTTACTCACCGCCAGGTGACGCTGTTGCAGAGAGGAAGTCTTGTAACGAGCCCCCTTCCGGCCTATATATACCTGGTACCTCCCATTTATCACCAGTGTTTTTCTCTCTGCATGACGACAAGACAGAAGGTTGGAGTCTCCTGCTTGCAGGTAGCCGGGTCTTACCCCGGCACCCCCTTTTTGGTCTATTTCTGCCCGGCTTTGATTGTTTGTTACCTTTGTGGTTAAATGGAAGCCTCCCAGCCTAGGCTGCTCACTGGGCAATTGGTAGACGGCACTATAGGTGCCTAGGAGCTTATCTCCTCCGCTCGACCCCCTGTTTTGGGGGCAATGCGGCTATCCGGCATGGTGATCCGGAGGTGGGATGCCCCTGTCTCGAGGGTCCCCTTGGCCCCTTGCTCTCCCGTTTCGGCCCCTTCTCCCTTCACTATGGGGGGGGGGGTAGAGGGATGTGTATTGTGTGTATGGTTTACTGTATGTTCATGTGTTTACTTATTTTCAACGTTGGTCAGGCTGCACCGCAAGCGAGTGTGCGTGTGGCCTGACTTAGATTTCTCCTTATATGGCAGTCTCTGTTATGCGGGCTGCTGCTGCTGGCCTGTAGGGCCCGAGCTTTGGGTTAGCTTTAGGGGTGACCGGGGCGGGCTGTACGATGTCAGGCTGCCTGCGCCCTTCTCAGTTTATTCAGCTCCCCCTCCCCCCTCCCCTTGTCTCCTTTGTTTTAAACGGCCGCCGCTTGGCGGGCCACGTGTTTATATTTGGGGGCAGCACAGGCTGCCTAGGATCTCTGGCTCCCCCTCCCCCCTTCTCCTTTTTACTGAGGGCTTGTTAGCCCTCTGGCTGCTTTGGCACCGCCGTTCGGCGGGCCGCACTGTTCAAATTTGGCGGGGGGGGGGCGGGGCCCGGAGTGGGGGCGTGGTCCGGCGGCGCGTCGTTTACCGGCCCCAGCCGCACTTCCTTCCTGTTTATCAGGAGGCGGCGTGCGGGGCTCCCAGCCGCATATGTGTGCTGCTGCTGCTACTGCTGCCCGCTCCGCCGCTTCTTCCGTTTCTGCGAGCTCTGCGCTACGGCTCCCACTGCTGCCACTGCCGCCTTCGCTGACATTTGCTGCCTGTCTTCCACCACTTCCATGGTCGAGTGCTGGGCTTTTGTAAGCCTTACTTGGGCAGGTAAGCGGCCTCACCTGGCGTGGGGCCGTCTATTTTTTATGGTGTTTGTCTGTTTATTTAAAAAAAAATAAAATAAAAGTAAAATGTTTAATGGAGAAATACTTTTATTTAAAAAAAAAAAATAAAAAGGAGGAAAATCAGAGGCCAGTTTTCTTAGCCTCTTCAAAGCACTCTGGTGCTGTGTATGTATGTTATATTACATGTTGCCATTGGTTTCTGGGGGTCTTACTGTTGGTTTGTTTCTTCTCCACACATCCTGGGATTCCCTCAATACAGTGGCCTCCCGGTTCTATTTTGCCTGGCTAGTCCTTTCTTTTCCTCCAAATTGGAACATATTTATATATATATATATTAAAAAAATATATATATATATATTTATTTATACTATTATTTTAAGGGGATCTTTATTATAAATTAAATCCTCCCTCCCGGGACATTAACATAAAGGGGCATCCCGGGTGGCTTATGCCTTAAACTCAGGATTTTGCGAATACTATAAATCACCATATGGAGGCTTCCGATAATACCGGAAATGGTTCTTCTGGGCCATCTAGGGTGTGTGGAGGCTGTGGGACTCCGCTCCCAGGCAATGATGTTTTTGTATGCATTCCTTGTGCAAGGCAGAATATTGCGCGTCAGTCCGTTGCTCCGGCTGCTGGCTCTTCGCAACTTCCATCATCCCCTACCCCTCCCTCCCTGTTCCGGACCCCGTGTGACATTGTCAAAGGTGGGGATTCGCAATCCGAGGTGTCTGCACGGTTAGCCAACCTCGAGAAGATAATTTCCGTTAAAGCAGGGTTAAAGGCCACTGCGAAACGGAAACACCTTTCTCCTGTACCTCCGGCTTCACAGGATGAAGTATGTGAACCTATAGTTTGGTCCGATTGCTCCCTGGACGAGGAGGGAGAATTCCTGGTGGAGTCAGATGAGCCTGCAGATCAGCTTGAGGTTGATGCTATTGGCGATTTGTCTGCGGCGGTTTCCCTTGACACCCCCTCCATTCTGGCTCAAATGTTTGAAATTTTGAATTTAGATCCGCCTGAGGCCGTCACCCTGCCAAAGGGTCATTTGTTTAATGTGCCTCAGCCGCGTTTGGTTTTTCCTAGACAACACCACTTTGAGAGGGTTGTGCTTAAGGAATGGGAACATCCCACGCGGTTAACTGGAATTGCTTCCAATTGGGAGAAGCGTTATCCCTTTACGCCAGAATTGGTGAAGCTTTGGTCGGTTCCTCCTGACGTCGATACCCCTGTGCTAGGGCTCTCCAGCACGGCTATGGTGCAGTCTGCTGAGACCTCTGCCCTTAAGGATGGTGAGGATCGTCGGATTGACCAGTACGCTCGCCATGGTTTTAGTTATGCCGGGGCAACGATGCGCCCGGTGTGTGCTTCGGCGCTTCTTCTATTGGCGGTTAGATCTGTAATTCAGGGTCTGTGTGTGGATCTTGATCCCACTTGCAAGGAGTTTACTGCTCTCAGGCAGTGTGAGTCTTTTGTTTCCTATGTTCTGTCCGCTCAGGACGATGCGCTGGCTATGAGTAGCAAGACAGCGGCAATGCTGGTGGCTATTCATCGGGCAGTATGGCTGCGCCAGTGGTCGGCGGACGTAGCTTCTAAAAAGGTGCTCACAGCTCTCCCCTTTTTGGGATTGCGACTGTTTGGTGATAAAATTGATTCAGTTGCAAAAGGTGGTAAAATGCCGCAACGTAAGAGGCCTCATCGTCCCTTTCGGGGGGCAAGTTCTGGTAGGCCTTCCTTTCGGGGATTCAGAGCGGGTAGGGGGGCTTCCTTTCCCGCTACCAGAGGTGCAGGTTGGACTCGGGGGAAGGGCCGTGGCCGCCCCGCACAGTCCTGCGGCACCAAGCCCAAGCCTGCCGGTAAGCCCGCTCAGCAATGAGGGGCTGCCCTCACCCGTGCGGGTGGGGGGACGATTGCGACACTTCTCCCAGGTTTGGGACCAGGAGATTCCGGACAGATGGATCCGGGAGGTAGTGTCGTCCGGTTACAAGCTGGAATTCGAGTCTCGCCCTCCTTCACGGTTCTTTCGGTCTCGGGTGCCTATCGATCCTTTGGCCGCACAGGGGCTCCTGGCGTCGGTAAGGAATCTGTTAGAAATGGCGGTCATCCGGCCGGTACCGTGCTTAGAGATGGGCCTCGGCTTCTACTCCAATCTTTTCGCAGTCCCCAAAAAGGATGGGTCGGTTCGTCCCGTCCTGGACCTGAAACTCAACAAGTTCATCCGTTTTCGGAAGTTTCGCATGGAAACTTTGCGTACGGCCGTCGGTTCCCTTCGGCAGGGGGACTTCATGACGTCCATAGACATCAAGGATGCTTATCTTCATGTTCCCATCTGCCACGCTCATCAGCGTTTTCTTCGATTCGTGATGAAAGATCAGCATTTTCAATTCGTGGCACTTCTGTTTGGCCTTACCTCGGCTCCAAGAGTGTTTACCAAGGTTCTGGCAGGGGTGATGGCCATTTTCAGATCTCGGGGCATTCGGGTCGTACCTTATTTGGACGACCTTCTCATCATGGCTCAGTCACTCAATCAATCGGAGACAGACACCAGGATGGTGGTCTCCACGCTGGAAAGCTTTGGTTGGGTGATCAACTTCCCCAAGTCCTCCCTCGCTCCGGCCAGGGTAGTGTCCTTTCTGGGGATGCAGTTGGACTCTCTTCAACACAGAGTGTTTCTCCCCCAGTCCAAAATTCATCTGATTCAGGAGTTGGCTCGGGTCCTATTTTCCAATCCTCGGCCGTCCATCCGTCTGGGGATGAGGCTGGTAGGTTTGATGGTCGCCTCTTTCGAGGCAGTTCCTTTTGCTCAATTTCACACGAGGACGCTTCAGCTTTATCTGTTGGCATCCTGGGACCGGCAGCCTCGGTCGCTGGATCAGCCCTTCCACTTGTCCTCCCGGGTCCGGCAGTCCCTCCAGTGGTGGTTGGTCTCGGCCAATCTCGTGAGGGGCAGGTCCTTCCTGACCCCTCTTTGGGAAATTGTCACCACGGACGCCAGTCTTTCGGAATGGGGCGGATTCTGGAAGGAGCTTCAGTTCCAGGGGCAATGGGGACCTCAAGAGGCCCACTTACCCATCAAGAACCAGGAAGCGGACCGGTTGAGCAGGGGCTCTCCCCGTCTGGGAGAATGGGCTCTCCATCCTCAGGTTTTTCGCTCACTGTGTCTCCGATGGGGGACACCGGAGGTGGACCTGTTTGCCTCTCGTCACAATCACAGGCTCCCGAACTTTGTGTCGCTCTCCCGGGATCCTCTGGCTCTGGCAGTGGACGCCATGTTCCTGAGCTGGGGGGATCTGGGATTTCTATACCTGTTTCCTCCGATACCCATGCTGGGCAGGGTGGTTCGGAAGTTGGCTCTGGAAAGGGTGTCCGCCGTTCTCGTGGCCCCAAGGTGGCCAAGGCGAGTGTGGTTCGCAGACATCGTTCGGCTGGCAGTGGACCAGTTCGTTCTGCCTCTTCGGCCCGATCTGCTCACTCAGGGTCGGTTGTGTTACCCCAATTTACCAGCGCTGGGGTTGACGGCCTGGCTGCTGAAACCTCCATCTTGAAGGAGGAGGGTCTTTCTGACTCAGTCGTTAAGAAAAAGGTCTTCTTCTATCATCTACTATAGGACTTGGAAAGCCTATATCGCTTGGTGCGAGATTAGATCTTTTCCTTGTAGGGTCTTCTCGGTCTCCAGGATTCTGGAGTTTTTACAATCTGGGCTGGACTCTGGTCTTCAGCTAAGTACTTTGAAAGGGCAAGTTTCTGCCTTATCTATCTGTTTTCAGAAGCGTTTTGCGCTTCTTCCTTTAGTTAAAACTTTTTTCCAGGGGGTTACGCATGTGCGGCCTCCCAGGAAACCATTACTCCCAGTTTGGGATTTGAATTTGGTTCTTTCTGCTCTGCAGGCTCCTCCTTTTGAGCCTCTGCAAGATATTGCTTTGTCTACCCTGACTCAGAAGATTGTCTTCTTGGTAGCTATCACTTCGGTCCGGCGTGTCTCGGAGTTGGCGGCCTTGTCTATCCAGGTGCCCTACTTTGAGAGGCATCAGGATAAAGTGGTCTTTCGGTTCAAGCCAGACTTTCTTCCTAAGGTTGTTTCTGCTTTTCATTTGAATCAGGATATTGTTCTTCCCTCCTTGTGTCCTAATCCTAAGAATGACAAAGAGAGGGTTTTGCATTGTTTGGATGTAGTACGCTGTGTTAAGTACTACTTGATTATCATGTCTCCTTTTCGTAAGACGGATGCCTTTTTTGTTGTGCCCTGTGGGCCTAAGAAGGGTTTGGCACCAGCCAAATCTGCCATTAGCAAATGGATACGTCAGGCCGTTACTGCGGCCTATTCGGCTAAGGGGAAAGTTCCCCCTTTTCGTATCACTGCTCATTCTACTCGCGCCGTTGGAGCGTCTTGGGCGTTTCAGCACCAAGCTTCTGTTGAACAAGTTTGTAAGGCCGCCACTTGGTCTTCTGTTCATACTTTTTCTAAGTTTTACAAAGTTGATGTGCGAGCCTCAGCGGATGCTGTTTTTGGCCGCAAAGTTCTGCAGACTGCAGTCATTTTAAGTTATGCTTCACCTGGCCTTGAGATGCCCATCCCTTGTGGACACTGCTTATGGATGTCCCAATCGTGAAGAATTAAAGGTGAAGCGGGGTGTGTGGCACACCAAGAATAATACCATTTTGTGTGTACTCACCTGAAAAATGGATATTGATGGTGTGCCACACACCCCGCTTCACTCCCACCCTTTTCGGTATTCCGAATCCTTTATATGGTGAAGCTTTTATTTATTTTGAGGTTACCGTTAAATTACTGGTACCTTGTCTTTCTGCTTTTTAATACACTGGTGATAAATGGGAGGTACCAGGTATATATAGGCCGGAAGGGGTCTCGTTACAAGACTTCCTCTCTGCAACAGCGTCACCTGGCGGTGAGTAACCCAATCGTGAAGAATTAAAGGTGAAGCGGGGTGTGTGGCACACCAACAATATCCATTTTTCAGGTGAGTACTCACAAAATGGTATTTTTTTTTGTTTTTTTACACAAAAATATTAAAAAAAAAAAAACAGTAGAAAAATTACAAACAAGAGATTTCATGTTAAAGCCTATACTCTGCTGCAAAATATATATCTATAATTTTCCTGGAAATTCTGGCAAAAATCACGGTTAAACATGGTGCAGAATGGGGAAAAATTACCTGTCAACAGAGGGTGACAAAACTTCAAGTAGGCTGGCAATTAAAAGGGTTAATAGTACCTATGCATGTTGGGTATTGTTCTGCTCGGGGGACCTTGCTCTTTCAGATTTAGCTTGTTTTCTCTTGTTTGCATATTTATATTTTAGGAAAACATGTTATTTATTCAGTTTTTTTATTCATTTTTTTACGGAAACCCTGTGCAACCTAAGAATTCTTTGAGGGATTACTTCCAGAAAGGTGAGCCTACTACAACAAGCTGGGTACTCTTAGAAAGCTTAACATGTGTACTTTCAGGGAATATATGGTTTATCTGGGATATTCCAAATGTAAAGGGTTGTTTTGGTTGGAAAATTGCAAGGTGCGCACTTTGTCTGCAGAGCTGAAATTTTCAAGTAAAATTACTGTTATGCGCACACTTTACTTTGTGGTGTTTGACAACTCTTCCCTTGACAGTAGCTATGCATGTTGGGTATTGTTCTGTTCGGGGCATGTTGCTTTTTGAGATTTTACTTGTTTTTTCTTCTTTGCATATAGTTATTTTTAGGAAAATGTGGCTTGATTTTTCCTTTTTATTCTTTTTTAGGGAAACTTTGTGCAACCAAAGAATACATTGAGGGATTACTTCCAGAAAACTAAGCCCACATAAACAAACTTGGTACGCCTAGAAAGCTTGAGATGTGTACTCAAGCTTTTGTGGGGGGTATTTCAAATGTAAAGGGTTGTTTTTCTGGAAAAACTGCAAGGTGCGCATAGCACAGTTGTATTTTATCTGAAAATCTCCTAAAGCTCTGTTTCAGTTTGGGGGGGAGTCTCCTGGGCAGGAAAGGGTGTCTACCAATACATATGTCGTACCGCTGTGACCGGGAGAATACACAAAAAAAAGGCCAAACAAGACATTTCATGTTGAAGCTCAGACTCTGTTGAAAAAAGCAATATATAATTTTCCTGGGAAATCCCTGGAAATCCTTTCAAAAATCACAGTTGAACATGTGTAGCGCAAAATAGTGAAACATGGTCGGGCAACAGAGGGTGACAAAAGCTGCAGGTAGGCTGGCACTTAAAGGGCTAAAGGGACTGCCCAGGCAAAATGAAAAAAAAAACATGATACAGCAGCTTCCCTCGCAACAGCACTAGAAGGAGAAACTTGGCACTAGCAGTAGACCACCAATCATAGAGCTCGACTAGCGGTCTATAACTAGCCCCAATGCCCGCCTGTGTTTTGCAGTATTGTGATTAGTTGTCAAAGTATGCTGATATAAACATGCTGCCTACAATTGTACTAGCAAGTGCCACGCCTACTGGCTGCAAATGTTAAAAATTAATGAAAACTTCAAAATTTTTCTCTGCGGGGGTTTTTTAACCCTTCTAGTGCCAGCTACGTGACTCTCATCTGAAAAAAAAGTAAATGTCATTTACTCACCTCGCAGCTCGATGGCTCTCCCCGGGTCTTCTCTTCCCCAGGGGGGGCTCCGATCCCCCCCCCCCCCTGGGCTTTCCACGCTTCGGGTGAGGGCCCAGAAACAGGCCCTCACCATCCTCTTCGGCCGCCCCCTAACCCCGCCCCTAGCCCCACCACTTGATGACGTCCTCACGCTCCTCGGGTTACCGGCACCCGGGCTCTGTTCTGTCAGTTGTCGGTAGCGATCGGAGCAGGGAAGGTGGCAGGCAGGGAGGTGGCAGGCACTTACATTTTTTTATTAGAAAAAAAACTACAAATTGTAAAAAATAGTTTTTTTTTTTTATTTTTTTGCACATATTTCACCCAAAAGTATTGAGAATACACTAAAACAAGACATTTCATGTTGAAGCCCAGACTCTGCTGAAAAAAAACAATATATAATTTTCCTGGAAAATCCCTGGAAATCCCTTCAAAAATCCAGGTTGAACACGTGTAGCGCAAAAACGTGAAAAGTAGTCCGGCAAGAGAGTGTGACAAAATATCTCGGTAGGCTGGCACTCAAAGGGTTAAAAAAAAAAACAGGGAATATTAGGTGTTTTAGGGATATGTGACTATATGGTCTGTGTCAGGGGTTCCCAAACTTTTTTCATCAACTACCACATTCCATTTTGCATTTAGACCAAGTACCACCTGGGTGGTGCGTGTGAGTTGTGTCAGTGGTAAGAAAACACAAAACATCAATTTAAAGTGAATGAAATGCAAAGAAATTCCATATAAATAATTTTCAACAGCTTTGGAGCAGATAAGGTTTAGGGGGCAACAGATTGGATTGAGTTACAGGCTAGTCTACAGCCTTGTTAAGTACCACCTCATAGGATCTTGAGCACCACCAGTGGTACTAGTACCACTTTTTGGGAACCACTGTAGTTGCCTGGACAATCCCTTTAATGTAAAGGTTTAGAAGCTATGCGCTTTTGTGTTTCTCGGCTACAGTTATTTTAGTCTCTTTTGATTTCCTGCAGCAGTTCTTTCGTCTTTAAGATCTGCCAAGCAATCTTCTGGAGGCTGCCCATACTTTGCAATAGATCTCCACCCTGCTGAAATCACAATGAATAGCACATGTAGCTCAATTTACTGTAACAGAGGAAGCTGCCATACACTGCCTATGCACGCTCCCTTTGTACAAAGTGTCAGGGGTATGTGTCCCTCAATTCAGTGAGAAAGCTGTTGTGGGGGAGAAAAGATGAGCATATGTCTTTTGTTCTGTTTTACCTGGAATTATGTATTTGTACTTTAGGTGGACCCCAAAAAGAGGTCCAGCATAAAATCCCCTGGGCATAGTCAAGATATCCCCCACCCCAAACACCCTCTGAGCAGGATCTTCTTCCTTCTGTTTCCCCTTTTTTATCAAAAGTAAGTTAGCATATTTTGCATCCAGGGAAGATGCAGATATCTGATCATCTTTGATTTAGCAAGGTTAAGGCGGCTGCCATGTGACAATTGGGCTTTGAGAATTTTCTTGCCTTCTGTATACCTAAACAAGAGTCCAGTTAATCAATAACCGAGGCCTACTCATGTCTTACACCAACACAAAGCTCCCACCTAGAACTGGATCTCCTGGTTTCCTCTGTTCAGAAATCCCCACTCTCTACTCTTTTTGGGATGATAACACCTTGACCCTCATCTTTGTGCTCACACTTGCTGCTTTAGCTGTAAAGCCTCTCCACAGCCAAGCTTCAGCTGCCACTTGCACCTCATCAGCCCACTTAGGGCTGAAGCATTCTTTATAGGACTTCTGCAGCGGCCAATGGGTCTGAAAACTACCACAATATATGTACAAAAAAAAGCATAAGAATAATTGCCTGTTCTGGAGCATTTTTAGTGTTTTACATACGCACACAAATGCTTTTTCTGAAAATCTCACCTTCTTACCTTTGAGTAGAGGGAATTTTTATAATGTACTCACTGAGGTTTCTAGATATTTTATTTTTCATTAGCTGCACTCACTAATCCAGATTCTTAAGTTATCTATTCTATACAATCTGCCTGATATATTGAGCCCTAGACTGCTCATTAGCAGCTTTCATTCCCGGTGCATGCTAGTGATTACTAGTGGAAATTTTCAGTGTTCCTATCTGGGGTGACGCACATGCTTTGGCAGGCAGAGTACCTGCGCCTGATGAAAAATGGCCTGATGTGGTAGGAAGAAGCCTGTTGTTTTTAAATCGATGGTTCCTCCTAGGGCTGCTCTAGGCTCCATACTCTGGCACGTGTAAACATTTAATAACTGGAAGCACTCCAAGAGACTAGTAGGGGCTTTTTGTCTAGCTTCATACAGTCATACAGTTTTATGCTAAATCTGATCTGTATGCTGTCTTGAAATGCAGTGATCATATTTGTCTTATTAATTTGTGTTTTCAAAGTGGACCCACACCCTAGAGAGGAAGCCTGTGGGAAAGGCTTCCATTCATTATACTGAACACCCCCACCAGCTGTCTACACTCCTTACCTTTGGCATACTCATCTCGCCTAGCGGCAGGGGAGCCAGAACTTGCCCACAACAATATGCTGGCTGCAGTAGCCTGTACTAGTACCAGGACAAGGAGGGCTGTTTTAAATAACATTTTAGCTAAAGCATATTTGGGTTGGTGAGAAATGTGGGGGGGGCAGAGTAGGGAAGGTGAATGAATTTTGCCCATCCAAAGAGGACTCTTTCTGAAATATTAAAGTGCTACTACAGGCATGGTACTTGTTACACCATTGTGTCAGGCTACATTCGGCACTGTCCTATTTTTCAGTTTTTAAACTGAAGAAGAAATGGCCGAGATATCGAGGTTTACAGGATCAGTTTGATTATTCTTCTGAAAGTGGGCGTGGCCCTTGGATCTGTAATGCAGCAAAATTATCATCTCTCTGCGCTGACAGCAATGTGATGAATCTGGAGGAGGTGGCGGAGGTAGGAGCAGGAGGAAGGAGGGACTAGCAATCCAGCTCTGCTGAGCTGATTGGGGGATGGGATGAAAAAGAGAATGTCATTGGCTGAACATGTAAACCCCAATATCTCGACCATTCCTGCTTCAATTTATAAACAGAAAATAATTTAGGACTGTGCTAAATGTAGCCCAACGCAACGGCGTAACAATTACCATTGCCTGCAGTAGCGCTTTAAAGCTTTTCTTGTATTGGTGATTGAAAATAACTTTTAATTCAAAGAACTCAACTCATTATAATTGCATGTAGCATGGTACAATTATTGCAATTTCAAAAGGCTTGCTGTCTAATAATTGCCCCCTTCCCAGGATTGGGTCCTGCAGTGTGCACAGACACGAGGAATCATTGGGCACACATCCACCATTTGCAGGAAAAATGCTGGATGAGGTCCTGCCCTAACACAGTGACTGGAGCGTGCCATGCTGCATTCAATAGAACATAACATAGGCGGGCATGCCGAGTGCTGCATCTGTGGGTTCCAAAGCATTTCGCGGGGTTGCGGGGGTTTTGCACCAGGGGGCTCCAGCGTTAGAAAATGGGTGTAGGACTGCTTTAAGGAATGCTGTATCTGTAAGTGGGGGATATTAGTTCTCAAAAATGTATATTAACAAACATGACTAATTATAATGTACCAAAGAATGCACTATTATCGAAATATTCTTTATTTAACTTGCATTTTACTTGCCACTTTTTACTGGATTTTCGGAAAACTATGCCCGCATGCCCCATCTCGGCCTGCACCCTACTATGCAATGAATGGAGTAGGCTGGTTAGGGGTGAGAAGCCAGCCTCATGGATGCTGTCATGTCTTCCTGGTGCAGGGCGTCAGGATTGTTGGTTCTCTGGTATTGGTAAGCGAGAAGATGGCAGCGCTGCATTGAGAAGCTGCGGGGGACAAAAGGTATATATATATATATATATATATATTTTTTTTTACTTTAATGTCTGGGCAGGGACTTTAGGGAATACTGCATCTGTTAGTGGAAATACTGTTTCTCTCTAAGCAGGGGTGCCCAACCAGTGGTACTATTACCACTGGTGGTACTCGAGCTCCCCTCTGGTGGTACTCAAGGCCACTGGGGGTGAAAGTGGGGGGGATATGAAGCACTGCTGACAAGATACTGCTCCAGTGGCATGTGCCAGTTGGCCAAGTTGCAGAGGTGGAGCATCTTGGTATCATTACATTGCTGACAGAAGATATATTCTTAGTATACAGTACGTCCTGCTCCAGATAGATTACTTACACTCGGGTATTACTCTGCCAGATGGCACTGGACTGCAGAGACATCGAAAATAGGCTCCTCCCGGCCCATCAAATACACAGGGACCTCCCACAATCCCCAGATCTTCTCTGCAGTCTAGACTGTGAAGGACAAGAAGATGGCTCTCTCTACTCACAGGTGAGCGGGGCTATTAGCCTGCGGCCCTGTAGGACTATTCCCACCCGTTCCATCAGTAATTGCCTCCCAGCCTTGGCTGCGCTGGTCGGGTGATGGTAGGCAGCACCGCTGTTAGGTGCTTAGGAGCGCTCCTCCACCGCAATCCCCCACCAAAGGGTAGGCGGTATAGGCCTATGGTGAACCTCTATGGGATGCCCCTCCCTCACTCTCCTTGTAACCTTCGGGGGGGGGGTGTGTATATATGTGTATTGGCTTTTATGCTTCACTACATTATGCTTGGTGTCAGCCACCGCTCTGACTTGTTTTCACTTATTGTGCCTTGAAATTGCCGCCGCCGCGCTCTTCCCTGTGTTCCGCGCTTGGCGGTGGCGTTACCTCAGGTGCCGGTGCGCCGTCATTGGCTACTTGTCACGTGTCACAGTGTCACTCTTCGGGGGGGGGCAGGGCCTGTCTTTGGCGCGTTTCGCGTCACTGTTCATGCGGGCCCGCCCCTCGCGGTATACCGACGCCATTTTTTGCTTGGTTCCGGCTGCTGCGTGACGGGCTTCTACCTACCGCGGTCCGTGAGTGCCTCGCGGGCGGCTTTATTACCGCTGTTATTTATTGTATACTTACGGCTCCCCTTTGATTATGTCTTTTAGACGGGCCAAATCCTCTTGGCTTCTCCCGGCCCTGCTCCCTCTATTTAGTTGATTAACTTGTGAGGCCTAGTGTTAATTACTCCCACTTCCCTAGCCGTTTATTGGGGCATCCCGGGTTGCTTTATAGCGGCAATCCCTATCGGCCTATAGTGCCGCTATAATCACCATATGGAGGCGTCTCAGGATAATGTGCTCGGGGGTCCTTCGGGACAAGCCCAGCTGTGTGTAGCTTGTGGGGTGTCCCCTATTAGCGCTGACAATGCGCGGGTCTGCGTACCTTGTGCCGAGCAGGTGCTTGCGCTGCAATCTGCCTTCCAGTGGCTGGGCCTGCGCCTTGTTTCACTTCACCTACTCCCCCAAGCTTAATTCTCACTCCCACTGAGTTGCATACAAGTGGGGATTCTCAGCCTGATGTGTCTTCTTGACTGGCTAGTATTGAGAAGTTAATTGCTAATACCTTGGCGCGTAAGGCCTCTGCAAAAAAGCGGCACTTAACGCCTGATGTCACTCTTTTCCCTATGGAAGTTGATGAGTTTTTGGAAATGTCTGGCTATACCCCTTTGGAGGAAGGGGAGCTATTCTCTGACTGAGGGTCATCTGATGAGAGGCCTGGGGTCATGACGGTTCTGGCTCTGACCCCTGGGCCCCAGATGATACTGATAGACTGTTGGCTCAGATTTTTGAGGTTCTGTCTATTTCTCCCCCTGTTGCGGCCCCCAGGCAACAGGGGGAACTTTTTCATACTGCTAAGTCACGTTGGAATTTTCTGAGCAAGCCCATTTTAATAACCTTGTGCTCAAGGAATGGGAACGCCCCAGCAGGCTTCCCGGTGTACCTAAGAGTTGGGATAGGAAGTACCCCTTTCCTGTTGATGTGGTGAAGTGTTGGTCATCCCCTCCTGAGGTGGATGCCCCGGTCCTAGGGTTATCTAACACCTCTGTTATGCACTCCCCTGACTCTACTACTCTGCAAGATGCTGAGGACCGGCGCATTGATCAGCTGGTGTCCCATGCTTTTGCGTGTGTGGGGGCGGCGCTGCGCCCGGTCTGTGCCTCTGCCATTACGGCTGTGGCTATTAGGGCCCTGCTCAGAAGTATCCTTGATGGTGCCCCTGATGATGTGTCTAGGGAGGAGTTTAATGCACTGTCTAGTTGTGATGTTTTTGTGACCTATGTCCTCTCTGCCTTGGATGACACCATTAGAATGTGTGGCAGAACCTCTGCCCTTGTGGTGGCAATACGCCGCTCGGTTTGGCTGCGCCAGTGGGCTGCTGACAACGCTGCCAAGAAAGCCCTCACTGGGTTTCCCTTCAAAGGACTCCGCCTGTTTAGGGACCGCCTGGACCTGCTAAGGGAGGCAGGTTACCCCATCGCAGGCGGCAGTCTCTGCCCTTTCGGGGTCAGGGCTCCTTTTCCTCCACTTACTGTGGTGCTAGACAAGGGAGGGGGGTTTCCTTTACTGGGGCCCGAGGAGACTTCTGGGGTAGGGGCAAAGGACGTGGATGTCCTGGCTCCGCCTGGGGCTCCAAGCTTAAGTCCTCTCCCAAGCCCCCCTCAGGCATGATGGGGCGCCCTCACCCATCCAGGTGGGGGGACGGCTACAGCATTTTGCTCACATCTGGAGGCTTCCTGTCTCAGACCGGTGGATTCAGGAGATAGTGTCCTCCGGTTACAAGATAGAGTTTGCTGTCTGCTCCCCCCCCCCCCCCAAGGTTCATCAGATCCCAGATTCCTCAGGACCCTGTGTCAGCTCAGGATCTAGTGCAGGCAGTGCAAAGCCTTCTGGAGCTGGGGGTCATCTGCAAGGTCCCTTTAAGAGAAAAGGGCTTCTATTCCAACCTCTTCACAGTGCCAAAAAAAGATGGGTCAGTCAGGCCCATCCTGGACTTGAAGATCCTCAACAAATTTGTCAGGTGCAGGCGCTTTCGCATGGAAACTCGGCGCTCTGCCATCAGTTCCCTGCGCCCAGGGGATTTCATGACGTCTGTGGACATCAAAGATGCTTACCTTCATATTCCTGTATTTCCAGGTCATCAAAAGTTCCTCAGGTTCGCTCTGGAGGATCAACCCTACCAACTTGTGGCATTGCCTTTTGGTCTCATTTCAGCTCCCAGGGTGTTCACCAAGGTGCTGGCAGGAGTGATGTCTCTGCTCAGGTTTCAGGGCATCCACGTGCTGCCCTACCTGGACGACATTCTCATCACTTCCCAGTCTCAACATCATGCAGAGTTGGATACTCAGCTGGTGGTGTCCACCCTGGAGTCATTTGGCTGGGTGATCAACCACCCTAAGTCTTCTCTGTCTCCCTCCATGGTGACTTCATTCCTGGGAATGAATCTGGATACAGTTCAGGCTAGCGCAGGTCCAGTTCCTGCTATCTTGTCGTCATCCCTCCATCAGGCAGGGAATGCAGCTGGTGGACCTGATGGCGGCGTGCTTCTAGGTGGTCCCTTATGCTCAGTTCCACTTGAGGCCTCTGCAACTCCACCTCTTGTCAGTATGAGACAAGGACCCTGCGTCCCTGGACCGGGTCTTTGCGCTTCCCCCCCTGGTCAGGCGGTCCCTCTCGTGGTGGCTGGACTCCAGGAACCTGTTGGGGGGCAGATCTTTTCTAACCCCCTCCTGGGATACGGTCACCACGGATGCCAGTCTGTCAGGTTGCGGGTTTTCTGGAAGTCCCTGCAGTTCCAGGGGAGGTGGGGCCCTCGGGAGGCCCACACACCTATCAACGTCTTGGAGCTGCTGGTGGTCAGGTTGGTTCTGGCTCAGTTGACTCCTCACCTTCGGGGCCTGTTCAGGCGCGCTCGGACAACCAGACGGCAGTTGCCTACATCAATCATCAGGGAGGGACCCGGAGCAAGAGGGCCCTCCAGGAAGTGTCTCTGATCCTGACCTGGGCGGAGGCCAATGTTCCCTGCATATCAGCGGTGTACATTCCGGGGGTGGAAAATCTGCTGGCACACTCTCTGAGCAAGGGGACCTCTCGCCAGGGAGAATGGTCCCTCTGCAACAGGGTGTTCCAATCTCTGTGTCACCGTTGGGGCCAACCAAATGTGGATCTTTTTGCGTCCCGTCACAATCACAAGCTCCCGCCCTTTGTCTCCCTGTCCCAGGATCCTCTGGCCTTGACCACGGATGCCCTAGCAATGTCATGGCAGGACTTTCAGTTCCTGTATGTCTTTCCTCCATTTCCCCTGCTGGGCAGGGTTCTGCGCAAGATTGCTCTGGAGGGGGTGCCAGCAATTCTGGTGGCCCCCAGGTGGCCAAGAAGAGTGTGGTTCGCAGACGTGGTGCAGCTGGCAGTAGGTCAGTACGTTCTGCCCAGGGTGCCAGACCTGCTCACTCAGGGTCCCTTACGCCATCCCAATTTACAAACTCTGGCTTTGACGGCCTGGCTGCTGAAACCTCCATCTTGATGGAGAAGGGGCTGTCTACCTCGGTTGTTACCATGATTAAGGTTAGGAAGAAGTCTCCTTCCATTTATTACAGGGTTTGGCGTGCCTACATTGACTGGTGTGAGTCTAAGTCTCTTCCCTGTCGTGTGTTCTCTATTCCCAGGATACTGGAGTTCCTGCAGCATGGGTTGGAGATGGGGCTCCAACTCAGTACTCTGAAGGGTCAGGTTTCTGCCCTGGCTGTTTTCTTCCAGAAGTCCTTTGCTCAGCATTCTCTGATCAGGACCTTTTTCCATGGGGTTACTCATGTGTATCCCCCACGTAAGCCTATGATGCCTGTTTGGGATTTGAACTTGGTTTTCTCAGCCTTGCAGGGTGCTCCCTTTGAACCTGTGCAGGATGCTGCCCTGGCCATTCTTACTCTCAAAGTTGTCTTTTTGGTGGCTATCACCTCTGTTAGACGTCGGCGGCGCTCTCCATCCAGCCCCCCTACTATGAGAGACACCAGGACAAGGTGGTGTTCCGCTTCAAGCCAGTCTTTCTGCCTAAAGTTGTGTCTGCTTTTCATTTGAATCAGGACATTGTTCTTCCGTCATTGTGCCCTAATCCTAGTAATGCTAAGGAGAGGGGCTTGCATTCTTTGGATGTGGTTAGGTGTCTGAAGTACTATCTGGTGGCTACTGCACCTTTCAGAAAATCTGATGCTCTTTTTGTGGTCCCTTCTGGTCCTAGGAAGGGTTTGACTCCTGCCAAGTCTACTATCAGCAAATGGATCCGTCAGGCTGTGATTCAGGCCTACTCTGCTAAGGGGAAGAATACTCCCTTCCGCCTTACTGCTCATTCTACTTTTGCTATTGGTGCCTCTTGGGCTTTTCAGCACCAGTCTTCTGTTGAACAAGTTTGCAAGGCCGCTACTTGGTCTTCTGTTCATACCTTTTCAAAGTTTTACAAGGTTGATGTTAGGGCCTCAGCTGATGCTGCTTTTGGCCGCAAGGTTCTGCAGGCGGCAGTGGTTTAAACAGTCTGCTGTTACCTTTGGGGATCCCACCCTACTTTATGGACACCGCTATTGGATGTCCCGAGTGTAAGTAATCTATCTGGAGCAGGACGTACTGTATACTAAGAATAATACAATTCTGTGATTACTCACCTGTAGAATTGGTATTATGAGTATACAGTACGTCCTGCTCCACCCCACCCTTGGTTTTGCATTATCTTGGATCCCCTGTATGGTGATTATCATTGTTATAGTTACCAGTTTGGGTTGTTTTAATTCTCCCGGCTTCTCGTTAACTGCTTTTCAATGCTGGGGATTGTGGGAGGTCCCTGGGTATTTGAGGGGCCGGGAGGAGCCTATTTTCGATGTCTCTGCAGTCCAGCGCCATCTGGAGGAGTAATACCCGAGTGTAAGTAATCTATCTGGAGCAGGACGTACTGTATACTCATAATACCAATTCTACAGGTGAGTAATCACAGAATTGTATTTTTATGGTTGGGTCAATATAGGACCTCCACTCTTCTAGCTATGGAAAAAAATAGAATGCACTATTATAATTATTTAACTTGCATTTTACTTACCACTTTCTACTGGATTTATGGAAAATAAAACAGTATTCCATTGATTCAAGGTTGCTAAGTGTCTGCCTCTTAAATATATCTAAAGCATTCTTAATGTCTGAGTGCTCAGAAGTCAGCCAGTAATCAGATGATCTGTTATTTCAACATATAAGACTGTAATAAAAGAGAAGAATAACAGAACTCAGATGACCTCAGTCCCGAGTAGACCCGGGAGTCGTGCTAGAACTTGCCCCCTACCCAACCGTGTTTAATGGAATCAGCAGTGAGTGAGCAAATCCAGTAACGTTGTGTTCTTGGCAATAGTGAGTACAGCTGGGCTGATGTCATTATTCATGCAGGTCCATAACAAGCACAAGATGAGAGGAGCAGAAAGCTGCTGATTTCTCTGTTAGCATACAAGAGTAATTTCAAATTGTGGTGATCGTGATGATTTGATCAGAATTATTCAATTGTGACGCTTGCTTTGTTTTAGTAGGCATATGATCTTATTAAAGAGGAGCAACACTCCCCTCAAGACTATAACGCCCTTGGGGGGTTGCTATACCTCTTTATGGCCCATCCAAATTGTGATGCCCCACTGTGTAAATCCCCCTCGGATCACCTGATCTACTCACCAGTCTGTCATGGCTGCGCTGCGACTTCTAGGTGTGTGCGGGGTGCACACACCTAGAAACAGGAGTAGGGGTGCAGCCAGCTGCGCTTGCTTTATTCAGATCTCCTTTGCAACACCATTCTCATTGGAATGAGCACCGCTGATTGACTAAGCGGCCCACATGGGCAAAATGGAAGAGGTGAGTTTGTGGATACAAAGAAATGTAACCCTCTGCACACTCATACTATTGGAAACCTAGCTAACACTTGTTACAAACATGGACTGTTAGTTAACATAGTTTGCAATGAATGTAAAAGCAAGGTAACCATGACAAGGCCGTCCAGTTTATTCCCCGTCCCTTTCCAGTAGTATGAGTGTGCAGAGGGTTACATTTCTTTTTTGTCTATGGAGTGTGGTCAAACCCCTCTAGCACCTCTTTGACTGCTATATATTGACTGGATGAGCACATCCTACCTTCCTTTCTGCTGTTGCATTTGCAGTTCAGTGGCCAGATCTGCTGGGTTGTAGCTCTTCCAATGCAATAGGGAGTCCAATTGGCCTCTACCTAAAACCCCTCTGCCGAATTGTAATGCTGTGCAGGCAAGTAAAGCATTTTTTATTGTGTGTGTGCAGGCAAGTTAAGTTATTGCACTGCCTTTAGACAGGCTGGTTAATGAATTGCATTGCTTGTGCACATACAAGTAAAGAAGTAGCAATGTCTGCACAAACTCTTGTAGGCTTAATAATGTTAGGGACGGGGTATAAATTGGACGGCCTTGTCGTGGCTACCTCGCTTTTACATTCATTGCAATCCATGTTAACTAACAATCCATGTTTTCCTGTTGCATGGCACGGCCTGCTTCAAGAAGTCCTTACGTATGGGATATTCCGCCACAAGGTGGCGCAGTGTACTGCAGAAGAGTTGTGGCTCCTCCCGGCACCATATAAAAACAGGATCACCAATAGACCTCCCCAGTTTTTCCTCTGCAGTGATACTGCGAAGACAGAAGATGGCTCTCTATGTTGCACAGGTGAGCGGGGCAACCAAGCCTGACGGATCGGTTGAGGGTAGAGGAGCACTAGGGTCAGGTGCTCAAGGAGCGCTGCTCCAAGCCGCAGACCCTGTACCACAAAGGGTAGCCGGCCATAGGCTTTATGGTGTGCCTAATGAGGGATGCGGAGTTCCTGTCCTAACTTCTGAGGGGGTGAGTGTTTTGGGGACTGTGTTCTGGTTACACCCCTTGTTTTGCCTTGTTTGTCCCCCTACCCTGGCCCGGCTCCGCTGTGTTTTTAAGTGGAATTGTGTTTAACGTTGCTTTCGCCCCCGTCGCTGCTTCGTACTTCACTCCGTGGCGGGCGGCGCGGTCACATGAGCGCCGCTTTCACGCTCTTGGGGGGGGGTCGGGGCCGGGGGATGACGCGTATCGCGGCCCGCCCCTCGAGGTTCTTCTGCCTGCGCCATTTTGAGCATGCTGCGCGTCTGGGGCCCCTCGTCCTTCTTGCGCTGCGGCTGTCATCGTTTACTGTGTCGCTTCCTCCTGTGGTCTGGCGGCTTGGTGATCCTTCGGTCTCTTTGGTCCGTGAGTCCCCTTTGGGGGTTTTGTTTCCTTGGGGCATGGGTTGCGGGATGCTTATGTGCTTTTTACTTATGTCTTTCAGGCGGGACAACTGTGGGTTGTGGTTTCTCCCGGTTCTGCTCCTTACCCCCCATCATCTCCCCCTTACTGGCTCTTGGGGGGGCATCCCGGGTGGCTTTTTATTAGCCCTTACCCTGTGCTGGCCTGTTGTGTTAATCATCATATGGAGGCTTCTGGGGATAGCGTGCTCGGGGTCCTTCGGGGAAATCCCGGCTGTGTGCCATGTGCGGGGTATCCCCTTTGAGTGATAGTGCCGCGGTGTGTGTGCCGCGCGCCCAAGGTATCATTGCGGCCCAGGCTGGGCTGAGCACTTCCCTTCCCATTTCTGCGCTCCCTTCGACATCGCCTACGCCCCCCGCGCCTACATTTAGCCCCCAGTGAGGGGGATACTAGCAGGGGGTCACACTATGATCTTGCACTTCGTATGGCCAGCATTGAAAGGCAGCTTGCCAGGCCTGGTCCAGGTAAGGTCTCTGGCAAGAAGCGGAACCTGGCTCCCACGCCCTCCCTCTTTGCTGAGGAGGATGAGGAAATTGATGCGCTTGGCGGCCGTTACTCCCTAGAGGAGGGGGAGCTTTTCCAGGACTCTGAGTCCTTTGGGGACCAGCAGGAGGGGTACGACAGTGACCCTGGGTCTGCATCCGGGGAGGATTCATGGCTCCCTGATGACACTGATAGACTTCTGTCTCATATTTTTGAAAGCTTGCACATTGGCCCCCCTGAGGTGGCTAAGAGGAAGCAGGGTGAGCTCTTTCGTCCTGATAAACAACGTCTGGAGTTCCCTGAGCAGGGCCACTTCTCTAATATGTTGCTCAAGGAGTGGGAACGTCCTAATAGATTGCCCGCGGTGCCCAAAGGGTTGGATAAGAGGTATCCCTTTCCTGCTGACCTGGTCAAGCGATGGTCGTGTCCCCCTGAGGTGGATGCTCCCGTTCAAGGGCTGTCCAACACCTCAATCATGCCTTCCCCTGACACTACTACGCTGCGGGACAGCGCGGACCGGCATATGGATCAGCTGGCCTGCCATGCTTTTACATTTGTGGGGGCTGGGCTGTGTCCGGTCTGCGCCGCTGCCATTACAGCTATTGCCCTTAAGAAAAAGCTCAAGCGTCACACTGAGACGCTATGGCTGGTAGGAGGAGGGAGGATTATAGGGCCCTCTTGCTTTGCTCTGATTTTGTTGCCTTTGTCCTTACTGTTAGGGTTGATGCGGTCTGGCTGGGTGGTAGGGCCTCTGCCCTCTTGGTGGCTATGCGCCGCTCTGTTTGGTTGCGTCAGTGGGCAGCTGACACTGCAGCTAAGAAGGCTCTCACTGGGCTCCCTTTTGTGGGGCTACGGCTCTTTGGGGAGCATCTGGATGTTCTATCCAAGGATGGTAGGTTACCTCAGCATAGGAAGCAGACTCGGCCCTTTCGGGGGCCCTCCGCTTCTTTCCCCTCCTTTCATGCTTCGAGGGGAGGTCGTGTCTTCCTCTTCTCGGGTAGCCGCAGAGATTCTTGGGGCTGTGGCAGATCCCATGGTCGTCCCGGTCTCTCCTGGGGTTCCAAGCCCAAACCCCCTCCTAAGGCCCCTCAGGCATGAGGAGGCGCCCTCAGGCATGAGGAGGTGGATTCAGGAGGTGGTGTCCTCCGGTTACAAGATAGAGTTTGCAGCCTGACCGCTCCCAAGATTCCTCAGATCCCGGACGTCTCAAAACCCTCTGTCAGCTCAGGGTTTGTGCCTTGCAGTTCAACGCCTGTTGGAGTCAGGAGTCATTTGCCTGGTACCTTCCCAAGAACCGGGTCAGGGGTACTATTCCAATCTTTTCACGGTCCCCAAAAAGGACGGGTCTTTGAGGCCCATCCTGGACCTGAAGGGTCTCAACAAGTTTGTCAGGTTCAAGCACTTTCGCATGGAGACGCTATGCTCGGCTGTCAGTACCCTTCGCCCGGGCGACTTCATGGCCACAGTGGACATCAAGGATGCCTATCTTCATGTGCCAATCTTTCCAGGTCATCAGAGATTCCTGAGGTTCACTCTAGAGGATCAGCATTACCAGTTTGTGGCTTTACCGTTCGGTATCACCTCGGCACCTCGGGTGTTCACCAAGGTGCTGGCGGGCGTGAAGGCTCTGTTGCGGAACCAGGGCATTCGCATCCTCCCTTACCTGGACGACATTCTGATTGTGGCTGTCTCTTCATCAGGCTGAGAAGGATACTCAGGTGGGGACCTCCACTCTCGAGTCCTTTGGCTGGGTGATCAACCCAAGTCTTCACTGTCTCCGTCTTTGGTGAGGTACTTTCTGGGCATGACTCTGGATACCTCTCAGGTCAAAGTATTCCTGCCTCAGCAGAAAGTGGAGGGCCTTCAGGGGCAGGCAGGGGCTCTGCTCTTGTGTCCCCATCCCTCCATCCAGCAGGGGATGCAGTTAGTGGGCCTGATGGTGTCATGCTTCGAGGCGGTCCCCCTTTGCTCAGTTTCACATGAGACCTCTTCAGTTGCACCTCTTGTCAGTTTGGGATCGGGACCCTGTGTCCCTGGATCAGGATTTCCCCCTGGCCAGACAGTCCCTCTCGTGGTGGCTGGACTCAATGAGCCTTCTATTGGGCAGGACCTTTCTGCCTCCATGCTGGGAAACTGTCACCACAGATGACAGTCTGACCAGTTGGGGGGGGCTTTTGGAAGTCTCTGAAGTTCCAGGGTCGGTGGGGCCCCCAGGAGGCCCATGCTCCCATCAATGTCCTGGAACTGAGGGCGATCAGGTTGGTTCTTTCTCAGCTGACCACACACCTTCGGGGTCGGGCTGTTCAGATCCGCTCGGACAACCAGACGGCGGTTGCCTACACCAATAATCAGGGAGGGACTCTGAGCAAGCGAGCCCTCAAGGAAGTGTCCCTGATACTGTCTTGGGCGGAAGAGAATGTCCCTTGCATCTCGGCGGTCTACATTGCGGGGGGGGAGAATCAGGAGGCAGACACCCTGAGCAGGGGGCCATTCACAAACGGCCGGCGCAGGAGCGAGCCCTGCTAGAGGGACGCGCGGGAGGCTGCGGACGCGCATGCGCCGCTGGAACGTGGAAAAGGTAGGATTGTGGGCTTCCTAGGGGGTTTCACCCCGCGGGACATCCCGATTTCGGATGCCGCGTGGGGAGGGATCTGATCGGCCCTGGAATCTTATAGATTCCCGGGCCGATCCCCCCTGGGTGTTGGTCCACTTTAAGGTGGCCTTTTTGGTGGCTATCACTTCACTCGTCAGGCGAGTCTCTATGCTGACGGCGCTTTCTATTAAACCTCCTTATTTTGAGCGGCATCAGGATAAGGTGGTGTTTAGACTTAAGCTGGATTTCTTGCCCAAGGTTGTGTCTGCTTTTCATCTCAATCAGGACATTGTCTTACCTTCCTTGTGTCCTAACACTGCTAATTCCAAGGAACGAACCCTGCATTCTCTGGATGTTGTCAGGGCTCTGAAATTTTACTTGGTTGCTACTGAGTCTTTCAGGAAATCTGATGCTCTTTTTGTTCTTCCTGCGGGACCTAGGAAGGGCTTGCCTCCGGCTAAATCTACTATCAGCAAGTGGATTCGCCAGGCGGTGGTTCAGGCCTATTGTGCTAAAGGGAAGGTTCCTCCTTTCCGGATTACTGCTCATTCCACTCGTGCTATTGGTGCCTCTTGGGCCTTTCAGCACCAGGCTTCTGTTGAACAAGTTTGTAAGGCCGCTACTTGGTCTTCTGTTCATACCTTTTCCAAGTTTTACAAGGTAGATGTTAAGGCCTCATCTGATGCTGCTTTTGGCCGCAAGGTACTTCAAGCGGTAGTGGTTTGAACTGCCTGCTGCTACTTTTTGGGGATCCCACCCTACTTTATGGATACTGCTATTAGATGTCCCATACGTAAGGACTTCTTGAAGCAGGCAATGCCATGCAATAGGAAAAATACAATTCTGTGAGTTAGTTGGGGTTGTTACCTTTTTTACCTTTTATCATCTCTCGCTTCTTGTATAACTGCTTGTCAACACTGGGGAGGTCTATTGGTGATCCTGTTTTTATATGGTGCCGGGAGGAGCCACAACTCTTTTGCAGTACACTGCGCCACCTTGTGGCGGAATATCCCATACGTAAGGACTTCTTGAAGCAGGCCGTGCCATGCATAGTAAAAACAATTCTACAAGTGAGTACTCACAGAATTGTATTTTTTAACAAGTGTTAGCTAGGTTTTCCAATAGTATGAGTGTGAAGAGGGTTCAATTTATTTTTTGTCTATGTAGTGTGGTTACACCTCCCTAGCACCTCTTTGACTGCTATATATATACTGCTATATATTGACTTTTTGCTAAAGCAAAACAAAACCCAGCAGCGGCTAAAAGATTCCAGGGCCAGCCACTGGCTTTTTCCCAGGGCATCCCAATTCCCCAAGGGTTTTAACTTTCCCCAGTCCAACGGCACATGCCCAACCTCTCGTCCAATGGGAGCCACCTGCTATGACTACGACATTTGTTTACAATAGAGAGTGTACACTGCCGCTTCCCGGTGTCCCACACCAGCCATTCTAGTAAATGAGAGCTCTCATTGGATGAGCGCATGCGCCGTTGGAGGCTGGACAGGTGAGTTTATGATTCCCGGAGGGTTTCACACAGCATGGCATCCCAATTTGGGATGCCCCAGGGGCACGGAACAAAGCCCTGCTTTAATAAGAACTAAGAACTGTAGTCCCAGGTCCATATGACATCTCACAAATTCCAGGCAATGTCTTTCTTGTTTAGTCAGTCAAAGAGGATTTGTTTTGAAAAAATGTCTGAAATTAAAAATAATAATATAGATGCCCAATATTAAGATGGGGGCTTACTTTTACAACTTGCAAAAAAGAATCCCTCTATGCTTGCTATGTTTTTTTTATGGGTGTCCCCTGTACCAGCCATAGTTTGAATCAGGAATGTCAAGCATCTCTGGATTAAGTACACCTATCCTATATAATATTAATATAGTGGTTTTGTAGAGGTAAATGCCACATTAGCTAGAGCAATCCACCACTGTTTTTTTTCTTAGATTCATATTAAATAGTTGGACACCCAAAGGGTTTTGCTGGTTTTAAAGTGGACCAAAACCCACCCACAATGGCCCTGGAATCTGAGGTACCCTTGCCACTAGATTCCCTTCCCCTCGGGCACCCGCTGTGTGAAACCCTCCAGTCCATTGGCACATGTGCGAGCAACAGCCGCATCCCTGCTATCCCTTTAGCAGGCCACGTGCCCGCGCCAGGCATTTGTTAATGGCAGGCTGGCTCCCAAGGAGGGTAGCTGGGGATGTGGTTGCTAGCACGCTTAGATTCACTGTATTGACCATTTCCTTATATGATGTTGCTTGTGTGTTCTTTCGTTATATCTTATATAATAAAGGAATGATCAGATTATGCAACAGTGTATTTCCAGTGTGTCAATAATGGCCTGGAGAAAAAAATGGAGGCATTAGAGACTTTCCAGGAAGATCGAAGCAGCTGCACATTGCTGGACATGTCACTGATGTCACGCAAAGTGATAATGCAGTTTCCATGGCCACCACAAACACGAGGCTTCAGTACGCCATCAGTCGTTTGCTGGAGAAAATGCAAGATGCTGCTGAAGAACTAGATATACATGCTGCCATATTATAAGCGCAACTATGGTAAAAAAGGAGCATAATTCTGCTGTACTATATAGCAGTGGGGCAGCTCAACTTGGGCTGCCCTGCTGTGCATCGCCGCTGTTAAAACAAGAAAACGGGCAACCAGATACTTACCACTCCCAGGCCTCTTTTGTGGCCGTGGTAGCGGCGCAGTCTTTCTGCCTCCAGGACGCTCCCATGTGAAATGTCTATTTGTGCTGCCCCTGTGGTATGTACTTGCCCTAGCAATACTTACCTATTCATGCCACCTCCTTCCCATCCGGCTTCTTCATCGCGACCACGCGTGGGCCATAGTCTGAGTCTTCAATGGCAGCTGTCTCCATAGGACCAGGCAGTGTCCACGGGGGGGGGGGGGGGGGGGGTTGTGTGGGTCAGCTGATGATGTGGAGGGGGCCCTGCTATGGGGCCCTATCATGGCTATGTACGCACCTGCCTGGCCGCCACTGGAGGCTGAAAAGCTGGCGCGGCAGGCGCAGAAAAGGCTTGAAAGCAGTGAGTATCGGGGCAGAGATGGGCAGCCTGGGTCGCGCTGCCCCGCTGCTATATAGTACAGAGTGGAACTATGGTCATTTTTGGAGTGTCATCTAGGCTCACAGCAGCTGCAGTCAATAGATACTCTACATATGTGTCCAGTTACTTTACCTATTTTAGATAAAGGCTCCATTTTCTTATGACCTGCACAATATTAAGATATGCCCTGAAAGGTTTCATTCAAGGCTCCTAGATACTAGATAGCTGGCCCTCTCACAACAAACTTATTACAACTTGCAATGAGAAAAGGTACTTGTGGCAAACTATATTACATAAGTGTGATAAGTACCTTAAAGCGAAACAAAACCTGAGAATTTGACTTTCCTGGGTTTTGTTCGATGCCCCACTGTGTGAAACCCCTCAGAACACGTCGCAAGCACGGGCTGTTGTCTGCTTTGACTGTCATTCGGCAACTGGCTCTCCTTGACTGCATGCACTGCAGCCTACTTAAATCGATGGGGCGGGAGCATGCGTTTGCTGCCGGAGATGCAGGGAATGCAGCAGTGCATGCTCCCCATTCTCCGCAATGAGATCCGTGTTAAACACCCTCATGGTTTTCCTAATTTTTTACCCGCTGGCGATAAATGTTTCATATTTTTGCACATTCCATCACATTCCAGGAATGCCCAGTGAATTTAGGAGCTGTTTGTCATGGCAGTGCTTTGCTGCTTTTCTATAAATATTATAAGCTAACATAGTTGATGTAAAAAAAACCCTTGACTGTACCTCTGAGACAAACCACGCTTATCGGGCTAGATCAATGTCCTTAGACAGTACCCAGATCATAATACATTCTGTTTAGACATGCATTCTTTAGGTCACTGTAGCTAATCAGTGCCATAGTAATAAAATCTACTGCCTATTGCTTGTATTAGCCTCCATAGATGGCTATAGACATGGTGGGGAGTGTAAGCATAATCTAACCATCCCCGGCATGCCTGTTGGTTGGCATTCACAACAGCCTATTCACTGAGATCTCTAATAAATATATATATGAGAGGGAGTGGGGAAGAGTCACATGGCCCAGTCTGCTCTGCGCAAGGGCAGGAGTTATTCTGCTGATATTCAGTGGTAATCTGCTGTTGCCTCTAGGACAATAGATCACAACCTGATTTAACTAAAAACACCTAGATCAGTATAGTAAAATCCTTAGAAGGCCTTTAGTCTGTTAATACAGCCTAACTATCTGCATGGTTTTCACTTAAAAAATATTTTCTTGGAGAAAATCTTTTCTTTACCACCTAAAACTGCCCTATACACCAACACAGGGCCCACATGTGCAAACACCCTAATTTAAAAAAAGCTTTGTTGACAGATTTCTGTCCTAAGACCATGGGGGTAATTTTCTTCTCTACTCCCTTGGAAAACCTTGAGAGGGCTTAAGAAGTCAAAGATTTTCCAAACTTTTGGAAGTTTACCAACTCCCTAGTGAGACAGACCATACATTTTACTTACAACAATGGCTTTTACTGGTACAAAAACAAAGGTACCCACCTTTTGTTGTCACTTTCTAGCTTGATGACAACCTGTGCTTTATTAGGAATTTTAGAAAGCAACTCCTCCCTCACTCCTACATAAAACAAAGACCACAGGAAATCTTATTTTTCTAACCTACATAGACCCCAAGAATAATTTCCTCCAGTGGGACCCAAGGTGCTCCACTTCGACCCTTATTTAGTGGATTTTTTTTTTTGTCGTTCAGATTTAGATACCAATTCAGATTGTTTATTTGTCAAGTATATACGGGGTACACATGAGGAATTATTTTTGGCATATTTGGTATAGTCACTGTTAGCAGGTGTATCCTTTTTTGGGGGTTACCCATATGTTATTAGGAGACTCTGGAAATTTTGGAGTTATTCACTTTGAAAGCTTCTCTTACTCAGCAAAGAAATAAATGCCTGCAATGGGTTAGTTCTATAAGCAAGGTGTTTATTTTAAAAGTATGGAAATAACCACAACCACAGTCAGAATAAAATGAATCTCCCCCATAATGTTGTTGGTATTTTCAAAACTTGTGAATGAAATTGTCTACTTAATAGGAAATATTCTGTACCTCACCTTTTTATTTTTTAATAGAAAAAATATTTTTTGTACTACTTTATTGTGTGCAGAGGCCTTCAGATTTATTTGGGCAAGCCTATCATCTGCATGACAGTAGAGGTTGCGTGTGTATTTTCTTAAATATTTATTTTCCCAAAGCCGCCCCTCTTCGGCATTTCCAAAAATCGTTTAAACATAAACAGTGAGGGTCATGCTAATTATTTGCTGAAGCAAGTGCACATTTGGGTGTGAATTGCAACCTGCATTTTGGTGACCGTTTTAACTTTAATCCAGAAAAAAATACAACATAAAATGTGTTTACATTTTTAGCTATAAATCACCTGTACCTGCAATGGGGCTTTTTTACAGGTGCAATACACCATTTTTCCAATGTCCAATGATAATTCTTGAAAGTCTGGAAACCGCACCCTATGGGGTATGCTAAAGGATTTTCAATTTTTTTCTCTGCATACTCCATAGGGTGCTGTTATTTCCAAACTTTAAATAAATTATCCTTACCGCATTGCAAAAAAGAAACGCCGTACACATATAAATGCCTCATTGCAACTAAAGGTAAAAATTAGAACAAATGTTTTTATTGCACTTTTTTTGTATGTGAAAATTAAAACCCTCAGATGTAAGGTTGTATTCACACCCAAATGTGCACTTTTTTAATCAAGTTATTAGCATGACCCCCAGTATTCACTTATTTCATTATTTCAGCATTTTTTACACGAGGACAGCTCTTATTTTTCCTTTTCCGACTTTAAATTGTAATCTCTGGTGCGACATCGGCATTCCCCTTCCTCCATTGCTAAATTCCCCTGCCGGTCGAAGAATAAGTCACAAGCAGATGCCAAGAGCTTGCCTGCGTCATCCCCAGCACTTTGTAAATATTCTGTTCATAGGACTGCTAACAAGCCATCATTTATCACCTCCCTGCTGAACTGTAACTTGAGACCCGTCCTAGCTGAGCAAAGTCACGTTCAAGCCTTAGAGTGAAGTGTCAGAGAGGCTAAGTAGCGCATTACTCAGTAGTTCTGGGGGTTTAAATGATCAGTCCAGAGTCTTGACCTTCGATGATAATTTGGAGATCGCCTTCCCCATACCTGAGATAATGCCAAAGATTGAAAACAAGATGGAACAATAACTTTTTTTCCCCTGAACTTCCTTAGTTTAAACAAACTGTAAATATCAATGACAATTTTCATTTTGTTGGGTTATCTATAGATAATTGCTACATTGCAAAGGCTTGGTAAACTCTATTTACAGTACAATGTATTACAGGTTTCTGTACTGTAGATATATAGATGGAACTTGCCAATATGCTTTCTATCACTTTGCATCATTTTTTTAGGTAGTCATTGTGGATCAACACATCTTGTGAAATGTTAAAAACCTAGATTGGATCATAAATTATTTTAAGGCAATCTTCTGGGAACTCCATGTTATCTGCTGTCCCCTTTATGTGCCTTGGAAGATTCTCATTACAGCCCCTTCTTATTCACCTCAAGTTTTCTGCCTGCTTCCATGTATCTTTTAATCTTTGGCCTTCTAGTACTGTCTACTTTCTACACATTCCTCAGATCAGGTGGCCTTTTGGAATTGTAATGACTACCTGGACAGGTAATTACTCTGTAAGGAATTAGCAAACATGGAATTTAAAGCAATCAAACACCATTTTTTTTCTGGTTGTTGATCAAAGTTGGGATGAGTGGGGGGGGCACCCAAATTGGCTTAGCTACCCCAGTCATATCCCATCACATGCAACCCCATATTTCTTTTTCTCTGTTCTGTAGTTGGCAGCCGGAATCCTGGAAAAGAACTCCTGACCATGTGAGTCAGAGGACTGATTTTACAGAGGGAGGACTGATTTTGCAGAGGGAATACAGTGCAGAAAAGCCAGACAGGGCTTGCAGGGGGGGGGGGGGTATGCATGGGCTGCTTGGCAACCGGGCTCCTCACCCATACTACCACCAACACCCACATAGTTAAAAAAAAATTGGGGTTGTCTGCTGTAATCTCCTATAGGTCTGCCCAAGCATTTTTACCCTTATTCATTTGAATTCAGATTGATTTCACCTCCCTCACACATTGTACTGAACTGCCCTGCAACACTTTCTTGTGTGTACATAGGCAAAAGAAATGTACAAACCTGAATGTTAGAACAGTTGCACAGTTGGGGAAAAAACTCCCCAAAACTCCTTGCTCCAATGCATGCATAATACTGAACCAGTAAGGGTCATGCTAAAGATTTGGTGTAGCAAGTTCAACTCTAAGTGGATCCTTTGAGTGTATTTTGCAGCCTGCATCTCAGTGAGCTTTTTTTAATTTTAACACGCACAGATATTTTTATTGCATTTTTATTTAAAAAAGCTCACTGAGATGCAAGATGCAATTTATACCCAAATGTGCACCCAGATTCGCTTCAGTAAATTTTTTAGCATGATCCCCATTCTCAGCGCTTCCATTTGCTTCTGCATCCACTCAAAGATGAAATACAGGCTCCATAAATGCCATTGAGAGGGGGTGATTGACCATGGCAGGAGAGATGCAAATGAGCATTGTTTCTTGTAAGGGTGTTGGTCTAGTTTAAATGGACGGTTCAGGCACATAAAAAAAACACAAAGGGACAGCCACAACTGGTGGTTCTTACTTGGGTGGTTTGGAATTTTTCAAGGTTGTGATAGCGAGCCCTGCACCATCCAGGCCTGATCTCCTATCACAGATGGCCTCCTAGATGAATAGTTGTCCACCGCCATAAGTCACCATGATGCTAGCATGTCCATGATTTTTACTGCAATAGAGGGGGAGTACTAAAGCATTTTTTTCAGTTATCAGACTACAGTTGAACCATACAGAGGTTTAGATCTTAAGGTCTTAGGATTTCAAACAATAATTTGGTAAAAAGTACTTCCTATTGGCATTCTAGAAATTCAATAAAAAAATATTCTAGTTCCTAAAAACTGATACTACAAAAGCAGTAATATTTAAAAACGTGGCAGCGACATCAGTGCTATTCTCCCACGTGTAGCTTTTGATGCAATCCTGAAGGTTTGGCATGCTGTGTATTTTTGTTTGAGCTTGTTTACAGGCTGATCTGAGGAGAGGCATTCTGTCGATTTCATTTAATACCGTTGCCCTCTGTTTTAGGGCAAGCCGCACAAAGTTACTCTGTTGATAGATGCTGTTCTTGTCAGTCGTGCGAGTAAACTGAGCTGTCTGTGTCTGTCAATTAGTGTTCTGCATATAGCCGAGGGTCCACACAACACACCACACAGAGGGCCTTTCCTAACGGCGGCATTCGTTCATAGGAGAGCTATAAATCAGCTGCGTTCTCCGATATTAAATACAACATACTAAACCCATGAAGTGCTTTTTCATATATTGTAATGCTGAGTATAATGTTTGCTCTGCTGACTGCAGCCTCGTACATTCCAGCTGCTATGAGGTCTAGAAATAATACCTCCAGGCCTCCGCTTCCTAAGCTGGCAATGACAGTTCATGTCACACTATTTTAATGTATGTTAGCTTTGAGTATATTTTTATTTTATTGCAAATAGCACTGTTCTTTTCTTTAAAGGGTACAGTCATAACAGAATGTGATTTATAGATATGGTTGGTAATATTTATTTATTTATTTTTTTAGAGCCTTTTTTTTGTTTTTTATTTAAATCCTCCACTCCTTGACAATTATAGATTAGGAGGAGAAAGTTTCAATTCGGTAAATTTGGATCTTATTAATTTGTTAAAATCAGATTTAGGAGTCAATTCAGTACCAGATGCAAATAGTGCACTTTAGGTGGAAAATGAAATAGAAGTCCTCACTTTACACCTAGTGCTGAATCTACCCCTAGGTAGGCAGTTGGGGTCATGCTAAGAACTGATGTTTGCATTTGAATGAGCTTTTTTACTTGAACAATTTTTAATAAAAAATAAATAAAGCCTTTCTTATTTCATATTTCCTCAAAAATAAATCACCCACCCCCGTGATTGGACATTTCTACAGGTGAGGCGGTTTTGGTTACAAGGTTTGAAAATCATTTGGCAAATTCTTTAGCAAGGCCCCTAAGTTGCTGTTTTTCCAAACTTTAAAGAAATATCCTTACACCATTGGGAAAAAAGATGTCCCTAACCTGTCAAAATGGCATCATAAGGGTAGGTAACTTTTTTGTGTAAGTTTGGGATCACACCTGAACGCACACCCAAAGGTAAACTTGCTTCACCAGATCTTTAGCATGACCGTGAATGAGGGAAGCTATTTGAGAAGTTAAACTTGCACATTCGAGTGTGAATTGTAACTTGCATCTTGGTGAGCTGTTTAACATACAAAACGTGCCATTCTTATTGCGCTTTTTATGTGTTAAAATAAAAAATCTAGTAGGTATGTCTCCGTTCACATCCAAATGCTCACCCAAAGTCAAATTTCACCAGATAACTAGCATGACCCATTGGAGTCAAGCTAATTATTGGTGGAACAAGTTCAACTTTGGGTGTAACTTGCAATGTGCATCTCACCTGCAACTGGGCTTTTTTCTTTAGAGGTGAGATCTAGGGATGAGCGAATCGGTTCTAACGAACCTGAATTCGCTCCGAATTTCAGGGAAAATTTGATTCAGCACGAACCCGAATTTTTAGTGGTTCGTGCTGACCGAATTTTCCCTAAAATAAAAAAAAAAAAAAATGGCGGAAGCCGGCTTCCGCCGCCCGCTGACAGCGCAGCCGGCCTCCCCGCTCCCACCAAGCCGTGAAATGGAAAAAAAAATGCTGGCATGGTGGGAATGGGGAGGCCGGCTGCGCTGTCAGCTGTCATCAGAGGACGCGGCTTCCTCTGATGACGCGTCCTCTGATGACAGCTGACAGCGCAGCCGGCCTCCTCGCTCCCACCATGCCGATAAGTGTTTGCTGGAAAAAAAATGCCGGCATGGTGGGAGCGGGGAGGCCGGCTGCGCTGTCAGCGGGGGGCGGAAGCCGGCTTCCGCCCCCCGCTGACAGCGCAGCCGGCCTCCCCGCTCCCACCATGCCGGTAAGTGTTTGCTGTATAGTGGGAGCGGGGAGGCCGGCTGCGCTGTCAGCGGGCGGCAGAAGCCGGCTTTCGCTGACAGCGCAGCCGGCCTCCCCGCTCCCACCAGAGATGAGCGATTCGTTAAAGTTCGATTCGGACGAACCCGAATTTCTTTGAGAAATTCGGCGAATCGCCCGAATCGAATTTTTGAGAAGTTCGCTCATCTCTAGTGAGATCCATAATATTTCCAATGAGGATATTTTTATTTATTTTTTAATGTTTAGAAACAGCACCCTTTGGGCTATACAGAAACAAATTACCACAAGTTAAAGCCAGTCTCTGGGCAAAAAAATTTAAGAAAAGTTCACAGGATAGTATCTATCCTTTTACTGTTTTTGTCTGGGCAGTCCCTTTAAAGAAAAATATTCACACCTCATTGGAAAATTGGAGGGTTATCTAAATGAGTTTTGAAGAGGTTGAGTTTTGAGAGCTTTTGATTTAAAATATCTACCATGCTGTAAAAATCATGTACCTGACATGTAGTTCTGTCCCATTGCGGTCTTCAGTGGTAAAGTCTTACAGATTCCAAAAACTCTGCCTCTCCAGAGGCTTTAAAATCATTTGGGTAACCCCCTATATGTGGCTTACCTGTAAAAATGCTCCATAACCTGTACTAGTGATTTGTTCTCAAAAATGTACAACAATGTTTTTTTGTGTTATAATTAAAAAGCTCCCTGAAATGCAGTTGCAATTCACATCCAAAAAAATGGTTTCACCAAATATTTAACAAAGACCCCCATTGAACATGAAACCTTCAAAAATTGTCAAGCTTTCCACAGAGATATAGGCAGCAAAAAAGGAGGAGGGGTACTGATATAGGTAAAACTCTCCCATCCAACCCTTTCAAACCCTGATTTGGCATATTAGAATAGCTTTGTTTACAGTAAATGTTCCATTGTTCTTTGATAGCAATGAAGCAGACTATTATATTTTATAGGGAAGTTAATGTTCAGAGAGGCCAGACGGAATGGAAAGGTAAAGCTCCAAAAGATTTGTTTGTAATACTTAAAGCGCACGGTAAAGCGTAATATTTTCATGATGAAGTCATTTTCCAAATTTTTTTTTTTGTTTCAACTTTTTTTATCGAGAGACTTTAGACTATTCCAAAGTTTGCATCTAAAAATTATGATGCTTTTCATCATTTTCCAGAGACAGACTGTTAAATCAAGTGACAGATCTAAAACGAAGGCATGGATCAGGTTTTATGTGGATGGAATTATGGGATTGGTGGGTCATATTGGACCATTCTTGACTTTCCTAATTATACATTCTGCTGTTCTGTGAGCTTTAAATATAACAAATACATTTATTGGTGTTTTAACTTAGAATACTAGATGGGTTATGTTATCTACCACAAAACTAACCACTGCAATCTCTGTAGATAGACGCCATTTTCAATATGTGTGCATCAGCTTGCAAAAAAAAAGCATAAATCTGAAGTCCATAAAAAACTTCAAAACAACAGGTATGCCGATGTTTTAGGGTTGTACATAACTCCTTTCTCAAGACACAAACAAAAGGCTTTGGATATTTTATTTGATCGAGACCAAACTGGTCTTTATTACTACACTGAAGACTGTAACAGTCAGACTTATGTTAAGAAGAAAAAAGTATTAAAAAAGAACCAATTCACGTGTTTTACAAATTAATTCCTAAATTCAATCTGGTTGTTATCGAGTAAATCAAAGCATATTTTGCATCTTTGATCAACTTTCTAAAATGAAAAAGGCTGTGCTCTTAATACAGTGTAAACAGACTGTAAAACAAAGGAGCTGTAATGTTAGCCTGGCACAGAAGGCTCGGGGTTAATGGCTCGCTGAAATCTGCTTTGTCTATGTGCTGCCTGTTAACTGCAGGAATGCAGGTGCGTACAGTATGCCCCTTGGTTTGAGTAATGACTACAAAACATACTGGGACATTTAGCGGAGATTATTCTGAAGCTGACGTGGTTGCCCGTATCACTCACCAGCTTATTAGGAAACCGCTTAGAGGAGGTTTGAAGGTCGGGAGCCTCCAATAGGACTCTGATGTCTGAAAATGATTGTAATTAGGAGCTCCGTTGAAAGCATTATTTACCCAGTTTCTCTTACATGCTATGATGCGTTCTTTTATTTCTAAAAATGTAAAGGGATAACATTGTAGGTTAAAAGCATACACGCTTTTCTGGTTGAGTGCAGGTAAAAGAAAAGTTCAGAAAGCCATATGTCTTAAAAATAAAAAAGGGGGGGGCAAAGAAACTCCTAGAGTCTTGCAGCAGTTTGAGTACTGTGCCACACTTCTGGCCAGGTTGGTTTGTTTTTTTAAATCCAAATTCAGACATGGTTTGGTCATAAGTCCACTTTATATGGCTTAAGGATCATAATTCAGTAGTTTGAAGTTCCATGTTCCCAATCTGGAGACAGGATTTGACGTGTCTTAAAGCTGCCCTGAACTCTTGCTAAAGCAGACTTACAGCATTAGAAAAAAATATGATTTAATTTAAGAGATTGTCCAGCCTATGTGTAAACACAGTCATTGATTAACTGCCCTTAGGGATAACTCATCCAGGTGTTGCTGCTGAGATAAGGGTCCTCTTCTGTAGCCCAGCCTCTAGATCTTGCTATCACCTTTTTTCACCCTTAGAGGTGGTTGAAATCCGGCTCCTCAGACTTTGTGGGACAAACCAATGCGTGTGTGCGAGGGAGGAGGAAACTGCTTCTTACTCTGCTTGTCTGTTTCTTCTCGGCTTCTTTGTACGCTGCAAAATTAAATGACAGCAAACCTCTTTTATGCTGGAAATTAATTGCTGCTCAGTAGTTTTAACTAGTCAGAATGGAATAAAGGAGACAGAAATCTGCAGCATTGCTGTTTAACAGAAGTTTGCTAACGCTTTGGCAGGTAGATAGAGCAATTTTCTGTGATTTTAGGGTCTGCCTGTACAGCTTTTTTAGATACATGTCCTTGTATAAGGGATATGTTTGCACTTCTTTTGTAAAACAGTGGTACCTCCCATATTTTCACTTCAAGCAGTGTCAAGTAGAAAATCATCTGTCAAACTTTGTCCACAGTGGGAGGTGGTCTTTTAGTTTAGCGGCCAGTTACAACCTTGTATATGGCCTCATTCAATACATCAATTCACCCTTACTCTTTCTGTTACCCCCTTCTATTGAAAGATGCCACCTATAACTCTAGGACCCCCTTAACCACACTGGGCTCACCCATTGTGCCAAAAGGGCTCTCTTATACCCTGGGATCTTCTATACTTTCCTTCAGAGATTGGCACATATAATTGAATGGCCCTTTTACTAGCCTGTGGCCACCCATAACACTCTACATTCATCATTACTTTATAATCTCCATGCATAACATTCAAGAACCTCTTAACACCATCCTGTGGCCATGCTGTCCCAGGGCCCCTTATACAACCCAGCTGTAACAAAAAAAATACATGAGGGATGGCAGTGCCTGGGCCACATACTGGAGTAAAGCCCGCACTGTTCTCATGGCAGACCTGGACACAATCTATAACCAATCCCTGCACAAGGAAGAAAATGGCGCTAAGCAGCTTACTATGAACAGAAGTTCACTTGTAATGGGTCTGTAAAACTTTTGCTAGTGTAGTCCAGACGTATTCTGCTCACCTGTACCTGATCGCTCATCCTTTCTTCCAAGGCTGGTATGTGGGACTGCACGTATTATCATTATTATCATAGGCTTTGCTATGGAAACTTTCTTTTGTGTTGCCGTGTGTATTTGTAGGTAACATTTCAGTGAGCTCGGGGGAGCTGGTGCTTCAGCACACTCACCTGGCTATTTTGGAAGGACAATTGAAAGATAATTAAATTTTAGAATGGCGTCCAGAAACAACAAAGGAATGCCAAGGCAAAACAACAATTTAGAAGACTGTGTTTCTGTAGAGCGTTTATAGTAAACCTGATGCTTTGTCACCAGTCAAGTCCATCCCAAGAATTAAAGCCCATTAAGGGAAATTTTACTAAGGCCTGTCCTGCAGATATAATATACATTTACATTCTAGAATAAGCAAATTACAACTGTCCTAATTTATGGTATGAAAATTTTTTTCAATGTTCTTGCAAATAATTTAAGAAAGTAACTGAGTTTTTGTAAAACAGGAACACAGGAAAAAAGTAGTGAAAGCAAGGTTTGCACAGATGGTCCCTTATTAAAGTGTTAATGGAAATTTGAAAAGTGACTCTTCTTCTTAAACTCAAAGGAAAGGGGTCACATAAGGATATTGAAATCCTTTTTGATTCAGTTTTCTTCAGAATTTGTTTGATGTATTCAGAATATAGAAGCCAGTCCATACCAAACTAATATTTTATATAAAACATAAACCTAAAACAGTCTGTAGACCTATCTCTCAACTCTGACTGCGCTCCATGGCTGTTCTAGCAACTGAATCAAGCCAGTAAAAGTTGAGACACTCAACAGACCCACACCATCATCCCCAGCTGCAGCCTATTTTTGGCCCATACGAATCGAACCTGTAAATGTTAAACTACGTCTTGACCCATGCTTGGTCTGTCATTCTCACCTAAGCTATAAACGACACACAGCAGAGCCATATTTTTCTTCACAAAAAGGATTGTAGTGTGATCAAGTGGTTAGGAATTTAACTCTGCCTTTCTAATTAAACCAAACGCCGTTCTTACAAATGTTCTTAGTTACTCTTCTGTGACCACTCTCCAGGCCTACTGGGCCAACATGTAGCAATTTGTAATGTTAAATATCACTGTAATCAATGCTCTGTGGAAATGTGTATTCATTTTATATTTATCACATTTTGTTGATTGTTTTTTGTAGATTATTTGGCTAACCATGGACGTCTCAATGAATCGGAAGCCAGAAGAAAGTTCTGGCAGATCCTTTCTGCGGTGGAGTACTGTCACAGTCGCAATATTGTTCATCGAGACTTGAAGGCTGAAAACCTGCTACTAGATAACCACATGAATATCAAGATAGCAGGTGACATGTTGCCTTCAAATTGTTTAAACCTAATAAACTGTGATGTTATTGTAGAATGAGGCCATTCGTTAGGACTTCTATTTACTTCCACTTATGCCTCCAAGCAGCTGAGGGTACCCTGCCTTTTGCCATGGAAGACACAGAGTAACGCTATTCATCTCAGCAAGCGGAGAGCATAACATGCAGGACAGCTATTTTGGACTCATTTCTACTCTGATTGATGTTTAACTTTAGGTCCTAGATAGCTCAAGAAAAGGGAGTGGTTAAAAGTTAACTTGGTCAAGCGCCCTGTGCATCCCTAACTGCATTTGGTGCTTGATATCATACAGAGAGGTAAAGTCCAGCCCATGTCCTCACATTGCATTTTTCTGAACTGGAGCTTTGGCGACTGTTGAATTCTAAATGCTGCATCAGAAAGGCATGTAGACCTGACATTAACGTAAAATCTCACAAAGCGGTGGGACTTAAAGCGGTCCTTCACTCTGAATAAGAGTCTATCTTATATGTTTCCCACACCCTGCACATACAGATTGCTCATATTAAAAATCATCCTACCTGCATCTACTGCATGTTATGAGCCTTTAAACATCCAAGATGGCGGCTCATGGAACATCGGGCAGCCTGCAAACAGGAAGTGCCTTCTGACTGTTGTGCTGCTCTGCATTCTGGGATTGCTGACCTTTTCCTGACCCCAGATATGATCTGTCTGAGCACAGCACAGCTATAACCCCGCCCCCTGCACTTTATCCCACTCTCCTCTCCTCAGTAAGTGTGATGCTTCTGAGTCAAGATGGCGGCGCCCGTATCCTAAAGTCCTGAACAGAGTTGCAGCCCAGCGGGGGAAAGAATAATAAATAGGTGACTAAAAACTTAAAATATATTAATCATTCGATGCTTGGGAATCATTTTATAAGGGTTTGGGCTTTTCAAGAAATCATGGTGAAGGTCCGGTTTAAGTGTTTGTGAGGAGTACCAGCAATGATGAAGGGTATGTCCACCTCCTCCATGTTCTTTGCTCATCATTCGCACTTGGCATTATTTCCCATTTGATAGATACAGACATTCAATGGCCGAGACTGTCTGTAACATATTCCAGCGTCCCCCTTATCCCTGTTGCTAAGCAATATAATGGCAAAACACTTTAATCACTTGACCAAAGCTGTAGTTTAAGTGTCCTTTTAATGGAAAAATATTGAAGCAGTTGCCAAGAGCAACCGCTCATGTATGAGTGTAAATTGTTCAATTTAAATAATGCATTCTCCCTTTTAGATAATTTAGACAAGTTTTTTTTATTTAATTCTTTTGTATTGACCCTGGATATATTTCTACATAGTTATTAGATCACCCCTTTAGGTGTCTCCTTTTCAAACTAAATAAACTTAACTTTGACAATCTTCAGGATACTCTAGTCCCTGCATTCCATTTATTATTTAATTTCCCATCTTTGAGCCTGTTCCAAGTTCTCAAATATTTCCTCCTTATGCACTGGTGGCTAGAAATGTACACAATATTCCATATGGGGTCTGACCAGTGACGTTTATAGTCATAAAAAGATGCACTGTTCATGGGCCCCTATACCTCTTTTGATGGTTCCCGTGATCCGATTTGCTTTGGCAGCTGCTACCTGGACACAGTAACTAAAATCCCTAGGTCCTTGGCCTTGTAGTTTAACCAAGCGTTTCCTTTTTCAGTGTGTAATCATTGCACAGCTTACTCCTGCCCATGCTTTTAACTTATCAAAATCTTTTTGTAGCTGCATGCTATCCTCTTTTGTGTTAATTACTTTCCACAGCCTATTATCATCTAGAAAGATTGATACTTAACTGTGTAATCCATTCCATATATATATATATATATATATATATATATAATTTTTTTTTTTTTTTTTTTTTTTTTTTTAATTGAGAGAGAGAGAGAGAGAAAATTGTGCCCAGTAGTGACCCTTGCAGTACTCCACTAGTTATGGTGACCCAATCCAAGAATGTATGGTTGATAACCACCCTCATTAAGCCGGTTACTCACCCATGTACACACGTTTTCCCCCAGTCCAAACATTCAATGTGAAATGGGTATTTCGTCCACTTTATCTGCATTTATGAGCCTTTGAGCCTAATATGGGATACTTTACTACAAAAGCTTTGATTTTTTTTTTCTTTGTGCATGTTTAGGGTATTTATTGCAAACTAAGAGAATTCTGTCTACAAAAGGACCACAATACAAAGTAAATGCTGACTAAACTAAAAAATATTCAACACATTTCTACGCGGTGCAAGATTTACTTACTAGTGTAGCTTTGCAATGTACAGCAACTTAGACAGTCAGTTTACACAAGCTCTTTATTCCCATCTTGCATTAGAGATGTACTGTAAGTATCAGGTTGTCATGGACACCAAAATACTGTCACCTGTAGTGCTGTCCTGTGTGTAAGTGTAACCTCTAAATAGGTCGGGTTGGCCTGTTTTTAACACTCTCATGCTCATTCAGAACTTTTTCCCATACTGCCTTGTAGGTAACCTTGTATTTAAACAGAGAATGTTAGAGATTGTTTGGCCTGTTATTTACACTAGCATTATATAAAATCCCAGTAATCCTGAATAACTAAATGTATACATAGCTCGCCTTTCTTAACTTTCATCAACTCCACAGTTCATGCGTAGAGGGCGGCGGCATCACTTGCTGAAAAGGATGCTGAGGTAAGCATACCAAGCGACTGGAGGGTTTCAGACAGCGGGGCATCCCAAATCCGGATGCCCCAGGGAGAGAACCAAGTCAGGCTTTTTGTCTGCTTTAAAGCAGAACAAAACCCTTTACTCCAAAAACACATGCACAGGCTCTCATTTAATGAGAGCTGTCTGCCGTGACTATGTCATTCAGTTAATACAGGCTTTCTTGGGAGTTTCACACAATGGGACATCTCAAATTAGAACGCAACAAAACCAAAGTCAAATTCCTGGGTTTTGTTCCACTTTGAGACTGAAACTGCAGAATCAGAGTTTCTGAGGCCAAGTGAGCACAAATCTGATTAATAAGGTGGAGGAGCCACAATGATGCCCCCCCCCGACCTTCTGGACATGGGCGTAACTTGAAGGGGTACAGGGGGTCTGACCGCACCAGGGCCCAGAGCTCAGGGAGTCCCATCGTTGTTGCTCCTCCACCATATTTATTATAGTTGTGCTCACTTGCCATCATTTAAAGAAAGGGAACACAATTCCTCTCTGCTGTTTCAGTCTTTAGTTGTTTAGCTGCATGCAATTAAGGCAGAAAAAAGTTTACTGTATGAGCCATGAAAAGGGCCCCAATTCATGTTTGCATCAGGGCCCCATCACATTAAGTTAGGCGGTCACTGCTTCTGTGCTCCAGTGCACCCCCTATAGTTACGCCCCTCATGGGCCCCTACGTTTGTGTGTGTCTGCCTGCCCTAACACCACTGAATTAGGCTTAAAGGAAAGAAAACCTTACCTTTTCCTACCAAGCCACACAGCTGCTCCCTATGAAGGACGGGGCCAGCAGCTGCATGGAGCTTGTGTCTCTGTGCCGACCCATTTCTCACTTCAGATTCGAGGAGGAGGTGGCGGCAGCATGTAGAGCTGCTGCCAAGGCTTCCTCCAGGTGGGGGGCGGGGATAGGCAGGGAATGGACGGACAGGTGCTATTTTTTTTTGTTAGAAGTACAGCGCCCACGCTGCGGGCATAGCCATGGTGGTAGTTATCAGGGGCAAAGGCACCCCCATTGGAGCACTCGTGACTGCACCCGAAAGACTGTGACTGCAAGTCCTCCCCCTGATGGCAGCCATATGTAAACCCAACAGCAATATTAGGGCAGCAAGCAGCTCTTCGGCTTACTGTCCCATGTGCCTCTCCTACTCCTCCAAAGTTTCCCCTCCTTTCAATTTTCATGTCTCTAGCACTAAACAAAATTGGTCTAAACTAAACTGTGGTCTAACAGCCACTCTGTCCCTTGTTGCTCTTATTGAGAGCGAACGTGGCAAGCCACAGTGATCCCACAGCTGTCTGAGTCCACAGCAGGGCATGCTCGAGACTTATAACACTGTGCCATGGTATGCCCATCCCAGCTCAGACATGACCCAGAATTTGAAGCAAAGAATGAGGCTTAAAATGCATTGAAATGGCTTATATTCCAAGTATACAGCACGTCCTGTTCCAGAATATTTCTTACACATGGGTTATACATCCACAAGATGGCGCTGGACTGCAGAAAAGACTTGTGGCCACACCCGGCCTCTTAAATAGCCAGGAACCTCCCACCAATTCCCAGTTCTTATCTGCAGTCTGGACTGCGAAGATAGAAGATCGCTCTCTATACTGCGCAGGTGTGCAGGGCTTATCAGCCTGCGGCCCTGCAGGACTATTCCCACCCGTTTCCGGACGCACTGCCTCCCAGCCTTGGCTGACTGGTTCGGGTGAAGGTAGGACAGCACCAGGGTCAGGTGCTGAGGAGCACTGCTCCTACCGCAATCCCTGCACTGACATGGGTAGACGGTATAGGCTTATGGTGAGCCTTGTGGGATGCCCCTCCCTGCACTCTGGGTCTTCCTTACCCAATCCCCCCCCCTCCTTCTTCACTTTACTGTTGTGTGCTGTGCTTTTTACTTAATTCGCTCGCCGCCGCGCCGCTTGTACAGCGCTCCGCAGTGCAGGCGCCATTTTGCTCCTCTTCCTCTGCGTGCACTGCTGCTCATTGCCAGTGCGGTCCGTGAGTGTCCCTGCGGGGTGTTTTTTGCTTTCTGCTATTTCAATTGTAAATGCTTATGGGGATGTCTTTTTATGTCTTTTAGGCGGGATAAACGTCACTGTGGTTTCTCCCGGCCCTCTTCCCTTTTGTAACCTCCCACCTTCCTAGCGGGTTTTGGGGCATCCCGGTTGGCTATTACTAGCCTTAGCCCTATACTGGCCTGTTATGCCACTCAAATCACCATATGGAGGCTTCTGGGGATAATGTGCCTGGGGTTCCTTCGGGACAGGCCCGGCTGTGTGTTGCGTGTGGTGTTTCCCCTTTTGGCTTTGCCTGCATCTGACCCCCAGTGAGGGGCACACTCTCAATCTGATTTGGCTGCACGGGTGGCCAGCATTGAAAAACATATTGCTGGTTCAGCCCCGCGTAAGGCTTCTGCTGAGAAGCGGCATTTATCCTCCCGCTGCTTCCCTCTTTCCTGTAGAGGATGAGGGACCTTACTCACTTTCTAGCCCTTACCCCCTCGAGGAGGGGGAGTTGTTTTCTGATTCTGAATCCTCTGAGGAACAACCTAAGATCTATGGTGGTACTGGGTCTCCCTTTGGGGAAGACCCATGGTCTTCAGATGATACTGACAGGTTGTTGAGTCACATATTCGAAGTGCTTTGTATTTCTTCTCCTGCAGTGGCTCCACAGCGGCAGGGTGAGCTTTTTGATACGGTTAAGCCACGCTTGGAGTTCCCTGAGCAGACTCACTTTAATAATCTAGTGCTCAAGGAATGGGAAGAGCCTAGTTGGGATGCACAAGAGTTGGGACAAGTGGTATCCCTTTCCTGCTGATGTAATTAAACGTTGGTCTTGTCCTCACGAGGTGGACGCGCTCGTTCTAGGGTTGTCAAATACATCTGTCATGCATTCTCCTGACACCACTACCCTGCGGGATGGTGAGGACCGGCGCATGGACCAGCTGTCCTGTCATGCTTTTGCCTGTGTGGGGACTGCGCTGCGCCCGGTTTGTGCCTCTGCCATAACGGCTATTGCTATTAAAGGGCTGCTTAAGTGTCTCATAGATGGGGCCTCTGATGACGCGGGAGGTGAAGACTATAGATCTCTCTTGCTTTGCTATGAATTTATTGCATATATCCTCTCTGCCATGGATGATGTCATTAGAATGTGTGGAAGGACATCTGCCCTTTTGGTGGCTATACGCCGCTCTGTCTGGCTGCATCAGTGGGTAGCTGATAATGCTGTTAAGAAGGCTCTCACTGGGTTCCCCTTTAAGGGGTTGCGCCTCTTTGGTGAACGCTTGGACTTGTTTGCTAGGGGCGGTAGGTTACCTCAACGCAAGAGGCCTTCTCGGCCCTTTCGGGGGTCTGGCGCCTCTTTCCCCTCCTTTCGGGCTTCCAGGGCTGGTCGAGGAGTTTCCTTTGCTGGAGCATGCGAAGACTATTTGAGCAGGGGCAGGGGGCCTCTCCTGGGGTCCCAAGCCCAAATCCTCCCCCAAGCCCCCTCAGGCATGAAGAGGCGCCCTCACCCATCCGGGTGGGGGGTGGGGTGTCTTTGGCTCTTTGCTCACGTCTGGAGGCGACGTGTAGCAGATAGGTGGATCCAGGAGGTGGTTTCCTCCGGTTACAAGATAGTTTGCAGCCTGGCCGCCCCCAAGATTCATCAGATCCCGGATGGCTCAAAACCTTCTGTCAGCTCAGGGTTTGTGCCTTGCTGTCCAAAACCTTCTGGAGTTGGGGGTCCTCTGCCTGGTGCCTTTCTGGGAAAGGGGCAGAGGCTTCTATTCCAATCTCTTCACGGTCCCCAAAAAGGACGGGTGCCTCAGGCCCATCCTGGATTTAAAGTGCCTCAACAAGTTGTCAGATTCAAGCATTTTCTCATGGAAACCCTGCGCTCAGCAGTCAATTCACTGCGCCCGGGCGATTTCATGACTTCTGTAGACATCAAGGACACTTACCGTCACATACCAATCTTTCCAGGACATCAGAAATTTCTCATGTTCGCTCTGGAGGATCAGCACTACCAATTTGTGGCCTTGCCTTTCGGTATCACCTCGGCTCCCAGGGTATTCACCAAGGTGCTGGCAGGCATGATGGTTCTGCTGAGATCTCAGGGCATTCGTATCCTTCCTTATCTGTACGACATTCTCATCACGTCTCAGTACTTCCATCAGGCCGAACTGGGTACCCAGATGGTGGTGTCCACACTAGAGTCCTTCGGCTGGGTGATCAACCATCCCAAGTCTGCCCTGTCCCCGTCGCTGGTGAGGTCCTTTCTGGGCATGACTCTGGATACATCTCAGGTCAAGGTTTTTCTCCCTCAGCAGAAGGTGGAGAGTCTTCAAGCTCAGGCCCAGTTTCTGCTGTCTTGTCCTCATCCCTCCATCCGGCAAGGGAAGCTCAGTTTCACATGAGACCTCTTCGGCTACACCTTCTGTCAGTATGGGATTGGGACCCTGGGTCCCTGGATCAGGTGTTTGTTCTGTCCCCTCTGGCCAGGTGGTCTCTCTCGTGGTGGCTGGACTCAAGGAACCTCTTGGTGGGCGGGACCTTTCACCACGGATGCCAGTCTGACAGGCTGGGGGGGCTTCTGGAAGTCTTTGAAATTCCAGGGTCAGTGGGTCCCTCAGGAGGCTCATACCCCTATCAACATCCTGGAACTGAGGGCGATAAGGTTGGTTCTCGCCCAATTGACTCCACACCTTCGGGGTCGGGCTGTTTAGATCCGCTCGGACAACCAGACGGCGGTTGCCTACATCAATCACCAGGGAGGGACCCGGAGCAAGTGGGCCCTCAAGGAAGTGTTCCTGATACTGTCTTGGGCAGAGGAGAGTGTTCCCTGCATCTCAGCTGTGTACATCCCGGGGATGGAGAATCTGGAGGCAGACTCTCTGAGCAGGGGGACTTCTCGTCTGGGAGAATGGTCCCTCAGCAACAGGGTGTTTCGCTCCCTGTGCCAACGCTGGGGTCAGCCGGATGTGGATCTGTTTGCGTCACGTCACAATCACAAGCTTCCAGTCTTTGTCTCTCTGTCACAGGACCCTCTGGCCTTTGCCATGGACGCATTAGCAATGTCTTGGAAGAGTTTTCAGCTCCTCCATGTATTCCCTCCGTTTCCTCTGCTGGGCAGGGTGCTGCGCAAGATAGCCCAGGAAGGGGTGCCAACCATTCTGGTGGTCCCCTGTTGGCCAAGAAGAGTGTGGTTCACAGACGTCGTGCAGTTGGCAGTAGATCAGTATGTCCTGCCCAAGGATCCAGACCTGCTCACTCAGGGGCAGCTACGCTATCCCAATTTACAAACACTGGCTTTAACAGCCTGGCTGCTGAAACCTCCATCTTGATGGAGAAGGGGCTGCCTGCTTCTGTAGTTGATACCATGATTAGAGCTAGGAAGAAGTCCTCATCATCCATCTACTATAGGTTCTGGCATGCTTTCATTGCCTGGTGTGAGTCTAAGTCCCTTCCCTGTCGGGTGTTTTCTGTTCCCAGGATCCTGGAATTCCTGCAACATGGTTTGGACTTGGGTCTTCAACTTAGTGCCCTCAAAGGTCATGTTTCAGCCTTGGCTGTTTTCTTCCAAAGATCCTTTGCCAACCATCGATTGGTTAAGGCCTTCTTCCAGGGGGTTACTCACATGCGCCCTCCACGTAAGCCTATGTTACCAGTCTGGGATTTGAATTTGGTCTTATCCGCTATGCAGGGTCCTCCTTTTGAAACTCTGCGTATGCCCCCTTTGTCTATCTTGACGTTTAAGGTAGCATTTTTGGTGGCTATCACTTCTGTTAGGTGTGTTTCTGAGTTGGCGGTGCTTTCCATCAAACCTCATTTTGAGAGACACCAGGACAAGGTGGTGTTTAGGTTTAAGCCAGATTTTCTGCCTAAGGTTGTGTCTGCTTTTCACCTCAATCAGGACATTGTCTTCTCTGTTCTCTGTGTCCTAATCCTAGTAACCTTAAGGAGAGGGTCTTACATTCTCTGGATGTGGTTAGGACTTTGAAGTTTTATTTGGTAGCTACTGAATCCTTCAGGAAGACTGATGCTCTTTTTGTTCTCCCTTCTGGACCTAGGAAGGGGTTGCCTCCGGCTAAATCCACTATCAGCAAGTGGGATCCGTCAGGCGGTGGTGCAAGCCTATTCTGCTAAAGGAAAGGAGCCTCTCTTCCGCCTTACTGCTTATTCTACTCGTGCTTTTGGTGCCTCTTGGGCTTTTCAGCACCAAGCTTCTGTTTTACAAGTTTGCAAGGCCGCTACTTGGTCTTCTGTTCATACCTTTTCTAAGTTTTACAAGGTTGATGTTAGGGCCTCAGCGGATGCTGTTTTTGGCCGCAAAGTTCTGCAGGCGGCAGTGGTTTAAACTGCCCGCTGTTACTTTTGGGGATCCCACCCTACCTTACGGACAGTGCTATTGGATGTCCCATGTATACAGCACGTCCTGTTCCACCCCTCCCTTGTTAGCATTATTTTGGTTACCTCTGTATGGTGATTGTTCATTTTGTGTTTATTATTCTCCCAGCTTCTTGTATAACTGCTTTTCAACACTGGGAATTGGTGGGAGGTTCCTGGCTATTTAAGGGGTCGGGAGTGGCCACAAGTCTTTTCTGCAGTCCAGTGCCATCTTGTGGATGTATAACCCATATGTAAGGAATATTCTGGAACAGGACGTGCTGTATACTATTATTACCAATTCTACAGGAGAGTACTCACAGAATTGTATTTTTACACTGTTCCCAAGGGGGGATGAGGTGGGAGGAAGAAATTGGTGTGTGTCTGGACAGGGACTTTAATGCAGAACTAGATCACCTTATTGGAAATTTCTCTACTTCCAGGGATGGGTAATTGACTGCATATAAGATGGGCCAAAAATTCTGTAACCCAAACCCTGTCCAAACCCTGCAAACCCCTGAGATCGCTGCAGACACACAATTGAAGTCTCCTGCAGTATGCTTCTGGCTAGGGTTTCGGCTTCTAAAATTTGTAGCATTTGCAGTTCTAAAACCATGACTTTCATTACAAGGGACAATATATTTTGTTTGGTTAGTCAAGAAAATCCTGATAAACTTGTGTGGGACCCGAGTCATTCAATGACATGAAGATAAATTAGAGTTGAACACGTAGAACCCTGCAGGCACGTGGAAAAGCCATGCTGGCTGCAAAATCCTTTCAGTCTCTGGAAGGCAGCCATGAGAATAAAACACACACACACACACACACACACACACACACACACACACACACACACACACACACACACACACGGTTACCATTACCTACAGCCGCTCTAGAGAATATTTTTGTCTTGGGTTCTCCTTACAGCCAGTCCAAACTGTCTGTGCCACAGCTGGGGAGCCACTCTAGCTATGCATGAGGTTCTCATCAAAGACCTTAACCTTCCCTAGCATAGTGTGAAAATCCTGCTTTTAAACTTGCCCTTATTCCCCTACTATAATATGTACCTATTTAATTTGTGGTTTTACAGAAACAGTAAAGACTGACCAGGGGGGGAAGAGCCTGTCACTCCGTATGTCCTTTTCCTTCCATTTAAAGAAGGAAAAGCAAGCCTGGCTGGATGTTTCCCTCCTCCCACCATCCAGCATATTTATATGGATTTTTCTCATTGGGCCATTTTTTCGCAATAGTGCTTCTTTAAGATTGATTTCTGTCAGTCGGTAGAGAATTGTTGGGATGATTTCACGTCTCATATTCTGCAGCATGGCTGAAATTTCCATGTCTCTGTGTGAGAGAAGCTAGGATCCGCCCACAAATGTCTTTATTTTAATTAGCATGTTTGTCTGTGTATCTGTTCCTTTCTTTGGCTCACTCACCAGCATTAGAAATTTTTTTTTGTGGTTATAGAAATTTTAACTGAGCCCAGAAGCACAGAAGAGACGGAAAAGTGGATAAATGAGCTAGATCCCCTCTGCAGGAACAGATGGTGTGTCTCACTCCGTCCCACTGGTGCATAGGGTCTGATGAATCCTGCGCGGCTGAAAACCATGTCCTTCCTGGTTTTAAGAAGCGTTTGCCCCAACCACAGGGAGAAAAAGATCTAACTTTGAAGCTTGCCTCTGGTTGTGGATTGGTGACTAGATTGTAGCTGTTGCTTTATGAGAGAAAATATAAGTATAGGTATATAGAATTTTATTTTTTTACTGTTGCCTGGAGGTGCCATTTTATAAATATGATTCCATTATTGTAAAAAATAATCTGTCTACATTTAAGGGTCAGTTCAAAAGAATATAAGGAGATGAAAAAGGAAATTCTATCCATGGCTACCATGGGTCCCTTCTTCAGGAGAACATTGCAAACCTGCTGATTCAATGCTGACAGTATTATTTTCACATTTTTCCTCCAGCTCTTTGTGAGTTGACCCAGCAGTCTGCCGTTCTTCACCAGCGTTTTTTGTTGGCTGTTGATAAATACTTTAGAAGAATGCTGCTGTAAAATACAGGGTAAAGTCGAGAAGAAATGTTTCCATTGTTCCCAGAGACCAGATCTGCTCCCCAGTTATTATTTGTATATCTGGCTCATCAAGGCGTCAGCCTCCCTATCTGCGCTCAGCGTGGCTGCTGGCGTATGCAGCAGTTAGTGAATCAAGGTGAAAGCGGCTGCTTCCCTTTCCCAGCTCCCCCCCCCCCACATCTCTGATGGACAGCTCGCATGGCATTGACGTCAAGCTCGGCTCATTAACATTCAGGGCATGAAATGGGTCATATCTGACAATTAGCTGTCCCAATCTCTCTCCCACCTTCCAGTTATCAGCGTTGTATTCCCGTCCAATCATCCGCTACCTCTCCATTACCATAATCACAGAGGGGAGTGCAGCGCAGAATGCTGGTAATTAGGCTCCTAATAATTAATCCTACTTGTCCTACACAGCCTTGCTAGGCGCAGCCTTTCCATGGATCATGTATACCTTGGCTGTTTAGAAATGTATAGCTTGTATTAACCCCTTATATGCAGGCTGAAGCTTCTTGGGACTGTTGATTATAGCTGGCAAATCCATGGAGTTTAATGCAGCTAGTTTTATTGTATTAAAATTAATTTTCGTAAGAGAAAAAACACATTTTTGGTATGGTTGATTAGGGAAAAGTTAGGCCATTATAATGTAGTTTTTTGGGTGCGTAAAACCTAATGCTTGAACACTTTTTGTATAATATAACCAAATAGGAATTATTCTATTAAAGAAAGCTGAAAATACCATGGCAAGCTAAGGTATTCCTTCAGTGATTTAGGCTGCTCTTGGTGAGGCAGGAAATGAAGTTCTTTGATCCTATCTCCTCTCTCTTGTTCTAATAACAATATCATTTAAAGTGTCTGTCCAGTCACGAAAAAAAACTATCCTTACTTTCTTCCACCATCCTTCTGGATGGTCACTGAGAGAAAGTCTCCTCCCCCTAGAGAGGAAACACATTTAGGATGAATTTAAAAGCCATACCCCTTTCCCCAATCCTTCAGTATTGTGTTTTCTCTTCAAGGGGAATCTGCTGGGACTCCACGTCTTCCAGTTTGTTTCTTTTATTCCTTATTTTTAACCGAAGAAAGGACATGAAGGGGGTGCTCGCCCACCCCCTGGTTTTACCTCCACAGGTCAGGGTACCTGTGGCCGAAGGGGTCTGTTGCAGCACCAAAACACTGGCTGTGACCATTCTGGCTCTGCTCTCCATCCACTTTCTGGCAGGTCGGTTCCGTGTTCTTGTCCCCCAGAAATACGATCTCGCTGTAGAGGTCAACGCCATCATGTAGAGGCCGAGGTGGCGGGGCTGTTAGCAGATGAGTATTTCCAGTTGCGCCTGTTGACTTCCGTGTCATAGGCAACAACCGGCCTGCATTCCACAAGGTGCTTCCTTTCTGCGGGGAGGGCGCGCAGGGGGAAGTAGAGCAGACTACACCAGCGCATTCTCCCGGGCCGTGGTGGTGCTAGATTTAAGTAGACAGTGGACAGTTTGCAAACTGCCTGCATCATGCATCACCAGGATAAAAAGGTGAGATGTATCCGTTCCGCCGTCTATGGGGTTATGTAGGCTATATCTCTAATTATCCCTGAACCCTTTAGAGTTTTTAACTGATTGGGGAATCCTTTTCGAATTCTGTAGCCTCCTCCTAAGACTAAAAAGAAGGAGAAGGTAAAGGACACTGCTAAGCCCCATTTAGACATTAAGACAATTAGACTGTTTAAATTGCCCTACTATTTTGGCTGGGTCCTGGAAAAGCCTGTTTAGAACACAGGTTGTAAAACGAGGCAACCAGTTGTTTCATAGATATGATGGGCAGTGTGCAAACCCAATATGGCCTCAACTTTGGAGATTTAATGATTAGGTTAGGGCCACGACTTCCACCTCTAGGGATCCCAACCCCTCCCCAGCACTAGTTACTCCCAGTTCAGCTCTGGTGTTAACTCCTTCTACCCCTCTGTCATGGTTATAGCATCAGAACCAGTGGAAAGGGAGGCAACAGTATCATCCGACGAAGATTCCCTTAACGAGGGCTTTGGTCTCAAATCTGAGAAGGAACCTAGCTCCAGGATTTCTAAGTAAGGTTTCAGAAGAAACCCTAGCTCTTCTAAGGCAGTGGTCCCCAACCCTGTCCTCAAGGCCCACCAACAGGCCAGGTTTTGCAGATCTCCACAAAGATGCACAGGTGAAGTAATTAGTGCAGCTACAGAGCAATAGAGCTGGCTATTTGGAGATCCAAAAAACATGACATGTTGGTGGGCCTTGAGGACAGGGTTGGGGACCACTGTTCTAAAGGACATTTATGTTACAAGGCAGATCTGCACCGAGGGTCAGACCCTGCCTTCTCAAGACACATTGTATCATAAGCTCTTGATTAAAAAAGGTAATTAATAATGTAAGAAAGGAGTGGCAGTTTCTGGAAAAGAAGATTTTCCTTCCTGGCTCAGTTAAGAGGAAATTTCCCTTTTAATGAGCCAGAAATTGCTTCCTTATCCAAATGCCCTAGGTTAGCCGATTTCTTAGCTCATGTATCCAAAGGCGCGGACCTTAGCTTTGAAGACTCAGAAACCTTGCGTGATCCTATGGATTGTTGCATCAAGGGTATCCTGACAAGGGCATGGGATGCAGCATCGTTTACGTTTAAACCAACTACAGCCTCTGATTATGTCGACAGAAACCTTAAGGCCTGGCTAACCAATCTAAAGGGTTTTATAGAAAAGGACACACCCAAACAAACACTACTAGACATGCTTCCCTCTATGTTTAGAGCTATTTCATTCCTGAAACATGCCGAGGCATGCCAAGACAGCAGCTCTAATCAACATTGCCAAAGCAGCCTGGCTCAAAACATGGTGGGGGATTTGGCTTCAAAAGCCAAGCTTAGTGGGATCCCCTTTGAAAGTGATCTCATATTTAGATCTCAGTTGGCCAGATCCTCTGAAAGCACCCAAAAAATTCTGGACAAGACAAAGAAATCTAGGAATAGATACAGACATAATCCAAGGTTTGTCACCCTGTCCCCACAGAAGCAGGAACCTAAGAAGCATTGGGGCCAGCACAAGCAAGGACTCAGACCTAACCCCCCACCACCACCACCACGCAGTGTGAGAAACCTTGGCCCTGATGCCGAACTTACTGTGGCTTTTTTTTTTTTTATTCTGAATCTTATCTCTTTGGCTTATTGTCTGGAGTTGCTCCAGAGAGGTTTCTTCTCACTTCAGTCCCACAGAACTTAGAGAAAAGGTCTGCCTTCCCACGGGTAATCTTGCAACTATGGCAGAGAAATGTCATAGAACCAGTCCCTGTTCTTTCCCAGGGCAAGGGTTTCTACTCCCATATCTTCCTAGTACCAAAGCCCTCTGGGACATACAGAATGGTTCTGAATTTGAAGCAACTTAACCTTTACATCAGATACAAAAACATTGTATGGAGTTTATTTTCACAATAGGAAATCTGTCACCTGGAGATTGGATGGGCCTCCAGGATGCTTATTTGCACATCCCTATTTGGCCATCGCATCACAGGAGATTCGCGATTCAGCTAGACAGGGAAGCCATACATTTCCCAGAGGTCCTAGCAGAGGCCATGGGTTACCTGAGGTCCAAAAGGAGAATCTCGATGAGTCCCTTACCTGGACAAACTCCCGGGAGACTCAGAGGCAGTAGTCTTGCAGAACCTGTCGCAAACATTTTCGCTTCTGCAAGTTCTATAAACAGAGGATTTTTCTGCCAGTAGAGAAACAGGAGAAGCTCAGCAAGGAAATCTGGAGCTTCATCCTGGAAGACTCTCTCTAAGAAGGATTCTGATGATCCTAGGTCTAATGACCTCAACCATCACCTAGGCACAGTTGCATTCTAGGTCTCTGCGGTCCTTCCTCCTTTAGGTCTGAGATCACCCCCTGAGGCCCTAGAGAATGTACGAAACACTGTCTGCCAGTCCGAATGGTAGCCAAGTGGGGCACTTCAAACATAGATCTCTTCGCCACCACAGCCAACTCAAAGTGTGAGCTGTTCTTCTCCCTAGGTCAGGGACAGGGTCCTGGGGGGTGGATGCTCTAGGCCAACCATGGAAGTTCAGTCTAGCCTACGCCTATCCCCCGCTTCAGCTTCTCCCTCAGGTCGTTCACAAGATTGCAACAGAAAAGGCCAGAGTCACCCTAATCGCTCCCACATGGCCAAAAAGGCACTGGTACTCTGCAGTAAAGGCAATGGCATCAGACGAGCCTTGGGAACTCCTGCTAATTTTGGAACTTCTGAGACGGCCTGACATCCAGATCTCCAGAATCTAAGACTCCACATGGATCCTGAATGTCAAATACTAAGAGACAAAGGTCTATGTCAAAATGTAGTCATGATGCTTCTGGACAGTAGAAAAAGACTACTCCTGGGATTTTTCCGGGAGGGCTTCAATATTGGGTTGGCAGTTAGTACTTTAAAGACCCAGGCCTCAACAAATTCTTCACTTCAATAGAGTGCAAGAAACCAGTTCAGAGAAATAGATATGCATCATTGGATTTGGTATTGGCTCTAAGAGATATTACTAAACCACCCTTTGAACCTCTCCACAAATTCTTGGATAAAGTCCTAACCCTTAATACTTGTGATAGATAGGATATAGGTTGTAACTGTTACAACAATAAAAACATTTTGAACAGGAAAATAAATCATTTATAGATGCAGAACGGCATGTTACACCTCAAAGAGGAACAAATGGGAAAGAGAAAGGGACAGTTCCTCAAAATGAGGGACAGTTGGGAGATATGTTAAAATATATTTTTAACAATTTTTCCCTTAAAGTAACACAAACAAGTCAGATGTGTAGCTGTGCATGCTAAACGTTTTAGTTATACACATTTTAAAAAAGAAACGGATTTACCCAAAACTTTTATGTATACAAACCTGCTCATGAAGTTCTCCCTAAAAAAAAAAAAAAAAAAAATGGTGTGAAAGCAACAAGGTGGCTGTGCAGTGCATGCTTCGCTCTGCTGACAGTGTTCCTGGGCTGACCTCCATATCTGATGTAATAACTTGGAAGAGTTTCAGCGGCATTCTTGTGAGATGGCTAACCACACGTCCTATGGTTAATCTTGTGACTGCTGGCGGGTCAGCGGTCTAATGTAAACAGCTCACCTACCTCACAAAGAAACCTTCCAGGCTAGTACACGGATACCTGTGTGTAAATGTGTAACACGTGATGGGCAGAGCGATACTGCTGTTAGACATTTTACAGGACCCAATTTCTGGAGGCAGCAGGTTTTAATTTAACAGCCATATGAACAGTCAGTTAATTTTTCCCTCCAAAAATAGGTGATGTCTAATAGCTAGCTTGCAAGATGGTGGTGGCAGGACTGCAGCTCCAGTACAGTAGGTGCACAGAGCTGACTGGCAGGAAGGGGGGGATTTAACCACGTGCGTGGAATGGCGGCAGGCTGGGGTAGAGCCAGCAAGATCAGACATTTCACTCCCAACAGACAAGCTTATCTGTGTGACTTGGTTTGTCCTCACCCTCCATTACAGCTGCTCCTATATCCCTCTAATGAAGCCTAGCAGCTGGATTATGAATTGTAACTAGTCCTTGTATTTCACGCATTAGCAGAAAATGCTTGGAAATTGTACTAGGGGTTATTTTCGGAGTAGGTCTTATTTTAGGGGAAACTGGGTATAATTTGCAATAATGCTGGGATTAGATTTTGCAGGCACAGTCCGCTCATCATGTGTATGTATATAAATGGCCCATGCATGGTGTGCTGCTTGTGTGCTAGAACAGTGCACCATCCCAAATTCTCTGTAAGGGGGCACCAGGAGGTATTCTTCAGATATCCCTTCATAACAAAAGCTGACCAAAAATCTCTTTCCGTTCTAAACTCCATTTTTTGCTGGAAAACTCATACAGTTTCATCTCTATTCCTCGTTCCTTCCTTTTTCCTCTTTCCTTCCATATTCTTTTTTTTTCCACATTCCCACAACCTTGTTTTTCCCTGTTACCTTATTGTCCCTCTTTTTTAAGCCTACCTTTGTCTCCCTCTTTTTTTTTACCCCCACATTGTCTTTTTTACATACCTCTCATCTTTCTGTTTCTGCTTTTCTACATTCATAAATGTTTCCACATTTCCTCATTTTTCACATTCCATCTGTTTCTTTTTTTTTTTTTTTTTTTTACATTCCCCCTGTATCCCTCATTTTTTAACTTTTTTTTGTCGTCTTTCCCCCCCCCCCCCCCCCCATTCATTCTCGTCTGTTTTGCTTTTTTTTTCTTTTTTCATGCCCTCAGTCTCCCATTTTTTTCACATTCCCTCCATCCCATCTTTTTGTTACATTCCCATCAATTCCCTTTTTTTTTTTTTTTTTTTTTTTTACAACTTTCCCACTGTCTTTCTCTCTTTCACATTCCTATCTTAATTTTTTTCCCACATTCCCTTTTTCTGCCTGACTCTTTTCTCATTTTTTCCTGTTCCATGTCTTTTTCTTTTTGTCTGACTTTCCTCTGTCGCTCTTTTTCCAGTGTTTTGTCTGTCTCTTTTCCTTCATCTCGCTCTCTTTCACATCTGTCTCATCTTTCCACCTGCTCACACTTTCTCTCTTTCTATTGTGTGTTTATAGTGTGTGTTGGAGGGTGCAAACTCTCAAACATCGCAGATGGTGCCACCTAACCCGCGGCCAGCCCTGGGCTCATACATGCACCTCTGTTACTTTCCTCTACACTGAGCATTTTATTCAAGCCATCAATCTCTCCCGCAATTTTGGCTGGTACATCAGCATATTTTTCTTTCTCATTACTCAATTGTGCCGTTGCCCTTTTTTCAGTGTTGCAAGCTTTGGAGTTATCCATTAAAATGTGGTGAGCTCTCTGCCACAGTTGGCAGTTTTCGATAGTTTGGCACAAAACCCAGTGTAGGTCTACTTAAAGTGCCTGCTCTGATGTCTATAAAATCCATTTTAGATTGTCTCAGATTTGCTACAGCTGGCATTAGAATATTGGTGTTTTTGAAAAAGGTCTTGTGTAAAATATATTTATATGTTAAGTTAAACTTTTATTTAGCAATCTAAAGACCTACTTTCTGCCTTAATGATATACCCAGCACTGTGGTTGCAAAAGGTCCTCGAATCTATTGCAGGTGCTGGCAGTGTGTTTACAGTGCTAGCCAGCCATCCGTCCAGCGATGACGTGCCTGCTGTAGCTCAGTAACACTGTGTTCTTGTGTGTCCCGTGTTACAGATCCCTGTTATGTAACTCCAGTAATGAAGACTGACTGGGGTCACTATTCTGCCCCAAATGATGTTTCTTTCACTGAATGCACTGTTACATTATTAGCACGTTATCCATTGGGGACCTCTGCTGTTGATTAATCTGAGGCTTGCGTGTAATCACACTGGAGAGTTCCTGATCACATGCTTCATATGGGCATCTCCCACTGCTATATAGTAGGACACATGGCATTCACATGTCTGTGAGACATCCAACAGTGCTCATAACATGCAGCCAAGATCCATAACTATGCAGCGGTTTCTTATCAAGCTCAACAGATTTAATATCCCCCTATTGCTTAAAGTGTAGCAACATCATATTGCAAAAAATTATTAAAACTTCTTCTCCAGCTCATTGTTAAACACTACAAAAAGTTTGGTAGAATATAAGTCTTCATCAGTAAAACCTACACATCCTACATCTTAGTAGTTTTAAAGTATTCCTCATCTACACATTATTATAACCACCAGGTCATATCTATAGGAACTGCAGTGTGCAACATGGACAGCAGCTATATAGGCTGGGAGTGACTCCCAAAGGTTCTGCGAGGTTGTCACGGGTATCTCCACCCATGCTGATTGCAGTGCATCCCACAGCCACTGGAGGGTGCGTGAGGGAGGATCCATAGAGCGAATACGATGATTGAGGTGGTCCCACAAATACTCATTTGGGTTAAAGTCTGGGGAATTAAAGGGCCAGGGCAGTGCTTGACAATCTAGGTCGTGCTGCCGGAGTTAGATCTTTCTAGCCATGCGACATGTGGTATTGTCTTGCTGAACCATTCCATTTGCCCCAAGCAAGATAACTGCCATGAGTGGGTGTATGACATCTTCCAAGGATGTATCCTCATCCAAATTGGTTGAAAGTGCCTTACACATGGATGAGTGGGTCTAAAGAATTCCCCAGACCACAAAAGCTTCACCACCAGCTTGTGTTCTTACAGCAATGGTGGCAGAGTGCTTAGTTTCTGATGTTTCTTTCCCGACATGTCCATCCAATCAGTGAAACAGAAAACATGACTCATCGGAGAAGGAAGCCCCTTTCCAGTCAGCAAATGATACTGCCATGAAAATTGAAACATTTTCTGTTTATGCAATTCAGGTGCAGGAGGTTCAGTTATCATATGTCTGTTTCGGATGCAGTAGGGTTGACTGAACTGTTTTAGATGCATTGGTAGCCCCCTGGCTCATTTGTGAGCTGCGAGACTAGAGCTGTGAGACTAGAGGTGTGGTTGCTATTAAAGTGGAAGTCCAGTCACCCTTAACCCCCCCCTCCCCCTCCGGCAACCTTCCCCTGGCACTGAGACAGGGTGGGGCTTACAAAGAAAAAAATCTTTCCCTTGCCCTGGTCCAGTGCCATGTTACCTGGCATGTGCGGTTGCAGAGTCAGAGCACAAAGCATCCCTGCTATGTGTGTGCTCCCATCTGCCCATTCAAGTGAATCGGTGGATGGGCCACTCTCTGCTTTGTCCACAAGATGGCGGCGCCTAGGACCCTGAGCACTGGGAGAATGTCGCTGGGCCACGGGCGAGGGAAGGGGTTTTTCTTGTAATGTCTTGTAAAGTCATTGTCCAGTCCACACTATACTCACCTTCGTGACAGGAAATATGGTACGGCCCCTTCATTTACTGCAATTGAGTAGGCATGTCAATACATGGCACCCCCTCCCCCCCCCGGCGCTGCTGGTAAGACTGCCACACCGTGGGAGGCCAGAGAAGATCGAGGAGTAGCAGGTGCTGTCCCCAGCTCTGCCGCCGCTGCTTCTTCGGGGCACACGCAAACACTTGGCTCCTGTGTCGATCGCCCCACCTGCTGCACGGAGCTGTTGTTTGAGTGTCCTGGCCATAAGAAGCAGCAACAGTGGGGACAGAACCCGCCGCTCCTCAATTTTCTGGCCTCCCTTGGTGCGGCAGTCCGGTAGTACCGAGACACATGACTATACTTTGTTTATTACTATTTCTTTTTTCTTCTGCCACCTATGGAGAATGGGAGATGGGATGCCACACTACTTATAAGGATTGGGTTAGGAGAAATGCCACACTGTCTATAGGGAATGTGAGGGGGGAATGCCACACTGTCTATGGAGAATGGGAGGAGGGAATGTCACATTGCCTATGGGGAATGGGAGGGGGGGTTCCCACCCTGCCTATATAGGGAATGGGATGGGCAGATGTCACAGTGCTTATGGGGAATGGGAGGAAGGAGATGCCACGCGGTCTATGGGGAATGGGAGGGGGGTTCCCACCCTGCCTATATAGGGAATGGGATGGGCAGATGTCACAGTGCTTATGGGGAATGGGAGGAAGGAGATGCCACACTGTCTATGGGGATTGGGAGGGGGTGCCACTCTGCCTGTAATTAGTGGATTCTGCACCTTACCTATTATTTGGTTCAGAATATTATTTATTATTTTCCTCCTCCGAATCCTAGGAGCATCTTATATGGCGAAAATATGGTAATAACTAGGAAAAATAAAATATCAAATCTGAAACAACTTTACTTTGTCAGGCTGGAAGATTATTTTGAAAGAGTGTTTTTTGTATCTAGGGCCAGGCCATAGAGTTTAGATTACATTCTGATCTTGGTAGAAAATGTCTTTAAAGGCCACATCAATGGGGACCTGTAATGTTCCAGTTATGAGAGATGCTGAAGTCGGCATTCCTTTCCACTTCTCCCAGACTTAACATTGACAGAGTGCAACAATGTAGGTCCTGCCCTCAGGGCAAATATCCAGACATTGCGTCTGTTGAAGTGGCAGAAAGCCCAATAACAAAAACCTCACAAAAAACTAATTAACTTAAAATGACAATAGGAATGTAAACTCTTGTACCTAGAATGTTAATGAGCAGACTGTATATAATGAAAAACAAGAAGAGGCCACACAATCGGACAAATAAAATGTAATTCCCTGTATCATGCAAAAAGTGTGCATTGACCCCCAGCAGAGATTAGATAGGTCACTAGGAGGTGTTGGCGTCCTTTCTCAGTCATTGGTCTAGCACAGAATTGAAAGTCCCCTCAAAGATTTCTTCACCTTCACTGCTTATTATTTGAATTTCTTTTCTGCAGAGCCAGTCTGTTAGTCACATGATCATTTCAGCTGCTAGTTGTTTGCTCTTTACAAGCCTAAAGGCATTGCATCATGTCATATTGAGCTCAGTACAGAATAACTGGCTCTAGGAGAATGATCACCAGCATGCTGGATCTGGAATGGGGCATCACTTTTAAAATAGGTGACCTTTTTTACAAGAAAGTGAAGCCAGTTTCTGAATGACAATACTAGTGTACTGATCTACAGTATTTAACATCTGCATTTGCCTGTGTGAGGAACCCTTGGTTTGTAGGGGGTGTAATGTGCATTTTAATTACATCAATTTATAAAAGATATAACTAAGCCAAATGTTTTGTGAGAAAAAACATCAACATAAATTTGTCAAAGCTTACTTTTAAAATTAGTTGTTTATTTTACTTTACCTTTTGGATGCTCCTTGCTGAGTGGAGGTTGGGGGGGGGGGGTACTGGTTAGTACTCTCTAACCCTAATCCTCTAGCATTTGCCTGCTCTTCTTCCTTTCTTAAAGTTGATCAAAAGCCATGTGGCACAGTCCAGGTGTGCCACCTTTACTGGCAGCACCCATGGCGCGGTCTTGGCCGGCAGCGACATCTCTTGCCTCCCCGAAGCGGAGTTGCGCTCCTGTATCCGGCAAATTGGATAGGTTGTGGGTGGGAGTGATCCGCAGAGAACCGGGAAACTGGGGATGCACGTCAGCCAATCATTGATCTCAAAAATGACCGGTGGACGAGGCCTGCTTAGCCAGTTGCATTGCCCGAGGTACTCAGGGACGGTGGTTGGGGGGGGGGGGGGGGGTTGGTCAATAAAGCCTCGGTCATGTTACTCACCTTCTACTTAAACCGGACCTTCACCATGATTTATTGAAAAGCCCCTAAAAAATGATTCCCCAGCATCTAAAGTTAATATATTTTAAGTTTTTAGTCACTTATTATTCTTTCCCCACTGGGCTGCAACTCTGTTCTGGACTCTAGGATATGGGCGCCGCCATCTTGACTCAGAAGCATCATCAGGAGAGCGGGATAAAGTATAGGGGGGTGGGTTATAGCTGTGCTTTGCTCAGACAGAGCAGAGCTGGGGTCAGGAAAAGGTCAGCAATCCCAGAATGCAGAGCAGCACAGTCAGACGGCAGTTCCTGTTTGCAGGCTGCCTGATGCTCCATGAGCCGCCAACTTGGATGTTTAAAGGCTCATAACATGCAGTAGATGCAGGTAGGATGATTTTTAATGTGGGCAATCTGTATGTACAGGGTGTGGGAAACATATTAGACAGACTCTTATTCAGAGTGAAGGTCCGCTTTAAACCAGGACCCCTACAAGGTGTCTTAAAATTCGAATGACTGTCTGGGATGGAAGCTCCTTGTTCAGGGAATTCCCCTTTTCGCCTCTACTCCTTACTCGTCTCCATATCCTTGGACCAAGATCTCCTCTATGCGGCACTTTGGAATGAAAATGGGTAGGAGGTCACAAGTACAGGGAGAACCTATCCTTTCCTCTTTACCTCTATCCCTGTACCTCCACTAGTTATTCTTTTTTCTCATTTTCTTTGACTGAGTCCCCCCCAAGTGGCCCCTTGGAATCAAAAATGGCTGCCTAGGTCAAGGTCCACTAGTTCAGAGAAATACTTTTCTTTTCTCTTTACTATTTAGCTTTTCTCCTCATTTTCCTGGATCAGGAACCATTCTAGAATTGTATATTCTTAATATGTATATAATGTACTGTATATAGCTGGCAAAATAAATCTGATTCTGCATAAGCATTCCACATGTCTTTGTGTACACTGTACTGTTACAGGTTGATTATTTGTATTATGTTAACTTTAGATGTTTTTTCTTGAATCCGCAACTGTATTTATTTGTCTTCGCAGACTTCGGTTTTGGAAATTTTTACAAGACTGGAGAACCTTTAGCGACATGGTGTGGAAGCCCACCGTATGCAGCTCCAGAAGTGTTTGAAGGGCAACAGTACGAGGGACCACAGCTAGATATATGGGTAAATATTCAATTCACAATTTTTATTTACAATACTAGTATAGGAATCTACATTTGATTGTATGGAATTTATCTGTGTTGTGACCGTTTATATGATAGAACAGAAGCCACTGGGAGTATAGTGTTAGCAACAAGTGGCACAGGGAATCAAATAGACCATTTTAATTGGCTTGCTGAATATTTTTGCGAAGACAATGAGGGAAATCTAATTGTTTTTGGGAACCTTTGTGTTTTTGGGAAAGGCCATGTTTTGAGAGACTTCTGATTAAACCCACAATAAAGTGGAAACCTCTTTTTCTTATAATTTGTTAAGAACTGGGATGGGGCAGTTCTGCAGTTGAGGGGCAGAGTTTCTCAAATGAGGAAGATACGGTATTTTTCAAAATTATGAAGTGCCTTGTGGGCAAATTATCTATTTAGAGAATACCTGTTATTTCCAAATTTGAAAATAAAATATTTATCTCATTAGAAAAAATCTGTATTTCACAGGTTGCTCAATTCCCTGTGCAGCAGATCCTCCAGGCTCCAAGCTGCCATGTTGAGCTTTAATGACTGTATAATCTGCCACAATCACAATCGCAAATGGACCAAAACCCACTGTCAATGACCCTGGAATCTTTAATTCAGGTCTGCCTGATTCTCTCCTGTTTGAAACATTCCTCCTCCCAATGGCGCATGCATGAGCCACGGCCACCATCAGCGTATATAGCTTTAGCAGGATGCATGCCCACGCAAGGCATTTATGAATGGCGACATCCTGTTAGAGGATACCAGGCCCTCAGCGGGCTAATTGGACAAGAGCCCAAACATGCGCTTATATCAGGGAAAGGTTTTAGAGCGACGTGGGGGTTTCACACAGCAAAGATAAAAACCCAGCATAGACAAAATCCTGGGTTTTGGTCCACTTTAAAGGAGTTGTATTGCAAAATCTCCTGTTTAAAACTTGGTGGATTGCACGAGGAAGAGCTACTTATACACTCGTTTTGGAAAAAATCCCACCACACATTTGATTTTCTTCTCCTAGTAGGATTAAAGCCATGTTTTTTTTTTTTTTACCTTTCCCCGATGCAACACTGTGTGAAACCCCCCAGGACACCAAGATTCACTCACCTTTTATGGGTCCAATGGCGCACTTGTGGGCTCTCGTCCAGTGAGATCAGTTTGCCACTTGACAATCGACTCTCATAGGTTTAAATGGGGCGTGGCCGCATCCCCAGTGGTGCATGCACTCCTGTCCCATCCTATCTGAATAGGGCGGGAGTGCATGCACAGCCCAGGGATGCAGGGGATGCTGCTGCTCTTGTTCCCCATTGAAAACAATCAAAGCTGTTTGCTGATTGATGTAGTCAAGGCAAATGGCTCTCATTGGACGAGAGTCCCATTGTGGACAGGTTTTTGAGTGTACAATTCCACTTTTTACATGGTTGACCTGCTGTAGTACAATGCTTGCCTGATGAGCTATCCTGTGGGGGGCAGAAGCCTTACACACTAAATATTTGACCAAGCATTTAAAGCGGACCAAAACCCGCTGAACTTGTGGAATAAATTTGGCCAAAGCTCCCTTCTTAGTGTGTAGAACTAGAAACTTATATTTTCGCTTTTTGAATACTCATTTCTTTTTTGCTGTCCCTCTCTGTAAGATGGCAGACAATCAGTCATTGCATAGGTGTGGCAATGACATCATTGCCACATACAAAAGTGGCAATGAATAGAGGAGGAGGAGCTTTACAGGTAAAATAGGCAGAGTTATTATCTGGGATTAGAGTGAGGTAGGAGCATTAAATATTGGCAAAAGGTATTCCTCATGGGGGGATCAATTCAGGGAATGCTATGTAAAGATTTGGGTTTTGGTCCGCTTTAATAATGGGTAAAAGTATCCATATGCATCAGAAGAATCGCAATAGCAAAAAGCCGTTTGTTCCAGCACAGGCTGCCTTATCAAAGCTGAGAATCTCTCCTCAAGTAAAAGCCAAATGGTATGTTCAAGAACCCCTGATACGTCTTCCTTTCATTAGAAACAGATGTGACTGGCATTGTTTTGGTACTAGCTTTATAAGCTATATTGCATTATTTATTTGGGTTTCCATTATTGAATACTATTTTTTACAATAGTGCTTCTTTAGGCTTAATGCAACCACCAGGGAGAACCACCGTGGGATAGGGAGAACAGGTGAGTTTTTTTTTTTTTATTTAATTCCGAATTGGAGCTGAGCGGTTGGTGGATTTTAAGCTGGGCTGCTGCTTTAATACCTTGAATAACAGGATGTCCCGTGGCAAGATCATGCTGTTCAGGTCCATCGCTTTTAGGGGCCATCTACATATCTAATAAAAAGAACCAACCCCTATGTTATACAAGATCCTCACAAGAATGCATGCCCATCTTATAAGCCCCATTTTATCTTACCTGCTCTTCGCTCCCTTAGCAAAACCAGGCCCCACAAATGGCCATCAGTGGTCACATGGTCTGGAGTCCTTTCAGCAACCTGCAACCTAGAAGAGGGCTGCTGGTGGCCAATACCTTTTGATCTGAGCTTTGATCAGGTCACTTTAACTTGGTATATAGCACCTTTTCTGATGTCTCACTGTTGCCAGTTGCCATATTTGGTACCTACAGGCATATCTCGCTTTGATCACCCTCTTTCCTTCAACAAGGCTATATATATATATATATATATATATATATATATATATTCTTCTATCGGTGAGTAGCTTCACTAAATTGTAGAGCAGAAGAAATGAGAATCAGTAGTTATCCCTTACCAAGCTGAATACCTGTGACTCATTCACATGGGTTTGTGCATATTGTATGCCTGAGAGTGACCCAGTGGTATAACAGAAGCATTTTCCTTCAGGCATAATTTCTGTTCCCTTTGTTTTAAAAACAGTTCTTTGATAGTCTGAGTCACTGTAATCCCATTCTCCCTTTAGTTTTACATGTTCCATAGCAAATAACATGACTAAATTAATTTAAATTAAGCCCAGAGGAGGCTTTAGGAGGAACTTGATAAGTATTATTCTTCTCTAAACTGGCTTTATTATTTAATTCAGTTTTAGAAATTCATCGATTTTATTAAAAATTACACAAAGGCTCTTATCATTTTTGGGATTCATGTGCACTCAGAGGGAATTCTCCCTTAGCAAACAATGCTAAGTACTACAGTAAAACAATAAAGGCCACAACTCCTCTCATGGAACTGTTCTAGGTGTAACATGCAGAATAATAACAATTGAAAGGTTTGATAAGACTGGCAAGGCTCTCCGTGATGGAATGGAGAGGACTGGATTGCTTCAACAAAGTTTTCTAGATACCCTATGGAGATTATTCACAAATTTGTGAATAAAAAGGTTTCTTCAACTCGAAAAAAGAGGCACTCCCAAAATGTCAGCAAAGTGGGACATTTAGGCATACCCAGAGTTTTCAGGGGGACTTTGGGACAAAAAGCCTCAAAGTGGGGCTGTCCTGCTGAAAGTCGGACCAAAAGCCTCAAAGTGGGGCTGTCCTGCTGAAAGTAGTACGTTTACATAACAGACTCCATTTCCTCCTGTAATAGGGAAATGTATGTTACTTTCTGTAATAAAATATCTGCTTGAATAAACTATGAGAACATCTATCTTCTATTTGACCGAATGTTTTTTTTTTTTTTTTGCAGAGTATGGGTGTTGTACTCTATGTCCTGGTATGTGGCGCTTTACCTTTTGATGGTCCTACACTCCCCATCCTAAGACAGAGGGTGCTTGAAGGGAGGTTTCGAATACCATATTTCATGTCTGAAGGTATGCATTTTTTTTTACTGGTCAGATACAATGGGTTTTATATATAACCATACTACCCAGAAGGAAATTACTGTCTTTTCTCCCTATAAGACACACTCCCCCCCCCCCCTCCAAAAGTGGGGGAATGTTAAAAAAAAAAAAAAAAAAAAAAACTTACATTGACTGCATGGACCTGGGTGTGCACGCATGCCCAGTGTGCTCACCCACAAAAACACTTGTGTGACCTGTATTGCAGACCATTCCCACCTGCTGCATGAGCCCATGTGTGTGCGCACACACCTGAGTGGCGGTGCCAGAGTGGGGACTCTCCCTGCCCCTCCTTCATCGTATTGCTGTGGCGCGGAAGTGACTGTCAATGTAAGTTTGTTTTTTTTCCTTTAGTGTCAGGGGGAGAGGGGATGTATCCCTGCCTATGAGATGGGGGAAAGCCTCCCTGCCTATGGGATGGGGGAAAGCCTCCCTGCCTATGGTATGGGGCAAAGCCTTACTAGTTCTGCTTTCACTTGAACTGTTGGGAGGTAAACACTGACTCCAATTAGACATTTCTGCTCCATTCCATTGTTCTGTCTTGCAGTTCAGAATCTGTCTGTGATATTAAAGAGACCTAAAGTGTAATGACTCCTGGAATTTTACTAAAATCTGCTCTGGGGAAAATTTATAATGGAATAGTGCAAACAAAAGCTGGAATCTGTTACAAGTAGGCATTTAATAAATGGGGCAAGTTGTAAGGGGCCACCCCCCCCCTAGGTCACTTCCAATCCTTTACCATCCTTAGCCGCCACATCCCTGGCATCCTTGCAGCTGTGCCCAAGCCCAGCCATTCAGATAGGCCGGGTGTGCGGAAGCGCACTCTCTGCAGGGGACACGAGGATACAGCCTCTGGCTTTCCCTTTGCCAACACACCATCCAAAACAAGGCTTTATAATTTAACACTGACTGGACAAGCACATGTGCATGAGGTGATTGAAGTGGGCTTTCTGGAGGCTTTCACACAGCGGGGAATCCCAGTTTGGGATGCCCCTGGGGCAAGAACCAATCACCAGGAGAGTCAAAATCTTGGCGATTGGTCCACTTTAACCAGTTATTCTTAGTATACAGTACGTCCTGCTCCAAATCTAATACTTACAGTTGGGATATACTCCGCCAGATGGCGCTGGACTGCAGAGACATCGAAAATAGGCTCCTCCTGGCCTCTCAAATACCCAGGGACCTCCCACAAATCCCCAGAATTTCTCTGCAGTCTGGCTGCGAAGGACGAGAAATTGGCTCTCTACTCGCAGGGGAGCAGGGTTATTAACCTGCGGCCCTGTAGGACTATTCCCACCCGTTCCACTAGTAATATACCTCCCAGCCTTGGCTGCGCTGGTCGGGTGAAGGTAGGCAGCACCGTCGTTGGTGCTTAGGAGCGCTGCTCCACCGCAGTCCCCCACCAAAGGGTAGGCGGTTCAGGCTTATGGTGAGCCTCTATGGGATGCCCCTCCCGCACTATTGCCCCTTGCCCCTGCCTATCGGTGGGCCCTATTTAAGTGGCCGCCATCCTCCCTCATTCTCCTTGTAGTCTCCGGGGGAAAAGAGGGGGGGGGTGTATGTGTATAGATTTTATGCAGTTTGTGCTTTCACTTTTCACATGTCTTTATTCTTGTGTCAGCCGCCGCGCTGACTTGTCTTTATTGCTTTTAAATTTACCGCCGCCGCGCGCTGACTTGGTTCCGTGCTTGGCGGCGGCATTACCTCAGGCGCTGGTGCGCCATCATTGGCTGTTGGCCTTTCTGGCTTTGCGCTCTGGTTAGTTCTGGCTCGCTTGACTACTCATCTTTAGGGCCTGCCTGTTCAGGTGCGCTCGGACAACCAGACGGCAGTTGCCTACATCAATCATCAGGGAGGGACCCGGAGCAAGGGGGCCCTCCAGGAAGCGTCTCTGATCCTGACTTGGGCGGAGGCCAATGTCCCCTGCATTTCAGCTGTGTACATCCCGGGGGTGGAAAATCACCTGGCGGACTCTCTGAGCAGGGGGACCTCTCGCCAGGGTCCCTATGCAGCAGGGTGTTTCAATCTCTGTGTCACCGTTGGGGCCAACCAGATGTGGATCTGTTTGCGTCCCGCCACAATCACAAGCTCCCAGCTTTTGTCTCTCTGTCCAGGGATCCTCTGGCCCTGACCTCGGATGCGCTAGCAATGTCATGGAAGGCTTCCCCCCAATTCCCCTGCTGGGCAGGGTTCTGCGCAAGATTACTCTGGAAGGGGTGCCAGCAATTCAGGTGGCCAAGAAGAGTGTGGTTAGCAGACGTGGTACAGCTGGCAGTAGATCAGTACGCTCTGCCCTTGGTGCCAGATCTGATCACTCAGGGCTCACTACGCCATCCCAATTTACAAACTCTGGCTTTGACGGCTTGGCTGCTGAAACCTCCATCTTGATGGAGAAGGGGCTGTCTTCCTCAGTTGTGGATACTTTGATTAAAGCTAGGAAGAAGTCTTCCTCTTCCATTTATTACAGGGTTTGGCGTGCCTACATTGACTGGTGTGAGTCTAAGTCTCTTCCCTGTCGTGTGTTCTCTATTCCCAGGATTCTGGAGTTCCTGCAGCATGGGTTGGAGATGGGGCTCCAACTCAGTACTCTGAAGGGTCAGGTTTCTGCCCTGGCTATTTTTTTCCAGAAGTCCTTTGCTCAGCACCCTCTGATCAGGACTTTTTTCCAGGGGGTCACTCATGTGTGCCCCCCACGTAAGCCTATGGTGCCTGTTTGGGATTTGAACTTGGTTCTGTCAGCCTTGCAGGGTGCTCCCTTTGAACCTGTGCAGGATGCTGCCTTGGCCATTCTTACGCTCAAGGTTTTGTTTCTGGTGGCTATCACTTCTGTCAGGCGTGTGTCTGAGTTGGTGGCGCTGTCCATTCAGCCCCCCTACTATGAGAGGCACCAGGACAAGGTGGTGTTTTGTTTTAAACCTGATTTTCTGCCTAAGGTAGTGTCTGCCTTTCATTTGAATCAGGATATTGTTCTTCCTTCTTTGTGCCCTAATCCTAGCAATGCTAAGGAGAGAGTTTTGCACCCTTTGGATGTGGTTAGGTGTCTGAAGTACTATCTGGTGGCTACTGCACCTTTCAGGAAAACTGATGCTCTTTTTGTGGTCCCTTCTGGTCCTAGGAAGGGTTTGGATCCTGCCAAGTCTACTATCAGCAAGTGGATTCGTCAGGCTGTGATTCAGGCCTACTCTGCTAAGGGAAAGAATCCTCCCTTCCGCCTTACTGCTCATTTCAGCACCGGGCTTCTGTTGAACAAGTTTGCAAGGCTGCTACTTGGTCTTCTGTTCATACCTTTTCCAAGTTTTACAAGGTTGATGTTAGGGCCTCAGCTGACGCTGTTTTTGTCCGAATGGTTCTGCAGGCGGCAGTGGTTTAAACTGCCTGCTGCTGATTTTTCTTGGGGATCCCACCCTACTTTATGGACACTGCTATTGGATGTCCCAACTGTAAGTATTAGATTTGGAGCAGGACGTACTGTATACTAAGAATAATACAATTCTGTGATTACTCACCTGTAGAATTGGTATTATGAGTATACAGTACGTCCTGCTCCAACCCACCCTTGGTTTGCATTTCTTGGATCCCCTGTATGGTGATTGTTATCATTGTTATAGTTGATAGTTTGGGTTGTTTAATTCTCCCGGCTTCTCCTTAACTGCTTTTCAATGCTGGGGATTTGTGGGAGGTCCCTGGGTATTTGAGGGGCCGGGAGGAGCCTATTTTCGATGTCTCTGCAGTCCAGCGCCATCTGGCGGAGTATATCCCAACTGTAAGTATTAGATTTGGAGCAGGACGTACTGTATACTCATAATACCAATTCTACAGGTGAGTAATCACAGAATTGTATTTTTAGTGGTAACTGATTAGAAATAACAGCCAAAATTCCCCCATCAGAAAAAGTTTGCTCTGACCACAGTTTATGAAGTATATCCATATTTCATATTGATATAATGTACTTGGGTCCTTCAGAAAACCTTTCTGCCAGAAGGCTGCTGGATAAGCAAAGATACAAATGCTTATTTTTAGAGGCATTTGAATGCTCAAGGATGAAGTTCATTTTTGTTACTAAGGTTCTGTTTTAATAATTTAATAGACAGGCCTCTGAAAACTGCATCATTGCGACTCCTAAACAATGTATAGGTGTACCTCCCAAGCCCTGAGTAACCTGAAATGTGAGTTTGTAAGCATGTGGCTCTGAAGTATAGTAGCACATCAGCAAAGTTTGCCTAAGCCCATTGTAATTAAATGCTAACGTGATTTTCTCATTCTGTAATACAATAAGATGGATGCCAGCAGCTTAGACATGGGCAGAGAAACGTCTTAGGTGTGGGTGGACATGTGTTTGTGTTTCTTAACTGCTGCAAATTAATTATATACCATCTTTGCAGATTGCCTTTAGGGCTTGCACAACAAATGTACTATTTTATTAGCAGGTTTTAACAGCCTCTGGTCTAAAATTTCATTCATGAAAAAATCTTCTACGTTTTATTACTTTACCACATTTAGAATCTTAAACATATATATGATGACAATTAATGATTAGTACAATTTTCACAGACAAGTTCACATGTAATCTCATCCAGTCCCCCCAATTTTCAATGGACAGGAGCCAGAATTTGCGTGCTCTATTATTAAGCTACTTCCTGCACCTGTACTTGGAGCAGTGAAGAGTGAAGGACTGTGAGTGGATACAGCATTTCTCACACTATAAGACGCACCTAGGATTTGCAGGATGAAAATAAGAAAATATTCTGAACCAAATGGTTGACTAAAATACCTTCTCCCCTCAAGAGCCTAATAACAGGACATGGCATAATCTCCCCCCCCCAATCACCCCATAACATACAGTGTACAGAACCCCCCAATCAGTACATAACAGGCAGTGTGCAGAATACCCCCAACTCCCCTATAACAGACAGTCTGGCAGACCTCCCTCCCCGTAATCCCTAATAACAAGCAGTGCGAAATATCCCGCCTCCACCTATAACAGGCAGTGTGCAGAATACCTCCAAACCTACCTTTATCAGGCAGCATGGCAGATTCCCCCCCCCCCCCCCAAATCCCCCTATAACAAGCAGCGTGCACTATGCCCCCTATTCCCTATATAAGGAAGCATGCATAATACCCCCCCCCCCTTAACAGGGAGTCCCCCTCCATCCTTTACTGAGTTAAGGCAGGGCAGTCGGGTAAGAATAGAAAACAATTCTCACCTTAGTCAAACAGAATACACTGGCGGTGCAATCTTCCACCCGCCAATGACATTGATGGATCTGGATCCCAGTGGAGGTGAGAGAGAGTATATTCTTAGTATACAGTACGTCCTGCTCCAAATATAATACTTACAGTTGGGATATACTCCGCCAGATAGCTCTGGACTGCTGAGACAACGAAAATAGGCTCCTCCCGCCCCTCAAATACCCGGGGACCTCCCACAAATCCCCAGAATTTCTCTGCAGTCTGGCTGCGAAGGACGAGAAATGTCTCTCTACTCACAGGTGAGCAGGCTATTAGCCTGCGGCCCTGTAGGACTATTCCCACCCATTCCACTAGTAATATGCCTCCCAGCCTTTGGCTGCGCTGGTCGGTGTTAGGTGCTTAGGAGCGCTGCTCAACCGCAATCCCCCACCAAAGGGTAGGCGGTTCAGGCTTATGGTGAGCCTCTATGGGATGCCCCTCCCGCATTAGTGCCCCTTGCCCCAGCCCATCGGTGGGCCCTGTTTAAGTGGCCGCTGTTTTCCTTCATTCTCCTTGTAGCCTTCGGGGGAAAAGAGGGGGGGGGTGTAAATGTGTATGCTTTGCATGCTGTGTTTTACACTTTATTTTTATTCTGTTTAGTCTTGTGTCAGCCACCGCGCTGTCTTGCCTTTACTGTTTTTTTTTTTTTTTTTTAAATTGCTGCCGCGCGCTAACTTTGTCTTGCGCTTGGCGGCGGCATTACCTCAGGCGCTGGTGCGCCGTCATTGGCTGCTTGCACGTCGGGGGGGCGGGGCTCGTCTATGGCGTGCTCCGCGTCATCGTTGATACCGGCCCGCCCCTCGAGGTATACCGACGCCATCTTTAACCTGCTTGGTTGGCCCATGTGCGACGGACCCCTACCTACTGCGGTCCGTAAGTGCCCTCGCGGGCGGCTTTATATTTTTCACTTTTGTTACTGTGTGCTTACGGTCTTGTCTGCTTGTGTCTTTCAGGCGGGGCGAACCCTTTTGGCTTCTCCCGGCCCTGTATTAGTATATAATTTGTAGGCCTTGTTAATACTCCCACTTCCCTAGTGGGTTATTGGGGCATCCGGGGTTGCTATTTAGCGTTATTCCCTATCGGCGTATAGCGCCGCTATAATCACCATATGGAGGCATCCCAGGATAATGTGACCGGGGTCCCTTCGGGACAAGACCGGCTGTGTGTAGCGTGTGGGCAGCCTCATGCTAACGCTGATAAGGTGAGGGTCTGTGTAACCTGTGCTGAGTAGGTGCTTGCATTGCAATCTGGCCTGCCAGTGGCTGCACCTCGTTTCACTTCACCTACTCCCCCCAAGCTTAAATCTCACTCCTACTGAGTTACATACAAGTAGGGATTCTCAGCCTGATGTGTCTTCTAGACTGGCTACTGTGGAAAAATTAATTGCTAGTACCTTGGCACGTAAGGCCCCTGCTAAGAAGCGGCACTTGGCGCCTAATGTCACTTTTTTCCCTATGGGAACTGCAGAGTTTTGGAATCTTTGTGGCTATACCCCGTCTGATGAAGGGGAGCTGTTTTCTGATTCAGGCTCATCTGATGAGAGACCAAGGGGTCATGACAATTCTGGCTCTGACCCCTGGGCCCCGGATGACACTGACAGATTATTGACCCAGATTTTTGAGGTTCTGTCCATCTCTCTCCCTGTTGCGGCTCCCAGGCAAAGAGGGGAGCTTTTCCATACAGCAAAATCACGTTTGGAATTTCCCGAGCAGGCACATTTCCATAACCTTGTGCTCAAGAAATGGGAGCGCCCCAGTAAACTTCCCGGGGTTCCAAAAAGTTGGGATAGGAAGTATCCCTTTCCTGCTGAGGTGGTTAAATGTTGGTCATACCCCCCACCCCCGAGGTGGATGCCCCGGTCCTAGGGCTATCTAACACCTCTGTCATGCATTCCCCTGACTCTACTACCCTGCGGGATGCTGAGGACCGGCGCATTGACCAGCTGGCATCACACGCCTTTGCATGTGCGGGGACGGCGCTGCGCCCTGTCTGTGCCTCTGCCATTACTGCTGTGGCCACTAGAACCCTTATCAGAAATATACTTGATAGTGGCCCTGATGATTTGCCTTGTGAGGTGTTCAATGCACTCTCCAGTTGTGATGTTTTTGTAAATTTTGTCCTCTCAGCATTGGATGACACCATCAGAATGTGTGCCAGAACTTTTGCCCTCGTGGTGGCTATACGCCGCTCGTTTGGCTGCGCCAGTGGGCTGCTGACAACGCTGCCAAGAAGGCCCTCACTGGTGTTCCCTTTAAAGGACTGCGCCTGTTTGGGGACCGCCTGGACCTTTTTGCTAAGGGAGGCAGGTTACCCCAGCGCAGGCGGCAATCTCGGCCCTTTCGGGGTCAGGGTTCCTTCTCCTCCCCTTACCGTGGTGCCAGACAGGGGAGGGGGGTTTCCTTTCCTGGCGCCCGGGGAGATTTCTGGGGCAGGGGCAGAGGACGTGGACGTCCTGGCACCTCCTGGGGTCCCAAAGCAAATTCCTCTCCCAAGCCCCCTCAGGCATGATGGGGCGCCCTCACCCATCCTGGTGGGGGGACGGCTGCAGCACTTCGCTCACGTCTGGAGGCTTCATGTCTCAGACCGGTGGATTCAGGAGGTAGTGTCCTCCGGTTACAAGATAGAGTTTGTTGCCTGTCCCCCTCCAAGATTCATCAGGTCCCGGATTCCTCAGGACCCTGTGTCAGCTCAGGAGCTAGTACAAGCAGTGCAAGGCCTCCTGGAGCTGGGGGTCATCTGCCAGGTCCCTTTAAGAGAAAAAGGCAAGGGCTTTTATTCCAACCTATTCACAGTACCCAAAAAAGGTGGTTCAGTCAGGCCCATCCTGGACTTGAAGATCCTCAACAAATTTGTCAGGGGCAGGCACTTTCGCATGGAAACTCTGCGCTCTGCCATCAGTTCCCTGCGCCAAGGGGATTTCATGACTTCTGTGGACATCAAAGATGCTTACCTTCATATTCCTGTGTTCCCAGGTCATCAAAGGTTCCTCAGGTTCGCTCTGCTGGATCAACACTACCAGTTTGTGGCCTTGCCCTTTAGCCTCACCTCAGCTCCCAGGGTGTTCACCAAGGTGCTGGCTGGCGTGATGTCTCAGATGTCAGGGCGTCCGCGTGCTTCCCTATCTGGACGACATTCTCATCACTTCCCAGTCTCTGCATCAGGCAGAGTTGGATACTCAGCTGGTGGTGTCCACTCTGGAGTCATTTGGATGGGTGATCAACCACCCCAAGTCCTCACTGTCCCCTTCCTTGGTAACTCCATTCCTAGGAATGAATCTAGATACAGTTCAGGCAAGGATTTTCCTTCCTCTGAGAAGGTGGACAGTCTGATTGCACAGGCTCAGTCCCTCCTAGCTTGTCCTCATCCCTCCATCAGGCAGGGGATGCAGCTGGTGGGCCTGATGGTGGCATGCTTCGAATCGGTCCCTTATGCTCAGTTCCACTTGAGGCCTCTGCAACTTCACCTATAGTCAGTATGGGACAAGGACCCAGCGTCCCTGGATGGGGTCTGTGTGCTCTCCCCTCGGGTCAGGAGGTCCCTCTTGTGGTGGATGGACTCAAGGAACCTGTTGGGGGGCAGATCCTTTCTTACCCCTCTCTGGGAGACGGTCACTACGGATGCCAGTCTGTCAGGTTGGGGGGGTTTCTGCAAGTCTCTGCGGTTCCAGGGGAGGTGGGGTCCTCAGGAGGCCCACACTCCTATCAATGTCTTTGAACTACGGGCGATCAGGTTAGTTCTGGCTTACTTGACTACTCACCTTCGGGGCCTGCCCGTTCAGGTGCGCTCGGACAACCAGACGGCAGTTGCCTGCATCTATCATCAGGGAGGGACCCGGAGCAAGGGGGCCCTCCAGGAAGCGTCTCTGATCCTGACTTTGGGGGAGGCCAATGTCCCCTGCATATCAGCTGTGTACATCCCGGGGGTGGAAAATCGCCTGGCGGGCTCTCTGAGCAGGGGGACCTCTCGCCAGGGAGAATGGTCCCTATGCAGCAGGGTGTTTCAATCCCTGTGTCACCGTTGGGGCCAACCAGATGTGGATCTGTTTGCGTCCCGCCACAATCACAAGCTTCCAGCTTTTGTCTCTCTGTCCCAGGATCCTCTGGCCTTGACCTCGGATGCTCTAGCAATGTCATGGCAGGACTTTCAGTTCCTGTATGTCTACCCTCCAATTCCCCTGCTGGACAGGGTTCTGCGCAAGATTGCTGTGGAAGGGGTGCCAGCAATTCTGGTGGCCCCCAGGTGGCCAAGAAGAGTGTGGTTCACAGACGTGGTGCAGCTGGCAGTAGATCAGTACGCTCTGCCCTTGGTGCCAGATCTGCTCATTCAGGGCTCACTACGCCATCCCAATTTACAAACTCTGGCTTTAATGGCTTGGCTGCTGAAACCTCCATCCTGATGGAGAAGGGGCTGTCTTCCTCGGTTGTGGATACTTTGATAAAAGCTAGGAAGAAGTCTTCCTCTTCCGTTTATTACAGGGTTTGGCGTGCCTACATTGACTGGTGTGAGTCTAGGTCTCTTCCCTGTCGTGTGTTCTCTATTCTCAGGATTCTGGAGTTCCTGCAGCATGGGTTGGAGATGGGACTCCAGCCCAGTACTCTGAAGGGTCAGGTTTCTGCCCTGGCTATTTTTTTCCAGAAGTCCTTTGCTCAGCACCCTCTGATCAGGACTTTTTTCCAGGGGGTCACTCATGTGCGTCCCCCACGTAAGCCTATGGTGCCTGTTTGGGATTTGAACTTGGTTCTGTCAGCCTTGCAGGGTGCTCCCTTTGAACCTGTGCAGGATGTTGCCTTGGCCATTCTTACGCTCAAGGTGGTATTTCTGGTGGCTATCACCTCTGTCAGGCGTGTGTCTGAATTGGCGGCGCTGTCCATTCAGCCCCCTTACTATGAGAGACACCAGGACAAGGTGGTGTTTCGTTTCAAGCCTGACTTTCTGCCTAAGGTAGTGTCTGCCTTTCATTTGAATCAGGATATTGTTCTTCCTTCTTTGTGCCCTAATTCTAGCAATGCTAAGGAGAGGGTTTTGCACTCTTTGGATGTGGTTAGGTGTCTAAAGTACTATCTGGTGGCTACTGCACCTTTCAGGAAAACTGATGCTCTTTTTGTGGTCCCTTCTGGTCCTAGGAAGGGTTTGGCTCCTGCCAAGTCTACTATCAGCAAGTGGATTCGTCAGGCTGTGATTCAGGCTTATTCTGCTAAGGGGAAGAATCCTCCCTTCCGCCTTACTGCTCATTCCACTCGTGCTATTGGTGCCTCTTGGGCTTTTCAGCACCGGGCTTCTGTTGAACAAGTTTGCAAGGCCGCTACCTGGTCTTCTGTTCATACCTTTTCAAAGATTTACAAGGTTGATGTTAGGGCCTCAGCTGATGCTGCTTTTGGCCGAAAGGTTCTGCAGGCGGCAGTGGTTTAAACTGCTGCTGATTTTTCTTGGGGATCCCACCCTGCTTTATGGACACTGCTATTGGATGTCCCACGTGTAAGTATTATATTTGGAGCAGGACGTACTGTATACTAAGAATAATACAATTCTGTGATTACTCACCTGTAGAATTGGTATTATGAGTATACAGTACGTCCTGCTCCAACCCACCCTTGGTTTTACATTATCTTGGATCCCCTGTATGGTGATTGTTATCATTGTTATAGTTGATAGTTTGGATTGTTTAATTCTCCCGGCTTCTCATTAACTGCTTTTCAATGCTGGGGATTTGTAGGAGGTCCCCGGGTATTTGAGGGGCCGGGAGGAGCCTATTTTCAATGTTTCTGCAGTCCAGCGCCATCTGGCGGAGTATATCCCACGTGTAAGTATTATATTTGGAGCAGGACGTACTGTATACTCATAATACCAATTCTACAGGTGAGTAATCACAGAATTGTATTTTTTTTGTTCTAATCCCTCTGGACTGTCCACTCACTATACTGACATTCCTGCACCATGGTGTACTGCATCTGCAAAGACATTTTTTGTACACTTTTATATAACCTGCTTGAAAGGCAAAGATGAAATCTTATGTATTTCAGAACTTGATGCACTGGGTCACAGAACATTCAGATGGGAGATGTGGTTGTTTAGACTTTAGACTGTAGCTATTAAGATTTTCAATTAGATACCAGACTAGGCAGTGTACTGCTGTGACCTATATTATTTTTCCTTTTAAAGGGGAGCAAAACCCATTCCTGGGTGCTCCTCTCATCCCGCCGCCCCCATCCCCGGCCAGAGTAGCTCGGAGGGTTTTCCACCACTGAGGCCAAGCCCACATGGATGGGCCGTATCCCCATTTAAGTAGGCTGGGCGCGGGAGAGCGCACAGCTACAGGGATACTGGGGATGTGGCTGCCGCATTCAGTGTCGTGGAAACAGCTGGTAAATGTGAGTATACCGACGACTCCAAGGGTTTAAGACAATGTTAAATTAAAAAGAAGAAAAAGTCACAGCAAAGCTTTTGTAGAGCACAAAAATAAGGGTAGGCGTCCTTTCTCTTTTTCTTGCTGTTGCTCAGCAACTAAGTAGCAGAGATCCCCATGTAGAGTTGCAAAGGACTAAAGTATTTTCCAACCAGTGGTACAAAAGATCAGGTGGTACATGATGAGGCTGCAGATTGATCTGTATATACCAACGCAATCTGCTGCCATCATTACTTTAATCAAGCCTCTTTTTCTTCTTGAATTAAGTCAATTTTTGTGGACTTGCCAAAAAAACCTCATACTAGAATGCTCCAAAAGGTGATGAAAACCATTTATGTGCATGTTTGAGTTTCATGCACTTTAAATGTCCAGGGATCCCCGGGCAGCCAGTTGGCCTCTATCATACTCCATTAATCCAAGAGGAATAAGGTGACTATTGCACCACTTAGACTCTATGCATACTCCTTATTGCCAGGCTTACGTGGTTAAATGATTAACTGTGTGGCAGTGGACTTCCCTTTAAAAAGTTTAAAAAAAAACTTCAGGCCATTAATGGTATGAAAGAAATGTATTTATTTTTTGTTTATTTTTATGTCTGGTTGAGTGGTTCTGAATAATTAATTTTTTGTAATTTTTATTTAGGCTTTAAGGACTAGCGTCACTGTAACTAGCTGGGTAATTTATGTTGAATATTGCATTCGGCTACAAAATGTTGTGGCTTAAGAATTCTTTTGCTTTCTAGGAAATTATAAACTTGGGTTCTTGGAACTCCTAAACAATGAAAAAGTTCAGTTTTTTTTACAGCTGACAAGTCTGTACACAATTCAACCTTTTTTATTGTTTTAGCATGTGGTCTAAAACTACATCTTTGATATAATTCTTCTTTAAAAAAAAACATTCTCCCCATGGTGCAGACCTTTCTAACATCATTGTCCGTACGCATCTGGCGTTTCTCTAAATTGACTCCTTACCTTGCCTTGTGGATTTTGTATGTATAGCACTTTACAGAACATCTTTGCCTTTTGTGAGAATCGAAGTTTTATAGTATTTATTAATTTCAAAAACTTGGGAAGTCCAGGGAATTTATATGGTGATGTTTATAGGGACAAGGTACCACTCTTTATTGATAGGATTTTAAATTGTACGCTGTTCCCTGGGGGTCCAGAAGTAGTAGTACGTGGGACAACTTTTTGTTCCACAGAGACACCAAACTGATAAGTTAAAGCAGTCAGAGGAGGAAGGATGGTCCCGTTCGCCAATATTCAGAGTGTGGTTTCTCTTTAAAGAACCTGCTCAGGAAGTTTTGTTTTTAACCCAGCTCCAAAATTTCTCCTGAGATTTCCTGCTTATAGCATTGTGACGTAAATTCTTTTGGACCGTCGCTGCACTCTGTTTAGCCTCTTCTCCTCACTAATGTTTACAGTCAAAGAGGGACTGGATTAATAATGGAAACAAAGCCATAATATTTTTTCAGATTCTTTGTGGTGGAAACATAGACCTCAGGCTGCGAGTATGACGTATGGAGATTCATTAAACTGTGGTCCCCTGAGGCTCCTCTGACTTATACTTTTACCCTTCCCTACATGTTTTGACATGATAAGCCATTGACAGCTTAACAGTTATTTTAATGTTGCACAGTGAATCGTGTTAGATTCTTGTCCTAAGCTACCAAAAGTAAGCAGGTGAATGTATGAGATTATAAGAGTGTTATTATTCTGTTCCTCTTCTCCATAAAGTCATTTAATTTCATTACAAGGACAAATAAATATTTGCAGGAGTAGTTTGCCATTTGGCCTCCTTAATTTTTTGATGTACAAGTCAAAAATTTTTAAAAGGGGGGGTTCAGAGTAAACTTTTTGGTTAAACCCTTTTTAGGGTTTGTGGTGTCCAAACTTTTTATATTTGACGTTTTAAAGCTTTTTTGATCATTTACTCATGTTATTTAGCACTGATCTCTTGTTTGGTCTTCAACTGGTTTTCAACTACAGTAGCCAGTTAGGTCATGAATTACCCTCCAGGTCTTTAGGTTATTTATTTCATGTATGATTACTAAAAAGTGGGGTGGGGGGACAGGACCACTATTATCCATAGTGAAAAACCAACAGTGGCAAATGCAGTAGTACAAATTTACCACAGAAAAACCTGGGTGATTCTCAAAAATTGTTGCTTAAAATATTTTGGTGGCCAGTTTTTGGATGTTCTATCTTAAAAGTATTAATCGGTGTGATTAATAAAAAGACACTTAAGTATTGTGTTATATGTTATTTTTTGTGTTCTCTAGAATGTGAGCACTTAATAAGGAGGATGCTGGTGCTAGAGCCCTCAAAACGCCTTTCCATTGTTCAGATTAAGGAGCACAAATGGATGATGACTGAGGTCCCCGTACACAGGCCAGTCCTCTATGCGCAAAGTCAGGACAAGGACACTTCACTTGGAGAACATAATGAGCAGGTTCTAAGGCTTATGCACAGCTTGGGAATTGACCAACAAAAAACAATAGAGGTAAGACCACAAGTTTAATTGATAAAATCCTGTTTAATTAGGTTACTTCGAAAAGAACTGATATCGCTGCTGTTTCAATTTTAAATTTGTGAGCATGCATCAACAGAATTGACACTTATTAATGTGCTAAAAAAGCCCTATCCCCATCTTTTGCCAGTTGAAGCTGTTCCGTTCTACTTGCATAAAACTTACTGGGTGCCAAGATCAAGTCCTGCATTGCACAAGCTTGGTCTTCATTCACTGGTGGGCTCCAGGCAGAGATGGCCTCCCTCTTCATGATGAACAGATGCCCCCCCCCCCCCCCCACATTATTCAGTGTGCCTTAAGAAAAGTGTATGGCTAACTCTATACCGCACAGGACCAGTACGTTTCATGCAGCGGGAATAGGATGGAACAGCTGCAGGAGGACAAAAAGGGAGTATGTTTGTGTTTGCCTGGACTACCCAGGTAAGTAAAAAACACAAAGAATTCCTCCACAGCTGATCAGTGCTAAGCCAGAGATCCAACACCTACCAGACTGCTTTGAATAGAGTGGACAGGGGGGGGCAGCCTTTCTTCACTTACAGCAGAAGATGGGGTTTGGGTGGCCCAGAAATGAATCTGGCAAATGTGGGACGACTAGAGTAGCATAGAGCATCTGTGGAGGACAAAATGGGGGTATCCTTCTTTTTTTTTTTTCTCCTGGACAGTCACTTTAAACAAGCGACTAGCAGTGATGCTCGGTAACTACAAAACTGCATAATTATTTAGACAGCTAAGGTTACACTCTGATCTGCCGATGAATTGTAGTTGTAAAGAAGATGAATGAAACACAGTGGTGATATTAGTATTTGATACAATGTGCTTTCACCCAGCCTTGCATGAAAATTGAAGTTTTGTCTTTCATCTGTCGGCTGTGTAAGGCAAAACCAAGACTTGATTATGGTTATTGTTTCACATTGAAGATTATGTCTTGTGCTCTTATCTGGGCATGCACTATTTCACATTCATTTAAAGAGGACCAACTGCCACTGGGGTATTCCAATTCAGGATGCCTTTCTGTTTGAACCCTTGCAATCTTCCCCAATTTCACTTACCAGCTTTCCCACCCTGCCTTTACAGGGTGCACTCCTATACCCAGCTATCTGGAAAGGCTGGTTGGGTGCTGGGAGGGAGAACAGGGAAGCGGACACTTCTGCATTAATACTCAAGGCACACAACGCTGATTGGACCATTGAATTGGAAGTTTTATTTGAGATGGGGTTAGATAGCGAGGCATCCCAAATTGGGGCAAAAACCAAAACCCAGGTTTGTGAAAATCAAAAATGAGTCCACCGCTCGATCTATGCCACCCCCACCCTGCCTCCAAGCAGCCAGATGCTGCTTTTGGCTTGGCAGTGGCCCAGTTTTTAAAGAAAACCAGGATTTTCCGCTGCCAAAGCCACGTCCAGCCATTTGCAGCTGGCTGACCACATCCCTGGCATGTTGTGTTCAGGTGCACATGCTCCTGCGCCCAGCCGTTCAGAAAGGCTGGGCGCGGGAGCTCGCACAGCTGAAGAGAAGCCGTGGGGATTTTCACATAGCGGGGCATCTGGTGTAGGATGCCCTAGGGGCAGGCTAGGGGCCAGGCCTGGAATCCTTAGTGTACCTTAGTCTTAGTGTACATACATTGTAAAAAGGGTATATACTAGAAATGTTTCATAAAGAAAACGTTGAGTTTTTGATCAAATAAACTTATAAATACAACTGACTGGGCAAATACTTCAAGTGATGATGATATTTTTAGGTACAGGGAGGGTGTATTTTTCTACAGTAAATGTTTGGTTTTGCAATTTCTGTTTTGACAGTATTGTTCTTTTTTTAGTCCTTACAGAACCGCAGTTACAATCACTTTGCTGCTATCTACTACCTGCTAGTGGAGAGGCTAAAATCTCATAGAAGCAGCTTTCCAGTGGAAGCCCGGATTGATGCCCGTCAGCGACGGCCAAGTACAGTTGCTGAGCAGACAGTAGCCAAGGTAAACTTCTTGCTTTATCCCAACTACCGCCCATGCAATATACATTATACTTACAGAATATATACATTTCCCCAAGACCTCTGATCAGCTAGTGCCAGAGGACAAGTGACTCCTCACATACCTTTCACTCATGCTCATGCTGCACTCGCTGATATATTTTTAAACTGACAAATGAAAAATATTCATCATGTTTTATGTAATCAAATAATTCTGGGTAAAGTTGTGAAGCAGCAAAATGCCTCTTAGATTTAAATGAAGTGTAAAATGGCCGACTTGTCCTGGTTATATAATCTTCATGTTGCAATGTTAATAGAACAATCAGTCTCATTGTTACTATGGGGTCTGAAATGTAGAAAACTACTATAATTGCTCTGCTAGGTGATGGGTTTATCTGATTATTGACTTGGTTACATACAGAACATTCACACAATGGCTCTGATGTGTAACTGTATAGCCTAGATACCGCATAGCTAACAAACAGGAATGTGTTTCTAGGGCCATACAATGTTCTCAGCATATGGAATGACATGTTAATTTCATTTAGATTGAAGGCTAGTATAAATAAGGCTGCAAGTCCTGACTTGCCAAGTAAGTTTGGCTAATGTGTGTTTCTTATATTAACGATCTCTACCCAAAACATTTTATTGTGCATGGTGAATGAAAAAGGCCATATCTGATTTGTCTAGCTGCAATTTGACTTTGCTTACTGCACATGATGTATCTGATGCTTGTCTTGGTAATCCATAAAACCAAACTCTAGACAGGGAAGATATTTGTTTTTAAAAAATGTGTAATTAAGGAAACATGACTCAAGCGAGAGGTAGACGGATTAGGCATTAGTAGTATGATGCTACACACCCAAATCACATGCTTTATGTATGTGGCAATACAAAAACCTGCATTCCGATTTGGGATTCCCCGCTGTTTACCAAGTCTTAGCAAGCCTGAAAAATGTGCTTAATTGCTCACCCAGATGATGGCTTTTACAGCCACTCCAGTTGGCTGCAGGAGGAAAAGCCTGTGGTTGCCACGCCAGAGGGGGTGGGGGAGTGGAAGCATGTTTGTTTGCTTCCTAGGAGTTGTTGGGCAACATGAAGGCTATTCAGCAGACCTAAAGTTCTCTTTAAATGTGTTCATACTTTATCAAAAAAGAAAGAAAATACGGCTAGGGTTGTGCTTCAGAATATATTTCCTATCTGAAGAGTTTTGGAGCTTCCTCTCCCAACTGACATAACTGAAATTCACAGTAACAGGAAGCCCAGCACGACTTACGGTTTGCAGGTGGCCTGCAAGCCAATGAGCGGCCATCTTGTTTTTAAAATTTATCCCAGTAGGCGTTAGAAAAAGGTAAATTATTTTTTATCAGCAATCTAAATTGCCCTGGAGAGGGATGCATATGAGCACTGTTTGTTGTGTTGGTCTGATCTAATTTATTTAAGTTGATGGACCTGCATGGATTGTAGATTGTACCTGAGTTGTTGCTTAAAGTAGAAGTCCAGTCTCTATATTACCCCCTCTCCTTGTGCTCAGTCTGGACCGGGGGGTTACTAAAAAATAAATTCCTTACCTGGGGTCCAGCTCCACCCCCACCATCTTGGGTCCTGAATGCAGACATTTTTGATAGGAGGCACAGAGTTGTAGGCCTGTCGCCTAATCCCCTGCAGCAGTGTGGCTGTACTGGCCATTCAGTTCAACTGTCACTGAGGTCTACAGCTGCCATTCAGAGTCCCACACCTGCCAGAATCTGGGAAGCATTGCTTGGCACAGGGGGAGGGTGGGGTGGCATGGAGGGTTACAAAAAGCTTGGAGTTTCTCTTTAAAATCCACTTCTGCCCCTTCATATGATTTATAAGACTGCTGTTGTGTTACAGGAGACATGGCATGAGTTTGAAATGGGGCAAAATCTATCTGTGCTAAGTACTAAACCTTTTGTGTTTCAGATTGTCTGTGGCAACTGCTTGTGCTCCTTCTGCCTGGACCAAAGGTGCTTGGCATTTACCAGGCAGTTGTGTACAGTGCCACACCATTAGCAGCTGGTGGTCATATGGTGCACCGGCTCGAGGAGGTAGGGAGTTCATTTGCCTGCATTTCCTAGAGTAGAAATGCAATCAGGCATCCTGGAGTAATATGCACAGAAGGTAACTTTGCTTTGAACAAGATCCACTGGACCTTTAAGACTCTAGATGCGACTGAAACCAGGATGTCCAGCACTCCAAAAATGCACCTGGTCCCAGGATCCCACTCCACTCCACTCTGATGGCTCTATGGGCTCTCCTTGCACCACTTTTGCATTGGGTGACAGTGACCCTGAGGCGGCTTCCCTTGTGGCACCACATATCCAGGCAGAACGGGCTATATGTGCCACCCTTCTGCTGTAAAAGATCACGGTGTCCTTAAACATGAGAAGCTTCTTACATGCGCTAGGGTTTATCTTTCCAAGGTATTTTACACATTTTTTCCTACTTTATATAGCTTTTATAAAAATAATTACACGATTAAATACCCATTGGTTGTGTAAAGATGATGTATATTTCTCGCAGACTCTTATTACCCATTTAAAATACACAATCCCTTTTGGGACTAAATTAGGCGTGACTTGGTAATAAACCTTTTTTACATTCTCAGCTTATATGCAGAGTGGCCTGATCTATTAAACATACTAACAGGAGCTAATGTGCTGTCAGTAACAATAATTACTGTGATCTGACTGATACACTGGTTGTTGCTCAGCATCCCGAACTAATCGCCTCTGTCAAAGTGAAACAAGTAGCGCAAAAAAGAAAGCTGTCTGTGCAGGATTTCCTGTGACAGAGCGTGCTGCTCTAATTCCAGGCTCCTATCTGCATTGCTAGCTCTTTCATGCCCCACAGCATCGAGTGAGCTATTGGTTTTACACAGAAGCTTGTGTTCTACATGTGCTGCTAAAGCCATTCATGAAACATTTTATCCTAAATATGTTTTGGTGTGGACAGCTGCAGTGACCTTTATGAAGGTCAAAGGCTTCTACAACTGTTTCCTCTATCGAGATTATTATTGTTCTCCTTTTTATAAATTGATACAATTTGCCTTTTTAATAAATCTTGCTATAAGCAATAGCTCCCTTTTTTTCTTGCGCATGTCTAGATTAGAAGTCCCTTGTAGCTCGGGAGCCACATGTGTTTTGCAGTTCCCTGCTGTGTGACTCACAGGCTATCTGCTATACCACACTTGCGGATCTCTAGCACACTGCTTATCAGGCGGGTGTGGCATGAAGGTCTGGTTGACATTGTCAGGGCTGTACATAGAGTTCAAGACCCTGTCCATCACTACTTTAAGACATGAAAATCAGTCAGTCTGTTTAAAGTGGTTTAAAACCCATTTCTGGGTGCTCCCCTCATCGACTGCTCCACCCCCCCCCAAACAGCCGGGGTTTTCCACCGCTGAAGCCAAGACAGCTTTTGCCATTGCAGATTGGCTTATCTCAAAAGGAATGGGTGACGTCACCTGGAAGTGACATGGGAGCCACGTGCGCGGATTTCTCTTAGACTGCATCTCCCTCTCCCTAATAGTCCTCTGCTCGCTGTCTGTATATGGTCTGGTAATTTGTTTAAAGATTTTGGCACTTTTTATTGTTGATCATTGTTCATAAGTATTTCCTCAGGGTATTTTTTTCTCTGCAATATATTGGGTCATAACTTGGGTTACTCGTGCATATAGATTTATCCATGAATTTACTTGGATATATTTGACTATTAATGAATTTATTTAAATATATGTATCTTCACTGAGTCACTTTACACAGTTCACTGTGGGTACCGTCTACTCTTTGCCAGTTAGGTATTTTTGCTATTTTGCACTCTTTGGCTACACTTGCACTTTAGGGTTATTAGGGTTAGTCTTTTGTTCCGGCACAAAAATTATAGAGGTTGTTTTTTGAATAACTCAGATCAGAGGCAGATAGGATATTTTGCATATATTTTGCTTAGGTCCCTTATTGGACCAATTTCTAATTTTCAGATATTGATATATTGGAGATTATAGGTAGGTGTGCAGTTGTTTTTATTATGTCCAGTGTTTCATGTTCTGTGTATTTTAATATACTCATGTTAGTGTAATTATGTTCCAATAAAAATAACATTTATTAATTTTAATTTTATTTGTGGTTGGTGCTCCCCATTGTGTGGAAGGTGTGGCTTAGGTCCACGTCCACTCCGCGAAGTTTCTGTATATACTTTAAGAGTGAGCACATGTATTAGGACAATTGGTGGTGTACCCATATTTGTTTGAGTTCAAATGCTTACTGGCCACATCCCAGGCTTTCACACTGGGCACTCCTACTCCCAGTCCTGGGCATGGTAGCACACACAGCTACAGAGAAGCCATGATTGCAGCTTTGCGGGGGACACTAGGAAAGGTGGGTTTACCGGTGACCCGCACTAGTGGCCGGAGTGTTTTAGATTCCAGAGCCAAGAGAGTTTTGCCCCACGTTAAGGTATTGTTGCGGCAAGAAAACACTCAAACCCGATGATGAAACTGGCTCTCATGACCTCCGCAGGAAATGAAGACCAAGAGTTAACTTTGCTTCAGATGATAAGTTCATTAGTTAGCAGCCTCAGAAACTGCTAATCAGCAGCAGCACCTAACATTATAGCTCACATAAATACTTCAGAGAGTTCAAGTACCAGATACACCTCAACATCAATGTCCAAATGTGATGCGAGAATTTAGTCACATTGCTGCAAAAAAACCACTACTGAGGAACAACATGAAAATAGCTTGTGCCAAGAAACACAAGAGTAGTCCAGCCCCCATGTTTTTCTGAAACGCAAAGAAGGTGGGCAGTTTTATGCTTAATGTGTTCACACCACCAGCCTATATAAGGTCTACTTGACTTAGAAGGATAGTATAAAGTGCTTCATCAGATGACCTGGCCTCCATATCCATAGTCACCTGACAAAACCCCATATTAAATGATTTGGGTTGAGTTGTTCAAGCTCTTATGACCTGCTTCTCCTATTTACCAGGGGTTATCAGGATGCCCCCCTGTGCTAGGACCATGCCCATTTGTGGGTGGTCCGGTTTCATGTGACCTTCTGAAGATGATGAAAGAATGTCAAGAGTATGCGAAGCTTTCATCAAAGCAAAAGGTGGCTAACTTTAAATATCTTGCTTCCTGCTGTATTCCATATATTCCTCTATAATTCCCATGTCTTCAACAGTCTACAATGTCGAAAATGTTAATAAAGGTGTATACACACTTTTGGCTGACTTTTGGCTATTAGTACCAGGCTTGCATTCAGACTAGTTCTCTAAGGTTGACTAATTACTGGTTTATATAAAAATACTTTTGATCCTGGAAAATTATTAAGCCATGTCAAATTAATCAGCCATTTTTTTGTAGAAAAGAGGTGTGCAAAAATAATTCCGCACCCCTGGTGCTGAGCTGGCATTGTACTAGACGTATATCTAATTAAATACAGCTGATGCTTCATTTCATACATTTAAATGCCGTATAGCATGACTAGATTTGAAATGGATTTTAATAATGATTGACCTTTGGTAATATGAGTCAAAGATTCATCAGCTTACTGTAAAATGTTGCCTGTAATGGGTAGGCAGCGTGATGCATTAAATGACATTCAGAACATGCACTGTGTACCGTATGCTGCAGTTCATTACATCACATGCATAATGTTCTGTATTAATATTTAGAGATAAGCTTACATTGTGAAAAAAAATCCACTTCTGCCAGCACATGCTTCTTACTGCTTTTATAATATAGAAATCAATGGTATAAATGTTATCACTATATAGATTTAGCACTGTATATGCTCATCAACGCCTGAAATTAACTTGTCAGGTAAGTAATCCGTTAAGTGTTTTGATGGCTTTAGATTGTTGTGTAGGAGCATCACTTGTTAGGTTTTTTTTTTTCTTTAGGTGAATTTTAGTGTTTATATTTTGTGGTCAGCTGCTCTCCCACTAATAGACCCATGCAAACCATATTCTGCTTTTGTTTTGTAACTGGGGACATAGCTCAAAATGTATACTGGCAAACATGCTCAAAGCCTGTTTTTACACATGTCAAAAGACCAAAGAGGTTTTCCTCCATACTTTGTTTCCAGTCCTTTAACCAAGTTTGGGTGTCATACTCCTCTGTACCACAGTATCTGCCCCTACAATGCTAAGGCTGCTGTGCAATTGCTTTAGGGGAGGCCATATCCACCCCTGCCCCTGATCTTTCCCTGCAAAACTATAACCTCAGGTAAGAAGCATGCTCATTTAGGCACTATTCACACCTCTTCACCTGCAATGCATTGGGCAAGGCAGTCACAACGCAAAGGAAAATGCTGCCCAGTTCACATATATATAAGCGGAGAGATGTGGCCCCTTTCCTTTCTATGTTGAGAGGCCCAGTGTGGTAGCTCCAAAAATAAATCACACTAAAAACAAATTGTTTTGTACGTTTTTTTTTAGTCACAACAAAACAAAAATAGGAGGGACAGCAAAAATACAAAACAAAGCAGACAAAAATTAGCTAAAAGAAGTGTCCACCAGGTGCTGTCATATGGACTGGCTAGCCAAGCTCTTGGTGCCAGAATAGAGATGACCAGGCACCTCCTGAGCAGGGTTTTAGTCTGCTTTAAGAGCAGCTTTACTCCACCAGCCCCTCATTCCCCCCAAGTACCTGGGCGCTGACCCATTAAAAAAAAAAAATGGGGGGTTTCCATCTCCGAGGCCATGTCGCAGGGGTAGGCTAGCGGCCGGAGGGGGGGTTCATTGGCTTTAAAGGCCTCTTAAGAAATGTTTTAAACACAATTTGTAGCAGCTTTATTGGCATGAAGTGTCAGTAAAATCTTTGACTAATGGCCAACCATCGAGCTGTCAGGAAATTAGCTTTATGATTGACAGGAAAGAATGATTTGTAAGTATCAATTATAGAAACCCCCGGAGAGAAAATAACTATACATAGCTGAAGTTCAAAAGAAGCGGATAACAAGCAGACGCTTACAGGTGTCCGTTAAATTTATCTTGGAAAGTCCCCTAGAGTCTTCAAAACTAGTTGCTTGACATGCAACATTGCATAGTTTTTTTTTGGGGGGGGGGGGGGGAGTGAATTGTCCATTAAACTTTGCCCCCTGTAAACCTCCTCTAGATTTTGAATACCTGTTTTAATGTGATCCTATATTGTCATTGTTTAACAGACAAGCACAGTGGTATCTCCAGTGAACCTCATGACCCAAAATGTACGGATGTTGAGGGCTCCAGTACTCCCAGAAGCCTCCACCATAGAGCCATTCTCATACCCACAAAGCAGCTGCCAAGCTGAGACAACATTCCTTGAGGAGGAAGCTGTAAATACGCCAACGGTAAATGTTTATCCAAAGTCTTTGTGCATAAGTCCTTGAACATTTTCTGTTTGTTAATCCCTTTAGTCATTCTTTGTTATAAGATTACATATTTTGATTTTTTTCTGTACTGGCATGGACTTTACAACATTTGCAGCACTGGAAGGTAATTTGGCGTACTCATCCTTTACGGGTATTGGTCAGTAATTTTAGATACATTTTAGATGCTTGTTTTTGTGTATTTTTAGCTCACCTTTTTATGTTCTCTGTTTGAAACCTGTGGTGAATGGTTCCTGTCCGTACCAAGTTACAAATATGCATTGTTTTTGGAGACATTCTTTGCCTGGGTTTTGATAACTGTATGATTTTTTTTTTTTTATGAAACAAATAATGTGCCTAATACAATTTTATCCCTATCTACTGGTTGTAAAACAGTTGCAAGCAGGGACACAGACATGCCCCCTCCAATTAATTGCAATGTTACTGTTAGCAGTTATGGGTGGCCCATCATCATGGAGGTCGAGGTGACTTGCAGCCTGATTTGGCCAGGTGATTAGGTAAGATCCAGAAGGGACGAACTGCAAGTTTAGCGTTTGTTGTTTTTTAGCCCAGTCAATAACTTTTGCACAAAAAATAGTTTATTGTATTTTCAACATGTACAGTTTTAATTAAAAATAAGGAAAATGGGCCAAACCTAAACTTTGCCACCCTGCATGGTTAGTAACTAAACACAGTCTTTGGCAAGTATCATGTCCTGTTAAGACTTTTTTGGTGCCAGCTACGAGTCTTTCAGTTCTTGTTTGAGGGATCTTCACTTTCCATTTCACTTCAGCGCCTGCCTTTTGAGGTAGTCGATTTAGAGGTGCGTTTACGATCATTATTTGTAGATGACATCCTTGTTTCAGCTTTTTTTACGGTTGTGTTAGGTTAAATCTTTCCCGTACCTTTGGCTGCAACACAACCCCAAGCATGGTTGATATAACCCCTACTTAATAGCTGAGAAGGTGTTCCTTTCATGAAATTTTGTGGCCTTTTTTCTCCAAACATACCTTTTCATTTTAACCTCATCAGTCCACATGACTTGTTTCCAAAATGCATCGGGCTTGTTCAGATGTTCTTTTTCAAACTCCTGACACTGAAATTTGTGTTGAGGGCACAGGGTTTTTTTTTTCTGATGACTCTTCCATGAAGGCCATGTTTGTGCAGGTGTTTTTGAACAACCAAACTGTGTACTACAACTCCAAAGTCTGTTAAATCTGCTTTTATGTTCTAGTTTGCCCTTCTTGCAATCCTACCAATAGCCATTTGAGGAATATTTTCTTGATCTTTTAGACATATGGACAACCTGAAACCACTTTGTCTTCTTACAGCCTTCTCCTGCTTTGTGGGCCTCAACCATATTCATTTGCAGAGTGTTAGACAGCTGCATAGAAGAACCAATGTCTGCTGTGTTTTGGGACAATGTTTGAGATCCTCTTTTTAAGGCATAAAAATGACTCTTACAGATTCTTCTGTGACCCTCTTCCTATGATTCTACAGAAACAAATTCTGAAGTCAATTGCATAGAGCAAAAGTAATTTCATAGCACAGGAGAGTCTACCCTCATAGGTCAGTTGTGCGGTCCTTCTAAATAACCTAGATCTCTGGCCATGGTAAATTGGATTGAATGGTGCTTTTACCTGCTACAGCATGCTGCTTTTGTTTTCTTTAGAAATGGCATTGACTTTCAACAAAAATAAATATAGACTAAAATTCACAACTATTCAGCCAAATGTTTTTTCAAATTTCCTTTTGTAGGTATACATTTCAATAAGAAAATCAATATGCTATACTTATAACAGATAAAAGGAGACATTTCATGCAAAGGTTAACTGAGCCTGATTTCTGCCTACTCTATGGTAGGCAGGTTATTAGGGGCTGCATCTTTATTTCCTGAACTGCTCTTGGGGAGCAGTGACTCATGTATGCATGCGAAGGCCCAGCAGAAGGCAGAGAGTTCACTGGGGCTAATCAAATATATAAAGCAGGCTGAATGAAAGATGCAGCCCCTCAAAGTCAACATGGGGAGAGCAGAAAACAGGTTAAATAAACCCTTTGCCTGGATTGTCCCTGACACCAAGTAAAATGCAGCCTCTCGGGGAAGTAACTATAATGACGGTAAAACTTCAAATAGTCAATAGACCTTAGTTGCCTTTCACTTAACATGACCTAATCTATCTGATAATGCATCAGAGTAAATACATCCATAAAAGTATAAATGTCTATAAATAGTACGTACAAACTACCAATGTATGTATTTTGCTCTACTAATCATGATCCCTGAGGAAGCAGCCTCTGTTCTGCCTGATATGCAGTTTACAGAATGTGGATTGGTACTTTTTGTACATTTGTATTTGTGTGCCTCACATTGTTTTTTTCCCCCCAATATTTGTAACTCCCCCCCCAAATTCACCCTTTTAGACTCCAGAACTGGTCCCGGAGGGTTTTAGACCTCTTTAGGGTTTTAGTTGGATATATGTATTGTTATTGTTAGAAATCACTTATGTAAAAATTGTTGCCACTATTATATTTTTTAATGATTAATGCTGAATTATGGATACAATGGAAGTTTGCCTATTGTTATAGGCAATGTATGGCTAAATGTACTTATTCTATATTATTACATGTTGTTACTTAGCTATATGCCATATGCCGGGGGTTTCCAATCAGTGTTATGTAGACTGACCTGTACCCCAAACTGATCTGCTGCCAATTCTAGTTTACCTAAGCCTGATTTGCCCCACAGGGCTGTAAATTATTTGTATGAATCTATGTGCAGTTCATGCACTTTAGATGGTGGTTTTGTGAATTTTTACTACCGTTTATAGGTGACTGACAACCCATATGTAAAACACCCAGGCAATTAGAAAGTGTAAAGTGCTACTTGATGAAAAGTGTTTTGGAGCCCCTGGTATGAGCAAGAGGGCTACCAACCACTTGTTGTCACCTATAACATTTTTTGCATTTCTACCTTCCTTCATTATTGGGGTTCCCTACTAGTGGTATGGGTACCACTGGTGATGCTGGAGATCCTCTCAGGTGCTTCTCAGCCAGGTTGCAAAAAGCCCTGTAACCTAACCTGATCTGCTGCCATCTATACTTTACTCAATTCTGATTTATCAATACAAAACTGATGCTAACCATTTATGTGCTTTTAATAGGGATTTTATGCACTTTAAAGTGGACCAACACCCAGGATTTTGAGTATCCTGGGTATTGGTCCACTTCCCCGGGGCACCCCGATCGGGGGTGCCCCGCTGTGTGAAACCCCCCAGAAAGCCCCCAAAAACTTACCTTACCGCCGGCGGACAAGCTGATTGACAGCGACGGACAAGCAGCTTGCCCGTCGACGCCTCCCGCGCGTCACTCTTGACGTGTGCGCGACCGCGCCGGCCATTCAGAGACGGCCGGCGCGGGCGCACGCACGTCTAGAGGAGCGCGATAGAGGCGGCGGCGGCGGAAGCAGCGGCTGGAGAGGTAAGGTTTTTCGGGGGTTTTGGGGGGTTTACACCCCGCGGGACATCCTGATGTGTGAGGTGATCGGCCCGGGAATCTTATAGATTCCCGGGCCGATCACCTCAGGGTGTTGGTCCACTTTAAATGGAGGTGGTGTGTATTTTTAACAAAGTTTATTTGACTTAAAAACACTTGCATACCAGCCAGGTGGTACTTGCGATACATAGAAAATGATGAAAAAAGGTTGGGTACTTTGGATTGGACAGTCATTTTATATTTGCCATGCTGCTATGTCACTGATGATGAACAGAAAAAAACAGTTACCCACTAAAATTCACAACTCTCCAGTTTCTTTTTTTTATATAACTATTCATCATTTTGCTTTTTTAAAAAATAATTATAAATAATTATAAAATATATAATATATTATATAAATATTAATAATAAAGGAAAATTCATTTTAGAAGTATAAATTATAATATTAAAGCAATACTCTTTGTTGATGACATATAATACAAAAAAAAAGCATTAACCCAATTAAAACCCATAACAAACACAGTCTGCCAAAGAAGCGGTAAGTCTGGAAATGGCCAATAGTCGCTTATGACCTAGTCTGCGCGATAAAGTATCTAAGTATCTCTGTGATAAAGTATCTGAGTAAATACATCCATAAATGTCTATAAATAGTATGTGTAAACTGCCAGTCTATGCATATTGTACTGGTAATTAGGATGCCTAAGCAGGTTGCCTCTGTTCTGCATGATATGCCTTTCACACAACATAGAATGGTGACATTCATACATTTTTGTCCCTCGTACTAATTTTCCACTTTTAGTGAGTCTGCAGTCATAGCCCAGTCATTCTGACCCTAAGAATAATCTCCATCTTGGGCCCGGGACACAGGATTGGACTGTGCTTTTACATACGTCAAATATGTGCTGGTTTAAATTTGGAAATGTCTATGGTTTGTAACAAGAAGCTATTTGGGAAAAGTTTCCTTATTTAGTATACAAAGTTAATCTAAAAATGGAATGACAAAAAAGTGTTTTGCTGTGAAATGATTCAACCCATGTTTGGAACTTCTCAGCAATTTAGCAGCTGTGGAACATGTTCTCTCTCTTGGGCTTCAATGATGGTGCCCTCCTCTAACACCCAATCCATTGTATCAGCTTTTCCCAGCTCAGCAACATTGGGTTTTCGTTTAATTTTTGCAGTACAGCTTTTACATTACCAATTAATATTCCCTTTTTACGTGCTTTTCTCTTAGGAGAGTTAATTACATAGCAAGTTCTTCATCCCCTTTCCAGTTGGCTTCCAGACCCTACTATGTTTTCTGTGAAATACTATCCTACTCTTGTACCTTTATAGGTGTCAGTTGTTCCCGACTTGTGTCATTAGATTCTTTAACATCTGCGTGTTCCTTATGTTAATTTGGCTTCCTAGAACTTATCTTCGTTAAAGCGGAAGTCCAGTATCCACTGGGGGGGAAGTGGTCACCAAGAAAAAAACAATTCTTAGCTTTCCCGCAGTCCAGCACTCCGGGTCCTGGGTGCTGCCATCTTTGACCACCTGAGTTCTGTGCAAGCTTCCCCACCCATTCAGGGGCAGGTGGCAGCATGCTCATAGCGGGGATGCCGCAATGTGTACGTTCTGTGCGCCAGACTCACAACATTCAGGCAAAGTAAAGTTATTTTTTTTTTTTTTGTAACACCCCCGTCCCTGTCCTGCCACAGCACCAGGAGAGGGTGGCTTTACTGGTCAATGGACTTCCGCTTTAAATAACTGGAATGAAAACAAAATATACACAGCTGCCCAACTTTAGATATAAACATTCAAAAAGTATCATAGCAAGTAAAACATGTAGTTAAAAAAAGACTTAATGTGATTGTAAGATTATATATATGCTACAAAGCATTGATTGATACATATAAAAAGAAGAGTTGTCTCAGGGTGGAGTATTGTGAGTACTAGTAATCCTTGCAAAGTTTGTCTGTTAATTCCTATTATGGTGGCATAAATGAGCTCCCCAAAAAGCCTGCAACACCAGGCCTTACTTGGGAGTATTCTAGAAGATTTGGTGAGGCTCGGCACATTTTGGGAGCACCTCTCATTTTTGTATTTGATACTTGTGCACTGATTATACAGAGCCCTTCTTACCTCACACACTAGAAGGTGCAAACAGTCTCCTGCACCTAATTTGAAGGAGGTTAACATGGTGCAGGTAAGGTGCAGAATGCAGCTGAAGAAGCAGCATTTCCGTCTCAAGTAATTTCCTTTTTAAATAAAAAAAAAAATGACAATATTAAAACCAGTACTCTACTTTTTGACATGTAAAAATATAAACCCAATTTAAAGCCTCCCAGAGAAACAACAATAGTCAGACTTGAAACTGTCCTGCAAACATTTATCAGTCACGTATGACATAAGAACACAATCTGTGTGATAATGTATCTGAGTAAATACATCTATAAATGTCTATAAATAGTATGTACAAACTACCATAATATGCATATTGCACTGCTAATCACAATCCCTGACAAATCCGCCCATCCTGTGCCATATGGGTTACACAGGACATGGATTGGTGACTCAACATTTTTCGTCCCCACAGTTTTTTTTTTTTTTTGTAATGTTTGTCTCTTGGGATTTAAATTAGAAATATTATTGATAGTTACCACCTATATGTTACTAGCACTGGTATACATTATTATTAGAGATCAGCGAGCCCCCCAAAGTTCACTTCCAGCAAGTTCTACCAAACTTTGAATAAATGTTCGGGGACCTGAACCCAGTCCCCATTGAAATTAATACGGACACAACCTTGTGAGGGGTGGTTGTGGCGGAGGGAGGCAGAGTGTGCACCATGGCCCCGCAATCCTATTCCTGGTCAGCGGATGGTGTTTGAAATCAGCCCCTCAAACGGGAGCATACAATGGCGCTAGAAGTGTCCTCACTCATAGGGGCCAGTGACCATCTCTTTGTAGCCCCATCTGGGGCCACTTTCAAACGCTGCTGCCGAGGGAGAGAATCACGGGCCCGAGGTAAGTTACAGCTGCTGCTCCCTTAGGTGAAGCGGGTTGATCGGTTGCTCAGCAGCCTATAAACTAACTTTTGCGTTTTTGGCCCAGACACTGAACTCTAACACAGACTTTTGGCTGAAATTCGGGTTTGGGAAACCGAACTCGAAAAGTTTGGTATGAACCCATACGCCCATCACTAATTATAAGTTATGAGTTAAGATGCATTATGAATACAATGGTAGCCTGTTTTTTCACAATACTTATTTAAAGATTCAGTTACTCAAACATTTTCATTTTGTTTATATGCTTTTTATCCTTTAGACTGTGAACTTGGAAGGGCAGGGCTCACTCTTCTATTGTATGTTGCATTAAAATAATTAAACCGGACCTTCACCCTGAATAAGAGTCTATCTTGTATGTTTCCCACACCCTGTAAATACCCATTGTCCACATTAAAAATCACCCTACCTGCACTTACTGCCTTTTCTGAGCTTTTAAACATCCAAGATGGTGGCCCATGGAGTCTCAGGATGCCAGACGTGTCTTCTGACTATGTTGCTCTGCATTCTGGGATTGCGGTCATTTTCCTAGCCCCAGCTTTGCTTTGTCTGTGCAAAGCACAGCTATAACCCACCCCCCTCAACTCTTCTCAGTATGTGATGCTTTTGAGGCAAGATGGCGGCGCCCGTATCCTGGAGTCCTGAACAGAGTTGCAATGCTGGGGAATAGCTTTATTTTTCAATGCTGGGAAATGGCTTTTTAGGGGTTTGGGTTTTTCATTAAATGATGCTGAATGTCCGGTTTAAGCACCTTGCTTGTAGTAGCCTATGTACTGTACATTTTTTGCCCTGTCTGTAATTGGTTTCTTGTACAAACCTAGAGAAGAAGATGGCGCTTTATAAATAAATAATAATAATGGGCTATTAATTCACTCTATTTGCATTTATACACTCCATATTCTATATTGTTGCTTCTCTAGAGAATTTTGTTTTTGCAAATGTCATTATTATTGAGTGTGGAATTTATTGTTCATATATAAAAAAAAAAACTAGACCTACATTACGGGCAGCTCCCTCAGCCTTGTCCTAACCATTCTTCTGATGTCTGTGCTCCTTCCCTTGGGCTGGTAGCAAATGTATGACTTTCCTTGCTGCACATTGTGGGGATCAAGGGCGTGGGAGGCGAGTTAGAATTCTTTTTATTTAGACTATATAAGCCTTTTTTTATTGTAATATGTTCACTCATGTGGCTTAAGAGGGCGGGTTAATAAGTGTTAGCACATAAAGCCTGCTTATACACCTACATTATATAATGTGGTGTATTTATACTGGTGTCTGACACAGTTTCTGGGTGAGACTTGTAAGGTAGCACATACAAAGTATTGGGCTTATGTGTGTGTCAGCCCAGACAAGGAGCAAGTTATGGTAGGTACATTAGTGTTCCACTGATGAACAATCGCTTACAAAGTCGTGATAGTTCAGCGGCAGAAAATCTCAGCTGAGCCGCTGAGAGCTGTAAAACAATGTGTAATATCCGGTATTTTTAGCTTCACTGCGGGAATCCTCTCCGAAATGCTGTTGCTTCCAGACACACAGGGAACATCAACATCTTTTATAAGTGCTCTGAAGGAATATTAAAACATAAATACATATATATCAATTGCTCTTGTTAATAAGGCTCTGATAGGACACTTATCAGTGGCCACATTTACACTCCATTTAGATTCTGTGTAAATGCTGCTAGAAATGACACAACCTGGACTTTCTTTAGTAAGTAGCATTCTAAAACAGTTACTAATATTATTATAAATTATTGTTTAGCACCACATTTAATTTGCTGAAAAAACAGAAATCTTGGTGTTCAAACCAGGGGTTTCCAAACTTTGTTTATCAAATGCTGCTATTACCTTAAGGAGCAGTTATGTAGAAGGTGAAGGGATAAGAACTGAATGTAGCTACAGGGGAGGCTGGAGGGTACAAAACTCAAATACTAGCCTTGGACACGATCCATGCAGGGTTGAATATGTTTTCCCTGAGCCTGCATAGGTTTCTAAATCTTATTATATTGTTAAATTAGCACCTGTATTGGGAAAAACCGATGAACTCCTCATATGGGTCATGGACCAGTGTGACCGTACGGTATACCATGCCGGCACTATATGAAGACATCTGTTGTTAAAGTGTATCTGTAGCCAGTAAAACTTCCACTTATCCTTGATAAAGCATAAGCCCCAGAGAAGTGAGATCAGTGGTGTATGTAGGTGTCTGATCGTGAGAGTTGTCCCTGAAGGAAGCATTGTACCTGTGCCATACTTTAGAAGGTCATTGCCCCTTCTGGTGCTGAATATACACTTAAGTGAGTATCCAGGTTTTTTATATTTATGTCTATATGACCAATAACGGTATCCTCATCACATAAGCTGTTTATCTGGGGTTCACTGTAGGTGTAGGTTATAGGTGTTAAAGTGCAGCCTTTCTGCCAGCTGCGTGAGACCCCCCCAGATCGCCTAAGTCAACTCACATCTTCCCGGTCCTACAGTGCATGCACAGCCGCTTGTCCAATCGGCGAGCTCTGATCCGCTGACGCCACATAGTGTAAGGCTTCGTCTAAGGCCAGCGGCTACAAGCTCGCTGATGGCAGCATCACCCGCTACCGTCCAACAGGGAGCGTGCCCGTGCTGGCCAGGGATAGCGGGGATGTGGCTACGGCTCGCACATGCGCCATTGGACCAGGGTGTTTCACACAGCGGGGCATCAAGATTTTGGATGCCCGGGGGGGCGGAATCGATCGGCCAGGGAATCTTATAGATTCCCAGGCTGATCGCGGTGGGTTTTGGCCCACTTTAAATTAGGATTAGGATTGCTAAAATAATAAATAAATTAGGATTAAATAAAATAATTAGGATTAATTAATAATCCTTTAAATAGGATTACATAAATGTGGATTGCTTATTTTAGTTGAATGACATACTTATTAAGAGTTGCATAGGATTTTTTCTTTTTCATTTCATATAGATGGTTGCATATAGCTTGTTTATGGCCACTGCCTTTGGATAGGGACTACATTTTAGTAGAAAGGTCTCCCCCACAGTAATTTGTGTCTTTTTGTAGTATGTATTGTGACTAACCACTTCTGACTTTGTATCAGTAGGTTTCTATATCATATGTAGGGAATGGTGTGGTATAAACAGGTTGTATTTTGCAAAGGGTTATTTCTTATGACCAGTATGCTTTTGATATTGAGAGTCTTACAGATTATAGTTTATATAAATACACGATACTCCTAAGTAGTAATATTTCTAATATTTAGTAGTATAATAATTATAGTAATACGTTTTATATTCCTTTTCTGTATGTGTGCTGCATTAGAATGATCAGAATTAGAATACTTTCCTGTGTAATAGGAATTGTCTGCTATGTTGTCATACATAATGGGCTTCCAGGCATCTGCTGTTGAGAAGCAAAAACCTCTGCCTGTGGTTCCCAGGGCTCTGCGTCTAACAGAGGAAATGTGGCATTTGGAAATTTTCATCTTAAGACACGTAGAGTCCGGTTTTCAGAAGAAGAGAGGCTTTAGAGCTAATTGTTTAATTTCTGTACTACTAACATGCACATTCCTTCTCTGGGAACACCACCGCATGGACGTCCATTTAAAGGAGAAAGCTGAGGCCTGTCCTAGTGTTATCTAGGCCGGAAAGAAGTGATGCAGTGAGAGAGGCCCCCTCTGGTTTTGAAGTTCACATGATCAGCTACTTGCAGATGCAGTTTTCCTCGGGAGCGGGTTCCTGGTTACATCCTGGAGAGAAATTATTAAATTCCCAAGTCTCTGCCACCATTTCCTGCATGGCTTTTTTCTGAACTCCTTCCCTGCCAAAAAGCATTGTTGTCCTGTCGTGCAGAGCTAGGACTAGCTTCTCTTATACACATCAGCAGCTTTCATTGTAACACATTTTCTGCTAATGATAAGCTGCTTGGTAAATGTTGTTACTTTTTCAGTGACAAACGGAAGTAGGGATTTCCGGACACGTGTAAACAAAGGGTCAATCCTAATTTGATTATGCGTAGCCTGTTTGGTGATGGTCTGTCATGTAACAGGGCATTCCAGTTGCCTTCGCATATGGGTAAAAGAAGCCTTAGGCTGCTGGATCGAGACCCCATGCGATCACCAAAGCCTTGTGCACCTGCAAACCTAACTGGCCAACACAGAATGCGGAAGTAGGTCAGTATTGGGACCTGCCATGTTTACTTTAAAGTGGACCAAAACTCATCATGTCTGGCCCTGAAATCTAATAAGACTCCATTCCCTCTCCCTGTGTGAAATTCTGGCGAGCCCATGGCACTGGGCACAGCCAAACTATACCTTTAGCTGGCCGCATCCCCGCATCAGGCATTTCTAAATGGCCAGCATAAGCACGCCGCCAGCTAACAGGCTTGTGCTGCAGTTTTAAGTTTATGAATGGAAAGCTGAATTGAATAGAGTTACCCGCCAACCTCAGGAGGCTGAGTTTTACTGGTGATCTGTGGGGATACACACAGTGGGGCATCCCAAATTAGCAATGCGCCTTTTAAGTGGACCAAAACCCAGATGAGTAAAAATTTGGGTTTTGGTTCAAAATATATATATTATTTTTTTTTTTTTTTTATTTACTTTGCTGACCAAAAGAAAGGCCATCCAGCACAAAAGCCTTGCATGGCATCGCTTGTAGGGCACCAGATCTTTTTCCTTTACTCTTTTTAGAAATATGTTGTCATTCAGCAACGTTTTTTTTTTTCTATCTTTTTTTTTAATGCGTCGGTTCCATTAGATCCAGGTAGGGAAGGGGGTGGCATGCGCTCAGCTCAATCCCTAACAGATTGTTTTTTTGGGGATAAGCAGGGTTCACTGGGCAAGGGTAGGGTGTGCTTTGTCCTGGGGGGGAGACTGCACATCTAGCATGTTTCCAAAGTAAAATGTTTCTTGTTCTCACTATTCACAATATAATCTTGTTTATATAATTGTGCTTTGGGTTGTGGTGTCTGCAGTTCAAAAGGATTCTTCATAGGAAGAGTTTAGTGTATAGGGTTCAGATAAAGTTATAATTATAAATATAGTGCTGGAAGGTCTAAAAGGCTTACACAAATCAAAAATCTACATAAAATGTCAAAACCAACTTTGTAAAAATGATATTGTAACTTGTGGTTTCAACTGATTGCTTTGTTGATTTACCCCAGATGTGCTGCAGAATAAAATACTTTTGTTGGGATTTATCCCCTTTACTGTAGTCCAGTCCCTGTTTGTTTTTTTTTTGTTTTTTTAGCATTGATTGATTGACCTCTCCCCGCTAATAAACTGGACTGTGTGGCACAAATTGATGCGTTTGTGTGCAGGGGAGTAGACTGCTCAATGCTTTGCTTGTCTGTCCTTTATCTGCTTCTTTGTATAGGTCCACCTTTAGTGCTAAAAAAATGGGGGTTATATATAACTAGAATTTAGGGACTGGGCTACAAAAATGCACTGGGTCTTAGCAACAGCTTTATTCAGCAGCTGACCAAGATGAATTTTCTGCATGACAGGTATGCAGACAATTTGTTTTTACACAATGTAAAAGAATGTGGGGTGACTTGTAAATTGTTACCTTCTTGGTGTCCTTGGCTGTCACCAGATGAACACTCCTTTTACCAATGGCTAAATCGGTACAATCTGTTTTTGCTGAGTTTTTTTCTCTGTCTCTTGGCTACAGGTTAATGGCTGCCTCTTGGATCCTCTCCCACCTGTTACAATGCGGAAGGGTTGTCAGACTTTGCCTTCAAACATGATGGAAACCTCGATCGACGAGGGTATAGAGACTGAAGATGACTCTGAGGATGATCCGGCCGCAACATTTGCAGCGTTTCAAGAAAGATGTAGTGGTCTGAGGCGGCACACGCTGGCAGAAGTAACCAACCAGTTAGTAGTGGTGCCCAACATGGCATCAGACCTAGAAGGTAGGAGCTGTAATGTTATAGGATTTAATATTGTATATTTACTGTTACTATATATTATAAGGCAGGATATGATTTGGATTCCAACATGCTCATGTGTACACTAGATTTCACCGCTGTGTGTATCTCTCCCCCTCCCCCCTTCTGGTCGCCCCAAATGCTCACCTTCCTGTCACTCCCTCGGTGCAGACTGGGGCGAGAACGACCATGCTGATTGGCTGCAATCCGCACACTTGCTTTCACTCGCCCCCCCACTCTGCTTGCGGCTAAGCAGCTGAGTGGGGCCAAATGGAGCCAAGTACTCCACCAGCCACATCCCCACCCCCACTCACCTTCTAGCCTTGGCGTGCCTGCGCTGGCCAGGGTGCGCACAGCTAAAAGTGTGCAGGGAGCCAGTGCGGGCTCTGGGAGAAGATGAGTGTATCGGGGCTTGGGGGGGGGGGGGGTTACACAGCAGTGCATTCCAAAGCGGGGGGTGGTTGGGCACCTGTCAGGTTCCCTGCTGCGTAAGTGAGCGGGTGACGGTGGGTGGCGTAGCAGGTCAAGTGCCATTGTACCAGGAAGTGGCACTACACAGTCAATCCATTTGGGGCAGCAGCGTCGGCAGGGGAGGGGATATTGTGAAGGCAGAGGAGGAAGGGAACATGTGCATGGGGATTTATACTAAAAGCTGAATGAAAGATTTCAAAAAGAGTGTATATTTTAAATTTTAGCCATGCAACCAACATTTATAGACCCTAGGGACCACTGGACCATAGTCCTGCCATTTCAGAAATATGGCTCAGCTGTGGTAATTTATATCTTATTAATATCCGATGTAAATAGTTTTTGAGTAATGCCGATCTTTATTGCTAAAACACATATGTGAGGTGTTATCAGAACACAGATGGGTGATCCTTTTATTGCAAAATAAGACAAAATCTATAATAGTTTGTGTCTGAAGGCCTGCAATTTTCCAAAACATGGAATCCCTATTCCATATCCTCAGAACAAAGCTGGTTTACTAAGACAAGATACTTCCTGGCCAGGAGGACATAAATTATTACAAGTGGCGTTATGACCATATAGGTGGGCAAGAGGTTTATTGTGAGGGTATTCAAACGTTGGAATGCCTCACTCAGTAAGTTAGTATGGGAAAAAGAATTCTTTTAGAGTCTAAGATATCCAAAACTATACATATATCATTAACCAGGGCTTTTTTTCATCCAGGCTTAATGTTATCTAATTAGTGTCTGTGTTGTCCTTGCCATGGACCTCAAAGCTGAGATGGTTTTGTTGCTTTAAACCTGAACTATTTACTATGTGTTCTGTCACCCTTCGCCCGAGGGAGAGCTCGCAGCAGCAGACAGCTAACTGTTCTCAAATTCAGTAACTTGATGCTGGGTCGCTTAACCTTTTATTCAAGGGGTAGGGTAAAACTGTGGACAAAACAAATACACTACTTAATAATGCATTGTAACAAACAAATTAACATACCAATAATAATGAACAGCAATGGGGAACACACTAGGTGAATAGATGCAGAGATAGTGTGCTACACGGCTATGTGCAGCAACAAATACACTCTAAATATCTACTTTGTAAAGCGCTACGGAAGATGATGGCGCTATATATATATATATATATATATATATATATATATATATACAATAGTAATAATAATAAATAGTGAGGTATGAAAAAAAGAGGGTGCTGGCTTATCAGCTGTACTGGGTGAAGGGCTGACTGTGAGAATTGGCCAAAGGTGGCTTAGCATGCATGGTCTGCTTCTGCAACTAAGGTGGCTTCTGGTGAAGAGAAGGGGTGGGCAAACCACAAGGCACACTCAGTAATCAGGCCAAAGGTGTTGCTTCTAGCTAAAGCTGATAGCAACACTCCAATAACAAATACATAGATGGAGTATACAGAATAATGGCCAGAACAAGGCTGCAGTTCAGTGAGACGTCACGAGGTGGCAGCATCTACATTGGAAGTCAATGAGAGCATAGGATAAACATCACAGGGGACATCAACAGGGGAACATTGTTCCATGACATTATGTATCTGAAATGTATTATTTGCCTGGCAAACTCTTGTTCTCTCCCCACATCTGATGTGGGTAAATGAACTTTCAAAGTGGAAACTCTTCTTAGTAAACCTGAATTCCTACAGTTCCTTATTGTGCTGAACCAGTCTGGATTGACTAGGATATTAAAACGGGTAGAAGAACGTACCTGAGTGGCTGCTGCTGGAGAGCACATATAACATTCACAGCAGCAGCCAGTTCTCCAGCTCCCTGAGGCCTGGGCTTGTGCCAGGCCTCCTCCATGGAAAGCAGGGACCAGGTTAGAGGTCTAACCCTGCAAGAGTGGCCACTTTAACGGTGCTGGGTGGGGCTGGGTGAAAAGCGAGACCGAGCCTACTGGCTAACAAGTGCCTTTTTTTTACTGTCTGGACTGTCCCTATCATAGTATTTTTTTATATTCTAAGTGTGCCATACACTCCACTTCGGTCTTCATGACATCTGGGTAATCTCCAGTAGAGGGCAAACTTCTGCAGAGATGAATATGCAAATAAGAAAGCCCCTCCCGGTCCATATATACCTGGGACCTCCCACCAATTCCCCAGTTTCTTCTCTGCAGAGAAGGCGACAAGACAGAAGATGAGGACTTCTTTGCTTACAGGTAAGCCGGGCTCGCGCCCGGCCTTCTATTATCCCTATTACTGCCAGGACCCTTCTAAATTGCTCTATATTGAGCCTCCCAGCTTAAGCTGTGGGTCCTGGTGAAGGTAGGAGCACCCTATGGGTGCAGCAGGAGCACTGTTCCACCGTGAGACCTCACTATGGGGTAGGCGATTTCCAGGTTTTTTTGGTGATCCTGGTGTGGGATGCCCCGTCCCATTAGGCCTATGGCCGGCTCCTGGCAGGATTCCCCCCTTCCGGGTCCCTTATTCCCCTCCAGGGGGGCCTGGCCGATATTTCGTTTTACCCAGCCCTTGTCCCTGGCTGATATTTCGTTTTACCCAGCCCTTGTCCCTGGCCGATATTTCGTTTTACCCAGCCCTTGTCCCTGTGTGCTGAGTGTTTCACTTTGTGTGTGTGTGTGTGAGTGCTTGTTGCATTACTGGCCAACAGGGTCTGATTACAGCCTGGGGGAGCTTCTCCCCCTCAGGCTGCGTTCGGGAAGGGGGCGCGATTACAGTGCTCGTTGTCTAGGGGTCCGCGTTGCTGGGAGGGGGGTGTGGCCTCGGCAAACGCGCATTCTGCGCTGGCCCGCCCTCCCCCTGCTCTCCCTCCTCAGGCACGAGGCTGCGTGGGGGCCATCTTCTCTGGCAGGCCGCTTTGCACATTGGGGTGGTAAGGGCCTGATGGCCATCTGCTTAGCTTGTGTGTGTGTGGGGGCCCCTATTTAGCGGGGGCCCCCACTGGTCTCAAACATGTGTGTGTGTGCTTGTGCCTTAATTGCACTGTCTGGCTGGGATGTGGTATATATATATATATATATATTTGTGTGGCTGCAAGATCAAATGCTGTGGTTTTTTACATGTAGGCCATTTTTTACACAGCTCTGCTCTTATGTTGCTTATTTTGTGTGTTACAGGCCCTGTATATGTGCATATTAAGGGGTCCCTAGTTAAAAAGTTGTCCACCCAAAAATCCTCCCACCGGGACTTTTAAGGGGCATCCCGGGTTGCTTATGCGTTATTCCCTGCGGTTTTGACCACAAAAATTCACCATATGGAGGCTCCGCAGGATACCAGGCCCGGGATTATCTGGGCCATGTGGGGGGTGCGGGGTATCCCTTACGGGGGAGAATGTGCTGATCTGTATACCATGCGCACAAAAGGCCATAACGCGGCAGTCTGGTACCCAGCCTTCTGGGTCGGCTCCTCCCGCTTCATCGCCTTCCCCTCCCCACCTGATCGTACCCCAAGTGACATTGGTACCAGTGGGGAGTCGCTTTCTCATGTTTGGGCTCGGTTGGCCAGCATTGAGAAAATGATTGCTAGCACGGTGGGCAAGAAGGTCCAGGCTAAAAAGAGACATTTGTCGTCGGCCCAGCCATTGTGGGATATTGACGACGAGTCCGCTGATTTGTCCGATTATTCCCCGTTAGAGGAGGGGCAATTGTATCAGGATTCAGAGGCTGACTATGTTCAGCCTGGGAATTCCAATGTCGGGCAGGCGCTGGGGGATGCCGTAGATACGGCCACTGTTTTGTCACATTTATTGGAGGTGTTTGATATTGAACCGCCTGAGGCGCCCCCTCTCAAGAAGGGGGAATTTTTTGGGGCCTGCAAGCCCCGTCTGGAATTCCCTACCCAGGGTTATTTTGATGCGCTGATCCTTAGAGAATGGGAGAGGCCCAGTCGGCTTCCTGGTGGGCCTCAGGGATGGGATAAGAAATATCCGGTGTAGGCGGTCAAGCGCTGGTCTTCTCCTCCCGAGGTCGATGCGCCTGTTTTAGGTTTGACCAACTCTTCTGTGCTGAACACCCCTGACGCCACCTCCCTTAAGGATGGCGAGGATAAGTACCTTGATCAGATGGCGTGCCACGCATTTGCCAACGTGGGCTCGGCCCTGCAGCCTGTGCATCTACCCTGGTGTCGCTTGCTACCAGGTTTCTTATCAGGGACTGGCTGAATAACGCTCAGTTTGATCCAGCTGGCGCTGAGTTCGCTATACTTAAGAAGTGCGAATTGTTCATGGATTTTGTCATGGCTGCGAAGGAAGACTCTATTTGTCGTGTAGAGGCAGGACGTCAGCCTTACTGGTGGCCATGCGCAGATTGGTCTGGCTCCGTCAGGGGACAGCGGACGTTGGAGCCAAGAAGTCGCTCACAGCTCTTCCCTTCTTGGGTGCGCGGCTGTTTGGAGATAAATTGGATGCTGTTGCTAAAGGAGGTAAGTTACCTCAGCGGAGGAAACAGCACCGCCCCTTTCGGGGGGCGGGCTCGTTCACTGCTTCCTTTCGAGGGGCCAGAGCGTCTAGGGGTCTGGCCTTCTCAGGTGTCAGTGGCTCGTCCTGGAACAGAGGCAGAGGTCGGACACGTCCCGCGGCTGCCTGGGGTTCCAAGCCCAAGCCTGCCGTTATACCGGCTCAGCAATGAAGGGGCGCCCTCACCCGCAAGGGTGGGGGGACGGCTGCGGCTCTTCTTCCAGGTCTGGGCCCGGGAGGTCACAGACAATTGGATCTTGGAAGTGGTCTCCTCCGGGTACAAACTGGAGTTCGAGTTCTGGCCGCCCCCAATATTCTTAAGGTCTCGGGTGCCCTCGGACCCTCAGGCTGCACAGGGGCTCCTGTTAGCAGTAAAAAACCTTCTGGACATGGGGGTTATATGCCCGGTGCCTCTGGCAGAGAGAGGCAGGGTTTTCTTTTCCAACCTTTTCACGGTTCCCAAAAAGGAGGGTTCGGTGAGACCCATTCTAGATCTCAAGGTTCTCAACAGATTTCTCAGAGCCAAGAAGTTCCGCATGGAGACTCTGCGCTCGGCTATCACTTCCCTTCGCCAAGGGAATTTTATGACATCCATAGACATCAAGGATGCGTATCTGCATGTTCCGATTTTTCAGGCACAAAAGAGATTCCTCCGATTTGCGGTGGAGGATCAACATTATCAGTTTGTAGCTCTTCCCTTCGGTCTGACCTCGGCACCGAGGGTCTTCACCAAGGTTTTGGCGGGCGTAATGGCTCTGCTCAGATTGTGCCTTATCTGGACAATCTGTTGATATCAGCTTTTTCCCTTCATCAGGCGGAACTGGACACCCACCAGGTGGTGTCGACCCTGGAGAGGTTCGGGTGGGTGATCAACCGCACCAAGTCTTCTCTCTCCCCGTCTCGTGTGATTTCATTTCTGGGCATGAGTCTGGATACCAGTCGGGCCAGAGTGTTTCTGCCCCAGACCAAGGTGCAGGGGATTCAGGGCCTGATCTGTCTTCTTCTGGCCAGTCCTTGTCCCTCTATCCGACAGGGGATGAAACTGGTGGGTCTGATGGTGTCCTCCTTCGAGGCGGTGCAGTTTGCACAATTTCACATGAGATCTCTTCAACTTCACCTATTGACTTATTGGGACAGGTGCCCAAAGTCATTGGATCAACCTTTCAGGATGTCTCCCAGGGTTCGGCAGTCCTTTCGGTGGTGGCTGGACTCGAGCAATCTGGTGAAGGGCAGATCCTTTCTGGTCCCTTGTTGGGAGACGGTTACCACGGATGCCAGCCTGTCGGGCTGGGGAGGTTATTGGAAGAGTCATCAGTTCAGCGGGGTGTGGGGTCCCCATGAGCCTCACACCCCCATCAATGTATTGGAGCTCAGAGCCATTCGACTGGTTCTGGCTCGGCTGACCCCACATTTACGGGGTCTTCCGGTGCAGGTTCGTTCGGACAACCGAACGGCAGTGGCTTACATAAATCACCAAGGAGGGACTCGCAGCAGGAGTGCCCTCAGGGAAGTCTCTCTGATCCTGCACTGGGCGGAGAGCAATGTTCCTTGCCTTTCGGCAGTCTACATTCCGGGAGTGGAGAATACGGAGGCGGATTCCCTGAGCAGGGGATCCTCTCGCCACGGAGAGTGGTCTCTCAACTCTGAGGTTTTTCTGGATCTTTGCCGCAAGTGGGGGACTCCGGAGGTGGATCTCTTTGCCTTGAGGCACAATCACAAACTTCCGGCCTTTGTGTCTCTTTCTCAGGATCCCCTGTCTCTGGCAGTGGATGCCTTGTCACTGGCTTGGAAGGACCTGGGTTTTCTGTACCTGTTTCCACCTGTCTCCATGCTGGGCAAGGTAGTTCGCAAACTGGTCCTAGAAGGGGCACCAGCGATTCTAGTGGCTCCAAGGTGGACAAGAAGGGTCTGGTACGCAGACGTTGTAAGGATGGCCGTAGACCAGTACCGGCTTCCCTTGCTGCCGGACCTGCTATCTCAGGGTCATCTACTTTACCCCAATTTACAAACGCTGGCTTTGACGGCTTGGCTGCTGAAACCTTCATCTTGAAAGAGGAAGGTTTGTCTGAGGCTGTTGTTCAGACCCTGATTAGGGCTAGGAAGCGGTCCTCTTCTGGCATTTACTATAGGACTTGGAGGATCTATATTGGTTGGTGTGAGGCTAGGGCCTTGCCTTGCAGGGTTTTTTCTATACCCAGGATTTTGGAGTTTCTTCAGCATAATCTGGATTTTGGGTTCCAGCTTAGTACTTTGAAAGGACAGGTTTCTGCTCTGTCGGTTTTCTTCCAGAGGTCTTTTGCTTTACACCCGCTGGTTAAGACTTTTTTCCCAAGGGGTCGCGCATGTGCGGCCCCCTCGGAAGGCTGTAGTCCCTGTTTGGGATTTGAATTTGGTTCTTTCGGCTCTGCAGGGTCCTCCTTTTGAGCTGTTACAGGATATTGCTCTTTCGGTTCTCACTCAGAAGGTTGCTTTCTTGGTGGCTATTACCTCTGTCCGGTGTGTCTCTGAGTTGGCGGCCCTGTCGATTCAGGCCCCTTACTTTGAGAGACCCCAGGATAAGGTGGTTTTTCGTTTTAAGCCGGATTTTCTTCCTAAGGTGGTGTCTGCTTTCCACCTCAATCAGGACATTGTTCTCCCTTCCTTGTGTCCTAAGCCTATGACAAGGAGAGGGTTCTGCACAGTTTGGATGTTGTTCGCTGTGTAAGTACTATTTGGTGACTACTTCTTCCTTCCGCAAGATGGACGCTTTTTTCGTGGTGCCCTGCGGGCCCAGGAAAGGTTTGGCGCCTGCTAAATCTACGATTAGCAAATGGATTCGTCAGGCCATTTTTGGGGCCTATTCTGCTAAGGGGAGGACTCCCCCTTTTAGGGTCACTGCGCACTCTACTCGTGCTGTTGGTGCATCCTGGGCTTTTCAGCACCAGGCTTCTGTTGAACAAGTTTGTAAGGCTGTTACTTGGTCTTTCGTTCATACTTTTTCCAAGTTTTACAAGGTTGATGTGCAGGCTTCAGCGGATGCTGTTTTTGGCCGCAAGGTTCTGCAAGCTGCAGTGGTTTGAGTTGGTACATTCTTTACTGTTTCTGGTTCCCACCCATGACGGACACTGCTATTGGATGTCCCAGATGTCATGAAGACCGAAGTGGAGTGTATGGCACACTTAGAATAATACCGTTTTGTGAGTATTCACCTTTAAAACGGGTATTATGAGTGTGCCATACACTCCACTTCGCCCCACCCCTTTTTTTTTCAGCTACTCTGGGGCTTTTATATGGTGAACCATTGGTTTTGATTGTTAAGGTTATTTTTGGTTCTTCCTTTACTGCTTTTATACACTGGGGAATTGGTGGGAGGTCCCAGGTATATATGGACTGGGAGGGGCTTTCTTTTTTGCATATTCATCTCTGCAGAAGATTACCCAGATGTCATGAAGACCGAAGTGGAGTGTATGGCACACTCATAATACCCGTTTTGAAAGTGAGTACTCACAAAACGGTATTTTTTCTATAGGGATGATTCGGCACCATGAGAATTAGTTTTCTCACTTTTTTTTTTATAATGATTTTCGCGTGATTTTGTGTAATTCAGCACTGTTTTTAGCTGTACAAATCAATGGTACTGAATTGCACTAAGGAAAAAAATTGTAACATTTTTTTCCCTCAAATAAACATGAGAAAAATTCTCACTGTGCTGAATCAGCCCTTATGTCACAATTTTGAACAGTTCACTTTTAGGAGTAGGTATTTACCACTTGTGCTTTTTTTTACAGGTAAACTATTAAGTATTGGTAACAACCCTTCCCTGGGAAGCATGGACTCAGAATATGAGATGGGATCTTTGCAGAGTGATCTTAATTTCCAGGAGGACACCGGGACTCTGAAAGAAGTAGCATTGGCCAACCAATCGATAACAAGGCTAACTCCATCATACTTAGGACTTCGGCCTACTAACTTGCCCATACCAGCGTTGGCGTCTCAAAAACGGGAAGCACACAATAGATCTCCCGTCAGTTTCCGAGAAGGTAGACGGGCATCCGACACCTCACTTACACAAGGTAATTTATGCAATAGCTAAATAAAATGTTTTCTACAATATTACTAATCTGTTACACAGGTTTGGTTTTACACATTTTTTATGTGTGTGCATGTGTAACTCTACAGCTGTACTAGATTATTGACTAAGAGATTGAAAATAACTTGGGGTTTCAAGTTTGGTTGGACTAACAAGGGGGTAAAACCATTCATATTAGGTGTTTGAAAATGTAATGCTTTCATTTAGGGGTGTCAGAAAAAACGATTCTTTCAAGTATTGTGATATTTCATTAGACGATACCAGAATCGATTCTTTCTCCCTAGTATAGATTCTGACTCCCCCGCTACAGTGAAAGAAAAGTAAAAAATAACACTTACCTGACCCCTCGTTCGATCCGGCCAGCTCTCCTCTTCACTGGGGGCTTCCGAACGCACCCCCCCCCCTCAGAGCTCTTCAGTCTTCTCAACCAACCCTCTCCCCTTGCCTTCCCGATGGGCGCCGCCATCTTCACAACTTGCCCCGCCCCTTCGAGAAGGGGGGGATGACGTCAACCCTGCGGGCGTCATACCGGCTCCCTGCAGGTCAGCTGTCAGATGCTATGATCGCCACGGGAGGCAGGAGATCCTCTGATCCCCTGCCTCCCCACCCACAGCATCTGTCATCTGTCATATATATACATTTTTTTTTTAATAAAGACTTTTTTTTTATGTGTGGTGTTTCTATTTACTGTTAGCCCTTTGTGAACTGGTAAGGGATCAATCAGACCCCTATATCAGTTCACAAGGCTCTGGGTCTGGCAAGTCATCTGCGGCTAGCAGGTGACTTGCCATTAACCCCAAGCCTCCCCCCAATTACCTGCCTCCCCAAAGCCCAGGGGGGGCAGAAGAGCACATGGCCATAGGCTATGCCGGCTTGTAACCTGCAAGGCCAGGGGCCACCAAAGCTGGCCCCTGCGCCCTGTTCTACAATCCCTGCACAGCTGGTCCTGGGCTGGTTATACTGGGTAAGGGGAACCTCATGCCTTTTGTTGGGGGGATTTTTATGGGTTTTTAACCCTTAAAATTCCCCCCAAAGCTGGGGTCCCCCAGGAAGGGGGTCCCTATGTAATTTTTCTTTTAATTAAAAATAAAATTTAATGAAAAAAAATATATCATCTTTGAGGCAGAATCGGGATATACCTTATCGTCATACGTGTATCGCAATACTTATCGTATCGCCAGATTCTTGCCAATTCACACACCTACTATCATTATTTATTTACGCAGGAATTGTGGCATTCCGACAACACCTTCAGAACTTAGCAAGAACTAAGGGTATTCTAGAACTCAATAAGATCCAAATGCTGTATGAACAGATGGGACCCACTGAAGATCCAAATATCATTGGTTTACCTCATCACCTCCAGGATTTTAACAATCCACAGGTACAGTATGCGAGCTGTCCTTGGAGTATTTTACAATAAGCAGATTCATTAAGTTGTAGTCTGAGTTCCTAATTGTCTTGTTGTTTGTCCACTGGATAACCCGCCTCTTGTGAGAAGTTGGTGGCACTTGTGTTAAACTAGACCAAAATCCAGGATTTCCCCTCCCACTACTTTAGAGGGGTAACCTGAATTAGGATGTCCTTGTATGTGAGCAACCCCCCCCCCCCGCCCGTTCACCCTTCAGAGGGTAGAGTGGCATGGGCTTTGGTCAGCTTTAATAGGCTGGTTTGTGTTAGGTGAGTAAATAATGTTTGTTTCTACCGTGTACATTTAAAGTGGAACAAAACCCGAGATTTTGACTATCCTGGGTTTTGTTCCATGCCCCAGAGGCATCCCGAATTGGTATGTCCCCTGTGTGAAACCTCCAGAACGTCCTGTAAAACTCACCTCTTCCCGGTCCTATGGTGCATACGCGGTCTCTCGTACAATCAAAGCCGTTTTCCATGACTATGTCATTCTGCAAACTGCTCTGATATATTCTTCAATGGGAGCACAAGTGGTCACATCCCCAGCAACGTCTGCGCTCCTGTCCCTAGCCTATCTGAATAGCTGGAGCGGGAGTCCTTGCATGGTCCGAAATTTGCAGGGGATGCTGCCAATTGCTTTTCCCATTATAAATCAGAGTTTGCCAAATTGCATAGGCACAACAAACGGACGAGAGCCCGCACATCCGCCGTTAGGCCAGGAACAGGTAAGCATTTACTAGCGATCTGGGGGGGTTTCACACAGCTCCCAAATAGGGATGCCCCGGGGGAATCTTTTAGATTCCAGGGCTGGCTGCACAAGGTCTTGTTCCACTCCAAAATGAGTGTATATTTCTTTGATAAAAAAATACTGCCGTCAGCTCTCTCCACGTCTGGCCTCGTCCTTGCTTTGGAGCTGATTCGCCCTGATGCGCGTCCTTGCTTCTTTCCAGCTCGCTTGTTAACTGACATCAAGGGGTGGATCTTGTGAGGATCCACCTTTAATGTGCTATCATTGGTGGAACTGGACAGAAGTGCACTTTCAGCTCTTGCAGCCAGTCAGAAATGGGACTCGGCAACAACTCGGCAAGGAACCTGGGATTCAGTGGTGCAGCACTGCTCTGATAATGGCAGATGTTATTCAGTGCTGAGGGCTGTAGCAAGAAAAAAACCTGCCCATGATAATGTTTTTAACATTTTACTGTTTGTTTTCTTATAAGGCCAAAAGACTGATCTGCATTTTTATTTCAACAGGATTTGTCCACACAACTTCCAAATATGCCAGCATTTCCCAATGGCATGCAGCCCCAGCTATTATCCAGGCGTCAAAGTCTGGAGACACAGTATTTACAGCACCGACTACAGGTATGGACATTATTTATGTTGCTTAATGTGGATCTTAAGGCAGAACAAAACTGGAGATTTTGACTATTCCAGGTTTTGTTCCATAACACGTGGGCATCCGGAATTGGGATGACCCACTGTGTCACCCCCCCTCCCCAGAACACCCAGTAAAAATCACCCCTAACCAGTCCAACTGCACGTGCACTGGCTTTCGTCCAATCAGAGCCGTTTCCCCTGACTGTCATTTGGCAAATGGCTCTGATAAACTTCAATAGGGATTGCAAGCGGGCACATCCACAGCCGCACACATGCTTCCGTCCCAGCCTATCTGAATGGTCGGAACAGGCGCGCGCCCAACCCACAGAGGCTGGGGATGTCCTGGTAACCCCATGAGCCAGAGTGAGCCTGTCTAGCTGTGTTTTGCTAAAATAGACATGTTCTGCCAAATGCACATGGAAAAACGTGTTATGGTCTAAGACCAAGATTGAAATTTCTGGCCATAATGTAAAAAGTTATGTTTGGTGCAAATCCAACACTGCGCATCACCAAAAGACCAGCATACCCACAGTGAAGCATGGCAGAGGCAGAATTATTTATTAGGGTTGATTTTCTGATGCTGAAACTGGGGCTTTAGTCAAATTGGAGGAAATAAACCAAATGTTCCAAACCTCCATTTATTTTGGCACAAAACCTTTAGACCTAAAGGTTGCAGATGAAGAGGAATTTCACCTTCAGCACAACACTGACCCAAATCACACCTCCACATCAACAAAAGAATAGCTTCAGCAAAGTTTTGGAATGATTTTTGTTTATAACAGGTAGTCCTAATTGGTTTGTGCACCACTGGTTGGTACTACAGTGCATGGCATCAGTTTTGATAAATACCATCTTTTCCATTTCAGAAAGGAAACCTCCTGGTGAAAGCTCAGAATAGCTGCCCGCTGTATTGTAAGGATACACCAAGAAGTTTGGAGCAGCAACTTCAAGAACACAGGTGAGCATCTGAGCCAGTTATTGGTGCATTTGTTCAGGTCTCCTTCTTCACATGCAGGATGCTTTTCTGCAGTGTTGGAATGCCTTTAAAATCCTACTTTCCAATACATATTAATGCATGCTGTAAAATAGAGAGCCATCTCCTATCTTCGCAGAATCACTGCAGAGGAAAACTGGATAAGTCTATGGTGATTCTGTTTTTATATGGTACCGGGAGGAGCCACAACTCTTCTGCAGTGCACTGTGCCACCTTGTGGCAGAATACACAGATGTAATGACTTTGTGAAGCAGGCCGTGCCATGCATTGGGAAAACATGGCGTTTTCTTTTTTAAAAACTTGCGCTTCAACATATATGTTGGTCATCTTTCTATTGCGCAGGTGAGCGGGGCAAACAAGCCTGCGGGCCCTGCATGGCTATTTCCACCCGTTTCCGGACCCTCAGTGCCTCCCAGCCTCGGCTGACAGATCGGGTGAAGGTAGAAGAGCACTAGGGTCAAGTGCTCAAGAAGCGTTGCTCCAAGCCGCAGACCCTGTACCAAAAAAGGGTAGCCGGCCATAGGCTTTATGGTGAGCCTGTTTGGGATGCAGAGTTCCTGCCCTAACTTCTGAGGGGGTGAGTGTTTTTGAGGACTGTTTACTCATTCTGGCGTTTTGGGGTCCTCCCCCCGCCCCCCCCCCCCCCGGTCCCTGGCCTAGGCCCTCGCCGCCGCTCGCCTGCCTTCCTCGCTCCCTCCCCGTAGTGTGCTCGGGGGAGGGGGGGGCAGCGGCGAGGGTGCTTTGGCCATGTTTTCACATGTTTAACTGTGTTTTAACTGTTTTTCGCCGCCTCACCGCTTTGTACTACCGTGTACGGCGCTATATTTGTGAGCCGTTTTTTTCGTTACTGTGATGACGTCGGTGAGGTCACGTGAACGCCGTTTCCTCGCTCTTCGGGGGGGGCGGGCCGGTGGATGATGTGTATTGCGTCGTCCTCCCCTCAAGGTTCCTCTGCCGGCGCCATTTTGATTCTGCTGCACGTTGGGGCCCTTCTCATCCCGGAGCTGCGGCGGTGATCCTGGTCTGCTTGACGCTTCCTCCTGTGGTCTGGCGGTTGGTGCCCTTGTCCTAATTGGTCCGTGAGTCCCCTGCGGGGTTTTTTTGGTCTCTTTTGGGCATGCGCTGTGGGATACTTATGTGCCTTTATGTCTTTCAGGCGGAACACCTGTGGGTTGTGGTTTCTCCCGGTCCTATCCCTTACCATCCTTCATCTTCCCTTACTGGCTTCTGGGGGCATCCCGGGTGGCTCTTGCTAGCCTTTACCCTGTGCTGGCCTATTGCGCCTGTGCGTGCTTGGGGGTCCTTTGGGGCCATCCCGGCTGTGTGCCATGTGTGGGGTATTCCCTGTGAGTGACAGTGTCAGGGTGTACGTGCCGTGCGCCCAAAGTGTCCTTGCGCTCCAGGCTGGGCTGCCCGCTTCGCTTCCCAGCTCTGCGCCTCCTTCGGCATCACCTACCCCTCCGCACCTGCATTTAGCCCCTAGTGAGGGGGATACTAGCGGGGGGTCACAGTCTGATTTGGCACTGCGTGTGGCCAGTGTTAAAAGGCAACTTGCCAGGCCTGCTCCACGTAAGGCCTCTGGCAAGAAGCGGCACCTAGCTCCCGTGACATCCCTCTTTCCTGAGGAGGATGAGCGACCTGATACTTTTGTTGGCCTTTACCCCCTAGAGGAGGGGGAACTCTTTCAGGACTCTGACTCCTCTGGGGACCAGCAGGAGGGTTACGGCAGTGACCCTGGGTCTGCATCTGGGGAAGACTCATGGTTCTCTGAGGACACTGATAGCCTGTTGGCTCACATTTTTGAAATCTTGCACATTGTCCCTCCTGAGGTGGCTAAGAGGAAGCAGGGTGAGCTCTTTCGTCCTGACACACAGCGCCTGGAGTTCCCTGAGCAGAGCCATTTCACTAATATGGTGCTCAAGTAGTGGGAACGTCCTAGTAGATTGCCCGCGGTGCCCAAGGGGTGGGATAGGAGGTATCCCTTTCCTGCCGACCTGGTCAAGCGATGGTCGTGTCCCCCTGAGGTGGACGCTCGCTTGCTCTGATTTTGTTGCCTTTGTCCTTACTGCCATGGATGATGCGGTACGGATGTGTAGTAGGACCTCTGCCCTTTTGGGGTCTATGCGCCCCTCTGTTTGGCTGCGTCAGTGGGCGGCTGATACTGCCGCTAAGAAGGCTCTCACTGGGCTCCCCTTTATGGGGCTGCGGCTCTTTGGTGAGCGTCTGGATGTTTTAGCCAAGGATGGTAGGCTGCCTCAACGGAGGGAGCAGCCTCGGCCCTTTCGGGGGTCCTCCTCTTCCCTCCCCTCCTTTCGTGCTTCCAGAGGAGGTCGTGGCTCCCTATTCTCGGGTACACGCAGGGATTCTTGGGGCCGTGCCAGATCCCGTGGCCGTCCCGGTCTATCATGGGGACCCAAGCCCAAACTTTTCCCCAAGCCCCCTCAGGCATGAGGAGGCGCCCTCACCCATACGGGTGAGGGGACGGCTTCGGCTCTTTACTCAAGTCTGGAGGCTACGCGTGTCAGACCGGTGGATTCAGGTGGTGGTGTCCTCTGGTTACAAGATAGTTTGCAGCCTGGCCGCCCCCAAGATTCATCAGTTCCCGGATGTCTCAAAACCCTCTGTCAGTTCAGGGTTTGCGCCTTGCGGTTCAACGTCTGTTGGAGTCTGGAGTCATTTGCCCGGTGCCTTCCCAGGAAAGGGGTCGAGGGTTCTACTCCAATCTGTTCACGGTCCCCAAAAAGGACGGTCCCTGAGGCCCATCCTGGACTTGAAGGGTCTGAACAAGTTTGTCAGGTTCAAGCATTTTCGCATGGAGACTCTACGCTCGGCGGTCAGTACCCTGCGCCCGGGCGACTTCATGACCTCAGTGGACATCCTACCTTCACGTATCAATCTTTCCAGGTCATCAGAGATTTCTCAGGTTCGCTCTAGAGGATTAGCATTACCAGTTTGTGGCCTTACCGTTCGGTATCACCTCGGCCCCTCGGGTGTTCACCAAGGTGCTGGCGGGTGTGATGGCTCTGCTGTGAAATCAGGGCATTGGCATCCTTCCTTACCTGGACGACATTCTGATTGCGTCTCAATCTCTTCATCAGGCCGAGAAGGATACTCAGGTGGTGACCTCCACTCTCGAGTCCTTCGGCTGGGTGATCAACTATCCCAAGTCTTCACTGTCTCCGTCTTTGGTGAGGTCCTTTCTGGGCATGACTCTGGATATCTCTCAGGTCAAGGTACTCCTGCCTCAGCAGAAAGTGGAGGGCCTTCAGAAGCAGGCACGGACTCTGCTCTTGTGTCCCCATCCCTCCATCCGGCAGGGGATGCAGTTAGTGGGTCTGATGGTGTCCTGCTTCGAGGCGGTCCCTTTTGCTCAGTTTCACATGAGGCCTCTTCAGTTGCACCTCTTGTCAGTTTGGGATCGGGACCCTGTGTCCCTGGATCAGGAATTTGCTCTGTCCCCCCTGGCCAGACAGTCCCTCTCATGGTGGCTGGACTCAGGGAACCTTCTAGTGGGCAAGACCTTTCTGCCTCCGTGCTGGGAGACTGTCACCACAGATGCCAGTCTGACCGGATGGGGGGGGCTTTTGGAAGTCTCTGAAGTTCCAGGGTCGGTGGGGCCCCCAGGAGGCCCATGCTCCCATCAATGTACTGGAACTGAGGGCGATCAGGTTGGTTCTGTCTCAGCTGACCACACACCTTCGGGGTCGGGCTGTTCAGATCCGGACGGCGGTTGCCTACATAAATCATCAGGGAGGGACTTGGAGCAAGCGAGCCCTCAAGGAAGTGTCCGTGATACTGTCCTGGGCGGAAGAGAATGTCTCCTGCATCCTGCATCTCGGCGGTTTACATTCTGGGGGTGGAGAACATAGGGCCCTTCTCCTTGGGGGGGGGGGTCTTTTTTTGGGGAATTTTAATGGTTTTTATAAGGGTAAAAAACCTGTGGTGAGGAGAGGGCAAAATACCTCCTCTCCAGCGCTTCCGCAATCGCCCGGCCGCTAGCCCCGCCTTTTGTGGTTGGGGCAGATTTTATTACGTCATCTCGAACCCGCCCCAAGAGAGACAGTAGCGTCGGGCGAGCGGAGATGAAATGCCGGGCGATTGCGGAAGCTCTGGAGAGGAGGTATTTCGCCCTCTCCTCACCACGGAAGAGGCCCCCCGGGCTCCTCAGTGGTAAGTAGGGGGCGAAATACAAGGCATCGCGGCTGCAGGTAAGTAAACGTTTTTGTTTTTTTTTCTCACGGAGCATTTCTGCCAGCTGACAGTGAGCCCCCACCCACCTCGGCAGCTGACAATTTACTAGCAGTGCATTTTGGGATGATGTTTTTCTCCCTATTTGCATTGCTACAAGCTGCCTAAGGCACTTTTGTGTTTCCAGTGGCCCCAAGGAGACTATCAAAGGAGTACCTGAGAGCTAGACATTTTCACCAGTTGGGGGGCCTGGAGAACAGACCAGCAGGAAATATTATTATTAGAAAGGTCTTGGATCGCTTAAATGTATACTATTATAAAAGACCTTGAAGTAATTTTACAAACAATTCATAACCTAAGATCTAGTTCTCTTCATCTGTTGTCATCCTTCACTATTGGATCTTATTAAGTATGGCTTTTGTTTTCCTCCCATCAGGCTACTCCAAAAGCGAATGTTTCTTCAAAAGCAACCACAGCTGCAGGCTTACTTCAACCAAATGCAGATAGCGGAACCCACCTACCCAATACAAGGGCAGCAGCTGCCATTGTCACACCAGGACACAGCGCAGCAGAGCCAGTTTAGCTTGTCTCAGCCTCTGAGTCCTGTCTTGGAGCCAGCTTCTGATGAAGTTCAATATGACCCCTTCCTAAGTCAGTATCACACGCTTCAGTCTCAGCAGATGCAACACATGGTACAGGCCAGACAACAACAAGTTGTAACCCAAATTCATGTACAGCAGCCACCCCTACATTATGGTTACCAGACCTGTGAATTACCAGGAGTGTTAAGACAAGAACCAGAATATCCGGGCCAATGCCAGTATTCTGTTCAGCATTCTACTCCACAAGCAAATATGTCGATAAATGAAAACCAGGTTAGCCCAACAAGACTGGATGTTCAATCACCATATGAACCCCTAACCCTCAATGAACCATTTGACTGTGAGATGATGGAAACTGTTGACTCTCAGCACAGTGGCTATGTCTTGGTTAACTAGCCTTTTTCTAGAATTTTCAATTTGGAACAACGCAGTAAGGTTACGCATAGGAGAGAATGTAGCATATTCTTTTCCTTTGGTCCAACTTGAGCATGGATGTCTTTTACATGGCATCTGTCAAGTAATCCTGTTTGTAGACCTGAGTTTTATTGTTGATTTTTTATAATACAGGTCCAGGAAAGTTGGAGAAGAGTAACAAGGAATTGTGCAGAACACTGGACTTTCTAGAAAGCACCAAATTCAGCTATGGAATTGGCGCTTTGGTCCTCCCAAGGACCATCAATATGGAGCTCTCCTTAAAAGAGCACCATTTAAAGCAATATGTAGTTTTTTTTTCTTCTCAAGGAAACTTTGTAAAGTTATCTGAACCTTAAATTCAAAGACTTGTATTACAGTGGATTTTAGAAAACCTTGTAAACTAAGCTACTGAGATAGATTACACGCACCTTGAAATACTAAGAAGCTGATGGATCTTTGATTTCTGGTTTTAACACTACTGTTTGAAGTAACTAGTGTTACAGTGACAATTAAAAGTTTGCTCCATAAGGTAATGACCGAAATAAGAGACAAAAAGAAGCAAGGTATAATGCGGTGGCCGTGATATTATCTAAAAGAAATGAAGCTTCTTAACTTTGGTGGTAAAGTGGGAAGGAACGTGTCATAAATTGTGGACATTTTACTGGTGCCTGTCTGACCAAGACAATCCAGGTTGTGAGTGATGGCACAATTGTTACAGGACTGCCGGTTTTTAACTGAAGGCAAAGAAATAATAATCGTAATAATCCTGGCTGTCACAGTAATACTATATGTTGCTGTTTGTCGACAGTGCTTTGTACATTTGGTAAACTCTCTAGATTTTAGTCAGGAAAACACAAAATGAGCTACAAACTGTGTGGTGTGTGGTAGTTTTGTGCCTTTTATGGGTTATTTTTCATAATAGATTATAATTTTCTTTTTTGGAGGAAAAAAGGTTCGACCATACCCCATTTCTATCTATGCTACATCCAAAGTCGATTCAGAGTTTGTATGTATGTCTGTTCCACTGTGTGGAATGCGAAAAAATGTTTTAATTATGTTTTGATTGCTCATGTGTAGAAAAATGTTTTAAAAAGTATTACAGCAATATTTAATTCTATTTAATGTCATGAACTGTTGATAGTAACTATGGCAATGGATGTTTTCGAAAAAATGGCGTGGTGGAGTCATACCCTAACAGCAGATACCCATGTATCACACAAGGGTAGTGTTCTATACGGGTTACCCTGACTACAGCTGTAACCTACAAATCAGTATATCTAGCAGTTACTCGTGTTGCACTTTCTGTAGAGGCAAGAGTTAATATAGCCATAATGTAACAGAATATTCCATTACATCAGCAAATGTTATGTGGAAAGAAGAAAAGCCAGTAGTATTAAATAATGTCCTTACGATTGACATGACTTGTTCATTCTCAACTCGTTAACACTAATATAAACTGAACACTGTTCAGACTGTCGCCTTGGCCACAGACACTTCAGCAAACTGCAATTATTGGCAGGTCCACCTCGGCTTACATAAATCTAACATTTCCAAATTTTAATCCACATTTATTGTTTTTCTTGTGCAACTTGTAATTATGATTTATGGATGAGCTCCTTAAGAATTTATGGATGTACTGTACAATGGTAATGACTGCCCGGGCTAAAACAAAAAGAATGATAATACTCAACTTCTTTTCCCCGCAGCAGCTTTCTCCAACTCTGGCTGTTGAAAACATAGCCATTCAAGAGATTGTTCCCCGTGCTATACACTTGTGCAGGCAACTGGTGAACGAATCTTTCCCTTCTGCTGTCAAAGTGGAGAGCGAGGCTTCATTCAGTGCAACAGAGGGAAAATGCCAGACATCAGATGGTGGGGCGCGGAAACATGTTATGAGACACAATCTCTGCGCCCAGTACATTTTCAGCATTCCAAATCAGAGGAAGCTGCTGCAGGGGACAGAAAGAGTATTTGTTTTGTTTTTCTTTAGCCCAGGCAGGGACCTTTAAAGCGGAACAACCCCCCTTTTTTGTCCTCCCATGCCAACTTCCAGCCCTGAGTACCTCGGGTGATGTTGCCCGCTCAGCAGGGGCTCAGTTTTAAAAAGGGAATTGGTTTTTCAACTGCCAAAGCCATGACCTCTGGCAGTGTAGCGATTTGCCTATTGGCTTATCAAGGGTTTTGAGCCGCTTTAGGGGTACTCTCACATAAAAAGAAAAAAATAAGCCCTCCCCTGCCAGCCTACCGACTCAATCCAATGTAGTTCTGTGGGCTCAGCTAATCCAGTTGTGGTGCTATCTGCTTTTGACCCGACTGTCTCTCAGCACACATCTGAGCGACCATCAGTTATGTAGGAGGATGCTCACATGATGCATCTTCTGCATTCAGTTACTAGTAGTAGTAACTACTAGTAGTAGTAGGCCCTGCCTTCTTGTGACTTGACAGCAGGCTGGAGCTCACAGCATCCCAGCTGGTTTGGCTCAGCCCACAGGACTACATGGGCAGAAATGTGAGGTTTCTATTTTTTCTTTGCCAGGACAGGGAATCAATGGTTCAGATAGAACAATTGTAATGATCCAAATGTAATTTAAGGCAATGGTTATCAAAGCTTTCCAGCCAGAAAGTATATACTGTATATGAAGAACAACCAACTTCATGACAATCTCAAGCATGTAATTAGCCTTGCAGCCCCACATTTATGTAAGTCGAGGAGCATCTATGCCACAAAAAAGGTTATCCCTTTAAATCTTTCCTGTATTGTCACAAACAATGCCACTATGGGCAATACTAGACTGGGAATTTCTTTGAAAGGTACAAATAGAAAAATTCAGGTTTAGTACTTTTACGTGACGTTACTTTGACATCAGAATTCTAAAGTTAACATTTTTCTAATAAAAAAATCAATTCTAAACAACATGTCCTCTTTTCTAGTTAAATCATCTAAAGATCTGTGTGCAATATTTTTTTCCTATCTTACAAACTTTGACTTGAAAATGAAAAACTGGTGTTTGTGCAAGTGACACAGCAGAAGTGAATAAATCATTCGGTACAACACGAGAATCTGGTTTCCACAGATTTACATGTGAAAAATCCTGAATAAATGAAATATGCAATAGTCTAGTATCCCCTAAAGCAGACCGAGAATCCTCCTGGCAATTTTACCCCAGGAAACGGCAGCAGTGGAAAAGACTTATGATTTCACCGTTGTGGTGCATAAGGGTAAGTTAGAGTCTTCTCATGGGGCAAGGTTTTCAGGGAGGGTGTATTTGACCGGGTAGCCACCCTTTATGAGATTTTGTTGTGCCCTGGAACTCAGTTTAAGATCTAAATTTTTGAAGATCCTAACATTTTAAAGTTGATCTCAGCTAATGCCTCTTGACGGCTGCTAGGAGACGTTTCAGCATTTAAAATACCAAAGCTTACCTTACCAGTGCTGGCTGCCTGTAGGGAGAGGGACCACCCTGGCTATGGGCTGCTGATTAGATTACTAGGCGGTCAGTCACGCCCAGTGTGGAGACAGGTTAGTCCTGCTTCCAGCGGGGGAGTGGGTGGTTTGTGCAGAGAAGCTTTGTTTGTTATTTTGAATGACCAAATCTTGCCCGTAACTGGGAGGGGGGCGGGGGACATCGGTGAAGGCTGAACTTCTATTTTAAACCACACAGGCCACTAAAATGATTTGGTTGCAGACCACAAAAAAACAGGATACATTCTTGTTTAATCCTAATCCTAGTCACAAAAGGAAGAGTGGATAACATTATTATGACCAATGACTTGGTTTTCTTTTTACAAGGCACTCCTTGTCAAGTTCTTCACATATAAAGTTCCCATCTTTATCACCTTTGCCCCATCCACCATAGTTTCCCATCCCCAACTGGTCTCAATTCCCACCAATGCTAAACCCACAAGTCATATAGAAAAATGATCACCTTTTTACTGTGCCTGAGATTTCTCCCAAGGGTTCCAGTGGCTGTGTACAAGGGATTTCCCACTTTAATATGGGCTTGCATACGGTCGTCAATCAATGTCATTGTGTTCCTTCAAGCCGCTTATGTTTTCCAATGACTTGGTGCATCATCGTAAATGTGGTGCTAATATTCAAAAAGGGATCTAAGGTGAACAGGCTTGTAAGTTTACTGCTGTGAGGGGCAAGCTGTTTAAAGGATTTACGACGGTATGCGAGAGAGATGCTAGATTATCTCACAGAAAATAACCTCTATATTATCATGATTTTATGAGAAGCGAGCCCTGTCAACCTTTTACTAGTGTTTAAGTTCAAGACTGGATCATGGGAAGTCAGATAGATCTCATATATCTTGAATTTTCTATGGTATTTTACACTGTACCATATAAGACTGGTGCAAAAGGTGAGGTCACTTGTAGTGGGGGAAAAAATGTGCACATGAGTAATTGGCTTAATGATAGGAAAGGGTTATTAACGGTACAAACTCATATTGTATCACTGTTACTGCTGCCACAGGGATCAGTGCTGGACCCAATCCTCTTTAATATATGTTTATGATATAGAGATAGTACAGTAAAATATACATTTTTGCAAGTAATACAAAGACGTGTAAAGTAATTACCACAAGGATAGCATGCAGCCACAAATGGATTTAGAAGTTCACAGTGTGGGCAGATAAATGACAAATGCAGTTTAAAGCAGACCTTCAGCATCAATTAATGAAAAGCCCAAACCTTAAAAAAACTATTCCCCAGCATCTAAAATTAATATATGTTACATTTTTAGTCACTTATTATTCTTTCACTCACTGGGCTGCAACTGTGTTCAGGACTCCAGGATAGAAGATCCAGGCCATCTTGCCTCAGAAGCATCACATACGGAGGAGAGGGGGCAAAAGTACAGGGGGTGGGGTTATAGTTGTGCTCTGCACAGACAGAGCAGAGCTGGGGTCAGAAAAAGGACAGCAATCCCAGAATGCAAAGCGGCATTAATCAGAAGACACTTCCTGTTTGCAGGCTGCCTGATGCTCCATGAGCCGCCATCTTGGATGTTTAAAGGCTCATAAAATGCAGTAGATGCAGGTAGGATGATATTTAACGTGGGCAATCTGTATGTACAGGGTGTGGGAAACATATAAGACTCGTATTCAGGGTGAAGGTCCGGTTTAAAGTGGAACAAACTCCCTTGACTTCCAACCCCTGCGCCCCTCCCAGCCCTGTTAGCTTAGTCTTAAATCTGTCTTGGTCCACACACATCTGCACAAGTATGCTAAAACTGCGGTTGAGTGCTGTGGCCCCTTTAAGACTTGTGTATCCTAATTCACGGGCACCTCCCTGGTTAGTTATAAAGTGTCTGCCACCCCTCCTTTGTTTCCTTTGATTTTGTGCAAGCCCTCTACTATGGGGTGCACCACTTATCACTATGATTATTGTGCTCACTCTAAACAATTCCAACTATTCCAATGGGAGTGGCCATGAAAACCACACACCTCCCTCCCCACAAGGAGCACCAAAATATATCAAATCTCAATGTTCAAAATTTATTATAGCCTATAAATTCATAAAATACATACACACTAAATAACACATAACACAAGACAATTTAAAAACCATTTGTCGGGCCCCAATTCATCTTGTTATCTGGATATATTTACAAACCCCAATCCTGGGGAATCTCATATGGCATATATTGTGCTGCAGACAAAGCTCCAATATTGAATGAATTTAAAAATGGGCAATTGAATATCTCTAAATGCAATACTGGGGTCTGTGCATGCAGAGGTGGACTACCTCTACACCCACTTCCCCCGGTATCCGTGCCGGCACCCAAAGGACCCAAACCAGGGTCTCTATTGTCTTCCACAATCCTAACCACAATATACAAATATAATGTATTAAATTGTGCACAATAAACATATTAACAAAAATACATCTACTGAGTAAAAACACTGTGCAATATCGCTGAATTAAAGTGCTACATACACAATCTCAAAAACTAAAGTGCTAAGTGCTATCTTATATAACCATGGCATACTTCCTATATGTCTCTGCTGAGTCAATATGTAACAATCTTAGAACTAATCTAATTTCTAAATGATTAAAGCTGAAGTGATGAAAAATTATGCACTAAATAAACTATATAAAACCCACAACCATACTGTAAAATACCAATAATATATCAGGTGGTTTAGGATACACAAAAGGCTCAAAGCGCCCGCCGCCCCCGTGTGGCTTCAGAAGGGTGAAGCCGCACGGGGGCGGCGGGCGCGGGTGGCCGGGTATTCATTTTGTGGTCCCTCTTCAGTGATGCCTGCTGACATGCTCCCTGTTTCATATGAGTAACCTTGGCACTGGTAGTATAATATTGATTTTTTGTGCTGACATTTTATCTGTGCCTTTGAGCCTTTTGTGTATCCTAAACCACCTGATATATTATTGGTATTTTACAGTATGGTTGTGGGTTTTATATAGTTTATTTAGTGCATAATTTTTCATCACTTCAGCTTTAATCATTGTGCACAATTTAATACATTATAATTATACATTAATACATTATATTTGTATATTGTGGTTAGGATTGTGGAAGACAATAGAGACCCTGGTTTGGGTCCTTTGGGTGCCGGCACTGATACCGGGGGAAGTGGGTGTAGAGGTAGTCCACCTCTGCATGCACAGACCCCAGTATTGCATTTAGAGATATTCAATTGCCCATTTTTAAATTCATTCAATATTGGAGCTTTGTCTGCAGCACAATATATGCCATATGAGATTCCCCAGGATTGGGGTTTGTAAATATATTCAGATAACAAGATGAATTGGGGCCCGACAAATGGTTTTTAAATTGTCTTGTGTTATGTGTTATTTAGTGTGTATGTATTTTATGAATTTATAGGCTATAATAAATTTTGAACATTGAGATTTGATATATTTTTGGTGCTCCTTGTGGGGAGGGAGGTGTGTGGTTTTCATGGCCACTCCCATTGGAATAGTTGATTTTGTGCAAGCACGTGGGGGGGTCTGAAGCTGTAATGCGAGGCGTTTGACCCTTCTCCCCCCCCCCCCCCCCCCCCCATGTGCTGCACTTATGGTTATAGGGCAACCTCAGGTAAGCTGCTCCCAGTTATCTATTGCCTTGTATATCACACATGGGGGCTCTCAGAGATTAGAGTTGGGACTGCACCTCACATAGCATACTTCTGCAGATGTGTTTGGACCAAGACCTCTGTTTTTAACAAGATTTAAAGACAGATTATAGGTTTGGCTGCAAGCTAACAGGGTTGAGTGCTGTGGCCCCTTTAGGACTTGTGCATCCTAATTTCCCTGCTCACGTGCACCTCCCAGGTTATAAATTGGTCTGAGCGGCTGCCGCCCCTCCTTTAATACTTTTATGTATCCTAAGCAAAAATGCTTTCTTAGCTGCATTGCCGGATCTGGGAGACAAAGAAACTAACCCCTAGGGGGCCCAGGGCCCCAGGCACCTGCCAGGGTTGCCTGCCCCAAATGCTGCCTGTTTGGAAGGAGGTGGAGGTAACTAAACCGTAAAGTCAGAATAATAAATTTTTGGTTTTTACTTTCACTACCTTGAACTAGGAAGGCCTCATTCACACTTGTCAGGCACCGCATGTGTTTGTGCGATTGTGGCAAACACAGCAGTACTGCAAACATCATTCATATTCACACCTCTCCAGTGAGGCAGGGTGAACAAAAACACGGACACAAAAAGCCCTACAACAGAGCTGCACCCTTTTAAAGTCTATGGTGCCTACTTGCTTGCTTGCACTAAAAAAGTTCAGGGGCCTAGGTATTGTTTTATATAATAACATTACTGGTAGAGATGAGCGAACCGGTTCATTAGAACTGGGGGGTTATGGCAAGTCACCCGCTTGCTGGCAGGTGACTTGCCAGCCGCTCATGCCCTGTTACCAGTTCACAAAGGGTTCAATGTAAATGGCAAACCAATTTTTCAGGGGAAAATCAATTCAGCGCAAATCCACATTTTCTAGTGATTGGTGACGACCTAATTAAAAAAAATCCCTAGCTGAAAAAAAAGTAAAAACTCAACCTGTTCCCCTCACTGTCTGGTCCGCCTGTCCTGCGCCACTCTCCGCAGAATCCTAGCAACGTACTGAGCTCTGGCCACTTCCTCCCTCCAACAAGAGAAAGATGGCAGAAGCGGTAGAGATTTTCGGAAGCCAGGTGCGGGACACCAACGACTGGCTATTAATTGGATGTGGGGAAAAAAATAAAATAATTTTTACTACTCTGGTTACCACAGTTTTTTTTCACTTTTAACCCTTTGTGAACTGGTAAGAGGGCACAGGGCACGAGGTGCTGGCAAGTCACCTACCAGCAAACAGGTGACTTGTCATAGCCCCCCACCCCAATACTTGCATCCCTAAAGCCCAGGGAGGTGGAAGAGAGCCCACTACCCATATGGGCTATGCAGGCTGGTAGACTTCAGCCGCTTGGCCTCCATGCCCTGGTCTACTAGCCCCCATTGATGGTGCCCAGGCTGGTTTTGCTTGGATAGGGGGGAGCCCACTACATTTTAAAAATTATTTTTAAGGCTTTAACAATAAAAAATTACAATAAAAAAATGTGTGCCCCCCCTGAAAAGAGTGACCCTATGTGGTTTATTTAATTTTTAAGGGTTTAATTCTGGGCTTTGGGGATGCAGGTAATAGAGGTGGGGGGTTATGGCAAGTCACCTCTATTCCATAGCTGATTGCTGGTGTCCTGCACCGTCTGCCGCTTTCCGTCAGCTGAAAAAACTGCCGGCTTCTAACACGTGTCCCTTTTATAATGGCAAAGTTCACTTGCCAGTATAAGTAGCCCTCCCTGTGTCAGGGAGCAGGATGCTGAGAGCCCAGCGCGGGGGGGAAGATGTGGGTCCTCTATCCCACTGAAGACACCACGGCCGACCCGAGGATGAGGACATCGCCCAATACTGGAACAGGGACTGAGGTCAGCTTGTTGTATGAGTAAGTTCGTTTAAAAGTTGGATTTGGACAAACCCAAGTTCCTTGGGGAAATTCGACAAATCACTTGTATCAAACTTTTAAAATGTATTTTTTCAGCCTTACACATTTTGTAATTAAAGTGCCCCTCTTGTATTACTCCCCTTGCAACCTCTTATTCCTACTGATCCTCTCTTTGTGTGGCAGCTCTGTCTACCCCTCCCACTTTCTGCCACAAGAGCGTATTTACATTCACATTGCTCCGGACTGGGGCCAAAAATCTGCCCTGGATTTTACAAGCCCCTGACCGGCCTGAGACATCCCAGCTGAGACCAGCAACTATGATGCCAGGGCTATAGCATTGGGGGTTCCTTGGCTTGTGGTTACAGTGGGACTGGGTACAGGGGGCTGAGAAGGAGACAGGGATTGAATGTGGATGTTAAAAGCAGCCCCAAAGCAGAGCTGCCCACTGTCCCAGGTCTCTCTATGGCCAGTCCGTCCCTGGGTGTGGTACTGTACACCTTACATCCCCGAGCCTGGAGGAAATGCCTAGTCTCTTTCCTTTCAAAAAATAAGCTTGCCTAAAACTGAAATTACAATCATTAACAGACCACAAAAGTGGTCAAATACTTTTGTGCAGCTAATAGCGTCTCAAAAACATAATGCAAGGGTAACACCTGGATAATACAAGCTGCAACCCAATAGCTTCCATTAAAGACTTATTTAGTGGATCACTAATCCTAATAAAATGTGCCTGTGCTCTCAACCTAAATGGAGCCGTAAATATAATAACTTACATTCAAAAGATTCTGACGGAATAGAGTGGTGTAATTTCACCATACTTTTGTAGGAGAATGCATGCAGGATGATTGTATGGACTGGTACTGCTTTTCTCTAATTTATATTCTTAATGTTTCAGAATGGAATAAATTTTGTTTATCAGAGGAGTTCTTGTGCCACCCTATCTGACCTTTCTCTAAAAATGTTGATGACCCAACTAGTAGAGTCATTTTCCATTACATATTAGCTGCATATCTGTTTTTTCTAAACGTGGACCAAAACCCCCCAAAGCAACTCAATCTATTTTTCTCCCTCACTCATTACTGTTTGGATGTTTTCTGCTCTGAATGCTGCTTGGTATTCCTGTTATTTTCATTTTCCCCAGGTATGTCATTGTATGCCACTGGTTTCTGACAGGATACCATTGTTATAAACTAGCTGTTTAAAGCCTCCTCCTCGCAATCTCATGCTGGGAGCAATAAGTGGCTATTGGAAAATAATCCTAGGAAGATTTTCTCTTAATTTTACCAAAATTTTTCCTTTGAAGCCAAAATCGTTTGTATTTTTTTTAATTCATTACCAGAACACTAAGGGGAGTTGATGCATTTTTTTTTAAAAATGTAACCTTCCATAGGACATGGTTGGTCCGCTTTATTGGCAAATGAGACATATATAAGGGTTATAGTTTGGGATTCAGTATGTGTTTATCATTACTGATTATACCACTGACTGACGCTGCATTTACAAAGCGGAGGGCACTTTAACATTGTTTCCAATGCAATGTGGCAGAAATGCAGCATACCATCGTTCACTGTGCTGTGCCTCTTCAGCGGTGCAATGGGGGCCACAACAAATCTGATTCAGATATGTAGCCCTGCAACTGTACCTTTGTTTCCTATCCCCTGGCAGCAGCATCTGATGGATGGAGGCAGCAAGAGGGCCTGGGATTGCAGTAGACCCCAACCCTGTCCTCAAGGCCCACCAACAGCTCATGTTTTGTGGATCTCCAAATAGCCAGCTCTATAGCTCTACTGCTGCGCTAATTACTCCACCTGTGCACCTGTGTGGAAATCTGCAAAACCTGGCCTGTTGGTGGGCCTTGAGGACAGGGTTGGGGACCCCTGCAGTAGAAGACCCAGGATTGGAGGCTACGGTATCGGTAGCAGAAGACCTGGCATTGCAGCACCGGATGCCTGCACCGCTGGGGAGACTGGCAATGGACCACAACGCACACACAGATACAGCACAATACATGTGCTTTACCCGCGTGCCCACTGGTTTTGTTCTGTTCCCGATTTTGTCACCTTGGATTTTCCTACTACAATTACTACAATGTAACTTAAAATCAGCTGTAACTGTAAATCAGCTGTATTCAAAACAAATAACTTTTTTTTTTTACTTTGAAGCAGTGGAGATTTGGAGACATTTGGAAACATTTCCAGAGAAATATTTTCCAGGTAGATTTTGTTTAAGAATTTATCAAAGTTCTCTAAAACTAGAGATTAATGTCACATATACTGATTGCATTAGAAATGCTAATTGTTGAAGCATATCAAAAGTAACTCTGTACCGAAAGACATAACAGATTAAATCGAACATGTGATGGTGTTAGGCTTCATTTTGTTCAGCATGAAATGATAGGATGAGCTATGCATTATCATTTGCTACTAGTGTTGGGCAAACACGAAACACAAAGTTTGGGTTCTCAAACAGGACCTCAGTGTGCGTGTTTGGTGTTCAGCCTGAACACAGAAAAGCCCATCAACCCAGCTTACCTATGTAGAGTGTACAGCAGGAAGCAGCTTTAACTTACATGAGCCCCGCGATCCGGTCAGTGGTCGGCATTCCAGCTGTCAAAGGTTATGGGTGGGGCTACAGAATGGAGGCTGCCACTCCCATAAGGGAGGGCAGCTGGCACTAGGTGTGTCCTCATACATGGGAGAGGAGGCCTGTTCTGTAGCTCCACCCATAACTTTTTTGACAGCCAGAATGTCGACCAGGGATCGGATCATGGGGCTCAGGTAAGTTACAGCCGATCTGCGCCCCCCACCCACCATTACATTTTTGTTTAACACCCCCGATTCTGTCTGGCTAACACAGTAGTAGTAACACAGGAGCGTAGCTAGGGGGGCACCAAAAGGGGGGGCTGAGCACAAGTGGGGGGCATCATTTCAAATCTTTGCCCCGGTTGCCAGAAAGTCTAGCTACGCCTCTGGACCATATACTGATACTCTGAGTGGGATTCCTTCTTCCCAAGTGCATGGTTCTACATTTAGAAACATTTAACTCCAGTTTGCACTGTTGTTCATTTGCCAAATAATTTCCCATTATGCCTCCAGGAATACACACCCTATTACACATTTTTGTATCATCAGCAAATATGCAAACTTTACCTAACAAGCCTTCTCAAGTGTCACTAATTACTGCATATTAAATTGAATGGGGCCTAGGCCGGGGCTTTGTGGAAACCGCTTGTATCTTGCCCCTCTTTAAATTGCACACTTAACAACAACCCCTGTTGCGGAACAGTGTCTTTTCTGGAATTCAGATAGGCTATCTCCTGAGATGCCACCTGCATCCAACACTTGAGAGATTTGTCAGACATGATCTGCCCTCAGTATAGCTGTGCTGTTTAGGGTCCAGCAGGTAAATGAGCAATTATCCTCTTTTTCAAGAGTTTCCGTTAGTCTTACCACTACATATGCTAAACTAACTGGTGTGTAGTTACCGGCTTCTTCTCTACTCCACTGCTTTTGGATAGGTACAACATTGGCCATTCTCCAGTCATATGGAACCTCACTATTAAAAGAATGGCGTAGGATCCCCCCTTCCTAGCAAAACCAGTCCAGACAATAGCTGTGTAGGTTGGGATACCAGGGTGCAGAGAACGACAGGGCTGGCCCCTGGCCCTAAAAGCTACCAGCCTGCATAGCCCTCATGGGTTGTGGGCTCTCCTATGCCCCCCAGGCTTTGGGGAGGCAGGTAATGGGACCGGGACTAATGGCAAGTGACAACCTGGCTGGCAGGGGACTTGCCAGCCCCTTGTGCCTTGTAAATTGGTATAGGCATCTTAACCAGACAGTTCATGAAGGCTTAAATGTAAAAAAAAAAAAAACACAGCGAAAAAGTCATTTATTAAAACCATTTTTTCTTTACTTACCTCTGATCCATTTCCGATCACTGTCCTGTGCTAACAGCCAGTAATGATTGGTTGAAGCTGGGTGCAAGGGCAGGGGATCAAAGCAAATGTAAGTTAATCCCTCAAGGATACAACTTCCTCATCAGCCTTACATTTATCTGCCAATTCAACATAAAAAGCTTCCAGACGCTGACACCCCATCTCTGCTACAGCAAACTGAACTGAGCTAAATTGTGCTAAATGCTACCCTCCCCCAAACTAACACCAGGAGATGTATTTTTACTCAACTCTGCAGCTACAGACATCGATGGTCTAACATAGTTTGGGACACTACTATCATCTATTTCCCTCTGTAAAGAATGCTTAAACCCAGCCTTATTAAAAGCCTGCAAAACATTTTCTACTTATTTGGTTAAAGTGGTCTGGAGAAAATCTGCAGTCTGCAAGTCATGTGGAAATACAAAATGGCCGCCAGGTCCTATCTTCCATGAAGCAGGTCTGTCCCTCGTCACCTGAATCAAACACAGCAGACAGCAGTTAAGAGGATAGATCAGACTGCAATGGGACAGCTAAGGAGCTGTCCCAATGATGTCTGACCTATCCTCTCAGCTGTAGTCTACTTTGTTTGATTAAAACCAGCTCAAGTAATATCTGATTGACCATCCCAAATCAATAAGTAACATACAGTAACTACAGCTTCATAAGCTTGTCAATACATACATGAAATTAGCTCAGGCCAAAGCCACATTCCTACATCAGTACACAGAAGTCACCAGAACAAAGTCCCTTGACCAACAGAGAAGACTAACTTTTTAGCTATCTTGGCTTTGTGCAGTCATTTTGTCCTAATTGCATTGGTTTTTCCATATATAGTACAAAAAACAGATATAGGTGAACAAATCTTTAACATGCAAACATTAACATATTGTTTAGTTTGTTTTTTATGTCATTTGGGTCAGTGGAACTCAAATTATCTTTCATCCTAACCTCAGAAACCAGATCCTTACTGGTGAGTACTGAACACCTGGTGCAAGGGGCACCTAGATATGAATTAATGCCCTTTTATATCAAATGCTCTACCAATGAGCTATAACCCCCTTCTGCAAGATCTAATAGGACAGATCAAATTCTGTAGAACATTTACATTGATTTGACAGATCAAACAGGTTGGTTCTAAATATCAGCTGGATCAGAATGACATCACAAAAAGTCTTTGGGCTGCTCTTCAATGAGGCAGGTGAGGAAAAGTTGACATTCCCAAATGCTATATTTACAACATTGTAATTTTTTAGTTTCAAACACTTTATTGAGACATCATAAGCATTTACATTTTTTATGCAGGAATGGATTGTAAATTTAACAAAAGAAATTTCTTTCAGCAAATTTGTATATGCGTATGTTATAATTCGGGCTATGCTACAGAGTAGGAACCAAGGCCTGAGGCTCTGAAAAAGAGGCTGAAGGACCTAAACCCTGTCTAGTGACTCATGGTCCAGATCCGCAGGGAACCTAACCCACGTGCTGCCTCTCTGGAATTTAGGAGATACCTTTTCCACATAGAGCTCTGTATGGGAACAGGAAACCTTAAAGGAGGTGTATTGCAAAATTGTATGATATTAAAAATCCATATAAACACATCAGCTAATGAGAAGAGTCACTTATACCATACACCTGAACCGAACAGCTTGTGGGTTTTCTTCTCCTTGTAGGAATAAAATTCAAGGGTGACAGGTTTAAGTGTATCGGGGGGGACAGAACCTGCTCCCCTTGTCCTCTTCCTTCTATTAAAAGAGAGAAAAACAAGCCTGGTTGGATATTTCTTGATGCAAGGTGTATAAGTGACCCTCCTCCCACCATCCAGCTTATTTATATGGACAGCCAGCATAGGGCAAGCAGAAAAGAGGCTACGTTAACGATTTGTTAGGAATGTCCCTTTAAGTGTGCCTCACCTGCAGTTAAGTTTCTCTCAGCTGCCTCTGAAAACTTTGGCTATAATATACCGTATTTGCCGGCGTATAAGACGACTTTTTCCCCCTGTAAAACATGCCTTCCAGTGGGGGGGGTCGTCTTATACGCCGGGTGCCGCCGCTCTCATACATACTAACACACACACACACTCATGCTTACTTTCATGCCACCGCCGCCGCCCTCATACACACAAACACACACACACACACATTGTTTTCATTGGACGGCGGCCATCTGGGACACGCCCACCGACGACCAGCGCGCAACAGCCAGGAAGTACCGGTAAGAATGAATGTGTGTGTGTTTGTGTGTATGAGGGCGGCGGCGACAGGAACTGCAGGGACGGGCAGACCGGCCCTCCGACCATCGGTAAGTGTGTGAGCGGCGGGGCGGGGGCAGGAGGGAGTGGGGCCACTCGCTGGCTGCACTGAGGGATGCCCCCGTGCCTGTACTGAGGGATGCCCCCGTGCCTGTACTGAGGGATGCCCCCGTGCCTGTACTGAGGGATGCCCCCGTGCCTGTACTGAGGGATGCCCCCATGACTGTAAGAAGCCAGAAAGTATGACTGTAAGAAGCCACCCAGGGACTCTGGGGAAGGGAATTAACATGTTGAAATAAAATCTGATGTCCTTTTACGTTTTATTTGGTGTGCGGAAGAGGGAATAGTCTTATACGGTGAGTATATTACAAACTCTATATTTTGAGTGGAAATGTTGGGGGGTCGTCTTATATGCCCAGTCGTCTTATACGCCGGCAAATACGGTAATGTCTTTTTTTTAACCTGCAGGAGAGCAGATAGTGTAACAATCCGGATGCACTCAGGACTTTGGCATGTGTCTGTGTCTTTAATATTTTCAAAAGGTAACAGGACAAAATGCTTTCCAAATCCCTGAAGCAAGACTGATCAAAGCAACTACAGGACAGTCACAAAGTAAGATGGACATCCTTTCACATTGCAAAAGAATTGTAGGTGTATGCATGGCTGGGCCTCTGAGGTATGTGGTTGCACAGGTGCCATTACAACCTCTCTTTTTAGATGCCCCCTTATAAAGTGGGCTCGTGTTGGCTCAGCAGGCTTCTCTTTAATATATTTTTCTTCTATGAAATGCTTCATGTCCCCTCTCTTGTTTCTATTTCCCCCTCTGTACAGTACTTCTTCCTCTCTTTTTTCCATTCCCTCCTCTCACTTTTCTTTGTTTTCCACATTCCCTCCCTTCCTCTTTCCTTTTCACCCCTCCATCTTTCTTTCTTTTCCACATTCCCTCTTTTTCTTTTCCACATTCCCTTCATCTTCCTCTCTTTTCTACATTCTCTCCCTCTTTCCCCATTCCTTGCTTCTCTCTCTAGTCTCTAGTCTTTCCCACATTCTTCCATTCTTTCTCTCTCTCCTTTCCACATTCACCTACTCTCTCACTTTCGCTTTCTTATTCCCTCTTTCTTTTGCATTTACCACTCCCACCCCCTTTCTTTTCCACGTGTCCTCCTCATTTTCCTTTTCTACATGTGCTTATTTTTACTGCATTACTTCAGGCTCTTTTCACTTCAGATACTGTATTCTCCCTGCTCCTTCTCTTCTGTCTTGCTCTTTTCTGTGTTTCCTCTATGTTTCTCCCTGTTTTCCACATTCCTACCATTGGCTGAATGTGCCTGGTGGGCTCTATATTGAAATCTTGCACAGGGTGACATTTTCCCTAAAGCGGACCACAGTCAACAGTCAAAAATGACTCACACCGGACCAACACAACAGTGCTCAAATGCATCCCTCCCAGGACAATTTAGATTGCTGCACATAAAAATTAATTTATTTTTTTCTAACTCCTGATGTAGTAGTAGTATATTAGAAACAAAATGGCGGCTCATGCATTTGCAGGCAACAAGAAGTGCAGCTGGGTTTCGGGTTACTGTGCACTTTCAGTTATGTCAGTGGAATCCAGACAACAGCATGGCTGAGATGCTGGGAGAGAAAGCTCCAAAATGGTTGCTTCCTTTCTTTTCCAACAGTCCAGTTTAAGGCCGGCCTTGGGTTTATATAACATTGCTTCATTGCGCGTCTGACTTGCTTCACCAGAAGAGAATATCTGCTGGTCCCCTAATACTCAAACTAGGATGAGGGAGGGGAAAATGTTTTTGTGAAGATACTCTCTGGCCTTTTTATTTTTATTAATTTACATCAAATGTAGTTCTCCAACTATTCTATGGATACCAGTGGCTGCCATGATTCCTGCAAGTCGATGTTTCTGTGTGGAACAAACCTGCTCTAACTCCATCCATCCATTTACAGTTTTGGGAATAAGAAATTTTAAAAAGTATTTTTATTTTTAGTCGCAGCATATTCCACTGTTCTTTTAAAAAAAAAAATCTGGAGTTCACAGAAGGGCTGTCGTGTGCTTCAGATCTAAAGATTTCTATCTCCTAACCATATTCAGGTGATTACAAGAGTTAAGGGTATTATTACCATGGCTGACGTCAATGCAGGAATCTTATCCACTGACCAGGCTTGTAGCGAAAATAAACCAGAGCCTGCATTATTAATAAGGAGCTCGCTAGAAGCTGGGTGTCCGGAACAGTCAGGGCATCAAATAATGATTACGTCAAGGGCACCACTTTCAAACAACCCTTTTAAAATGTCCCACTGAGACAGCCGGAAAATGCCTTTACTTCTCACTTCATAGGGTGACGGCAGGCTAAACGAAACTTCAGAGCAATGTCACAAAGAGCGTGCCGCTGGAAAAAGCCTCTTCAAATAAGGCAAGACTTCAGTTTATATTGTACCAGCAAATCAACCAGAATTCATCAGCTTTTATTCAGCGCAATTCCAATTTTCTTAGTCATATTTCCAGAGGCATTAATAAATGTTATGGGGCCTTGGTGCAGACATTAGGGCCTCATTATGGCTCCTACAATAACCTTTTTCCTGTAACTGAATTGGATACAATTAGGCTACTAAAGCGGAGGCAAGCGCTACTTTCTTTCTGTTCAAAAGCACAAATCTGAAAAAAAGGTGGTTCCATGATCGAACAGAAGCGGCACTGACGACGCTCAAATTCGCCTCTGATCTCATCCAGTCAGGAGGCAAGGTAGAATCATGATCTGATTTAAGGCAGCACTCTGCGGCGAAAGTCAACAGGGAGGAAATAAGTTAATATTGGCAAAAGTTGAATAGATAAAAATGCATATCTAAATCGATAACATGCAATTCTTCAAAAATTAAGTAGAACAATAGCAAGATGTCATCTATTTGTTTTCTATCATATCAGCACAGAGTAGCCAGCTTTGTCTGTCATGGACCTATTTAGAACATCCTAAGCTTTCTCTACCTTACTGATCTATCCGATTATCTGTCAGTAACATAAGAGATGTCCCACTGATGATTCAAACCCCGAGGGGATCGTGTGCCCATTTGAAAAATTTTCGCGCATATCATGTCTCCCACAGGGATGGATTTAAATGTATGTGGGGGTGGCAACTGTTTGCCAAGACAAGGCTGTTACCAGCCATATTCTTTCTAAATGGGTGGGGAGGTCACAATAAAATGTCTATGTTCATCAATCCGCAATTTGACATCAAGGAAATCTATCTCAAATGGATGGAATTGGGAGGTAAATTGTAAATTAAGATCGTTCACATTAAGATACTGCCCAAAATTAATAAAATCCTGTTCAGTCCTATACCAAAGGAGGATCAGGTCATCTATATACCTATAATAGGTGCCTTTATGGTTCAAGTAAGGATTGGAGTTACCACATATAGTTTGTGCCTCCCACCAGCCCATATAAAGATTTGTGAGGAAGGGTGAAAAGAGGGCACCCATGAATGCCCCCCACACCTGGAGATCAGAATCAAACATACAATAATTCTGTTTGAGCAGGTATTCAGTGGTTGACAAAATAATCATGCTCAAACCTTCAGAATAATTAGAAAAGTTCTCCAGATGAAAGTGCAGAGCGATGAGTGCCAAGTGATGGGGTGCTTCAGAATAATTAGAAAAGTTCTCCAGATGAAAGTGCAGAGCGATGAGTGCCAAGTGATGGGGTGCACTGAAGTACAATAAAGTAACATCCAATCCACGATGCCCCCTCATTCAAAGTAATGCTGTTTTATATAGATAAAAACTGGCCAGTGTCCCTTAGATACCACGGGAGTCTATATACTAATGGTTGTAAATGGTGGTCCAGCCATTGTACCAGAGATTTATTGAGACTCCCTATTTAAGTCACAATAGGACGTCGGTGGTGTCTCTTGTTTATGAATTAATGGTAAGTGGTGGAATAGAGGAATGACTGGACCATCACACACAGGATACTCTGCCTCCCTTGTGGTCAAAGCTCCTTCTTCTATGCCTTCTTGGACCAACCTAATTAATTTCTGGTGGCCTTGTAATTTTCTATAGGTGCTAATGTCCTGCAACTGACAAGTAGCCTGTTTGTACATCTCCCTGTCCATAACTACGATCTTACCGCCTTTGTCGGCCTGGTGTATCACTATTGACTCTAAGGGTATTTAGAGCATGACTCTGATCTTTCAAACAATTTTGAACAATTCCTCCCTGTTGGTGCACCATTTAACTTGATTCAATCCTGCTCATTGGCCTTTTGGAAGGTGTCTAATATGGCACCTTGAGACTGAATTAGGTAAAATTCTTTGTTACCAATCTTGAATTTCTCCGGCACATCCACTTTAATACTCACCCGGCCCTCCTGTACAGAATTCCCGCAATGTGACTGCAGTGGCCGCAGTACCAAGGCTTGGCAGTGAACAACTCCTCAGCCCTCAACCTGCACCAATATATTTCCATTCACCTTCTCATTTTCTCTCTCCTTTCTCTGATATGTTCATCCTTTGTCCTGGTCTTTCTATTCTTTCTGCATCTGCTATTTTCCTCCTTCCTATGTCTCAAAGACATATGGTCATATTTAGTTTGCTATATAGACTTTCTCTCAATATTAGCAAATGCACCCCCAGTAGTTATGCCTCTGCATAGCTAATAAAACAGACACAAGAAGCTGTGTTAATACATATATACCATATTTATTCATGAACAAATAAATAATAGATGTCCTTTTTGTGAATATGTATGTTACACATTTATATATACAGATGCAGGGCAGTGTCTCAGCAAAAGAGCGCTCAGTGAAAAAAGGAAAAAAATCTGCCTCCTCCTCACCCGATATATGGTGCTGCTGCTGTCCATTACCCATATACTTTGCTGTACCTACTTCTTAGCAGCAGGCAGTGCCCTCTCTCCATGACTGGGCCCAATATTAAATGTTGTCTGCAGTGGCCCTGACTAATCTGCAGAAAACAGGAATACAGGGATAAAGGCACCCCCAATAGCTTTGGTGCCCAGGGCAACTTCTCTGATCACCCTCCCCTAGAAACAGCCCTGTACAGATGCTAGAGGATGATTTTTGTCAGTTAACTCTGGTTTATTGAAAATGAATTGGTAACCAACAGAGGCCAGGATGAGAATTAAAAAGGAAGAGCAAGTGTGATTTTCACTCTCCAGGGGGCTGTTTCTCTACAGCAAGGAATTGATCCTGATTTCAAGTGTGAAAATTACTATTCTGACTCACCCTAATGGCAGTAAATGGAATCCTGTAGACAGCTCCATGTTCCTTGTGTGTGTCTGTGATGGATGTTTTCTTTCCTGCATAAGGCTTGGCAGATAGCTTACTCAGTTGTTCTTCGATCACGTGGATACGTTTTCAAAAGCTTTATTTCAGTACAGAATCTTGTTACCGCAGACATGTACAGCAGGAAACTTGTGGTGTAATCCATACAGCAACAACAGGTAAAAGGACTGTAGCTGCAAAAGGGAGCAGCAGGTGTACACTGCTTGGATGTCAGATTAGAAATGGCAGAAAGGGAGGGGAAGAAGGGAGGAGTTACTTGCATCACAGAAAGACTAAGGGAGCCAGGATGGGACAAGAGGAATTACAGGCACACTGCTGAGCCTATGCAAATAAACATATTAAACTGTTACCCCAGGTAAAATCCCATGGTATATGTGCAGGTCGCTAGCCAATCAGCGCTCACACCTTATTTATCTCTTCCTTAGCTGAACTAAAGTTAGCTCGGCTAGCAAAGGTGAAATGAGTATGTGCCGGTGGCCATGCACATTACTGTGCAAGTAATGGGGGCAAGGATATGGGCTGCACTGTGGTGAGGACTGGGGATGCCCATGTGCTATTAGGGCAAGGGGGGGCTGCTGTCAGTTATGATTGAAGGAGCTTTTAAAATACAAAAGTAGTAACTGTGCATTAATAGGTTTATATACTGAGCCTGATGTTTTTAAGAGTCAGACAGCTAAATTAGCAGACCATTTACCTCAAAGTGGCGCCTGGCTGCCCTCAAAATAAATGGAGCTGAGGTTAAAAGAACGGGGGTTATGGTGCCTACAAACTTTTACCTCCCCTCATTTAGATATGACCTGTGAAAAACTGGTGACCCACCCTGCATTCTTTACCTTGGCTAGTCCTTCTCCTAAAAGGAAAGCAACACTGGGACACCAGAACATAGAAAATCCCATTGTTGTGAAACCCTAATTAAAGGAGCACTATCACGAAATTGTGTAATATAAAAAATCCATATATCCACTTTAGCTAATGAGGGGAGGGGTCACTTATACACCCGAACTGAATAAAACTCCTGCCAAGCTTGTGGTAGCACCTGGTAGGAAAAAAATCCAGGGGTTACAGTTTTAGTCTATCAGGGGTGACAGAGCCAGTCACCTGAGATGTCCTCTTTCTTCCATTAAAAGAAAGAAAAACAAGCCTGGCTGGATATTTCTTGATGCTGATTGTATAAGTGACCCCTCCTCCTGCCATCTAGCATATTAATAAGGATTTTTATCATTGGCCCATTTTTTCACGATAGTGCCCCTTTATCAGCAATGACATGGAATCAGCATTTCAGCCTGACCTATGGCAGCTTAGGGAGCCCATGACTTGAAGGAAAAGATGTGGGTCATTTTAGTTGCCCAATGCAGGGTGATTCACTCTACTACATTTACTATGTGCTGCAACAGTAAGAGACAACCAACACATGATTAACTAATAAATGGCAGGACTTTTGCAAGGTGTGAGGCCTTATTATAGCTTGGTTGTGCTAAAGGTAATTTTACAGAGGAGTAGCTGGGCTTTCTGGTACCCGGGGCAAAGATTCAAAATGGCTACGCCCCTGGGTAATTAGGGAGTGCAGTTATCGTGCATAATATTCCAATCATACACTAAGGGCCTTATTTATGATGTGGCTATAGCGCCAGCATTTTGCTCTTCTGGCGCTGTGCTGTGGACTACATTGGTGATGGCACAACGCTAACTAATGAGCTTTGATTGTTGCACTAGGTATTGGCTGGCCTATGTCAGCACCTGTTGGACCCGATTATCTCAGCGCCAGTGAGCACCACTTTGTACCTCTGTTTTTCCGGATCTCAACAGCATATTTATGAAATTTTTTCACCTTGAAATCTTTGGCGCTGGTCAGTGTTTCTTCATTAAAGTTACAAGAAATCACTTCAAACTTGCATTTAGGTTGTGTTTTAGTTATGCTACAAATTACACATTGTTAAGCAAAAGAAGCCATTAAAATCAATTTAAATAACACAAACAAAACATTTTATGACATCTCGGACCTGTGTTTCAATTATTGACAAATCCCAACGCAAGTTCTGTACAAATAAATGCGTTTAATATTAATTATAAGCATTAAACACTTCAATCCAGTTCCGCCCATTGTTCTGCTCCATACATTACTGTTTGAATGTAAGGGTCCCCTCAGAAGTCAATTACTTTCAGGACCCTGAATAATGAATTGGCAGAAGGAAGAAAGTTCTATAGGGTGCAAAGTGCTGGGAAATTAAAGATGCTGTCCCTGGCAGCCAGCATAGGGCAAGTAAAAAGCACGCTAATTTAACCCTTTGCTTGGAATCGGGGCCAGCTCCAGGTTTATGCGGGCCCCTGGGCATTAGCGTCTCAGTGGTGCCGTATGACATGCCATACATGGTGATTAAGTTGCATGTATGGTAAATACTGCTAATTAATAGAAAGAAAATATTACAGGAATGATAGAGAAATAAACAGGGGATGAAAATAGAAAGAATGTCAGAAAAAAAGAAAGCAGGAAAGAAAGAGCAAATGGCAATTAAAAAGAAATACAGGTAAAAAACAGGAAAGTGAGAAAGAAAAGAAAGTATAGAAGAAATGACAGAAAAAATAATAGAGGGGTAAAAAGAAAGAAAGAAAAAGACTAGAAGGAAAGAAACAAAGAATAGAAGGTCTGCCGGAAATAATAGAAGGAAAGAAAGAAAGGCTCTCCCTTGACCATTCTATCCATGGCTGACAGAACTTAGTCCTGGTTACTGCACAATCCTGCATAGATGCTGTCTAGGGTAGAGGGAATGGAAAAGGATACTTGGTATGGGTATGGAAACACTTGACTCAAATTCATATATTTGCCAATACCTAAATAATGTCACATCAAAATCACACAAAGGTAAAAGGAGGAGGGGAGCCATCATGGTCTGAAGAAACAACAAGAGTCATGAGGTCCGCCTTTCTATGTCATTTTGCGTCAGTTTGTTGGCATTCAAGTCCACCTTGGCGTTTATTTTTTTTTTATTTGCCACTGTTATTCTTGTTGCAGAGTGTGAGTGCAGCGTAGTGGTAATCCAGATAGACATTAGTGGTATAACAGGAACTAGCTTTACTGGAACATGAATGCAGTAAGAGAATGTCACCTTACATGGTGGCTAGAACACAGAGACAGGAAGTAACTCTGCAGTGATAGAGATTACAGCTCCATATACAGGAAGTACCAATACAGCAATAAATTGTATAGAAAACGCTACAGTTACGCATTGGCCACAGCGCAATCTAGTGTCATAACCTGCAATAAATCTAATTAATCACTTTCAAATACAAGCTGTAAGCTGTTGCAAAAGTATTATATATCTAACATTTTTGTACTGTGTGCATTGAATAGCGCAGCAAGTCATAACATCTTACAGAAGGACTCTCACAAAAAAATGGGCTAATAATAAAAATGTATATAAAAATGCTGGAGGAGAGGTCACTTATACACCTGACATCAAGAAATATCCAGCCAGGCTTGTTTCTTTATTTTAATGGAAGGAAGACGACATCAGGGACAGGTTCTGCACCCCCCCCCCCCCCCCCCCAAGGTACCCCTGGATTTATTTCTATCAGGAGAAGAAAACCACAAGCTTGGTGAGAGTTTTACTTTGGGTGCATAAGTGACCCCTACTCTCATTAGCCAAAGCGTTTATGTGTGCTACTCTGTTCTGCCAATTCTTTGGCGCTGTATTCCACTCATTTCCATGAGTTATATCATTGTAATATCTTTAAAGTTTTTCTTCAGGCAAAAATAAATGTTACACTCACCATTAATCCCCCACAGGCAATCGCTGCTATTCCTGCACACTGACACTTACCGGAACGCAGAATTCCAGTCCTGCGACATTCGCGCAGCCGCCACCATCGTCCACTGCTTACTTACATTGAATGCTCAGAGCACCATTGTCACGGGTACTATGGGATGCCCCCATCCCCTCATTGTAGTGAATGGAGGAGGGCGTTTTCTTTCTGTAGACTGGAATCGGGAGTTCCGGTCTCAGCACATCGGAATATCAGTCTGTGGGGGATTAAAGATGAGTATAGCAGGTTTTTTTTTTCGTCTGCATAATGACTTTAACGTTATCTGAAAACACTGCTATGATAAAAATGCAAACTCTGCAGTGCCTTTAATTCTATTTTTAGTTGTTGAGGTTAGATGTGGTGTGACAATCAGGAAGGAAAATTGATTTCTGACAATTTGTAAAAGAAAAGCAGTTGGCGGCATCTAAGTCATGCGTTTCTGATTGTGCTCTATGGCATCTTAAGCTTCAGCGCCAATAAAAACAAAACAATGTTTTTTAATGGTGCAGACTCTTCAGAAATCAGGCCCCAAACCGAGGCTGGGTCGTTTAACCTCTTATTTAAAGTGGACCAAAACCCAGGATTTTGACTATCCTGGGTTTTGATCCTTTCCCCTGGGGCACCCCCGATCGGTGTGGTGAAACCCCCCAGATCATCTAAGCCAACTCACCTCTTCCCGGTCCTACGGCACATGTGCGGCGGCTCGTCCAATCAGCGCGCTCGGAGCCGCTGACATTACGTCATCAAAGCCTTTGTCTAAAGCTAGTGGCTCTGAGCGTGCTGGCGGCCACATCCCCCCTTCCCTCTAACAGGGACTCACAAATGCCTGGCGCGAGCACACGCCCTGCTAGAGGGATAGCTCTTGGACCGGGAAACAATGTAAGTGTATGGGGCGACATGGGGTGTTTCACACAGCGAGGCATCCCGATTTTAGATGGCCCAGGAACCTTTAGATTCCCAGGCCAATTGGCGTGGGTTTTGGTCCACTTTAATTAGTGGTGTAAATAACCAACGACATGTCTTACTACAAGATATAGATTAACATGGTAAACAATATGGCAACAGTGCTATACATCCCATATAGATAAACAAGGATACACTTGGTAGATGAAGAGAGAGATGGCTTAATACCTGGGCAGGTATATGATGGAGGAAGCACATGTCGAAGCCATATGGAAATTACCTGCAGCACAGCTGGGTAACAGGCTAAAACATATCCATATTCTAATGGGGGTGTGAGCTGCCTGTTCTGTAGGTAAGATGGCTTCTGGTAAAAAGGGCTGAACTAAGAACCAGGGGGATTCTGGGAGAACTGTAGGCCAGAGATATCAATGGATGGAATACACAAGGCAGCAGTAATCAAGTGTGAAGTAATCAAATGAGCAAATCATTCACAGAAATAGTTGTCATCTTTGAAAGGGCCAGAAGACATAGAAGAATGTGTACCACAATGCAATTACTGTACAAGGTGGACTATAGACACAAAAAAATAAAACCAGAGCAGTGGGAACAAGAAATACAATATTAAAGACAAATGAAATAATATCACCAGCACAAGATGCCATGTCCCAAAAACACATCTGTGGCTGTGGAGGCAACTTACTTCCACAGTTCTGGTTTTAGTTTTTGTAAAACTTAAACTACCGGTACTTTACTAGCCAATGGTACCTATCTGGTCTTTGGGCTGATTCCGAACTGTGAGAATTTCTTTTCTCATTTTTTTCTTTTTGTGAGAAAAAATAATTATATTGATTTTTTTTCCTTGCTGCAATTCAGAATCTTTTTTTTAGCTGTGCACAAGTTTAAATCATTAAATCATTTAAATTATAGATTCCCGGGCCGATCAGGGGTGGGTGTTGGTCCACTTTAACATCTATCTTGGGCCAGGTTTCATCTGCATAGCCAAGTCTACCATCTTTCTTGATCTCACTTTTCTGTCCACAAGATGACTTTTTGTGCGAGCATCTGCAATACAAAGCTTTCTCTAACATTGCATTACACTGGAGCAGATGGCTCAGGCAGAACAGATTAAAAATGACTTGTCAGTAAGTGGTGTAGACAATGCAGCTGCTGGGGAATCCCGCGGTGATTTAATGCAGCAACATTATCTGGAAAGGTTTATTGGGTGGTTCTAGGAGGCTGGAGAGTCATCACTCCACCAAAAGCAATGATGTTTTACATTTGTTTTTGGCGAGGATTTTTTGTAATTTACTGACTTCTAACCTTGCCCTTGGATCTCCTTAATGAATCCCAGCAAATAATTATAGGCCATCTGTGGCTAAAGAAAAAAACATTTGCCTAACTTCCCATAACCTTGAGGCAGCTTCAGTTGCTTAAAGTGGTCCCACACCCACTTTACTAATCCTGGATGTGGGGCCGCATTGTGACATGCTAGGGGGGAGTGTCTGTGATCACATAGGCCGGCATTGACCGCTGGCCGGGGAAGACGGCCCACATGACTGCCAGCGGTCACTTGGAGGACCGCATTTCAGGCAAGGATCGAGGTTATGCTAAGGATTTTGGGGTGTTATGGGGGCATTGCGTGAGGGAGGGGTCCAGCATTCTGGGCCCCCTGTGCCTGTCTCATTGCAGCCCCACACCTGTTAGTTTGAAAACGGCGTAGAACCACTTTAAAGTGATTCAAATGAAATTGTGTTGATTGCAATATGGAGTGTAGTCACATGTTCTAGATTTCTCTTGGCATGTTGAGACATGGAAGAGAACCATTCTTTGATGGTTAGAGGCCAGTCGTAAGTCCTGAGGAGTGTGAGGAGGAGGTAAGAGAACCCAGGGGCAATGTATGGGGAGGGCATCAACAACTGGGATGCCCCCCCCCCCCCCCCCCCACTGCCTAAACAACCATTTTACATAAAATGGGTGTTGGATTGTATTTAGGTATTTATCAGCTGTCTGCTGATAGCAAGCTTTTGACCATGTGCTGTGCTCCAAGACTACTACCAATGTGATCAGCATGTTTGGGTGGTGCACCACCTCTGTTATTTAATACTCAGCAGGGGAATACTCAGACCATCTGCTGGGGGGTGCACTGCCAGCACTGCATGGAGTCAAAGCTGTTTTAACATTTTTGGCCATGTATAGGCCCAACCTAAGCCCAGGGGTAGCATTGGAACCACCTAGTATTTCTCCTAGTGGAGAAATACCTTACCCTACCTTAATTTTGATTTCAATACTTGCAACAAGATGAAACAAGGGAGACCAGTTCAAACATTGGGATTCCTGTGAGTGTGACTCTTCTTTTGACTCCTACAGTTTTTGATTTGGATGTCTTTTCGATCTGGTCTCAGAGGTGAACCTGCATCTCCACTGTGGGGGTCACAGTGTCATTGTGCTCAGTCTTTTACTTTAAAGAAAAAATAAAACAAACCGTTGTTGGAGTATTCAGGATGCAGTATGTACAGGCTGTATCGATGACAGCTGTCACTTAAACTCACAGATTAAAGCGTTCTGTAGAAGAGCGAGAGCTTATCTGGCTGATTAGAAGGTATTCAAGAAGCACAAGCGGCAGGTTTATGGACTCATGTAAATCAATGATCACAGATCACAGAGCCACTTCAGACAGCTAACTCTGACGTAAGTCTGAAAATATCTTTCCACGATGCAGACAATTACATCAGTTAGTAACAGGCCTAGCACATCAGTGCTCTGTATCAAACATAAATGTGCTGTTTAAACATTAAGGGTCTGATTTACTAAGTATGCCAGCACAGGGAGTTAAAGGCGAGGGCTAGCTAGCTAAACTGTGACGAGGTAAACTCTAGTGAGGTACATAAGACAGCTTTAGTAAATGCAAATGTAATCACATTAAAGGTGGCTATATTCCGGGGTTTTGACTATGCCAGGTTTTGGTTTTTGCCCCCGAGGCATCCCGATTTGGGATGTCCCTTTATGTTAGACCCCCGAATTCTCAGTAAAACTTGACCGTTAAACCAACGGCACCGCCAACCAGTGCCCGGCTCAATTCAGCTTCTCTTAGTCTTAGCCAGTTCAGCTAAGGGATGAATGGAGCTAAGCGCGCTTCTGGCCGCATCCCCGCCAGCCACTCACAAATACCTGGCCTGGGTATGTGCCTGGCTAAAGGTATAGCCAAGTGTGTTTACCGGAGATTCACACAGTGGGGCATTGTGAATCAGGATGCTCCGGGTAGTGAGAATCAGGCGGCCTTGGAGTCTCTTAGAATGATTTAGAAGCTAGTTGTGGACCACTATAATTACGTTCAGATATTTTAGCATAAAAACATTTTCTACAACTATCAGGATACCCGCTGTCCCCACAAACTCCACTCTGATTATATGGGTCTGTTATTTATAGCCCTCCCCCATCAGTCCCGCATATTAATCATGTTCCCAATACTCAACCCATCTAAGCTCCCACCAATTATACAATTGTTATAGAAAAAACAATTTTACCAAATTATTCTGCCAAAGATTTTGAACAAGCTATGTCACTGCATTCCTCCAAGACACCGCTGTCACCTTTATCTGCCAATGGGCCCTTCCTATGTCACACTCCATGATGCCTTCCATCCTTACTTTGCCCCTATTTAACTACCTTTACACATCAGATGGCTCTCAGGGCCACAGGTTGAGCATATGTGCTCCCAATGCTAAAAAAAACTAATGTGTTAAAAATGTACATATGGTTCAAATAATATAAAATATCAGGGTTTTTAAAGATAACAATATATTAACCCCCTGCAAGCCAAAGTATTGCCTGTGTATGTAACAAAGGTGTACTACACTATGCCTGTTAAGCAGGCCAGCAAAGACAGGCACAGCAAAGCACCTGCTGGAAAAGTTGAAGAAAAGAGGTGTCAAGAGTGCAGAGTGGCATTCTATGTATACGCTGTATAAATGTGTAAATATAATAGATCACACTAAAAAGATCTCAACATGTATGTTTTTTTTACAAATAATTTCATTTCGCTTTGTAAGCACCAACAAAAATGACGGTAAGGGACCTCTACTCCCTGAGGTGTTTGGAATTAGCCCAAGATTGTGAAAGAGGTGGGGAGAAAAGGTTCTTGAAGGGATGAGAAGGGGGATATTTGAGGGACGTACACAGTGGAGAGGTCCTCTTTCTCTGGGGGACCCTTGGTAAGCTCTGCTCAGGGGTTGGTTTTTAGTTCTTTATGTTATGTAATGTTTTAAGGCAAAGTCCCTGTCCAGGCGCACGCTAGGATTCCTCCTATGTCATCCCTCTTGAAAACATTGTCAAATGAGCCATCAAAGAATCTCAAACTCTCCTAATGTATTCTAATTGAAGCTGCATTTTTCATTTCAGTTTTTAGAATTGTAGATGATCTCGGAAGGGCGTGTTATGGTGCAGTTTAATAGTCATTTTCAGCTATGAGCATGCTCCACTGTGGTCAGGGACCGCTGCAAGATCACAGCAAGCAGCTCATCTGATGCCTGTCCTTTGTGCCTCTCCTCCATTTCCTGCAGTGCCGGGTAGCAGCTGTAGCAGGGCTCCAAAGTTTGTCCTCCTTTCAATTACATTTATTCAGGTGGTCTAACAGACATTCTGTTCTTAGAATCTCTCCGTGTGAGCAAGCATGGCAAGCCACAGTGGTTCCGCAGCTGACTCTGACCTGTGCAGAGTGGCATGAGACTCATAAAGCTGCTTCATGGCACGCTTTTCCCCTGCTAAGCCACAACACTAAAATGACAGCAAAGAAGGCAGCTTTGCTTAGAATACATACTATGATTTTTAGATTCCTTGAAATTATTTTACACTGTTCCTATTGGAGAATTAGGTGAGAGGAAGTTAGCATGTGTCTGGACAGACTCTGACAACCAGAAAATCGGCACAGTAGTTTACTCGCCATACTGTGCCCATCACAGTAATGGTTTCCTCACATTCTCTGTTGCTAGTGTTGGCTTCATCTCATGTGCCAGTTACATTTATGGGATGGCAGGATCCCATGCTGCCATGACAGTGCATCCTCATTGACACATGGGATGGATAGCTGCCATAGAATTTGCAACACACTTGGGGCACAGAGGGTGTAACCTGCCACAGGGTTGTGCAGGCCTTGGTTGCCCAGGGAGGAGACACTTCCCCAAGGGTCTCCCTAAGGTATGTGAAGGCTAATAATCCCGACACAAAAGTACAACAGCTTTTGAAATGAAGCACAGGCGGGGCCAGTCCCAGCTTCTTTACTTCAAAATAAACACAGCATTTACATCGCAGTACGAGTGCCCCTCACAGGGCAATGTAAATTCAGCATAGGACTGTACATAGATGAGAAGTTGGGTGCCATTCCACTGTAAGGAGGCCACTCGGTTAGGTTTCTCAGGTGATCATAAGAAGACTAGAGCTGCAAAGAGTAGCACCAGGTGGCAGAGCAGAGTACAGGACAAAAACCTTTGGGGCATACCCTGAACGTAGTTTTTTTTCCAATAAGGCTTCTAGGACAGGTGCTGTGCTGTTATTTCTCTTGTGCTCTCTCTTGAACATTTCAGTGGTTCAACTTTGAAACATTTCACTCCTGCTCAGACCTTCTCTCTTCTGTGTTCCCTTCTCTTGCCCATGCAGTCAAGGTCTAGCTATTTGACCTCCCTTTGTACCCCCCTATAGCTCCTCTCCTAGTCAACATTGTTGCCACCAGCAGCCTATCAGAGCCCTTTGACTCATACTATACAACTATGTTGCTACCAACAGCCTAACCGGGGCCTCAGATTCATCCTTCTGTTGCAAAACAACTTCCTGCCTGTTTTTATAATGAATATTGATTTCTTATTCGATGCCGCCCTTCAATGGCCTTACCATGTAACTACACTTCGATTTATTTTCTTCTTAGACCAAGTACTATTTTTCCACTATTCCCATGTCCTTATTTTTATTGTCCCTACATGGGTATCATAGTAGAACTTTGGCCTGGCATGCCTCAGAGCAGTAGAGCCCACTAGGATTTTGAATGTGGCATACAATACAAACATGACACATCAAGCACAGCAAGCCTTGACAGCTCAACAATAGTTTCAGGCTGCTTTTATGGGTTTCCATACTTTTCAAACTGCTGTACTAAAAAGTAACCTAAACCTTCTACTATCTGCGGCAGATCATAACTCCTTTATACATCTATTTACCCTACAGATATTTGGATTGCTTTAATGGTCCGTACTTCCCCTGCACCACTTTCCTCTTTCTGGTACTCCAGGCACTTTAGAAGAGGAGGGTAACTCTTTATTACAAGGGTATTGATGTTGTGCAGTGGTTAAAGCTGAAAATGGAATGCAATTTGCATTGATCTGGGCAGTCACGGAGGACAGGAAATCCGTATACATTTTCTGCTTACAGGAATGTCACTTGTTTCTGTTGCCCCACAAGCTTTCAATGAAAGAAGCTTTTTATGGTTGCAAAGTCAAATCGGACAACGGTAGCTGCCCTGGCTGTTCTTTATAAGCAATTGTGCTCATTGATTCAGCAGCAGCAAAGAAGAGATAAATTCTGAATGTTAACTGTTCACAAATCGAAAATAAAAGTTACCGCTCACATTTTGCCTCAAACAGATAGAGAAAATAATAAAGAAAATATTGTACAATAAATGTCACATTTCTTTTATAGAAAAATTGGATACAAAGAGGCTCATGCTAAACATTTGGTGAAGCAAGTTTGACTGTGATTTGCAACTTGCATCTCAGTGAGCTTTTTAAACCCCAAAAATCACCTGTTCCTGTGATGGAGAACTTTTGCAGGTGATACATCATTTTTCCATAAAGATGAGGAGAGATGAGGATTTTTGGAAATAACAGCACCCTATGGGCTATGTAGACCAAAATCCCCACATTGTTCTGTAGAGCCCATAGGACACTGCTATTTTAAAACTGTATATATATATACTTACCTCATTGGAAAAATGATTTACCTCCCATGTAAAAATTCCTGGGTAATTTTTCGGGAAAATATACATTGTTAAAGAGGACCAACCACCTATAGTGGTGGCTGAGTACCTCTGGGCCATCCAGTGGTTGTGTTAGAAAATAAAGCTGGAGGATCGGCTAAAGAGAATTAGTGTCACGATCCACTTAGCTTCCATTTCCCGTAATGTCCTCGGTCAGCTGCTCGACCGGCGTGCCTGAGTCCCAGACGCCTGGCAACCACATCAGCAGCCGGCACTGGCTCGGGCAGCGTCAACTCAAGCGGCACGGAGCGTGTCTTCTGCTTGTGGCAGCAGCATGGCTCTCTTATGCCCTCTACCGGAGGTTAAGTTAAAGGGCCAATGAGCCCTAATTATACTGATGGGCCTAATTATGAATTGGGCAATCAGCCCATAGATTGTAGCTGGGCCAATGAGCCCTAGTGCTCCCCCCGGCCAATCCTGTTCAATTCCCTTCCTTAAAGGTGTTCCCAGCTCACTTTCTTACTGCCCGTGATAGCGTGCTACTAAGTGGTATTATTCCTGTGATTCTTAATTGTTATACCATTGCTGACCTTGCTTGTCTGACCATTCCATGACTGCCGCCTGAACCGAACTTTGCCTGGATTCTAATTATATTCCCGCCTCATCCCTTGTATTGCGAACCCTCTTTGACCCTTGGCTTGACCTTTGATCCTTCTTGTGCTTCTCCCTTGGCACTGAGTATCATGAGGACTGATGTATGACCCCAGCTTGCCCAATTATGCCCAGTCTTACCTCTGGGTCATCCATCTTCACCTCTGTAAGTTCACTATCTTTGAGCTACCAAGTCCTGGGGGCAACCGCGTCCAGTGAGGTGTTTAAAGCATCCCGGCAAATGGGGGCTTGACTATAGGTGAAGCTAGCTCCGGAGATTGGGGGTTGTGAACACACTAAGAAGGAGGGTGTCCTCGGGGTTTGATAAGTAGCTAGAAATCAGCAACAACAGCTTTATGCAGCAGCACAGCAAGGTGGATCAGCTTCATGAGAGTGAGGAAACACACCCGCAGGCATACACCCCCCACCACAGCTGTGCATGCACATATCCCCTACAGCTATACATGTGTACACCTCTAAACGTGCATATGCTCACCCCCAGACTCCCTTGCACACAACCACAGGTACACATGTGCACAGATCCTCAGTTGCAGGCACCCACTGCGATGCGCATACAACCTCAGGTGACGATTTATATGCGCACATGCCCTTGCAGTGCTGTATACCTGAGGTTTTTCCCTTTCCAATGACACCTCCAGTGGAAAGTTAGCCCCCCAAGATCCAGGCATCCGGCATTCGGAAATGTACCACCCTGACGCCCGCGAGCAACAGTACTGGGATTTGCGCTTCTGCCACTTGGTCTGGACTGCCCCAATCCACGTACCAATGCAGTGGTGTATACCTGAGGCTACCTACCTACCCAGTAACCTATATGCTTGCCTGCTCACCCAACTACCTCCCTAACCTACCTATCTAGGAGATACAGGGAGGCTGTCATTTTTTTTGGTTTGTGGGTGTACACACAAACCGCACATAGCACAGATGTACAGCACTAGTTTTAGGCAGGAGGATGGCACGGGGGACTGAATCTGACCAGGCAAGCATTATTTTTGTTTTTCCAACACTATGGTACAAAAGTACCTTTAAAACCGCATAAATCTACTAGTCATCTACAATTAAAAGGCACTGGTGTGCCCTCACCTGGAATATGCCGTCCAGTTCTGGGCACCCATTCATAGAACGGATGCTGTGACTATGGAAAGGATGCCCTGACTGTGGAGGTGCAGAGGAGATCCACCAAACTGATCAGAGGAATGAAAGATCTTAGTAATATGGAAAGAATACGGGAATTAAATCTATTTGGTCTTGAGAAAAGACGACTGAGGGGGGACATGATTAACTTGTATAAATATATAAATGGGCAATACAAAAAATATGGGGAAACACTATTTCAGGTAAAATCCTCTCTAAAGACAAGGGGACACTCCCTGCGACTGGAAAAAAGAAATTCAGTCTCCGGAGGCAACAGTCATTCTTTACCATAAGAACTATAAATCTGTGAAATAGCCTCCCCCAGAAGCTTGTTACAGCATCAACCGGTGACAGCTTCAAAAAAGGATTAGATGCTTATTTAGAAGAAAATAACATTAACAGTTACTATTTGCGGTTATTAGTAAAAAAAATCCCCCTACCCCAACACCCTTGGTTGAACTTGATGGACATATGTCTTATTTCAACCGTATTAACTATTAACTATGAAAATAGTCTTGTGCTGGAGTGAAAAACAACCTGTGTCACCACAGTGCTTTACAGATAGAAAACTAAAGATCCTAGGTAGAGCTAGATTTTAACACACCGCGGGAATAAAAGTTCTTATAAATACAAATATACCGTATTTTTCACCCTATAGGACGCACTTGCCCATAACACGCACCTAGCATTTGGAGGCGGAAAATAAGAAAAACAAATATTTTAAACCAAATGTGCTAAAACACACCATTACAGACAGTCTGGCATGCCCCCTCCCATAGACAGTGTGGCATGCCTCCATCCCATTCCCCCTCCTATTCCCATAGGCCGTGTGGGATGCCCCCATTCCATAGGTAGTGTGGCATTCCCCCCTCCCATTCCCCATATAGGCAGTGTGGGATTCCCCCCCATCCCATTCCCCATATAGTCAGTGTGGCATTCCCCCCATACCATTCCCCATATAGGCAGTGTGGCATTTCCCCCCTCCCTTCCTCATATAGTCAGTGTGGCATTCGTCCCCTCCCATTCCCAATATAGGCAGTGTGGCTTCCCCCCATCCCATTCCCCCATATAAGCAGTGTGGCATCCCTCCTCCCATTCCCCCATATAAGCAGTGTGGCATCCCTCCTCCCATTCCCCCATATAAGCAGTGTGGCATCCCTCCTCCCATTCCCCCATATAAGCAGTGTGGCATCCCCCTCCCATTCCCCCATATAAGCAGTGTGGCATTCCCCTCCCATTCCCCCATATAAGCAGTGTGGCATCCCCCCTCCCATTCCTCCATATAAGCAGTGTGGCATCCCCCCTCCCATTCCCCCATATAAGCAGTGTGGCATCCCCCCTCCCATTCCCCTATATAAGCAATGTGGCACTCCCCCTCCCATTCCCCCATATAAGCAGTGTGGCATCCCCCCTCCGATTCCCTCATATAAGCAGTGTGGCATCCTCCCTCCCATTCCCCCATATAAGCAGTGTGGCATCCCCCCTCCCATTCCCCTATATAAGCAGTGTGGCATCCCCCCTCCGATTCCCCCATGTAAGCAATGCGGCACTCCTCCTCCCATTCCCCTATATAAGCAATGTGGCACTCCCCCTCCCATTCCCCCATATAAGCAGTGTGGCATCCCCCCTCCGATTCCCTTATATAAGCAGTGTGGCATCCCCCCTCCCATTCCCCCATATAAGCAGTGTGGCATTTCCCCTCCGATTCCCCCATATAAGTAGTGGGGCATCCCCCCTCCCATTCCCCCATATAAGCAGTGTGGCATCCCCCCTCCCATTCCCCCATATGGGCAGTGTGGCATCCCCTCTCCCATTCCCCCATATAAGCAGTGTGGCATCCCCCTCCCATTCCCCCATATAGGCCGTGTGGCATCCCCCCTCCCATTCCCCCATATAAGCAGTGTGGCATCCCCCCATATAAGCAGTGTGGCATCCCCCCTCCCATTCCCCCATATAAGCAGTGTGACATCCCCCTCCCATTCCCCCATATAAGCAGTGTGGCATTTCCCCCTCCCATTCCCCCATATAGGCAGTGTGGCATCCCCCTCCCATTCCCCCATATAAGCAGTGTGGCATTTCCCCCTCCGATTCCCCCATATAAGCAGTGGGGCATCCCCCCTCCCATTCCCCCATATAAGCAGTGTGGCATCCCCCCTCCCATTCCTCCATATAAGCAGTGTGGCATCCCCCCTCCCATTCCCCCATATAAGCAGTGTGGCATCCCCCCTCCCATTCCCCTATATAAGCAATGTGGCACTCCCCCTCCCATTCCCCCATATAAGCAGTGTGGCATCCCCCCTCCGATTCCCTCATATAAGCAGTGTGGCATCCTCCCTCCCATTCCCCCATATAAGCAGTGTGGCATCCCCCCTCCCATTCCCCTATATAAGCAGTGTGGCATCCCCCCTCCGATTCCCCCATATAAGCAGTGGGGCCTTCCCCCCCCATTCCCCCATGTAAGCAATGCGGCACTCCTCCTCCCATTCCCCTATATAAGCAATGTGGCACTCCCCCTCCCATTCCCCCATATAAGCAGTGTGGCATCCCCCCTCCGATTCCCTTATATAAGCAGTGTGGCATCCCCCCTCCCATTCCCCCATATAAGCAGTGTGGCATTTCCCCTCCGATTCCCCCATATAAGTAGTGGGGCATCCCCCCTCCCATTCCCCCATATAAGCAGTGTGGCATCCCCCCTCCCATTCCCCCATATGGGCAGTGTGGCATCCCCGCTCCCATTCCCCCATATAAGCAGTGTGGCATCCCCCTCCCATTCCCCCATATAGGCCGTGTGGCATCCCCCCTCCCATTCCCCCATATAAGCAGTGTGGCATCCCCCCATATAAGCAGTGTGGCATCCCCCCTCCCATTCCCCCATATAAGCAGTGTGACATCCCCCTCCCATTCCCCCATATAAGCAGTGTGGCATTTCCCCCTCCCATTCCCCCATATAGGCAGTGTGGCATCCCCCTCCCATTCCCCCATATAAGCAGTGTGGCATTTCCCCCTCCGATTCCCCCATATAAGCAGTGGGGCATCCCCCCTCCCATTCCCCCATATAAGCAGTGTGGCATCCCCCCTCCCATTCCCCCATATGGGCAGTGTGGCATCCCCCTTCCCATTCCCCCATATAAGCAGTGTGGCATCCCCCCTCCCATTCCCCCATATAAGCAGTGTGGCATCCCCCTCCCATTCCCCTATATAAGCAATGTGGCATTCCCCTCCCATTCCCCCATATAAGCAGTGTGGCATCCCGCCTCCCATTCCCCCATATAAGCAGAGTGGCAATCCCCCTCCCATTCCCCCATATAAGCAGTGCGGCATCCCCCCTCCCATTCCCCCATATAAGCAGTGTGGCATCCCCGCTCCCATTCCCCCATATAAGCAGTGTGACATTCCCCCTCCCATTCCCCTATATAAGCAGTGTGGCATTCTCCTCCCATTCCCCCATATAAGCAGTGTGGCATCCCTCCTCCCATTCCCCCATATAAGCAGTGTGGCATCCCCCCTCCCATTCCCCCATATAAGCAGTGTGGCATCCCTCCTCCCATTCCCCCATATAAGCAGTGTGGCAAACCCCCTCCCATTCCCCTATATAAGCAGTGTGGCATTCCCCTCCCATTCCCCCATATAAGCAGTGTGGCATCCCCCCTCCCATCCCCCCATATAAGCAATGTGGCATTCCCCTCCCATTCCCCCATATAAGCAGTGTGGCATCCCCCCTCCCATTCCCCCATATAAGCAGTGTGGCATCCCTCCTCCCATTCCCCCATATAAGCAGTGTGGCAAACCCCCTCCCATTCCCCTATATAAGCAGTGTGGCATTCCCTCCTCCCATTCCCCCATATAAGCAGTCCGGCATCCCCCCTCCCATTCCCCCATATAAGCAGTGTGGCATTCCCCTCCCATTCCCCCATATAAGCAGTGTGGCATCCCCGCTCCCATTCCCCCATATAAGCAGTGTGACATTCCCCCTCCCATTCCCCTATATAAGCAGTGTGGCATTCTCCTCCCATTCCCCCATATAAGCAGTGTGGCATTCCCTCCTCCCATTCCCCCATATAAGCAGTGCGGCATCCCCCCTCCCATTCCCCCATATAAGCAGTGTGGCATCCCCGCTCCCATTCCCCCATATAAGCAGTGTGGCATCCCCGCTCCCATTCCCCCATTTAAGCAGTGTGACATTCCCCCTCCCATTCCCCTATATAAGCAGTGTGGCATTCTCCTCCCATTCCCCCATATAAGCAGTGTGGCATCCCCCCTCCCATTCCCCCATATAAGCAGTGTGGCATCCCCCCTCCCATTCCCCCATATAAGCAGTGTGGCATCCCTCCTCCCATTCCCCCATATAAGCAGTGTGGCATCCCCCCTCCCATTCCCCCATATAAGCAGTGCGGCATCCCCCCTCCCTTTCCCCCATATAAGCAGGGTGTCCTTCCCCTCCCATTCCCCCGTATAAGCAGTGTGGCATCCCTCCTCCCATTCCTCCATATAAGCAGTGTGGCATCCCCCCTCCCATTCCCCCATATAAGCAGTGTGGCATCCCCCCTCCCATTCCCCCATATAAGCAGTGTGGCATCCCCCCTCCCATTCCCCCATATAAGCAGTGTGGCATTCCCCCATATAAGCAGTGTGGCATCCCCCCTCCCATTCCCCCATATAAGCAATGTGGCATCTCCCCTCCCATTCCCCATATAAGCAGTGTGCTATTCCCCCATATAAGCAGTTTGGCCTTCCCCTCCCATTCCCCCATACAAGCAGTGTGGCATCCCCCCTCCCATTCCCCCATATAAGCAGTGTGGCATTCCCCTCCCATTCCCCCATATAAGCAGTGTGGCATCCCCGCTCCCATTCCCCCATATAAGCAGTGTGACATTCCCCCTCCCATTCCCCTATATAAGCAGTGTGGCATTCTCCTCCCATTCCCCCATATAAGCAGTGTGGCATTCCCTCCTCCCATTCCCCCATATAAGCAGTGCGGCATCCCCCCTCCCATTCCCCCATATAAGCAGTGTGGCATCCCTCCTCCCATTCCCCCATATAAGCAGTGTGGCATCCCCGCTCCCATTCCCCCATATAAGCAGTGTGGCATCCCCGCTCCCATTCCCCCATTTAAGCAGTGTGACATTCCCCCTCCCATTCCCCTATATAAGCAGTGTGGCATTCTCCTCCCATTCCCCCATATAAGCAGTGTGGCATCCCCCCTCCCATTCCCCCATATAAGCAGTGTGGCATCCCCCCTCCCATTCCCCCATATAAGCAGTGTGGCATCCCTCCTCCCATTCCCCCATATAAGCAGTGTGGCATCCCCCCTCCCATTCCCCCATATAAGCAGTGCGGCATCCCCCCTCCCTTTCCCCCATATAAGCAGGGTGTCCTTCCCCTCCCATTCCCCCGTATAAGCAGTGTGGCATCCCTCCTCCCATTCCTCCATATAAGCAGTGTGGCATCCCCCCTCCCATTCCCCCATATAAGCAGTGTGGCATCCCCCCTCCCATTCCCCCATATAAGCAGTGTGGCATCCCCCCTCCCATTCCCCCATATAAGCAGTGTGGCATTCCCCCATATAAGCAGTGTGGCATCCCCCCTCCCATTCCCCCATATAAGCAATGTGGCATTTCCCCCTCCCATTCCCCCATATAAGCAATGTGGCATCCCCCCTCCCATTCCCCCTTATAAGCAGTGTGGCATCCCCCTCCCATTCCCCCCATATAAGCAATGTGGCATCCCCCCTCCCATTTCCCCATATAAGCAATGTGGCATCCCCCCTCCCATTCCCCCTTATAAGCAGTGTGGCATCCCCCCTCCCATTCCCCCATATAAGCAATGTGGCATTCCCCCTCCCATTCCCCCTTATAAGCAGTGTGGCATCCCCCCTCCCATTCCCCCATATAAGCAGTGTGGCATCCCCCTCCCATTCCCCCCATATAAGCAATGTGGCATCCCCCCTCCCATTCCCCCTTATAAGCAGTGTGGCATCCCCCCTCCCATTCCCCCATATAAGCAGTGTGGCATCCCCCTCCCATTCCCCCCATATAAGCAATGTGGCATTTCCCCCTCCCATTCCCCCATATAAGCAGTGTGGCATTTCCCCCTCCCATTCCCCCATATAAGCAGTGTGGCATTCTCCTCCCATTCCCCCATATAAGCAGTGTGGCATCCCCCCTCCCATTCCCCCATATATGCAGTGTGGCATCCCCCCTCCCATTCCCCCATATAAGCAGTGTGGCATTCCCCTCCCATTCCCCCATATAAGCAGTGTGGCATCCCCCCTCCCATTCCCCTATATAAGCAATGTGGCATTCCCCTCCCATTCCCCCATATAAGCAGTGTGGCATCCCCCCTCCCATTCCCCTATATAAGCAGTGTGGCATTCCCCTCCCTTTCCCCCATATAAGCAATGTGGCATCCCCCCTACCATTCCCCCATATAAGCAATGTGGCATTCCCCTCCCATTCCCCCATATAAGCAGTGTGGCATCCCCCCTCCCATTCCCCCATATAAGCAATGTGGCATCCCCCCTCCCATTCCCCCATATAAGCAATGTGGCATTCCCCTCCCATTCCCCCATATAAGCAGTGTGCACCCCCCTCCCATTCGCCCTTAAAAGCAGTGTGGCATCCCCCCTCCCATTCCCCCATATAGGCCGTGTGGCATCCCCCCTCCCATTCCCCCATATAAGCAGTGTGGCATCCCCCCATATAAGCAGTGTGGCATCCCCCCTCCCATCCCCCCATATAAGCAGTGTGGCATCCCCCCTCCCATTCCCCCATATAAGCAGTGTGACATCCCCCCTCCCATTCCCCCATATAGGCAGTGTGGCATCCCCCCTCCCATTCCCCCATATAAGCAGTGTGGCATTTCCCCCTCCGATTCCCCCATATAAGCAGTGTGACATCCCCCCTCCCATTCCCCCATATAGGCAGTTTGGCATCCCCCCTCCCATTCCCCCATATAAGCAGTGTGGCATTTCCCCCTCCCATCCCCCCATATAAGCAGTGTGGCATCCCGCCTCCCATTCCCCCATATAAGCAGAGTGGCAATCCCCCTCCCATTCCCCCATATAAGCAGTGCGGCATCCCCCCTCCCATTCCCCCATATAAGCAGTGTGGCATCCCCCCTCCCATTCCCCCATATAAGCAGTGTGGCATCCACCCTCCCATTCCCCCATATGGGCAGTGTGGCATCCCCCTTCCCATTCCCCCATATAAGCAGTGTGGCAACCCCCCTCCCATACCCCCATATAAGCAGTGTGGCATCCCCCCTCCCATTCACCCATATAGGCCGTGTGGCATCCCCCCTCCCATTCCCCCATATAAGCAGTGTGGCATCCCCCCTCCCATTCCCCCATATAAGCAGTGTGGCATCCCCCCTCCCATTCCCCCATACAAGCAGTGTGACATCCCTCCTCCCATTCCCCCATATAAACAGTGTGGCATCCCCCCTCCCATTCCCCTATATAAGCAGTGTGGCATTCCCCCTTCCATTCCCCCATATAAGCAGTGTGGCATCCCCCCTCCCATTCCCCCATATAAGCAGTGTGGCATCCCCCCTCCCATTCCCCCATATAAGCAGTGTGGCATCCCCCCTCCCATTCCCCCATATAAGCAGTGTGGCATCCCCCCTCCCATTCCCCCATATAGGCCGTGTGGCATCCCCCCTCCCATTCCCCCATATAAGCAGTGTGGCATCCCCCCTCCCATTCCCCCATATAAGCAGTGTGGCATCCCCCCTCCCATTCCCCCATATAAGCAGTGTGGCATCCCCCCTCCCATTCCCCCATATAGGCCATGTGGCATCCCCCCTCCCATTCCCCCATACAAGCAGTGTGGCATCCCTCCTCCCATTCCCCCATATAAGCAGTGTGGCATCCCCCTCCCATACCCCCATATAAGCAGTGTGGCATCCCCCCCTCCCATTCCCCCATATAAGCAATGTGGCATCCCCCTCCCATTCCCCCATATAAGCAGTGTGGCATTCCCCTCCCATTCCCCCATATAAGCAATGTGGCATCCCCCCTCCCATTCCCCCATATAAGCAGTGTGGCATTCCCCTCCCATTCCCCCATATAAGCAGTGTGGCATCCCCCCTCCCATTTCCCCATATAAGCAATGTGGCATCCCCCCTCCCATTCCCCCTTATAAGCAGTGTGGCATCCCCCCTCCCATTCCCCCATATATGCAGTGTGGCATTTCCCCCTCCCATTCCCCCATATAAGCAATGTGGCATTCCCCTCCCTTTCCCCCATATAAGCAGTGTGGCATCCCCCTTCCCATTCCCCCATATAAGCAGTGTGGCATCCCCCCTCCCATTCCCCCATATATGCAGTGTGGCATTTCCCCCTCCCATTCCCCCATATAAGCAATGTGGCATTCCCCTCCCTTTCCCCCATATAAGCAGTGTGGCATCCCCCTTCCCATTCCCCCATATAAGCAGTGTGGCATCCCTCCTCCCATTCCCCCATATAAGCAGTGTGGCATTCCCCTCCCATTCCCCCATATAAGCAGTGTGGCATTCCCCCTCCCATTCCCCTATATAAGCAATGTGGCATTCCCCTCCCATTCCCCCATATAAGCAGTGTGGCATCCCCCCTCCCATTCCCCTATATAAGCAGTGTGGCATTCCCCTCCCTTTCCCCCATATAAGCAATGTGGCATCCCCCCTACCATTCCCCCATATAAGCAATGTGGCATTCCCCTCCCATTCCCCCATATAAGCAGTGTGGCATCCCCCCTCCCATTCCCCCATATAAGCAATGTGGCATCCCCCCTCCCATTCCCCCATATAAGCAATGTGGCATTCCCCTCCCATTCCCCCATATAAGCAGTGTGCACCCCCCTCCCATTCGCCCTTAAAAGCAGTGTGGCATCCCCCCTCCCATTCCCCCATATAGGCCGTGTGGCATCCCCCCTCCCATTCCCCCATATAAGCAGTGTGGCATCCCCCCATATAAGCAGTGTGGCATCCCCCCTCCCATCCCCCCATTTAAGCAGTGTGGCATCCCCCCTCCCATTCCCCCATATAAGCAGTGTGACATCCCCCATCCCATTCCCCCATATAGGCAGTGTGGCATCCCCCCTCCCATTCCGCCATATAAGCAGTGTGGCATTTCCCCCTCCGATTCCCCCATATAAGCAGTGGGGCATCCCCCCTCCCATTCCCCCATATAAGCAGTGTGGCATCCCCCCTCCCATTCCCCCATATGGGCAGTGTGGCATCCCCCTTCCCATTCCCCCATATAAGCAGTGTGGCATCCCCCCTCCCATTCCCCCATATAAGCAGTGTGGCATCCCCCTCCCATTCCCCCATATAAGCAGTGTGGCATCCCCCTCCCATTCCCCCATATAAGCAGAGTGGCAATCCCCCTCCCATTCCCCCATATAAGCAGTGCGGCATCCCCCCTCCCATTCCCCCATATAAGCAGTGTGGCATCCCCCCTCCCGTTCCCCCATATAAGCAGTGTGGCATCCCCGCTCCCATTCCCCATATAAGCAGTGTGACATTCCCCCTCCCATTCCCCTATATAAGCAGTGTGGCATTCTCCTCCCATTCCCCCATATAAGCAGTGTGGCATCCCCCCTCCCATTCCCCCATATAAGCAGTGTGGCATCCCCCCTCCCATTCCCCCATATAAGCAGTGTGGCATCCCTCCTCCCATTCCCCCATATAAGCAGTGTGGCAAACCCCCTCCCATTCCCCTATATAAGCAGTGTGGCATTCCCCTCCCATTCCCCCATATAAGCAGTGTGGCATCCCCCCTCCCATCCCCCCATATAAGCAATGTGGCATTCCCCTCCCATTCCCCCATATAAGCAGTGTGGCATTCCCCTCCCATTCCCCCATATAAGCAGTGTGACATTCCCCCTCCCATTCCCCCATATAAGCAGTGTGGCATCCCCCCTCCCATTCCCCCATATAAGCAGTGTGGCATTCTCCTCCCATTCCCCCTATATAAGCAGTGTGGCATCCCCGCTCCCATTCCCCCATATAAGCAGTGTGACATTCCCCCTCCCATTCCCCTATATAAGCAGTGTGGCATTCTCCTCCCATTCCCCCATATAAGCAGTGTGGCATCCCCCCTCCCCTTCCCCCATATAAGCAGTGCGGCATCCCCCCTCCCATTCCCCCATATAAGCAGTGCGGCATCCCCCCTCCCTTTCCCCCATATAAGCAGGGTGTCCTTCCCCTCCCATTCCCCCGTATAAGCAGTGTGGCATCCCTCCTCCCATTCCCCCATATAAGCAGTGTGGCTTCCCATTCCCCCATATAAGCAGTGTGGCATCCCCCCTCCCATTCCCCCATATAAGCAGTGTGGCACCCCCCCTCCCATTTCCCCATATAAGCAGTGTGGCATTCCCCCATATAAGCAGTGTGGCATCCCCCCTCCCATTCCCCCATATAGGCCGTGTGGCATCCCCCCTACCATTCCCCCATATAAGCAATGTGGCATCTCCCCTCCCATTCCCCCATATAAGCAGTGTGCTATTCCCCCATATAAGCAGTGTGGCCTTCCCCTCCCATTCCCCCATATAAGCAGTGTGGCATCCCCCCTCCCATTCCCCCATATGGGCAGTGTGGCATCCCCCTTCCCATTCCCCCATATAAGCAGTGTGGCAACCCCCCTCCCATACCCCCATATAAGCAGTGTGGCATCCCCCCTCCCATTCACCCATATAGGCCGTGTGGCATCCCCCCTCCCATTCCCCCATATAAGCAGTGTGGCATCCCCCCTCCCATTCCCCCATATAAGCAGTGTGGCATCCCCCCTCCCATTCCCCCATACAAGCAGTGTGACATCCCTCCTCCCATTCCCCCATATAAACAGTGTTGCATCCCCCCTCCCATTCCGCTATATAAGCAGTGTGGCATTCCCCCTTCCATTCCCCCATATAAGCAGTGTGGCATCCCCCCTCCCATTCCCCCATATAGGCCGTGTGGCATCCCCCCTCCCATTCCCCCATATAAGCAGTGTGGCATCCCCCCTCACATTCCCCCATATAAGCAGTGTGGCATCCCCCCTCCCATTCCCCCATATAGGCCGTGTGGCATCCCCCCTCCCATTCCCCCATATAAGCAGTGTGGCATCCCCCCTCCCATTCCCCCATATAAGCAGTGTGGCATCCCCCTCCCATACCCCCATATAAGCAGTGTGGCATCCCCCCTCCCATTCCCCCATATAAGCAATGTGGCATTCCCCTCCCATTCCCCCATATAAGCAGTGTAGCATCCCCCCTCCCATTCCCCCATATAAGCAATGTGGCATCCCCCCTCCCATTCCCCCATATAAGCAGTGTGGCATTCCCCTCCCATTCCCCCATATAAGCAGTGTGGCATCCCCCCTCCCATTTCCCCATATAAGCAATGTGGCATCCCCCCTCCCATTCCCCCTTATAAGCAGTGTGGCATCCCCCCTCCCATTCCCCCATATAAGCAGTGTGGCATTTCCCCCTCCCATTCCCCCATATAAGCAGTGTGGCATCCCCCCTCCCATTCCCCCATATAAGCAGTGTGGCATCCCCCCTCCCATTCCCCCATATAAGCAGTGTGGCATTCCCCTCCCATTCCCCCATATAAGCAGTGTGGCATCCCCCTTCCCATTCCCCTATATAAGCAATGTGGCATTCCCCTCCCATTCCCCCATATAAGCAGTGTGGCATCCCCCCTCCCATTCCCCTATATAAGCAGTGTGGCATTCCCCTCCCATTCCCCCATATAAGCAATGTGGCATCCCCCCTCCCATTCCCCCATATAAGCAATGTGGCATTCCCCTCCCATTCCCCCATATAAGCAGTGTGGCATCCCCCCTCCCATTCCCCCATATAAGCAATGTGGCATCCCCCCTCCCATTCCCCCATATAAGCAATGTGGCATTCCCCTCCCATTCCCCCATATAAGCAGTGTGCACCCCCCTCCCATTCACCCTTAAAAGCAGTGTGGCATCCCCCCTCCCATTCCCCCATTTGGCCGTGTGGCATCCCCCCTCCCATTCCCCCATATAAGCAGTGTGACATCCCCCTTCCCATTCCCCCATATAAGCAGTGTGGCATCCCCCCTCCCATTCCCCCATATAGGCCGTGTGGCATCCCCCCTCCCATTCCCCCATATAAGCAGTGTGGCATCCCCCCTCCCATTCCCCCATATAAGCAGTGTGGCATCCCCCCTCCCATTCCCCCATATAGGCCGTGTGGCATCCCCCCTCCCATTCCCCCATACAAGCAGTGTGGCATCCCTCCTCCCATTCCCCCATATAAGCAGTGTGGCATCCCCCTCCCATTCCCCCATATAAGCAGTGTGGCATTCCCCTCCCATTCCCCCATATAAGCAATGTGGCATTCCCCTCCCTTTCCCCCATAGAAGCAGTGTGGCATCCCCCCTCCCATTCCCCCATATAAGCAGTGTGGCATCCCCCCTCCCATTCCCCCATATAAGCAGTGTGGCATTCCCCCTCCCATTCCCCCATATAAGCAGTGTGGCATCCCCCCTCCCATTCCCCTATATAAGCAGTGTGGCATCCCCCTCCCTTTCCCCCATATAAGCAATGTGGCATTCCCCTCCCATTCCCCCATATAAGCAGTGTGGCATACCCCCTCCCATTCCCCCATATAAGCAATGTGGCATCCCCCACCCATTCCCCCATATAAGCAATGTGGCATTCCCCTCCCATTCCCCCATATAAGCAGTGTGCACCCCCCTCCCATTCGCCCTTAAAAGCTATGTGCCATCCCCCCTCCCATTCCCCCATATAAGCAGTGTGGCATTCCCCTCCCATTCCCCCATATAAGCAGTGTGGCATTTCCCCCTCTGATTCCCCCATATAAGCAGTGTGGCATCCCCCTCCCATACCCCCATATAAGCAGTGTGGCATCCCCCCTCTCATTCCCCCATATAAGCAATGTGGCATTCCCCTCCCATTCCCCCATATAAGCAGTGTGGCATCCCCCCCTCCCATTCCCCTATATAAGCAGTGTGGCATTCCCTTCCCATTCCCCCACATAAGCAATGTGGCATTCCCCTCCCATTCCCCCATATAAGCAATGTGGCATTCCCCTCCCATTCCCCCATATAAGCAGTGTGGCATCCCCCCTCCCATTCCCCCATATAAGCAGTGTGGCATCCCCCCTCCCATCCCCCCATATAAGCAGTGTGGCATTTCCCCCTCCGATTCCCCCATATAAGCAGTGTGGCATTCCCCTCCCATTCCCCCATATAAGCATTGTGGCATCCCCCCTCCCTTCCCCCCATATAAGCAGTGTGGCATTCCCCCTACCATTCCCCCATATAAGCAGTGTGGCATTTCCCCCTCCGATTCCCCCATATAAGCAGTGTGGCATTTCCCCCTCCCATTCCCCCATATAAGCAATGTGGCATCCCCCCTCCCATTCCCCCATATAAGCAGTGTGGCTTTTCCCCCTCCGATTCCCCAAAGGCAGTGTGGCATCCCCCCTCCCATTCCCCCATATAAGCAGTGTGCACCCCCCTCCCATTCCCCCTTACAAGCAATGTGCCATCCCCCCTCCCATTCCCCCATATTAGCAGTGTGGAATCCCCCTCCCTTTCCCCCATATAAGCAGAGTGCCATTCCCCTCCCATACCATCATATAAGCAGTGTGGCACCCCCCCTCCCATTCCCCCATATAAGCAGTGTGGCATTCCCCTCCCATTCCCCCATATAAGCGGTGTGGCATCTCCCCTCCCATTCCCCCATATAAGCAGTGTGGCATCCCCCTCCCTTTCCCCCATATAAGCAGTGTGGCATTTCCCCCTCCGATTCCCCCATATAAGCAGTGTGGCATCCCCCTCCCATACCCCCATATAAGCAGTGTGGCATCCCCCCTCCCATTCCCCCATATAAGCAGTGTGGCATTCCCCTCCCATTCCCCCATATAAGCAGTGCGGCATCCCCCCTCCCATTCCCCCATATAAGCAGTGTGGCATCCCCCTCCCTTTCCCCCATATAAGCAGTGTGGCATTTCCCCCTCCGATTCCCCCATATAAGCAGTGTGGCATCCCCCTCCCATACCCCCATATAAGCAGTGTGGCATCCCCCCTCCCATTCCCCCATATAAGCAATGTGGCATCCCCCCTCCCATTCCCCCATATAAGCAGTGTGGCATTTCCCTCCCATTCCCCCATATTAGCAGTGTGGCATCCCCCCTCCCTTCCCCCCATATAAGCAGTGTGACATTCCCCCTCCCATTCCCCCATATAAGCAGTGTGGCATTCCCCCTCCCATTCCCCCATATAAGCAGTGTGGCATTTCCCCCTCTGATTCCCCCATATAAGCAGTGTGGCATTCCCCTCCCATTACCCCATAGAAGCAGTGTGCACCCCCCTCCCATTCCCCCATATAAGCAGTGTGGCACCCCCCTCTCATTCCCCCATATAAGCAGTGTGGAATTCCCCCTCTGATTCCCCCATATAAGCAGTGTGGCATTCCCCTCCCATTCGCCCTTAAAAGCTATGTGCCATCCCCCTCCCATTCCCCCATATAAGCAGTGTGGCATTCCCCTCCCATTCCCCCATATAAGCAGTGTGGCATTCCCCCTCCCTTCCCCCCATGTAAGCAGTGTGGCATTACCCTCCCATTCCCCCATATAAGCAGTGTTGCATCCCCCCTCCCATTCCCCCATATAAGCAGTGTGGCATTTCCCCCTCTGATTCCCCCATATAAGCAGTGGGGCATTCCCCTCCCATTCCCCCATATAAGCAGTGTGTACCCCCCTCCCATTCCCCCATATAAGCAATGCGGCATCCCCCCTCCCATTCCCCCATATAAGCAGTGTGCACCCCCCTCCCATTCCCCCTTAAAAGCAATGTGCCATCCCCCCTCCCATTCCCCCATATAAGCAGTGTGGCATCTCCCCTCCCATTCCCCCATATAAGCAGTGTGGCATCTCCCCTCCCATTCCCCCATATAAGCAGTGTGGCATCTCCCCTCCCATTCCCCCATATAAGCAGTGTGGCATTCCCCCTTCGATTCCCCCATATAAGCGGTGTGGTATCCCCCCTCCTATTCCCCCATATAAGCAGTGTGGCATCTCCCCTCCCATTCCCCCATATAAGCAGAGTGGCATTCCCCTCCCATTCCCCCATATAAGCAGAAGTAAGAAAAAAAGTAAAACTCACAGCTCCGGCCGGCTCAGTGAATCGGGTGGGCGTGGCCTGCACCGTGTTGGCATCGGTGCAGGCCACACTCACCCGATTCATGGAGCTGGCAAGTAGGAAGCCGCGACGGGCTCTGTCTCCATCCCCCCTGCTTCTATCGGTGTCTTTTCCGGCAGCGACAACCACTGCAGGGACAGAAACAGCGCCTGACGCTTCTCCACCTGCTGCCGGAAAAGACAGCGATAGCAGCGGTGGGCCGGGAACGGAGCTTTTTCTGGCCTCCCGCAGTGTTCGCCCTGATAAGACGCATGGACATTCCCCCATACCACCACTTTTGGGGACAAATAAGTGTGTCTTATAGGGCGAGAAATACAGTAATACTTCTTTGCTTTTTCAGCCAAGTGCTTAAAAACTTTTTGTGCAAGTGCTGGGACCAATCACCATACACTAAATGCACGTATCAGATTTCCCAATATCAGTGCTCTCATCACATGCGCTCCACTTTGGCTCCTCTTTAGTGTAAGATATTTGCCAATCCGGGCTTCTTAAAAACTCATCAGCATTATCACGTAAATTTCGGTATACATAACTGGTATTATAAAATGTAATTTAGCTTCTCTTCAGTGTAAAATCAGCCACTCTTCACAAGAACTTTTCAACATCAATTATTTCCAGATTTTAAAATTGCTCAATTCGGTATAACCCAAGAGGAAATAAAGAACCCAAAATAGCGTAATACTGTTAAAATCAACTAGGGGTGCAACCCCTTGTCCTTACAACTGCTCTTACCAAACTTAAAACTTCAAAACGCATAAAAAACAACTCTGTTTTAGCCTCAGCTGTGCAAGAGGCGCCTTCCCATATAAAACAATGCGACCAGGATGTCTCTCACCCATCCAGAACGCTACAGACAATGACGCCGACACGAGCGCCGCCGATTGGCGCCATTTCATGCTTAATGCTGGAGGTAGATACAGTATTCAAACCCGCTCCCACTAGGAACCGACACCGCATCTCTTGATAAAGGCTGTTAATCGGCCGAAACTTCAACCTTTTTTTTTGTGTCCACCTGGTATTACAGCCTGTTGCTCACCATTGTAAGTGTCTTGCTGCTCATCTTTTCTGTACTGCTTGATATTGGATGAATATGGGTTTGTTGCTATGTACAATTTATACTGCTACATCCCTTGCATAAACCTTGACTCAGTGATTTAGCCTGTATACCTATAACCTTTGGAGCAATATTCCCCATCACATGCTGGATACCATATCTTCACTGGCCTTATAGCGGTCTGCACCTTGTATATAGAGTATTGTTATATGTCTGTATATATTGTTGTATTTATCACCACTTCTGTTCTTTTGTGTATTTTTCACCAGCATTAAAAATCATCCTTTTTTGAATGCAAGTACGTTTCACAGGTGTTCAATTTTCCATTTACATATACATGTATTGTCCACAATGTGCATAGAGTAAGTGCACATGGAATCTTTGAACCCCTTGTTGACCTTCATATATATTTTTAATCTATTGATCTTTATGAAAGTGTGCTACTACCTTTAATTAACAGTGTATTTGTATTTGTTCTCCACTCAATAGGTTGTATAAGCACCTAAACTGTCTTGCTACAGACTGCAATGTCTTTTGACAACATCAACTCTCTGACCAGGCATCAAGCTGATACCCTGGCAGTCAGCCAGTCCGAGGTGGACAATATTATCGCTCAATTTTCCCGGGCAGATAGCCCATTGGTCAATGATAATTCTGCAATTAAAAAACAATTTGAATCCTAATCCCAAAAACTTGTGCAGTACCAACTTCATTCTGACACCCTTATCGAATATTTAAAGGCCAAGCGTATACCGAGAGGTCTACACTTACCCATTAAACCTACCTTTTGTCAGAATAACAAGGCCGATTGGCAACGTATACTAAACAAATGCAGCTTGGACCTCATAGCCCTCACAATTACGGGCATACAGTCTGAGCTTAATTCTATTAGAGATACTATTAATACACTTAAAAACCAACTGGAGTCCAAACTCCCCCTTAATACCTAAAAATCTTACCTTGAATCGTGTGACTTGAGTCTCACGCAATATAAACAGGACACCACACAATTTAAGCAACAACAACCCCAACCGACCACCAGCAGCCCAGGCCGCATACAACACTAGGAGCAAAGCCTCAGTTCCACAGTGATTAATATATCGGATCACGCGCTGTCTGCAATGGAAATCCAGGTATTGTCTAAGGGCCTTACATTTGTTCCTACTTCTATTGATGACCCTTTTGATCTCCAAATTAATCTACAAAGATTTTTTCGTAACCTTATAATCAAGTCCTTCTTTAGTTATCATCCCCCATCTATGACCAACACCAGTAGTAGTGACTCTCAAAAATGCAAACCTAAAAGCACATGGAGTCCACCTCCCACCTCTCATGCACTAGAGACCTACATCAATCTGGTACAAAGAGACATTAAGCGACTACACTGCCCTAATATGGGGAAGAACTCTAACTTTTCAATCAGAGAAAAGCAAGCTTTACGTTCTCTGAGTGAAAACCCTCATATTACTATAAAACTCGCAGACAAAGGGGGAGCGATCATGGTCATGAACAAGATAGACTACCAGGAAGAGATCCTTAGCCAACTTTGAGACACAAATGTATACACTTTGATCAACTATGATCCCACACAAGAGATTAAGAAAGATATTGACAATATAATCAGAATGGCTGTTGAGTCCTCCACGATTGACAACAAAACTGCAAAGTTCCTGACCACAGAGTTTCCTTTGAAACCGCTCTTTTATTGCCTTCCTCAGGTACATAAAAGACTTAACAAACCTCCAGGCAGACCTATAGTGGCCAATTCAGAATCTATTTTTCAAAACCCAGCGATCTTTATTGACCAATTACTCCAACCTATTGTAGTGACCACTCCATCATACATTCAGGATACCACAGATTTTCTTAACCACATCTCATCTATTGGCACGCTCACCAGTGACTGTATTTTGGTCACGATGGACGTGACTAGTCTTTATACATCCATACCTCATGCTGACGGCATCAATGTGATTCGCGAATTCCTTCATGACACCAATACTTCTACAGATCTACAGAATTTAGCCATTGAACTACTTACCACTATCCTTACAAAAAATGATTTCTCATTTGATGATAACTTCTACTTCCAAATCCAAGGCACCGCTATGGGGTCCAACATGGCCCCTAGCTATGCTAATCTATTCATGGCTAATTTTGAATCGAGATTTGTATACCCCACTGAATTCTATAAATCCAATATCCTCATATGGCTTCGCTTCAATGATAATGTATTCCTTATTTGGCAAGGCGACCCCACACATCTTCAAACATTCCATACTTACTTCAATCACTGTTTGCCTACCATCTAATTTTCCATAGAGCATAGTCTTGACTCTATACATTTCCTGGATATACAAATCACCAACAACCAAGGCACACTCATCACGGACATTTACAAAAAAACCACGGACAGAAACACCTTTTTGCAAGTCAGTAGCTGCCACCCACCCTCCTTAATCAGAGCCTTACCTTTTTCACAGTTTGTTCGCATTCATCGAATAACAGCTACAGATGATCTCTATGATGTTAGATCAGGAGAGCTCATTAATAATCTCTTGGAAAGAGTCTACGACCTTCCCACCCTTAAGGAGACACAGAACAGGGCCCGTGGTATGGACAGATCTGACTCGAGGTTTAAGCCCAAAAAAACAAACACACGTATACCACTTGTCTTGACCTTCTCTGATCTCTCGGTGCAGGCACAGCGTGTCGTCAAAAGACATTGGCACATTCTGGGTACTGATGAGAAGCTATTGGGACTCAGCAGAGAACCACCGCATATAAGAGGGCCAGAAATCTAAGATCCTCCCTTGTCCAGGCTGACTTTCACTCTCCTCGACCACAGGAAGCCAGAACTCGACGAACTTCAAACCTTTCAAGGTATGTACCCATGTGGCCATTGGGTACAGTGTGGCTTTACTTACAAAACTAGTTCATTTACCCATCCCAGTTCAGGCAAGCGCTACATGATACGCAGCTTTGCAAACTGTGCATCAAAGAATGTCATCTTCTTACTCAAGTGCCCCTGCGGCAAAGGCTACGTGGGTAAAACCAAAAGAGAAATAAGGCAAAGGGTGAGCGAGCACCGTTCCAACATTAGGAACGGCAAAATAGAATCTCCAGTAGCAAGACACTTTATGGAAGCTAGCCACTCTATAAGCCAGCTTTAGATTTATTTACCTAAAAGGCGTGGCAGCATTGAAAAGAAACTGCTGCAGCGGGAACTTTACTGGATCCACCAACTCAATACCTTGTTGGTATGAATGAGGAAATGGATTTCTCAGCCTTTTTCAGACAAACCCTTCCCTCAATGTATATAGGTACTGTTTATAATCTTTGATAGCATCACATTTTTTCTACTTACTTTTGGGATCATTGAGCGATAATGTGTATTTTTCCCTAGGCATGCTTATAACCATATGCATGCCCTGGTGTCTGTTTTTACTTTGCACTACTTGTTTTTTAATAACCATTTTATTTATTTTTCACTTTCTAGTACTGTTACATCTGCCTTCAGCATCCCTACAGCGTACCGCATATACTACAGCATGGCCGCGCTTCCTATATGTCTGCACGTCCTCAGCACTACTGACATCTATGTACAAGCATTTATTGGCTGCTGCACCGCTCCTAAAAGTCGCCGCCCTCCGACGTCACTATCTCCATGTTTGGCTGTCGCCGCCAACGGGCGCCGCCATTTTCTTGGTTGTTTTGCAGACTAGCGCTATTCCCGGATGTGGCGTCATGTCTAGCCCCGAGCGCCATTTCCGGCCTGCGACACCGAGGCTTGGTGTGGCCGGGACTGACATGGACATCCGCTGATGACGTCATCGGCCTGCGCCGACAAGAGTGCTGCCGATTGGCGCCATTTCATGCTTAATGCTTAATGCTTAATGCTGGAGGTAGATACAGTATTTAAACCCGCTCCTACTAGGAACCGACACCACATCTCTTGATAAAGGCTGTTAATCGGCCGAACCGTCAAGCTTTTTTTTTTCTTTTTTTTGTGTCCACCTGGTTATACAGCCTGTTGCTCATCATTGTAAGTGTCTTGCCGCTCATCCTTTCTGTACTGCTTGATATTGGATGAATATGGGCTTGTTGCTATGTACAATTTATACTGCTACTGCTATCTCTTGCATAAACCTTGACTCAGTGATTTAGCCTGTATACCTATAACCTTTGGAGCAATATTCCCCATCACATGCTGGATACCATATCTTCACTGGCCTTATAGCGGTTTTCACCTTGTATATAGAGTATTGTTATATATCTGTATATATTGTTGTATTTATCACCACTTCTGTTCTTTTGTGTATTTTTCACCAGCATTGAAAATCATCCTTTTTTGAATGCAAGTACGTTTCACGGGTGTTCGTTTTTTCATTTACATATACATGTATTGTCCGCGATGTGCATAGAGTGCACATGGAATCTTTGAACCCCTTGCTGACCTTCATATATATTTTTAATCTATTGATCTTTATGAAATTGTGCTACTACCTTTAATTAACAGTGTATTTGTATTTGTTCTCCCATAATTCCGCATTGTCACCCGGCCATGGCCGGCAGCTACACAGAGAGCACACAGAGTGGCATTCCCCCCACCTTGCACGCTCCTGCCCACCCATGTAAGGATGGGGCTGCGCACACACTCTTCAAGATGGGTTTGCCCATTGCCTGAGACTGAGATGAGACAGCTGGGGGGAATTGCACTGCATCCCGGACATTTTTTTTTTTTTAACCCCCCCATCCTGCTTCAGTGCCAGTGAAAGGAAGCCAGGGTGGGAGGTTATGAAGACGCTGGACATTTGCTTTAATGGGAAAAAAAATACTACTTCAGGGGCCTCCACCAGATTTTCTGCCCAGGGGCCTTCACCACACTTAATCCGGCTCTGGAGGTGCCCATTGTATTTTTAATGGGAGCCAGCCATACAGAGGACACGCTGGTCTGCCAGCCAAAACTCAGAAGTGCAGCTCCTGACTGCAGAAGTGACGCAGGAGGGGAAGTAAGGTTAGTGGATCTTCTAGTTATCCTTTGGATCTTCTGGCACTGGAGTATTCCTGTGGACTTTTCCTTTAAGGTAAATGCTTATAAAAGTCACTTGGGATGTGCCCTCACTTATAGTTAAAAGTAATAGGGGACATTTGTGGCCTAGAGGTAAGGAAGCGGCCTTATGACCAAGGGTTGCTGGTTTGATTCCCGGTCATAGGACATGACTGAAGTGCTCTTGAGCAAGGCACCTAACCCCCAACTGCTCTCCGGGCACTGTAATATGGGCAGCTCACTGCTTTGGGCATTTGTGTACACTCACATGCTACATGTATGAGTTAAATACAAAGGGAAAATTCCTATGAGTGCACAAGCATGCAATGACCATCTACGCCCCCAAAAAATAATTGAACGTACACATATTGTAATTTACACTACACCTATATGCAAATGAACTGTTGGACTTTAAGGAGCTGTATCGTGAAATTGTGTAGATGGACCATCGTTCAACATTACGATGAACTCCTTGTACTCTTCCCTATAATCTGAGTATTTATCCAGATGAAACCGTGGGGCCCTTAGTGCCAAAGCATGGGGGATAGATGAGTACAGGGAAAAAACATCCTCTGTGCAACACATCCCACCATCTGGCTAAGAAATGCTATTACGTTGGGTTATAACATAACATATTTGGTATCTCTGATGAACCCTGGGAGTCTGGCGACCAAAGGTTGTAACTGTAGATCAAGCCATTGTCCCAGGGGCTCATTTGGAGATCCAATACCTGACACAATGGGGCATTCCTTGAGGGGGAGATCCCCCTTGTGGATCTTGGGTAGATGGTGGAATATCAGGCACACAGGACTCCCAACCCTCAAGTACTCAGCCATCCCCCATCCATTCCTATCCCCTGAGCCCTGACCCATCCATCCATGTCCCCTCAGCTCTGCCCCATCCATCCATGTCCCCTCAGCTCTGCCCCATCCATCCATGCCCCCCAGCTCTGCCCCATCCATCCATGCCCCCCCCAGCTCAGCCCCATTCATCCCTGTCCCCTCTGCTCTGCCCCACAGCCCTGTCCCCTCAGTTCTGTCCCATCCGCCCCTCTACCCTCAGCTTTGCCCCATTCCCTTAGCTCTACGCCTCTCCATCCCTGTCCCATCCATCTATCCCTCCTCCTTTCAGCTCTGCCAGTCTATCCATCTTTCTTCCAGCTCTGCCCATCTACCCCCCCCCACACCAGATCTACCCAGCCATTCCTGTGCTTTTCATTTTGCCCACCCAGCCCTCTTCCTCCCAGCTATATCTCCATCCATCCATTCCAGCCCTTCCTGTTTTGTTCATTCCTCTTTCTCGGTACTCATGTGGGGCCAAACTATAAAACAGCTACAATAGGGGTTGGAGGGCAGGCAGCCCTTCTTAGTTTTGGCCATGGAATTCATAGACCCCTGACCTGCGACTCTCCACTGCAAAGGGGCCCACTGAGACCATGCCACCCGAGGGCCAACAAAACCTTTTTTTTTTAAATGTTCCCACTCTCGTATGAGTGTACGAGCGATTCTATGCATGCATCGCAAGCCTTCTGTAAAGTTACCGTCCGTTCGTATGCCAAAGTACGAGTATGAGAATGTCATTTTCCAGCATTAGTTTTCCGTTTTCTTTTCTCATGTTACAACGTCGGCTTTCGTTTTTGCCCTTTTTCCATCGTCTCCTCCCACAAATCCTTTACGTTTCCCATTAGATTCTGATTTCCTTTTTCAATAAATAATCGTCCAGACGAAAATCCTTACGATCTTGCGCCTGCGCACTACAAACTTAACTCATTAAATTGCTCGCCTACATATTTGGGTCACTCACTTCTGCTACAATGCACTGCAAAGGGGCCCACTGAGACCATGCTGCCCAAGGGCCCACATAAACCTGGAGCCGCCCTGACTGGAGGTATGGGGCAACCTCAGGTAAGCTGCTCCCAATGTATTCATTTCTGTGTATGTAACAAAGGGGTCTACTATAGATTACACAGAGCCGTTTCGTGGTGCAGCCAATGTGTGCCAACCAAGACCTCTGTGTTTAGCCAGATTATTATTATGAGACAGATTAAAGGACTGGTTGCTAGCTAACAGGCTTGCGTGCTGTGGCTCCATTAAAATTTGATGTTGGGGGCGTGGCTTGGTGATGGCCGAGTGAGGACGCAAAACCCTGAGCTCCGTCCAGTACCTTAAGGAAAAGCCCCTAGCAAGCATTTGAAGTGCCCTAAACAGCTCACTTACCTCATGTCTAAAAGACGAAGATCCAAAGTGGTGACCGGAGGGAGCAGGTCGGGCCACATCGCATCATTTTTCCAGCCTGGCGAGCGTGGAGCTGGAGGAGGAGAGAGCCGCAAGATGGAGGACGGCCCGTCGCAGAGCAGCATGGAGGCAGGAGGACGGCGATCGGGGGCCTCGCTGCCTCGCCCTGGACTCAGGACCCCCGGAGACGAGCACGGGGTCGGGGGAGACCCCCGCCATGCGGATGCCCCGGGGCTGGGCTTGGGGGGGGGGGGGGGGGAGAGCCCGCAGCAATGCAGCCGCGGGCGGGAAGCGCTCAGAGGATGGGGGCCGGCGGCAGGAGCAAGGCGCGTGGAGGATCCGACGGGGAGAGGGGGATTGGACACCCCCCCCTCTCCACAGCATCTGCGGTCTGAAGGCCAGGGAGGGGAGACGCTGCGGCCCCAGCCTTCCCCCGACCCTGCTGACAGAGATGGCCAGCCCACGGGGAACGAGCCGGGGGCGGGGACGCAGCGTGTGGAGGAGAGCAGCGGCGGGGCACTGCTGCCACCGCATCATCAGCCCTGCGGGGATCAAGTGCTGGGACCCGCACCCAGATCACCAGGCACGGCTTCGAGCCGGAGGAGCGACAGGAGCCCAGAGGAGGAAGAAGCTCCCCCTTAGCAGCAGATAGCTCCACAAGCCTCCCTGAACGATAAGGTGAGAGGGCACCAGTGGGCTTCCTGGTGGGGGCGCAAAAAAAACAGGCTGAATGGTGAGGCTCCCCACAAACATACCACCACATGCCTCATACAGAGAGAGGTCCCCACAACAGAGCCAGAGTGTTTCAACACAGGGGGAAAGGAACTAGCCCTGCACAATGGCCGGGAGATTCCTGGAGAAGGGAGACCTGAAGTGGGCAATGACAGATCCCCTCGATTGGCTGCTAACATGTGCTCACTACATGGTGGGGTAAGCAAAAGATCCAGCTCCCCAATAGCGCTATTGGCCTCCCCGTGCTGGCCGCCTGAATCCCCCCCACACAGCCCAGTTCTATATGGCCCTGGAGATGCAGGTATGATGGATCTTGATCAACATAGCATATCATCTTTACCCACTAGAAAAGATTTTGAAACCTTCATAAACAGAATGGAGTCCACTGGAGAGAGGTAGACGAAGTATCGAAACAGGTGCTGGAGGTGGGAACCAGGGCCACAGCAGTGGAACAGGTGTAGGACTCTGTCCAACAGTGTTTGTCCACTATAGAAAGAGCGCACACCGCTTTGGTGAGAGCCCATGAGGAGTCCACGCACCATATAGCTAATATTCTACTCCATCAAGACGACATGGAAAAAAGGGGAAGGAGGAATAATATACGCTATATATAGGGCTTCCTGAATCCCCGGAGAATGCCAATCTCTCAGAGATAGTGACCCAAATCTTCAATCTGGTTCTGGGCCGTCCATTGGAGGAGGCAATTGAATTAGATAGAGTTCACAGGGCTCCGGGCCCCAGAAACCCAGACCAACAGAGGCCCCGAGATATAATTTTTTAAATAAAATATACTATTATAAAATAAAGGAAGAAATCATGAGACTCGCCTGGGCCAAGAAAGGTATATCCTTTAAGGGGTCACAGATTATTTTGCTACCCGACCTGGCGCGGCGTACGCTAAAAATGAGGAGGATCTTGAAGCCACTCCTAGAAAGTGCGAAACAAGCTGGCGCCACCTACAGACGAGGTCATCCCTTCCATCTTGTCCTTCAGCTGCGGGGTCGAAGCTTTATACTCCGCTACTACTCGCAGCTTTCAGAGGCATTCGAGTTCCTGGGATCCCCAGGTATAGAGTTGGAAAATTGGCTTTCCCCTTCACTGGGCCCCATCCGGGTGCCGTTGGGCGGGGGCGGAGGGCGCGATCCGCTACCCAGAAGAAACAGGGGGGTTAGACCCAGACGGCGCCAATGACTGGCAGTGAAGCACGTTTTGTTCAAATGATCTGCAGTTGCACTAGTCAAGTTGAGCTTGCATACATGGTTCTTGACCCTCAATAATATTGCCTTTAGAAGACGACATGGTGATGTTTTTCTTTTTTGATGGTCCGACGCTGTGCCTTGGTCCTGTGGCTGGCCTGGCGTGGGGTTGGGGGGGCCGCGCCGCCTGGTCGGGCTGCGCCTGGAGCACCTGAATATGGGCTCCTCTGTGCTGGTCGGCTTGGTGGGGTGCCTCCTCCCACCCCTCGCGGGGGGCTGGTCATCCAGCTGTTGGCCGGGCGCGGTCAGCGGGCGGCTCATCTGTCGGGGAACCACCACAATTAACCGAGGATCGGGGCCTCACTGATGCTCTTAATGTTTCCAAAGTTTCTTATTGTTCACGCTGTTTAATCCACTTTTATTGATTCAAACTTAATTGTTTTACTTCTTTCATCTAGATGACAGAGTGCAGGAATGGCGGGCACAACGCCTCGTTGATGACGGGCTTCTCCCCGGGACTAGGCCTTCATGAGGTCTGGGCCTTGGGACAATCCCGTTCAGATCAGGTGAATACTGAGATCCTGCTGTTGTTTCATTGTTTTCAAAGGTTGCTAATGTTTATACTGATTTATCTGCCTGCTTTTACTGGTTCAAACTACTTTATGACTATTTCATTCATCTAGTGGACGAAGTGAAGGAATGATGGGCACAATGCCTTGGTGGCGACAGGCTTCTCCCCGGGACTGGGCCTTTGCGGGGTCTGGGCCTCCGGACAATCCCGCCCGGACCAGGTGGAAATAGAGTTCCCACTATTTCATTTTTTTGCAAAAATGTTTACTGTCTATACTGCTTTATCTACTTTAGCTGACAAGCATCATAACTACTTGGGCACTTAGCTGACAAAGTTTAGAAAGCATTAGTGTAATGTTTTGCTAGTAAAGGGCTTATCTCCTGGCCTAGGCTTCTATGAGGCCCGGGCCTCAAGATAACCTCTCATTTCCTGGACGGAGCACCTTATTTTGGCTGCCACTTTCCCCACTGTATATCCTCCTGAGCCCTCCCAATGGAGTTTGGGATAGGTCATTCAGAGGGAGCGCGTGAGAGCGCTTTCTGTTTCCTTGCTTGTTTCCTCTCCCTCTCGTCCCCAATTCTCAGATCCCCGTAGCCCCCCCTCTATTCCCCCCCCTTTTTTTTTTCTTCTTTCTTCTCTCCTCTTCATACACCCTTACCCTTCCCGTCCTTCCTGATATTCCTCTATACCCTGACGCTGTTGTATAGAACATGTCAAGTATAGCCATTTGCTCCTATAACATAAAGGGTCTGAATGTGCCAGAAAAAAGATCCAAAATCCTCTCTGAGCTCCATAAAAATAGGGTTAAAATAGCTCTACTTCAGGAAACCCACTTTAAAGAAGGTCACATACAGATAATTCGAGACCGCCACTTCACTTCATGGATACGCACCCCACATCCGGAAGCGAAGTAATAGGGGGTGTCCATAGCAATACATAGGTCCCTTCCCTATAAAATTTTGGACACCAGAATTGACCCTAAAGGTAGATTTATATTCTTAAAACTGACACTGTTCAATAAGACATACACTGTAGTGAACATTTACAGTCCCAATCAGGACTCCATCCACTATTGCTGTACCTTACTAAACAAGCTAGCTAGCTTTGCAGAAGGCATAATTGTATGCGGAGGAGTTCTTAATTTACCCCTCAACCCGCTGATTGACAACTCCTCTGGCAGATCAGGGATCTCATTGGCAGGGCTTAAAAAACTGAAGAAGCAATTACTAGACCTGCAATTCGTAGATGTTTGGCGGGCACTACACAAGAGGGATAAGGACTTCACTTTTTACTCCAACGCAAACAACTCATACAGCCGTATAAAGTACCTCCTACTAAGCCATCACGCCATGTCCTGGAACCCAGAAGCAAGCATAGGGAACATAGTTTGGTCAGACCATGCCCCAATCATTCTGCACCCGCACAGATGGGATTGGCGCTTGAACGACAATCTACTTAAAGACGAGGCCTGTGTAGCAGCAGTGCGGGAGAACATAGGACACTTCTTAGTAGACCATCACAGTGACGATACACCCCTCCCTGTACAGTGGGAAGCTCTTAAATGCGTAGTGAGAGGGATCTTTATTCAACATGGAACCAGGCTTAAAAAGGAGAGATCCTCCCTAATAGAAAAAGCTATTAGCGTCCGTATACAAGAGTCCGTATACTAGAGTCCGTATACAAACATTTACCCACTAACGAGACCTTGATTAATTTAGAAAACGCTAGAGATGATTTGAAAAGCCTGTATAAGCATTCCTGCGGCACAGGGATCGGTTAAAGGGGATGTACTATGAGCATGCCAACAAGCCAGGTAGGATGTTAGCGAAGTCACTACACCCTAGGACCTCTGCCACTTATATTCCTAGCATAAAAACACAAGGGAATGGCGAGACCTTTAACCCAAATGAGATAGCGAAGACTTTCAGGGATTACTATAATGCTCTCTACAACCTAACGAAACCGGCCCCATCCGGAGCACACTTGCCCCCCTTAGAAGCAGTTCAGGCATACATAGCTAGAACCCCTCTCCCTAGAATTCCTCAGGCAGACGTAGAGTCCCTTGAGGTTCCTTTCGGAACTCAGGAGGTAGCAAAGGCGATACTGAACACTCCGGTGGGTAAGAGTCCGGGACCCGACGGTTATACCCCAAGGTTCTACAAGACGCTTGGCACCCTGATAATCCCTTTTCTGACTAGGGTTTTCAATTCTGTGGGGCAGGACTCCCCCTTCCCAAGGCAGTCTTTGGCAGCTTCGATAGCTGTTATCCCTAAACCAGGGAAAGATCCTCTTGTATGTAGTAGTTACCACCCAATCTCTCTAATTAATGTGGACATAAAACTGTTCGCTAAAATAATAGCATCGCGCCTTCAACCACTCATCCCTGAACTTGTGCACCTGGACCAGGTAGGATTTGTCACGGGCAGAGAGGCACGGGATAACACGAAAAAACTATTTACACTGATCGCTTACGTGCAGTCCAAAGGGATCCCAGTGTGCCTTCTCTTGTGTGACGCAGAGAAGGCATTTGATAGAGTAAGCTGGGATTTCATGCGCACCTCTCTGCAACAAATTGGAATGGGACCATCCCTTCTGGGTAAGATTATGGCTCTTTATAAAAACCCCTCGGCCTTAGTGAGAACAAATGGTGTGATGTCCTTTTCTCATAGGTAATGGGACGTGTCAGGGATGCCCGTTGTCACCGCTTCTATATATCCTCACCATGGAGCATCTGGCGATAGCCATACGTACCAATCCGGAATAGAGATTGATAATAAGCAATACAAATTGTCTCTATATGCTTACGATGTATTGCTCCACTTAACCTCCCCTACTATCTCCTTTCCATCGGTAAAAGATTTTGAGCAATTTGGGGCGGTGAGCAACATTAAAATAAACTATGCAAAATCAGAGGCCCTCAATTTAACACTACCAACAGGAGAAGCAGACAAGCCTAAAAGTAACTTCTCCTTTAAATGGCAGTCGGATGCAATTAAATATCTAGGGGTCCAGATCCCAAAGGACTTAATTAAAATATACAAACTAAATTATGCAACCCTGATGAATAAGACAATTAGTGACCTAAAAAACTATGATAGAAAGTCCCTGTCCTGGTTCGGAAGAATAGGTGTATTAAAAATGGATGTATTGCCCCCTTTTTTGTATATCTTTCAAATGGCCCTATAGTCCCCCTCAACTGCTTCTTTAAGATTCTAAAATCCGCGTTCCTTAAATTTGTCTGGGGTGTTTCTAAGCCACGTATTCGCCATGACACGCTGGCTCGCTGTAAGGCTGGGGGTGGGATTACCTGATCTCAAGCTCTACCATGCAGCAGCGGTCCTCATGAGACCCTTAGACAGGGCCCATCATAGCTCAAATAAGATCTGGGTCGCTATCGAGAAAGGGCTATCGTCCCTCCCCTTGGTCTCTCTCCCTTGGGTGAGGCCTCAGCCCAAACGTATACTTAGATCCTTACCTTTTCTGGCGCAACACCTGTTCATAGTTTGGGACCGATTGACCACAAAATTTCCGATAGCCCAACGCCCGGGACCTTTGACCCCGATTTTCGGGAACCCGGACTTTGCACCTGGAATGGCGGTCTCTTCCTTTCTGGGATGACAGGCGGCGACGGACCCACGTTTGCGACACATCATGGGAGAGTCAGGTCTGCCAAAGCTGGAGGAAATTAGAGCACAGTCCCCTGGGGTGCATGTGTCCTGGTTCCTTCATAGACAGCTGGCCAACTATATATTTTCCCACCGCTTGAGTGAGGTGAAGAGCTGTCCGTTGTCAGACCTCGAGAAGCTTCTCTTTCCGAGGCACATGTACCCCACGCCCTCTCTTTGCTGTATCAAACCCTGATGAACAGTATACACTCAAGCCCCTTGGGGTATATAACCAGATGGGAAAGCAAGCTGGGTCAGTCCTTCTCAGAGGAAGACTTATCTAAAATGTTCAGCTTGACACACAAATCGGCCTTGGAGGAGGCGGCGCAGGAGAGAGGTTTTAAGATTATTTCGAGGTGGTACAGATGTCCAACGGACATTTATAAGTACGCACCCCAGACTTCGAGTAGGTGCTGGCGTTGCTTGGTGGAAGAGGGAAACATGCTGCACATATGGTGGGAGTGCCCGGCTGTCAAGTCCTTCTGGGAAAAAGTTTTAAACATCCACAAGGAGACAATGGGTTTGACAGTAAACAACACACCTCAACTAACACTTCTTTCCCTAGTAGAGGACTCTATATCCCAATACAAAAAAGGCCTACTCCGGCATTTCCTTACTGCAGCGCGAGCTGTTATACCCAGACATTGGAAAACCGGGGAGACCCCTTCCTTAGCAGAGTGGGTAGTGGAGCTTGAACATATCAGACGAATGGAGGAACTCATCTTGAGTGACAAAGGTTTAGTTGATAAATATATTATAACTTGGGCCTGCTGGATTGACTTTCGGGACTCAGAGCGCTTCCGAGCATTAATACAGTAAATCGTGGACCGAAAAAGGTAACCGGCTGTACCTTGTCTCGGCTGGGGGTTTGGGCTCCTACGACAAAAGGAACCGTACCCCCGATCCAGGTCAGGGTACTTCCCTTCCCCCCTTCTTTCCTCCCCCTCTTCCCTTCCCCTTTCTTTTTCTCTCTTTGTCTATAGGTTTCATACCTTGTTCCCTATGTCTTGGTTGTTGTTACATTTTGTTACATCTATTCTGATATGCTGCACTTACGTGCCACTCGGGATGGCCCCCTGTTCGGGCGGGGGCTCTGGTTTCTCATGATGCTGCGGCGTAGTGTGCCGTTCAGGCACCCCCAAGTGTCCGTGGGCGGGGTCACAGGAATTGGAAACTGTTGTGGCACTATATAAGGTATATAAGTTGATGTACTACTGAGTTTGCTGATGGATGTAACGCTTTTCTATGTACAACATTCTGTATGTTTTTTCTTTTGATTACCATCAGATTAAACAGATTAAACTAAAATTTGATGTTGGAGAATACCCCAGCATTCGGGGAAGAGGATACCGCCCAGCAGGAGACAGAAGGTAAAAGAAGCGGACCAGTAAGTAGTCAAATTTTTAAATATTAAATGTTTTTATGGGTATTTTTATTTTCTATTGTATATGAACTGATAAGGAATCAACTAAAGGCTATTAACTGCAAACGTTTAACTGCATCCTCACTCAAATTAATAGGCTTCCTAAATGAGCATGTATTATGTATGTACACTGATAAACTGGTAAAACAGGGCTGTGAGCGGGTCACTTAAAGCGGAACTTCACCCTGAATAAGAGTCTACCTTATATGTTTCCCACACCCTGTACATACAGATTGCTCACATTAAAAATCATCCTACCTGCATCTACTGCATGTTATGAGCCTTTAAACATCCAAGATGGTGGATCATGTAGCATCAGGCAGCCTGCAAACAGGAAGTGCCTTCTGACTGTGTCTCTCTGCATTCTGCGATAGCTGTCCATTCCCTGACCCCAGCTTTGCTCTGTCTGTGCAAAGCACAGCTATAACCCCGTCCCCTGTATGTTATCCCGCTCTCCTCTCCTCAGTATGTGTGATGCTTCTGAGTCAAGATGACGGCACCCGTATCCTAGAGTCCTGAACAGATTTGCAGCCCTGTGGGGGAAAGAATAATAAGTAAGTGACTAAGAACTTAAAATATATTAATTTTAGATGCTGGGGAACAGTTTGGGCTTTTCATTAAATCATGCTGAAGGTCCGGTTTAATGTTCAAGGGAGAACTCATAACATTGTTATATCAAATCCACCCACAAAGTATGGCCTTCCTTTGGGGGTATGCTATACGTGCAGCTTATCCAGCAGGCAGCACCAATGTGAAAGCTGCTTGTGTTGCAGTTTGGTTTGTTTTATATGTCAATGTGAATGAGTGCAGGTTTATGCCCTGGATAAGAAAGACCAGGACACACAGAGGAAGCATTGGGTGCTGCTGCCGGTGGGCATGGAAGGTAGCTGGCACAGGGAACAGAGCATGCTCCAGATACAGCATTTGTCACATTGCCCAGCTTGTACTTGAGGCATGCATCATGGAGTATGTTGTTACTGCAGCCTGCTGGTGAGGAACAGAACTCTGCTCTCCTTCAATACCAGCCACACAACCTGATATAAAGTACCTGCTCCTGGTTACCCGGGTTAGCATAAAGAACCCCCTACGATGGACCTCATAAGATCTCCAGTCATATTTGACCTAAACCTAGTGAGGTGCTACAGGGACAGTGGCTTTTTATTGGCAACTAACACCTGCCCCCCCCCCCCCCCCCACACCACAACCACCTCCCTCCTCTAAGTTAAACAGTGAGGATATTGTTACTTTTTAAGCAGATTCTTCTTGAGGTTGAGATTTAACTATAACCCTCTTAACCTACACAGGGATCCATCCAAAGGGGACCTGGAAACCACAGCACACACATATGGCATCAGCCAGTGGCAGGAGCTATGACTGCAGCAGCTTCCTGGATGAAGATCAATGGGGAAAAGTTGAGTACCTCCTCTCTGTGGCACTGAGGGGCAGTGAGACAGAGAGGGAATAAGCTCATAACAGGCTCCCGTCTCTCCATCAAAAAATTGCTATGAAAGACCGCTAAAGCTATGCTCCATCTAAAAACCCACCCACTGCCCTTCTATCCCATGTCATTCCCAATTTAGGTTGCAAAATATCTGCTGCCCATTTCTCTTTCACAAGTGGCACCTGGATGCAGCAGAAAAGCAACATCCGTGTTTTTATGTGTGTCACCTCTAGGAGACCATCGGTTTCATTGGCCGTGCAGGGATGCCAATTCTAAGCTGTTGTATCTCACATCTACACTGGAACCTGGAAGAAGGTGAGTATTTAGCCTGATCTTGTATTTTCTGCTTAATCATGATGTTCTTAAGACTATGCTAAGTGATCCTCATATTATTTGCAGACTTTAGCAATAGTTTAAGAGACTAAACTACACCTGGAAGCCTGCACTGAATACCAGCTGGCTGAACTGCCCCCAAACTGAACCGGGGAATCCTACTGCCAAGTGCTGAAAATAAGAAAAACTGTACTTTAGAACCAGTAGATAAAATGAAAATATTTCTGTTACAGACCCCTTTGTCTGTTTTTTTTTTTCGACTACTATTCTTCTAGTTGATCATTTTAATAAACCTTGTTATACAAAATAAAATCGATGCTCTGTGTCATTAGGATATCAATGCATTTTCTTGCCTTTAATTTACCAGGCAAAATCATTTACAAAATCTAAAGGAGAGATTAGCTTTTACCATTATTAGTTTGCCAGGGTGTGTATAGAAATGACTGGGAAATTGACATATCAAGAGGAGCTTGGGGTATTTCCCTTCATCTTGTGGGCGGCAGAGAATGCAGTTCTCTGTTCACACATTGTTGAGTTTTGATAATAACCTTGACACCCTGGCAAAAGTGTTGATGTGTTAAGATCTTGTGTGGGAAGATGTGAAGTGTTAGTTTAAAATGGCGATGGGCACTTCTCAATAGATTACAAAAAAAACTCACTCATAATAGTGGTATGTCGAATTGGTCCAATAATGAAAAACACTTAAAAAACATTTAGGTATTATCCAATCTAAATGTAAAAACACATTTTTGCCTGCGTGCCTGCCATGCAAAGGATTCATTATGGCAAGCTGCTGAGTAAACGTTATTTACCACTGAAAGGTGGACCTATGCGAAGAAACAAGGAAAAGGAAGCAGGGATCAGCAATCCTCCCCTGCATACACATGCATCAACCGTTTTCCACGTTAACAGTCCCACCTGTCACAGTAGCACCCAGAGGACACGACCAGCTCCAAAAAAGAGGCCTACTTGGCCCACTGATGAAGCTGTATTAGACAGACTGTGTGGAGTTTGAAGTATGAGATTATGACTAAGGACACCTGGCAGTGTCCAGGGTCAGAGTGGCCTGCTGGGTAGCCAGGAAATCTCCTGGTGGTTCCCTGAGGGGAGTAGGCCCTTAGAAGCTTTTAGCACGGCATTGTGTAGGGGGCATTACTGTGTCATTTTCTTCCCAAATTGTATAGTGGTACAGCGGTAGACAGGATAAAGGTCAATAAGGCAATCTCTAGGTTTATTCTGCATTCCGTGGCAGGATGGTTCGGCACATGGCATTGGAAGGCAGGAGAATGTTTTTTCGCAGTGATGGGGTGCACCCTATGGAAGTGGGCACGAATCTCTTCAATTTGCTGCCAGTTGGCCCAGAGATTAGGAGTCATCTGTGGCCTATTGGTGGCGTTATCTTTATTGCATTTTTTGAGGTGGCAGGTTATTGTTCATGCTCCTGAACAGTAGGATTAAAGTTAGGAGAAAGTTGTTACTGTTACCATATGGAGTTACGGCAGGAAGGTGAGCAGTCTGGCTTTAGTTAATAGTTAACGAATTATGGTTTATGATGGTGAAGGCCAGAAGTCACTAGAGCTGGATTGCAGCAGGAAGTTAAGGGTCTTCCACTGGTGGATGGCTGGTTTTCTCTTAAGAATTAAGCCACATTTTTTGCCACTCAAAATGGATGCAAAAAGGACATCCAGGTTTATGTATGTATGTTGATGTATTATGCTGTAAAAGAGGTAATTTGGAGTATGTTAATTTAATTTCCAGCTGTGAAATAAATCATTTCCAGTTGAATTAAGTAGTTTGTGTATTGTTTATGGGTTGTGTGGAACTGTAGCAGGGAGCATGCTGGCCCTTCGGACTGTCAAGGGAGCGATGGCTCTTTAAAAGCACTGAGGCATGACAGAGGGGGGCCTGTATTGAGCAGTTTGACAAGGGGGGTTCCATGGATGCAGGCGTGGCCCACACATGTGCCATGGGATCGCTGATATACTCACATCAGCATGGGGTTTTACAAGTGGGGAATCCCAAATTGGAATAATACCGAAAAGGGCACTGAGCACCCTAGCACCCTAGAAAAATTGCCAAGTTGGGTAATGATGCAAGAGTGTCAGTCTCAGCCCTAGTGGATACCGCTCTCCCTAACAGCTGGGAGGACAGCCCTAGCTAGTGAGCAGGTGGTTGGGACTGCAGGTAGGACTAGACAGTTAATGGTAATAGGGGATGCTATTATCATGCAGTCTGATATAATAATAATTATAAGAATAATTTGTTACCAAGACCACCTCAACCGAATGGTTTTCTGGCTCCCTGGTGCCAGGGTTCCACATGTAGTTTATTACTGGGAGGGGCTGGGAGTGGAAAAATAACTGGGAGGGGCTGGGGATGACCCAGTTGTCGTAAGGCAACGTAGGGACCAATGCAAGAATAAGTGGGAGATGGAGGATCCTTAAAAATACATTTGAGGAATTAGGCACCAAGTTGAAAAGAAGGACCTCCAAGGTCCATACATTAACCACAGTGGGAGCTTATAGAGTTAAACGCATGGCCCAAGTCCTGATGCAGGGCAGAAGGATTTGGGTTCCTAGAGCACTGATCTGATTTTTCATTGGGGTACAAACTGTATTCTACAGTTAATTTGCACCTGAATGGAAGGGGGGCTGCTGTGCTGGGTAAGAGAATACTAAAAGGGGTGGAGGGGTATTTAAACTAGAGATGAGGGGAGAGGGCAAGAAAAAAAACAAAGGGGAAGACAGGTTACTTAGGGGGCAGCATATGATGGTGGGTGGAGAATTAGAAGGGGGGAGGACTGCTATGATGGATAAGGAGATCCATGTGTTGCAAACCAGCAGTGAAAAAATAGGTGGATGCATTACTGCAGAAGCTAATACTAAATCTCAATGTGTCAAACTAGATAAGAACTTAAAGTGTATGTTCACAAATGTGGCTGAATTCCACACATGACTGTCAATCTTCAAGCTTTTGCTCCCTTTTTGGAAAGACAGAGCAAAAAGGAAAGGGTGTGGAGTGTGTCTCTATGTAAAGCAAGAATTCAAAGCATATATTAATGAGGGGACATTAGCAGAAGATTGTGAGGATGTAGAATCCTTGGGGGAAAGTGGGGGGCGATGTTGAAATGCAAACTGGAGACATCTATAGACCCCAAACATAACTAAGGAAGTAGAGGGTCAGCTGCATAAACAGATTGTGGGCATCACAGGCTGGTACAGTGGTGGTGATGGGGGACTTCAACTACCCAGGTATCTATTAGAGACAAGGTTCTGCTTCTACTACAAGGGGGAGAGCATTCCTTAGCTTGCTACAAGATAACTATATGAATCAGTTTGTGGAGACACCTACTAGGGGTGATGCTCTTTTGGATCTGGTAATATCGAATAATGATAACCTGATAGGGACTGTAACAGTCAGTGAAAATCTTAACAGTGACCACAATATAGTTGTATTTAACATAAATTGTTAGAAAGATTTTCTGTCTGGGAGGGCAAAGACACTGAATTTTAGGAAGGCCAACTTCACCAGGCTCAGAGCTGCACTCCAGGACACATACTGGGAACATCTGTTGAGGAATAAGGATACAATGGGATAAGGATAAGGATACAATGTTAATAAGGATAAAATGGGAGTACTTTAAATCAATTGTGAGTACCAATGCTGAAAAATCTATTCCTATGGGTAACAAATATAAGCGGATAAAATTAAACCCCATCTATGGCTGACACCTGCGGTTAAAAGGGCGATAAAGAACAAGAAAAGGGCATTTAAACATTACAAGGCTGAGCTCTAAGCTCTATCCCTTGAAAAGTATACATTAGTAAAGAGATGTGGCCAAATAAAGCAAAAAAACCTAAACTTTTTTTTTTTTAAATATATAAATTTAAAGAAAACCAAATCAGAACAGGTAGGTGCCCTAATTAATGATAATGAGGAAATAGTCTATGGGGATGGAAGAGAAGGCGGAGCTGTTAAATGGATTCTTTAGCTAGAGAGGAGCAAGGAGCCAACACAGGAGATGCCACTGATAGCAATACCCCAAGTATATTACTCAACAAGATAAACATGGATATCATCCAATATAAACTAAATAATTTAGATGTGAATAAGACTGCAGGACCAGATGGATTTCACCCAAGAGTTCTTAAAGAACTCAGCTCAGTTATCTCATCACTTCTGTTCTTGACCCTAAAAGAGTCACTAACAACTGGTATAGAACCAAGAGCTTGGTGCATTATATTATAAGTGACAGCCAGCACGGTTTTACTAAGGGCAGAAGCTGCCAGACTAACCTTATTGGATTCTATGAGGAGGTTAGTAGAAGCCTGGACAGAGGGGCGGCTGTGGATATAGTTTTTCTGGATTTTGCTAAGCATTTCACACTATCCCTCATAGACGTTTATTGGGGAAATTGAGGTCTTCAAGATTAGAAAATACAGTTTGTAACTGGATTGAAAACTGACTGAAGGATTCTGTGCAGTTATAGATTCAGACCAGATTTTTGGGCATAACTCAGTAGGACATATTTTTTCACTTCTATTGCACACCTCAAGATCTCCAATTATATGTAAATACAATATGTATTCTAAGCGGAGTCGCTTTCTTTACTTCAATTTCTGGGTCATAGTCGAGCTGGGAAGTGAGTGTCATGGCACAGCTTTCTGAGTTTTAAGTATGCTCTGCTGTGGTCAGAAACTTCAGTGGGGCCACTGTGACTTCCCAGGCTCATTCAAGTTAAAAGCACCAAGGAACAAATGTTAGACCATTTTATTTATTTTCCCAAACATCTGTTGATGTAACTGGAATTCAGTATTTTACTTCTTGAACTGATTTTATTCTGTAAACTTGACCTAAATCTGCCCAGTATGCAAACTGTGTGGTAGTAGTAATGGTATTGTTAATAATAACTAAACAGAAGATAATATATTATATATATTTGTGCCTAATCTTTTCTTACCAGCTGTCAAGATAACATCCTAGACAGGGCTGTCGCCAGAACCCGGCTTGCCTGGGCAAGTACCAGGGCTCCTGGCATCTTAAGAAACCGACTCAGGATCCTTAAATGAGGAGAGGATGGTGAGGACTGGAGGATGATGAGCAGCAGCAGAGATAGCAGCAAGGACTGAACGACCATTGGTGGCAGCAGAAAAGGCAATAACAAGTGTAGGGGCCTGGGTATAACTAGGAACACGTTTATTAACTTATAAGAACACTTTAAACAGATGTCGGACATGAACCCGAACATGTGATAGAAGGTTCTGGAAGGTAGTAAGAAGGGATATAGGGAAGCCCCAGTCCCAAAGCCAGTGTTCTTAACCATCTTGAATTGTAAGAGGAGCAGGAGTGCAGACTCTAACAGAGAGAGAAGGGAGAGATCCAGCCAAGGACATTATTATCTTTGGGAAGCAATGCTTTATAATTGTACCTGACTATGGACAGAACCAGAACTCTAACTGGATGGAAATGTACCTGTTCTGGGTTTTCTGTTTGCTTGTGGATTAAATAAAGAGGAACTCTGCTTTCATCAGTTGGACTGCTGTTCATCTTTCCAAGCGGCAACAGTTAGTACTAACCTTTCCCGCAACTCTAACCCTTACCTACTCACAACACACACGCAGATCACCCTGGGCCCAGAAGAACCTGCTCCCTGACGTCACTCGCCGGACACCGTGGTGCGTGAGGGCTACACAAGGACTAGAGGACAATTGGTGGCAGTGGAGAAGATAGAAAAGACAGGATGAGGATTGGAGGGAGATCAGCAGCAGAAGAAGAATCGTTGTTGGCAACCTAGCTGAAAGGTGATGTGACACATAGCAAAGAGACCCACTGAGAGCCTCTTGGAGAAGGACCCACAAAACCTTTGAGCCAGCCCTGCTCTATGGCAAAGGCAAGCAGAGCAGAAAAAAAGTATTAACTAAGCTGGAAATGGGTCTAGAGTGACACTTTCAGTAGTAGCATTATACACAAAAGGATAACTTTAAAAATGTCTGCGCTTCTGATGCATTTCCACCTCCACATCACAGCACACTTAAAGTGCATACTGATGCATTTAAAAACTATACTTACCTTTCCTCCTATAGCCACTGCATCTCCCCCAATCAGAATCATGCATCACTGCAGTGTGTGGTATCAGTGTGCTTTGCTGCTCTGTTGGGGTATGCAGACAGCAGGCATTCCCCAGCAGGTTTCAAAGCCTCTATTTTACAACATTACAAAATTCACAGCGACAAAGGGGGATCTCACGATGTGGGGCACCCCAAATCTGGATGCTTCTCGGTTAGAGAATATCAAAGACTCTAGGGCTGGCAAAACAGGTTTTGGTTCTTTAAAACAAGGGATCAGATTGCGTTAGCTAGAAAAACTGAATGTAAAGAATAGCCTTATCAGAAGTATAAGTACACATTTATATTGTCTGTCAAGGAATTTCTGTACCTGGCTGACAGCCTCTTTGCACATTTCGAGTTATCTCTATATGAGCAACAGTAGCTACCAGCTTTCTAGATAAGGAATTCATTGAATCACTCATAAAATAGGCAGTTGCAGCAGTTAAGGAGCGTGTTGGGCAGCTGAAATTACAGTCTGAGTATGCAGATCCAACTATTAAGACGGCCATCGCATGTCTACTACAAGCACACATTACTGCCTGGTTATCAGTGCTCTTGTTAATGGGCTGCTAAGTGTTTGGCCCATCTTTGCCTACTGGCTTAAGTGTCTTGGCTTGAAACTTTTGGCAACCCTCATGCTCTTTCAGATTTGCTGCCCCGCTCTAGTTTGCTAAAGAAGGCGACAGAATCAAAGCCAATGGCAGAAATCCAGATCACATAGGTGTCCCATTAAAATCTATATTTATTGCTTCATATTTAAAAGATAATAGTCCACGCATGTCCCAATCAAATAATAAAAAACACATATACATGGTTCAGGCATCACAATGAGCTCCTAATGATAATATCATAAGATCAAATCCAAGCTTTATTTAGGTCACTGTTTGGGAATAAAAGCTCCTTGCCTATTATTGTAAAAAGGTATTAACTAGAACTGATAATAGATGTTAAACATTTTAGGGGAGATTAGATCTGCCTAGCCCTGAATATGTTTGGGGAGCCTCTCTACCATAATACAATAAAGTGTAAAAAAAAAAAAAGAAATTGGAAAATGTAATGGAAATCATTGCCTACCAATAAGGTGGAATTGCTGTCGCAGCATCCTTCAAAACGCTGCAGGCCAGGCTTCTCTCAGTATGGCAAAATCACTATCACACATACAGGCTTATACTGTATGTGTAGCATTTTTAGGTGAAAAGTCAAGGCAGTTTCTAGGCAGAAAAGCGTTCTATTGCTGGAGGGAAAAAATCTGCCCACTCTTCACCTATGATGCTGCTGCGTTGTCATACATGTATGCACCATGCTGTGCCTCTTCCTTAGCAGAAGGCAGTGCCCCCTCTCCACTCAGCTCCACTCTAGATTTGTTGTCTATTTCTCGTGTATTCCTGTATTTATGTTTGCCCTTTGTCATTTAGTTTCTGTCCAGGATCTTTTTAGTGGTTGGAGTTGGAAGCGTTTGGATTTGAGTCCCACAGTAACAGGTGCCACAAAAACCTGAAATGGGTAGTCAGAAGGTTTGCAGGTGTCAGCAACCCTTAGTGACACTGGAAGGGGCAGTTATGGTATAGGCAATGGTACTTTATGGAAAACTAATATTGTTAAAATATATGTAATGTTTTAATGTATTTCGATTGCTCTCGCTATGCGCCAGCATTTGACTAGTCATAGATAGGTCAGGTCATTCAGGCAGGCTAAGATATCCCTCACCAGTCCAGAGATTCGTCAGTCCACATTCCTTTCCCCGACCGTAATAAAAACAGGTTTTCAAAATATTAGATACAGTTATTTACATATATTTGGACGAGACATTCAGGAGACTAAATTGTTTGCAATAGCATAGTGGTTAAGGAATCGGTCTTGTGACCAGAGGATTGCAGGTTAGATTCCCGTCCAGGACATGACTTGACTAGTCAGTGACTTTGTGAAATAGTCATGATGGGGAGTGCGCATGTGCGCAGACGTATGATGGCGGCGTGTTGATCGAGCTCCGTGCCCACCGGACAGGCTTGGAGCGGCGGCGGGCACGCATCTCACCTGTCAGGTCGCTACGGCTGGGTCGGGGGAGCGGCGCATCCAGGCGGGTCCAGGCGCGGGGAGATCGAGTGTCGGCAGAGGCTGTGGGAAGCGGCTGTCACAGCGGAGGCAGGCAGCAAGATGGCGGACGGCATCTCTGCTGCGGAGTTGGAGGAAGTGGAGGGCAGCGAGGCCTCCTTCCTGAACAACGAAAGAGAAGACATCTCCTTGGCTGGCCCCTCAGCACAAGAAAAGGTGAGCACTGACTTGCTCCCTAAAATAGAACATCTGCTTCAGTCAGCTCTCTCTTCCAATACACAGCTTACTATGGAGCATTTATCAAAGGAGATTGAAAAAGTCTCCTGTGGGCTAATCATATTGGATAAGAAAATGGGAGAGATCACCACAGCGCAGGGAATTCTGGAATCAGAGATTTCACAGTTAAAGAGGGATAACTCCATACTGAGTGCTAAAATGGAGGACTTTGAAAACAGGGATTGGAGATCAAATTTATGTTTTAGGGGGCTCCCTGAGTATAAGGAAGACGCTAAAGCAGTGATTATAGCACTGTGTCAGGAGTTGGTCCTGGGAATACCGGTAGAGCGTCTTGAATTAGATCAAGTGCATAGGGCCTTGAAGAGCGCCTGAAGAACCCCCGCGGGACATAATTGCAAAGTTTCATTATTACAGTAGCAAGTATTTAATCCAGAGGGCTGCTCGAGATGCAACTAACCTCCTATTTCAGGGGTGCAAGTATCAAGTGTTTACTGACCTCTCAGCTGTTACAATGGCCAAAAGGAAGGAGCTAAGGCCACTATTGCTTGTCCTGCGTGAACATGACATCAAATATAAATGGGGATTTCCCTTCTGAGTATCTTTCATGCATAAGGGCAACTCCTATTGAGCGACATCCTTGGAAGAGCTGCAGCAGCATGTGTCGTTTTTACATCTGGGCCAAGGCCTCTGGCTCTAAATCCTCAAGAAATGTGGATGATTCCCCCAGGCTACAGCGCGCAGGGAAAAGGCAGAAGCGTTGGACATTAACAAATGGCTGAGGCTCCCGCCTGGCGTTTGAGAATACCTGAAGATCCCGAAGCTGTGTTGTACCTCAAGTTAGGTCCCTGGCAATATTTTATGATTGCTCCAGTTAGAGCTGAAACCAAACTAATTGAATAGTAGTTTAGTAAATATTAGAGTTACCATTTTTATTATATATAAGGTTTCTAGTACGTAATGTTTTAGGGTGCGCTATTGGTCTTTATAATCCCACTTGACCGGTGGCATTTACATGTCGCGCTCCCGTTAAATCAGAGGTGATACGCCTCTTGGTCCCGTTAAATCAGGGTGATACACCTCTTTGTAGAAGTGACTGTTGCTTTTGGGATAATATAATACGTTTATTGTAGTTTAAGTGTGTCCCCGGCCTTGCGAAAGTAGGGGGTTCGGTGGCCCACATTTTGTCTGTTCGTGTCTGTGTGGAGGGGGGACAACCTATGATCCCTCCCAGTTGACTTACTGAGGGAGTAACGGTGGGAGTCCACCCCCCTATACAGAGCCGAACGGGCGATCTTAACTCATATTCTGGAAATGTGATTACTTATCTTTTTCTAACTGGTCTATCTTCTTTTTTTAACTTACTTGGTTTTTCTATCCTTCCTGCCCTCCCGTCCCCTTCCGTACCCCTTTCCGTTTTTTTTTCTCCTCCCTCCTCCTTTGGACTAAGCAGCAATATACTTAACACCCTGCCGTTGTATATCATGGCGACAACATTCTCATTGAATGTACAGGGCTTCAATTCCCCCAACAAAAGGAGTTTTGCATTTCGTAAGATCAATACTTTGCGCCCTGATGTATTGTGCCTCCAGGAGACACACTTCTCGGGCTCCTCCAAACCAAAATATCTCGATGCCAGATACCCACAAATTTTTATGTCCTGCGCTGAATCTAAACAAAAAGGGGTCCTCATAGGATTTCGAAGAGGCTCCCAATTCCACTGTAAAAGGGAAATCGTTGACTCAGGGGGTAGGTACCTAATCCTTATCGGCGATTTACATGATGTTGAGGTGACAATCACAACTTATTATGCCCCCAACACTAATCAGCTACCTTTTCTGTCAGACATTTTGGAGGAAGTAACGTTAGTTGCCAAGGGGACAACAATTATATGTGGAGACTCAAATTTAGTTTTGAATCCACTCCTTGATAAACAATCTATAACAAATACTATGGCTAGTGCCCAATTGGTTATGACTTCAAAAGCATTTAGGAAATTGTTAGATTCTTGTTCAGTAGCGAATTGCTGGAGGGACGCCCATCCAGGTACCCAGAATTTCACACATTTTTCCCACCCACATGGAGTGTACACAAGAATAGAATATATTTTTTTGCCCTTGATTACTTTGGCGCAAATGAGAGAGGTTAATATTATCCCTAGATCTTGGTCTGATCATGACGGTTTGCTACTTAAATTGAACTCTCTTCTTAGTAGGCCATCAGGCTCCCTTTGGTCTCTTAACGTCTCTCTTTTGTCAGATCCAGTCTTGGTCCAGTCCATTACGGAGTCATTGACTTAATATTTCGAGTTGAACACGGCACCGGAGGTCTCGTCCACGATCTGCTGGGAAGCCCACAAACCTACTATAAGGGGTAAATTGATACAGTTAGCTTCCAGACAAAAAAGAGAGAGGAATATCTACATAGACAAACTTGATAAGGAGTATCTGGAGATAGCAGACAGAGCCAAAAGACAAATGACTACGGAAATCCGAACCAAATTATACAGAGTGACACAGGAGCTTAATTTGGCCTTAGGTGTAAAGCTGAAAATGCTATGAGGTAGCTCAGACATAAATATTACTGTAAAGGGAATAAGCCAGATTCCTTGTTGGCTAAAAAATTAAAGGCCCCTGACCAAAACTACCGTCCGATTAGACTGAAAAGTGACAGAGGCAACATATCTAGCAATCCCACTAAGATAATAGAAATATTTAGAGCGCAGCTCTCCAAATTGTATTCTAACCCCAACCCGCCGAAAGTGGACGAGATCTCCAGTTTCTTAGATAGACTCTCACTGCCAATGTTACCAGACCATCTAAGGGATCTTATGGAAGGTGACTTCGATGCCATGGAGGTACAGCGAGTGATAGCGGAAATGAAACCTAACAAAAGGCCAGGGCCTGATGGTTCTCCCACGGCGAATTATAAAACCTTTAATTCTATATTGGCCCCAAGGTTGACCGCAATATTCAACGCTATTCGAGGAGGTGAGTCCTTCTCGCAGGAATCACTTACCGCATCGATAATGTTAGGCACTTACCTCGTCGCCGTCCCTGGTCCCGCGGCGCGCTGTCGGGCGGTCCCCGGCTGGTTGCTACCCGGCGCTCCCCGGGTGTCCTGGCTCCTCAGCCCGGTTGTGGGGGTCAGGGGTCGGTGGCGCGGGATGGTGTCGGCGGCCGCGCCGCAGCCCGCTCTGCGCGGCTGCGCGGTCCCGCCGAGCTCCCTCGCTGTGCGGCGCTTCCGCCTCCCGGCGGGGGCGCGCTCGATCTTCAACGTGCTCGCGCGCGCGCGCGAGCACGTCTCCTGTATGCCTCCCGGCGGCGCTTTCCCCAGCGCGCCCGCCGGGGGCGAGTTTGAATCACCCAATCTGTGTCCTGCTCATAAAGTGAGCCCAGGGACTGGTCGGCCTGTCTGGCCTGGGCCGTCCAGTTCCTGGGACCACTCCCGTTTTTAGTTGTGCACCAAACACTTTTGTTCCCTCCATTTTCCCTGTTCCCCACTGGCCAGATATCCCTATAAATCTGCACTACTCCAGTATCCCAGTGCCCGTTATAGCTTCTGGGTTCTGGATGTGCTTTGCTGTGTCTTTAGTGAATATTTTGGATTTGGACTTCGACTATTCTCGCCTGCTGCCTGCCCTGACCATCTGCTTTGCCTGACCACTCTTTTGCCTGACCCTCCTGTACCTCGCCTGTGACCTCCTGGACTTGACCTCGGCTACCCTCGACCACTCCTTCGTTATCTCCCTTGGATACCTCGCCTGTGACCTCCTGGTTTGACCTCGGCCTGAATTACGGACTTTCGCACCCGGCATCCTCATTCGGGATTCCCTGCCAAACATCATTCTGCACCTTAAGCCGTTATCCTTTGCGCCTTTTAAGTCCTGGGGGCAACCGACTGGGAGAGGCATTACCCGTGTCTCCTACAAGCGGGGGCTTGTCTATAGGCGGAAGTGGCGGTGGAGATTGGGGGATACCGGCTTAAGACAGACGGGTGTTTGGTATAATCCTGACATTATAACGGGCCAGAAGAAGAATGGACCAAATCCTGGAGCAGGTGCAAGCCTTGACAGCGGCTGTGGAGCACCTGGCTCATCGAGTTGCGGCCCAGGAGAACCGTCCTACTCCCATTGTCCCCACTTCTCAGGGGACTCCGGCCGCAATGTCTGTGGAGCCCAAGATCCCGCTTCCTGAAAAGTTCTATGGCGACAGGGCAAAATTTGCCAATTTCCGGGACTCTTGTAAACTGTATTTTCAGCTTCGTCCGGTTTCCTCAGGGTCACAAGAGCAAAAGGTGGGCTTGATTATTTCCCTTCTGCATGGAGATCCTCAGTCCTGGGCCTTTAGCTTATCAGCTCAGGACCCAATCCGCCTATCGGTGGATAGTTTTTTCGCTGCTATGGAGGTCCTCTATGATGATCCCGACAAAGGGGCCTCAGCTGATGCCAAATTACGTACTCTCCGCCAGGGACGCCGTCCAGCCGAAGACTACTGTTCTGAATTCCGGCGTTGGGTGGTTGACTCACGTTGGAACAATCCTGCCCTCTGCGGCCAATTCCGACTAGGTTTGGCTGACACTATCAAGGACACCTTGGTGAATTACCCGGAACCCCAGACTCTGGACGAATTGATGCATCTGGCCATCCGCATTGATCGTCGACTCCGGGAGAGGCGCCTAGAGAAAGGGTCGCATCTCGAATCGGCTTCAAAGTCTGAGGCTCTAGTCGCTCAACCTTCAGAAGAGCCCATGCAGTTAGGTGCCACCAGGCTCACCGAAGGCGAGAGACGGCGACGTCTATCTGAGGGGCTCTGTCTATATTGTGGAGGAACCGGCCACATGGTCAGACTTTGCCCAAAGAAACCGTCGGGAAACTTCAGAGCCTAGGGGGTTTCGAGGGGGCCCTCCTAGGCTGTAAGGTATCTCCTCAAGTATCGTCTCCAGTTTTTATCCCAGTCCAGTTTATGAATGGTGTTAAATGTATTAATCTAAAGGCTCTTCTAGATTCTGGAGCAGCTGGGAATTTCCTAGACTCTGAACTAGCGCAGACTTTAGGAATTATGGTACAGACCTTGCCGACTCCTATCCGGGTTTCAGCCATTGATGGCACTCCAGTGGCCGGGGGGTTAGTTCGGTTCCAAACCCCTCCTATGCAAATCAAAGTGGGAGCCAGTCATTCTGAGGTTATCAGGTTCTTGATATTGAGAATGCCTGGTACCCCTTTGATTTTGGGTTTGCCATGGCTGCAGGAGCACAATCCCCAAATTGATTGGGTTTCGGGGCAAATCACCAAGTGGGGACACCAGTGTTTTCAGAACTGCCTAGAATTCCCACTCAGGGTTGCGCGCTTAGCACCTATTGGGGTTCCAACTCCATATTTGGAGTTTGCTGATGTCTTTTCAGAAAAGGCGGCAGACAAACTTCCTCCCCATAGACCTTGGGACTGCCCTATTGAACTGCTTCCTGGTACGATGCCTCCCAGAGGGAGAATATTTAATTTGACCCGAACAGAAACCCTCGCCATGCGGGAATATATCGCCGAGAACTTAGAAAAAGGGTTCATTCGGCCTTCATCTTCTACAGCAGGGGCAGGGTTTTTTTTCGTGGAGAAAAAGGATGGGGGACTTCGCCCCTGTATTGATTACCGGGGCTTAAATAACATCACGATAAAAAATAAGTATCCCCTACCGCTTATTGAAGGACTCTTTACACAGGTGGTTGGGGCGCAGGTCTTCTCTAAACTCGATCTCCGGGGGGCCTATAACCTCATAAGAATCAGGCAGGGGGACGAGTGGAAGACGGCTTTCAATACCCTTGAAGGGCATTATGAGTATTTAGTAATGCCTTTCGGCCTGTGTAATGCCCCTGCGGTCTTTCAAAGTTTTGTCAACGAAATCTTTAGGGACTATCTTGGCCGGTTTATGGTTGTTTACTTAGACGACATTTTAATTTTTTCTTCGTCCATTGATGAACATCGTAAACACGTGTGTCTGGTTTTGCAGAAACTTAGGGAGAACAGTTTATATGCCAAGTTAAAGAAATGTCAATTTGAAGTTTCTGAGGTTCCGTTTCTCGGTTACATTATCTCCAAATCTGGTCTGTCTATGGACCAATCTAAGGTGAAGGCTGTTTTAGAATGGGAGCAGCCCAGAGATTTGAAGGGCCTGCAAAGGTTTTTGGGTTTTGCCAATTTTTATAGAAGGTTCATTAAGAATTTCTCTGCCCTGGTTACACCACTAACTAACCTAACTAAGAAAAGCGGGTACCCCCCGGTTTGGCCGGATCAAGCTGTCCAGGCCTTCGAGAATCTTAAGAGGGTATTTAGTGCTGCTCCCGTCCTAGTCCACCCTGATGAGCAACGACCTTTCCTTGTGGAGGTGGATGCTTCTGAAGTCGCGGTCGGGGCAGTCTTGTCTCAGTATTACGGCTCACCTGCACGCCTCCATCCATGTGCCTTCTTTTCCAAGAAATTCTCAGCGGCCGAAAGAAATTATGATATCGGCAATAGAGAATTACTGGCCATCAAGCTAGCCTTCCAGGAATGGAGACACTGGCTGGAGGGGGCTCAGTATCCAGTTACGGTCTTTACGGACCATAAAAATCTAGAATACATCCAGTCCGCCAAGAGATTAACTCCTAGACAGGCTCGCTGGTCCTTATTCTTTTCTTGGTTTAATTTTTCTATAACTTATAAGCCCGGGTCCAAAAATATAAAAGCGGATGCCCTGTCTCGGAGTTTCTCTCCCCCTGACTTACCGGAAAGGGTGGTGTCTCCCATCTTACCTCGCTCCCTAGTGGTGGCCGCCATCCAACCCCAACTTCCTGATCTTACGCAGTTCCAGGCCCAAGCTCCTCCTGGGAAACCCGCTTCAGCCCTGTTTGTGCCCTCTACTTACCGGTCTGAGTTCTTGTCCCATTTTCACGATACCAAAACAACCGGTCATCCAGGGGTTAAGAAAACCATAGCTTTATTATCACGCCAAGTTTGGTGGCCTTCTCTCAGGAAGGACGCTCAAAGATTTGTCTCCGCTTGCAAAGTTTGTGCCCAAAGTAAGTCCTTGAGGTGTTCGCCTGAAGGCCCACTCCTTCCATTGTCCATTCCTGCCTCCCCGTGGACCCATCTGGCCATGGATTTTGTTACTGACCTTCCCCCGTCTCAGGGACATACTGTTATTTGGGTAGTTGTGGACTGCTTTAGCACGATGGCCCATTTCGTCCCTTTAAAGAAACTCCCCTCAGCTCAAACTCTTGCTCAACTCTTCATTACTCATGTTTTTAGGATTCATGGTATTCCCATGGATATTGTCTCGGATAGGGGGGTCCAGTTTGTCTCCCGGTTTTGGAGGGCTTTCTGTGCCAAGTTGGGTTTCACCGTCTCCCTTTCCTCGGCCTTCCATCCGCAGTCGAATGGACAAACCGAGAGAACGAACCAGTCCCTGGAACAATATTTGCGCTGTTTTACGGCGGATACTCAAACTGATTGGGCCTTCTTCTTACCATTTGCGGAATTTGCATTTAACAACGCCGCACATTCTTCCACGGGGGTTTCTCCTTTCCATTGTGTTTATGGCAAGGACCTGAAGTTTTCTGCCCTTTCGGACCAACCCTCTAGAGTTCCCTCCGTGGATGAATGGGTTTCCAAATGGCCAGGGGAATGGAATAAAATCCAGCTACATCTAGCTAAGGCCGCTCTTCAGCAGAAAAAATTTTCTGATCGCAAACGATCTTCTAACTCTAGCTATAAGGTGGGTGACTGGGTTTGGCTTTCAACCAAGAATTTGGCGCTACGCCAGCCCTCCGCTAAGTTAGGACCTAAATTTATTGGCCCCTTCCCCATAACACAAAAGATTAATCAGGTTACGTATCAGTTGGCCCTCCCTTCGTCCATGAAAATCTGTAAATCCTTTCATGTTTCACTTCTTAAGTCTGAAAAAAACCATGAACCTAATAGTCCTCCTAGTCCTGTGTTGGTTGATGGGCATCAGGAGTTTGAGGTTGCCCGGGTTCTTGATTCTCGCTTTTTTCGAAACTCTCTTCAATATCTTATTGACTGGAAGGGATACGGTCCGGAAGAAAGATCCTGGGTTCCGGCCAGAGAGGTTCATGCGCAGAATTTGGTAAAGAGGTTTCACAGAGAGAATCCTTTGAAACCCAGTTTGGAGGGTCCGGTGGCCCCTCCTCAGGGGGGGGGTAATGTTAGGCACTTACCTCGTCGCCGTCCCTGGTCCCGCGGCGCGCTGTCGGGCGGTCCCCGGCTGGTTGCTACCCGGCGCTCCCCGGGTGTCCTGGCTCCTCAGCCCGGTTGTGGGGGTCAGGGGTCGGTGGCGCGGGATGGTGTCGGCGGCCGCGCCGCAGCCCGCTCTGCGCGGCTGCGCGGTCCCGCCGAGCTCCCTCGCTGTGCGGCGCTTCCGCCTCCCGGCGGGGGCGCGCTCGATCTTCAACGTGCTCGCGCGCGCGCGAGCACGTCTCCTGTATGCCTCCCGGCGGCGCTTTCCCCAGCGCGCCCGCCGGGGGCGAGTTTGAATCACCCAATCTGTGTCCTGCTCATAAAGTGAGCCCAGGGACTGGTCGGCCTGTCTGGCCTGGGCCGTCCAGTTCCTGGGACCACTCCCGTTTTTAGTTGTGCACCAAACACTTTTGTTCCCTCCATTTTCCCTGTTCCCCACTGGCCAGATATCCCTATAAATCTGCACTACTCCAGTATCCCAGTGCCCGTTATAGCTTCTGGGTTCTGGATGTGCTTTGCTGTGTCTTTAGTGAATATTTTGGATTTGGACTTCGACTATTCTCGCCTGCTGCCTGCCCTGACCATCTGCTTTGCCTGACCACTCTTTTGCCTGACCCTCCTGTACCTCGCCTGTGACCTCCTGGACTTGACCTCGGCTACCCTCGACCACTCCTTCGTTATCTCCCTTGGATACCTCGCCTGTGACCTCCTGGTTTGACCTCGGCCTGAATTACGGACTTTCGCACCCGGCATCCTCATTCGGGATTCCCTGCCAAACATCATTCTGCACCTTAAGCCGTTATCCTTTGCGCCTTTTAAGTCCTGGGGGCAACCGACTGGGAGAGGCATTACCCGTGTCTCCTACAAGCGGGGGCTTGTCTATAGGCGGAAGTGGCGGTGGAGATTGGGGGATACCGGCTTAAGACAGACGGGTGTTTGGTATAATCCTGACAGATAAGCATGATTCCGAAACCGGAAACAGACCACACAATTTGGTCTAATTATAGACCGATATCTTTAATCACTTTAGACGTTAAGATTTTGGCCAAAGTCCTTTCAGATAGGTTGTCAGGACACCTGCCACTCTTAATTCATAATGACCAGACCGGCTTCATACCAGGTCGGCAGGCGGGAGACAATATTAGGAGAGTAATCTGACTACGACTTTAGTTGGGAAGATAATGCAATAAAATACTTAGGAGTAGCCCTGACTAATAATTATGATTCCCTCTTTGCTGCAAATTACTTACCTTTATGTAGGAAATTTAATATCTTACTGACGCAGTGGAAAGAGTATAATTTGTCGTGGCTAGGTAAAGTGGCAGTGGTTAAGATGACCCTGCTACCCAAATTCCTCTATTTGGCTAGAACCCTGCTGGTGCAGCTTCCATCTAAGTTTTTAGGAGAGCTGCAGGGGCGAGTTCTCACATTTATTTGGAATAGTAAAAAACAAAGGATAGCAAGAAGGGTTATGGTTAGGTCAAAATCAGCAGGTGGTCTGGGAGTTCCGAGATTTGGGAAATATTACCAAGCAGCACAAGTTGCTCAGCTTCTTTCCTACCACACCACAGAGGATATACCTGGCTGGGTTCGTATTGAGTCGGCCCTAGCTATTCCATTGTTGATTAGTAATCTCCTTTGGCTCACACCAAAAGCCAGGAAATTAGTGATTAATCCGATTATGGCTCATTCCCTTTGGATGTGGGATGATATTAAATTCTCTGGTGGCCTCGCCTCTCCACACATGCCATTAATGCCTCTTTGGGGGAATTTGCTGTTTACCCCGGGGGTCTCTGATCTTCCCAGATTTGGTAGGTGGCGAAGAGCGGGGATTCTACGAGTGAGTGATTGTTGTCAAGGGTCCGATATTGCCTCCTTCCAGCAACTTAAAAAGCCCGGCAGAGGATGTGGCGGGCGTCTTTTGGGAAGATGGCCTCAGTACAGGCAATAGAAGCAAGTGTGAAGGTTGCCTTACATTGGTACATGGTCCCTGCACAGTTGACACATGTGGCAGGGGGAGTCACAGAGTAATTGTTTTCGTGGCTGTGATTTGCTAGGATCAAATTGCCATATGTGGTGGAAATGTGAGGTTGTTAGGAACTTTTGGAGTAAAGTTTTTGATTTGCTTAGCAAAATTTTTGGCGAAATTATAACCCTGGATCCCTGGGTTGCGTGATTAAATGAATCTTTATTAGGCAGCTCGGCAAAGCAAAGACAACTGATTTATCATATATGTACATGCGCCAAGATGGTCATTGCTAAAGCATGGAAAACTTCAACGTTAAGTTTTGGGGAAAAGAAATAGAGTAAATAATACTATGGCAATGGAGAAATTATCAGCTATCCATGATGATAGGTTGGAGGAGTTCCAGGAAGTGTGGGCTCCCTGGATAAGGGAAGCTTTTCCTGCCACATTTAATAGAAATCGTTTAAGTGTTTGAAGTACTGCTACAATAGATATTGGCTTGCGTTTTCCCATTTGACCCCTTTTCCTTCCCCTTCCCCCCTCCCCTTACCCCCCTTCACCCCCCTTTTTTTTCTCTTCTTTTTCTTTTTTCCTTCTCACATATATACACTAGTTTCTTTAATGATATTATTATATTACTTTAAGATGTAGGTGGAGATATGTTCGGTACTGAGTAAGGCACAAGTTAGTTGACTCGATTACAAGCTCTTTACTTCTCACTTTGGGCAGTATGATTGTTTAGCTATGTTTTATGAGCTCATAACATTGTACTTTTACTGAAGATGACCAGAAATGTCAATCTTAATGCTACATGTCTATGAGATTATGGAGATGTGAAACAAAAATGATTGAAGAAATAGTCATGAACAAGTGGGTAAGCAACAGTTGAGGTCAAGCATGGCAATGGTCATCAACAGGACAGTGTCTCAGATGTACAAGCATCAGTGAAAACTACTTAGTTGTGGTCAAGCATGGCAATGTTATGCAATAGGACAGTGTTGCAGATGTACCTACCTAGTGCAGGAACTTTGACCCCATGATATTACGATTGTGCCAGTTGCAGGGCAGGAAACAGGGCAACACTTCAATAATACGGTTAGCACTACGGTGCAAAACCCATGCTGTTTTTGATGGTAGTTTTAAATATTGGCACTCCAATAAGGCACTGACGTCTCCCATTGCTACGCAACAGGGATGTCAATGGTGCTGCAGCTCTAACAATGGCGCGGTGGGAAGCTATTCAGGAAGAAGTACTTTCTGTGAATGATGGATGACAGGCAGTGATGCTGTCTGTGTTGCATAGTGTGAGTGCTGCGTGCAGCGGAGTCGTAATCCAGATAGACATTAGTGTTATAAAAGGAACTGGTTTTACTGGAACACGAATGCAGTAAGAGAATTTCACCTTACATGGTAGCTAAACTTAGACAAAGAAGGAAGTACCATAGAGAAAATGAACAAAGGAAATACAATACAGCAGTAAAATGCATACTCCACAGTCACTCCAGCATAGACTAAGATGGGAATCTATTGTACAGTTTCTCCAATAGTCAGCCTTTTCACAATCTTAGAAAAAGTGCAGGCGCTTTGACCAGGTAAGTAGTAGTAAAAGCGCACCATGATACTACCATTGTGTCAATTGTACCAAGGAGTAAAGAACGCAAAGGGGCTGAATGTTGCTCTAGGAAGTGAAGCTAGATGGTCTTATATTCAGCATAATACTAAGCAGACATTTGCCTTTATATCCAGACACAATAAACCATTTTCCTTTTTACCAAGAAAGCTCCTGCTGGGAAATCATACATGCATAGAAGGGCACCTTTATCTCCAAGGTGGAACACTATGGCGTCACTGCAGCTTCATTCAGCGTTGCCACAGTGACCTATGAATAAATCGGTTTAATTATTGAACCAACAAAGATTTTCTCTCTGGTGTCTGGAATGTAGGGCCTCTATTGTAGTGCCAGAATCATGCATGTGAAATAGGTGCAGCCAAGGTGCAGCTGGTATTCCAGCAGCTGTGTTTATCAGGCAGTTTAACAATTACAAAAATAATTGCCATCACCCATCTCGGTTAACCCCAACAGCCTGAGAGAAATGAAAGATGCATTGTGCTGTGGGGAATGGAGATACGGGGTTAATTGCATGCTGTGAACATGCCCCTCAGCCCTGCATTTCTAACTGGAGCTGTAATTTATTAGAAAATATTATCATAAAGTAGCTAGAGTATACATTTTCGGAATGTGTGTTACATTGCATCCAATATTCTGCTAAAAAAGAGATAGTCTACCCCCCCCCCCCCCCCCCCCAGACGACTATACAAGCCCAGTGCATTGAGCGTAGACAACCCCCCTAATCAATTAGATAATGTAAAGAAAATAAATCTAGATCCTGCCAAACCCTTCCTGTTGGTCTTTTGGCGTGGTTAAAGTGAACCAAAACCATTACTGGCCAGGTCTGGAGTCTAAAATACCAGAAGACTGTCCAATTCCCTATCCGGGGGTTGGGATTTGGGATGCCCCACAGTGTGAACTCCCCAGGGATCGCCATAAAATCGATCTTTCCTGCAATCCCATAAGACATGCATGTGCCCTGGCTGCATCTCTCGGTAGATGCATGCTCGAGTGCCAAGCCTTTCAAACAGGATGGAGGTGGCAGAGATCATCAGACCGCACCACTGTCATTGGCCTCTGTCCTCCAGTACAGAGCCTCCTTCAGCCACCTTCTTTGGATCCTTGCACTGGGTTGTTGCTGGAGCAGAATTCTGAAGGTCCCAAAGAAGATAGCTACAGAAAGTGCCAGACCTCCTGCCGCTGGCGCCAGTCTTCTCCAGGAGCCTGTGCCAAGAGCTCATTCCTCCACAATTGCCTCCTCTTGCTGCAGCTGCCCATCTGCTCCCAGTGTGGTCCAGGGTGGCATGTAGTGCGGCCACTTCACTACAACAATTGTGTGCTGCACTGCGTTAGACCACTTTTTCACACAGTCCTGCAGATGTGGAATTGAAAGGGGGGGGGGATATTTTGGAGTCCTGCTACAGCTTCTACCCTAAGCTGCAGGAAATGTTGGAGAGGCACATGGGACGGGCTTTAGGTGAGTTGCTGGCTACCCTATTATTGCTTTACATGGACAGTCCTTATTAACCTTATTAGGTCTGACACGCAGGACAAAACCCTGCAATGTAGTCTGTTCCACAGGCTGCAAGTGGGTGGCTCAAGGTGTCCTCAGTATTGTTTAGAACATAGCTTTGACCACCTCCTTTGCAGTCCTCACAGTAATTTGAATTGGTGGGTGGAGGATCCACCAATTTTTGTCCAGAATCCCAGCAATACATTCCACTGTTATTTTGGCTTGGTAAAGCCTGTAGTTGAAGATATGCTTGTTGTCGTTCAGTCTCCTTCTTGAATAAGGTTGCTTCAGGCTCTCAGAGCTGGCATAGGCCTCATCTCCAACAAAAAAACATATCATGATTATACCCTTAGCATCTTTGGAGCATCTGAATAAAATGTTTGTACTTTATGCCTTTTGGCATTAATGATTGGATCTGTGTATGGTCTTATAGGTGGAGTTTATTCATTTCTTGGTATGTGGGTTTAACCTGTTCCATACCACATGTTTGAGATTAGATATGTTATAATTTGAAAGATGACACTCACTTTAGTGGGGGGGGGGGGGGGGGGTTGTTTTGTATTTTCAGATCACTATAACCTTAGCATTGAGAAGTTCTTCCAGTTATCAGCAGAGTGGGTCATTCAGAAGCCCTAATTCCCATTCCTTCCAGTAAGATAAAGAAACAAGCTTGGCTGGAATTTCTGATACATAAAAATACAAGTAACCCATCCAACTCATTCCAAACACTAAGTGGGATTTTTTTGCAGTAGTGCTTGTTTAAAGTTTAATTTCTACCCTGGTGCTAGATCCTCTGAATTTCCATGTACAAGTTTCCCAGTAGCTAATGATTAGAGAATCCTCACATCAAAGCAACCTCCCTGTATCACTATGGAAATAGTTTTCTTACCAATAGTTTTCGGCTATACCTAACAAAACAGAAGTAGCAATTAGTTATCAGATAAATCTTTTCTACATGTACTGTATGTTGTGTTTTCAAAAATTCCTTATTTGATACTTGATCCTGCCCTATTTCCTATGCTTTTGTTGTAATTTGCCTACATTGGCCATAGTGAATAATTTCTTTCAACTGACACTAGAGATCTTTCACTTATGCCATTTTGGTTCATGGTACACATTGTAACTGAATATAATTACAGCAATGCAACAGAAAATTATAAAAAAGACAGTCCAGGATGTTCAATTTCTCTCCACGTGATCTTGAACGATCCTCCATGCTGCCAATGAACAAGGGAGCCTGCTCCAATGTAAACAGCAACAAGGACCTGCAGCAAGGCAAAGCTGTAAACGGAGGAATGGACCGAAGCTGGCAGGTACATTGTTTTTGGCAGCCTGCACAGGGATTTTATAGTAATGTATTTTAGAAACTACTAGTTTGTGCACTTGCCTATTGTAATTAAAGCAGAACAAAACCTGGGATTTTGAGTTCCGGGCTTTGTTCTGTGCCCCAAACTAGGAAGCTCCGCTGTGGGACCCCCCCCCCATACACCCTGCAAAACTCAACTCTTACAGGTCCTACGGTGCATGCGTTGGCTCTCAGCCTTTTGGTGTGCAAACGTAATGCTCAGCAAATGACTCTGTTTACATGTAGAGCTCGCCACTTGGGAGCGCAAGTGGCCACATCCCCAGCAGCCCGAGTGGTCCCCCCTTCCCCCCAAAGATGTGGTCGCATAATTTTTACATCGCCAAGGGCACCAGGAAGCAGGTGAGTTCTGCTGAGCCTCAGTGGGGGTTCACGCAGTCGCATTCCCTGATTCAGAATGCCCCTGGCGAAGGCCATATTCTGGCCTTGGAATCTTTTAGAGTTTTCTTCCACTTTAAATTACAAAAAATATAAACTGAGATTTCTATTTTAAATGTTATGGATTTTAAACATTTGAAAGGTCTTGATAGTCCCAGTTAGCATAAGCAATTCACGCTTTCCTTCGGTAACATGTCAGTTGATAACAATACAGAAGGTTAGAATTATCGCCCGCCGACAGAGCTTTAGAGTGAAGCTTTTATCCCAGCAGGACAGTGCTCTGGAGCAAGAGAAACCTCAAGGTTAATGGCTCGAGTTCTCAGCTCCTTAGACACAATGGAAGGATGTGAGGCTATATAGGGAAGCAGGAGGAAAGGTGCAGCGCTCACACAGTGCTTCCAAAGTACACAGGTCTGCGTTCTATTACATTCAGACAGCTACATTGTTTAAAACATTGCTAACTCCCACAAGCTTTGCATGTAGAAATCTAGAGGGTTTATATAAGATTCAGCAGTTATTTGTAGCTATCGGAATAAAAGAATATGATGATCCAAAGCAATAGTGTTCAGCTGGGAATTCTTCAGTTTTTGCCCATCATTCTGCTGGCTTATGGCTGGTATATTACTCTAATTGCATTTTTAGGCAGTCAGAGACTTGCCCTAACTTCATGAGCTAACTCTATCAGCGTTCAGGCTTTGTACCATAGTGGAGACCAGCTAATAAAATAATTCTATAAAAATAATGTAAAATCATGGTGGCTGGGGAAAATGATAACTGAATTCTAAACTCATCTTGAAGAAATCCTAGAATTCCAACACATTGAAAACTATATTTTTTGAGGGTCTGTGGGTCTGTGATTGCCCTCTTTGGTCAGGAAAAACTTCCACCTATCATACATAATTGATTTTGAAAGTTACATGGGTGTGTAAAAAAAACACTGTGCCAATCTCACTCCTGAATGGGCAGCAACAGGACAGATTTTGTGGATTTTAATATAGCTGTCTGGGCTTAATCGCCAGCTAGGAAGACAATGAAAATAATGGCACTTTTTTTTAATACATTGTAAAAAGGAGTAAAACGTTCACTACTTTTCTTAGGAGTAGAAAAGTACCATTGACTTTTATTGACTTCCTAATGGGTGATTCAGCAACAGCGAATTATTAGGCTTTTTTCTTATAAAGTTTTTTTTTTTTTACTACCATGAGAATTTTTTCCAACTCTTACTGAATCAAGGTCAATGCCAGAAAAATTTCTTAGCATTTAATGGCAAAAATATTGAATGTCCCTCCATCTATAGTATATGATATACCGTATATACTCGAGTATAAGCCGAGTTTTTCAGCCCACTTTTTGGGCTGAAAAAAGCAGCCTCGGCTTATACTCGAGTCAGTGACTTACCTGAGCGAGGGCAGAAGAGCCTCCGAGGCGGCAGACGAGCCGCCGAGGCTTCAGAACTCGGCGGGGAGATCAGTACACCCAGCGCGAGGTGGGTGTACCAAGATGGCGGCCCGGGCCTCAGTGACGTGACGTGGCGGCGCGGAGCGCGCCGGCCGCCATCTTGGTACACCCACCTCGCGCTGGGTGTACTGATCTCCCCGCCGAGTTCTGAAGCCTCTGAGGCGGCTCTTCTGCCCTGCGTCTAGATGGACCCATGCCGTCGTCCCGCGCCGTCCTCACTCTCTCCCGCACCGTCGCTGGAAGGAGCCTCGCTGAAGATTCTGCAGGAGCTGAACTGGTGAGTGTGTGTGTTGTGTGCATTGTATGTGTGCTGTGTTGTGTGCTGTGTGTGCCTTGTGTGTGTATGTGTGCTGTGTTGTGTGCTGTGTGTGCCTTGTGTGTGTATGTGTGCTGTATTGTGTTTGTGTGTGTGTTGTGTGTGCTGTGTGTATGTTGTGTGTGTGCTGTGTTACACCTGAATGGCTGTAATGAGGGATGCCCCTAACTGGCTGTAACAAGGGATGCCCCTCACTGTATTATTATTATTTATTTTTATTTAATTCTTAGGTGATGGCTGGGGGCGTGGTCAGGGGTGATTCCTCAAATCAACTCCAATTCCAATTGAAAAAAGCCGCCTCGGCTTATACTCGGGTCAATAACTTTTTCCAGGTTTTTGGGGTAAAATTAGGTGCCTCGGCTTATATTCGGGTCGGCCTATACTCGAGTATATACGGTAATCAAAGGATTCAGAGAATCAGAAGAAATAATACAAGACTTACAGTCTACTGGGCACTCCCTTAAAAACAGGCATGCATCAGTAATGCAAATCACTGAATAGACTCAGAAATACTTGAAATCATTGTCAGTGAACACAGTTCACCATTAAATCCACAAATGCAATGCAAAGCAAAAGCATATCAACACAATCCAGAAACACTGCTGTCTGTTCTGGGCCAAAAATCATTACTTACTGTACTCACAGAAATGTCTGTACTCACTAAAAAAAACAGACATGTTGTCTGCTACCAGATTTACCATAGTTATGTGTAATATACATTTATAATTAGGGGTGAAGGTGCTAAAATGGACAGGTTTTTAGATTAATTCCCAAAAAGTTATATTACTTCCCTCTGATCTTTCTACTTCTACTCTCAAGATCTTAGTTTCAACCCCAATGTGAGACCAAGATGAGATGTATAAGAAAGAATAATAAGTATGCTTTTATATGTTTGTATTTTTTTAGAAACTGTCAAATCTACTGAACCGAAGCGAGCACCATTGACGAAGGGTCCAGTTTTCCACTGCTGGCACTCGTGGACTACTACCTAGTACCCAAGTTTGACCCTGCAGGATCGAAGTCTAAGAACCACCCTGGTCTTCTCTAGAGCCTCCTCCTCCAAGAGAGGATAGGTTTGCTGCTTGGGTGGTCCCAGGTCGATCCTGGGGAGACAAGGGACTGAGCAGACAGCAGTGTTTACTGGACAAAGGGAGGTCAGAGGTCACAGGCTACGAAGTGGGGTCAGAGGGAAGCCGAGGTCATACACATGGATAGCAGGTAGGCAAGGGTTAATCCAGGAAATCAAAGTCCAAAAGGCAAGCCAGGTCATACACATGGACAGCAAGCATGCAAGGGCTAATCCAAGACTCAGAGTCCAAAAGGCAAGCTGGGTCATACACATAAAAAATCCAAGGTTTTCAGGTAGGCAGGAGCAACGGTGGCACAGTAGATAACCAAAAACCTTCTGGCACTACACTGTGCTTTCATCCAGGAATCCCTATATAGGGCCAGGGCTTCACCTGATTGGCCCACCCAAGCTTGACAATGAGGCTCGTGTGTGCCTGGGGTCCAGAGATTGATCAGGGTGTTTTATCACCGCTGCCGTTTCACCAGCGCAGGCGCCGTATCCCCAGCTGCCAGGCACGTGCACAAGCAGGAGCACCCGCAGGTCATGTGCACCTGCCTGCCACCTGTATCCGAACAGACACACTTTCCGGCTGCACCTGCACAGGAGTCCTGACAGCCTGTGAGGCTGGCGGGGACCGTGGGCCGGAGTGCGCCGATCTGGGACCGGCTGCAGTGTCTGCGGGGGGTGTGTGACAGAAACAGTGATCCTACTTCCCATGAAGAAGCCTGAAATGTGAAATTCACCAGGAGCAACAAAAGGGGGTTTACTCTTTTATAAAAGGAAACATGGCAAGATATGCCTGTTTTGAGTAAAACATTGTAATAACGACATTACTCAAACACTGTAGGATTGTTTTATTTGTTTGTTGTCTTTTTTTGGGGTAATTGGTGATATTTGTGATTCTTTAGTTTTTTTTGTAAAATGAAGTAAAAAGATGTGGGTTACAATGAAGAGGATTAAAAATGTTTTTTTGTGTAACCTTTTTTTTTATTAGAAAGTATATAGAGAAAATACAGTGAATATGTACACACATATCGTATTAACTTGTTAAAGGTACAAAGCTTTCTTCTGTATAAGCATGCAGAAACAAACACGTGAAACAATACTTCCAATATGCAGTTCGCTCCCCCCCACTCTTTTCCCGGGGTGAGAATCTCCAATCTACTCCCTACGTGGACAGCATAAGCAATCTGCATATTGGTTGGTTAATTAATTGTGGCGCTATTATATGTCCCGCTTCAGACATGCCCGAAGATGTTAATAATATTAAAAACATATGTGTCGATTGGGATGAGAAAAAGAAAAAGAGTAGAATCAGAGAAAGAAGTGCAGAGAAGCGGGGATGGGGTGGGATATGTTAAGGATTGGGTGGACGGGGCTAGGTGCGAGATCTCCAGAGTCCTGTAATGTTTCTTTTCTTGATTGGGTGGTGTGTAGAGGTTTAGAGTTTTGCCTTCATACGGTCAGAGTCTCTGTAATCTAGCCAGCCCACCTATATCATAGTGTACCTACTGTGCAGCCTCTTATCATCAGAGATCAGCTCCTCCATACGTCTGATCTACTTCGTTCACCCATTCCATAAGGTTTTTCAGGACTTCTAGCTTCGAGATATAATCATGCGTGCAGCACCCAGAAAGTGTTGGAGAATATCCATCTTGAGCTGTTTCATGGGACCATCGTTCAACGATAACAGGGCTACTTGAGGACATTTTACTATGATGGTCCACATAATGTCAAAGTAAATTTTAACCAGGTGGTCCCAGAGGGTCCTAATGGCAGGGCACCCCTACCATACATGTGTCATGGTGCCCAGCTTAGTTAGGCATCTCAAACACCTACTGAGGAGGGGGACAAATCGATATTCAGAGCATATATACCACCTAGTGAACGTTTTTCTTGCGCGGAGCACGCTATTGACATTTTATGCGGGAGCAGAACCATTTTAGCCAGGTCATCCACTGAGAAGGCTAAACCCAAATACCATTTCCCATTTTGTGATGTGGATCATGGGAGAGATGTAAATATTGTATAACAAAGCCCAGTATATCATCTAGATTCTGTGAAGGAGTTTCTTTTTCTGGGAGAGACGTTTCTCCAGATCTGTGAGAGGCAGGTTTGCCATAGATGATAATTTTTGGGAGAAGATGAACGCCGGAAGCTGCCTATGTATACACCAAGAAAAATATTTGTCAGGGTTTCCAGCTTTCATTTCTGCCAAGGTAGGAATTTACCGAAAGCCAACCTTAAGATTGAAAAAAAACTGGTGGGGTGATGGGTACTACCTGGAATACATAGAGAAATTTGGGTAGAATATCCATTTTCAGGATATTGATCCTCCTGAACCATGTATGCTATTTTTGTCATATTATCTTAGATCTGAGAGGGTTCTATTTATCAATGGCGTATAATTTAGAGTGTAAAACCAGGAGAGGTCTGAAGGGAGCTGCACCCCCAAGTACTTTAATGGGTCTTCTTTTCAGAAGTTGGATTTGAGTTGGTTGGATCTTATTATTATATTGGGTCCCCCCTACTTCTATACAGCGCATGCGCGGCCTCTCGTCCAATGAGCGTGCTTGGAGCCACAGTGGTATGCACGTCAATGAGACGTCTTACCACAGCGGCTCCAAGCTTGCTGGCGGCCAAAATCGGGTTGCCCCGCTGTGTGAACCTCCCCAGGATGCCCAGAAACCTTACCTGGATCCCGATCCAATGGCGCATGCGCGGGCCACAAATGGCCGGTGCGGGCATGCGCCCTGCTAGAGAGAAGCACGAGATGTGGCGCGGCCCACGCATGCGCCATTGGATCGGGATCCAGGTAAGGTTTCTGGGCGTCCTGGGGGGGTTCACACAGCGGGGCATCCCGATTTTGGATGCCCCGCAGGGAGGGATCGGCCCGGGAATCTTATAGATTCCCGGGCCGATCCGCCTGGGTGTTGGTCCACTTTAATAAGAGTGTCCCTTTCTCTTTTGAGTCTTGTCCCCTGCTGGACGAAGATACCTTGTATAACACATTAAGTGCTTCTAATTGGTATGATCTCTCTAACTTTCCCCTCGCACACTGAATCTTTAAGGAGGTTATCATTCAACCTTCAGTCCCACCTTTTGGAATACATGCTTGAGATCTCAATGGAAATGGTCAGACCACAATATGTACCATACCCTATCATCGCATGAGGACCCTATGCAATTGCGTGATGGCTTAAGAATATATACTCTATATACTCTGAATCATTGGCATTGTAATTGGCATTGTAAAAGAAAGTGTAGGCCTTAACACCCCTGTGGAGAACTCTCCATGCATTGACTAGCTGCAAGTCTGATAGAGTTTTACAGAAATGAGTTAAGCCTACCGTGTGATATTACAGATCTGTCACTTGTGCAATCAAGCAGGGGGTTCAGGGTAAGGTTTAGGTCCCCTCCTACCAGTAAAATTTCCTCTACAAAGTCGGCTAACTTGTGCAGTACGCCAATGCTACACCGGGCTTAGTCTTGGTTTGGGCTGTAGATATTTGCAATGGTATATACTCTGCAATAGCAATAGATACGCCCTTAGATCTAGCTTCAGGGTTGTATTCAGGAAGTGAAATATCTATTCTGGATCATGGGGACATGGTCCATTTAAAAGTGTGTTTCTTGGAAGAGGGCAATTTTTGTTGCAGATCGTTGAGAATCTTGGTGCGTTTCTCGGGCATTTTCAACCCTTTGACGTCGAATGTGCAAATCGTCACTTTGCCCATCTTCTAACAGCCAAGGAGTGTCAACATGTATGGAAGTGGCCTAGAAAGGAGGTGATGGGAGAGTCTGCAGGGAAAATAAGTAGAGGTTGCAGCAGTGGAAAGATACAGAGGTGTAGAAAAGATATAGAGAAGATTAGTTCAGAAAAGTGAAGAAAAGAGATATAACTAACAAGGAACGTAACAGCCAAGCACTAAAATTGTTGGCTTGTATATATCTGGCTTCTTATGTCAGGAGATTGGCTGTCCTAAAACGGTAGGTTCACAGATATTGAAGTTCTGAGGCCCAGTCATCCTGGGAACATTCGGATGATGGAGGTTGTGGAAGTCAATATCCACCGGGTGGAGCATATTCTAGCATCTTAAGTGTTAAACTAGCATGCACTGTCCTAAAGTATAAAAGCAACCCATAACGAGAACATGCTTAAAATGGCTACTTTCAGAAGTAAACTATGTGGAGAAGTGCTTTAACATTGTACATTTCTACAGGGCTGGCATCCCCCCCATTGACCTCACCAGGGGCGCAACCACCCGACCCCACTCCCCAAACAACTGCACATCCAGGGAACAATATACTGTATTGAGTATTAGTAACTCAACTAATTCAAACCAGTATAACAGTTAAACAGCAGAATAGTTAAACAGTATGATACCTTTAGGCTATAGACCAAGGTACAGCAAATTCCAAGCCCACCCCACCATCCTGGCTCCTTCCCCCCTCCCCCACAGGAGCCCCCGGCACCACACACTGTCCAAACAGCATGGAAACATTGGCTGTCCCATCCGGCCCTATTAACATAACACATGTGCAATCCGAAGCTGCCATCAGGATCCCCCTGACACCAACCGTCCCCGGTGCCCACCCCCATCACCCCAGGCCATAACGACTAAGCGAATAGGCGTGGGGCCACAGGCATCAAGCTGTAACCCTGGAGTTGCTCTCCAAACCCTCCTTCCTTCGCTCTGGAGTGTATTTATCAAATTCAGTAGATGTCAGTGGGTTAGCCCATAAAACCTGTTAAATAATTTTATGCTTCTGAAAGGCAAAAAGCCTGTAAGAGGGTTGTCTTGTTCAAGGAGACCCTATGGACACACCAGTTATAGCACACCCTCGTTTAACCTTAATTACTGTCTATTGTCTGCTACCTCTTGCAGGCCTGGTCCTTCTCTCTGGCGCCGGGCAGGACGGGATGGTAAGTAACTTAGCGACAGGGACAGCATGGAGAGAACTTACTAGAGCTCTTATGCTTTGACTCTCTGCACCTCCTTCTCTGGCCGCAAAGTGGCCCGCAATGGAGCCTACAAAAGGTTTCCCCACTGACAGGCATCCCTTTGCCCATTTGGGCATGTATTTTTCTGGTGTCCAGTCTGGCTAGATGAGCCACGTCGACCCCCCCCTCCCCAATATGGAGTTTTTTAATATAATGTTCTGGTTAACCAAAGCTCAGCCACAGCCAGTTTTGGTGTTCTGTACAAGGCCAGAATTTGCATATTGGACATGTGTCTCTTATGTGGTAATAAAGTTGGAATGTTGCCACATATCCTGGTGATTCTGCCTTAGTGGTAAATTTAGGTTGATATGATTTACATTTATTTATGAAAACATCTATCATTTTACTATCAAATTACTAATTAAACAGACTAGCCATCACACACAAAAACTTTAATAAATAACATTTGCCATATATCTACTTTATATCACATAATATCATTTTTTTAGATGTCCTTTCATTTTATTAGAGTGTTGGAAGGCTTAAAGTGGACCAAAATCCAGGATTTGCTTTATACCTGATTTTGGTCTGTCCCCCATCTCGATTTGGAAAGCCTCGCTGCATAATGGCACAGCCCATGGCGCAGACTCGTCTCTCCTCCAATCCTTCGGCTGCTCATATTAATGTGTGTGTAGGCCAAGCACAGCCCAAAAAGGATGCGAGTGATGCTGCGACCGCCCAGGCATGTACCCCGGGCTAATTGGTGAGGTAAGCATATTGGGGACTGGGGGGCATCCCAAATAATAAGTATTCAAAACCACTTTTAGGAAGTTCTTCAACCCTTTAGGTGCTTTAGAGGAATTAACCCAATTAACATGCTAAATGAAATACTTTAGCTTCAAATTATTTATTTTTACAAGCAGTGCTAGAGAAAAAGGACCACACAGCATACACCATATGTGGTGGGAAAGCACTATTTTGGCACATGTGGGAAGTGTCATAGTTAAGGAGATTTTTCATGCAAAAGGTTAAAAAAAATAAACAGCAGCTTACTTTGCCAAGTGCTGCATTGTGCCTCCTCTCAGCACGACACCGTGAATGAGGAAATACAGTTCCCATCTGCCCCTTCAGTGCCACTCTGCTGATGTGGGCCACCAATACTAGCAAGGAGCTGGTCCAAACCACACCCCCTCTATATTGATGGCTTGAATTACCCTCTCAGAGCTGCTATTCTAGCCCAGCTAACCCATGATAATGGCTCTTGAGCAAGATTTCAGGTTCTTACAGACCCCCTCCCCGCATAATGCTGTTTATTAAGGTGGTTACTATGCTGCATCACAGACCCCAGGCCACATCCACATGCTTCAGAGCAGAAATTATAATGTGAGACTGTGAGCCTGTGAAGTTTCTTCAATTTTGAAACCAAACTAAGCCAAACTTAGCTGGACACAAAGGTGTAATGATTGCCTTTGCCTGAAATATTATTTTAAACTGGACTCCTTGCTGCCATGTGCATTAGTCACCAGCTGGTGGCACCGTGCATCATTTTTCCTGAGCTTATGTGTACTGGTGTACACCAGTCCAAATGCTCCATTATCTTGATGCCTTGCTTAGTTCTACTTCTGCTGCATTAATTGCTTGCTGGAATAGAGTATTAAGCCCAGCTTTTTATAATCCCTATTCCCCAGTTGCCTGCCAGTTTCCAGTCCTGTGCCAGCCCTGCTTTCCCATCATTTCCTTCCTCCTTATTCACATTCAGCTCTGCTACTGGTAACCCTTTCTTTTCAGTCCTTTAGCTTCCCTGCCAACAATCTGCTCCAGTCATCCAGATATTTGTGAGCTTTTGTCTGTGAAGCTACCTGTCCTTCTGTACATTAGGCTCGATTCAGAGGCACATTCGTCTGGACTTCCGTAGCTGTCTGTGAAAGTTTTTGTGTGTGTTTGTCATTTTCTTTGTTTTTTTCGTTCATTTTTCATTCGCACGAATGTTCGGACTAATGCGCATATGCGCTTTCGATGAACGAAAGCAAATCGGATCATTTGTGTTAGTTTGGATCATTTTCCCATCAAAATCTGATATTTTTCGTTCGTTCAGATAACTTACGTTATTGGGATGGGCTTGCGTCTCATTCAGAGAGCTGATTGCCGAGGGACCACCACCCTATAAACCCGTTTCATTTGCGATCCCCTTACGGGACCATTTTGACCTCGGAAACAGCAGGTATGAACCAGTCTAGTGCCTTTGTGGAGCATGAGGAACTCCAGCTAATGGGCATAGAAATTGTCAGCAGGGCCGAGACCAGATTGCACCGGCGACGCATGCATATCGATGGCATGCATGACGTTGAGCTGTTCGAGCTCACCAGACTTAATCGCGCTTCCCTCCATAAATTGTATAGTGAGCTGCGCCCATGGTTAGCCCGCACCACAAGGAAGGCCAAGCAATTTCAGGTATGACCAAGATGCTTGGCTGCCTGCAATTTTTGGCGAACGGCTCTTTCCAGAGGCTGGGTGCCCTCTCCGTTGGGATCTCCCAGCCTACGCTGAGCCGCACGCTATCCAAGTTTTTGGAAGGCATGGCTACCATTAGTCAGAAATATATTTGTTTTCCTGACGACATGGTAGCCAGGAACGCGATTAAGCTGGCATTTTATAACCTCGCCGACATGCCCAATATCATGGGTGCACCCACGTTGCCCTGGTGCCTCCGGCAGCCGACGAGTACATCTATAGGCAAGTACAATCTGTCATTTTTTAATATAGTTTACCTAAATGTTATTTTAAATATGTCTTAATCCCTCCTTGTAAATAGTCCCTGTGAAATAGCATACAATGTAACTCTGTTAATCCCTCCTTGTAAATAGTCCCTGTGAAATAGCATACAATGTAACTCTGTTAATCCCTCCTTGTAAATAGTCCCTGTGAAACAGCATACAATAGTCCCTGTGAAATAGCATACAATGTATCTCTGTCAATCCCTCCTTGTAAATAGTCCCTGTGAAATAGCATATAATAGTCCCTGTGAAATAGCATACAATGTATCTCTGGTAATCCCTCCTTGTAAATAGTCCCTGTGAAATAGCATACAATGTATCTATGTAAATCCCTCCTTGTAAATAGTCCCTGTGAAATAGCATATAATAGTCCCTGTGAAAGTATCTCTGGTAATCCCTCCTTGTAAATAGTACCTGTGAAATAGCATACAATGTATCTCTGGTAATCCCTCCTTGTAAATAGTTCCTGTGAAATAGCATACAATGTATCTCTGGTAATCCCTCCTTGTAAATAGTCGCTGTTAAACATTGGCCCGTCTTTAGCTTATACAATGTTTTTCCTGTCGGCTAAAGGAAAACATTTTCATGTGGTCCTTAAATAGGCAATTTAAATGTACCGTAATCTTTACTTGATCCAACATACCTATCCTTTTTTGGTGCAAAAAATACTTATGCACTTAGTTAGTGTTATTTGTATTGGCCAACAGGTTTTTGGGAGAATGTTAGGAGTTAGTGTTTGAGTAGTTTACCTTGCCTTGCTAATTTTGTTTTGTTTTCTTTTATCCCAGGAACCGCAAAATGGGCCACTCACTGAATGTCAAAGCAGTGGTGGCACCGGACATGCGGTTCCTTAGTGTTCTCGCCGGGTTTCCAGGCTCATCCCATGACGCCTACATATTGCGTCGATCTGGATTGTACCGTCGGTTTGAGTCTGGAGAATTCTCCGGTGGATGGCTCCTTGGTAAGTTGACGCCAATAACGTCATTCACTTTTCAATGTATGCCTATGAATATAGTTTATGACCCATGACTGAAACTATGGCTGGTTTTACCCCTTGATTACATGTTAAACCGGACCTTAACCATTATAATTTGCAAACCACAAACCCTTTACAAATGTTGGACCAGCATTTCCAAAGAAGAAATGTCACCTTTCTACTCAATTACTTATTATTCTTCCCCACACTCGGCTGCAATTGTGTTCTTGACTTTATGATAGGGTCTGCGCCATCTTTGCTTAGAAGCATGACACTTACTGAGTAGAGGAGAGCGGGATAAAGTGCAGGGAGTGGGTTAGAGCTGTGCTTGGCTCAGACAAAGCAGATCTGGGGGCCTGAAAAGGTAAGACATCCAAGAATACTGAGCAGCACAGTCCTAACCCAATACCTGTTAGCAGTCTGCCTGATTTGCCCTCATCCGCCATCTTGGAGGATTTAATGGTCCGAACATGCATTAGATGGTGTTAGGCTGTTTTTTTAGCAGAGCAATCTGTATGTTCAGGGTGTGGCTCAAATGTTACATAGCCTCTTAGTCATGTTGAAGGACCGTTTTTTTGTTTCAATTTAGGGAGTAATGTGTAATTAATGTTATTTTAGTCTAATGTTTTCAGGTGATTCCGGCTATCCACTGCTTCCTTGGCTGCTGACGCCTGTCCTTCGGCCACAGAATGCGCAACAGGACGCCTACAATGGGGCCCACAGGAAGACCAGGGCCGTTGTTGAGAGGGTGTTTGGGCTATTAAAAACCCGCTTCCGTTGCTTGGACCATACCGGGGGGCACTACAGTATGACCCCAAGAAGGTCATAGATATCATTCTTGCATGTGCTGTGTCTTACATAACTATGCCATCATGCAGCGTCTCCCCCGGCATTTGGATCTGCCCCCCTCTCCACCCAGCCAGGACCCAGAAGACCACTACCGTGGCACACCTAGTGCCTCTGGCCAAGCAGTTCGGGACAATTTGATTTGTACCCATTTTTCTTAATTTGTTGTGCCTGTGTTTGTTTTGTGCCTTTTTAAATTTCTTAATCTAATTTTGCTTTGTTTTTTCTTTATGTTTTGTACTGTGACAACTAGTAATGATTTAATTACTAAAAATGCACACATGAGACTCATACCTTTTTGTTGCCCCAGTTTGTTTGGCCAAACTTTAAGTTATCTAAAAAACACCTAAACATTAAGGCATCAACTTAGTCAACAACAGGTCAAGTCACATTCATTTTATTTAAATTGTAAAAGTAAAAATTGGAGTGGATGGTCACTCCCATACTTCATGTACATACATGGTAAAACAACAAATTCAATTCGTGACAAATCATGGCACCTAGGAATTGGCCACAGGCAGGAGTTTGGAAGTAATGCACTGCAGGCCGAAGTTTACATCCCAAAGAAAATACACACATATATGGAGCAAGCATTGGCATGTCAATATTTTGGCTCAAAGAAATAGGGACACATACACACCCTCTCCTGCTTGGCCACATTTGCCACAGGCACAGGTGGACAGCAGCCATACCTATGCCACATCTACGCCTGTAAGTCAGTGGGCCACCCACCCAACAAGAAGCGCCAGTCCAAATCCAAGTCCAGTCCAATATCTGCAAGGGTTCAAGGTAGTAGTTTGCCAGGGCAGAATGTCCCCCAATCATGCCTACAAACAGGATGAGCCAGAAGCAATGTAATTAGGCCAAAGCCTGCAGCGCAACAGCTTGAGGGGCAGGTTCAGTGAGGCTTGAGCTCAGGCATTGGCTAGTGGGCTATCTCAGCACTCTAATGAGTTATATGGGCGCAACTCCAAAGCATACAAGCAAAGCCATACCAAAAGGATATATTGGTAGCGCTCACCAGGTAGGTCAATACAGTGGGGATGTTGAGCAAAGATGTGGAGCAGATACAGGCCAGATAGGGGTTAAAATGTTTGATGGCCATAAAAGCCTGGTGGTGGGCCTTGGAGGTGGCCCATCACCTGGGCATGTGTGGCATTCCTAATCTGCAACTGTTCCAACATGTTTCTATTGGTTGTTCGAACTTCCTCAAGCATGGCACTGAAATTAGTACTTAAGGTGGCCATGTTGGTATTGCTAGTTCGAACTTCCTCAAGCATGGCTGTGAAAATTGTGGATAAGGTGGCCATGTGGCTGTTGGTCGACCTAAATTCTGTCAGCATGGCGTTTAAGGTATTGTTTAAGGTCTCTAATTGTGCATGATGCTGCGCGTTGTTTCTTTGATTTTGTTGGCGAAATAAATGCCTCTCATGGTGCCATGCTGACTCCATGATCGACACGCGCCTCCCCTGGGAAACTGGGCGACGTAGCTGACTACGCCTCCCAATTCCCCCGGGTTGGGGTGCGTGCAGATGATGGTCCTCTAGTTCGACCAACAGCCACAGATGTGCTTGGAAAATCCTCTGCAGCAGACCTACCACTGGGGACTGTAGGCTCAGTCTGCTGCCCACGATGGTCTGGCAGCATGCAGCCAGCTTCACTTGGTGTAGAAACATGTTGGGACAGTTGCAGATTATGTTCCGGGGGGGCTGTAGTGAAGGTCCCATCAAGGTGCCATCCTTCTCCAGCTCCTGGATTTCCTCGATCAGTGTGTGGGTCTGTTGGGACGTGAAAAAAAAGGTTCAGGTTGGGCCCTAAATATTTTATAACGACAAATTAATCATGTTAATTCACATGCATCTGCAGATTCTGAAAAATACACTTACCGTATATATCGGATCCTGGCTCCTAGGCAGCACGGAAGTTGACGGCGTGGTCAAACTGGCTGAGGCTTCCACACTAGCTAAGGGATGATGCTGGGCTGCATTGATTAAAAAAAGGCATGTAAACACACCACTATGCATTGGTGATCTGTATGACTACATATGCTTCACTAAACCACGTGGCCAAGCAGGAATGGCAACTCCCCCAACGGTCCAAGTTGTCCTTCACTATGAATGTCCTTATCTGTTAGATGTATTAATCAACATATACATACACATTGGTCACCTTAACCCTTTAAGTGCCAGCCTACCTGGAGTTTTTGTCACCCTTTGTTGCCAGGCTATTTTGCACTATTATGCGCTCCCCATGTTCAAATGTGATTTTTGAAGGGATTTCCCAGGAAAATTATATATTGTTTTTTTCAGCTGAGTCTGGGTTTTAACATGAAATGTCTTGTTTGTCATTTTTTAGGTGTATTCTCAATATTTTTGGGTGAAATATGTGCAAAAAAAAAAAAATCTATTTTTTACAATTTGTAGTGTTTTTTTGTAATAAAAAAAGTTTGTCAATAAAATCTTATTGCGTGTGAAATCCCAACTTTCCCCGGTTACAGCAATGCCACATATGTATAGGTAGACACCCTTTCCTGCCCAGGAGACTCCCCCAAACTGAAACAGCGCTTTAGGGGATTTTCAGATAAAATACAACTATGCTATGCAATATGCGCACCTTGCAGTTTTTCCAGAAAAACAACCCTTTACATTTGAAATACCCCCAACAAACTATATATTCTCTGTACACACCTCAAGCTTTTTAGGTGTACCAGGGTTGTTGATGTGGCCATAGTTTTCTGGAAGTAATACCTCAATGTATTCTTTGGTTGCAAAGAGTTTCCCTAAAAAAAGGATAAAAAAGCAGAATCAAAGCCACATTTTCCTAAAAAAACTATATACGAACAAGAAAAAACAAGTTTAATCTGAAAAAGCAACATCCCCCGAACAGAACGATACCCAACATGCATAGCTACTGTCAAGGGAAGAGTTGCCAAACACCCCAAAGTAAAGCATGTGCGTAACGGTAATTTTACTTGAAAATTTCAGCTCTGCAGACAAAGTGCGCACCTTGCGATTTTTCAACCAAAACAACCCTTTACATTTGGAATATTCCCCATAAACCAAATATTCCCTGAAAGTACACATGTTAAGCTTTCTAAGCGTACCCAGCTTGTTGTAGTGGGCTCATCTTTCTGGAATTAATCCCTCAAAGAATTCTTTGGTTGCGCAGGGTTTCCCTAAAAAATGTATAAAAAAGCTGAATAAAAAACATTTTCCTAAAATATAAATATGCAATATAAATATGCAGAAAAAACAAGCTAAGTCTGAAAGCGCAAGGTCCCCCGAACAAAACAATACCCAACATGCATAGCTACTTTTAACCCTTTTATTTGCCAGCCTACTTGAGATTTTGTCACCCTCTGTTGACAGGTCATTTTTCCCCATTTTGCGCCATGTTTTGCGCCATTTTTGCTGGAATTTTCAGGAAAATTATATATATATTTTTTTGCAGCAGAGTTTAGGCTTTAACATGAAATGTCTTGTTTGTAAATTTTATTTAGTTTTTTACAATATTATTAAGTATAAAAATAAATAAATAAATAATTTTTTTAGAAAATTGACTCCTCTATTAATAAAAAATGTATTTTATTAGGGAAAACCATATTGCATGTGAAAGCCCCATTTCTACCGATTAGAATGGTACCACATATTTATCGGTAGCCCCCGTTCCTGCCCAGGAGACCCCCCAAACTGAAACAAGTACTTTATAACATTTACAAATAAAATACAACTACCATCCACACTACATAGGGTTAAATCGAGAAAAAAAATGACATAAAGTCCCGGGGGGGGGGGGGGACACATTTTTTGGGGGGGATTTTTAGGGTTAAAAACCCTTAAAAATGCCTCAGAAAATTGACATGGGGTCCCCCTTACCCAAAGCAACCAGCCTGGGACCAACTATGCAGGGCTTGTAGAAACAGGGCGCAGGGGCCAGCTTTTGCCCGCTACAAGCCCGCATAGCCCGTGGCCACGGGCTCTTCTGCCCCCCCGGGCTTTGGGGAGACAGGTAATGGGGGTGCCGGGGTTAATGGCAAGTCACCCGCTAGTGCCATCCCCGAAGCCTTGTGAACTGGAATAGGTGTCATGGACCCCTTACCAGTTCACAAGGGGTTAAATGTAAAAAAAAAAACCCGGAAGAGGGTCCTCACCTGAAGACCCGGAAGAGGGTCCTCACCTGAAGCCTGCGCAGCCCAGGGGGGGATCGGACCCCCCCCTCCCCACCCGGTGAAGAGGAGACCCGGACAGAATGATTGAGCGCGGAGGAGAGTAAATGAATTTTTTTTTTGTTTTTTTTTACAGCTGAACTCTCAGCGCTGGAAACAGGGGGGGGGGGGGCGGCCGGTTTCGGGCCCCCTCCTGAAGACGGAGGACGATGGGGGAGAGATTGGATGCCCCCCAGGAAGAGGGGACCCCAAGCTTCACATGGATACCAGAGGTAAGTGTTTTTTCTTTTTATTTTTTAACTATTAGGGGGAAATGCCAGGCACGTAGTTTCTATGTGCTTGCCACTTAACGGTAGGAGAAGCAACCACATAGAAAATACGTGCTTGGCATTTAAAGGGTTAAATAAAACAAACATGCATGTAGTGGGTGTTATGAGGCTTCACACATCCCCAAAGGGCCATTAGGGGCCCACACTCAGCTTGCAAATAGCATTTGGCTTAAGAATATGCTGGTTGCCATTCTTCCTATGTAGACCTTTCCCTGACCCAAGATCAAGTATTTGAGACCAAACCACAGCTCCAACCCAAGTGGCCTAAAGATAAAGATGGAAGTGTTGGATCTGATTGATTATATTCACATAACAGGCAGTCCTTTGCTAATATAAATACTTTAATAGTGTCCATAAATACTCGCAAAGGTCAGGTATGGCCAAGCAAATTAGAACATTAACATTCCACAGACATGACACACCCTGCTAAAAATGAAACCTCCACTACAAGGCACCCCCTAGGGGCATGTGTTCATATATGCCTTTGAGCCTCATTTTACACGTTGCAAACATTTCACATACACACTAACATTACTAACCTGCAGGAATAGTAGAGATGTCCGTGTCCCGTCGCCCCGAGTGTCCCTCTAAGGCCACGGGATGTATCAGGCCCAGCACCATCTCCTCAGCTTGGGTAAATTGAAGTTTAGTGGGGAAGCCTCCGCCAGTTTGTAAGCTGAAAAAGATAGTTTGGAAAATGTAGCAAAATGTTGACAATACAAAAAGCAGAAAAATCCACAAAGTAGATATGTACCTGTCATTTTGCTGTTTATTTTCTTTCTTCCGTGCTGCATACTTCAGGTCTGATATTTTTCGTTGAATCTACTCCACATCTTTGAGCTCATCCCCCGGTGCATTGACCTGTTTGGTGAGCTCCTCTAAAACTTCTGCTTTCCGCATTTTGCTGGTTGCTTTGGATCTGCGCCCATATAGTTCATCATAATGTAAGGTGAGCCCACTAGCCAATGCCAGAGTTTGGGCCTCCCCAAACCTGCCACTTAAGTGGTCTCGGCGCAATGTGCGCCCTGTTGCTTGAGGTTCTGTCTCCTCATTGTTTGCAGGCAAATCGGGGGACATTCTGGCCTGGCTGTGTTGGGGTGAAATGTATGACAGCTGGCTGGCTTGAGATTGGACAGGACTTGGATAGGGACTGGGTGTTCGTGGCTGGGTGGCCACTGAACTAGCAGGCGTAGATGTGGCATTTGGAGAGTGCCTTGCCACCTGTGCCGGTGGCAAATGTGGCCGAGGAGGAGAGGGTGTGCTGGATGAAGTAGGGCTTCTTGGCATGTGCCTCTGTGGCCCCTTCAGAGTTGCATGCCCCTGGGAGGTTGTGGGACGTGCCTGGGGTGATGGCGACCTTGGGCTTTTTGGGATTCTGGTCCAGTGTCTTGACCTCTTGCCATGGGAGGTTTGGCCACATGGGGGTGGTGATGGCGACCTTGGGCTGCTGGGGCTTCTTGCCCGGTGTCTTGGCCTTTTGCTATGGGAGGTTTGGCCACGTGGGGGTGGTGATGGCGACCTTGGGCTGCTGGGGCTTCTTGCCCGGTGTCTTGGCCTCTTGCCATGGGAGGTTTGGCCATGTGGGGGTGGTGATGGCGACCTTGGGATGCTGGGGCTTCTTGCCCGGTGTCTTGGCCTCTTGCCATGGGAGGTTTGGCCATGTGGGGGTGGTGATGGTGACCTTGGGGGGCTGGGGCTTTTCACCCTCTTGGTTGTTTTGTTACCAGCTGTAGATGTTTTTTTGCTGGCCTGGGGCTTCCTCTTTGCCGCTGCCTCCTTTTCTTTGGTGGTTGTTGGTGCCTTGGCCTGAGCACTGCGTGTTGCTCGCACCTTACCTTTAGGCATTTGTAAGCGAGTGGTGGGGCCTGCAGAAGCCTCCTCATGCTTCGATGGGTGTTTGCTGCTGCTGCCCTCCATTGCTGCGGCTTTTTTGGGTGCCATGATTCACACACTCTCAAAGAGAATGAGCTGTGTGTCCAGGACTCTTTAAATAATAATGCCTGGGTATGACGCTTACGCGTTCGTGTACGCGTGCGTACGGCCGTGCGGAACCCAGAAACCGCTGGGGCATTACTTATCTGCTGCAGACAAGAAGAAAGATGGCGCCCACAAACTTCACCCGCCAACAAGAAGAGATCCTTATGCTTGTAAGTGTATTTTCATGCCTTTTATTTGCCATCTAAATGCATGCCTAGCACTTAAGGAAGCGCAGGAAGAAACGGTTTGTTTGAAAAGTGTCTAAAATTCTGTGCCAAACCGAAGTTAGGGCCCACATGTGCAAACCAAGTCTATTACATCTAAAAGGATAGTTTTAGCCTAGAAATGTGTCCGGTAATGTCATTTAGTCAAATGATCGATTTGTGAGCAATATTTGTATGCAGTTTGTGCTAAATCCTATGTTTCTTTTGTGTTTTGAAGACACGTCTATCTGCCCAACTCATTTGAGAGGAGGACCGTCGCCCTGGAGATCGTTTCCAGGATTCAACACCAGACGAACACTACCTTCACCCACATGCAGATCATGCAGCTTTGGTCAGACCTGAAACGGCTGCACATGCCCCGGGTGCGGCGCTTTTTCGGACTCCATTTCCCAAGTAAGTACATAGTTACTGCATGCTAGATGTAAGTAATCCAGAAGGTAGGCCTTTATTTAGAAATGCTTCTCTTTTCTAGTGTTGGAAATGGAGTACCGAATCCAACGCACAGGCGCACAGGCCGACCAGTGCTGCATGAATCTGCAGCACCAAGTGAAGGTGGTGGATCTCCAGGGCGACGGTCCTACCCCTCCTCTGTAGGGTCCTCCGACCAGCCCCTGGACCTTTCGACAGAGGAGGGGCGGCACGGCGTGGGCAGGCAGTCGTACACAGCGACGCAGCCAGTAGCCTCTGGTATGTGACTCTTCATGTAACGGCACACACATACATGCTATTTCAAACAAAGCTGATTCCCTTAATCTCTTTTTCTAGATTTTGATGTAGCGGGTGAAGAATTTGTGGAGTCTGCAGATCAGGCGCAGGAGGCACATGGAAAAGGTGGGTGATGTGACACACACATTGAAATTGACATTTTCTTACTGTTGACTAAGACATTATAAGTGACCCTATTTGCCATGTCTCTACAGCCTCAACTTCACAGCAGTGGCAGGGCCCAGAACGGAGGGTGGTCCCCGACGACGCAGACGTCGGCCACCAATGAAGTAAGTTGTAATGTCATTCTTCTAAGTATGTGGTAAGAACCTAACCGCAAAGTGGTTTGGGTACGTTTTAGGGGTCTAAAATGGAAGAAGAACCTAACCGCAAAGTGGTTTGGGTGAGTTTTAGGGGTCTAAAATGGAAGAAGAACCTAACCGCGAAGTGGTTTGGGTGAGTTTTAGGGGTGTAAAATGGAAGAAGAACCTAACCACGAAGTCAAACATGGAAGATGTAGGAATGTGCAAAGTGGTTTGGGTCAGTTTTAGGGGTCAAACATGGAAGATGTAGGAAAGCGCAAAGTGATTTAGCTAAGCATTGTAGCAGAAGTGAGTGACCCAAATATGTAGGCGAGCAATTTAATGAGTTAAGTTTGTAGTGCGCAGGCGCAAGATAGTAAGGATTTTCGTCTGGACGATTATTTATTGAAAAAGGAAATCAGAATCTAACGGGAAACGTAAAGGATTCGTGGGAGGAGACGATGGAAAAAGGGCAAAAACGAAAGCCGACGTTGTAACATGAGAAAATAAAACGGAAAACTAACGCTGGAAAATGACATTCTCATACTCGTACTCTGGCATACGAACGGACGGTAACTTTACAGAAGGCTTGCGATGCATGCATAGAATCGCTCGTACACTCATACGAGAGCGGGAACATTTAAAAAAAAAGGTTTTGTTGGCCCTCGGATGGCATGGTCTCAGTGGGCCCCTTTGCAGTGGAGAGTCGCAGGTCAGGGGTCTATAAATTCCATGGCCAAATCTAAGAAGGGCTGCTTGCCCTCCAACTCCCTATTGGAGATGTTTTTTTTATTTTGGCCCCACATGAATGGGCAGAGTACCGAAGAAGAGGGATGGACAAATCGGGAAGGGCAGGAATGGATGGATGGAGAGATAGCTGAGAGTAAGAGGGTTGGATGGGCAAAATGAAAAGGACAGGAAAGGGTGGGTAGAGCTGGTGTGTGGGGGGTAGATAGGCAGAGCTAAAAGAAAGATGGATAGACTGGCAGAGCTGGAAGGAAGAGAAGTAAATGGGCAAAGCTGGGATGACAGGGATGGAGACGCGTAGAGCTGAGGGGATGGGGCAGAGCTGAGGGGACAGGGATGAATGGGGCAGAACTGGAGGGGCATAGATGGATGGGGCAGAGCTGAAGGGACATGGATGAATAGGGCTGAGCTGAGGGGACAGGGATGGCAGAACTGGGGGGAACATGGATGGATGGGGCAGAGCTGGGGAGACAGGGATGGATGGAGCAGAGAGACAGAGAAAGGAAGTGTGTGCACTGTGTAATTTGCATTACCTTCTTCCAGCATGTGCAATGCTGGGGTAGGGCTTGCAGGGAGAATCAGCTCTACGGGGCAGCACTGGTCCTAGATCAACACATAAGCCAGTGCAGGCTGAGCAGAGGTTAAGGGGAGGGGCAATTGCACCACCAATGAAAGAGCGTGCAGTCCAGCCTTGTTACGAGTGACAACCTGGCTCGCTAGGGGGAGGCGGCGCAGGGGCCTGATGCAATGGTAGTGGCAAAAAAATTTTGAGTTCTTTAACCACATTGTGCCAGCTGTTAGTGGCCCCACCGGGGGGGGGGGGGGCTCTCAGCAGCTGACCAGGCTTGCCGGGTGCTCCCCTAGTCCAAAAATGATCCCGCAGCTGCCCAGGTAAAGGCACAGGGTCATGGCATCAAGCATTGGGATTGATGTGTGCAAATTAGTTACAAGTGCATCAGTATGTTTTTGGGATGAATATACACAAATTAAATAAAAGCAGAATACACTTTTCCTGCTGTAGATTCTTTGGCTGCAGACAAGAGCCGGATATATTCTAATTTTGTGGAAAATATGCTCATTGGACTTCCACTGATTTCAAACAGATGTTTCAAGGCAGGTAGCCTTTCTCATTTCTTTTCAAGCACACCTCACATAATCTGCTTCCTGTTGAATCTCAAAAGTAGATTTAAACATGTCATTTTGGTGTAGCAGATGACCGAGTTTTTGGGTTACATCCAGGGGATCTTGAACATTACACTATAATCTTTGCAGTTCTTCCAATAGACTTTTAGAAGATAGAAAAGGAACACTTTCTCTCCCAGATTATTTCTGAAGTAAAGAGCACAGTTTGACCTTGAAAACATGTTCTCAAAAGGCAGAACATTGGTACTTAGGAAGTGTATCAGCTGTAATAATTATAGGCGTTTAGTGCTCTAATCCTCTACTCAATTCTACTTGCCTGCACTTCAAAATGACCTGAATCTTGTGAACCAGACAACCTGCTAATTACCTGTCATGCCCCAGGTAGCTCGATTAATGTGCTCGCTTGGATTGGATCGAGGAAGGTGGCAATTATCACCAGGCAGGTAAGGCAATCTTGAAATCTTTCAATGTGCACCTGTGTACCAAAGTGTTATATATATATTTCTAACAGCATAAATTATGCAACAGGACAAGCAATCCGTCCTCTGAGCATTAAAATGAAAAAGAAACAAAAAGGATAATAATAAAAATGTGAATCCATGCATGGAGAAAGGCAATGCTGACTCAGGATAACCGGAAGAAAATGTTAAATGTTGGATGACTGAAAATATAGTTTCAGGCTGATACCAGTATTCCTCACATCCTGAAAGATCCTAATAGTAAACAGGCCATCCCCCGGAATTCAATAGACTGGGCTGCATGGTAATGAGTTTTATATTCACATCTAGCTGCCAGCAAGGTACCTCAACAGCTGAGCTGCAGGTCATTTCCTCTTGAAAATGAATCCTATTAGGCTGGACCCCGGCTCCTGGATACACAGGCATTGGATGATATTTATGAAAAGTGATGTAATTAAAAAAGCGTGGTACTAGCACACCAAAATCACAGAGCAAATGGGAGAGTGGGTGCTGATCCTTCCTGGGATTGTCTCCACAGAAGATCCCAAACACAATAGAACAACAAATTAGGATTAGGAACAACAAATTAGGATATGCAGTCAAGGCGTAATAATGAAGTGTATTTCAAATGCTTATACAGAACAACCAGCTATTGCACAGGTGACAGGCAATCAGTACAACCAGTACAAAAAAATGACAGAATTACAGCATAATTAGACCATAATATATACCAGTGCCCCAGAGATTGGATCGCATAAACAATGCCAATGTTTCAGGGCCGTCAGCCCTTTTCTCAAGGCATCGCCACATATGTACAGGCAACAGCTTCTAATAACCCTCAGGAGAATTGAAAGCTATGGCCTCATATTACCATTGGTAAAGGTTTATTACCTAATCAGTTACTCTCTAGCACTGCACATTACTGTTAACTCATTCTTTCTTTCTTTACATGAGGTCTGCTAAAAACCCTGAGGATTATGCATCATGCTTTTTCCCAATGACTTTGGCTTTTTGGTATCCATTTTTGCCTTTGACCAATACTTGTATATATATTTAATGTATAATACACTTGATTAAGCGCAATTGTTTCTGTGTGGTGTGCATCCTTTCAATCCTAATTTGTTGAAAAGTGATGTAAACCTGAACATCCTGAAATATGGCAGTTATGAGAATATTAATGAGAGAATCGTATACATGATTATGAGAAATTTCATATGATATTAAACATGGACTATTGTATGTATGTATTGTCTAGGCACTGAAATTCTGCTTATTATCAGGATCTGGAAGATATATGTCTAGTGCTTGGGTTCATTTAACTAAGAAATTAAAGGGGATCATTTCTTAGTAACAATATGATAATATGCATATTGTGGTAATTATTCTCTATTATTACTCTATAGAATATTTATCTAATGTCATATGGTGAGTTGTAGGCAGCATAATGCAGACAGGAGTCTGGGAATGCTGACCACATCTCCTAGTGTAGATTGGGAGGCTGGTTGAAGGGGTATTCAGTCGAAGGACGGGCCCCCCTACCTGAAGCATAATGGCTAAGTATCTACCTGTGATCCTGTGATCTCTCTCCATTCTAACATTAATTGTACTGTAAATAACATATAACTTATCATGTAGCTTCGGGAACATATTGTATTACTGATATTTACTGTGCTGGTGAATTAAACCCATTCTCATTTATACATACTTACTGTGTTTGTTGGCTAATTTATCACACAATAGATTGTGTGTGCAAGGCATCTGAGGGAACATTTCGTCTTAGAACACTTTACTGGAGGCGTGAGGAGGGCCTCAGGAACCATTGGTTTGTATCGGATTGATGGTCGTTGGGATGATAATATTATTAGTATTTGCAATCTTTATAATATTAATTTCTAATAGAAATATTTGAGACTAATGTGCAGCAAATATTGATCAATCATATTTCTCCTCTTACAGTTACTAAAGCCAAAAAATGTATACTTTACACCTCTGGCTTTCCCCCCTGCTAGCAGTAAAAAAAAAGCCACTCACTTGACCACACTTGATCAATTTTCCTGGGTCTCCTTTTCACCCGGGGGTTCTCTGATCCCCCCACTGGCTCTTCCAGCTTCAGGAGAGGGCCTCCCCCCCCCCCCCGCTTCTGCTGCCGCTGCTGATAATCACTAAAAGAAAAAAGATAATTACTCACCTCCGGGCCTCTGCCCCCCAGGCTCTTCAGTCTTCAGAAGATGCCTGCCATCTGCGCCCTTACCGCCGCAGCCCTGCTTTTTTGGGGGCAGGCAGATGATGTCATCTCGCTGACATCATCCAGCTCCAGGCCTGACAGTCTCAGACACAGCGATTGCTGGAGGGAGGGCTGGAGTGGCACGGGATCCTCTGATTCCCTGCCTGCCCCCTCCAGCGATCACAGCATCTGTCATCGAGGGACAGAGGGGGCTGCCGATCGGAGAAGAGTACATTTTTTTTAATAAAGCCATTTTTCTGTGTGTGGTGTGTTTTTTTTACAGTTAACCCTTTGTGAACTGGTAAGGGATCCATGAGACCCCTATACCAGTTCTCAAGGCTTGGAGGCTGGCAAGTCACCTGCCTCCCCATATAGGCTATGCAGGATTGTAGCTTTCAGGGCCACAGGTCACTGAAGCTGGCCTTCGCACCCTGGTCTACAATGCCCCATAACTGGTGCCCGGGCTGGTTATGTTGGGAAGGGGGGACCCCATGCCATTTTTTTCTTAATTTTTAAGGGTTTTAACTCTTAAATTATTTTTTTAAAGCGTGGGGTCCCCCCCTCCCAGGGAGGGGGAAACCACACAATTTTTTTAAATTTAACCCTTTATAGTGTGGATAGTAGTTATATTTTATTTGTAAATGTTATAAAGTGCTCATTTAGTTTGGGGGGTCTGCCGTGCAGGAATGGGGGGTTACCGATACATATGTGGTACCGTTGTAATCAGGAGAAATGGGGCTTTCACATGCAATATGGTTTTCCGGAATAAAATACATTTTTAATTTAAAATAAATTGACAATTTTTTAAAACATAATTTTTAATTTTTCATAGTGCAAAATGGTGAAAATGACTTGTCAACAAAGGGTGACAACATCTCAAGTAGGCTGGCAGTTAAAAGGGTGCATGTTGTGTATTGTTTTGTTCGGAGGACCTTGCAGTTTGAGATTTAGGTTGTTTTTTCTTGTTTGCTTATTGATGTTTTAGGAAAATGTGTTTTCTATTCCGCTCTTTTATACATTTTTTAGATAAACTCTGTGCAACCAAAGAATTCTTAAAGGGATTACTTCCAGAAAGATGAGCCCACTACAGCAAGCTGGATATGCCTAGAAACCTTAAGGTGTATTCTTTCAGGAAATATATGGTTTGTGGGGGGATATTTCAAATGTAAAGGGTTGTTTTGGTTGAAAAGGCGCAAGGTGCACACTGTGTCTGCAGAGCTGAAATTTTCAAGTAAAATTAACCTTACGCGTATGCCTTACTTTGGGGTGTTTGGCAACCCTACCCTTGAAAGTACCTATGGATGTTGGGTATTGTTCTGTTCGGGGGACCTTGCTTTTTTTCAAATAGTTTTTTTAGGAAAATGTGGCTTTGATTCTGCTTTATTATTTAATTTGAGGGATTATTTACAGAAAACTGTGCCCATGTCAACAAGCCTGGTATGCCTAGAAAGCTTGAGGCGTGTACTTCCAAAGAGTATGTAGTTTGTGTGGGAGGTATTTCAAATATAAAGGGTGTTTTTTTCTTGAAAAACTGCAAGGTGCTCTTGGCAGTTGTATTTTATCTTAAAATCTCCTAAAGTGCTGTTTGGGGGAGTCTCCTGGGAAGGAAAGAGTGTCTATCAATACATATGCGGTACCATTGTAACCGGGATAAATGGGGCATTTACACGCAATATGATTTTATTGGAAGACGTACATTTTTTTTATTACAAAAACACACTTCAAAATGTAAAAGTAATATTTTTATTATTATTTTTTTTTCACATATTTCACCCAAAAATATTGTGAATACACTAAAACAAAGCCAAAAAGACATTTAATGTTAAAGCTCAGACTGCTGAAAAAAACAATATATACATTTCCTGGGGAATTCCTGGAAATACCTTCAAAAATCACAGTTGAACATGTATAGCGCAAATGATTGAAAAATGGTCTGGCAACAGAGGATGACAAAATCTCAAGGTAGGCTGGCAGCTAAAGGACAAAGTGATTCCATGGAATTATGCCTTATAAAAGGCATAAGTTGGTGTCCCATCTATAAATCTTCAATTTGGAAGTACACTGGGTCAGGAACAATGGGCACCTGCACATCACAGGTAGCTTGTCACAACATGTCTTCTGAATAGGTATAGGGACCACTTTAAATGTATTTTTTTATTGGGTTTTCAGTATAGGTACAGTGTACAAATAAGGCATATTTCATGGCATGACATCATGGAAACATAAGGCAATTTAAAAGAAAAGAGCAGTACATAATTTTTTTTTTCCTTTTTCCAACTAGTTTTTCAGCGATATAGTGAGTTATTTACATTGTTGCGATGTGCATCATTACCTGTCCCGGCAGGTGTAGAAAGATCAAGGCGGGGGCTGCGACTTCCCGACAACACACGCACCAGAGAGGTTAACTGGGTGATCTCCCTCCATCACTCTTGTCAAGTACCATGCAGTGTCTTTGAATGTTTCATATAGTTTATGTTTGATTTCTACATGTAGTGTATCAATAAAGCTTTCCCATGTTCTAAAGAAACTGGGTGTCTTTTTTTTTGTCCAATATTGCGTCAGCCCAGTCAAATTTAAAAAATTGCTGTAAATGGTCTATAGTCCCATCTGTTAAGACCTGACTGGTGATACATAGTTGTAGTCGTATAGTCAAAGATAATTTTCCTGTTTGAGGATGCTTGTAGAATCGCTTAAAAATATTTATACATCTTTAATACATTTAATACATTTGATACATCTTTAATAGGTCGTCAAGTTCAGAAGTGGGTGCGCCGTTTGGTCATGCCTGTGTTGACTTCCTGATATGGCAATGGGTTTCTTAGAAAGTTGTAATGTATTGCTTTGTGTTACAGTGGGGTGGTATAGGCGGCATAGTTAAGAAATTAACTAAAATAAATCCAATCTGTGTTGTCATCTTACAGTATATGATTTAATGTCTTTTTGTGGTCTATGTGTTGGGTGTAATTTCTCCATGATCCTTTGGGCTTGACCCAGTATCTTAACACTTGCTTGAGGGTCTGGCATCCTACAGCAACTGTGCTCCAGAGAAGCATAGTCCTTCTGTTTCTGCTCTCAGGCTACCGTTTGCACCGTTACCGCTACCGTTTACTGCATGGATGGTGTTTCCCTGGTGTTCCAATGACCCTAGGGAAAACCATGCATCCAGAGTATAAATACCTCTCCCTGAGGCAGTAATGTCAGTTTCTAGAGGATGATTAACTGGCAGATCAGAAGACTTTGGATAAACTTACAAACAGCACAGAGCCAGGGTGAAGACTTCAGGGCAAACAATAGGACAGATCGGATTTATCTTAGTGGCTGAGAAGCAATGATTTTCTAATCAGCTACTTGCTGGATTTGTCTCTGTATCCACCAAGCAACACTGACGTCACCCGGATCAGTCGCTTGGGGGACAGAAAGCGGGGTACAACAAGTCGTTCAATAGGAGAGCATCATTTCACTCTTTCATCACTTGGCCCTGTCAATGCCATGCCCATCCTCACACAGCTCCTCCAACCCCCCCCCCCAAGACACCTTACAGCTGGGGGCAAGAAACTGCCCTGAGGAGCTCAGAAGCTAATATACACAAGGAGTGAGGGAAGGGAGCGTGCATGGCGCCCTCTTAGCTGACTCTATGTTATGTACGCCATTGACTTGTATCTGTGCCTGACAGCTGCAGTGCTCTAATAACAGAAATTTGAGTGGAATGTAAGAAAAACTCTGGGGACCCCAAAATGTGCCACTTGTCTGACATTATGCATGGACTGGCTGAGCATTGGCTCAATCACCAACAGCATTATCAAAGCTCCCTTAAGCTGTGGGTGGGCAATACACATATAAGTACCATAGAATGCTCAAATAAATAGAATACTCAAAAACCTGTAAATAACCCACATTCCAACCCCCCTCCATTACCACCATGCCCATCACCCCCATGTTTAAGCTGTCCCAAAATCATTTTAATGTAAGATGACTAGTAAAGTATTGTATTTTCAAGAAAAGTCCAGTTACCTACAAATATCCCTCGGGATTGGGATGGTTATGCAGCTTCTTGAATTCCAGAAATGCTCAGTAAAAATGAATAGAGAATTCCACAAAGTCAAGAGACTGGCCTTTCTAGGGCTCAGTATTCACCTCAGACTGCTTCAAGATTGATTTCTACAGTGGCATGCATGGACAGATATTTCCTGGCATCTTCAGCTACTGCCTAATACAGCCATGGCACACCACAGCTCACCACACCTCACACTGACAGTGCAAGAAGTTCAGCTTGTGTCTTTTTTTCCCATTCAGTATTGATCTTAATGTAGTTGCTTGATAATCACCATAAGCTTCAAGATCATGTCTGATTAAGTGCAGGTTTATATTGAGTGTATATACATTCACTTCCCTTTCTTGCATTACTCAAACAAAACACAATAAGAAAAAAAATGCAAAAAGACAAAAGAGAAAAAGAAAGAGAAAAAAAGGTCATTTCCCACCCTCCCCACTCCCCTTTGTCAGCTTAACTACTACTCAACAGGACAGGTAGGTAAGCGGGGGCTAGTTTACAACTAGTCACAATAGTTTTATGGCATCTCTGAATGTTTAAAAAATCTCAAGAAGTGCTTGATATTTTCTTGCAATACTTCCAGGCTTAAGATTTAAAAGTTTGATTACTAATATGTTCTTCATCTTATACTTCCATGCTCCCAACAGCTATCTATATATTATCTTGTGCGTGTAATTATAAAGTGTATTAAAATCTCGTTTGTGGGTTCTTGGCCCGCCCATTGAGGTTCTAACAGGATTTTATCTTTAGTAGATAGAATACTTATCCCTTATTTTATATTGATAAATTTTACTACTTCTTCCCACGGGTTTTTGGTGTATTTACAGTTCCACCACAGGTGACTCATTGTTTCCAGGTGATCACCACACCACCAGCATGAAAAGGGGTCATCTTTTTATTATAATCCATTGTTAAGTAGTATTGTGTTATATATTTAAAATTTAAAATTCTGAGTGGTGTTGACCGTATATTCAAGTTTCAAGTCTACCACGCCTAGGGTTTTCCCTAAATCCTGATTCTATTTCTTTTTGTATGAGTCTGGTTTATTATTTTTATCGTTGTTGTACTCTAAAAGTAACTTGTAGTAGAAGGATCATTGTTTTGGGATTGCATCTGGTAAGACAAAATACAATTCTGTGATTACTCACCTGTAGAATTGATATTATGAGTATACAGTACGTCCTGCTCCAGATAAGAATCATTACACTTGGGTATTACTCCGCCAGATGGCGCTGGACTGCAGAGACAGCGAAATTGGCTCCTCACGGCCCCTCAAATACCCAGGGACCTCCCACAAATCCCCAACATTGAAAAGCAGTTAACGAGAAGCCGGGATAAATAAAACAGAACCAACTAGTAACTATAACCATGATAACAATCACCATACAGGGGATCCAGGATAATGCAAAACCAAGGGTGGGGTGGAGCAGGACATACTGTATGCTCATAATATCAATTCTACAGGTGAGTAATCACAGAATTGTATTATTCTTAGTATACAGCACGTCCTGCTCCAGATAAGAATCATTATACTTGGGACACCCAATAGCAGTGTCTATAAAGTAGGGTGGGATCCCCAAAGGTAACAACAGACAGGTCAAACCACTGCTGCCTCAGAACCTTGCAGCCAAAAGGTATGAACAGAAGACCAAGTAGCGGCCTTGCAAACTTGTTCAACAGAAGCCTGTTGCTGTAAAGCCTAAGAGGCACCAATAGCACGAGTAGAATGAGCAGTAAGGCGGAAGGGAGGGTTCTTCCCCTTAGCAGAGTAGGCCTGTGTCACGCTCCAGGTACCGCAATTAACCACTTGGATAACTTCAGCTCTCTTGGTAAGGACCTCAACCCCCAATCTCCACAGCCAGCTTCACCTATAGGAGCCCCCGCTTGCCGAGACGCAGAACACGCGTGCTCGGGATCGGTTACCCCCAGGACTTCTATGGCTCAAAGGATGAAGCCTTACTGTACAGAGGACTGGAGAACCCGCGGCTGGAAGTGGAATTGGGTAGCCCGAATTTGAGCGAAAGACGGAAGTCCAAGGACAGGCTGGAGGTTGGCAACAGTAGATCTGAGGTGGCGACAGAACAATTGCAATAGACAGATCGTGGTCTAGGTTCAAGGCAAGGGTCGGCAACAGGAGTGTAGATCGAGGATGGTCAAAGGCAGGCAAGGGTCGGCAACAGGAGTATAGATCGAGGATGGTCAAAGGCAGGCAAGGGTCGGCAACAGGAGTGTAGATCGAGGATGGTCAAAGGCAGGCAAGGGTCGGCAACAGGAGTGTAGATCAAGGATGGTCAAAGGCAGGCAAGGGTCAGCAACAGGAGCGTAGATCGAGGATGGTCAAAGGCAGGCAAGGGTCGGCAACAGGAACACAGATCGATATCAAGGTAAGTAACAAACGAGGGTCTAAGCGCTATAACAGATGATGACTAACTGGCTGAAGATGGATTATATAGGAAGCAGGTATGATTGGGCCAGAGGAATGAGGCTGATGATTGGTGCAACTATAAACTTCAGAGATATTGGTCAGAATGATTGAGGCACTTCCCCAAACCCCCACCTGAATGTTAATTAACTCTCCTCCGGCGGCCGCGCTGAGAGCAACGCCGCCGGAGGGTATAAGTATAACGTGCTCGCGCACGCGCGCGAGCACGAGAACTAGAGCCGGGGCCGCCGGCTGACGTAGTAAGAGGCGCGTGCGCGCCAGGCGGAAGAGGAGCCGCCGCCCGCTGCAGCCGCCGAACAGAGAGCCGCGCGGCGGGACGGGGAGCGCTGCAGGAACGGGACACAGGTAAGTGGATGCTGACATTACCCCCCCCCCCTCACGAGGGGCCTCCGGACCCTCACCAGGCTTTTCCGGGTTGTCACGGTGGAATTTCTTTACCAGAGCCCTGGCGTGAACATCCCTAGAGAAAACCCAGCACCTCTCCTCAGGACCATAACCAACCCAATCAATTAAATACTGTATCGTATTACGAACTCTACGAGAATCCAAAATCTTGTTTACTTCATATTCTTGCACATTATCTACTAAAACCGGAGGAGGACCAACAGGAGGGGAGTTTTTAGCAGGTTTCAACAGTGAAACATGAAATGAGTCGGAGATCTTCATAGTAGGAGGGAGCCGAACCTTATAAGTAACATTATTAAGTTTCCTGATAATGGGGTAAGGACCAATAAATTTAGGACCCAATTTATAAGAAGGCTGACGGAGAGCAATGTTTCTAGTGGAAACCCAAACAAGGTCTCCACACTGAAGGATAGGTTCCTGAGATCTACGACGATCGGCAAATTTCTTATATTTAGCGCGCATAGTTTCTAAATTTTCCTGGACGCGTGCCCAAACATCTTTCCGTTTCTGAAGCCACTCTTCTAACACCGGAAAATCAGAAGGTGCCGCAGAAATAGAAGAAGCTTTAGGATTCTTTCCATAATTACAAAAGAAAGGGGATATTTTAGTACTGTCACTCGGCGCGTTGTTATACGCAAATTCGGCAAAGTCAATAAATTCCGACCATTGCTCCTGAGTGTCAGAGATGTAACATCTTAAATATTGTTCTAAGCTTTGATTTGTTCTCTCGGTCTGCCCATTAGACTGGGGATGATATGCGGAGGATAGGGAAACCTGAATCCCCAAGCGTGAAAATTTTTCCAAAATCGTGATATAAACTGCACGCCCCGATCGGAAACAATATTTACTGGAATACCATGAAGACGAAAAATATGCGAGATGAATAAGCGCGAAAGTTCAGGAGCCGAGGGTAGCTTGGGTAAAGCAATGAAATGAGCCATCTTACTGAATCTATCGACGACTACCCAAATCACAGTGTTCCCATGCGAAAGAGGCAAATCAACAATAAAGTCCATCGAAATGTGAGACCATGGTTCTTTAGGGATCTCAGGTGGAACCAGATAACCACTAGGGGCCTTGTGTACCCCTTTACTTCGTGCACAAACTGAACATGCGTCGATAAGGGTAGTGATATCACGTCTCATAGAAGGCCACCATACATGGCATCGAGCCAAAATAAAAGTTTTACGAACTCCCAGATGCCCAGCAGTTTTTGCGTCGTGGAATTCACGGATTACATCAGAACGCAAATGCGGCGGTACAAAGTGACATCCTATAGGTACATTTACAGACGATTCATCTTGGAACGGCGCCAAAACATTAGAAAGATCAGGGAGCAAGGCCCCGACTACACACCCTGCGGGTAAGATAGGTTCTCCAGTATCTCCCCGATCTTTACACTCACCGAACATGCGCGACAGAGCATCGGCTTTAGTATTTTTTACGCCCGGCTTAAAGGTAATAATAAAATTGAAACGCGAAAAAAATAATGCCCAACGGGCCTGTCGAGAATTCAACCTCTTGGCGGAGCCTATATACTCGAGATTTTTGTGATCTGTATATACAGTGATAGGATGCAAGGAACCCTCCAACCAATGACGCCATTCATCAAATGCCAGTTTAATAGCTAATAGTTCCCTATTGCCAACATCATAATTTTGTTCTGCGGTATTAAATTTCCGAGAAAAATAGGCACATGGATGCATGCGTTCAGGAGATCCAGAGAATTGCGATAAAACAGCTCCAACACCAAATTCAGACGCATCTACTTCAATAACAAAAGGTCTGTTGACATCAGGGTGCACTAAAACTGGCGCCGAAGTAAAAGCCTGTTTTAGGACACAAAAGGCTTCAATAGCTGATGGTGACCAGTTAACAGTGAACGCGGCTTTGCGGGTGAGATTGGTGAGCGGAGCAACGATACTAGAGAAACCCTTGATAAAACGTCGATAGAAATTAGCAAATCCTAAAAAGCGTTGTAATTCTTTTAAGGATTTGGGTTGTGCCCAATCTTGTACTGCCGAAACCTTTCCCGCATCCATCTCCAACCCCTGACTAGAAATAATATACCCCAAGAAGGGAACGGAGGTCACCTCAAACATACACTTAGAGATTTTAGCGTATAGATTATTTTCTCTCAATTTCTGAAGGACCAGTTTTACATGTTGCCTGTGTTCGGAAAGGTTTTTGGAGAAAAGGAGGATGTCATCCAAATAAACCACAACGAAGTTACCCAAATAGTCACGAAACACGTCATTAACAAAGTCTTGAAAGACCGCAGGAGCATTGCAAAGGCCAAAAGGCATGACTAAATATTCGTAATGACCATCCTTAACATTGAAAGCCGTTTTCCATTCATCCCCTTGCCGTATACGGATCAGGTTGTAAGCCCCCTTTAGATCTAGTTTAGAAAAAATTCGAGCCCCCACTACCTGATTAAATAAATCACCTATTAAGGGAAGAGGATAACGATTTTTTAAGGTGATCTTATTCAATGCTCTATAAACTATGCAGGGCCTTAAACCCCCATCCTTCTTTTCAACAAAAAAGAAGCCAGCACCCGCCAGGGATGTTGACGGGCGGATAAAGCCTTTCTTCAGGTTTTCAGAAATATATTCCTTCATAGCCTGTTCTTCTGCTCGATTTAGATTATAAATTTTTCCCCTAGGAGGAATAGTTCCGGGAAGTAAGTCGATGGGACAGTCATAGGTTCTGTGTGGGGGAAGATTATCAGCAGATCGCTCAGAAAAAACATCTGCCCAATCTGTATAAGGCAGAGGTAATTCCTGGGGCGAAATCTGAACACTCCTAAGGACAGTGGAGAAGCAATGTGACTTGCAGTGATTACTCCACCTAACCAGATCTCCAGACTGCCAATTAAACACGGGGTTATGGAGCTTTAGCCATGGGTATCCCAAAACTACTGGTGTTTCAGGACAGTCAAACACCAGGAATTCTATGTGTTCAGAATGAGATGAGCCAACCACCAATTTGAGAGGAGGGGTCTTGTGACTGACCGGTCCTCCCTGGATAGCATTCCCATTTATGGCCAGAACCTGGAGAGACTTTTCAAGGGGTACCAGTGGAAGTCCCAGGATGGAAATTACGTTCCGATCCAGGAAGTTACCTGCAGCTCCGCTTTCGACAAAAGCACTTACTGCCTGTTTGGAAAGACCCCAGAAAAGCTCCGTAGGAATTAACATCTTATCTGGATGAGAGTAATGCTTCAACCCACCTAGATCAGTACCCTCTTCCTGATCTAGGCGAGAAAGTTTCCCGCCGAATACCCCTTATTTGGACAAGACCTGGCAAAATGTCCCGGGGACCCACAGTAGAGGCAAAGACCCAAAGAGAGTCTCCGTTGTTTCTCGTCCTGAGAAAGACGGGCTCTGCCAACCTGCATTGGCTCCTCTTGAGAGGGGGAAGAGGCGTTTACCCCACCAGGAGTTGAAGGGTTAGGAGTTTGTGATGACCTAAAGGGAGTGGTAACTCCAACCCTTTCCCTGACTCTCTCCCTGAGACGTCTATCGATCTTGATGGAGAACTGCATGAGTTGATCCAAATCTATTGGAGTGGGGAAGTTGACCAAGGCATCTTTAATATTCTCAGAAAGCCCCATACGGAATTGGCTACATAGGGCTGGATCATTCCAAGTAGACTCCACTGCCCAGCGTCGGAACTCAGCGCTGTAGTCCTCGGCAGAATTCCGACCCTGCTTCAGGGCCCGAAGCCTGTTCTCTGCTGTGGACCGTCGATCTGGATCCGCATAAAGCACTCCCATGGCCAAGAAAAAGGATGAAACTGAGTGCAAGGCAGGATCTTCAGGAAGCAAGCTGAAAGCCCATGACTGAGGGTCTCCTTGTAACAGAGAGATGATTAAACCCACTCGTTGAGTTTCTGTGCCTGAAGATAAAGACCGCAGCCTGAAATAGAGTTCACACGAATTCTTGAAGTTAGAAAAGCCGGCTCGGTCTCCAAAAAATGTTTCTGGTAAAGGAACCTTTGGTTCAGGAATATGAGGTGGTACAGCGGGTGTAGTAATCTGGCGGGTTTCTTGATTGGCCACTCTCTGGGCCAGTTGATTGATAGCTGTGGCCATCGCCTGTACTTGCTGTACCAAGTCTTCCATACTAACTTTTTGGCCTGTTATAATGTCACGCTCCAGGTACCACAATTAACCACTTGGATAACTTCAGCTCTCTTGGTAAGGACCTCAACCCCCAATCTCCGCAGCCAGCTTCACCTATAGGAGCCCCCGCTTGCCGAGACGCAGAACACGCCTGCTCGGGATCGGTTGCCCCCAGGACTTCTATGGCTCAAAGGATGAAGCCTTACTGTACAGAGGACTGGAGAACCCGTGGCTGGAAGTGGAATTGGGTAGGAATTGGGTAGCCCGAATTTGAGCGAAAGACGGAAGTCCAAGGACTGGAGGTTGGCAACAGTAGATCTGAGGTGGCGACAGAACAATTGCAATAGACAGATCGTGGTCTAGGTTCAAGGCAAGGATCGAGGATCGAGGATGGTCAAAGGCAGGCAAGGGTCGTCAACAGGAGTATAGATCAAGGATGGTCAATGGCAGGCAAGGGTCGGCAACAGGAGTGTAGATCGAGGATGGTCAAAGGCAGGCAAGGGTCGGCAACAGGAGTGTAGATCGAGGATGGTCAAAGGCAGGCAAGGGTCGGCAACAGGAGTATAGATCGAGGATGGTCAAAGGCAGGCAAGGGTCGGCAACAGGAGCGTAGATCGAGGATGGTCAAAGGCAGGCAAGGGTCGGCAACAGGAACACAGATCGATATCAAGGTAAGTAACAAACGAGGGTTTAAGCGCTATAACAGGCGATGACTAACTGGCTGAAGAAGGATTATATAGGAAGCAGGTATGATTGGGCCAGAGGAATGAGGCTGATGATTGGTGCAACTATAAACTTCAGAGATATTGGTCAGAATGATTGAGGCACTTCCCCAAACCCCCACCTGAATGTTAATTAACTCTCCTCCGGCGGCCGCGCTGAGAGCAACGCCGCCGGAGGGTATAAGTATAACGTGCTCGCGCACGCGCGCGAGCACGAGAACTAGAGCCATGGCCGCCGGCTAACGTAGTAAGAGGCGCGTGCGCGCCAGGCGGAAGAGGAGCCGCTGCCCGCTGCGGCCACCGAACAGAGAGCCGCGCGGCGGGACGGGGAGCGCCGCAGGAACGGGACACAGGTAAGTGGATGCTGACAGCCTGAATCACAGCCTGATGGATCCATTTGCTGATAGTAGATTTAGCAGGAGCCAGACCCTTCCTAGGACCAGAAGGGACCACAAAACGAGCATCAGTTTTTCTGGATGCAGGAGCAGTAGCCACCAGATAGTACTTCAGACACCTAACCACATCCAAGGAATGCAAGACCCTCTCCTTAGCATTACTAGGATTAGGGCACAAGGAAGGAAGAACAATGTCCTGATTCAAATGAAAGGCAGACACTACCTTAGGCAGAAATCTGGCTTGAAGCGAAACACCACCTTGTCCAGGTGTCTCTCAAAGTAGGGGGGCTGGATGGAAAGCGCCGCCAACTCAGACACATGCCTAACAGAGGTGATAGCCACCAAAAAGACTACCTTGAGAGTAAGAATGGCCAGGGCAGCCTCCTGCACAGGTTCAAAGGGAGCACCCTGCAAGGCAGACAAGACCAAGTTCAAATCCCAAACAGGCAACATAAGCTTATGAGGGGGACGCACATGAGTAACCCCCTGGAAAAAAGTCCTGATCAGAGAATGCTGGGCAAAGGACCTCTGGAAGAAAACAGCCAGGGCAGAGACATGACCCTTCAGAGTACTGAGTTGGAGCCCCAGCTCCAACCCATGCTGCAGGAACTCCAGGATCCTGGGAATAGAGAACATACGACAGGGAAGAGACTTAGACTCACACCAGTCAATGTAGGCACGCCAAACCCTATAGTAAATTGAAGAAGAAGACTTCTTCCTAGCCTTTATCATGGTATCAACAACAGAGGCAGACAGCCCCTTCTCCATCAAGATGGAGGTTTCAGCAGCCAGGCCATCAAAGTCTGTTTGTAAATTGGGATGTAAATGTACACAGCTGATATGCAGGGAACATTGTCCTCCGCCCAGGCCAGGATCAGAGACACTTCCTTGAGGGCCCTCTTGCTCCGGGTCCCTCCCTGATGACTGATGTTGGCAACCGCCGTCTGGTTGTCCGAGCGTACCTGAACAGGCAGGCCCCGAAGGTGATGAGTCAAATGAGTCAGAACCAACCTGATCACCCACAGTTCCCGAATGTTGATAGGTGTGTGGGCCTCCTGAGGGCCCCACCACCCTTGGAACTGCAGGGACTTCCAGAAACCCCCCCAACCTGTCAGACTGGCATCCGTGGTGACCATCTCCCAGCAGGGGGCCAGAAAGGATCTGCCCACCAACAGGTTCCTTGAGTCCAGCCACCACGAGAGGGACCGCCTGACTCGGGGGGACAGCACAAGGACCTGGTCCAGGGATGCAGGATCCTTGTCCCATACTGACAAGAGGTGGAGTTGCAGAGGCCTCATGTGGAACTGGGCATAAGGGACCACCTCGAAGCACGACACCATCAGGCCCACCAGCTGCATTCCCTGCCTGATGGAGGGATGAGGGCAAGATAGCAGGAACTGAACCTGCGCTAGCAGACTGTCCACCTTCTGTTGAGGAAGAAAAATCCTTGCCTGAACTGTATCCAGATTCATTCCCAGGAAGGGTGTCACCAAGGAGGGAGACAGGGAAGATTTGGGATGGTTGATCACCTAGCCAAATGACTCCAGAGTGGACACTACCAGCTGAGTATCCAACTCTGCCTGTTGTAGGGACTGGGAAGTGATGAGAATATCATCCAAATAGGACAGCACGCGAATGCCCCGAGACCTGAGCAGAGACATCACTCCTGCCAGCACCTTGGTGAACACTCTGGGAGCTGAAGTGAGACCGAAGGACAATGCCACAAATTGGTAGTGCTGATCCTCCAGAGCGAACCTGAGGAAACTTTGATGACCTGGAAACACAGGAATATGAAGGTAAGCATCTTTGATGTCCACAGACGTCATGAAGTCCCCTGGACGCAGGGAACTGATGGCAGAGCGCAAGGTTTCCATGCGAAAGCGCCTGCACCTGACAAATTTGTTGAGGATCTTCAAGTCCAGGATGGGCCTGACTGACCCATCTCTTTTGGGCACGGTGAAAAGGTTGGAAAAGAAACCCTTGCCCCTTTCTAGTAAGGGGACCTGACAGATGACCCCCAGCTCCAGAAGGTTTCACACCACCAGAACTAGAGCTTGAGCTGACACAGGGTCCTGAGAAATCCGGGATCTGATGAATCTTGGGGGCGGCCAGGCAGCAAACTCTATCTTGTAACTGGAGGACACTACCTCCTGAATCCACCGGTCTGAGACATGAAACCTCCAGACATGAGCAAAGTGCTGAAGCCGTCCCCCCACCCGGATGGGTGAGGGCGCCCCTTCATGCCTGAGGGGGCTTGGGAGAAGACTTAAGCTTGGAGCCCCAGGAGGAGCCAGGGCGTCCACGTCCTCTGCCCCTACCCCAGAATTCTCCTCGGCCCCGGTAAGGGAGACCCCCCTTTCCTGTCTTGCTCCATGGTAGGGGCAAGAAAAGGAGCCCTGTCCCCGAAAGGGCCGAGACTGCCACCTGCGCTGGGGTAACCTGCCTCCCTTAGCAAACAGGTCCAGGAGGTCCCCAAACAGGCGTAGTCCTTTGAAGGGAAAACAAGTGAGAGCTTTCTTGGCAACGTTGTCAGCAGCCCACTGGCGCAGCCAAACCGAGCGGCGTATAGCCACCACAAGGGCAGAGGTTCTGCCACACATCCTAATGGTATCATCCAAGGCAGAGAGGACATAAGTCACAAAAACCTCACAACGAGAGAGTGCATTAAACTCCTCCCTAGACACATCATCAGGGGCACCATCTAGGATACTTCTAAGCAGGGTCCTAATAGCCACAGCCGTAATGGCAGAGGCACAGACCGGGCGCAGCGCCGTCCCCACACATGCAAAAGCATGGGACGCCAGCTGATCAATACGCTGGTCCTCACCATCCCGCAACGTAGTAGAGTCAGGGGAATGCATGACAGAGGTGTTAGATAACCCTAGGACCGGGGCATAAACCTCAGGAGGGGATGACCAACGCTTCACCACATCAGCAGGAAAGGGATACCTCTTATCCCAACTGTAAGGTACACCGGGAAGCCTGCTGGGACGCTCCGGAAACTCTAAACGTGGCTTAGCAGTATGAAACAATTCCCCCTGTTGCCTGGGGGCCGCAACCGGGGGAGAGATAGACAGAACCTCAAAAATCTGAGCCAACAGCCTATCAGTATCATCTGGGGCCCAGGGGTCAGAGCCAGAAACATCATGACCCCTGGGCCTCTCATCAGATGACTCCGAGTCAGAGAATAACTCCCCTTCTTCCAAAGGGCTATATCCAGACAGTTCCAAAAACTCATCAGCCTCCATAGGGAAAAGAGTTACATCAGGCATCAAGTGCCGCTTTTTAGCAGAGGCCTTACGTGCCAAGGTATTAGCAAGCAACTTCTCAACACTAGCCTGGAAGTCTGGAAGACACATCAGGCAGAGAATCCCCACTGGTATGCAACTCAATGGGGGTCAAATTTAAGCTTGGGGGAGTAGGTGACGCCAAACGAGGCGCAGGCCCAGCTACTGGTAAACCAGGCTGCAGCGCAAGCACCTGCTGGGCACAAGGTATACAGACCCGCACATTGTCAGCACTAGTAGGGGACACCCCACAAGCTACACACAGCCGGGCTTGTCCCGAAGGAACCCCAAGCACATTATCCTGAGATGCCTCCATATGGTGATTATAGCAGCACAATAGGCCGATAGGGATTCACGCTTACAAAAGCAACCCGGGATGCCCCAATAGCCCGCTAGGGAAGTGGGAGTAATTTACACACTAGGCCTCACAAGTTAAATAACTAAATAGAGGGAGTAGGGAGGGGAGAAACCAATAGAGGTCGGCCTGTCTGAAAGACACAAGCGAAGAGAACCCAGTAAGTGACATGTATAATGACATAGGGTAATAAAGCCGTCCGCGAGGGCACTCACGGACCACGGTAGGTAGATGCCAGTCACGCAGCAGCCGAATCCAGAGAAAATGGCACCGGGTATACCTCGAGGGGCAGGCCGCGGAGACCGTGACACGGAACACGCCAACCGCGGGCCCCGCCCCTCCGAAGAGCGCGAAGCAGCACACGTGACAAGCAGCCAATAACGGCGCACCAGCGCCTGAGGTGACGCTGCCGCCAACTGCGGAGCACAGTGGAAGCGCGGCAGCGACATATTTAAAACGCAACCAGTGCAACCAAGTCAGCACGGCGACTGACACCAACAAAACACAACACAGTGAAGCACCAAGGCGAATTCACATACACACACACACCCCCCGAGAGCTACAAGGGAGAGCGAGGGAGGGCAGCGGCCACTTAACATAGGGCCCACCGATAGACAGGGGCAAGGGGCAATAGCGGGGAGGGGCATCCCATAAGGCTCACCATGGGCCTATACCGCCTACTCTTTGGTGGGGGATTGCGGTGGAGCAAGGCTCCTAAGCGCCTGACAGCAGTGCTGCCTACCATCACCCGGACCAGCGCAGCCAAGGCTGGGAGGCACATTAAGAATGGAACGGGTGGGAATAGTCCTACAAGGCCGCAGGCTAATAGCCCCGCTCACCTGCGAGAAGAGAGAGCCATCTTCTTGTCCTTCGCAGTCCAGACTGCAGAGAAATCCTGGGGATTTGTGGGAGGTCCCGGGTATTTGAGGGGTCGGGAGGAGCCAATTTCGCTGTCTCTGCAGTCCAGCGCCATCTGGCGGAGTAATACCCAAGTGTAATGATACTTATCTGGAGCAGGACATACTGTATACTGAGAATATAGTTTTTGGAAGCTTGTTAGTGGAGTTAAGGTATTTGGCTGAGCAAGTGTATTAAGTATGTTACGAGATTTATTGTATTTAAGAAGGAGATTCATATCTTTTTCTACTTTTTCCTTGGGGTACAGCATATTTAGTTCAATTTCTCTGGTCCATATGTCCCGTATCCTAATGCATTTCTTGTCGAAGGGCTGTGTTGTATTGTCTTTAACTAGTTCATCGCTCTTGTCCAGAGCAATCAGGCATTGTAGGCATGGAGATTTTTCTGGGTTAGTGATTTTTGAGCGTATTGATTGTTGGTAGTGTAAGGGGGTGGGTTAGACGCCTGGTTGCTTAATTCAGCTTTTCTAAGTTTAGGGAAAAAACTTCATCAATATTGAATGGGCCTAGTTCCATCTGTGCCCAATTTCCTTTATCCAACATGCAATTCCATTTAAATATTCTTTGCAGATGTGCAGCATAGTAATATATTCGATAGTCTGGTGCCCCTAAGCCGTCTTGCTCTAGTGGGCGACTTAGGTAGCTGTATTTCACCCTATGTTTCTTACCTCTACATATTAAATATTGTAGAGATTTTAGCTTGTGTCTTGCATCCAGCCTTGTGCTCATGTCTTTACAGCAGTCAACATTGTTCCTGTGTCCAGCTTGTCTCTTTTATCCAGCTATGCTCCTGCAACTACGCATTCCAGTCTGTCTCCTGTTTAATTTTCTACAGCTATCTACCACACCCATGAGGTGAACATCTATGGAAATAAAGCTTAGTAAATTGCTCCCACTATTCCCCCCCCCCCCGGCAATCAGTGGCATGAGCTATATGAGAGGCCTTAACCCCATGCAGATGTTGTGGAATAGCATGCAGATGTTTCGTTCTTGAATTGCATGTGAGCTGGAATCTTGCTACCCACCCCACTTCTGTAAGACCCAGTTCCACAGTCAAAATTGCCTTAAATCTCTGTGCAGTCATCCATTATCACTAGCCAGAAGTGGATAGCCATCAATTGGAATGATTCATCATTGCTCAGAAAGCTCCAAGAAACTTTGCTTCAACTGTTTCAATGTTGTCCAACAGCCACCTAATACATAGTTCCCTCCTCACATGCTCAGGATTTCCCTCCTCCACACTGCTTACCTCTTCCCTGCCTCCGCAATGCTAATTTGCACTTCAAATGTGAGTGTACTGGTGTGCATGTCCCCTTTTTTGTTTACTTGCTTTTAGCCTTGAGAAGCCAGCAGAAGAATGACAGACTGAAAGGGAGCTCTGTGTTACCAGTGAGTGCTGTGTTATCAGTGTACAAAAATCAGTATACTGCTGGGCAGCCCTGGCCATGCCCCCACCCCCTCATACCCAACCAACTGTTGATTCAGTGCATAAGTGGGCATTACAGATTGCAGAGCAGTGCACATTTTGATGTCTCCTGGTCTCTGGGCCTGGCCGCTGGACAGATCTGTGACTCAGGACATTATGTTGTTTGGTGTATTGGCCTCCAAAGAGAAAAAGCTGGAAAGAAAGAAACCTTCTCCTCAACAGACATTAAGTAACAGCCAATAACACGAGCGTTGTCAAAGCTCTTCAGTTGCAGCATTAGCACAGCACCCCCATAGTGTTGGGACGAGGCTAACACAAATTGTAATGATGTTCTATGTGTGTTCTATAGCACCTCAAGGTGAGAAATTAATATAGCATGCACCGTACAAGCACATATACAGAATACTAAGATTACAGTCACATGTGAAGTTTACTGCTGGTCGAAGCTTGAGAACATTGTAAGATTCCAGAATTTTCCTGCACATATCTCGGCACACAGTGAGAAATCGATGTATTTATATTCCCCTAGCTGTCAGTTTCCACTCTCAGCTAAATACAGTGTCCTCACAGATGCTCTTTCCTGCAATAACAAGTATGACGTCTTTTGTTGCCATGGAGATGGTGTTATGATTTTAAAAAATATGTCACTGATTTTTCATTTTGGTGATTCAGTAAACAAATCTTTTTGCCCATAAGTGTTTATTTTGACTAAAATGTAAAATGAGAATTTTACAAGAAACAAAGATGATGTGCAATCAAACTGTTTTACAATTAAAACAAAGTTTTTGACACAGCAGATTTGAATTAGTATCATTTCAGTGTTCCATTTGCTCTCTGTGACCTCAAAGTAGAGCAGTGGCAAAACATACATGTTTAGTTCAGATTTCAAGCAGCGTTCCCTGTAAGGTGTGGCCGCATGCCCGCGTCTGCCTCTCCACACAGCCCCACCTGCTGTCCGCGCGTTGCCAGTTCACCCACCGCCGCTGCCATTCACTACCACTGCCGCCGTCCGTTTTTGCAGTGTCTCTAGCCGCTTCCCATGAAACCCCGCCTCTGTGATGATGTATTAGGAGACCACGCCTGCTGGTCTCCCCCTAGTGGTTGGCTAGTGTACAGTGCCAACCAGGATGGCTGTCTGTGAGAGAAGGTGGAGATTGAGGAGCAGCAGACTGAGGAGCAGGTAAGTTTTACATGGCAATCTGGGAGGGGGAGTTGGGATGCCAGGACCTCAGAGGAGAGAGATTTAGGGGTACTGATTACTGAAAGCTGCAAGATAAGTGGACAGTGTAGCCAGGCAGTGGGAAAAGCAAGCAGGATGCTCAGCTGCATAGCTCGGGGCATCACCAGTAGGAAGAGGGAGGTTGTGATGCCCCTGTATAGAGCCCTGGTGAGGCCACAGCTAGAATACTGTGTGCAATTCTGGAGACCTTACCTGCAAAAAGACATTATTCAAATAGAATGTGTCCAAAGGCGGGCAACGAAAATGGTGGAAGGACTTAAAGAACTTTATTTGTACAGTCTGGAGGAAAGAAGGGAGAGGGGGGACATGATTGAGACCTTTAAATATGTGAAATGATTGAATAAGGTTCAGGAGGGAAGTGTTTTTAAGAAGAAACTTAATGATAGAACAAGGGGGCACAACCTGAAGCTAGTCGGGGGGAAGATCAGGAGCAATGTTAGAAAATATTATTTTACAGAAAGAGTAGTAGATGTTTGGAACAATCTTCCAGCAGAGTTGGTTGAAAAATCAACAGTCACTGAATTTAAACATGCCTGGGATAAGCACACATCTATCCTAAGATAAAGAGCACAATTTATTATTTAGGGTGGCCTCTAGGCACCCTGCCAATTAGCCCCACAGAGATTCACTATTGCACTCCAAAGATAAATTTACAAGTTCATTTTACTGTCGCAAAAGGTTAAAACCAAATTAAAAACAATTGTACTAGACCATATGCATGGTTAGCCACCAGGGGGCACACTCCCATATCAACAATACAATCTCATATATATACAGTTTAAGGTGATCCTGTGGCAATCAATTAATAATTTTATATCCTATATATATATCCTATCCTGAGCCAAAATAAATATGTAACTAACAATGTATAACCTAAACCTAATAAAGTGCCAGTGCTTCCGTCTCCAATAGTCCCTGTGCAAAGTATTCAAGCCCAATCAGAATAGGAGAACAAACATGAAAAGACATACAACAAACAAGTGCTTACTTTAAATCAATGATCAGGAGGACCCCCCTTGGGCCAGACCAACGCGTTTCGAGTCCCGTCTGGACTCTTGCACACGGTCTCTATGCGGCTAGGGGTAGAGGGTAACAGCCCCCCTTAAATACCTACCCTCCCGACCGCTCCCACGTCTGGCCCCAACTGCGTGCGGGGATGGCGCACTCCGGCCGGAAGTGCGCCAATCTCCACTACTGCGCATGCGCGCCCGCGCTCCAAGGCGGAGCGCACGGCGCGCTGTTCCTGGCCCCGCCCCCCCCCCTCCCTGATAGGCGGGAGGCGGAGGGTGTAAGAGGCCAGGGCGGGCCAAGCACGTGAACCGTCAGTCGGGGACGCATTTAACCCCTTCCACACCTACCTTAGGCAATTATTGCTACTATCCTAGTATGCATAGCTACTATCACAATTATTCATACACATGATATATACTTCCAATTTGACGGCATCTAGTAACATTTAGGGAAAGGTATTATGTATGGCTACTATCTATTTACAGTTCTATTTACAATTCTACTTTAATAACTATTTACAATTCTACTTTCTAATGTTCTGCATCTATGTATTTGGTTTGATGGTCTTCCTCAACAAGAAGAGAGGGGGATAAAGTACAGGTGCATAACAGAAGGGGCAGAAGGGACATGTTGAACCTGCAATTCAGGGGGGGGGAGAGGAGGGGGGGAGGATGTTAGGCTTGGGAACTGAAGAAGGACCAGGGGGCCAATACTAAATACACAGTAAAAATGCAGGAGGGACGGTATCATATATTAATCTTCACAGTGATCCTTTTCAATACTTTAGTGTGCCTAGTCACAACTTAAGCTCAACAATACACTTATTTGTCACTATGTGTGTAGGTTCTTTTCCACTCCAATTTCCTCCTTCCACTAATGCATCTTGATGGTACCCCGACTTTTGCATGTTGCCAGCATCATATCATATACCGCTTGATATTGGAGTTCCGCATTGCTACCCGGGCGTATTAATGAAGGAGCAGCCAGACTGATATTTCACCACTCTTCCACTGTTCTTTTTTTCTCCCTCGGAATCAATAGGGCCTCCCGTGGTGTGTCACCTGCTCTTACCAATGCCTTTTTGACCGTTCTCTCGGGGTATCCCCTATGCTGAAACCTCTTCTTGAGCCCCCTTGATTGTATCTCAAATTCCTGCACAGTGGGGCAGTTTCGCTTGAGCCATAGAAACTGCCCCACCGGTATTGCTTCCCTGGTCTTTTTCTGATGAAAACTTGTATAGTGTAACAGGCTGTTAGTCGCCGTCTCCTTCCTATATAGGGTGGTCTGCAGGGAGCCATCTTTTGCGAGATTGATCGTGAGGTCCAAGAAGTACACCACTTCAAAGAATGTGTGGACCGCAGGACTGATGGACCATGGTGGAGTGTATTTGGAGGGCTTACGTAGTGCCCCATCCAGATCTGGGGTTACTTCCTGTTCATGGGGTTACTTCCTGTTCATATAACAAAGCCGTCAGGTCATCAAGGACCAGCCCCTCAAGCCAAGACAAGTTGGAATTTGGCTCTATGGATACTGCGAATTGCTTTTTAAGTAATAGTTTCCTTTCGGCTGTTGAGAGCAAAAGGTTAAAACCAAATTAAAAACAATTGTACTAGACCATATGCATGGTTAGCCACCAGGGGGCACACTCCCATATCAACAATACAATCTCATATATATACAGTTTAAGGTGATGCTGTGGCAATCAATTAATAATTTTATATCCTATATATACAACCTATCCTGAGCCAAAATAAATATGTAACTAACAATGTATAACCTAAACCTAATAAAGTGCTTCCGTCTCCAATAGTCCCTGTGCAAAGTATTCAAGCCCAATCAGAATAGGAGAGCAAACATGAAAAGACTGGTTGCCTCCTGGGAAATAGTAGCATTAAACACTCTGTCCAAAGCATTGCATGATGGATGAAAGCATCTACACGAAGAAGAATTGCAAAAAAAATGCTCTAAAGGCAGAACTCCACCCACCTCTGATGTTAGACACTGTACAGCACAGGGGGCTGTTGTGAGAGCACATGTCCATGTTGTGAGAGCACATTCCAGTCTCATTCACACCCCCAGCCATGATAGGCCACTATAACTTCCTGCTTATCCTTTCAGGCTATAAAAAATACCTTAGGACTATGTCCATTGTTCATTTCCAGCTCTGTATATAGAAAGGGAGCAAGCGCATCTGCTGGGTCCCAAGTAATGCAGAATATGTCTTGCCCAGCCAGTGAGCCACTTTAAAAATTATTATCCCCAAAAATGGATAAATAATAACAACAAGTTCTCCACACAGCCCCCATCTTACCTATAAATCCCCTTTTCTGGTCAATCCATAACTGAGGGTTCTAAGAATCAGTACAAATACTACTTCTTATCATGAGTGGATCAGTCGTACAACACAACATTGTGACTAAACACACAGCTTTCATCAGACCAAAAAATATTCTCCCCGCCCATCCCACCCAAAGATGAATGTTTAAAGCACAAAAGAACACCAGATCCGGACCAATATTTAATATGCAGAGCACAAGCGAAGCTACGGATCCAAGAATGTAGACCCAGTAATTATTATGTAGAATGCTAGGGAACCATTCCATAACCTAAACAGTTTTGCACTGAGGCAGAGAGCTCTTCACTTACAAGTAATCATCCTCCACCTGCCCTTGGTCTGACTGACTGACTGACTGAGGCACTGAGATTTTCAGCAGAATTTTCTCTGCATGATAAAAGTGCATAGATGACGGAACAAAGCAGGAGTAATACAAAGGAGGTAGTAAGGTATAAAAGAAATAAGTGGACCAAAACCCACTGAGATCGTTTCAGGAATCTATAAGATTGATTCCCTCCCCCGAGGGCATCCAAAATCAGGTGTGTGAACCCCCCCCCCCCCCCCAGATTGCCCAGAAACTCGCCTTCTTTCTTGGTACAACAACGCATACATTTAGCAGGGTGCATGCCCATGCCAGGTATTTGTGAATGGCTGGCACGGGCTTGTACCCTGTTAGAGAGTAGCAGAGGATGCACCCACCAGTGCGCTTGCATCCATCCTCGGATCCACTCCCACCCCTTCTTCTAAGTCTTAGACGCCTTCGGCGGGAGTGGATCCAAGGACGCTGATTGGACGAGAGGGGCAACATGCACCATAGGACCGGGGAGAGGTGAGTTTGTTCGGGTGAACTGGGGAGTTCCACACAGCTGGGCATCCCCAATCCGGGTGCCTCGATTCAGAGACACATTTGTCTGGACTTTCGTAGCTGTCTGTGTATGTTTTTGTGTGTGTTTGTCATTTTTTTAGGTTTTTCTGTTCCATTTTCCATTTGTACGTTCGTTCGTGGAAATGCGTATATATTCTCAGTGTGCCACACATCCCTCTTCCCCTTTAAAAATACGGACGTATGGGTTACACACCTGCAAGGTGACGATGTGCAGAGAGACGTCTTGAAACGAGCCCCCTTCCAGCCTATATATACCTGGGACCTCCCGTTAACAAACCAGTTTTTCCTCTCTGCATGAGGCGACAAGACAGAAAAGATGTCTCCTGCTTTCAGGTAGCCGGGGTTTACCCCGGCACCCCCTTTTAGTCTATTTCTGCCCAGTTTTAAATTGTGTTTGCCTTTAAAAGGTTAATGGAAGCCAAGGTTAATGGAAGCCTCCCAGCCCAGGCTGTTTACTGGGCAACGGCAGATGCAACGGTGCCAAGGAGCTTATCTCCTCCGTGACACTCCGCTTGAGGGGCGATCGGCTATCCGGCTGGTGATCCGGATTTGGGATGCCCCTGTCCCGAGGTCCAGTTTTAGGGCACCCTTTTCCCGCTTGATCCCTATTCCCTTCGCGGGGGGGGGGGGGGGTGAGTGTATGTGTGTATTTTTGTGTTTTACACTGTCTTTTTCCCTCTATGCAGCACATGTGTGCTATTCAGTTTGAATTTCCCTCCATTATTCAGCCGGCCCGTCATTAGACGGGCCGCGTCATTCTGGGTAAGGGGGCGTGGCAAGACGCCGGGAGGAAGTTCTCCTGGCTAGTTCCGGGTCACGGCTCACATGTGGAGAGGGAGGAAGATGCCTCACTGCCGCGTTTAAGCCTGCACAGCGGCAGGCTTGTCAGCATTGTGGAGCGTGGCTTTGGATTGATGCTGCCGTCTCTGCGCTGGTCCCTCTTAGCCCCTTGCCCTGCTGAAACAAGGTAGGCGGCCCCACCATTTTACTGTGTGGGGCCGTTTTTTAGTACATGTTATTATTTTTTCTTGTGTATATGTGGGGATTGATGCCTGTTGTTTCCCCACAGATCCTGGGATCCCTGTTTCAGCGGCTCTCCCAGTCTATATATACTGGACTAGTAAAAAAAAAAAAAAAATAATAGTAAAAAATAAAAAATCCTCCCATTCCGGGACGTTTATTAAGGGGGCATCCCGGGTTGCTTATATGCTTAAAAATCCCAGGGTAATTGCGAATACCATAAATTCACCGTAATGGAGGCTTCCGATGTTACCGGGGGCTCTTTGGGGCCTAGGCTGTGTGCGGGATGTGGGGCCCTGCTCCCAGGCGATGACGCATTAATTTGCTTTCCATGCGCAAAGCAGACTATTGCGCGTCAGTCCGGTATTCCGGCTTCTGGCTCTTCGCAGCTTCCGTCATCCCCTACCCCCCCTCCCTTATCCTGGACCCCGGTTGACACTGTCAAAAGTGGGGATTCGCAATCCGAGATGGCTGTGCGAGTGGCCAATCTCAAGAAAATTATTTCCGCCACTATGGCTCACAAAGCTACGGCGAAGAGGAAGCACCTTTCCATAGCAGCGCCTGGCCCTGAGGATGAAGTGTGTGATTCCTTAGAATGGTCCGAATATCCCCCTGATGAGGAAGGGGAGCTCCTTGAGGAGCCGGACAAGCCTGCAGATCAGCTTTTGGCTGACGTTCAGGCTGCAGGGGTGTCTGTGGACACTCCTTCCATTTTGGCCCAAATGTTTAAAATTTTGGCTTTAGATCCGCCTGTTGTGGATCCTCCGCCGAAGGGTGAGTTATTTACAGAACCAAAGCCGCGCCTAGTATTTCCCAAACAACAGCACTTTGTCAAAGTTGTTCTTAAAGAATGGGAACATCCTGCGCGCCTGGCAGGCATTCCTCCTTCTTGGGATAAGCGGTATCCCTTTCCAGAGGATTTAATTAAGCTTTGGTCTATCCCACCTGATGTAGACGCTCCTGTGTTGGGGCTATCTAATTCCGCTGTGTTACACTCCCCTGACATTACTACCATTAAAGATGGTGAGGATCTGCGGATTGATCAATTGGCCCGCCATGGGTTTATCAGTGCTGGTTCAGGTATGCGGCCAGCATGCGCTACGGCGCTTCTTCTTTTGGCGGTTAAGTCTGTTATTAGGGATCTGTGCGCAGGACTTGATCCCGCTTGTGATGAATTTATTTCTCTCAAGCAATGTGAAACCTTTATTTCATTTGCCATAAATGCTCAGGATGATTCACTTGCTTTGAGTAGCAGGACAGCGGCACTACTGGTTGCCATCCGCCGCTCAATATGGCTACGCCAGTGGACGGCGGACCTTAACTCTAAGAGGGCGCTTACAGCGCTCCCTTTTGTGGGTTTGCGCCTGTTTGGCGAAAAATTGGACACAGTTACTAAGGGTGGTAAATTGCCGCAACGCAAGAAGCCACTTCGCTCCTTTCGGGGGGCAGCTTCATTTGGGCCCTCCTTTAGGGGAGCCAGAGCAGGCAGAGGGGCTTCTTATTCCTCTACCAGGGGTACAGGTTGGTCCAGGGGCAGAGGCCGTGGCCGTTCCGGCCAATCCTGGGGCACCAAGCCCAAGCCTGCAGGCAAGCCCGCTCAGCAATGAGGGGCTGCCCTCACCCGTGCGGGTGGGGGGACGTTTGCGACACTTCTCCCAGGTTTGGGATCAGGCGGTCCCGGACAGATGGGTCCGGGAGGTAGTGTCGTCCGGTCTCAAACTGGAGTTCGAGTCTCGCCCTCCTTCACGATTCTTCCGGTCTCGGGTGCCTACCGATCCTTTGATTGTGCAGGGTCTCCTGGCATCGGTAAAGAACCTTTTGGAAATGGCGGTCATCCGGCCGGTGCCGCATTTAGAGCTGGGTCTCGGTTTTTACTCCAAACTTTTCACAGTCCCCAAAAAGGATGGATCAGTTCGTCCTGTTCTAGATCTGAAGTGTCTCAACAAGTTCATCCGCCCTCGGAAGTTTCGCATGGAAACTCTGCGGTCAGCCATCGGTTCCCTTCGGCAGGGGGATTTCATGACGTCCATAGACATCAAAGATGCTTATCTTCATGTTCCCATCTGCCAAGCTCATCAGTGTTTTCTCAGGTTTGTGATGGGAGATAAGCATTTCCAGTTTGCAGCACTTCCATTCGGCCTTTCCTCGGCTCCAAGAGTGTTCACCAAGGTGCTGGCAGGGGTGATGGCCATTCTCAGATCTCGGGGCATTCGGGTGGTCCCTTACTTGGACGACCTACTCATCATGGCTCCTTCGCTCGTTCAATCGGAGACAGACACCAGGATGGTGGTCTCCATGTTGGAAAGTTTTGGATGGGTGATCAACTATCACAAGTCCTCCCTGGTCCCGGCCAGGGTAGTGTCCTTTTTGGGAATGTCTTTGGACTCTTGTCAACACAAGGTATTTCTGCCTCAGACCAAGATGCGTCTGATTCAGGAATTGGCTCAGGTCCTTCTTGCCAACCCTCGGCCATCCATCCGTCAGGGGATGAGGCTGGTGGGGTTGATGGTTGCCTCATTCGAGGCAGTTTCCTTCGCACAATTTCACACAAGGACGCTTCAGCTACATCTGTTGGCATCCTGGGACTGGCATCCGCGGTCGTTGGATCGGTCCTTCCAGATGTCTCCCCGGGTCCGGCAGTCTCTTCAGTGGTGGTTAGTCTCGGACAATCTCTTGAGGGGCAGGTCCTTCCTGACTCCTCTTTGGGAATTTGTCACCACGGACGCCAGTCTTTCAGGATGGGGTGGATTCTGGAAGGATCGTCAGTTCCAGGGGCAGTGGAGGCCTCGGGAGGCCCAATTGTCCATCAATGTTCTGGAACTGAGAGCCATCCGTCTGGTTCTGGCTCTTTTGACTCAGCATGTTCTGGGCCTTCCTGTTCAGGTTCGTTCAGACAATCAAACAGCTGTTGCTTACATCAATCGTCAGGGAGGGACTCGCAGTCTGGGTGCTCTCAGAGAGGTGTCCCTGATCCTGATTTGGGCAGAGGCCCATGTTCCTTGCATCTCTGCTGTTTACATTCCGGGAGTGGAAAACAGGGAAGCGGATCTTCTGAGCAGAGGCTCGTCGGCATGTTTAGGGGAGTGGTCCCTTCATCCTCAAGTTTTCCGGTCGTTGTGTCTCTGGTGGGGGACACCAGAAGTGGACCTGTTTGCCTCTCGTCACAATTGCAAGCTCCCGACCTTTGTGTCGCTCTCCCAGGATCCGCTAGCTCTGGCACTAGACGCCATGTCTCTGAACTGGGGAGGTCGGGGGTTCCTGTATCTGTTTCCTCCGATTCCCATGCTGGGCAAGGTAATGCGGAAGCTGGCTCTGGAAGAGGTGTCCGCCATTCTCGTGGCTCCAAGGTGGCCAAGGCGAGTGTGGTTCGCAGACATCGTTCGGCTGGCAGTGGATCAGTTCGTTCTGCCTCTCCGGCCCGATCTGCTCACTCAGGGTCAACTACGTTACCCCAATTTACCCATGCTAGGTTTGACGGCTTGGCTGCTGAGACCTTCATCTTGAAGGAGGAAGGTCTTTCTGATTCGGTTATTAAGACTCTGATCTGTGCCCGGAAGAAATCTTCCTCTACCACCTACTATAGGACTTGGAGAGCCTATATTGCTTGGTGCGAGGCCAGATCTTTACCTTGTAGAGTCTTTTCAGTTTCTAGAATTCTGGATTTTCTGCAATCAGGGCTGGATTCTGGACTCTAGCTAAGTACTTTGAAAGGGCAGGTTTCTGCCTTATCTATTTTCTTTCAGAAGCATTTTGCGCTTCACCCTTTAGTTAAGACTTTTTTCCAGGGGGTTACGCATGTGCGGCCCCCCAGGAAACCATTACTCCCAGTTTGGGATTTGAATTTAGTTCTTTCTGCTCTTCAGGCTCCTCCTTTTGAGCCTTTGCAGGATATTGCTCTTTCTACCTTGACTCAGAAGGTTGTCTTCTTGGTAGCTATCACTTCTGTTCGGCGTGTCTCGGAGTTGGTGGCCTTGTCAATTCAGGCGCCATACTTTGAGAAGCATCAGGACAAAGTGGTTTTTAGGTATAAACCAGACTTCCTTCCAAAGGTAGTATCTGCTTTTCATTTGAATCAGGATATTGTTCTTCCCTCCTTGTGTCCTAATCCTAAGAATGACAAAGAGAGGGCCTTGCATTGTTTGGATGTAGTTCGCTGTGTTAAGCACTACTTGATTACTACTTCTTCTTTTCGTAAAACTGATGTCTTTTTTGTTGTGTCATGTGGGCCAAGAAAGGGTTTGGCCCCAGCTAAATCTTCCATTAGCAAATGGATACGTCAGGCCATTATTGCGGCCTATTCTGTTAAGGGGAAAGTTCCTCCTTTTCGCATCACTGCTCATTCTACTCGCGCCGTTGGTGCATCTTGGGCTTTTCAGCACCAAGCTTCTGTTGAACAAGTTTGTAAGGCCGCTACTTGGTCTTCTGTTCATACTTTTACAGTTAAGTTTTACAAGGTTGATGTGCGGGCCTCAGCGGATGCTGTGTTTGGCCGCAAAGTTCTGCAGACCGCAGTCGTTTAAATTATGCTTCATTGCCTTCGGATACCCAGCCCTTTTTGGGCACTGCTTTTGGATATTCCATACGTCCGTATTTTTAAAGGGGAAGCGGGATGTGTGGCACACTGAGAATAATACCATTTTGTGAGTACTCACCTGAAAAATGGGTATTGTCAGTGTGCCACACATCCCGCTTCACCCCTGCCCTTTTCGGTATCCCGAATCCTTTATACGGTGAAGCTTATGGTTATTATTATTTTGTGAGGTTACCATTGGATTACCTGGTACCTTGTCTTTCTGCTTTTGTATACACTGGTTTGTTAACGGGAGGTCCCAGGTATATATAGGCTGGAAGGGGGCTCGTTTCAAGACGTCTCTCTGCACATCGTCACCTTGCAGGTGTGTAACCCATACGTCCGTATTTTTAAAGGGGAAGCGGGATGTGTGGCACACTGACAATACCCATTTTTCAGGTGAGTACTCACAAAATGGTATTATGCGCTTTCGATGGACGGGTCAAAATCAGATCATTTCCGTTTTGACCATTTTCGCATCCCAATCTGATATTTTGCGTTCGTTCAGATAACTTACGTTATTGGGATGGGCTTGCATCTTATTCAGAGAGCTGATTGCCGAGGGACCACCGCCCTATAAAACGGTTTCCTTTGCGATCCACTTACGGGACCATTTTGACCTCGGCTACCTTGCTTTGACCATGTTTTGCGGCTTTGTGGAGGAGTATGAGCGCCTTCAGCTCCAGGGCATTAAATGTGTCAGCAGGGCCGAGGCCAGATTGCATAGGCGACACATGCATATCGATCACATGCATGACGTTGAGTTGTTCGAGCTGACCCGACTTAATTGCGCTTCTCTCCATAAACTGTATAGCGAGCTGCGGCCATGGTTAGCCTGCACCACAAGGAAGGGGCAAGCAATTTCAGGTATGACAAAGATGCTTGGCTGCCTGCAATGTTTGGCGAACGGCTCGTTCCAGAGGCTGGGTGCCCTCTCCGTGGGGATGTCCCAGCCTACACTGAGCCTCGCCCTATCTAAGTTTTTAGATGGTATGGCTACCATTAGTCAAAATATCTTTTTTTTCCGGACGACATGGTAGCCTGGAACAAGCTTAAGTTGGGTTTTTTTAATATCGCCGACATGCCCAACGTCATGGGTGCGATCGATTGCACCCACGTTGCATTGGTCCCTTTTTGTTATCTATTGTAGACAAACTGTATTGTAAATATCAATTAATCCCTCCTTGTAAATTGTCCCTGTGCCCCATTTGACCGTGTATAGCTTAATCCCTCCTTGTAAATTGTCCCTGTGCCCCATTTGACCGTGTATAGCTTAATCCCTCCTTGTAAATTGTCCCTGTGCCCCATTTGACCGTGTATAGCTTAATCCCTCCTTGTAAATTGTCCCTGTGCCTCATTTGACCATGTATAGCTTAATCCCTCCTTGTAAATTGTCCCTGTGCCCCATTTGACCGTGTATAGCTTAATCCCTCCTTGTAAATTGTCCCTGTGACCATTTGACCGTGTATACCTTCAGCAATGTTTTTAATGTCGGCCTTAGCCAAACATTTTAATGTGGACCTTAATTAGTCATTCGAATGTTAATCTTTATTTTATCCAACATACATATACTTTTTGGTTTTAAAACTACTTATGTACTTAGTGTTATTTGTATTGTCCAACATGTTTTTTGGAGGGTGTTAGGAGTTAGTGTTTGAATAGTTTACCTTGCCTTGCTAATATTCATTTTTTTGTTTTGTCCCAGGAACCGCAAAATGGGCCACTCACTGAATGTGCAAGCAGTGGTGGCCCCGACATGCGGTTCCTTAGCATGCTCGCCGGGTTTCCAGGCTCATCCCATGATGCGTACATCTTGCGAAGATCTGGATTATACCGTCGGTTTGAGTATGGAGAATTATCAGGTGGATGGCTCCTTGGTAAGTTTCTGCAAATTACGTGATTCCCTTTTCACTGTATGCCTATGAATATAGTTGATGACCCATGTCTGAACCTATGGCTGTTTTTACCCCTTGATGACATGTTAAACCGGACCTTGATCTTTAGCAAACCACAAACCCTTAAAAACTGATTCCCCAGCATTTCCAAATAATATATTTCTAGTTTCTAGTAACTTACTTATTATTCTTCCCCACACTCGGCTGCAATTCTGTTCTTGACTTTAGGATAGGGTCGGCGCCATCTTTGCTTAGATGCATGACACTTGCTGAGGAGAGTAGAGTGGGATAAAGTGCAGGGGGCGGGTTAGAGCTGTGCTTTGCTCAGACAAAGCAGAGCTGGGGTCCTGAAAATGTCAGACAGCCCAGAATGTTGAGCAGCACAGTCATAAGCCACTTCCTGTTTCCTGAGCCGCCATCTTGGATGTTTAAAGGCTCATAACATGCAGTAGATGCTGGTAGGATGTTTTTTTAGGTGAGCAATCTGTATGTACAGGGTGTGGCTAAAATATAAGATAGGCTCTTAGTCAGGGTGAACGACCACTTGTCCAAAATTTTTTGTTTTGAATGTGTAATTTATGTAAGCATTTTCTTATTCTTTCAGGGGATTCCGACTATCCGCTACCTCCCTGGCTGATGACGCCCGTCCTTCGGCCACAGAATGTGGCCCAGGAGGCCTACAATCGGGCGCACCGCAAGACCCGGGCTGTTGTGGAGAGGGCCTTTAGCCTGTTAAAAACACGCTTCTGGTGTTTGGACCATACCGGGGGGGCACTCCAGTATGACCCCAACAAATCATCGACATCATACTGGCCTTCTGTGTCCTCCACAACTTTGCCATAATGCAGTGTGTCCCCCGGTACGTGGATCTGCCCCCCTTTTCACCCAGCCAGGACCCAGCTGAGCACTACCCTGGCACACCTAGTGCCTCTGGCCAAGCTGTTCGTGCCAACTTGATAACCACCGATTTTGCATAATTTGGTTTTTATTTGTTTGTTTGTTGAATTTAATTGTTTATTCTGAATTTATTTTGCCTTTGTGAAGGCTTTTTTAATATTTTTGTAAAAATTAGTAATTAATTAATTACTAAAATATTGACACATGATCTGAGCCTCATGCATTTTTTTTTCGCATGTTTGTTTTTAAAAACCTTCAGCAATCTCAAAATAACCCAAACATTAATGTATCAACTTAGTCAACAACAGCTAAAGTCACATTCTATTTATTTTAGATAAATATTTCAATTATTAGTTGAAGGGCACTCGCAGACTTCATGTACATACATAGTACAACATAAATATACATTGGTGCAGACTCATGGCACCTAGCAATTGGCCACATCCAGGAGTTGTTAAGTAACGCACTCCATGCCGAAGTTTCAAAGCCCAATAACATAAACATACATAGGAAGCAACCATTTGCATGCGAATATTTGGCGAGTAATACATAGGGCCACATACACACCCTCTCCTGCTTGGCCACATTTGCCACAGGCACAGATGGAAAGCAGCCATACCTATGCCACATCCACGCCTTTAAGTTAGTGGCCCACCCAAACAAAAACCCCCAGTCTGAATGGCAGTCCAGTCCAATCTTTGCCATGGTGCATGGTAGTTGTTTCCCAGCCAAGAATGTCCCCCAATCTTGCCAACAAACAGGATGAGCCAGACACAATTTCATTAGGCCCAAGCCTGCAGCGTGGCAGCTTGAGCGGCAGCTTCAGTGAGGCTTTAGCTCAGGCATTGGCTAGTGGGGTATCTCAGCACTCTAATGAGCTATATGGGCAAGATTCAAAATCATACAAGCAAAGCCATAAAAAAGGCAAACTTGGTAGCGCTCACCAGACAGGTCAATACAGTGGGGATGCAGAGGAAAGATGCAGGTCAAATAGCTGTTAATATGGATGTTGGCCATAAAACCCTGGTGGTGGGCTTGGAGGTGTCCCATCACCTGGGCATGTGAGGCATTCATAATCTGCCACTGTTCCAACATGTGTCTATTGCTTGTTCTAACCTCGAGCATGGCAGTGAAATTATTATTTAAGGTGGCCATGTGGCTGTTGCTCGTCCTAAATTCAGTCAGCATGGTGGTGAATGTATTATTTAATGTCTCTAATTGTGCAGTAAGCTGCTCTGCGGTCCTTTGAGTCACCTGCCGAAAGTAACGGCTGTAATGGCACCACGCTGACTCCAGGATCGGCACGCGCCTCCCCTGGGAAACTGGTCGACGTTGATGACTACGTCTACCAATTCCCCTGGTTGGAGCGCCTGCAGATGCTGGACCTCTAGGGCGAGCAAGAGTCACAGATGTGCTCAGAAAATCCTCTGCAGCAGAGCTACCACTGGGGACTGTAGGCTCAGTCTCAGCCTGCTGCCCACGATGGGCTGGGTTTAAAATTAAAAGGCACGTAAACACACAAAAATCAATTGATGATCTGGATTACTACATATGCTTTAAAAAACACGTGGGCAAGCAGGAATGCCAACTCCCCCACGGACGATGGGCTGGCAGCATGCGTCCAGCTTCACTCTGCTGCAGAGGATTTGTTGCAGTAGCATGCTGGGACAATGGCAGATTAGGTTCCAGGGGGGTCAGTTCTGAAGGTCCCATCAAGCTGGCATCCTCCTCCATCTCCTGGATTTCATCCATCAGTGTGTGGGTCTGTTGGGACATGTGCAAAAATAGGTTCAGCTTGGGCCCTAAATATATTTGTTATGCAAATTAGTCATGTGCATTCACATGCATCAGCAGTTTCATCAAAGTCCACTTACCCTATATATCTGTTCCTGGGTCCTAGGCAGCACGGAAGTAGACGGCGTGGTCAAACTGGATGAGGCTTCCACACTTGCAGAGGCTTGATGCTGGGCTGTGTTTAAAAGAAAAAGGCACGTAAACACACAAAAATCCATTGATGATCTGGATTACTACATATGCTTTAAAAAACACGTGGCCAAGCAGGAATGCAAAATCCAACAGCGGGACAAGGTGTCCTTCACTATGAATGTCAGTATCTGTTATATGTATGCCTCACCCTGTACATACACATTGGTCACCTTAAATAGTCCAAACATGTATGTACTGCATGTTAGGAGGCTTAACACATCCCTAAAGGGCCATTAGCGGCCCACACTCAGCTTGCAAATAGCATTTGTCTTCAGAGTATGCTGGTGGGCATTCTTCCTATGTAGACCTTTCCCTGACACCAGATCAAGTATTTAAGACCAAAGCACAGCTAAAACCCAAGTGGTATAAAGACAAAAAAGGAAGTGTTGTATATGATTGACTAGATTCACATAACAGGCAGTGCTTTCCTAAGATAAAGACTTATAATAGTGACCATAAATACTGTCCAAGGCCGTGTATGGCCTGCAAACCTTTAAATTGACCATTCCGCAGACATTAAACACCCAGCTAAAACTGTAACCTCCCCTCAAAGCCACTCCCTAGGGGCATGTGTTCATATGGGCCTGTGAGCCTCATTTCACACGTTTAAAACATTTCACATACAAAATAACATTACTAACCTGCAGGAATGGTAGGGATGTCCGTGTCTCGTCTGCCAGAGAGGCCCTCTAATGCGACAGGGTGTATCAACGCCAGCACCATCTCCTCAGCTCGTGTATTCTGTAATTTTGTTGGGAAGCCAGTTTGTAAGCTGAAAAATAGAGGTTGCCAAATTTTGGGCATTGTGGTCAATACAACAAGCAGAAAAATGCACAACTCAAATATGTACCTGTAATTGCGCCGTTTATTCAGTTTCTTCCATGCTACATACTTCAGGTCAGATATTTTGCGCTGTATCTGCTCCACATCTTTAAGCTCCTCCCCCGCTGCATTGACCTCTGGTGAGCTCATCCAAGATTTTTGTATTTCTGATTTTGCTTGTAGATTTTGAATTTCGCCCATATAGCTTGTCATAATGGAGTGTGAGCCCACTTGTCAATGAGAGAGTTTGGGCCTTACCAAACCTGCCACTCAACTGTCCTCGCCACAATGTTCAGCCTATTGCTTGCTGTTCTGGCTCATCTGTGTATGTTGGCAATTCGGGGGACATTCTGGGCTGGCTCTGTGGTGATGAAATGTGCGACACGTGGCTTGAGAACGAATGGACTGGACTTGCAGTCGGACTGGGGGTCCTTGCCTGGGTGGCCACCGAACTTCCAGGCGTGGATGTGGCATATGGATCGGTGGTTGCCACATGTGCCGGTGGCAAATGTGGCCGAGGAGGAGAGGGTGTGCTTGTGGGTGTAGGGCTTTGGGTCCTGTGGCTTCAATGCCCATGGGAGGTACTGGCACGTGGAGCTGGCTGGGCTGGGGCTTCGGCCCTGTGGCTCTTTGTGGCCTTATTACTTGTGCTTTGATGCTCATGGGAGGTTTGGCCATGTGGATCAGGAGAGGCAGTGCTGGCTGGGCTGGGGCTTCGGGCCCTGTGCCTCTTTGTGGCCTTGCCACTTGTGCTTCGATGCCCATGGGAGGTTTGGCCACGTGGATCAGGAGAGGCAGTGCTGGCTGGGGCTCGGGCCCTGTGGCTCTTTGTGGCCTTGCCACTTGTGCTTTGAGGCTCATGGGAGGTTTGGCAACGTGGATCAGGAGAGGCAGTGCTGGCTGGGCTGGAGCATTGGGCCCTGTGGCTCTTTGTGGCCTTGCCACTTGTGCTTCGATGCCCATGGGTGGCCACGTGGATCAGGAGAGGCAGTGCTGGCTGGGCTGGGGCTTCTGGCACGCTGGCTCTTACTGGCCTTGCCAGTGGAGCGCGGTTTATGAAGGGATGTGGTAGGGCGGGGAGGAGGGGAGGGTTTTCTTTGGGGGCTGGGGCTTCTCACCCTCTGCTTCTTAGTGGCCTTTGTCGCCGTCGTACCTGCCTGATTTGATGTTGTTGGCTTCTTTTTAGCTGCTCCCTCCTTGGCTTTGGTGGTTGGTTTCGGTTTTGCGGCCTTGGTGGCCAATGTCGCCTTGTGTTGCCCCCTTTGGCTGCGCGTTTCCCGCACCTTGGGAGTAGGTAGATGTGACCGAGTGGTCGGACGTGAGGAAGAAGGCTCCTAAGGCCACTGGGGCCTTTTGCTGGTGGCCTCCTTGGCTGGTGCGGCCTTAGCGATGGCTTTTTTTCAGTGGCATGTTGTAAATCTCAAAGAGAATGAGCTGTGTGTCCAGGACCCTTTAAATACTAATGCCTGGGTATGACGCTTACGCGTTCACGTACGCGTGCGTCCGCCCGTTCATCCGGCCGTGCGGAACCCGGAAACCGCTAGGGCATTACTTATCTGCTGCGGACAAGAAACAAGATGGCACCCACGATCTTCACCCGCCAACAACAAGAGCTGATTATGCTCGTAAGTGTATTGTAAGGACTTTGATTTGCCATCTAAATGCATGCCTAGGCCTTAAGGAAGCGCAGGAAGAAACAGTTTTGTTTAAAAGTTTGTAAAACTCCGTGCCAAACAGAGGTTAGTGCGCACATGTGCAAACCTAGTCACTTCCATCTAAAAGGATAGTTTGAGGCTAGAAATGTCTTTGGGAATGTCATTTAGTCAACTGATCGAATTGTGACAGATATTTGTATGCAGTTTTACCTAACAACTGTTTTGTGTTTTTTAGACCATGCTTCAGCGTAGATACGACTACCTGCCAAACGTGTTTGAGAAGAGGAACGTCGCCCTGGAGATCGTTTCCAGGATCCAGCAGGAGACAGACAACACCTTCACACATACGCAGATCATGCAGCATTGGTCGGACCTGAAGCGACTCCACATGCCCCGGGTGTGGCGATTTTTCGGGCTCCATTTCCCAAGTAAGTACATAGCGATTGCATGCTATATGTAACCAATACCGAAGGTAGGCCTTTATTTATAAATGCTTTTCTTCTGCAGCAGAAAGTGAAGGTGGTGGATCTCCAGGGCCACGTTCCTACCCCTCCTCTGTAGCGGCCTCCAACCAGCCCCTGGACCTATCCACGACGTGGCAGGGAGTTGTACCAAGCGACAGAGCCATTAGCCTCTGTTATGTGACTCTTAATGTAACCGCACACACATACATGCTATTAAAAGCAAAGCTGATTCCCTTAATCTCTTTTTCTAGATGATTCTGAAGTGGGTGAATGATCAGGAGCAGGGACTGCAGCAGATCAGGCCCAGGAGGCACATGGAGAAGGTGGGTGATGTCACACACACATTAAAATTGCCATTTGCTTACTGTTGACTCAGACATTAAAAGTTACCCTATTTGACATGTCTCTACAGCCTCAACTTCCCAGCAGTGGCAGGACCCAGAACGAAGCAGAGCTCGGCCACCAACGAAGTAAGTTGTAATGTCATTATTTTGAGTATGTGCGAATTGACATGATCACCAAGATACCTAAAGCCATAATCAATGGCATTAGCATAATGACATATGGCCTCTTCCTTTGATTAATTCTCTTAGCATAATTACATATGGCCTCTTCCTTTGATTATTCCTTAGCATAATGACATATGGCCTCTTCTTTTGATTAATTCCTTAGCATAATGACATATACCCTCTTCCTTTGATTAATTCCTTAGCATAATGACATATGGCCTCATGAGTTAGCTTGCAACCTAATAAATATTCCATCCACAGCTGTTAAACATGTATTTGCCATGTATTGACCACACGTGCCAGAGTGGCACAAATGAGTGCCAGGGTCCTTGAGTTGGTGGCCGAGATGCAGGAGCTGCGCGACTCGTTGGGGACCACAGATGAATACTAATGTTCTGGGTCTTGCCATTGCTATGTATATAGTTTTAAAATTTTTAAAACATTTTTTAAAATGTTCATATGTTCATTTTAATGAAAAAACAAAAGTTGTAACATTTTTACACAAAATAATTTTTTAAAAATAAGGCCAACGAAAAGTGGCATTTCAGATTTAAAAAAAAAATACCTGTTTCTGTGTCATTTCCTTTTCTAAATACATTCATTGAGGGTTGGTTACCACAAAACGAATGGGGCAATAAATATTTAGAGATGGAAATTTGCAGGACCGCGAAGTGATTAGGAAATGCAAGAAGAATGAGACCGCGAAGTGATTTAGGTAAGTTTTAGGGGTGGGAAATGCAAGAAGAATGAGACCACGAAGTGATTTAGGTAAGTTTTAGGACTGGGAAATGCAAGAAGAATGAGACCGCGAAGTGATTTAGGTAAGTTTTAGGGGTGGGAAATGTAAGAAGAATGAGACCGCAAAGTGATTTAGGTAAGTTTTAGGGGTGGAAAATGCAAGAATATACTGACCGCGAAGTGATTTAGGTAAGTTTCAGGAGTGGGAAATGCAAGAAGAACGAGACCGCGAAGTGATTTAGGTAAGTTTTAGGGGTGGAAAATGCAAGAAGAATGAGACTGAGAAGTGATTTAGGTAAGTTTTAGGGGTGGGAAATGCAAGAAGAATGAGACCGTGAAGTGATTTAGGTAAGTTTTAGGGGTGGGAAATGCAAGAAGAACGAGACCGCAAAGTGATTTGGGTAAGTTTTAGGGGTGGAAAATGCGAGAAGAATGAGACCGTGAAGTGATTTAGGTAAGTTTTAGGGGTGGGAAATGCAAGAAGAATGAGACCGCGAAGTGATTTAGGTAAGTTGTAGGGGTGGAAAATGCAAGAATATACTGACTGCGAAGTGATTTAGGTAAGTTTTAGGGGTGTGAAATGCAAGAAGAATGAGACCGCGAAGTGATTTAGGTAAGTTTCAGGAGTGGGAAATGCAAGAAGAACGAGACCGCGAAGTGATTTAGGTAAGTTTTAGGGGTGGAAAATGCAAGAAGAATGAGACGGCGAAGTGATTTAGGTAAGTTTTAGGGGTGTGAAATGCAAGAAGAATGAGACCGCGAAGTGATTTAGGTAAGTTTTAGGGGTGGAAAATGCAAGAATATACTGACCGTGAAGTGATTTAGGTAAGTTTTCGGGGTGGGGAATGCAAGAAGAATGAGACCGTGAAGTGATTTAGGTAAGTTTTAGGGGTGGGAAATGCAAGAAGAACGAGACCGCAAAGTGATTTGGGTAAGTTTTAGGGGTGGAAAATGTGAGAAGAATGAGACCACGAAGTGATTTAGGTAAGTTTTAGGGTTGGGAAATGCAAGAAGAATGAGACCGCAAAGTGATTTAAGTAAGTTTTAGGGGTGGGAAATGCAAGAAGAATGAGACCGCGAAGTGATTTAGGGAAGTTTTAGGGGTGGAAAATGCAAGAATATACTGACTGCGAAGAGATTTAGGTAAGTTTTAGAGGTGGGAAATGCAAGAAGAATGAGACCGCGGAGGGATTTAGGTAAGTTTTAGGGGTGGAAAATTCAAGAAGAATGAGACCGAGAAGTGATTTAGGTAAGTTTTAGGGGTGGGAAATGCAAGAAGAATGAGACCGCAAAGTGATTTAGGTAAGTTTTAGGGGTGGAAAATGCAAGAATATATGACTGCGAAGTGATTTAGGTAAGTTTCAAGGGTGGGAAATGCAAGAAGAACGAGACCACGAAGTGATTTAGGTAAGTTTTAGGGGTGGAAAATGCAAGAAGAATGAGACCGTGAAGTGATTTAGGTAAGTTTTAGGGGTGGGAAATGCAAGAAGAATGAGACCGCAAAGTGATTTAGGGAAGTTTTAGGGGTGAAAAATGCAAGAATATACTGACTGCGAAGAGATTTAGGTAAGTTTCAGAGATGGGAAATGCAAGAAGAATGAGACCGCGGAGTGATTTAGGTAAGTTTTAGGGGTGGAAAATTCAAGAAGAATGAGACCGAGAAGTGGTTTAGGTAAGTTTTAGGGGTGGGAAATGCAAGAAGAATGAGACCGTGAAGTGATTTAGGTAAGTTTTAGGGGTGGGAAATGCAAGAAGAACGAGACCGCAAAGTGATTTGGGTAAGTTTTAGGGGTGGAAAATGCGAGAAGAATGAGACCGTGAAGTGATTTAGGTAAGTTTTAGGGGTGGGAAATGCAAGAAGAATGAGACCGCGAAGTGATTTAGGTAAGTTGTAGGGGTGGAAAATGCAAGAATATACTGACTGCGAAGTGATTTAGGTAAGTTTTAGGGGTGTGAAATGCAAGAAGAATGAGACCGCGGAGGGATTTAGGTAAGATTTAGGGGTGGAAAATTCAAGAAGAATGAGACCGTGAAGTGATTTAGGTAAGTTTTAGGGGTGGGAAATGCAAGAAGAATGAGACCGTGAAGTGATTTTGGTACGTTTTAGGGGTGGAAAATGCAAGAAGAATGAGACCGCAAAGTGATTTAGGTAAGTTTTAGGGGTGGGAAATGCAAGAAGAATGAGACCGCGAAGTGATTTAGCTAAGCATTGTAGCAAAATTTAGTGAACCAAATATGTAGCCGAGCACATTAATGAGTTAAGTTTGTAGTGCGCAGGCGTAAGGTCGTAAGGATTTTCGTCTGGACGATTATTTATTGCAAAAGGAAATCAGAATCTAACGGGAAACGTAAAGGATTCGCAGGAGGAGACGATGGAAAAAGGGCAAAAACGAAAGCCTACGTTGTAACATGAGTAACATAAACGGAAATCGAAAGCTGGAAAATGACATTCTCGTTGGCATACGAACGGACAAAGACTTTACTGAAGGCTTGCGATGCATGCTTACAATCACTCGTGCACTCATACGCGAGTGGGAACATTTAAAAAAAAAACAGATCGACACAAAAACGAAAGTCTGTTTTTGTCTCTCTGAATCAACCCTTAAAACCCAGGATAGTCAAAATCCTGGGTTTTGATCCACTTTAAAAAGGGGTCCTAGTGGCTCTAAAAAACATTATTTTTGCCATGAAATAAATATATGTGGAATTATATGTGGGGCGTGTGGTCTAAATGCAGATTTTAGCCTTAGATGTGTACATTGTATACGCAAGTGTACCTTTAAAAAAAATTGATTTAAAGTTACAAACTTTACAACCCTTTGGGATTACGGACATTTTATTATGCTAATTTTCCTTTCCTGTCACATTCGCCATGGTGACACATTAAGGGTTAAGTGTTCACCTCTTGACCCTGATAGAACCCTATACCAATAAAGTTTTTCCCTGACCCACCATTCATGTACCCAACTGTCATGTCCCATGACGTGTGTTTTATTTTACCTGGGGTAACAGTTTAATAAATGTTTATTTGCATAGGCTCGGCAGTGTGCCTTTAATTACTCTTGTCCCGTCCAGGCTACCTTAGTCTTGCCCTGGTGCAAGTAACTCCTCCCTTCTTTCCCTCTCTTTCTGCCATTTCTAATCTGGCATCCAAGCAGTGCACATGCTCCTCCCTCCTGCAGCTACAGTCCTTTTACCTGTTGTTGCTGTATGGATTACACCAAATGTTTCCTGCTGTATTAAACATACATGTCTGCTGTAACAAGATTCTGTATCAAAATTAAGCTTTCAAAACTTCACCACGTGGTCCTATAACAGTGGAGTAAGCTGCCAAGCCGTGCAGCTTAGAGCTATACAGAGCACCGTATGTGTTTGTGTGACTGCAGCCACATCACAGACTAGAGCCTCAATTCAGAGACACATTCGTCCGGACTTCCGTAGCTGTCTGTGAAAGTTTTGGTGGAAATCGGAAATTTTCCATTCGTTCAGATAACTTCCGTTGTTGGGATGGTTTCTGTCTGATTCAGAGAGCTGATTTCAGACGATTCTCCACCCTATAAATCCGTTTCATTTCCGATCCACTTACAAGACCTTTGAGGGCTCGGATTGCTATTGTTGAACATGTTTTGTGTGGAGGAGTCTGCGCGCCTTTAGCACCAAGGCATTGCATGTATCAGCATGGCCGAGGCCATAAATTGTATAGCAATGCATACCTGAATCAACACATTTCATGTATGCCTTATAGATGCATTTTAATGCTGACCTAAATTAGTCCTTAGCATGTAAAATACAACTTCTGTAGCGCGTCCGTGTGCTCGTATGCCAGAGTACGCAGACGAGGATGTCATTTTCCATCGAAAATGTTCAGATTCATTTTTCACAACTACCAACGTAGCCTTTCGTTTTTGCCCTTTTCCCATCGTATCCTCACACGAATCCTATCATTTTCCCGCTACATCCTGCTTCATTTTTTCCTAAAGTATCTGTCCAGACGAAATTCTTACGATATTGCGCCTGCGCACTACAAACTTCTCTCATTAAAGTGCTCGCCTACATAATTTCACTTCCATCACTAAACTCACCCTAACCACTTAGCGCTATCCTGCCTTTTCCCTTGAGGTCCCTTAAAGCTCACCCTAACCACTTAGCGCTATCCTGCCTTTTCCCTTGAGCTCCCTTAAAGCTCACCCTAACCACTTAGCGCTATCCTGCCTTTTCCCTTGAGCTCCCTTAAAGCTCACCCTAACCACTTAGCGCTATCCTGCCTTTTCCCTTGAGCTCCCTTAAAGCTCACCCTAACCACTTAGCGCTATCCTGCCTTTTCCCTTGAGCTCCCTTAAAGCTCACCCTAACCACTTAGCGCTATCCTGCCTTTTCCCTTGAGCTCCCTTAAAGCTCACCCTAACCACTTAGCGCTATCCTGCCTTTTCCCTTGAGCTCCCTTAAAGCTCACCCTAACTACTTAGCGCTTTGTTTCTTCTTCCATTTTCACACCCTAAAACTTACCCAAATCACTTAGCGCCTTGTTTCTTCTTCCATTTTCACACCCTAAAACTTACCCAAATCACTTAGCGCCTTGTTTCTTCTTCCATTTTAGGTCCCTAAAACTTACCCAAATCACTTAGCGCCTTGTTTCTTCTTCCATTTTAGGTCCCTAAAACTTACCCAAATCACTTAGCGCCTTGTTTCTTCTTCCATTTTCACACCCTAAAACTTACCCAAATCACTTAGCGCCTTGTTTCTTCTTCCATTTTCACACCCTAAAACTTACCCAAATCACTTAGCGCGTTTCTTCTTCCATTTTAGGTCCCTAAAACTTACCCAAATCACTTAGCGCCTTGTTTCTTCTTCCATTTTAGGTCCCTAAAACTTACCCAAATCACTTAGCGCCTTGTTTCTTCTTCCATTTTAGGTCCCTAAAACTTACCCAAATCACTTAGCGCCTTGTTTCTTCTTCCATTTTAGGTCCCTAAAACTTACCCAAATCACTTAGCGCCTTGTTTCTTCTTCCATTTTAGGTCCCTAAAACTTACCCAAATCACTTAGCGCCTTGTTTCTTCTTCCATTTTCACACCCTAAAACTTACCCAAATCACTTAGCGCCTTGTTTCTTCTTCCATTTTCACACCCTAAAACTTACCCAAATCACTTAGCGCCTTGTTTCTTCTTCCATTTTAGGTCCCTAAAACTTACCCAAATCACTTAGCGCTTTGTTTCTTCTTCCATTTTCACACCCTAAAACTTACCCAAATCACTTAGCGCCTTGTTTCTTCTTCCATTTTCACACCCTAAAACTTACCCAAATCACTTAGCGCCTTGTTTCTTCTTCCATTTTAGGTCCCTAAAACTTACCCAAATCACTTAGCGCCTTGTTTCTTCTTCCATTTTAGGTCCCTAAAACTTACCCAAATCACTTAGCGCCTTGTTTCTTCTTCCATTTTCACACCCTAAAACTTACCCAAATCACTTAGCGCCTTGTTTCTTCTTCCATTTTCACACCCTAAAACTTACCCAAATCACTTCACGGACATCACAATCTTGATTTTCAAATATGTCATTGTCCCCTTTTTTTTTAAAATGTATGTGTGCAAATAAATGGGACAACATGTGTTTTTTTTTTTTTTGTTTTTTATTGCTCAATTGCCATTTGTTATCAAACTATTTTTGGCAACTTTGGCCCTAAAAAATTTAAAACTATATACACATTGTTTTTGGTTTACTAAAAATATATACACTGTTTTTTTTAAAAAATTTTAAAACTATATACAATAAAATCTTTTTGAAAAACCATAAAACTATATACAAATAAATTTGTTGTTTAAAAATTAAAAATATGTACAAATACAACTATGTACAAATCTACAGGGCCAGGAACCAGGACACTAGTCTTCCTCTTCTGTTGTCCCCAACGTGTCCCGCATCGCCTGCAGATCGGCCACCAACTCAAGGACCCTCCGATTGATATCAGCAAGTCGCTGTCTTGTGGTCCCTGCCAAAAAATCAGAAAATCAAATTATTCGGAGAACAATACATGTTTATCACCTGTGGATTTAATGTATTTTAAGAAACAAATTAACTATAATGCACATATGTCATTAATGACAGGAATTAAGGTTAGGAAGTGGCCACAGGTCATTAAGCTAATTCAGTGGCCACAGGACAGTTGTGGTAGGAATTAAGCTAATTCAGTGGCCACAGGACAGTTGTGGTAGGAATTAAGCTAATTCAGTGGCCACAGGACAGTTGTGGTAGGAATTAAGCTAATTCAGTGGGCACAGGACAGTTGGGCAACTAATTAAGCTAATTCAGTGGGCACAGGACAGTTGGACAACTAATTAAGCTAATTCAGTGGCCACAGGACAGTTGGGCAACTAATTAAGCTAATTCAGTGGCCACAGGACAGTTGGGCAACTAATTAAGCTAATTCAGTGGCCACAGGACAGTTGGGCAACTAATTAAGCTAATTCAGTGGACACAGGACAGTTGGGCAACTAATTAAGCTAATTCAGTGGACACAGGTCCCTCTTATATTGGCATTGACTAGGGCATTATGTGTTTTTGTGTTCATGGGAATTTAGACCGAAATCTCTATAATGCCATGACTACTTACTTGGTTGGTGGCCGAGAGATGGCTCGTTGGGGACAACACCCTGAGGTCCTGGTTCCTGGCTCTGCTGTGAAGAAGTGCCTGTAGAAACATGGGCCAAATGGTTAGTTTGGATGTCTGATTCCGCAGTCCTCCAATGTTTTTAGCTAAGTCTGGGTCACATCACTCACCTTCTCCAGGGTCTTGTGGGCTCCTATCTGCTGCCTCCTGACCCACTACTTCACCCGCAACCGAAACATCTACAAATACAGAATAAAGGATTCAGTTTGGTGATATCAGGAGCTAGCAATTCTCTGTTTTGGTGTAGACATGAAGAGTGACATACCAGAGGATCCCGCATGCGAGGCAGGGTACGACTCCCTGCCCACGCTGTGCCGCCCCTCCTCTGTGGTAAGGTCCAGGGGCTGGTCTGAGGAGGCCACAGAGGAGGGATCGGACCGTCGCCCTGGAGATCCACCACCTTCACTCCCAGCTGCAGAATCATGCAGCACTGGTCGGCCTCTGCGCCTCCGGGTGCGGCGAATTCGGTAATCCATTTCCAACACTAGAAAAGAAAAGGCATTCTAAGTAAAGGCCTACCTTCTGTCTTAGTTACATATTGCATGCAATCGCAATGTACTTACTTGGAAAATGGATTCCGAAGAACCTCCGCACCCGGGGCATGTGCAGCCGTTTGAGGTCCGACCAATGCTGCATGATCTGCGTGTGGGTGAAGGTGGTGTTGGTCTGCTGTTGGATGGTCGAGATTATCTCCAGGGCGACGTTGCGTTTTTCAAATGTGTTGGGCAGGTAGTCGTACCTGCGCTCCAGCATGGTCTACAAAACAAAAAGAAAACATCGACTTTACTTCTAAATACCTATCAATATGTGTCAGCAATACATTTCTAGGGTTCAGTAATTTCACAATATGGCCTAAATGTTGTTTGGCACGTGTGTTGCGTGCCTTTGGTTGTGCATGTAGTTTATCACATTTTTAACCCAAGCCATTTATTCCTGCGCTTCCTTCACATGTAGAGCAGCATTTCCTAATCTAAGAAAAGTCCATCAAATACACTTACGAGCATGATGATCTCTTCTTGTTGGCGGGTGAAGATAGTGGGTGCCATCTTGCTTCTTGTTCTCGGCAGCAGATAAGTAATGCCCCAGCGCGTTCCGCACGGCCGTGCAAACGTACGCAATGCCTCAGCGGGTTCCGCACGGCCGTGCGAACGTACGTCACACGCTGGCTAGCTTACTTAAAGGTCCCTGCACACACAGCTGATTATTTTCCAAAATCAAAATGGCACCCAAAAAACCTCCTGGCAAAACTGGAAAGGAGCAAACGGGGAAGAAGGCAGCCAAACGGCAGGAGCCTTCCGAAGGGCCCAAAACCAGGTCGCAGCAGCCCAAAGCAAAATTACGGCCTATTACCAAAACGCCGGCCCAGCCAACTACCAGCTATGGGCAAAAAAAGGAGCAGCCAGGCAAAGCAAAGACACAGGCCACAAAGGCTAGTATGGCTACTGGGCCGAAAACGGGTAAGAGGGTCCGAAGACCCACCCCACCCTGCCCCACTACAACACCCACAATAGTCCGCAGTAGGTCCCGCAGCCCCCCAAGAGGCCGAACCAGGTCCAGCAGCCCCCCTCGAGGCAGAACCAGGTCCCGCAGCCCACATAGACGCCGCAGCAGGCCACGCAGCCCCCCTCGAGGCAGAACCAGGTCCCGCAGCCCCCCTAGATGCCGCAGCAGGCCACGCAGCCCACAAAGAGGCAGAACCAGGTCCCCAGGCAGCCCCCCTAGACGCCGAAGCAGGGCACGCAGCCCCCCTAGAGGCAGAACCAGGTCCCCAGGCAGCCACCCTAGACGCCGAAGCAGGCCACGTAGCCCCCCAAGAGCCAGAACCAGGTCCCGCAGCCCCCCAAGAGTGGGCCAAAAAAAAAAACAGAAGAGGGCCGGCCCTGCAAGATCGCCCTCACCCTTGGTCCGCCCTACTACCTCCAAGGGCAGCACTACTTCAGCCTCAGAACGAAACTCTCCTGCTCGCCCACATTTGGCACCGGCACAGGTGGAAAGGCAAGGTTACTATGCCACATCAACACCTGGGACTTCTGTGGCCAGCCAGGCCAGAACACCCAGTCCCTTGCCCAGTCCTGGCCAATCCCCAGGCAGCCACCATTCCCTGCATTATCCCCCACAAACCCAGGCAAGGATGTCACCCCATTTGGATGACACCATGGAGGACCCACAACCCAAAACAACAGGGCGCACATTGCGAAGAGGGCAGTTGAGTGGGCGTTTTGGTGAGGGCCAAATTATGGCCTTGGCTAGTGGCCTGACCTTAGTTTATGATGAGCTATATGGGCGCAGATCAAAAAACACCACCAAACAGCGCAGAGCAAACATCTTGGCCGACCTAACCAGACAAGTGAATGCAGCGGGGGAAGAGTTAAAGGATGTTGTACAGATTCAGCGCAAGATATCGGACCTCAAATATGCTGCGCGGAAGAAAGAAAATCAAAGGCGGATTTACAGGTAAAAATGTTAGCTTTAGGATTAGACTGGATGTTGTATTGGCCACCTGGTTCTAAATTAGCCTAACTCTGTTTGCAGCATGAAAACTGGAGGAGGTTTTCCCTCCAAACTCAAGTTGACCCCGGCTGAGGAGATGATTTTGGGATTGATGCATCCAGTCGCCGTCGAAGGCCACGCGGCCCTAAGGGACACAGATTCACCGACCCGTCCTGCAGGTGAGTAAGATTTATGTGACCTTTACAATTAGTGAGCATGCACAATTAGACAGTAACACATCTGGGAAGCCAGGCACCTAGGCTGTGGCTTGTAGGTGATTTCTGTGTTGGGCCAGGGTGTGGCATGTGTGTGGCCACTTAACTTCTGATTTTTGGGCCACATACAAGACGTGAATGTACATTGAACCCGAGTGTAAAAGTTTGTTGGTTCCCATTAACCTGGCAGTTATGTCTTTACACTCCATGACATCACACACTTCAATCTTGATCTGTTGTGGACTTGTGTGTGAGCTTGGGTTGTTAAAAAATCAACAAACAGGCTTGGTTTGAATTAGGAAAACATACATTGCTAGGCCTCCCAAAAACCAGGTCCCTGCTATGTCCAGGCTGAGTGTGTACACTTAAACCGGACCTTCAGTGTGATTTAATGAAAAGCCCAAAGTCTGCAAAAACAGTTCCCCAGCATGTCAAATTACGATTTATTTCAGTTTTAGTCACTAACTTATTATTCTTTCCAACACTGGCCTGCAACTCTGTCCAGGAATTTAGGATATGTGCGCCGGCATCTTGACTCAGAAGCATCACACTTACTGAGGAGAGAAGAGTGGGATAAGGTACAGGGGGGCGGCTTATAGCTGTTCTTTGCTCAAACAGAGCAGAGCTGGGGTCAGATAACGGTCACCGGTCCAAGAATGCAGAGCAGCACAGTCAGGAGGCACTTCCTGTTTGCAGGCTGCCTGATAAGATGGCGGATTCCATAAGCCGCCATCTTTGATGTTTAAAGGCTCATAACATGCAGTAGATGCAGGTAGGAAGATTTGTAATGTGGTCAATCTGTATGTACAGGGTGTGGGAAACATATAAGCTAGACTCTTAATCAGAGTGAAGGTCCGCTTTAATGGCCTATAAGGGATGTGGTCAGCCACAGAACAAGCTGAACTTGAATGTTTGGCTTAGTTGAGTTGAACAATGTTGAAGTAGTTATAGCCAAAAAAATATTAAAGATAATGGCATGGAAATTGAAGCTTATTTGTCACCGTTGTTGTAGTGCCCATGACAGCTTTGACCCGTTAACTAATTCGGCATATGTCTTTTGACCCGTCAACAATGCATAGGTGTGTGTTTACATAGTGTCTTTGCTTCTCATGCAGGCCACCATCATCGCTCAGCTACTGTGGAATCCACTGCCAGTGTGGACATGCCGTCAACTCCCGTGCAGCCTAGGAGGGAGGAACCGATATATTCGGTAAGTTTATTGAGCAAATGTCGGTTAGCCATGTTACTTTGCATGTTACTACTAACAGATTGACATATGTAGTGGGCAAGCTAACATATAATTTGTCTCTGTCCATACAGACCCACACACTCATGGATGAAATCCAGGAGCTGGAGGAGGATGGATCCTTGATGTGCCCTTCTGAAGATCTACCCCTGGGCCAGAATCTGCAACTGGTCCAAAATGTTTCACCACCAACTCCGCAGCAGCAGAGGGAAGCTGGCTGCATGGTGGCTGCACATGATGGCCAGCATGCACAGACTGACAGTCAAGTCCCCAGTGTTGTCTCTGCTGTTGAGGATAGTGAAAGCATGCCTGTGTCTGTTGAGGGGCCCAGACCAACATCCTCGGCACGACCCCGAACCAGGGGATTGGGGAGGCGGAATCCGCTATGGCGCAACCAGGGGAGGGGCATGGCAATTTTGGACGCATGGCACCACGAGAGGGTTACCTTCCAGCACCAAAACCAAAGAAACCGAGAGGCACTGCATGGCCGGATCGAGACCCTAAATACGACATTACAGGCTGTGCAGACCGAATTGCGGACCCTCAACAGCCACATGGAGACTGCCAACAATGACAACCGTGCCTACAGGGGTGAAATGGTAAATATCATGCGCAACATTTTGGACCAGTTGCAGATTCAGAATGCCACACAGGCCCACGTTAGGTCCAATCAGCAAGGGCCACCACCTGGGTACTATGGCCATCACCCATATTAATGTCTCCACACCATGAATCTGTACAACATCTTTGCTCTTAATCCCCCCTGTATTGACTTGTCTGGTGAGGCAAACCAAGATACCCTTGGTGTATGCCTTGGGTTGTGTGTTTTAGAATTGCGCCCATATAGCTCCTTAGAGTGGTGAGGTAGGCCACTAGCCAAGGCCATATCTGAATCCTCACTGAACGTGCCACTCAAGCTTCTACACCTGTACCAGGTTTACACCTGTGGCAGGGGCAAATGTGGCCAACCAGGATTTTTTTGGGATTTAATTATTGCCATGGTTGATCTAACCATTAATCCTTTGTGGTTACATATATTTTGTTTGCAAATTGGAGTGAGCAGCAACTCCAAGTTTGAGCTATTATTTTTAAAAAATAAACAGTTAAAGACACCTGTGGCTCATAAATTTTATTGTCTCTTTTTTGGGTGTCACAGAGAAATATATACTTGGACATTCACACAGTTCACACATCCAAAAAAGAGAGTTGGAAAGCATTAGGCCTGTGGTGAGTAATTACTTCATTACTTAGTTGAACACCACAAACATAACGAAACATACACAAAGGGAAAGAAAACTAAATCAACAACACAATGTTAAACAAAGGCCAATACAGGTTACATTAAGCAAAATGGGTCGCGATCAAATTAGTCCGCACACTTTGGCCGGACACACTACTGTGTGTGTCCAGAAATGAGTCCTCCTGGTCTTCGCTGGGTGGAGAGGGAGCCAAATCTACATACCGGGGGACCCGTTGTGAAATTGCAAAATTGTGCAGAACAGCACAGGCCATTATTATGTCTATGACCTTTTTCGGATCATATTGCAGGGCGCCCCCGGTATGATCCAAACAACGAAACCTAGTCTTCAAAAGACCAAAGGCCCTCTCTACCACAGCCCTGGTCTTGCGGTGCGCACAGTTGTAGGCATCCTGGGAGGCATCCTGGGGCCGGAGTACTGGCGTCAAGAGCCACGGCAGCAGCGGGTATCCTGAATCACCTTATACATAAGATTAGGAAAAAAAACATGTAAGACCATCAAGGCACCAGCAACATCAATAGGAGGCTATTTGTCAATTGTGTGATCAACATGAGGCAACATTTGCCACTGTCCCAGTCCCAAACTAAACATATGTCCTAGAGGTTTACAAAAGGACAACATACAAAGAGTGAGGATGATGGACAATCATACATAAGGATCCCAGCTCTGGGTTTCAAAGTGTGCTTAGGATGTAGGTTTGGCTGACCCCTTATATGCTTTGTGTGAGACCAAAACAGCAGAAACACGCCACATGCACTTTATCCCGCTCTACTCTCGTGTGGAAGTGCAAACCAGCTAAGCAAAGATGGGTCCTAAACTATGCTAAAGTTAAGTGCACGATTCCACACGAGGGTGGTGTAAGAGGGATTATTAAATTAGACAAACAGATAATTTATAATGTGGCTAATGCAGGCCAAACTTGGCGAAACGCTTGGTTGGTTAATAACTAACATTCAAGTGTGGTTTCACATGGCCAGAAGGTTGTTGAAGGTGTAAGTTTTGCAGACATTACTGCCAAATGCTAATTAAAAACAAACATCCACAACTACATTATGTGGTTTATGTTAACTTACCAAGGAGCCATGCACCGGAAAATTCCCCAGACTCAAACCGTCGGTACAATCCTGATCGTCTAAGGATGTACGCATCATGGGTTGAGCCTGGGTAGCCGGCGAGGACGCTAAGGAACCGCATGTCCGGGCCCACCACTGCCTGCTCATTCAAGGAGTGGCCCATTTTGCGGTTCCTGGTAAAAAAGGAAGACAAGAAAACATTAGGAAGGCATTTTGAAAAATGAACACACACATTTCGATAAGGAGGGACCATTACAAGGAGGGACCATTACAAGGAGGGACCATTAAAAGGAGGGCCCATTACAAGGTGGAACCATTACAAGGAGGGACCATTAAAAGGAGGGACCATTACAAGGTGGAACCATTACAAGGAGGGACCATTACAAGGAGGGACCATTACAAGGTGGGACCATTACAAGGAGGGAGCATTACAAGGTGTGACCATTACAAGGAGGGACCATTTCAATGAGGGACCATTACAAGGAGGGCCCATTACAAGGTGGAACCATTACAAGGAGGGACCATTACAAGGTGGAACCATTACAAGGAGGGACCATTAAAAGGAGGGACCATTACAAGGTGGGACCATTACAAGGAGGGACCATTACAAGGAGGGACCATTAAAAGGAGGGACCATTACAAGGTGGAACCATTACAAGGAGGGACCATTAAAAGGAGGGACCATTACAAGGTGGGACCATTACAAGGAGGGAGCATTACAAGGTGTGACCATTACAAGGAGGGACCATTTCAATGAGGGACCATTACAAGGAGGGCCCATTACAAGGTGGAACCATTACAAGGAGGTACCATTAAAAGGAGGGACCATTACAAGGTGGAACCATTACAAGGAGGGACCATTAAAAGGAGGGACCATTACAAGGTGGGACCATTACAAGGAGGGAGCATTACAAGGTGTGACCAATACAAGGAGGGACCATTTCAATGAAGGACCATTACAAGGAGGGACCATTACAAGGAGGGACCATTACAAGGAGGGTTAACCTAAAATTGAAAAAAAAAAAAAAACAATTACTTACCTGTATATGTACTCGTCGGCAGCCGGAGGCACCAGGGCGACGTGGGTACAGTCAATGGCACCAATGACGTTGGGCATGTCGGCGATATTATAAAAACCAAGCTTAATGGCGTTTCTGGCTACCATATCATCTGGGAAAAAAATATATTTGGGGGTTAGGGTAGCCATGCCTTCCCAAAAATGTGATAGTGCGCGGCTCAGCGTAGGCTGTGAGATCCCCACGGAGAGGGCACCCAGCCTCTGGAACGAGCCGTTCGCCAAAAATTGCAGACAGCCAAGCATCTTGGTCATACCTGAAATTGCATGCCCCTTCCTTGTGGTGCGGGCTAACCATGGCCGCAGCTCACTATACAATTTATGGAGGGAAGCGCGATTAAGCCTGGTCAGCTCGAACAGCTCAACGTCATGCATGCCATTGATGTTCATGTGTCGCCGCCGGTGCAATCTGGCCTCTGACCTCAGGATCACATCAATGCCAAACAGAAGAAGAGCTTGATGCTCTTCAAAGTCACTCTCCATCACGCTTGGCTGCCTAGTCCCGAGGTCAAAAAGGTGCCGTAAGACGCTCGACAAGGAAATGACTATATGGGCGTCGGAATACTTGCCAATTAGCTCTCTGAATTAATCGCCAGCCCATTGCAATGACGTAAATGATTTGACCGATCGAAACATTTACGATTTCGAAGGAAAAAAGTCCCGAAGTTGCGTAAAACCACAAAATTAAATTCGATGGACGAACGAACATATACGTCTATGTTCGAACGTTCGTGCGAGTCGAAAATGCCCAAAAAAAAAGGAAAAAATGACAAACACCCAACAAAACTTTCGATTGCAAATACGAACATAATGACATTTGGGATTTTGAATCGAGCCTATAGTCCTTACATGTGGGTATACCTCCGCCTTCAGCGCCGTGCACTGCAGAATCATGAAGAAAACAAGCTCCTCCCGGCCCTACATACACCGAGGGACCTCCCACAAATCCCCAGCATTGAAAAGCAGTGAGAGAAGAAGCCAGGAGGAAAACAACCACCCAGAGACTGGCAATAACATCCAAGATAATAATCACCACACAAGGGATCCAGAACAAAGTGAATCAGGGTGGGGTGGAGCAGGACGTGCTGTCTGCATATAATACCAACTCTACAGGTGAGTACTTCACAGAGTTGTATTATTCTAAGCAGACAGCACGTCCTGCTCCAGACATAGTCCTTACATGTGGGACATCCAATAGCAGTGTCCATAAGTAGGGTGGGATCCCCATGAAAAAAGGCACAGCCAAAACAGCGCTATCGCCTGTAACCTTGCTACCAGGAGCAACTAGAGCAAGCTCTAACTTAACTTATGAAGCCTTACAAGGCTAATGAAACACGAGCAGAGAACTATTCTGCCTGCTCAACAACCAAGTGCATAAGGCCCAAACCAAGCACCGGTAGAAGAAATCCAAACCAAGAGAGAAGAATGAATCTCCCTTAACAAACAGGCCAGAGTAACAGCCTAACCATGCTACTAACGATAACAGGGTAGCCATGGCAAACATAGAACCTTTCCCGTCAGGGAATACGAACCCTGGTCTCGGCGAGACCAACGTAATACTGAACACGAGCTAACAAGGCTCCTCAAGTGCCAACATGATAACCAGGAGCTCAGAAGAGCAACCAGCCAAGCAAGACCAGTCCAACAGGCTCCCATACTCATGGGAGTAACCAGATCCTGCTGCAAGAAGGATGGTGACGTCTATAAGCCCAACGGGCATAGCCCCAACCCTGGACAGGAAGCAGTCCAGAGGTTCCCAATGCCTATTGAGGGACACAGATCCCTTTTAAGCTCAGAGTAAGCAGAACACCAGTCCAAAGACCATAGGTTCTGGAATAGAGAAGAATAACAACCCTCCGCCTGGACTCAAACTTGGTGCAAGGCGGACGCATCCTCACCAGACGGTGTACAGATATAAAGAGCTGTAAAAAATATAAAAAGGACTAGGCTAAGAAAGCCGTCTCCTATGGCACGCCCCAGACTGAGGCACCCGCCCCGAAGGAGTCATCTGAGGCAGGGAACAGTTCAGACAAGAACCTGAATAAGACCCAGGGAAACCCTTGGCAGGGCAACAGGATAAGCAACCCCCCCCCCAAGGGAGCTTAGAATTATCTGGGGAATGCGCCTGAGCCACCCCTGAGGAAAGCTCAACGCCAAAGCTTGAAACTAGTCTCTACCGAGGATAAACAGGGCGAGCCCTGGAACCTTTCAAGGAACTGAGCTTGGGGGACCAACTCCAGCCCTGCCATAAGAACTCTAGTACCCATGGGTAAGACCTCATTCCGTAGGGAATAGAGAGCTAGTCCCAGCCATCCAACTAGGGCGCCAACTCCCAACATATCTGGTAGAAAAGGGAGAGGAATAAAAAGGGGAGGGATCTAGACCCAACCCTCCAAAAAGAAGAAACACCCAGAGGGAACATTTCTGATAGGGTGAATAATGATCGTCCAAACCCTGTGAAGGGAATGACGTAGTAAGGAGCCTAACTAGGCATAACAGCCCACGTGAGAGGGCACACAGTACAACTGTCTCCAGCAGGAAATGCAACCCAAACCACACAGGGCCACTCATAGCCCCCAGTGCAACAGTTCACCCTTGCCACAGCAAGCCTGTGCAGAACCCCACCTAGCAGGGTGTAAGAAGGGTCAGACAAAGGGTAGAATACCCGGACAAAAGGCCAGACTAGGTCACCGTGACCAAGGCCAGAGAGTCCTGGGCCAATCACCCAGGGCAATGAATTAGAACCTTAACCAGGACAGAGTCTCTGTAACAGTCACAGGGCCACGGCCCCAACCAGTCGGCTCATTGAGACACTAGGAAAGGCCCTCCCAGCACAGTAGGACAGCCAACGAGCCAAAACCAATGAAGCGCAAGGAGTGTAAAAACCTCCACTGGGTCAGAACCAGATCCTACAAGAAGGGTCAACCTGTTCCGAGACCTTCTTGGATAAAGCTGGGACAGGCCACTGACCAGACAGACCGAGAGTCCCCAAGAGACAAGGCCTAAGGGAAACAGACCAGCAAGCTAGAGCCCAACAAGGCACAATGTGATGACCTACCAATGGTATGAAAAATAGGCCCCCCTAAAGGGGCCCCCCTTAGGTACCTCAGGGAATTTCATAAGAAATAGAACCCCATTAGTGACCCTGCCAGACCCGGTCCCCATGGCGACCATCTACAGGGATAGCAAGAAGGAAGTGACGACCATCAACAACTTCCATGAGTAGACCAACCAGAAGGGAACCCCCATAAAAACGGGGAACGTACTGATTTATTTCCAGGGGTGTTGGAACCCCATCCAGGATAAGCAACCCAAGGTGCCGCAGGCCCCAGGGCATCTAGGCAAAGGAACAGCCTCGGGCCACCAGCAATAGGCCCACCAGCCGCAAGGTGAATGTAATGAGGTTACACAGAGGGCAAGGCCCCTTCCATACCAAGGCACCCAATCAGAAGGGAAGGTTGAACCTGGACCCATCTGAATGCCACCCCGTAGGGAGAGTATGAATCCTATTACAACAAGTAATAGGTGTGCCTAAGACAAGACCCTAATATAAAGAAAGGTCCTGTAACACCGGCTGGAGAAAAGGACTAGGCGTCCAGAGGGAATAAGGGACCGAAGGGGAAAAGGATCCTTGCAGGCATCAATAGGTTCACTTGACAAGGGCGTCTGTGGCCCAACAGATGGATACCAAGTAGGCAGAGCCCGTGGAACCTAGATGCCCGCTCTAGACCGCCGGATCTGGGCAGACTGCGTCATCCCGGGGAAGAGCAGAGTGAATGCAATTATCAGCCAAGGCCGACTTAAAAGAAGGCCCAGACCCTCCAGGCCAAACTCAACCTGTGTCCAATCACTAAAGGATACCACGGGGGCTAGAATACCCCTGGCTAATTTTGAAGGGAACTGCCCAAAACACTCCATTCTTTTAAAAACCACGTCCAGGAAGGCCATCACCTGCCATCGCCCGAACGAAGCATGGCATCCTGTCATAAGAGCCAAGTGTTGGCGAGGGCGTCCCTTTACGCTTGTGAGGTTTTGGCAGACTTTGGTTTTGACCTGCCAGAGGTCCCAGGGCGATGCCTGCCTCCCCTGGAACGAGCTTCCACTCCAAAAAGTTGGAAGCACACTTCTGGTTCTCTTTTAACAGAAACATAAGGAGGGGGCGAGGGGTCCCTGCCCCTGGGCTGCCTGGCTGAGCGTCTGCGCAAGGGCGCCTTACCCTTTTTGCCAAAAAGGTCCAACCTGGCCCCGAATAAGCGACGTCCTCGAAAGGGAATAGCAGTAAGAACCTTTTTAGTGTCACTGTCAGCCCCCCACTGTCGCAGCCAAAGCAGTCGACGAATGGCCACCACAAGGGCCGAGGTTTTAGCACACATTTTAATGGTGTCATCCATAGCTGAGAGGATAAATCTCACAAAAACGTCACAATCTGACAGTGCATTGAAGACCTCACAAGGGAGATCCTCCGGCTGTTGGTCAATTATCTTCCTGATCAGCGTCCTGGCGGCCACCGAGGTAACAGCCGCAGCACAGACCGGGCGCAGAGCCGTCCCTACACTAGAGAAGGCATGGGAGGCCAATCTGTCCATGCGCCGGTCCTCAGCATCCCGAAGGGTGCGAGAGGGGGAAGCCGCCATGAAGGGAGAGTTAACAACCCCAATAATTGGAGCATCCACCTCTGGAGGAACTGACCATCGTTCAACCAAATCTTAGGGAAAGGGGTACTTCCAGTCCTAAACCCCCGGGACCCCTGTGAGTTTACAAGGGGATTCCCATTCCTTAGATATAAGGTACTGGAAATGATCCTGATCCAAGAATTCCAGGCGCGGCGTCGCCGTGTGGAAACTCTCCCTCTTGGGCTTGGGAGACTCTCCCGGGGAAGAGATAGACAACACTTCAAAAATCTTAATGAGTAACTCATCAGTTTCACACAGGCCCCAGGACCATCGAGGTTCCAAGACAACTCATCTGAAGAACTGGACCCTGAGAACAGATCACCGTCCTCAGACTGATCAAGATCCTGCATAGCAGCAGATTCTTCGGTTTCAGTGGAGAACCTATAGTTAGGTTGCGTCAGGGATCGCTTCTTTCCAGCGCCCAAGCGCTCTGCCAGGCCTGACATAATATGCTCCGTGGTGGGAAGCTTGTGCCGCACTACTTGCTGGTCATCCCCGCTCAAGCGCGACTCCTCAGGAGTGAGATTCAAGTCCGGGGAGACAGGTGTATTGAAGCGAGGTGCAGGTACAGGCAAGCCTGATTGCAGGGCCATCGTTTGTTCAGCACACGGTCCACAGACCAGCGCTCTGTCAGCGTCAGCGTGGGGTTGTCTACACATGGTACACAGCCGGTCTTGTCCCCGCGGGACCCCGGACACCAAATTCTGAGATGCCTCCATATGGTGATTAATCTAGGTAATATGCCAGTAGGGATTTATGCTGTAAGCAACCCTGGATGCCCCAATACCCGCTGGGAATGTGGGAGAATCTAATATACAACCCCGTGAGATATAATATATCAGGCCGGGAGAAGCCACTGGAAGCTTGGCGTCTGAAAGACATAAGGGGAAAAGAGGGTGTCAGAGCCATGCGCAGCACAAGAAGAAAATTAAACGAACGCCCGTGAGGGCACTTACAGCGACCAAGGGAGAAGGAGGATCGTGACCACGCGCGCGGGAGACCGACAAAATGACGCCAGCGAACCTCGATGGGCGGGCCAGAGCTATAGGTGACGCGGAACTCGCCAAACCAGACCACGCCCACCCCGGAGAGCGCGAAGCTCAGCGGAACAAGACAGGAAAAGAAATAAACGCCATGGTGTCGCGAGACAGAGCCGCCTTACGCGCCAAGTCACATATTTTAAAGGCGCTGCGGCCAACCTAAAAATAAAGTTTAAAGCGCGGCTCTGACCCCCGGAAACCAAATAGGACTAAGGCAAGGCGTATGATATGGCAAGATTAGGCCAACGTACACAACCCCCCCCTCTTTTTCCCCCCACGAACGGGGGGAACTAAGTAAGAAGGTGATCCAGCGCTCGGGGTTCACCGCTACATGGGGCGTGGGGCAAGGTGCGGGAGGGGCATCCACTATGAGGCTCACCATTAGCCTAAACCGCCTACCCCATGGATGGGGATTGCGGCGGAGCATGGCTCCGTAAGCACACTAGGTGCTGCCTACCTTCACCCAACCAACACAGCCCAGGCTGGGAGGCATGTTTACTCACAAAGAGGACGGGTGGAAATAGTCCCGCAGGGCCTCGGGCTGTCCAGCCCCGCTCGCCTGCGAGAGCGTGATACTTCATGTCTTCGCAGTTCTAGCACTGCAGAGGAATCTGGGGATTTGTGGGAGGTCCCTCGGTATATGTAGGGCTGGGAGGAGCTTGTTTTCTTCATGATTCTGCAGTGCACGGCGCTGAAGGCGGAGGTATACCCACATGTAAGGACTATGTCTGGAGCAGGACGTGCTGTCTGCTTAGAATACATTTATTTTCCCACACATCCATATAATTGCTATATTTTTTTAGACTTATGTCCTTTGTGAATTATATTAGGATTGTTGAACTTGAATCTTAATTTGTTGTAGGAGTTATTGTTTTAGTTGGTTACCTTTGCTTTGTGTAATTATTTTATATTTGGTTGCAGGAACCGCAAGATGTGCCACTCGCCCTTGCTCCTGATGCCTGTTCTTTGCCTGCAGAATGCGGGCCAGGGGTTCTCTAATCGGGCACTATGCAAAGCCCGGGCCGTGGTGGCAAGAGCACTCTGGCTTTTGAAGTCCAGATTTAGGTGTTTGGACCATACGGGGGGGGGGGGCACTGCAGTATGACCCCAACATGGTTATACCAAAATTTTAATTTACGTTTTTTAACAGGGACCACACGTGCCAGAGTGGCACACATGAGTGTCAGGGTCCTTCAGTTGGTGGGCGAGATGCAGGAGCTGCGCAACCCGTTGGGGACCACAGATGAAGAATAATATTCAGTGGCCTGCCATTGCTATGTATTTTGTTTTTTATAGTAGTAAAAATTTTACATTTTCAAAAATGTTTTAAATTTTATATTTTATGATGGTATAAAAAAAAATTACATTGTCATTTCATTTACAAAATACATTAACACAAAACTAATGGGCCCAGAAATATTTAAAGATGAATATTCACATGACCGAGAAGTGATTTGGGTAAGTTTTAGGGGGCTAAAATGGAAGAAGAACCTAACCGAGAAGTGGTTTGGGTGAGCTTTAAGGGTCTAAAAGGGAAGATGGGGGATAGTGCTAAGTGGTTTGGGTGAGCTTTATGGGTCCAAAAGGGAAGATGGAGGAGAGTGCTAAGTGATTTAGCTAAACATTGTAGTAGAAGTGAGGGTGGCAAATATGTAGGCAAGCACTTTAATGAGTTAAGTTTGTAGTGCGCAGGCGCAAGATGGTAAGGATTTCCGTCTGGACGAATATTTATTGAAAAAGGGAAACAGAATCGAACGGGAAACGTAAAGGATTCGTTGGAGGATACAATGGGAAAAGGGCAAAAACGAAAGCTTATGTTGTAACATGTGAAAATGAAACGGAAAAGTCTGGATGGAAAATGACATCCTCGTAATTCGTAATCTGCCGTACGAACGGACGGAAACTTTACAGAAGGTTTTCAATGCATACATTGAATCGCTCGAATGCTCATACGAGAGCGGAAACATTTCACAAAAAAAACAGATCGGCACGAAAACGGAAGTTTTTTTGTGTCTCTCTGAATCGAGGCTTAGGTCTTTATCTACAACCAGCCTGAGTTATTACAGTTTGATAAGCCACAGCACAGCTAACTGTCTCATAGGAGCTAATATCAAGTAACCTATATTCATCTGTGTGCCTGTGAGAGATCATTGAACGCATTTATGGATATGTGATTTAGACTTTGCTCAGATCATCAGCATTTTTTTCTTGAAGCAAGTAAAGCGAGTCTAGAGGAATAGATACATTTGAAGGTGGCTTTCGGGGAAGCCTGCCTACTCACAAGTTGTTACTTTTTCTGCAAACATCTCTGCAGCCCAGAGATTTATGCTGTCATACAAAATACAGACCTACAGCCCAGTTATAGAATAAAATGCTCTGTTAAGCCCATATTCAAAGCAAAGGAAAGTCTTGAAAATATAACTCGAGTGCTGTTTTCTAAAATCACCCAGCAATGGGACACCATATTAACCCATCGTGTTACATTTACTCAGACTGCTAAGGATGTGTCATTAGAGGCTGCTCTAAGACAACTTTCCACACATTATGGGAAGTATATACAGTTAAGTCAGAAATATATTGACACTTTAGAGAGGATTAATTCAGACCATTTGTTAAAAGAGTTGGAAAGCTTCCAGCAACTTAACTCTGAAAGAGACTGTTAGTGAGAATAAGTGAGAATAAAACCAATGCTCAAGCAAAAATTGCCCACCTCCAGGAAACTGCTTCTCACATTTCTAAGGCCACTAGTCACTCTAAAACTTCAAAAAGATCACCCAAATCACGATCAACTAAATATTCAACGATCAGCCAACAACTTATACGGGCTCACTCAGATGTGGCAGCTGCTAAAATTCAAGCAAGGTTTGCACAAAGGAAAGCAGATATGGAGACAGAGGCAGCTCTACAGCGAGCAGAGGCCGAGGCAGCTCGACAGCGGGCAGAAACAGAGGCGGAGGCAGCTCGACAGCGGGCAGAAATGGGGGGCAGCTCATAAGGAAGTAGAGGCAATACGGAAGAGAGAAGAAAAAAAGGGGCTCTGGAGAAATAATGTTAGCACGCCACAGCTATTGCAAGACTGCAGGTTTTAGAACAAGCCATAAGCAGTAGTGAAAGTGACAGTGTCAGTTTAAGTGAAGTGTCAGCAGAGGATCGTTTGAGCGCACAAGGAACTATGTGCTAAGCCAAAATAGTGCGCCCTGAATACTACAGATGTTCCTGATATTAGAGACATTTCTCCACAGCGGCAGGGGACAGATCCTTTGGCAGCACCCCACTTTCAAGGTCAGTACAATGCACCACCCACTTATCAACCTGATCTTTCCTCACATGTTCCTGCACTCTAGGCCCCTATACCTCAGCAAGTCCATTACAAAGACACTCATGTTCAAGCCAACGCCCCAACACGGTACCAACCACCTCACTACTACACAGCTCCAATTATACACAGAACTGAGCCTATGAACTTTAAGTTTCTGGTTTAAATGCTCATGCAGCCCCTTACTTACCCACGTCTGTCAATTGTCAGCCAGCAATTCCCTGCCTAAGGACAGAGAAATCAGACATGTTAGAGTTCGCCAGATACGTGGTCCGCCGTGAACTCACAAAGACCAGCATCACAAGGTTTAATGGCCAACCTGAGAATTACAGAGCTTGGAAATGTGCATTTAAAGCGACAGTCAGTGACCTTGGCATTACAGCAGCTGAGGAGCTTGATTTACTTGTAAAATGGCTGGGCCCACATACTCATATCTGTTCATACTGACAACCCAGCAGCAGGACTTATTGCAGCTTGAACAAAGCTTTGGCAATCCTGAAGCTACAGAGAATGCGCTTCTCAAAAGACTGCAGACCTTTATAAAGTTATCCAGTAAAGACAATCAGAAATTCTTAGAGCTCAGTGACCTGCTGTCAGAGCTCCAAACGTTTCTCATGAATGACTTACCTTCAGTCTGTGCCCGTGGTGTCCTTAGGCGAGTAGCTAGGGTTTCTCCTGGCCAGCAGCCGCTTCTGCCTCAGACGCCAGCTCTTGCGGCAGATCTCTGACCTCCCAGTGTGACTCTTGGCTTGACGTCTGACTTCGCTTGATTTCTCCTGAGCACCCATATTGCTTCTAGTACTTACCTGTTTCCGAAGCACCCGAACTGTTTCCAGTACTCACCTACTTGGAGGTCTGACCAGTCTGACCTTTGGTTTATCTGTCTTCACTCCCCGTGAGCCTACAATCTTTGAGCCATCAAGTCCCGGCAAACGGGGGCTTGTCTATAGGTGAAGCTGGCTGTGGAGATTGGGGGTTGCAGGCTCACAACGAAGACAGGTATTCTGGGGGTCTGACATTATCACAGGCCCAAAAAGATTGATATGGAAGAATTGTACAACAAGTGCCGGCCATGGCTACTGCCATTAACCAGCTGGCCCAACGTGTGACCAGCTGCCTGCACCACCTTTCTCCTCACCTCCTGTTGAGCCGAAGGTTCCCCTTCCCGCTAATGTGTATATGCGCTTTCGATGGACGGATTTGCATTACTTTTGATCATTTTTGCATCAAAATCTGATATTTTGCGTTCAGATAACTTACATTATTGGGATGGGCTTGCGTCTTATTCAGAGAGCTAATTGCCGAGGGACCACTGCCCTATAAAACGGTTTCCTTTGCAATCCACTTACGAGACCATTCTGCACTCGGCTACCTTGCTTTTGACCATGTTTTGCGGCTTTGTGGAGAGTATGAGCGCCTTCAGCTCCAAAACATTGCATGTGTCAGCAGGGTCGAGGCAAGATTGCACCGGCGACGCATACATATCGATCGCATGCATGACGCTGAGTTGTTCGAGCTGACCCCTACTTAACCGCGCTTCTCTCCATAAATTGTATAGTGAGCTGCGGCCATGGTTAGCCCGCACCACAAGGAAGGGGCAAGCAATTTCAGGTATGACCAAGATGCTTGGCTGCCTGCAATTTTTGGCAAACGGCTCGTTCCAGAGGCTGGGTGCTCTCTCTGTGGGGATGTCCCAGCCTACGCTGAGCCGCGCCCTATCCCAAGTTTTTGGATGGCATGGCTACCATTAGTCCAAAATATATATCTTTTCCGGACCACATGGTAGCCTGGAAAGTGCTTAAGTTGAGTTTTTTTAATATCGCCGACATGCCCAACGTCATGGGTGCGATCGATTGCACCCATGTTGCATTGGTCCCTCCCGCAGCCGACGAGTACATCTACAGGTAAGTTCATTAATGTCATTTTGTTATCTATTTTAGACAAACTGTATTGTAAATATCGATTAATCCCTCCTTGTAAATTGTCAGTGACCCATTTTACCGTGTATACCTTAATCCCTCCTTCTCAAGTGTCCCTGTGACCCATTTGACCATGTATACCTTAATCCCTCCTTGTAAATTGTTCCTGTGACCCATTTGACAGTGTATACCTAAATCCCTCCTTCTCAAGTGTCCCTGTGACCCATTTGACCGTGTATACCTTAATCCCTCCTTGTAAATTGTCCTTGTGACCCATTTGACCATGTATACCTTAATCCCTCCTTGTAAATTATCCCTGTGACCCATTTTACCGTGTATACCTTAATCCCTCCTTGTAAATTATCCCTGTGACCCATTTTACCGTGTATACCTTAATCCCTCCTTCTCAAGTGTCCCTGTGACCCATTTGACCGTGTATACCTTAATCCCTCCTTGTAAATTGTCCCTGTGACCCATTTGACCATGTATACCTTAATCCCTCCTTGTAAATTGTCCCTGTGACCCATTTGACCGTGTATACCTACAGCAATGTTTTTAATGTAGGCCTTAGCCAAACATTTTAATGTGGACCTTAATTAGTCATTAGAATGTTAACCTTTTTTTTCTCCCACATACATATACTTTTTGGTTTTAAAACTACTTATGTACTTAGTTAGTGTTATTTGTATTCTCCAACATGTTTTTGGAGGGTGTTAGGAGTTAGTGTTTGAGTAGTTTACCTTGCCTTGCTAATATATATATTTTTTTTCCAGGAACCGCAAAATGGGCCACTCACTGAATGTCCAAGCAGTGGTGGCCCCGGACATGCGGTTCCTTAGTGTCCTCGCCGGGTATCCAGGCTCATCCCATGATGCGTACATCTTGCAGAAATCAGGATTGTTCCGTCGGTTTGAGTCTGGAGAATTATCAGGTGGATGGCTCCTTGGTAAGTTTCCGCAAATTACGTCATTCCATTTTCACTATGAATGCCTATGAATATAGTTGATGACCCATGTCTTAACCTATGGCTGTTTTTACCCCTTGATGACATGTTAAACCGGACCTTAACCACGTTCTTTAGCAAAGCACAAACCTTTAAAAACTGATTCCCCAGCATTTCCAAATAATATATTTGTAGTTTGTAGTAACTTACCGTATTTGCCGGCGTACAAGACGACTGGGCGTAAAAGACGACCCCCAACATTTCCACTCAAAATATAGAGTTTGATATATACTCGCCGTATAAGACTACTCCCTCTTCCGCACACCAAATAAAACATAAAAGAACATCAGATTTTATTTCAACATGTTAATTTATATTCAAATGCTTATGATATGCAGGAAAACTGTCACAAGGCTATATGTTATCAAACCCTTGTGTATACCTGCCAGGGCTGGCTCCGGGTTTTGATGGGCCCTTTCTGGATGATTAATAGTGATGCAGCAGGACCAGCACCTAGTGGTGGTGGGTGTCTGAGAGGCCGCCGCAACCCTCTGGGTGACGGCATGGGACATAGCGGTGACGTCGTGGGACAAGTGCATGCGCCATGGGACACCCTGACAAAAATGGTGGGTCTTGTGGGGGCTGGCCTCTGATCTTCTCCCCAGGGCATTCCAAATATAGTATACCCTCTCCCCCTAGAAAGTTGAAAGGATAAATTCACCTGTCCGATGATCCCACAGTACTATCCCCACCATAATTCTGTACAAGGTGCGTACCCACACTTTGGCATTATTAGTGGCTCAGGGGAACCCAGCAACGTTGCACCGCTCTGACACAGAGCAAACCGCAATCATTGTGTGTGATGGAGTGGGCTTAATTTAAATTATTGTTTACTTTAATTTGCTTCTTACCTTATCCTCCGGGGTCATCACGCGTCCTCAGCAGGTGGATGGAGCCTAACAGGCCCACTCCCATGTCCCGCGCCGGCACTGCTTCCGAAGCCGGGGAGGGGCAAGCCAGGCGAGGTGGCCAATCAAGAGGCCAGGTTGACGGATGCCGGAGCAGCTGATCATCATCATCGTCGGTGGCGGGGGGCGCCGGAGCAGCTGATCGACGGGGAGGGGGGTGCGGGCGGACGTCGGAGCAGCTGATCGGCGAGGAGGGGGGTGCGGGCGGACGTCGGAGCAGCTGATTGGCAGGGAGGGGGGTGCGGGCGGACGTCGGAGCAGCTGATCGGTGGGGAAGGGGGTTTGGGCAGATGTCGGAGCAGCTGATCGGCGGGGAGGGGGGTGCGGGCGGACGTTGGAGCAGCTGATTGGCGGGGAGGGGGGTGCGGGCGGACGTTGGAGTAGCTGATCGGCGGGGAGAGGGGTGCGCTGATCGTCGGGGGGCGGTGCGGGACAAGACAATGCATCGCAGGACGCGTGAAAATCGGGGCAGTCGAGGGGCGTGGCCTGGCTATGCAGGAGTGAGGACGTGCTTCTGCCGGCTCTGCCCTATACCCCGACTTTGCAGCTGATTTAACCCCCTTTGGACCTCCCTGCCTGACACCATGGGGAGCGGGAGGAAGAAGAGAGCCGGGACATCCACGAAGAGACCCCTGAAGAAAGACATCGGGGCATTTTTTGAACGCCGGGACCTGGTAGACCGGAGGACCCAGCCGGCCAAGATGGCGCCCGGCCGCCCATGTGCAGAGGAGGAGCGCCCGGGAGCTCGCCGCAGAGGGACGGGAACGGCTCCGGACTGTCAGGTACCCCCCGGTATACCTGCCCAGCAGCTTACCTCTAGCCAGGCATCTCCCGTCACGAGCCCGGAGGGTGGCGCGGCCGCGGTCTGCCCAGGAGTGACGTCACCGAGCGGTCCGCGGGTGGATGGCACGGGGGAGAGCCGCGGGGGGTCTGGGGGCGGCACGGGACCCTCCCCGCAGGGGCCCCGCCGGCCCGGACATCCTCCCATCCCGTCAGGAGAAGCCCCTGTTGAAACCGGCGGCGGTCGGGGGCGGACGCCGGCGGAGCAGGGTGACGTCATCGGGGAGCGGAGGGCTGGGAGTGTGCCCCCGTCTACACGTCCTCAGATGACAGCTGCTGCTTCACCGCCTCAGCGCAGCAATGCCTCTGTGACTGGCCCAGACCTGGAGTTGTGCCCCTCACCCGAGAGTCCAAAGGGGCGGGCTGCCCTGGGTTCCCCTGCCTGGCTGGATCCCTTAGCTCCTGAGTGGCCGTCTCCAATGCAGCCTGACCACACACCACACTCCTGGGGAGGCAGCCCGGGACCGGGCAAAAAGACTGTCTGGGCGGATGTCCATCGGGCCCCCGAGTGGTCTGGGCCAGGCCAATCTCCCCAGTCCTCTATAGACGCTACGCCCTTGGAGTGGTCCCCGGGCCCCAGTGCTGACCCTCCAGACGGCCTGTCTCCTCACGGGGCGGATCCTGGAGGCCTGAGCCCAGCAGAAGTCTCCTCTGCGGATATGGCGCCTTGTGGGCCCGTCCCTGGGATGCCCTCAGTCCAATCTCCAATCGGGAAGCCGCTCCCTCGGCCTGTTGTGGATACTTCTTTACGGGACCTTCTCCAATGCCTTCCGACCAAAGCTGAATTGAAGGCGGATCTGGAAGCCGTGGCTACTAGAATAGAGCGTGCCCTGCGCCGGGAAATTGAGGATTTGCAACAAAAGTCCTCCGCTCTGGACTCTAAAGTTGTCTCACTGGAGGAGTCCCGCTCAGATCATGAGTCGCGCCTACTGACCCTTGAAAGAAATCAAGAGCTGCTTCATCAACAACTGGTGGACGTTAGACTTCAGACGGATGATCAAGAGAACAGAAACAGACGTAACAATCTGAAGCTCCGGGGTATTCCAGAATCGGTGAGATCGGAGGACCTGCGCTCATGGGCGACAGAATTATTAAACGACCTGCTGGGGCGATCGCCAGATGCTGAGTTGATTCTGGACCGGATCCATCGGGTTAGCGGGCGTCCAGCTGGCGACCCCCAGGCTCCTAGAGATGTTCTCTGCAGAGTCCATTTTTTTCTCATCAAGGAGGACATTCTGCGTCTGGCCTGGGAGAGGGGAAGAGTTGCTTGGAGGGGTTCGCAAATCACTATCCTACCTGATGTCTCGCGTCGCACCCTACAGATGAGACGTGTGCTGCGACCTCTCCTTGATGGGATACGGGAGGTTGGAGCCTCCTATAAGTGGGGGCACCCGTTTCACCTCGTCGTTCGCAAGGACAACTCCACGTACACCGTCAGAAGCAAGGCGGACCTTCCGGGGGTGTTTATTTTCCTGGGCCTGGATCCCTTCCCGTTGCCGGACTGGCTGGCGTACGACCCCTTGCCCCCTCTGCCGCAGCGAGCCCCACGGAGACCCCGGTTGGCCCGGGATCGGGTGAGAGGTGCCCCTGGACCGATCCGGGGCCGTTAGCTGTAACCACTCTTGCTCTGAGACCTCCGTATTGCTCCCCCCCCTCCTTCCTGGCGGCTTTGATCGCTGCTCGGCCTTCTTGATGCCCCCTGGCCCGTGCTTTCCCCCCCTTTGTGGACATTCTACAGCGGACTCCGTGCTCCAGAAGGACTCTGAGCTGTCTCATTAATCCCATGTCCAGCGCCTCGGCGGGGCCCGACTGTTTGGGTGGTGTCGGGGGGATCGGGCCTTCCTCCCCCCCCCTTGGTCCATGGCGCGGTTGCCGCGGTGGGCCGGGGGGGGGTGGTCTGTGCATCGGTGGGTGGGTGGCGGGGTCGGGGGATGTGGGGTGTTGTGCTACTGGTTGGTGGGGGAGGGGTTTCCTCTTAGTTGTTGCCAATGGTCTCCCCGTGGGGGATGAGTTTAGGGTATGTTCTGGGGCTGTTTCTATTGATTTGTATAATGGTTTCCGCTTTAACGCGGGTTAGAGAGTTCCTGAGGATTCGCAGTGGTCATTCCCGTGGCTGAATGGGATTTCCTTCCCCTTCTGGGCGGGCGGGGTGGTATGGGGGGTTTGAATGATGGTTATGTATAATTGGGGTTGGCTCCTGGGCTGCCTGGCCACCTTCCACAACAAGTTTCCCCGCGCTTCTCTGCCGGACCTTGATCGGCGGATAGTGCGTGGTGTCTGAGGGCATCGCCCTCAATTTTCTTGCCTGCCCTCCTCTGTAAGGAAAGGGCTCTTCGGGCTTTTCTGTTTCTTTGTTTTCCTTCTCTCTCCCATTCTCTACTATTCCCTCCTCTGTCTTCTGTGTCCTACTGGGCCTCTGGTCCGTTCCCTTTTGTTTGTCTGTTTGGTGTCCCGCTCCGTCCTTCTCCGGGGTTTGGTCTCTGTGGCGGACCCCGCTCCCTGGGCGTCCCTGACCTTCTGACCCTCTTGGCTGCTGGGGTGCACCTCCTTGGCTCTGTAACTCTAGCTTCAGACCGGCATGGCGGGCCTTAAGATTTGCACTTTCAACGCTAAGGGGCTGAACGTTCCGGAAAAAAGGGCGAAAATATTGTATGGGTTCCATAGGGAACGGGTTGATATTATTCTGTTCCAGGAGACCCATTTCTGTCAGGGGAAAATCCCGGAGATCAAAAACAAGTATTATGACAGATGGTTTCATAGCCCTAACCCGGATAACAAATCTAAGGGGGTCTCTATTGCTCTTCATAGAGCTGTCCCTCTGGAAACGTTGGAATCAAAGGTTGACCCCAATGGTAGATACTTGTTTCTTCGCTTTACAATGTGCGGGGCAATGTACACCCTCGCTAATCTATACTTACCTAACCAGGCTCAGGTGGAGGTGGGCCTTAAGATACTTCACGTGTTGGAGGGATTTACGGAGGGTACCTTAGTGATAGGGGGAGATCTTAACCTGGCCCTTGACCCGAGACTTGACTCCTCTCAAGGTAAGTCGGCTATACCCTTCTCTAAGCTGAACAGTCTCCGGGGCGCTCTCCGGGCTCTTCAGGTAGTGGACACTTGGAGGATTCAGCACGGGGGGGCAAGGGACTATACGTTTTTCTCCCACCCTCATAACACGTATAGTAGGCTAGACTATGTCTTCCTTAGTCACCATGCGCTCTCGTATGACCCCGACACCTCTATAGGGCAGATCCTCTGGTCGGACCATGCCCCTGTCTTCTTGAGCCTCCCGATCCCGGACATGATTCCTAGGCAATACAATTGGCGCCTGAATGACAATCTGCTGAAGGATGCCGAATGCCTAGCTGAAGTCAAGACTTCCATTAGGAACTTTCTATCGGACCATGCAAATGACCCGACCCCGTTGCCATGGCAATGGGAGGCTCTTAAATGCGTGCTTCGAGGGATCCTCATCAAACACGGGTCCAGGCTCAAGAGAGACAGGGTGCATCGGATTAAGGGGGCCTTGGCACGTATTGGGGAGTTGGAGGAAGCGCACAAGACTTCCCCCGCGCCTGCTGTCTTAAGGGAATTGTTAGATGCTAGGCAGGGCCTCAAGAATTTATATGATCAGTGCTTTCTTAAATACCGTGATAGGTTTAGAGCCCGTATCTACGAACACTCCGAAAAAGTGCGGCAGGATGCTGGCTAGATCTCTTCACCCCAGACAGGGTTGTACCTTTATACCCGTCCTAAAGGGGGGCGCCGGCGCCGACCACCACAAGACACCGCAGATAGCGGGTGAATTTCAGGCCTTTTATTCTAAACTATATAACCTTGAATGCCCCTCTGCCCGGGGTTCGCAGCCAGGGGGGGGCGCCGCGATGTTGGACTATGTCCGGGAGACGGCCCTTCCGACCTTACCTTCGGCAGACAGTGATTTTTTGGAGGACCCATTTGACCTAGAAGAGGTGGGTCGGGCAATAAGGGGGACCCCCGTAGGTAAAAGTCCCGGTCCTGATGGGTTCACCCCCAGATTCTACAAGACACTTGGAGATTTGCTAACCCCCTTTCTGGTTAGGGTGTTTAACTCTATATCGAACGACTGTTCCTTCCCGAGACAGGCCTTGGAGGCGCACATTGCAGTCATATTAAAGCCCGGTAAGGATGCTACCCTACCTGGGAGCTATAGGCCAATCTCACTGATCAATGTGGATCTGAAAATCTACGCTAAAATCATTGCTCTTAGGATGCAACCTCTGCTCTCCACGCTGGTCAATCTGGATCAGGTGGGGTTTGTCTCGGGAAGGGAAGCGAGAGACAATACCATTAAGGCGATATCCCTAATCCATTACGCGCAGTCACGGGGTATCCCGACTTGTCTACTAGCAGTCGATGCGGAGAAAGCATTCGACAGAGTGCATTGGGGGTTCCTGAGGGCTGCACTGAGCCAGATTGGACTAGGCCCGGTTATGCTGGCCAGAATAATGGCTCTATATCAGGAACCTACCGCAAGGGTGAAGGTTAATGGCTCTCTGTCTGGTCCCTTTCCAATTCGGAACGGTACTCGCCAGGGTTGCCCCCTGTCCCCGTTGCTTTATGTGTTGGTAATGGAGCATTTAGCTAATGCGTTGAGGTCTAACCCGTCTGTGCATGGGGTTGTTTGCGGAGGGAGGGAGCACAAGCTCTCTCTCTTCGCTGATGACCTGCTTATGTACGTGACCTCACCCCACATTTCTATGCCTTCTATCCTGGCGGAATTCAAACGCTTTGGTGACTTGAGCAATTTTAAAGTGAACTTGTCTAAGACTGAGATTTTAAACGTTTCATTGAATGATCAGACCCGACTCCTCATCCAGACTAACTTCCCCTTCAAGTGGCAGGGGGAGGCCATTACATACTTGGGGGTTCAGTTGCCCTCGGACTTGGGAAAATTATATAAACTCAACTACGCTCCGCTCCTACAGTCCACGGCCGCAGGCCTTGCCTCCTATAATAAGAAGCAGTACTCATGGTTGGGTCGCATTAATATCCTTAAAATGGACATCCTCCCCAGGTTTCTTTATATATTCCAGACGATCCCCTTGGCCCCGGAGCGGGGGTTTTTCCAATCTTTACAGAGGAGCCTCTTTAAATTCATCTGGGGCAACGGGAGGCCCAGGATTGGGAGGGCCACACTCTTCAGATCTAAAGTGAGGGGGGGGCTGGGGGTCCCGGACCTTAGAACCTATCACGCTGCCTCTGTACTGGTGCGTCTATCGGACTGGTTCCACCATAAGGATGATAAAGGCTGGGTGGCTATCGAGAGGGCAATTTCCCCTTTCAATTTGACAGCCCTGCCTTGGGTTTCTCCTCTAGACAGGCCTGGGCCCCAGGAGCTGCCTTACTTAGCGGGCCCGTTGTTGAAAGTCTGGGACGGATTCTTGAGGCGGGGGAAGCTCTCGCTTAGACCGGGCCCCCTCACCCCGCTGTTTGACAACCCGGCCTTCCCCCCGGGTCTGAACTCTAGGTCCTTTCTTGTATGGGAGGCCTCTCAGGATATTAGACTTGGGGACATGGTGTCGAGGGCGGGTCCTCCTTCCCTCTCTGATTTGGGGGTTCGGAGTGGGCTTCGGAATATCTCATGGTTTCTACATGCTCAGTTGGTGGCCTTTATCAGGTCTCTCACGCCAATCTCGAACCTCTCTTGCGCACTAACTCCCCTGGAGAGTGTCCTCCGGGACCCTTCCCCCCCTACACGTGTGATTTCTACCCTGTATAAGATCCTTCGGGATGAGGAGGAGGGTGAGGGAATGCCACGGTTCTGCGGGAGATGGGAGGAGGACCTGGGACAGGTATTTGAACCCGATGAATGGGAGAAATCCTTTGCACTTACCCACAAACTGTCTGTTGCTTCTAGAGCCCAGGAACGGAACTATAAGATTCTGGCAAGATGGTATAGGTGCCCATCGGATCTTCTAAAATTTGGAGGGGTGGATACTGGTGATTGTTGGAGATGTACAGGGGCTCCTGGGACCATGGTACATATTTGGTGGGAGTGTCCGTCGGTGCGGGACTTCTGGGAGCGGGTGTTAGGAATGTATGAGCACCTGTCACTCGAAAAGCTCCCCCGCACGCCACAGGTCGCCCTTTTGTCCATGCTCCCAGGGTCGGTGTCGACTAATAAAAAAGGGTTGTTGAGGCACCTACTCACTGCTGCTAGATCGGTGATTCCCAGACACTGGCGCTCCACTGCTGTCCCGTCTATGCTGGAGTGGTACGGGGAAGTTGAGACCATCAAGAGGATGGAGGAGCTGTCTCTGGAGGGGGTGGAGGGGGGCACGCAGAGGTTTCTTAAGACGTGGACTCTCTGGGAGGTTTCTCGGGAGTCCCCTGATTTCCGAGCGTTATTGGAACGGGAATGAGCCCCGGGATGAGTCGGACGGTGGATGGTTGGGCCGGGGTCGGTCCTGCCGTGACCCTTGGGGGGGGTCGGAGCGGGGATGTGATGTGGTCATCCTTCCCTAGGTTTGTGTCTCTTTGTCTGTCTGTTGTGTCCTCCTTCCTATTGTCTCTTATCTACTTTCTCTCTCTCTTTCTGCCCTATATCCCTATTTTCTTTTTCTTCCCTTGCTCCCTCCTATCTACCCTTCTTCTTCTCTACAATTTCCCTTATTTTCGGGGTTGCGGGAGGGACGGGTGCGGTCACTATATTCTGGTATTGCCGGAGGCCGGCCTATATGGAAGAAGAATCTAGGTTGGCTATGGTGTCTGGGGTGTGGTAGGAGTCGCGGGCTGCGGAGCTCTGGGCCTGCGCTCCTGTCGCTCCCGGTTCCTTGAGCATTTAATGTGCCCGGCCTCTTTAGCCCGCCTGAGGCTGTATTATTTGTTGACTGCTGTTACGTCCTGACCCCGCAATTCTCTTTGTGTGTTTATTACTGTTTACATGTATTGTTCTTGATTTTCATGCAAAACTCAATAAAGACATATTGAAAGAAAATCGGGGCAGTCCCGGGAAAATCAGGAAGGTTGGGGGGTATGCAGGTGCACCCGGCGTATAAGACGACCCCCCCCACTTGGAGGCATGTTTTACAGGGGGAAAACAGGAGGAGAGGAGAGCGGAATAAAGTGCAGGGGGCGGGTTAGAGCTGTGCTTTGCTCAGACAGAGCAGAGCTGGGGTCCGGAAAAGGTCAGACATCCCAGAATGCAGAGCAGCACAGTCAGAAGCCACTTCCTGTTTGCAGGCTGCCTGATTTTCCCGGAGCCGCCATCTTGGATGTTTAAAGGCTCATAACATGCAGTAGATGCTGGTAGGATGTTTTTTTAGGTGAGAAATCTGTATGTACAGGGTGTGGCTAACATATAAGATAGGCTCTTAGTCAGGGTGAACGACCGCTTGTAAAAATATTGTGGTTTTGAATGTGTCATTTATGTAAGTATTTTCTTATTCTTTCAGAGGATTCCGGATATCCGCTTCTTCTCTGGCTGATGACGCCTGTCCTTCGGCCACAGAATGTGGCCCAGGAGGCCTACAATCGGGCACACCCCAAGACCCGGGCGGTTGTGGAGAGGGCCTTTGGCCTGTTAAAAACACGCTTCCGGTGTTTGGACCATACCGGGGGGGCACTCCAGTATGACCCCAACAAGGTCATCAACATCATACTGGCCTTCTGTGCCCTCCATAACTTTGCCATCATGCAGCGTGTCCCCCGGTATGTGGACCTGCCCCCCTCTCCACCCAGCCAGGAGCCAGCTGAGCACTACCCTGGCACACCTAGTGCCTCTGTCCAAGCCGTGCAGGCCAACTTGATCACCACCTATTTTGCATAATTTTTTTTTCTTTGTTTGCTGAATTTAATTTGTGATTCTGACTTTGATTTGCCTTTGTGAAGGCTTTTTTAATTTGTTTTAAAAAGTTAGTAATGCACTAATACTAAAACATTGACGCATGATCTGAGCCTCGTGCATTTTATTTTCGCATGTTTGTTTTTAAAAACCTTCAGTAATCTCAAAATTACCCAAACATTATTGCATCAATTTAGTCAACAACAGCTAAAGTCACATTCAATATATTTGTTTGAAATCTGTCAATTTTTAGTTGAAGGGCACTCGCAGACTTCATGTACCTACATAGTACAACATAAATATACATTGGTGCAGACTCATGGCACCTATGGAACACGAATGAGACAAATGAGGTTGGAAATGCAAGAATATACTGACCACGAAGGGATTTGGGTACGTTTTAGGGGGGGAGGAATGGAAGAAGAATGAGACAGCGAAGTGATTTGGGTAAGTTTTAGGGGTGGGAAATGCAAGAATATACTGACCGCGAAGTGATTTAGGTAAGTTTTAGGGTCGAGAAATGGAAGAAGAATGAGACCGCAAAGTGATTTGGGTAAGTTTTAGGGGTGGGAAATGCAAGACTATACTGACCGCGAAGTGATTTAGGTAAGTTTTAGGGGCGAGAAATGGAAGAAGAATGAGACTGCGAAGTGATTTGGGTAAGTTTTAGGGGTGGAAAATGCAAGAATATACTGACCGCGAAGTGATTTAGGTAAGTTTTAGGGGCGAGAAATGGAAGAAGAATGAGACCGCGAAGTGATTTGGGCAAGTTTTAGGGGTGGGAAATGCAAGAATATACTGACCGCGAAGTGATTTAGGTAAGTTTTAGGGGCGAGAAATGGAAGAAGAATGAGGCCGCGAAGTGATTTGGGTAAGCTTTAGGGGTGGGAAATGCAAGAATATACTGACCGTGAAGTGATTTAGGTAAGTTTTAGGGGCGAGAAATGGAAGACGAATGAGACCGTGAAGTGATTTAGGTAAGTTTTAGGGGCGAGAAATGGAAGAAGAATAAGACCGCAAAGTGATTTAGGTAAGTTTTAGGGGCGGGAAATGGAAGAAGAATGAGACCGTGAAGTGATTTAGGTAAGTTTTAGGGGCAAGAAATGGAAGAAGAATGAGACCGTGAAGAGATTTAGATAAGCATTGTAGCAGAATTGAGTGAACCAAATATGTAGGGGAGCACATTAATGAGTTGAGTTTGTAGTGCGCAACGCATAAGGTCGTAACGTTTTTCGTCTGGACGATTATTTATAGAAAAAGGAAATCAGAATCTAACGGGAAACGTAAATGATTTGTGGGAGGAGACAATGGAAAAAGGGCAAAAACGAAAGCCGGCGTTGTAACATAAGTAACATAAACGGAAAACCAAAGCTGGAAAATGACATTCTCGTTGGCAGACGAACAGACGAACAGACAAAGACTTTAGAGAAGGCTTGCGATTCATGCTTAGAATCGCTCGTACACTCATACGCGAGCAGGAAAATAAAAAAAAAGAAAAAACAGAACGTCACAAAAACTAAAGTCTTTTTTTGTCTCTCTGAATCAACCTGATAGTGCCAAATTCCGCCCCCGCGTGATTGAATCCCGTTGGAATGATCCTGCCCTCTGTAGTCAGTATAGAATTGGTCTTTCAGAGGGTGTTAAGGATGTTCTAACAAATTTTCCTTACCTTAAAAGCCTGGATGAACTCATGCTTATGGCCATTAAAATTGACAGACGGCTATGGGAGCGACATATAGAGAAGACTCACACTCACTCCTGGGAATCTTCCCACCAGGAGTCATCCCCTATGGGTGTTGTCTCATCTTAGCCCCCAGAAGAGCCTATGCAACTCGGTGCTACTCACCTTTCCCCGGCTGAAAAGAGTAGATATCGCACCTTAGGCCTATGCATGTACTGCGGGGTTTCAGGTCACCTGGGTAGGACCTGCCCCAATAAAAGACCTTTGGCTGGATTACAACGTCCTGACAAAATAGAGAAAGTTTGTCTGGACGGTCAGGTAACTTCCCTTCACAGAAGTAAGATGTTGTTACCTGCTTCTGTGGGTTGGGAGTTGTCCAGGAAATCCGTCTCCGCTTTTGCTGATAGCGGATTGGTTGGTAACTTCTTGGATAAATCCATAGTAGCCGCCTTAGGCATTACCTTAATTCCCCTTGGGAAGCCCCTTCAGGTTTTGGCAGTAAACCATACTCCTGTTCGTGGAGGAACTGTCACCTCCAAAACCCTTTTAATTTCCCATTCCCAATTCCCATTCTGAGACCCTTGAGTTTTTTGTCTTAGACTGCCCTGAAGCCCCAGTTGTCTTAGGGTTCCCATGGTTGAATGTGCACAACCCTACCTTTAATTGGGAAACTGGGGAATTAACAGGATAGAGCCCACACTGTGTAGAACATTGCTCTAGTATCACTGTTGGAGCTACCCAAGTCTCAGAGCTTATTTGTCCGCCTGCCTCTCCATCCATGAGGGTACCTCATGTATCTTTGTTGAACTATTCAGGGTGATAATCCTGATAAGCCTGGTGAGGGTTCTGAGGCCCCTCGTGAAGAGGAGGGTACTGTCATGAATGACTAACGTTCAGTCCGTGCCCGTGGTGTCCTTAAGGCGAGTAGCCAGGGTTTCTCCTGCCCAGCAGCCGCTTCCGCCTCAGCTGCCAGCTCTGGCGGCGCATGCAGTGCCGAGCGCGCCCTCCTCCCTCCTCCACTGTCATTCGACTGTCATTCGACTCGTGCTTGCACGTGAGTACAGTCAGCTTATGTCCTCCGGTGGCGCTGCACACAGCGCAGCTGCTGGAGGCTGTTTAAAAGAGCTAATTCTAGGGCAGTATGCCTTTAAAGTTCAGATGGGGCAATCAGCCCAGAGCTCTCTAAGTGCACCAATCAGCACACAGATCCAAAGTGCACCAATCAGCACACAGATCCAAAGTGCATCAGTCACAGTCACTGCCTCCCTGTCCAATCCAGCCGGGTTCAGCCCTATAAAGAGATTACCACTTCAGTGTGTCAGTACCCGTGATAGCGTTTAGCTGGCTTTGTGATTTCTCCTGTGATTTCCTGTACTTATCGTTATTGACCATTTGCTTGAATCTCGACCACGCCTCTGTCTCATCCCTTTGTACTGCGCAGATCTCTGACCTCCCAGTGTGACTCTTGGCTTGACGTCTGACTTAGCTTGATTTCTCCTGAGCACCCGAATTGCTTCCAGTACTTACCTGTTTCCGAAGCACCCAAACTGTTTCCAGTACTTACCTACTTCGCCCAGTCTAACCTTCGGTTTAACTGTCTTCACTCCCCGTGAGCCTACAATCTTTGAGCCATCAAGTCCTGGGGGCAACTGTGGCCGGCGAGGGGTATATAGCGTCCCGGCAAACAGGGGCTTGTCTATAGGTGAAGCTGGCTGTGGAGATTGGGGGTTGCAGGCTCACAACGAAGACAGGAATTCTCGGGGTCTGACAACCTTTCACCAAACGTGTTGTGAACAGTATCCATGATCCCCTTGGATTTATAGCCCCAGTAACCATTCAGGGCAAAGTACTGTTGAGACAGCCTACTATAGAGAACATAGACTGGGACACCCCTCTACCCCCTCAGAAATGGCAAAGGTGGGAGTAATGGAGTTCTTTGGAAGTATTGGAACATTTTCAGGTCCTGCACTGTTATGCTCCCAGCTCTATTCCTACCGCTGTCAGAAAAGAAGTCCACATCTTCTCAGATGCATCTGTTTAAGTCATCGCCGCAGTAGCCTACTTGAAGTTCTTAGGAACTAACAGCAAACTGTACTGTGGATTAGTTCTAAGGAAAGCGGAGTTAACTCTGAAACCAGCCCACACTGTGCCTAGACTTGAACTTTGTGCAGTTGTGCTTTCAGTGGAAATTGCTGAAGTCAAGGTAGCAAGTGGAGGCCCAGAGCGAGTCTTCTTTCGGCCACTGACTGAACTTGTTCTCCTTCTTTTCCCAAGAAGTTACCTAAAAAGGACAAGCATCGTCCAGCACAGGTCATGGCGGGGAGCATACCCTTTGTTTAATTGCTATGGCAGCAGTGGATTTCCCGGGATTCATATTGGCGGTATTTCTTTGTGATTGACTATTATGATGTAGTTGCATGTTTCTGTACTGCGCTCTCCTTACTCCCCTCTCAAGCATTAGTATGGCCTCGAGCAGGCTACTTTATATTACATACATACACCTATTATAGGTTCTTACTATAGGAGTGATGGGAGGTTTTTGATCATGATGGGGGGAGGGAGTTTTGTTATCGCAGTATTAATATATGATTATAGGGGTATGTATTACTTTACAATTGTTGTTTGATAATTTTGGTTACTATTTGATTGGGGTTTGCATGGGTTAATGTGATTCACTTTGATATTTTAATATATATTTTTTGAACTAGTATATTTATTCAGTTTTCATACATGTGGTTGTATTGGTAGTTTATAACACTATTTAGGTCAATATTTATATAATAATATTTCTGCACTGGGCACTTTATTATATATAGCACTTTAATTATAGTATCCCCTATTTATATCCCGTCCTCCCCATGTAATACCATTAATTTATCAGGAGGGGGCAGTATTTTTGAAATGCAATAATATTTACATTCTTATTCTGCCTGGTTTATATTAATTAATATTGTGATAGTATTGGGTTAAGAATACATCGGGAAACCACTAGTATTTGGTTTTTTAAATTTGTCTTGTATCTTTATGTTATGTGTGATTTTAAAATTGTGAATATAACACTCTCTAATAAATTTATTTTTTATACTTCCTCTTATATGTAGTGGAGTGCCCATTGTTTTTCAAATCCCATATATATATTTGAGATTGCTGTACTTCGGTTCTTTGGGATTTGGGGTGCACCCACGTTTTCATTAGAATTTAGGATTTATATTTGTGGTGCCCTTACAGTTCTACCCTTAATTGCTATGGCACACAAGATACTTTCTCGCTTTGGACATTGACTGTGCCGTACCATTTCCATGGAACTTTTGGATTAAAAGTTTTCCCTTGGATTATTGGGTTTTTGAGGCATTGGCTTATGACAGCCTCTTTAATCCAAAGAATGTTTTTTTCCTTTTGTCCGGATTACCAACATTCTACTTGTCTCAGACTGTTGGCCACAAGAACTTTGGCCACAACACATTGTGAAGCATGAAGAACTTGCTCATCTTCTCATTATCGTTATTTTAGAAATGTTATGCCATTGCATGTTTTTCCTCCTCTTACAGGTTTCAGATTAGTTACCATTGGACAATTTTACAATGTTGTTCAGTTATGTGAAATCTAAAGATTTCAGACAGGGAGTGTCATGTCCCATGATGTGTGTTTTATTTTACCTGGGGTAACAGTTTAATATATGTTTATTTATATATGTTTATTTGCATAGGCAGTGTGCCTTTAATTCCCCTTGTCCCTTCCAGGCTCCCTTAGTCTTGCCCTGATGCAAGTAACTCCTTCTTCTTCCCCTCTCTTTCTGCCATTTCTAATCTGGCATCCAAGCAGTGTACATGCTGCTCCCTTCTGTAGCTGCAGTCCTTTTACCTATGGTTGCTGTATGGATTACACCACAAGTTTTCTGCTGTATTGAACGTACATGTCTGCTGTAACAAGATTCTGTACCAAAATAAAGCTTTCAAAACGTAACCACGTGGTCCTAGAACAATCGAGTAAGCTATCTGCCAAGCCTTATGGAGTAAAGAAAACATCAATCACAGACACACACAGGGAACGTGCAGCTGTCTACAGGATTACATTTACTGCCATCTGGGTGAGTCAGAATACCAACTCTTCCTAGATCAAGGAAGTGTTAGCGTGTCGCCATGGAGAATGCACCAGGGAAGGAAAATTACCATTAGGTAAGTATAAAATGTTCCATATTCCTGGCGCCTCCATGGCACCACACTATAGGAGTTGACTAGCTGTAAATGGTATGGGAGTCGAGAAATAATAATTTCAGACAGTGTTGGAGGACAAAACTTGTCTACCAAAAGTCACATTAGTTAAGGCAGAAAGTCCACACAAATAAGGTCTTATCCCCCCTAAAAAAACTTTTAGTGGCCTGAATATACATTGGAGCTACATCCAGACCTAAAAGGTGTGAAGAATCATCGCCTGGTTTATATTTTTCACTGATGCAAAAATAAATATACAGGGTCTCACACCCAAAGGATCTAATTTTTGACCTCTCAGAGGTGTTTGCTACAAGGAATACCACTTTTAGCATTAATCCGCATAATGACTCCTGTTCAGTCTGCTGTGATTGCTTAGACAGCAGAAATGTTAATACCAGAGAAAGATCCCATTGAGGTAGAGACTTTTGTCTTGGCAGTCTGATTTTAAGGAATGGAATAACTACTGGATGATCAACCCAGGTTTTTGGACTAAATGCAGAAACAGCTGATACCTGTTGCTAGGGCTAGCGCTTCGGGCCCATCTCGCAGCACTCCCCTCACCTCCGTTGCTGCTCCCGCAGCCCTGGTGAGCGCCGCACGCCCATCTTGCAACGCTCCCCAGTCCCTCTCCTTACCCGCTCCTGCGCGGTGGCTGGCCGTGCGCCGGCTGCTCCCAGCCGTCTTCCTCCTCCTCGTGCTGTTTCCTCGCATGGTTCAGTGCGCGCACGCCCCTGTCCACTAAAGGGCGCGCTCGCCGGATTCGTGAAATTTAAAGGGCCTGTACACCACTGATTGGTGTCTGGTCATCCAATCCTGCATCCACTTCCCCTATTTAAGGAGCACTTCCTTTTCCATCAGACCAACCTGCTTTGAGGCGGGCTCTGGTGAATACCGGTGGCCTCTTAGACTCCGCTCCCCTGACGCGGCACTCGCTATCAGTAACACGGTCACAGCGGATCCACACCTGTGCCGCCACACCAGGTCCATGACAGTAAGATCCGGCCATGGATCCCGCTGAGGTGCCACTGCCTGATGCCTCTGAATTACCTGCAATAGTGGCTATGCAGTCTCGCCAAATTAACCAGCTCTCCGCCATGGTTCAGCAGCTCTTATCGATTTAGCAACAGCAACTGCCACCAGCCGCCCCAGTATTGCCACCACAGCCTCCAGTAGCATCAACTTCTAGAATCCGTCTCTCCTTGCCAGCTAAGTTTGACGGGGATGCCAAGTTATGCCGAGGCTCCCTTACCCAGTGTTCTATGCATTTGGAAATGTTGGCAGACCAATTTCCCACTGAACGTGCTAAGGTGGCCTTTGTTATTAGTCTGCTCTCAGGAAAAGCTCTGGACTGGGCTACCCCATTATGGGATTGCAAGGACCCAGTTACTTCCAATATACTCACTTTTGTCTCCGAGTTTCGCCAGGACTTCGAGAAACTAGCCCGGGCCTTGTCTGCAGAGATGGCCCTGTTGAACTGGTTCAGGGCAACCTGTCCGTTGGTGAATATGCCATTCAGTTCCGTACCCTGGCATCTGAACTGTCTTGGAATAATGAGGCTTTATGTGCCTCCTTCAAGAAGGGACTGTCTAGCAATATTAAAGATGCTCTAGCAGCACGTGATTTGCCTTCATCTTTGACTGATCTCATCCATTTGGCCGTACGCATCGATGTGCGTTTTTCTGAAAGACGTGAGAAACTCCGCCTGGAAAGAGACTCTCAGCGCCCTAGGAGGGCTCCTGTGTTTCAACATCCTATGACCGCACATGTGTCCTCCAGTGAGGAGGCCATGCAGGTGGGCCGATCCCGCTTAACCCAGCTGGAGAGAACTCGCAGGAGGAATGAGAATCTTTGTTTGTATTGTGCTGGCTCGGAGCACTTCCTGAAAGACTGTCCTATTCGCCTGCCGCGACAGGGAAACGGGCGCACCTAGTGAATGTGGGAGAGGCGTCCCTAGGTGTGTGTGCCACCTCTCCACGGCTTACGGTTCCTGTGCAACTCACCGTTGCAGCTACCATCTCCTTGAACCTGACTGCCTTTGTGGATTTCTGGCTCTGCAGGAAACTTTATCGAGGCCTCCTTGATTAATAAATATAACATCTCCGTGAATCGCCTCGCAAAGCCTCTATTCATCGCTTCGGTTAATGGTGACAGGCTTGATTGCACCGTGCGTTTTCGCACAGTACCCCTCCTTTTAAAGATTGGACTTTTTCACCAGGAGAATATTGAGTTCTACGTGCTCCCTCATTGTACCTCTCGGATTCTCCTCGGCCTACCCTGGCTGCAACGTCACGACCCCACGATTGACTGGAATACCGACGATATCAAAAGTTGGGGTGCAGGCTGCTACAAGAGGTGTTTGAAGTCCGTTCCAGCCAGACCTGTTCCTGCCTCTGCTCCACTTACCAGCCTGCCTGCGATTTATCAGGTCTTCTCAGATGTTTTCTGCAAAGAGCAAGCGTAGGTACTTCCGCCTCATCGATCTTATGATTGTCCTATCGACCTCTTGCCGGGTACTACTCCACCTCGTGGCAGAAAACCTCTCTCGGCTCCTGAGACTCAGTCTGAGTATATACAGGAGAATCTCCAAAGAGGCTTCATACGGAAATCTTCCTCTCCTGCAGGCGCAGGCTTCTTCTTTGTGGCCAAGAAAGATGGCTCTATTCGCCCCTGCATTGACTACCGTGGCCTCAAAAAGATTACCGTCAAAAATTGTTACCCTTTACCTTTGATTTCTGAATTATTTGATCGACTTTGTGGTACCAGGATCTTCACTAAACTCGACCTGAGAGGGGCCTATAATCTGATACGTATACGTGAGGGCGATGAGTGGAAGAGTGCTTTTAATACCCGCGATGGCCACTTTGAATACCTAGTGATGCCCTTTGGACTTTGCAATGCACCCGCCGTATTCCAGGAATACATGAACGACATATTCCGGGACTTGCTTTACTCCTGCGTGGTAGTGTATCTGGATGATATACTCATCTTCTCTTCTAATCCTGAAGAACATCACTGCCACGTCCGGCAAGTCCTGTCTCTCCTCCGCCTACATCGTTTAACGCCAAGTTAGAGAAGTACATATTTGATCAGAACTCTCTACCATTTCTTGGGTAAATTGTTTCTGGTCGTGGTCTCCAGATGGACCCCAGCAAGTTAAAGATAGTATTGGACTGGCCTCGTCCTTCTGGCGTATGGGCTATTCAACGCTTTTTGGGCTTCGCTAATTATTATCGCCAGTTTATTCCCCACTTTTCGACTATAGTTGCGCCTATTGTGGCTCTCACGAAGAAGAACGCTAATGCTAAGTCGTGGCCTCCTCAAGCTGAAGAGGCCTTTAATACTCTTAAAAATGCCTTCTCTTCTGCTCCGGTACTTTCAAGACCAGATCCAGCTAGACCCTTTGCCCTTGAGGTAGATGCCTCCTCCATTGAAGCTGGAGCTGTGCCTACTCAGAAATCTGCTACTGGCAGGACTCTCACCTGCGGTTTCTTTTCGAAAACGTTTTCTCCGGCAGAGAGGAATTACTCCATTGGAGATCGGGAATTACTCGCCATCAAGATGGCATTGGAGGAGTGGAGACATCTCTTGGAAGGTTCTGCCTACCTTGTTGAAGTGGGTCGGTTAGAACCCACGCAACGCGTCGGTGTTATCTGGGTGAACCTGGACGGGACCTCGATTATATGGTGATATAAATTAATTGCTTACTTTTTGCCTTCTCATCTACTATCATTTATATTACTATTATTTGCACATGGCATAGTATGCACATGAGGTTTTGGTATAGGTTTTCATGTAATATTTGTAGCACTAAGCACTTTATAATTGTATTGTAAACAATTTCTATGTAGTTTTTTGGTAGTATATCAGCCATAACTGGCTGATCTGGCAGCCTTTTCTGTTCTTGAATTATTTGTATGACACCTGTGTGTCTGGGCTCTTTTGTGGCTAGCACCCATTATTCTTAGAAGTGTATTAGCTGTGCTGAGTCCCAATTGTTTTGTTAAGTACCTTGTTAGCTTGTTTACCGACCACAAGAATCTGTCTTACTTAGAAACTGCCCAGCGGTTAAACCCTCGACAAGCCCGATGGTCGTTATTTTTCGCCCGTTTCTACTTTCTTCTCATGTAGCTGGCCATGCAGGTATCAGAAAATCTTGTTCTCTCATTTACAGATATTATTGGTGGCCCTCCTTAATGAAGGACGTGATGGAATTCATTCAGGCTTGTACCATCTGTGCATGTGACAAGACTCCTCGCCAAAGACCTGCAGGCTTACTTCTTCCCCTACCTAGTCCAGACACTCCATGGTCACACATTGCTATGGACTTCATTTCTGACCTCCCTCCTTCACATGGCAACACCGCTATTTGGGTGGTAGTAGATAGGTTCTCTAAGATGGCGCATTTTACACCTTTGCCTGGTCTTCCATCGGCACCTCAGCTGGTGAAACACTTCCTTATGCATATCTTTCGACTTCATGGGCTGCCTGCACACATCGTGTCTGACAGAGGAGTGCAATTTGTTTCTAAGTTCTGGAGGGCTCTTTGTAAGCAAATGAAGATTAAATTGGACTTTTCCTCTGCTTATCATCCCCAGTCAAATGGCCAAGTGGAAAGAGTAAACCAAATCCTCGGCCATTATCTTCGCCATTTTGTTTCCGCGCGTCAAGATGATTGGGTCGACCTTCTGCCCTGGGAGGAGTTCTCATATAACTTTAAGGATTCTGAATCTACGAGAAAATCCCCGTTCTTTGTGGTGTACGGTCGTCATCCTCTTCCGCCACTGCCTCTGTCCACGTCTTCTAAAGTACCCGCCGTGGAAGAACTCACACAGGATTTTTCCACCATCTGGCAAGAGACTCAACGTGCTCTTTTTTAAGCTTCCACTTGTATGAAAATTAGCGCTGATAAAAAGAGAAGAATTCCTCCTGTTTACTCTCCTGCAGATAAGGTGTGGCTTTCGGCTAAATACATCCGCTTCAGAATTCCCAGCTACAAATTGGGTCCCCACTACCTGGGTCCTTATAACATCAAGCAACGGATCAATCCGGTTTGCTATAAGCTTCACCTTCCAGCATCTCTTTGTATCCCTAACTCCTTCCACGTCTCTCTTTTGAAGCAAGTAATTTGCAATAGTTTTTCTCAGAAAATCCTGGAGCCCGCTCCAATTTCTGGTACCGCAGATGTTTTCACGGTGAAAGAGATCCTGGCCTCTAAAGTCTCCAGAGGCAAAAGATATTTTTTGGTCGATTGGGAAGGCGAGCAGAATATTCTGGACCATAGTCTCATCTCAGATTTTCTTGGTCCCAAGAAGAGGGGGAGACCCAAGGGGACGGGGTACTGTTAGGGCGAGCACTGCGGGCCCATCTCGCAGCACTCCCTCACCTCCGTTGCTGCTCCCGCTGTCCTGGTAAGCGCTGCGCGCCCATCTCGCAGCACTTCCCAGTCCCTCTCCTCACCCGCTCCTGCGAGCGGGTCCGTGGCTTCTGGTGCAGTGGCTGGCCAAGCCCGGCTGCTCCCAGCCTTCTTTCTCCTCCTCGTGCTGCTTCCTCGCATAGTTCAGTGCGCGCACGCCCCCGTCCACTAGGGGGCGTGAGCGCCGGATTCCTGAAATTTAACCCTTTAAACGCCAGCCACGTAAAATTTACGTGGCTGCCTCCCCTACAGTTAACCGCCAGCCATGTAAATTTTACATGGCTAGCATTCCCTTACCTTTCGGCCATCGGGGGGGGGGGGGCATCAGCGGGCCAGTTGCTGTGGAAGCATCTCGAAGGGAGTCCAGGGGTCAGGGGGAGGTGACCTGGGTGTGACCCAAGTCACCCGATCGCTCCCCTGACCAGCGGGGGATGCACGGCAGCTGTCATCATCCGGCGCCCCCTGCTTACCTCAGCCGATGACGCAGGCGCAGCCTCTTTCCCGGAAACCAGGGGTCAGGGGGAGGTGACCTGTTGGTGACCCAAGTCACTCATCTCCTCCCAGACCAATCAGCGGGGGGCGCACGGCAGCTGTCATCAGCCGGCGCCCCCTGCTATTTAAGTGGTTGGTGGTGGTTGGTCACTATTTATTGGTGACTGGGTGATCTGTGGTGACTGGGTGATCTGGGTGGAGCAGATCAGATGTGGTGACTGGGTGATCTGGGTGGAGCAGATCAGATTTGGAGACAGATTGGTCGGGGGAGCAGATCAGATTTGGAGACAGATTGGTCGGAGAGCAGATCAGATTTGGAGACAGATTGGTCGAGGAGCAGATCAGATTTGGAGACAGATTGGTCGGGGAGCAGATCAGATTTGGAGACAGATTGGTCGGGGAGCAGATCAGATTTGGAGACAGATTGGTCGGGGAGCAGATCAGATTTGGAGACAGATTGGTCGGGGAGCAGATCAGATTTGGAGACAGATTGGTCAGAGAGCAGATCAGATTTGGAGACACAGATCATTTGGTGGCAGATCAGATTTGGAGACACAGATCATTTGGTGGCAGATCAGATTTGGAGACACAGATCATTTGGTGGCAGATCAGATTTGGAGACACAGATCATTTGGTGGCAGATCAGATTTGGAGACACAGGTTGTGAGGTGGCTTTGAAGAAGTTTTCTCATTGGTCACACTGGCCACCCGGACTCTCTCCTGTTACAGGGCTGTGAGAGGCTGCATTTAGCAGACGTATAGTATATGAAGGAGCCGAGAACACAGGGGCAGGCAACATGGAGCTCTGCACAGCCTATCAACAGCACATGGGACACTGTTTGTATTGTAAAGGGGGGTTGAACATCTAAACTTTCCTTAAAGTGGACCAACACCCAGGCTGATCGGCCCGGGGATCTCCCAGATCCCTCCCCGCGGGTCATCCAAAATCGGGACGCCCCACTGTGTGAAATCCCCCAGAACGCCCCATTCACCTTATCTTACTCCCGTTCCAATGGCGCATGCGCGGGCCGCGGATGCATCTCGCGCTTCTCTCTAGCAGTGCCCGCGCTGGCCGTTTGTGAATGGCCAGCACGGGCGCGCTCCCTGTTAGAGGGAAGCGCGAGATGCGGCCGCCAACGTGCGTCCCTTGGACGTGCATACCACAGCGTCTCTGAGCGCGCTGACTGGACGAGCGCGCGCACATGCGCCGTAGGAGCGGGGTGAGGTGAGTTTTTTATGCCATTCTGGGGGCCCCCCTCCTTGCCCCGGGCCCTCGGCACGTGACCGGGTTTGCCGGGTGCTGGCGCCGGCCCTGCCTGGTCCCCCTAGCCACATCTATACCCCCAATCTCCCCAATCTGATCACGTGGGCGCCGTCGATCTGAGTTAAGGGGCTGTGTGGGGAGGGGGATCTGGGCATGTTTTTGAGGGGTGGGTGGCCGTAGGAGACCTTTTTCTTACATTTGAATCTCATAGTAATGAGATTCATTCACAAAAAACGGTGTTCTACCTGAGATCGCTGTTTTTGTGAATGGATCTCATTACTATGAGATGTATAGATATAGATACACTGCCCTAGAGCTGTGTATAAGGCTCAGCGAAACAAATGTTGACACCACTATGAGATGTACTACTGCTGTTCTGTTTTGCAGAGCAACTTGCCGCCTCCATTTTATGCTGTGTTATACTTTATGAATTTACGATTTTATGCTGTGTTATAAATGTGTTTTGGCCCTAGTGTGTTCTAATCAATAATATAAATGATTATTTATCGGGGTGGGCGATGGCAGGTGTGCGCCGGGCCCAGCTCTTTCCTGGGTGCAGCCAGCAATGGTGGTGGGTGAGGAGGCAGAAATGGGGGGGCGGAGCTCTGGCTGATTTCTGGTTGCCATGTGATTGGTGATCATGAGCCATTTGCTGCCTGCACCCCCCCATGGCTGCTTCCACCCTCCCCCATTAGCGGCTCCCCTACCCCCCCATCTACACACGGGTGTTCACTGGGCGAGCCAAACCGAAGAAGGGATGGTACCGCACAAGAAGAGGCCATGCTGGAGGAAAGTGTAGGGCAGGGTGGGAGTGCTGTAGCGGAAGGAGAGCCTGCGTGGAGGCCTCCTAATAATTATTCCCCCGAAATTCCCCTATTTGATTCGGTCCCCGGGGTCAATGTTGACACCACAAACTTCCGTCTCATTGACTACTTCAATTTATTTGTTACAGAGGCCATCCTACTGGATATGGTCCATTATACTAATCTCTATGCTGAGCAGGTCCTCACCCAAAATCCCCCACAGAGGCACGCCCGAGCTCATGCATGGCAACCAACAACTGAGTGAGATAAAAGAAATTTGGGGGCTCACTCTAGCAATGGATATTGTAAAAAAATTTAGCATTGAGTCCTACTGGGATACCCAATCCTTATTGGCAACCCCATTGTTTCCGGCCGTAATGTCCAGAAATCGTTACGAAATCTTACTGCGGCTTCTGCACTTCAATGATAATTCCACACTGCTCTTCCCCGTGGTCAGCCCGGTCACGACAGGCTGCATAAATTAAGACCCCTAATTAATAGCCTGTCAGAGCGCTTTGCGGAAGTGTACACCCCCTCCCAAAATTTAAGTATTGACGAGTCCCTTCAGCTGTTTAAAGGGCGCATCGTATTTCGTCAGTATATCCCTAGCAAGTGTGCCCGCTATGGGATTAAATTTTACAAATTATGTGACAGTGTGACCGGCTATACCAAATTTTTCCGGATTTATGAAGGAAGGGACACACATCTGGACCCCCCTGATTGTCCCCTTAATTTGACCATCAGTGGAAAAATCGTTTGGGAGCTCATGACTCCTCTACTGGGGAGAGGTTACCACTTATATGTGGACAACTTCTACAGCAGCATGCCCTTATTTAGAGCCCTCTACTCATTGGACACACCGGCCTGCGGCACCATCAACCGCAATCGAAAAGGCTTGCCCAGGTCAATGGTGCAAAAAAAACTGAATCGTGGAGAGTCCTATGCTTTAAGAAGCGATGAGCTCCTGGCCGTGAAATATATGAACAAGAAAAATGTAATCATGCTGACGACAATCAACGATGAGTCAGTCATGACTGTACGACAACGTGGTCCCCGACCCCCCTACCAAAAGCCACGTTGTATTAAGGATTATAATAAATTCATGGGTGGCGTTGATAAGACGGACCAAATACTAACCTACTACAACACCGCCCGCAAATCCAGAGCCTGGTACAAAAAAGTTGCGATTCATTTGGTCCAACTGGCAACTTTTAACTCCTTTGTTGTCTTCAAGGCAGCAGTACCAGGCTCCAATCTGACTTTTATAAAGTATCAGCAACAGCTACTCCCTGCTCTGTTGTTTGGGGATACCGAGGAGGCCCCAGAAATGACAGCTAATGACAACCAGGCTAGATTAGTGGGGAAGCACTTTATAAAGTGCATTCCCCACATGGGTGGTAAAAGGTATCCCCAGAAGGCTTGTAGGGTATGTAGAAGCCATGGCATTAGAAAGGATGTGCGGTACTACTGCCCGACTTGCCCCAGCCAACCTGGTTTATGCTTTGATACATTGCTTTGAAGCATACCACACCCAGTTAAACTACAAATTAATACTGGGTTAATTTTTCTTTAAGTTTAGACTGTAGGTGGACCCCTTTTTTTGTTGTCAATGTGTTTTCTCTTCCTTTTCATTTCTTTTGATATGTTTACAGATGCGATGTACTGGAGGAGGAGCAGCTGGTTACTTGTGGCACATGATGATTAAAACGTGAGCCCCCCTTTTTAGCATTGTAATACCTGACCCGGTTCACTGATCTTATAATCTGATGCCACAGCTAATGTAGCCTATCTGCACCTCACAAGTCTAATCCTTATTGCAGCTGTTTGTACCATTAAGAAATGTAAAGGTCTGTTTTGTGTGCTTTCATAGCGCATGCTTTACTTTGAGGTGTACTTTTGGGTATCGTCCGGTTCGGCGGACCCTGCTGTTTCAGATTTAACTTTTAATTCCTGTTTGCACTTTGTCTGCAGAGCAGGACATTTTTTAGTGCAATGCCCGTTATGTATACGCTTTGCTTTGGGGTAATTGGCAACCCTACCCTTGGAGGTAGCTATGCATGTTGGGTATTGTTCTGTTCAGAGGATCTTGCCGTTTCAGATTTGGCTAGTTTTGTTTGGTTAGCCCATGTTTTTTATAGGAAAATTTGGTCTTAATTCTGCATTTTTGCTATTTTTTTAGGCAAATCCGGTACAACCAGTGAGTTTCGGGAAGGCTTGCGTCCAGAAAGCTGCAGCTACAACAACAAACCTGGTACGCCTAGAATGCTTGAGGTGTGTACTTTCAGGGAACATATGGTTTGTGGGGGGTATTTTAATTTAAAAGTGGTGTTTTGGTTGAAAAAACGCAAGGAGAGAAAAATGGTTGTATTTTCTTTGAAAATTGGCTCAGTCGCTCTTTTCAGTTTTACGTGTCTATTGGGCAGGAAAGGACATATGTGGTACTGTTGCAATCGGGAGGAATAGGGCTTTTACACACAATATGATTTTCTGGAACAACTTGCAAGTTTTATTAAGAAAACGCACTACAAATTGTAAAAAAAATTGTTTGGGTTTTTTTTTACATATTTTCCATAAAAATATTTAAAAAACACTGACAATCTTACAAACAAGACACTTCATGTTAAAACCCAGACTGTGCTGAAAAAAACAATATATAATTTTCCAGGGAAATACTAGGAAATCCCTTAAAAAACCACCGTTGAACATGTGGAGCGCAAAATAGTGCAAAATGGTCTGGCAACAAAGGGTGACAAAATCTCAAGGTAGGCTGGCAGTTAAAGGGTTAAAGGGCCTGTACACCACTGATTGGTGCCTGGTCATCCAATCCTGCATCCACTTCCCCTATTTAAGGGGCACTTCCTTTTCCATCAGTGCCGGATCTTGGTCTTTCTTTGTATGCAGAAAGTCTGTTGTTTTCAGTATTGCTCACCCGTGTACCGACCTTTGCCTGTCCCCTGACCTCTGCTTGAACTTTTACATTGCCTTTTTGCCTGCCTCCTTTGTACCAAGCATTACCTCGGCTGACTGTGTGGCTGAGCCGCTGTTGGGGGGTAGTGACCTGGGGGTCACTCACCGCTGCAAGACCAACCTGCTTTGCGGCGGGCTCTGGTGAATACCGGTGGCCTCTTAGACTCCGCTCCCCTGACGCGGCACTCGCTATCAGTAACAGCAGATCCACACCTGTGCCACCACACCTGGTCCGTGGCACCTGTGCCTTCATAGATCCTTAGTCCCAAGCCAAGGTCTACCACTGCCAGTAAAAACAGATAATTAACTGTATGCTCCTGTTTGTGTTTTGTTGCCACAAAATCTCTTAACTTTTTCCAGGCCCTATGACATGAAGATCTGCTTGCTTTCAACCAAGTAGAAACTACGATTTCATATGTTCAACGGCATCTGCCTTTCAACAGCAATGCCATCAAAGAGAGTCTGTGGACAATTGGGTGAAACCTTGGTGTAGCAAATTCCGCAGTTTCGGAAGAGGTTGGTCTATCTGCATTGCAATAAGCCATGAAGAGAACCATGGTCATCTCGGCCAGTAGGGGAGGATTGCTATGATGGACGCTGTAGTCGATCTGAGTTTCAGTAAAAATCTGTATATCAACGGGGCTGGTGGAAACGTATATTAGAAGTTTGCCATAAATCATCTGTCCCTCGCGATTTCTTGGCAGGGAATCAGAAGAAAAAATATCTACCTTACGATTGTTCTTTGTCGCAAACAGATCTACATGTGACCATCTCCATTTCTGAACTAGGAGATGCAATATTTCCTCATTTAATTCCCATTCATTCAGATCCACGCTGCTTCTCCATAAAAGATCCACCATGGAGTTGTCCCCGCTGACACTGACAACAGTGGAACGTTGTTTATTTCCCACTCCATGACTGGAGAGACTTTACTCATCATAGAGGCACTTTTCTGTCCCCCCTCCTGCCGAATGTATACCATGGAAGAATCACAAAGGACCAGGAATCAGGTTCAACAGAGCAGTACCAGTAAAAACATCACAGCATTTAAACACTATGACCAGGAAATCCTCTTGGTTCACATCGACCATAATACAAAATGGTGGACCGGCAACCACAACCACAGTGTGCCTGCTTGGTCCAAGATGCCAGGGCTCTTGGTTATGGCTGCTGTGATGTTCACTGTGGACAGCCTATGCACAAATGTGATAAAGCCACGTCAACATCACTGAAAACGCTGCTCAAGGCTAATTAGCCCAGCTTTGTGGAAGCGGCCATCCAAGCATTTAGCTGGAAAAAATATACAAAGGGCAAAGTACCTTAAAGCGGAACAAAACCTGGGATTTTGACTTTCCCAGGTTTTGTTCCATTTCCCAAGGGCATCCCAATTGGAGATGCCCCGTTGTGTGAAACCCCCTAGTTCACCCAGTTAGACTCATCTCTCTCTGGTCCAACAGCGTATGCACGGGCGCTCAGCCAAGAGGGCAATTTGCCATGTTTCCATCTTTTGGCAAATGGCTCTCATTTACTATAGCCATTCACAGCCTATGTGAATGGCTGGGGCAGGGGTGTGTGCACGTTGCAGGGGATGAGAGCTACCTGCCAAACTGCGCATGTGCCACTGGACCAGGAAAAGGTGAGTGCCCTGGGGGGTTTCAGCTTACCTCAAGATTGGTATCACAGTGAAGAGGGCAAGAATATGAATATGGGGGGTGGGTCAGGGAAAAAAAATGTTATTGATATGGGGTCCTATCAAGGTCAGGAGGTGGACACTTAACCCTTAGTGTGACACCATGGAGGCCCCCGGAAAAATCCAGTAATACTCCAGGTCCCCGCTTATAGCATTTATCTTATTTTCTATATTCACACCTCCAGAATCATAGTACCCTCGGTATCGAAAACAAACAGGCAGGATTTCCACAGAATCTTACATATTATCGAATGTATTTCACCTAACATAGTAACATAGTATGTAAGGCTAAAAAAAGGCTTTGGTCCATCCAGTTCAGCCTGTTTATTAGTGTTCTAGTAGCCATAGCTGGTAATGTTATTACATGCAAGGAAAGCATCCAGGCCACTTTTGAACTCCTTTAGTTATTAGGTCACCCCTCAGTCTTTTTTCCAAACTAATTAAACCCAACTTTGACAATCTTTCAGGGTACTCTAGTTCCCTAGTTCCATTTATTAATTTAGTTGCCTTTGAATGCACTTCAGTCCTGTTATGTTTTTTCATGCACTGGCGCCCAGAACTCCATATGGGGGTCTGACCAGTGACTTATACAGGGGTACAGTGATGATCGGGTCATGCCCCTCTTGATGCACCCAATGATCCTCAGCAGATGCTGCCTGATACCGATCACTACAGTTTCTTTACAGTTGTGTTTTTCCATTGTTGTTTTACCCAGCATTTCCCTATTTAGTGTGTAATTTTGGCATCGATTTCTCCTGCACATGTGCATAACCTTACATTTATCTGTATTAAACTTAATTTTCCATTTTTCTGCTTAATTTTCCATTTTTCCAAAATGTGTGATATATCTTAGCAGACTGCTTTAAAGACCTAGGTAGAGTGCAATATGCTGATGAGAGAGATCTCTTTTCATAAGACGTTGATTTCAAACAGCCTCATCCTTCCCTGCAGATGTGTGAGAGCGGGTCTGACCAATTTACCACTTTGTTGATCACTTTTGTATACCAAGCCCTTCTTGTCCAGTCTTGGGCGATTAGTATAATCCTGACTGCCCCCAGTGTTACATTAAAAATGACAATAATACATGAGTTAAAGAGACTGGAAAGGTATGACCAATGTGCCTGTCCCAAAGGCAAATTGTGTTGATGACATAGGGGGTGCAAAACCTTCAGAATGAGAACCTACTAAACTTTAACACTCAAAACTACAGGAGAACTTTAAAGTGGACCAACACCCAGGATTTTCACTATCCTTGGTGTTGGTCCACTTCCGCGGGGCACCCCGATCGCCTCTCACGCGTCCTTCTTACAGGGAGCGCACCCGCAGCGGCTATTCACAACCGGCCGGCGCGGGTGCGCCCTGCTAGAGGGATGCGCGAGAGGCGGCCCGTGCATGCGCCGTTGGAACGAGGAACAGGTAGGATTTGCAGGCGTCCTGGGGGGTTTCACACAGCGGGGCACCCCCGATCGGGGTGCCCTGCAGGCAGGGAGCTGATCAGCGGTGGGTGTTGGTCCACTTTAATGAGAACAGAAAGAGACATCACATACACAGTAACAAAAGCTCCCAATACTTTCAGTACAGCAGAACTAGGTACAGAGCGAACACCTTATACAGCTAGTGCTATTAAATCACTAAGAAGCCAGGCAGTGGGAGCTTGTTTGGCTAAATGCTTATATTAATGTGCAACATTTTAGTTTGTCAAAATGATTTCTTTATAACATTTATATAAAAGGAAATGGAAAGTCTTTTAGCTAGTGATTTAAAGGCTCGCTTGGGCAGGTAAATCAGCAGCTGCAAATAGTTATGTGTAATAAGTTGCTAATATCAAGGTCACCATCAGGAATTTCTGGGCTCCATACACCAAAAATGTCTTGGGGGGGGGGGTGTTGGTTGATGGCAAATGCCCTGGTTAGGGTCAGCAAGCTTTAGTTGCTGGCATGTCTGACCCTGGGGGTTGACAGCAGAGCTTGGTTGCTGGTGACTTAGCTAAAGTCAGTGTCGCCTGGTTGCTGGCACCTTGGCTCTTGTGGCTGGACTGCTTGGTGGCAGTATAGACCTGGTAGTCAGGTGGTGTGGGGCAAGGGCCCAGTTAGGGTTCTGTAGGGCCAGGGCCTGTTAGCCTGAGTAAGGGCCCGAATAGACTGCCATGGTTATGTGAAGGCAGGTTGTGTGGGTCCAGGGGCCCCAGTTAGGCTTTGGGGCCAAGAACTCAATAAGGCTGCTGTGGGACCAGGTGGTGTGTGGCAAAGAGGCCTGCTTAAAGTGGAGCAAAACCCACCTATAAGATTCTTATAGATTCCCAGGCTGATCGATTCCTTCCCCCAGGGCATCCAAAATGGGGATGCCCCACTGTGTGATACCCCCCCAGGTAGCCCCATACACTTGTTTCCTGGTCCCAGGGCGCATGCGCAGGCCGCGGCCCCACTAGCGGGGGATGTGGCTGTCATCGTGCTCGGAGCCGCTGGCCTTAGACGAAGCCTTAAGACGACATGACATCTGCGTCTCTGAGCAAGCTGATTGAACGAGCGGCCACACTCATGCGTCGTAGGACCGGGAAGAGGTGAGCTGGCTTCGGCGATCTGGGGGTTTCACACGGTGGGGCACACTCTGCCATTTAATATTGGGGGCTGAGTGTTGATGCAGCACAATTTGTTAACGCAAACCAAAAACCTCTGGTCTGAGACCTGCTTCTGCCCCCAGCCTGCATGGCTGGGTGCTGCAACACACCTCAGCTAAAAGGAAGCCGGGGATGAAGCAACAGTCCACAAAAACACCATCTTTTAGACTCCATGGCCCCAGAAGGTTTTGGACTGCCAGGGGATGGCTGGCTATCGGAAGCATCAGAAACATTCCTGATAGGCCTCCACCTACCACACACTGCTGTCAGTACCAACATCTCATGCTGGGCTCCTCCAGCTACACAGTCTGCGGTATGCCAGGTTAAAAGGAGCAGGCTACCTGGGGCTGCTCTGCTTGTGGCAGCATGCTTCCTTCCACAACCCCCCCCCCCCGGCTGGTGCCAGTGACAGCAACAGTGCATGCATGGGCCCCAGGCAAGCTTTAAATGGCAGTTGGCGGGGGTTCACAGTGTGGAGGGAGCATGTGTAATGGATAAGTGCATGTATAATCCCTAGGTATGGGGGTTTGTTTGTACCCTGTCTATTTATTACAAGTTTTTTGGGGGGCAGATATATTCGTTTTGTGGTATGGGGGTATCTGCTGGCATGCCTGTTAATTTTAGGTAAGGTTTATAGGCGCTGGCTATTCATTTTGGGTTCTGACAATATTATTAATTGTGAGCTCTGGTTTTGCATCAGGGCCCCAGAGCTTAAAGTGCCCCGCATACTCTTGAGATGAACCAGGAAAATGTTGAATGTTAGCCCACAGTTAACTGCCAGTCTACCAAGAGATTTTGTCACCCTCTGTTTCCTGTTTTCCTGTTTAACTGTGATTTTTGCAGATATTTCCAGGAAAATGATATACTGTTTTTTTCAGCAGAGTTTAGGCTTTAACAAGAAATGTCTTGCTTGTAATTTTTTCAGTTCTTTCTCAATATTTGTGGGCAAAAATACTATTTTTTTAAAATAAGAAATGTGCCATATTTTTTCACACTGAAACATTGGGGGGAAAATATTGGTGCGTCTTATGGAAGCGCAATGGAGGACTGGTGGGCAGGAAGCAGTTACACTTGCTGCTTTGTGGTCCTCCAATGCCCAGCACCCCCACACACACACACACACACACACACACACACACACACACACACACACACACACACAAAACGCCATACCTTACAGACTCCCCTGATCACATTCTTAGCTTCGGCAGGTGGACGTGGCATATATGGGGGTGGACAATGGCCATAAATAGGCCACACCCAACTGCTGAAGCTAAGAAAGCGATCAGTGGTGTGGGAGCCTGCTCTTTTTAATACTGATGCTGACTCTTCCACTAGTTAGACAGTAAAATTTAATGGCACATTTTACTCCAAAGAAAAGTCTGGTGCTGAATAACCCCTTTAATTTAGCACCAGGTGCAATATATACACATTTGTCTTAGTATGTGTCATTCACCTTCTTTGTCTACCTAGGGGGTTAATTCAGCACCGTGTAAAAAGAGCACTCTGTCTATCAAGTATGGGAGTAGGAGATCCATTTACTTGCATTTCCTAGGATGTGAGATCTGTTCAAGCTCCCCTTCAATTTTCATAAGTGGTCTGCTGACTACTCACACTTTAACTTTTTGTGGCCTAGGGGCTGTTGATACTCTTTACATGTATTTTTAGGGTTTGGGGTGAGGGAAAGTATCTATTAATGTGGATTATAGGGGCACCATTCACACACTGCTTATACATTTGGATTCTAGGGGGTATAATGGAAGCACAGAATGATAGATCAGGGCACGTGCTGATTGGGGTGGCAAACGGCAGTGGCAGGGCAGTTGCAAATTTATATTTTTAGTGCTACTCGCCTATATTCCCATATTTCAGACCTTATTCTGCCGACTCTATGAAGAAAAGCTTTCAACTGGCTAAGGACAAGCAACCATCAACCTAGAATCAAGGGCAGTGGTCTCCCTCTTTTTGGAGCATTGAGATGACCTACTGTTTGAAACCCCTGTGATCACCGCAAAACCCATCTTGATTTGTGCGTAGTCACAGAGATATGGCCGCACCAACTAATATATGTGGCGTGCTGCACTGGCTATGCAATATGTACTCCACCCTAAGAGGAGATCCCACGATCCCCCCAGCCTGCCAGAAAAAGAGCACCACCCAAATGAGAGTACAAAATCACCTATTTATTTTCAATAATGAAACATAGATCAAATTGACAAACATTTAAAAACATGTTAAAAGGTCACAAAAATGACCACCAGGGGGCACTAAGCGCCGGCACTCTACTTATATCTCGTGGCTACTGATACACCCTTTATAACTAAACTTCCATAGTTAGTGCATAATATCAATTTATAAAACATTAAAGTGCTAAGTGCTAAATAATGAAACCTATATATATCTAGTGAGGACCGCCGAGAGCGGAAAAATCAAAACAATCAAAGACCATATCACATGTGTAACAAACCGTACATTACCCATTAACTGGCCAGCGTTTCACTCTGTCCCCCTGCCCCTAGCCTGCGAGTTCGTAACGGTCGGGGACCCGTTACTTCATGGGCACAAATAGTGATATTTTTACATTTTTGTGACCTTTTAACATGTTTTTAAATGTTTGTCAATTTGATCTATGTTTCATTATTGAAAATAAATAGGTGATTTTGTACTCTCATTTGGGTGGTGCTCTTTTTCTGGCAGGCTGGGGGGATCGTGGGATCTCCTCTTAGGGTGGAGTTGATTTGTGCGTACCTACGATAGACATTCACAAAAGCCTGGCGTGGATAAGTGTTACAGGAGGACTATCATGAAATTGTGTAATATTAAAAATACATATAAAATCAAGCCTACAAGTAATTTGGAGAGACACAGAGGCAGCAGGAAAAAAAACTGGGATAGTGAAAAACCTTGGGGTTGTTCCTTTTTAATAAATGGTAATTTGATGGGGTTTGAAGGCTTATTGAGATAAAAAAAATCCTTTCCACTTCAGTAGATGAGTATGAAGTTCAGGGAGGACAGCAAAAAGGAGATATGAAGAAGTTAGACAGTTTAGGACATCTAAGATTATGGGAAAGAACCATAGATTGTGAGATCAGTCTGGGTTGAATTAACAAACTGACTATGGAGTAAATATAGCAAACCTTTAAAACTGAAGAAACCCGAATGAATCTAAACGCAAGATATAACTGGATTGCACTATAAATATATATAAAATAGTATTCAGCAGTGTGCACTGCCACTTGAAAAACAAGAACATGCAAGAGGTTCCTTTAGGATGTACTCACTGGTATGGTCAGCTGGAACTTCTATGTCTTCTGGAATGAGGCAGTCTGGTGGCTTGATGCAGAACCTCCCCGTTCACTTCTCCCGTGCGTTTTCCCGTTGGTTTTGGGCTTTGATCGGGTCAGGAAAGGGTGCTATGTTGATTTTAGTGTGCGCTTATGCGCTCAGGTGTGCGCTCAGCCGCCTTTCCGATTGTCGGCTCACACGAGGCTGTTTTCCGGGAAAACGGACGCCTCGTTCATTGGCCCGTTTTTTTCAGTGATGCAGAGCCTTGATTTCCGATTGAAATCACCCTAATAAAACGGGGCCGCCGAGCCTTCACTTACGGCAAGTCAGAGCAGCCGTATTTGCACTCGGGCAATAATATGCAGTCCTCTGTTGGAGCACATCAGCGGCGCCAGCTCCGCGGTCTTGTCCTGCTGAGTATGGCAGAAACCAGGCTGCACCGCACGCCTTTGGACATCGATGGTATGAGTATTTGACATATTTTAGGGTTTTTTTTGGGGGGTCCTTTTTACAGGGTCTCCCTAATTTTTTTTTTATTGCCTGTGTGCAGGAATTGGAAGATGGGACATAGCATAAATGTGCAGGCACTGGCTGGCCCTGAATTGTTTTTTGGGAGTCGTTTTGCTGGCTTTCCCTGCTCGACGCATGATGCGCACATCTTGAGGAATTCCTGCCTAGATGAGCGATTCAAATCGGGCGAACTTTTTGGTGGCTGGCTACTGGGTATGTGTATGAAACTTGTATTGGTTGCCCACCTTGTCTGACTGTGTTTTTTCCCTTAACACATTATTTTGTAACTATTTTCGTAGTATATTTTTAGCATAATTATTAAGCTTTAAATTAAATCGGTTAAGTTATTGTACCCTATTGCGTCCTGTTCTTGCCCTCTTATGTAAGTACCATCCCACAGACATGTTTAAGGAGTGTCCAGGTTGGATGTGCAGGTAGCCTCATTCCAAATGTCTTTTCCTACAACACTAGCCCGCTCACCTATTTGTCCCTCTTTAATAATGTTGCTATGCACCCCTAAACTTTGGGAGTTGTTATAAAATGTTTTTTTTTTGGCAGGTGATGGAGAATGTGTTGTGGTATCTTCGCTCCTGCGTTTTTTAGAATGTTCCTGTGGCTGTGGAGTACCCACCGTTTTAGTTGGGGCATGTGTCTTGTGTCTCTTTTGGCTTTTTTTGATGAGCCATGTGTGCGCCTGCTATGTGGCTCGGGGCTTTGGTGGCTTTTTGGGCCCCCTTTAGGTCTGGCCAGATTGATATGGTATACAACACTGAGCTGAGGGCCTTGCGCTTTAAATATGTGGCCGTGTGGGCGTCGTCACTGATAAACCTTGAAAAGAAAACCAAGATGTCGCCCGCCATCTTCACTCAGGAGCAGGACAAAATCATCATGGATGTGAGTAGGCGAGCGTGCGTTTATGTGTGCGCACACATTTCTTGTAATTAAAAAAAAACAGCGCAAGAATAGTCTTGAGCAACTTAGTTTGTCATGCTAAATACAAGCCCACCTTAGTTTAACACATGTACGCAGCTACAAACTAGGCTAGATGCAGATAGCAGAACTAGGGCAATGTTAGTCAGCAAGAGGTTAATAAAGTGACTATATTTAGGGCAGGAAACATATTAATGTATTTTGGGTATTAATGGTGGGTCCTTTTATTTTTTAATAACAGATGATGCTGAGGAATCGCTACGACTTCCTGCCGTCAGATTATGCCAAACGGACGTTGGCCCTGGAGGTGGTGGAGGCGATAGAACGCCGATCCCAAACCACCTATACCTTCACCCAGATCGCCCAACACTGGTCTGATTTAAAAAGAAGGCATAAGCCCCGGGTGAGGCGGTACTTCGCAAAACATTTCCCATGTAAGTGTTTAAAATGTAAATGCACCTATAACCCTGGCTTCGCCTGGGCGTGGTTTAATGATTGTGTTTGTATTTCAGTCCATGAATGGAATATACGGTTCCGCCCCACCCGGACCAGGACACGCAGCCCAGTGTTGGGCGAAACAGGTGAAGGTGTAGGTGGCCCACCGCCAGGGTCAACGGCCACCCCCTCCTCTGTAAGTGACTCGGAGGAGCCGCTGGACCTCAGCATGCAGGGGAGGGGGGGATCTGACGGCAGGGAGTCGAGCAGAACAGAGCCTCAACCTGACTCCGGTAAGGGAAATATAGTTAGATATGTGTAAATACATGCATTAAATACAGATACTCATGTGCACTATTGTTGTAGATTCAGACATCGCTGGAACATCCCAAGGGTTGAGTGAGGAAGGGGGCGAGGAGGAAGAGGTGGCTGGGGAAGGTGAGTAGATTGATACCTAGAAGCCTAACTTAATATTATATTAATGAAAGAACAACAGTCTCTAATATCAGTGTTTTTGTCATCCATACAGATTCCCAACTGCCACAGAGGGAGGCTGAAGGGAGACTCCGCCCCCGACACAATGTGCGGCCTAAACCTTGTAAGTGGTGTTTATTTAAACTAAAGAAAATGAGCAAACAATACCATTAGAAAACTAAAAATCTTTAACATTTCCAGGAAAATTTATCCCAAAAAGCCCTTAAACCGGACCTTAACTATGAATAAGAGGCTATCTTAGATATTTCCCACACCCTGTACATACAGATTGTCCACCTTACAAATCATCTTACCAACCTTTTCCAGAGCACAGCTCTGCTCTGTGTGAGCAAAGCACAGCTATAACCCACCCCCTGTACCTTATCCCACTCTCCTCTCCTCAGTAAGTGTGATGCTTCAGAGTCAACATGGCGTTGCACGTATCCTAAATTCATGAAGTGAGTTGCAGGCCGGTGGGGGAAAGAATAATAATTGATTGACTAAAAAATTAATATATGGGGGGCGTGGCTTGACATGGCGCCGTGAGGACGCGTGTGAGGGGAGCTCCGCGCTAATCTATTGACCCTGCCACTCAGGCGTTCCTGCAGAGCCACAAATTACCCATGCCCAGGAGGGGAAAGGGAAGGGGAGCAACCAGGAAGCTCCGAGAGCGCCCCATTCCCTCATTTTTCCGTGCCCGGGAGGACGGGGCGCCGAGCGTGGAGGGACCCAAGATGGCGGCGGGACGTGAGGGAGTGAGCGGCGCGACCACCCATCCTACCTGCGCTGCCCGGAACGAGCCCGACGGTCCATCGGAGAGAGAAGCCCAGCCGGCGAGTCCAGGTGAGCTCCCTGCACTGTCGGCGGCGGGCGGGAGCGGAGTGTGCGACCCGACGGGGAGGGCGGGGGGTCCCCCCCCCCTGACGCCATTGCCGGGAGACGGCTGTGAGGGACGCGACCCGGCTGCTGTGAGCAGGGACTCCCCCGCTTCGTTAGGCGGGGAGAGCGGAGTGAGCACGGCCGCACCCGGCGGGAGAAGCTACATCGTGGTGGAGGCCCAGGTCCATGAAGCGGCGGACAGGCGCAACGGGAGTACCGGAGGACCACCCGGCGGCGCAATGACAGGTGACCCACAGGGAGACAGGAGTGGGGGCTCCGACCGGATTGGGGGTCAGGTGGGGCTACAGCCACATGAGGCCCGTAATAAGCCAAACCAGAGCCCGGGGCGGAGTAGTGGTGGGGCTCCCCCTCTGTATGTGTCGTCGCAGCAACACCTGGATTCGGCTGGCAGTATCCCAGACACACCGCCCCAGAACTTGGGACCACCACGAGGGCCACCGTTCAGTGGGGACGCGGCGCGGCACTCACCCGAGTCCTTGACTTTCTCACCCGGGCCGGGAGGTTCGTCGGACGCCCCAACGCCTCCAGGGAGCCCCGCCCTACCTTGGGGGGACCGATCCGAAGCGGCCCCAGTCGCGGAGCTGTGCAACTACCAGCCTTGGGTCCCACATGGTCAGCCGCCGTGTGGGGGACGCGGCCGCCTCTCCTCAGCTCGGGGCGATATGGCATCTTCTCTCCCTGCTTTATTCCGCTCAGCTGAGCGAGACCCCCACATCCCTGGAACCGGATCTCGTAACGGGAGCACACCCCTACACAGCCCCAGGCTTCCGGAGTACGACCAGGGTGCATGCCCGTCTATCCCGCTGGATCTCTTGTCGCAGGTGGTAGCTGAGGCGGTAAAGGTCAACATCAAGGAGGCCCTGTGTGGGCTCCCTACCAAAGGAGACTTTGATGGCTACGTATCCAGAATGGAGGGGGCTTTCAAGAAAGAGTTGACGGCCCTACAGGGAGCGGTGACGGAGGTCTCGCTTAGAGTGGATGGCGTTGAGAACTCGCATGGGGCTCTGGCGGCCCGCGTGGCGGCCCTGGAACAACAGCAAGAAGATAGCAAGCGTCATGTGTCCGACCTTCTCCTTGCACATGATGATGTTGAGAATCGTAACCGCCGGAACAACCTCCGCATACGGGGGATACCTGAATCCGTGGAGCCCCGCGATCTCGCGGCAGCGATAACATCTATCTTCAACGAGCTGCTGGAGCTTCCCAGTACCAATGGCATTGAGCTTGACCGAGTGCACCGCGCGCTAGGCCCACGCCCTGCGGACCGCGACAGGCCCAGAGACGTTATATGCAGAGTCCACTTCTTTAAAATTAAGGAAGAGATCACCCGTCGAGCCTGGGAGAAGGGTCCTGTCGCGTTTCGGGGCGCCCAGGTGATCGTCTTGCAGGACCTGTCCCGTAGGACCTTGCAGATGAGGAGACTCCTAAAGCCATTGCTTGAGTTGGTCCAGAGTCGGGGAGCCTCTTACCGCTGGGGCCATCCCTTTCAGCTGAGAGTGCGGAGAAATGGCGACCTCTTTGTTCTGAAATCCCCAAGCCAGCTTCGGGACTTGTTTCGCTTTCTGGAGACTGCTCCGATAGAAATCCCTGACTGGACTGCACCGGACCTCCCCGCTGTCGGGGGTCGTCCGCCGCGGGGAGCGGGCGGCCCTATTCGAGGAAGAGAAAACAGACGGGGTCGCTGATGTCCCCGCTGTGGTGCCTTGTCCCTCCCTGTGCCGGTTAGTCCCGCGACCCAATGATTTACAACGTGGGAGTGGGCGACCGGGGCAGGCGAGGCGGGTGAAGTAGTGGCACGACAATCTGTCTTGGTGCGACCTGCTAAAGTTGCTGTTGGCCGGGCCCCCGGCGGGCGACTCACCCTGGGTGGGTTGTCGGTCGGATGCACGGAGTTAAGTTGTTGAGTTAAAAGTTATGTGGCATCTCGGCGCGCCGCCCCACGCGGATGGGCCGCTTTGGTCTCTTCGCGCCGGGCGGGGAGCGAGGCCACGAGACCCCTCCTTATACCTTTCTATGGGAATGTTGTTTATGGATATGTTGTTGATGCCCCGTTATTGACTTCCCCATGTGTATGTGTGCGTGGGTCTGGACCGTATCTGCCTGAGCGGAGTTGTGCGGCCGGCCGCTGAACGGCGGCTAGGTAGAGCTGCGCGACCATACTCGCGGTAATGCTCCGCCGTTTTTGATGTGTCAGCACCGCGGTCCTCACCCGACATACCATATGCATCTTCCTCTTCGCCTTAGAGTGTAGTAGTCTGGAAAGATTTTGTTATGGCGCGGATCTCCCCCCGCGATCCGCGACTCTTGTCCTCTTCGCCCTCACTTTACCGGTGCACCCCTCCGGGACGACTTTAGTCCTCGCGGACGGGGAAGCAGAAGCGGACTGTCCCCCTTTTCCTTATTTAGGGAGATAGAGTGCAATTTCACTGCTCTCCGCTAAAAAGCGCCAATTTTGGAACACGTAACCCGTGATCCACTGGTTGACTATAATTTAGTCACTTTTTTGCTCTTTTTTCGTGTGTCCCCCAGCTACTTGCCCCCAGTGTTTTACCCCTGTCCCCATCCCCTACTTCCCTTGCTAGTCCCCTACAACCCCCGAGGTCCCAGCAGCTACCTTATTTTGCACCTCCTGCTTAGATTCCGTTCACAAGGTATCACTCAACATGGGTCCGCTGAAAGTTGTGTCGCTGAATGTCAAAGGCCTTAACACGCCAGAGAAGAGAACAATATTGTGGCAAGAGTTAAGGAGGTATAAGGCCAAAATAATTTTCATTCAGGAAACTCACTTCAAAAGAGGGGCCACTCCGAAGCTAAACAGTAAATATTTCCCACACGTCTTTACCAGCAGCTCCTCGGAGGGCAAGAAAAAAGGGGCGGCCATTTTGATAGCGAGAGACATCCCATTTTTGCTGACGGTTTCCTGGGCTGACGAGTCGGGGAGAGTGGTCATGGTCAAGGGTGCAATTAACCAGAAGCAGTACACCCTGATTTCGATTTATGCTCCCAACCGGGATCAAGTTCAATTCCTCAGGCAGACGTTGGACAGGGTTGAAAAGTTCGCGGAGGGTGAGCTGATCCTGGGCGGGGACTTTAATCTCCCGATTGACCCTCTCATCGACACCTCGGCAGGCAGGTCTACGATTTCCCAACCAGCTTTGAGAACCCTGCGGAAGAAGCTGCATGGCTTGCAGTTGATAGACGCATGGCGGATTAGAAATCCCACAGCTAGGGACTACTCGCTTTATTCAAAGGTCCATGGGACCTATTCCCGAATCGACTATCTCTGGGTCTCCCATAGTTTGCTAGAGAGAGTTGCGGGTGATGGCATCTACCCCACTTCCTTTTCTGATCATGCCCCGGTCTATCTGGACCTGGACATAGTAAATAGGCCCCCCTCCCCCTTGACCTGGAGGCTGAATGAATCCCTACTACAGAACTCAGTGGTCCTGCGGGATGTAAGGGAAGGTCTCGCCTCGTACTTTAAAGAAAACGATAACGGAGAGGTCTCCCCCTTGATCTTGTGGGAGGCTCATAAGAGTGTTATCCGGGGTATCTTGATTAATCATGCCTCGCGCCTGAAAAAAGAAAACGCGGCTTTGTTAGTGAAGCTGTCAGAAAAGGTCAGTGCTCTGGAGCTCTCCCATAAACGATCAGAGGCGGCGAAGGTACTAGGTGAGCTCACGCAGGCGAGGGCCGCCCTTAACGCACATTTGAGACAGAAAGCCAAACATGTGATTAGAAGGTGTAAAAGGAGTTATTATGAGTATGGCAACAAAAACAGCGCTCTCCTTGCGAGAGCCCTCAAGCAACAGCAGGCTCAGAACTTCATAGCGGAGATTATGGATGACACCTGTCAGGAGAGGAGACACACCTCAGACTCTATAGCAGGTACGTTCAGGAACTACTATGCGGGTCTCTATGGGCGGGGGGGAGATACATTAGGATCAAAGCTGATGGAGAGGATTAAGCAGTACCTGACGCGCTCCAATATGGCAAAGATTACGGAGGAGGCTGCGGCCTTAATTGAAGCTCCAATTAACACAGGAGAGCTGGCTGAGGCCATTAAGCGTACCCCGGTGGGGAAGGCGCCGGGGCCTGATGGCTTCACGTCCAGATATTATAAGACTTTTGAGCCTGTATTGGGTCCTCGGTTGGTGAGGGCCTGGAACACGATACTAGACGTGGGGAACCCGGGAGCCTTCTCATGCAGAGACCTGGAGGCACACATCACGGTCATTCATAAGTCTGGAAAGGATCCGTTGTCCTGTAGGTCTACGATTTCCCAACCAGCTTTGAGAACCCTGCGGAAGAAGCTGCATGGCTTGCAGTTGATAGACGCATGGCGGATTAGAAATCCCACAGCTAGGGACTACTCGTTTTATTCAAAGGTCCATGGGACCTATTCCCGAATCGACTATCTCTGGGTCTCCCATAGTTTGCTAGAGAGAGTTGCGGGTGATGGCATCTACCCCACTTCCTTTTCTGATCATGCCCCGGTCTATCTGGACCTGGACATAGTAAATAGGCCCCCCTCCCCCTTGACCTGGAGGCTGAATGAATCCCTACTACAGAACTCAGTGGTCCTGCGGGATGTAAGGGAAGGTCTCGCCTCGTACTTTAAAGAAAACGATAACGGAGAGGTCTCCCCCTTGATCTTGTGGGAGGCTCATAAGAGTGTTATCCGGGGTATCTTGATTAATCATGCCTCGCGCCTGAAAAAAGAAAACGCGGCTTTGTTAGTGAAGCTGTCAGAAAAGGTCAGTGCTCTGGAGCTCTCCCATAAACGATCAGAGGCGGCGAAGGTACTAGGTGAGCTCACGCAGGCGAGGGCCGCCCTTAACGCACATTTGAGACAGAAAGCCAAACATGTGATTAGAAGGTGTAAAAGGAGTTATTATGAGTATGGCAACAAAAACAGCGCTCTCCTTGCGAGAGCCCTCAAGCAACAGCAGGCTCAGAACTTCATAGCGGAGATTATGGATGACACCTGTCAGGAGAGGAGACACACCTCAGACTCTATAGCAGGTACGTTCAGGAACTACTATGCGGGTCTCTATGGGCGGGGGGGAGATACATTAGGATCAAAGCTGATGGAGAGGATTAAGCAGTACCTGACGCGCTCCAATATGGCAAAGATTACGGAGGAGGCTGCGGCCTTAATTGAAGCTCCAATTAACACAGGAGAGCTGGCTGAGGCCATTAAGCGTACCCCGGTGGGGAAGGCGCCGGGGCCTGATGGCTTCACGTCCAGATATTATAAGACTTTTGAGCCTGTATTGGGTCCTCGGTTGGTGAGGGCCTGGAACACGATACTAGACGTGGGGAACCCGGGAGCCTTCTCATGCAGAGACCTGGAGGCACACATCACGGTCATTCATAAGTCTGGAAAGGATCCGTTGTCCTGTAAAAGTTATAGACCCATCTCTCTGCTTAACGCGGATATGAAGCTTTACGCTAAGATCCTGGCTAATAGATTGGCCCCATTAATCCCTCACCTGGTGCACCTGGACCAGACGGGGTTTGTACTCCATAGAGAGGCCAGGGACAATGTGGTCCGTGCCATAAACATTATACACGCGGCCAGAGTCTCAGGGGTCCCCCTGATGCTCCTCTCCACAGACGCCGAAAAGGCGTTCGACAGGGTGAGCTGGCCCTTCCTGAGGGAGTCCCTCCGGTATATTGGCCTGGGGGACAACATGAGACGGCTTATAGAAGCATTATACACTACCCCATCGGCACGAATTAGAATTAATGGCCACCTGTCGGACCCGGTGTGGATTAAGAATGGCACCCGTCAGGGCTGTCCCCTCTCGCCCCTCCTCTTCGCCCTTACACTCGAGCCGTTCCTATGCACAATTAGAAATGATCCCGATATTCAAGGATTTGTCTCCCGCGAAGGTACCCATAAGGTCGCAGCCTACGCAGATGACCTGCTCTTCTTTATCACCAACCCCTCAGTGACAGTCCCGGTCCTTATGAGGGAATTTGAGATTTATGGGAGGCTCTCTTATCTGAAAATTAATTTCGACAAGTCCGAAGCAATGAATGTCACCCTACAGGGTGATACAGTTGAGACCCTGCGTCGGTCCTTCACCTTCAGGTGGGCCAAGGCCTCAATGACATATTTGGGGACCCAACTGCCGTGCTCCTTGTATAATATAGTGCCCCTGAATTTTACTCCCCTGGCCAGAAGAATTAAGATTGACCTGGAGAGATGGGACCTTCCCACGTTCTCCTGGATGGGGAGGGTTAATATAGTTAAGATGACGATCCTGCCCAGACTGCTGTATCTGTTCCAGGCCCTGCCGACCCGAATCCCTGCTGGTTTCTTTTTGGACCTTAGCAAGTCCCTCATGAGCTTTATTTGGAACAAGAGGCGACCAAGACTAGGGAAGCGCACGCTATGTAGGCCCAAGAACCAGGGGGGTATGTCACTGCCGGATATTAGGTTATATTGGGTGGCCTCGCATTTGCAGAGGACATGCGAGTGGGCAACATGTCAGGACACAAAAAGGTGGGTCCAGTTGGAGCGTGGTGCGGCCCTCGCTCCGCCGGAGGTTTCCATGTGGGGCAGAGAAGCTATACCCTTAGAGCAAAAGAGACACCCAACCATTGGAGCGACTATGTGGGCCTTTAGACAGTATAGGCACTACTCTAGGATCTCCCCGTGGCCCTCCCCCATGGTGCCCATTGTTGATAGCCTCCTGTTGGCCCCGGGTTCGTCCAGGGCGGGTCTCAGGGGCTGGGGTGGATTATCCCAGTTGAGAGCGGGGGATCTGATTACTGTGAACGGGTGGACTTCACTGGCGGACTTGAGGGTCAGGTGGGAGAGGTCGGACCTTGATCCCTGGACTCTGGTTAGATTGCAGTCCTTTGTAGCTGGACAGGGGTTGAAAAGGGAGAAGTGTAGACCTCATACTGACCTTGAACGGATCTGCCTAGGAGAGATACCGAATGACCACTTGATCTCCAAATTGTACTCGCTGCTGGTGGGGGAACGTGACGGTCCCCCGTTGTTCTGGAGGGATTGGGAGGCGGACCTAGGAGTGGAGCTAGACGAGGAGCAGAGGGAGAAGATTGCATCCCTCGCTCACGGGTCCTCTATCGCCACCAGAGTGCAGGAGTCCAATTATAAGATATTATCCCGCTGGTACTATACCCCAGACAGACTAAACAGAATATCGGCTTCGGTGGATCCCCAGTGCTGGAGGTGTGGGACCGAGCGGGGTACACTAATACACATTTTTTGGTCTTGCCCCAAGCTTCGTGAATACTGGAGGGGGGTGCTGGCCATTATTTCTCAGCTTACTGGAGACCCAGTCCCCACTGACCCGGCTCAGGTTCTACTGCACTTGACGAATCGCCCGATTAGCAAATACAAGAAATCCTTGTGGGCACATCTGTTAAATGCTGCTAAATTGGTGATCCCGAGATTTTGGAAGCAAAAAAGAGCCCCCACGGTGAGGGACTGGGTTATGGAGGTGCTGAGCATCTCTGAAATGGAGGATCTCACCTTGGCTATGCAGGAGAGGGAGGATCAGTATAGGCGCACGTGGATGCCCTGGTTGATTTACCAAGAATCTGAAGAGTTCAAACAGGCCTTTGAACTGTGATCGACTCTGATGTGCCTGGTAAATGATGTAGAGGAGTTATCCCTGCCCCCCCCCCCCCGCCCCTCCTTATGGCCCTGATGGAAACATCATGAGGTCTTTGCTGGTGATCTCCCTTCCGGTCTCCAAGCTCATCTGAACCATACACCCGTGAACGTGAGCAAAGCGATGACCTTTTAGCTGCTTTCCTGTCCCCCCCCCTTGACAAACCCTTTGCCCTTTTACCCTACCTTCATTGCCTAAATGTATATTGTTTGTATTGTATGATGTATTTGTATTTTCCCCTTGTATGCTATATGTGAAATTCCTTAAATAAAGAATTAAAAAAAAAAAAAAAAATTAATATATATTAGTTTAAGATGCTGTGTCATCTTTTTTTAAGAGTTTTGGCTTTTCAATAAAACACGCAGAAGGTCCGGTTTAAAAAGTGCCAAAAAAAAAAAAAAACAATAAACAATGCTAAAGTAATGTTGTTTTTCATTCACAGATCCAAGAAAACAACAGGCTACAGACCCCGAGGCCTATTTTTTTTTTTTTTTTTACTTTAAAAATGTAAATATTTGAATTTTTATGTTTAAACAAATACTTTAACAAAAAACACTACTAAAGCCAAACCAAAAACGTTTATTAATAAATAATTATTAATATTTCGAGAGTTGTCTTTCCTGCAAAAGTACCATCACACAACATCAGCACACATTTACATGACACACAAAAGGTTTAGATATGGGACAATAAAACAGAAAAAAACACAAACAATTAAGGTATGCATTAAAGCCAAGGAAGAAGGAACTACAAGATGATTAAGGTATGCATTAAGGACAAGGAAGAAGGAACTACTAGATGATTAAGGTATGCATTAAGGACAAGGAAGAAGGAACTACTAGATGATTAAGGTATGCATTAAGGACAAGAAAGAAGGAACTACTAGATGATTAAGGTATGCATTAAGGACAAGGAAGAAGGAACTACTAGATGATTAAGGTATGCATTAAGGACAAGGAAGAAGGAACTACTAGATGATTAAGGTATGCATTAAGGACAAGGAAGAAGGAACTACTAGATGATTAAGGTATGCATTAAGGACAAGGAAGAAGGAACTACTAGATGATTAAGGTATGCATTAAGGACAAGGAAACCCCCACAAAAACACAAAAAAAAAAAAAAAGATGTGTGTCAATTTTGCATTTGTGGCCATATGCATATTCCAATGGAGTTTGAGGGATGTGCGCTTGCGTGTAGCCAGATTGGCAACTGAATAGCCATGGAGATGTAAGTATACTTGCTAAAACCACCAAAATGGAAGGTCAAATACGACGGAAACCAAGCAGGTACGTTCAAAAAGCCAGGAAAAATCAGGGAAAAACTGGCCGCCCGTGTGAACGTGAACGGGAGCCCCGATCAAATTGAAGGCACCCGAGAGAGCAAAAAAAGCTTTCCGAGTAAAGTGAAATTGACGGATCAGTTAGGGAGCCATTCCGACGGAGGCTCTGCATCACATTTGAGCCACGATTCAAACGGGAGCCCCGGACAATCGGAAGGTTTTAAGGGCAGTTCAGAGGAGGCTCTGCATCAGGCCCTGGATCTTTGTCTTGGTCTAATGCTTGCTAAAAGACCTCCAATGGCTGTTTCTTCCTTTTTGAATGATCTTTAATTTGGCCTTCACATGGGTGTCTCCTTCTTTCATTAGGGCTTTTCCCCTTTGTTGTTGTCTTTGCATACATGCTTTCTGGGTCTGAGTTTCCATATCTGCCTCCCTTCGGGTGAAATAATTTTGCACACATTTCTACAAGGTTGTCACTTAGTATTGATATTCCAGAGTTAAAAGTTGTGGATGATCATGATGATGATGTAAAATATGTGACAGGATTTGGGGGGAAATTGTTCCAGAGAGATCTGGTCTCTTGTAGATGTGAGATGCTGAGTTCTGCTTTATTTTTAGCATTCTGCACAACCCTCAGCAGGTTTTGGGTCTCTATCTGTAACAATGAGTACCTGGCTTGCGCAATGATGCCTATGTCCTGCATCTGGCATGGCTGTCTGGCCTGGCTCAGCCTCTCTCTGGTGTGGCTAGGCAGCGCCAACATCACCCTGGCCAGCACTACAACTGATTGGATGGTGGGTAGATTAAACCCTCCCTCCAGGAAATAGAATATCACTGACCATATTATTCAGCATGTGTGCTGCTCCAGCCTCCATTGGGAAATTAGTCTTGGCTCTCTGCTGCCAAGCCCGGTTACCAAACCTGCATTGTCTGACCATGTTAGAAGGCAAGCCTTGTTGCCAACTCTGTCATGTCTGCTGTCAAACCTTGTTGCTGACACCACCAGATCTGACCATATTTGCTGCCAAGCCCTGTTGCTTGATGCAGAGTGTGAGTGCTGGGTGCAGCGGAGTTGTAATCCAGATAGACAATAGTGGTATAACAGGAACTGGCTTTACTGGAGCATGAATGCAGTAAGAGAATGACACCTTACATGGTGGCTTAAAAAACAAAGACAGGAAGAGAGAGCTAGCAGTGATAGAGATTACAGCTCGATATACAGGAAGTAACAACACAGCAGAAAAATACATAGAAACTCTACAGTTGCGCATTGCTAACAGTGCCATCTAGTGTCACAACCTGCAATAGCTGCAAACTGCAATAAAACCTAGCAAAAGTCACTCTAGCAAGCTGGAAGTCTGTTTTTCCAAACTAGCTGACCCTGCCATTTCTGACCACATCCACTGCCATCCCTGCCCCATCTGACCATTTCTCCTGCCAAGCCCTGTTATCCCATTGGACCACAGCTTGTGTTTAAGCTCTGTTGCTAAACCTGCGCCTTACCATGCCAGCTCCTAGAGTTGCATCATCTGCACAATCGGCACTGGCCACTATCCCATGTTGACCCCTCAGCCTTGCCACTGATACTACTTGAGAATCCTTGGTTTCAGACGGCAAGCATCCAGCGGGCCAAGCGGGCTGCTCCAGGGCTAGCTCCAGGCTCTGAATGCCATATCCAAAGAACCACTGCCTGAGGTGCAATACTGGCGATCCATTGCATTATGGTCAGCCAACATGAGTACTGAAGATGACCCATCGCCCTAGATACAATGGCCCAGCAGATCATCCTAACCCAGTTGGTGAGTGAACTTCACACTGGCTACATCCAAATTCAAGAACAATTGGATTCTATAGAGTAGTAGTCCTCAACCCTGTCCTCAAGGCCCACCAACATGTCATGTTTTTTGGATCTCCAAATAGCCAGCTCTATTGCTCTGCAGTTGCACTAATTACTCCACCTGTGCATCTTTGTGGAGATCTGCAAAACCTGGCCTGTTGGTGGGCCTTGAGGACAGGGTTGGGGACCACTGCTATAGAGGGTACTCCACCTCTAGGTGTCACGACTAGAGTGGATTCTCTGTCCTCCGCCTGAGTAGGTGAGTCACTGGGATTTCAGGAGTTGGTGTGCCAACAGTAACAGCAGAAAACTAGCTGCAGGACCAAGGAAAGGATGCAGGGTAGGCTCTCAGCAAGATTCCTGGACTGCCTTTCGGCTCAGCAGGAACTAGATGCAGGACCAGAGACAGGACGCGGGGTAGACAAAGTCACAGGACAGACACGGCAGGATTTAAGGAGCATAGGGAACACACATGGCAAGACAGCTAAAGATAGAGTCTTGACAGAAATCTGATGCAGAAGACAGGAAAAATCATGTTGTTCAGGTACAGGCCTCAAGCCTGTGTGGGAATTTGAATCCAAAGACAGGAAGCAAGTTGGGGCTCAAAGACTCATTGTTCATCGCATACCAGCATCCCTTTAGATGTACAATTTTGAGTTTTATGGACTTCTTTCTTTTCGCCTTAGGTCACGTGGAGACTGCTCTGTACAAGCTACGTCAGGGTCACAGGTCAGTTGAGAACCATGTTTCCAAATACTGGTGCTTGGATAAAGACTGGAAAGTCGCCTTATGCTATAAATTCCAGTTCAGACTATCAGAATTCTTAAAAAAGATAAAATATTGTAGCTCATACTTGGACACCTGAAAGACCTAATTTATCTGGCTACTCAGCTGGATCACTGTTTTAGGTAACAGTGCCAAGAGAAGGCAGATCTGAGTGATGTTGAGGGGATCACATACTCAGATTCACCACCCTCTGTTCAGTAATCTGTTCCTTTCAGCAGCCCTTTCTTGGTACACAGTTCTTCATTAACTGCCAGGCTTTGTGGATCCTGGAGCTGTTGAGAACTTTATCGATGCTAGATTAATCAGGGCCCATCAGTTGAATCCCCCTTGTGCTTCCACAGCCATTGTTGGACAGCCTCTCACAGGAGAGAATAACTTGAGAGACTGCCCCTGTCAAACTTTGAGTGGGAGCTCTCCATTGTAAAGAACTCTCCTGCCTTGTAATCTCCTGCCCTGCCACTCCTTTAGCTCTGTGCCTATCTTGGTAGAGAGCCTCTTCATTCAATGGGAATCCATTCCAGTCCAATCCCAGCCTTACCATGGATCCATTTACGGTACAGGCAATCCAAGAGTGAGCCAAACCTTCCTCACAAAAAGCAGTGCAGTGGTTCCTGGAACTTTTTTGGAAGTGTATTTGAAACCTCTCCACCATCTTGGCTCCAGTCAGGACTCTCACGAAGAAAAGGACAGATCTCAAGGTTTGCTCACCCGAAGCATTGTAGACCTTTATGTCCTGGAAAAAAGCTATGATTGTGTGATTGATCCTGTCCCAAATGTGATCCCCTCCCCCCAGATCTTGCCAGCCTCTCAAGTATGTACAATGATCTGGGTCATGGTTGATCGATTCAGTAAAATGACTATTCATTCCATTGACAAAACTCTGCTAAAGATCTGGTCCAGCTGTTTATCAAGCCCCATGGAAGTTAAAGTGATACAGCAGGCAAAGGTAATTGTTAAACCATTGCATCGGGCCATATTTGGCGCTGTCCTAAACAGTTTTCCATTTTTAAATTGAAGAATAAATGGCCAAGATATCTCGGTATACAGTTTCACTTCATGATTTCTCTTCTGAAAAAAGTGGGAGTGGCCCTTGTATCTGTGATGCTGCTCTGCGCTGACAGCAATGTGAATCTGGAGGAGGAAGCAAATCCTGTCCCGCTCTGTTAAGCTGATTGGTGGACAGGATGAAAAAAAAAGAGAATTAATTGGCTGAACCTGTAAACCCCAATATCTCGTCCATTTCTGCTTCAATTTAAAAAGGGAAAACTATTTTGGGTGGTCCCAAACGTAGCCCAATGCAGTGGTGTAACAATTGCCTTTGCCTGCAGTATCACTTTAATATTGTGTCCCGTTCCAAGTGTTATATTACTGTGTTCACGGTCACCCCCCTGCGGGTAGTTTTTTTCAACCTGCCACAAGAGAATTACTTGTAGCTGATGCTCTTTTAGCCTGTTTTAAGGATATCTAGATGAAGTATGTCAAATCATGAGGCAAATAATTTCTGCTCAAATTTTGCTACTATGGACCAGGTCTGGTTGTCCTCTAAGGACCTAGCACTGAAGGTCCCCTCTAAGAAATTTGTGCCCCGCAAAATTTCCCAAGATTAACCCTGTGACATACAATCTGGACTTGCATCCTTTTATGAGATGTCAAACTACCACGTGTCAGTCCACCACACAGCCATTCTGGATAGATGGCCTAATGGAGTTTGAGATGGAATCTATTGTGGACTGTGGCATGGTGGCCCCTACCATGTGGACTGGTGTAGGGTTCCCCTGGACCACTTACCTGTTTAACCCGTATCTAAAAAACACACCACACAGAGTCATTTATTATTTTAAATGTCACTACTTACTGTGGCCCCGTCTTCTTTTTTCTGTCCCCCACCTGGCTCCATGTTCTTCCGGTCTAAGTGTTCAATGTCCCATGCCAGGTCATCCTCCCAGTCTTTGGGGCTCTTGGGTGCCCCATACTCCGTATTTTTATGGCAGCAGTGGGTGTCAAATGCTGATGCCCACACCACCAGTTAGAAAACGGGGGACACAGGTCCTCCTCCTTTCATCCCTGCTTCCCAGCCGGAGACTGATTGATGTGCCGTAGAGAGGGGCCTTTTATACAGAGGTAGAGCCTTTTTCTCCCCCACTGAACTACCTACGTCATAGGAGGGGAGGAGTTTTCTTTGGCTTTCCCCCTCCCCTCCTGTGACGTGTAAGTAATATGGGGGAGATTCCAAAGTGGACCCCTATACCAGTTCACAGGGTAGGCGGCCACCCTGTCACCTGCCGGCATTGGGGGTGAAATGGAGTTACCCTGTCCGATTACCCACACCCCCATGAAAAGCCTGGTACCCATACCAAAGTGCATAAGGGCTGGAAAACCCCCCAGGGCCAGTGTCGTGGGTTACTAATTCTTATGCCTGGTGCCTGGGCTAGTTGGCTGGTGGAAGCACATGCTTTAAAAAAAAAATAATAATATAGTAAAAAAAAAATGTCAGCTGTCATTTTCATTGCTAAAAACCCTGCCAGCTATTGCGGCTTATATGAATGGAAAAAAGCATGTCAGTTAGTGAAGCAGACATTTCTCACCAGCTTTGAACAGGAGAAAAATACCATTTTGTGATTACTCACCTGTAAAATGGGTATTATAAGTATGTCACACACCCCGCTTCCACTATTCATGACATATGGGTTATGGTCCAGAAGAGGGCGAACTTCAGAGTTGAAAGGAAAAAAAAAGCCCCTCCCGGTCCATAAATACCTGGGACCTCCCACACATTCCCCAGTATATGACAGCAGTAAGGGGACCAGGAAGAGACAATAAAACATTCTTAACAATAAAAGGTTCACCATATAAAGGATCCAAAATACCAAAGGGCGGGATGAAGCGGGGTGTGTGACATACTTATAATACCCATTTTACAGGTGAGTAATCACAAAATGGTATTATTCCAAGTATGTAACACACCCCCTTCCACTATTTATGACATATGGGACATCCAATAGCAGTGTCCGTCATGGGTGGGGATCCAAATACAGCAAAAAAAATGCACCAATTTAAACCACTGCAGCTTGCAGAACCTTGCGGCCAAAAACAGCAACCGCTGAGGCCCGCACATCAACCTTATAAAACTTGGAAAAAGTATGAACAGAAGACCAAGTAGCAGCCTTACAAACTTGTTCAACAGAAGCCTGGTGCTGAAAGGCCCAGGAAGCCCCAACAGCACGAGTAGAATAAGCAATGATCTTAAAAGGAGGAACCCTCCCCTTAGCGGAATAGGCCCCAACAATGGCCTGACATATCCATTTACTAATGGTAGACTTGGCAGGCGCCAAACCTTTCCTGGGCCTGGAGGGCACCACGAACAAGGCGTCTGTCTAACGAAAAGGAGAAGTAGCAACCAAATAGTACTTCACACAACGAACCACATCCAAAGAGTGCAAAACCCTCTCCTTGTCATTGCTAGGCCTGGGACACAAGGAAAGGAGAACTACATCCTGATTGAGATGGAAAGCAGAAACCACCTTAGGAAGGAAATCTGGTTTAAAGCAAAAAAACACCCTGTCCTGGTGTCTCTCAAAGTGAGGGGCCTGAATAGACAGAGCCGCCAACTCAGAGACACGCCGAACAGAGGTAATAGCCACCAAAAAGGCAACCTTTTGAGCGAGCACAGAAAGTGCCACATCCTGCACCGGCTCAAAAAGAGGCCCCTGGAGGGCCGAGAAAACCAAATTTAGGTCCCAAACGGGAACCAAAGGCTTTCTAGGGGGCCGAACATGAGTGACCCCTTGGAAAAAAGTCTTGACCAGATGAAGCAAAGCAAAGGACCTTTGAAAAAAGACAGCCAGGGCAGAAACCTGACCCTTCAAAGTACTGAGCTGGAACCCCAGATCCAGACCGTGTTGTAGAAACTCCAAAATCCTAGGAATCGAAAACACCCTGCAAGGTAAGGCCCTAGCCTCACACCAGTCAATATAGGACCGCCAAGTCCTATAGTAAATGGTAGAGGAAGACCTCTTCCTAGCTCTAATCAATGTCTGAATAACCGCCTCCGACAAACCTTCCTCCCTCAGGATAAAGGTTTCAGCAGCCACGCCGTCAATGCAAGCGTTTGTAAATTGGGGTAACGTAGCTGACCCTGAGAGATCAGATCCGGAAACAGGGGCAGCCTGTACTGATCTACCGCCAGTCTTACGACGTCTGCGAACCAAACCTGTCTTGGCCACCTTGGGGCCACCAGAATTGCTGGAGCCAGCTTGCGCACTACCTTGCCTACCATGGAGAAGGGGGGAAACAGGTACAGAAACCCCAGATCCCTCCAGGCAAGGGACAAGGCATCCACTGCCAGGGCCAGAGGATCCCGAGACAGAGATACAAAGGTTGGGAGCTTGTGATTGTGCCGAGAGGCAAAGAGATCCACCTCCGGAGTCCCCCAAATGTGACACAGGGACTGAAATACCCTGTGGTTGAGAGACCATTCCCCTCGGCGAGAGAATCCCCTGCTCAGGCAGTCCGCCTCCGTGTTCTCCACTCCCGGAATGTACACCACCGAGATGCAAGGAACATTGCTCTCCGCCCATGTCAGAATCAGAGAGACTTCCCTGAGGGCACTTCTGCTGCGAGTCCCTCCTTGGTGATTGATGTAAACTACCGCAGTTCCATTGTCTGATCGAACCTGAACCAGTAAGCCCTGTAGGTGGAGTGTCAGACGTGACAGAACCAAACAGATAGCTCTGAGCTCCAAGACATTGATGGGGGTGTGAGCCTCCTGAGGACCCCACAACCCCTGAAACTGATGATCCTTCCAGAAACCTCCCCAGCCCGACAGGCTGGCATCCGTGGTAACCGTCTCCCAACAAGGGGCCAGAAAGGATCTGCCCCTTATCAGATTGCTTGGTTCCAGCCACCACTGAAGGGACTGCCGAACCCTGGGAGACATCAGAAAAGACTGATCTGTCCCATTTCAGCAATAGATTGAGTTGATGCGACCTCATGTGGAACTGAGCAAAGGGGACTGCCTCGAAGGAGGCCACCATCAAACCTACCAGAGTCATCCCTAGCCAGATAGAAGGGCGAGGATTGGTCAGGAGAACACGTATCAGATCCTGAACCCTCTGCACCTTTGGCTGAGGAAGGTACACTCTGGCCTGATTGGTATCCAGATTCATGCCCAGAAAGGATATCTCCCTTGATGGGGAGAGAGAAGACTTGGGGTGGTTGATCACCCATCCGAACCTCTCCATCGTTGTCACCACCGTCCTGGTGTCCAGCTCCGCCTGGCAGAGGGAAGAAGCTGTAATGAGCAGGTCGTCCAGATACGGCACAATTCGAATGCCCTGGGCTCTGAGCAGGGCCATTATGCCCGCCAGAACCTTGGTAAACACCCTCGTATCCCCGGTATCCTGTGGAGCCTCCATATGGTGATTTTAAGGTAGTCGCAATGACCAGAGGGAATTACACTGGTAAGCAACCCGGGATGCCCCTTTAAGTCCCGAGTGGGAGGATTTATAAGTGCTCCAAATTACTGCTAGGGACCCTAGGACCGGGAGAAACCCCCTTTTTTTTTTTTTAAGCATGGCACAGGGAGTCCTCCTGAAAGACACAAGATATGGGCCATAAGCACATGCACACACAGCAACCAACTGCACAATAAATACATGTCATAAGAACACAATTAGCAGAGGGGCCAGCGCTGCCCCAAGCGGCGACTGAGGCATATTGGCCAAGCATAATAAGAAGAGGGGGGAGCCCAGCAGGGCACTCACACACCGCAGAAAATGGCGTCCTATTCAGCCAGCAGCGCCTGAGAGTGAGAGAGAGAGGGAGAAGAAGCGCCCCTTCCCTCCGAATCCAGCAATGCGGTTCCCAGCAATGGGATGGGCCCGCAATGTTGCCAAAAACAGAAGGGGGCGGCCAGCGGCAATGCGCGAGTGCCCGGCCCCGCCCCCTCACAGACTCAGCCTGAGGGGAAGAAGCTCCCCATACTGCAGGCAGAGCGCAAAGCGGCAAACGTGAATCAAGCGCACAAGCACACTCACAAAAAATGAAAGATAGCAGAACAATGCCATCCCCCCACTGGAGGGTTAACAGAGGGGACCCGGAAGGGGGAGAATCCCTCACCATAAGGTGTAAGGGAAGTAAATGGAGACAGGGCACCCCAAACCAGGATCACCAACCCGGATACCGCCTACTCCCTTGTATGGGGTCTCACGGGGGAGCATGACTCCCTAAACACCTATTAAGGTGAAGCCTACCATCACCTGGACCTGCAGCCAAGGCTGGGAGGCTAGAATTGGGCTTAATGCATAAAGGTCCGGGCAGAAATAGAGCACAACATGGCCAGGTGTAAGCCCGGCTTACCTGCAAGGAAGAGCAGCATACATCTTCTGACTTGCTCGCCGTCCTGCAGAGAAGGAACTGGGGAATGTGTGGGAGGTCCCAGGTATTTATGGACCGGGAGGGGCTTCTTTTTTTTCTTTCATCTCTGCAGAAGTTCGCCCTCTACTGGACCATAACCCATATGTCATGAATAGTGGAAGTGGGGTGTGTGACATACTTGGAATAATGCCTGCACACAAAAACCTTCTCTCACCCGAAAGTCCCTGTAAAACAGACCCCCTGAATCACACAAGTTTACACTTTTTGGGGGAATCTTTGTATGACCTCGCTCAAGAAAAATTGCTGAACCAGGAGAGAGGGGAACATGTTTTTTCACATCTAAAACTGGGCAAAAATGCAATATAGACCGTTGTTGTATCAACCCCAATATGTCTGTAAAGACTGATTTCCTGTATGATTAAAAGTACACACCTGAACTGTTCGATATAGCCATCACCGTAAATGTATTTTCAATCAGGTTAGCTGCAGCTTATAAAGAAAAACCTCAGACTTCCCATTGAGAATTGTACACTTTAGCTATCAGGGGTGCAATTGTGCTGAACTACTGATCCAAGGTAAATTTTACAGTGCATTGGCTTTCTGCTTCACTGTGAAATTATTGCGCAAGAACAAAACACACATACTGCCTTCCCTAAAAGGTACAATAGAAAAGAGACACAAATGTTTCTGTAAGAAGAAAGACTTCAGGAAAAGACTTCAGTTTTTTTTTTTTTTTTAAACTGTAATTGGTATTTTAATCAGTATCTACAGGATGGAGCCAGCTGAAATTCTAAACCTTTACTAAGACCAGATCTACCCTAGTAAAGAATAGGGCTTTCAAAATCAGGTCAAGAAAGAAAAAATAGTCCCAGAAAAAAAACCTTAGTTCAGCATAAGATAAGATAAAACTTTCTCCTGTTTTATCTGTATTAAAAGATCAAGACAACTAGCCTTCTCTATTTTTTAGAATATTTCCCTAGAAGTTTTTTCCCAAGAAATTGTTGAATCAAGAAAGCCATTACAATGAATAGGAAACATCATCCAGAAAAATACAAGATGCCAATACTTATTACTACAGGTACTGTATATGGACGTGAACAGAAGCCACTGGATCAGGCATGAGTTTTAGCATGCTGTAATACAAATACAAATCTGAGAGTTTATATAAAATCTTATAGTTTATTGAAAACTGTTTTGTATAAGCTTTCTTTTGCTTAATTGGTCATTTTGTCTAAGGTTTAGGAAAAACACAGTTTTTCAATCTAGACTATGCCCCCTGATGTCCATGTACGTAATCTCCATGTAAACTAGGTACTAAGAGGTCGTAACTACTTATATGATCCCTGATGTTTGTGTCTGTCACACTGTTTCAAGTGGAACAAAACTGGCCCTGGAGCTTACAAGAAACCCCCGGTTCGCAATTCTTACCTTTCCACCCAGCCCGTGGCGCATGTGCAGCGGCATCACTCACATCCCTTCTCGGCTATGTGCACAGCCAAAGGATTTGAGTGATGCTATGCACGCCGAGGTGTGTGGCTGGGGATTCCATGCAATAGAATGCTGCTGCCAGCACTTGCTGAATGTGGTGAAGTTGAATTACACAAACTGGTGAGCCATGGTGGATTGTTCACAAAGCAGCTCGTCTCACTGTAGACCACATAGGTTATACGGCCAGGCCACTGCTTGGCTTTTCCCAGGCAAATATTGAGCAACACTTTACATATGCTGTGGATTATGAGCACATCATGAAATCTATGAAAAGGAAGACAAACCGCAGGCGCTCCCTCCAGCTCCAATTACAAATAGGCTACATGGATGTTAGCAGTTAACCTGGTCCTAGGTAAGCAGGACCTACATGGGGGCTCACCATAGGCCAATCAGCATCTTTTGCTTTTTGACTTGCAAAGTAAACTTGTAAATAATGGGCCTTTATGGAAAATGAATATTGTTAAACTATTGTGTAGCATGTTAATCTATTTCTGTATGTAGAATCAATTGCAGTTGACCATTCAGGCTTTGGTCCCTCTCAAGCCTAGAGGCTGGTCAGCCCACATTCCTCTGTCCCCCACCCTAATAACAAAACCGGTTTCAATTTAGGCTTGAGAGAGAGCAGGCTAGCTGAGAATGTTCAAATCCAGTTTCACGGGCTGGGAAATTTCAATACTTGGCCACTGGAGTGTCCAGCAACACAAGTTTGGAGATCAAAGGTTTTTCTGTGTATAACTGGGAGAGCCTTAGGTGGCAGAAGGAAGGCAAGAAGGAGAGACTGCTAGCACATGAGAGGGGCCTGGCGATAGTCCTGAGGGAGAAGAGAGAAAGGAGGAAAAAATACAATTCTGTGATTACTCACCTGTAGAATTGATATGAGTATACAGTACGTCCTGCTCCAAATACAATACTTACTACCGGGTAATACTCCGCCAGATGGCACTGGACTGCAGAGACATCGAAAACAGGCTCCGCCCAGCCCCTCAAGTACCCAGGGACCTCCCAGAAATCCCCAGCATTGAAAAGCAGTTAACAAGAAGCTGGGAGAATTAAAAACAACCCAAACTAGTAACTGTAACAATTAAACAATCACCATACAGGGGATCCAAGATAATGCAAAACAAAGGGTGGGGTGGAGCAGGACATACTGTATACTCATATCAAATTCTACAGGTAAGTAATCACAAAATTGTATTCTAAATATACAGTACGTCCTGCTCCAGATAGTAAGTATTGTATCTGGAGCAGGACGTACTGTATACTTAGAATACAATTTTGTGATTACTTACCTGTAGAATTGATATGAGTATCTATCGGGACATCCAATAGCAGTGTCCATAAAGTAAGGTGGGATCCCCCCAAAAAAGGTAACAGCAGACAGTTTAAACCACTGCCGCCTGCAAAACCTTGTGGCCAAAAACAGCATCAGCTGAGGCCCTAACACCAACCTTGTAAAACTTTGAAAAAGGTGTGAACAGAAGACCAAGTAGCGGCCTTGCAAACTTGTTCAACAGAAGCCTGGTGCTGAAAAGCCCAAGAGGCACCAATAGCACAAGTGGAATGAGCAGTAAGGCGGAAGGGAGGATTCTTCCCCTTAGCAGAATAGGCCTGAATCACAGCCTGACAGATCCATTTGCTGATAGTAGACTTGGCAGGAGCCAAACCCTATCTAGGACCGGAAGGGACCGTAAAAAGTGCATCAGTTTTTCTGAAAGGTGCAGTAGCCACTAGAGATAGTACTTCAGACACCTAACCACATTCAAAGAATGCAAAACCCTCTCCTTAGCATTACTAGGACTAGGGCACAAGGAAGGGAGAACAATGTCCTGATTCAAATGAAAGGCAGACACCACCTTAGGCAGAAAATCTGGCTTGAAGCGAAAAACCCCCTTGTCCTGGTGTCTCTCATAGTAGGGGGGCTGGATGGAAAGCGCCGCCAACTCAGACACACGCCTAACAGAAGTGATAGCCACCAGAAAGACAACTTTAAGAGTAAGAATGGCCAGAGTAGCATCCTGCACAGGTTCAAAGGGAGCACCCTGCAAGGCTGACAAAACCAAGTTTAAATCCCAAACAAGCACCATAGGCTTACGTGGGGGACGCACATGAGTCACCCCCTGGAAAAAAGTCCTGATCAGAGGAAGCTGCGCAAAGGACTTCCGAAAGAAAACAGCCAGGGCAGAAACCTGACCGTTCAGAGTACTGAGTCGGAGCCCCAACTCCAACCCATATTGTAGGAACTCCAGAATCCTAGGAATAGAGAACACATGACAGGGAAAAGACTTAGACTCACATCAATGTAGGCACGCCAAACCCTGTAATAAAATGGAAGAAGACTTCTTCCTAGCCTTTATCATGGTATCAACAATCGAGGTAGACAGCCCCTTCTCCATCAAGATGGAGGTTTCAGCAGCCAGGCCAACGAAGCCAGAGTTTGTAAATTGGGATGGCGTAGGGAGCCCTGAGTGAGCAGCTCTGGCACCAAGGGCAGAGCGTACTGATCTACTGCCAGCTGCACCATGTCTGCGAACCACACTCTTCTTGGCCACCTGGGGGCCACCAGAATTGCTGGCACCCCCTCCAGAGCAATCTTGCACAGAACCCTGCCCAGCAGGGGGAATGGAGGGAAGACATATAGAAACTGAAAATCCTGCCATGACATTGCTAGAGCATCCGTGGTCAAGGCATAGGGACCATTCTCCCCGTCAAGAGGTCACCCTGCTCAGAGTCTGCCAGGAGATTTTCCACCCCCAGGATGTACAAAGCTGAAATGCAGGGAACATTGGTCTCTGCCCAGGTCAGGATCTGAGACACTTCCTGGAGGGCCCCCTTGCTCCGGGTCCCTCCCTGATGATTGATGTAGGCAACGGCCGTCTGGTTGTCCGAGCGCACCTGAACAGGCAGGCCCCGAAGGTGAGGAGTCAACTGAGCCAGAACTAATCTGATCGCCCGCAGCTCCAAGACGTTGATAGGTGTGTGGGCCTCCTGAGGGCCCCACCTCCACTGGAACCGCAGGGACTTCCAGAAACCCCCCCCCCCCCAACCTGACAGACTGGCATCCGTGGTGAACATCTCCCAGGAAGGAGTCAGAAAAGATCTGCCCCCCAACAGATTCCTTGAGTCCATCCACCACGAGAGGGACCTCCTGACCAGGGGGGAAAGCACACAGACCCTGTCCAGGGACGCTGGGTCCTTGTCCCATACTGACAAGAGGTGGAGTTGCAGAGGCCTCAAGTGGAACTGAGCATAAGGGACCGCCTCGAAGCACGCCACCATCAGGCCCACCAGCTGCATTCACTGCCTGATGGAGGGATGACAAGAAAGCAGGATCTGTACCTGTGCAATCAGACTGTCCACCTTCTGTTGAGGAAGGAAAATCCTTGCCTGAACTGTATCCAGACTCATTCCTAGGAATGGAATCACCAAGGAGGGGGACAGGGAAGACTTGGAGTGGTTGATCACCCATCCAAATGACTCCAGTGTGGACACCACCAACTGGGTATCCAATTCTGCCTGATGTAGAGATTGGGAGGTGATGAGAATGTCGTCCAGATAAGGCAGCACGCGGACGCCCTGACATCACGCCAGCCAGGGTGAACACCCTGGGAGCTGAGGTGAGACCAAAGGGCAATGCCACTAATTGGTAGTGTTGATCCTTCAGAGCGAACCTGAGGAACCTTTGATGACCTGGGAACACAGGAATATGAAGGTAAGCATCTTTGATGTCCAGACATCATGAAATCCCCCGGACGCAGGGAACTGATGGCAGAGCTGCCATGCGAAAGCACCTGCTCCTGACAAATTTGTTGAGGATCTTCAAGTCCAGAATGGGCCTGAAAGACCCATCCATTTTGAGTACTGTTAATAGGTTGGAATAGAAGCCCTTGCCTTCTTCTCTTAGAGGGACCTTGCAGATGACCCCCAGCTCCAGGAGGCCTTGCACTGCCTGCACTAGCTCCTGAGCTGACACAGGGTCCTGAGGAATCCGGGATCTGATGAACCTTTGGGGGGGGGGGGGGGGGGGGACAGACAGCAAACTATCTTGTAACCGGAGGACACTACCTCCTGAATCCACCGGTCTGAGACATGAAGCCTCCAGACGTGAGCAAAGTGCTGAAGCCGTCACCCCACCCGGATGGGTGAGGGCACCCCATCATGCCTGAGGGGGCTTGGGAGAGGATTTAGCTTTGGGACCCCAGGAGGAGTCAGGACGACCACATCCTCTGCCCCATCCCCAGAAATCTCCCCGGGCCCCTGTAAAGGAAACCCCCCTCCCTTGTCTAGCACCACGGTAGGGGGGGGGGGGGGGGGGGGGGGGGAGGAGAATGAGCCCTGACCCCGAAAGGGCCGAGACTGCCGCCCGCGCTGGGGTAACCTGCCTCCCTTAGCAAAAAGGTCCAGGCAGTCCCCAAACAGGCGTATTCCCTTGAAGGGAAACCCAGTGAAGGCATTCTTGGCAGCACTGTCAGAAGCCCACTGGCGTAGCCAAACCGAGCGGCGTATAGCCACCACAAGGGCAGATGTTCTGGCACACATTCTAATGGTGTCATCCAAGGCAGAGAGGACAAAATTTACAAAAACTTCACAACTGGAGAGTGCATTAAACATCTCACAAGGCAGATCATCAGGGGCACCATCAAGTATACTTCTGATCAGGGTCCTAATGGCCACAGCAGTAATGGCAGAAGCACAGACCGGGCGCAGCGCCGTCCCCACACACGCAAAGGCATGGGACACCAGCTGGTCAATGCGCCGATCCTCAGCATCCCGCAGGGTAGTAGAGTCAGGGGAATGCATGACGGAGGTGTTAGATAGCCCTAGGACCGGGGCCAAAACTTTACCACATCAGCAGGTAAGGGATGCTTCCTATCCCAACTCTTAGGTACACCGGGAAGTCTACTGGGGCGTTCCCATTCCTTGAGCACAAGGTTATTGAAATGTGCTTGCTCAGGAAATTCCAAACGTGATTTAGCTGTATGGAATAGTTCCCCCCTCTGCCTGGGAGCCGCAACCGGGAGAGAGATGGACAGAACCTCAAAAATCTGGGCCATTAGTCTATCAGTATCATCCGGGGCCCAGGGGTCAGAGCCAGAATCGTCATGACCCCTGGGCCTCTCATCATATGACCCCGAGTCTGAGAATACCTCCCCTTCCTCCAGAGGGGTATAGCCAGACAGTTGCAAAAACTCATCAGCTTCCATAGGGAAAAGAGTGACATTAGGCGTTAAGTGCCGCTTTTTTGCAGAGGTCTTATGCGCCAAGGTATTAGCAATTAACTTCTCAACACTAGCCAGTCTAGAAGACACATCAGGCTGAGAATCCCCACTGGTATGCAACTCAGTAGGAGTGAGATTTAAACTTGGGGGGTAGGTGAAGTGATACGAAGTGTAGGCCCAGCCACTGGAAGGCCAGATTGCAGTGCAAGCACCTGCTCAGCACAGGGTACACAGACCCGCGCCTTGTCAGCGTCAACATGAGGCTGCCCACACGCTACACACAGCCGGGCTTGTCCCGAAGGAACCCCGGTCACATTATCCTGAGATGCCTCCATATGATTATTATAGCGGCACAATATGCCGATAGGGATGCCCCAATAACCCGCTAGGGAGTGGGAGTAATTACACTAGGCCAACAATAGCAACTAATAGAGGGCCGGGAGAAGCCAATGGATTCGCCCGCCTGAAAGACATAATAAAAGAGGGCCGTAAGCAGACAGTAATAAGGAGGTGATAATAAAGCCACCCGCGAGGGCACTTACGGACCGCGGTAGGTAGAGGATCGTCGCGCATAAGCCGAACAGGCAGACAAATATGGCGTCGGTATACCTCGAGGGGTGGGCCAAGTCAGCAATGACGCGGAACGCACCATAGACGCCCCCCCCCGAAGAGCGCAAAGCCAGCACATGACAAACAGCCAATGACGGCGCGCCAGCGCCTGAGGTAACGGTAATTTTAAGTAGTCATAGCAAAGCAAGACAGCGCGGCGGCTGACACAAGTGAAATAAAGTAAAAGTCTAACATGTAAAAGCATAGCATACACACCGATACACCCCCCCCCTCTTCCCCCCCCCCCCCCCCGAAGGCTACTGGGAGAATGAGGGAGGACAGCGGACACAAATAGGGCCCACCGGTAGGCAGGGGCAATAGTGCGGGAGGGGCATCCCATAGAGGCTCACCATAAGCCTGAACCGCCTACCCTTTGGTGGGGGATTGCAGTGGAGCAGCGCTTCTAAGCACCTAACAGCGGTGCTGCCTACCGTCACCCGACCAGCGCAGCCAAGGCTGGGAGGCATATTACTAATGAAACGGGTGGGAATAGTCCTACAGGGCCGCAGGCTAATAGCCCCGCTCACCTGCGAGTAGAGAGAGCCATTTATCATCCTTAGCAGCCCAGACTGCAGAGAAAATCTGGGGATTTGTGGGAGGTCCCTGGGTATTTGAGGGGCCGGGAGGAGCCTGTTTTCGATGTCTCTGCAGTCCAGCGCCATCTGGCGGAGTATTACCCGATAGTAAGTATTGTATCTGGAGCAGGACGTACTGTATACTAAAAATAATGCTGCCAGCTTGAGAGCCGGCTGGTGGGTCAAGACGGTAATTGTATGAGTTGCTGGTCAGGTAATTGCCTTAATCATTGGATATATGTATGCTGGTCTTAGAACTGTATTGTATTTTGTTGTAAGATTTGATTGTATTGTGTTGTGTTATTTTATCAACAATATCTCTCTATTTACCATTTGTCTCAGCGTCCTTCGCGCATACCGGAAATCGAAAGAACCTACAGTCTTTTGCGTGTATCCACTGTGTTATCATTGGCCAGATATTGATAATATTTGTATACGTGTTTGCCTATTTTAGTCAAGCAGGGCAGGATAAATATATATAATATATTAATATATTAGTTATTACATAATTTGGGGAGCTCTTCAAGGAGATATTAGAGTAAAATGTTAATGTAATACTCCTGAATGGCTCGTCCAATTTATATAAACATTTTACCTCCTCTCCTTGAAGGGCTCCCCAAATTATGTAATAACTAAAATAATATATTATATATATTTATCCTGCCCGGCTTGACTAAAATAGGCAAACACATATACAAATATTATCAATATCTGGCCAATGATAACACAATGGATACACGCAAAAGACTGTAGGTTCTTTGTAGGTTACTGTTGTCATTAGCTCTTGAATGCGATGTATTTCATGATTGTTATACACCTGTCTGGGATCAAGAGCCTTCCTACAAAAAGTAGTTGGTCACAGTAGGCTTCTATTTGAATGTGAAGTTGTCGGGCACTATCTTCTGTTAAACACTTCTTGCCAAAACAGAAAGTGAGACTGTTCTCACGACCAGAGCCAAGGCTTACTGATCTGCTGTTAAAGAACCATCATCAGTTTGTAAACAATTTAATACTCCTGAATGGCTCGTCCAATTTATATAGTTTACAAACTGATGATGGTTCTTTAACAGCAGATCAGTAAGCCTTGGCTCTGGTCGTGAGAACAGTCTCACTTTCTGTTTTGGCAAGAAGTGTTTAACAGAAGATAGTGCCCGACAACTTCACATTCAAATAGAAGCCTACTGTGACCAACTACTTTTTGTAGGAAGGCTCTTGATCCCAGACAGGTGTATAACAATCATGAAATACATCGCATTCAAGAGCTAATGACAACATTGGTACTGCTGAGAACTCTAGGCTAGACCCTAGAGAAAACCGCTCTAAATGTGTTTAATTCCTGTGGTATTACCAAGTTTTTCTGATTGGTAAGCAGAATCTTCAACAGGACAATTAACATTTATTGTGCAGAATTAAGTTTTTGCTAAGCAGCAAGAAGAGGTATTAGGATTTCAACAAACATGAGAAAGGACAACAATAATGGAATAATTTTTATTTCTTTTATGTCAAGCACTTGCACAATTTCTACAGTCAAAATTGAGCTATCCCTTGGCGGGGCCCAACGCAAGAAAAACTTCAGTTCACTGCAGTTCAATATAAGGGCTATGCTGGGAGGAGTGTAATCGCTGCTTACGGAGGAGGGTTTACTGTAAAAAGGGAGCCGGAGTCATCCAGGCAAGGGGATGCTAAGCAGACCAGCTTATGCACAAACAAGGAATGCTGTGTTTTTTCAAGGAGGTAGGAGATAACAGACCTGAAACATGCTGCTCTTCTGTAGACAAGCATAGACCCTCATCAAGCCAAACATGCACACAAATTGACAGATTTCATTGTCCTCACCAGTTAAATAAAGTTTAAAAAAAAAAAAAAAAAAAGTATGTAGCTCTGGTAGGAGCATTTTCATAACTTGGAGGTATTGGAGGAAGTATAAATAAAGCCCCATTTCTAAAATAATTTTAGACAGTGGTTAATATATATTTTTTCCTGCCAAATTACACTTTTGCAGTTTAGGTTAACACTTCAAAATAAACATAAATTAAGCCGGTTTAAAAGGTTTTTCATGCACTTTAGTTCAGCATTGTCAAATAATTTTCACATTGGAATCATTGCGTTCAGCAACCATAGCAAAATTCACAAAATGGCAGCACATGCACTAGATTAGCTGCACTTAATGTGCATTAATCCAATGAGATTTGCTCTTTCAATTCATTGGCATTAATTCTGATTTCTCAAATAAGTGGCCAATATCTCTTCACTGTCTAGAACGTGTCCTGTTATGTAGGAACTACAGGGCAGCAGCTCTTAACTTATTTGAGGCAGACCGCGTCCCTTGTGAGTGGGTCCTCTAAAAACTTATAAATGACAACTGATATAGAATTGGAAAATTGTGTGTAATGCCAATGTTTCTTATGGACTAAACCAATCCTATTTACGTTTCAGATCATTGCAAAGAACCTAAACTAGCTAATAGGTGGAGCATATACACAATCTGAATGGAGTCATACCTTACACTAAACAGCAACTCAAAGAAAAGATGGATAATTTTTACTAGACAAATAAAGTGAAAGCTTAAGAGCTTATAGATCTTGCTCAATATGTCTTTTGTAGGACAGTAGTATGGGTCTTTTTAGAAAATTGGTTTAAAAAACACTTTCCGAATTTGGTCTGAAAGGAATCAGAATTTCCCTTCCTACACTTCCATACCTAGCAGAAATTTCCTCCATCGATAAGAACTACTAACATAGTTAACAAGGACCCCACCAATAAAAATAAGACATCCCTAACAGAATAGCCAACAAAACATGAGACTGGATATGTATAAATAAAAAAAGTTCGAGTCTTTCAGAAGAGGCACATGTGCAGGGAATGTGGTCTTCCAACAGTAGTTTCCATTTTGTGTCCTTGAGCTCTTGACGGGTTGTTCTGCAGTTTCATTCTACTACACACTCGACAAACAATGGGACAGGGAGAGAGATTCTGGCATCAACTTAAGCCAAGGCAAGGACTGCAATAGAGAAAAAAACAAAAACCGAAACCATGTAAAGGTTTGAGAGTCAAGCAAAGCAAATGTCCGAAACCTTTATTTGGGTCATACGGGCAGTGCAGGTTTTAGGAAAACAAGCCACACATCACAAAATTGCCAAATTACATTTTTGGAGCGAGAATGACAAATGGCTATTAACCCCCCCCCCCCCCCCCCCCAAAAAAAAAGTAAGAAAAAAAAAAAGTGTGGGATAAGAAACCCTTCCCCCTGACTAAAGGGATTGTCCAGGCAACTACATGGACCATATTATCACTAAGCCCTAAAGTTTCTTATGTTTCCCATTTTATATTTTCAAAGTGGAGTAAACACATTTTGACGTTTTCATTCAATTCCCAGCCAGTGAGAGTGGCATTTTTCTAGGCGAACAGCAAGCAACAGGTATATCCATCAACTTATTTTGACACCTAATGGGGTGCAGAGCTATAGACCACCAGTCAAGCCCTATAATTGGTGTCTACTGCCAAGGGAATCAGGCGGAGTGTCAGAATTCAGTGGCAAGTTCTGTTTTTAGGTGCTGCTGCAAGTTTACAGGAAGGGAGAGGGCAGATATAACAAGGTAAGCTGATGAATCATGTTTTTTTACATTTTACCTGGGCAGTCCCTTTAACTAGAGCATACAATTAAACGTTGTTAGAATTGCTAAGTCCTAACTGTAAAGAACATCAATCTGTGTTAGTGATGGTTATTAAAAACATAGGCCTTAAGAGAAAAAAATACCATTTTGTGATTACTCACCTGTAAAATGGGTATTGTAAGTATTTCACACACCCCGCTTCAGAATAGTCATTACACATGGGTATAGTCACCTGTAGCGGGCGATCTTGCAGAGAAGATAAAGAAAAAGTGAGCCCCTCCCAGCCCATAAATACCTGGGACCTCCCACTCATTTCCCAGTATTAAGACAGCAGTAAAGTAAAGGGACCAGGAAGAGCCAATTATAAACCATAACAGTAAAAGGTTCACATATAAAAGATCCAAAATACCAAAGGGCGGGGTGAAGCGGGGTGTGTGACATACTTACAATACCCATTTTACAGGTGAGTAATCACAAAATGGTATTATTCTAAGTATGTCACACACCCCGCTTCAGAATAGTCATTACACATGGGACATCCAATAGCAGTGTCCATAAAGGGCGGGAAACCAAAACAAGGCAATAATGCACAAACCTAAACCACTGATGCCTGCAGAACGGCCAAAAAACAGCATCCGCTGAAGCCCGCACCACAACCTCAAAACTTGGAAAAGGTGTGAACAGAAGACCAAATAGCAGCCTTACCAACTTGAGCAACAGAAAACTGGCGTCAAAAGGCCCAGGACGTACCCACAATACGAGTAAAAAGAGCGGTAACACGAAAGAGGAAACCTTCCCCTTGTCAGAGTAAGCACCAACAAGTGAACCACAACCAAGGAAGGCAAAAACCCTCTCCGTCGTTACTAGGCATAAGACACAAAAAAAAAAAAAAAAAAAAAAAAAAAAAAGGAAGAACAAAGTCCCGATTAAAAAGAAAGGCAGAAATCTGGCTTGAAGCGAAAACCACCTAGTCCAGATACCTCTCAAAGTAAGGGGCCTGAATAGACAAGGCCGCCAACTCTGAGCCACGTCGAACAGAAAAGATGGCAACCCAAAAAGGCCACCTTCTGAGTAAGCATAGAAAAGGCAATATCGTGCAAGGGCTCAAAGGAAGGACCCGGAAGGGCCCACAGAACCAAATTAAAATCCCACACGGGGAACAGGGACAACCTAGGAGGCCGCACGTGTGGGACCCCTTGGAAAAAAGTCTTAACTAGAGGACGAGGCGCAAAAGACCTTGGAAAGGACACCAGGGCAGAACCTGCCCTATCAAGTTACTAAGCTGGAAACCCAAATCCAGCCCAAGTTGCCGAAATTCCAAAAACCTAGGAATGGAAAACACCCAGCAGGGTAAGGCCCTAGCCTCACACCAATCAATATAAGACCTCCAAGTCCTATAGTAGATGTTAGAGGAAGACCACATCCAGAGACTGTATCACAGAATCAGAAGACCCTCCTCCAATAAGAAAGAGGTTTCAGCAGCCATGCCGCCAAAACCAGCGTTGGAAACTGGGGTAAAGCAGTTGACCCTGAGTGGGCAGACCCGGCAGAAGGGGCTGATCGAAACGATCAATGCCAGCCCTACGACGTATGCGAACCAAAACCCGTCTTGGCCACCATGGAGCCACCAGGATTGCCGACACTCCGTCCAGGGCCAGCTTGCGCACAACCTTGCCCACCAGAGGAAACGGAGGGAACAGGTAAAGGAACCCCAGATCCCTCCAGATCAGAGACATGGTATCCCCCGCCAGAGCCAGAGGATCCCATGAGAGAAACACAAACGCCAGAAGCTTGTGAAAGTGAGGAGAGACAAAGCGATCCAGCTCCGGGATCCCCCACCTGTGGCCAAGTGTACACCAGGAAGAAGCTTGAAACATAGCTCTCCGCCCAGGCAAGGATCAAGGACACTAACCCTGAGGGCACTCCTGCTGCGAGCCCCTCCCTGGTGATTGATGTAAACAACCGCAGTACGATTGTCCGACCGAAACTGAACCGGTAAGCCCCGTAACAGAGGAGTCAACCGAGACAGAACTAACCCGATGGCTCTTAGTTCCAGAACATTGATAGAAAAGTGAGCCTCCTGAGGACCCCACAGCCCCTGGAACTGAAGATCCTTCCAGAAACCCCCCCCCCCCCAACCTGACAGGCTGGCATCCGTGGTGACTGTCTCCCAATGAGGGGTCAGAAAAGACCTGCCCCTCAACAGATTGTCTGGCTCCAACCACCACTGCAGTGAATGCCGAAACCGGGGAGACATCAGGAAGGACCGATCCAATGACAGCGGACACCTGTCCCAGGCCGCCAGGAAATGGAGCTGGGGAGCCCTCGTGTGAAACTGAGCAAAGGGAACCGCCTCGACAGAAGCCACCATCAATCCCACCAGTCTCATCCCCAGCCGGATGGACGTGCGAGGGCTGGACAGAAGAAGCTGAGTCAACTCCTGAATCAAAAGAACCGTGGCCAGGGAAGGAACACCCAGGCCTGAGAAGAATCCAGAAACATTCCCGGAAAGGACAAAACCCTGGCCGGAGAGAGGAAAGACTTGGGAAAGTTGATCACCCAGCCGAATAACTCCAGAGTGGACACCACCGTTCCGGTGTCCAGCTACACTTGGCTGAGGGAAGAAGCCATAATAAGACAGGCATCCAGATAAGGCACGATGCGGATACCCTGGGCTCTGAGGAAGGCCATCACCCCTGCCAGCACCTTGGTGAAAACCCCCTGGAGCCAAGGTAAGGCCTGATGGCTATGGACGTCATGAAGTCCCCCTGACAACGTGAAATGACTGAACGCAGGGATTCCATGCGGAACTTCCGGGAACGGATAAACTTGTTGAGAAGCCTCAGATCCAAGACGGAACAAATGGAACCGTCCCTCTTGGCCCCCGGGAACAGAGTGGAATAATAACCAAGGCCCCCCTCAGAGAGACACCGGACAAATGACCACTGTGTCCAAAAAGACTGCACAGCTGGCCGGAGCCTTTGCGCGGCCAGAGAATCTGAAGGAACCCGAGACAAAGAATCAGGGAGGGGGGCCGGTATCAAAATCCAGCTGCAACCGAAGACACCACCTCCTGAATCCAACTGTCCGAGACCACTTGGTCCCTGACCTGGAAGAAATTACGCAGCCTTCCCCCCACCCGCAAGGGGCGCCCCCTCCTTGCTGATCTGGCGGGGCCGCGGGCTTGACGCCCCAGTTACGCCCCAGACGGGCACGTCCCCTGCCCCTGTTCCAGGAATCACCTCTGGAGGCCGATCCCCTGTCAGCTGTGACCCAATGAAGGGTAAGGAACACCGCCCCCCGAAAGGGGTGACATAACCATTTTTCAGATATCCTACTACACAAAACCATAGCATATGATCCATCCTGCGACGGTCTACGCAAACAAGGCACCAAGGACCACCCGAAATACAACATCGGGGATTCGAATCTGCGACAGAGTAACCTGTACAGAAACGTGCACTAGTCGCCCGCGCCACAGGACGCTCTCATCCAGGGCGGCTAGCAACAACGGCATAAACAATTCGCACTGCTTAAGGGCGGTGAACCCATCACTGGCAGGATTAAGTCTAGAAGTAGCCAATAGGGCCCTAAGCTTGTAAGCTGGCAGCGGTGAAATCTGAACCCACACCTCCGAAGAGACTGGAGCCTTAATCCAGCGCCTTAGACCACTCGGCCACACTACCCTCAATGACTACTGACCTGGTAGCGACCGCAAGAAGCGCCGAAGCACCAACAGGCCGCAAGGCCGACCCAACACCGGCAACACCGTGACCAGCCAACTGGTCCATACGTTTGTCCTCACCCTCCTTGAGGGTAGAGCAATCAGGATAATGCATAATGGAGGCGTAAGACAACCCCAAACCGGGGGCATCCACCTCGGGAAGGGAAGACCAGCACTTCACCACGTCCACCGGAAAAGGATAATTCCTATCCCAACCCGGGGGAACGCCCGGAAGCAGAGCAGGCTTCTCCCATTCCTTAAAGAAACATCCAACAGAAGAGCCAGGACCTTAGGGGTATCAAAGGAATCCCCCGGACCCTGCTCGGCCCCAGCGCCAAGGAACTGCAGATTGTCAGAATCAGACTCTGCAAACAATTTCCCTTCCTCCAGCGGGGAATAATCAGACCAACTCCTGTCAGTCCAGCTCAAGGACAAAGGCCAGCGCGGTAGAGAGCAAAAACTTTCTGTCAGCCGGAAATTCCAGGCCACAGCCTAGAAAGCAATTTTTTTTTTTTTTTTGAGATTGGCCAATCTGGCACACACATCAGATTGCGACAACCCACCCCTGACAATATCACTTGGGGTACGGATCAGGCGGGGAGGGGTAGGCGAGTAGACCGGTGGCGCTGACCCAGACGCCTGGGGCCCGTATCGCCGTGTTATAGCCAGCTGCGCACATGGTACACACAGAAACATCATCCCCCGCAAGGGATGCCCCACACCCCATAAACTGTCGGGATTGCCCCAAAGACATCCCAAGCCCTGCAACCTGGAAGCCTCCATAAGGTGATTTTATATATAAAGTCACAATGACCGACGGAATTACGCCAATAGGCAACCCGGGATGCCCCTTTTAAAGTCTCTAGTGGGAGGATTTAAGGACCCAATAACCCAGGGACCTAAGGACCGGGAATAACCCCTTAATTAAGCAATATAGGTCCACCTGAAGGATACAAGGATAAGGCCATTCAGAACTCATGCAGCCACAAGCATAAGGACAAGAAATATATACATGTATACAGATATATATAGAACCTCAAGCCAAACGTAGCATGCAGCGAATATAACAGGAGGGGAAAAAAGTGACAGGATAAACAAAAGGGCCCCACGGGCCACTCACCGCACCGCAAGGCTGTCACAAGGGAGCCGATGTACAGATATCTAAATGTAAAACATCAACCAAGCATAGCACACAGCGTCTGTTGCCAAAATTCAAATGCTCTACCTGCGGAGCCGTCCAACCTACTGTACCGCAACTCCGCAAGAGAAAGCAGAGAGGGAGAGAAGGGGGGCCGGCCAGCACGGTTCGCGCGTCAAGGCCGGCCCCTACCTCACACGAAAAACGCGGCTCTCAGTCAGCGGCCATGCACCACAGCGGCGCCAAAAACCGGGGGCGGGCCGCGGCCGAACGCACCGAGCGCCCGGCCCCCCGACCCCACGCCTGAGGAGGAGAAGCTCCTCCTCCGCCATGACAGTCCGAGCCGGCGCCGCGCCCGCGCAAAATAGTACAGCACACCACAATCACACAAAAAGGAAGAGACCCCCTGGCCATTCACATTGAAAATGTACCAACAATAACAGTGAAGCACAATGAAAACATAAAGACAATAACGTATATGGACAGAAAGGGCCCCCCCTCTAATGGGAAGGATTCCGGGAGATGGGAGAAAAACCACTCAGGGAGTGGATGGCTAAGAGACAGGGCATCCCGCGCCAGGATCACCTAAACCGGCGAGCCGCCTACCCTCTAGTATAGGGTCCTGGGCACCTAGGGTGCCATCTACCGTTGCCCGGACCAGCAGCCTAGGCTGGGAGGCAAAGTAAAAAAGTTAAGAGGAGTACCGGGCAGAAAGAGAGAAATAAAAGGCCGGGGGGTTACCCCGGCTACCTGCAAGCAGGAGACATCCATCTTCTGACTGTCGCCGATCTGCAGAGAAGAAGACTTGGAAATTAGTGGGAGGTCCCAGGTATTTATGGGCTGGGAGGGGCTCACTTTTTCTTTATTTTCTCTGCAAGATCGCCCTCTACAGGTGACTATACCCATGTGCAATGACTATTCTGAAGCGGGGTGTGTGACATACTTAGAATAAAATCTTAACTTACTAATTTGTATAGCTACTATGTCATTAGAACCTACCAGTCATTGCTTCCTGTGCAAAATACTTCACATCCATGTCTTCGTCCTGGCCCAGTTTTTGCAGTACAGGCTTTACATCAGTCTGTAATGTGCTGAGAAAAAAAAAACATTGTTTACTATCCGATTCCGTTTAAAAGACCAACAAGAACATGCAAGAGACATACTTGCTATCCAGGACAGGTCCTATCCTTTGCAGAGACTTTGCTACGTTAAAACGTACATTTGCCACCTGGTCAGCTGCCATTTTTAGCACAATAGGAAGCATCAGTTTGGTGGTTATTTCCTTTCCGCATGCTTCTGAAAGGGCCTGGAGAAATTACAAGCTTAGGAAATACTGATGCAATTCATTTTCTTAGAAAAAAGAAATCAGTCACCATCATCAGCTTACTTTCACCACCCCCCCCCCCATGCAAAAAAGCCCCAACAAACAAGCCATTAATATAAATAGGTGTAATTTTAAGAAAGTTGCTCATATGACAACACAACAGGGTTTACAAACAAAATGGATACTCAACAGAAAATCATGGGACATACATTCAACATTTTGCTAGGAATACTTACATTAACACAAAACAGGGTTGTCATTCGATGCAAGTAGTTTGGGTCATTTGCCATGGCAAGAACCTTTGGCACAATCGTATTCTGTGCCCATTCTGCACCAAATTTCTCCACCAGCTTCATGAGATTATTGGTGGCTGCCTCTCGAATGGCATATACTTAAAGGTAAAAAGAAAAAATAGTTGTCTAATAGTTATCTAATGATTAGATTAAGAGGAACTTTTAATTTAACTAATGCTCAAATTATTCAGGTGAACCGGATGTAAAGAAAGTTTGAGAAGGTGGTTACTGAAAGGACTGAAAATTTGGAGTGGGGGGTTGAACACACCTCCTGAATGGAAAGAATTAAGCAACTAGAGATCTCCATCTGTATTCCCCATTTCACAGAAATGTATATGGTAACTAATAATAGAATTCTGTGAGAACTCACCTGTAGAATTGGTATTGGAATTAGTATACAGCACGTCCTGTTCCAGAATATTCCTTACACATGGGTAATACATCCACAAGATGGCGCTGGACTGCAGAAAAAGACTTGTGGCCACTCCCGGCCCCTTAAACAGCCAGGAACCTCCCACTAATTCCCAGTGTTGACAAGCAGTTATACAAAAAGCCGGGAGAATCAATAACAAACTGAACAATCACCATACAGAGGTAACCAAGAATGATAACAAGGGCGGGATGGAACAGGACGTGCTGTATGCTTATAATACCAATTCTACAGGCGAGTACTCACAGAATTGTATTATTCCAAGTATACAGCACGTCCTGTTCCAGAAAATTCCTTACACATGGGACATCCAATAGCAGTGTCCGTAAGGTAGGGTGGGATCCCCAAAGAGCAACGGCAAGCAGTTCAAATCACTGCCGCCTGTAGAACCTTGCGGCCAAAAGCAGCATCAGCTGAGGCCCTAAAAATCAACTTTGTACCAAGTAGCGGCCTGCAAACTTGTTCAACAGAAGCTTGGTGCTAAAAAGCCCAAGAGGCACCAATAGCACGAGTGGAATGAGCAGTAAGGCGGAAGGGAGGCTCCTTCCCCTTAGCAGAACAGGCCTGTACCACAGCCTGACAGATCCACTTACTGATAGTGGACTTAGCCGGAGGCAGACGCTTCCTAGGTCCAGAAGGGATAACAAAAAGAGCATCAGTCTTCCTAAAAGACTCAGTAGCTACCAAATAGAACTTCAAGGTCCTGACAACATCCAAAGAGTGTAAGACCCGCTCCTTAGAGTTACTAGGATTAGGGCATAGAGAATGCAAAACAATGTCTTGATTGAGATGAAAAGCAGACAACCTTAGGCAAGAAATCTGGCTTGAACCGAAACACCACCTTGTCCTGGTGTCTCTCAAAGTAAGGAGGTTTAATGGAAAGCGCCTCCAACTCAGAAACACGCCTAACAGAAGTGATAGCCACCAAAAAGGCTACCTTAAGAGTCAAAATAGGCAAAGCAGCCTCACGAAGAGGCTCAAAAGGAGAACCCTGCATGGCAGATAAAACCAAATTCAAATACCAGGCTGGTAACAAAGGCTTACGTGGCGGGCGCACGCGAGTTACCCCCTGGAAAACAGTCTTCCTAGCCCGAATCATGGTAACAACAAAGGCAGGCAAACCCTTTCCCATCAGGATGGAGGTTTCAGCAGCCAAGCCATCAAAGCCAGCGTTTGTAAATTGGGATGCTCCTGAGTGAGCAGATCTGGGTCCTTGGGCAGGGCGTACTGACCTACTGCCAACTGCACGATGTCTGCGAACCACACCCTTCTTGGCCAACAGGGGGCCACCAGGATGGCTGGCACCCCCTCCTGAGCTATCTTGCGCAGCACCCTGCCCAGCAGAGGAAATGGAGGGAACACAGAGGAGCTGAAAGCTCCTCCAAGAGAACGCTAGTGCATCCATGGCCAACGGCAGAGGATCCTGGGACAGAGACACAAAGACTGGAAGCTTGTGATTGGGAAGGAGACGCAAAACAGGTCCACATCCGGCTGACCCCAGCGGTGACAGAGAGCGAAACACCCTGCAGCTGAGGGACCATTCTCCCAAACGAGAAGTCCGCCTCCAGATTTTTCACCCCCGGGTTGTACACCGCCGAGATGCAGGGAACATTCTCCTCTGCCCAGGACAGAATCAGAGACACTTCCTTGAGGGCCCTCTTGCTCCGGGTCCCTCCCTGATGATTGATGTAGGCAACCGCCATCTGGTTGTCCGAGCGGATCTGAACAGCCTGACCCCGAAGGTGTGGGGTCAATTGTGTGAGAACCAACCTCACCGCCCTCAGTTCCAGAATGTTGATAGGGGCATGGGACTCCTGAGGGCCCCACTGACCCTGAAATTTCAAGGACTTCCAGAAGCCCCCCCAACCGGTCAGACTGGCATCTGTGGTGACAGTCTCCCAGCAAGGTGACAGAAAGGTCCTGCCCACCAAGAGATTCCTTGAGTCCAGCCACCACAAGAGGGACCACCTGGTCAGGGGGGACAGAACAAACTCCTGATCCAGGGACACATGGTCCCGATCCCATACCGACAGTAGGTGAAGTTGAAGAGGTCTCAAAACTGAGCATAGGGAACCAGCGTCGAAACTGGACACCATCAGGCCCACCAGCTGCATCCCCTGCCGAATGGAGGGATGCGGACAAGACAGTAGTAATTGGGCCTGAGCTTGAAGATTCTCCACCTTCTGCTGAGGGAGAAACACCTTGGCCTGAGATGTATCAAGAGTCATGCCCAGAAAGGACCTCACCAGAGACGGGAACAGAGAAGACTTGGGATGGTTGATCACCCAGCTGAATGACTCCAGTGTGGTCACCACCACCTGGGTATCCAGCCAGGCCTGATCGAAGGACTGGGACGAGATCAGAATGTTGTCCAAATAAGGGAGAATGCGAATGCCCTGAGCTCTCAGCAGAGCCATCACGCCCGCCAGCACCTTGGTGAATACCCTGGGAGCCGAGGTGTTACCAAAAGGTAGTACCACAAATTGATAATGCTGATCTCCCAGAGCAAACCTGAGGAATTTCTGATGACCTGGAAAGATTGGTACATGAAGGTAAGCATCCTTGATGTCTACGGAGGTCATGAAATCGCCTGGGCGCAGTGAATTGACTGCTGAGCGCAGCGTCTCCATGCGAAATTGCTTGAATCTGACAGAGTTGTTGAGGCACTTTAAATCCAAGATGGGCCTGAGGGACCCATCCTTTTTGGGGACCGTGAAGAGATTGTAATAGAAGCCTCTACCCCTTTCCCTGAAAGGTACAGGGCAGATGACCCCCCAACTCCAGAAGGTTTTGGACCTCAAGACAAGCCCCGAGCTGAGGGGGTTCTGAGCCATCCGGGATCTGATAAATCTTGGGGGCGGCCAGGCTGCAAACTCTCTTGTAACCGGAAGAAACCACCTCCTGGATCCATCTGTCTGCTCCACGTCGCCTCCAGACTTGAGCAAAGGGCCGAAGCCGCCCCCCCCCCCCCCACCCAGATGGGTGAGGGCGCCTCCTCATGCCTGAGGGGACTTAGGGGAGGTTTTGGGCTTGGGACCCCAGGAGAGGCTGGGGCGGCAATGTCCTCTGCCCCAATAGTCTCCAAGTGCTCCAGCAAAGGTAGCTCCTCGACCAGCCCTGGAAGCACGGAAGGAGGGGAGAGAGGCACCAGTCCCCCGAAAGGGCCGAGACGGCCTCCTACGTTGAGGTAACCTACCACCCCTCGCAAACAAGTCCAAGCGTTCACCAAAGAGGCGCAGCCCCTTAAAGGGAAAGCCAGTGAGAGCCTTCTTAGCAGCATTATCAGCTACCCACTGACGCAGCCAGACAGAGCGGCGTATAGCCACCAACAGAGCAGAAATCCTCCCACACATTCTAATGGCATTATCCATAGCAGAAAGAACATATGCAACAAATTCATGGCAAAGCAGGAGAGATCTATACGCCTCTCCTCCTGCAACATCAGAGGCCCCGACTCTTAAGCAGCACCTTAATAGCAATAGCTGTAATGGCAGAGGCACAAACCAGGCACGGTCCCCACACAGGCAAAGGCATGACAAGCCAGCTGGTCCATGCGCTGGTCCTCACCATCCCGCAGGGTACTAGTGTCAGGAGAATGCATGACAGATGTATTTGACAACCCTAGAACGGGCGCGTCCACCTCGGAAGGACATGACCACAGCTTAATCACATCAGCAGAATAGGGATACCTCTTGTCCCAACTCTTGGGCACCCCAGGTAGCTTGCTAGGCCGTTCCCATTCTTTGAGCACCAGATTATTAGAGTCTGCTCAGGGAACTCCAAGCGTGGCTTCACTGTATGAAAAAGCTCACCTTGCTGCTGCGGAGCCACTGCAGGAGGGGAAATACAAAGCACTTCAAAAATGTGAGACAATCCGTGTCATCTGAGGACCCTTGGTCTTCTCCAAAAGGAGACCCGGTATCACCATAAACCCTAGGCTGTTCCTCAGATGATTCTGAATCAGAGAATAGTTCCCCCTCCTCAAGGGGACCATAACCCAAAATGTCAAAAAATTCCTCAGCCTCAACAGGGAAGAGGGAAACAGCGGGGGATAGATGCCGCTTCATGGCAGAAGCCTTACGCGGTCCCAACCCAGCAATATGCTTTTTAATGCTGGCCACCCTTGCAGCCAAATCCGATTGAGACTCACCGCTAGTATGCCCCTCGCTGGGAGTCAGATGCAAGTGTGGGGGGGTAGGTGAAGCCAGAGGGGGCGCAGCACCAGGGCCCGTAGCAGGCGACCCAGAATGCAGCGCAAGTACCTGCTGGGCGCAGGTCACACATACCCTGACATCTTCACTTATAGGGGAATCCCCACACGCAACACACAGCCGGGCTTGTCCCGAAGGAGCCCCAGGCACATTATCCCCAGAAACCTCCATATGGCGATTTTTACAAAAGTATGCACAATAGTCAGAACAGGGACACAGCTAAACAGCCACCCTATTTGGGATGCCCCCCGAAACCCTCTAGGGAAACTGGGAGATTGGCAATAGGCAGGGCCGAGAGAACCACAGTCAAGGGACACGCCTGCAAGACACAATAACGTACACCATAAGCATCCCTAGCCATACAATAATAAACCAAGGTTAAACCCCGTAAGGGACTCGCGGACCAAGCCGACAAGCGCACAGATAAGTTGATCACCAGCCACGTCGCAGCACCGCAATGAAGGGCCACAAAACGGCGCTGACAGCAGTACCTAGAGGGGCGGGCCGCTGACGCATGACGCGGAATGCGTCAAACCACGGTACCCGCCCCCCGAAGAGCGCGAAAACAAGATCCTGTGACGTGCCATGACAGTGAAACAAAAAAACACAGTAAAAGCGCCAACCACCGCGGAGCGCCGAACAACAGCCTCCACACACACCGAACACGAAGTGACAAGAAACACCGTAGTAAAACACAAAGTGTACTCCCCGGGCGTCCCCTGCCGGTCACGCGGAATGCAATGAGGGGGTCCTGCACAACCAACAGCGTGAAAAAGGGAGGGAGGAGGGGAAGGAGGGATAAATATGCCGAGATAAAGGGCTGGGGGCATCCCAATGAGGCTCACTATAAAAAGCCTGTCGCCGGCTACCCTTTGGTACAGGGTCTTGCGGCCCGGAGCAACGCTCCTTCAGCACCTGACCCTAGTGCTGTCCTACCTTCACCCGAACAGTCAGCCGTGGCTGGGAGGCAGTGGGTCCAGAACGGGTGGAAATAAGCCTGCAGGGCCCTAGGCAAAGCCCACTCCCTGCGCAGAAGAAATCCATCTTCATAGTCCAGACTGCAGAAAGACTCTGGGAATTAGTGGGAGGTTCCTGGCTATTTAAGGGGCCGGGAGTGGCCACAAGTCTTTCTGCAGTCCAGCGCCATCTTGTGGATGTATTACCCATGTGTAAGGAATATTCTGAAACAGGACGTGCTGTATACTTGGAATAACTTGTTTTCCTGCACATATCAAGCTTGGGGTAAGCTCTGTTCAAAATACCGGGGAAATGAAAAAAAAAAACAAAAAAACGGCTGCTAGAATTTACTTCAAATAGTGACATATAGTAACAATAGTGTAACCTTAAAATTTTCATATGGCAACACCAAAAAGTTGGAGAATTACAAAATGCTCACTAGAATAATAACGGCTGTTCACACACATTTCGGTACCAAATTTGCAAAGAAGCACCTTCACAGTCACATCACAAGGAGAGTGAAACAGTTTGTTCGTATCTCCTCTTCCACAGGACTTCCAGCAGTTAAAACCCCTGTCCAGGCACACACCAACTTCCTCCCACCCTATCTTCCTTGGTAATCGTGTAAAATGAGCCATTTGAGAACATTTCAAAATCTCTTATTATACATGAATACGCAATGTATTCTAAGCAAATCCACTAGCTTCACTTTAATTTCTGGGTTGTGGCTGAGCTGGGAAGGGCATGTCATGGTGCAGCTTTAGGAGTCATGCTCTGCTGTGGTCAGACAGCTGTGGGATCACTGACTTGTCACACTCGCTCATGCCAAGAGCTGTTAAACCCAACCCCTCTTGTGTGGATCTGGAGGAATAAAATGAAAAGGAGGGCAAACTTTGAATTCCTGCTATGGCTTTTACCCAGAACTACAGCAAATGGAGGAGAGAAGGGACAGGGATCATATCAGCTGCGTATTGCCTTATTTTCATTGGGTTTAGAGTCCCTTTGAAAGTGGTCCAAAACCTACCCTGGAGTTTATGAAACTCCAGGTCAGGCTTACTACATCCCCCAGGGCATTCAGATTCGGTATGCCCCGCTATGTAAAAACACCCAGGTTTCCCAGTAAATGCACCTTCTATCCAAGCCAACGGCACCTGTTGTCACAACAGTTGTCATCTGCCATACCTTTAGCAAGGCGCTCACCAGCGCAGGCACGCGGGTGCTGGCACGCTCAACTAGACTCGGACGAGAGGGATAAGAGGGTAGGACTCTGGTAGGGTAGGACTCGGGAAAGGTGAGTTTTAGTGTCAGGCAATGCTGGTGCAGGCGTGGCATGAACTAGAATATCATGTAGAACTCATAACATTAAAAGCTTTCTATGGATGTTCAATCAGTATGTATGAGACCAATTTATTACATCAACTGTTAGTATGCTTTCTTTTTGTAGATTTCTTCAATTACCCTGTATAAGCACACCAATAAACTTTTAGACATTGAAATAAACTAGTGGAATTGCCCAAATGCCCAGTCAGGATAAACACCAGCCTATGCTCGGGTACATGAAGTTAGAGTCGAGTTTTCAGACATCCATTTTCTGTGCAGTTCTGTGTTGTAATTTAACACAAAGTAACTGCAGAAAAGTCTAATATTTCCACACAAATGAAGGTGCCCTACGAGCATGCCCATAACTTGGAAAATGCATCTGAAAATGTGCTGTCTTTTACCATTATATACTTGACTGAGGTTCATTTGTGATGCCATGCGGTTGAAAAGCAGCAAGCAGAATTTATTCCAACTGCACTGCATTGAAGTGGAAAGGTCTGAAATGGCCCATAGGGATACTTTTCAGGACTTTAGGATTGGTGTGCACACACCCCCAAGAACAGACTGCTTGATGAGAAACCTAGGGGAATGCTTTGACATTGCTTGAGTGAATGGACTAGGCTAGGTCTAAAATATTTGATTTTGGATCCTTTTTGACTAAGATTTAAATAACCCCGTACTATTGCGGAAAGGGAAAATCTACATCAGTTTAGTAAGCAATGCTAACGTGGCCACAGCTTTATCAAAGTGCCAAAATCAAAGAGCTTTTGTGAACTCCAAACGATCAGTAATGTCAACTGCAGTTCCTGTTTAAAGCGTATTGTAATAAGAGAATTGAAAACTGATTGCACCAAACAAAAACACCCAGAGACCGCTCAACATGTTGGCACTTACCATGGTCAACGAGCCAAGCCATACACAAAGAATTTAGCTTTTCATCAAAAAATTCCACACCCTGTAAAAATAGAACAAAAGATCAATTAAGAAATAACTAATAACCGGATAAAGCTTAAGAAAATAATTCTCCAAAAGGAAACTGGTTGTGCACTTTTGGTACTACTCATGGGGTGGATCATGTATCATAAAATGTAAATTGTAAGCTAATCTTACATCAGCATTATCTCTATGGCTTTTTGCTTCGGCACAAAGGACAGTCTGTCTCGCCAGCAGCTGCTTTGTCTGGCTCTTCAATGCTCACCCGATCCCATGATCAGATCTGCCTATGCGTCTTCCTTGGGTGCACTCGAAAGTGACTTGGTGGACATCATCCTGTACACATCTACATCCAGTTGCCTTACTCCATTAACTACAACAGAGGGGACAGTGCCTGGAGTCAACTTTGGGTGTGGTTAAGTAATAAAGACTCAAAGATCGCAGCTGCGGGGCGTGGGGGAGGTCCATTTCTTTTGTTCAGGTTTGCTGGACAGGAACATTAGGAAAATAAAGAATGCCCCCCCCCCGTAAAACCTACCTAAAGATTATACATTTAGCACAGTGCATACCCACACAATCAGAGCCGCTTGCTGTGATCCCATCATTTGAGCAAGCGGTTCAGATTGAACAGGAGCCCACACATGCGCTGTCAGATCGGGAAAGGTGAGTGTTTATCGGAGCCCTGGGGGCTTCACACAATGGGGGAACCTGAATCGGGCAGCGAAAGCCAGAGGCCAGCCCTGGAATCTCAAAGACTGGCTTTAAGTATGGTTGCAGGTTACCCTCATCTATAAGTGGTATCCCTTTCTATTAGACACTTACCAGCTGACCAGCAAGCAGAGGCATATACTCAATGATTGCCAGTCGGACTCTCCACTTTGTATCCTCTGCCAACTCAACAATGGCAGGCAGAAGCGACTGAGAAAGCTGCCGTATTCCAATAACTTCATTGACACAGTCCAAGTTAGATATTATATTCAGACGTACTTCTGGACACTAATAAAACAAACAAGAAAAGTTAGTAACGACATTTACTCATTAATTTGTAGCTAGGATATTAAAGTGGACCGTCACCCATGGGTGATCGGCCCGGGAATCTATAAGATTCCCGGGCCGATCACCCCCCTCACCGCGGGACATCCGAGATCGGGATGTCCCGCGGTGAGGGACCCCCCCCCAAAACAACTCACCTGACCTCCCGCGCACTCCTCTAGCCGTGCGCACGCCCGCGCCGGCCGTTTGTGAATGGCCGGCGCGGGCACTGTCAGAGGGGCGCCCCCCTGAAGTGGACCAAAACCCAGGATAGTCAAAATCCTGGGTGTTGGTCCACTTTAAGCAGAATGCCAACATATGGCTACAGTGTAGAAAACGCTCAGCTACCCCTCAACACAAAGCCATCTGCTCCCACAGAAATGGTGAAAAAAAAATTACACTTCAACCTGTCTGCTGGTAGGAGTTGCCTGGAGACCCCATTCCCCAGGTCTTTAGGGCAAACTGGATTTTACAGTAAGTGATCAAATGGAAGGAACTGGGCAGCTTACCAAACCTTGAACATTAAATGAATTACCCCTATATTGACCTAAAGCAGTTAAAGTAAAAGGAGGGGGGAGGTAAGAAGGACCAGAAGGACAACCAACCCAGCAAGGAAGTATTAAAGCACTACATTTTATATTGCGTTGCCCGGACCCCAGTGGATGGCCCCCAGACAGCGGACCAAAGGTCAAGGAGTAAGAAAGAGGAAACACACTGGTGTTGCCACTTTATTTAGCAAAGCAAAATGAACAGACCAACCCTACCTCTGGTAAATTGCTTCACATTCATCTTAACCCTTTAACTGCCAGCCTACCTGGAGATTTTGTCACCCTTTGTTGCCAGACCATTTTGCACTATTTTGAGCTCCCCATGTTCAGCTGTGATTTTTGAAGGGATTTCCAAGCAAAGTGATATATTGTTTTTTTCAGCAGAGTCTGGGCTTTAACATGAAATGTCTTGTTTGCCATTTTTTAGGTGTATTCTCAATATTTTTGGATGAAATATATGTGCGAAAAAAAAAATCTATATTTTTTACAATTTGTAGTGTTTTTTTGTAATAAAAAATTAAGTTTGTCAATAAAATCTTATTTCGTGTGAAACCCGAATTTCTCCCGGTTACAGCGGTACCACATATGTATTGGTAGACACCCTTTCCTGCCCAGAAGACTCCCCCAAACTGAAACAGCGCTTTAGGGGATTTTCAGATAAATTACAACTGCGATATGCACTATGCGCACCTTGCAGTTTTTCAAGAAAAATAACCCTTTACATTTGAAATACCCCCAACAAACTATATATTCTCTGGAAGTACACACCTCAGGCTTTATAGGCGTACCAGGCTTGTTGCCATGGGTGCAGTTTTCTGGAAGTAATCCCTCAATGTATTCTTTGGTTGCACAGGGTTTCCCTAAAAAAAAAGAATAAAAAAGCAGAATCAAAACCACATTTTCCTAAAAAAAAAAACTATATACAAACAAGAAAACAACTGAGAATCTCAGAATACCCAGCATGCATAACTACTGTCAAGGGAAGAGTTGCCAAACACACTATAGTAAAGCATGTGCGTAACGTTAATTTTACTTCAAAATTTCATCTCTGCAAAGTGCGCACCTTGTGCTTTTTCTACCAAAACAAGCCTTTACATTTGGAATATCCCCCATAAACCATATATTCCCTGAAAGTACACATTTTAAGCTTCCTATCCATACCCAGCTTGTTGTAGTGGGCTCATCTTTCTGGGCGTAATCCCTGGAAGAATTCTTAGGTGGCACAGGGTTTCACAAAAAAATGTATAAAAAGCAGAATAAAAAACACCTTTTCCTAAAATATCAACATGCAAATAAGAAAAAAAAACAAGCTAAATCTGAAAGCGCAAGGTCCCCCGTGCAGAATACCCAACATGCATAGGTACTATTAACCCTTTTAATTGCCAGCCTACTTGAAGTTTTGTCACCCTCTGTTGACAGGTCATTTTCCCACTTTGTGCCATGTTTAACCACGATTTTTGCTGGAGTTTCCAGGAAAATATATATATATATATATATTTTTTTTTTTGCAGCAGAGTTTAGGCTTTAACATGAAATGTCTTGTTTGTATTTTTCTACAGTTTTTTTAAATATTTGTGTAAAAAAACAAAAAAAATTAATAAAATTTTTTTTAGACAATTGTCTCCTTTATTTTAAATAAAACATTTGTTTTATTAATGAAAACCATATTGCATGTGAAAGCCTCATTTCTCCCGATTACAACGGTACCACATATGTATCGATAGCCCCCCCATTCGTGCCCAGGAGACCCCCCCAAACTGAAAAGAGCACTTTATAACATTTACAAATAAAATACTACTATCAACACTATAAACATAAGGGGTTAATTTAAAAAGAAAATGACATAGGGTCCCCATTTTTGGGGGGAATTTTAAGGGTTAGGGTTAGGCTAACCCTTAAAATTAAAGGGGGGGGACCCCATTTTTGGGGGGAATTTTAAAGGTTAGGCTAACCCTAACCCTTAACTTTTTTAAAAATGACGTAGGGTCCCCCCTCCCAGGGCCGATCAGCTTGATCAGCTCCCTCCCCACTGGGCATCCAAAATCGGGATGCCCCGCTGGGTGAAACCCCCCCCCCAAGAAAGCCCCTAAAATCTTACCTTATCGGCGACGGACAAGCCGCCACCTCCCGCACGTCCCTCTAGCAGAGCGCACACCCGCGCCGGCCGTCTGAATGGCCGGCGCGGGCCCTGTAAGAGGGACGCGCGAGAGGCGGCGGCAGCTTATCCATCGCAGATAAGGTAAGATTTTAGGGGCTTTCTGGGGGGTGGACCAACCCTAGGCTAATCCTAACCCTTAAAATTAAAAAAAAAAAAAAAATAACGTAGGGTCCTCCCTCCCAGGGAGGGGGGACCCCATTTTTGGGGGGGAATTTTAAGGGTTAGGGTTAGGCTAACCCTTAAAATTAAAAAAAATGACGTAGGGTCCCCCCTACCCGTCATAACCAGCCCTTGTGGCCCCCCCACCCTGCAGCCTACAAGCCCACATAGCCTATGTGGGCCCAGGATCTTCTGCCCCCCCCCCTGGGCTTTTGGGAGGCAGGTAATTGGGGGTGCAGGGGTTAATGGCAAGTCACCCGCTAGTTGCAGGTGACTTGCCAGCCCCCAGCCTTGTGAACTGGTACAGGGGTCTCGTGGACCCCTTACCAGTTCACAAAGGGTTAACAGTAAAAAACAGAGTAAAATTATTTTATTTAAAAAAAAATAATTTTTTTCTTCTTTACTCACCTCCGATCATCAGCTTCTCTGTCCCTCGCTGATCTGATGACAGATGCCGGTGATCGGCAGCCAGAGGAGGAGGGGAGGCAGGAGATCAGAGGATCTCCTGTCCCCTCCTCCTCTCACCACCGATCACCAGCATCTGACAGCTGAGAGGCCTGGAGCTGTCATGATGCCAGCCGAGTGACGACATAAGCGGGGCTTCGCAGCAAGATGGCGGCGCCCTTCGGAGGAAGAGGGGAGATAGAGAGCCCGGGGGGGGGGGGGGGGGAAATCGGAGGCCCCCCGGATGAAGAGGAGGGCCGGCGAGATCGAGCGCACATGGAGGCGAGTAAATGTCTTTTTTTTTTATTTTTACAGGAGAAGTGAGTCCGCAAAAAACGGGGTGGGGGCCTACTCCGGGCTCCTTCCTCCGGAGGAGCCCCGACAGGGGATCGGAGCCCCCCAAGGTGAAGAGGAGACCCGGCCGGTTCGAATGAGGGGTCAGGTAAGTGTTTTTTTTTTTTATTTTGCAGGCGCTAACAGGGGGCAAACCAGGCACGTAAATTTTACGTGGCTGGCGTTTAACGGTTGGAGAGGCAGCCACGTAAAATTTACGTGGCTGGCAATAGAAGGGTTAAACTATGTGTTGATTGGGTGCCATCTCATCTTTTCCTTTATAGGCCAACACTTTTGACCCCTACAACTGGGCTACAAATGGATAGAGGGCAAAGCAGAAATGCTGCCAGACCCCTACAACGGAAACTATCAGAAATGACCCACCTCTGCTCCAACCTGACTTGCCCCAAGGGTAGAGGAAGCCATGAAGGGCTCAGGGTAACAATCAAAGTGGAGCTTAGTGTTAGTTCCAAGATGAACTGGATGTACCAGACTAGTCCCAGAAAGCCCCAAACTCAGATGGCCCAAAGCTGGAAGAGGGGGGCCAGGGACAACAACCCCCCTGCCCCCCAATAAGCAGCGTGAGCTTTTTTCCCCCCTCTTTTTGGGCTTAATTTGGAATTTCCGGTAGTCGTCCAGGATAGCTAGTCGAGTAGGACCTCTCACCTCGAAGAGAGAACACAAACTACAGGTGGTCAGACCCCAGGGTCTTGTAGAAAACTCCAGGAGATAACTCTTCTAAATAATTTGAAGTATGAAGTGGTTTGTCGAGATCTTCTGCCAGAAGCCTTGATCCTAGTAGAAATAGGTCAGGGCTGCTTTGGCAATTTAGGAGGTTTGAACAACAAACCTCCTCTGCCTCTAAGTCTCTGGGAGGACCACTGCCTCCAGAAATCTGAGACTCAGAGATCCCGCTAAGGAAATCTACTTCTGGTCTCAGCATGTGGAGGAAGAGGATTCTTCCTTTTGACTGGAAATTTCCTCCCATGCTCAGGATGCCACAACCGAGATGAAATGGATAGCCCTAAAAATAAATAGGAGGGCATCACTGGGAACTTCACCCCTAACCTTTACCAACCAAAGCTCTAGGACTCTGCTGACAGAATCAGTGGCCAATAGCAGACAGTCTAAACTGGAAAGTGTCTGCATCCCAGATCCAAGTAAATAGCCCATGTCCTCAAGAGACAGATCAGATTTCTGGACACTTGAGCCAAGGAAGCCTCCAGCTTGGAACACTAAGACCAAGTCAGAATCCTCAAAAGGAAAAAAATGCCTTTTGGAGGGACTTGGGAAAGAAAATCAGTGATTCCAGATTTCTACACTCCCTACCATTAATATACTTAAGGGATTGGTATACGGGAAAACAAAGAACCTTTCCCTTCCAAAAATCCATTACATAAGGAATCCTGAATCAAAATGTCTAGCCTCTGGTTTAATATTCAGAAATGCTAAAATGTGCTTAAAGCGAACTTGTGAAATACATTTGGCAAAGTCCCTGCCGATATGCTCTTATTAGGGTGTAGAACTAGAAATTAATTTTACCGCTTTTCGAATCGTCCTGGAACATTGATTTTTTTTGGCTGTAAAATGGCAGGCAATCGGTCATTGCAAAGGTGTGGCAATTACACCATTGCCACACACAACAGTGGCAATGAATGTAGGGAGGTGGAGATTTACAGCTAAAACAGGCATCATCTGGGATTAGAGTGAAGCAGGAGCAGTAAAAATGTTCTCTTCATGGGAGGAGTAATTCAGGGGTTGCAAGCTAAACAAAATTGCGTTTTGGTCCCCTTTTAATCAGGAGTGCCTTCAACTGGAAAAAGTTAAACTAGTACTATGAGAGGAAGCAGGAGGAAGGAAATGGTTCTGAACCGGCTCCTTGTGCTATTCTAATGAACCGACTCGTCAGCCATTTATTGATCAAAAGTTACAAGACAATTTTTCATCCTGCATTAAAAATTAGAATAACTCTGTATTTAACTTAGAAAAGAAGACCACACAACAGCAACTAGCATGCTGCTAATATCTATGCTGCAAACACATTCTAAAAAGTATATGCAGACAACAGGAAATTCAAAGATGCAGGTTAATCTTTAACCCTTTCAGTGCCAAGCACGTAGTGCCTGACTCTCCCCCCCCCCCCCCCCCGCTACAGTAAAAGTAAAGTAAACTCACCTGACCCCTTGTTCGATCCGGCCGGGGCTCCGATCCCCCACCCAGACCCTCGGCTGCAGGGGAGTGCCCGGAATAGCCCCCCCCCCCCCCCCAAAAAAAAAAAAAATTACGTTAAAAAAAAAAATAACACTTAAGCTAGTTTTTTTTTTTTCTAAACATCTGAAAGGGCAGCATACGCCCAAGACCTCCGGGCTCCTCCCACCAAGGGGAACATGTGACCACCAGCCAAAATAAAGTTTTGACTCCTCCCTCTCTTCCCCAGTTGTTGTAGAGATCTGAAAGAGAAGATACAGACCCACAAATCCACATAACCTAATACATAATCCTACTCCACATAAATAATAAGGGAGGGAAGCAGGCGTATGCTGCCCTTTCGGATGTTTAGAAAAAGTTACCAGGTACCTAACTTAAGTTTTCTCAAAACATCCTTCGAGCAGCATACGCCTGAGAGATAGGCGAGGACTACCTCATTGGGTCACTGAAGAACAGCACGAAGGACACTTCTGCCAAATGACTGGTCCTTCTGAGACAGGAGATTCAAGCGATAATCCCTTGCGAAGGTTTTAGCTGAAGACCAAGTGGCCGCCTTACAGATCTGTTCCATGGAGACCCGCTTGCTCTGCAGATGTAGATACACTTTTTGTAGAATGAGCAGTGACTCCACCTGGCATGTTGACATCTCGATAAGCCATCTTAATGGTACCTTTCATCCATCTTGCCAACGTGGTCTTGGATACTCTTAGACCCTTCCTAGGGCCTGAAAATGAGAAACTGTCAGCTTTCCTGAAATCCTTGGTCTGTTGAAGATATTGAAACAGCAGAGATCTTACATCCAAGGCAATAAGGTCAGGAGCTTCCTGAGTGATAGAAGGAATAATGATTTCCTGGGATCTGTGAAAATCCGAAGCAACCTTAGGGAGGTAACAAGGATCCACTTTCATCACTATGCAATTAGGAAATACCTGCAGGAAAGGATGATGACACGATAAGGCCTGTATAACACCAATTCTGCGGGCCGAAGTAATGGCTACCAAAAACAAGACCTTCCAGGTGAGTAATTTAATGTCCAAATTCTTGTTGGGGAAAAAACGGAGGAGAACTTAGCATAGACAAAACTTTAGCCAAGTCCCATTGCGGAACCACTTTGGATGGTGCCGGCTTAGAGCGCTTAACTGCCAGTAGGAACCGCTTGATAATAGAAATGGATGACAACCTCTTATCCAGAAAAACTTATAAAGCTGCCAGTTTAACTTTTATCGATTCCATGCTGTAAAAAAATCCAGTATCACCGGTATCCTGAATGAAAATTCCCCATTTTCAGTATTCCACGATTTAAAGGTTTTCCATACTTTAAGATAAATCTTCCTGGTTACAATCTTCCTGCTTGAAAGTAGAGTGTCTATGACACATCTGGAATATCCTTTCTTCTGAAGTAAGGAGAACTCAGGGTCCATGCCATCAATTTCCACCATTGCCAGTTAGGACAAAAACTGGACCTTGGGATAAAAATACAATTCTGTGAAATATTCACCTGTAGAATTGGTATTATACGCATACAGTACGTCCTGCTCCATATATAATACTTACACGTGGGTAATCCTCCGCCAGAGGGCGCTGTTCACTGCAGACATGCAAAAACAGGCTTCTCCCGGCCCTTCATATACCCGGGGACCTCCCACAAATCCCCAGCATTGAAAAGCAGTGAGAAAAGAAGCCGGGAGAAACCAACCACCAAACTGGTAACAATAGCAATGATAACAATTACCATACAGGGGATCCAGAAAAATGTAAAACCAGGGTGGGGTGGAGCAGGACGTACTGTATGCGTATAATACCAATTCTACAGGTGAGTATTTCGCAGAATTGTATTATTCTAAACATACAGTACGTCCTGCTCCATATATAATACTTACACGTGGAACATCCAATAGCAGTGTCCATAAAGTAGGGTGGAATCCCCATCAAAAAAGGCACAGCAGACATTAAAGGCGCTGTCACCTGCAAACCTTGCTACCAAGTACGACATGAGCAAAGGCTCCAACGTCAACCTCATAACAAAACCTTTGAAAAAGGTATGAACAGAAAACAAGCAGCGGTCTAGCAAACCTGTTTAACAGAAACCCCGGTGCTGAAGGGCCAAAGGTACCCAAGCACAAGTAGAACAGAATAAAAAGAGAAGATTCTTCCCCTTAAAGGAATAGGCCATAGTAACGGCCTGACCAGCCCAAATGCAACAGGAGCCTCGATAAAACTTAGAATTCTCCCCAACGGGGAATCGAAAAACTGGTCTCCCGCAAGACAGGCGGGGATACTGACCCCTACACTAACAAGGATCAGCAAGAATCCGAAACCTTTACTCAGGACCAGGAAGGCAAACCATCCAAGTAAGATCAGTCCAGAAGGCGCATAGGCCCTGGAAGCAAACGAGATCAGGCGCATACATATGGAGGCGCCCGCAGACCCCAAGGGGCATCGGTCCCCCTAAGGGACAAGAACAACCAGGAAAACTTCAACACCTGTTGAGGGAATGTAGACCCCTTTACTTCAGCATAACTAAGAATAAGGACCATACTAAAAGGGCTTAAATAATGATCATAAGACACCACCTTGGGCAAAAGGTCCGGCGTAAGGCGGAATACCACCACATCATGGTGTGTATATATATATATATATAGATGATTAACGAGGGCTAACTAAACAGAGCCACCATCTCAGGCACATGTCTGACTGAAGCAACAGCCCCCGGATGGGCAACTTGAACTACGAAACAGCTCAGACAGCATCCAGAATAAGTCCCAAGGGAACAAACCGCAAGGCAAACAGAATGAAAATTGATCCCAACAGGGACCATAGAACTACTTGGGAGATGCACTGAGCAATCCCCAAGAGAACGCTTAACAAGGAAGACTGAACAAGACTTCTTACTGGAAGGCAGACAGGACAGAACCTGAACCTTCAGAGAACCTAGGTGGGGAGCCAACCCCAACCCATGCTGTAACAACTCTAGAACCCTGGGAACAGATAACGTCCAACAGGGGAGAGACCATGACCAGAGTCCGAATATTCTGGGGCAGTAAAAACAAGGACAGAGCCCTTGTGATATTAGCGAGACCCAACAGAGCCACCCTAGCTGGCTCTCAGAGGGACACCAGGATAGCACAACCTGCCACTGAAAGACAGCCATTGGAGCTAATACCACTGGAGGTGCAGGGGGCGTAGACCCCCACACAGATCAGGATCAGAAACCTTCCAGGAGGATCATCCTGTTTCAAGCTCCAGACCAATAATAAATACAGGCCATAGTCTTCCAACAGGCCAAGAGTCCCCAAATAGACAGGTCCTGAAGAGAAGTCCAGCAAGATAGAGCCAACTGAAGGCTCACTGTGTTAACAAAACCAGTAGGTAAGATGGACCCTCTAAGGGACCCTACCTAGGAACCACGGGGGGTTTTGGAAGAAATTCCCCCCCCCCCCCCGCCAACCTGCGAGACTTGGTACCCAAGGTGACCATTCACAGGAAGATGCAAGCAAAGAAGGGGGTGCCCCCTGACAGGGTCCTTGAATTTAACCAGCTCAAGAGGACCAAGGGGGAATGAGCTCAGACCTAGTTCCAGGGGTCAGCAACCCCATCCAGGATTAATAACCTACTGTGCCGAAGAGCCCAAGGGCTCTGTATATAAGGGACATCAGCTGATCCGCCACCAACGGGCCCACCAGCTGCAATCCTGCCTGGTGAAGGTAAGGTGTCAGCACAGAGGGACAGAGCCCGTGTAACCAGGAGTCTACTTACTGCCAAGGAAGAAGATTCAAGCCTGAACCGAATCCAAGGAATGGAGGCAGCGAATAAGGGACAATGAGGGAAAGAGGTGACTGAGCACCCATCCAAAACTCCCAGAGGACACCGCCGGCCGACTAACCCACTCGGCCTGGCGTAGAGATCGAGGAAGTAAAGGACGATCTGGCAGGTCCTAGTGCGGACGCCCCACAGACATGTCAGAGACATCACCCCCATCCGCGCCTTGGCGAGTAGCCTGGGAGCAGAAGAGAGGCCAAAAACAAGGCCCTGACTAGTAATGGACTTGGTGTCCAGAAGACCCAGGGGAAACTAAATGGATCTAGATCTCCACAGGAGGCCAGAAGCCCACCCTTGCACAGGGCGCCTGTGTCCCAAGATAGAGATATCCTGCAGGGACTACCTGTGAGTGTAGAATTGTCAAACCTACAATAGGCCAGCAGGGCCCAAACTGCCTCGTCATTTTGAAGGAAAGAGGAAGGACAACTTAGAAGCCATAGCCCCAGCCTGCTAAGGGCAAACTGCAAGTGAGCCCAGCACCAACACCCGAGGGGAAAACAGGGGCTAGAAGCACCCTGACAACCTCTGAGAGGGACCACCCAGCAAATTCTATCCTGTGTCCAGGGGGACTACCTCCTGGATCCACCAGAAGGAGACAATACACTCCCGAATAGGAGCCAGGGGCTGCGGCAGTCCCCTCGCCCAGAAGGGCGAGGGCGTCCCTTCATGCTTGGGAGGTCTTGGCAGATTTGGACTTAGCCCTGCCAGAGGGCCCAGGGCGTTGCCTGCCCACCCTGGAGTGGTAATCCACCCCGAAAAGTTGGAAGCACACCTCAGGTTCGTGCTTGACACTAATGTAGGGAGGGGAGGGGTGTCCCTGCCCCGAGGAGGCCTTCTGCATAGGGGTGCCTTACCCTTTTTTCCAAAAAGGTCCAAACGGGCCCCAAATAGACGCGGTCCTCTGAAGGGAAGGCCAGTGAGAGCCTTTTTCGTATCATCGTCAGCACCCCACTGTCGCAGCCAAACCAGGCGGCGAATAGCTACCACAAGGGCAGAGGTTCTAGCACACATCTTAATGGTGTCATCCAGCGCTGAGAGGATAAACCTCACAAACATCGCAATCTGAGAGTGCATTAAAGACCTCCCAGGGGAGGTCCTCAGGTCGGTGATCAAGTAGTTTTCTAATGAGGGTCCTGGCGGCCACCGCAGTGATGGCCGCTGCACAGACTGGGCGCAGAGCCGTCCCTGCACACGAAAAGGCGTGGGAAGCCAGTCTGTCAATGCGCCGGTCCTCAGCATCCCGAAGGGTACGGTAATGAGGAGCAGTCATGAAGGGGGGGTTAGTAACCCCTATAATTGGTGCATCCACCGCGGGAGGTGCTGACCAAAAGTTAACCACATCAGGGGGGAAGGGTACTTCCAATCCCAGACCCCCGGGACCCCTTTAAGTTTACAAGGCGATTCCCATTCTTTGGATATAAGATTCTGGAAATGCTCCTGTTCCAGGAATTCCAAGCGCGGCATCGCTGTGTGGAAACTCTCCTTCTTAGGCTTGGGAGCCTCTCCAGGAGGGGAGATTGACAAAACCTCAAAGATCTTAATAAGTAGTTCATCTGTGTCACACAGACCCCAAGAACCAGGTCCAGAATCATCACGGCTCCAGGGCATCTCATCCGAGGAGCCCGAATCGGAGAATAGCTCACCTTCATCAGAAGGATCAAGGTCCTGCATAGCAGCAGATTCATCAGTATCATTAGGAACCGGAGAACCAGGAGGCGTCAGGGACCACTTCTTTCTAGGGCCCAAGCGCTCCGCCAAACTAGATAGCACCTGCTCAGCCATAGGCAGCCTGCGCGGCACGTGCTGGTCATCCCTGCTCTGCGACTCATCAGGAGTGAGATTTAAGTACGGGGAGACAGGTATATTGAAGAGAGGTGCAGCCACTGGCAAACCTGATTGCAGGGTCAGTGCCTGTTCAGCACACGGTCCGCAGACCCGTGCTCTGTCAGCATCAGCATGGGGCTGACCACACACTGTACACAGCAGTCTTGTCCCCGAGGGACCCCAGGTACATAATTCTGAGATGCCTCCATATGGTGATTTATCTGAGCAGTATGCCCGCAGGGATTTACGCAATAGGCAACCCTGGATGCCCCAAGACCCGCTAGGAATGTGGGAGGATTTTTTATGTGAACCCGCTATTATATATGTCAGGCCGGGAGAAGCCACCGAAATCTTGGCGTCTGAAAGACATAAGAGCATAAAAGGGGGGTGTCAGTGCCATGCGCAGCTAAATGAAAAATCGTAGGAACGAAAAACCGCCCAGGAGGGCACTTACATGACCAAGGGAGGAGGCGGATCACAACCACGGGCGCGCACGAAGACCGTCAAAATGGCACCAAACGAACCTCGAGGGGCGGGCCTGATCTGTCCGTGACGCGTCATGCCAAGTCCCCGCCTCCCCCAAAGAGCGCGAAGCTCTAACCAGCGCAACGTCAATGACAGCAGTGGATAGGACACACATACCGAGTGTAACTAAGGAGAATGCTCTCAAAACCAGAGAATGATGCTGCCGCCCGGGCTGCACACATCTGTAAATGAAAGGACACACGCGCGCGCAACCAGACAAGGGGTATGTGGAGCAAGTAGCGCGGCTGTCTGTGCCAAAGCATCTACTCCCAACGCCCGAACAAGACATTTCATGTTAGTCGAAACTCTGCAGCAGAGAGAGATAGAGAAATATAACATTTTCCTGGAAATTCCTGAAAAAAAATCACAGTTAAACATGGCGCAAACTGGTGAAAAATGACCTGTCAGTGACAAAATCTCAAGTAAGCTGGAAATTAAAGGGTTAAAATTAACTATGCATGTTGGGTATTGTTCAGCTCGGAGGACCTTGCGCGTTCAGACTTAGCTTGTTTTTTTTTTTGTTTGTATATTGATATTTTAGGAAAATGTTTTTTTATTCTGCTTTTTTATTAATTTTTTTAGGGAAACCCTGTGCAACCTAAGAATTCTTCGAGGAATTACTTCCAGAAAGATAAACCTGGTACATCAAGCTCAGTACGCTTAGAAAGCTTAACATATGTACTTTCAGGGAATATATGGTTTGTGGGGGGGTATTCCAAATGTAAAGGGTTGTTCTGGTAGAAAAAGCGCAAGGTGCCCTGGTGTCTGCAGAGCTGAAATTTTCACGTAAAATTATTCTTACGCACATGCTTTACTTTGGGGTGTTTGCCAACTCTTCCCTTGATAGGACCTATGCATGTTGGGTATTGTTCTGTTTGGGATATGTTGCTTTTTCAGATTTAACTTGCTTTTTCTTGTTTGCATATTTTTTTAGTAAATTAGTAGCTTTGATTCTACTTTTACTTTACTTGTTTTTTATTTTTTATTTTTTTTAGGAAAACCCTGTGTAACCAAAGAATTCATTGAGGGATTATGTCCAGAAAACTGCACCCATGTCAACAAGCCTGGTACGCCTAGAAAGCTTGGGGTGTGTACTTCCATAGAATATATAGTTTGTGGGGGGGGGGGTATTTCAAATATAAAAAGGGTGTTTTTCTTGAAAAAGGTGAGCATAGCATAGTTGTATTATCTGAAAATCTCCTACAGCGCCAATTCAGTTTGGGGGGGTCTCCTGGGCAGAAAAGGGTGTCTACTAATACATATGTGGTACCACTGTAACCAGGAGAAATTGGGCTTTTACACACAAAGATTTTATTGATAAACTTACATTTTTTATTACAAAAAAACACTACAAATTGTAAAAAATAGTTTTTTTTATTTCTCTGCGCATATTTAACCCAAAAATATTGAGAATACACCTAATAAATTACAAACAAGACAATTTATGTTAAAGCCCAGACTCTGCTGAAAAAAACAATATATAATTTCCCTGGGAAATATCTGGAAATCCCTTCAAACATCACAGTTGAACATGTGGAGTGCAAAATAGTGCAAAATGGTCTGGCAACAAGGGTGACAAAATCTCCAGATAGGCTGGCAGCGAAAGTGATAATTACAATGAAATAAAAATATTAGACATTACCTCATCCTTCAGTTGAGCAAGGAACAGAGGAAGAAGATGTTCAATTGTATTATCTTTGCCTAAAATTGTAGATAATCCCATAATAACAGAGGCCAATGCAGACTTCACATGCTGGTTCGTATCAGATACAAGCTCCTAGAGTGAGGAAAAAAAATATATATACACTCAGTCACTCAGTTTGGTTCATAAATTAGTAACTAGATGTTGCTCAGCAGAAACTGCCTCAAGCATGTGGCATGCTCAGCAAGACAGAGAACACCTGACACCAATGTTGAGAAACCGTGTTCAAGCATGAAAAGAGACAAATCTTAAAAAGGAGCAACAGCACTCAACACTATTAGCCTGCAACCAATGCTATAATCAGGCTATAAATCTGGTTAAAAACCAAAGGTTTAGGTTGGCACACATCAGCAGAAGTAGACTAAATCTGCACCACCCCTTAACACAATGGCACCTCTGTGCGCGTGAAGTCCCAACCAATTTATGAGAGTCCCCTTTGGGACATACGTGCTGTGGCTCCTGTATTCTAAAAGCCTAAAGGGTCAGGTGATTTCCTCTACTACGGGAATCCAGATCTAATCTGGGATCCTCTACCATGTAAACCTCCCGTGTCCTGTAAACAAGCCTCCACCGCTGCCACATTATGGGGACTGTCAGCGATGTAGAATAAGGCATTCTTTACTAAACACTATGCTTAGAAGGCATGAACAAACAAGTCTCACACAACAGACTCCGATATCTGTATGATTTATGTTATTAGGGGTGACAAAGAATAGAATGAATAATGAAATGGTACATCCTGCAGCAGGATTATACATTAAGTATCCTTACCTTTACATAGGGTAAAATATTATTCATTATTATTGTCTCTCTTCCATCAGCCGGTAAATTCTCACAAAATTCTTAAAAAAAAAAAAAAATTAAAAAATTAAAAAAAAAAAAAAAAAAACAGATAGGATGTTCATTTACTTCTACAAGGATCAAGAAAGAAGTCAGTTATCCAATATCTTAACGAACATCTAAAGTATAAGTTCTCTCATTTGTCAAGCCGCAAAGCACCCTACCCTAATTATCTGCATGAGCCATGCTAATTAGGAGCGCCCAATTATTCAAGATAAATGCTTGATGTAGTCAGGAAACCTTACTTTTTGGTGTGCTACTGGCAACAACCCTTTGATGAATATGCCGCTACCTGTCATAACACAGGGAATACTTTTTACTTTTAATCACCTGCAAAAATGTTGTTTCATTGCGACACAAGATTGTAAAAAGGAGGTATGACGCTAGATCAACTCAAGGAAATTGCGCAACAGCCAAAAACAACATTAAAAGGAGCACCATCATGAAAATTTGCATTAAAAAAGATAAATAGCCACACAATAGCTTCTAACATGTGTATAAATAATGTGGCAAAAGAAAATACCATTTTGTGAATACTCCCCTGTAAAATGGGTATTATAAGTATGTCACACATCCCACTTCAGATAGTCATTACACTTGGGTTATACCGACCTGTAGAGGGCGATCTTGCAGAGATGTCATGAAAAAAGGGAGCCCCTCCTGGTCCATAAATACCTGGTACCTCCAACTCATTCCCCAGTATTTAAGACAGCAGTAAAGGGACAGGAAGAGCCAAAATAACCAGTAACAGCTAAAAAAGGTTTCACCATAGAAAGGATCCAGAATACCAAAGGGCGGGGGTGAAGCGGGGTGTGCGACATACTTACAATACCCATTTTACAGGTGAGTATTCACAAAATGTGTATTATTTTAAGTATGTCACACACCCCGCTTCAGATAGTAATTACACTTGGGGACATCCAATAGTGTCCCATAAAGGGCAGGGATCCAAAACAAGGCAACAATGCACAAACTTAAACCACTGTAGCTTGCAGAACTTTGCGGCCAAAAACAGCATCCGCTGAGGCCCGCACATCAACCTTAATGAAACTTGGAAAAAGTGTGAATGGAAAACCAAGTAGCAGCCTTACAAACTTGCTCAACAGAGGACTGATGCTGGAAAGCCCAGGATGCCCCAACAGCACGAGTTAGAATGAGCAGTAACCCGAAAAGGGGGAACCTTCCCCTAGGCAGAATAGGCCCCAACAATGGCCTGGCGAATCCATTTACTAATAGAAGACTTGGCGGGAGCCAAACCTTTCCTAGGCCCAAGAGGGCACCACAAAAAGGGCGTCAGTCCTACGAAAAGAGGAAGTAGCCACCAAATAGTACTTCACACAGCGAACCTGGAATCGAATCCCAGGCCCCGGTCCGAGGGAGGCACTGGGCAGATGACTGCCATGCCCAGGAGATCTTTTACTGCCGCCCGGAGTCCCTGCGTGGCCAGAGGATCCAAGGGCACGCGAGACCTGAAGAATCTGGGAGGAGGCCGGATCTCGAACTCCAGCTTGTAACCGGAAGACACCACTTTGCGAATCCATCTGTCTGAGACCTCCTGGTCCCAGACCTGGGAGAAGTGTTGCAGCCGTCCCCCACCCGCGAGTGTGAGGACGCCCCCTCATTGCTGAGCCGGCTTAGCAGCAGCTTTGGGCTTGGAGCCCCAGCTGTGACCTGGACGGGCATGTCCTCTTCCCCTGTGCCAGGAATCACCTCTGGAGGGGAAAACAGCCGATCCCCGTCCAGCTCTGGCCCCACGAAAGGAAGGGGTAAATGTAGCCGCAGAAAGGGAAGAGTCGTAAGAGACTTTTTGGACACAAAATCAGCCGCCCACTGGCGCAACCAAACCGACCGCCGAATTGCCACCAGCAAGGCCGAAGTTCTACTACACATCACCAAGGTGTCGTCCAGGGCGACTAACACAAAAGACAAAAATAATTCACACCGCTTAAGGGCGGTGAACTCATCACTAGCCAGGTCAAGGCTGGAGTTAGACAACAGGTCCCTGACAACCGACCTAGAAGCCACTATAAGAAGCGCTGAAGCACAAACAGGCCGCAAGGCCGACCCGACGCTGGTAAAACCATGACAAGCCATCTGGTCAATGCGTTTGTCCTCACCGTCCTTGAGAGTAGCACAGTCAGGAGAATGCAAGACAGAGGTGCTAGACAACCCCAACACAGGGGTGTCCACATCGGGAGGGGACGAACAGCGCTTCACCGCGTCCACCGGAAAGGGATATTTCTTATCTCAGCCCAGAGGGACACCCGGAAGCAGAGTAGGCCTCTCCCATTCCTTGAGTATAATGCCGTCGAAATGCCTTTGATTCGGGAATTCTAAGCGCGGCTTAGCCTCCTCAAAGAACTCCCCCCTTCTGCGGAAGAGTCACTTCGGGAGGAGAGATTGCCAGAACCTCAAACATATGAGCCAGAACCTCAGGGGTATCCCAAGAATCCCCCTGACCCCGCTCGGCATCAGTGCCAACAACCTGCTGATCGTCAGAACCCTCAGACTTCTCAAAAAGCTCCCCTTCCTCTAGCGGGGGGTAATCAGACAGTCCAGCGAATCAAACTCCTCAAGTTTGGGGACAAGTGTTTTCTCTTAGCCGGGACCTTTCTGGCCACAGCGCTAGAAAATAATAATTTTTCAAGATTGGACAATCTGGCACACACCTCAGATTGCGACTCCCCACTCGTGACAAAATCACACGGGGTACGGGTCAGGCGGGGAGGGGTAGGAGAAGGGACCGGCGGCGCAGAACCAGACGCAAGGGATCTGGACTGCCGCGTAATAGTCTGCTGCGCACATGGTATGCAACGGAAAACATCATTCCCTGTAAGGGATGCCCCACACCCCAAACACTGGCGGGGTTGCCCCGAGGGGAGCCCGAGCCCGGTATCTTGGGAAGCCTCCATATGGTGATTATATAGGTACTCTCAATACCCCAGGGAATTACACGATATAAGCGACCCGGGATGCCCCTTCTGTGTCCCGAGTGGGAGGATTTTATGGGGAGTTCTAAGCTTAAACCAGGGACCCTAGGATCGGGAGGCCCCTTTAGGCTCCAACAAGGGTCCACCTGGAAGCCAGAATACAGGGCTATTCAGCACCTCAATCAAGCCCAGGCACACACAATGCAGACATACTGACAATGCAAGGAAAACAGATGAATTGTATATATACACACACACACGTGCAGGTCAAGCAATGGCTGTTCATATAATAACAAAACACTAAAGTATAATGCAGAGTTAGCAGGCAGTGCCTGAAATAATGAGGCCGCAGGGGCCACTCACGCGATCAGCCTTGGAGACCTGAGAAGCAGAGGGAGAGAAGGGCAGGCCGGCGCGGTGCGCGTGACGCGCCCGGCCCCCCTCCCCTGACGACAACGCCGCTCCCGGCCAGTGGCGCCAAGAGCACGGGGGGGGGCAGGCCGTCGGCGAGCGCGCAGAGCGCCCGACCCCTGCACGAACCGTACCCGAGGGGAAGAAGCTCCCCGCTGAATGTCACAACAGCCGGCGCTGCGGCACAGCCAGCGCCGGCAGATACTGTTCAAAGAAGAAAAGGCGCCCAGTGAACACACGCACCCACACATACAGCTGAACAAACACACGTTAAGAGAGAAGGGGACCCTATGCTGCCCCCCCCCCCCCCCCCAAGGAGCCAGGGCCATCCGGGAGAGGTGGAATCCACGCTGGAAGGTGGAAGGGCAAGGGACGGGGCATCCCTAACCGGGATCAACAGCCCGGCAAAACCGCCTACCCCTTAGTATGGGGTCTCACGGTGGAGCGTAGCTCCTAAGCACCCTTAGGTGCTGTCTACCCTTGCCCGGACCAGCAGCCTAGGCTGGGAGGCAAGGTGAATACTAAGACAAAGGGTCCAGGCAGAAATAGACTAACACGCGGGCCGGGAGTTACCCCGGCTACCTGCAAAGAGGAGACATCTTCTGACTTGCTCACCGTCTGCAGAGATGAAAGACTGGGGAATGAGTGGGAGGTACCAGGTATTTATGGACCGGGAGGGGCTCCCTTTTTTTCATGACATCTCTACAAGATCGCCCTCTACAGGTCGGTATAACCCAAGTGTAATGACTATCTGAAGCGGGGTGTGCGACATACTTAGAATAAGAAAATATGTATGCCTTATATAAAATGAAAATGTCTGTCCATTTGCTGAATGGGGGGGGGGGGGGGGTCTGCTTGGCTTTATACAGTGAGGTGAGAGTCGCCACATTTAGGCCACTGGTCTAGCAACAGCTGCAGCAAACTTGCTCCAGCTTTCTTCAGTCAGGCACTGTACACGGCGTAACAGCTGTGTATATGAGGTGCTGCTTTTGTGAGAAGACCACCACGTGACTCCATAAAATCTCTACAAGATAAACTGCTTTGAATGACCGTGCAAGTGTGTGTAAATGAATAAAAGAATATATATAGCTTTCCCTTGGCGCATCCCAATACAGGATCCCCACCAGAGTGTGCGCTCCTGACCAGCCCTGGCACGCATGGGGGCATGATGGCTCAAGTGATGTGCCCCCTGCAACCAATAAATTGGGGAGTTTGCTAACAGCAGACACGCAGAGAGGTGGGGTAAGGAAATACAATTCTGTGAAGTACTCACCTGTAGAATTGGTATTATAAGTATACAGTACGTCCTGCTCCAGATAGATTGCTTACACTTGGGTTATCCTCTGCAGTGCAGCACATCTGCACTGCAGAGACATGTAAAAACAGGCTCCTCCCGGCCCCTCAAATACCCAGGGACCTCCCACAAATCCCCAGCATTGAAAAGCAGTGAACAAGAAGCCGGGAGAATTTAACCACCCAAAAACTGGTAACTTATAACAATGATAATCACCATACAGGGGATCCAGAATAATGCAAAAACCAGGGTGGGGTGGAGCAGGACGTACTGTATACTTCTACAGGTGAGTACTTCACAGAATTGTATTATTCTTCGTATACAGTACGTCCTGCTCTAGATGGATGTCCCAAGTGTAAGTAATCTAATAGCAGTGTCCATAAAGTAGGGTAGGATCCCCAATAAAAAGGGTAACAGCAGACAGTTTAAACCACTGCCGCCTGCAAAACCTTGCGGCCAAAAACAGCAACAGCTGAGGCCTTAATATCAACCTTGTAAAACTTTGAAAAGGTATGAACAGAAGACCAAGTAGCTGCCTTGCAAACTTGGGCCTTCCAGCACCAGGCTCTCTGTTGAACAAGTTTGCAAGGCAGCTACTTTGTCTTCTGTTCATACCTTTTCAAAGTTTTACAAGGTTGATATTAAGGCCTCAGCTGTTGCTGGCCGCAAAGTTTTGCAGGCGGCAGTGGTTTGTCTGCTGTTACCTTTTTTATTGGGGATCCCACCCTACTTTATGGACACTGCTATTGGATGTCCCAAGTGTAAGTAATCTAGAGCAGGACGTACCAGGAGGCACCAATAGCACAAGCAGAATGAGCAATAAGGCGGAAGAGAGGTTTTTTCCCCCTTAGCAGAATAGGCCTGAATCACAGCCTGACGGATCTATTTGCTGATAGTAGACTTGGCAGGAGCCAAACCCTTCCTAGGACCAGCAGGGACCACAAAAAGAGCATCAGTTTTCCTGAAGGACGCAGTGACTACTAGGTAATACTTCAGACACCTGACCACATCCAAGGAATGCAAACCCTTCCTTAGCATTGCTAGGATTAGGGCACAAGGAAGGAAGAACAATATCTTGATTCAAATGAAAAGCAGACACCACCTTATCCTGGTGTCTCTCAAAGTATGGGGGCTGGATAGACAGAGCTGCCAGCTCAGACACACGCCTGACCGAAGGAATAGCCACCAGAAAGACAACCTTGAGGGTAAGTACAGCCAGAGCAGCATCCTGAATAGGTTCAAAGGGAGCACCCTGCGAGGCAGACAAGACCAAGTTCAAATCTTAAACAGGGACCATAGGTTTTCGTGGGGGACGCACATGAGTAACCCCCTGAAAGAAAGTCTTAACCAAAGAATGCTGAGCAAAAGACTTCTGAAAGAAGACAGACAGGGCAGAAACCTGACCCTTCAAAGTACTGAGTTGGAGACCTGACTCCAACCCATGCTGTAAAAACTCCAGAACCCTGGGAACTGAGATAACCGACAGGGAAGAGACCTAGACTCACACCAGTCAATTTAGGTACGCCATACCCTATAATAGATGGAAGAAGAAGTTTTCTTCCTAGCCTTCACCATGGTCTCAACCACCGAGGCAGACAAGCCTTTCTCCATCAAGATGGAGGTTTCAGCAGCCAGGCCGTCAAAGCCACAGTTTGTAAATTGGGATGGCGTAAGAGGCCCTGAGTGAGCAGATCTGGCACTCCTGGCAGAACGTACTGGTCTACTGCCATCTGCACCACGTCTGCGAACCACACTCTTCTTGGCCACCTGGGGGCCACCAGAATCACTGGCACCCCTTCCAGAGCAATCTTGCGCAGGACCCTGCCCAGCAGGGTGAATGGAGGAAAGACACACAGGAACTGAATGTCCTGCCATGACATCACTAAAGCATCCGTGGCCACGGCCAGAGGACCCTGGGACAGGGAGACAAAGGCCGGGAGCTTGTGATTGTGACGGGACGCAAACAGATCCACATCTGGTTGGCCCCAACGGTGACAGAGATTGGAACACCCTGTTGCAGAAGGACCCCCCCCCCCCCCAGAATGTATACCACTGATATGCAGGGAACATTGGCTCCACCCAGGTCAGGATCAGAGACACTTCCTGGAGGGCCCTCTTGCTCCGGGTCCCTCCCTGATGATTGATGTAGGCAACTGCTGTCAGACTGACCGAGCGCCCCTGAACAGGAGTAGTCAAGCGAGCCAGAACTAACCTGATCGCTCACAGCTTCAAGACGTTGATAGGTGTATGGGCTGCTAAGGGCCCCACCAGGAGTACCCGGGACCTGATAATCTTGGGGGAGGCCGCACAGCAAACTGTCTTGTAGCCGGAGAACACTACCTCCTGAATCCACCGGTCTGAGGAGTGATGCCTCCAGACTTGAGCAAGGTGCCGCAGCCGTCCCCTCACCCTGGCGAGGGCGCCCCATCATGCTTGAGGGGACTTGGGAGAGGATTTGGGCTTAACCCCCCCCCCCCCCCAGAGGAGCCAGAACGTTGTCTTCTGCTCCTGGGACAGGAACCTGCTCGAGCCCCCGCGAAGGACACCCCTGGTTCTTGTTTAACACCATGGTAGGGGGGAGAAGGGGGGCCCTGGCCCCAAAGGGGCCGAGACAGCCGTCTGCGCTGGGGTAACTTACCTCTCTTAGCAAACAGGTCTAGACGGGCCCCAAACAGGCGTAGCCTTAAAAGGAAGCCCAGTGAGGGCCTTCTTCGCAGCATTGTCAGCACCCCACTGTCGCAGCCAGACCAAGCGGCGTATAGCCACCACGAGGGCAGAAGTTCTTGCACACATTCTGATGGTGTCATCCAATGCTGATAGGACAAAATTTACAAAAACATCACAACTGGAGAGTGCATTAAACACCTCACAAGGGAGATCAGGGGCACTATCAAGCATTTTTCTGATAAGGGTTCTAGTGGCCACATCAGTAATGGCAGTAGAGGCACAGACCGGGCGCAGCGCCGTCCCCGCACATGCAAAGGCGTGGGAGGTCAGCAGGTCAATGCGCTGGTCCTCAGCATCCCGCAGGGTAGTAGAATCAGGGGAATGCATGACAGGGGTATTAGATAGCCCTAGGATCGGGACATCCACCTCAGAGGGGGGGGGGGGGGGGGGGGGGGGATGACCAACATTTAACCACCTCAGGGGGAAAAGGATACTTCCTATCCCAATCCCTTGGAACCCCGGAAGTTTACTGGGGCACTCCCATTCCTTGAGCACAAGGGTATGGAAATGTGCCTGCTCTAGAAATTCCAAACGCTATGTTGCTGTATGAAAACGCTCCCCTTTTTTTTGGGAGGCACATCACACGAAGGACGGGTGGGAATAGTCCAACAGGGCCGCTGGCTAATAGCCCCGCTCACCTGCGACAGAGTGAATTTCATGTCTTCACAGTAAGCACTGCAGAGAAATCTGGGGATTTGTGGAAGGTCCCCGGGTATTTGAGGGGCCGGGAGGAGCCTGTTTTTACATGTCTCTGCAGTGCAGCGCCATCTGGCGGAGGATAACCCAACTGTAAGTATTATATCTGGAGCAGGACGTACTGTATACTAAGAATATACACACTGTAGCCAACAGCCCCCAAGCTGACTCCACTACGCACTTTTTAATGTTGATTTTACAACTGTGAAAACAGAGTCGCAAGCCAGTATGGAGAGACCCACGTTTTGCTCTTTTCCACAAAAGTGAAAAGAAAACTAAAACATTTGGTCAGAAACTTTGCTGCCAAAGGTGTTGAGAGAAAGCTGCTATGGCACTTCACCAAATATGACACTTGCTACACCTGCATCCCACAATAACTAAAGCAACCAAAGTCCATAACTGGCCCATCCAGTTCACGTCAGCTACTAGGTCTAAGAGTGCAGAACCACAATACACTCTGGTTTGACACTTACCTTTAACCTTGTGAGCTCCTGCAGCTCTAACTTCTGCTTCACAATCTTTGAGAAGATTCTGAAACGCTGGTACAAGGTCATTTTTTGTGATCTCTGGCCCAACCGCTTTCTGGAGCTAAAACACAGCAGTAAAAAAGATGTGTTACCAACACTGCTGACAGACCTACACCCATTGCTGAACATAAGTGACACACAACAAAAGGGAAAACAAAAACATTAAAGCTACCTCAGGTGTGTACTAACGTCAGATGAGTGTTCTAGGTGCTCAGGCAGACCCAGGTCACTGTTACACATGATTCTTTTTAATTTAATTTTTTTTTAATTTTTAATGCATAGATGGCCATTGTATGCTTGCGCACACATAGGAATTCATCCTCCGCATTTAACCCATCCGTGAAGTGAGTGTACACATGCCCGGAGCGGTGGGCTGCCCTAATTACGGCGAGCAGTTGTGGGGGTTAAGAGCACTTCAGTCATGTTCCAGGACCGGGATTCGAACCTGCCACCCTCCGGTTACAAGTACGCTCCCTTACCTCTAGGCCACAGCTGCCCCCTGAGATTTTGGGGTGATAGGTGGTCTATTTTATAACTAGGAACGAGAGTATACTATTGGATGTCCCCCCTCATTATGCTTACTGGGAGTAGTAGACCAAATGGTGGACAACAGCCACCAAAAAACCCTGGTTAGATTTCTCATCATTCATTAACGAAAGACTGGATTACTACAAGATGACATACTTCTAGAGGGGTCTCTCAAGTAATAGCTAGAAGTGCTTGGATGCAGGCTCCCGGACTCTGAAAATCAGCTCACTCCTGTTTGTTGTCCAGCTGAGGCTCCACCACAGGTGGTCTGTGTTGGGGCTGTCTCTTGTCTATATCTTCATTATATTTTACTCTAAAGGAAAAAAAAAAAAAAAAAAAAAAATACCTCAGAAAACTTGTCAGCCACCATGTAGCGAACACGCCAGGATTTGTCTTCAGTTGCTTGTCGAAGTGTTGGCATCACTAAGGCTTCAAGATCCTCTTCAGGTAAAAGCTGAGCAATGCTGACACAAGCCTCAACAGCCAAAAGTCGCACCGAATCCTGCAGTATTAGTAAAAGAAAGTTCCCACGTTCAAAGGATGCAAACCTGCTCAATCAGAAATTAAATGTATATACATGTCATGGCGGCAGAGACCTGACAAATGTCTACATAAAAAGGCAAGCTTTAGTGGGTCGAGGAATCCAACTGCCCACCACACAAGGAAGCCGGATAGTTAAAGGGCCACTGCAGTCTAAGTTTACCCTTTTGAAATACACCCCACCCTGCCACCCTCCCCTAGTGTTGGAGCCGACCTAATGGGTACAATAAGGAATTACATTTACCTGCACCCCAAATAAGAGTGATGCAGTGCCGCAGGTTCCACCACCATCGTATGGAAGTCCAGGATGGCCGATGGCGCTCCCCGTGCCGCACACGCTCCCTCCCAAGTAAATGGACGGACGGGAGCAGCGCAGGGAACACCAGTGCCTGTCCTGGACTTAATCAAGATGGCAGCGGAACCTCAGGCAGAATCTGCGACAACGCCCAACTTTGCCGCTGGATTCTGGGTGCAGGTTAATGTATTTCCTTACTTTACCCCTTAGCACTGCTTCAGCGCTAGAGGAAGGCGGCAAGGTGGGGAAAATTCCAAAATCGGTAAACCTGGGCTGGCGTGACCCTTTAAGACACCATAGAACGTCTCATAGAAATACAGCATTTGAAAATCCCTGATTTGCAAAGCAAACTATGCTCAGCCAAACAGGTTAAGAACTAACCTGTTCATCGGAAGCCAGGTTGGTAAACAGAGGAATAATATCATTTTTCACATACTCCAGTTCAAGTACTTTAGCAAATTCACCAAGCTTTGAGGCAGCAGCGCGTCGTACCATTGGAGTGTCGTCAGAACACAGATTACGGAAATGCCTATGGAAAGAAAATACATAGATATTAAAGCTAAACTCCGGGCAGAACAAACTCTTATGTTGGGTTACTGCAAGCATACAAAAGGATAAATGTAGTGTGAAACAATGCACTGGTTAACCCCATGTATTGTAACTCTGCCAAGGGCAGCTTTTAAAATCCATTTTACGTTGGTCCCCATGAATAAGCTTGAAAGACATAATTGCTTCCCAAACGTAACTTTTATAAGCAGTTTTGAATCCGCACACACCGCAAATTAAAGCAAACCTCCAGTGCTGCTGCTGTGTTTATAAAGTGGACCAAAACCCAGGATATTCACTGTCCCAGGTTCAGGTCCTTCCACCTAGGGCACCCTGGTTGTTTGGGGTGCCCCGCTGTGCGTAACCCCCAAAACTCAGGGCAGGCTCTACTCAAACCCACCATGCAGACGTTACTCCAATCAGCTTCTCCTGGAGAAGATGGATGGAGATCCTAGCTGCACATACCAGTGGCGTGTGGCATCTTACTCCCCCCATCTGTGTGCGGCCCCACACAGCCATTCAGTTGCGGCACAGTGAGAAGAAATACGAGTGATGCTGGTGCCGGGCGAGCATGCACCGTGGCACTCAGGGGAAGGGTAATAATTTCGGGCGCCCTTGGGATGTTCACACAGCGGGGCAACCCAGTTAAGGATGCCCCAGGTAGAGAGAGTATGGCTGCCCTGGAGTCTCAGACTCCAGGGTGGGCTTTGGGTCACTTTATTGCACGTACTCTTCTAAATGCAAGAAAAAGAAAATAAAACGACCTAAACGAGCATAAATTTAGATTGAGAACTTACTGCCGGATTTCCACCTTGACAGTACTAGAAACTCTTGGATAGCACACACTGAAGAGCCCACAGGCTGAGGTACGAGAGGTAAACCAGTCTCCGCTGGCTAGGCGTTTTACTAGTGGCACAAAATGAGCTTCAAGGTCAACAGGAGAATGTTCATGAGAGATCTTCCTCAAGGACTCCACTGCCTTGTCACGAACTACGGTCTCTTCAACGGTTGCCAAGCTTTCAAGAGGCGGCTGTTAAAAAATACAAGGACATTCATCACTGAGGGCAGAGCACAATAATGACCCACAGCAACAGAATAGAATCTAGACTCTCAGACACACAATATTTTGATTTTCTTTCTCCTTTAATAATGAAGCTATATAGCCAGTAATTTTAAATTCACATTTTAGCTCATTTTATGTATGTTCTCTGTGATTGGAGTAGCAGGGGAGAATCATACCAGCACAATGTGAGCGGAGTCTAACAGCTTCTAGAGCTTCATTGTAGCCTACCACTAACAGAGTGGGTGTCAACCTGATGGATTGTAGGATTGTATTGGTAGTCAGGATTGGGGGAGGGGAAGACTCTGGAAGCAAAGGAGAAAGACATTTCCTTCCTTTCTAGAACCAGAGCAAAGAGACCGATTTAGACGAACAATGCATCAAGTAAGCTGCCAGGCAAAGATTGTTGGCTGCTGAACTCCATAAAGAAGACCAAAAATTGTGTGAAATTAAATACAGGCATTTGTCTTTGCTCTGTTCTAACCTTTGGGAAGGTGCTAAAAGAAGAAACATACAAACTTTAGATGGTGCATAGCATACAATTAAACAGTGCAAGCCTTTAGCTTGACACAAGATATTTCATATTTCCTTAAGAAAGCCCAGCGTTAAATTATGCAAGGTAGGGGGATATAACTTATTGCATGGTCACTGAATGGTTCTTTTTTAAGTGTTTCCTCTTAAAGAATAACTCCCCATGGGCGTCACATTTAAAATGGACCAACAACCGATGCTGATCGGCCCGGGAATCTATAAGATTCCCGGGCCGATCAGCATCGGGCCTGCGGGGCACCCCGCTGTGTAAAACCCCCCAGAAAGCCCCAAAATCCCTACCTGCTCCTCGATCCAGCAGCGCATGGTGAATCCAGAAGCCCATTGGTGAATGGCCAGCGCGCTCCCTGTAAGAGTGACGCGTGGGAGGCAGTGGCGGGCGCGCTCGCTTGTCCGTCGGCAGGGATTGGTTGCAGCGGTCCCGTGGGAGCGGGGACAGGTGAGTGGACCAAAGTGAGTGGACCGAAGTGGACCAAAACCCAGGATAGTCAAAATCCTGGGTGTCCTGGGGTCCATCTTAAATTTTATTTTTGTAAGAACATTTAGTTTAGCGTTTATCCCCCAAAACAGAAAAAAAAACCATGATCCTAGATAAGAAATATTACCCATCCCTAGCAGCATAGTCAAGACCCGCCTATCCCAGAACAGGAACCAGAAGCTCAAATGGTGGCAGCTTAGAAAAACACGCCCGTTAAGATGTAGTTTTCCTGTGATATGGGGGGGGGGGGGTAGGGAATTTTCTAAAGCACAATGATAAAGCAGCCACTATAAACCCTGCAGTACCCTGAGCTTATTATGTGTTTATTTACTGGACCACCTGGTGCTGCCTATTTTGTTCAAGAAGCATCTGCTACCAACCTACAAAAATGAGTTTCAACAAGAGCTGGTGACGATCGGAATATTTCAGAGCTGCCAAACTGAACACAAGTTTGTGAAAAAAGCCAGGAGGGAAGGGCCCCCAGATGGCACCTAATGTCTCAGAACCGGCAGCACTTTTCGGCTGATCATTCTAGAAGGCGGAAAAGGCTCAGAAGAGATCTAAGACTTTGGCAGCTCGATTTGCTGACGCACAAAATAGATTGGCAGGAAAGTGGGGAGCCAGATGTATGCTTTGTAGCCGAAGCCAACAGAGGACAAAAAGGGACAAGGAATCAGACTGCTAACAACTTTCATGTTTGATGGAACAACTACACAGAGATTACAAAATTATCCACAGATACTTCACAGATAGAAAAATAAGGAACTGCCTTCATCCTGACTTTAGAGGAATCACCTATTAGGCTCATCAGTTCTTGTGTGTCAGCAATGCCTCATTGACAGCCATATGGTGCACAAACACAATGAAAATCTACATCTTTATACACAGTCACGATATGACTACTTCCTTCATGAGATATGCTCTGCTGACACTAAAAGTAGGAAGTCATGCTCTACCAACATATCCCTTGCTGCAAACATGGATAAAAACGGGCAATTTATCAGAGTAGCAAAAAAATACAATTCTGTGAAATACTCACCTGTAGAATTGATATTATTTGTATACAGTCCGTCCTGCTCCAGATATAATACTTACACTTGGGTTATCCTCTGACAGATGGCGCTGCACTGCAGGGACATGGAAAAACAGGCTCCTCCCGGCCCTTCAAATACCCAGGGACCTCCCACAAATCCCCAGCAATGAAAAGCAGTGAACAACAAGCCGGGAGAATTTAAAACCACCCAGAACTGGTAATGATAACAAGATAACAATCACCATACAGGGGATCCAGAAAAATGCAAAAACCAGGGTGGGGGTGGAGCAGGACGTACTGTATACAAATAATATCAATTCTACAGGTGAGTATTTCACAGAATTGTATTATTCTTAGTATACAGTACGTCCTGCTCCAGATATACTACTTACACTCGGGACATCCAAAAGCAGTGTCCATAAAGTAGGGTGGGATCCCCAACAAAAAAAACGACAACAGCAGACAGTTTAAAGCACGGTCACCTGCAGAACCATACGGCCAAGACAGCATGAGCTGAGGCCTCAACATCAACATTGTAAAAACCTTGCAAAGGGTATGAGCAGAAGGCCAATGGTAGTGGCCTAGCCAACCAGTTCAACAGAAACCCCGGTGCTGAAAGGCCCAAGAGGCATCAAGCACGCGTAGAAAAGGAATCAAGGCAACAAGGGAGATTCTTCCCCTTGCCCGAGTAACAGCCTGACAATCCGATCACTACAATAAATTTGGCAGAAGCCAAAGGCCGAACAAGGTACCAGGAGTAACATCCATTAAGGTAACAACCAGGACCAAACCGCCCAACTCCCGAGAGCAGACGAGATCTGGCACATTCAGGATGTAATGACCACAAGCCCCAAGGAACTTCAGTTCCCCTAAAGGACACAGTGACTCCTAAGGAAAAACTGCCAACACCTGTATAAGGAATGCAGAACCACTTCCTCAGCGTCGCTAGGAAAAGGGGATAGCCGTGGATAACTCTCTCGAATAAATGAACATAAGACACCTCCAGATGTAGAGAGTCCGGCTTCAGGCGGAACTCCACCTTATCCTGGTGTATCTCAAGGAATGAGGGCTAGGTAGACCGAGCCGCCCGCTAACACACACCTGACCAAGGTAACAGTCACCAGAAGGACAACCTTGAGGGTAAGGACATCCAGACAGCATCCTGAATTGGACCAAGGGACAATCCTGCAAGCAGACAGAATGAATTCAATTTCAATCCCAACAGGGACCATAGGAGTACATGGAGGACGCACATGATCACCCCTTGAAGAAGTCTTAACCAAGGAAGACTGAACCAGAGACTGCTAAGGCAAGGTGGACAGCGCAGAGCCTGACCCATCAGAGAACTGAGCTGGGGAACCAACTCCAATTCATGCTGACAACCACACTGGAACCCTGGGAACCGAGAACGCCCAACAGGTAAGAGAAACTAGACTCGCCCCAATCAATGTGGGTATGCCATACCCTACAACAATAGAAGACAAGGAAGAGGCTTACTCCTAGCCTTCCCATAGTCACAACACCGAGACAGTTAAACTTGTCTCCATCAAGATGTATGTTTCAGCAGTCAGGCCGGCTAGGCCAGAGACCATGGATTGGAGTGACGTAAAGGGGGCCCTGAGTGATCAACTGGCACTCCTGGCAAGGTGTAGAACTACTGACCCCAGTACCATGTCTGCAACCACACTATACTAGGCCAACTTGGGGCCACCAGAATCACTGGTCCCCTTACCAGAGCAATCTTAAGCAGAACCCTGCCTAGCAGAGGAAATGGAGAAGGACATACAGAACCGAACGCCCTGTCAAGACGGTACTAAGGCATCCGACCACTGACATAGGATCCCGGGACAGGGGAACAAAGGCCGATAGCCTGTGAAGGTGACGGAACCCAACAGATCCACGACTGGTTGGACTCCAAAGCGACACGGGGATTAGCACATCCTGTCGCAGAGGGGCTCTGCCGGAGCCAATATCACTAACATGCAGGGAGCATTGTCTCCGCCCAGAAGGGAACAGACACTCCCTGGAAGGTCCGCCAGCTCCAGGCCCCTTCCAATGGTTAATGTAATACGTCTGTCGTCAGACGGACCGAGCACCCCCAGACTGGCAATCCAGACAGGGAGTGGTCAAGAGAGATCGAGCCAACTGAAAAAAAAAAAAAAAACGCTCACCGTTTAGAATTCAAGGGGCGTAAGGACCTTCTAAGGGCCCCGCCACCACCAAAATCGCAGGGGGTTTCAGAAGAAACCATCCCCTTCAACCTGAAAGGTTGGCATCCACAGTGACCGTTTCCAGGAAAGTGCACGGAGGAACTGCCCCCAGACAGGTCCCTCGAGTTCATCCACTTTCAAGAGAAAAACCGTCATACAGGTGGGAAGGCCCACAGACCCTGCTCCAGGGGTGCTGGGTCCCTGTCCTATGTACCAATAGAAGTCGCAGAAGGGCTCAAGGGGAACTGAGCATAAGGGACCTCTTCCGAGCAAGTTAACAACGGGCCCACCAGTTGCATCCCTGCCTGGTGTTAAGAAACCAGGACAGCAATGAGGGACTGAGCCCATGAGACCAGATTGCCCACCAAATTGCTGAGAGGGGGAGAATCTGGTTTGAACCTAATCCAGAATCATTCCTATTAATGGAGTTACCACTTAGGGAACAGCGAGGACTCGGGGTGATTGGACACCCATCCAAATGACTCCCAATGGACCCACCAGCCGGGTATCCAACTATCCTGACGCAGAGACAGGGAAGTGAGGAAGGGTGTCTGGGTAGACATTGCACGGACGCCCCTTGGTCTTATCAGAGACATCACCATCGACAGCACCCGAGTGAAAACACAGGGAGTCGACGAGAGGCCAGATAACAAGGCCACAATTAACAGTGTTGGACTTCCAACACGAACCTGGAGAGCCTCAGAGACCTGAGGGCACAGGAATGTAAACATAAGCATTGTAGAGTTCCCCCGACGGCAAGAGGCCCACTGGGCGCAAGGTGCTGATGGCCCAACTCAAGAGTTTCCATGCAGGAAACTGCATGTATTTGAGAGAATTGCTGTGAATCCAGAATGGGCCAACTCGACCCATCCTTTGGGGGACTGTGGAAGGTGGTATAGCGGCCCTTGGCTCTGCCTATTACGGGCAATCTGCAAGAGACCCTCAGACCTTGCAGGCCTAGCATGGCCTGTGCCAGCAACTGAACAGCGGCAGGGACCAGGAGTACCTGGGACCTGATAAAAACTGGGGAAGGCCGTGCAGCAAACGCTATCCTGTATCTGGAGGACACAACCTCCTGAATCCACCAGAATGAGGCGAGATGCCTCCTGATAAGAGCAAGGTGCTGCAGCCATCCCCTCACCCAGACGGGCGAGGGCGCCCCATCATGCTTGAGGGGGTTTGGTGGAAGATTTGGGCTTAGCGCCGCCGGAGGGGCCAGAGCGTTGTCTGCTGCTCGTGGGGCAGGAGTCTGCACGAAAAATCCGGAAAGACACCCCTGGTTCCTGTTTAACACTAAGGTAGGGGGGGAGGGGGGATGCCCCTGCCTCGAGGGGGCCGAGACGGCCATCTGCGAAGGGGTGATTTGCCCTTTTTACCGAACAGGTCAAGACGGGCCCCAAATAGGCGTTGCCCCCTAAAGGGGAGCCCAGTAAGAGTCTTTTTAGTAGCATCATCAGCACCCCACTGTCGCAGCCAGACGAATAGCCACCGCAAGGGCGGAAGTTCTAGCATACATTCTAATTGCGTCATCCAGCGCTAATAGAATAAACTTCACAAATACATCACAATTGGAGAGTGCATTAAACACCTCCCAGGGGAGATCCTCGGGGTGATGATCGAGCAATTTTTTGATGAGGGTTCTAGCGGCCACTGCAGTAATGGCTGCGGCACAGACCGGGCGCAGTGCCGTCCCAGTACAAGAAAAGGCATGGGAGGCCAGCAGCTCAATGCGCCGGTCCTCAGCATCCCGAAGGGTACCATAAGCAGGGGTTGTAATAAGGGGGGGGGGGGGGGGGGGGTGTTAGGGACCCCTTTGATCGCCAATTAGTTTATACTAGGTGAATGGCCTTAGGCGGACAGTGGGTGTATGGTTGTGGATGCATCTGTGAGGTGTGCATGTGGGGCCCCCAATTTTTAACATCACAACGTTGTGATTTTGTTAGGTGTATTTTTGGTGCTTATCTTGGGGTTGCGCAATAATTTTCAATAAAGATAATCTGAGTATGTATACTGCCTTGTAGTTCAATAATTACTTGCATCATTTGAGCCAGTGCCCTTAAAGTGGACCAACACCCAGGATTTTGACTATCCTGGGTATTGGTCCACTTCCCCGGAGCACCCCGATTTGGGGTGCCCCGCTGCCTGAAACCCCCCCAAACACCTCGAAAACTCACCTCTCCACGCTCCCACGTGGCCACGTCGTCCAATCGGCGCCGACGGACAAGCTGATTGAGAGGGACGTACAAGCAGCTTGCCCGTCGGCGCCTCCCGCGCGTCACTCTTGACGTGTGCGCGCCCGCGCCGGCCATTGAGAGACGGCCGGCGCGGGCACGTCTAGAGGAGCGCGAGTGAGGGGGCGGCGGCGGCTGAAGAGGTAAGGTTTTTCGGGGGTTTTGGGGGGGGTTACACCCCGCGGGACATCCCGATCTCGGCTGTCCCGCGGTGTGTGAGGTGATCGGCCCGGGAATCTTAGATTCCCGGGCCGATCACCTCAGGGTGTTGGTCCACTTTAAGTAACCATGTGTGTTTGTGTGTAGTATGGCACCACACACCCCCCCCCTCCCTTTCTTTCCACCCTGGGCTACGGGGGGGGGGGGAATGAGGGAGGATGGCGACCCTTTGTACAGGGCCCACCGCTACACGGGGCATGGGGCAATAGTGCGGGAGGGGCATCCCCTAGAGGCTCACCATCAGCCCTAAACCGCCTACCCTTTGGTGGGGGAATGTGGGGGGAGCATGGCTCCATAAGCACGCATGGTGCTGCCTACCTTCACCCGACCAGCGCAGCCCAGGCTGGGAGGCACATCACAGGGAGGATGGGTGGGAATAGTCCCAACAGGGACGCAGGCTTTAATAGCCCCGCTGACCTGCGAGAGTGTGATACATCATGTCTTTGCAGTCAGCACTGCAGAGAAATCTGGGGATTTGTGGGAGGTCCCTGGGTATTTGAAGGGCAGGGAGGAGCCTGTTTTTCCATGTCTCTGCAGTGCAGCGCCATCTGGCGGAGGATAACCCAAATGTAAGTATTATATCTGGAGCAGGACGTACTGTATACTAAGAATAAGAAGGCCCCTCTTACAGGATATGCCCTTCTTCCGGAATCCTTCCACATCCTTCTACCAAACTCACAAGGCAAGCGGTTACACAGTAAAGTGCTTGGCCACCCTGATAGGCTACTTGGAGGTCACATGGAAGACACAAACCGGAATAGGAGTATCCGGATGGACCCATTCTGTAGTTTAGCAGTGCTGATGCACAGTGGGGAGCCCCGATTTGGGCTACAGCACTTGCAGCAGGGCAGCAAGTTTACAGGGCCGGCCGCTGGATTTTCTCCAGGGTAACCGAAATCAGGATGCCCCGCTGTGTTAACACCCCTCAGAAAAAAAAAAAAAAAAAAAAAAAAAAAAAAAAAACACACCTCGCCAAGCTCCAACGGCGCAGGCTCTTGTCCAATGAGAGCGTGGGCTAAGGCATCCCCGGTGTCGTGCACACTCTCCCGCTCCAGCCATTTAGATAGCCCCCTAAATGAGGTCATAGCAGGAGTCTATCATTGGACGAGAGCCCCCCACACGTGCCACTGGAGCGCGACGAGGTGAGTATTTTGGGGCATTTTACACAGCTAGATACGGACCAATACCCAGGGAAGTTAAATTCCTGGGTTTTATTCCACTTTAAAGTGGACCGTCACCCACGGGTGATCGGCCCGGGAATCTATAAGATTCCCGGGCCGATCACCCCCCCTCACCGCGGGACATCCGAGATCGGGATGTCCCGCGGTGAGGGACCCCCCGAAAACCCCAAAAGAACTCACCCGATCGGCGGCGGCAGCGGCCGCCGCCGCTTCCCGCGCACTCCTCTAGCCGTGCGCGCGCCCGTGCCGGCCGTTTGTGAATGGCCGGCGCGGGCGCGCGCACTGTCAGAGGGGCGCGCGGGAGGCGGCGGCGGACGCGCTGCCTTGTCCGCCGCTTGTCCGTGGGAGCGTGGTGAGGTGAGTTTGGGGGTTTCACACAGCGGGGCACCCCTAATCGGGGTGCCCCCCTGAAGTGGACCAAAACCCAGGATAGTCAAAATCCTGGGTGTTGGTCCACTTTAAAGAGGAAGTTCATCTTGAAGTGTACCGCCAGTGGACAAACTGCACCAATGCAAAAAACATATACTACTGATATGAGAACGTTGGCTACAAAGATGCACAGACCTACTACAGTGGAGCAGCTCACCTCCAAAATATGAACCAGGGTCACCCAGATGAATAACTGCATATAAGGCTCTGAAGCAGACAGTCACTGCACCCTAACGAAGATGCATCGGCACAAGGCAGAAAATGTTTTCCTGTAACAGGAAGTATTTGCATGGGCCATACAAGCCAAGGATAACAGAACTTCTCTGAGGGTCAAAAGATTGAAACAAGTCTACATTAGGTAGGAGTAGGTGGTGTCATTTTCTTATATGCTACTCCAGAGCACTGCACCACCTGGCAGATCTGGGCACTTTGGATTTATCTTCAAGAGGTGTAAAGAGAATTTGCATGGGCCTGCCTACTACAAGGGATTCTGGGAGCAAATCATTGTCCTTGGCTTGTACACCCCATGCAAATATTTTGTTTTAGGAAAGCCGTGTTTGCCTTCTCTACAGAGTCATGCTTTCTTCAAAAGGGACATACATTGGCATGTCAGGAAGAACAGAACAAATGCCCTGCGACACAAGTCTGGGAAATGTTTTCATGGGTCCAAAATTCCATGTGGAAGTCACTAAACCATTTTGGGTATAACTCCATACTTGCAAATCACATACACAGATACAGAATTGACTTTGCAGGGTCAACTTCCAGCAAGACAATGCGACTAGTCACAAGGCTAGTTGTTAAACACGACATGTCTTTTAACCCTTTAAGTGCCAGCCTACCTAGATTTTTTGTCAAACTGTTACCAGACTACTTTTCACGTTTTTGTGCTACACATGTTCAACCTTGATTTTTGAAGGGATTTTCCAGGAAAAATTATATATTGTTTTTTTCAGCAGAGTCTGGGCTTCAACATGAAATGTCTTGTTTGGCCTTGTTTGGCCTTATTTTAGTGTATGCTCAATACTTTTGGGTGAAATATGTGCAAAAAAAATAAAAATCTATTTACAATTTGTAGTGTTTTTTCTGATAAAAAATGACATAGGGTCTCCCCTCCCGGTGGGGGGGGGGGGGGCTTTTTTCTTGGAATTTTAAGGGTTAAAAACCTTTTTTTTTTTTTTTAAATTATTTTGCCGGAAAGCGGCAAGAGGTACTTTTTATATACCGAGGGCCTGTTCTTTAAGGTAGCGATACGTTTACATCTCACTAGAGCAATGGTTCTGAACCTTTTCATGCCAAGTAGCCCCTAGCGACAAGAAGTTGCAACCAAGTATCCCGATTACTAAGGTTACCAAAATAAGTAAGTACTGGCCTTGAAGCACTTTTTGAAACATAAAATTACTGTTTAAGTAATATACCAGACCTATCAGAGTAACTGTTGGTGCACCCTTGAACACAGCCGAGTACCCCGAGGTACACGTGCCACAGGTTGAGAAAATACAATTCTGTGAATACTCACCTTGTAGAATTATTATAAGTATGCAGCACGCCCTGCTCCAGTAATGATTCATTACGTCTGGGATATAGTCCACAAGAGGGAACTTTACTGCAGAGATGGCAAAAAAAAAAAAAAAAAAAAAAAAAAAAAAAAAAAAAAAAAAAGGAGGCCCCTCCTGGTCCTTATATACACAGGATATCCCACTAAATTCCCCAGTATAAAAAAAAAAGCAGTAAGGGAACCAGGAGAAGCCAATAACAAGATTAACAACATAAACCAGGAAACATTCACCATATAGAGGATCCAAGAACAAGTACTCAGGGTGGGATGGAGCAGTTCAAACCACTGCCGCCTGCAGAACTTTGCAGCCAAAAACAGCATCCACTGAGGCCCGAACATCAACCTTGTAAAACGTGGAAGTATGAACAGAAGACCAAGTAGCAGCCTTACAAACTTGTTCAACAGAAGCCTGGTGGTGAAAGGCCCAGGAAGCCCCAACAGCACGGGTAGAATGAGCAGTGACTCGGAAAGGAGGATCCTTCCACTTAGCAGAATAGGCCCTAACAATGGCCTGACGAATCCATTTACTAATGGTAGACTTAACAGGCGCCAAACCCTTCTTGGGACCCGAGGGTACCACAAACAAGGCGTCCCGTCTTCCTGAAAGGCGCAGTAGCCACCAGGTAGTATTTCAAATTCCTGACAACATCCAGAGAATGCAAGGCCCTCTCCTTGTCATTACCAGGATTAGGGCACAAGGAAGGAAGCACAATGTCCTGATTGAGCCTCATGCACAGGCTCAAACGGAGGACCCTGAAGGGCAGACAACACCAAATTCAAATCCCAAACTGGTAAGATGGGTTTGCGGGGAGGGCGCACATGAGTGACCCCCTGGAAGAAAGTTTTGACCAGAGGATGAAGAGCGAAAGACCTCTGGAAGAAAACAGCCAAAGCGGAAACATGCCCCTTCAGAGTGTGGAGCTGAAAACCCAAATCCAGACCATGTTAAAGGAGCTCCAGTATCCAAGGGTTGGAGAACACCCGACAGGGAAAAGCCCTAGCCTCACACCAGTCAATGTAGGCCCGCCAGGTCCTATAGTAGATGGTAGAAGAGGATTTCTTCCTAGCCCTGACCAGAGTCTGAACGACCGAATCAGCTAGACCTTTCTCCCTTAGGATGGAGGTTTCAGCAGCCAGGCCGTCAAAGCCAGCGTTTGTAAATTGGGGTAACAGAGCTGTCCTTGAGTGAGAAGATCTGGAACCAGGGGCAGGGGGTACAGATCCACCGCCAGCTGCACGACGTCTGCGAACCACACCTGTCTTGGCCACCTGGGGGGCACTCTTTGCTGAATCAGCTTGCGCAGAACCTTGCCCAGAAGGGGAAATGGAGGGAAGAGGTACAGAAGACCGAACCCCTGCCAGGACAGAGACATGGCATCCACTGGCAGAGGATCCTGGGACAGCGAGACAAATGCTAGCAGCTTGTGATTGTGGAAAGAAGCAAACAGATCCACGTCCGGCATCCCCCACCTGTGACAAAGGGATAGGAAGACCTCGCTGTTGAGGGACCATTCTCCCCGGTGAGAGGCCCACCTGCTCAGAGAATCCGCTTCTAGATTCTCCTCTCCCGGAATGTAAACCGCAGGGATGCACGTCCTCGGCCCAAGACAAGATCAACGACACCTCCCGGAGGGCACCCTTGCTCCGAGTCCCTCCCTGATGATTGATGTAAGCGGCCGCAGTCCAATTGTCGGAGCGAACCTGAACCAGCAGGCCCTGGAGGCGAGGCGTCAGCTGCGCCAGCTCCAACCAGACCGCCCTCAGCTCCAGAACATTGATGGGGGCGTGTGCCTCCTGAGGGCCCCACAGCCCCTGGAATTGGAGGGCTCTCCAGTAGCCCCCCCCAACCTGACAGACTGGCATCCGTAGTGACCGTCTCCCAACACGGCGTCAGAAATGATCTGCCCCCAGAAGATTCCTCGAGTCCAGCCACCACAGGAGGGACCGCCGGACCAGAGGAGAGAAAAAAAGCTTGATCCAGAGACAGGGGACTCTTGTCCCAGACTGACAGAAGATGGAGCTGAAGGGGTCTCATGTGAAATTGAGCATAAGGGACTGCCTCGAAGCAGGCCACCATCTGTCCCACCAATTGCATCCCTTGCCGGATGGATGGATGGATGGATGTATGGATGGATGAGGGCTGGACAGCAAGAAATGAGTAAGAGCATGAAGAGAGTCCACCTTCTGCTGAGGGAGGAAAATCCTGGCCTGAATGGTATCCAGAGTCATACCCAGGAAGGGGGTCACCCGGAACGGGGAGAGTGAGGATTTGGGATAATTGATCACCCATCCGAACATTTCCAGAGTCGCCACCACCATCCGGGTGTCCAATTCTGCCTGCTGGAGTGAATGGGACGTAATGAGAAGGTCGTCCAGATAAGGAAGAATGCGAATACCCCGGGCTCTGAGAAGGGCCATCACACCCGCCAACACCTTGGTGAACACTCTGGGGGCTGAGGTGAGACCGAAGGGAAGTGGCACAAACTGGTAGTGTTGTTCCTCTACTGCGAACCTGAGGAACCGCTGATGCCCTGGGAAGACCGGCACATGAAGGCAAGCATCCTTGATGTCTATGAAGTCAAAGTCCCCTGGGCGCAGGGAGCCGATAGAGGAACGCAGAGTTTCCATGCGAAATCGTCTGGTCCTGATGAACTTGTTGAGAAGCTTTAGGTCCAGGATGGGTCTGATGGCATCCTTTTTGGGCACTGTAAAGAGATTGGAATAGTAGCACTGACCTCTCTCTCCCGGAGGGACCTGACAGATGACCCCCAAAAGCCAAATCCCGAGCTGCCCGAGGGTCCGTAGGAACCCGGGACCCGAGGAATCTTGGAGGAGGCAAGTCCGCGAACTCCAGCTTGTATCCGGAGGAGACAACCACCAGAATCCAATTGTCTGAGACTTGAGCCCAGACCTGAGCGAAGAGCTGCAGCCGTCCCCCCACCCATTGCTGAGCGGGCTTGGCAGTAGATTTGGGTTTGGCCCCCCAGGAGGATCCGGGCCGGGCACGGCCTCTGCCCTTGCCCCAGAAATCTCCCCTTTGCCCCGCAAAGGATACCCCCCTGCCTGACCTAGGCCCACGAAAGGAGGGAGTGAAGGACCCGGAGCCCCGAAAAGGTCGCGGCTGCTTTTTGCGTTGGGGTAACTGAGAAAAGAGGTGCATCTATAACTAGCTACGAACATGCGGAATGAAGTCGTAAGCAAACACTGAAAACTCAAGACGTAAGACTACATTTCCCACAATCCCCTGGTAAAACTACGTCATCCAGAATATAAAAAGAAAGCCAGGGCGCACACTCAGTAACACCCAGAAGACGGCATCAGCCGAAACACGCGTCCGTGAAATTAAGAAGAGAGACCGCAGGAGAGCCGCCTCAGCGCGCCCCTGCTTCAAGCTACTCGTCGGATTTTACTTACTAGGACTCCTTGCCCCCCCCCCCCCCCCCCCTTCTCTCCCCCACTCCCGGACTTGATACTTTTCACCACCAGCGTGCAGAGGACCAAATATAAAGAGCGCATTGAAAACAAAACGCTGCGCAACTCGACCTGTCGCCCCTCTGCAACAAACGCACCTGGCGTGTGAAGCTTCCCTCTCCCCTTCCCCTTTTCCCTAACCTGACCACCCAAAGACTGCTGTGAATATCAGTCTCCCTCTTGTTTTACAAATAAATATATCAACCACTAAGAAGATTCCTGGTAATCTTTGCACTATAACCTGGGAATTATTGAAGAAGGACTCTTAAGTGCAACTATTTCATTGAGAGAAAGCAGAACAGAAGACCCTCAAGGGCCCTGGGCAGGTTTCGTACCCTCGGGCCACAGCGGTGAGTTTTCTACTCTTAACTAATATCACTGGTTTATTTATGTTAATCTATGGGATTACAGTAACCACCAAATAATTATAACAGCTGCTTAATGTATAACGTTGCCACACATTAACCAGCTCAGAATAAAGATCAGAGGTCATGCATTTACCATTGATATAAGAATTAATATATCTGTGGGTCACCTCTGGTACATATACCTATTGTAACTATCACACTATCACACTCAAACTATACCCCTAAAGCGCACCTAAACCCGATTGGCTCCCAGCACACTACTCATAGCGTACAAAGATCAATCACCTTTTCTCTCATCTTCCAAAATACTGGCAAGGAGTGGTCCCTTACCAATAGGTGCAGCAAATCCCCATCCCTTCCATTCTTCCAGCGCTCCACACCACACCCTTTTCAATAATTCCCCTTCCTCGAGAGGGGTATAGTCAGAAAAATCAAGGAAATCATCTTGTTCCATAGTAAAGGCCGGCGCAGCAGGCGCCACATGCCGTCTTTTAGCTGAAGCCTTTCGGGCTGCAGAGCTAGCAATCAGTCTCTCAATGTTGGCGAGTCTGGTGGAAACATCAGATTGAGACTCCCGGCTAGTGTTAAGCTCACTAGGGGTCATAATCAAGCGAGGGGGCATGGGGGACAATGCAGTGGGTGCCGACCCAGACACATGTAGCCCAGATTGCTGCGCAAGCGCCTACTGGGCGCAGGGTACACAGACCCGCACATCATCGCCCACATGGGATACCCCGCACACCACACACAGCCGGGCTTGCCCCGAGGGGACCCCGAGCACAACATCCTAAGAAGCCTCCATATGGTCAATTTCAATGTCACAATGAATACGCTGTGCAGCTACCCGGGATGCCCCTTAAATGTCCGCTAGTGGGAGGATTTAAAAATTAAGCCCCCAATTTCAATATGTTTAACATAGGGCACAGGACCGGGAGAAACCTCTAATAAGTTTGTCCCGTCTGAAAGACACAACATAAAACACAGTCAGCACGGTATAACAAATAATAATACACATAATTAAAATACAAGCCCACTGAGGGCACTCACAGACGTCGCAGAGCTTGCAATCTACAGCGATGCCAGGAGCAAGATGGCACTGATCAGCTCAGGAGGGGGCACTCTGCACGTTCCGCAAGCGGCCCGCCCCCTCCTGAGCTGATCAGCGCCATCTTGCTCCAGGAACAGGCCACCCGGCGGCCAATCAACGCGCAGGCGGCCATCAGCGCAATCTTGCTCCAGGAACAGGCCACCCGGCGGCCAATCAACGCGCAGCCGGCCCCAGTGACGTCACCGGCCCGCCGCCGCAGAGCGTGCGCGCCGTTCAAAAAAAACGGACACATAAAAGAATGACTGAGCAGAGGAGGAAGGAGCGCTGAGCCTATGTGCCAGTGCTTAACAGTACAGTGTCACAGAGACAAATCATAGTTGAAATCACTCATACAATAACGTACAACGACACCCCCATAGTTACAGCCCATAGTTACATTTGGGGCATGTAATGAGGGCCAACGCGGACGGGGCATCCCATATCCAGGCTCACCAACCTGTGCCGCCTACCCTTTGGTGGGGGGTTTGCGGAGGAGCAATACTCCATTAAAACACCTCCAATAGGTGCTGCCTACCGTCACCCGACCACGCAGCCAAGGCTGGGAGGCAAGTAACAGTGGAACGGGAGGGAAAACAACACAGGGCCAGGGGCTGTGCAGCCCAGCTTACCTGCGAGGAGAGAAGCCATCATCTTGACCTTTGCAGCCCTACTGCAGAGAAGGAACTGGGGAATTTAGTGGGAGGTCCCGGGTATATAAGGACCGTGAGGGGCCTCTTTTTTTGCCATCTCTGCAGTAAAGCGCCCTCTTGTGGACTATATCCCAGACGTAATGAATCATTACTGGAGCAGGGCGTGCTGCATACTTGGAATACAGTGCACTAGAGCATAAGGTTTGTTAAGCATTTCTACTTACCAAAAGACAGTGGACAAATTCAGGTCCTCCCACCAAAGAGGTAAAGCTGCCAAGTTGCTCAGCAAGGGCCAGAAGGACCTCATCTTCATCGTATATGGTGTCTACAATTTAAGAAAAAGGAGTAATAAGGTATTCACAAAAAAGGTTTGCTTTATTTACTAATGCTTGTATAGCCTGTTCATATAGCATTATGAGATACATTCTTTTGGAGTGGAGTAAGTCAAATTGTAAGAAAAGCTGAAGTGAAGACACAGGCCAAAGACAGGTCTAGCAATAAAGTAGCTGGCATGTTCACGCAATCAGAATTTTTAGTTTCAAGTGGACCAAAAAATACAATTCTGTGAAATACTCACTTGTAGAATTGATATTATACGCATACAGTACGTCCTGCTCCATCTATAATACTTACACGTGGGTAATCCTCTGCCAGATTGCGCTGTTCACTGCAGACATGCAAAAACAGGCTCTTCCCGGCCCCTCATATACCCAGGGACCTCCCACAAAACCCCAGCATTGAAAAGCAGTGGGAAAAAGAAGCCGGGAGAAAACCAACCACCAAACTGGTAACAATAACAATGATAATCACCATACAGGGGATCCAGAACAAGGTGAAACCAGGGTGGGGTGGAGCAGGACGTACTGTATGCGTATAATGCGTATAATATCAATTCTACAGGTGGGTATTTCACAGAATTGTATTATTCTAAGCATACAGTAGGTCCTGCTCCATCTATAATACTTACACGTGGGACATCCAATAGCAGTGTCCATAAAGTAGGGTGGGATTCCCAACAACAAAGACAACGGCACGTAGCTCAAACTACAACCGCCTGTAAAACCTTACGGCCAAAGGCAGCGTCAGCTGAGGCCCGAACATCAACCCTGAAAAGGTGTGAACAGAAGACCAAGTAGCGGCCTCGCAAACTTTTTCAACAGAAGCCTGTTGCTGAAAAGCCCAAGAGGCAGCAATAGCACGAGTGGAATGAGCCGTAAGATGGAAAGGGGGAGTCCTCCCCTTAGTAGAATAGGCCTGAATCACAGCCTGATGAATCCATTTACTGATGGTAGACTTGGCGGGAGCCAAACCTTTCCTAGGCCCCCGAAGGCACAACAAAGAGCATCAGTCTTCCTGAAGGCCTTAGTGACAACCAGGTAATACTTCAAGCACCTGACTACATCCAAGGAATGCAGAACCCGCTCCTTGTCATTGAGAGGATTGGGACACAGAGAAGGAAGAACAATATCCTGGTTCAAATGAACAACTTTTGGCAGAAAATTCGGTTTGAAGCAGAACACCACCTTGTCCTGGTGTCGCTCATAGTATGGAGGCTGAATAGAAAGAGCGGCCAGCTCTGATACACGCCTAACCGAAGTAATAGCCACCAAGACGACAACCTTGAGAGTGAGAACGACCAGAGCAGCATCTTGAATAGGCTCAAAGGGAGCACCCTGCAAGGCAGACAAAACCAAATTCAAATCCCAAACAGGGACCATAGGTTTTCGAGGGGGACGCAGGAGGTCTTAATCAGGTGATGTTGAGCAAAGGTCTTCTGAAAGAAGATATAGGGCAGAAACCTGACCCTTCAGAGTACTAAGTTTGAGACCTAAGTCCAAACCATGCTGTAAAAACTCCAGGACCCTAGGGACGGAGAATTCCCGGCAGGGAAGAGACCTGGACTCACACCAGTCAATGTAGGAACGCCATACTCTATAATAAATAGCAGAAGTTGTCTTCTTCCTGGCCTGCACCATAGTAGCCACCACAGAGGCAGATAACCCCTTTTCCATCAAGATGGAGGTTTCAGCAGCCAGGCCGTCAAAGCCAGAGTTTGTAAATTGGGATGGCGTAAGGACCCTTGAGTTAGCAGATCTGGCACGCTTGGCAGATCGTACTGATCTACTGCCATTTGAACCACGTCTGCAAACCACACTCTTCTTGGCCACCTGGGGGCCACTAGAATCACAGGTACCCCTTCCAGAGCAATCTTGCGTAGAACCCTGCCCAGAAGGGGGGGGGGGGGAACGGTGGAAACACATACAGGAGTCGAAACTCCCTCCAAGACATGGACAGGGCATCCGTGGCCATGGCCAGAGGATCCTGAGACAGTGAGACGAAGGCCGGGAGCTTGTGATTGTGACGGGAAGCAAACAGATCCACATCCGGTAGGCCCCAACGGTGACACAGGGACTGGAATACCGTGTTGCAGAGGGACCACTCCCCCTGACGGGACATCCCCCTGCTCAGGGCATCCGCCAGCAGGTTCTCCGCCCCCGGAATGTAAACAGCCGAAATGCATTGAACATTGGCCTCCGCCCATGTCAGAATCTGAGACACCTCTTGGAGAGCACCCTTGCTCCGGGTCCCTCCCTGATGGTTGATGTAGGCAACCGCCGTTCTGTTGTCTGAGCGAACTTGGACTGACAGACCCTTAAGGTGTTGGGTAAAACGTTCAAGTACCAACCTGACTGCCCGTAATTCCAGAATGTTGATGGGTAAATGGGCCTCCTGAGGACCCCACGCCCCCTGGAAGCGCAGGGACTTCCAGAATCCTCCCCAACCTGACAGACTGGCATCCGTTGTGACCGTCTCCCAGGATGGGGTCAGAAAAGACCTGTCCCTTGTCAAGTTCCTGTGGTCCAGCCACCACGCAAGGGACTATCTGACCGAGGGGGGGGAAGCACACAGAACCCGTCCAAGGACGCAGGGTTCTTGTCCCAAACTGACAGAAGGTGAAGCTGCAGAGGTCTCGAATGGAACTGGGCAAAGGGCACCGCCTCGAAGCTCGCCACCATCAGGCCCACCAACTGCATTCCCTGCCGAATGGAGAACTGTGGGCTCGAGAGCAGGAACCTCGCCTGCGCAGTCAGAGCTTCCACCTTCTGTTGAGGAAGGAATATCCTTGACTGAACCGTAACCAGAATCATTCCCAGGAACGGAGTCACCGAGGAGGGGGACAGGGGTGACTTGGGGTAATTGATCACCCAGCCGAAGGACTCCAGGGTGGACGCTACCAGCCGAGTGTCCAACTCTGCCTGCCACAGAGACCTAGAGGTGATGAGAATATCATCCAGGTAGGGCAGCACGCGTATGCCCCTTAGCCTTATCAGGGACATCACCCCTGCTAGCACCTTGGTGAACACCCTGGGAGCCGACGTTAGGCCGAATGGCAGGGCCACAAACTGGCAATGCTGATCTTTTAGTGCAAATCTGAGAAACCTTTGGTGTCCCGGAAACACCGGGACGTGCAGGTAAGCATCCTTGATGTCTACTGACGTCATGAAGTCCCCTGGGCGCAGTGAGCCAATGGCCGAGCGCAGAGTTTCCATGCGAAAGTGCCTGTTCTTGACAAATTTGTTGAGGATCCAGACTGACCCTGACTGACCCATCCTTCTTGGGTACTGCGAAAAGGTTTGAGTAGAACCCCGTGCCCGTCTCCAGGGGGGACCTTGCAAATGACCCCTAGGTCCATGAGACCCTGTACGGCCAGCAACAAGACCTGAACTGAGGCAGGGTCTTGAGGGATTCGAGACCCAATGAACCTGGTGGGGGGGCCGTACAGCAAATTCTATCTTGTAGCCAGAGGACACTACCTCCTGAATCCACCGGTTTGAGACGTGGCGCCGCCAGACGTGCTCGAAGTGCTGTAGACGTCCCCCCACCCTGACGGGTGAGGGCGCCCCCCTCATGCCTGGGGGGGACTTGGGAGGGGCTTTGGGCTTGGTTCCCCAGGAGGAACCTGGACGGCGTCCTCTGTTCCTGTGCCAGGAATCAGCGCGGGCCCCTCTACCCTGTTTGGCCCCACGGTAGGGGGTTGATAGGGAGCCTTGGCCACGAAAAGGCAGAGTCTGACGCCTGCGCTGGGGCAACTTGCCACCCTTGGCAAAGAGGTCTAATCGATCCCCAAACAAGCGCAGCCCTTTAAATGGAAGCCCCGTGAGGGCTTTCTTGGCGGCATTGGCGCAACCAGACCGCGCGGCGTATAGCAACCACCAGGGCAGATGACCTGGCACACATCTTAATAGCATCGTCCGATGCGGACAGGATAAAGTTCACAAACGCATCACAGCTGGACAGAGCGTTGACAGTATCAGGAGGCAACTCATCTGTGCCATCGAGAGCACTCCTAACTACGGCCCTGAGCGCTACTGCCGTAATGGCTAAGGCGCAAAGTCGCCCCCCCAAATGCAAAGGCATGACATGCCAGTTGGTCAACACGCCGGTCCTCAGAGTCCCGTAGCGTAGTAGTGTCAGGAGAGTGCATAATAGAGGTGTTTGACAACCCTAGAGTAGGAGCATCGACCTCAGGCGGCGATGACCAGCACTTGACCAAGTCAGCAGGGAAGGGATATTTCCTATCCACGCTCTTAGGGACCCCTTGGAGTCTGCTGGGATGTTCCCATTCTTTAAGCACGAGGCTATTGAAATGGGTTTGCTCAGGAAATTCCAAGCGAGCTTTAGCAGTATGGAAAAAGATCACCCCTTTGTCGGGGAGCCACAGCAGGGGGAGAGAGGGACAGAACCTCAAAGATCTGAACCAGCAGTCTATCGATATCATCCGAGGACCAATGCTCGGAGCCAGACTCTTCCTGACCCCTGGACTCATCGTCATATGACCCTGAGTCAGAGAACAGTTCCCCTTCGTCCGAGGGGATACGGGCATAGGAATGCAACAAATCATCAGGTTCTACAGGGAAGAGGGCCGATTCAGGGTTCAAGTGCCGCCTCTTGGCGGTGGTTTTACGCATTAAGGAATTAGCAAGCAAGTTTTCAACACTAGCCAGCCTCGTGGCCAGATCAGGATGAGAATCCCCACTGGTATTGGGGGTTAGACTCAGGCTTGGGGGAGTAGGTGAAGTGCGGCGGGGTGCAGGCCCAGCCTCAGAGGAGACGGGAAGCACTGATAGCACCTGCTGTGCACAAGGAACACAGACCCGTGCATTGTCACCACTGCTAGGTAAGACCCCACAAGCTACACACAGCCGGGCTTGTCCCGAAGGAACCCCGTTCACAATATCCTGAGATGCCTCCATATGGGGATTTATTCGGCACAATATGCCAGTAGGGATTGACGCCGGAAGCTACCCTGAATGCCCCAATAACCCGCTGGGAAGTGGGAGTAATTTTTTATGGTCACGACCGGGAGCTACGCTGGGCCGGGAGAAGTGAAATCCGCGGTCTGAAAGACATAAGGGGGAACAGGATGTCAGAGCCATGCGCAATGGGGATAGAAGTAAAGAAAAGTCGCCCGCAAGGGCACTTACATACAGAGAGGACAATCTTCACCACGCGTGCGGGAGAAGAAAATGGCGCCAAGCGAACCTCGGAGGGCGGGCCTGAGCCGACCGAGTCACGTAGCGCGCCAAGCCGGAACCACCCCCCTCACCAGCGAGCGCGAAGCTCGTAAGGCATCTAGCCAATGAGAGTACAGAAAAGTAGAAAAGTAGAAATGTAAATGGCGCTCGGAGCCAGGACAGGCACGGCCGAGATCCATACTCGGGCTCTCCTGTGGCTCCCCGTCGGGGAATGAACCCCGGTCTGTGACAGGATACTGAATAAGACAGGCGCTCAAGCCAACGCAACCTAGGAAGAGCCACTAAGGCTAAGAAGGTGAAGGAAGGAAGGAAGGAAGGAAGAAGACGCCGAGGCGTCCGCAAGCCGCTGCAGTACGTGCGGTGCGAGCAGAAAGCAGACTAATGGTGCTGCGGTTAACAGTAAGGTAAGTGCGCATCTCTGATCCCCGTTCCCAGTGAAAGCACAGCCAAGCCATAAGCGTGTAAGTATACACTGAGGCCGCCATACACACAACCCCCCCCCCCTTTCTTTTCCCCCTGACTAAGGGGGGGGGGGGGGGGGACGAGGGAGGAAGGTGACCCATTAACATAGGGTCCACCGCTACATGGGGCGTGGCAATGATGCGGGAGGGGCATCCCCTGAAGGCTCACCATCAGCCTTGACCGCCTACCCTATGGTGGGGGATTGCGGTGGAGCGTTGCTCCGTAAGCACACATGGTTCTGCCTACCTTCACCCGACCAGCGCAGCCCAGGCTGGGAGGCACATCACACAGAGGAGGGGTGGAAATAGTCTCACAGGGCCGCAGGCTGTAGTAGCCCCGCTCACCTGAGAGAGAGTGATACTTCATGTCTTCACAGTCAGCACTGCAGAGAAATCTGGGGATTTGTGGGAGGTCCCTGGGTATATGAAAGGCCGGGAGGAGCCTGTTTTTGCATGTCTGCAGTGAACAGCGCCATCTGGCGGAGGATTACCCACGTGTAAGTATTATAGATGGAGCAGGACGTACTGTATGCTTAGAATACACAGGATTTTGACCATCACGTGTTTTGGTCTTTGCTCATGGGGCACCCATATGTGGAATGCCCCGCTGTGCGAAACCCCCTAGGTCGCACACTCCAACTCACCTTTCCCTGGTCCAAAGGCACACACTCGTCCTCTCGTCGAATCAGCGCGCTCAACGGCGCTAATGTGAGCTTGTCTAGACTCACCTAAAATGCAGAGTCTAGTCAAGTGCGCCCGTGGACGCATCCCCGCTAACCTTTAACAGGGAGCGCAGCCGCATGGGCCATTCACAAATGCCTTGCTAAAGGGATAGTGGGGATGCGGCTGCTGCTCAAGTATGTGCCGTTAGACCGGGGGAGAAGGCGAGTATACCGGGGCGATGGAGAGTTTTAAATAGCAGGGCATCCTGATTCTAGTGGCTCTGGAATCTTATTTTAAATCAAACATTAAATGGGATGGCCTTGTAAGCTGCACAGCAATTTTCTTCACATTAAAGTGGCCCTAAAGTCCAAAATTAGAACAGAAAGCAGCAAAATAGTCATGCCCATGCATTCCTGAATAGCACATATGTAGCAATGCAATTAAACGTACTGCACGATGGAAATCTAATTAAAAGGAAACATACAGCCGTACCCGGCAGTGGGGTTAAAATGCTCCAAGACAGATTGTTTGGACAAGCAGAAACTAAACAATGGTTTGTAAGATTCTAAACAAACCCCAGATCCTACCTCTAACTTGTGCAGATACAGACCATCCCATTTCACAGACTACATTATAGGTTGTGGGGATTTTTTTAAAAGCTTTTAAAGATTCATACAAAAAAATAAATAAATAAATAAAAACATACATACAGTGTAGGAAAAACCAGCCTCTAGCCAACCTCTTAACTGAGGGTGTCTTTTTCTTACAGAACAAATTGCACGTGGCTGCTCTCCTAGGATCCAAGTTGCAATCAATATTTATACACGTTCTCTACTCCGGGTTAACAGCTTTCCCTGACATCCCTATCATTAAAACAGGTAGCAAGTTTATTGCCTACCTGGAATAGCTAAAAAAAGACGTAATACATAAAATGTCCCTTATAATCATCAGTGATACATTAAAAATGTACATGGTCTCCGAGCAACAATGAGAATAATTGTCAAGAGTTAACACATTTGTGCTAGGCCCAGTACAATTCGGTCACAGACACACACTTAGTCGTATTCCAGACCACCACTTACTGCTCGCGGCACTAAGCTTGATTTTTGTACCACAAAATTTTACAGTGGTCCATCGACCAGAGAAGAACTCATTTTCAAGACCAAAGTAACCACCATCACAACAAAACTGAAACCTAGTTAAAGTGGACCAACACCCAGGATTTTGACTATCCTGGGTCTTGGTCCACTTCGGTGGGGCACCCCCGATCGGGGTGCCCCGCTGTGTGAAACCCCCCCTAACCCCCCGAAAAACTCACCTCTCCCCGCTCCCAGCGCCGCCGTACAAGAACGTCTAAGCGGCGGCCGCCGCCGCCGCCTCCCTCGCGTCCCTTTCGGCGCGCGCGCGCCCCCGCCGGCCATTCGCAGACGGCCGGCGCGGGCACGCGCACGCCTACAGGAGCGCGAGGGAGGCGGCGGCGGCCGGCCGCCGCCGAAGATAAGGTAAGGAGTTTGGGGTGTTTGGGGGGGTTTCACCCCGCGGGACATCCCGATCTCGGATGTCCCGCGGGGTGGGGGGTGATCGGCCCGGGAATCTTATAGATTCCCGGGCCGATCACCCGTGGGTGTTGGTCCACTTTAACATTTCGGGTACAGAGAGGGAAAAGAAAAAATTGCTGCACGACATGCAAAGCAATCACAGCGAATACATACCAGTAAGGAAAGGCAGCAGCTCTGTTCTAGTTCGCTCCACTCCCAGGGCCAAAGCAATTGTAGACAACTTCTTAATGCTATTAAGTCGAAGCTGTGGAAAAATGAACACATTTAAATAAAAGTGTACAGAAAACATAAAAGTGCTAAGGGTCGTCAGGCAAGGATGTTTGCTAAAAGGATCTGGCTCCAAATCTCTAGTCACAGTCAATCCATAAGTGTATGATCAGGCCCAAAGTCAGAGCTATACAGACCAGTCAAGTTCTCCCACACCAAACTCATTCAACCACACCTTTAAAATGGGCAGATCTTTATTTTGGCAAAAATGACAGTCAATCTTTAAAGTGGACCAATCGCCGGCATGGCCAGTGCCCCACTGTATGAACCACCTGCAGTGGCCCACAAAGCCCCTTACCCTGGTCCATCACCACAATTGTGGGCCGTGCCTGCATCCCCAGCAGCATAGTGCACTCCCGGGCCGGGGGAGCACGCACACCCTGCAGGTAGACTGGGGATGCAGCTGCCACTCCTTAGTTCTAAACTGTTTTATGCACACATAAAGTACTGATTGGAAGAGGGCCTGCTCACAAGCCATGAGAATGCCGGGGTCACAGCAGGGGCATCCCAAATCGCGATGCCTCAGGTAAGAGGACTAGGTGAGGGTTAAATGAACCTGCTTTCTGCTCAAATTATACCGGTTGGCTGTGCCCGTCTCTTATACAGCAAGGCTTTAGATCAGCTGATAAGCCATTGGTTCCTTGCACTTGTCAGGGATGTTTGGTTTGAGAACAGCACAGGATGGGATCCTGCTTGTGTAAAGAGATCAGCAGAAGGAGAGTGCTAAAGGACAACATCTGACTAAACACTTTTGACTGGACTGGACCTTCAAAGCGGGCCGAAAGCTCTTTTTTCCCCCCTCCTCCTGTCCATTCCATCCACCACCCCCCCCCCCCACACTATGGGTAACTTTCTCAAGCTAGCTCAGTCTTAAAGTGGACCGACACCCACTGCTGATCGGCCCGGGAATCTATAAGATTCCCGGACCGATCAGCTCCCTGCCTGTGGGGCACCCCGCTGTGTGAAACCCACCAGGACCCCCAAAAATCCTACCTTTTCCTCGTTCCAACAGTGCATGTGCGGGCCACCGTCGCCTCTCACACTTCCCTCTAGCAGGGCGCGCCCCCGCGCCGTCCGTTTGTGAATGTCTGGCGCGGGTGCGCTCCCTGTTTGAGGGAAGCGCGAGAGGCGGCGGCGGGCTCTTCTTGTCCGGTTCATATTCCAGCTTGTCTGTCCGCGCTGATTGGCGGAGCGCTCGCGCCGCAGGAGCGGGGTGAGGTGAGTTTTTTGGCCTTTCTGGGGGGTTTCACACAGCGGGGTGCCCCGCGGAAGTGGACCAACACCCAGGATAGTGAAAATCCTGGGTGTTGGTCCACTTTAAAAGGTCAGTACATTTTTTAAGTATTCAAAGTAGCCCCCGCTTGCCCTCACTTCCCTGGCACTGAGGCTGAGCGGAGGAGGTTACAAGAAAAATGTCTTACCTCACACGGGATCCAGCCCTGAGCATTGGGCAAATCCGGCACATCCATCTTCGATCTGCTGTAGAGTGGTTCTCTGTGCCATGTGTGGGCCCGCCCTTCCATTCAACTGAATAGGCAGACATGATCACACACAAGAGCATGGCAACCGCTCTATACGGCAGAGTAAAGGGGGCTGTGTCCGGCATCTCTTCAGCGCTGGATCCGGGGAGAGGTAAGTTGTTTTTCTTGCTGTAAACCTACCCTATCAATGGGGGAGGATACTTAGAATAGTTGAAAAACCCTGAGTATATCCTTCCACCTGGAAGAAGAAACACAAACTAGACAACATTAAAAGCCCCGCCCCTTTTTCCAGGGCCTTAGTGTTTTAACCAAGTAATCACAGAAGGAACAACACCTGGCAACAGACCTATGAAATTTGAAGGCAATATTTGGAAGGTACAATAGATCGGGTCTAATTGTAAGGTGGTCAGTGAAAAGCCTCAGATAACGCTTCTTAATTGATAAATCCTGTAAATCACTAATTCTTCTAGCCACTTTAAGAGCTAAGAATTTTATCGCCACTTCCTTCAAAGGCTAAAAATGAGAGAGTGCAAGGCCCTTCAGGACTAAGGAGATATCCAAAGGAGGAAAGGCCTTCAAATCAACCAGCCTACATCTAGAGCAAGACTCTCGAAGCAATGCCCCGTCTATACAGTCCAAAAATACTGAAAGTGCAGTAACCTGTACCTTAAAGGTACCAATTGCCAAACTCAAGTCGGCCTCCTCCTGAAGGAACTTTACAATGGCCGGAGGGTTAGACTGAGCCAGGTTACGCAAAGAACAAAAATAAAATTTTCTTCCATGTTTTCCGTAAATCTTACGGGTAACTTCCTTCCTGCTTTGGAGCATGATCCTAATAACTAGACTGGACAAGCCTTTGCCCCTTAACAGCCCCCATTCAGGATCTAAGCCATCGGGTTGATTCCCTGGACCCTGATGCAACAAGTCAGGGTAGCTTTATTGGAGGTCTCACTGCCATCAGTAGTGAGAACTACAACCCAGCAGAGAGCAATATTACTTAAGCCTGCTCCCCCAAAAACATCCTTCCAGGGGAAGAAACTGAAATATAGCAATGTCTGAAACGAACCTAACTCTAGCACAGTGCATATCCCCCCCCCCCCCCCCCCAAAAAAGATCCTGGGGAACTCCAGAGACTCACCAGGTAGTTGAAGACTCCCCGATTTAATTGATACTCCAAATGCCCAAGTTCCACCTTGCTGAGGAAGTGGGCTACAACATTCAGCTCTCCCCTGATGTGAACAGCTCACAAGAAGACTGATCTTCTCAAACCTGGAGCAAGTCATCACTGCTAGATACCTCAGGACCTTTCGTTCCCTTATCTCTTCTTCCAGGTGATCCAGTGCTAGCTGAATAGCCTTCAACTCTCTGAAGTTTGAGGACTTTCTGGCAATGGCACTGCACTGAGCCGAATGCGAGATCCCCACCCATGGGAGCTTGCATCTGTAGTGATCTGGACTGGATCCACTTGGTGCCAAGGCCTACTCTGAGAAAGATTTCCCGGGGTTACAAAACAGAAGTGAGTAACAGACCAAATCTGGAATTGTTTAAAATCCAGAGATTCAGGTAGGTAGAAAACTTGGAGCTCTGTTGAGAGCAACAGGGCCAGATGACCGCTGGTATTGTGGACCCAGAAGGACCAGAATCTGTCTTAGAGACACAGTAATGAAATGAAAGAAGGTTATCTTCAAGTATTTCTCTAAAAGTTCTCTGGGCGGAGCAGAATGTCTAGATATGCTACAATACCCACTGATCGAGTCTCAGATGGGTCATTGCGTCCGTGAGTATCTTTGTGAAAATCCAAGGTGCAGATGAAAGACCAAAAAGGCACTGCTTGGAACTGACAGTGATAAGACTATCACGTATATCTTTACTGCAAACCTCTGATACTTCATGTGTGAGGGAAAAATGGGAATGTGAAGGTAGGCATCTTGGAGGTCTAATGAGCCCATCCAGACGCTTTAAAATATCCCCGTTAGTCTTATTTCCACGAGCCCTTCAGGACAGTCATGGAGTGAGCTGCTCCTCCCCCTAGAGAGGAAACTCTTGGACAGGAAAAAGCCCTCCCTTTCCCCCAGACATCAGTATAATACCCTGGTGGAGTAAGCACGCCCATGCAAGTATAGGTGACCGAAATAGCCAGCCAAATCCACCTGGAAAAAGTAGATTTTGAGGCCAGGCTACAAACAGGTTATCTGCTTTGTAAAAATCGTTGGTGTGCCCTAAGTAGAGGATCAGGGCTCTTTGCTCATCTAGGAGATTATAAGAGTCACCAGAAACCCGGGGATCAGGCAAAAAGGATGGAAGTAGGTTTTTCTGTGAGCGATGGAAGGCTGACACTATTTTTAGCAATTATAACGTGTCAGGCTTTAAAATTACGAGGCCCCAGGATCCTTCTCGCTTAGAGACCTAGAGACCCATATCACGGTCATACACAAGTCAGGGAAGGACCCGCACTCCTGTAAAAATTATCGACCCATTTCCCTTCTTAATGCGGACCTGAAAATGTTTGCTAAGGTCCTAGCCAACAGACTAGCTCCTATATTGCCTCAGGTGGTACATCTGGACCAGACGGGGTTCGTCATCGGCAGAGAGGCAAGGGAAAATGTGGTCCGGGCAATTAATTTGATGAATAGAGCCAAATTAGCTAATACCCCACTGAGGATACTGTCAACTGACGCAGAGAAGGCCTTTGACCGCACTAACTGGTCATTTATGAGGAAAACCCTTCAGCATGTGGGCCTTGGAGAATCCATGCTTAAGTTCATAGGTGCACTGTACACTATCCCGTCTGCCCGGGTCAGGGTCAATGGCCTCTTGTCAAACCCTTTGCCCAATCAGAAATGGCACTCGGCAGGGATGCCCACTCTTGCCTCTGCTGTTCGCCCTTTCTATGCAGGGTGAGAGACAGCGTAGACATAGGGGGACTAGAGTCTGCCGATGGGATACATAAGGTGGCCGCATATGCGGATAAGCTTTTTTCATTACAAATCCCTTGATCTCACTCCCAGTTCTGATGAAGGAGTTTGAGATCTTCGGCAGACTCGCTCTCTTTAAAATAAATTTCGACAAATCAGAGGCCCTCAATGTTTCCCTGTCACGGGAGGTGAGCAGGAACCTTCAACAATCCTTCCCATTTCGATGGGCTAAGACATCCATAGCCTACCTCGGCACACAGCTTTCTTGCTGTCTGCTGAATATATATGCATTGAAACTCCTGCCCTTGTTCCGGAAGATAAAAGCTGACCTGGAGTGTTGGGATCTCCCCACTTTCTCATGGATGGGCAGAGTCAACATTATTAAAATGTCAGTTTTGCCCAGACTTCTGTTCCTGTTCCAGGCACTACCGATCCACATCCCCATGCAATTCATTAAAGACCTGAATAAAGCTTTTTTGAGGTTTGTATGGCAAAAAAAGCCGGCCATGCTTAAGCTTCGGCTTATTTGCAGACCCAAGAGACAAGGAGGCATGGCCTTACCAGACAGACTATACTGGGCGGCAGTTCACTTGCAATGGGTGTGTGAGTGGCAGAGGTGTCGGGAGTCGAAGCGATGGGTCCAATTGGAGCACGCTGTGGTCCTGATGCCTCTGGATGTTGTGCCATGGAACAGAGACATACCAGGACTACCTTCCAAAGGTTCAAGAGCCAGGCGGAGATTTCCCCTTGGCCATCTCCGCTGACATCGCTAATAAACAACCCACTCCTGCCCATGTGGGCCAGACACAGCCCTAGGGGATGGGGAGACATACACTCATTAAGAAGTGGGGATTTAATTACTGAAAATGGGTGGACCCCCCTAGAGGAGCTGAGAACTAAGTGGCCCAACGGCAAACTGGATCCCTGGATTTTTCTTTCCTATCCCTGCTGGGGTTTAAGAGAGTGGTGTCGGAAACTCACTGAATTTGAAAAAAATCTGTGTAGACAGCCAAAACACCTCCCATCTAATCTCAAGCATTTACACCCTCTTGCTGGGGGAACAGGGAATGGTGCAACCACCTTGGGAGGCATGGGAAGCTGACCTCGGCAAGACCCCTTACAGAAAAGCAGAGAGAAAAAATAGCGACCCTAGCATTCAAATCCTCGATCTCCACAAGGGTACAGGAGACTAACTACAAATTGATGACCGGGTGGTATTACACTCCAGATAGACTCAGTAGGATGTTCACTGGTGCAACCCCATACTGTTGGAGATGTAACAAGGAAAGAGGGACGTTGTTTCACATATTTTGGGCATGCCCCATTATATCAAAGGTCACTGACACACAGGTGCAAGAGGTCACTGGGGGCATACAGGAAGTCCCTACTGGCACACCTGCTTAATGCTGCTAAACAAGCTGTCCCCCGTTACTGGAAAAAGGAGGGGTGCCTATGGTGAGGGATTGGATTAGCAAGGTCATGTCTATCAGAGAGATGGAGGATATGACACTTTCCCTCCACGACAGAGAGAGATGAGCAGTTTAGAAACACCTGGCTCCCTTGGCTACTCTTTCAGGAATCAGGAGTTTAGGGACCTATTTGGCCCCTGAGACCTCAAGATTGGGCGAGGCCTTGGCCCGACAGGGAGGACGGCCAGTAGATGGCCCACCCCAGAACTGGCTCCGAGCCATCCCCCTCCCCTGACAATCCCCCCCACTCCAAGCCCCAACCCTCAAACCTGACCTTCCCCTTAACAGTATGTAGGCACACCCCCTTTATTGCCCCCTCTTTCTCAAAGTCCAGCTAGGCATTTGTTTAAGCGCAGGGATATATGGATACAAAGACTTAATGATCAGGGATGAAGACTGAAAGAAACAGGGTAATGCTGAGCCTATCAATAATACTTGCGGTCTTGGTGGAAAATTTGAGGATCTGTGTCTGGATTTTCTCTGGACAAGTCCCTCTGTATGTGTTCAGAGTCTAGGTGTGCTCCCCAACTGTTGGCATCCATGGTGACAACTTTAGGATTTGACCAGAGGGAGTTCTTGATTCCCTCTGGAAGGGTGCTGGTCTGCTCCAGAGAATCTGGAGAGTGATTCCAGATCTGTAGTAGTAGTAGAGAATACTGTAGTGGCTTGGAATGCAGCTGTGTCCATGTGATGGCCAGGATGGTGGAGGTCATTAAAGTGGACCAAAACCCACGGCATCCGGACCAGGAATCACCAGGTCATCCAGATATGGAAAGACGGGATCTTCTGAGATAGACACGTCACTTTCGCCAAGATTTTTGTAAAAATTCTGGGTGCTGAAGAAATGCTGAAGGGCAGTGCACTGTACTGGAAGTGAAATGTTATTTTGTCCAGTAACACCGCAAATCTTAGGAAGCTGCGGTGAGCTGGCCAAACCAATGTGTATATAGGCTTCTTGGAGACCAATACAGATCATCAATCCTTAGCAAGGAGATTCTTGACCTTAAAAAAGTTATGTACAAGTTTAGAATCACCCGGTAGGCCTCAGATGGTTTGCGGACTAGATAGATGTGAGTATACAATCCCCTCCCCTGACAATGTAGTCGGACTGGTTCTATGATTCTTTTCTGTCAAAGTTCTGAGATAGCTTGTGGGAATGCCAACCTGTACAGTGGGGAAGCCTGGTAAGGAGAAATATCTTTGGGGGATTTCAGGAGGATTCTTCCTCTTGACTAGAAACTTAATACCTTCTCTAGCTCTGAACAGAAGACAAGGTTAACCCTCAAAAGGGATACCACACAGGTGGGACTTAGAAGACTAGTACCACTGCCAGGTTTTCAACCAGAGGGCTCTATGGGCACAATTAAGCAGGGCCATACTCTTAGCGTGAGCACTGTTTGATTCCAAAGTCACATCTGAGATTAAATCGACTGCCCTTAAAATAGGGCATTCAAAATGTCCTATTAGGACTCTGCTTACACAATTAGTGGCCAGTAACAGTCTAAACTGGAAAGTGTCTGCATCCCAGGCCCATCTAAATAAATGTCAGCTTTTGTTGAAGTGATCTCTATGGGAGCCTAAGTCCTCAATGGACAGATCTGATTTCCGGGACACCTGAGCCAAGGAGGCATCAACCTTGGGACACTTAGACCAAGCCTCTATATCAGAGTCCTTAAAGGGAAAACGTCTTGAGGGAGAAAAACCGAGATGCAGGATTTCCCCATTCCCTACCCAAATCCTTGAGGGACTGGTGTACGAGAAAACAGGGATCTTTCTTTCTCCACAACTCCAGGTACAGGGAATACTGAATAGAAAGGTTTATTCTCTGGTTAAATTTTCAGAGAGTATAAGACAGGCACGCTGTCTTGACAGAGGAATGAGCTACAATGAACGTTCGCCAGGTCATTAAGTAAAGTAATTCTGGGACAATCTTATAAAGCAAGAGCGCCCATGCAACTCACCTTTTTGTCACTCCCACGGTGCATGTGCAGGTTCTCGTCCATTTTGCACTTTACACTGTGAGCTCCCTTGTCCAATCAGCAGAACTCCCACATCCCAATCCTATCAGAATGGCTAAGCATTAAGCACAGATTAGACAAGGGCGTGCACCCTGCGGGAGTGTCGGAAAGACAAATTGTGGGGGCAATCTGGGGGGATTCACACAGTGGGTCATCCTATATTCGGATGTCCCAGGAAAACTGACCGATCTACTTGGACGAGCAACATCCACTATAGGACTCTTGTCAGGGTTGCTAAAGTAAAATCTTTTCTGGGGCATCATGAACTGGGATTACTTGCTGTGTGAAAGATCAGATCGCCTGACTGACTCGCCCCTTCTATATGCCTGTGCCACATCATACGTCTAGCTGTGGGTGCGTCCTTTCTGAACAGGTAGCACAGGCACACATACAGCGAAGAGCAGGTGCAGGGATGTGGCTGGCAGCACTCGCTCCATTTATTCAAGGAGATCTGAATGGAACGAGCGTTGCCGATTGGCTAAGCAATCCACACAACGAGGAAGAGGTGAGTTTTCAGGCAATCCATGTGGGTACACACAGCTGGCATTCCAAATCAGGATGCCAAGTCAGGGAGGAACACCACCCTAGTGTCATTTTTTGGGTGTTGTTCCTCTCTAAAGAGAAATATAACCAAAGATTTTCACCATCATGGGTTTTGTTCCTCCCGGGTATTGTTTGTGTATTTCCAGCTTTTCATAGTGGAAAAGAGAGACAATTGTTAAAATGAGCCACACCACCTCAGTGAAGGATGGATAGGAGATAGGGTGTAGCAGTTACAGCATAATAAACACTTTGAATAGGCGAGCAAATCATTTATTGATGTAGATCTGCATGTAACACCTCAAAGGGACAAATGACAAGGGACAGGGGGGGGGGCATAGGCTCAAAAGAGGAACAGCCCTCCAATTCAGGGACGGTTGGAAGGTATGGCATTCCCCAGGTCACTGTTAAATCTCACCTTCCCGCCTTTGCTACGGCGCACCCAAAACAGAGCATGCCGTTTGGCTGGACGGCCGGCTCAGCCAATCACCTTGCTCGATTTTGTCTCCCGTGGGTTCTGCTAAGCAGCCAAAGAGTGGGACCAAGTGCGCCGCCAGCCAAACACCCCGCTCAGTCTCTAGCTGTGGCATGCTCACACCGCCCATTCAGAAAGGCTTGAAGCAGGGGCATCCACAGCTAGAGGTGAGCAGGGACACACAACAGTAATGTGGATCTCCAACAAGCTGAGTACCAGCTGAGCACTGGAGATACACAAAGCGGGGCATCCCAATTCAGGATATCCCATAATAAGGGAGACCCTCAACAAGAGAGATTTGTAGACTGTAAGATTTTAGAAGATTTAGAAGATTTTGTAAGATGTAAAATTGTACCCCCCTCCCCTGCTGCAATACAGATGATAGAAGAACATCCCATAGGTATGACCCTAACCGACCACCTTTAGGCTAATAGCGGGCTGGTGGTCTGGCTGTGCTGAGAGGAAGGCGCGAGGCCGCCGCTATAGTGCTTCCCCGGCTCAGGGCGCGCCCGCCTCATTGATTTCTGGAGGGCGCATCCCGGGTCCCCGCCTCACCTGCACGTCCTCATTCCTCAGCTCGTCAATGAGCACCGCGATAGGATACAGCGAATCGTCACCGTCAGCTCCAGCCATCGTGATACCGCTCTCCACTGCTTTACCCACTTCGCCCACCAGAACAGGCCTACTTCCGCTACGGACACACACACACACACAGCGACAGAGATGCTAAGATCGGAAGTGACGTAAAGCGCACCTAGAATACATAGAAGGATGCCGAACAGACACGCCCATGTCAAGACTGCAGAGGCCGCGTTTGCGCATGCGTCGGACAGTGCGGGATTCTCATGCCTGATGTGTCCCTGTCACTCCCGTTCCACTATATAGTCCTCTAAAATATATATATGTACACACACTATATAGCATGTTTATGGTAGGTTCCTAAGGTCAGGTTAGGCCAGTTGTGCTGCTGCAAGTACACAAGTTTTACCCTGGAAATTGAACAGTGACTTCTAGTACAAATAATAGTAACTGCATACCTACCAACTTGTCAGTGTGGGAAAGAGGGACATGTGTTAAATAGGCCTCGCCCCCCACTAAGGGTTGGATAGGGTGTAACAGTAACAACAATATAAACACTTGGGCAGATGAATCATTTATTGCTGCAGATCTGCGTGTTACACTTCAAAGAGGGGCAAATGTGAACAAAGAGGGACATGGGCTCAAAAGAGGGACAGTCCCTCCAAATCAGGGACACTTTGGAGGTATGTAACAATTTGGAATGCCCATTGTGTGACTCCCTGTGATTTCCCCAACAATCACCTTGCCAGGGTTGATACCGCTCTGCAGCTGTGGTGCACTCCCGTATCCGGCCAATCAGATAGCTGGTTGTAGGTGTATGCCACAGGGAGGCCGGGGTAGCGTCCTTATGCCGGGCTTGGTTCCATACAGGCCCAAATGCTGTGCATGAATATGCATGCTGGGGTACAGGGCCGGCGTCAGCACCCGGAAAGACGGGGCAGTTGCCAGGGCCCCAGGGGGGGCCCACTGACAGAGCTGGCCTTTGGGGTGTGCCATGGCGCTTGACTGGTGGACTGGAAGGCCACCACCACAGCTGGTGCCCACATCTCCTCTCAGTGCGCTAGCAATGACCAAGGAGGCGGGGCATCCAGATTTGGGACGTCCCTCGGTGATGTTACACGACTCTTCACCACAAAGGAGCCCACTGAGACCATGCTGCCCAAGGGCCCACATAAACCTGGAGCCGGCTGGGGTAGCATCTTTATCCTGGGCTTGGTTCCATACAGCCCCAAATGCCGTGCATGAATATGCATGCTGGAAGCCGGAGTAGCATCCTTATGCCGGGCTTGGTTCCATACAGCCCCAAATGCCGTGCATGAATATGCATGCTGGAAGCCGGAGTAGCATCCTTATGCTGGGCTTGGTTTCATACAGGCCCAAATGCTGTGCATGAATATGCATGCTGGAGGCCAGGGTAGCATCCTTATGCTGGGCTTGGTTCCATACAGGCCCAAATGCTTTGCATGAATATGCATGCTGGAGGCCAGGGTAGCATCCTTATGCTGGGCTTGGTTCCAAATAGGCCCAGATGCCGTGCATGAATATGCATGCTGGAGGCCAGGGTAGCATCCTTATGCCGGGCTTGGTTCCAAACAGGTCCAAATGCCGTGCATGAATATGCATGCTGGAGGCCAGGGTAGCATCCTTATGCTGGGCTTGGTTCCAAACAGGTCCAAATGCGGTGCATGAATATGCATGCTGGAGGCCGGGGTAGCTTCCTTATGCCGGGCTTGGTTCCAAACAGGCCGTGCATGAATATGCATGCTGGAGGCCAGGGTAGTATCCTTATGCTGGGCTTGGTTCCATACAGCCCCAAATGCCGTGCATAAATATGCATGCTGGAGGCCGGGGTAGCGACCTTATGCCGGGCTTAGTTCCAAACAGGTCCAAATGCTGTGCATGAATATGCATGCTGGAGGCCGGGGTAGCGACCTTATGCCAGGCTTGGTTCCAAACAGGCCCAAATGCTGTGCATGAATATGCATGCTGGAGGCCGGGGTAGCGACCTTATGCCGGGCTTGGTTCCAAACAGGTCCAAATGCCATGCATGAATATGCATGCTGGAGGCCAGGGTAGCATCCTTATGCCGGGCTTGGTTCCAAACAGGCCCAAATGCCGTGCATTAATATGCATGCTGGAGGCCAGGGTAGCGACCTTATGCCGGGCTTAGTTCCAAACAGGTCCAAATGCTGTGCATGAATATGCATGCTGGAGGCCAGGGTAGCTTCCTTATGCCGGGCTTGGTTCCAAACAGCCCCAAATGCGGTGCATGAATATGCATGCTGGAGGCTGGGGTAGCATCCTTATGCCGGACTTGGTTCCAAATGCCGTGCATGAATATGCATGCTGGAGGCTGGGGTAGCATCCTTATGCCGGGCTTGGTTCCAAACAGCCCCAAATGCCGTGCATGAATATGCATGCTGGAGGCCAGGGTAGCTTCCTTATGCCGGGCTTGGTTCCAAACAGGCCGTGCATGAATATGCATGCTGGAGGCCAGGGTAGCATCCTTATGCCGGGCTTGGTTCCAAACAGGTCCAAATGCTATGCATGAATATGCATGCTGGAGGCCAGGATAGCATCGTTATGCCGGGCTTGGTTCCAAACAGGTCCAAATGCTATGCATGAATATGCATGCTGGAGGCCAGGATAGCATCGTTATGCCAGGCTTGGTTCCAAACAGGTCCAAATGCTATGCATGAATATGCATGCTGGAGGCCAGGATAGCATCGTTATGCCGGGCTTGGTTCCAAACAGGTCCAAATGCTATGCATGAATATGCATGCTGGAGGCCAGGGTAGCGACCTTATGCCGGGCTTGGTTCCAAATAGGTCCAAATGCTGTGCATGAATATGCATGCTGGAGGCCAGGATAGCATCGTTATGCTGGCCTTGGTTCCAAACAGGCCCAGATGCCATGCATGAATATGCATGCTGGAGGCCGGGGTAGCGTCCTTGTGCGGGGCTTGGTTCCAAACAGGCCGTGCATGAATATGCATGCTGGAGGCTGGGGTAGCATCCTTATGCCGGACTTGGTTCCAAATGCCGTGCATGAATATGCATGCCATGCAGCACTGAATGAAGCCCTCTCATGCAATGTGGGAACACCAGGAAGGTAAGGCTTAGGACACTGTCTTTCAACCTGCGGTACACGTACCCCAGGGGGTACTCGGCGGTGTTCTCTGGCAAATCTTCAGAGGGTGTCTGACTGGTCTGGTATATTATTTTACAAGTTAAACCTAGTCCCTCCTTGCTTGAAAAGTGCCAAAAGGCTAAAAGCCTACTTATTTTGGTACTATTTATAAGTAATCGCCCTCTTTGGGGTACTTGTTTGGAAAGTCTTGTCGCTAAGGGATACTTGGTGTAAAAAGGTTAAGAAACACTGGTTTATGGCACATGTGTCTAAACCAAGGCCTGTGGGCCAGATGCGGCTCTCCAAGGCTTTTTATGTGGCCCTATATATGGACCTATATATGGCTTTGCCAAGTGATGCTCTGATACTCCACTGTGGAGTGCAGTAACACCTCTAATCCTGTCCCCAGACATGGTGCCTATAAATAAAGCTGGTGCAAGTTTTTTAACATTCCGGTGAAGAAAAGAGTAGTGTCTGCAGCTGTTATGTGTCTGTGTGCAACCAACCCTCACCAAACAAGGAATAAACCCACGCAACTTGCTGCCACAGCTGCTGCAGGGGTTATTACTAGCTATTGCCAGGTGGGATGGGCAAAATGCTCCAGTGTCTGCATTCATCCTGGACAAAATAATTCTGTGTCTACATCTGTCCTAGGTGTAAATAATTAAGCCCCTGTTCTGGGCAAAATAGCTCAGCATTTGCATCTGTTCTAAGCAAAATAATTCTACATCACCCTGGGCAAAATAAATTGGCATCTGTCCAGGACAAAATATGTGGCTGTCCTAGGCAGAATAATACTACATCTGCATCTGTCCTGGGCAAAATAATTATGCTGCTATCCTAGGCAAAATAGTTTTGCATGTGCCCAGGGCAAAATAATACTATATCTGCATATGTCCTAGGCAAAATAATTGTGTATGCCCTGAACAAAACAATTTTACGTCTGAATCTGTCCTGCAAAATAATTCTGTGTCTATAACCATACACTTAAATGGTCATGTTTTGCATTTTGTGTTTGTTGTCAACCGGCTCTTTGAAGGCAACCCTAATGCTGATGTGGCCACCTATGCAAACGAATTTGACACTCCTGGTTTAGTGACAATCCGGGAGGTTTCATACATGCCCCGGGAGCAGCAACAAACCAGGGATAGTGAAAATCCCAGGTTTAGATCCACTTTAAAGTGGAATAACCCTCAGTAAGACTTAAAGCATCACCTCTTTTACAGTCATTACGGTATTTATCATCTATTGAATGGTAGAATATAGTTTCATTTATAGTAGTTACTGATAATCTACATTTATCCTTTTCATAGAGGTGTACTATTCTGAGGATTCTGATCAGTAAATACTACACTGAATTTGGCGTACATGTATCCTTTTTGTGAAATATCACTACTATTATCGATTTACTTGTACTGTAATGATTATGGTGTATGATGTTTTAATACACTTTCATTTGGCAATTATAATCCAGTCAGTGTGGTGTGATTTTTCTATAATTATAGTGTTTTAGGGGACTGTGGTGGAAACAGTCCCTGATAGGAGAGAACTCACCTTATTTGATCTCTCTTTAGGAGTGCTAGTACCACAATTAATTATATTATCCCCTGAATGAAAATGACCCAAGCGCTATTTGTCTGGAAGGGGGTGGGGTTCCCTACAATAGTCTATAGGTCACATCAGAGACCAGACCTGCCTTCACATTTGTTACGATTCCCAGAATGGAGGTTGGTGAAGGGGGAGAGGCAGGCCATTGTATTTTCTATTTTTAAAGAAGACCCCCAAGCACCTCCATTGCCTATGGCCACCCTCCAAGTCCCAGCCCCATATACTCAACAGATGACCCCCATGAGGCTCCCAATGGAGGCATGACATTGTTGCAAAACTGCTGTTGAGCCTTTGTCTGGCCCAGGAAAATAATATCACTGGGCACTCAGGGAGGTTTGGGAACCGTTAGGCATCACTCAGCCAGGAGGCCAATTCTTCTCTAAAAGCCATAGCTATGGCAACTACTAGCTGTCTCTAGAAACCACAGACCAGAAACAGAGCAGTTGGGGTCACGGGCTGAGAACAGGTAGGCAGAGCTGGAAAGAGATGAGTGGGGTTACAGGCTCGGAACGGGAGTGATGTCACAGGTGAGCAGATACAAAGGTTGGCAGCATACAAACATGAGATAAACAGGGACTGGAACCTTTACAATTCTGGCCATTGAGTCAGAAGCCTAGGAAACTCCTTGAGGTCCCTGAGTCAACTGGAAACTGGGAAAATCCCCACATGTAAAACAAAGTATTTTTAAAATCACAGGCATTTAGTGGATTTCCAGGGCCTTCCTTACCATGATTAGCAGAGGGACACAGATTGGGTTCAGGCTTAGGGCAGGTCTTAATACGGCCTGCTGGGCATGCAAATGCAGAAGTAATTTGGCATACTGGAAACAACAACCTGCCAGGCCCAGCAAAGGCAACAACGGAGGCAAGTACTGGGCACAATTTAGCTGAGGCACCAACTGTCCCTGCCGGAGTGGAGGCAACATGTAAAGACACAGGTGTCATAGACTTGGAAAAAGATACTGGTTGTGGTGGTATCACCAGGGGCAACGGCTCAGATGCATCTACTATATGTCAAATAGTATTAGTAGGAGCAAAATTGTGTTTGGTTTTCATTTTCCCCTTTTTTACAGCGGCGACAGGCTCAACTGGAGCTTCTGGGCTAAAAAAGCTGCAGTCAGATTAAGGTCAACAAACACTATCTCTAAAATACACAAATAATAAGGAGTTCAAGAAACTTTTCACTGAGGTGTTGGCTGGCTTAGTTCAAGAAACTTTTCACTGAGGTGTTGGCTGGCTTAGTTCAAGAAACTTTTCACTGAGGTGTTGGCTGGCTTAGGCCCTTATTTATCACGGGCTAGCGCCAGGTAGTGTCTGACGAGCGCCAGGTAGCGGCAGCTAACGGCGACTACCGACTCAAGTACGCCCGGCGGCGCTCACAATGACGCATTTATCAAGCAAAATGAGGCTAGCGCCGGCGAGAGTGACGGCTAGCGCGGCATTCATCATGAAGCCGCCTGGACCGAACAGCGCCGCTGCAAATTCCCTCACAGCGTCAGGTATGAGCTGTCGCTCCCAGGCGATGTCCAATGCATTTCAATGGAGCAATCTATAATTAATCATAATTAATTGGTATTAATTTTTTTTTTTTTTTTTAATGTCAAAAATTCAGAGACCACTTCTGCAATGTTAGGATTTATTTTTAAGTTAAAAAAAAATTTAAAAAAAATTTGTGCAGAATTGATCTAACAGGTCTGAGATTAATGTATTCATATTACAAAATGATTCTAACAACATGTATAATGTTACATTCAAAAAATATGGTTGTTTAGGGGTTAAAAACTAGTTAATACCCATCGCCGCCAGCACTCTGGGGTTTAAACAAGGAATGGACAGCGACAGCACATTCGGAGCGTGATTTGTTAATGAATATGAAGCTAGCCGTTCGCTCTGGCCATTCGTTGTCAGGCGCTCACATACAACGCTGAACCTGTGAAACAGCGACCCCCCAGCCCGTATTCAACATTACCGCACACCGACCGAGTCGCTGTCATCAAGCTAACGCCGGCCAAGCACAGCGAATACTGGCTGGCGCTGAAAAAATCACGCTACAGTCGCTCATCTGTCGCTACCTGGCGCTATTAATGAATCGGCCTCCCCGTCATGCTTCAGCTCAGAAAAACAGATCATCTTCGAAGGAAAATATGCTACCTTCTGGCTCCAGATTGTCATAGGCGACTGCTGGATGTAAGGCTCCTGCACTAATTTCAAGGCGGCCTGGATAAAGTGAGGATGGCTTAAACCAGAATCATGCACACCAGGAATCCGGGTATTCTGTGGTTGGTATTTATTGTTTTTTTCAGCAGAGTTGGGGCTTGACATGAAACATCTTACAAAAATTGTACCTTTTTTTTAATAAAAAGTTTTTCAAGGAAATCATATTTGTATGATTGTAAAAGCCCCATTCCTTCTGATTACACTGGCACCACATACAGTATGTAATAGGAGACATCCCAAACTGAACATGATATTTTCAAATAAAATACAACTACTATGCACACTAAAATAAAAAAAACGGTGTGGGGTTCCCTCTCTGAACCCTTAAAAATTTAAAAAAAAAATCAAATGAAATGGGGTACCCCCCTCTCCAGCAAAACCAGCCTGGGGCACCAGCTATGGGGGCTGGTAGACCAGGGAGTGGTGCCCAAGTGGCCACCCCGTGCCCTGAAAGCTAGCAACTCTCATAGCCCACACAAGCACCAGGCACTTCTGCAACCCCTGGCCTTGGGGGATGCTGGTAATGGGGTGGGGGTTTCAGGATGTCACCTTAATTGTGAGCAAGTGAGTTATTTTATCTACCCCCTAATAAGCAGAATGTAAGGGGTGCCAACAAACGAGTATCTTTTTCTAACACCCAGTAAGCACAATGCAAGGGGTGCCAACAAGTTAGCAGTTTCATCTAACCTCCAGTAAGCAGAATTGAAGGGGTGCCAACAAGTAAGTAGTTTTATCTAACCCCTAGTAAGTAGATTGCAAGGGGTGCCAACAAGTGAGTAGTTTATCTAACCCCCAGTAAGTGTTATGCAAGGGGTGCCAACAAGGGAATAGCTTTTTCTAACACCCAATAAGCAGAATGCAAGGGGTGCTAACAAGTAAGTAGTTTTATCTAACCCCCAGTAAGCAGAATGTAAGGGCAGATGTCCCTCTCCCTAGCTGTCCCTCACTGATGCCATACGCTCCCTAGCTAGGTGCCCTCAAAACGTCAGTTTGAGATGCAGCCTCCTCTCCCCTACTATGTGTCCTAAAAAGGACTATTGTTTTCTTCAGTCCACAGCCCTATCTGTCCCTCACTCAGCAGCAGCAACCTCTCCCTATCTAGTCACCTCTGAAATAGAGTTGACGGGACATGTTACCCTGCCTTTTATACAGTGGGGTCACGTGTCCCGGCTGGCCAATCTCAGCCATGCCTACCATGGGAATGGCTGTGGTTTCTAGATGTAAAAAAACGGTTGACTGCTAAGCAGCCAAATGGTGTCCTGATTGATGATGTGCCAGACCTGCAACTCGCCACCAGTCCAAACAATGTGGTATTAACCACATAAAATGCTGCATCACAATAATATGAAAAAATACAAAATGTATTGAGTCATGAAATAACGTATATATTCATTAAAAACAAGTTATAGCACAAAAGACAAAGGACCATGACAGACATGGCATACACATATGAAAAATGTCAGAAACCAGGTTCCACATGAGCCAAAATATATATGCAATCCCTATCTGTCTATGATCCGGATCAATGTACCCCCTAAATAACTTAAATATCATGATTAATGCCAAATAACAAAAAAATAAGTGCTCCAAGTGAATCAACAGAGTACAGTGAACCACCAATACATTAAATGAATACATTGAAAAAAGACAAATCAACAAACAATACCAATGGATCAAAGGCAGCACTATCCTCCTTCAACCTGAAATGGACCCTCAGAACCCACGCGTTCCATGAGATCACTTCAGTCAGTTGCCCGACAACCAGGTGAGGAATACAAATACAAGTTTATCTCGAATACAATCAAGTATGGTGGTGTAGTGGTTTGGGGAGCTACAGCTCATTGAGGTTCAGCATATTCTGTGGCAGAGCATGATCCCCTTCCTTCGGAAACTGGGCCGCAGGGCAGGCTTCCATCCTATTTCCTTTACATCTTATTTTTACCTAGTATCTACTGAATTGCTCCCTCCACGAGGAGCACCTTTTGCCAATTTTTTATGTTCCTGCTTCACTCTAATCCCCAAAAAAAGCAATCAGTTTTAGCTGTAAAGCACCACCTCCTGCGTTATTTGCCACTGTTGTGTGGAAATGATGTTATTGCCACATCTATGCAGTGACTGGCAGTAGGGTGTAGAACTAGAAAATATCCATTTCTAGTTCTACACCCTAAGAAGGGAGTATCAACAGGGGCTTTGGCCAAATGTATTTCACAAGTTCAGTGGACTTTGCTCTGCTTTAAGGGTATTAGGTGCTGGTAAAATGCTTAAAAGTCTGTATTTTTACTACACTGTGTTAAATTGGATTGATGATAACGTTGTTTTGGTTAGATTCCCTTCTGCTGACGTCAACAGTATATTAGTGTAACTGCCGATATGCCTATAAAAAAATTTTGTGCAGCAGTTTTACTTGCTGACATAGTTTTCTTCCTTCATAAATCAATGACAGGTGTAGCTCAAGAACTTGAAAGCTACAAAGAAGCTCAGGCATGCCAAGTTGTGATAACCAGATGGCTGGCCAGTATCATTTAGCAAGGTTTACGTATTATTAAAATTCTTCGCCTAGTCTCATCCAGTATGCTTTTATGCAAGTCATTTTTAAGAAAATAAAAGAGAACCTATGAGTTTATGTACTGACTAACATGTAGAGTACACCATGGAATTGATTTTGTTGAGGGGAGAGAGGTTAGACAAGAACATAAACACCATAACAAAAATGATAAATGATGATAATTTAAAATACATTTACAGTATTTTTCGCCCCCAAAAGACACATCTAGGATTTGGAGGAGGAAAATAAGAAAAAAATATTCTAAACCCAATGTTGTGCTAAAACACCCCATTACAGGCAGTGTGGCATCCCCCCTCCCATTCCCATAGGCAGCGTGGCATTCCCCCTCCCATTCCCATAGGCAATGTGGCATCCCCATTCCCCATAGGCAGTGTAGCATTCCCCCCTGCCATTCCCCAAATACAGTGTGGCTTTCCCCCTCCCATTTCCCATAGGTAGTGTGGCATCCCCCTCCCATTCCCCATAGGCAGAGTGGCATCCCCCGCCTGTGTTTACAGTCCCTTTAATATTGTGATAAATGTATACCTTTTGGGAATAAAATGGTTAGAAACAAGAGTAAACCTAGAAGAGTAAAGAGTAAACAACAAAAACAACGCATTTAAACATTTAAAGAAGGCACTGCGGAAGCATTACAAAACTATAAAGAAAACAAAAAAACATTGTAAACAAAAGGTAAAGGTGGCGGAAAGACTGATTGCCAAAGAGAGTAAAACAGTAAAAGATACAAACCTGAAAGAGTGTCCCACATTAAAAGCAAGTTGGGGTGACTATAGAGGGGAATGCTGAAAAAGCCAATTTACTAAACCTCTTTTTTTCTGTCAGGTGAAATGCAGAGAAATAACCCAAACTCTTGATTCAATGTCACCTGTCTAACCAAGGAAGAAGCACCGCCAGATTAAAATACAGGCAAAAAAGACCAAATTTAGGCACGCTTTAAAGTGGACCAACACCCAGGATTTTGACTATCCTGGGTATTGGTCCACTTCCATGGGGCACCCCGATCGTGGGTGCCCCGCTGTGTGAAACCCCCCAGAAAGCCCCGAAAACTCACCTGACGCCGCTCCCACGTGACTCGCTCGTCCAATTGCTGCCGCCGGACAAGCAAAGGCAGCGCCGGACAAGCTGAGCGCGGGCCGCCTGCCGCGCGTCCCTCTTACAGGGAGTGCGCCCGCGCCGGCCATTCACAAACAGCCGGCGCGGGTGCGTGCCCTGCTAGAGGGACGCGCGGGAGGCGGCGGCGGCCCGCGCATGCGCCGCTGGACCGATCGGGGTGCCCCGCAGTCAGGGAGCTGATCGGTCCGGGAATCTTATAGATTCCCGGGCCGATCAGGGGAGGGTGTTGGTCCACTTTAAGGTTATATTAAAAGTGTATTCCATCCCAGAGAAAAAAATGATTTTTTACTGGGATTTGGAAGAGCCTTCTATCTGGATTTTTTTTATTCTAGGCTAGACTTGAATTACCAAGTCAACCGGACACTCTGATTTATAAGCAAATTTTATTAATAGTGTCACTCAAATAAGGTGCAAATAATTAGGAGTGTAATTTACCGCCACAACCAAGGGGTGCGTAACCCACCCTAGGCCTCTGACGAAAAGAAGCTCAAGATCTGTTCCCGGAGAGCTGTTAATAAACGGTTAAACTCCTCCAGTCCTCTGGTCCTGTCACTCCTCATCTATTGTAATGCTATTGTACTTTAAATAAATGCTGGAGAGCGTGCGGTAACTTTAAACCTTTTATTAGACAATACTAATAGTATAAAACGTGGGTATAAAAGCGTTTTCTCGGTTGAATCCTAATTAGTAGAAGTCCTCCTTTTGAGATAAAAGAAACTTTTTGTCAGCCATGCTCCCTGCGCTTTGACTTGCTTGGTCTTTTTGCCTGGAGATTCCATCATATCAGCGGTGAAAAGAATCAATAAATGTAGAAATAGAAAAAAAATAGAAATAAAATTCAGATGTGCGACCCCTCAACCCAGGCAGCACAAAAAATTAGATCTTCCAGCACTACTTCACTAATTTTGAAGAATAAAATTCACAAATACCTGGGTCCGGATGGCATACATCTCTGTGTTTTAAGTGAATTATATAAGTAATAGACAATCCATTATTTTAGTATTATTCCATAATGACAGAGACTCACAGGATTTGCCTCAACTGGCATAGTAGTGGATTCTTTACTGTGGCAGAGGAGATAGTCATGCGATATACACTGAAGGAGTTAAAAATGACATGGATGCCTTCCTTCCATGTAAAAATAATAATAATCTTTTCATAAGCATGGTAAACTGGATGTGCTAAACTAACTAGGTTACAGTTTTTACTGCCTACTTGTTAATATACACACAGTGATCTGACAATAACTTCAAGTTAGCAGATGCTTACAGCATTTAAGGAACACTTATAAAACACAAATTGCCAGATAGCAGCATAGTTCGGTATTAAAATTGGAAAGGTTATATAAGAATAATGATGACATACAAAAATAGATGGACAAGTATAACATAAAGTGGAGGAAAACATATACAGTATTTTACTGTGATTCAATGTTGTTGTCTGGTTCTGGTGCCAGGATCCAACACCTAATTAGATTGGTCTCTTATAGCAGTGTTCTCAGTTTCTCCTCCTCAAGGATCTCCACATAGCTGGATCTATAGCTCTGCTGCTGCACTAATTATATGTGGAGTTCCACACATAATTAGTGCAGCATATTGTGTGGAGCTCCACTACATATGACCTGTTGGAGGAGCATGGAGCAGGGCAGAAATGTGGGTGCAGAGGAGAACAGGGCAGAGATGGGGGTGCAGCATGGGGCAGGGTGGAGATGATGTTGCAGTATGGAGAAGAGCAAAGATGGGGATGCAGCATGGAACAAGGCAGATTTGTGGGTGCAGTATGGAGCAGGGCAGGGATAGGGTTGCAGCATGGAGTAGAGCAGAGAGGGGCGTGCTGTATATAGTAGGGTGGAAATGGGGTACAGCATGGAGCAAGATAGAGACCTGGTAGCAGCATGAAGCAGGGCAGAGATGAGGATGCAGTATGGAGCAAGGTAGACATGAGGGTGCAGCATGGAGCAGGGCAGAGATGGGGGTGCAGCAAGGAGCAGGGCAGAGAGGGGGTGCAGCATGGAGCAGGGCAGAGATGGGGGTGCAGCATGGAGTAGAGCAGAGAGGGGGTGCAGCATGGAGCAGGGCAGAGAGGGGGTGCAGCATGGAGCAGGGCAGAGAGGGGGTGCAGCATGGAGCAGGGCAGAGATGGGGGTGCAGCATGGAGCAGGGCAGAGAGGGGGTGCAGCATGGAGCAGGGCAGAGAGGGGGTGCAGCATGGAGCAGGGCAGAGAGGGGGTGCAGCATGGAGCAGGGCAGAGAGGGGGTGTAGCATGGAGCAGGGCAGAGATGAGGGTGCAGCATGGAGCAGGGCAGAGAGGGGGTGTAGCATGGAGCAGGGCAGAGATGAGGGTGCAGCAAGGAGCAGGGCAGAGAGGGGGTGCAGCATGGAGCAGGGCAGAGATGGGAGAGCAGCATGGAGCAGGGCAGAGAGGGGGTGCAGCATGGAGCAGGGCAGAGATGGGGGTGCAGCAAGGAGCAGGGCAGAGAGGGGGTGCAGCATGGAGCAGGGCAGAGATGAGGGTGCAGCATGGAGCAGGGCAGAGAGGGGGTGTAGCATGGAGCAGGGCAGAGATGAGGGTGCAGCAAGGAGCAGGGCAGAGAGGGGGTGCAGCATGGAGCAGGGCAGAGATGGGAGAGCAGCATGGAGCAGGGCAGAGAGGGGGTGCAGCATGGAGCAGGGCAGAGAGGGGGTGCAGCATGGAGCAGGGCAGAGAGGGGGTGCAGCATGGAGCAGGGCAGAGATGGGGGTGCAGCATGGAGCAGGGCAGAGAGGGGGTGCAGCATGGAGCAGGGCAGAGATGGGGTGTAGCATGGAGCAGGGCAGAGATGAGGGTGCAGCATGGAGCAGGGCAGAGAGGGGGTGCAGCATGGAGCAGGGCAGAGAGGGGGTGCAGCATGGAGCAGGGCAGAGAGGGGGTGTAGCATGGAGCAGGGCAGAGATGAGGGTGCAGCATGGAGCAGGGCAGAGAGGGGGTGTAGCATGGAGCAGGGCAGAGATGAGGGTGCAGCAAGGAGCAGGGCAGAGAGGGGGTGCAGCATGGAGCAGGGCAGAGATGGGAGAGCAGCAAGGAGCAGGGCAGAGAGGGGGTGCAGCATGGAGCAGGGCAGAGATGGGGGTGCAGCATGGAGCAGGGCAGAGAGGGGGTGCAGCATGGAGCAGGGCAGAGATGGGGGTGCAGCAAGGAGCAGGGCAGAGAGGGGGTGCAGCATGGAGCAGGGCAGAGATGGGGTGTAGCATGGAGCAGGGCAGAGAGGGGAGAGCAGCATGGAGCAGGGCAGAGAGGGGAGAGCAGCATGGAGCAGGGCAGAGATGAGGGTGCAGCAAGGAGCAGGGCAGAGATGAGGGTGCAGCAAGGAGCAGGGCAGAGAGGGGGTGCAGCATGGAGCAGGGCAGAGATGAGGGTGCAGCAAGGAGCAGGGCAGAGAGGGGGTGCAGCATGGAGCAGGGCAGAGATGAGGGTGCAGCATGGAGCAGGGCAGAGAGGGGAGAGCAGCATGGAGCAGGGCAGAGATGAGGGTGCAGCATGGAGCAGGGCAGAGAGGGGAGAGCAGCATGGAGCAGGGCAGAGATGAGGGTGCAGCATGGAGCAGGGCAGAGAGGGGGTGCAGCATGGAGCAGGGCAGAGAGGGGAGAGCAGCATGGAGCAGGGCAGAGAGGGGGTGCAGCATGGAGCAGGGCAGAGATGAGGGTGCAGCATGGAGCAGGGGAGAGATGGGGGTGCAGCATGGAGCAGGGCAGAGAGGGGAGAGCAGCATGGAGCAGGGCAGAGAGGGGGTGCAGCATGGAGCAGGGCAGAGAGGGGGTGCAGCATGGAGCAGGGCAGAGATGAGGGTGCAGCATGGAGCAGGGCAGAGAGGGGGTGCAGCAAGGAGCAGGGCAGAGAGGGGGTGCAGCAAGGAGCAGGGCAGAGAGGGGAGAGCAGCATGGAGCAGGGCAGAGATGGGGTGCAGCATGGAGCAGGGCAGAGAGGGGGTGCAGCATGGAGCAGGGCAGAGATGGGGGTGCAGCATGGAGCAGGGCAGAGATGGGAGAGCAGCATGGAGCAGGGCAGAGAGGGGAGAGCAGCATGGAGCAGGGCAGAGAGGGGGTGTAGCATGGAGCAGGGCAGAGAGGGGGTGCAGCATGGAGCAGGGCAGAGATGGGGTGTAGCATGGAGCAGGGCAGAGATGGGGTGTAGCATGGAGCAGGGCAGAGAGGGGGTGCAGCATGGAGCAGGGCAGAGATGGGGTGCAGCATGGAGCAGGGCAGAGAGGGGGTGCAGCATGGAGCAGGGCAGAGATGGGGTGCAGCATGGAGCAGGGCAGAGATGGGGGTGCAGCATGGAGCAGGGCAGAGAGGGGAGAGCAGCATGGAGCAGGGCAGAGAGGGGAGAGCAGCATGGAGCAGGGCAGAGATGGGGGTGCAGCATGGAGCAGGGCAGAGAGGGGGTGCAGCATGGAGCAGGGCAGAGATGGGGGTGCAGCATGGAGCAGGGCAGAGAGGGGAGAGCAGCATGGAGCAGGGCAGAAAGGGGAGAGTAGCATGGAGCAGGGCAGAGAGGGGGTGCAGCATGGAGCAGGGCAGAGAGGGGGTGCAGCATGGAGCAGGGCAGAGAGGGGGTGCAGCATGGAGCAGGGCAGAGATGGGAGTGCAGCATGGAGCAGGGCAGAAAGGGGAGAGTAGCATGGAGCAGGGCAGAGATGAGGGTGCAGCATGGAGCAGGGCAGAGAGGGGGTGCAGCATGGAGCAGGGCAGAGAGGGGAGAGCAGCATGGAGCAGGGCAGAGATGGGGTGCAGCATGGAGCAGGGCAGAGAGGGGGTGCAGCATGGAGCAGGGCAGAGAGGGGGTGCAGCATGGAGCAGGGCAGAGAGGGGGTGCAGCATGGAGCAGGGCAGAGAGGGGGTGCAGCATGGAGCAGGGCAGAGATGAGGGTGCAGCATGGAGCAGGGCAGAGAGGGGAGAGCAGCATGGAGCAGGGCAGAGAGGGGAGAGCAGCATGGAGCAGGGCAGAGAGGGGGTGTAGCATGGAGCAGGGCAGAGAGGGGAGAGCAGCATGGAGCAGGGCAGAGATGAGGGTGCAGCATGAAGCAGGGCAGAGAGGGGGTGCAGCATGGAGCAGGGCAGAGAGGGGAGAGCAGCATGGAGCAGGGCAGAGATGTGGGTGCAGCATGGAGCAGGGCAGAGATGGGGTGCAGCATGGAGCAGGGCAGAGATGGGGGTGCAGCATGGAGCAGGGCAGAGAGGGGAGAGCAGCATGGAGCAGGGCAGAGAGGGGGTGTAGCATGGAGCAGGGCAGAGAGGGGGTGCAGCATGGAGCAGGGCAGAGAGGGGAGAGCAGCATGGAGCAGGGCAGAGAGGGGGTGCAGCATGGAGCAGGGCAGAGATGGGGGTGCAGCATGGAGCAGGGCAGAGAGGGGGTGCAGCATGGAGCAGGGCAGAGAGGGGGTGCAGCATGGAGCAGGGCAGAGAGGGGAGAGCAGCATGGAGCAGGGCAGAGAGGGGGTGCAGCATGGAGCAGGGCAGAGATGGGGGTGCAGCATGGAGCAGGGCAGAGAGGGGGTGCAGCATGGAGCAGGGCAGAGAGGGGGTGCAGCATGGAGCAGGGCAGAGAGGGGAGAGCAGCATGGAGCAGGGCAGAGAGGGGGTGTAGCATGGAGCAGGGCAGAGAGGGGGTGCAGCATGGAGCAGGGCAGAGATGGGGGTGCAGCATGGAGCAGGGCAGAGAGGGGAGAGCAGCATGGAGCAGGGCAGAGATGGGAGAGCAGCATGGAGCAGGGCAGAGAGGGGGTGCAGCATGGAGCAGGGCAGAGAGGGGGTGCAGCATGGAGCAGGGCAGAGAGGGGGTGCAGCATGGAGCAGGGCAGAGATGGGAGAGCAGCATGGAGCAGGGCAGAGAGGGGAGAGCAGCATGGAACAGGGCAGAGAGGGGGTGCAGCATGGAGCAGGGCAGAGAGGGGAGAGCAGCATGGAACAGGGCAGAGAGGGGGTGCAGCATGGAGCAGGGCAGAGAGGGGGTGTAGCATGGAGCAGGGCAGAGAGGGGGTGCAGCATGGAGCAGGGCAGAGAGGGGAGAGCAGCATGGAGCAGGGCAGAGAGGGGGTGCAGCATGGAGCAGGGCAGAGAGGGGAGAGCAGCATGGAGCAGGGCAGAGATGGGGGTGCAGCATGGAGCAGGGCAGAGATGGGGGGGCAGCATGGAGCAGGGCAGAGATGGGAGAGCAGCATGGAGCAGGGCAGAGATGAGGGTGCAGCATGGAGCAGGGCAGAGAGGGGGTGCAGCATGGAGCAGGGCAGAGAGGGGAGAGCAGCATGGAGCAGGGCAGAGATGGGGGTGCAGCATGGAGCAGGGCAGAGATGGGGGGGCAGCATGGAGCAGGGCAGAGATGGGAGAGCAGCATGGAGCAGGGCAGAGATGGGAGAGCAGCATGGAGCAGGGCAGAGAGGGGGTGCAGCATGGAGCAGGGCAGAGAGGGGGTGCAGCATGGAGCAGGGCAGAGAGGGGGTGCAGCATGGAGCAGGGCAGAGATGAGGGTGCAGCATGGAGCAGGGCAGAGAGGGGGTGTAGCATGGAGCAGGGCAGAGAGGGGAGAGTAGCATGGAGCAGGGCAGAGAGGGGGTGCAGCATGGAGCAGGGCAGAGATGAGGGTGCAGCATGGAGCAGGGCAGAGATGGGAGTGCAGCATGGAGCAGGGCAGAGATGGGGGTGCAGCATTGAGCAGGGCAGAGATGGGGGGCAGCATGGAGCAGGGCAGAGAGGGGAGAGCAGCATGGAGCAGGGCAGAGATGGGGGTGCAGCATGGAGCAGGGCAGAGAGGGGAGAGCAGCATGGAGCAGGGCAGAGATGGGAGAGCAGCATGGAGCAGGGCAGAGATGGGGTGCAGCATGGAGCAGGGCAGAGAGGGGAGAGCAGCATGGAGCACGGCAGAGAGGGGAGAGCAGCATGGAGCAGGGCAGAGATGGGAGAGCAGCATGGAGCAGGGCAGAGATGGGAGAGCAGCATGGAGCAGGGCAGAGATGGGAGAGCAGCATGGAGCAGGGCAGAGATGGGGTGCAGCATGGAGCAGGGCAGAGAGGGGGTGCAGCATGGAGCAGGGCAGAGATGGGGGTGCAGCATGGAGCAGGGCAGAGAGGGGGTGCAGCATGGAGCAGGGCAGAGAGGGGAGAGCAGCATGGAGCACGGCAGAGAGGGGAGAGCAGCATGGAGCAGGGCAGAGATGGGAGAGCAGCATGGAGCAGGGCAGAGATGGGAGAGCAGCATGGAGCAGGGCAGAGATGGGGTGCAGCATGGAGCAGGGCAGAGAGGGGGTGTAGCATGGAGCAGGGCAGAGAGGGGAGAGCAGCATGGAGCAGGGCAGAGAGGGGAGAGCAGCATGGAGCAGGGCAGAGATGAGGGTGCAGCATGGAGCAGGTTAGAGATGGGGGGGCAGCATGGAGCAGGGCAGAGATGGGGGTGCAGCATGGAGCAGGGCAGAGATGGGGGTGCAGCATGGAACAGGGCAGAGAGGGGGTGCAGCATGGAGCAGGGCAGAGAGGGGGTGCAGCATGGAGCAGGGCAGAGAGGGGGTGCAGCATGGAGCAGGGCAGAGAGGGGAGAGCAGCATGGAGCAGGGCAGAGAGGGGGTGCAGCATGGAGCAGGGCAGAGATGGGGGTGCAGCATGGAGCAGGGCAGAGAGGGGGTGCAGCATGGAGCAGGGCAGAGATGGGGTGTAGCATGGAGCAGGGCAGAGAGGGGGTGCAGCATGGAGCAGGGCAGAGAGGGGAGAGCAGCATGGAGCAGGGCAGAGAGGGGGTGCAGCATGGAGCAGGGCAGAGAGGGGGTGCAGCATGGAGCAGGGCAGAGAGGGGAGAGCAGCATGGAGCAGGGCAGAGATGGGGGTGCAGCATGGAGCAGGGCAGAGATGGGGGTGCAGCATGGAGCAGGGCAGAGATGGGGGAGCAGCATGGAGCAGGGCAGAGAGGGGGTGCAGCATGGAGCAGGGCAGAGAGGGGGTGCAGCATGGAGCAGGGCAGAGATGGGGGTGCAGCATGGAGCAGGGCAGAGAGGGGGTGCAGCATGGAGCAGGGCAGAGATGGGGGAGCAGCATGGAGCAGGGCAGAGATGGGGGTGCAGCATGGAGCAGGGCAGAGAGGGGGTGCAGCATGGAGCAGGGCAGAGAGGGGGTGCAGCATGGAGCAGGGCAGAGAGGGGGTGCAGCATGGAGTGGGCTGGAATTGGGGTTGCATTATGAAGAACGGTAGAGATATGGTTGCAGCAGGAATAGTGCCACTATTGCACTATTATTATAAAAAGTATACATTAGTAAAGAAATGTGGCCAAAGAAAGCAAAACAAACCCTAAACATTTTTTTAAATATATAAATTCAAAGAAAACTAAATCAGAACAGGTAGGTGCCCTAATTATTGATAATAGGGAAATGGTCACTGGGGATGAAGAGAAGGTGTACACAAGAGAAGAGCAAGGAGCCAACACAGGAGATGCCGCTGATAGCAATAGCCCAAGTATAATACTCAACAAGAAAGATTAAATATTTTAAATGTGAATAAGACTGGAGGACCAGATGGACTTCACCCAAGAGTTCTTAAAGAACTCAATTCAGTTATCCCATCACCCCTGTTCTTGATCTTTAAAGACTCACTAACAACTGGTATAGTGACAAGAGATTGGCGCAAGGCAAATGTGGTGCCCATTTTCAAAGAGGGCTCTAGGTCTTCTCCGGGCAATTACAGACCTGTAAGTTCAACATCTATTGTGGGAAAATTGCTTGAGGGGCTATTAAGGTATTATATACACGAAAATGTAACTTTGCATAATATTATAAGTGACAACCAGCACGATTTTACTAAGGGCAGAAGCTGCCAGACTAACCTGATTGGCTTCTATGAGGAGGTGAGTAGAAGCCTGGACAGAGGGGCGGCTGGAGATAAAGTTCTTCTGGATTTTGCAAAAGCATTTGACAATGTCCCCCATAGACGCTTATTGAGGAAATTGAGGTCTTCGGGATTAGAAAATACAGTTTGTAATTGGAACTGGCTGGCTGAAGGATCGAGTGTAGAGAGTTGTGGTTAATGATACCTACCAGTTGTAAGCAGGGTTCAGTGCTGGGCTCACAATTATTCACTTAACCTCAGGAGCTAATTTCCCAAAAAACAGTTATAAAAAAAGTATATCTGAAAATATATTTACTATTTATATTCAACTTCAATTGACACTTTTAAAGAGGAGCAACCATCAGAAAATTCACTATCCTGTTGATGGTTCATCTCCAGTGTGGCATCCTGATTTGGAATGCCCCACTGTGTAAAACCCCCCTGGAATACCAGTAATTATTACTTCACCTGGCAATCCCACAGCATATGTGCGGGCTCTTCCCTAGAAATAGAAATATCTACACACCACAATTGAGCCCCACTCAGAAGTACATCTGCCCTGCCCCACTCGTGATGGGGCCTATCACGGCACCTTAGTTGGTGCCCAGAATATTGTGGGTGCCATTGTACATTTACAGGGCAAGAAATCCTCACCTGGCTCACTGTGTGAAAGTAGGCAGTATTTAATTTTTTTTTTAACTGATGCCCAAAGTATTGCGTTGTTCACATTCCACTTTAGGATTCAGCTCACTGTTTAACTAAGCCCCTTTTCAAGCTTATTTGGCTAAGTAACTCCTTTATTTTTCATGCCTGTACAGCAGAATGATAAGCTGGAAAGAGATGCTGCCTGAACTTTTGCGCCCAGTGGTGATCATACTAATCTTTCTGTGTCCTATTTTCTACATACTGTATTTCTGCTGAAAGCAGAAATGACTAGCCAGGTTAAAGCCGACCAAGACCCACATAAAAGTGATATTTTAGTTAACAAAAGGGACCGGAGAGCTAATTGAGGAATTCAACCTTAGAGGCCGATTTATTAATAGCGCCAGGTAGCGACAGATGAGCGACAGTAGCGTGATTTTCACAGCGCCGGCTAGTATTCGCTGTGCTTGGACGTTGTTCGGTTGTTGACAGCGACTCAGTCGGTGTGTGATAATGTTGAATACGGGGTTAGGAGTCGCTGTTTGACAGGTTCCGCGCTGTATGGGAGCGCATGACAACGAATGGCCATAGCGAACGGCTCCCAGCATATTCATTAACAAATCACGCTCCAAAAATTCTCGCGCTGTAAAATGCATGTTTAAACCCCAGAGCGCTGGCGGCGATGTGTTAAAGGCTCGATTCAGAGAGACACAAAAAAACTTTCGCTTTGGTGCCGACGTCGTAAGATTTTCAAAATTTCCCGCTCTCGCATGAACGTTCGAGCGATTCTATGCATGCTTCGTAAACCTTCCGTAGCGCGTCCGTGTGCTCGTATGCCAGAGTACGCAGACGAGGCTGTCATTTTCCATCGAAAATGTTCAGATTCATTTTTCACAACTACCAACGTAGCCTTTCGTTTTTGCCCTTTTCCCATCGTATCCTCACACGAATCCTATCATTTTCCCGCTACATCCTGCTTCATTTTTACCTAAAATATCTGGCCAGACGAAATTCTTACGATATTGCGCCTGCGCACTACAAACTTCTCTCATTATAGTGCTCGCCTACATAATTTCACTTCCATCACTAAACTCACCCTAACCACTTCGCGCTATCCTGCCTTTTCCCTTGAGGTCCCTTAAAACTCACCCTAACCACTTCGCGCTATCCTGCCTTTTCCCTTGAGGTCCCTTAAAGCTCACCCTAACCACTTCGCGCTATCCTGCCTTTTCCCTTGAGGTCCCTTAAAGCTCACCCTAACCACTTCGCGCTATCCTGCCTTTTCCCTTGAGGTCCCTTAAAACTCACCCTAACCACTTCGCGCTATCCTGCCTTTTCCCTTGAGGTCCCTTAAAGCTCACCCTAACCACTTCGCGCTATCCTGCCTTTTCCCTTGAGGTCCCTTAAAGCTCACCCTAACCACTTCGCGCTATCCTGCCTTTTCCCTTGAGGTCCCTTAAAGCTCACCCTAACCACTTCGCGCTATCCTGCCTTTTCCCTTGAGGTCCCTAAAACTTACCCAAATCACTTAGCGCCTTGTTTCTTCTTCCATTTGAGGTCCCTAAAACTTACCCAAATCACTTAGCGCCTTGTTTCTTCTTCCATTTTCACACCCTAAAACTTACCCAAATCACTTAGCGCCTTGTTTCTTCTTCCATTTTCACACCCTAAAACTTACCCAAATCACTTAGCGCCTTGTTTCTTCTTCCATTTTCACACCCTAAAACTTACCCAAATCACTTAGCGCCTTGTTTCTTCTTCCATTTTAGGTCCCTAAAACTTACCCAAATCACTTAGCGCCTTGTTTCTTCTTCCATTTGAGGTCCCTAAAACTTACCCAAATCACTTAGCGCCTTGTTTCTTCTTCCATTTGAGGTCCCTAAAACTTACCCAAATCACTTAGCGCCTTGTTTCTTCTTCCATTTTCACACCCTAAAACTTACCCAAATCACTTAGCGCCTTGTTTCTTCTTCCATTTTCACACCCTAAAACTTACCCAAATCACTTAGCGCCTTGTTTCTTCTTCCATTTTAGGTCCCTAAAACTTACCCAAATCACTTAGCGCCTTGTTTCTTCTTCCATTTTAGGTCCCTAAAACTTACCCAAATCACATAGCGCCTTGTTTCTTCTTCCATTTTAGGTCCCTAAAACTTACCCAAATCACTTAGCGCCTTGTTTCTTCTTCCATTTTCACACCCTAAAACTTACCCAAATCACTTAGCGCCTTGTTTCTTCTTCCATTTTAGGTCCCTAAAACTTACCCAAATCACTTAGCGCCTTGTTTCTTCTTCCATTTGAGGTCCCTAAAACTTACCCAAATCACTTAGCGCCTTGTTTCTACTTCCATTTTCACACCCTAAAACTTACCCAAATCACTTAGCGCCTTGTTTCTTCTTCCATTTTCACACCCTAAAACTTACCCAAATCACTTAGCGCCTTGTTTCTTCTTCCATTTTCACACCCTAAAACTTACCCAAATCACTTAGCGCCTTGTTTCTTCTTCCATTTTAGGTCCCTAAAACTTACCCAAATCACTTAGCGCCTTGTTTCTTCTTCCATTTTCACACCCTAAAACTTACCCAAATCACTTAGCGCCTTGTTTCTTCTTCCATTTTCACACCCTAAAACTTACCCAAATCACTTCACGGACATCACAATCTGGATTTTCAAATATGTAATTGGCCCCTTGTTTTTGTTAAATGTATGTGTGCAAATAAATGGGACAACATGTTTTTTTTTTTTTTTTGTATTTATTGGTCAATTGCCATTTGTTGTAAAAATGTTTGGCCCAACTTTGGCCCTAAAAAATTAAAAACTATATAAAAATGTTTTTTTGCTTATTAAAAATATATACACTAATTTTTTATAAAAAACTTTAAAAACTATATACAATAAAAACTTTTTTTAAAAAAATGAAACTATATACAAAAAACTTTGGTGTTTAACCAATAAAACTATCTACAAATAAAACTATTTACAAATCTACAGGGCCAGGAACCAGGACACTAGTCTTCCTCTTCTGTTGTCCCCAACGTGTCCCGCATCGCCTGCAGATCGGCCACCAACTCAAGGACCCTCCGATTCATATCAGCAAGTCGCTGTCTTGTGGTCCCTGCCAAAAAAACAGAAAAACAAATTATTCGGAGAACAATACATGTTTCTCACCTGTGGATTTAATGTATTTTAAGAAACAAATTAACTATAATGCACAGATGTCATTAATGACAGGAATTAAGGTTAGGAAGTGGCCACAGGTCATTAAGCTAATTCAGTGGCCACAGGACAGTTGGGCAACTAATTAAGCTAATTCAGTGGCCACAGGACAGTTGGGCAACTAATTAAGCTAATTCAGTGGCCACAGGACAGTTGGGCAACTAATTAAGCTAATTCAGTGGCCACAGGACAGTTGGGCAACTAATTAAGCTAATTCAGTGGCCACAGGACAGTTGGGCAACTAATTAAGCTAATTCAGTGGCCACAGGACAGTTGGGCAACTAATTAAGCTAATTCAGTGGCCACAGGACAGTTGGGCAACTAATTAAGCTAATTCAGTGGCCACAGGTCCCTCTTATATTGGCATTGACTAGGGCATTATGTGTTTTGGTGTTCATGGGAATTTAGACAGAAATCTTTATAATGCCATGACTACTTACTTGGTTGGTGGCCGAGAGATGGCTCGTTGGGGACAACACCCTGAGGTCCTGGTTCCTGGCTCTGCTGTGAAGAAGTGCCTGTTGAAACATGGGCCAAATGGTTAGTTTGGATGTCTGATTCCGCAGTCCTCAAATGTTTTTAGCTAAGTCTGGGTCACATCACTCACCTTCTCCAGGGTCTTGTGGGCTCCTATCTGCTGCCTCCTCACCCACTACTTCACCCGCAACAGAAACATCTACAAAGACAGAATAAAGGATTCAGTTTGGTGATATCAGGAGCTAGCAATTAGATGTTTGGGTGTAGACATGAAGAGTGACATACCAGAGGATCCCGCATGCGTGGCAGGGTACGACTGCCTGCCCACGCTGTGCCGCCCCTCCTCCTGTGGTAAGGTCCAGGGGCTGGTCTGAGGAGGCCACAGAGGAGGGGTCGGCCCGTCGCCCTGGAGATCCACCACCTTCACTCCCAGCTGCAGAATCATGCAGCACTGGTCGGCCTGGGCGCCTCCGGGTGCGGCGAATTCTGTAATCCATTTCCAACACTACCAAAGAGAAGGCATTATAAATAAAAGGCATAAATTCTGTCCTAGTTACATCTTGCATGCAAGCGCTATGTACTTACTTGGGAAATGGATTGCAAAAAACCTCCGCACCCGGGGCATGTGCAGTCGCTTCAGGTCCGACCAATGCTGCATGATCTGTGTGTGGGTGAAGGTGGTGTCGGTCTGGTGTTGTATCTCCGAGATGATCTCCAGGGCGACGTTTCGTTTGGCAAACGAGTTGGGCAGGTAGTCGTACCTGCGCTCCAGCATGGTCTGCAAAACAAAAAACAAACATAGCAAGAACTCAGAAATGCATATGTAGAAGAGGCAACAATACATTATTTTGTTCAATCACATGAACACATACACACACACACTTTTAGCCTAAGTTAACTTTCAAATATGGCAGCACTGTCGTTTGGCACGTGTGTGGTGTGCGCTTGGTTGTGCATGTAGTCCAACCAAAGCTTTAACAAAAAGATAACTTTTTGCGCATCCTTAACATGTAGAGCAACAATTAACAATCCAAGCAAAGTCGTTAAAAGACACTTACAAGCATGATTATCTCTTCTTGTTGGCGGGTGAAGATAGTGGGCGCCATCTTTCTTCTTCTTCTAGGCAGCAGATAAGCACGGCCCCAGCGGTTTCCGGGTTTCGCACGGCCGTGCGAACGGCCGGACGTGCGCGTAAGCGAACGCGTAGGCGTCACACGCCGGAGACCTTATTTAAAGGTCCCTGCACACACAGCTCATTCTCTTTGAGAGTCCACACAAAATGGCACCAAAAAGAAAACTTCCAGCTAAGAAGCAGAGCAAGCAGGCTGAGCAGGGCGTGGGTCCGCAAACACGGTCGCAAGAGCCTAAAGCCCGACTAAGGGCTACCACCAAGGCTGCGGCAAAAAAGGAGGTTGCAGCACCACCACAACCAAGGGGCAAGGTAACCAAGGCTGCTAAAACTCCTGGCCCACAGATGGGTAAGAGGGGACGAAGCCCCACCCCACCCTGCCCCACATCACCCCCCCCACGTGGCACCAAGGCCATAGGCAAAGGCCAAAAACACCGGGCCAGAAGCCGCAGCAGGGGCCGAACCACCTCCCGGTCCACAAGCCGCAGCAGGGGCCCAAGGCGCCGCAGGGGCCGAACCACCTCCCGGTCCAGAAGCCGCAGCAGGGGCCCAAGGCGCAGCAGGGGCCGAACCACCTCCCGGTCCAGAAGCCGCAGCAGGGGCCCAAGGCGCCGCAGGGGCCGAACCACCTCCCGGTCCAGAAGCCGCAGCAGGGGCCCAAGGCGCCGCAGGGGCCGAACCACCTCCCGGTCCAGAAGCCGCAGCAGGGGCCCAAGGCGCAGCAGGGGCCGAACCACCTCCCGGTCCAGAAGCCGCAGCAGGGGCCCAAGGCGCCGCAGGGGCCAAACCAGGACACGCTCCAGAAGCCCGAAAAGCCGCCAAAGGCCAACGGCCCCCTCCCCCCCCGCACGTGGCTCCAAAACTAAGGCCAAGCAACCCACCTCCAAGGCCCCACAGACCCAGCCGACCACCTCCAAGGGCCCACAGACCCAGCCAACCACCTCCAAGGCCCCACAGAGCCACAGCAGCAGCTCAAGGTCGCCAACACCCTCTCTTGCTCGCCCACATTATCCTCCGGCACAGGTTGGCATGCATTCACCCTATGCCACATCTACACCTGCAACTTCAGGGTCCACCCAGCCAAGAACACCCAGTCCCTTCCCAAGTCCAGTAAGATCAACAGCCAGCCTCCAGTCCTTGAGGTCTCCTCCATCCCCCCAGGCCAGAATGTCACCCCATTTGCAACCAAGCAGTGAGGAGCCACAACCACCCCGAAGAGGGCGCAACTTGCGCAGAGGACACTTGGGTGGCCGTTTTGCTGAGTCCCAAACTCTGGCATTGGCTACTGGTCTCACCTTACATTTTGATGAGCTATATGGTAGAAGATCAAAACACACCAGTAAACAGCGCAAAATCGAGATTTTTGAAGAACTCACCAGGCAAGTCAATGCAGCGGGTGAGGAACGTAAAGATATGGACCAGATTCAACGGAAGATTTCGGACCTGAAATATGCAGTGCGGAAGAAAGAGAATCTACGGCGGATGCACAGGTACATAGCTAATGTTTGGGTTTTTATTATTCTTGTCTGTCCATCAGTGCGCTTAATTATGCTTACTATGTTTTTCAGCGAAACAACTGGCGGAGGTTTCCCAACCAAAATGCGCTTTACACCGGCTGAGGAGATGGTGCTGTCCTTATTACATCCCGTGGCCTTAGAGGGACACTCAGGCCAGCAGGACACCGACAACCCACCAATTCCTGCAGGTTAGTAATGTCTGAATGACCACACAAATGTATAGAAACATACACATACGCAGCACGGGCTAGCTAAGCACATGGCTGTAGGGGGTGGGAGCAAGGGCTAGCTAAGCACATGGCTGGAGGGGGTGGGAGCAAGGGCTAGCTAAGCACATGGCTCTAGGGGGTGGGAGCAAGGGCTAGCTAAGCACATGGCTCTAGGGGGTGGGAGCAAGGGCTAGCTAAGCACATGGCTGTAGGGGGTGGGAGCAAGGGCTAGCTAAGCACATGGCTGGAGGGGGTGGGAGCAAGGGCTAGCTAAGCACATGGCTCTAGGGGGTGGGAGCAAGGGCTAGCTAAGCACATGGCTCTAGGGGGTGGGAGCAAGGGCTAGCTAAGCACATGGCTGTAGGGGGTGGGAGCAAGGGCTAGCTAAGCACATGGCTCTAGGGGGTGGGAGCAAGGGCTAGCTAAGCACATGGCTCTAGGGGGTGGGTTTGTTAGGAGTGCTCACTTTGACTAGGGAGTGTCATGGGTGTGGCCTGGTAATGTGCAAATTGACATCCACATACATGATGTTTAATGAAATGTGTGACAAATATGTCACTTAGAAGTGTCGAAAAGGAATGGGTGCTATGTATTAATTGAGAAGCACACGCCACAATAACATCTTTGCCTGTTGGTCAATTTGTTTGGAGCTGGTTTAGTTGCACAACTGATTAAGATGGTTTTCTAGGAAGGTTTTATGCCATACAAATGTTCCCCACCAGAATCATATTGTAAGTGTTTTTTCCAACCTTAGTGTGTTAACTTCCTCCCCTTAAAGGGATGTTGCAACTCACACATCAGCCATTCTTTGCATGTTTGGTTTGAGACACGTGATGTGTCTAGTCTGGTTTAACAATCCATGCACTAATGTAATGGGATTCATAGGGAATGCCAAGTGGCCACGTTGTGGGAGGGGCCCTTACTGCTTTGCCACGTTTCTTGGATTACCATATGTGTTCTTAATCATAAACTATGCATAGTTGTGTGTATTAATCGCTGATTTTCTTCCAAACCAGGCCAGCATCATCCCTCAGCTAGTGGGGACTCCTCTGCCATGTGACCGCGTCCGTCTTCTTCCGCGCTGCATAGGACCCAGGATCCGATGTCTACGGTAAGTGTATTTTGAGGGTGTTGTGTATGCATGTAGCTTGCCATGTTTGGCTTGTGTGGTTTTTATAGGTATTCCACACACTGAACCTGTTTTTTTTTACATGTCCCCAACAGAGCCACACACTGATGGAGCAAATCCAGGAGCAGGAGGAAGATGGAAGCTTCATAGGAGATTCTGAAGATCTTCCCCTGGGACAGAATCTGCAACTGTCCCAAAATGTGTCTCCGCCAAATCCACAGCAGCAGAGTGAAGCTGGCTGCATGCTGCCTGCACATCGTGGGCAGCATGCAGAGACTGACCCTCCAGTCCCCAGTTTCAGATCTGCTGCTGAGGATTTGGCGAGCAGACCTGTGGCTGTTGGGGGTCCTCGAGCCACATCATCTGCACGCCCCACCACCCGGGGAATTGGGCGGCGTACTCAGCAACGTCGCCCAGTTTCCCAGGGGAGGGGCGTGCAGATGATGGAGTCAGCATGGCACCATGAGAGGCGCCTTTTTCGCCGCCAAAACCAACAAAATCAGGAGCATATTAGGGGCCAATTAGAGTCCCTAAATACTACCTTCAGTGCCGTGCTGACTGAATTGAGGACCCATAACAGCCACATGGCCAACTTGACTTCAGAAATTAGGTCAGGCATGGCCGAAATGCACACTAACCAAAGACACATTTTGGAACAGTTGCAGATTCTGAATGCCACACAGGCCCATGTTATGGCCCCCCCCCACCAAGGGCCACAACCTGGGTTCTATGGGCATCACACATATTAAGGTGTGTTAGGCATGAATCTGGTCCATATCTTTGCAAAACCTACCCACTGGATTGACTTGTCTGGTGAGGGCTAAAAATCACACATTTTGCGCTGTTCTTGCTCGGTTGCTTTTGATTATCCACCATATAGCTCATTCAAGGCCTGAGGTAGCCCAGTAGCCAATGCCAGAGTCCCAGACTCAGTGAATCGGCCACTTAAGGTGTTGCGCGCCTGCCCTGGCCACAATAACATTTGTGGTGGCTCCTCATGTTTGGCGGCATGATTGGGTGACATTCTGGCCTCAACATCAAAGACCTTGGACCCTGGCTGTGATTGTACTGGATTTGGATTGGGACTGGGTGTTCTTGTTTGGGTGGCCCACTGACTTACAGGTGTAGATGTGGCATAGCTAGGATTGCTTTCAACCTGTGTCGGTGGAAAATGTGGGCAAGCAGGAGAGGGATTCATTTTGTGCTATTTATTTTGTGTACAAATGTATTGAACATAATTGCATGTACAGGTGTGGTCCCAAAGTATGTGAGGGGCACTCACCTCCGATTCTGTTTGTCTCACATATACCTTTTACTAAGTAGTAAACATTTTGTTTTGAACAAGCTCATGTGTGTGGTGTTTTGATATAGAAATCTGAGTTCAAGTTGGGACGAAAACAAACAAGAACCAAGGTCTCCAAATAAATACTCCAACATATTTTATTTTTTGGGTTGCACAAATTCATTATTGTTTACTTCATAATGAAATTAAACATAGCCAAAATTAAAAAAAAAAAAAAATAAATAAATAAATAAATTAGGAAAAATGTGTGGCTATTAAATTTGCCCGCACGGCTTGCCCAGACGCACTTGGCTGGCCCACATAGGCGTCGTCTGCCTCATCGGAGGGTGGAGAGGGTGGGCAATCCAGATATCGGGGGACCCTTTGCATAATGGCTAAATTATGGAGCGCGGCACATGCCATTATAATGTCAATGACCTTTTTCGGGTCATACTGCAGGGAGTCCCCAGTGTGGTCCAAGCACCGAAACCGGGTCTTGAGGAGTCCAAAGGCCCTCTCCACCACTGCCCTGGTCTTTCGATGTGCACGGTTATAGGCCTCTTGTGCTGGAGTTTGTGGCCGGAGGACCGGAGTCATGAGCCACGGCAGTAGTGGATAGCCCAAATCTCCTAAATAAGCCCAAAAAAAACAAAAAAATTAATAACAGGAAATCATACATTGCCACGCAACATTACTACTGCAATAAAAATAAAAGAGGTATGTGACATTGTCACACAAACATGAGCATACAGATTGCAGATGCTAAAACAAGAATTAAACATATGTGATAGATGTGGGTCAAAAGTAGGCAAATAATACTGGGGATGTTGGGCAATCAGGCAGACTGTTAGAAGATATTGTTTCCTGCCTGTGCTGCAGAACAATGTAGTATGGTCTAACTTGACCTGCCCCTTTAGAATTCTTGCCTTACTCCCAAACCGGTGTAAGCCTGCCCCTGCACTTTATCCCGCTCACCTCTACTCAGTAAGTTAAATGCATGTAAGCAAAGATGGCGCTGACTCTCTGGTAAAGTCAATTACAGATTTCGAAAGAAAATGGTTTCGAAGGCCGGTTCAGACTTGGCCTCACATTACACTTATTAATTAAAACAATGCAGGCAAAACAATTTTGCAGCAAATGGAGTTTGTCTAAGCTAATGGTTCCAGTGTGCTTACACATGTTCACAAGGTGAGGGGCAAGGCAGCGTTTATGAAAGGTAAATCCAACATAAAACTTGCCCATACATATACAATCCAAAGCGATAATTTGAGCCAACTTACCAAGGAGCCATGCACCCGCAAATTCCCCTGACTCAAACCGGCGGAATAATCCAGATCTGCGCAGGATATACGCATCATGGGCTGAGCCAGGGTAGCCTGCCAGGACGCTCAGAAAGCGCAGGTCCTGGGCCACCACCGCTTGCACATTCAGCGAATGGCCCATTTTGCGATTTCTGGTGAAAAAGGAAACAGAAACCACCCAAAAATTACGTTTAGTAAACAAATCCAACGCACACTTCAAACAGCCTATGTCAAAATGTAACATGTAAAAGAAGAACAATGTTTAAGCCTTGACAGTCTTACTTGTTCTATTAAAAGGACACTTACAAATGTTTTACTTTGAAATAACTAACTTTGGGACTAATTTATAAATAAGGGCCGTTGGTGCACATACACTCTTGGCAAGGAGGGAGCATTAGCAAGGAGGGAGTGATTGCAATGAGTGAAGATGTAAAATCTGAGTGTATATTAACCTAGAGGGACTAAACAAAAGGAGGGACTATTGGCAATGAAAGTTACTACAAATGGCGAGATTAGTCACAAGGAAACTTTTCTGGAAAGGAGGGACTATTGGCAATGAAAGTTACTACAAATGGCGAGATTAGTCACAAGGAAGCTTTTCTGGAAAGGAGGGACTATTGGCAAGGAAAGTTACTACAAATGGCGAGATTAGTCACAAGGAAGCTTTTCTGGAAAGGAGGGACTATTGGCAATGAAAGTTACTACAAATGGCGAGATTAGTCACAAGGAAGCTTTTCTGGAAAGGAGGGACTATTGGCAAGGAAAGTTACTACAAATGGCGAGATTAGTCACAAGGAAGCTTTTCTTGAAAGGAGGGACTATTGGCAAGGAAAGTTACTACAAATGGCGAGATTAGTCACAAGGAAACTTTTCTGGAAAGGAGGGACTATTGGCAATGAAAGTTACTACAAATGGCGAGATTAGTCACAAGGAAGCTTTTCTGGAAAGGAGGGACTATTGGCAAGGAAAGTTACTACAAATGGCGAGATTAGTCACAAGGAAGCTTTTCTGGAAAGGAGGGACTATTGGCAAGGAAAGTTACTACAAATGGCGAGATTAGTCACAAGGAAACTTTTCTGGAAAGGAGGGACTATTGGCAATGAAAGTTACTACAAATGGCGAGATTAGTCACAAGGAAGCTTTTCTGGAAAGGAGGGACTATTGGCAAGGAAAGTTACTACAAATGGCGAGATTAGTCACAAGGAAGCTTTTCTGGAAAGGAGGGACTATTGGCAAGGAAAGTTACTACAAATGGCGAGATTAGTCACAAGGAAACTTTTCAGGAAAGGAGGGACTATTGGCAATGAAAGTTACTACAAATGGCGAGATTAGTCACAAGGAAGCTTTTCTTGAAAGGAGGGACTATTGGCAAGGAAAGTTACTACAAATGGCGAGATTAGTCACAAGGAAACTTTTCTGGAAAGGAGGGACTATTGGCAATGAAAGTTACTACAAATGGCGAGATTAGTCACAAGGAAGCTTTTCTGGAAAGGAGGGACTATTGGCAAGGAAAGTTACTACAAATGGCGAGATTAGTCACAAGGAAGCTTTTCTGGAAAGGAGGGACTATTGGCAAGGAAAGTTACTACAAATGGCGAGATTAGTCACAAGGAAACTTTTCAGGAAAGGAGGGACTATTGGCAATGAAAGTTACTACAAATGGCGAGATTAGTCACAAGGAAACTTTTCTGGAAAGGAGGGACTATTGGCAATGAAAGTTACTACAAATGGCGAGATTAGTCACAAGGAAACTTTTCTGGAAAGGAGGGACTATTGGCAATGAAAGTTACTACAAATGGCGAGATTAGTCACAAGGAAGCTTTTCTGGAAAGGAGGGACTATTGCCAATGAACCAAACGAATAATGTGATTGAGCAAAGGAGGGACACACAAATATTTAGAGACAATGGAAGCCAAAACTTGCCTGTATATATACTCGTCGCTTGACGGAGGGACGAGGGCAACGTGGGTGCAGTCAATAGCACCCATGACATTGGGCATGTCGGCGATATTAAAAAATGCCAGCTTAATGGCGTTTCTGGCTACCATATCCTCAGGGAAACAAATATATTTCCGAGTTATGGTAGCCATGCCTTCCAAAAATTGGGATAGCGCGCGGCTCAGCGTAGGCTGTGAAATCCCCACGGAGAGGGCACCCAGCCTCTGGAACGAGCCGTTCGCCAAAAATTGCAGGCAGCCAAGCATCTTGGTCATACCTGAAATTGCTTGCCCCTTCCTTGTGGTGCGGGCTAACCATGGCCGCAGCTCACTATACAGTTTATGGAGGGAAGCGCGATTAAGCCTGGTCAGCTCGAACAGCTCAGTGTCATGCATGCTATTGATGTCCATGCGTCGCCGCCGGTGCAATCTGGTCTCTGCCCTCCGGACGATCTCAATGCCCATGAGTTGCAGATCCTCATGCTCCTCAAAGGCAGTAGCCTCGTCCATGGCTGGCTCGCGCTCCCGTAGTCAAAAAGGTGCCGGGAATGTTTTTGCCCTGAAACGAATTTATGAGGTGTGGGACCATCGGCAATCAGCTCTCTGAATTAATCGCAAGCCCATTGCAATAACGAAAAAATTCTGAACGGACGAAACATTTCCGATTTGGTGGGAAAAAGCTCCCGAAGTAACGAAAATCTTCCGATTTTGGCACCATTATCGAAAGAGCATATACGCATGTTCTCGAACGTTCGTGCGAGTGGAAAATATACGAAAAAAAGCAAAAAAATGACAAACACCCACCAAAACTTTCACAGACAGCTACGGAAGTCCGGACGAATGTTTCTTTGAATCGAGCCTTAAAAGTAGTTTTTAACCCCCAAACAACCTTATTTTTGGAAAAAAATAATAAACAAGTTTTTATAAACATCTTGTAATATGAATACATTAATATCAGACCTGTAATATCAATTCTGCACAATTTTTTATTTTTTTTTTTTTTTTACCTTCAAAAAAAGATATAACATTGCAAAAGTGGTCACCTAATTTTTGACATTTAAAAAAAAAAAAAAAAAAAAAACATTAATATCAATTAATTATGAATATTTAAAGATTGCTCCATTGAAATGCATTGGAGAGCGCCAGGTAGCGAGAGGTCATACCTGGTGCTGTGATGGGATTAGCAGCGGCGCTGTTCGCTGAAGTCTGCAACATGATGAATCCCGCGCTAGCTGACGCTCTCGCCGGCGCTAGCCTCATTTAGGGTGAGAAATGCGTGATTGTGTTCGCAGCCTGGCGTTCTGGAGTCGGTAGCTGCCGATAGCTGGCGCTACCTGGCGCTAGTGAGACACTGCTATCCCTTGATAAATAAGGCCCTTAGAGAATTAATTGGAGTGTTTACTCTTCAGAGGCCCAGGGCAGGTTCAGAACCCCCGGCTGCGGTGGTAAGTGCCCCTTCGAAAAATAATTTTACTGTTTCTTATATGTGCCACTTCCGGCTACACATTTTTCATGCTAATTACCTGGCTGGAAAGGGGTTGGGAAATACTCCAATACAGCCAATATCAGTAACCCAGAGAGACCAGTCTAGCCCCACCAAAACTTATTTGTCTGGGACGCAGTGACTCTCATACACATACGCCCATAAGCGCACCTGTCCCTATTTTTTTTCAATATAAGGGATTGATGATTTAAGCTCCAAAAAGAGCATAGAATTCAACCCAGTATCGGTTAAAATTTGTCTGCATTGTTCATTTTAAGTTTGACCACTCAATACAGACAGCAGCTTTGTTCTACCCTATTTCCAGTGCTATCTAAAAAATACCAAACAATCCCGCACCACCTTTAATCTAAGTACTATGCCTGTGCCCGACCCAAAAGAATCTCAATACAATGCATGAGCTGCAGACAAAACTAGCAAGGAAGAGTGGTTCCAGTTGCCACAATATTCAATTTGGGTCAGCACAAAGAACAATCAATGTATATAATCAAATCATTATCATCATTTATTTAATCAATTAAAAACATATATACTTACAATACTCCATTTAACATGTAACATACAAAACATTCCATATAAAAAGCTTTACAGCGGTTATGGCCCCTTAAAATGTGCAAACCAAGCAAAAAACATATACATTTATCTGAGACTCTTGTGCAAATCAAGTACAAGTAAAGCGAACTTAGTGCTACAGTGCTTTATGCATAAGATGATCAAAAATTCATGATCAAAAATAAAGAGAAAATAAACAACAACCAATCAGGCCAATAGGCTGTGCACAGTGAGAAACTAGTGAAAAAGCAATATCACCCTTGTCAGGAGACCGCACCGCTGTATCAACCAGACCTCTTATCCCTCACACGTTACGTGGCGAACCACTTTTTCAAGGTGCCTGCGCAGTCTCCCCCCTCGGTCCCCCACCCTTATATGCAAAGATAATGATGGCGCCCAGCCCCCCGCACCACGTGCTCCTGCGCGTCCAGCGGCCCCGGCCAGCAGCCGCCATGACGTCCGTGAAGTGCGCGCAAGGTCTGAGCCAATCCTTCCCCCGGAATCCAACGCCCCTCGCCGGCCCCCTGCCCCGCCCCGACCGCCCGCATCGCGCGGAGACGCAGCACGCTCACTCTGACTGTCTCCACGGAGACGGACGCTCCGAGGCAGACAGGGGATGCCGGCGGTAGACAGGACGAAGACCCAGGTACGTATTAACAAGAGAAAGGGAGAAGGAGGGGGGAGGAAGGGAAAAAACGCACAGGGTTTATCTGGCATCGCTCAAACATCCCCATGAAATCACAAAGACAACACAACTTAAAAAAACACTAACATTTATATTATAAAATCCATTTAAGTATATCGTATAGACCATAATGCTATTCATATATTCAGAAAAAAAAAGCTTGTTGTCTTAACCCCTTCCCGTAGGAAAAAGGTAAGTGATAGGTGCGCTATAGATGGGGGTGGTTGGCGATAGATTGGTTGATTCACCTGTATTTCTTAATTCGTTTGAAGTCTTGAAACGTGAGTTATCGGTCTGCTTATTGTTGTTTAGGTCTGCTTTAAGGTACTTTAGGTGCAGTTAGGACTTGGTAAGATACTGGTCTCTTATTATTTTCAAATCCAGTGGAGCTGCTCACATGTGCTTAGAGTAGTCCTGCTGCAGGCCTATAAAAGTCTATATGGTGTAGTGGGGAAAGCAATAGCTTATTCCGGCTAGGAGAAATGTAAAAACAAATTATCTTCCTGTTAATAGGTGGGTACCAGCTAAAAAACTGAAAATGTAGCGTGGCCGGCGGGCTAGCCGCTCTTATTGCTTTAGATATTATTAGTACACTGCTCCTTCTGTAGTGCGGCTATATAGCGTGGCCGGCGGGCCAGCCGTTTATACGGCTTTATTTTCCAGTTATCCTTAAAAAAGGTGGCGTGGCCGGCGGAGCCAATGGTTGGTGGCTTTTAATAAGGCTTTGGTGGAGTGGTTTGAAAAAAACCCGCAAATGCGGCTTAAAATAGAGGATTCCGTGAGACCACTCCTGCGGTGGTACTGCTGTAGCGAGGCCGAGGGAGGCTTGTTTAGCAGTTCATATGCAGCTGTCTATGGCCGCTCCAGGTGGTCAGTAGGCTATAATGTGGCTAGCAAAGCCAGGGGTTAGTAGCCGCAAATGCTGTCTATGGCCGCTCCAGGTGGTCAGTAGGCTATAATGTGGCTAGCAAAGCCAGGGGTTAATAGCCGCAAATGCGGCTTAAATAGAACGCTCGTTGAAGCCGCAGATTGCAGTTTAAAATGTTGAGATTCCTGTGAAGCCGCTCCTGCGGCAAAGAGAGGTGTAGCGAGGCCGAGGGAGGCTTGTCTAATAAGTCACCGCGGGTGCGGCTTAAATAGATTATACGTTGAAGCCGCAGTTTGCAGCTTAAGATGTTGAAATTTCTGTGGAGCCGCTCCTGCGGCAGAAGAGATGTAGCGAGGCCGAGGGAGGCTTAGCTACTGAATCACCGACGCGCGTTTCGTTGGAGTATCTCCAACGTTGGCAACGTTGGAGATACTCCAACGAAACGCGCGTCGGTGATTCAGTAGCTAAGCCTCCCTCGGCCTCGCTACATCTCTTCTGCCGCAGGAGCGGCTCCACAGAAATTTCAACATCTTAAGCTGCAAACTGCGGCTTCAACGTATAATCTATTTAAGCCGCACCCGCGGTGACTTATTAGACAAGCCTCCCTCGGCCTCGCTACACCTCTCTTTGCCGCAGGAGCGGCTTCACAGGAATCTCAACATTTTAAACTGCAATCTGCGGCTTCAACGAGCGTTCTATTTAAGCCGCATTTGCGGCTATTAACCCCTGGCTTTGCTAGCCACATTATAGCCTACTGACCACCTGGAGCGGCCATAGACAGCATTTGCGGCTACTAACCCCTGGCTTTGCTAGCCACATTATAGCCTACTGACCACCTGGAGCGGCCATAGACAGCTGCATATGAACTGCTAAACAAGCCTCCCTCGGCCTCGCTACAGCAGTACCACCGCAGGAGTGGTCTCACGGAATCCTCTATTTTAAGCCGCATTTGCGGGTTTTTTTCAAACCACTCCACCAAAGCCTTATTAAAAGCCACCAACCATTGGCTCCGCCGGCCACGCCACCTTTTTTAAGGATAACTGGAAAATAAAGCCGTATAAACGGCTGGCCCGCCGGCCACGCTATATAGCCGCACTACAGAAGGAGCAGTGTACTAATAATATCTAAAGCAATAAGAGCGGCTAGCCCGCCGGCCACGCTACATTTTCAGTTTTTTAGCTGGTACCCACCTATTAACAGGAAGATAATTTGTTTTTACATTTCTCCTAGCCGGAATAAGCTATTGCTTTCCCCACTACACCATATAGACTTTTATAGGCCTGCAGCAGGACTACTCTAAGCACATGTGAGCAGCTCCACTGGATTTGAAAATAATAAGAGACCAGTATCTTACCAAGTCCTAACTGCACCTAAAGTACCTTAAAGCAGACCTAAACAACAATAAGCAGACCGATAACTCACGTTTCAAGACTTCAAACGAATTAAGAAATACAGGTGAATCAACCAATCTATCGCCAACCACCCCCATCTATAGCGCACCTATCACTTACCTTTTTCCTACGGGAAGGGGTTAAGACAACAAGCTTTTTTTTTCTAAACAAAAGGATCGGTTCGCCTTATAATAGGTGCAGCTACCGGGAAGATTTGCGCTGAAGCAAAACACAAAGATTTCTATTCATATATTCAAAATATGTAACAAATGTTCTGATACAGGCTTCTATGTATTAGAAGTACAACCATATATAGGTCATAGGAGGATTTTAAAGAGGGACCTAAATTCAAGCTATAATAAATAGCAATCCTTCTTCATGGGTCATCTACAAATTCCAGAGCAAAAATAAGTTCAATCTTGTAACATAATGCAAAATATGGATCCTATAAAGACCACAAAGAGGATCCAGATTCAAACTTATGACCTGCAAACATGTGCAGATCATACGAGGACCTCAAAGAAGATCTAAATTCAGACACCCTACTTCATACCATCATACATGAATTGTGTACAAGTTTAAAGAGGATCTAAATTCAAATTCATGGAATGTATGTTATCTACATGGCACAAGAACGGAAAAAGAAGGGGAGAAAGGGAAGAAAAAGGGAGGGAAAGAGAGACAAGGGAGAAGGGGGAGGGGGAAAGGAGGAGGGGGAGAGAAGAGAAAAGATTTCTCCTCAAGGTATTCCTCTATTTCAGTTCTTATTGGGGGGAGTCATTCTTCTCTTCCTCGCTCAAATCTTCTTCTCCCATAGTTCTCACCCTGACCCTTAGTCCCATTGTCCCCTTCTTTCTTGTATTTCGTCCATCCAATATCCCCGTTTCTATGAAAAATACACAAATCATGAATCATATGATCAACAAACACAGATAACAATATGTGATTACTGGCTATTGAACTAATAGCTAGCATCCCAAAAAAGATTCAAAGGATGCGTCTTCATTTAGGCCCAAAGGAAATATAGTATTGAGTTCGTGCATCCATTTCAGCTCCTTCTGCAGGAGAGTTCTTTTCAGATTCCCCCCCCCCTAATGCCCAGATGGATCTTCTCTAAAGCTATAACTCTCAAACTAGTGCTCCGACCTCCATGTTCTTTTAAAAAATGGTCTGCCACTGTGGATATATTTTTGCCCCGAGATCTATCTCTCTCTGCAAGTTTAATATTTGATATATGTGCTTGAATTCTCACCTTGAGGGAATTCTTTGTCTCTCCTACGTAGGCTACATTGCATCCACACTCCAATAAATAGATTACACTCTCCGTTCCACAATTCAGGGATTGGTTGATTCTAAACTTCTCTTTCGTATATCTATTGGTTACCACATTCGTTCTTGTCATGTGAAGATATATGTTGCAATGCCCACAGGCCTTGCTTCCCTTAAAGCTTTTCTCCTTATATTCCTGAAGCCACGTACTCGATCTAACAAAATGACTCCAACACAGGATGTCTCTCAAATTCGGGGCACGTCTTGATGTCATCCGCACCTCCTGTCCAATGAAATTACAGATCGCAGGATCAGATCTCAAAATTCCCCAATTACTAGACAAGATTTTCCGAAACGCCCCCCAATTGCTATTATATCTCGTTATGAACCTCACTGTATCCTCCTTTTTACGAATTTTGGGGATAAGAAGCTTTCTTCTTTCAACATCTGCCAAACTTCGTTTTGTTTCCATGATCATTCTCCTGGGGTATCCCCGTTCTTCGAATCACTTTGTCAGATCCTGTGCATGTTTTTGATATTCCTCTTCACTGGAACAGTTCCTTCTAATACATGAGAATTGTCCCTTTGGGATACCCATCTTCTGGTGGCGAGGGTGGAAACTTTTAAAATGTAATAAGCTGTTCACAGCTGTTTCCTTTTTAAATAAGGTGGTTGATATTGTCCCATCAGCCTCTAGTAGAATCTTCAGATCTAGGAAATTAGCCTGTTCGGCAGATATAGAGAATGTCAAAAAGATATTCATCTTATTTCGGTTTAACTTGTCCAAAAATTGTTCACATATATTTGGGGGGCCCTGCCAGAGTATCAACACGTCATCTATGAAGCGAAACCAGCCACCAATAAATGGCTGGTATTCGCCTATAGTATCCCCAAAAACCACTTCCCTCTCCCACCACACCAAAAAGAGGTTTGCTATTGAAGGGGCACACTACCTGCCGGTAGTGGTGATCATTGAAGACGAAGAGGTTATGGGTAAGGATGAAATCGATCAGTTCTATAATCAAAGCATGTTTGTCTTTCTCTGTGTCTGCTTCCATATCAAGGAAGTATCTTACTGTCTTCAGTGCCCAACTATGAGAAAAATTTGTGTAGAGAGATTCTACGTCTGCTGTGATTAATAGAGTACCTTCTTGCCAATGTATATCCTCAAGTTTACTCATAAGGTCTAAGGAATCACGTACAAAGGAGTAAAGGGATTTTACAAAGCCCTGTAAGTATGTATCAACAAAGAGACTAGCCTGTTCCGTCAGACTGCCTATGCCCAAAATTATTGGGCGTCCCGGTGGTACCATCATATTCTTGTGTACCTTCAGAAGAAGGTAAAAAGTCGCGATCACTGGGCAATCAACTTTCAAAAAATCAAAATCCAAATTCTCAATCACACACCTATCTACAGCTCTATCTAGAATCTCTATAAATGCTTTCTTATAATTTTCAAGGGGGGGTTCCGACAGCTTTTCATAGTTGTCCTTATTGTTTAGCTGTCTGAGTGCCTCACACACAAAGTTCTCTGTCCCCCATAGTGCCACATTCCCCCCTTTATCCGCCTCTCTAATCACAAAGGCAGAGTTCTTTTTAAGGGACTGTAATGCTGCAGACTCCTCTCGGGTAAGATTGGATTTAGATCTAGAGTTAGAAAGTTTATCAATCTCCTCACTTACCACACGAAAGAAAGTTAGAATAGAGGGTAATGAACCCAAAGGTGGTGTAAAGGTTGATGGTTTCTTTAGTTTTTGGGATAAAGATTTCCATTTTTCCAACGTCTCCACATTCATATAGGTATCAATCATGGATGTTTGATTATCTCCTTGTGTGTAGGCCTGAGGTTGTACAGTGGTGTGGGTCTGTTGTTCCGCATCCATTGAGGTTCTCTCTGTTTTAGTATCAAAATGTTTCTTTAATAATAAGGTCCTACAGAACATATACAAATCCTTAATCATCTCAAATTTGTCCATATGATGCAGGGGAGAAAAACGTAATCCCCTGCTTAATACTGACCGTTCCATTTCAGTAAGTTTGTGTTCTGAAAGGTTGATTATTTGCAGGGAGCCGGAACTCATCTCACTCACTGTTGTTGTTATAGGCGTCGTTTTTTTGAATGGTGTGGGGCCAGTCTCAGGGGATCCCATATGGATTTCCCACTGGGTCGTTGTTTGTTTTCTCTTTCTCTTATGTTTTTTGCCACCCCTTTCTCTGTCTCCCCCTCCCGTATCTCTCGCTCTCCCGGGGCCCAGAGATAAAAAATGGGTCTCCAGGGATCGATCCGATGTCTGACTAATAATTGAGGAGTTCCTACTACTGGAGCAGCGTGTTTATTGATACCTGGGACCTTCCCTCCCATTACCACTGTGCCTCCATTTATACACCTTATGCTCCTCTTTATCGCGCCTATCCCTCGCCATTTTAGATCTTTTGGTCTGAATAATGTTCTCCTCATATTGATCTAGGTCTTTTTTCAAAGTGTCTTGGTAATCCTGAAAAGATTCTTCTGCTATGCATGTGGCCATTTGTTGGTACAGCTTTTGCAATTCTGCTTTAATCTCAACTAGCAGTTCTCTATCATATTCAATCAACATATCAATTAATGACATGGAACAATTATGTAAATGAGTTTCCCATTTTTTCTTAAACGGATCACTAACCTCCCAAGCAGGGAAGATCTGCACCCTTAAGCCCCTTGGGATCAATTGTTGTTCCTTGTACCACTCAAGGCTATTAATGTTCTACCATAAACGTGTGTATTGTTTACGTGCTTGTTTTAATTGGTAAAACAATCGTTTTATGTCTTTATTCACATTGAGTCTTTCATCTCGATAATCCTCTCCTACTTCCAACATCCCTTTGAGCCTGCTCTGCCAGGCCACCTCTTCTGCCTCAAAATCCAAACCATTAATTGAGGAAGCCATAATGGTGTGCACAAATAGGGATCTTTTTCCAGCGCTACTCATATTTTCCACTCCTTTATATCTATTTCCTGTTCTACACCCCAAGAATATTGTTTGGGGCTTTGGCTAGATGTAATGCCCCAGTTTTGTAGGTTTTGTTACCCTTTACAGAAAACCAGAAACGTTTCTGACTAATTGGAAATGATTAATGGGAAGTATGCAAACACCTCAGCAGTAGAATAATGGAACAATGGACCTCTATCAGGCCATATTACACCCCTTCCCTGGTTCTGCTTAACTTTTGGGTGTTGCCGGATCACTGGCGTTCTGCCTCTTTTTCAAAGACCCTTGTGTCTTAGATGTCTAAGACTGAAACTGCTGGGCTTAGCTGTGCCACTCCACTGTGTTCTCCCCCCCCCCCACTCCACCTCACCTCACCAGCCACTCTCACAGCTTTTCCACAGCCTCCCTGGTCTGAGATAAGTGGCACAGACAATACAGTGCACAGACGCGAGATCCTGGAAGGGCAAGATGGCCATGCCCTACGCTGACACTCGGAGTAGAAGGAACAAGTGCAGAAGGAATGGCAGAAGACAGGAAAGTTTTATTCTCCAGTTGTTAGACCAGAGATCTAAAGGAAACAGATGGCGAAGTTTTTTTTTTTTTTTTAGTACTCCCCAAACTGTCCAATGTTCCGCTTTAAGAAAACTCACCCAAAGATACTGAAAAACCACTGTTAAAAGATTAAAAAGAGATAAGAGGACCATTTCTTAATAGAGCAAGTTTTAAACCTCATTCACTGATTATGGGAAACGGGTGACGTGAGACATCTTGTGGTGTTTTGTTGTACTGCGATAATATGTATGTAAACCTAAAATGTATTCATTTTCTGCGGTGGTAATTGAGGTTACGCTTTGTGCATGCAGTTTTTTACATGAGACATATATCCAGACCTGGATTTTGCTGTTTGGTGCAAATAGGCATAGTGTTCCTAAAAGTTTGAGATCCCTACACTATATCATGTTACAGAAACACATTACTAGGCTCATTTTCATCAGTGGTTTTCAGTGTTAAGAAGAAGATACTTTAAGTCATTCAACTGGCCCATTACCTTCTGATTTGTATTATCTGTTTTATGTTTTATTGGTCCTTTGTATACTACATTATTTTCTTAGCAAGCAGCTGGTTTCAATCTTTTTCATGATTGTGATGGAATTTCATGATTTTCATTTTAATGCAGGATCATTGAGCCCTCTATTTTGCCAGATTTGTTGGTTACATATGCCTGTGTGAATCTGGTAAAATGGTCCATGACAGCTAGGATGTCATTGTATCCACCATGGTTAGAAAGATGATGGATGCCACTCTGAATAGGTAGGTGTAGGAGTTTGTTTGTTGTCTTTCAGGCACCCACATTCTCTGGTAACATGGCACTCAATGTCTTTCTGCATGTATGGCAAGGTGTGTTTTCTGGTCAAATTCATTGTTTTCTCTGTCTCTAAATGGTCCTATCTTTTTGAGTAATTCTGTGTGGACCCACTGTTGATGCATCTTCAGCAACACAGGTAGAAGATTAGGCCCTCCTAATATACCCAATGATCTAAGAGTATAATATTTGCAAGATGTCTGTGGTGGGCAACTCTGCTTTCCTCTCTTTCTTAGTAGGTAGTCTATCTTAATGACATCATATTTTTGAGCTTTCTTGATGGATTATTTTGAAAGCTGATTGCTGGGAAAAACATGACATCATACTTCATCTGCTTTACTTTCTATCATGTTTTCCCATACTTGCATGGTCCTGACAGTCGGCTTCATGCTAACTTCTGGAGAGCACAGCTGCATTCATTCCTTGGGTTCTAAAGGCATTTGGGGCAATCCATCCACATCAGCATTCGCTGTACCTGGGCTGTACTAGATGTTGAAGTTGGCTAATTCAGCCACCAGTCTTACCAGTTGTATTCAGTTTTGCGGTTGTAAGGATTTAAGTTAGCAGGTGGTTGTCTTTATCGACCCAAAAATCTAGACTATAGTATCAGTAGCCTCTAAAATGTTCAGATAGACCAATTCATGTCTTAAAACACGGCTAGTTTCCATAATGCAGAAGGTAGATCTTCTGGGTTGCCGTGAGGGTTCTGAAACCATACTCAACTCTCAGCTTTACTGTGTTGACGTCAGTACAGGCAGTGGTGGACCAGGGCAGAAAATCATCCTGGGATTTTACTTACTCCTAGCCAGCCGTCAGCATCCCCACTGAGCTCCCAAGTGTACCTCTCAAACAGTTAGCCAGTGTACTCCACACCTGAAGCTATAGCATTGCAAGGACAGATGGGCAGCAGTGGATATGGTCATTCTTAAATCAATGATATTGAAGCCTTAGAGTTGTAATCCCCTACTGTTCCCCTTCTGGATACAAACAATAAGGGAGAAGTAAGATTTTCTAAGGCAACTCCTGCTAATTAGATCTTGAATGTCTTTTGGGCAAAGGTTTCAAAACAGACAGGTAGGTCTTAGTGACTGACAGGGGTCCCTAACCCTGCTCCTCAAGGCCCACTAATAGGCCAGGTCTTGCAGATCCACACTGATGCACAGGTGTAGTAATTAGTGAAGCAGCAGAGATATAGACCCCTGCTTTAGGTTGATATTCAGTTGTTGTGATGGAATTTAGTCCACAGAGCAAATTGCAGCTTTTTATAGGTATCAAGTACACTAACCTCCCTGTGAAGTATAATCACCGCAGCTAGCCTGTGATTATCCAAGACCTATGCGCTTTCCTGCTAAAATACTCTATAATAACTAGTGGATAAGCACGTTTAGGCGTTGGGCAATCTCAGGATGCGGTGATCTGACTTCACACGGTGTTTGATTTATCATGCTGTGGTCAAGCACATATTGACAGTTCTTGTCTTTAGTTTATTTGATTCCAGTTCAATTTGCTTTGTGGACTGACATATTGGTGTCAATGTACATATATAGAATTTTTAAGTCTATGAAGACAGGATTTCTCTAAAGTGTAGCATTATCTTAAAGTATAAAAAAAACAGGGATTTTGACTTTCCCGAGTTAGTTCCATTCCCCTAGGGCTTCCTGAATTAGGATGCCCCACTGTGTTAAAACCCCCCAGAGCGCCATTTGCCAAATGGTCATTTGACACAGCAGATGGCTCTCATTGGACGAGAGCCTGCGCAGTTGGAGCAGGAAAAGGTGAGTGTTTACTGGTGCAGAATTTCATGGTGTACTGAGGTGCCCATTGTTTTCACTGGGGCTCCAAACAGTGAGAAGATTATTGGTGGTGCAGGAGCAGCAGTCAGGTATGGGGATCTTCTACTTATCTTTTGTACCACCAGTCCAGGAGTCTTTTGGAGTCAAGTGGACTTTTACTTTGTCACTCTCCTTCACCTCTATCCTTTCTTTTCCCACACAACATACTTAACTTTTAATCCAGATAAAAAAAAACAAAGAGGCAAGTGATCAGCTTAGTTTTCCTTTCATACAACAGGATTACTGATAACAGGGTGTTATGCTCCATGCTCCGCTACCATGTATTCATTGATGTAACTGAGCCAAGCAGACACATGTGTCAGCCATTCAGAAGGAGAAAGTTAAATCTGTCGTTGTCAACCATTAACAGCTGCATATTCTGCTCATTTTGCACTTTTGCTAAAAGCCGGTTTCATTGTCAGATGTGAATTGGGTTCAATTTGTACAGAAGAAAAGCTTAATTATCTTAGTCGTCTGACCAGAGAAAATTTCACACATCTGAAGTCTGTTTGCAAACAGGCTCTGTTCCTTATGGATTGTGGTGCAAGAGGTTATGAGCAGCAGGATTTATCAGTCTAAAATTCCAGCAACGCATAATACAGTGAAAGTCAAACCATGACCCAACAAATGCAATCTGTGATAATTCTTATTTAAAAGATTATTTAAAATAAATGTAATTCTGGACGAGGTTTTAAATTTGTTTTAAATTTGATTTTGTGTATTCAAATAGCACTGATATTTTTTACTGCATGATGAACTCGAACCCTGCTGGGTAGGGAAAAGAGCTAAACCTTACTCAGCTGACAGCCCATAGGATCAATTCTATGGTGTCCTGTGATCTGACCTGGTCCACATTCTTCACTTGCTCCTCCACAGCTGACAAGCTCTCTCCCCAGCTGTGTGCATGTCCTTGATTCCAGCTGGGAGGTAGTAGGTTCCCTCATTAATTGACATATGAGGGCACACCAGAGGAGTGTTCACCACCATTTGGCTTTAGGGGGTGTTGATGTTTCTGCCCTCCTCTGTGTTATTGGCTCTTATAGGTGGAGGGGAGGGATGGGTGATCCTGCATTGTCCTGGCCCTCGCCATTTGTTGAGTGGGTCTTTGGGATGTTGTCCTAGCTTCTACCATTGACCGGGAGAATCTTCCACCTGTCCACTCGCCGAGACACACATGCAGTTTGGAGCTACTCCATTAGAGGTAAGTGATTAGGTTATAAATATGTCAGAACACGTGAGTGTGTATCAATTTATTTTACCTGTATTTTATGGACTGGAACAAATAAATCGAAGATTTTAAATACCAGTGCTAGACATTGTATATATATATATATATATATATATATATATATATATATATATATATATAGTTCACCACTATATATATATATATATATATATATATATAGTTCACCACTGATTTGCTATCAGAAGGAGATGCTCAGGTGTGAGCCGTGGGTTGATTGGCTGGCAGCATGGGGTCAGCTCAGTCTGCAGAATCCTTCAGCTATAGTTCTTGTAGACTGACTAGTCTGTACCTATTCTTTCGATGGCAGATACGTTGGAAGGGCTGTCCCAGAGAGATTAGAGCAACTCATGATCTAATAGCCCTAGAACACATACACAATACATGAAACATCTGGCCCTCTGGCCACAGATAAGATTATTCCATGGGTCCCATAGCAAATTTTGGACTGGAGACCCCACTAGACGAAGCACATTCTGTGCTTCTGACTCCCACCAACTCCCACGATTAAGCAAAGCACCAGTGCCCCTAACCAATAATTAATAAGCAAAGTGCCATCGGAACCACCCCCCACGGACCTAGTATTTTAAAAGGACCCCTCAGAGTGTCTATGAGATTCTAGGAGTGGTGGTCTCTCTATGGGGCATCCCAAATTGGGTTTCCCCACTGCAAAAACCCCCAGGGGTCATCCGATCCACTCACCTGTTTCCCCGAGTCGACATAGCAACTCTGTGCTACGCTTTCTATACCTTTTGCTAAGGCACATACTCATGGCATGCCTTACTGAATGTCTGGCAAAGGCATGGCCACAGAAGTGAGCGAGGACGAAGTCAGCGACGCTCATTCTATTCAGATTGTCTTGCGGCTCTAAAGGGGAAAAGAAAATCTGAAAGAAATATGAGCTGCTAATTGGCTGAGGGCATCTGCCATAGAAATGAGGAAAAGGGGAGTTTATGGGTGATCCAAGGGGAAACACATAGAAGGGAATGCCACATCGGGATTCCCCAGAACACAAATACAGGAAGTGTTGCAACATCCCAAAACAGGCAATGTGGAAGAAACCCCCAAAACACATACTAGGCAGTGTAGCAGAACCGCCCAAGAACCCCATAACAGGCAGTGTGGCAGAGCACCCCAATACCCCATAACAGGCAATGTGGTAAACTCCCGCCAAGAGCTCCATAATTGGCAGTGTGGCAGAACCCCCCACCAAGAACTCCATAATAAGCAGTGTGACACAACCCCCTCCCCAAGGACCCCAAAACAGGCAGTGTGGCAGAATCCACCAAAACCCCAGACAGGCAGCGTGGCGAAGCCCCTAAGAACCTCATAACAGGTAGTGTGGCAGAGCCTCCCAAGACCCCATAACAGGCATTGTGGCAGAGCCTCTGGAGACCCCATAGCAGGGAGTGTGGCAGAACCCCTCAAGAACTCCATAACAGGCAGTGTGGCAGAGCCCCCCCCCAGGACCCCATAACAGGCAGTGTGGCAGAACTCCCCAAGAACCCCATATCAGGCAGTGTGGCAGAGCCCCCTCCCAAGGTTCTTTTTACAGGTAGTGTGGCATAAACCCCCCCCCCCAAAATACCCCATAACAGGCAGTGTGGCAGAGCCCCCTCCAAAGACCCTTATTACAGGCAGTGTGGCAGAGTTCTCCCCCCCCAAAAAGACCCCATAATACCACATACAATGCAGCATGGCAGAACCCTCCCAAAAACCCCATACCAGGCAGTGTGGCAGAACCCCTCAGGAACTCCATACCAGGCAGTGTGGCAGAACCCCCCCCCCAAGAAGCCAAACTCCCCCCAAAAACCCCATAACAGGCATTGCTGCCGCCACCCCAAGACCACATAACAGGCAGTGTGGCAGCACCCCCCTTCCCAAGAACTTTGTAAAAGGCAGTTTGGCAAAACCCTCAAAAACCCCATACCAGGCATTGTGACAGAACTTCTCAGAACCCCCCCCCCAAGAACCCCGTAACGGGCACCATGGCTGAACCCCCCAGGAACCCTATTGCAGGCAGTGTGGCAGAACCACCCTCCCCAAGAACCTATAACAGGCAGCGTAGTGAAACTCCCTCGAGAACCCCCATAACAGGCAGTGTAGCTGACACTCCCAGGACCACATAACAGGCAATGTGGCAGAACTCCTGCAAGAACCCCATAATGGGTGGATGGCAGAACCCCCCCAAGAACCATATAACGAACTGCCCAACAGGCAGTGTGCAGAGCCTGCTCCCATTACAGGTAGTGTGGCAGAACCCCCCAAAAAAACCCATAACAAGCAGTGTGGCAGAACCTTGTCCGCGAGTACCCTATAACAGGCAGTGTGGCAGAACATCCCCCCCCAGTATTCTATAATGGACAGTTTGGTAGAACCCCCCTGAGAACCTCCCCAAGGACCCCATAGCAGACAGTGTGGCAGAACTCCCACAAGAAGCCCATAACAGGCAGTGCAGCTGAACCCCCCCCCCCCAGGACCACATAACTGGCAGTGTGGCAGAACCTCCCAAGAACCCCATATAACAGGCATTGTGGCCCCATAACATGAAGTGTGTTATGGTATGCGGTCAAGTGTCTGTTGTGTCATTTGTTTGAGCCACGTAGGACAGGGAGCAGCATGCAGAGCTTGTTGGTGAGTTTATTTGTTCCCTGGCTGCCCAAACACACGACTGCTGGGCTCTTGGGATTTTAAAGCACCAGGTACTGGCGTCCCCTCACACCTCGGATCCACAGTTGCAGGGACCACCTGATTTTGTCCTTGCGACTGTGATAATTATGCCACTGGTTGGTCTTATGAAGCAGATTGCCCTGAGGTTGCTGTCCCCCAGGGTTTCCTAGTCGGTGGTCTAGGATAGCAATGGGCCCTAGAAACAATAGCTACCAGGAGTTGAAACTATATGGAGATGCAGAGACCTTGTGCAGCAAATACCCAGAGCTCGAGACTGAACTAATCCGGGTGACATGGAGACAAAATGAATCCAGGTGACATGATGGATGGATGCAGGAGCAGGTGTAATGTGGGAAAAGGACTAGATGCAGGAACAGGGTGGACACATGACCACGTTTGCATACAAGAACTCCGCTAGAGGCAGAAACAGACTAAATATAGGAACACAGCTGGATGCATAGACACAGCTGGATGCAAGAACACAGATAAACACAGAATACATGATTGGGCAGATTTACAATTAACCTTCATATACCTGTCCTTTCTAATTTACCATGTAAAGTAATCGGCAATAAGAAAATCCAGAATTTGATGTTTTTCAAACGTTGGTACCATAGTTATTGAAGCAGACCAGGAAGACCAGCAGACAATCATTGTATAGCTAGGGGCTTCCACAGACACATGAAATAAGTTCGAGATGTTCAGAGATAATTTTTTTTTACATGTGTGCCCTGCACAAAATGGGCTACAGAAAGTACTCCAAATCATCACAGAAAACTGAAAAATCAAAGAAATACACCAATAAATAAATACATTATTATTATTGTTTCTTTATATAGAGCCATCATCTTCTGTAGCCCTTCACAAGGTATAATTACAGACCAGGTAAAACATATAATACAGGAGCCAATACATTCGAGATGCTACGAGGTTTAAACCAAATGTGAGCTCAGCAGACATCAGGAAAGAGAGCCCTGCCCTTGGTAACTTACATTTTAAAGGATAGGGGTGGAGTGGAGAAAAAGGGGAGGGTTCGCAGGTGGTATCACTTGAGTTTGGCGGCATGTACCCAGTGGTGGCAAGTACCCAGTTGTAGGAGTTGATTAAACCAGGTTACATGCTTGTCTGACTAGGTGAGTTTTGAAGGCACTTTTAAAGACATGGAGCGATGGAGAATGATGGGTTGAGCGAGGAACTGCAATATATACATATATAAATAAATATTTACATAAATAGATATCTAGTGCAAGCAGGCACCAAGGTTTGCAGCATATTCTTTTAGGCCACAATACAGCTGCCAAAATGGTGAGGCAAGACCACGTTGAGGCAATGATAGATTATATGGCACACAGTGCTTCAAGATCTGGTTCACCAGAGCACAACAAAAAACATTACTAATATTTTATTGTATTCCGTGGCGCTGTAAGGGGTGGGGCACTGAATGCTTTCCTGCATCCATGCCCAGGAACCTGTAAGGCAAACATAAACACTGTTACTTTTGTTATTATCATATTTTTTTTCATCCCCCCCTTTTTTTCTCATAGGCCCCAACACTGTGGTGAACAAGTTGAAACAGTCGCAGATTATATGCAGAGTCCTCCACCTCACCCCCCTTAAAATCAGCAAGGCCGTCTCAGCCACAGGTCAATGGAGTCATTTATGCTCTATGATGACACCCCTGGCTGGGATACTGTTGCTCATCCACCTGCCCGCGCCCCAGTTGCAGACATAGGGGTTTCCAGATGCACAACAATTTGTGTTGGAGGATGAGGGTGTGGCAGGACATCTACGATTAGGATGAAACCCAAAGTGCCTACTGCTGTGGCTTTCAGCAATGTGGTGGCTAAGAAGGAGGGTAGCGGGGAGGAGTGGGTGGATAACAATTGAGGGGTGATGATGAAATCCTAGTACCAACGTGGACTGAAGGCAATCAGATTTTGGCGGAAGAAGTGATGGCCATGCAGCCCCAGGCAGCCAGCACAAAATGAGGGAAGGGTGCCAACCAATCAGCAGTCAGCCCATTGCTACTACTGCACACCATGCCCAACACTGAGAACTTAAACATCTGTCTCAAAGGATCTTCCCAGCATGTCATTTTTTCAAGCAGTACACTGAGAAGACACAGGTCATTTGCACGCTTTGCCACCAGTCCAATGAAACAAGGGAAAAGTGTGAATAATCGCACGTCTATAGCGAGGCATTTGTAAAGCAAACAAAAAATAAAAAAAAGAAATGATCAGTTTTAATAAAAATTAAAAAACATGAATAATTAATTAAATAATTAAAATAATTATGTGGCTCGCAGGGTGGGTTGCTGGACCAACAGCAATCCACCTAGGAAAACCTTTGGAGGCTTCTGAGAAAAACTTTTCACCAGACACCTACAAATCAAACAGGATAGATTGTTAGTATTATTTAGTGATGAGCAGATCTGTTTAAGTTCTGGTTTGCTGAGTTCGGCTATTTTTCATCCCTCTGAACCCCCTTTTTTCTCTGTTGCAAGCATGCACCAGGGTTCTTGTAGGCCTTCACCAAATCATAGTCATAAATATGGAAATCTTTGTCAAACTTGAAGAAGTACACTTAAGGTTTGGCTTCCACTTGATGAATTACCATGGCAGTACTTTTTGAGCCATCTTCATTGGCATATTCCACTTGCTGCCCAACTAGGCTGTCCACAACCTCTCCTCGCTCTCTTTCTGCTGGAGGAGAATCATTAGATTCAGACATGATACGAAGATCTCCTTTATAGTCATCTAAAAGCTGATACATGTATAGAACAGGATCTTTTCTTATGTTATAAAAACCATGCGTTCTCTGCTCCACATCCATGGGCATGCACCTGCAAAGCAAGCAAAACAATAAATTAATATTATTATTAAAAAGTAAAAATTAGTAACAAATTAAAATTATAAAAGCAGGAAGGCCTATTTTCCCATGTGTCTGGCCACGCCACATGTGGCTCGCAGGAGGATGCTGGATCAGTAGCAGCCAGCCAAGGGATGCTTTTGGAGACTTCTGAGTATGACTCAGGGTTGCACAACAACAGCATAAATTGTTATCTATCACCAGGAGCCTGCACGGCAAACATGGTTAGTATTACTGTTATTGCCTCCTGCAATGCTTCCTTCTTTCCTGCCATCCTCATCCAGAGGGGTTGCTGATGATGAACCTGAAGGCTGGCAAAGTGGTGTGTGTCAACAGCACTTAACCTAGTAGAAGCCTTGGGCCGAGCTGGGTTGAGGCCCATCCATTGGCTGACGCAAGTGCTTATCAGTGAAGTTCCAGCTCCAAAATGCCCGGCCGCAGGTCAAGTGCAGGCCAACAGCAACTCACCACCAATGAGTGGGCCTCCATGAGTGACATTTATTTGTGCTTGCCATTGAAATGTTCTCATTCTGGCCACTGGAGCTGAAGAGCTTTAAAGATCTTATGGCGAGGGAGTTAGAGTGTGGTGTTAATGAAAATTTTATGTAGCGGCTTCCCCACAATACACTATTCCCAGCCACCACAACTTTTCTGCCCTGCACCAACAGGTTGTGGAGAAAATGAGGTGTGCGCTGCGCGATGCTATATATTGCAAGGTTCACATTACAACTGACATGCGGACAACTAAGCATGGGCAGGGTTGTTACAATTACATAGCTTTAGCAAAGCCAAGAAGGGGTCTAATGCCAGGTGTGCCCACAATTACATAGTTTTAGCAAATGCCAAGAATGGGTCTAATGCCTGGTGTGTCCACAATTACATATTTTTAGCAAAGGCCAAGAAGGGGTCTAATGCCAGGTGTGCCCACAATTACATCATTTTAGCAAAGCCAAGAAAGGGTCTAATGCCAGATGTACCCACAATTGCATAGTTTTAGCAGAGGCCAAGAGGGTTTAATGCCAGGTGTGCCCACAATTACATAATTTTAGCAAAGGCCAAGAGGGTTTAATGCCAGGTGTGCCCACAATTGCATAGTTTTAGCAAAGGCCAAGAGGGTTTAATACCAGGTGTGCCCACAATTACATAGTTTTAGCAAAGCCAAGAAAGGGTCTAATGCCTGGTGTGCCCACAATTACATATTTTGAGCAAATGCCAAGAAGGGGTCTAATGCCAGGTGTGCCCACAATTACATATCTTTAGCAAAGCCAAGAAAGGGTCTAATGCCAGGTGTGCCCACAATTACACGTTTTTTGCACATGCCAAGAATGGGTCTAATGCCTGGTGTGCCCACAATTACATAGTTTTAGCAAAGGCCAGGAAGGGGTCTAATGCCAGGTGTGCCCACAATTACATAGTTTTAGCAAAGCCAAGAAAGGGTCTAATGCCAGATGTGCCCACAATTACATAGCTTTAGCAAAGACAAGAAAGGGTCTAATGCCAGATGTGCCCACAATTACATAGTTTTAGCAAAGGCCAAGAGGGTTTAATGCCAGGTGTGCCCACAATTACATAGTTTTAGCAAAGGCCAAGAGGGAGTCTAATGCCAGGGGTGCCCACAATTATATAGTTTTAGCAAAGCCAAGAAAGGGTCTAATGCCAGGTGTGCCCACAATTACATAGTTTTAGCAAAAGCTGCGGGTTTAATGCAAGGCGTGTCAACTAGTGAGTAGTTTTTTTCTAAGCCCCAGAAAGCAAAATGTAGGTGGTACTCACAAGTGAGCTTATGTACATGCTCAGATGTGCCATAACAGCTAACTGGCCCCAGGTTGCAATGAGAACAGGCAGATGTCCCTCACAGGCTTTCCCTGACGCCGTCTGCTCTCCCTAGCTAGGTGCCTGAACCAGTGGGCTATTTGTTATTAAACTAAAAAGAGCCTGATGTGGCCTGATCCAGTGGACATTCAACTACTATTTGTTAGCAGCAGTGACATACACGTGCCCTGAACAATTGGTATTTATCAGTAGTGACATGGTGCCCTGAAGTATTGGTATTAAAGAGGAGTTGAATCCACCTTCGATGGCATTCTTTACATTTTCCATTATTAGGGTTGATTCAGAGAGACAAAAAAAAACTTCTGTTTTAGTGCCGATCTGTTTTTTTGTGAAATGTTTCCGTTCTCGTATGAGCGTGTGAGCCATTCTATGCATGCATTGAAAACCTTCTGTAAAGTTTCCGTCCGTTCGTACGGCAGATTACGAATACGAGGATGTCATTTTCCATTGTGACTTTTCCGTTTCATTTTCACATGTTACAACGTAGGCTTTCGTTTTTGCCCTTTTCCCATCGTATCCTCCAACGAATCCTTTACGCTTCCAGTTCGATTCTGTTTCCCTTTTTCAATAAATATTCGTCCAGACAGAAAGCCTTACTATCTTGCACCTGCGCACTACAAACTTAACTCATTAAAGTGCTCGCCTACATATTTGCCACCCTCACTGCTACCACAATGTTTAGCTAAACCACTTAGCACTATCCTCCATCTTCCCTTTTGGACCCTTAAAGCTCACCCAAACCACTTAGCACTATCCTCCATCTTCCCTTTTGGACCCTTAAAGCTCACCCAAACCACTTCTCGGTCATGTGAATATTCACATTAGTTTTGTGTTAATGTATTTTGTAAATGAAATGACACTGTAACATTTTTTTGGGGGATTCCATCATAAAATATAAAATTTTTAAAAATTTAGAAAATTTCTAATTTTTACAACTATAAAAAACAAAATACATAGCAATGGCAGGCCACAGAACATTATTCTTCATCTGTGGTCCCCAATGAGTTGCGCAGCTCCTGCATCTTGCCCACCAACTGAAGGACCCTGACACTCAGTTGTGCCACTCTGGCACGTGTGGTCCCTGTTAAAAAACGTAAATTAAAATATTGGTATAACTTTGTTGGGGTCACACTGCAGTGCCCCCCCCCCCCCGTATGGTCCAAACACCTAAATCTGGACTTCAAAAGCCAGAGGGCCCTTGCCACCACGGCCTGGGTTTGGCATAGTGCCCGATTAGAGAACCCCTGGCCCGCATTCTGCAGGCAAAGAACAGGCATCAGGAGCAAGGGCAGGAGTGGATATCCAGAATCCCCTGAAAGAATTTAAAAATAATAACATAAAATACAAATTCTAAGCTACAATATTGTTTAACATGTCATCAAGGGCTAAAAACAGCAATAGGTTAAGTCATGAGTCATCAACTATATTGCCATACATCATTCATTGCCATACAGTGAAAATGGATTGATGGAATGTGAGCAAACTTACCCAGAAGCCATCCACCAGATAATTCTCCTGACTCAAACTGACGAAATAAGCCGGAGCTCTGCAATATATAAGCATCATGGGACGACCCTGGATGCCCTGCAAGAACACTGAGGAATCGCATAGCTGGACCAAAGACTGCTTGTATGTTGTGTGCGGTTCCTGCAACCAAATATAAAATAATTACACAAAGCAAAGGTAACCGACTAAAACAATAACTCCTACAACAAATTAAGATTCAAGTTCAACAATCCAAATATAATTCACAAAGGACATAAGTCTAAAAAAATATAGCAATTATATGGATGTGTGGGAAAATAAATGTTTACATGCTAAGGACTAATTAAGGTCAGCATTAAAATGCATCTATAAGGCATACATGAAATGTATTGATTCAGGTATGCATTGCTATACAATTTATGGCCTCGGCCATGCTGATACATGCAATGCCTTGGTGCTAAAGGCACGCAGACTCCTCCACATAGCCGCAAAACATGTTCAACAATAACAATCCGAGCCCTCAAAGGTCCCGTAAGTGGATCGGAAATGAAACGGATTTATAGGGTGGTGGCCCGTCGGAAATCAGCTCTCTGAATCAGACGGAAACCCATCCCAACAACGGAAGTTATCTGAACGAACGAAAAATTTCCGATTTTGTTTGGAAAATGATCCGAACTAACGGAAATGTTCCGATTTGCTTCCGTTCATCGAAAAAGCGCATTCCCGAACGTTCGTACGAATGAAAAATGAACGAAAAAAAGCAAAAAAAGACTAACACCCACCCAAACTTTCACAGACAGCTACGGAAGTCTGGATGAATGTGTCTTTGAATCGAGGCTATTGTGTGGTAAAATGATTTCATCAATGGGCTAAACTTATCTGTTATTTATTTATGTATTCTATTTGTTTGCAACCCTGTGTTATGAAATAAAACAATTGTCCCTAGAAACAATGTGTTTGCCTTAGCAATGTACATCAACTGGTGCATTAGATGTACAGCTATAGAGACTTCCTCATTCTAGCTAATCATCTGATAAACTAAGACACAGGTGACAGGTTTAACCCATTCAACTTATTCAGATATGGAGAATCACAATCATGTATTCTGGCAGCATTCTTAGCTGGGACGGGTCATTCGAGGTTTTAGGACAACCTCCGGTAAGCCTGCTTCCAATTTATCTATGGAATTTTATGTCCCAAAAAAGGGAGATCTCAGAGATTAGAGTTAGGACTGCACCCCACAGAGGCACCTTGGTGCTTGGTGGTGCATCTTTAGCATACTTCTGCAGATGTGTGTGGACCGAGACATCTGTCTTTTAACCAGACTTAGAGACAGATTATAGGTTTGTCTGCAAGCTAACAGGGTTGAGTGCTGTGGCTCCTTTAAGACAAGGGTCATTACTGCTGCTTTACTTAGCCAAAGCTGCTAAAGTGCTCACATGTTACAGTGGAAGGGTTCTGGGATATTTAGTCAGTACTTTTTACTCAGAGCCAGAAAAACACTCCCATCTTAGGATCACACACACATGGGAATATAGGAAACAGCATGCTGATAGATAATTAAATCACAGGTCTGGGGGCACAATCCTAACACAAATGTTTATTTTACATTCCAGAAGAGAAAAAACAATAAGGCAGAACACCAAAAAGCGGACAAAAAGTAAATTTTACGTACCTGGCTTTCCCCCCTGCTAGCGGGCAAAAAAAAAAAAAAAGCCACTCACCTGACCCTTCTATCAAACCGGCGTGGTCTCCTCTTCATCAGGGGGGGCTTCAATCCCCCACCCAGGCCCCCCGGGTGCAGGGGAGTTCCCAGAATAGGCGGGGGGGGGCGCTTCTGCAGCCACCAGTATTGCATGACATTTACTCACCTCGGTGCTCGATCGCTCCAGCCGGCTCTCCTCTTTTCTGGGGGGGGGGGGGGGCTCCAATCACCCCGCTGGCTCTTCAATCTTGAGGAGGGCGGCCAACGGGCCCTCTCCCCCTGCCTTCCCGACTGGCACCGCCATCTTACGGAGTAACCCCGCCTATTTGGGGGCGGGACTTATGACGTCACCATGCAGTTGTCATCCTGGGTCTCGGCGGCTCAGCTGTCAGATGCCCGGAGAACAGTGGGCAGACGAGAAGGGCAGGAGATCCTGTGATCCCCTGCCTCCCCCTTCATATGGCCGCCAATCACCGGCATCTGTCATCAGATCAGCAAGGGACACAGGAGCTGACAATCGGAGGTGAGAAAAAAAAAATATTTTTTTAATAAATTATTTTTACTGTGTTGTGTCTTTTTTTTACTGTTAACCCTTTGCGAACTGGTAAGGGGTCCATGAGACCCCTATACCAGTTCACAAAGCTCTGGGTCTGGCAAGTCACCTGCGGCTAGTGGGGGACTTGCCATTAACCCCAAACCTCCTCATTACCTGCCCCTACAAAGCCCGGGGGGGGGGCAGAAGTGCCTGTGGCCATAGGCTATGCCAGCTCGTAGCCAGCCTGTTCTACAAGCCCTGCATAACTGGTCCTGCGCTGGTTAAGCTGGGTAGGGGGGACCCCATGCCATTTTATTGGGCTTTTAAAGGGTTTTTAACCCTTAAAATTCCAAAAAATGGGGTCCCCCTCGCCCCATGTTACCTGTCACCCAGCAGGTATGAAAACCTTCCAGCATCAGCAGGAGCCAAATTGATCAGCGAGGGACACAATGCTCTGGGATGGATGGAAGGTAAGTATTAAAAAAAATGATAATAAAATATTTGTTGTCTGTGTGTTTTTTTTACATTTAACCCTTTGTGAACTGGTAAGGGATCTATGAGTATACCAGTTCACAAGGCTCTGGGTCTGCGGCTAGTGGGTGACTTGCAATTAACCTCTGGCACCCCAATTACCTGCTTCCCCAAAGCCCAGGGGGGTGCAGAAGAGCCTGTGGCCATAGCCTATGCCGGCTTGTAGCCTGCAGGGCGAGAGGCCACCAAAGCTGGCCCCTGCGCCCTGTTCTACAAGCCCCCATAGCTGGTCACGGGCTGGTTATGCTTTACTTTACACTGCTACACTACTTTACACATGCTTTACTTTGGGGTGTTTGGCAACTCTTCCCTTGACAGGACCTATGCATGTTGGGTATTGTTCTGTTCAGGGGATGTTGTTTTTTTAGATTTAACTTATTTTTTCTTGTTTGCATATAGTTTTTTTAGGACAATGTGGCTTTGATTCTGCTTTTCTATTCTTGTTTTAGGGAAACCCTGTGCAACCAAAGAAATCATTGAGGGATTACGTCCAGAAAACTGCAGCCATGTCAACAAGCCTGGTACGCCTAGAAAGCTTGAGGTGTGTACTTCCAGAGAATAGTTTGTGGGGGGTATTTCAAATGTAAAGGGTTGTTTTTCTTGCAAAACTGCAAGGTGCACCTAGCGCATAGCATAGTCGTATTTTATCTGAAAATCTCCTAAAGCACTGTTTCAGTTTGGGGGAGTCTCCTGGGCAGGAAAGGGTGTCTACCAATACATATGTGGTATCGATGTAACCGCGAGAAATTGGGATTTCACACACAATAAGATTTAATTACAAAAAAAACACTACAAATTGTAAAAAAAAATACACCTAAAAAATGAAAACAAGACATTTCATGTTAAAGCCCAGACTCTGCTGAAAAAAACAATCTATATAATCCCTTCAAAAATCACAGTTGAACATGCGGAGCGCAAAATAGTGCAAAATGGTCTGGCAACAAAATATCCAGATAGGCTGACAGTTAAAGGGTTGAGCAAGTAGTATTAAAGTGGAGTACTGATACACACACCAGTGCTTAGAGCAAGTTGTAATATAACAGGGTACACTCACCCCAATGCTTAGACCAAGTTGTGGTATACGGGGGTACACCCCAGTGCTAAGAGGATGTTGAGGGACAGTACACAAAACCCAGTGCTTAAATGAAATGGTGGATTAGGTGGCACAAACAAAACCCAGTGCTTACAGCTTCTTGTATGATAAGGGGGTACACCCCAGGGCTTACAGCTAGTTGTGGTATAAGAGTACACACTAACCCCATTGCTTACAGCTAGTTGTGGTATACGGGTACACAATCACCCCAGTCTTTATAGCTAGGTCTGTTATAAGAGTACACAGTCATCCTATTAATTACAGATAGGTTTGGTATAAGGGGACACTCTCCTCCCAGTCTTTACAGATAGGTTTGGTATAAGGTAGTACATACACTCACCCCAGTCTTTACAGATTTGGTGTAAGGGAGACACAAACATCCCATTGAATACAGATGTGCTTTAAGTGTTCACACAATTACCCCAGTGAATGCAGCTAGGTCTGCTTTAAGGGCTCACACAATTACCCCAGTGAATACAGCTAGGTCTGCTTTGAGGGTTCACACAAATACCACAGTGAATAGAGCTAGGCCTACTTTAGGGGTTCACAGAATTACCCCAGTGAATACAGATCGGCCTGCTCTAAGGGTTCACACTATTACCCCAGTGAATATGGCTAGGTATGTTTTAAGAGTTCACACAATCACCCCATTGAATACAGCTAGGTCTGCTTTAAAGGTTCACACAATCACCATAGCACTTAGAGCTTGATGTGGGATAAGGGGACACCCAGACCCCAGTAGTGACAAACACTCCTCTAGCTCTCACTCCAGCTGCTATCCCTGATTATATTTTGCCCTGAAAAGGAACCTCTCCCTATCTAAATCAGCTCTGGAAGATGCCGCTGAGAGACACGGACTCTGATCTACGGAGGGGGTCACGTGTCCTGCTAGACCAATGGAGGGAGGCACTGACAGTTTCTGACCCAAACGCCGAGCGCAGGCACAGATTTCTGTTTGAAATCCGTGTTCGGATCTGAGCGTTCAATCCTGCAAAATTCAGTATGGATCCAAACTTCGTGGTTTGGATCCACTCATCACTAATAGTCCCTAAATAAGCTGAATGAGAAACTGACATTAGAGGAGCACTATCGCAAAATTGTATAATTTGTGTAATTGTGTAATATTATACATCCATAAAAATACTTTGGCTAATGAGATTACTTTTACACCTGAACTGAATAAAACTCCCCCCAAGCTTATGGTTTTCTTTTCCTGGTAGGAATAAAATCCAGGGGTGACAGGTTTAGTGTATCAGGGGTGACAGAATCTGTCACCCGATTTCCTCTTCCTTCCAATGAAAAAAAGAAAAACAAGCCTAGCTTCCGCTGTCATCCAGCATATTTATATACATTTTTAGTATTGGGACATTTTTCATGAAAGTCCTCTTTTAAGTCTGATAATAATAATAATCTGTTTTTTGGGCAGTTCCTTGTGTCATATAAGGTGACTTTTCTGTGCAGAGAAGAGGACTATATCCCCCAGTGGGTGATTACTCCCCATCTGCATTCTCAGCATTGCCGCAGAACCCTTCAGCATTCCTGCTTCCACTGGATGCCACGCATAGGCCTCACATGCCCTGGTTCAAGCTGAGTATGCATGGACCTTGGTGGATTTCATACAGTGGGGCATGCCAATTCGGGCTGCCCCTAGGTGAAGCATTCACCCAACCATGGAGTTACTATTGGTTACCTATCAATGTTACAGAAGCTGCAGTGGAGAAAGTGGCCAAAACTGAAAAACATGAACACATCAAATGGCGCTATATATATATATATATATATATATATATATATATATATATATATTAAAGATAGCTTTTCCTTTAAATTGGAAATTGGATGGAGTGTCTTTTTAAATGAAAGGTTTGGCTAAAGCAAAAAATATCTGATGCCAACAAGTTGCTTATGGCTTAAATAGCAATGTCACTTGCAAGTCTAAATCTGTTGGCCTGCAGAGCAGCTAATGGTGATTCATCTATCACTGTCATCGCCCACCTCTACGTTTTTGCACTGTGCTCACGCAGAGTAGAAATTCAGCCCTGCCGTTAGTATTTGACGCACTCCAAGGTCATTCATGTGTGAACATGTGTGCCCTTTCAATAAAACAGATTTTTTTTTAAGGAGACCTTGTGTTCTAGAGGAGAGATTTACCCATGGCCCCTAATGGCCATTAGATGATCAAAGCAACTATAAAAGCATTTGTAATTGGAACCTTTAGTCTGCAGTTCCAGTGATTAACTATCTAATGTCTCTAGGGTCTTTAACTTTACCTTTATATCCCAAGAAGCTCCATCCTGTGTGAGATCCCCCACCAGTGTAGGATTATAGAATATTAATATTCCTGCTTGCCTAGCACTGCCATGACTGTAATTGTTTTTGCGAAGACTTTTGAGGGACATGGCTATCCCAAAGGAAAAGTTTTCAAATTGAAATTGCTGAGTGTCAACAATAAAGCATCTCTGGTACCCAAGGAAAATAGGAACATTAGGGTACATATCCTTGATGTCCATGGATGACAGTAATTCCCCCTATCTATCGAAGTCCAAAGTGACTTGTCTCTGGACGTCAAGTATCAGTTTACTTATTCATCTTGGAGACTGTATACACATTTGAGTTCAGGACTGGAACCACAAAGGTCAGTGAGAGTTTTTTTGTTACCACAACTCAAAAGAGGGTGGGGAGGGATTGAGATGTTGGCCAACTCGCTACCTCTCTGACCCAACGTCTGCGGTTAACCCAAATTATTAGGTTTTCCAAAGGGCTTAAACTAACATGCTACTTGGCTTATTTTGCTAAGTGAACTTTGAGTCTGAGATAGAAATAGACTCTCTTGCGGAAGTGCAAAGACGGAAGTGATCACACAACTAGGATCAATTGGTGAGAATACAACAGACAGTCTTGCCACAGCCATGTTGTTGTGCAGTTTTCCCTGATACATATACTGCCCAGATCAATGCGCCTGAGACAGATCTGGCACTAACATTTGTAAAGACCAGGCTCATGGACGAGTATCAGCGAAGAAAGGAGATTGCGCATATAAACTGACAACCGAACTATTGCTGTTACACAGGAAGGAAACCAGGGTGTGCTTTAGATGCCACAAACAGGGACACATAAAAAAAGACTGTACTATATGGAAAGCAGAGCAAACTAGACAGCATCCCTCTTATACTAAACAGAAGGTCAAAGACACAATTTCTGATCCATGTGGAGCGAACTAGAATGCCACATTTAAAGTTTTCACAGAACTTGATCTGAATAAAGAAACTATTTACTTCACAGATGAAAGTAAAATAAATGCAGAGAGATATGGGCATGGGACCCTTGTATGCCCCAAGGATGTGGCACAGTAAAAGAAGTACTTTATGTTCCTGATTTAGAGGGAGGAATCTTATCTGTGAAGAGTCTGACAGCCAAAAGACTCACTGTAAAATTCCAAGGTGACAAGTGTTCTATCCTGGATGGCAAGCAGATGATAGCACGTGCCAAGCTGGATGATCATCTTTATCACCTCAATGACTGGTATGTGGCACAGGCGTTTAGGTCACAGACACCCAGAACTACAAAAGAGGAATCTGACAAAGAATCTAACAGTATTCCCTTGTCCAGTTACTGTTAAGTGTGAATGTTGCATCAAATTCAAAGCTACAAGAGCAACTGGTACATAGTGACTTTCATAGATGACTATTCAAAATACGCAGTCACTTACCTAATGCAACACAAAAGTTATGTTCTTCACAAATTACAGGACTATGTAGTAAAAACAAGTAACAAGTTTCAGAGGACACCTCTCAGTTTTCGGAGTGATAATGGAGGTGAATTTACAGAACACAAAGCACAAGAGTACTTAAAGCAGAATGGAATAGAGCATCAAGACATACACTCATACACACCAGAGCAAAATGGGTTAAAATTAGTTAAAAGAAAGAACCGAACTCTGACTAAACAGATGTATGCTGACAGATGCTGGACCACCACAAAAATACTGGGGCGAGGCAGCAATGACAGCCACTTATTTGCAGAGCAGACTTTTTCTAGAATAGTGGATAACTCTTCATATGAACTGCTGCACAATGAGAAGCCAAGTGTAATACACCTGAGAATAAAGATACAAAGCATTCATCTACATTCCAGAGGAAAAATACAATTCTGTGATTACTCACCTGTAGTATTGGTATTATGAGTATACAGTACGTCCTGCTCCAAATCTAATACTTACAGTTGGGATATACTCCGCCAGATGGCGCTGGACTGCAGAGACATCAAAAATAGGCTCCTCCCGGCCCCTCAAATACCCGGGGACCTCCCACAAATCCCCAGCATTGAAAAGCAGTTAATGAGAAGCCGGGAGAATTAAACAATCCAAACTATCAACTATAACAAGGATAACAATCACCATACAGGGGATCCAAGATAATTCAACCAAGGGTGGGTTGGAGCAGGACGTACTGTATACTCATAATACCAATTCTACAGGTGAGTAATCACAGAATTGTATTATTCTTAGTATACATTACGTCCTGCTCCAAATCTAATACTTACAGTTGGGACATCCAATAGCAGTGTCCATAAAGTAGGGTGGGATCCCCAAGAAAAATCAGCAGCAGACAGTTTAAACCACTGCCGCCTGCAGAACCTTTCGGCCAAAAGCAGCATCAGCTGAGGCCCTAACATCAACCTTGTAAAACTTTGAAAAGGTATGAACAGAAGACCAAGTAGCGGCCTTGCAAACTTGTTCAACAGAAGCCTGGTGCTGAAAAGCCCAAGAGGCACCAATAACACGAGTGGAATGAGCAGTAAGGGGGAAGGGAGGATTCTTCCCCTTAGCAGAGTAGGCCTGAATCACAGCCTGACGAATCCACTTGCTGATAGTAGACTTGGCAGGAGCCAAACCCTTCCTAGGACCAGAAGGGACCACAAAAAGCGCATCAGTCTTCCTGAAAGGTGTAGTAGCCACCAATAGTATCACGCTCGGGGTAACTCCAGCCCTCTTAATAAGCTCACAACCCCCAATCTCCACAGCCAGCTTCACCTGTAGGAGCCCCCGCTTGCCGGGACGCAAGGTACGCCTACCCGGGATCGGTTGCCCCCAGGACTTAATGGCTCAAAGGATGTAAGCTTATATGTGGGAGGACTGGAGAACCAATAGCAAGAGCGTGAGTGACGGAAGTCCAGAGACAGGCAATAGGTCGATAACGGGAAGGCAGAGATCGTAGCGGCACCAGGGGTCAGGCAAGACGTAGTCGGGGTTCAGGCAGAGGTCAGCAACTGGGGATCAGGATCTAGAAGCGTCAGTTCAGGCAAAGGTCGGCAACAAGGATTCAGGATCGAGAGGCGTCAATTCAGGCAGAGGTCGGCAACAAGGATTCAGGATCGAGAATGGTCGTACAATCAAATCGGCAACAGGCTAGACTTCACAGGAGTAGGTAACACAGGGTTCTGAGCGCTATCACAGGCAATTCACAACTGAGAGGGAATTGCCTTTATAGGAACAGGTCTGAGGGAAGCAGTGTACTGATTGGAGCACATAGGATTCCAAGGGTAATTGGCTGCAGAGCAGAAGAGGGCGAAGCCCTCAATCCCCTAGGATTCATTAACCCTTTAATTGATCCTCCGACGGGTGCGCGCCGCACAGCGCCGCCGGAGGGCATAACAGACACGTGCTCGCGGCCGCGCGCGAGCACGTCTCCTGGAGGAGGAAGCGGGGGGCGTGGCTGAGCTGGGCGCCGCTCGAGCCGACGCTGCTCGAGCCGACGCCGCTCGGCGCGGCCGCCCCACAGTGACAGCTGCAGCTGGCCGCCTGGAGACGTCGCTGGAACGGGGATCAGGTAAGCGGTTCCTGACACTACCCCCCCCTTCACGAGGGGCCTCCGGACCCTCACCCGGTTTCCCTGGATTGTCACGATGGAACCTTCTTACAAGAGCCTTGGCATGAACATTCCTCGCTGCCACCCAGCATCTTTCCTCCGGACCATAGCCAACCCAATCCACCAAATACTGTAAAGAATTACGCACTTTACGTGAATCCAAGATCTTATTCACTTCATACTCGGGCTCATTATTAAGAAGAATTGGTGCAGGACCAGCAAGAGGAGCATTCTTCGCCGGTTTTAACAGTGAAACGTGAAAGGAATTAGGTATTTTCATAGTTGGCGGGAGTTGAACTTTAAAAGACACATTATTCAACTTCTTGACGATTGGAAAAGGACCAATAAATTTTGGACCTAATTTGCTAGATGGCTGACGGAGCGCAATATTTTTAGTGGAGACCCAAACTAGATCGCCTACTCGAAGAGTAGGTTCCTGTGATCTGCGGCGGTCGGCAAATTTCTTATACCTCAAACCAGTGGTCTTAAGAATCTCCTGAACGTGTGTCCAGATATTCTTCCGTTCTTGAAGCCACTCCTCCAACGCCGGCAGATTGGAAGGTGACCCTGAAAGGGAAGAAGCTCTAGGATTTTTCCCTAAGTTACAATAAAAAGGAGATACCTTGGTACTCTCACTAGGCGCGTTATTGTAAGCAAACTCGGCGAAATCAATAAATTCCGCCCATTGTTCTTGGGCATCAGAAACATAACACCTTAAGTATTGTTCCAAAGTTTGATTAGTTCTTTCCGTCTGCCCATTAGTCTGGGGATGGTAGGCAGAAGAAAGAGAGATCTGTATTCCCAACCGCGAACAGAAGTGTTTCCAAAAACGGGAAGTAAATTGAACACCCCGATCAGAGACTATATTGGACGGAATACCATGAATACGAAAAATATGCGAAGTAAATAGCCGCGAAAGCTCAGGTGCAGAAGGAAGTTTGGCCAAAGGAACGAAATGTGCCATCTTACTGAAACGATCTACGACCACCCAAATGACAGTATTACCATGTGAGAGAGGCAAATCTACAATAAAATCCATAGAAATATGGGTCCATGGCTCAGCAGGAATTTCAAGAGGAACCAAACTGCCACTAGGAGCCTTGTGAACTCTTTTACTTCGAGCACAAATAGCACAAGCGTCGATAAAGGCAGTGATATCGCGTCTCATGGTAGGCCACCATACATGACGACGGGCAAGCATAAACGTCTTACGGTTACCCAAATGACCAGCAGTTTTGGCATCGTGAAATTCGCGAATTACATCCGAACGCAGGTGCGGCGGAACAAACTGGCACCCCAAGGGTACATCACTAGGAGATTCATCTTGAAACGGCGCCAAGGTATTGGAGAGATCAGGAAGTAACGCCCCCACCACACAACCTGTGGGTAAAATTGGTTCACCAGAATCACCCCGATCCTTACATTCACCGAACATGCGAGATAGAGCATCAGCTTTAGTATTTTTTACACCCGGCTTGAAAGTAATAATAAAATTGAAGCGCGAGAAAAATAATGCCCAACGTGCCTGACGAGAGTTCAGCCTCTGGGCAGAACCTATGTATTCGAGATTTTTATGATCGGTATACACAGTTATAGGATGTAATGAACCCTCCAACCAGTGTCGCCATTCATCAAATGCCAGTTTAATAGATAATAGTTCCCTATTGCCAACATCATAATTTTGTTCCGCGGTACTGAATTTACGCGAAAAATAAGCGCATGGATGGAGACGCTCAGGGTTACCAGAATATTGTGACAAAACTGCACCCACTCCCAGCTCAGAAGCATCCACTTCAATAATAAAAGCTTTATGAATATCTGGATGCACTAAGACAGGTGCCGAAGTAAAGGCCCGTTTCAAGGTTAGAAAGGCCTCACAGGCAGAGGGGGACCAGTTAGCAGTAAAAGCCCCCTTGCGGGTAAGGTTGGTAAGGGGTGCAACAACATGGGAAAAGCCTTTTATGAAACGCCGATAAAAATTTGCAAAACCTAGAAAACGTTGCAATTCCTTTAAAGTTTTGGGTTGGACCCAATCCTGAACTGCTGAAACCTTCCCCGCGTCCATCTCCAAACCCTGGTTGGTAATAACATACCCTAGGAAGGGAACTGTAGTGACTTCAAACACACACTTAGACAGTTTAGCAAATAAGTTGTTCTCTCTTAATTTTTGTAGCACCAACTTAACATGGTGTCTGTGCTCCGGTAAAGAATTAGAAAAAATGAGAATATCATCCAAGTAGATGACTACAAATCTACCGAGATATTCCCTGAATATATCATTAACAAAATCTTGGAAAACGGCTGGCGCATTACAAAGACCGAAGGGCATGACCAGGTACTCATAGTGCCCATCCTTCACATTAAATGCAGTTTTCCACTCGTCCCCCTGTCGGATGCGAATCAGATTGTAAGCCCCTCTCAAATCCAATTTGGAGAAAATTCGAGCTCCTGTGACTTGATTGAACAGATCCCCAATCAAGGGTAAGGGGTATCGGTTTTTTACAGTGATCTTATTCAAGGCTCGATAATCTATGCACGGTCTCAAGCCACCATCTTTTTTCTCTACAAAAAAAAACCCGGCCCCAGCAGGCGAGGTAGAGGGACGGATAAATCCTTTCCTAAGATTTTCGGTAATATACTCCCTCATTGCTTGCTCCTCGGGCAGGGTAAGGTTATAAATCTTTCCCCTCGGGGGAATTGTGCCAGGCAGCAAGTCAATGGGGCAGTCATAGGACCGATGTGGAGGAAGAGTATCAGCAGAGCGTTCAGAGAATACATCGATCCAATCAGCGTATGGCTGAGGTAATTCCTGTGGTAAGACTTGAACGCTTCTGAGGCCTGTATTAAAACAGTGACCTTTACAGTGGTCACTCCACTTGACCAACTCCCCAGCCCGCCAATCTAACACCGGGTTATGGAGTTGCAACCAGGGGTATCCCAAAACCACCGGAGTTTCCAGACAATCAAAAATAAAGAATTCTAAGAATTCAGAGTGAGAAGAGCCGACAATTAGTCTGGGGGATGGGGTCTTGGTATTTATAGGACCTCCCTGGATTGCCTTTCCATTGATAGCTAAAACTTGTAGGGATCTTTCAAGGGGAACTACAGGGATCCCTAAGGTGGAGATCATGCTCCTGTCCAAAAAGTTTCCAGCCGCACCACTGTCTATGAAGGCGGAAACTGTCTGCTTAGAGGACCCCCAAAACAAATCAATAGGTACAAGCATCTTATTCTGGCGAGAGTTACAAACTGACTCACCCAGATCAGTACTCTCTACCTGGTCTGGGTGCGGAAGTTTTCCGCCGGTTTCCCCTTGTTGGGACAGGACCCTGCAAAATGACCAGAATTCCCGCAATACAGGCATAACCCCTCGGATCGCTTCCGTTGTTTCTCCTCTTGGGATAAGCGGGTTCTCCCTAATTGCATAGGTTCTCCCTGGGAAGATGATGAGGTATTTTCTCCACGGGGAACCGGGGATCTATGACTCTGGACTGGTCTAAAGGACGTGGGAGCCCCGACTCTCTCCCTGGCCCTTTCTCTAAGACGTCGGTCTATTTTAATGGAGACCTGCATTAATTGATCTAGGTCCGCTGGCGGGGGAAAATTGACTAAGGCATCCTTGATGCTATCCGACAGTCCCACCCTGAACTGACTACACAAAGCTGGATCGTTCCACCTAGCTTCGATAGCCCAGCGGCGGAATTCAGCACAGTAGTCTTCAGCCGAATTCCGTCCTTGTTTTAAGGCCCGAAGCCTATTCTCTGCGGTAGACTGTATATCTGGATCGGCGTATAAAACGCCCATGGCATTGAAGAAGGCAGTCACTGATTGTAGAGCAATGTCATGGGACGGTAAACTAAAGGCCCAGGACTGTGGGTCTCCTTGAAGCAAGGAAATGACTAGGCCTACTCGTTGGACCTCTGTGCCAGAGGAGATAGGTCTTAACTTAAAATATAGTTCGCAGGCATTCTTGAAATTGGAAAATTTTGCTCGTTCTCCAAAAAATTTCTCAGGCAGTGGAATCTTAGGTTCGGAGAAATGAGGTGGTACAGAGGAAGTTGGCACTTGACGAGATTCCTGAGTGGCCACTCTTTGAGCGAGTTGGTTGATCGCTGTGGCCATAGCTTGCACCTGCTGTACCAGGTCATCCATTTTCTGGCCTGTGATAATGTCACGCTCGGGGTAACTCCAGCCCTCTTAATAAGCTCACAACCCCCAATCTCCACAGCCAGCTTCACCTGTAGGAGCCCCCGCTTGCCGGGATGCAAGGTACGCCTACCCGGGATCGGTTGCCCCCAGGACTTAATGGCTCAAAGGATGTAAGCTTATATGTGGGAGGACTGGAGAACCAATAGCAAGAGCGTGAGTGACGGAAGTCCAGAGACAGGCAATAGGTCGATAACGGGAAGGCAGAGATCGTAGCGGCACCAGGGGTCAGGCAAGACGTAGTCGGGGTTCAGGCAGAGGTCAGCAACTGGGGATCAGGATCTAGAAGCGTCAGTTCAGGCAAAGGTCGGCAACAAGGATTCAGGATCGAGAGGCGTCAATTCAGGCAGAGGTCGGCAACAAGGATTCAGGATCGAGAATGGTCGTACAATCAAATCGGCAACAGGCTAGACTTCACAGGAGTAGGTAACACAGGGTTCTGAGCGCTATCACAGGCAATTCACAACTGAGAGGGAATTGCCTTTATAGGAACAGGTCTGAGGGAAGCAGTGTACTGATTGGAGCACATAGGATTCCAAGGGTAATTGGCTGCAGAGCAGAAGAGGGCGAAGCCCTCAATCCCCTAGGATTCATTAACCCTTTAATTGATCCTCCGACGGGTGCGCGCCGCACAGCGCCGCCGGAGGGCATAACAGACATGTGCTCGCGGCCGCGTGCGAGCACGTCTCCTGGAGGAGGAAGCGGGGGGCGTGGCTGAGCTGGGCACCGCTCGAGCCGACGCTGCTCGAGCCGACGCCGCTCGAGCCGACGCCGCTCGGCGCGGCCGCCGCACAGTGACAGCTGCAGCTGGCCGCCTGGAGACGTCGCTGGAACGGGGATCAGGTAAGCGGTTCCTGACAAATAGTACTTCAGACACCTAACCACACCAAAGAGTGCAAAACCCTCTCCTTAGCATTGCTAGGATTAGGGCACAAAGAAGGAAGAACAATATCCTGATTCAAATGAAAGGCAGACACTACCTTAGGCAGAAAGTCAGGTTTGAAACGAAACACTACCTTGTATGGGGTGTCTCTCATAGTAGGGGGGCTAAATGGACAGCGCCGCCAACTCAGACACACGCCTGACAGAAGTGATAGCCGCCAGAAATACAACCTTGAGCGTAAGAATTGCCAAGGCAGCATCCTGCACAGGTTCAAAGGGAGCACCCTGCAAGGCTGACAGAACCAAGTTCAGATCCCAAACAGGCACCATAGGCTTACGTGGAGGGCACACATGGGTGACCCCCTGGAAAAAGTCCTGATCAGAGGGTGCTGAGCAAAGGACTTCTGGAAGAAAATAGCCAGGGCAGAAACCTGACCCTTCAGAGTACTGAGTTGGAACCCCATATCCAACCCATGCCGCAGGAACTCCAGAATCCTGGGAATAGAGAACACACGACAGGGAAGAGGCTTAGACTCACACCAGTCAATGTAGGCACGCCAAACCCTGTAATAAATGGAAGAGGAAGACTTCTTCCTAGCTTTAATCAAAGTATCCCCAACCGAGGAAGACAGCCCCTTCTCCATCAAGATGGAGGTTTCAGCAGCTAAACCGTCAAAGCCAGAGTTTGTAAATTGGGATGGCGTAGTGAGCCCTGAGTGAGCAAATCTGGCGCCAAGGGCAGAGCGCACTGATCTACCGCCAGCTGTACCACGTCTGCGAACCACACTCTTCTTGGCCACCTGGGGGCCACCAGAATTGCTGGCACCCTTTCCAGAGCAATCTTGCGTAGAACCCTGTCCAGCAGGGGAATTGGAGGAAAGACATACAGGAACTGAAAGTCCTGCCATGACATTGCTAGCGCATCCGAGGTCAAGGCCAGAGGATCCTGGGACAGAGAGACAAAGGCTGGAAGCTTGTGATTGTGGCGGGACGCAAACAGATCCACATTGGTTGGCCCCAACGGAGACACAGAGATTGAAACACCCTGCTGCATAGGGACCATTCTCCCTGGTGAGGGGTCCCCCTGCTCAAAGAGTCCGCAGGTGATTTTCCACCCCCGGGATGTACACAGCTGATATGCAGGGGACATTGGCCTCCGCCCAAGTCAGGATTAGAGACGCTTCCTGGAGGGCCCCCTTGCTCCGGGTCCCTCCCTGATGATTGATGTAGGCAACTGCCGTCTGGTTGTCCGAGCGCACCTGAACAGGCAGGCCCCGAAGATGAGTAGTCAAGTGAGCCAGAACTAGCCTGATCGCCCGCAGTTCCAAGACATTGATAGGTGTGTGGGCCTCCTGAGGGCCCCACCTCCCCTGGAACCGCAGGGACTTCCAGAACCCCCCCAACCTGATAGACTGGCATCCGTGGTGACCGTCTCCCAGGAAGGGGCAAGAAAGGATCTGCCCCCCAACAGGTTGCTTGAGTCCATCCACCACGAGAGGGACCCCCTGACCAGGGGGGAGAGCACACAGACCCTGTCCAGGGATGCTGGGTCCTTGTCCCATACTGACAATAGTTGAAGTTGCAGAGACCTCAAGTGGAACTGAGCATAAGGGACCGCTTCGAAGCATGCCACCATCAGGCCCACCAGCTGCATCCCCTGTCTGATGGAGGGATGGGGACAAGCTAGGAGGGACTGAGCCTGTGCAATCAGACTGTCCACCTTCTGTTGAGGAAGGAAGATCTTTGCCTGAACTGTATCCAGATTCATTCCTAGGAATGGAGTTACCAAGGAAGGGAACAGTGAGGACTTGGGGTGGTTGATCACCCATCCAAATGACTCCAGAGTGGACACCACCAGCTGAGTATCCAACTCTGCCTGATGTAGAGACTGGGAAGTGATGAGAATGTCGTCCAGATAGGGAAGCACGCGGACGCCCTTACATCTGAGCAGAGACATCACGCCAGCCAGCACCTTGGTGAACACCCTGGGAGCTGAAGTGAGGACGAAGGGCAAGGCCACAAACTGGTAGTGTTGATCCATCAGAGCGAACCTGAGGAACCTTTGATGAACGGGGAACACGTATGAAGATAAGCATCTTTGATGTCCACATAAGTCATGAAATCCCCTTGGCGCAGGAAACTGATGGCAGAGCGCAGAGTTTCCATGCGAAAGCGCCTGCCCCTGACAAACCTGTTGAGGACCTTCAAGTCCAGGATGGGCCTGACTGAACCATCTTTTTTGGGTACTGTGAATAGGTTGGAATAAAAGCCCTTGCCTTTTTCTCTTAAGGGGACCTGGCAGGTGACCCCCAGCTCCAGGAGGCCTTGCACTGCTTGCACTAGCTCCTGAGCTGACACAGGGTCCTGAGGAATCCGGGATCTGATGAATCTTGGAGGGGGATCGGCAGCAAACTCCAACTTGTAACCGGAGGACACTACCTCCTGAATCCACCGGTCTGAGACATGAAGCCTCCAGACGTGAGCGAAGTGCTGCAGCCGTCCCCCCACCCGGATGGGTGAGGGCGACCCATCATGCCTGAGGGGGCTTGGGAGAGGATTTTGCTTTGGGGCCCAGGAGGAGCCAGGACATCCACGTCCTCTGCCTCTACCCCAGAAATCTCCCCAGGCCCCAGGAGAGGAAACCCCCCTTCCCTGTCTTGCACCACGGTAAGGTGAGGAGAAGGAACCCTGACCCCGAAAGGGCCGAGGTTGCCACCTGCGCTGGGATAACCTGCCTCCCTTAGCAAAAAGGTCCAGGTGGTCCCCAAACAGGCGCAGTCCTTTAAAGGGAAACCCAGTGAGGGCCTTCTTGGCAGCATTGTCAGCAGCCCACTGGCGCAGCCAAACCGAGCGGCATATACCCACCACAAGGGCAGAAGTTCTGGCACACATTCTGATGGTGTCAGCCAATGCTGAGAGGACAAAATTTACAAAAACATCACAACTGGAGAGTGCATTAAACACCTCACAAGGCAAATCATCAGGGGCACTATCAAGCATATTTCTGATAAGGGTTCTAGTGGCCACAGCAGTAATGGCAGAGGCACAAACCGGGCGCAGCCCCGTCCCCGCACATGCAAAGGCGTGGGATGCCAGCTGGTCAATGCGCCGGTCCTCAGCATCCCGCAGGGTAGTCAGGGGAATGCATGACAGAGGTGTTAGATAGCCCTAGGATCGGGGCATCCACCTCGGGGGGGGGGGGGGGGATGACCAACATTTAACCACCTCAGCAGGAAAGGGATACTTCCTATCCCAACTTTTTGGAACCCCGGGAAGTTTACTGGGGCGCTTCCATTCCTTGAGCACAAGGTTATGGAAATGTGCCTGCTCGGGAAATTCCAAACGTGATTTTGCTGTATGGAAAAGCTCCCCTCTTTGCCTGGGAGCCTCAACAGGGAGAGAGATAGACAGAACCTCAAAAATCTGGGTCAATAGTCTGTCAGTGTCATCCGGAGCCCAGAGCCAGAATCGTCATGACCCCTTGGTCTCTCATCAGATGAGCCTGAATCAGAAAAGAGTTCCCCTTCATCAGACGGGGTATAGCCACAAAGATTCCAAAACTCCTCAGTTCCCATAGGGAAGACAGTGACATTAGGCGCCAAGTGCCGCTTCTTAGCAGGGGCCTTACGCGCTAAGGACTTAGCAATCAACTGCTCAACAGTAGCCAGTCTAGAGGACACATCAGGCTGAGAATCCCCACTAGTATGCAACTCAGCAGGAGTGAGGTTTAAGCTTGGGGGAGTAGGCGAAGTGAAACGAGGTGCAGCCACTGGAAGGCCAGATTGCAATGCAAGCACCTGCTCAGCACAGGGTACACAGACCCGCGCCTTGTCAGCGTCAGCAGGAGGCTGCACACATGCTACACACAGCCGGTCTTGTCCCGAAGGAACCCCGGTCACGTTATCCTGGGATGCCTCCATATGGTGATTATAGCGACGCTATACGCCGATAGGGAATAACGCCAAAAAGGTTCGCCCCGCCTTAAAGACATAAGCAGACAAGATCTGTAAGCACACAGTAACAAAAGTGAAAGATATAAAGCCGCCCGCGAGGGCACTTACGGACCACGGTAGGTAGGGGTCCGTCACGCATGGGCCAACAAGCAGGATAAAGATGGCATCGGTATACCTCGAGGGGCGGGCCGGTATCAGCGATGACGCGGAGCGCGCCATAGACGGGCCCTGCCCCCCCGAAGAACGCGAAGCCAAGAACGTGCAAGCAGCCAATGATGGCGCACCAGCACCTGAGGTAATGCCGCCGCCAAGAGCGGAAACAAGTCAGCGCGCGGCGGCAGCAATTTTAAAAGACAGTAAAGACAAGCCAGTGCGGCGGCTGACACAAGACTAACAAAATGGAAAAAAAGGTGTAAAACACAGAATGCATAGCATACATATTTACACCCCCCCCCCTTTTCCCCCGAAGACTACAAGGAGGATGAGGGAGGACAGCGGCCACTTAAACAGGGCCCACCGATGGGCAGGGGCAAGGGGGCACTAGTGCGGGAGGGGCATCCCATAGAGGCTCACCATAAGCCTGAACCGCCTACCCTTTGGTGGGGGATTGCGGTGCATCAGCACTCCTAAGCACCTAACAGCGGTGCTGCCTACCTTCACCTGACCAGCGCAGCCAAGGCTGGGAGGTATATTACTAGTGGAACAGGTGGGAATAGTCCTACAGGGCCGCAGGTTAACAGCCCCGCTCACCTGCGAGTAGAGAGCCATTTCTCGTCCTTCACAGCCAGACTGCAGAGAAATTCTGGGGATTTGTGGGAGGTCCCCGGGTATTTGAGGGGCTGGGAGGAGCCTATTTTCGATATCTCTGCAGTCCAGCGCCATCTGGCGGAGTATATCCCAACTGTAAGTATTAGATTTGGAGCAGGACGTACTGTATACTAAGAATAACACATCAAACTCCAAAACAGAGCATTTGAATGAATCTTTGTTGGATACAGTTACAACGTTAAGGGTTACAGAATCCTAAATCCCAAAACAAACAAGGTTACCAGAAGACAAGTCAGCAGGGCTTCAAGAGCAAGGACTTCTTGAGTTACTTTATTGTCCAACTGAGGACAATGCAGTTTCCATTTATGACAGTAGTTACACCAAGAATGCCTATCTGGATTTGTCTCTGCTGCACCCAGCTTGTAGCGGAGTATGTAATATTATCTACAGACGTGCTAGGCAACAATAGGGGCCAAAAGTGGCCAACAAGTATATAGGGCGGCACACTGTAATATCTGGTTGGACATCTCAGAGCAGTGGGCGACTGAGCCAGCAAGGAGCCAGTGAGTGAAGCTGGCGGCTGAACTGCACAGCTGATCCAGCAGGGAGACAGAGATATGAGCACAGACAGATTCCAAAGACAAGCAAGGGTGGGGAGCTGGTAAGTCGGAGAGCTGCATAGTATCAGTCGATGAAACAGGCGGATGGTCGTGGTCGTGCCAAGGTTATGCCAGGAGAATCCAAATGCAGTGCCAACTAGACTGAAGTGGTCAAAAGGTAAGCTAAGGTCACAACACGAGTTCCAAGAGCTGAAATTAAACCTGGCAAAGAGCACCAGAGCTTTCGCTATAACAGCAATGCATGGAAGTGAGCCCTTGTACACAAGTACTGCTGCTGCTGTTATGGCTGCTGCTGATGTTATGGAGCTCACTCAACCTTACATATGCCTAGGAGCAGTGTTCAGTGTGTACAGGGCTCACATTTCTCTTCTGTAGATCTTGGTGTACAGATTGCTAGTGAAATTTGCTTTAATATAACACACATTCTCTAAGATATGAAACAATAAAAAAAAGATATAAATCCAGCACCTTGAAGGTTCGTTCTTCAAATAGGAGGAGGAGGGGGGCAAGAGAGGAGTTCACCCAGCATGGGGAATAAGGCAGTTGAGTAAAACACCATGACACTGCTGGGCCTGAATGTTGAGTTTGACCCCCAACTGCTTCATTAATATGGTTTCTCTGCCGTGTATTTGGTGCATTTGGGGTCATCCCTCCTTCCGTATTGCTCTTTTTATAATGTTATTTATATCTCTTTTTAAAATTGGGGGGATGGCAGACGCTCTTTATTAGGACTGCATCTCACAGAGGCACCTTGGCGCTTGGTGGTGCAGCTTAAGCATATTTCTGCAGATGTGTGGGGACCGAGTCCTCTGTTTGTAACCAGATTTAGAGACATATTTTAGGTTGGTTTGCATGCTAACAGGTTTGAGTGCTGTGGCTCCTTTAAGACTTGTCTTTCTAAAATTGCTGTAGGTTTATTGATTGACCATTACATGTTTAATGTTTCCATAGGTATTGTACATTTGTGTATATTATTGGTAGTATTTTACATACTGGTTCACACCGTCTTAGTTTACATAACTATTGGATAGGATTTAATTTTACAGTTCAAATGAATAAAATGTATAATGTTCTGTAAGGCTTATTGCTGCCATTATTAATTTTGCCCTGGAGGAGGAAAGGCAGCCATATACATATTTTTATAGTTTTTTTTATTACACCGACGATCAAGGAGTCCACCTAAAGCTGCCGTGCTGTTTTACCCCACCATTGATTGCCGGTGAACAGTTTGCCTTTCCCCTTATAGCGTTTGCATTGGAGGGAAAGAAATGAGCAGTGCCAGTAAAATATTTGCATAATTTTTTAAAAAAGTTGAGTGCAATGCTCTTTATATATTACATTGTTACCTGTTTGGATTACACTATCGTGTTTCCTTTATATATCATTCCTTGCCAATATTGAGAGGGCTTCATCCTTGAGTTCTGAATAATTCATTTGAGATGTAATTACAACACTGCAAATTTTGAGCTGGATTGTTGTTGTTTTCTGTCATTTCTATATATCTTGAAACCACATATCATTGAATTGGAAGTGGTTCCCTTCTATATTATGCAGAAACCTGCTTGTATGGCTGGTAAGCATTAGCCCATGTGTACAGGCCAACACATTCTTTTTATGATCCTTGGCACACAAGTGGCGTTCACTTAGGATGATTTAATTGAGAGTTTGAAGGCTAGACATTTACATTTATCGCTCTGTGCTTTTTCTAACAGCACATTTTAGGCATTTATGAACTGTTTAAGCTTGTAATATAAGTTCTAAAGGAATTTTTTTTATAGCGCCGGTCACTTCTCTGTGAAGTTATACTAGCAAGGCAAGCTTTAGATTGTTGTTCCATTGTCTCGGGCTACCTGTTGCACTGGCCCAAACTTCAATCCATTTTCAAAAAGACCCTGTAGTTCCCAAGTTACGTAATTGTAAAAGTATTAGAGCATTGGAGATGTAGAGAAAAAAATTGAGAAACCGTGGGTGTGGCAACAGCAAAGTGATGTAAGCACACTGTGTGCTTTACATATATCATAGTAAAAAAAATAAAGTCATTGTTGTGCCTCTAGTTATTACTGCCAGTACAAAGTGTGATCAGAAAAAGGGGGCGAGAAATGCTGCAGGCTAAGAGCGTCTCCAGCCTGCCAGCACATATTGTGACCAGAGAGGATGGCGGGGTTTCATAGCTGCAGAGAGAGGTGGCCAATCAGGATGTCTGGGGAGGGAGTTTCCTGCTCTTGTTTCACTGAAGGTTGATTGAAGGACCAGGTCAGCGGGGTGGAGACTGAAAGCTGAATGAGGAAGTGATTTCCTCACTAGGGAGACAGACATAGCAGGAAAGAGAGTGCTGGAGGGACTCAGTGTAAGGCAAGCTATTGATATTTTGTTTTTAAGTTTTGACTTGCCAATCACTTTAACTTTTTAAGCACACTACTCTTGTTTGCTTACAAAAAATCTGCCCAGGTGGCCGATCGCATAGCTGGCTTCCTTTGAATTGACTGTAGGTTTCTCACAGCGCTTACATTCCCTTGATTTGATGGACACATCATTGGGGCACTAGAGCCATGTTTCCCACCTGTAATAAATCCTTCCATCCATCACAGGCAACGTTTCATTGAATGGAGGTGGCGATGCTACTGATAAAACATGGGTTATTCTCCCAGATGCAGTGTGCGTAGGTCCAAAGAACGCATGGGCTCAGGAATTGGGGACACTCTCTGACCACCTTGAATTGGTTTTGGTATTTTAGTCTCCCAGGAAAGTTCTTTTTCTATGTCTCTAATGGGTCGGTCTCTATATATCACATGCACTGCACTTAGGTATACTTTACACATTTACTTGTATTTATTACATGCACTGCACATTAGATACACTTCATTTACTTTCCCTGGGCTGCTTTTTAGCTGTTTTAGTAGTATTTTGTAGGCACACTTTAGGTTGATATTTCTTGGGGGTTTATTTATGATAGTATTCTTTATTGGTTCAACACTTCTTTATCTTTATGCACATTGGATGTTCTTAGAATTGATGTAATATGTATTTATGGTGATGCATTTATTTTCTTATAACGGAGTATTGATTTTGCCGTAAAACTGATCCACCTTTGTGCTTATACTGTCTTGTCTGGTCTTGCAGTTTCTTTACAGGTAGTATAATAATGTAACCCTCAGCATGTGTAGCCTCTGGTCAGCATGGTAGTGATTTATTTGATTTCAAATCTGCCATTTTTTTTTTATATCCTATGTAGAAATTCTGGATAACCCACCATGCTATACCTCACTAGCAGCATTTGCACCACTTCTACGCCAAAGTAATAATTCTTAATTGATCCTCAGATTCATTTTACTAATTAAGAATTGTATTTATAAGAAAATCGTAACATTTCAGTGGCATACAAATCATCTAAAAATGCACAACGTATCTGGTTTAAAAGCAGTTTGAATAAACACTGTTAGAATACATATTCTGAATTTGTCAAATGAATTTTATTTAATAGTGATGAGCATTTAAGAATTATTTCTTTGGGGCAGGTGGTACATATACGGCTAGTGAGGTATAGCATTTTGGATTACCCACAATATCTACATACGGAAAACAGTTTAGATAGGTTTGTCCAATTTCTTTGTCAAGTCCATTAAGTCCACAGACTTGTGTGCCACTGATTGCTGTCCTGCAGTCCTGGTATAAGAAGCTGGTTTCATAGGCATGCTGTTAGGTTGCTAGTAAAGTCAAAATGACCATGTGACAAATTGAGATGGTGCTGCTGGAGCTACTGTAGTATAGACAAGATGTTATACTAAAGATATTAGGGTTGATTCAGAGACACATTCGCATGCACTTTCGCATGTGTCTGTGTATTTTTTCGAATTTTGCGTTCACGTTAAAGTGGACCAACACCCAGGATTTTGACTATCCTGGGTCTTGGTCCACTTCGGTGGGGCACCCCCGATCGGGGTGCCCCGCTGTGTGAAACCCCCCTGATCACTCGAAAAACTGACCTCTCCCCACGCCGACGGACAAGCCATTTGACAGGAGCGGACAAGCGGCTCCTCCGCCGCCGCCGCCGCCGCCGCCTCCCGCGCGTCACTCTTGACGCGCGCGCGCCGGCCATTCACAGACGGCCGGCGCGGGCGCGCGCACGTCTAGAGGGGCGCGAGGGAGGCGGCGGCGGCCGGCGCCGAAGACAAGGTAAGGGGATTTGGGGTGTTTGGGGGGGTTTCACCCCGCGGGACATCCCGATCTCGGATGTCCCGCGGGGAGGGAGGTGATCGGCCGGGAATCTTATAGATTCCCGGGCCGATCACGGGAGGGTGTTGGTCCACTTTAAGGCGTATATGCGCATTCGATGGACGGATCGAAATCATATATTTTGTGTTAGTTCTGATAACTTACGTTATTGGGATGAGCTTGCGTCTGATTCTGAGACCTGATTGCCGATGGACCTCCGCCCTATAAAACGGTTTAATTTCCGCTCCACTTACGGGACCATTTTGGACTCTGCATTCCTGTAGAAAATGTTTTGTGGCTATGTGGAGGAGTATGAGCACCTTCAGCTCAATGGCATAACCTGCATCAGCATGGCCGAGGCCAGATTGCACCGGAGGCGCATGAATATCGATTGCATGCATGACGTTGAGCTGTTCGAGCTGACCTGACTCAATCGCGTTTCCCTCCATTATCATAATGCCATATGGCCTCTTCCATTAATGAATTCCTTAGCATAATGACATATGGCTCTTCCATTAATGAATTCCTTAACATAATGACATATGGCCTCATGAGTTATATTAAAACATAATAATCATTCCATCCACAGCTGTGAAACATGTATTTGCATAAAAAAAAATTCTTCTCTTTTTTTTACAGACACCGCACAGGCGAGATTAGCCCAACTCACTGCGACGGTGTTTCGGCTGGTGGGCGATATACAGGAGCTCAGAGCTTTGATGGGAACCACAGATGAAGATTCATTATCTGGGGACTGCCATGGCTTTGTATATAGTTTTTAAATTTTAATATTTTAAAATGTTTTTGTACAAATTTTACATTTTTAATGAAAAAAAATGTTGTTAAAGAAAAACATAATCCAAAAACAAAAAAGGCCAGAAAATTTGGCAGTTCATAATAAAAAAACCAAAACATAAAACTTGTTTCTGTCTCATTTTATGTAAAAGAACAATTCATTAAGGGTTGGTTACAGGAAAATGTAGAAAGAACTAAAAATAAAAGATTGCAAAGTGAAGAAGAATGAAACCTCGATGGATTTGAGGTAAGCATTAAGTGCGCAAAGGGAAGAAGAATGAAACCATGATGGAATTGAGGTAAGCTTTGTAGCAGAAGTGAGTGAAAAAAAACTTGAGACGGACACATGAATGAGTTAATTTTGGTGTGCGCATGCGTACGGTCGGAAAGATTTCTGTCTGGATGTTTATTTTTCGAAATAGGAATTCAGAATCTAACGGGAAACGTAAATTATTCGTTAGAGGCAATGTCGGAAAAAGCAAAAAAACGGAAGCCTACGTTGTTTCCTAAGTAACGTAAACGAAAAACAAAAGCTGAAAAATGACATTATCGTTGGTGTACGCAGCGACGAACACTTTACAGAAGGCTCACAATGCATGCTTAGAATCGTGCGTAGACACATACGCCAGCGGAAACAAAACGAAAAAAAAAAACAGATCGACACAAAAACGAAATTCTTTTTATGTCTTTCTGAATCAACCCTAATATGCTTATTCATGTATTTTGAGGGACATTATGTTACATACCCTGTTTCCCCGACAATAAGACATCCTCCGAAAATAAGGCCTAGTGCCTGCTTTCGGAGGATATCGTTATATAAGTCATCCCCCGAAAATTGTATTGTAACCACTAGGGGGGGTAATGACGGGGCACGTAAGGGGGGAGCTGCAGGGAGGTGGAGGAGACGCACGCTGCCTGTCTTCTGTCAAGACATCCCCCGAAAATAAGGCCAAGTGCCATATTTCCGGGGAAAAATTTATATAAGACAGTGTCTTATTTTTGGGGAAACAGGGTAGTACAGTTGGACACATGTCCATCAAATTCAGCCAAGGGACAGGGTAAATAAAAATCTTATTTACCCCAATTTTAAGTTGGGATGCTGTGTAAAATGTAAATAAAACAAGATTGCAAGGAATTGGAAATCACCTATAGCCATATTATATTCCCAATAGAACACGTATCAAACGGATAAAACGGTAAAAACATGTCTCCATTTTATTTGATATAATGTATCTTTTAATAGTTCTCTTTGAATCGTTTGCATATTAAGCATGCCATTATTCAATACAATGTTGCATTATGTCACATAATATTGGTAGGACTTTTCTGTCAGTAGAGTATTGTAGAGCCAGAGTCTTCATTCAGGTTTACATGTGAGATCCATATATCTCATGAGAATCATAAAGGATGCTCTTAAACTGGACATTCACCCTAAATAACAGCATATCTTGTATGTTTCCCCCACACTGTACATACAGATTGGCTACATTAAAAATCATCCTACCTGCACCTATAGCATTTCCGGAGTCTTTTAACATCCAAGATGGCGGCCCATGTAGTCTCAGGCTGCCTGCAGACAGGAAGTGTCTTCTGACTGTGCTGCTCTGCATTCTGGGATTGCCGTCCTTTTCATGACCCCAGCTCTGATCTGTCTGTGCAAAGCACAGCTATAACCCCACCCCCTGCACTTTTCACCACTCTCCTCTCTTAAGTATGTGATGCTTCTGAGGCAAGATGGCGGAGTCCAGAAAAGAGTTGAAGTCCAGTGGGGGAAAGAATAATAAATAAGCGACAAAATACTTAAAATATATTTATTTTAGATGCTGGGGAATTGTTTTTTAAGGATTAGAGCTTCATCCACCTTGGTTTGTTGGCAATAAATAAAGTATAAAAAAAATAAATTAGCGACAACAAAAATACTCTTGTTCTAGCTCTGAATCATACAGGGTGAAGGCTCTTAACCCTTTTGTTGCCAAGCACGTAACACCTACGTGCTGGCTTGGCTGGGCCTTAAGTGCCAAGCACGTAGGTGTTACGTGCTTGACTTTCCTCGCTTGTAGTTTAAAAAGTAAAAACAACAAATACTCACCTGACCCCTTGTTGGATCCGGCCGGGTCTCCTCTTTAATTTGGTGCCATCCGATCCCCCGTGGGGGGTCGGATGGCTCCAGGAGAGCCCCCGGAATAGGCCGCCCCCCCCCGCTTCTGCAGCAGCAGCTTCTAACTGTAAAAAAAAAAAAAAAATAAAAATGACATTCACTTACCTGTGTGTGCGCTGGCTCCCGCTGTCCCTCCTCTTCACCTGGGGGGCCTCCGATCCCCCCCCAGGACTTACCGATCTTCAGGAGAGAGCCTGGGAGGCTCTCTCCTCTCTTCTGCACGATGGCGGCCGCCATCATGCCTCCAAGGGGGCGGGGCTTATGAAGTCATCCCGGCCCCGATCTCAGGCTTCAGCTTTCTCAGCTTCTCAGATGCCGGTGATCGGTGCCCTGGAAGGAGGTGGCAGGAGATCCTCTGATCTCCTGCCTTCTCCTTCTCTGGATGCCGATCACCGGCATCTGTCAGCTGAGCGGCGAGGGACAAGAGCTTGCAATCGAAGGTAAGTACAGTAAAAAAAAATTTTTTTTTTTTCTAATAAAATACTTTTTATTATTGTGTGGTGTTTTTTTTTCACATTAACCCTTTGTGAGCTGGTAAGGGGTCCATGAGACCCCTTATACCAGTTCACAAGGCTGGGGGGGTGGCAAGTCACCTGCCCTAGCGGGTGGCTTGCCATTAACCCCCGCACCCCCATTACCTGCCTCCCCAAAGGCCAGGGGGGGGCAGAAGAGCCCGGGCCCACATAGGCTATGTGGGCTCGTAGGCTGCAGGGTGGGGGGGCCACCAAAGCTGGCCCCCCCACTCTGTGCCTACAAGCCCCCATAGCTGGTCCCGGGCTGGTTACTTTGGGTAAGGGGGACCCCACGTCATTTTTTTTTTTGGATTTTGAAGGGTTTTTAACCCTTCAAAATCCAAAAAAAAATGGGGTCCCCCTCCCCGGGAAGGGGGACCCTATGTCATTTTTTTTTTTAATTAACCATTTGTCATCCAGCAGCTATAAAAGGCTTCTGGGCAGGAAAGGGTGTCTACCTATACATATGTGGTATCGCTGTAACCGGGAGAAATTGGGGTTTCTCACGCAATAAGATTTTATTGACAAACTTACATTTTTTATTACAAAAAAACTCTACAAATTGTAAAAAAATGTTTTTTTTTTGTTTTTTTTCACACATTTCACCCAAAAAAATTGAGAATACACCTAAAAAATACAAACAAGACATTTCATGTTAAAGCCCAGACTCTGTTGAAAAAAACAATATATAATTTTCCTGGGAAATCCCTGGAAATCCCTTCAAAAATGACAGTTGAATATGTGTAGCGCAAAATGGTGAAACATCGTCTGGCAACAGGGAGTGGCAAATGCTGCAGGTAGGCTGGCAGCGAAAGGGTTAAAGGGGTCCTCTTTAAAAAAAACAAAAAAAAAAGTCAAGCATCAAAGTTTACATTGCAACAAAATGTAGGACAAAATGCTCTTGGGGGTGGCTATAGTGGGTGCATCTAATTTCCTCTAATATAAAAGTCTCAGTGCAATTTAGAAACGTGTCCTAATATTGATGCATATTGGCTTTCCTCTGCTGGCAGAAGTTCTGCCATTTAGGCTTTGCATCATGAATCCAGAATGGTTGTTACTCATAATCACCTGCATGATTGCTGCAGAATTTAATGCATAGGGACATCACATATGAGACAATTTGAAAGTCGGTTGCATTAGTGCTGAACTTCTTCCAGATAAGCTGTGGCTGGATAAGGACAGCAACATCGAGATCACGCATCCCTGTGTTATTTAGCAGAGCGATGTACAAGCCATAATTTTGTTTTTTCAAATATAATTTCCTGCCTTGCACCACTATGTGACCAAGAATGTGCCCTTGTGGCTGCAGTATGCTGTCACTCTCAGATTGTAATTAATCATGGATAGGTGGTCCATATTATGTTTCAGCACAACATGGCACCATTTTGTGTATGTAGTACTGTATAGTCCATAGCCATTGAGAGGTCCAGATACTGGTGTTGACAGTGGAGTGTTCCCTGGAAAAAGAGGAGGACAAGGAAAAGGGGTCCATGTGACCCCTATACCAGTTCACAGGGCTCGGGGGTCTGGCAAGTCACCTGCGGCTAGTGGGTGACTTGCCATTAACCCAGAGACCCCCCATTACCTGCCTCCCAAAAAAAACTTAAAATTCCCCCAAGAAATGGTGCCCCCCCCCCTGTGAAGGGGGACCCCACACCAATTTTTTTTATTTAACCCTTTATTATGTGGATAGTAGTTGTATTTTATTTGTAAATGTTATAAAGTGCTCTTTTCAGTTTAGGGGATCACCTGGACAGGAACGGGGGGCTACCGATACATATGTGGTATCATTGTAATCGGGAGAAATGGGGGGTTCACATGCAATATGGTTTTCTTTAATAAAATAAATGTTTTTGTTTAAAATAAAGGAGACAATTTAAAAAATATTTTTTTTTTATTTATTTATTTAAAAATATTTAAAAAAGTAGAAAAAATACAAACAAGATATTTCATGTTAAAGCCTAAACTCTGCCACAAAAAGAAAATATGCCATTTTCTTGGAAATTCCTGCAAAAATCACAGTTAAACATCACGCAAAATGGTGAAAAATATCCTGTCAGGAGAGGGTGACAAAATCTCAAGTAGACTGGCAGTCAAAAGGTTACAGGTACCTATGCATGTTGGGTACTGTTCTGCTCGGGGGACCTTGCGCTTTCAGATTTAGCTTGTTTTTTCTTATTTGCATATTGATATTTTAGGAAAAGGTGTTTTTTATTCTGCTGTTTTATACATTTTTTTGTGAAACCCTGTGCAACCTAAGAATCCTTCGTGATATTACTTCCAAAAAGATGAGCCCACTACAACAAGCTGGGTACGCTTAGAAAGCTTAACATGTGTACTTTCAGGGAATATATGGTTTATGGGGGATATTCCAAATGTAAAGGGTTGGTTTGGTAGAAAAAGCACAAGGTGCGCACTTTGTCTGCAGAGCTGAAAATCTGAAGTAAAATTACCGTTATGCGCATGCTTTACTTTGGTGTGTTTGGCAACTCTTTCCTTGACAGAACCTATGCATGTTGGGTATCATTCTGTTTGGGGAATGTTGCTTTTTCAGATTTTTCTGGTTTGCATATAGGTTTTTTTTAGGAAAATGTGGTTTTGATTGTTCTTTTTTATTCATTTTTAGGAAAACCCTGTGCAACCAAAGAATACATTGAGGGATTACTTCCAGAAAACTGCACCCATGTCAACAAGCCTGGTACACCTAGAAAGCTTGAGGTGTAGGAATATATAGTTTGTGGGGGGTATTTCAAATGTAAAGGGTTGTTTTTCTTGAAAAACTGCAAGGTGCGCATATTGCATAGCATAGTTGTATTTTATCTGAAAATCTCCTAAAGCGTTGTTTCAGTTTGGGGGAGTCTCCTGGGAAGGAAAGGGTATCTACCTATACATATGTGGTACCGCTGTAAGAGAAATTGGCGTTTCACACGCAATAAGATTTTATTGACAAACTTACATTTTTTATTACAAAAAAATACTACAAATTGTAAAAAATTGTTTTTTTTAATTTTTTTGCACAATTTTCACCCAAAAATATTGAGAATACACTTAGAAAATGACAAACAAGACATTTCATGTTAAAGCCCAGGCTCTGCTGAAAAAAACAATATATCACTTTCCTGGGAAATCCCTTCAAAAATCACAGTTGAACATGGGGAGCGCAAAATAGGGCAAAATAATCTGGCAACAAAGGGTGACAAAATATCAAGGTAGGCTGGCAGTTAAAGGGTTAAACAATCCAAACTATCAACTATAACAATGATAATCACCATACAGGGGATCCAAGAAAATGCAAACCAAGGGTGGGTTGGAGCAGGACGTACTGTATACTCATAATACCAATTCTACAGGTGAGTAATCACAGAATTATATTATTCTTAGTATACAGTACGTCCTGCTCCAAATCTAATACTTACAGTTGGGACATCCAATAGCAGTGTCCATAAAGTAAGGTGGGATCCCCAAGAAAAATCAGCAGCAGGCAGTTTAAACCACTGCCGCCTGCAGAACCTTGCGGCCAAAAGCAGCATCAGCTGAGGCCCTAACATCAACCTTGTAAAACTTTGAAAAGGTATGAACAGAAGACCAAGTAGCGGCCTTGCAAACTTGTTCAACAGAAGCCTGGTGCTGAAAAGCCCAAGAGGCACCAATAACACGAGTGGAATGAGCAGTAAGGGGGAAGGGAGGATTCTTCCCCTTAGCCGAGTAGGCCTGACACCTAATCACATCCAAAGAGTGCAAAACCCTCTCCTTAGCATTGCTAGGATTAGGGCACAAAGAAGGAAGAACAATATCCTGATTCAAATGAAAGGCAGACACTACCTTAGGCAGAAAATCAGGTTTGAAACGAAACACCATCTTGTCCTGGTGCCTCTCATAGTAGGGGGGCGGAATGGACAGCGCCGCCAACTCAGACACGCCTGACAGAAGTGATAGCCACCAGAAGCACAACCTTGAGCGTAAGAATGGCCAAGGCAACATCCTGCACAGGTAAGGAGCATCCTGCAAGGCTGACAGAACCAAGTTCAAATCCCAAACAGGCACCATAGGTTTACGTGGGGGACGCACATGAGTGACCCCCTGGAAAAAAGTCCTGATCAGAGGGTGCTGAGCAAAGGACTTCTGGAAAAAAATAGCCAGGGCAGAAACCTGACCCTTCAGAGTACTGAGGTGGAGCCCCATTCCAACCCATGCTGCAGGAACTCCAGAATCCTGGGAATAGAGAACACACGACAGGGAAGAGACTTAGACTCACACCAGTCAATGTAGGCACGCCAAACCCTGTAATAAATGGAAGAGGAAGACTTCTTCCTAGCTTTAATCAAGGTATCCACAACTGAGGAAGACAGCCCCTTCTCCATCAAGATGGAGGTTTCAGCAGCCAAGCCGTCAAAGCCAGAGTTTGTAAATTGGGATGGCGTAGTGAGCCCTGAGTGATCAGATCTGGCACCAAGCGCAGAGCGTATTGATCTACTGCCAGCTGTACCACGTCTGCGAACCACACTCTTCTTGGCCACCTGGGGGCCACCAGAATTGCTGGCACCCCTTCCAGAGCATTCTTGGCAATCAGCAGGGGAATTGGGGGGAAGACATACAGGAACTGAAAGTCCTTCCATGACATTGCTAGCGCATCCGAGGTCAGGGCCAGAGGATCCGTGGACAGAGAGACAAAAGCTGGAAGCTTGTGATTGTGGCGGGACACAAACAGATCCACATCTGGTTGGCCCCAACGGTGACAAAGAGATTGAAACACCCTGCTGCATAGGGACCATTCTCCCTGGTGAGAGGTCCCCCTGCTCAGAGAGTCCGCCAGGTGATTTTCCACCCCCGGGATGTACACAGCTGAAATGAAGGGGACATTGGCCTCCGCCCAAGTCAGGATCAGAGACGCTTCCTGGAGGGCCCCCTTGCTCCGGGTCCCTCCCTGATGATTGATGTAGGCAACTGCCATCTGGTTGTCCAAGCGCACCTGAACAGGCAGGCCCTGAAGATGAGTAGTCAAGCGAGCCAGAACTAACCTGATCGCTCGCAGCTCCAAGATATTGATAGGTGTGTGGGCCTCCTGAGGGCCCCACCTCCCCTGGAACCGCAGGGACTTCCAGAAACCCCCCCAACCTGACAGACTGGCATCCGTGATGACCGTCTCCCAGGAAGGGGCAAGAAAGGATCTGCCCCCCAACAGGTTCCTTGAGTCCATCCACCACAAGAGGGACCTCCTGACCAGGGGGGAGAACACACAGACCCTGTCCAGGGCCGCTGGGTCCTTGTCCGATACAGACAATAGGTGAAGTTGCAGAGGCCTCAAGTGGAACTGAGCATAAGGGACCGCTTCGAAGCACGCCACCATCAGGCCCACCAGCAGCATCCCCTGCCTGATGGAGGGATGGGGACAAGCTAGGAGGGACTGAGCCTGTGCAATCAGACTGTCCACCTTCTGCTGAGGAAGGAAGATCCTTGCCTGAACTGTATCCAGATTCATTCCTAGGAATGGAGTTACCAAGGAAGGGGACAGTGAGGACTTGGGGTGGTTGATCACCCATCCAAATGACTCCAGAGTGGACACCACCAGCTGAGTATCCAACTCTGCCTGATGTAGAGACTGGGAAGTGATGAGGATGTCGTCCAGATAGGGAAGCATGCGGACGCCCTGACATCTGAGCAGAGACATCACGCCAGCCAGCACCTTGGTGAACACCCTGGGACCTGAAGTGAGGCCGAAGGGCAAGGCCACAAATTGGTAATGTTGATCCATCAGCGCGAACCTGAGGAACCTTTGATGACCTGGGAACACAGGAATATGAAGGTAAGCATCTTTGATGTCCACAGAAGTCATGAAGTCCCCTTTACGCAGGGAACTGATGGCAGAGCGCAGAGTCTCCATGCGAAAGCGCCTGCCCCTGACAAACTTGTTGAGAATCTTTAAATCCAGGATGGGCCTGACAGAACCATCCTTTTTGGGTACTGTGAATAGGTTGGAATAAAAGCCCTTGCCTTTTTCTCTTAAAGGGACCTGGCAGATGACCCCCAGCTCCAGGAGGCCTTGCACTGCTTGCACTAGCTCCTGAGCTGACACAGGGTCCTGAGGAATCCGGGATCTGATGAATCTTGGAGGGGGATCGGCAGCAAACTCCAACTTGTAACCGGAGGACACTACCTCCTGAATCCACCGGTCTGAGATATGAAGCCTCCAGACGTGAGTGAAGTGCTGCAGCCGTCCCCCCACCTGGATGGGTGAGGGCGCCCCATCATGCCTGAGGGGGCTTGGGAGAGGGTTTAGCTTTGGGACCCCAGGAGGAGCCAGGACGTCCACGTCCTCTGCCTCTACCCCAGAAATCTCCCCGGGCCCCAGGGAAAGACACCGCCTTCCCTGTCTTACCCTCGGTAAGGGGAGGAGAAGGAACCCTGACCCCGAAAGGGCCGAGGTTGCCGCCTGCGCTGGGGTAACCTGCCTCCCTTAGCAAAAAGGTCCAGGCGGTCTCCAAACAGATGCAGTCCTTTAAAGGGAAATCCAGTGAGGGCCTTCTTGGCAGTGTTGTCAGAAGCCCACTGGCACAGCCAAACCGAGCGGCGTATAGCCACCACAAGGGCAGAAGTTCTGGCACACATTCTGATGGTGTCATCCAATGCTGATAGGACAAAATTTACAAAAACATCACAACTTTAGAGTGCATTAAACACCTCACAAGGCAAATCATCAGGGGCACTATCAAGCATATTTCTAATGAGGGTTCTAGTGGCCACAGCAGTAATGGCAGAGGCACAGACTGGGCGCAGCGCCGTCCCCGCACATGCAAAGGCGTGGGATGCCAGCTGGTCAATGCGCCGGTCCTCAGCATCCCGCAGGGTAGTAGAATCAGGGGAATGCATGACAGAGGTGTTAGATAGACCTAGGATCGGGGCATCCACCTCGGGGGGGGGGGGGGATGACCAACATTTAACCACCTCAGCAGGAAAGGGATACTTCCTATCCCAACTCTTTGGAACCCCGGGAAGTTTACTGGGGCGCTCCCATTCCTTGAGCACAAGGTTATGGAAATGTGCCTGCTCTGGAAATTCCAAACGTGATTTTGCTGTATGGAAAAGCTCCCCTCTTTGCCTGGGAGCCTCAACAGGGAGAGAGATAGACAGAACCTCAAAAATCTGGGTCAATAATCTGTCAGTGTTATCCCGGGCCCAGGGGTCAGAGCCAGAATCGTCATGACCCTTGGTCTCTCATCAGATGAGCCTGAATCAGAAAAGAGCTCCCCTTCATCAGACGGGGTATAGCCACACAGATTCATAAACTCCTCAGTTCCCATAGGGAAAACAGTGACATTAGGTGTCAAGTGCCGCTTCTTAGCAGGGGCCTTACGCAGGCTGCCCACACGCTACACACAGCCGGTCTTGTCCCAAAGGGACCCCGGTAACATTATCCTGAGATGCCTCCATATGGTGATTATAGCGGCGCTATACGCCGATAGGGAATAACGCCATATAGCAACCCTGGATGCCCCAATAACCCGCTAGGGACGTGGAAGTATAATTTTTACAAGGCCTACAAGTAATATACTAAAAACAGGGCCGGGAGAAGCCAAGAAGGGTTCGTCCCGCCTGAAAGACATAAGCAGACAAGACCTTAAGTACATCGTAACAAAAGTGAAGCAGATAAAGCCGCCCGCGAGGGCACTTACGGACCGCGGTAGGTAGGAGTCCGTCGCGTATAGGCCAACCAAGTCAGAAAAGATGGCATCGGTATACCTAGAGGGGCAGGCCAGTAACAGCGATGACGCGGAGGGCGCCAAAGACAGGCCCGCCCCCCCAAAGAGCATGAAGCCAAAAGGCCAACAGCCAATGATGGCACACCAGCGCCTGAGGTAATGCCGCCGTCAAGCCCGGAGCCAAGTCAGCACGCGGGAGCGGTAAATTTAAAAGCAATAAAGACAAGTCAGCGCGGCGGCTGACACAAGAATAAAGAAATGTGAAAGGTGAAAGTACAGACTGCATAACATACATATCTATACACATACACCCCCCCTCTTTTCCCCCGAAGACTATAAGGAGGATGAGGGAGGACGGCGGCCACTTAAATAGGGCCCACCGATAGACAGGGAAAAGGGGCAATAGTGCGGGAGGGGCATCCCATAGAGGCTCACCATAATCCTGAACCACCTACCCTTTGGTGTGGGATTGCGGTGGAGCAGCACTCCTAAGCACCTAACAGCGATGCTGCCTACCTTCACCCGACCAGCGCAGCCAAGGCTGGGAGGCATATTACTAGTGGAACGGGTAGGAATAGTCCTACAGGGCCGTAGGTTAATAACCCCGCTCACATGCGAGTAGAGAGCCAATTTCTCATCCTTCGCAGCCAGACTGCAGAGAAATTCTGGGGATTTGTGGGAGGTCCCTGGGTATTTGAGGGGCCGGGAGGAGCCTATTTTCGATGTCACTGCAGTCCAACGCCATCTGGCGGAGTATATCCCAACTGTAAGTATTAGATTTGGAGCAGGACGTACTGTATACTAAGAATTCATTTTCTCAGTGCAGTATAGAAGCTGCTTCATAGTTGTAAATAAACTCTGACAAATGTATATGCCTTATATACTTACAATGTACTAACTTAACATAAACATTGTAGCCATTGTAGTGTTATGTGGCTGGGAGTCATAACTGCTGTCGCAATCCTTGCTCCTTACATAACCTTTTTGCTCTTTGCAGCCTCTGTAACCTCTGCGTCGTAAGCATATAATTTAGTTCAGCTGTCTTTGTGCTATAATTATTGAGCATGTGGCAGTCATTATTTCCTAAATGACGTAACAAACTACAAGTGCCCTTGTGTCTAAAAAAATAATAAAAAGGTGATGACAAGGACAAGAGCATTTCAAAGGTGTGAATCGAATTATCAAGCATATGATTTACATTTTTTTTCTCAGAAATTCTTTTGGCATCACAAAGATGGAAAATGGCAGGAAAATAACAAGATGGAAGATGGCAGGAAAATAACAAGATGGAGATTTCAAAAATACAATTCTGTGAAACTCACTTGTAGAATTGTTTTTGAGTATATCCAGTCCAGGTCGTCCCAGAGTGATGACATGTGGGTATTCCGCCCCCAGGGGCGCTCGACTGCAAGATCAAAAGCTGTTGCTCCTCCCGGACCCCTATAAAAGCAGGTGTCACTCTATCATTTCCTAGTGGTTAAAAAGCAGTAAGAAGAGACAGGCCGGGAGGCCAAGAAACCATGTTACTTCACATAGCTTCAGTTTGTACTCTGTCCAACAAAGAACTTTAAGGACAACCAGTCCAAGAATACAATGGTAATCACCATAACAGGCAAATAGAGATAATGAACAAAGGGCAGGGTGGGACGACCTGGACTAGATATACTCAAAAACAATTCTACAGGTGAGTTTCACAGAATTGTATTTTTCCCTATATCCAGTCCAGGTCGTCCCAGAGTGATGACATGTGGGACATCCAAAAGCAGTGTCCATTAGGGCGGGATCCCCAGTGCAGAACAGCATGTAGTTCATTTTACTACCGCCTGAAGCACCTTTCGGCCAAAGACAGCATCAGCTGAGGTCCTAACATCAACCTTGTAAAACTTGGTAAAGGTGTGAACTGAAGACCAAGTGGCGGCCTTACAAACTTGTTCAACAGATGCCTGATGCTGAAAAGCCCAGGAGGCACCAATAACTCTAGTAGAATGAGCTGTAATACGAAAAGGGGGTTCCTTCCCCTTGGCAGAATATGCTTGCACCACCGCCTGTCTGATCCACTTACTGAGAGTGGACTTGGCTGGTGTCAAACCTTTCCTAGAGCCCTCTGTTAGGATAAAGAGCAAATCCGATTTCCTGAAGGATTCAGTCGCAACCAGGTAATACTTAATCTGCTCTGACCACATCCAAGGCATGGAGGGTCCTTTCCTTAGAATTAGTCGGTGCTGGACACAAAGAAGGTAAGACAACTTCCTCATTAAGGTGAAAAGGAGACACGACCTTAGGCAAAAAATCAGGTTTAAATCAAAAAACCACCTTATCCTTATGCCGCTCAAAGTAGGGAGGCTTCATACAAAGCGTGGCCGTCAAAGCCAGCGTCTGTAAATAGGGGTGCCGCAGCGACCCCTGAGTGAGAAACCCTGGGTCGTCGGGCATGATGTATCGATCCAATGACTTCTGAACTATGTCCGCAAACCAACTCCTTCTCGGCCAGCGAGGAGCTCCTCCTGGGCTATCTTGCGCAGCACTCAGGAGTGGAAACGGAGGGAATGCATAAAGGAGCCTGAACTCCATCCAAGGAATTGCCAGAGCGTCTGTGGCGAAGGCCAGAGGTTCTCTTGACAGGGAGACGAACCTTGGGAGCTTGTGATTGTGTCTGGACGCAAACAAGTCCACGTCCGGATGACCCCAGCGGAGACTCAGAGCGTGAAAGGTCTTGTTGCTGAGAGACCATTCCCCCAGGCGTGAGGCATTCCTGCTCAGGGCATCTGCCTCCTGGTTTTCTACCACGGGGATGTAACCCGCCGAGATGCAGGGAACATTCTCCTCTGCCCAAGTCAGAATCTGGGTCACCTCCTTGAGGGCTCGCTTGCTCCGAGTCCCGCCCTGGTGATTGATGTAGGCGACAGACGTCTGATTGTCCCAGTGAACCTGGATCATACGACCCCCTAAAATGTGGAGTCAAGCGCAGTAGTTCCAACCGGATCACTCTCAGCTCCAGGAGATTTATGGGTAACCGTTTCTCCTGCGGACCCCTCTGACCTGGATTTTCTGCGTCTGCCAAACGCCGCCCCAGCCGGTCAGCCTGGCATCTGTGGTAACTATCTCCCACCGGGGAGTCAGAAAGTACTTGGCCACCAATAGCTTCCTGGAGTCCAGCCACCACAAGAGGGACTGCCTGGCCAGGGGGGACAGTGAAAATTCCTGTTCCAGCGACTCCTGCATCCGGTCCCAGCCGGTCAACAGGTTCAACTGAAGAGGTCTCATGTGAAATTGGGCGAAGGGCACAGCCTCAAAGCATGACACCATTAGGCCCATCAATCTCATCCCCAGACGGATCGATGGCCGCTGAAGAGACAGCAAGGCCTGCACCTGCGTCTTAAGGCCCAACACCTTCTGCAGTGGCAGGAATACCTTGACCTGAGAGGTGTCTAACGTCATGCCCAGGAAGGACCTCACCATTGAGGGAGTGATAAAAGAATTTGGGTAATTGACTACCCAGCCGAAATCCTCGAGAGTGGATAACACCGTCCGGGTGTCGCTCTCGGCCTGCTGAAGGGACTGAGCCGCAAACAGTAAATCGTCCAAATAGGGCAACACACGAATGCCCCGATTCCTCAGGATAGCCATGATGCCCGCCAGCACCTTGGTGAAAACACGGGGAGCTGAGGATATCCCGAATGGCAGTGCCACAAACTGGTAATGCAGATCCTCCAGAGCAAACCTCAGGAACCTCTGATGCCCCTGGAATATTGGGATGTGCAGATAAGCATCACTGATGTCCACCGTGGTCATGAAGACGCCGGCCCAAAGCGAGCTCACTGTGGACCGTAAGGTTTCCATGCGGAAATGTCTGACTCTGACAAACCTGTTGAGACCCTGCAGGTCCAGGATAGGCCTCAACGTTCCGTCCTTCTTGGGAACCGTAAACAGATTGGAGTACAAGCCTTGATCCTGTTCCTGACGAGGTACAGGACAAATCACACGTTACCGTAGGAGGTGTTGCACGGCCATTCTCAGGCCCTGTGCCTTCAATGGGTTCTGGGATATCCGGGACTGAAGAAATCTCGAGGGCGGCCCGACTGCCAGCTCTATTTTGTAACCGGAGGACACCAACTCCTGAATCCACCGATCCCAGACGCGCTGTCTCCAGATATGAGCAAATAGCAGAAATCGTCCCCCCCACCCGGATGGGTGAGGGCGCCTCCTCATGCCTGAGGGAACTTGGCAGGGGGCTTGGACTTGGCTCCCCAAGCGGGATTTGGTCAGCCGCGGGACCTACCTTTACCCCAGGTATCTCTGCGGCCACCTGAAAATGAAGAGCCTCTTCCTCCTCAAAAGGAGTGACAGGCAGATGAGCCCCGAAAGGGCAGAGCAGGCCTCCGTCTCTGAGGGAGTCTACCATCCTTGGCCAGCAGCAAGATGGCGCAGAGCCAGCAGCTCAGCGGGTTCCTTGAGAGGCAGGCCGCACGGCAGTGATGCGAAAAGCGTCAACATGCGGCCCCGCCCCCCCGGCGGCGTGAAACGAGCGCCCGCCCCAAGATGGAGGGAGCAGCCCTCGCAACAGCAATGCCACAGGGCGGCCCACAGCGGGGCCCCCGTACAAGCCTGTGCGGCGCGCGCACGCACCTCTGCCGCCAGACACAGAAAATGTGGCCTCAGAAAAAAAAGGCGTCCCCCCCCTCTCACGGCATAGCAGCCTCAAGATGGAGGGGAGAGAGGAGCAGGAGTCAACTCGAGGGAGGTATGTATAACATGCGCAGAGTAACATAAAGTGACTGTCTCACCAAACACAACACATCAATAAAGCTTGTGGGGCAGGGAGGGTATGAAGCCAGTAGGCAATAATTGTTTCCCCCCCCCCATAGGCTCACCACCAGCCCATGGCTGGCTACCCATTATTCAGGATCTGCGGCCCAGAGCCTAGCTCTGCCAAATGCCTGTCCCCGGCGTCCTCCCTACCGTCACAGTCCCGATCAGCCATGGCTGGGAGGCAATAGTAGGTCCACGGGATCAATGGTAATAGGGTCCGCAGCGGCCGACGGGCTAGGAGACCCCGCTCAGCTGCAAAAATCCAGGAGAGAGTATCCAACGATCTTCAGCAGCCAGACTGCAAGATGAACACTTGGAAATGATAGACACCTGCTTTTATAGGGGGCCGGGAGGAGCGACAGCTTTTGATCTTGCAGTCGAGCGCCCCCTGGGGGCGGAATACCCACATGTCATCACTCTGGGATGACCTGGACTGGATATAGGGAAAATTGCTGGTAAACTTTTAATGTATGTGGATGTTTTTCTTAGAAATGTGAGTTGTATTTAAAAAAAAAATGCAATATTTAAATTTGGGTTCAAATGCAAAGAATCAGTTATTCCTAGCTGGTTCTCTTGGGTTTGGCTAGCCATAAACTAGAAAAACAAAATCTACACTTCCTCAAGCATGCTGAATTGCACGCAGCCCTGCATGTTGAAATATTTTATGTTCTCTCAATCTAAACCATTTGCTTATAATCTGTAGCAATGTGTTCTAGTGGTAACATACAATGAGTTCTTCAATCATATCTGTTCCTTAGATTAGGTATCTTGATACTGCCCTAAGGATTGTCCAGGCAGAAACAAAAAAAAATCTATTCTACTCCCCTTCTTTCCCCAACAGCTCCGTCATGCAGGTAGTGTTCCCAGTCAGCTCATCTGTGCAGCTCTGGCATCTTCATACTTACCAATGGCACGGAGCCAGCAATTCCATCCTTCAGCACTGGCAGCATTGATAGAGCCTTGGTTACGCCCCCACAAGCCTACTCCAATCATTAGAATGGAGGGGCTGTGTCAAGGTAGGTTCGGCATGCCTTGCTTCAACACACCCCCTCAAATGTAATGAATAGAGTAGGCATGTTAGGAGAGCATAAAACCATGTTAATGTACGCCACCATGTCCACCCAACAAAAGAGGACGGAATCACTTTTTCTCTTTATTGGTAAAGATGAAGATGCTAGCGCTTCACGGAGTAGCTGCAAGGGACAAAATGTGAGTAAATACTTTTTTTTATTTTATTACCAGGACAGGAACTGTAAGTTATTTGTTCAGATATTGAATTACAAAAAATGTGCTTTAGGTTCTATCGAAGTATCCTAATTACTTTTATAATAGGGAGAAAAAGTCTGATACCCTTTTACCATAGTAAATTTAGTAATTATTGGCTCTTTATGAAGGAGCTGGAGTCTGAGTTTGAGCCTGGTAAACCAGAAGAGGCAGAACTCTTCTGACTCCAGAGCCCTGCCACGCAGATATATCTTTTTGCTACAAGTAAAAACAAAGTAGCAATGCCTCCTGGACTATATAGGGAAGGCTGTGGCCGTTTATCTTCTTCCAGTCGCAAGGGAATGTGAAGATTTTTTTTAGTTACAGTGCTGACTGGGAGCTGGGGGGCTTCAACTCCGTCTGTCTCCCAGCCCTGCACCAGCTGCAGCGTTCCTGAAGACCCCCGTTAGATGCCTGAAGTCGGTTCCTAAGCCAATAGTGTGGGGCGGTGCAAGGGTTCCCTGCAGCAGGGTACCTGATCTCTGGGTGTTGCATGGTGGCCCTGCTGTGTATCTCCCACTGAGCCCCAGTCCCTCTACCCCCTGATAGTGCAGACAGGTCTGACCAGTAGATGACAGACAGGAGGGCGTGGGGACCAGCGCCCCAGCTATATTGCTTAGAGCAGCAATTTTGCCATGTTGGAGGAATCAGAGGCACCGGGGTTTCATATTTTAACGGAGAGTAGTGCAGATTGTCGCATGTGCCAAGCACGCCTGACCTCAGCCGAGGGTCTCCTGTGTGCTTGGTGCATTACTGTCCTATGCCACCTTGGGAAGCTGGCAGGTTCCGCACTTCAGTTGGATCTTCCAGGTTCCCCTGCGGCTTAAAGTTCGGAATCATCGAGCGGGATACCCCTTTGGGGGGTTGCCACATCCATTTATGTCCCAGGGTTCGTCCACAGATGGGGTTCCTCCTTCAGATGTGGCGGACAGGGTGGCTCAGTTGTAGAGCATATCCAGATGGAATCCTTGAAAGATTCTAGCTCCTACATCGAGGACCTATTTAGGGGTTTAGGATCTAGTTCCATCCGGTGGGGGGGGGGGGGGGGTGTTGTCCGGCAGTGGAAAGGAACCAGAAGCCATGCATGCACCAGGGAACCCACCAGATCACCCGACAGATCAGATTGAGGAAATTATTGAGGCAATATTGGAGGTTCTGCACCTCTTTACTCTTCGGCCAAAGCGGCAGATGAAGAAGGGTAAACCCTACTAGCGTCAGAAGGACAGGTGAGCCTCTGGATGACCTGGTCCGGAAGGCCACGGGTGGTGAAGTAGACTAGGATTCCCCAGAAATGGAAATGAAGGACCTCGTTTTGCAGGTCACCGAAACTTCCCTTCCAGAAGTTCGGAGGTTCTACAGACCCTAAGGGGTGAGCCGGCCGAAGCCCCCAACCTAGCCCTTTGAGGGTTGATAGGGCGCCCTCACTCGATCGGGTGAGGGGACGGTATTTACACTAAGCACCGGTGTAGAGGGAGAGGATATCCGATGCCTGGGTCTGGGAGGTTTGTGGTGTCCAAGCCTTCCCACGTAGCGGAAAAGGTGGTGGTTCGCGACTGAGTGATAGCTGGACCGGGGAGTTGTAGTACCTGTGCCCCCCTCAGAGCGGGGCTGTGGCTCCCACTAAATACTATTAGTGATCCCCAAGGAGGACAGGTCCGATCAGCCGATCTTGGATCTCCAGAATCTGAACAATTACATTCGGATGTGGAAGTTCCACATGGAATCTCTAAGGTCGATCGTGAAGCCACTGCAACGGGGATTTTCTGGCCACAGTGGATATAAAGGAAGGATTTTCCCTGGTCACCAACAATACCTGCATTTTGCGGTGGGCAACAACAGTTCCAATTTGTGCCACTGCCGTTTGGACTGTCCATTACCCCACGAAAGTCTTAGTGCTGATGGCATTCCTGCAGAGGCAGGGTATGCACATCACCCCATGCCTGTAGGACTTGCCCATCTGAGCCCCATCTCTGGCAGAGGCACTGTGGGATGTTCAAATGTTCCTGTCCATGCTGAACTTTCAGGTGGGGGATCAACTACCACAAGTCCTTGGTGGTTCCCTCCATGGCACTGACTTATATAGGTGTGACATTGGATACGTGACGGGCACGGTTTCTCCTTCTGATGCAGAGGGGCACGACTCTTCAGGGGCCGGTAAGGTCGCTGTTGACAAACATTCCAGGGCATGCTTCACTTTGGCCTGATGGTGTCTACCATCGAGGCAGTTCTGTATGCCCAGTTCCATTCCAGGCTTATACAATTGCTGCCCCGAAATGAAGCAGGATTGTGCAGACATTGGACCGTCACTTTATATTAATGGACAATTCCCAGCAATCCCTGAATTGGTGGCTGGATCAGCAGTTGCTGGCAGTGGGGTCGTTCTTTCCTGTCGATCTGGTGGGTTACCCTGACCACAGACGCCAGCCTGATGGGTTGGGGTGTTGTTTTGGACAACCAGATGGTTTAGGGTATCTGTGACCTGTGGGAGCGCAGTCTTCCAATCAATGTTTTGGAACTGAGGCCAATTCTCAGGCATTGGTCGGCCCAGCTCCGGGGCCTTCCGGTCAGGGTACAGTTATTCCTTTGGCTGATAGCTATGCAATGGGGTGACTGTTGTTCGGGGGCTGAGTTCCACTACTTGGGTCATCCCCAATCGGGATGCCCCGCTGTGTAAAATCCCCAGGAAGCCTCAATACACTTACCTTTTCCCGGAGCCCTTGCCATGTCTCTGTGCTGAAGCCGCATTCCGGCTCACCTTTAGCCATGTCAGAATACCCCCCCTGAGAGGAACAACACACAGGAAAGTGAAAAATAGTCTTTAAATAGTCTTGAGGTAATTTCAGTTGCAGCTAAATGCTTCCAGTTGTTTTTATATACTTGATGTTTAAAACATACAAGTTTGCAAAAAATACAATTCTGTGAAATACTCACCTGTAGAATTGGTATTATAAGTATACAGTACGTCCTGCTCCAGATAGATTACTTAGACTTGGGTTATCCTCCGCCAGATGGCGCTGCACTGCAGAGACATGCAAAACAGGCTCCTCCCGGCCCCTAAAATACCCGGGGACCTCCCACAAATCCCCAGCATTGAAAAGCAGTGAACAAGAAACCGGGAGAATTTAACCACCCAAAAACTGGTAACTATAACAATGATGACAATCACCATACATGGGGATACAGAATAATGCAACAACAGGGTGGGGTGGAGCAGGACGTACTGTATACTTATAATACCAATTCTACAGGTGAGTATTTCACAGAATTGTATTATTCTTAGTATACAGTACGTCCTGCTCCAGATAGATTACTTACACTTGGGACATCCAATAGCAGTGTCCATAAAGTAGGGTGGGATCCCCAATAAAAAAGGTAACAGCAGACAGTTTAAACCACTGCCGCCTGCAAAACCTTGCGGCCAAAAACAGCATCAGCTGAGGCCTTAACATCAACCTTGTAAAACTTTGAAAAGGTATGAACAGAAGACCAAGTAGCGGCCTTTCAACAGAAGCCTGGTGCTGGAAGGCCCAAGAGGCACCAATAGCACGAGTAGAATGAGCAGTAAGGCGGAAGGGAGGACTCTTCCCCTTAGCAGAATAGGCCTGAATCACAGCCTGACAGATCCATTAGCTGATAGTAGACTTGGCAGGAGCCAACCCCATCCTAGGACCAGTAGGGACCACAAAAAGAGCATCAGTCTTCCTGAAGGACGCAGTGACTACTAGGTAATACTTCAGACACCTGACCACATCCAAGGAATGCAATACCCTTTCCTTAGCATTGCTAGGATTAGGGCACAAGGAAGGAAGAACAATATCCTGGTTCAAATGAAAAGCAGACACCACCTTAGGCAGGAAATCCGGCTTAAAGCGGAACACCACCTTATCCTGGTGTCTCTCAAAGTATGGGGGCTGGATAGACAGAGCCGCCAGCTCAGACATACGCCTGACCGAAGTAATAGCCACCAGAAAGACAACCTTGAGGGTAAGTACAGCCAGAGCAGCATCCAGAATAGGTTCAAAGGGAGCACCCTGCAAGGCAGACAAGACCAAGTTCAAATCCCAAACAGGGACCATAGGTTTTCGTGGGGGACGCACATGAGTAACCCCCTGAAAGAAAGTCTTGACCAAGGAATGTTGAGCAAAAGACTTCTGAAAGAAGACAGACAGGGCAGAAACCTGACCCTTCAAAGTACCCGACTCCAACCCTTGCTGTAAAAACTCCAGAACCCTGGGAACTGAGAACACCCAACAGGGAAGAGACCTAGACTAACACCAGTCAATGTAAGCATGCCAAACCCTATAATAGATGGAAGAGGAAGTTTTCTTCCTAGCCTTCACCATAGTCTCAACCACTGAGGCAGACAAGCCTTTCTCCATCAAGATGGATGTTTCAGCAGCCAGGCCGTCAAAGCCAGAGTTTGTAAATTGGGATGGCGTAAGGGGCCCTGAGTGAGCAGATCTGGCACTCCTGGCAGGACGTACTGATCTACCGCCATCTGCACCACGTCTGTGAACCACACTCTTCTTGGCCACCTGGGGGCCACCAGAATCACTGGCACCCCTTCCAGAGCAATCTTGTGCAGGACCCTGCCCAGCAGGGGGAATGGAGGAAAGACATACGGGAGCCGAAATTCCTGCCATGACATGGACAGAGCATCTGTGGCCAAGGCCAGAGGATCCTGAGACAGGGAGACAAAAGCCTGGTGCTTGTGATGACGGGATGCAAACAGATCCACATCAGGTAGACCCCCAACGGTGACACAGGGACTGGAATACCCTGTTGCAGAGGGACCACTCTCCCTGACGAGAGGTCCCCCTGCTCAGAGAGTCTGCCAGTAGATTCTCTGCCCCCGGGATGTACACAGGCAAAATGCATTGAACATTGGCCTCTGCCCATGTCAGAATCCGCGACACCTCCTGGAGGGCCCTCCTGCTCCGGGTCTCTCCCTGATGGTTGATGTAGGCAACCGCCGTCCTGTTGTCTGAGCGCACCTGCACAGACAGACCCCTCAGGTGACTGGTCCACTGCTCCAGTACCAACCTGATTGCCCGCAGTTCCAGAATGTTCATGGGTAAGTGGGCCTCCTGAGGGCCCCACCTCCCCTGGAACCGCAGGGACTTCCAGAATCCCCCCCCATCCTGACAGACTGGCATCCATGGTGACTGTCTCCCAGGAGGGGGCCAGAAAGGACCTGCCCCCCAGCAAGTTCCTGTGGTCCAATCACCACGAAAGGGACCGTCTGACCAAGGGGGGAAGCACACAGATCCCGTCCAAGGACGTTGGATCCTTGTCCCATACTGACAGAAGGTGAAGTTGTAGAGGCCTCAAATGGAACTGAGCGAAGGGCACCGCCTCGAAGCACGTCACCATCAGGCCCACCAACTGCATTCCCTGCCTGAGGGAGGGCTGGGGGCACGATAGCAGGAACCTCACCTGCGCAGTTAGAGCTTCCACCTTCTGTTGAGGAAGGAATATCCTTGACTGAATCATATCCAGAATCATTCCCAGGAATGGGGTCACCGAGGAAGGGGACAGGGAGGACTTGGGGTGATTGATCACCCAGCCGAAGGACTCCAGGGTGGACACCACCAGCCAGTGTCCAACTCTGCCTGCTGCCTGCTGCAGAGACTGAGAGGTGATGAGTATGTTGTCCAGGTAGGGCAGCGCGCGTACGCCCCTTGACCTCACCAGCGACATCACCCCCGCCAGCACCCTGGGAACTGAGGTGAGGCCAAAAGGCAGGGCCACAAATTGGTCATGTTGATCTTCCAACGTGAATCTGAGAAACCTTTGGTGTCCTGGGAACACAGGGATGTAAAGGTAAGCATCTTTGATGTCCACCGACGTCATGAGATCCCCTGGGCGCAGGGAGCCAATGGCCGAGCGCAGAGTTTCCATGCGAGAGCGCCTGTTTCTGACAAATTTGTTGAGGATCTTTAAATCCAGAATGGTCCTGACTGACCCATCTTTTTTGGGGACTGTGAAAAGATTGGAATAGAACCCCTTGCCTCTTTCTCTTAAGGGGACCCTGCAAATGACCCCCAGATCCAGAAGGCCTTGCACGGCCTGCATCAAGACCTGAGCTGAGACAGGGTCCTGGGGGATCCGGGACTTGATGAATCTTGGGGGGGGGGGGGCGCACAGCAAACTCTATCTTGTAACCAGAGGACACTACCTCCTGAATCCACCTGTCTGAGACGTGATGCCTCCAGACGTGCGCAAAGTGCTGTAGCCGTCCCCCCACCCTGATGGCCAAGGGCGCCCCATCATGCCTGAGGGGGCTTGGGAGAGGGTTTTGGCTTAGACCCCCAGGAAGCGCCAGGACGTTGTCCTCTGCTCCTGTGCCAGGAATCTGCACGAGCCCCCGCGAAGGACACCCCTTTTCCCTGCTTAGCACCGCGGTAGAGGAGTGAAGGGGGGCCCTGGCCCCGAAATGTGCCGCCTGCGCTGGGGTAACTTACTAAAAGGTCTAGGTCGCCAAACAGGCGTAGCCCCTTAAATGGAAGCCCAGTAAGGGCCCTCTTAGCAGCATTGTCAGCAGCCCACTGGCGCAGCCAAACCACGCGGCGTATAGCTACCGCCAAGGCAGAGGTTCTGGCACACATCCTAATGGCATCATCCAAGGCAGATAGGATAAAGTTTACAAACACATCACAGTTAGACAGTGCATTAAACGTATCAGTTGGCACTTCATCAGAACCTTCAAGTACACTTCTGATCAGGGCTCTGAGCGCCACAGACGTAATGGCCGAGGCGCAAACCGGGCGCAACGCCGCCCCTCCAAACGCAAAGGCATGGCACGCCAATTGATCAATGCGCCAGTCCTCAGAATCCCGCAGTGTAGTAGTGTCGGGAGAATGCATAATAGAGGTGTTAGCCAGCCCTAGAATAGGAGCATCGACCTCGGGGGGCAATGACCAACACTTGACCATGTCAGCAGGAAATGGAAACTTCCTGTCTAGACTCTTAGAGATCCCGGGAAGTCTACTGGGATGAAATGGTTATTGAAATGGGTCTGCTCAGGAAATTCCAATCGAGCCTTAGCAGTATGGAATAGCTCACCCCTTTGCCTGGGAGCCGCAACAGGGGGAGAGATGGACAAAACCTCAAAAATCTGAAGCAATAGCTTATCAGTATCATCCTCTTCTGATCTCTGACTTCTCATCAGATGACTGAGTCAGAGATCAGCTCCCCCTCGTCCGAAAGGGTATGGTCATATAGATGAGTAAACTCATCAGACTCCGTAGGGAATGGAGCAGAGTCAGGGACAATGTGCCGCTTTTTTGCGTTAGCCTTGCGCGCTAGAGTACTAGCAAGCAATTTTTCAACACTGGCCAGTCTAGTAGCCACATCAGGATGAGAATCCCCGCTTGTATTGGGGGTTAGACTCAGGCTTGGTGGGGTAGGTGAAGTGAGGCGAGGTGCAGACTCAGCCCCAGAAGGGGCGGGAAGAACCAGTAACGCCTGCTGTGCACAAGGGACGCAGACCCGAGCATTGTCACCGTTAATAGATGAGACCCCACAAGCTACACACAGCCGGGCTTGTCCCGAGGGAACCCCGTTAACAATATACTGGGATGCCTCCATATGGTGATTAATGGGCAAAATAGGCCAGTAGGGATTGACGCTGTAAGCTACCCTGGATGCCCCAAAGACTGGCAGGGAAGTGGGAGTAATTATACTAGGTCCAACTGGGAAATACACCGGGCCGGGAGAAGCCACTGGATTCGACCGTCTGAAAGACATAATGGGAATAGGGATGTCAGAGCCATGCGCCGTAAGTAAGACAAATGAAAATCGCCCGCGAGGGCACTTACAGATCAAGGAAGGAGGAGGACTGTTACCACGTGCGCGATGAGCATCGAAATGGCGCCAAGCGGACCTCGAAGGGCGGGCCAGAACGGGCTGTGACGCGGAGCGCGCCAAGCCAGGTCTCCGCCCCCCCGAAGAGCGCGAAGCTCTGAAAACAGTAGTCAGCGCAGACAGCAGAGTGAATGACACACTATAGAAGCCAAAGACGGGGAATACTTCCCGATGCGCCCGACAACAATACCAATAAAGACGAGCCCGTCAGTAAGGGCAGATAATCACCCGGCCGATAGACAATTGAAGAACAACAGCGCGGCTCTGACACCAGGTGTATAAGTCAAGGACAATACTAAGGCCATAACATGTACTGAATACACCAGACCACCACACACCCCCCCCCCCTTTCTTTCCCCCCGAACTACGGGTGGAACAAGGGAGAATGGTGACCCTTTGAACAGGGTCCACCGCTACATGGGGTATTGGGCAATAGCACGGGAGGGGCATCCACAAGAGGCTCACAATTAGCCTAAACCGCCTACCCTTTGGTGGGGGACTGCGGTGGAGCATGGCTCCATAAGCACACGTAGTGCTGCCTACCTTCACCCGCCCAGCGCAGCCCAGGCTGCGAGGCACATCACGAAGAGGACGGGTGGGAGTAGTCCAACAGGGCCGCAGGCTTTAATAGCCCCGCTCACCTGCGAGAGAGTGATACATCATGTCTTCGCAGTCAGCACTGCAGAGAAATCTGGGGATTCGTGGGAGGTCCCTGGGTATTTGAAGGGCAGTGCAGTGCAGCGCCATCTGGCGGAGGATAACCCAAGTGTAAGTATTATATCTGGAGCAGGACGTACTGTATACTAAGAATATATATTCATTTTAGATGCTGGGGAATCGTTTTATAAGGGTTTGGACTTTTCATTAAATTATGGTGAAGGTTTACCAATGTCAAAGCCTGCACTGGCACTTGCCCCTTCCGGTGTCAAGTGTAAGCATTGATGTTACTCACATTTTGCACCAATCCCACATGGCTCTTTACACTGGAAGGGGCAAGTGCTAGTTCCAGGCTTCAGCATAGTGAAATATTGCCGAAATAAAGCCTTCGTCTTTAACAGGTTCTGGACATTTTTTAGGACTCACAATACAATTAAACTATTGTACTTTCACATCAGGGGATGGGGTTTACTGCAATAGCTTGATTATTTTACATCACAATAAGCAACACAATTAATTACTGTGCAAAGGAAATTACAAATTATTTTATTCCCCTGTTAATGTCTAGTTTGCTTTGACAAAGAACATTTGAGAACGAAAAGCCTTACCAAATAATGAAACATGTGGCCCCTTAAACAAATCCTGCACTGCTGGCAATAATCAAGTTTTAGAAATAAAGATCAATGTAAACATAGACTGAGTTAACACACATATGCACACACCAAACACCACATTAATGAGATTTGCCTTTAATCGATCACCTTAGCAGTCACATGTAACTCAACCACTGTACAAACAATATAGTCAAGAATCTCAAAATCAAGAGATTTGTATGCACAGGGCAGACTGCAATTCCTTTAGACGGCCCTCAGAGAGGAGGTGGGCAGATGGTTCTCATGGTATTCCTCTGGTTTTGTTGCTATCCACTGTTTTTTCTCTTAACTTGCTTAGGCCGATGAGCTTTAAAGATAGTGTAATTTGCATATGTCGTGTGCCAGTTGGAAACAAACGGTATATAAAATGCCCGAAACAGTTTTGAAGACCTGAAAAAAGTAATTAGAAACCATATTGAAAATGGCTAATCTCAGAATCTTACTTAAACTTTCCTAATTAAAGACCTTTATATACACTATATGACCACTACTGGGTTTGCACAATCATGCACAATATTTAGCATAAAACAATGCAATCATTATATTAACATTCCCATTATAATGGATTATAAAGAATAACCTGGTGAATGAAAATTGGTCTAGTAGTCTACCAATTCCTGCCATGCCAGACATGCCCCACACTATATTCATTAGGTTATGGCATTGTGAGATAGCACTGTCTAGGAGGCTGGTGCACAAGCTCCTAAAATAGTGCTGACATGCATAGCTTCCAACTTTTCAGGGTGAGAAAGAGGGACACTTGTTTAAATTGATGGAAATATAAACACGTTAAATAGGCAAATTCATCATTTATTGTTGCAGATCTGCATGTTACACCTCAAAGGACAAAGATGAACAACGAAGGACAAGCGGACATGGACTCAAAAGAGGGACAGTTGGGAGGTATGAAGATAGGTAGTAAAGAATAGGGACTATTTGGTGAAGTTGCAGTGTGGATTGAAAGCTACATCTCAGTGAGCTTTATAGTGTTTTGACACAAACAAGTGCAAACATTTTTTTTCCCCCCAAAATGACCTGTACATGTGATGGGGCATTTTTACAGATAGGCACATAATTTTTTTAATGAGGTAAGGATATTTGTTTTTAAGTTTGGAAACAACAGAACCCTATGGGCTTACATCACTGGAAAAAATACCATTTTGTGAATACTCACCTTGTAAAATGGGTATTATAAGTATGTCACACACCCCGCTTCAATACATTCATTACATGTGGGTAATATGATCTGTAGAGGGCGAACTGCAGAGATGATAGGAAAAAAGAAGCCCCTCCCAGTCCTATAAATACCTGGGACCTCCCACTCATTACCCAGTATCAAGAAAGCAGTAAGGAAAGGGACCAGGAAGAGCCAAATATACGTCATAACAACGCAAAGTTCACAACATGAAGGATCCAGAATATAAAAAGGGCGGGGTGAAGCGGGGTGTGTGACATACTTATAATACCCATTTTACAAGGTGAGTATTCACAAAATGGTATTATTCTAAGTATGTCACACACCCCGCTTCAATACATTCATTACATGTGGGACATCCAATAGCAGTGTCCATAAAGGGTGGGGATCCAAAACAAGGCATAAAGCACAACTTAAACCACCGCAGCCTGCAGAACTTTGCGGCCAAAAACAGCATCCGCTGAGGCCTGAACGTCAACCTTGTAAAACTTGGAAAAAGTGTGAACAGAAGACCAAGTAGCAGCCTTACAAACTTGCTCAACAGAGGCCTGGTGCTGAAAAGCCCAGGAAGCACCAACCGCACGAGTAGAATGAGCAGTAACACGAAAAAAGGAATTCCTCCCCTTAGCAGAATAGGCCCCAACAATGGCCTGACGAATCCACTTACTGATGGAAGACTTGGCGGGCGCCAAACCTTTCTTGGGCCCGGAGGGCACCACAAAGAAGGCGTCAGTCTTGCGAAAGGCAGACGTTACCACCAAATAGTATTTCACCACTCGAACCACATCCAAGGAATACAGAGCCCTCTCCTTGTCGTTACTGGGATTAGGACACAGAGAGGGCAGAACAATGTCCTGATTTATTTGAAAAGCAGAAACCACCTTAGGAAGGAAATCAGGCTTGAAACGGAAAACCACCTTGTCCTGATGTCTTTCAAAATACGGGGCTTGAATGGACAGAGCCGCCAACTCAGAAACACGCCGAACAGAAGTGATAGCTACCAAAAAAGGCCACCTTCTGTGTAAGGAAAGACAAGGCAATATCATGCAAAGGCTCAAAAGGAGGACCCTGAAGAGCAGAAAGAACCAAATTCAAATCCCAAACCGGAATCAGAGGCTTCCTAGGAGGCCGTACATGCGTAACCCCCTGGAAAAAAGTCTTAACCAGTGGATGAAGCGCAAAAGATCTTTGGAAAAACACCGCCAGGGTAGACACCTGCCCCATCAGAATACTAAGCTGGAGCCCTAGATCCAAACCGTGTTGCAGGAACTCCAAGATTCTAGAAATAGAGAATTCTCTACAAGGGAAGGCCCTAGTCTCACACCAATCAATATAAGACCTCCACGTCCTATAGTAGACGGAAGAAGAAGACCTCTCCCTAGCACTGATAAGAGTCCGAATCACAGCATCAGAAAGACCTTCCTCCTTCAAGATGGAGGTTTCAGCAGCCACGCCGTCAAAGCCAGCGTTGGTAAATTGGGGTAACGTAGATGACCCTGAGTGAGCAGATCCGGCAGCAGGGGCAGAATGAACTGATCTTCTGCTAACCTTACCACGTCTGCGAACCAAACCTGTCTTGGCCACCTTGGGACGACCAGAATTGCTGACGCTCCCTCCAGAGCCAGCTTGCGCACTACTCTGGCTATCATGGGAAACGGAGGGAAGAGGTACAGAAATCCCAGATCCCTCCAGTTCAGAGACATGGCGTCCGTTGCGAGAGCCAGTGGGTCCTTCGCCAGAGACACAAAAGCCGGAAGTTTGTGATTGTGACGGGAGGCAGAGGTCCACCCCCACCTGAGACAAATCAAGCGAAATACCTTGGGACTGAGAGACCATTCCCCCTTGCGGGCTGACAATCTGGTTCTCCGCCCAGTCCAGAATCAGAGACACTTCCCTGAGGGCACTCCTGCTGCGAGTCCCTGCCTGGTGATTGATGAAGGCAACCTCCGTCCGATTGTCCGACCGGACCTAAACCGGCAAACCCTGCAGGTGATGAGTCAAACGAAACAGAACCATTCTGATGGCTCTCAATTCCAGAACATTGATAGGCTAGTGGGCTTCCAGGGGTCCCCACAACCCCTGAAATTGCAGATCCCTCCAGAAGCCCCCCCATCCTGAGAGGCTGGCATCCGTGGTGACCACCTCCCAACGAGGAGTCTGAAATGATCTGCTCTTCAACAGATTGTTTGAGTTCAGCCACCACCGAAGTGAGCGGCGAACCCGGAGAGACATCAAAAAGGATTGATCCAGCGACAGAGGAGACCTGTCCCAGACAGTCAATAGATGGAGCTGAAGCGTCCTTGAAACTGAGCAAAGGGAACTGCCTCGAAGGAGGCTACCATCAACCCCACCAGTCTCATCCCTAGCCGGATGGTCGGACGAGGAATGGACATGAGCAACCGAATCAACTCCTGAATCAAAAGAACCTTGGATTGAGGAAGGAACACCCTGGCCTGATCTGTATCCAGAGACATTCCCAGAAAGGATACTATCCTGGACGGGTAAAGGGAGGACTTGGGGTAGTTGATCACCCAGCCGAACTTCTCCAGAGTGGATATTACCGTCCTGGTGTCCAAATCCACTTGGCTGAATGATGATGCCATGATGAGGAGATCGTCCAGATATGGCACTATGCGAATTCCCTGCGCTCTGAGTAGAGCCATCACCCCGGCGAGCACCTTGGTGAAAACCCTTGGAGCTGTGGTGAGACCAAAAGGAATAGCTACAAACTGAAAGTGCCGATCCTCTACCACGAACCTGAGAAATCTCTGGTGCGCGGGAAAAATCGGAAACTGGAGGTAAGCATCCTTGATGTCTATGGACGTCATGAAGTCCCCCTGACGAAGAGAGCGGATAGCTGAACGCAGCGTTTCCATGCGAAATTTTCGCAACCTGACAAACCTGTTGAGGATCTTCAGATCCAGGATGGGCCGGATAGAGCCATCCTTTTTGGGGACCGTGAACAGGATTGAGTAAGACCCCCGACCCCGGTCTGATGGGGGCACTGGAGAAATGACCGCCATCTCCAGAAGGCTTGAAACCGCCGCCCGGAGCCCCTGTGCGGCCAGTGCGTCTGGGGGCACCCGAGACCTGAAGAAACGCGGAGGGGGGCGGGACTCGAACTCCAGCTTGTAGCCGGAAGACACCGCTTCCCGGATCCATTTGTCCGAGACCTCCCGAATCCAGATCTGGGAGATGTGTCGCAGCCGTCCCCCCACCCGCACGGGGGAGGGCGCCCCCTCATTGCTGAGCAGGCTTGGCCGCGGGTTTGGGTTTTGAGCCCCAATTGTATCCCGAGCGGGCACGTCCTCTGCCCCTATTCCAGGAATCTCCTTGTAGAAGGGAAGGCAAATCCTCTTCCCGCTCTGGATCCCCGAAAGGAAGGAGTGAAAGACGCCGCTCCTCGAAAGGGACGTCGTTGCTTCTTGCGTTGAGGTAACTTACCACCTTTAGCTACAGAGTCCAATTTTTCTCCAAAAAGCCGTAACCCCACGAAGGGAAGAGACGTCAGCGACTTCTTAGACCCAAAATCTGCCGCCCACTGGCGCAACCAGACTGAACGTCTGATAGTCACCAGCAGAGCAGAGGCTCTGCTACACATCGTCAAAGAATCATCCAGAGCGGTTAACATGAAGGACAAAAAACAACTCACAACGTTTAAGTCCCAGAAATTTGTCACTATCCGGATGCAAACCGGAAGAGGACATCAAGTCCCTGACCACCGACCTGGTAGCCACCGCCAACAGTTACGAAGCACAAACAGACCGTATGGCTGCCCCAATACTGGCAAAACCATGACAAGCCATTTGGTCAATACGTTTATCCTCGCCATCTTTAAGAGAGGAGCAATCAGGGTTATTCAAAACGGCTGAGTTGGATAAGCCCAGAGGGGACGTCCAGCGCTTTACCGTATCCAAAGGGAAAGGATATCTTTTATCCCAACTCTGAGGAATACCTGGGAGCCGAGCAGGCCTATGCCATTCCTTAGAAATAAGTTGATCAAAATGCTTTTGATTGGGAAATTCCAAACGCGGTTTGGATTCCTAATAAAACTCCCCTTGTTGATGAGGAGCAACCTCTGGCGGAGAAATAGCCAGAACCTCAAACATCTGAGCCAGGACGTTAGGAGTATCCGAAGAACTCCCTGCCCCCCACTCAGAATCAGCGCCAACAAATTGCTGATCATCTGAATTGTCCGATTCCTCAAATAACTCTCCTTCTTCCAGAGGAGAATAATCTGACCAATCCAGACGATCCACATCATCATATTCACATGCCGGTGTGGCCGGTGACAAACGCTTTCTCTTAGCCGGTGCCTTCAGATTGCGACTCCCCACCTATGACCACGTCACACGGGGCACGGATCAAGGTGGGAGGGGGAGGGGATGAAGCCGGCGGTGCCGACCCAGATGCCTGGGGTCCAGACTGCCATGTAATAGTCTGCTGTGCACATGATATACATAGAAATACAGCATCCCCAGTTAGGGATACCCCACAACCCATGCACTTCCGAGAATGTCCCGAGGGGAGCCCGGAATCCTGGGATGCCTCCATAAGGTGAACTTGTAGTGCGGCGCTATGACTGAGGGAATTACGCTAGTAAGCAACCCAGGATGCCCTTTTAATGTCCCAGTGGGAGGATTTGAAAGCTTCTTTAAAATAATAACCCAGGGACTCTAGGACCGGGAAAGAACCCCCTAATTGCCACTGTGGTTCCGCCTGAAGACATAGAAAGAACTATGAGGATACCAGGCTAAAAGAATAAAAGAACATGTATACAGAGAAGGATCGGGGAGAGGGGGCCCACAGGCCACTCACAGTACCACCGGAACGAGTAATGGCGTCCAGAACGTGGAGAAGCGACTTTCTGACTGAGAAGAGGAAAGGTGGGCGTGGTCAACGTGGGACGCGCGAGACGCCAAACTCCGCCCCCCCTCCTATGCAAGGCACCAGCTCCGCAGCGGTGCCAGAGATAGATGGGGCGGGCCGCAGTGACGCGTCACAAGACCGGCCCCGCCCCCAAGAGGATAATCATGAAGGAAGATTTCCCCTCAGAAAAAGAAGCGCCAAAAAGGCAGGCGCCGCGGCGATATATGCGGCCGCGGCGCTTGGCCCATTAAAAGTCAAGAGTCCCTCCCTGGTGAATGAGGGACCATGCGCTGCTATCTCCCTGACACCCAATACAAGGAGGGGCAGGCGCCGACCCTGCGCCGAAGGCCGGCCCCGCCCCCCCCTACAGAGCGTGAGGTAAATTACCTCAGCCATTACTTCACAAAAAGAACAGCCCAGCACCGCACAGAACATAATGGCCGCGGCGCTGACAAAGAGACAGTTAAAGAGACAAACACCTTACATGTATTAAAAGACAGAAAAAGTAAAGATAACAATAAAGAGAGTATTAAAAAGATTTTTAAGAGATTATTAAAGACGAGACCCACACCCCCCATCCCCACTGTGGAGAAGGGATCCTAGGAGGGCCATTCCATGTTTAAAAAACTAAGGGACAGGGCATCCCAAACCGGGGTCACCAACCCGGTGCAACCGTCTACCCTCTTGTATAGGGTCTCACGGAGGAGCATGGCTCCTGAGCACCTGAGGTGCTAATATACCCTCGCCTGGACCGCAGCCACGGCTGGGAGGCATATGTATTATAAGTAAAAAGAGGTCCAAACGGAAATAGTTAAACAGCGGGCCGGGAATCATCCCAGCTACCTGAAATCCCCCTGTGCAAGGAGGAGACATCATCTTCTGACTTGCTCGCCGTCTGCAGAGATGAAGACGGGTAATGAGTGGGAGGTCCCAGGTATTTATAGGACTGGGAGGGGCTTCTTTTTTCCTATCATCTCTGCAGTTCGCCCTCTACAGATCATATTACCCACATGTAATGAATGTATTGAAGCGGGGTGTGTGACATACTTAGAATATAATGTACCTACATTGTAACAATGTTCAATCACATGTATAGATGATTTTTTGAGGGGAAGATTTTTTGCATTTTATTTTGTGTTATCACTTAAACCGGACCTTCAGCATCATTTAATGAAAAGCTCAAATCCTAAAAAAACTATTCCTCAGCATCTAAATGAATATATTTTTAGACATTTATTATTCTTTGCCCCACAGGGCTGCAACTCTGTTCAGGACTCTAGGATATGGACGCCACCATCTTGCCTCAGAAGCATAACATACTGAGAGGAGGAACTGGGTGAAAAGTGCAGGGGGAGTGTTATAGCTGTACTCTGCACAAACAGAACAGAACTAGGGTAAGGAAAAGGACAGCAATCCCACAATGCAGAGCGGCATATTCAGAAGACATTTCCTGTCTGCAGGCAGCCTGAGACTCCACGGGCCACCATCTTGGATGTTTAAAGGCTCATAAAATGCAGTAGGTGCAGTTCGGATGATCTTCAATGTGAGCAATCTGTATGTACAGTATGGGGGAAACATACAACATAGGCTCTTATTCAGGGTGAAGGTCCAGCTTAAAGCTCACCAAGATGCAGGTTGCAATCCACACTGCAATGCACAAAGTAAGTCACTCTGGCTTTACCAAATAAAATTTAAGCATGATCCCCAGTGTTGAACATGTGCCCTCTGGTGAAGTTCTTACTATCAAGTTATGAGTTACCTTCTGGAAGCTGAACTTGCACAATACATTTTTATTTAGGTCATTAACTGGGCTGCAGTGACCAGGAAGCTGCAAGTATACAGTTACCATACACAATTAAAAGCATTGGCTTAAGGGACATAATGTATACCACCCCTTGGCTGTGAAAAATACAATTCTGTGATTACTCACCTGTAGAATTGGGATTATGAGTATACAGTACGTCCTGCTCCAAATATAATACTTACAGTTGGGATATACTCCGCCAGATGGCGCTGGACTGCAGAGACATCGAAAATAGGCTCCTCCCGGCCCCTCAAATACCCGGGGACCTCCCACAAATCCCCAGCATTGAAAAGCAGTTAATGAGAAGCCGGGAGAATTAAACAATCCAAACTATCAACTATAACAATGATAACAATCACCATACAGGGGATCCAAGAAATGCAAACCAAGGGTGGGTTGGAGCAGGACGTACTGTATACTCATAATACCAATTCTACAGGTGAGTAATCACAGAATTGTATACAGTACGTCCTGCTCCAAATCTAATACTTACAGTTGGGATATCCAATAGCAGTGTCCATAAAGTAGGGTGGGATCCCCAAGAAAAATCAGCAGCAGGCAGTTTAAACCACTGCCGCCTGCAGAACATTTCGGCCAAAAACAGCATCAGCTGAGGCCCTAACATCAACCTTGTAAAACTTTGAAAAGGTATGAACAGAAGACCAAGTAGCAGCCTTGTAAACTTGTTCAACAGAAGCCTGGTGCTGAAAAGCCCAAGAGGCACCAATAGCACAAGTGGAATGAGCAGTAAGGCGAAAGGGAGGATTCTTCCCCTTAGCAGAGTAGGCCTGAATCACAGTCTGACGAATCCACTTGCTGATAGTAGACTTGGCAGAAGCCAAACCCTTCCTAGGACCAGAAGGGACCACAAAAAAGTTTTCCTGAAAGGTGCAGTAGCCAACAGATAGTACTTCAGACACCTAACCACAACCACAAAACTCTCTCCTTAGCATTGCTAGGATTAGGGCACAAAGAAGGACGATCAAAATCCTGATTCAAATGAAAAGCAGACATTACCTTAGGTAGAAAGTCAGGTTTGAAACGAAACACCACCTTGTCCTGGTGTCTCTCATAGTAGGGGGGCTGAATGGACAGCGCCGCCAACTCAGACACACGCCTGACAGAAGTGATAGCCACCAGAAATACAACCTTGAGCGTAATAATTGCCAAGGCAGCATCCAGCACAGGTTCAAAGGGAGCACCCTGCAAGGCTGACAGAACCAAGTTCAGATCCCAAACAGGCACCATAGGCTTACGTGGGGGACGCACATGAGTGACCCCCTGGAAAAAAGTCCTGATCAGAGGGTGCTGAGCAAAGGACTTCTGGAAGAAAATAGCCAGGGCAGAAACCTGACCCTTCAGAGTACTGAGTTGGAGCCCCATCTCCAACCCATGCCGCAGGAACTCCAGAATCCTGGGAATAGAGAACACACGACAGGGAAGAGGCTTAGACTCACACCAGTCAATGTAGGCACGCCAAACCCTGTAATAAATGGAAGAGGAAGACTTCGTCCTAGCTTTAATCAAAGTATCCACAACAGAGGAAGACAGCCCCTTCTCCATCAAGATGGAGGTTTCAGCAGCCAAGCCATCAAGGCCACAGTTTGTAAATTGGGATGGCGTAGTGAGCCCTGAGGGAGCAGATCTGGCACCAAGGGCAGAGCGTACTGATCTGCCAGCTGCACCACGTCTGCGAACCACACTCTTCTTGGCCACCTGGGGGCCACCAGAATTGCTGGCACCCCTTCCAGAGCAATCTTGCACAGAACCCTTCCCAGCAGGGGAATTGGAGGGAAGACATACAGGAACTGAAAGTCCTTCCATGACATTGCTAGCGCATCCGAGGTCAGGGCCAGAGGATCCGTGGACAGAGAGACAAAAGCTGGGAGCTTGTGATTGTGTCGGGACACAAACAGATCCACATCTGGTTGGCCCCAACGGTGACACAGAGATTGAAACACTCTGCTGCATAGGGACCATTCTCCCTGGCGAGAGGTCCCCCTGCTCAGAGAGTCCGCCAGGTGATTTTCCACCCCCGGGATGTACACAGCTGAAATGCAGGGGACATTGGCCTCCGCCCAAGTCAGGATCAGAGACGCTTCCTGGAGGGCCCCCTTGCTCCGGGTCCCCCCCTGATGATTGATGTAGGCGACTGCTGTCTGGTTGTCCGAGCGCACCTGAACAGGTAGGCCCGAAGATGAGTAGTCAAGCGAGCCAGAACTAACCTGATCGCCCGCAGCTCCTAGACATTGATAGGTGTGTGTGGGCCTCCTGAGGGCCCCACCTCCCCTGGAACCGCAGGGACTTCCAGAAGCCCCCCCAACCTGACAGACTGGAATCCGTGGTGACCGTCTCCCAGGAAGGGGCAAGAAAGGATCTGCCCCCCCAACAGGTTCCTTGAGTTCATCCACCACAAGAGGGAACTCATGACCAGGGGGGAGAGCACACAGACCCTGTCCAGGGACGCTGGGTCTTGTCCGATACAGACAATAGGTGAAGTTGCAGAGGCCTCAAGTGGAACTGAGCATAAGGGACCGCTTCGAAGCATGCCACCATCAGGCCCACCAGCTGCATCCCCTGCCTGATGGAGGGATGGGGAAAAGCTAGGAGGGACTGAGCCTGTGCAATGAGACTATCCACCTTCTGCCGAGGAAGGAAGATCCTTGCCTGAACTGTATCCAGATTCATTCCTACGAATGGAGTTACCAAGGAAGGGGACAGTGAGGACTTGGGGTGGTTGATCACCCATCCAAATGACTCCAGAGTGGACACCACCAGCTGAGTATCCAACTCTGCCTGATGTAGAGACTGGGAAGTGATGAGGATGTCGTCCAGATAGGGAAGCACGCGGACGCCCTGACATCTGAGCAGAGACATCACACCAGCCAGCACCTTGGTGAGCACCCTGGGAGCTGAAGTGAGGCAGAAGGGAAAGGCCACAAATTGGTAGTGTTGATCCATCAGAGTGAACCTGAGGAACCTTTGATGACCTGGGAACACAGGAATATGAAGGTAAGCATCTTTGATGTCCACAGAAGTCATGAAATCCCCTTGGCGCAGGGAACTGATGGCAGAGCGCCATGCGAAAGCACCTGCCCCTGACAAACTTGTTGAGAATCTTTAAGTCCAGGATGGGCCTGACAGAACCATCCTTTTTGGGTACTGTGAATAGGTTGGAATAAAAGCCCTTGCCTTTTTCTCTTAAAGGGACCTGGCAGATGACCCCCAGCTCCAGGAGGCCTTGCACTGCTTGCACTAGCTCCTGAGCTGACACAGGGTCCTGAGGAATTCGGGATCTGATGAATCTTGGAGGGGGATCGGCAGCAAACTCCAACTTGTAACCGGAGGACACTACCTCCTGAATCCACCGGTCTGAGACATGAAGCCTCCAGACGTGAGCGAAGTGCTGCAGCCGTCCCCCCACCCGGATGGGTGAGGGCGCCCCATCATGCCTGAGGGGGCTTGGGAGAGGATTTAGCTTTGGGACCCCAGGAGGAGCCGGGACGTCCACGTCCTCTGCCTTTACCCCAGAAATCTCCCCGAGCCCCAGGGAAAGAAACCCCCCTTCCTTGTCTTGCACCATGGTAAGGGGAGGAGAAGGAACCCTGACCCCGAAAGGGCAGAGATTGCCTCCTGCGCTGGGGTAACCTGCCTCCCTTAGCAAAAAGGTCCAGGCGGTCTCCAAACAGACGCAGTCCTTTAAAGGGAAAACCAGTGAGGGCCTTCTTGGCAGCGTTGTCAGCAGCCAAACCGAGCGGCGTATAGCCACCACGAGGGCAGAAGTTCTGGTACACATTCTGATGGTGTCATCCAATGGTGATAGGACAAAATTTACAAAAAACATCACAACTGGGGAGTGCATTAAACACCTCACAAGGCAAATCATCAGGAATGGCAGAGGCACAGACCGGGCGTAGCGCCGTCCCGCACATGCAAAGGCGTGGGATGCCAGCTGATCAATACGCCGGTCTTCGGCATCCCGCAGGGTAGTAGAATCAGGGGAATGCATGACAGAGGTGTTAGATAGCCCTAGGATCGGGGCATCCACCCCGGGGGGGGGGGGGGGATGACCAACATTTAACCACCTCAGCAGGAAAGGGATACTTCCTATCCCAACTCTTTGGAACCCCGGGAAGTTTACTGGGGCACTCCCATTCCTTGAGCACAAGGTTACGGAAATGTGCCTGCTCTGGAAATTCCAAACGTGATTTTGCTGTATGGAAAAGCTCCCCTCTTTGCCTGGGAGCCTCAACAGGGAGAGAGATAGACAGAACCTCAAAAATCTGGGTCAATAATCTGTCCGTGTCATCCGGGGCCCAGGGGTCAGAACCAGAATCGTCATGACCCCTTGGTCTCTCATCAGATGAGCCAAGTGCCGCTTCTTGGCAGGGGCCTTACGTGCTAAGAACTTCGCAATAATCTGTTCAACAGTAGCCAGTCTAGAAGACACATCAGGCTGAGAATCCCCACTAGTATGCAACTCAGCAGGAGTGAGATTTAAGCTTGGGGGAGTAGGTGAAGTGAAACGAGGTGCAGCCACTGGCAGGCCAGATTGCAATGCAAGCACCTACTCAGCACAGGGTACACAGACCCGCGCCTTGTCAGCGTCAGCATGAGGCTGCCCACACGCTACACACAGCCGGTCTTGTCCCGAAGGGACCCCGGTCACAATATCCTGATATGGTGATTATAGCGGCGCTATACGCCGATAGGGAATAACGCTATATAGCAACCCTGGATGCCCCAATAACCCGCCAGGGAAGTGGGAGTATAAATTTTACAAGGCCTACAAGTAATATACTAAAACTGGTCCGGGAGAAGCCAAGACAGGTCCGTCCCCCCTGAAAGACATAAGCAGACAAGACCTTAAGTACATCGTAACAAAAGTGAAGGAGATGGGAAACGGAGGGAACAGGTACAGAAACCCCAGATCCCTCCAGTTCAGAGACATGGCATCTGCTGCCAGAGCCAGCGGATCCCGCGAGAGAGACACAAATGCCGGAAGCTTGTGATTGTGACGAGAGGCAAAGAGGTCCACCTCCGGAGTCCCCCACCGGTGTCAAAGCGACCGAAACACCTTGGGGCTGAGCGACCATTCCCCCCAGCAAGACGACCCCCTGCTTAGGGAGTCCGCCTCCGTGTTCTCCACTCCCGGAATGTAAACCCTTCCTAGGACCAGAAGGGACCACAAAAAAGTTTTCCTGAAAGGTGCAGTAGCCAACAGATAGTACTTCAGACACCTAACCACAACCACAAAACTCTCTCCTTAGCATTGCTAGGATTAGGGCACAAAGAAGGACGATCAAAATCCTGATTCAAATGAAAAGCAGACATTACCTTAGGTAGAAAGTCAGGTTTGAAACGAAACACCACCTTGTCCTGGTGTCTCTCATAGTAGGGGGGCTGAATGGACAGCGCCGCCAACTCAGACACACGCCTGACAGAAGTGATAGCCACCAGAAATACAACCTTGAGCGTAATAATTGCCAAGGCAGCATCCAGCACAGGTTCAAAGGGAGCACCCTGCAAGGCTGACAGAACCAAGTTCAGATCCCAAACAGGCACCATAGGCTTACGTGGGGGACGCACATGAGTGACCCCCTGGAAAAAAGTCCTGATCAGAGGGTGCTGAGCAAAGGACTTCTGGAAGAAAATAGCCAGGGCAGAAACCTGACCCTTCAGAGTACTGAGTTGGAGCCCCATCTCCAACCCATGCCGCAGGAACTCCAGAATCCTGGGAATAGAGAACACACGACAGGGAAGAGGCTTAGACTCACACCAGTCAATGTAGGCACGCCAAACCCTGTAATAAATGGAAGAGGAAGACTTCGTCCTAGCTTTAATCAAAGTATCCACAACAGAGGAAGACAGCCCCTTCTCCATCAAGATGGAGGTTTCAGCAGCCAAGCCATCAAGGCCACAGTTTGTAAATTGGGATGGCGTAGTGAGCCCTGAGGGAGCAGATCTGGCACCAAGGGCAGAGCGTACTGATCTGCCAGCTGCACCACGTCTGCGAACCACACTCTTCTTGGCCACCTGGGGGCCACCAGAATTGCTGGCACCCCTTCCAGAGCAATCTTGCACAGAACCCTTCCCAGCAGGGGAATTGGAGGGAAGACATACAGGAACTGAAAGTCCTTCCATGACATTGCTAGCGCATCCGAGGTCAGGGCCAGAGGATCCGTGGACAGAGAGACAAAAGCTGGGAGCTTGTGATTGTGTCGGGACACAAACAGATCCACATCTGGTTGGCCCCAACGGTGACACAGAGATTGAAACACTCTGCTGCATAGGGACCATTCTCCCTGGCGAGAGGTCCCCCTGCTCAGAGAGTCCGCCAGGTGATTTTCCACCCCCGGGATGTACACAGCTGAAATGCAGGGGACATTGGCCTCCGCCCAAGTCAGGATCAGAGACGCTTCCTGGAGGGCCCCCTTGCTCCGGGTCCCCCCCTGATGATTGATGTAGGCGACTGCTGTCTGGTTGTCCGAGCGCACCTGAACAGGTAGGCCCGAAGATGAGTAGTCAAGCGAGCCAGAACTAACCTGATCGCCCGCAGCTCCTAGACATTGATAGGTGTGTGTGGGCCTCCTGAGGGCCCCACCTCCCCTGGAACCGCAGGGACTTTCAGAAGCCCCCCCAACCTGACAGACTGGAATCCGTGGTGACCGTCTCCCAGGAAGGGGCAAGAAAGGATCTGCCCCCCCAACAGGTTCCTTGAGTTCATCCACCACAAGAGGGAACTCATGACCAGGGGGGAGAGCACACAGACCCTGTCCAGGGACGCTGGGTCTTGTCCGATACAGACAATAGGTGAAGTTGCAGAGGCCTCAAGTGGAACTGAGCATAAGGGACCGCTTCGAAGCATGCCACCATCAGGCCCACCAGCTGCATCCCCTGCCTGATGGAGGGATGGGGAAAAGCTAGGAGGGACTGAGCCTGTGCAATGAGACTATCCACCTTCTGCCGAGGAAGGAAGATCCTTGCCTGAACTGTATCCAGATTCATTCCTACGAATGGAGTTACCAAGGAAGGGGACAGTGAGGACTTGGGGTGGTTGATCACCCATCCAAATGACTCCAGAGTGGACACCACCAGCTGAGTATCCAACTCTGCCTGATGTAGAGACTGGGAAGTGATGAGGATGTCGTCCAGATAGGGAAGCACGCGGACGCCCTGACATCTGAGCAGAGACATCACACCAGCCAGCACCTTGGTGAGCACCCTGGGAGCTGAAGTGAGGCAGAAGGGAAAGGCCACAAATTGGTAGTGTTGATCCATCAGAGTGAACCTGAGGAACCTTTGATGACCTGGGAACACAGGAATATGAAGGTAAGCATCTTTGATGTCCACAGAAGTCATGAAATCCCCTTGGCGCAGGGAACTGATGGCAGAGCGCCATGCGAAAGCACCTGCCCCTGACAAACTTGTTGAGAATCTTTAAGTCCAGGATGGGCCTGACAGAACCATCCTTTTTGGGTACTGTGAATAGGTTGGAATAAAAGCCCTTGCCTTTTTCTCTTAAAGGGACCTGGCAGATGACCCCCAGCTCCAGGAGGCCTTGCACTGCTTGCACTAGCTCCTGAGCTGACACAGGGTCCTGAGGAATTCGGGATCTGATGAATCTTGGAGGGGGATCGGCAGCAAACTCCAACTTGTAACCGGAGGACACTACCTCCTGAATCCACCGGTCTGAGACATGAAGCCTCCAGACGTGAGCGAAGTGCTGCAGCCGTCCCCCCACCCGGATGGGTGAGGGCGCCCCATCATGCCTGAGGGGGCTTGGGAGAGGATTTAGCTTTGGGACCCCAGGAGGAGCCGGGACGTCCACGTCCTCTGCCTTTACCCCAGAAATCTCCCCGAGCCCCAGGGAAAGAAACCCCCCTTCCTTGTCTTGCACCATGGTAAGGGGAGGAGAAGGAACCCTGACCCCGAAAGGGCAGAGATTGCCTCCTGCGCTGGGGTAACCTGCCTCCCTTAGCAAAAAGGTCCAGGCGGTCTCCAAACAGACGCAGTCCTTTAAAGGGAAAACCAGTGAGGGCCTTCTTGGCAGCGTTGTCAGCAGCCAAACCGAGCGGCGTATAGCCACCACGAGGGCAGAAGTTCTGGTACACATTCTGATGGTGTCATCCAATGGTGATAGGACAAAATTTACAAAAAACATCACAACTGGGGAGTGCATTAAACACCTCACAAGGCAAATCATCAGGAATGGCAGAGGCACAGACCGGGCGTAGCGCCGTCCCGCACATGCAAAGGCGTGGGATGCCAGCTGATCAATACGCCGGTCTTCGGCATCCCGCAGGGTAGTAGAATCAGGGGAATGCATGACAGAGGTGTTAGATAGCCCTAGGATCGGGGCATCCACCCCGGGGGGGGGGGGGATGACCAACATTTAACCACCTCAGCAGGAAAGGGATACTTCCTATCCCAACTCTTTGGAACCCCGGGAAGTTTACTGGGGCACTCCCATTCCTTGAGCACAAGGTTACGGAAATGTGCCTGCTCTGGAAATTCCAAACGTGATTTTGCTGTATGGAAAAGCTCCCCTCTTTGCCTGGGAGCCTCAACAGGGAGAGAGATAGACAGAACCTCAAAAATCTGGGTCAATAATCTGTCCGTGTCATCCGGGGCCCAGGGGTCAGAACCAGAATCGTCATGACCCCTTGGTCTCTCATCAGATGAGCCAAGTGCCGCTTCTTGGCAGGGGCCTTACGTGCTAAGAACTTCGCAATAATCTGTTCAACAGTAGCCAGTCTAGAAGACACATCAGGCTGAGAATCCCCACTAGTATGCAACTCAGCAGGAGTGAGATTTAAGCTTGGGGGAGTAGGTGAAGTGAAACGAGGTGCAGCCACTGGCAGGCCAGATTGCAATGCAAGCACCTACTCAGCACAGGGTACACAGACCCGCGCCTTGTCAGCGTCAGCATGAGGCTGCCCACACGCTACACACAGCCGGTCTTGTCCCGAAGGGACCCCGGTCACAATATCCTGATATGGTGATTATAGCGGCGCTATACGCCGATAGGGAATAACGCTATATAGCAACCCTGGATGCCCCAATAACCCGCCAGGGAAGTGGGAGTATAAATTTTACAAGGCCTACAAGTAATATACTAAAACTGGTCCGGGAGAAGCCAAGACAGGTCCGTCCCCCCTGAAAGACATAAGCAGACAAGACCTTAAGTACATCGTAACAAAAGTGAAGGAGATGGGAAACGGAGGGAACAGGTACAGAAACCCCAGATCCCTCCAGTTCAGAGACATGGCATCTGCTGCCAGAGCCAGCGGATCCCGCGAGAGAGACACAAATGCCGGAAGCTTGTGATTGTGACGAGAGGCAAAGAGGTCCACCTCCGGAGTCCCCCACCGGTGTCAAAGCGACCGAAACACCTTGGGGCTGAGCGACCATTCCCCCCAGCAAGACGACCCCCTGCTTAGGGAGTCCGCCTCCGTGTTCTCCACTCCCGGAATGTACACCGCCGAGATACATGGGACATTGCTCTCTGCCCAATCCAGTATCAAAGACACTTCCCTGAGGGCACGCCTGCTGAGAGTCCCTCCCTGGTGATTGATGTAGGCGACCGCCGTCCGATTGTCCGACCGAACTTGAACCGGTAGGCCCCGCAACTGATGAGTCAAGTGAGCCAGAACCAACCTGATGGCCCTCAACTCCAGAACACTGATGTGATCGTGAGCCTCCAGAGGCCCCCACAGGCCCTGAAACTGAAGATCCTTCCAAAATCCCCTCCAACCTGACAGGCTGGCATCCGTGGTGACCGTCTCCCAACGATGGGTCAGAAAGGATCTGCCCCTCGTCAGATTGCTTGGTTTCAGCCACCACCGAAGGTAATGCCGCACCGGGGGGACATCAGAAAAGACTGATCCAATGACAGCGGGGACCCGTCCCAGGCCGCCAAGAGATGGAGCTGGAGCGCCCTTGTGTGAAACTGGGCAAAGGGAACCGCCTCGAACGACGCCACCATCAATCCCACCAGTCGCATCCCTAGCCGGATGGACGGGCGGGGGATGGATAGGAGACGCTGAGTCAATTCCTGAATCAGAAGAACCTTGGCTCAGGGGAGAAACACCCTGGCCTGAGAAGTATCCAGCAAAATTCTCAGAAACTCCACCACCCTGGAGGGAGTGAGGCAGGACTTGGGATAGTTGATCACCCAACCGAAACTCTCCAGAGTGGACACCACAGTCCTGGTATCCAGCTGCGCCTGACTTAGGGCAGACGCCATGATGAGAAGATCGTCCAGATAGGGCACGATGCGGATACCCCTGGCTCTGAGAATGGCCATCACTCCTGCCAACACCTTGGTAAAAACCCTTGGAGCCGAGGTAAGGCCAAACGGAAGAGCCACCAACTGAAAATGCCGATTGTCTACGACAGACCTGAGGAATCTCTGGTGTGCCAGAAATATTGGAATATGCAGGTAAGCATCCTTGATGTCTATGGACGTCATGAAGTCCCCCTGATGAAGTGAATGGATGGCCGAGTGCAGAGTTTCCATACGGAACTTCCGGGGACGGATAAACCTGTTGAGCAACTTCAGATCCAGAATAGGATGAACGGAACCGTCCTTCTTGGGCACCGTGAACAAATTGGAATAGAAGCCCAGGCCACGGTCTGAGAGGGGCACCGGACAGATGACAGCCATGTCCGCGAGACTTGCTACTGCCGCCCGAAGCCCCTGGGCGGCCAGAGGATCTGACGGCACCCGAGACCTGAAGAATCTGGGAGGGGGCCGGAACTCGAACTCCAGCTTGTAACCGGAAGACACCACTTCCTGAATCCACCTGTCCGAGACCTCTTGGACCCAAACCTGGGAGAAGAGTTGCAACCGTCCCCCCACCCACAAGGGTGAGGGCGCCCCCTCATTGCTGAGCCAACTTGGCAGTGGCTCTAGGCTTGGAGCCCCAACTGTGTCCTGGACGGGCCCGACCCCTGCCCCTAGGCCAGGAATCACCTCTGGACCAAGGGAAGGCCGAACCCCTGCCAACTCTAGCCCCACGAAAGGACTGAGAGAAGGAAGCTGCCCCCCCGATAAGGGCGATGCTGCTTCTTACGCTGAGGTAACCTACCTCCCTTTGCCACCGAATCCAATTTTTTTTCCAAAGAGCCGTAATCCCACAAAGGGAAGGGCCGTGAGCGACTTTTTGGACACAAAATCAGCCGCCCACTGACGTAACCAAACCGACCGGCGGATAGCCACAAGCAGGGCCGTAGCTCTGCTACACATCACCAATGTGTCATTCCAGGGCGGACAGCACAAAGGACAAGCGCTTAAGGTCGGCAAATTCCTCACTAACCGGGTCAAGCCCAGAAGAGGTCGATAATCCTCCAACAACCGACCTGGCAGCTACCAATACAAGCGCAGAAGCACAAACCGGCCGCAAGGCCGATCCAACACTGGCAAAACCATGACAAGCCATCTGGTCAATGCATTTATCCTCACCATCCTTGAGGGAAGTGCACTCCGGAGAATGGAGGACTGAGGAGCTGGACAACCCCAAAACAGGAGCATCCACCTCAGGGGGAGACGACCAGTGCTTCACTGCGTCCGCCGGAAAGGGATATTTCTTGTCCCAACCCGGTGGGACAACCGGAAGCCGTGTCAGCCTCTCCCATTCCTTGCGAATTATACCATCAAAATGCTTTTGATAAGGAAATTCCAAGCGGGGCTTCGTCACTTCAAAGAACTCCCCCTTCGGCGGAGGAGCCGCCTCGGGGGGGAGAAGGCCAGGACCTCAAACATATGAGCCAGGACCCTAGAGGTATCCGAGGAATCCCCCTGGCCCTGCTCGGTATCAGCGCCCACAAACTGCTGATCGTCATCAGACTCCTCATACAGCTCCCCTTCCTTACGCGGGGAACAATCAGACCAATCCAGGGAGTCAAAATCCTCCCTAGCAAAGGCCTGCGCAGCCTTATACAAATGTTTTCTCTTTGCCGTGGCCTTTTTTGCGACAGCACTGGAAAACAATTTTTCAAGATTGGCCAATCTGGCACACACCTCAGATTGCGACTCCCCGCTAATGCCCACATCACAAGCCCTTGTCAAGCGAGGGGGAGACGGGGAGGAGACTGGCGGAGCAGAACCAGACGCCTGAGATCTGGTCTGCCGCGTAATAGACCGCTGCGCACAGGGTACACATAGAAATACATCATCCCCCAAAAGGGATACCCCACACCCCAAACACAGCCTGGATTACCCCGAGGGGGGGCACAAGCCCAGTATCCGGGGAAGCCTCCATATGGTGATTTTTTTAGTAATATAAATATATATATAAATATATGTGTACAATGCTCTTTTTTATTTTTGTGAATTACGCAATAATGCAACCCGGGATGCCCCTTTAAGTCCCGAGTGAGAGGATTTTAAGCCAGCTAACAATTAACCAGGGACCCTGGACCGGGAGAACCCCCTTTAATATGAGCAATGGGCCACCTGGAACACAAGCACACACTCAGACCATGCAAAATGTACAAGGAGTTAAATAACAGATGACAGTGATGGCCATCAGGCCCCTCACCCGACCTTCGGTACCGCAGGCCAGGCACCGAGATGATGCGCAGTGTGCAGTAGGAGGAGGGAGGGCGGGCCAGTGTGGTTCACGCCCCGCCCCTCCCCCGTCTCTCCCGGCCAGAAGCCGGGACATGAAAGACGCGCTGGCAGCACAGGGGCGGGCTGTAGGCTCGCGCGAGCGTCTGGCCCCACCCCCCCGCCCAGAGGAGAAGAGGACCTCATGGACTAACCGCCGCCATTGCAGACAGCTCCCTTAGCGCGCCGGAGGCCGGCGCCGTGGGACCTCCGGCGCCATCTAAAAGTGAAAGTAAAATATCACACACACACAGTAAAACATACACACACACATAATTGATAGGAATCCATAAGGCCCGCCCCCCCCTCTAAGGGTACCCGGGAGAGGGGGAATCAATGCCAGGGTAGGGCCAAGGGACGGGGCATCCCAAACCGGGATCACCAACCCGGATAGCCGCCTACCCCTTGTGATGGGGTCTCACGGCTCCTAAGCACCAGGGGTGCCAGCTACCTTTGCCCGGACCAGCAGCCTAGGCTGGGAGGCAGGGAATATTAAACAAAGGGGATCCGGGCAGGAATAGAAGAAAGAAGGCCGGGAGTCATCCCGGCTACCTGCAAGGAGGAGACATCATCTTCTGACTTGCTCGCCACTGCAGAGATGAAAGACTGGGTAATGAGTGGGATGTCCCAGGTATTTATGGGCCGGGAGGGTCTTACCTTTTTTTTATATCATCTCTGCAAGATCGCCATCTACAGGTCAGTATACTCAAGTGTAATGAATGTCTTGAAGCGGGGTGTGTGACATACTTACAATATCACCATAGTGGTGGGAACAGAATTAAAAGATACAGCAGCATCTATTTGTGAAGCTCTCACACAACCCTTGGTATAGTATTAACAATGTAATTAGGAAACATACCAGCAAAAAATAAAACAAAGTCAAATACATCACCAGTTGCCCTGTAAAAGAACTCTGCATAGCAAGAGTTGTGAACACAAACATTTTCCTTAAATCCCAATACATCTGGTCAGAAACCTTTTCATTACCCAGTTCACCACAGATCACACAAAAAGCAGTATCAACACAAATTGAATGACCCAATACACTCTGGTGACAGGTCTATATTAAATGTGGGCAGGGATGCTATGAGGAATTTTTTGGCTCCATATAACTACATTAGGTTTGTTTTTTTTTTTTTTTTTTTTTAGAGAAAGCACCTTTTCTCACGTTTTTTTCCTTAATGCAGAAGCACATTTAGTAATGCATTTTTTTAAAAAGATCAGGGGGTTTGAGTGGGATTCTGTACACTGCCTGTTGTAGAGGGATTTTGCGGGATAGCGGGATGCGGCCGCTGCTCATAGACACGTCGTGACTGGGGCATCACGATTTTTGGATGCCCCAGGAAGGGGGGGAATGGATTGGCCCAGGAAACTTATACTGTAGATTCCGGGCTGATCAGCATGGATTTTGGTCCACTTTAATCATTAGTAAAACTTGCAGGAATGTCATTGGGTTTTTAAAAACAAGAGCAATTCAACCTAACACCATGGTGTGCTCCACCAACTGGGGAGGAAGTTTGGCCAATACCAGTTGAAACAGCTTCTGTGTATTTTGGGTAAAATTCAAAGGAAAATTTTACACTACAGAGCGTGAATCACAGAATGAGCTTGATCAGCACTGCCAGTAAGGTATCATGTGGGCCAAATCCAGAGGAACAATTATTTTGTAGCCTTACATTCCCCTTCCCGTGAATGCCCTATGTAGGCACATTTAACCAACCTGATCCAACTCAAAGAAGACTGCTCAAATGGGGGGGGGGGGGGCTAATTTTTAAGGGAACTTTGCTGACCTGTCTGTTTTACTGCACTACCAAAGCTGGTCAGAGGCCCCTGAGCGCATGTGCAGGGTCCCATCCAATCAGGAGCTGTTTGCTGTGCATGCTAATTGATAGCCAAACATGCTCTGTTTACATGCAGAGCCCAGGAATGGGAACGAGAGCAGCAGTGCGTGTGTTCCTGTCCCCAGCCTATCTGAATAGCTGGAACGGGAGTGTGCGCGGCCATCCTTGTTTAAACCCCGGCGAGGGAGTGCCAGGAAGAGGTGAGTGCTGCGGCACCCCTGGGGGGTTTCACACAGCGGGGCATCCAGATCTGGGTTCCTCGGGGGAAAGCCAGCTTTTAGATTCCAGGGCCAGCCCAGTTGGGTTTTGTTCTGCTTTAAAGTGGAACAACACACCCAATTTTAACTAGTTGGAGTGTTGTTCCGCTATGCAGTGGTACATCTAAAGGTAAGTAAGACAATGGGTCCAGATGTAATCCCTCCCAGAGTTCAAGGGAACTTAGATTTGTGATTGTAGCGCCTCTGCTTTACTAAACCATTCCCTTTCAACTGGTGAGGTTCCAGATGATTGGAGAATGACTAATGTCATACCAATCCATGAGAGAGAAGAAGCCAGTAATTACACGCCAGTTAGTTTAACATCTATGGGGGGTAAAACTAATGGAAACGCTCTTAAAAAACAGATAATTTCCTATCTAAAAAGTAACAACCCACTGGACCCGAAACAGCCTGGCTTTACTGAGGGCAGATCATGTCAGACCAATCTTATTGATTTCTTTGTCACTAAAGTGTTGGATGAGGGTGCTGCTGTGGATATCGCCTATCTAGATTTGAGCAAAGCCTCAAGGTTAAAGCCTAAAGAACTCAAAGTTATTGAAGTTAGGACTCAATCCGTGGATAGTTCAGTGGACTTCCAGCTGGCTGAAGGATTGGTATCAGAGTGTTGTTGTTAATGTTGTGCAATCTGAACAAAGGCGAGTTACAAGTGGTGTGCCACAAGGCTCTGTCCTGGGCTCCATTCTTTTTAATATGTTTGTAAGTGACTTGGAAGAGGAAGGCTTGGTAGGAAAAGTTTACCTCCTTATTGATGATACAAAGGTGAGTAATAGAGTGGATACTCCTGGGGGTGTATGCAACATGGAAATGTATTTAGTTTTACTGGATAAATGGCCAAAAAATGTATAAATGTGGAAACTGGAGTTTAATGTCTCTAAATATAAAATCAAGCACTAGCGGTAGAAGCAATGCCTGTTCTGAGTACCGTATGGGCAGTACTGTGTTAGCCAGGACATTGGAGGAGAGAGATTTAGGGATACAGATTACTGAAAGCTGCACGATGAGTGGACATTGTAGCCAGGCAGTAGGAAAAGCAAGAAGGAAAGAATTAAAGAACTTAATTTGTACAGTCTAGGGAAAAAAAGGGAGAGAGGGGACATGATTGAGACCTAAATATGTGAAAGCATTGAATAAGGTTCAGGAGGGAAGTATTTTTAATGATACACACCTGAGGCACAACCTGAAGGGGGGGAGTTATGTGGTGGGTCAAACAATCGGATCCCTTGGAAAAAATAATGTCAGCTACAGCTTTTTTTTAAAACATGACAAAAAGTCAACAGGCAAGTTAGGCAACAGGATTCCATTACAGATTCCTGTCAATGGGGATCTTTTACGTCCATCTTCTAGCAGTCCGTCAATGCACTGTAATGCAGGATGGTTATGCCATTGTGCCATTTAAATATTTTTATGTATAACAGTACAAATAGGTGCAAAAATTTCAGCAGGAAAGTATGTAAAGATTCCATAATCAATTTTGTGGATAAAGTAACTAGCTAAGCTAAGGTTCAAACATAAAGTAGAGTGGGCCACTGTCCAAGTCAGGTGAGCGGCTTTGAGTTGTATACCCTAAGAGATTTTTGCAAACATTTTTAAACAGCCACAAATCTCCTTTCTTTTCTTCTGCCAAGTTCAAATTGTATTAAACAGAGAAAATAATCAATACAAATGATAATGTACTGTGTGTGCAGCTATATTTCTTCTTTGAGCACCACAGACTACTGAAACCAAAAACTGGAAATAAGAAGCTCGAGGAATAGTAAGAGAGACAGATGTGTTGGTGACCAGAAGGGTAAGCAGGATTATATACTTAAACTTTCACAAAATGAGTGTTGTACCGGGTGCAGGGAGGCACCCAGATTGTGAATGCCCCCCTGCACATTAACGCCACATAACAGAAGAAATCTTACCCTTCTCTCAGAGGTTCCAGTGTTATGATTGTGGCTGGTGTGGTCACATGGCTGCTGGCCGGGGGCATTCACAATAACGAAAATTGGGTGTTTTTCCGGTTTATTGTTAGAAGTTGATTTTGAGATTGTAGATAAAATCAGTTCTCCAATATACTATAGGAACTTTTTATTTCTGAATGTTTAATCATAGGGGATTTAGGTTTTTTTTAAACATTTACTAGCAGTCTGTCTGTGTATAACAGATTTCAGAGGGGTACCTGCATGTGTGCATCAGGCCAACACAGCCCTGGTGCCTGGGAGAGGGTGCAGGTAATCAGGAGGAGCATTAGCAATCTTCTTCTCCTGACAAATGTTCTTCCTTTCTGCCCCCTTCCCAATTACCCACATATTGTGCTGCAGATGAGTCTGTGGGGCCATAGGGATACTAGTCCATATGCTTTCCTGTGCTGTGTCGATAGCCATGGGAGGGGGGACTTCACGCTGTGTCTCTAGAGTAGAATTATACAGCGATAAGTGTGCCATAGCCAGAAGCTAAAACACTACGATACAATAAAATACTAGATTTTGCCTTATCTGTAATGAAATGCTTCCTGGCAATGAAGTGCCTGTAGAGTGTAATTAGGTGGCTGCTCTCTAATTCAATTACCATCCATGCATCAAGAGCTCATCTCTAACTGGATGGAACTTGACGTCAATTTTTCACAAAAATCTTCACAAAAACCTCTACTCAACCTGCCAGCCAGCATTTCTTTATGATTAACTGCTACCTTGCGGTACTTCCTGCAGTCAACACAGCGGCTGTCTTTTTCCACAGCTATACAAAGACAAATCATGCTAAAATACATTTCCACCATCCAGTTATTTCCGCTTACTGTAACCAGTCACAAAGTATTCATTGTGCATTGTATTTGTACTTGGTGAATAAAGGGACTCCCGATTGCCTTATAAATAACTGCATCCCTAGGTAGATATGGAAAAGAATAGTCTGACCTTCAAGCAGAAGAAATGTTCACCATGTAAAAGTACCATGCAGTAATGGCCTGTCATGACTATAATTAACAATTGGTGGTTAAAAACACAATATACTTGCAGGCAAAGGAGCAACTGGTTACATTCTTCCTTTTTAATTTGTCTGTGTCAGCTAGAGCTTTGGCATTGGGCAATGTTTCCCAGAAAGTACCACTTTCTAAATATTTAAAGTGCCTGGGAGGGTGTAGGTCTTCTTTAATGAGGCCCCAGAATGTATGTTTTGAGAGTACTGAGCAGTTTCCTTAATGTAGACTGTAAATGTAAAACATTTGCTGCTTTCCACCCTCTACTTTCACAGAGCTCCACTTTTGACACTCTGTTCCACTGCTCTGAGATGTGGTACTGCACCATTGCTCCTCAGCATAGACCATTGTGACTTAGCCTCAGGGGTAGGAGGGCATTCCAAATCAGCTAGTTGGGTAAAAACCCTGTCTACACATTTGACATGAAATTAAAAACACAGGAAAAGGATTATGCTGACCCATCACTGTAAAACACTCTACGGACTTGCATTCAAGCACAGGCAAAAAAACTGCAAGCAGCTCACCAGAAACCTGTCTCATATCCCCCTCCTCAATTTCCTGCAGTGCTGGGTAGAAGCCAAAACAGGGCTCCAAATGTAGCCCTCCAATTCCATTTTTCCAGGACCACACAAAAATTGGTTGTACAGCTACTCTGTGGCAAGCCACAAATTCTGACCCCAGCAGAGTGCGTACATGAGTCAAAGCTGCACCATGGCATAATCTCCCCAGCTCAACCACAGCCAGAAAAGAAAGAAACTTAGAGTTAATTATGTATTTACATATAATTAGAGAAGATAAGATGCGTTGGAATGGCTCAATTTAGTCCCCAATGGGGGATAAGGTATGTGCAGTTATTCAGGAACATTGACACTCTGGCCAACACAATGGTAAAGATTCTGTGTAAACACGTACAGTACCTGACAAACCCACAAAAGGATTTAGGCACATCTGCAAATCTCAGCAGAAACTTGCAAGTGATAAGTAGTACATTCTGACCAGTTAGAGGGGGAGAAAAAGAACCACCAAATTTCCCTATAGACTATTTGAAGACTGTACCAATAACAAAATATTTTTAGATAGAAAACACACTGATTCGTGTTCCTGTTTCTCCTACCAATAAGCGCCAGCCACTTAATTTTTATGTTCCTGGCTTAACCCCAGTTTACAGGCCCCCCCGCCGAACAAAAGACCTCCATTAGTACCCAGCGCCAGGGGTCTCCATATCCAGTGATTCTCCTCCCCACACGCGCCGGCTTCTGACAGCTCCCTCCCTGCCGCAGGGAGTCATTCTATACCGGCAAGATCACTCCACCGGGCTTGAGTGGTGGATGCCGGGAGCGGGGCAGGGGACATGGATCCTCTGCCCTGCTCCCATCCTCCACCACTCTGAGTGTATGTTTTTTTTATACCTAACCCTTTAATCCTTGAGACCCCTATACCAGTTCACAGGGCAGAAAGGGCTGGCAAGTAACCTGCTGGCAAGTGGGCAAATTGCCAACCCCCCCCACCCCATTACCTGCATCCCCAAAAGCCAGTGGGTGCAGAAGAGAAGTGCAGGCTATGTGGGCTGATAGCCTTCAGGGCCGGGAAGCCAAATAGCTGGTGCCCGGGGTGGTTTTGCTGGAGAGGGGGGGGGGGGGGGGGGGGCACAATATTTTTTCTCTTAAAGGGCCACTCCAGCGCCTTCCTTAAAAAAAAATAAAAACCCCCGCCCTGCCCCCACGAAATAGCGATGCTGCTAATGTAATGAAAAAAAAAATTCATCTCGAATCTAGCCGAATCTGTGGCACCGCCGACTTCGGGGGCTGGATTTGTGGTGAAGGTGAAAGTTTTTTTTCTTTCTCTTATTATATTAGCAGGATTGCTATTTGGAGGGGACAGGGCAGGGGTTATGTTATTTTTTTCAGGAAGAAGCTGGAGTGACCTTTTAATTTTTAAGGGTTTAACCCTTGATAGTGTGCATAGGAATTGTATTTTATTTGAAAATCACATAAAACGCTCTTAAGTTTGTGGTGTCTCCTGGGCAGGAATGAATGTCTACATATAATGTACATATGTGCTGTAATCAGTAGGAATGTGGCTTTTACATGCTATATGGTTTTCTTGAAAAAATGTACATTTTTAATTTAAGAAACAGGTGGTGAGTGCGGCCGCCATTAGCGTGTGCAAGGGGTGAGGGCGGCCGCCATTTGCGCGTGCAAGGGGTGAGGGCGGCCGCCATTAGCGCGTGCAAGCGATGAGGGCGGCCGCCATTAGCGCGTGCAAGCGTTGAGGGCGGCCGCCATTAGCGCGTGCAAGCGTTGAGGGCGGCCGCCATTAGCGCGTGCAAGCGATGAGGGCGGCCGCCATTAGCGCGTGCAAGCGATGAGGGCGGCCGCCATTAGCGCGTGCAAGCGTTGAGGGCGGCCGCCATTAGCGCGTGCAAGCAGTGAGGCCGCCATCTCCTTTGCCTGCCCTACACCTGGATGCCCAAGGATTTCCTGCCATGAGAGAGCTCTTTTGCTTATTCTAAAATGAAAGGAATCTGTGCTTTAGACACAAAAATATCAATTTGAACTTGTTCTTAAGTAAATAGGTTAGACCATTGAACATTTCCTGTATTGATCCCTTGATAAAGATTAAGATACATACAAAATGCTCCAAATACAGCAGTCAACAAAGTCCAGTTGATTAATGATCTCAAAGGATTCGTGCCCAATTAATCATATTATTATTGTTTATTTATAAAGTGCCATCGCATTCCGTGGCACTGTACAAGGTAGAAGTACAGGGGTAAGACAAGTAAATACTTATAGTACAACAATGATGACAATGCATATAACACACACAATATTATGAATCAAATGTAACAGACAAGGTAATGAACACAAATATGCAGGGATACATAAAGAGAGACGGCCTTGCCCTTGTGAGCTTACAAAGATGCTTGTTCAAAAGGTGCAATGGGTATGCCTTATCATTTGAACAATATAAATAGAGGATGAATTTCGGCCTATTATGAGTAGAGGTTTACAATTTTTTGTTGTTAATGTACTTAATTCAAATGATTGTGTGATTTGACCTTAAAATTGAGGATATCTCATAAGGTAGTATTACCACCCACCCAGGTGGCTCATGATAGATATATATATATATATAGAAAATCAATGGCCAAATGGAGATAGCCCTCACAGATAATTCTACTAGAATACTATTAGTGCCCTCTCGTGGTCACTTGTAGAAGTGTCATCTTCTCCATTTCAGAGAACAAAAAAAAAACCGCTACAGAATTTTAAAAATGTTTTCTGCATATTTTACCCCAAAACATTGAGAAAGCACTGAAACAATTATAAACAAGATATTTCATGTTAAAGACCGAACAATATATAATTTTCCTGAAAATCCCCACAATCTTGCAAAAATCGCAGTTAAATGTATAGTGCAAAATGGATAAGCATTGCCTAGTAACAGAGGACGACAAAATCTAGGTAGGATGGCAGTTAAAGGTTTAATGATATGGACTAATAAAGCTGCACATAAATCAAACAGGCCCAGTTCTAGGAGAACACACATGGTGGAGGCGCAGTCCTTATGTGTACTTTAAGAAAACAATTTTACAGTGACTATAACAAAATCTACTTCTTAGTTGAACATATGGGACCCAGCCATTCTTTACAGATATACATATGGGACATCCTGGATAGAATAAAGGGGGTGATACCAAAATGAATGAACAAAGCTGCATCTACTGGGGGTACAATATACATGTAAAAAAAGCAAACCAAGCTCAAAACTACCAGCAAGATCAGGAGAGGCAAGGGCCACCATAAGTACCGTAATTGGTTCGCTACTTAGCTAGCTTTAGAGTGCTTTTGGGGCACTGTGTATCTTTACAAATATCTACAAAACATGGCTGTGTTGATGGTCCTTGAGGAAGGAGTTTGACACCAGTAGCCAATATAAAGTTTGGCTTAAAAGAACAGTGCCTTATCAAAGTCAAGGCAAGCTGACAATGTACTAGGGTCCACAATGGCACACCACAGGAACTCCCCTTCAAAATCCCTGGAACACAATTAGGGTTGTGGCTAAGGCCCATGGAGCCACAGTGTACCTGTTTGTTTAGGACAAACACTTATTTGAATTTCCTGTACGATCCATCTTTGGCTGTAAATTCATTGCACACCAGCCTGGTGAATTATCACAGCCAATCATTATCTGGATTATTCCATCTTCACCCTTTCCAATCTTTGCCAACACAATGGACTCTGAATAAGGCTGCTGTTACCCCAAGCAACTGACACATTCAGAAATTGTTCATCCACACATCTCATGCCTGGGTTCACTCTCAATGTCACAGAGAATACCATCAGAGCTGTTGATCACCTGGGCCTGCCCTGGACATTGCTCTAGGTTACCTGGGTTTTTCTGGGCCCCCAACAACATGACGCTTTTCTAGTATTGTTGCCCCATGGTGCTGTAGGACATCTTCCACCACAGCTACCTGATCTATAATGGGGAACAAATTGGGGTCTCTAACCTTCACTTCCCAGGTCACCATGCGCATTGGACAGGTCAGACTCAGAGAAACAGTGTTTCACTTCTAAAGTTGCAGACCTCCCAAGTGGATTAGTTTGGGCCTCTGCAGTTTATGTTTCACTTTTTTATTACCATTCACACATTTGGGCCTTCATTTAAACCCTATCACATGGACAAACTTTACTGGATACACTCAGGGCTTTTTGACTTCTTAACATTACCAAATGCCCCTTCAGCTAATCATTTTATAACCCTTCCATCAGCAATACCCAACACTGGCTGTGATTCACCCACACAAGTTGGGTAGGTGATTGATTTTAGTAGGAAAAGTAACAGCCAAGGCATGCAGGTTGCCAAAGGAATGCTCCACCCACATAACATTCTCCCACATCTCTATGCTTTTCTACTTTGGGTGCTGATCTTCCACTGCTCAGCTCAGCCTGGCATGGCAATGCACACTCCTGGAGCTCTGTCTCATTAGGTCAAGCGCCTGCAGACCCAGTGAGCAAGAATTTGTCAATTACCTTTTCAGGTTTCTCTCTGTAGACTGGGGCTTATTTACTCTCTGCCAGTCCTCCTGGTACTTTTGTCACACACAGCCACCATTTTCACCTGCGGTTGTTCCTAGATACATGTCCACTGCATATCTTCACCAATTATAAATACAGGGCAGTTGTGGTCTAGTGGTAAGGAGTTGTGACAAGAGGGTTGTAGGTTCGAATCCCAGCCATGGGACATGACTGAAGTGCTCTTGAGCAAGACAGCTAACCCCCAACTGCTCCCCGGGTGCTGTAATTAAGGCAGCCCACTACTCCAGACTGCACTGATGGGTGAAATGATGAGGAAAATGTGTGTGCGAAAGCATACAATGGCCATCTCTCAATTGTAAGCCTCCAGGATATTTTGGGCATCACAGGCATAGACAAAGTGGTCACAGTAATCCCAAAAACTGGGCTCTAACAGGCCTCCTTTCTTTAAACGGAGCTGCTCCCTCCAAGTTCCTGGCTGCATCCAGCCAGCTCCTCTGTTTCCTTGCACTCCAACACTTTGCTGTCTAGAAAGACTTATTCCTAGCATTCTCATCAATTTTGGCAGGCCATATATTACACTATATAGGCTAAACAAGAACCTTATAGTTCATCTGCTATACTTGTTCAAAAACTGTATACTAATCTAGCTAATGAATGAAAATACCACCCATCCACAACTTTCAGTTTATATTCTTTAAAGTTAAACTTTGATACAGTGGCTTGTGATCCGACTAAAGAAATTTAGCCTTACTTCTTGTTGAGACATTATTTTATTATGGCATTCATTTAAAAGATAGACCAGGTGGCAACCAGTAAAGCTCATGGCTTTTTGTTCAATTAACTTGGGCAACTGAAGACAAGAACTGAGACTAAATGTTGCCAACATGTTTACAGTGAGCAAAACAAACATTAAAAGTTGCTCTAGCCTTTCCCCATTCTATAAAAAATAAAAATAAATGGCTGGAATTTAGCTTGAAAGGAGAAAATGTGTAAAAGTGATTATAGTCTAAAAGAGGCAACTATGTAAGGCAGAATCAAGTCTTACACATGCCTCAATTAGAAAAATTGAACAAAGACTTGGCTTGGGTTAGGTCCTGGAAGGCGGCCACCTCATATTTACAGGAAAACTGGTCTGAGGAGAAAGCCATTGGCTTATGAGACAGCTGCATGTTTCCATTTAAGGCACACATGCTAAACCATCTGATATGGTCTCTGACCTACTGTGGGGAAAGGGGGAGGGGTAAATAGAACTTGGATGTAAAGGGAGTTGAATAGGGGAACAGTAAGGACAGACAATTGCATGGGGAGTGATATAGAAGGGGCACATTGGCAAATAGAGGTGATGACCACCCCCTGGGTGAAACCTTTGACAGAATAATTTGGCTAATACACAATGGTTCAGCACACCAAAATTTCTCATCATACCTTAAAGTATATAGGGAGGTGCTGCATCCTTAATTACAAGGCTGTCCACTAAGCTGCCCTTATTGCACAAACTTTATAAATAATAAAGAGTGCACTCAAATTCATCAAAAGCTATTTATTTTCAAAAAGAATTATTGTTCATTTATTATATTCAGTACACTCTTAAAACCACAACAATATACATAGGGATATCACAAAAAAACACATCTCATATACTAGAACCGTTATATACAAAGTGCATCATTCAGGGAGGTGTTTACCGTGTGGTGTAAAAAGGGTTAATTACAACCATAGGTGAATGAAAGATGTGATGATGAATGAGGAAGATGGATTGTTGAATCATATATATGTGAATCCAATGTCTATTTATAATAGCTATTGTTTTATTGTTCAATACTTAGGTATACAGAAATCGGTACAAGATCCCCAAAAACTATGGAAGGATATCTGTTGTGCCCTCCCAAGAAGTTGACATCTTTCTGTGGCATCATTGTATTAATATTGATGTATTTCATATGCTGTTACATTTAAAAGATGGTGTCCGACGGCTGCAGCCCCGTGCGCGTGCGCGCTGTCACGCTGGAGCTGCTTGTTTCTAGCTTGCGCTCCAGCATAGTCGGTGCTCACGCCGGGACTGACGCTGGGCGTACGGCCGCGTCATTCGGAGTCAAGTGGCGCCGGGGGAACGAGGCACCGTGAGTTTAAATAGCGCGCATTAGGCAGACATAGGAGCGTACCTTTGAAAAAGAGCAGATGGAGGCTCGAAACGGCCGTCAGGTGTGGATACGGGTTTACAGTGTATGATGGAGGCTTGATTTTCATGTTCTATGCTTGATGCTAGGGATTGGATATTGTAATGCTTGTAAAGTTATGTCTTATACTTGATTTAGATGGTGCTTCTGAAGGGGTATGCAATGACAATGGGAGAAGGTGCAATATGAGGCTGCAGAGGCTGGTGCAATATTTGATATGCTTATACTGTGACTCTTTCTGATGTTAGCAATGAGATTTATCTTTTTATAATAATTTATTGCACAATGTACTTTAAGACTCATATTGATTGCTTAATTCATGTGCTGCTCAATATGCATTCATTGATTGAAATACAATTTTTGGGCTGAATTGTCTAACATACCCTGAATGATGCACTTTGTATATAACGGTTATAGTATATGAGATGTGTTTTTTTGTGATATCCCTATGTATATTGTTGTGGTTTTAGGAGTGTGCTGAATATAATAAATGAACAATAATTCTTTTTGAAAATAAATTGCTTTTAATGAATTTGTGTGCGCTCCTTAAACAATTATTTATAAAGTTTGCAGAATAAGTTGGTAAAATTGTTTTTTCTATACGGGGAGGGCGATTCATTAATAGCGCCAGGTAGCGACAGATGAGCGCCAGTAGCGTGATTTTCACAGCGCCAGCTAGTATTCGCTGTGCTTGCCCGTAGTTCGCTTGTTGACAGCGACTCAGTCGGTGTGCGTTAATGTTGAATACGTGGTTAGGAGTCGCTGTTTGACAGGTTCCGCGCTGTATGGGTGTGCCTGACAGCGAATGGCCAGAGCGAACGGCTCCCACCATATTCATTATCAAATCACGCTCAAAAAATTCTCGCGCTGTGAAATGTTTGTTTAAACCCCAGTGCGCTGGCGGCGATGGCTTAAAAGTAGTTTTTAACCCCCAAACAACCATATTTTTTTATGTAAAATTTACACAAGTTTTTAGAAACATTTTGTAATATGAATACATTAATATCAGACCTGTAATATCAATTCTGCACAAATAATTTTTTTTTTTTTTTAACCTTAAAAAAAATATATAACATTGCCGAAGTGTTCACAAAATTTTTGCCATTTAATAAAAAAAAAAACCTTAAAATCAATTAATTATGAATATTTAAAGATTGCTCCATTGAAATGCATTGGAGAGCGCCAGGTCATACCTGGCGCTGTGATTGGATTAGTAGCGGCGCTGTTCGTTGCAGTCGGCTACATGATGAATCCCGCGCTAGCTGACGCTCTCGCCGGCGCTAGCCTCATTTAGTGTGATAAATGCGTGATTGTGTCCGCCGCCTGGCGTTCTGGAGTCGGTAGCCGCCGATAGCTGGCGCTACCTGGCACTAGTCAGACACTACCTGGCGCTAGCCCTTGATAAATAAGGCCCTAATTGTATGCTTAGCATTGGTGGAAGCTTAGATGGGTGGAGTATTGAGAACATGGTTACAATGTGGGACTGATAGGGGAGGGCTATAAATACTGTTTTATTCCACCTCAAAAAGAAAGGTGCCTTTAAACAGCTTCCAGCACAGGAAGAGGAATTGAACATTAAAAGAATACACTAACTAAAAGCAGTTTTAAACGCTCTTCTAAATTGCCCAGAGTTGAGAAAACGTCCTTGTGCTCAGGTAAATTTAAAAAAGCAACCCATAAAAATGAACATTTGTGCACACAAAAGTCCTAAAGCTTTTAGGAAAGTATACGTCAGATTTATGGTCACCATAAAATGCCTGCAATCTAACCGAAAATCAAAACCAGAATGATTATTTGCCTGATTTCACAATTGGCTCATGTGCAGAAAGCAGCCTAGAGTAATAGTATGCATCTTTGATGGAATGAAAACCATAGAGTGTACGTAAGCAAATGCGTCAGAAGGGATTAGAAAGTGCAGCTGCCTGCAGAGACTGGAGAACACTGGGACATCTTATGACAGAGACAAGCACAAATCCAACAAAAAAGCCTACCCAAGACAAATGATTAATTAAACAAGGGACTTCAGCAGACGTGAGTCTTATGGCTGGGGAAATGAGCAACACATAGTTATGTATACATAAATATAGACTGTACGTACACACACACAATACCTGGTGTGTTTTTCTCATTTTGAATTGATACTTGAAAAGCCCTGAATTTTACACACACACACGGTAAAATGTATAATTTCAGTGCCTGCAGTAATAATATACCTTGAATAATCCTTGATCCCTATTGAAAAATACAGTTTTGTGAGTACTCACTTTTAAAACGGGTATTATGAGTGTGCCATACACTCCACTTCGGTCTTCATAACATCTGGGTAATCTCCAGTAGAGGGCGAACTTCTGCAGAGATGAATATGCAAAAAAAGAAAGCCCCTCCCGGTCCATATATACCTGGGACCTCCCACCAATTCCCCAGTGTATAAAAGCAGTAAAGGGACCAGGAAGAACCAATTATAACCTTAACAATCAAAACCAATGGTTCACCATATAATGGTTCACCTGAAAAAAAGGGGTGGGGCGAAGTGGAGTGTATGGCACACTCATAATACCCATTTTAAAGGTGAGTACTATAACGGTATTATTCTAAGTGTGCCATACACTCCACTTCGGTCTTCATGACATCTGGGACGTCCAACAGCAGTGTCCGTCATGGGTGGGAACCAGAAACAGTAAAGAATGTACCAACTCAAACCACTGCAGCTTGCAGAACCTTGCGGCCAAAAACAGCATCTGCTGAAGCCTGCACATCAACCTTGTAAAACCTGGAAAAAGTATGAACGGAAGACCAAGTAGCAGCCTTACAAACTTGTTCAAGAGAAGCCTGGTGCTGAAAAGTCCAGGACGCTCCAACAGCACGAGTAGAATGTGCAGTGACCCTAAAAGGGGGAGTTCTCCCCTTAGCAGAATAGGCTCCAACAATGGCCTGACGAATCCATTTGCCAATGGTAGACTTGGCAGGCGCCAAACCTTTCCTGGGCCCACAGGGCACCACGGAAAAAGCATCCGTCTTGCGGAAGGAAGAAGTAGACACCAAATAGTACTTCACACAGCGAACAACATCCAAACTGTGCAGAACCCTCTCCTTGTCATTGTTAGGCTTAGGACACAAGGAAGGGAGAACAATGTCCTGATTGAGGTGGAAAGCAGACACCACCTTAGGAAGGAAATCCAGCTTAAAACGACAAACCACCTTATCCTGGTGTGTCTCAAAGTAAGGGGCCTGAATCAACAGGGCCGCCAACTCAGAAACACGCTGAACAGAGGTAATAGCCACCAAGAAAGCAACCTTCTGAGTGAGAACCGAAAGAGCAATATCCTGTAACGGCTCAAAAGGAGGACCCTGCAGAGCCGAAAGAACCAAATTCAAATTCCAAACAGGAACTACAGTCTTCCGAGGGGGACGCACATGCGCCACCCCTTGGAAAAAGGTCTTAACCAGCGGGTGTAAAGCAAAAGACCTCTGGAAGAAAACCGACAGAGCAGAAACCTGTTCTTTCAAAGTACTAAGCTGGAACCCAAGATCCAGATTATGCTGAAGAAACTCCAAAATCCTGGGTATAGAAAAAACCCTGCAAGGCAAGGCCCTAGCCTCACACCAATCAATATAGGACCTCCAAGTCTTATAGTAAATGCCAGAAGAGGACCGCTTCCTAGCCCTAATCAGGGTCTGAACAACAGCCTCAGACAAACCTTCCTCTTTCAAGATGAAGGTTTCAGCAGCCAAGCCGTCAAAGCCAGCGTTTGTAAATTGGGGTAAAGTAGATGACCCTGAGATAGCAGATCCGGCAGCAAGGGAAGCCGGTACTGGTCTACGGCCATCCTTACGACGTCTGCGTACCAAACCCTTCTTGGCCACCTTGGAGCCACCAGAATCGCTGGTGCCCCTTCTAGAACCAGTTTGTGAACTACCTTGCCCAGCATGGAGACAGGTGCAAACAGGTACAGAAAACCCAGGTCCTTCCAAGCCAGTGACAAGGCATCCACAGGATCCTGAGAAAGACACAAAGGCCGGAAGTTTGTGATTGTGCCTCGAGGCAAAGAGATCCACCTCCGAAGTCCCCCACTTGCGGCAAAGATCCAGAAAAACCTCGGGGTTTTTCAGAATAACCTCCCCAGCCCGACAGGCTGGCATCCGTGGTAACCGTCTCCCAACAAGGGACCAGAAAGGATCTGCCCTTCACCAGATTGCTCGAGTCCAGCCACCACCGAAAGGACTGCCAAACCCTGGGAGACAACCTGAAAGGTTGATCCAATGACTGTGGGCACCTGTCCCAATATGTCAATAGGTGAAGTTGAAGAGATCTCATGTGAAACTGTGCAAACGGCACCGCCTCGAAGGAGGATACCATCAAACCCACCAGTTTCATCCCCTGTCGGATAGAGGGACAAGGACTGGCCAGAAGAAGACGGATCAGGCCCTGAATCCCCTGCACCTTGGTCTGGGGCAGAAACACTCTGGCCCGACTAGTATCCAGATTCATGCCAAGAAATGAACGGGGAGAGAGAAGACTTGGTGCGGTTGATCACCCACCCGAACCTCTCCAGGGTCAACACCACCTGGTGGGTGTCCAGCTCCGCCTGATGAAGGGAAGAAGCTGATATCAACAGATCGTCCAGATAAGGCACAATGTGAATGCCCTGAGATCTGAGCAGAGCCATTATGCCCGCCAAAACCTTGGTGAAGGCCCTCAGTGCCGAGGTCAGACCGAAGGGAAGAGCTACAAACTGATAATGTTGATCCTCCACCGCAAATCGGAGGAATCTCTGATGTGCCTGAAAAATCGGAACATGCAGATACGTATCCTTGATGTCTATGGATGTCATAAAATCCCCTTGGCGAAGGGAATTGATAGCCGAGCGCAGAATCTCCATGCAGAACTTTTTGGCTCTGAGAAATCTGTTGAGAACCTTGAGATCTAGAATGGGTCTCACCGAACCCTCCTTTTTGGGAACCGTGAAAAGGTTGGAGTAGAAACCCTTGCCTCTCTCCGACAGAGGCACCGGGCATATAACCCCCATGTCCAGAAGATTTTTTACTGCTAACAGGAGCCCCTGTGCAGCCTGAGGGTCCGAGGGCACCCGAGACCTTAAGAATCTTGGGGGCGGCCAGAACTCGAACTCCAGTTTGTACCCGGAGACCACTTCCAAGATCCAATTGTCTGTGACCTCCCGGGCCCAGACCTGGAAGAAGAGCCGCAGCCGTCCCTCCACCCTTGCGGGTGAGGGCGCCCTTTCATTGCTGAGCCGGTTTAACGGCAGGCTTGGGCTTGGAACCCCAGGCAGCCACGGGACGTGCCCGACCTCTGCCTCTGTCCAGGACGAGCCCCAACACCTGAGAAGGCCAAACCCCTAGTCGCTCTGGCCCCTCGAAAGGAAGGAGTGAACGAGCCCACCCCCCGAAAGGGGCGGCGCTGTTTCCTCTGCTGAGGTAACTTACCTCCTTTGGCAACAGCATCCAATTTATCTCCAAACAGCCGCAAACCCAGGAAGGGAAGAGCTGTGAGCGACTTCTTGGCTCCAGCGTCCGCTGTCCACTGGCAGAGCCAGACCAATCTGCGCATAGCCACCAGTAAGGCTGACGTCCTACTACACACAACAATAGAATCTTCCATCGCAGCCATTACAAAATCCATGAACAATTTGCATTTCTTAAGGATAGCGAACTCAGCGTCAGCTGGATCAAACTGAGCGTTATTCAGCCAGTCCCTGATAAGAGACCTGGTAGCAAGCGACACCAGGGCAGATGCACTAACAGGCCGCAGGGCCGAGCTCACGTTGGCAAATGCGTGGCACGCCATCTGACCAAGGCGCTTATCCTCGCCATCCTTAAGGGAGGTGGCGTCAGGGGTGTTCAGCACAGAAGAGTTGGTCAAACCTAAAACAGGCGCGTCGACCTCGGGAGGAGAAGACCAGCGCTTAACCGCCTCCACCGGATAAGGATATTTCTTATCCCATCCCTGAGGCACACCAGGAAGCCGACTGGGCCTCTCCCATTCTCTAAGGATCAGCGCATCAAAATGACCCTGGGTAGGGAATTCCAGACGGGGCTTACAGGCCTCCAAAAATTCCACCTTCTTAAGAGGGGGCGCCGCAGGCGGTTCAATATCCAACACCTCCAATAAATGCGACAACTTGGTGTATAGGGGGGTTCGAGGGGTCCGGGAGGCAACCGGTTGTATGAGGGCAGTGTGTAATATATGGGAAAGGGTGGCCAAGCTGTACAGGAATCCAGATGAGGCCCAGTATCGGTCACCCTTTGCTCCTCTCTGGAACAACCCCAAGCTCCCTGAGTTGGTTTCAATGCAGGACCCGCAGTTCTGGGATGGAAGGGGCCTCCAGATGCTGGGCCAGGTGTACAGGGATGGAGTGCTTATGTCATTTGACCAGATCGGGGAGACCTTTCGAATTTCCCACCGGGATTTCTTTCGCTACCTGCAACTCAGGCACGCTCTGCAAACTCAATTCCACAGGGACAGTCCGAATCTTTTGGTGTCCCAGGTGGAGAGTGCGGTGAGAGGGATGGACCTGGGGAAACCTGTCTCTACATTATACAAGTGCCTGGTTGCTGGGCTGGAATCCCCCAGGGGGAAGGTTGAAAGCAGGTGGCAGACTCTGGACCAAACCTTAGACCGGGATGACTGGGAAGAAATCCTAGACAACCTACACTCATCGGTCATAGAAGCTAGAGACAGATTTATCCAAACCAAGTGGATACATCAAGCATACATCACGCCGATACGGCTGTATAAGATGGGATTACTGACCAATGATTTATGTCCCAGGTGTGAGAGGGAGACTGGTACGTGGGAACACGTAACCTGGTCCTGCGAGGTTCTGGTGAGATATTGGGGAGAGGTGATGGATTTGATTGGTGGAGTGGTGGGCACCCGGATTACTGGCTCAATTTCCTTAAGTCTTTTAGGGGTGGTCGAAACACTGCCGCTGTCAAGGCCGCTGAAATCATTACTCAGGCTGCTGCTCTTTTATGCCCGGAAATGTGTTCTGCTTAACTGGAAACACCCGGCCAAACCATCAGTACAGGCGTGGAGGGCTCTAGTTAACCAGAAACTCACTATGTACAAACTGACATACACGGCTAGGGGGGTGCCCGATAAGTTTGAGAAGATTTGGGGTCCCTGGCTGCAGAATCAGGATACCGCTTCAGAGGGCGATTAGGGAGGGAAAGGGTCTACTTGAGGGGGCAAGGCTGCTCACCTATGGTGGGTTGAGTCACTGAGCGAGTTAAAGTGGAACTGGGGAGACGGGAGAAGCATCCTAGAGATTCGGCTCTCCAACACGCTCCTCCATCCCGGTGTATAGTTCACTGGATATTCGAGTCCAGATTGTATGTGTGTTGAGTGAATGGTTGTCGTGTCTAAATGTTTATTGAAACCGTGCTATTGATCAGGGTGCCTGTGGCACCTCAATGTGATACGTGACTTGTATTTGTGTTTGATGTTGTTGAACTGCAAATAAAAAGAAACTTTAAAAAAAAATAAATGCGACAAAACAGTGGCCGTTCTACGGCTTCCCCCAGCGCCTGCCCGACATTGGAATTCCCAGACTGAACATAGTCAGCCTCTGATTCCTGATACAATTCCCCCTCCTCTAACGGCGAATAATCGGACAAATCAGCGGACTTGTCGTCAATATCCCACAATGGCTGGGCCGACGACAAATGTCTCTTTTTAGCCTGGGCCTTCTTGCCCACCATGCTAGCAACCATTTTCTCGATGCTGGCCAACCTAGCCCAAACATGAGAAAGCGACTCCCCACTGGTACCAATGTCACTTGGGGTACAGATAAGGTGGGGAGGGGAAGGCGATGAAGCGGGAGGAGCCGAGCCAGAAGGCTGGGTACCAGACTGCCGCGTTATGGCCTTTTGTGCGCATGGTATACAGATCAGCACATTCTCCCCCGTAATAGATACCCCGCACCCCACACATGGCCCGGATTGTCCCAAAAGGATCCCGAGCCCAGTATCCTGCGGAGCCTCCATATGGTGAATTTTTGTGGTCAGTCGCAAGACCGCAGGGAATTACGCATAAGCAACCCGGGATGCCCCTTAAAATTCACGGTGGGAGGATTTTAGGTGGACAATTTTTCACTAGGGACCCCAGGACCAGGAGGGACCCCTTAATATGCACATATACAGGGCAACCTGTAACACACAAAACAAGCAACATAAGTGCAGAGCTGTGTAAAGATTGCCATAACCTTACATGTAAAAAACCACAGCATTTGATCTTGCAGCCACACAATATGTAAATATACAAGTATATATATATTTATATACCACATCCCAGCCAGACAGTGCAATTAAGGCACACACACACACAAATGTATCAGACCAGTGGGGGACCCCGCTAAATAGGGGCCCCCCCACACACACAAGCTAAGGAGGTGGCCATCGGGCGCTTACCACACCGATTGCTATGTGGCCTGCCAGAGAAGATGGCCCCCACGCAGCCTCGTGCCTGAGGAGGGAGAGCGGGGACGGGGGCGGGCCAGCGTAGAACGCGGGTTTGCCGAGGCCACGCCCCTCTCCCAGCAACGCAGACCCCTAGAAAACGAGCATAGCAATCGCGCCAAATAAGGGGGCGGGGCTACCGCGGCCGCACTGAGAGCCCGGCCCCTTCCCGAACGCGGCCTGAGGGGGAGAAGCTCCCCCAGGCTGTAATTAGTCCCTGGAATGTCAGTAAGGCAGCAAAGACTCACACACACAGTAAAACACTCAGCACACAGGGAAACAGGCTGGGGAAAACGAAATATTGGCCAGGCAACCCCCCCCCCCCTCCTGCCAGGAGCCGGCCATAAGCCTAGCGGGACGGGGCATCCCACACCAGGATCACCAAGAAACCTGGATAACCGCCTGCCTACCTTCACCAGGACCCGCAGCCTAAGCTGGGAGGCTCAATATAGGGCAATTTAGAAGGGTCCTGGCAGTAATAGGGATAATAGAAGGCCGGGTGCGAGCCCGGCTTACCTGTAAGTAAAGAAGTCTTCATCTTCAGTCTTGTCGCCTTCCCTGCAGAGAAGGAACTGGGGAATTGGTGGGAGGTCCCAGGTATATATGGACCGGGAGGGGCTTTCTTTTTTTGCATATTCATCTCTGCAGAAGTTCGCCCTCTACTGGAGATTTCCCAGATGTCATGAAGACCGAAGTGGAGTGTATGGCACACTTAGAAAATATTATTCACCACACTGCATAGACCATATTAGGGTGTATGGTGGCTGCTGTGTGTATTAGCTTTTTATAGGTCTGCATTTTTATTTTAAAGTGGACCAAAACCCCAGTATGTTACAAATACCTGGAATTGAACAGAGCTGCAGTCTCTACAATTGCCCATATTAGCCATAAACGCCCCATGCTTTGTTGGGTGTCTAGGACTTGAGATCCCTGCTGTCAGCCTTGACCAAAACCAGAATTATGGTAAAAGCCCTTGGGAACATGTTCCTCCAAAACAGGGGCTCCACTAAATCGAAATGATGTTCTCCAACTGCAAATCTTATATAAGCCTGCATTATCAATGAATCAATGTCATTCTTTGACCCAGTGTCTCCTTGCCTATAGAGTAAGTCTGATGGAAAAATGATGATGTCTTAATTGTGCTCAACACGGATTATTTGAGGTTGAAGACACAAATGATTATTTTGTAAGACTGCAAGGATTGCGCATAGAAATCTTTATATTTGTGATGGCCTTCTAAAAAAATAAAAAAAGACAGTGATCGTAGGCAGGCAGATGTTGCAGAAGGCGGAGTGGATCTTTCCAAGCATGAAAAACCATCAGGAGCAACTGAAACATACATAAAGAGCTATGGGTGCATTCAGGACTGGTTCTGCTTCGATCTCCCCTGGAACAGGCAATGTCAATGCTGAACTTAAAAGTAAGAAATACGCTTAGGCCAAAGCAGCAGGTGCAGTGTACTGCGGAAATGTGTAAAGGACAGGAGTGGACAGGGAAGGAGAAGTCATTGCAAGATCAAAGGGTACACCCAGGGGTTGGGGGAACGATATTCCTTAAAGGGCCACTGTGGGAGTCCTGACTTTAAATTGCTTCCCACTGAACACAGGACATCCCAGTTATCCCCTTCCCTGACATTACAGAGTGAACAGTCATTAGAGGAATCCTTTACCATGGCTTCTGAAGTTCAAGATGACCCCTGCACCTAAACCACTTTAGATAAAGCAGATGCAATCCTCTGTGCTGGCCAGATTTCTACCAATGTATTTACGTTGTAACTGAGTGAATAGGGAACCAGACACAAAAAACTGTGTAAATGCTGCAGTCAGAAAGAGCTTACAAAATTGGATGTTACTACTCATTGTAAAATCATTTTATGCCCATTCGCATTCTATTGGTGCTCCCGTTCATCGTGTGCGCGCATGTGTTCGCATGTTCAGATGCATGAGCGGTGGGCATCAGGAACACTTGCACATGCGCAGATGTGTGCCAGCATGCAGGTGTGAGAAGATGCACCCGAAATCGCGCATTTAAGGGTGTAGACACAACAGGAGGATGCCAGCTGATCTTCTTTAAGTGATGCCCTGCATCCTTATTCCTGACGTGGCACTCGCACATGCGCAGATGTGTGCCGGCGTGCAGGTGTGAGAAGATGCACCCGAAATCGCGCATTTAAGGGTGTAGACACAGCAGGAGGATGCCAGCTGATCTTCTTTGAGTGATGCCCTGCATCCTTATTTCTGACTCCTGTTCCTGGTGACGACCTCGGCTTGTTTGACTATCCTCCTTGGTTCCTGATCCCGGATTGGATGATCACCTGCTCCGGCTAGGGTTCCTTCCTGTTCACTTGTGTCCTGCCCATCCTGCCTGTGTTTGGTGACGGTTTGGGACCCTGATTGTGCCTGCAGCCCAGCTTGTCCCCTGAAGACCAGGCCCTCCAGCAGATTCCCCACTGCTGAACCTGCAGATGGTAGCACTCTCTTGCTCCAGTACCTCCTGTTCCAGTACTTACCGATTCCAGCAGCACCCGATTACAGTACTCACTTTAACCCTTTAACTGTCAGCCTACCTAGAGATTTTGTCATTCCAGACCATTTTCCACCATTTTGTGCTATACATATTTAACTTTGATCTTTGGCGTATTTCCCAGGAAAAGGATATATTGTTTTTTTCAGTTTTGCCTTTAACCGGAAATGTCTATCATTTTTGTAATTTCTTCAGTGCTTTGCCAATATTTTTAGGTGAAATATGTGGAAAAAAATGTTCTTCAAGACAACTATATTGTGTGTAGGTTCCTCCCAATTACAATAGTATCACATATGCATTGCTAGACACCAGTTCCTGCCCAGGATGCACTCCAAATTGCTAAGAGCATTTTTATGAGATTTAAAAAAAAAATGCAACTACCACGCGCACTATCGAGGGGTAAACCCTGAAATATTTGTTTTTAAAAGTGGCAAGGGGTCCTGGGGGGAGACCCCCACACTTTATTTTTCTAATTTTAAGGGCTAAACCCTTAAAGCAGAGCAAAACTAAAAAAAATATATATGCCTTGTTGTCCCCCCCCCTCACCAGCAAAACCAGCATGGGCAACGGTTATGTGGGCTGGTGGACCAGGGTGCAGAGGCAGAGCAGCTTTGAAGGCTACCATCCTTCAATAGCCCACATGGGCCACAGGATCTTCTGCACCACCCCTCTAGGCTTTGGGAAAACAGGTAACAGGGCAGGGTTATGGCATATCGCCCGCTTGCTGGCAGCCCCTCCGACTCTTTACCAGACAACAAAGGGTTAAATGTTAAAAACACGCATACAAAAAAAATCCTATATTTTTTTTTTTTTACTTCCCTCCTTCCAGGCCGATCACAGCTTCTGACAACGAATGTGTTTAGCAGAAGCCAGGAGTTGAGCAGAGAATATCTCCCCTCTGCCCCCGCAACTGGCTTCCGCCATCTCAAGCTGACATCATCTCACTCGCTAGTTTAAAAAGCATCTCTCTGCAGTGGTGCGCAAGCTACCAGAAGCTGCCATGCAGGGCACAGAACGGGAGACCCCTGCTCTGCTGTAGAACTGGGGGAAATCGGAGGCCCTCAGTAGAAGAGTAGACTCCAGTGCTGGATCAACAGAGGTTTTATGGCTGGAACTGGGTGAAACACCAATCACGTAGAATCTATGGGCCTGACACTTAATGGTAGGAGAAGCAAACCCGTATATTATACGTGCTTGCCACTTATACAGGGTTACTGCATTGTAGACTGCCTTAACCCTTAACCAGGGCTGCAGGTCCAAGAACAGGGGCCCTAAGCTTGGTGAAAAAGATCAAATGTTTTAAAAAAAAAATATTTGACATACGGCCTGCAATATAATACTACTACCATTAGCACTTGATTATGAAAATAACTATACAAGGTTATTCATCAATCCCCAGTGCACACCCAGCACCTTTATGGTCCAGCTATGCTTGACACAAAATGAATCCCCACTTCCTGGAAGGTAAAGCTGTATGGCTGTCATTATAAGCACCTACACATACACTGCAACACAGCAACAGGAAGACTATCACAGAGAATGGAAGAGGGAGAGAACCATAGGGTATGTGGGTATGTACCAGGGCAGCATCAGTTGTTCACTCGAGTCTTCTCCTCTGCTGCAAATGATTATTCGTGGAGGACGGCTGGATCAGTTAGAACACCATAGTTTGAACTTGAACTCACTGATTAAATCTAGCTTACAAGCAGCAAAGCTGCAGCATGCATCTACCTCCTAACATGGATATTCAGAAGATAGAATGCAAACCTCAAGACAAAAATACCTACCCTTAGGGCTGCTGCATCTCCCAGTTTCCATAATTTGCAAATAAAGCTTGAGAATTGGGTAGGAAAACTTATGTGGTCTGCTCTTGTGACCCAACACCCCTAGAGGGGATTCACCATGCATGATGCAAGCCCTCCTAACAGACTAGTTAGGAGAGAAGGGAACTTGCAGACTTGGATGTCACAGCCACATACACGAGTCTCGGTGATTATTAGTGCTTAATTTCAGGCTTCCTGAAGGAATACCAGTGAACACCATTACAAAATGAAATTACTCAAGGGGTGCGAGATAGAATGGCCCCATAAACTGTTTTGACTGTGGGTTAGCTTGAAGGCCATGTAATGTGAAATGGGCATATGTCCCTAAAACGGCTCTAAAAGTGTTCAACTCCTACTGGGCATGGCTGTAACAAAAAAAGAAATATATATATATATATATATTTTTTTTTTTGCAATATATCTTTATTGAGTTTTATAGACATTTATAGACATATAGACAGGGAAGAAAAAAAAATAAAAAAAAAAAGCAAAGGATTAGAACAGGACCTCCACGCCTCGAGCATACAAAAAGGTAACCAGTACAAGCATCTAAATATCAGTATTATTAGGGTTTACAGCGATAGTAGTAGCATTAGTTACCCATTGAGGTCTTCCACCTCCTACTGTTATAATCTAGTGCCAACGTTGACGGTGTCATAAATTACACCAATAGCGATAACGATCTCTCCCCCATCTCAGACCTGTCAGGTTAGCACATTTGTTGGTATTCCTGTTTCACTAAGATGGGGGGCCCGGGAGACACCTCCGTCATCAACCAGACTTGGTTCAAGGATCACAATGACTGGGAGATAGCCATACCCGGTTACACATTGTACAGAAAAGACAGATTGGATAGAAAGGGCGGTGGAGTAGCCATTTATGTCAAGACTACACTTCAATCAACAATAATTCAGCATACACATAATGAACTAGAAACTCTCTGGGTTACCATGCAGACTAAGGAGGGCGCTGTGGTCAGAATTGGTGTGATATATAGGCCCCCTGGACAATCTGAGGATCTAGATAACCTGTTAATAGATGAAATCAGTGGAATGGCAGAGAAGGGGGACATTGTAATTACAGGTGACTTCAACATGCCTGATGTGGACTGGAATATCCCAAGTGCATCGACATGCAAGAGCAGGACTATATTAGAGGCACTTAATGGAGTGTCTCTAAAACAACTTGTGACATTGCCAACTAGAGGAGATAACATTCTGGACTTAGTTCTGACCAATGGGGATCTGGTGTCCGAGGTCAGGGTTGAAGAAAATCTGGGTTCCAGTGACCATCAATGCTTATGGTTCTGAATAAAGACAGACATTGTGCAATCACACACCAGAACCAAAGTGCTAGACTTTAGGAAGACAAACTTCAAGGAAATGGCGGAGTATGTAGAAAGAAAATTAGGTGAGTGGAACAGAGTAGCAGAAGTGAGTGCCCAGTGGTCACTATTAAAAATGGCCATCTTAAAGGCAACTAAGCAATATGTGAAACAAACTAGCAAGATTAAAAGGAAGAAGAAACCATTATGGTTTACTAGGGAAGTCAGCACTATCATAAAAGATAAGAAGTCTGCCTATAAGAAGTATAAAGTAAGTGGAAGTGTAGCTGACAGAGAGGCGTATAAAATTAAACAGAGGGAAGCAAAACTGATTATAAGGACTGCTAAAGGGCAAAAGGAGGAAGAAATGGCCAAATCTATGAAGAGGGGAGATAAAACCTTTTTCCGATATATTGGTGACAGAAAGAAGAAAAACAATGCAGTCTCAAAAATTAGGAATAGGGAAAATAAATATATTGACGGAGATAAGGCTGTGGCTGACCATCTGAATAGCTACTTTTGTTCGATATTTTCAGATAGTAGCAGGCATGGCCATAGCACAGCATCCAGCTGGGAGGGCACAGCTACGGAGTTTCTGGAGGCTGATGTCCTATCCGAGCTGGCACATCTAAAGGTAAGTAAGGCGATGGGTCCAGATGGAATCCACCCCAGAGTTCTAAGGGAACTTAGGTTTGTGATTGCAGCCCCTCTGACTGATTTACTTAACCATTCCCTTTCAACTGGTGAGGTTCCAGATGATTGGAGAATGGCCAATGTCATACCAATCCATAAAAAAGGGAGTAGAGAAGAAGCCAGTAATTACAGGCCAGTTAGTTTAACATCTATAGTGGTCAAATTAATGGAAACACTCTTAAAAAAACAGATAATTTCCCATCTAAAAATTAATGACCTATTGGACCCAAAACAGCACGGCTTTACTGAGGGCAGATCATGTCAGACCAATCTTATTGATTTCTTTGACAATGTCACTAAAGTGTTAGATGAAGGTGGTGCTGTGGATATCGCCTATCTGGATTTTAACAAAGCCTTTGACACTGTACCACATAAGGAGCTCATAGATAAGTTATTGAAGGTAGGACTCAATCCCTGGATAGTTCAGTGGATTTCCAGTTGGCTGAGGGATCGGTATCAGAGCGTTGTTGTAAATGGTGTGCAATCTGAACAAAGGCGAGTTACAAGTGGTGTGCCGCAAGGCTCTGTCCTGGGCCCCATTCTTTTTAATATATTTGTAAGTGACATAGGAGAAGGCTTGGTAGGAAAAGTTTGTCTGCTTGCTGATGATACAAAGGTTAGTAATAGGGTGGATATTCCTGGAGGTGTCTGCAACATGGAAAATGATTTAGCTTTACTGGATAGATGGTCAAAACTGTGGAAACTAGAGTTTAATGTCTCTAAATGTAAAATCATGCACTTGGGTAGAAGGAATCCCTGCTCTGAGTACCGTATGGGCAGTACTGTGTTAGCCAGGACCTCGGAGGAGAGAGATTTAGGGGTACTGATTACTGATAGCTGCAAGATGAGTGGACAGTGTAGCCAGGCAGTGGGAAAAGCAAGCAGGATGCTCGGCTGCATAGCTCGAGGCATCACCAGTAGGAAGAGGGAGGTTGTGATGCCGCTGTATAGAGCCCTGGTGAGGCCACAGCTAGAATACTGTGTGCAGTTCTGGAGACCTTACCTGCAAAAAGACATTATTCAAATAGAACGGGTCCAAAGGCGGGCAACGAAAATGGTGGAAGGACTTAAACTTAAAACTTATCAGGAGAGACTTAAAGAACTTAATTTGTACAATCTGGAGGAAAGAAGGGAGAGGGGGACATGATTGAGACCTTTAAATATGTGAAAGGATTGAATAAGGTTCAGGAGGGAAGTGTTTTTAAGAAGAAGCTTAATGATAGACCAAGGGGGCACAACCTGAAGCTAGTCGGGGGGAAGATCAGGAGCAATGTTAGAAAATATTATTTTACAGAAAGAGTAGTAGATGCTTGGAACAAACTTCCAGCAGAGGTAGTTGAAAAATCAACAGTCACTGAATTTAAACATGCCTGGGATAAGCACACATCTATCCTAAGATAAAGAGTACAGTATACACATAAGGGCAGACTAGATGGACCATATGGTCTCCTTCTGCCGTCAACCTTCTATGTTTCTATCAAGATCCTGACATCGGGCGCTCGAGAGTGGCAGCCCGGTGCCAGGGGATAACGATCCTTGGCCGACCATCAACCCCATCAATTACGATCTCATCGGCCTTACTGCTGAAGGCTCAGCCCGCCCCCAAGACAACCCAAGAAAGTGGAGGAAAGAAGAAATAGAGAGACATAAGAGGTAGAAGTAAAGAAGGAAGAAAGAAAAGGAAAGAAAGAATGGACGCCCTCTCCAGTATACCCCGGATCTCCGGGGAGCCCCTAGAAACCTCCCATATTGTCCATGTCCTGGAGTATTTCTCGCCTCCCCCCTCGACTCCGTCAAGAGCCAGTTCCTCCATTCGTTTGATGTTTTCCAACTCCCCAAACCATTCCATTAGGGAGGGTACAGTGTTTGAGCACCAATGTCGGGGAATTACAGACCTGGCTGCCGTAAGCATATGTCTCAGCAGGCCCCTCCCCCCTGCTGCTACTGGGCCAGGAATCATCGATAGAAGTGCCACCTGAGGGGAATTAGGGATACTCTCAAGGGTCGTGTACTCAAATACCCTCAACACCCCCTCCCAAAAAGTCTTAATAGAAGGGCATTCCCACCAAATGTGGGTCTAGGTTCCAGGGCCCCCGTTACACCTCCAGCAATTCCCCGTCTCCGCCCCCCCGAACCTCACTAAGTCTGCAGGGCTCCTGTACCACCTGGCCAGGATTTTGTAATTTCTTTCCTGGGCTCTGCAGGCCATCGAGAATTTGTGCGTCAGAGTAAAGGATTTTTCCCAATCCTCTCTCTCAAATGTCTGTCCCAATTCTTCCTCCCATCTCCTGCAGAGTTGTGGGAGCCCCTCCTCCATACCCTCAGTAAGATAAATCCTATATAAGGTTGAAATTGCTCGTGAGGGGGGTCTGGGCTTTGAAGATCATCTCCAGCGTCGTTAAAGTGGACCAACACCCTGAGGTGATCGGCCCGGGAATCTATAAGATTCCCGGGCCGATCACCTCACACACCACGGGACATCCGAGATCGGGATGTCCCACGTGGTGTAAACCCCCAAAAGCCCCGAAAAACCTTACCTCTCCAGCCGCTGCTTCCGCCGCCGCCGCCTCACTCGCGCTCCTCTAGACGTGCGCGCGCCCGCGCCGGCCGTCTCTGAATGGCCGGCGTGGGCGCGCACACGTCAAGAGTGACGCGCGGGAGGCGCCGACGGGCAAGCTGCTTGTACGTCGCTGTCAATCAGCTTGTCCGTCGGCACCGATTGGACGGCGCGGCCACGTGGGAGCGGGGAGAGGTGAGTTTTGGGGGCTTTCTGGGGGGTTTCACACAGCGGGGCACCCCCGATCGGGGTGCCCCAGGGAAGTGGACCAATACCCAGGATAGTCAAAATCCTGGGTGTTGGTCCACTTTAAGGGCCGGGACAAGGCAGTTCCAGGGGCGAAAGATCTAATAAAATTGGGCTGCATCCCACACGAGGAATGACTTAGCGTCCAGCCCTGGGGTGAAAGCAGGGTTGTTGAAGAGCAGGGTGAGAAGACCAGGTCTATGCGACAAGCCCCTCTGCTTCAAAGATCTATCCCACAGGGTCAGCAGAGGATGTACTAGGTATGGGAGTTCCCGCCTCTTAGGGCGGTACTCGGGGTCCACCCAAGGCAAGGCGGTCAAGCTAACTGGAGAAATATAATTTTCCAGTGCGACCCATTGTTTACTCCCTTTGTGGTGGAAGCAGTCAACAAGCCTCACTAAGACCGCTGCCGCGTGATACGACTTCATGTCCAGGACCCCTAACCCCCCTGCGCTCTTAGGTCTACATAACGTCCTCCTATTCCCCCTGGGTTTCTTACTATCCCACACGAGCTTAAAGAAAGCAGCCTGTAGCTGCTTAAAGAACCCCCGTTCCGGCAGCAACGACAGAGTCTGAAAAATATATAAGAACCGAGGTAGTACGTCCATTTTTAGGATATTTGTTCTCCCTAACCAGGAGAATTGCTTTTTAACATACGTCTTCAAACTCTCTATTGTGCTGTTAAGGAGTGGTACATAGTTTAATTTATAGAGTTTCCCCAAATCAGTGGAGACCTGCACCCCGAGATATTTTAGCGATTCCTTTTGCCACTTAAATGGGAAATTTGTCCGGATTAAGTTCTGGGTCCGTTTGTCTAGGGAGATATTCAAGATCTCCGTTTTGGCCATATTAACTTTAAAATTGCTTAGCTTGCTAAACCTTTCAAATTCCCAAATGATGGAGGGCAAAGAGGTATGCGGGGAGGTTATGTATAGAAGGAGATCATCTGCAAAGAGGGAGAGCTTATATTCCTTCCCCCGGCATGGCACCCCCTTGATAGAGGGATTGGCTCTCAAGGCATTCGCCAGGTGCTCCATCACCAGAACATAGAGTAAGGGGGACAAAGGGCACCCCTGCCGAGTACCATTCCTGATATTAAAAGATCCGGAGAGGGTGCCGTTCACTTTAACTTTAGCAGTGGGGTCATGATAGAGAGCCATTATTCTATCCAACATAACTGGTCCTACACCCACCTGGGACAGCGCAGCCCTTAGGAACCCCCAGTGCACCCTATCAAATGCCTTCTCTGCGTCTACTGCCAGGAGGCAGGCCGGGACTCCCTTAGTTTGGGTGTAGTGCATTAGCGAGACAGTTTTGATAACATTGTCCCTGGCCTCCCTTCCCGAGACAAACCCAACCTGATCGCTATGTATCAATGAGGGCAACAGGGGCTGGAACCGGTTTGCCATAATTTTGGCAAACAATTTGATATCCACATTGATCAGCGAAATCGGTCTATAATTACCCGGAGAAGTGCCATCCTTCCCAGGTTTCTGAATGACCGTATTGTGAGCCTCCAGGGTCTGCCTCGGGAAGGGTTACGAAAGAGGCTATCAGGGGCCCTATTGTTTTGTAGAACCTGGGTGTAAACCCATCCGGCCCCGGCCTCTTCCCCGCAGGGGTCCCCTTTATGGCCCGCTCGACCTCCTCCTGCCTTACCTGATCCTCCAACGCCTCACTTTCTTCCAGGGGGATGGCCGGCAGGGCCGTCTCCACTATATAGTTATTTAAGTCCCCCGCATTCCTGCCTTGTGCTTCACGGGCTGGAACATTGTCAATGTTGTACAGGCTCGAATAGTAAGATTGGAATTCGTCCGCTATTTGGGGGGTCTTGTGCACCTCACTGCCATCTACCGTTTTCATACTGGGGATATACCTTGCCTTGGGTGGAGCCAGCAGCTTACCGCACTTATCGGAGTGCTCGTAAAGGCGTGCCCTCCGCCTATCTCTGAATCCGAGGTAGCATTGATCGTAAAGCCCCTTTAACTTCTGCCTAGCCTCCAACAACTCTCGTAGTCCCCCAGGGGATAAGAGGGTCTTATGAGTCCTCTCTAACTCCTGTATGCGCCCCAGCGTTTCCGCAATCAGTCAAGCCCTCTCCCTCTTGAGCCTCGCGCCATGTTTGATAAAAACTCCCCGCAGCACACACTTGAGCGCCTCCCACTGCATCGGCAGTGAAGTACTGTCGTTGCTATGGTCAACATGAAAATTGGCCACCGCAGCCTTGATCTCAGTCATGCACGGCATGTCTTTCAGCAGGTTATCATTTAGACGCCAAGTGTACTGCCTGGGGGTCGCGTCCAATATCGGGAGGCTCAAGAATACAGGGGCATGATCCGACCAGAGCATCTGACCAATCGAGGACTCAGGGTCTATTGCAAGGGTGTGATGGCTCAGGAGGAAATAGTCCAACCTGCTATACACATTGTGAGTATGGGAGAAGTATGTATAATCCCTCTCCCCCCCATGGAGGACCCTCCAAACATCTACCACCTGTAGGGACTGAAGAGCCTTGCGGAATCTGTTAAGCTTAGAGTGGGGTATAGTGGATTTCCCCTGAGACGAATCAACCCTTGGGTCTAGGATTAGGTTGAGATCTCCTCCTTTGATTAGCGTTCCTTCTCCAAAGTCCTCCAGTAAGTGTAGCATACTAATTCCTGCCTCCACCTGTCCCTGATTGGGTAGGTACAGGTTGGCCAGGGTGTATCTTGCCCCACACAAAGTGAATTTGAGGAACAGATATCTGCCCCTAGGGTCGACCATATCCTGAGCGTCCTCTATAGAAACGTTTTTGTGTACGGCAATAGACACCCCTTTAGATTTATGCTCGGGATTAGGGCTGTGGTATCACTGGTCATAGCATCTATTTTTAATTTCGGGGATTTTCCCTTGACAAAAATGCGTTTCCTGCAGGAGGGCTATGTCCACTTTTTCCTTATGAAGCCCGTATAAAATTTTGGACCTTTTCTCTGGGATATTCAACCCCTTGGTGTTAAACGTACAAAGTTTAAGACTCATGAGTGCAGCTAAGTTACAGGGGGAGGGCGCTCACCCTACTAAATGATCTCACAGAGTCTAGTTCACTCTTCACTACTCAGGCCCCGAGGGTCAGGACCAGAAATCCGCCCAGAGAGAGGCAAGTGGGCGATCAGAGAGAGAGAACAAAAGACAGAGAGAAAAAAGGAAAGACAGGAAAAAAGAGACAGAACTTAACAAGATTAACAAACTAACGAAGCCCTCCTTAAAGAGGGGGGCAATTGAGAACTAAGAGAGCCGTAGCCCTCAATACCCCGCAAATCCCTCCGGCTCACAGCCAGTGGGATGGCGAGGAAATCTAGATGGGCAAGTGGCCTCGCTACTCGGGAGTATGCTCCCGCCGACCTTCTCAGAATCGTGAAAGATAGCATCCTACCCATTCCCAAGGGGGAACCCGAGATTCGGGTAGGGAAAGGTCCACCCCGGATCCCTCGGTCTGGTGCCCCAGGGGCTCGACCGCCCTCGCTGGGGCTGATGGTAAATCAGGGGAGAAGCCGGGGGGACCCCGCCCACCAGTCCCCGGACCACACCCGGCCACATGTCCCTCCCATATAGAAACTCGAGTAAACCAAAGTTAGCTAACCGGTCCCATATGGATAAAAGGTAAAGCAGCAAAACACAATAATATAACACACTTCAGCGGCTTTCTATAGGGATCCAAAAGCACCCCTATCAGTTCCACATGTATACAAAGAGAGGCAGAACAAGAATGTATCGGACCTTTGCAGCTTTCTATAGGGATCCAAAAACGGCTCTACTGCTCCGGGTTCCCTCTGCGGCCCCCTCCTCCTCGCTCACGAACCCATCTGGGGCGTCTAGGGGCCCTTTGTGGGAGGGGGGGGGGGTGGGTTAAAGTCCAAGTCCATCCAGTCCGGGACCGGAAAGGGGTCTAGGCCCAAGAAAGCAGAGATATTTGGCAAGTCCACCTGATGGCGTAAAGCAAAAGCGTTGTCCTTACGGATTATAAGGTGGAATGGGTGTCCCCACTTGTACGAGGCCCCTAATTCCCGGATCCTGTCGAGCAAAGGTCGGAGAACTCTTCTCATCTGTAACGTGCAACAAGAAACATCAGGTAATATAGAGACCTGCGAGCCTCTTCACTCAATTCTGCCTCGCTTCCAAGCCCCCCGCAGGATGTCCTCTTTGACGGTAAAAAAATGGACTCTGCACAGGACATCTCTGGGGGCCTGGGGGTCTCCAGCCGGACGGCCCATCACTCTATGGACCCGATCAATTAGCAACTCAGCATCTGAAGACCTCTCTAGGAGAGAGTTAAATAGTTCCGTTATTGAAGAGCGTAGGTTTTCAGCTTGGACCGATTCATGAACGCCATGGATCTTCAGGTTTTTATGCCTGTTCCTGTTTTCCTGGTCGTCGACTTAGAGCCGGAGGTCGGACATCTGCTGCTGGTGCAATTCTTGCATTCTCTCCAATTGCACTATGCGCGTCTCGTGGCCTGCCCGGGAGCCAAGGGTGGCAACTTTAGCCTCCAGAGCCGAGGATTTCTGTTGTATGTCCGCGATCTCCCTTCGCAGGGCCCTCTCAATTCTAGTTGCCACCGCCTCCAGGTCAGCCTTAAGCTCAGCTTTGGTCGGTAGGTACTGCAGTATTGCCTGCAGACCAGGATCTAGTGCACGGACCGGGGAGGGCTGGATGTTCAGGGGGCATACCATAGGGGATTCCGGAGGAGATCCGGTCAGATCAACAGCCGAGTGTCGGGGGGACTTCAGGGTGGAGAGATCCCTGGGCACCTACATATTCCCGTCCGAGGGAGCCGCTGCCAGGGGACTCAATACTGGATCCTGAGGACCATTCCAGGTCAGACAATTTAAAGGGGGTTTGGGCCAGGCTTGAGGGAGGGCTGCCGTTGTGGGCACTGGTGGAAGCGTCCGTCGGAGCAGGATGCAACTCCACTTGTATCACCGTTATTGCTTCTTGAAGCTCCGCCCTTGTTGCTGGGTGGGGGGGAGCCCCCCCGGTACTTGTTCTGGGCCCCAGTTGTGCCCCAGGGAGTTCAGCCCAGCCCCCGCCCTTTATTACAGGGATAGGGCCCACCGGGTTTTCCTTCCGTGCCTCCAGTGGTACCAGTCCGCCTCCCCCTTGGCCCCCTCTCTTCAGCTCCTCTTCGCTAGAGAGCATGGCGTTGCTGAGCTTATGGGTAGGCTGCGCTGCTGCCCCCGGCGCCTCCCCGCTGCTCTCTCTGCGCTGGCTTCCCAGCCCTGGTAGCTCACCTCCGAGCCGGCATTGTCATCGCTGGGGGCGTCGGTCTCCTCACCGCCGCAGCTGTGACAGGCAGAGCACGGCCTCACCTCCTCCCTGCAGCTCTGCATCTCACCGCCTCCCGACACGGGGCAGGACACACAGCTCCCGCCGCCTCCGTCGCTGCACACATCCTGGGACCTCCGTCCTAGTTAAAGGTGGGTGCTGCCTCTCCCTCCACCATGATCGCCTCCAGGGGCCCGTGGTGTAGCACGCTCGCCCCAACTTGCTCTCCCACTTCCTCCCGACCTCCTCTCGCGGCAGGCGCCATCTTGGCCAGTGGGTCTCCGGACCCCGGCATGGGCCTCGGATGGAAAAAGTCCACTATGGCAGACTTAGGAGGACCTTTGGCGCTGCCTCCAGCCTTCTTCTTTTTGTTGCCCCTCATCTAGACAATTTGGATCGGGATCCGGGTGCTATAATCAGGTATAAATGGTATAGTCGGACGGGAGCTCTTCCACACTCCCTCATGCCGAAGCCACGCCCCCCTGAAATATATATATTTTTAGATAGACTAAAGACTAGGGCCTCTATAAAGCTAGTTTTCTGCCTAGAACCACGCTGGGAAGATACATTTTTACTTTGGTCTCAGCAACCAAAAAGATGGTGACACAATTCACTGGCACCAACCGATGCAGATAATATCAATATCAATTGAAGAGTGTGCAGAACAAACACTTCCGGGGGCGTGTCCTGGCAATGGCGGAGTGCAGACGTGGGTAGCTCTACTCCCGGACCCCAGACCCCTTAATTAGCCTGAGCACCGCTAATTTTGGCCACCTGAAGCATGTCTAAGAAGAGGGGGAAGAAGAGTGGAGACAGGGGAGACAGGAGGACTCCCCCGAAATGGGCGACGGCGGGCAAGTGGCTTACCGGCGGGAGAGGCGCGAGGAGCGGCATGGCGGCGGGTCCCGAGGAATACCAAGTGATGGAGGCAGCCAGCCTTGTCCCATCGCACAGTGAGGCTTCAGACCCGGAGAGCGTGGAGTCCCGGGGCCATTCGTCCGACCGCGGAGCGGAGGGGCGAGGAGAGATGCTGGCCGGGGAGCCGGAGGAGCGAGGTGGGTGCAGCAAAATGGCGGCCGCGGAGCCGGAGGAGGCCGCATCACCGCCCGCATCACGGGCCGCGTCATGGCCCGCACTAAGATCACCGGAGGGCCCCGCTCGGAGGGGAGGGGGAGCGGAGACCCAGACTGCCGACGGAGGCTCGGCGAAGACGCAGCTGCTTGGTGGGGCACCGCAGCAGAGTGCAGGGAGCCAGGAGGCTGCTCTAAACACAGTCCACACCATCAGGCCCCTGGGACATTGTGACAATAAAGTATCGCACTCCCTGGCCTTTTCCCCTTCACACATGCAGGCCGGGCAGCAGGGGATAAGCTGGGCGGTTGTTCCTCTTACAGGCCCCGCAATAGGGGAAGTGGCACAGGGCGCAGAGAATGGCAGGGCGCCCTCACACCTTAAACTGTCTAAATACGCCTTTGAGCCCAGAGAAAGCAACAACATGCCTGCCCCGGGAATCTCTGTTTCGGTCGCTGAGGCTGCCCAGTCAGGGGAATCACCCCATATACATTATGGCCGTTTTGAAGCCGCCCAGGGAGCACGGCCGGCCGGGCTCGGATCCCCTCAGTTGCTGGGCTCCCCCCCATCCCCGCTGGTGCCGTCCCCGGGGGGAGTGAGCGACAAAGCCGGGCTGGGGCTTTCACCCATGTCCCCAGGGTCCTTCTCGTCTCCATCTGGCGCCCGCCCGGTGTCCCCACCTGGGCAGTTTTTCTCTCTCGATGGAGGGTCCCCCGAAGTGCCTCAACCCCAAGCCACTGAAATCCACCTAGAAACCCTCTCGCTTCTAAAAGGGATTCCGTCACGATCTGACATTGAAAGTCTCATCGCAAAATATGAAGCAACCTTTCAAAGGGAACTGACAACTGTTAAACATCAGGTCTCAGAAGTGGATCTAAGAGTTACTGCGCTAGAGGCGGAGAGTGTAACGGCAGCCGGCCGCGTGCAGGCGTTGGAATCCAGATGCGCCCGGCAAGAAGCGATGCTGCAAACGTGCCTCCTTCATATGGACGACCTGGAAAACAGGAGCAGGCGGAACAACCTCCGTTTGCGGGGCATCCCTGAAGCGGCTGGGGTAGAAAACCTACAGCGCATCGTCTCAAAAATCTTTAACACGATCCTTGACCGAGACCCAGCGACCACCATTGAGCTTGACAGAGTACACCGGGCCTTAGGCCCCAAAAGTCCGGATCCAGCTTTTCCTCGTGACGTGGTGTGCAAAGTCCACTTGTTCTCCCTTAAAGAAGAGATACTTCGGAAAGCCTGGCACAGGGGAACTGTTGAATTTGATGGTGCGGCTGTTAAAATTCTCCAGGACCTCTCCAAACGGACTTTGCAGATGCGGAAGGCCCTTAAGCCCCTTCTTGAAGTTATCCTATCAAACGGGGCCACCTACAGATGGGGATATCCCTTCCACCTGATTGTGAGGAGAGAGCAACGCAATTTCATTCTGAAGTCTCCTTTGGACTTGGAGAGTCTGTTTGAGTTTCTCGGCTGCGAGCCCGTCCAGATCCCAGATTGGTTGTCGCCGGAGTTTCCACACGCTGTGCAGGAGCCTGTGGGTGGCCCACGGAGAGGCCCGAGGAACTATCGCGACCTGCAGCGCCTCAAGAGGTCCTCTGCCCCGTATGGGAGCGGGTTGCCTCGCTCTTTGCGGGGCGGCACACCCGTGCTGCGGCCCCGTGCGGGACACCTGGGAGGGCGGTCCGGGGGGCCGGGGCCTACCCCTCGCCCTCTGGCCCCCCCGGCTGGGGGGTTAGGGGGTGCCTCAGCGAGCCCCAAGAGGGGGGGTCTGATGTTGACTTCCCCCGACGTGGCGCCCCTCCCCTCCTCTTGTTTTCTCTCGGCTTCGGCAATGAGCCAGTGAGATGGTCCAATCCCACTCGGGAGTGGCAACACTAATTGACGTGCCTCCCAGAGACGAGCCCCTTGGGCTTGGTCCCCATGGTGATGTTGTTAAGCTATCATGTTCTTAGGTTATTGTTGTATACATGTGGTCTTCTTCTCCCTAGCATGGTTATTGTTAATATAGGTGGTTTATTGGCTGGTATACGTGTCTGGAAAGGGGTCGGGGGACGGTGGGGTCCACACCCCTGGGTTCCGCTTTCCTTGCTAGACGCTGTACCCCCCAATAGGAGGGGCCTTTCGGACGCCTAGGCAACTGAGGCCCCGTTTTATCCATACTTGGATTAGTACTGTTATTTCTAGTTTGTTCTGTTCTGTGTTCTAATTTTTGGTTATAGTGTACCCCCCCCTCACAGGGGTAGATTAGCTACCCTCATACCCCCCCCCTCCCTCTCTTCCCCTCCCCCTCTCTAAGTGGGTGCTGGGCAGGCACTTGTTGGCGCCATGGCTAGGGGGGATAAACCAGCAAACCCGTCCAAGGTCATATCTAAAGTTAACATAGTCTCCCTGAACGTTAAAGGGCTTAACAGCCCGGGAAAAAGGTCCCTCATATTGAGAAATCTCAAGGGGCTTGAAGCCCAAATAGCATTCCTGCAGGAAACGCATTTCAAGGCCGGTGGTCCACCCTCGCTGGGTAACAGATCCTTTCAAAAAAGTTACCACAGCTACTCCCCGGACTCAAGGTCTCGGGGGGTCTGTATTCTAATCGATGCCAATCTCTCGTGGGAGCTTACTGACTATAAAACAGACGGGGAGGGTCGCTGGATCTTCCTAAAAGGGAGGATAGCGTCTCATCCCTACACCTTTGCCAATCTTTACCTGCCGAATTCGGGTCAGACCGCCTTCCTTGAAAAAGCAACGGAGATCCTCTCGACCTTCAGGGAGGGGGAGCTGATTGTTGGGGGAGATTTTAATTTGACATTAGACCCACTTATAGATACCTCCAAGGGGGCACCCCCGATGTCCTACACTAAACTTAATAGGCTTAAGAAAGTAATTGCCCTGCACCAGCTGATAGACCCCTGGAGAATCCTCCATCCGTCGGATAAGGACTACACGTTCTTCTCCGCCCCTCACAATTCTTATTCCCGGTTAGACTTCTTCCTCATCCCTCATGCCTCTTTACCCAGGGTCTCTGCAGCGGAGATCGGCAATATCACCGTCTCCGACCATGCCCCAGTCAAGCTCACAGTGACTCTACCGAGCCCTTTTATGAAGGGATGGTCCTGGAGGCTCAACAACTCCTTGCTAGAAGATCAGGAAGTCATGGAGGAAATCCAAAAAGAACTCCAGGAGTTCTTCGCCCTTAATGCCTCCCCTGAGATAGGCCCGGGAGTCTTGTGGGAATCCCATAAATGTGTCATTAGGGGGATTTTTATCAAGATCGGCTCCCGAATAAAAAGGAAGAGAACAAAACGCACGCTGGAGCTCCTGACGGAGATCAGGAAACTTGAGATGCTACATAAACAATCCCTGGCAGCTGCCCACCTGGCAACATTGACGTCCCTAGGGGAACAGCTAAAAACGCTGAGCTGCGATAAGCTGAAGGCTCAATTAACTAAATGTCGGAGAGCCTTTTACGAGTCGGGGGACAAATGTGGCAGGCTCTTGGCCAGGGCTCTTCGATCAGAGAGGGCGAGGACATACATCCCGAAAATCACGGACCCGGATGGTCGGGTCAGACACCTAACTAGTGAGATTGCCGAGTCCTTCAGGAGGTTCTACCAATCTCTGTATAACCTCCCAGAGGTCCGGAGACCTGACCAGCTGTCCGTAATAGATAGATACATCATGGAGTCGGGGATGCCCAACTTGCCGCCGGATGTGGTCGAGGGGTTGGAGGAGCCTATCTCACTGATAGAGCTACAGAGGGCGGTCGGGGAAGCGAAAGGGGGGAAAGCCCCGGGACCTGATGGGCTCCCGGCGCTCTACTATAAAAAGTTCCTGCCGATCCTGGCCCCCAGAATGCTATCGGTCTTCAACTCGGTCAGGGACGGAGGCTCTTTTCCGACAGACTCCCTAAGAGCATTCATTACTGTGCTGCCGAAGGAAGGGAAAGACCCCTCACAATGTGGCAGCTACAGACCGATTTCACTCTTAAATTCAGATATTAAATTATTCGCTAAAATCCTAGCCAGTAGAATAGCCCCGCACCTCCACCACGTAATCGGGTTGGACCAAGTAGGTTTCATGCCACACAGGGAAGCGAGGGACAACACTGTTAAAGTGTTGAACCTAATCCATACTACTCAGCAGAAGAGCGTGCAGGCCCTTCTCCTCGCGACCGACGCTGAGAAGGCTTTTGACAGGGTCAATTGGCTCTTTATGAGGGCCACCCTACGTCACCTGGGCCTCGGCCCTAATGCGCTAGGCTGGATCTTCAGTCTTTACGATGGGCCCTCGGCGTCGGTCCGAGTGAACGGCATGTTCTCGGACTCTTTTAGCATCTCGAATGGGACGAGGCAGGGGTGCCCGCTGTCTCCCCTGATTTTTATCTTGACCCTGGAACCACTATTATGTAGGATTCGCGGGCACCCAGACATCAGAGGTCCGAGAGGTAAGGTGGCGGAATATAAAGTAGCTGCATACGCGGACGATCTGATCTTCTGCTTGACAGGTCCAGAAATCACACTACCCAACTTAATGGAAGAGCTCAAGCACTACGGGGAACTTTCTGGGTACAAAATAAATTACTCCAAATCGGAAATGCTCAACATAAACATCCCGACAGAACGGTTCTCTCGTATACGGAACTCGTTCCCCTTCAAATGGGCTAAGGAGAGCCTCACATATCTGGGGACAAAAATTGGAAGTGACCTCTCCAAAATCTTTTGCCTAAACTTCCCACCTCTCCTTCAAAAATTCCAGGAGGATATCTCTAAATGGTCTCTGGGAAAGTTATCATGGTTCGGGCGGTGTAACGCCTTGAAGATGAATCTTCTCCCTAGGCTGCTATATCTTCTGCAGGCCCTCCCTATAGCAATCCCACCAGCCTTTCTGCGGGAGATGAGGTCCCTCTTTGCCAGATTTGTTTGGGGAGGAAAACGGCACAGGATTGATAGAGACACGCTCACCAGGGCTAAGGAGAACGGGGGAATAGGGTTTCCGGATCCAGTTAAGTACCACTCCGCTGTACATCTAGGGAGAATTGTAGACTGGTGCCTCCATGGGAGTAACAAGCAGTGGGTTGGCATGGAACAGGAGGCTGCGGAGACATCCTTACAAAACATTATGTGGCTGGAGGGGAGGGACGTGCCCCGGGCTCTCAAACATCCCACCATAGGAACCACCATGAAGATAGGAAAGTTAACAGCCGGCCTCCCGGAAATCTCCCCCAGTCCCTCCCCTTTGACTCCTGTCCTGGGAAACCCAACCTTCCCCCCGGGCTGCGAGGGGCCGAGATCGAGGGAGTGGAGAGAGGCGGGAGTCCACAGAGTACAACACTTTTGGTCGGAGGGTGGATGGGCGGATCTTTCTTCATTAGCCCAGGCCAGGGGGCTTTCGGAATGGTCAAGTTGGCAGAGCACGCAACTCCGGCACTTCCTGGGGTCCCTTGGGGATTTCCCCCTTCGGCACAGGCCCCTCACAACCTTTGAAGAAATCTGCACAAGTAACAATCCGCAGACACACGTACTCTCCCGCATGTATAAGCTACTTATCTCCTCCATGTCGGAAAAGGTGCCGCCTTACATTGGAAAGTGGGAGCGAGACTTGGGTGTAACCTTGTCACCGGATCAGATTGGGAGGCTTCTCTCCGCGCCACATAAAACCTCAATTTGCACTAAATTCCAGGAGTGTAATTACAAGCTACTCACCCGGTGGTACGCAGTCCCCACCGTGGTCGGTAAGTGGGCACCTGGCTCTTCGACTGACTGCTGGAGATGTGGTGCGGAGCGGGGTGACCTTCTACACACTTTCTGGTCTTGCCCCAAGATACGTCCCTTTTGGGAAGCCGTCAGGAGGATAATAAACGATGTTTCGGAATATCACCTGCCTGACGATCCGGGCGCGTGTCTGCTCCACCTAACCAATGCCCCCTTTAAGGGTTATAAGAAGTCTCTACAGTGTCAGTTACTGAATGCAGCAAAAGCCTGCATCCAGCTGGTGTGGAGGCAGGAAAGTCCCCCTTCGCTGGCAACCTGGGTTCTAAAGGTGAACGATATTATGCGCTTTGAGAGCCTCATATTAACGAGAGATGGAGGATCCGAAAAGTTTACCACCACATGGTATAATTGGATGCAGTTCCTAGACTCAGATGCCTGTAAGGCAATCTTGGAGTCTTCATTAGGAACGTAAACCCCGGCATCCGGGTTACTACAAAAGCCTGAGCAGGAGGTTCTACATCCCCTCCCCCCCCCCCTGGTTCTGTCTGCTCGCTGGTCTCCTCCCCCCCCCCCCTCTAACGCCTGCGTTGGGGAGCTCTAGCATCCCCTCTTCCTTGTCCCTATAACCCGCCATACCCTTTTTGTTTCTGTTTTATAGGGTTTTAGTAACATAGATCAAGTTGTTATCTGAGCCATTCGGTTTGATAGTCTGCATATGAAACATGCTTGTAGAAACGTAATTTTTTTAATTTGAAACCCAGTGTTTTCGACTATGTCTGTTTTTTCTCTGTTATTTTGTTGATAATCCATAAATAAAGAATTTATAAAAAAAGAACAAACACTTCCACCTAATGTCCTATTAACTAAAGTGCTTCATCACCCGTGTAACTCAAAAACGTTGAGGGAGCCAAAATCAGCGAAGTTTCTTAGCACCGGACCAGGAGGAGGTAGCTGGGGAGAGGTGAAGTGAGAACTGTTGTTTTTTTGCTTTGTCTTTACGGTCCCTTTAAAACCATGGTCCACTAGCCATAAACAAATTACCTAAAATGCATGCAAATTTCAACCAGGCTGTTAATTTTATTGGCAGAGATATCCTGTATAAAGCAACAGGCCAGGAAGTGCTCTATACATATGCATCTAGATTATACTAGGATATCAGGACATTGTGGTGCTTTCCTGGGAAAATGCATATATGATTCTATTCCATTATCTGTCTGCTTTGAAATGTATGTGGTACTTTATGTATGTTTTTGACACAGAAACATTGTAAGTTGTAAGTATATGTGGTCCCTCTTGAGAGAATGTAAAGGTTGGTTAAGACTCAAAACACTGTATTAACTATAATCAATGTAGGGCTCCGCAGAGTGCGTTAATTCTATTTTAGGTACTAAAAACTGTTGCTTTGTGTTTTGACCAGACCAGCATCTTCAACCCGATTCTATTAGGGAAGGCGATTGCTTCAACAGCTCCCACTGTGAGAGTGAGAGCATGGGACTCTAATCATTGTGTTACTTTAACAACTTCCCTGGGTTTTTCTTTCTCACCGCTTGACTTGCTGCTGCAGATAAGGTAAGTATTTACATATTACACTACACATGGAATTCCAGCTGAGAACACAGCACTTCTTGCAGGGTACTTCTCACAGTCTGCACATAAAGTAATTTCACATATATTTACTGCAATCATGGCAGAAAAATACAATGTCAAGTATGCTGACTGAAAACCTTTAACGACAGCTAAAGAGTCAGTTAGTAATGAATGTTGATATTTCCAATGTCTTTCAGCAAACAAAAGTTTATCATGAATAATGTAACAAATATGCCAGTATATCACCCACAGCAGAATGGTGATCGAACATAAAGAGCTCAGAAAGTCTCTTTTTAGGTTATATCACAAAAATAATAGGGTCCCAACAGTTATACACCCTATGAGTAGCAAAGCTTCCACAGCCTGCTTGAAATAAATCCAGCCCCCCCCCCCCCAAATGCCCCACTATCTTACACTGATTTGCTGGATGTGATTAAAGGTGCTATCTGTTGAGCTTGTATACAATTATGACAATGAGACAATATGTAATGGGAGATGTTAAGCATGCTTGTGACACCTTGCTAAAAAATCAGAGGAACCAACATAGGCCAGCTAAAAGGCAAACAACATTGTGGTATGATATAGGGAATTAGAACCAGAGACGCAGGTATAAAAATGCCCCTTTACAAATAACTTTCAAGGTCTCGCTGGGAATATGGAGCAACTAAACAGAAAAAAAATAAAGAGTAAAAGGCAGAAAATCCTGAAAAAAGGGAACTATTGCACATTATTTACTGGTTCCTTTTGCAACTAAAGCAACATTAAACATGGTTAATTTAAAGAAGAGGCACCTTTAGGTGGCTCTGCTTAGTATATATAAATATAAGCAACTGTAATCAAATATACACAAACACCTACATGATGTGTTGCTGCCATAACCTCTTTAATCTATACTCATAATGGTCTAAATGTGAGGTGAAAGAATGTGTTAATTATCAAGCAAAAGCAGCATGGAGAGCAGTGTTCTGAAACAGTGAAACTGATGGGATGAGGAGCTGTTTGGCTTGTATTCTGACCTAAGTGGAGACGTAGGCTTTTACGTCAATGCCGTGTGCCTTAACTTGACAAATGGCAAGAGAACAATAAAGGCCCGGGCTGAGCCAAGCTCTTTTTTTATTCTCTGTGCCTCTCGGGACTGGGAAGCAAAAAGCGTGACTTATCTCCAGAGGAGGTGTTAGGCTGTCTGTGTGTTCGAATGTATATAGGCAATGAATAATAATGCAGTGACCTTAAGATTGGGAACACTGCCTTCTCCACCTGAGGGGACAGCATTGACGTAAGAGGATAGGAAAAAATGTAGGATGGGATGACTTGATTTTTAATGATCTCCTTTGGGGAACAAGGTCTAACAATGCAGTAGTACAACCTTTATCTATTGCCAGCCCTCTTTGTAAAAGCATAAATAATTAGGGTGTCTTATTTGATCACTGCAAATTTGGCCCTATAAAAAAGTGTGCAACACCTTAGATGACGGTAACAAAAAGATACAAAACCAGTAAGATTCAGAAAGGCAAAATGTGATAATTTGAGAGATGCCATTACTAGTATTGACAGAGAAAATGGCAAAATTAAAAAAACTTTTAAAACAATGTTTAAAGGGACTCTGTAGGCAAAGTGCATAAACTGTCATTTAGCAGCTCGCCCCATCATGGCTGCCCTCTCCCTTCCTGCTGCTTTTGAAAATAGAAACAAGTCAAAGAGTAGTAGTGGCATAACCCCTGAATTCCATAGACCACCAATCATAGAGAAAACTGGTGGTCTAAGTCTCTGCATCATCAGACTGTGGACACAGGAAGAACAGAGAGGGCAGTGAGAATGCCTGTCTTACAGATCCTGTCCATTATACAACATCAGAGAGTCAAGGGCCACGCCCAGGTATTTCAAAAGATAAATCATAAGATGAAACTGTAAACTTTGATCTCTCAGCCATTTCTTCTTCAATTCAAAAACGAAAAACAGTTTAGGACAGCGCCAAACGTATCCAGACACAATGTTCTAAAAATTGCATTTGCCTGTATCCCTTTAATATTCACTGTTAACAACCAGAAATAATTTGGTATTAATCTGTGAGTAGTCTGAAAGTATAATATTTCTAGGGGCTCCAGATTTCTTAAAGAGGAGCAACTATTGGCCTAGAGTCTTTAGAAGCTCTAGATCTGGTGGTCCTAGGCTGCATGCAAAGTTGGAGGGAAGAGGAAGCTGGTATACCTACCGCTCTCTCTCTGTTCAGCTTTCTTTTACAATATTTTTATTGCCAGTAATCAGACAAAATACCATTTTGTGAATACTCACCTGTAAAATGGGTATTATAAGTATGTCACACACCCCGCTTCAGATAGTCATTACACTTGGGTTATACTGACCTGTAGAGGGCGATCTTGCAGAGATGTCATGAAAAAAAGGGAGCCCCTCCCGGTACCTGGTACCTCCCACTCATTCCCCAGTAATAAGACAGCAGTAAGGAAACAAAGGGACCAGGAAGAGCCCAAATAACCAGTAAGAGTAAGAAAGGTTCACCATATAAAGGATCCAAAATACCAAAGGGCGGGGTGAGTGACATACTTATAATACCCATTTTACAGGTGAGTATTCACAAAATGGTATTATTTTAAGTATGTCACACACCCCGCTCCAGATAGTCATTACACTTGGGACATCCAATAGCAGTGTCCATAAAGGGCGGCCAAAAACAGCATCCACTGAGGCCCGCACATCAACCTTGTAAAACTTGGAAAAAGTGTGAACAGAAGACCAAGTAGCAGCCTTACAAACTTGCTCAACAGAGGACTGGTGCTGGAAAGCCCAGGACGCCCCGACAGCACGAGTAGAATTAGCAGTAACACGAAAAGGGGGAATCTTCCCCTTGGCAGAGTAGGCCCCAACAATGGCCTGGCGAAGACTTGGCGGGTGCCAAACCTTTCCTAGGTCCGGAGGGCACCACGAAAAAGGCGTCAGTCTTACGAAAAGAGGAAGTAGCCACCAAATAGTACTTCACAAAGCGAACCACATCCAAAGAATGCAAGACCCTCTCCTTGTCATTGCTGGGCTTAGGACACAAGGAGGGTAGAACAATGTCCTGATTAAGATGAAAGGCAGAAACCACCTTAGGAAGGAAAACTGGCTTGAAGCGGAAAACAACCTTGTCCTGATGCCTCTCAAAGTACGGGGCCTGAATGGACAAAGCCGCCAACTCCGATACACACCGAACGGAAGTGATGGCAACCAAAAAAGCAACTTTCTGAGTAAGCGTAGAAAGAGCAATATCCTGCAAAGGCTCAAAAGGAGGAGCCTGAAGAGCAGAAAGAACCAAATTCAAATCCCAAACTGGGAGCAAAGGCTTCCTAGGAGGCCGCACATGCTTAACCCCCTGAAAAAATACAATTCTGTGAAATACTCACCTGTAGAATTGGTATTATACGTATACAGTACATCCTGCTCCAGATATAATACTTACACTTGGGTTATCTTCCGCCAGATGGCGCTGTGCACTGCAGACATGCAAAAACAGGCTCCTCCCGGCCCTTCATATACCCGGGGACCTCCCACAAATCCCCAGCATTGAAAAGCAGTGAACCAGAAGCCGGGAGAATTTAGCCACCAAAACAAACTGGTAATGATAACAATGATAACAATCACCATACAGGGGATCCAGAATAATGCAAAAACCAGGGTGGGGTGGAGCAGGACGTACTGTATACGTATAATACCAATTCTACAGGTGAGTATTTCACAGAATTGTATTATTCTAAGTATACAGTACGTCCTGCTCCAGATAAAATACTTACACTTGGGACATCCAATAGCAGTGTCCATAAAGTAGGGTGGGATCCCCAACAAAAAAGGCACAGCAGACAGTAAAGGCACTGTCACCTGCAAACCTTGCCACTGAGAGCGACATGAGCAAAGGCTCCAACGTCAACATCATAAAAAAACCTTTGAAAAGGTAAGAACAAAAAACAAGTAGCGGTCTAGCAAACTTGTTCAACAAAACCTGGTGCTGAAAGGCCCAAGGATACCAAGGCACCAGTAGAATCAGAAATAAAGTGAGAGGAAACTCATCCCCTTAAAGGAATAGGCCTGAGTAACAGCCTGACAAGATCAAACGCTAACAATAGTCCAGGAAGAAGCCAAACCTTCCCTAGGACCAGAAGGGGCAACCATCCAAGTAAAGGCTAGGCCAAGGGCCGCTTAACCCCTGGAAGCAGACGAGATCAGGCACATACAGAGATAGGTGCCCACAAAACCCCAAGGGTCATCAGTCCCCCTAAGGGACAAGAGACAATTCAGGAAAAAGATTCCAGCACCTGTTGAGGGAAAGTAGAGCCCCTTGCCTCAGCGTTACTAGGAATAAAGCACAGAAGAAAGACAATGTCTTAAATACATGAGCCTAAGACACCACCATAGGCAGAAGGTCCGGCGTAAAGCGGAGCACCACCTTATCCTGTTGCATATCAAGGAACAAGGGCTAGCTAAACAGAGCCGCCCGCTCAGACACGCGTCTGACTGAAGTAACAGTCCCAGAAGGACAACTTTGAAGGTAAAAGACAGCCAGACAGCATCCTGAATCGGTCCAAAAGGAACATCCCGCAAGGCAAACAGAATAAAAATTCAAATCCCAACAGGGACCATAGAATTAAGTGGGGAACGCAATGAGCAACCCCCGAAAGAATGCTTAGCCAAGGAAAATAAGCAAAAGACTTCTACAGGAAGGCAGACAGGGCAGAACCTGACCCTTCAGAGTACTGAGTTGGAGAGCCAACTCCAAGCCATGCTGTAATAACTCTAGAGCCCTGGGAACAGAGAACGCCCAACAGGGAAGAGACCTAGACTCACACCAATCCATATGGGTACGCCATACCTCATAATAGATGGAAGAAGAAGAAGAAGCTTGCTCTTAGACTTCCAATAGTCACGAACACAGAGAAGAGAAGCCTGTCTCCATAAAGACGGAATATTCAGCAGTCAGGCCGGCTAGGCCAGAGTCTGTAGATAGGGGTGACGTAAAGGAGGCCCTGAGTGAACAGAGCGGCACCCCTAGCAGAACTTACAGATCTACCACCCTCGGTACCACGTCTGCGAATCCACACTCCACTAGGCCACCCAGGGGCCACCAGTATCAATGGTCCCCCTACCAGAGCAATTCTGCGCAGAACTCCGCCTAGCAGGGGGAACGGAGAGAAGACATACAGACCAGAATGTCCTGTCATAACATTACTAAAGCATCATGACCACGGCCAGAGGATCCTGGGGCAGGGAAACGAGGGGCGAGAGCTTGAAATAGTGACGGGGCACCAAACAGATCCACACTGGTTGAACCTCGTAGTGACACAAGGATTAGCACATCCTGTCGCAGAGGGACCTCCACCGGAGCAAATACCACTGATATGCAGGAAACATTATCCTCCACCCAGATCAGGAACATATACCTTCCTGGGGGACCATCCTGCTCCAGGTCCCACACAGATGATTAAGGTAGGCCACAGTCGTCAGACAGACCGAGCGCTGCCAAACAGGCAGGCCGTGAAGAGGAGAAGTCAAGCGAGATAGTGCGAACCTGAAAACTCACTGTTTCAATATCAATAGGTGCATGGACCTCCTAAAGGCCCCACCTCCCCCGGACCCGCATGGGGTTACAGAAGAAAAACCTCCCCATCAACCTGATAGGTTGGCATCCATGGTGACCGTCTCTAGGAAGGGCAAGAAGGGAACTGCCCCCAGACAGGTTCCTAGAGTACATCCACTCCAAGAGGGACTCCTAACCAGGGGGGAAAGGCACACAAGACCCTGCTCCAGGGATGCTGGGTCCCTGTCCAGTATTAACAATAGAAGTTGCAGAAGGGCCCCAGGTAGAAGAGTATGAGGGATTTCTTCTAAGCAAGTCACCAAACGGGCCCACCAGCTGCATTCCTGCCTGGTGAAGGGACGGGAACAGCAAAGAGGGGCTGAGCCCACGCAACCAGATTGTCCACCTTATTGCTGAGGAAGGAAGATTCTCGCCTGAACCGAATCTAGATTCATCCCTAGGAATGGAGAAACCAATCAAGGGGACAAGGAGGACTTGAGGTGAATGAACACCCTTACAAATGACTCCCAATGGACACCACCAGCCGAGTAGCCAACTCGACCTGACGTAGAGATTGAGAAAAGAAAAAAGACGACCGGGTAGGTCACACGCGGACGCCCCTTGGTCTCATCAGAGACATAGCCCCCATCAGTACCTTGGTGAGCACTCTGGAGGCAGAAGAGAGGCCAGATAACAAGGCCACAAATTAGCAGTGTTGGACTTCCAACACGAACCTGAAGAGCCTCGGTGTCCAGAAGACACAGGGATGTGAGCATAAGCATCCTTGATCTCCCCAGACGGCAAGGGCCCACTGGGCACAAGGCGCTGATGGCCCATCTCAGATTTTCCATGCAGAAACTGCCTGTAATAGTAGAACTGCCGCAAACCTGTGAATCCAGAGAGTGCAGACTGACTCATCCCTTTGGGGAAATGTGAAGAGGTTGGTGTAGTGGCACCTGCCTCTGCCTGTTAAGGGCAAACTGCAAGTGACCTCCAGACCCCGCAGGCCGTGCATGGCCTGCACCAGCACCCGAACAGAGGCAGGGACCAGGAGTACCCTGACATTCTTGGGGGAAGCAGCGCAGCAAACTTTATCCTGTATCCGGAGGAAACTACCTCCTGTATCCACCAGAATGAGGCAAGATGCCTCCTGATAGGAGCAAGGTGCTACAGTCATCCCCTCATGCTTAAGGGGATTTGGTGGAAGATTTAGGCTTAGCCCCGCCGGAGGGCCCAGAGCGTTGTCTGCTGCTCGTGGGGCAGGAGTCTGAACGAAGACTCCGGAAGGACACCCCTGGTTCTTGTTTAACACTACGGTATGGAGGGGGAGGGGTGTCCCTGTCCCGAGGGGGCCGAGACGGCCGCCTGCGTTGGGGTGATTTGCCCTTTTTACCAAACAGGTCCAGAAGGGCCCAAACAGGCGTTGCCCTCTAAAGGGAAGCCTGGTCAGAGTCCTTTTAGCAGCATCGTCAGCACCCCACTGTCGCAGCCAGACCAAGCGACGTATAGCCACCACAAGGGCAGAAGTCCTCGCACACATTCTAATGTTGTCATCCAGCGCTAAAAGGATACATTTTACAAATACATCACAACTGGAGAGTGCATTAAACACCTCCCAGGGAAGATCATCAGGGTGATGCTCAAGCATCTTTCTGATGAGGGTTCTGGCGGCCACTGCAGTGATGGCCGCGGCACAGACCGGGCGCAGCGCCGTTCCTGCACAAGAAAAGGAGTGGGAAGCCAGCTTATCCATGCGCCGGTTCGCGACATCCCGAAGGGTACTATAAGCAGGAGCTACAATAAAGGGGGGGGGTAGGAACCCCAATGATCGGTGCGTCCACCACAGGGGGTGATGACCAACAATTAACCACCTCAGGGGGAAAAGGGTATTTCCAATCCCAGTCCCCTGGGACCCCTGGAAGTTTACTGGGGCGTTCCCATTCCTCGAGTACAAGAGCATGGAAGTGAGCCTGCTCTAGAAATTCCAAGCGCGGTGTCGCCGTATGGAAACGCTCCCCTCTCGGCTTGGGAGCCGCGTTAGGGAGAGAGATAGACAGGGCCTTAAAGATCCTAATCAACAAACCAATGGTGTCAAACTGGTTCCAGTCTTCATGGGCAGAATCGTCATGACTCCTCGGCTCCTCATCAGATGAGCCTAAGTCAGAGAACAGCCCTCCTTCATCAGAAGGGGTACAGGCACGCGGAGTAGTGAACTCCTCCGATCCCACAGCAAAGGCAGAAACAGGGGGCGTCGAGGACCACTTCTTACCAGGGCCCAAGCGTTTTGTCAACCCCGTAATAATCTGGTCAGCTGTAGGCAGTCTGGAAGACGCAGCCGGCTGCAACTCCCCACTTGTATGCGACTAAGCAGGAGTGAGATTTAAGCCTGGGGAAATAGGAGTATTGAAGCGAGGTGCAGCCACTGGCAAACCTGATTGCAGGGCCAGTACTTGCTCGGCACACGGTGCGCAGACCCGTTCCCTGTCAGCATCAGCGTGGGGATATCCACACGTTATACACAGCCGGTCTTGTCCCAGAGGGATCCCGGGCACATAATTCTGAGATGCCTCCATATGGTGATTATCTAGGCACAATATGCCAGCAGGGATTTATGCAATAGGCAACCCTGGATGCCCCAAGACCCGCTAGGAATGTGGGAGAATTTTTTATATATATATGCCCGCTATAATTTGTGTCAGGCCGAGGGAAGCCACTGGAGTCTTTGACGTCTGAAAGACATAAAGATAATAAGGAGGTGTCAGAGCCATGCGCAGCAGGGAAAAAAAAATTATATTGAAAACACCCGCGAGGGCACTTACAGGCCAAGGAAGGAGGAGGAGGAGGACCATAACCATGCGCGCGTGTGAAGATAATCAAAATGGCGCCAAGCAAACCTTGAAGGGCGGGCTCGATCTGGTCGTGACGCGGAGCGCGCCAAGCCAGGTCCCCGCCCCCCCTGAAGAGCACGAAGCTCTGAGGCAGAAGTCAAAACGTAACCAGAAAAGGATAAAATACACTTAATATAAGCCTTGGCTAATGGAGACGCCGCCGCCCAGCGCAGTACACTTTAGTAAAAGAAAAGACACGCGCACGGCAGCAGCCAAAAACTATGAAGAGCAAGCAGCGCGGCTCTGACACCCAGTTACAAGTCAAGGGCAATACTAAGACCATAAGCGTGACAATACAGTACACTGAGACCACCACACGCATACCCCCCCCCTTTCTTTTCTCCCGAATACGGGGGAAACGAGGGAGGATGGCGACCCTTTACACAGGGTCCACCGCTACACGGGCATGGGCAATAATGCGGGAGGGGCATCCACTAGAGGCTCACCATCAGCCTAAACCGCCTACCCTTTGGTGGGGGACTGCGGTGGAGCAAGGCTCCAAGGGCACGCATGGTGCTGCCTACCAACACCCGACCAGCGCAGCCCAGGCTGGGAGGCACATCACAAAAAGGACGGGTGGGAGTAGTCCAACAGGGCCGCGGGCTGCAATAGCCCCGCTCACCTGCGAGAGAGTGATACTTCATGTCTTCGCAGTCAGCACTGCAGAGAAATCTGGGGATTTGTGGGAGGTCCCCGGGTATATGAAGGGCCGGGAGGAGCCCGTTTTTGCATGTCTGCAGTGCACAGCGCCATCTGGCGGAGGATAACCCAAGTGTAAGTATTATATCTGGAGCAGGACGTACTGTATACTTAGAATAAAGTCTTAACCAGAGGATGAAGAGCAAAAGACCTTTAAAAGAAAACCGCCAGGGCAGAAACGTGCCCTTTCAGCGTACTAAGCTGCAACCCCAAGTCCAGACCATGTTGCAGAAATTCCAAAACCCTAGGGATAGAAAACACCCTGCAAGGCAAGGCCCGGACCTCACACCAATCAATATAAGACCTCCAAGTCCTATAGTAGATGGTAGAGGAAGACCTCTTTCTAGCACTAACCAGAGTCTGAATCACAGCATCAGAAAGACCTTCCTCCTTTAAGATGGAGGTTTCAGCAGCCACGCCGTCAAAGCCAGCGTTGGTAAATTGGGGTAGAGTAGTTGACCCTGAATGAGCAGATCCGGCAGAAGGGGCAGATCGAACTGATCCACTGCCAACCGCACCACGTCTGCGAACCAAACCTGCCTTGGCCATCTTGGAGCCACCAAAATTGCTGACACACCCTCTAGAGCCAGCTTGCGCACCACCTTGCCTACCATAGGGAATGGAGGGAACAGGTACAGAAACCCCAGATCACTCCAGCTCAGAGACATGGCATCCACTGCCAGAGCCAGCGGATCCCACGAGAGAGAGACAAATGCCGGAAGCTTGTGATTGTGACGAGAGGCAAAGAGATCCACTTCCGAAATCCCCCACCTGTGGCAAAGTGACCGAAACACCTTGGGGCTTAGAGACCATTCCCCCCGGCGAGATGAGCACCTGCTCAGGGAGTCCGCCTCAGTGTTCTCCACTTCCGGAATGTACACCGCCGAGATGCATGGGACATTGCTCTCTGCCCAAGCAAGGATCAAGGACACTTCCCCGAGGGCACTCCTGCTGCGAGTCCCTCCCTGGTGATTGATGTAGGCGACCGCCGTCCGATTGTCCGACCGAACTTGAACCGGTAAGCCCTGTAACTGATGAGTCAAGTGAGCCAGAACCAACCTGATGGCTCTCAGCTCCAGAACATTGATGGGATCGTGAGCCTCCTGAGGCCCCCACAGTCCCTGAAACTGAAGATCCTTCCAAACCCCCCCCCCAACCTGACAGGCTGGCATCCGTGGTGACCGTCTCCCAACGAGGGGTCAGAAAGGATCTGCCCCTCATCAGATTGCTTGGTTCCAGCCACCACTGAAGGGAACGCCGTACCCGGGGGGGGGCATCAGAAAGGACTGATCCAATGACAGCGGAGACCTGTCCCAGGCCACCAAGAGATGGAGCTGGAGCTTCCTTGTGTGAAACTGAGCAAAGGGAACCGCCTCGAAAGAGGCCACCATCAATCCCACCAGTCTCATCCCCAGCCGGATGGACGGACGAGGGAGGGGCAGAAGAAGCTGAGTCAATTCCTGAATCAAAAGAACCTTGGGCCGAGGAAGGAACACCCTGGCCTGAGAAGTATCCAGAGACATTCCCAGAAACGACACCACCCTGGACGGAGAGAGGGAGGACTTGGGGTAGTTCATCACCCAGCCGAATCTCTCCAGAGTGGACACCACAGTCCTGGTATCCAGCTCCGCCCGGCTGAGAGAGGATGCCATAATGAGAAGATCGTCCAGATAAGGCACGATGCGGATACCCTGGGCTCTGAGGAGGGCCATCACCCCTGCCAGCACCTTGGTGAAAACCCTTGGAGCCGAGGTAAGGCCAAACGGAAGAGCCACAAACTGAAAGTGCCGATCTTCCACCACAAACCTGAGAAATCTCTGATGTGTCGGGAAGATCGGAACGTGCAGATAAGCATCCTTGATGTCTATGGACGTCATGAAGTCCTCCTGGCGAAGCGAATTTATGGCTGAACGCAGAGTTTCCATGCGGAACTTCCTGGGACAGATAAACCTGTTGAGGAGCTTCAGATCCAGGATGGGACGAACAGAGCCGTCCTTCTTGGGCACCGTGAACAGATTGGAATAGAATCCCAGGCCCCGGTCCGAGGAAGGCACCGGGCAAATGACAGCCATATCCAGGAGATCTTTTACCGCCGCCCGGAGCCCTTGCGCTACCAGAGGATCCAAGGGCACCCGAGACCTGAAGAATCTGGGAGGAGGCCGGATCTCGAACTCCAGCTTGTAACCGGAAGACACCACTTCCCGGATCCATCTGTCCGAGACCTCCTGGTCCCAGACCTGGGAGAAGTGACGCAGTCGTCCCCCCACCCGCAAGGGTGAGGGCGCCCCCTCATTGCTGAGCCAGCTTGGCAGCGGCTTTGGGCTTAGAGCCCCAGCTGTGACCTGGATGGGCACGTCCTCTGCCCCTGTTCCAGGAATCACCTCTGGAGGAGAAGACAGCCAATCTCCTGCCAACTCTGGCCTCACGAAAGGAAGGAGCAAAGGAAGCCGCCCCCCCCGAAAGGAACTACGTTGCCTCTTACACTGAGGTAACTTACCCCCTTTTGCGACCGAATCCAATTTTTCTCCAAAGAGCCGCAACCCCAAAAAGGGAAGAGCCGTAAGCGACTTTTTGGACACAAAATCAGCCGCCCACTGGCGTAACCAAACCGACCGCTGAATAACCACAAGCAAGGCCGAAGTTCTACTACACATCACCATGGTGTCATCCAGGGAGGCTAGCACAAATGACAAAAACAACTCGCACCGCTTAAGGGCGGTGAACTCATCACTAGCCGGGTCAAGCCTGGAAGTAGACAACAGGTCTCTAACAACCGACCTGGAAGCCACTACTAAAAGCGCCGAAGCACAAACAGGCCGCAAGGCCGACCCGACACTGGCAAAACCATGACAAGCCATCTGGTCAATGCGTTTATCCTCACCATCCTTGAAAGTAGAACAGTCAGGAGAATGCAAAACGGAGGTGCTAGACAACCCCAAAACAGGGGCGTCTACCTCGGGAGGGGACGACCATCGCTTCACCGCATCCGCCGGAAAGGGATATTTCTTATCCCACCCCGGAGGAACACCTGGAAGCCGAGTAGGCCTCTCCCATTCCTTAAGAATAATGTGCTTTTGATTAGGGAATTCCAAGCGCGGCTTAGCCGCCTCAAAGAACTCCCCCTTCTGTGGAAGGGCCACTTCAGGAGGAGAAATTGCCAGAACCTCAAACATATGAGCCAGGACCTTAGGGGTATCCCAAGAATCCCCCTGACCCCGCTCGGCATCAGTGCCAAAAAACTGCTGATCGTCAGAACCGTCCGACTCCTCAAATATCTCCCCTTCCTCAAGAGGGGGGTAATCAGACCAGTCCAGAGAATCAAACTCATCAAAATCAGAAGCCGGCGTGGCTGGAGACAAGTGCTTTCTCTATAACTGCCGCGTAATAGTCTGCTGCACACATGATATGCAAAGAAATACATCATCCCCAGTAAGGGATACCCCACACCCCAAACACTGCCGGGGTTGCCCCAAGGGGAGCTCGAGCCCGTTATACTGGGAAGCCTCCATATGGTGATTTTATCGGTAGTCGCAATGCTCAAGGGAATTACGCAATATAAGCGACCCGGGATGCCCCTTCCGTGTCCCGCGTGGGAGGATTTATAGGGAGTTCTAAACCAGGTACTCTAGGACCGGGAGGACCCTTTAAGATCCAACAAGGGTCCGCCTGGAATAGAAAAGGGGAACTGTCACACAGATATCACACAATGCTGGGCACATAACAGAAGGGCCAAGGCACACATACATATGAATAGAGGAATATATATCAATCTCGCGCTGACAAGCAGCTTCACAGACAATGAAAGACTAGAGCCCACTGGGCGCTTACGATAATGGCGTCCTGCACGAGGCGGAGGGACTTGGCAGCAAGGATGAATAAGGGCAGACCGGCGTGGTTCGCGCGCTGCGCCCGACCTCGCCCTTCTCTCCTGACAACAGGCGGCTCCCGGCCAGTGACCGGGCTCCGCAGCGGCACCAGCGGCACGGGGGGAGGGAGGGGGCGGGCCGCAGGATTGCGCCCCGCGCCCGGCCCCGCCCCCCCCGAAACCGCACCGGAGGGGAAGGAGCTCCCGGGAAGACTGACAGTAACGGAAACCATGGAAAGCATCAATCACGCGCACAACACACACACAACAAGTTGCACACAAGCATGCACTCTAAAGGAGAACTAAACTAAACGAGGGATAAGCGCCCCCCCCTAGCAGTAGGGAACAATGGGTGACCGGGGAAGGGGGAATTAACACCCAAAAGGTGTAAGGGCAAGGACAGGGCATCCCAACCAGGATCACCAACCCGGAATACCGCCTACCCCTTAGTATGGGGTCTCACGGTGGAGCATAGCTCCTAAAACACCTTGAGGTGCCATCTACCTTTGCCAGGACCCGCAGCCTAGGCTGGGAGGCTCTTTACTAAAAAGGGATAACAGTAGGTCCAGGCAGAAATAGACCAAAAGAGGGGGGCCGGGAGTTACCCTGGCTACCTGAAAGGAGGAGACACCCATCTTCTGACTTGCTCGCCGTCTGCAGAGATGAAAGACTTGGGGAATGAGTGGGAGGTACCAGGTATTTATGGACCGGGAGGGGCTCCCTTTTTTTCATGACATCTCTGCAAGATCGCCCTCTACAGGTCGGTATAACCCAAGTGTAATGACTTTCTGAAGCGGGGTGTGTGACATACTTAGAATATTATATTGCATACAGAAGTTACAGTCATGTTCCATCTTACCAGTATAATAAACGTCATTATCTAACAGCAAAGGTTTTTAAATTAGTTCTTCTTTATGCTCCTGACAGGATCAAATGTGTTATATTTTGGTTCCTCGGCTTGAGTTTGAAACTTACCTTTGTTGTGAAATCCATAATTGATTGATTAAGGATTCTGCCCTGTATCTGAGTTTAAATCTATACCTCCTGGGGTCTTTGTATGACCTTGATATGGTTATACTGAATAAAATCTATAGAAGCCTGTATAATATGATCATTATTATTTATACATTGTAAATATGAGGATTATAGTAATGAATAAAGTATTTTGAATTGGATTGGATATTGTAAATGTTAGTTTTTAAATAGTTAATGTTTGTTGTTTGCTCTATATTGTGTCTCATGTGGTTGTATGTGTAGAGGCTAGACGTATCCTGTGCCGCTTCCCCCTTCTTGTTCCACCCCCTGGTTCTTTTTCCAACATGTACCTGCGTCTTCACCCTGTCATCGCCGTTGCCCCCCAGTCGGGGCGCGTGGCGGGGGGCCGGCGAGGGGTGTTGACTGACGGGGGAGGGAATGTGCCTGACACAGATGCACGCTTCCCGGACGTCACGACGGCTGCCGGCCGGGGCCGCCGGCCGGGCGGGAGCACGTGTTTGCGGAGGGGTGGGGTGATGTAATTTCCTGTATATAAGGTGGTGGATGAGGGGAGAGGTAATACAGGTACCTTGATAAAGTGGTTCGCCACGTGATGTGTGGGGGATAAGAGGTCTGGTTGATGCAGCGGCGCGGTCTCCTGATAAAGGGTGATATTGTTTTTCATATTTTGTTTTCACACTGTGCACGGCCTATTGGCCTTAATTGGTTGTTATTTGATTTCTCTTTCTCTTGGATTGTGAATTATTGATTGTCTCATGCAAAAGCACTTTAGCACTAAGTTCACTTTATTTATTTGCACAAAGAGTTTAGAGATGAATATGTATGTTTTAAAATTATTTCAAATGAATTGTTTGGGGGTTTTGCACATTTAAAAGGGGAAAGGACCGCTATATAGTTTTTTTAAACATGTTATGTATTAAATGGTGTATTGTGAATATATATGTTTTTTAACTCAATGAATAAATCAGGATAATGATTTGATTATGCAAATTGATTGATTGACTTTTTGTGCTGACTCAAATTGAATTTTGTGGGTACTGGAACCACTTTTTGTATTAGTAGTGTCTGCAGTTTATGCATAGTTTTAGGATTCTTTTGGGTCGGGCACAGAAACTCTAATTAGATTTAAGGTGGTGCGGGATTAAATATTCTTTGTAGATAACAGCAAAGGTGTCTTATACATACTGGTCCATTTCGAAGCTATACAAGCGCCCATCACTCCTCCACACCGGCGCTATGGCATATCTTGCTACTCGCGTATTACCTGCCCATGTGAGGGGCTCCCCGGGGGAGGGGGGGGTCTGTCCAGGAACACACTGAGCATTTTAAATTCTTATTAACATGTTTCAACTAACTGAAACCAGATAAAACAAGAGAGAGACCCAGAATGGGTTTAATGAGAGAAAAGAAACTTAAAAGAAAAGAAATTAAGAAGGCGGGAGAAGGAGGGGGAGGGGGGCGACGCTGATCCACAGGTAGGGGAAGAGGAACCCTGAAATCACCTCTTCTCAGGCCAAATTCCTCTCTCTTTATAGCCTTTTACGCATGAATTACCGCCAAGGCTCCCATACCTGCTTAAACCTCCCTCTGTGGGACATAATTTAGGCTGACATTTGCTCGTTTACCATGATGTTAGCCATCCTCGATTCCACTTCCTGCCATGACAGTTTTGGAGCCTTCCAGTTGGCTGCCACCAGGAGTCTTACCGCGACCATAAGGTGCTTAACCTCCCCATGACACGGGACAATGCTTTATATGCCTCCCTCCACAAGTCTTGAAACACAGGGCATTTCCACCACACATGGAGGCAAAACACAGGGGGGAGTGGGAGGCGGAGCATTTGTGGAGCCTAGCCGGGGTATAATACCACCTGTATACAATTTTAAAGGCATTCTCCGTAGCCAGTACATTAAGCGACATTGTTTGCACATTGTTCCAGATTTTCCTCCAATCCTCCTCCTTAATACTTGTTCTCAGCTCCGCCTCCCACTTCGCCATGTACCCATGCTGTGGCAGTTCTGTTTGGTGCACTAACGCCCCATATATAAACGTAATCAGCCCCCTAGCAAACGGCTGATGGAGACACGCCTGCTCCAAGGGGGCCATCCTATACCGTGAGGCCCCTCTTCTCAGGTTGCATTTAACAAACTGCGAGAGCTGCAGGTACCTGAAGATCTCAGATGGTGGGATCTGCTTTGAGGTTTTAGGATCCTCAAGGGTTTTTAGGCCACTAGGCGTACAGAGGTCTTGTATTGTATTAAAGCTATTGCCTCTCCACCAGCCGAATCCAGAGGCATGCGTAGAGGGAACAGCGGGTTTCCAATTAGTTTCGACTGAGGTTGATGGCTGGACATCAGCCTCACGCGGACTCTGCAGCCATCCCACCTGTCCAATAAGCAGCGCAGGACCGGAAATATACTCTTAGGCCTTGCTTGTTTAGGGATCCACGAGAATGTATCTATCGCTATAGGCTGACACCTACTAGCCTCCTCCTGGACGGGAGGCCCCACGCTGCACATGGAGGAGAGAGATGGGAGCCACCTGCGCCACTAGATAATATTTGTACAATGAAGGCATCCCAAGTTATCCTAATGCCCAAGTACGGCAGCTGCTGCGTCTAGGACCAGGGAAAGCTGGACTGCAAAGCCTGCCTGGTAGGCGGCTTCAATGAGATATCCAAGGCCAATGACTTAGCATCATTAATCTGCAGCCCAAAAATTTCCGTAAATTCAGAGAGGGTCTTAAGTATGTTGGGTAGAGAGATATGTGGGGCCGTGACCACGAGGAGCAGGTCATCCGCGAAGAGTGACAATTTATTTTACACCAAGGCCGAGACTATCCCTATGATACTTCCATTGTTCCGGATATTACTAGCCAGGGGCTCTCGTGCCAACATAAGTAAAATTGGGGACAGGCGGCAGCCTTGCCTAGTCCCTTGGAGGATGGAGAAGATTCTATGCCCGCATACTTCAGGGAGGTCATTGGGGAATTATATAAGGCTTTCATCCATGCAAGAAATCCCCTACCGAAGCCCCACTTCCCCAATACCATTTGCAGGTACTCCCAGGAGAGAGAACTAAACACTTTTTCAACATCCAAAGATAATAACATAGATTCCTGGGTTGTAAACTTGACTGCGTCTATCAACTGCACTATTCTTCCTACCCCATCTCCTGCCTGCCTGAAGGGGACAAAGCCCACCTGTTTGCAATGGATTAGAGAGTCTAAAAACGCATTAATCCGTGCCAAGAATTTTAAGGTCAATATTTAGAAGGTAAATAGGCAGATAATTGCTCCATTTCTGGTGGTCCTTCCCAGGCTTTGGGATCATAACAACGTTAGCCTTCAACATTTCACCCTTAAAGAAATTTCCCTCCATTATATGATTGAAAAGGGTAACTAGAGGGGGGATCACCTCCTGGCTAAGCTTTTTGTAAAAAAAAAAAAAAAAAAAAAAAACGCACTAAACCCATCCGGCGCCGGCCTCTTTGACTGCCGTGATTGCATGCTGCACCTCCTTCCCTGTCTGTTCAGCTTTCTATGCCACTCATCAATATGCATGGCATAGAAAGGTTGGGGAGGAAAGCCCACACATGCACTGTGGAATCGTCGATGCAGTAAAAACAAACAGCTTCCTATTGGGTTTTGTTACTTTTTAAACTAAGGACTAGAATTATTGAAAAGTTTGATGGCTTATTTGTGCTTACCAAGGCAATTTTTTTATTCTGTGACATAAGGGTCTGAAAATGTGCAATAAAAATGTGATTAAATTCCCAGGGGCCATCCATCAAAGTAGCACTATCATGAAATTGTGTAATATTAAAAATACATATAAACACGTCGGCTAATGAGAGTAGGGGTTAACTAATACATCCCACCTGAATTAAACTCCTGGTCAAGCTTGTGGTTTATTCTCTTAAGGTAGTAATAAAATACAGGGGTGACAGGTTTAGTCTATCAGGGGTGACAGAACCTGTCACCCCTGATTTCCTTTTACTTCCAATAAAATAAAAAAACAAGCCTGGCTGGATATTTCTTGATGCTGGGTGTATAAGTGACCTCTCCTACCGTCATCCAGCATATTTATTTGGATTTTTATCATTGGGCCATTTTTTACAATAGTGCTCCTTTAATACTGCACTAGAACATTATTAAAACAGGGCTGCAACTTACCTTGAAGCATCTAGGAATGGTTTGTAAGCTACTGATATCCACTCCTCCTTTGTAGAATATCGAGGCTCTCGTGCAGTTGCAATGAGTGTATCGAAATCAACCAAATAATGACACTTGCTAATATCAACCTAAAAAACGCAATAATAAGAAATCAGATTAAAATGCTTCTACAACATTTTACAGAACAGTTTTAAAGTGTGGTCTCTATAATGTGGTTTCCAATTAACTATATATAACAAACTAGGCCCGGGAGCCCTTGTGACTGACCTTTTGTGAATCTACAGTGAAAGGTATTATCAGTTATATCATTTTTTGATATGCTCAATCCAAATACTGCAATATCAAGTCTAAAAGAACCAGTTCTTAAACAACAAATTCCAAATACATTTGTAAACCAACCCTGAGGAACTAACCCGGATTACCTGGAACCTGGAGTAAACCCTTCCCACCACAGTGAGATTTGGGATTACCTTAGTCTGAACTATAAAATAATTCTATATTTTGGAACCCATAAAACAAGAACCTACTTTAAAGTGGAACAAAACCCAGGAATTTGAATTCCCTGGGTACTGTTGAAATGCCCCGCAGTGTGAAACTCCCCAGAACGCCCAGTAAAACTCACCTTTCCTTGGTCCAACGGCGTATGTGCAGGCTCTCATCTAATCAAAGGGCTGATTGAATTCAACAGGGAGCGCTCTCTGCCGCATCCCCCATATCAGACAGCACGCACCCCCCATTAAAAACATTTGCCGTAGTCCTGGCAGTGCATGCGCCGTCAGACTGGGGAAAGGTGAGTTACTACCTGGGGGTTTCACACAGTGGGGCATCTAGACTTGGGATGCCATGGGGGAAGTCAGTGCCCAGCCCCTGGAATCTTTAAGATTCCAGGCTGGCTGCTGCTGGGTTTTGTACCACTTTAAAACTGCACCTTTCAAGTTTATTAACCCTGATCAAGAGCAAGAAATATCAGGGCAGAGAGACTTCAGCTCCACATCTGTGATGATGGATAAGCCCTGAATAGGCCAAAATGAAAGAGCCTGGGTCTCCTAAACATAGCAGTGTAACCAGTCCAGATGAAAGGACAGATGAGAGGAGAGCATTAGAAGACCTTTCCTGCTGAGGCGATAGCCAACGTTTTGCCATATGAATATATACAAATTCAATTGGAAGTGGACATCATAATTATATTTTCTGTATGCCTGAGACTTGCAAGTAAGATTGTTCGGCCAGTAACAAAAGCTATACTTACCTTTTGTCCGCCCCAGAGACTCTATGAAGGTCCTGGTCCAGTCTTCCCCTGCAGCTCCTCTGTGCAGTGACGGCATCTTCATACTTACCAATTTTTTGGGGACATAGATGGCCACTGTATTCTTGTGCACACACAGATAGTCTTCCTCCCAATTTAACTAATTCGTGGTGTCAGTGCACACATGCCTGGAGTGGTGGGGGGTTAGGAAGTGCTAAAGAGCACTTCAATCATGTTCCATGGACGGGATTTGAACCTGCAAACCTGGTCACAAGACCGCTTCCTTACATCTAGGCAAAGACTGCCCCTAATGGTACAGAGCCACTCTGGAAGGTTTAGCACTCCTCGCCTCGGGATGTGCCCTCCTATGCAAGTAGGAATGTTAGGGGCGTAAATCCATATTGATGGTCACTGTTATGTCTGCCGATGAGAAGTATGAAGATGCTGGGTGCACGGAGGAGCTGCAGAGGACAAAAGGGCAGACTTTTTTATGTTATTGCCCAGGGAGGGACTTTAATATTTTTGTTCACAAATTGTATTCCAGTAAATGGCTTTATGCTCTTTTTACTAATGTGTTTTTGCTAGTTAATGGCCAATTATGAAGGAGTGTGCGTCAGATCAGAGTCAGAGTAAGATAAAATAAAAGAGGCAAAGCCAGGCTTTGGCTTACCGACTCCCCACTCTGGAGTTTAGGTTGGACTTGTAGAGTCCACTGGAGTAAGGCCAGTTGCCACCTCTATAGAGATAGAAATTGAGCTCACCTCCATTTAATCTAATCATGTGAGATGGTAATAGGAACCACCGATGCCCCAGAGTACTACCACCTTGAGCCAGGTACTGTACTTGGGCAGGTATGGGAAACTTTGGTGAGCCGTTTGGCCCCAGATCCCCCCAAAGAGATCAAAGCACGGCCAACCGGTGGAAGGGGGAAGTCTCCATAAGGTTTCTAAGGATTTTACACTCAAACTATCACCAGAGGCTGAAAAACAGAGATACGTGGCCTGGGTGACATTCAGAGAAGTTCTACAGGTGGAAGGTATGCTTACATCAATGAGAGGAGAACCCCTTTTAACTCACTTTGACTAGCCTGGGCTAGGAATATGTACAGTAGGTCTTGGCCCTATGACCGCAGCAGCACACTGGTATACAACGCTGCTTGATGGCTTGTGCCATTGCAATGTAATCTACCCTGAAACACAGTGTCACTGCGCTAAACAATGTGATAATGTGACATTTGTATTCAGTCAAATGTCTGCCTTTAATATAGTGTTTGACCATTGCTCATTGAGGGTATCCACATTAAAATTGGATGTAAGGTTTAGGAGTTTCAGATCCTTAATATGTGCCACCCTGTAGCAACTAGACAATTGACTCAGAGGCCATTTAGTGGGCAGGTGTGGGCTATTTCTACATTATGGGGTTGATTCAGAGCCCCTTTCTCAGCGTTATTTTTGGAAGTCTCGCTACCAAATGAAAAATCAAGCAAAAATAAAAACAGTTGACACAAATTCTTGAAGATAAAAAGTGTCTACTGAATCAGACGAGAGGGAAAAATGGAGGAGAAGGAAAATTTTCACGCCCAAAAATGGCAAAAAAAGGCTATGAATCAACCCTTATGTCATTCTCAATTAAGCAGATAAAAGGCCTGGAGTTGATTTCAGGTGTGGTGCTTGCATTTGGAATATTTTGCAGTGAAGAAAACATGCAATCAAAGGATCCTTAAACTGCAAAAACAGAAACATTTAAGAAATTGCTACAATATTAGGAGTGGCAAAATGTAGAGGTTTGGTACATCCTGAGAAAGAAAGAAAGCACTGGTAAACTCATCAATGCAAAAAGATCTGGGCGCACACGGAAGACAACAGTGGTGAATGATGGCAGAATAATTTTTATGGTGAAGAGAAACCCCTTCACAACAGCCAACCAAGTGAACAACACACTCCAAGATGTAGGTATACCAATATCCAGATCTACTAAAAAAAGAAGACTGCATGGGGGTTCACTGCAAGGTGCAAGGGTTCACTGCAAGGTGCAAGCCACTCATAAGCCTAAATAATAAAACAGCACAGTTCTGGAAGATCAACATCTCTACCAGAATAAAGGGAAGAAAAAAGTATTGCAAAGGCGTGGTACAGAACATGATCAAAGGCATAGCACATCATCTGGATCACCAGGATCGCCTTCAGGTAATCCACTTCTGGGACCTGTGACCAAGTCCCCTCAAATACAGTAAATGAAGGCAATCAAGGAACCTCTGACCTTTGATATGCACCTAACCTACAGCACTTTATAAAGCTGTCTAGGCACCATGCATTCTTTATAATACCAGAATTCTTATGTTAGCAAATGATGTTTTATGGAAGTAGTTTTCACTACCTGCAATCTGTTGCTATTGGCAACCATACACCCAAAGACAGAAATGATCCCTGTACACACAACACTGCTGCTGGGTATGTGTAAGTCTGTGTAAGCTCTATCACCTCAGCAGCGGCCATAACAGTTTGAACTGCGTGAACCGGCCTCACTTATCCCTTCTTGTAAATCTTGGTGTACAGTTGCCAAGAACATCATATTCGAGGTAGTGAAAACTGCTTACATAAAACACACTTGCCAGCATAATAAAAAAATAAAATAAATACTAGATCAGCTCAGCACCTTGAGAACATGCTTTTGGCACAAAACATTTTTGTACATACTTTGTAAAATAGTTTCCCCTTAGTTGTCCATACAGGGACACAAGCCATTTTGAATGGGTAGTAGCCGGAGGGCAGGAATGTCGGCTTCCAAATGTGCAAACATCCCAAACAGAAGTATGTACCCTCGACCGATTGTTCAAGCAGTGCATACATACAAGATGTACACTGGACAGCATTGTTAGACATGGAGCACATTATATCAATTTGTTGGACACACAAATCCCTTTATTAAGTGAAGAACTTACAAATACTCAAACAACACTCTGGATTCAAAGGTGGATACTTACAGCTTCAGCACTTCTGCTTTTAATTGCTGCTTTAACTCACACTTGCCAAGCAGCACTACAGATCAGCCTTGCAGAGCCAAGCTCCAAGAGTTTTGGCCTTGCCACTTGCTTCAAATTAAGCCTGCTCAGCAGTTTTTATGGTTGGTTTAAATTTGTGCCAGCATTAACACACACTGATTCACAAAAATACAATTCTGTGATTACTCACCTGTAGAATTGTTTTTGTGGTGTACAGCATGGCTTGCTTCATTTCAATTCTTTACATTTGGGTAATCCACCACAAGGTGGCGCAGTTGACTGCAGAAAGACTTGTGGCTCCTCCCGGCCCATAAAAAGGGCAGGAATTCCCCAGGGACCCCAGTGTCTGAAAAGCAGTAATGCAAGAAGCCGGGAGGCAAGACCATGTTAACAAGAACACAGCCCCACTAAAAAATAACTCTCTCAAGAGAAATCACCATAACAAGGCAATAAAGGATAACGATAACAAGGGAGGGATGAAGCAAGCCGTGCTGTACACCGCAAAAACAATTCTACAGGTGAGTAATCACAGAATTGTATTTTTCCTGGTGTACAGCACGGCTTGCTTCATTTCAATTCTTTACATTTGGGACATCCAACAGCAGTGTCCATGAAGAAGGGTGGGATCCCCAGTGAGCAATGGCAGGCAGTTCAAACCACTACCGCCTGAAGCACCTTGCGTCCAAAAACAGCATCAGCTGAGGCCCTAACATCAACTTTGTAAAACTTGGATAAAGTACGAACTGAAGACCAAGTAGCGGCCTTACAAACCTGTTCAACAGAAGCCTGGTGCTGAAACGCCCAAGAGGAACCAATAGCCCTAGTGAAGTGAATTGTAAAAAAAAAGGGGGTTCCTGCCCCTTGGCAGAGTACACTTGTACCACCGCCTGTCTGATCCACTTGCTGATAGTGGATTTGGCCGGAGGCAAGCCCTTCCTATGCCTCGGCGAGGAGGACAAACAGAGAATCGGACTTCCGAAAGGACTCGGTGGCAACCAAATAAAATTTGAAAGCCATGTCCGTTCCTTAGAATTAGAAGGGGCAGGACACAAGGAAGGCAAGACAATGTCCTCATTGAGATGAAAGGCAGATACAACCTTAGGCAAAAATTCCGGTTTAAGACGGAACACCACCTTATCCTGATGCCGCTCAAAATAAGGAGACTCCAAGGAAGGTGCCGCCAGCTCAGAGACGCGACGCACCGAAGTGATAGCAACCAAAAAGGACACCTTAAGAGTCAGAATGGACAGAGCAGCATCGCGCAGAGGCTCGAAGGGGGGACCCTGGAGAGCAGAAAGCACCAAGTTCAAACCCCACACCGGTAGCAAAGGCTTATGCGGTGGACGTACATGAGTAACTCCCTGGAAAAAAGTTTTGACAAGCCTATGATTGGCGAAAGATCGTGTAAAAAAATTGCGAAGGCCGAAACCTGTCCTTTGAGGGTACTCAGTTGTAGACCCGACTCCAGACCATGTTGTAAAAATGTAAGAATCCTGGAAATGGAGAAGGTGCAACAAGGAAAAGACTTAGACTCGCACCAGGCAATGTAAGCATCCCAAATCCTGTAGTAAATCATAGAAGAGGATTTCTTCCGAGCCTGAATCATAGAATTGATGACCAAAGCCGGCAATCCCTTATTCATCAGGATGGAGGTTTCAGCAGCCAGCCGTCAAGCCAGCGTTTGTAAATTGGGATGGCACAGCTGTCCCTGAGAGAGTAACCCTGGATCGTCTGTCATGACGAACCGATCCACCGCCATCTGGACGACGTCCATGAACTATACCCCACTCGGCCAGCGGGGGGCCACCAGGATGGTCGGTACCCCCTCCTGGGCTATCTTGCGCAGCACGCGACCCAGCAGAGGAAAAGGAGGGAATGCATATAGGAGTTGAAACTCTGTCCAGGGAATTGCTAGCGCGTCCGTGGAGAAGGCTAGAGGATCTCCTGACAAGGAGACAAATCTTGGGAGCCTGTGATTGTGACGGGACGCAAACAGGTCCACGTCCGGCTGACCCCTGCGGCGACACAGGGCGTGAAAGACCTTGTTGCTGAGAGACCATTCCCCCAGACGAGACGACCCCCTGCTCAGGGAGTCCGCCTCCTGGTTCTCCACCCCCGGGATGCAAACCGCCGATATGCAGGGAACATTCTCCTCTGCCCAAGACAAGATCAGGGACACCTCCTTTAGGGCTTGCTTGCTCCGAGTCCCGCCCTGATAATTGATGTAGACGACCGCCGTCTGATTGTCCGAGCGGACCTGTACAGCACGACCCCGTAGTTGGGGAGTCAACTGGAAGATAACCAACCTGATAGCTCAACTCCAGGAGGTTGATGGGCGCCTGAGCCTCCTGAGGGCCCCACTGGCCCTCAGGAGGTTGATGGGCGCCTGAGCCTCCTGAGGGCCCCACTGGCCCTGGAACTTCAGTGATTGCCAAATCCCTCCCCAACCGGTCAGACTGGCGTCCGTGGTGACAATCTCCCAGCACGGAGGGAGAAAGGACCTGCCCACTAGCCGATTTCTCGAGTACAACCACCACGAGAGGGACTGCCTGACCAGAGGTGACAGGGCGAATTTCTGCTCCAAGGACTCCTGACTCCGATCCCAAACGGTCAAGAGATTCAAACTGAAGAGGTCTCATGTGAAACTGAATGAAAGACACCCTCCAGGGCGAACCTCAGGAACTTCTGATGTCCTGGGAAGATAAGAACGTGCAGGTAGACATCCTTTGATGTCAACAGTGGTCATGAAGTCGCCTGGCCGAATGGAGCTCACCGCCGACCGTAAGGTCTCCATGCGGAAGTGCTTGAACCTGACTAATCTGTTGAGATCCATTAGATCCAGGATGGGTCTCAGGGAGCCGTCCTTCTTGGGCACCGTGAACAGATTTGAGTAGAACCTCTGACCCCGTTCTTGAAGAGGGACAGGACAGACCACTCCGGATGACAGAAGCTGTTGGACGGCCAACCTCAGACCCTGCAGCGTCACGGGATTTTGGGAGATCCAGGATCAAAGAAATCTTGGGGGCGGCCAAGCTACCAGCTCTATCTTGTAACCGGAGAACACCACCTCCTGAATCCACCGGTCCGAGACGTGTTGTCTCCAGACGTGAGCAAAAAGCCAAAGCCACCCCCCCACCCGGCTGGGTGAGGGTGCCCCCTCGTGCCCGAGGGGCCTTGGTGGGGGGGGGTTTGGGCTAGGATCCTCCGAAGAGGCCGGGACGACCACGGGATCTACCTCTTCCCCATGAATCTTTGCGGGTACCTGGAAAAGAGGAGCCGCGTTCCCCACGGGAAGCACGAAAGGAAGAAGACCCCCGAAAGGACCGAGAAGTCTTTCTACACTGAGGGAGCCGACAGTCCTTGGTCAAGGCATCAAGACGCTCCCCAAATAGACGAAGTCCCGTGAAGGGAGGCCCAGTGAGGGACTTCTTAGCAGCAGCGTCAGCAGCCCACTGTCGCAGCCAGACAGACCTATGCATGGCAACCAACAGGGCCGAAGCCCTACCGCCAAGCCGGACGGCATCAGCAGATAACACAAAGGCAATAAAATCAGAGCAAGCAAAAGTTCCTTTGTACTCATCCTCTCGCTTGCGAGCCCGGGTGGCCTCCGCAAGGAGCCCGATCTTCTTCTTGATAGCAATGGCAACAATAGCCGCGGCGCAGACCGGGCGCAGGCCAGCCTCCGCAAAGGTGAAGACATGGCAGGCTAGCTGATCCATGTCGTCGATCAGCATTGTCGCGTAATGTAGTGGTGTCGGGCGACGGCATAACTGAAGTATTAGACAGCCCCAGGATGGGAACATCCACCTCGGGGGGACAGGACCAGAGACAAACCAGCTCAGCTGAGAAGGGATACCTTCTATCCAACCCCTTGGGCACCGAGGACAGACTGTTGGGTTGTTCCCATTCCTTAAGGACCAGCTTGGAAAAATGTCCCTGCTCCGGGAACTCTAGGCGTTGCCTGTCAGGGCGGAAAAGCTCCCCCTGCTTCCTGTTAGCAACCTTAGGGGGTACAATGTCTAAGGTATCAAGCACCGCCGACAACAGCCTATCAGTATCATCTGGGAGCCAAGAGTCCTCGTCTTAAGAGGACCCGGGGTCACTATCAAAATCGCCATGGTGATCCCCGGAGGAGTCGGAATCATGGAACAGTTCCCCCTCCTCCATGGAGTCACGGCCGCCATAGGTATCAAAGGCGTCATCTGTGTTTTTTTTTTTTTTACACTTAACCCCTTGTGAACTGGTAAGGGATCCATGAGATCCCTATACCAGTTCACAAGGCTGGGGGCTGGCAAGTCACCTGCAGCTAGCGGGTGACTTGCCGTTAACCCCCAGCGCCCCAATTACCTGCCTCCCCAAAGCCCGGGGGGGGGGGCAGAAGAGCCCGGGCCATGGCTATGTGGGCTTGTAGCTTGCAGGGTGGGGGAGCCCCCATGCACCCTGTTCTACAAGCACCCATAGCTGGTCCAGGCTGGTTATGATGGGTAAGGGGGACCCCATATCATTTTTGGGGGGAGTTTTAAGGGTTTTTAACCCTTAAAATTCCCCCAAAAATGGGTCCCCCCCAGGAGGGGGGACCCTATGTCATTTTTTTTTTTTAAATTAACCCCTTATGTTTATAGTGTGGATAGTATGCTATTTTCAGTTTAGGGGGTCTCCTGGGCAAGAATGGGGGGATGTACCAATACATATGTGGTACCGTTGTAATCGGGAGAAATTGGGCTTTCACATGCAATATGGTTTTCTCTAATAAAGTAAATGTTTTATTTAAAATAAAGGAGACAATTGTCTAAAAAATATTAATTTATATATTTTTTTGTTTTTATTCACACAAAAATATAAAACAAAACAGTAGAAAAATTACAAACAAGACATTTCATGTTAAAGCCTAAACTCTGCTGCAAAATATATATCTATCATTTTCCTGGAAATTCCGGCAAAAATCACGGTTAAACATGGCGCAGAATGGGGAAAAATATCCTGTCAAAAGAGAGTGACAAAACTTCAAGTAGGCTGGCAATTAAAAGGGTTAATAGTACCTATGCATGTTGGGTAGTGTTCTGCTCGGGGGACCTTGCTCTTTCAGATTTAGCTTGTTGTTCCTTGTTTGCATATTTATATTTTAGGAAAGCATGTTATTTATTCAGTTTTTTTATTCATTTTTTTAGGGAAACCCTGTGCAACCTAAGAATTCTTCGAGGGATTACTTCCATAAAGGTGAGCCTACTACAACAAGCTGGGTACTCTTAGAAAGCTTAACATGTGTACTTTCAGGGAATATATGGTTTATCAGGGATATTCCAAATGTAAAGGGTTGTTTTGGTTGAAAAATTGCAAGGTGCGCACTTTGTCTGCAGAGCTGAAATTTTCAAGTTAAATTACTGTTACGCGCACACTTTACTTTGTGGTGTTTGCCAACCCTTCCCTTGACAGTACCTATGCATGTTGGGTATCGTTCTGTTCGGGGAATGTTGCTTTTTGAGATTTTACTTGCTTTTTCTTGTTTGCATATAGTTTTCTTTTGGAAAATGTGGCTTGATTCTTCAGTTTTATTCTTTTTTTAAGGAAACTTTGTGCAATTAAAGAATACATTGAGGGATTACTTCCAGAAAACTAGAAAGCTTGAGGCTTGTACGCCTAGAAAGCTTGAGGCGTGTACTTCCAGAGAATATATAGTTTGTGGGGGGTATTTCAAATGTAAAGGGTTGTTTTTCTGGAAAAACTGCAAGGTGCGCATAGCACAGTTGTATTTTATCTGAAAATCTCCTAAAGCTCTGTTTCAGTTTGGGGGAGTCTCCTGGACAGGAAAGGGTGTCTACCAATACATATGTGGTACCGCTCTGACCGGGAGAAATTGGGGTTACACACGCAATAAAAATTTTATTGACAAACTTACATTTTTTATTACAAAAAACACTACAAATTGCAAAAAATAGATTTTTTAAAAAAAATTTTTTTGCACATATTTCACCAAAAAGTATTGAGAATACACTAATAAAAGGCCAAACAAGACATTTCATGTTGAAGCCCAGAAAAAAACTATATAATTTTCCTGGGAAATCCCTGGAAATCCTTTCAAAAATCACAGTTGAACATGTGTAGCGCAAAATAATGAAACATGGTCTGGCAACAGAGGGTGACAAAAGCTGCAGGTAGGCTGGCAGCGAAAGGGTTAAAGGCTCATAATGTATAGATGCAGGTGGGATGATTTTTTATGTGAGCAATCTGTATGTACAGGGTGTGGGAAACATATAAGATAGACTCTTATTCAGAGTGAAGGACCGCTTTAAGCTTATCTATACCTAAATTGTCACACCTCAAAGAAACTGTCCAGACTATGTTGTAAAATAAAACAAATATGTCTTACCTCTCAGTTGATTCCTGCCAGTCTGCTGTGTTGTGAAGAGTTATGTTGCTTTGTTATCTTTTGTTAAGCTATGGCTGCAAATTTTCCTGCAACATGCAGTCAGCCAGAATGTTACATTTTAGTTTCTGAAGCAAAGGGTCCCCTTGACTCTCACCCTGTCTGCTTTTATTTCAGCTTTCTACTCAGCATACCCAGCAACCAAAAGGAAAATGTTTGCAACATCGTTTATTATTTTGCTGGCAGTGTGTTACAATAAACAGAAAAGGGTAAAGGTGTGTTGGGGATACAGGAATGTCCAGCTCTAGTGATAAAAAGAAAAAAGCTATACATGCATAAATAACATCTGAGAGTTTGGCTACAGAGCCAGGGTGAAATCTCAGCTTTATGCAGCAACCCACCAGGATGAATCAGCTGCATGTCCGGTGAAGAAACCTTGCTTAAATTTTACACTTAGCCTGGACAATCCTTTAAAGAAAAATAACTTCTGTTCCTACAACATGCTGTACTGCTGGGAGTCAACGAAAACGTCTACACCAGTGTTGATCAACTAAAAATTATTTTATTATGCTATGTACAAGTCAAAGGGTCCAGTTCTACAGCACCTCATTTTAGCAAGTGCTGACAAAGCAAAGCAATGTGTGCAATTGGGACACGTTTCCGGGGCACAACAGAACACACTGCGATTGACGTCACAGAGGCTACATCTAGCTAGAGATATTTTCTTTATAAATATGTCTCAGAGCTGAAAAGAAAAATCACATGCCCAGAATTACCCAGCTGTACCAAGCTGAGACAAGCACAAAAGAATAACCTGCATGCTGCGAAGAAGCAATTACATTTAATTTAGGGACCAAGTTACCATCCTATTTTGAGAGGCTTCAAGTGGCACTTGTGAATACCTCTGGCAACTTAACTGCTAGAGCATGTGAAAAATTAAGATTTACATGGATAATATTTTAAGCTTCTGCACTAAGTTTTCTGAAAACAAAGACAAATATAAGTCCGTTTAATTTAGAAAATATAAAACAATCTTTCCCAAACATCTCCTCAAGCCCCACCAACTATGTTCTTCGGGAGACCAAAACAACAGCTCTAAAATACTAATGTCTACACCTGCTGGTGGGCATGGCAAAGCTTAAAACACTAAGAAAAACACAAAGTAATTTCACTAACCTGTTCCTAGATAATCTCAAACAGAAATCCATTGTTTTAGGTATTTAAAGCAGACCAAAAGTAAAAAAAGAATTTTGTACTTATGATCATTTTATCTTATAGTTTTATGGACGGCACATAACCGACTACTCCAATGGACCTTGCCAGTTTGTAACAAGCAGTGCTAATGTGCTGTATCACCACAACCACAATGAGAGACAGCACCCTTGGAAACAAAAGATAACGATGCAGCCTTTTATTTAACCGAGGCTGCAATCATAAACACAACTAGATAAAAAGACTTTAAGTAACATTTCAATAAACTGAATTCTGAGCATGCGATTTTTCTTTTCAGCTCTGAGACATACTTATAAAGAAAATATCGCTAGCTACATGTAGCCTCTGTGACGTCGCAGTGTATTCTGTTGTGTCCCATTTTCACACATTGCTTTGCTTCATCAGCACTTGCTAAAATGAGGTGCTTGTAGAGCTGGACCCTTTGACTTGTACATAGCATAATAAAATAATTTTTAGCTGATCAACACCGGTGTAGACTGTTTTTGCTGACTCCCAGCAGTACAGCATGTTGTAGCAGCAGAATTCAAACATAAGGCTGGCACACCACCTCCTTATTAAGGTAAAACGGAGATATCACCTTGGGTAAAAAATCCAGCTTAAAATGGAAGACTGCCCTATCCCTTTGCAACTCAAAATAAGGGGCCTTGACCGACAAGGCGGCTATATCAGAAACTCGATGCACAGAAGTAATGGCCACCGTAAAAATAACCCTGAGCGTCAAGATGCTCAAGGGAGCATCAATCAGGGGCTCAAAAGGAGCGCCCTGGAAGGCTGATACCAAAAGATAGGGTTGCTTGGCGGCCGTACATGTGTGACTCCCTGAAAAAAAAAGTTATAATCAGTCTATTTTCGGCAATGGCTTCTGAAGAATTGGATAGAGCTGAAACTTCCTGGATTCACACAAGGTGAGAGAACGTTCGCTAGACCCTTTAGTAACTCTTTGATGAAGACTGCTTTTGGGCCTGGATCATGGTTTGAATTACTCTGGCCAATAAACCTCTCTCTGACAAGATCTTGGTTTTAATAGCCAACCATCAAAAACCAGCATCCTTAAATTCGGGTGCCGAAGAGAACCTTGAATGAGAAGATCTGAATCGTCAGAAAGATGCCAATGATCTGACGACATTCTTACTATGTCAGAGAACCAGCTTCTCCTTGGCCAGTGAGGAGCCACCAGAATAGCTACCTTTTTTAGGACTCGACCCAGGAGCAGGAACGGAGGGAATACATAAAGGAGATTAAACTCTGACCATGGGGTCGTCAGTGCGTCTGTTGCCATGGCCAGAGGGTCCCGGGATAGGGGCACAAACCTCGGAAGCCTGTGATTGTGTCTGGATGCAAAGAGGAACACATCCGGATGCCCCCAACGAAGTCAAAGAGCCTCAAAAACCCTCTGACTGAGGGACCACTCCCTCCAATGTAGAGATGCCCTGCTCAAGTCGGCCTTCAAATCTTCTATCCCCGGGATGTAAACTGCCGAGATGCAGGAGACCTACAGCTTTGCCCCTAGCATATCTGACTCACTACCCTTACCCCCCACCAAAAATATTGCCCTCAATTCCAAAAACTCTCGCCTGGACTCCATTGTCCCTGGATCGTTAGTGCCTTCCAGACTCCTCCCCAGCCTGTCAAGCTGGCATCCAAGGTGATGATTTCCAGAGAGGAGGCAAAATAGACTCGCCCACCTCTAAGTGTAAGAGGTACAGCCACCAAAGAAGGGATTGCCTGGCCAAGGTCGTTAGGACAAAAGTCCGATCCGGTGACTCTGAGGCCCGATCCCAGACCGACAAAAAACTCCATCTGTAGAGGCCTTATGTGAAACTGAACACAGGGTACTGCCTCGAAGCAGGACACCCTCAAACCTACTAGCTGCATCCCTTGATGATCTGAGTCCAGAGCAGCAAAATTTTCTGTTCTTTTTCTGGGAGAATAATTCTGGCCTGGGCCGTGTCCAAGGACATCCCCCAAAAAAGACCTTACTCTTGATGGGGTGATGCAAGATCTTGGATAACTGATTATCCAGCCCAACCTCTCTAGGGTTGTAAACCAATTAAAGAAAGGATTGGCACAGCCTGGAAATAAAATAAATGTATGTGGGGTGCTCAACCAATTAGTGCTGACCAAAGTAGTATACAATTCCAAATAAGGGACCCTGGGGATGCCCCTATGGGCACAAAAAAGGTCTGCACTCTCCACAACAAACTAAAAAGCATATATCAAGTTTATTAAAGTTAAAAAAAATGGGACCAAAAACACACACTATACAAAATTAAAAAACATGTAAATACACAAGACTCGGGGAAGACCCAAAACAGACAAGGCTCTAAATAGCACATTAAATATTAGTATTCTATAATTTTGAAATCAAATGAAATAGGACCAGCAGGGAGTAATTTATAAGATTAGTAAGATAATCACAAGAATTCCAAGCTATAAGTGAAAAAATAGAGAACAACCTATGAAAAGTGCTTGTGCATATATAAATAGTTATAAAGTATCCAGTTAATACAATTCTCAGAAAGTGAATAGTGCAACCATGGATAAAGTGAAAGAATCAATGAAGTGAATGAGCTATAGTGAAGAGACAGCCTGCAACGTAGCAGGCACCTGCTATTATGGTCTACTAAACGTCAAGAAATCAATTGTACATCACCCTTAGATAGAAGGTTGAGCCATTGGGTCCCCCCGAGCGACTACCGGCCGACACGTTGCGTGGAGTTAATCCACCAGGGCGAGGTAGACGCCGACATCATCCCCTCCTCCCTTTATACCTGGCTGTGTTGCAAACCGGCGCCCACTCCCACACATGCGCCCCATCTGGCCAATCAACTGCGGCCGCAAGAGCATAGCAAGCCGGAAGCAGACGCCACATCCACCGAATGGAACCGCCACCTGAAGCATGTGTATTACGAGGAAGAAGGTGGGAGGAGAACATATAAGACAACAGGATACATGTAAATACAAAAAAGGTCCCTACAATAATAGCTAGTTCTATGTATAATATTGTGGTTACCGATCTTATCCTATATAACAATAAATACATTAAATAAATAAATACATAAATGGCCAACCTCTCTAGGGTTGACAATACTGACTGCGTGTCCCTTTTGGCCTCCTGAACAGACGGAGCCCTGAACAACAGAATGTCCAGGTAAGGGATTATGTGAATCCCTAGAGCCCTCAGGATGCCCATTGGCCCTGCCAGCACCTAAGTAATACCCTTGGTGCCGTGGATAGACCGAATGGAAAAGGCCACAAACTGGAAATCTGGCTCTCCAGGGCAAACTTTAGAGATCTCTGATGAACTGGAAAGAACCCTTGCGGGAGGTCTGGCTGCATACTCGATTTTGTAACCTGAAGACACAACCTCCTGTATCCAAAGATCCGACACGTGGTGCTTCCAGACTGGAGCAAACTGCAGGAGCTGCCCCCCCCCCCCCCACCTGCACGGGTGGAGGCAAACGTCAGTGACTAAAGGATCCCCATCTGAAGAAAAATATTTGAACCACTGTCCTCCTCACTAGAGGGCAATTCACCTTCAAATAACAGCTACTCAACCGTCCTCAGAAATAGGAGGATCTAAATTTTCCTGCGGCCTTTCTAGGGACTGACAATAACAATTGCTTCTCTTAGGGAGACTAACCTTTCCGCCAACTCGCCCGGGGAGGCTGAACCTTAAAAGAACCTTAGGCACCGAGGGACCAGCGACCGTAGCAACAGGCCTAGAATGGTCGGAAGCATACATCTGGCACCAGGAGAACATACTATGACAACAATCAATAGCAATAAAAAACATCACAGTGCTTGAAATAAAATCACTCACCTACAGGGGGTTGGAGTGCCTCTTTAAGCTACCGGAGGCTGGGGCCTGCGCCAGAAAAACGAAGCTGGGGCCCCCGGATAGTAGCCGGCGGCGCCTGCATGCAACCACCTCTCTCCGCGCCGGAGAGAACATGAAATACTGACCAACTTCTGACGACTTCGCCCCCCTGTCATCTTCTCCTGTTGAGACACGCCCCCCTTAAAGTGAAAAGGCGCTAAATTAAAAAAATGTAAACTAAGAAGTAAAACATGTGGGAAGAAGGGGGGGGATATATAAGAACATATAAGGTTCCCTGCAGGTTCACCAGACAAAAACCTGAGGCTGACTTGCTTTTCTTTAAGATAGCCTGCAGCCCAGAGTGAAAAACACCCTGAAAGCGCCCAAGATCCCGGCGCTTAGCTTACCACACACAGATCCACATCAGCAAAGCTGGGGAGGCAAATGGGTAAGGAGATCCGTGGGAATAAGGCAGTGCAGGAAGCTGACAGGGTAAAAAACGGATCAATTAAACCAGGTGGACCAACTCAGGGGAAGTGAAAACAGTGGATGGAGAACTGATGCTGTATTCTGGAATGATGGTGTAAGAAGGGAAGTAGTTGCCATTTTCCTGTAAAAACAGGAATGCAACCCTGTGAACAAACAAATCATTACTTACATTATACTGAAAATCAGAATTAGAAATATTACGATAATTCAATGCTATGCCCCTATGTACCTCCAGAAATCAGTGAGCCAAATGAAACAGATATGTTTTATGATGATCTAGAAGAAACCCTTACAAAAATCCCCCCCAACGTATATCAAGATTCTCATGGGTGACTTGATTGACAGTCATAATGAGGGAGTGGAGAACATTATGGGGAAACATGGAAAAGGGGAAATCAACGATAATGATGAAAGATTCTGTCAGGCTTTCAAATCCACTATATGTTGACTAATCACCTTATCTGTGTGCTCTGGCTGTTAGTATAGCTGTGCATCCCCTGCATACCTTTAGGCATGCGGTCTCCTTTTGGATATGTTTGCAGGTCAGCATCCCCACAGGTACTGATGGGGTTAAGATGCTTGGCTGACTCCGGCCTCCTGTCCTAATTGGCCAATGGCCACATAAAACCAGGCCTTTCCCAGCATACATTGCACAGATTTTTACTGGGTGTTATAGAACCACTAAGCTCAAACTGAGGACCGATGCCTGCCTGATCTCGAGCTTCTCTACCCATCTGTACCATGAACCCAAACCGGCTTGACCCTTGACTATTCTCCCATGTATCACCTTGGAACCCCAAATCGGAAGGACTGTCATTCCCATGTTTGACCTCGGCCAGCCTGACTTCCGCCCAGCCTCATCCCTGGTTCATCTGCCTATACCATGTAAGTCCGAATCCTATCTAAGTCCTGGGGGGAACCATGTCCAGGGGAAGCACCACCATTTATGGTTCCGATATTAGAAGTGGTGCCCACAGGTTGTATTTGTGTCCAGGGAGATGTATCCAGAGCCCCAGCAAACAGGGGCTTATTTATAGGCAGAAGCGGTGATTGGGAGATGCGGACTCACCTGAAGGCGGGTGTCCCACTGGGCCTGACAAATTCCTTGGGCTGTGGACATGGAGGTACTTTGTTTGAAACTAACAAAGTACCTTCCACACTAGAAAGGAAGTCCAATTGAACTTGCCAACAGGTATATAGATCTTGCAAATACATTCCAACAGCTGAATGTAGATGAGAATTGGGAAAATATAGTAAAAGCATACACAGAAACAAGCAAAGCTGTTCTAGGACAGGGGTTGCTCACAGGTGGTACTTAATAAAGCTGCAGACTTGTTCTGCATCTGTACCCCAACCTGATCTGCTGCCATCTGCAGCATGATTGGTACCATAAGTAAACATACATTTTTGTGTGATTCATTCCCTTTTAAAATATGTCTTTACATGTTTTGATTAAGGGTTTATTTGACTGACAATGCTCACACAACACATTACCGTCACCAGGTGATACTTGATGAAGAAAATGTTGGGAACCCCTGTACTAGGATATCAAGAACAAAACTCCAACAGATCAACAGATAGCTAAAGAAGAATACAAAGAAGCAAGAAAGATTTGAAGCGATCGTTCAGAAACAACAAGAGTAAATGGCCTGGCAAATGAAACAAGAAGCAGATAACCATAGGGACATTAAAGCGGTCCTTCACTCTGAATAAGAGTCTATCTTATATGTTTCCCACACCCTGTACATACAGATTGCTAATATTAAAAATGATCCTACCTGCATCTACTGCATGTTATGAGCCTTTAAACATCCAAGATGGCAGCTCATGGAACATCAGGCAGCCTGCAAACATGAAGTGCCTTCTGACTGTGCTGCTCTGCATTCTGGGATTGCTGGTCTTTTCCTGACCCCAGCTCTGCTCTGTCTGAGCAAAGCACAGCTATAACCCGCCCCACTGTTCTTTATCCCACTCTCCTCTCCTCAGTAAGTGTGATGCTTCTGAGTCAAGATGGCGGCGCTCGTATCCTAAAGTCCTGAACAGAGTTGCAGCCTGGTGTGGGAAAGAATAATAAGAGACTAAAAATGTAAAATATATCAATTTTAAATGCTGGGGAATCATTTTATAAGGGTTTGGGCTTTTCAATGAATCATGGTGAAGGTCCGGTTTAAGCGAATTTACCAAATAACAACAGCTCACTAAAAAGAGCACCAACAAAACCCAAACACAAAAAAACAATTCTGTGATTACTCACCTTGTAGAATTAGTATTATAAGTATGCAGCACGTCCTGCTCCAGATAGTATTCATAACAAAAAGAGGCCCCCCCCGGTCCATATATACCTGGGACCTCCCACTAATTCTCCAGTATAACAAAGCAGTAAGGGAACCAGGAGAAGCTAATAACAAATTTAACCATGTTAACAAGGAACAAATCACCATAAAGAGGATCCAAGAATAAAGTAATCAGGGTGGGATGGAGCAGGACGTGCTGCATACTTATAATACCAATTCTACAAGGTGAGTAATCACAGAATTTTATTATTCTAAGTATGCAGCACGTCCTGCTCCAGATAGTATTCATAACAGCTGGGACATCCAATAGCAGTGTCCATAAACGGGTGGGGATCCCAAAAAGGCAACAACGCGCAGTTCAAACCACTGCCGCCTGCAGAACCTTACGGCCAAAAACAGCATCCGCTGAGGCCCGAATATGAACCTTGTAAAACTTGGAAAAGGTATGAACAGAAGACCACGTAGCAGCCTTACAAACTTGTTCAACAGAAGCCTGGTGTTGGAAGGCCCAGGAAGCCCCAACAGCACGGGTAGAATGAGCAGTAACAGGGAAAGGAGGATCCTTCCCCCTAGTAGAATAGGCCCTAACAATGGCCTGACGGATCCATTTACTAATAGTAGACTTAGCAGGAGCCAACCCCTTCTTGGGACCCGATGGAACCACAAACAAGGCGCCCGTTTTCCTGAAAGGAGCAGTAGCCACCAGATAGTATTTCAAATTCCTGACAACATCCAGAGAGTGCAAGGCCCTCTCCTTGGGATTACCAGGATTAGGGCACAAATAAGGAAGCACAATGTCCTGATTGAGATGGAAGGCAGAGACAACCTTAGGTAAGAAATCTGGTTTAAAACGGAAAACCACCTTGTCCTGGTGTCTCTCAAGGTAGGGGGCTTGAATCGACAGAGCCGCCAACTCAGAAACACGCCTGACAGAGGTGATAGCCACCAAAAATGCAACCTTCAGGGTAAGGACAAACAAGGCAGCCACATGCACAGGTTCAAAGGGAGGACCCTGAAGGTCTTGACCAGAGGATGTAGGGCAAAGGACCTCTGGAAGAAAACAGCCAAGGCGGACACATGACCCTTCAAGGTGCTGAGCTGAAAACCCATATCCAAACCATGTTGCAGGAACTCCAGGATCCTAGGAATGGAGAACACACAACAGGGAAAGACCCTAGACTCACACCAGTCAATGTAGGTCCTCCAGGTCCTATAGTAAATAGTGGAGGAGGACTTCTTCCTAGCGCTGACAAGAGTACGAACCACCGAATCAGACAGACCCTCCTCCTTCAGGATGGCTGTTTCAGCAGCCAGGCCGTCAAAGCCAGCGTTTGTAAATTAGGATAACAGAGCTGTCCTTGAGTGAGAAGGTCCGGAACCAAGGGAAGAGCGTACTGATCCACTGCCAGCCGCACGACGTCTGCGAACCACACTTGTCTTGGCCACCTGGGGGCCACCAGAATGGCTGGCACCCGCTCCTGAACCAACTTGCGCAGAACCTTGCTCAGAAGAGGAAACGGAGGGAAGAGGTACAGGAGACCGAGACCCTGCCAGGACAGAGACAGATCATCCACCGCCAGAGCCAGGGGATCCTGGGACAGGGAAACAAATGCTGGCAGCTTGTGATTGTGGCGAGAAGCAAACAGATCCACGTCTGGTCTCCCCCCACCGGTGACAAAGGGATAGGAAGACCTCGCTGTTGAGGGACCATTCCCCCCAGCGAGCGGTCCCCCTGCTCAGGGAATCCACCTCCAGATTCTCCACTCCCGGAATATAAACTGCTGAGATGCACGGGACATTGTTCTCGGCCCAGGACAGAATCAACGACACCTCCTGGAGGGCACTCTTGCCCCGAGTCCCTCCCTGATGATTGATATAGGCAACCGCCGTCTGATTGTCAGAACGAACCTGTACCGGCAGACCCTGAAGGTGAGGAGTCAACTGTGCCAGTACCAACCGAACTGCCCTCAGCTCCAGGACGTTGATCGGAGTGTGAGCCTCCTGAGGGCCCCACAGCCCCTGGAATTGGAGGGCTCTCCAGTAGCCCCCCCAACCTGACAGACTGGCATCTGTAGTGACCGTCTCCCAACATAGAGTCAGAAAGGATCTGCCCCCCAGAAGATTCCTCGAGTCCAGCCACCACAGGAGGGACCGCCGGACCAGAGGTGAGAGAACAAAGGCCTGATCCAAAGCAGGGGACTCTTGCCCCAGACTGAAAGGAGATGGAGCTGAAGGGGTCTCATGTGAAATTGAGCGTAAGGGACTGCTTCGAAGCAGGCCACCATCTGTCCCACCAATTGCATCCCCTGCCTGATGGAAGGACGAGGGCTGGACATCATGGATTGAACCAGAGCTTGAAGAGAATCCACCTTTTGCTGAGGAAGAAAAATCCTGACCTGAATGGTATCCAGATTCATGCCCAGGAAGGGGTCACCCTGGACGGGGAGAGGGAGGACTTGGGATAATTGATCACCCATCCGAACGTTTCCAGGGCCGTTACCACCATCTGGGTATCCAACTCCGCCTGCTGGAGAGAATGAGATGTAATGAGAATGTCATCCAGATAAGGAAGGATGCGAATGCCCCCGGCTCTGAGGATGGCCATCACTCCCGCCAGTACCTTGGTGAACACTCTGGGGGCTGATGTGAGACCAAAGGGAAGTTCCACAAATTGGTAGTGCTGGTCCTCCAGGGCGAACCTGAGGAACCGCTGATGCCCTGGGAAGACTGGCACATGAAGGTAAGCATCCTTGATGTCTATGGAGGTCATGAAGTCCTCCGGGCGCAAGGAACTGATCGTGGAGCGCAGGGTCTCCATGCGAAAGCATCTGGTTCTGATGAACCTATTGAGAAGCTTTAAGTCCAGGATGGGACTGATGGAGCCATCCCTTTTGGGCACTGTGAAAAGATTGGAATAACAACCTTGACCTCTCTCCCCCGGAGGGACCGAGCAGATGACCCCCATACCCAATAAGTTCTGCACAGCTTGAAATAGACCCTGAGCGGCCAGGGGGTCTAGAGGAATCCGAGACCTGAGAAATCTTGGAGGGGGCCGTGCCGCTAACTCTAGCTTGTAGCCGGAGGACACAACCTCCAGACTGAGACCTGTTGTCCCCAGACATGAGCGAAGAGCCGCAGCTGTCCCCCCACCCGTAAGGGTGAGGGAGCCCCTTTATTGCTGAGCGGGCTTAATGACAGATTTGGGCTTAGATCCCCAGGAGGATCTGGGACGGGCACGGCCTCTACCCTTGCCCCAGAAATCCCCCCTGTGCCCCGCAAAGGGTACCCCCCTCCCTGACCTGGATCCACAAAAGGAGGTGGTAAAGGACCCTGAACCCCGAAAGGGCCGCAGCTGTCTCTTGCGTTGGGGCAACCTACCTCCCTTCGCAAAAAGGTCCAACCGGTCGCCAAAAAGGCTTAGCCCCTTAAAGGGTAGCCCTGTGAGGGCCTTCTTAGCAGCATTGTCAGCTGCCCACTGGCGCAGCCAGACCGAGCGGCGAATAGACACAACCAGAGCCGAGGTCCTGCTGCACATCCTAATGGTGTCATCTAAGGCAGACAGAATATAAGCAATAAACATCTCACATTGTGATAAGGCTCTAAATTTGGCACTGGAAGAATCATCAGGATAGCCTTCTAACAGGCCCTTGACCAGAGTCCTAATGGCTACAGCAGTAATAGCAGAAGCACAGACCGGGCGCAGGGCCGATCCCGCACAGGCAAAGGCACGGGAAGCCAGCTGGTCAATATGTCAGTCCTCAATATCCTTCAAGGTAGTGGAATCAGGGGAATGCACCACAGAAGTATTAGACAACCCCAAGACCGGAGCATCCACCTCTGGTGGAGTTGACCAACATCTATCCCATCCCTTAGGAATACCAGGGAGCCGGCTAGGTCGCTCCCATTCCTTATGAACCAGATTATGGAAATTCCAAACATGGCTTTGTAGTACCAAACAATTCCCCCTGTTGTCTGGGTGCCGTTGCAGGGAGAGAAATGGAAAGTACTTCAAAGATATGAGTCAAAAGTCTATGGGTGTCATCAGCATTCCAATGCTCTGAGCCGGCATCAGCGTCAGGGAATTCCGAATCTGAGAATAATTCCCCCTCCTCAAGCGGGGTACAGTCAGACAAATCAAGGAATTCTTCCATCTCCATAGGGAAGGCAGACGCAGCAGGCGCCAAATGCCGTCTTTTAGCTGGGGCCTTACAGGCCACAGAGCTAGCAATCAACCTATCAATGTTGGCCAGCCTGGAAGACACATCAGGCTGAGACTCCCCCCTAGTGTTAATCTCACTGGGGGTCACGATCAACCGAGGGGGCGTGGGAGAAGACATGGTGGGCGCAGGCCCAGACAAGTGCAAGCGCCTGCTGGGTGCAGAGTACACAGACCCGCACATCATCGCTTACAGGGGATGCCCCACACACAGCTGGGCTTGCCCAGATGGGAACCCAAGCACAATATCCTGAGAAGCCTCCATATGGTGATTTTTGGTGTCACAATGACCAATGGGAATTACGCTGTGCAGCTACACGGGATGCCCCTTAACTGTCCGCTAGGATAGTGGGAGGATTTTATTGTTATTTTGGCCTCTAATATAGTAGCTAGACTAATAGAAGGCACAGGACCGGGAAAAACCTCTAATTGGTTTTCCCGCCTGAAAGACATAAGAAGACAATACCCACATTAATTAAACGCTCTGCAGGGCTCTGAAGGGGCTGGCCGCATGAGAAGGCACCGCGGAGCACGCCCAGCATTAAGCCACGCCCCCTCCAGGAAGCGCGGGGTTACAGGCTGAAGACAGCCACCCCGCAGCCAATCAGCAGCCATCAGGTCTCTGAGCGACGTCGCCGCTGACGCCGCAGGGCGCGCGAGTCAGCGGCGAGCAATTCAAAAAATGAAGGGGAGAGGAGCAGAGCCGAGGAGAGTGCCACAGAGACCATGAAAGGCATCACAACACACAACAGTCATGTTAAAAGGCAAAAACACACTTACACTAAAAAGGCACTGATTGATGATACTTGGGGAAAAGAAGGGATTCCCTGTGAATAGAAAACTGGTATACTAAACAAGAAAACCAAGAAAGGCAAACTCTCAGGATGCAGCAAATGGAGAAGTATAACACTACTGTCAGTCGCTAGTAAAATGTCAAAAGTATTTCTTAACAGAATCAAAGAACGTGTGAATGGAAAGCTAAAAGAGGATCAAGTTGGCTTTTGTGAAAAATGAGGTTACAATGATCCAATTAATAGGGGAACAAACCAATGAACAGCAAAGACTCATTCTGTTAATAAACTTGTAAAAGGCCTTTGACTGCATGGACTGAAAATTTGGGAGGCTAGGAGAACATTTGAAATACCACAAAATATAATAACACAATAATATGTATGATGATTACACATGTCAGGTGGATGATGGGGGAAATACGAGTAAACCAATCCACACAAAATTAAGAGCGACAAGGATGTTGCCATTGTCGCCACTGATGTTCTTAATGATGATGTTCTGTTACTAGACCTTGTGTTGGAAAGGACAACAAACAAAAAAGGAAGACTAGAGTGAGGAACATTTGAACGTTTGGAAGATCTGCCCGTTAACCCAAAGTTTCAGAGATATGGAGAAAAAACTAAATGTTTTGAAAGTGGAATTGAAGATAAAGGGAATGAAAACAGGAGATTGATTTATAGGACAGATTGATACTCGAACATAGCTATGGAAGAAGCCATCACCTTGGGAGCAAAATTACTATGAAAGGTACAGACAAATAAAAAAACAATCAAAGCAAGAGATTAAATTTAGCTGAGGCTTTTATGTAAATTGAAGGAAATATCTAAAATAACTAAATTAAAAATCTGTAATATGATTGTGAAGTCAGTTTTACTGTATGTCAGTGAAATGTGGAATACCATGCCTTCAACACATCCTCGGCAATAGGCTCTCAAAACAAAATCCCAAATGAAAAACTTTGAAATGAAGCAAGACAGAGACCAATTGAACTAGAAATAAACAACAAAAGTGTAAGTGGATAGGTCACACAGTTCCATAACAAGACAAGTATTAGAATGGAACCCCCAAGGCCAACGAAGAAGAGGGAGACCAAGGGAAAACAGTTGCTTTAAAATATTTTTTGTGGACAACAAATTCCTTTACAAGCAATTTTCCGCCTTTACAAGCAGAAAATTATACAAGCAACAAATAGTCCCCCAATCTAAAGTCCTTTAAGGTCAAGTACAACTCACTTAAGATACAACCTCGCTTGAGATTACAATCACTTGCAAAAGCTTCCACACTCGCTTTAAACAACCTTATTTATTGGAGGACTTTCCATCCAGTAGCAGCAGACTCTGGCAAATGATCAGCAAGCTGCCAAGAGGTTGAAAATGTAAAGGCTCCTTATTAGGTATCCACAGCATCCAACAAATTAGCTGCGCATCACAATGCATTACAGACCTGTTGCCAAAACAAATGTATTTTAGTAAGTGTAGGGCTAAACCCCAAAAATAAACCAATCAGGGATTTAGGCCGGGTCCAATCACTTAGGATACAACCTTATTTTGGGATAACAACCAGTCAGGACTCAGGCACCCCCTCCATTGCAATAAATGGGAAGGGCGTGGCAGCGCTCCTGTTACTGATAGTGGGTCATGAACCCAGCACACCATCAATCCCAACCCTGTGTTCGGGCCCCAGATGGCAACTGGAGTGGCGAAGTAGAAGCAGAACATTCGCCCTTCTTGTTAAAGACATGCACTGAATCTTGGTAGGCTAGGTGGGAAACATCATGGGCTTCAATAGGTTGACACCACTTGGACCTCTGCAGACTCCCAGTCAATCTTGGAACTGTGTCTTTGCAGCCAAGGAAGCAAAGAATAACTGGAAACAGGGATGACATGAGCATGTCAAAACAACATTTCCTGATGCTAATTATTGGATCACTAGTATTTCTTTCAGCAGCAACCCATCCACCAGGAAGATGGCCAGGTCCAGGATCAGCAACTGGACAGCATGCTGACATTCATGAATTTGCTGAAAGATCCAAAGACTCTAAGAGGGCCTCTAACAGCACAGCTTTGTCGATGCGACGGTGGAGGAGGGAGCGATGCGTGACAAGTATCGGGCAATCTGGTAAGTCTGTTAGCACTGGACTAGAGGTGATAGCTTGCGGGGGATGAAAGGTGAGTATAGCGCTTCTTGACTGAAGTATGACTTTAAAAAGCACGCGCACCATAATCCAAAGTTAGCGCACATGTACTGGGACCATGAATAGAATCTAGTACACACGTGTTGGGACCATGACCAGATCCATGACATCCAGCTACATCTCCATGAATATCAACCAGTTCACCCCTTTACCCCCCCCCCCCCCCCCGAAGGGGTGAAGTTGCCTCTTCATGCTGAAATGGCCTTTGGACTTGTTTTGCCCAGGTTTACACTTAAATGAGGATCTTTTCCTTTTGAATGAGGAGCCTTCTCTGTGGCAAAATACTCTAGCTGGAAGTAATTTCCAGGATCAGCTCACCAGTCCTTCCTCCTCTTAAGAAAACAGCACCATTTATATTGTAGGGCAGCCCCCTCCTTTAAATGGTAGGGCAAATAATGTCTTCTTTATTGACGGATATCCACGATATTCCAACAGCCACAAGATCCCACTCATAGCCACAGAGAGGGACATGGATCTAGCTGCTTTTAATCTATTCACAGACCTCACATTTTATAAAGTACTTTATCTTGGTCCTGGCATTCTCACTGTTTTCGCCGGAGTCTGATGCCCCAGTGGCCTGTTCAGTCGGATCGGTTTTTTTTTCTGCCATGTCCCCATCATCTTCTCTTATATACTTTTTTTTACTGTCAATGGCATAGGCACGCTGGCATGGACAACCACAGCTGTAGACTTAGGCTGCAGGCTTAGGCTGCAGGCTGTGTCTGGAACATAGCTATGTCTACAGCTGTAGCAAAACTTGACCAGACGGCAGTATCACCTAAACTAGGAAATGGCCCACATACATAACTGACAACATGTAAATGCAAGCAAAGCATCTTGATTCAAACTAGAGATGGGTGACAACTTTTTTCAGTGGGTGTAAACTTGCGCATATATTATGCTTAGCCTTGAGGAGGAAAATCCTGCAGATCTTCAGGTATGCATCTCTCCTGGCTGAATATGTTCTGGAGACAGTACACTGATTTCACATAATTTATTTAAAAAAACATCACACTGTGACCTATGCAAGGCCAGAAAGAACTGTAATTAAATACCCAGGTGTGAAAGTGAAGCTGTATCTCGCAATCTAGTGTCCAGACAGGATTTTTTTTTAAAGAATTACTTTGACATCTACAAGCCATAACTTCCAACAGATATGTGCAGAAAGCTAATCTGAGTGAGGTCCCTCTTCTGTAATAAAAAAAAAACTAATAGTATTGCAGAATTCCTTACACCATTCAAATTCAATTTGCAAGTGTTTATGCTTTCATTGTGGTTTTGAAGTCTTTTATGGATACTGGGCTTTTTTTAAACGTTATGGGGGGGGGGGGTAGGTTTCGATATTTGTAGATTGTTGCATTTCATTATTATGATGGCTTTTGGTTTCAATATATTTATTGAAATTTCCAACGATACAGATCTGCAAGACATACAGCAATGTATTGCCATCCCACGCAGGGGAGGTGTATAGAAAATGAAATGGGCTAGCAGCATACATTTTACAGTACAACAGGGTAACCAGACCAGTGTTTTAACAATTCTCACAGTAACTGCGAGCATGGAGAGACACCGGACATACGCTTGGTACTACCAGTGCAATTTACGTTACGTCACGACTGCGGCCAGGACCGTGTGGATCACGGAGCCCCACGGTCCCGCGACCAGCCCCGCCATCCGCACCCCCACGAGCGCACGCCAGTCATGCCACAACCCTTGGGGTATGCCAGTGGGCTGTCCCACACAGCCGTACGCATGCACAGAAGGAACCGTCAAAAAACATTAAAGCTCTTATGTTGCAAAAAAGGAAAAGAAAGAGAAAGTGACCCCACAGGGGGGCCAAAGTATAGAGGGGGGGAAGAGAGAGGAGGGGGGGGAGAGAAGGGGGGGTTGTCACTCCCGCGCTCCACCAGACACCACGTATGGTTATTATAGTGCCCGCAGAGATTCGCCAGGCCAGGTAAATCTTATCCATGGTTCCCATACCGAGAGGAATTTGTCGTGGGAGTCGGTCAGGATGCTAGACAACCTCTCGTTGATGAGAAAGCCGTTCATTCTGGCCGACACCTCCGAAATTGGGGTAAATTGCTTCTTCCAGGCCTTAGCTATGGTCTGCTTGGCAGCCAGGAGAAGGTAGACAAAAAGTCTATGTTGCTAATTAGACAATTCACAGGGTTTACAGTGCAGGAGGGCCACCCAGGGATCCTTCTTCATGTTGGATCCGAAGATTTCGTTGGCCGTCCTGAACACTTGGTTCCAAAAGCGAGCCAGCATGGGGCAGGTCCACCAAATATGCATAAAGTCCCCATCCGCACTGAAGCCCCTAAAGCATGACCTAGCCTGCCCCGGAAACATCAAGCGGCTCGGCACAAGGTACCAGCGAAGCATCACCTTGTAGGCTGTTTCCACTGTCAGGATGTTAATGGAACATTTTGAGATACTAGACCATATCTCTGTCCACCCCCTTTCCCCCCTAGGCGGACCCAGATCCTTTTCCCAGCTACTCACACATGCGTGGGACTCTGGTTTGGTTACATTAAGCGCAGAATAAATTAGGGAAATAATTCCTCTTTGAAAAGGGTCATCAGCGCATAAATCCTCAAAGGGGGTCACCCGAGAGGAAGGACACAGTTTAGTCAGGGGCAGAATCCAATGCCTTAGTTGAATATAACGGAAATATTCCTTGTGGGGGATACCATATTTCTCCTGCAAGTCGCGGAAAGACCCCAGGCCTCCCTCCATGAGTAGGTCAGATATTCTATTTAAACCCCGGTCCTGCCACCACTTAAAAGCCAATTTGTTCTGCACACCCGGGGGGAAACTTGGGTTATCCCATAGACGTGCTAGGGGAGTGTGGGGGGACATCAAGGAGGCAGAACCCTTAACCGAGTCCTATACTGCAAGTGAGTGTCTCATTAGGGGGCTAAGCGTTTTGGGCCTAAGTCCAGGGTCCATCCAAAGTAAGCTGTCAATAGGTATCGGTGCGCAATTGGGAAGTTCAAGGAAAACCCACAATGGGGGCTTGAGGGGTGAGTGCATGGGGACCAGCTGGGCGATCTGCGAGGCTTTATAATATTTAAATATGCCTGGCACTCCCAGCCCCCCTTGTGCTCTGTGGGCTAGCATAGTGTGTTTGGATACCCTTGGGCGCCCGTTGACCATACAAAAGCCAAGATCCTCCTCTGCATCACCCGGAGAATATACAATGGGATTTTAATTGGCAGCGTTCTGAAGAGGTAGAGCAATTTCGGGAGAATCATCATCTTAACCGCATTAATGCAACCTATCCAAGAGATCGGGTATGACCTCCAGACCTCCAAAAGGCGGGTTAGGGACTTAAACAGAGGAGGATAGTTGGCTTCATATAGGTTGGTATACTTGGCTGAGATGCGCACCCCCAGATATGTGAGCGACTCCATGGCCCAGCGGAAAGGGAAGTTAGCCTTAATCTGATCCACCACATCCGATGGCAGAGATACATTTAATGCCCTTGACTTATCGTTATTGATTGTTAAGCCTGAGATTTGGGCAAATTGGCCAAGGACTTTGTACAGGTTCGGGAGTGAGGTGACCGGCTGAGTTATGACAAGCAGGGCATCATCTGCGAAAAACATAGCTTTGTGTTGGACACCCGCTACCCCCAGACCTTTGATGCTAGGAGAGTTTCGGATCGTTATGCCCAGTGGCTCCATGGCTAGGATGAAGAGGAGCGGAAATAGAGGGCATCCCTGCCAAGTCCCCCTAGCAATACCGAATGTCCCAGAAGTAAAGCCCAGGTATCGTACTCGGGCTGCAGGTGACTTGTAGAGGGCTCCCATTCATTCCAAGAACCGTTGCCCAAAGTCCCATCTCCCAAGCACCCACAGCAGGTAGTCCCAGGATAGGGAATCGAAACGCCTTCTGGATGTCTAAGGAGAGTAGAAAGGCCGGTATACCTCTGGAGTGGGCGTGGTGGACCAGATGTGCAGCCCTCCTGATGTTATCCCCGGCCTGACGGGTTGGGACAAATCCTACTTGGTCTCCGTGTATAAGGTCAGCTACAAATGTGTTCAACCTTGCCGCCAAAACTTTAGCTAGCAGCTTCACATCAATGTTTATCAAAGATATAGGCCTATAATTTTGAGTGAGCAGACCGTCTTTATCTGGCTTGGGAACCATGCAGATGTCCGCCAACAGCGAACTAGGGTTAAGCGAGGTATCTGCACACAAGGCATTAAAGAGGTTCGAGAGATGTGGAGCTAGAATGGGGCAAACTTTTTATATTACAGGCCACTAAACCCGTCCGGACCTGGGGTCTTGACGACCTTCAGAGATTTAATGGCCAGGAGCACTTCATTTTGCGTAATGTGAGCCTCCGTCCTGTCCACATATCTTTGCTCAATGTGGGGTAATTCAACCTGGTCGAAGAACTCATCCCGCACGGCTGTATTTGTGCCCGCTGGGGCTGAGTAAAGGGCCGAAAGAAAGTCCCCAAAGGTCGATACAACTTTATTGGAGTCCGCCGAAACAACACCCGAGCTGAGTTTCAGTTTTATGGGCTGCCGTCTATCAAGGTCAGCGGCCTTCAGCTTCCGGGCCAACATCGTGTCCGGCTTATTGCCTCTCGAATAGAATTTTTGTTTCGACCACCTGTCTCGTTTCTCGGCCTGTTCGTCCTGGAGAGCATTAAGCTCTAATCGCAGTTTGTCCAGCACCCTTTTATTTCTAGCAAAAATCTCAGCTGGATCTCAGCTAGCTCAAAACTTAAGGTCAGCTCCCCCAATCTCCTTTGTCTTTCACGCATTTCAGCAGAGGCTATAGAGATAATATTCCCTCTCATGGAGGCTTTATGGGCCTCCCACAGGGAGATCGGGGAAGAGATCGAGCCAGAGTTGAGCGAGAAGTATTCCTGAAGAGCGTCTTGGATTTTAAGGCAGGTGGTTTTTTTTGACAGAAGAGAATCATTGAGCCGCCAGCTATAAGAGTGCTTAGTCGTGACCAGGAGGTCCAGGACTGCCATTATTGGACTGTGGTCGGACCAGGCTGTAGAGTAAATTTTAGAGTCAACAACAGCAGGTAGCGCCGATTGAGGGACAAATATGTGATCTATCCATGATCTATCCATAAAAACGTACCATGGGGATTAGAATAAAATGTGAAGTCACGGACTCTGGGGTTCTTTTCCCTCCAGATATCACACAGGCTATGGCGATTAAGGAGGTCACGGAAGGCCACAGACTGGGCATCCGGGGCTGGGAGCACCGTCCCAGACTGCCCTGTGCGCCGCCTGTCCAATCCAGGGTTTATTACTAGGTTTGAATCCCCTCCCATTAACAGTACCCCTCTGGCGTTATTCTGGACCACTGACAGCAGATGCATGAAGAAACGGGTCTGGAAGGTGTTGGGGGCATAATACGTGACCAGGGTGATCGCCACATCAAAGAGGGAACCCTGCAGTATGAGATATCTGCCGGTGGGGTCTGAAATCTCCTTAGAGCAGATAAACGGGAGGTTCTTGCGGAAGGCAATCAGGACTCCCCTTTTCTTCTCTCTAGCACAAGCGAGGTAAGCCAAAGGGAAGTGGCCACTAAGGTACCTTGGTCTGGAATGGGTGGAGAGTCTGGTTTCTTGCAGAAAAATCACATCCGCTTTACAGGACTTGTAGTAGTGGAAGGCCTTGTTATGCTTAGCAGGAACGTTAAATCCCTGGACATTATGTGAAACCACCTTAATGTTCAGCCCAACCAGGGTGAACCTGATGGTGCGGGATGTTAAAGGAACAGTATCGCGAATTTTTCTTGGTGACTTATATTTAAATGGTACTTTGAATGTAGGTAAGTGTTGGAGTAAGAATTACAAATGTAGAAAAAAATGATGTGTGTGTTGAGCAGCTGGAGACTAATAGCTCATGTTTATGTCTTGTGAGTGTCGGGACCCGACACTCTGGCCTGTTCCATGCTGAGGAGAGGGGTGAAACAATGTATCAGTTCCATGCTGAGGAGAGGGGGAGAACAATGTATCAAAGTCTCAGCTGTTCAGCGCTGGCAGCAAATTGCAACATTGCCTGGCCAGAACTTATATATCTAAAACGGAGAGAAAAGCTCTAGAAGTCATTTAGCCAATTTTGACAGTTTTCCCTTCATGTTGGCTCTGCTGCAGAATCTTTCAGTTTACCATTTTCTCTTTCATATTCTTATTTTTCATTTTTCCATATGATCTTTCTTTCAGCTTTGTGCGTTTTGAGCAAAGCCCAACCCAGGATTTTCACTATCTGGAGTTTTGTTTTGTGCCCCTAGGGGCATCCCGACTTGGGATGCCTTGATATGTGAAATACCCAAGTTCGCCTGTGAAAACGTAACCTTTCCCTGTCCCACAGCGCATGCGCGGGCTCTCATCCAATCAGCTATGTTTGCACGCAGATGGGGAGCCTGAGCAGTAACCTTCCTGGCCGCCCGGCCTGTCTAAAGGACTATCTGCGTGAGCGCGCCAGAAAAAATGGGGGGATCTGTGGTTATCCAGGGGTCGTTTCACACAGTGGGCATCCTGATTTAGAATGCCCAAGGGGCAAGGTCAATGGCCAGGTCTTATAGACTTCAGGGTCGGCCACTCAGGGTTTTGTTCCACTTTAATACCTTTAGATTTTCCTGCACAGTTATTCAAAGAAGAATTTCAGTCGTTTTCAGTCAGTTTAGTTTATTTTGTATAGATTTTACACATTTGAGTCACCTGGTCTCATAACAAAAGCAGCACCTCACACACACACAGCCGTTACCACTGATTACAGTGTCAGCCTCTGAGATAAAGTGTTGCTAGGAGACCAGTGGGCTAAATGAAGCAGCTCACTATAAACAACCCAGCAGATCCCCCTATTCAGCAAATGGACTGAGCCATTGTAATTATACAATTTAAAAGAGAGACATAATTTTTTTTCTTTTTCTATCGCCAGATTATTTATACACATGTTATAAGCTATTGTGTGGCTATTTAATTATTTATCTTTTTTAATGCAAATTTCGCGATACTGCTCCTTTAATGTCCGGCCTAGTGGAACGCGGGAAACCCAAATGGGGAAGGGAAGGGGATGAGAGAGGGAGCGGAAACAGAGTATAGGGAGGGCAGAAGAAAATATTGGGAAGCAAAGAACACATAAAAACAAGAAACCTGGGGTCGATGTGCGGAGCAGTACCGCCAAAGACCCGTCTAGAATCTGCAGTAGCAGAGATAGGACCATTAGTCAAGGCCAAACGTGGCCCTGACTGGACCATTTGACAACTTGTCATTCGGGGGGCTTACCCCGGTGACATAGGACAAACCTGCGGATTAAACAACTTGTTCAGGCAAAAAATACCATTTTGTGAGATACTCACCTGTAAAATGGTTATTACGAGTATGCCACACACCCCACTTCCCGATATCCATAACACTTGGGAACCAGGCCTGTAGAGGGCGATCTTGCAGAGATGACATGGAAAAAAGGAGCCCCTCCTGGTCCATAAGTACTGGGTTCCTCCCACTATTCCTCAGTCTTTTTAAACAGCAGTGAAGAACCAGGAAGAGCCAATTATATTCAATAATTGTAAAATTATATGGAAATAATAATAATAATCACCATATAAAGGATCCCTCGAACAAAAAAGGGCGGGGGAAGTGGGGTGTGTGACATACTCGTAATAACCATTTTACAGGTGAGTATCTTACAAAATGGTATTATTCCTAGTATGTCACACCCCCCACTTCCCGATATCCATAACACTTGGGACATCCAATAGCAGTGTCTATAATGGGTGGGGATCCCAAAGGAATAATGCATAACTTAAATTACTGCAGCTTGCAGAACTTTGCGGCCAAAAACAGCATCCGCTGAGGCCCGCACATCAACCTTGTAAAACTTAGAAAAATTATGCACAGAAGACCAAGTCGCAGCCTTGCAGACTTGTTCAACAGAAGCTTGGTGCTGAAAAGCCCAAGAGGCTACAATAGCACGAGTAGAATGAGCGGTAACACGAAAAGGGGGAACCTTCCCCTTAGCCATATAGGCCCCAATGATAACCTGACCTATCCACTTACTAAGGGAAGATTTGGCAGGAGCAAAACCCTTCTTGGGCCCATAAGGCACAACAAAAAAGGCATCCGTCTTGCGGAAGGCCGAGGTAGTAACTAAATAATACTTAACAAAACGAACTACATCCAAGAATGTAAGACCCTTTCCTTGTCGTTACTAGGTTTAGGACAAAAGGAAGGAAGAACTATTGGCTTGATGCAGAGCCTCCCCGTTCAGCTCCCCCGTGCGTTTCCCCGTTGGTTTTGGCCTTTGATCGGGTCAGGAAAGGGTGCTACGTTGATTTTAGTGTGCGCTTATGCGCTCAGGTGTGCGCTCAGCCGCCTTTCCGATTGTCGGCTCGCACGAGGCTGTTTGCCGGGAAAACGGACGCCTCGTTCATTGGTCCGTTTTTTTCAGTGATGCAGAGCCTTGATTTCCGATTGAAATCACCCTAATAAAACGGGGCCGCCGAGCCTTCACTTACGGCAAGTCAGAGCAGCCGTATTTGCACTCGGGCAATAATATGCAGTCCTCTGTTGGAGCACATCAGCGGCGCCAGCTCCGCGGTCTTGTCCTGCTGAGTATGGCAGAAACCAGGCTGCACCGCACGCCTTTGGACATCGATGGTATGAGTATTTGATATATTTTTGGTTTTTTTTGGGGGGGTCCTTTTTACAGGGTCTCCCTAATTTTTTTTAATTGCCTGTGTGCAGGGATTGGAAGATGGGACATAGCATAAATGTGCAGGCACTGGCTGGCCCTGAATTGGTTTTTTGGACTCGTTTTGCTGGCTTTCCCTGCTCGACGCATGATGCGCACATCTTGAGGAATTCCTGCCTAGATGAGCGATTCAAATCTGGCGATCTTTTTGGTGGCTGGCTACTGGGTATGTGTATGAAACGTGTATTGGTTGCCCACCTTGTCTGACTGTGTTTTTTCCATTAACACATTATTTTGTAACTATTTTCGTAGCATATTTTTAGCCTAATTATTGAGCTTTAAATTAAATCGGTTAAGTTATTGTACCCTATTGCGTCGTGTTCTTGCCCTCTTATGTAAGTACCATCCCACAGACATGTTTAAGGAGTGTCCAGGTTGGATGTGCAGGTAGCCTCATTCCAAATGTCTTTTCCTACAACACTAGGCCGCTCACCTATTTGTCTCTCTTTAATAATGTTGCTATGCACCCCTAAACGTTGGGAGTTGTTATAATTTTATTTATTTATTTTTTTTGGCAGGTGACTCTGGCTATCCTTTGCTCCCCTAGATGCTGAACCCCATCCTGCACCCATCTTCCCAGGAAGAGGAGCGCTAGAATACTGCCCATAGGAGGACTCGCTCGGTGGTTGAGCGAGCATTTGTTTTGCTCAAGATGCGTTTTCGCTGTCTAGATCAGACTGGGGGGGGCATTCCAATATAAGCCGGCCAAGGTCATACAAATTGTATTCGCTTGCGGGATCCTACACAACCTGGCCATTCGTAGCAGGGTTACCAGATATTCTGACCTGCCTGCCGATCATATTTTTCTTGCTGAAGAGCACACCCCTCCTTTATCAGGCAGCCAAAGTGGCACCACACAAACCATACGTGCGCAACTTGTTGAGAATGTATTTGCATACAACACAAGTGTTTTTTCGGCTTACTTTTTATTGTGCTTAAACAAATTGTTAGTTTTCATTTTTTTGGTAGGAAAAAAGGAAACTTACACGTGGGGACAGATATTGTAACCAAAATCTTTAGTGGTATGTGTGGGAGGATGGTGCAGATGATTGCTGGTGTGGAACAATATTTGCAGCAATGTGTGCCAGGCTTTCCTTAATGTGCTGCCACTGTTGGAATAGGTCAACCATATGGCTGGTAAGGGCAGACACATTTCGGTTTAATACCTGTAATTGGGTACTTATGTTGGTTAATTGTGTGCACACAGTGGCATTGAATTGCTGTGTGCTTGCTGCAAAAGCTATATTTTCCTTGCGCCACGCTTCCTCCATAATTTGCAGTTGCACTCTTTGGCTAATCTGGCGCCTGGTATGGGTTCTAGCAGTGGCCTGGGTGGTTGTTTCGGGTTAGGAAAGAGGTTGTGGATGTGGTGGTTGTGGCTGTGTTGACTGCGTTGCGGCCACTGGCTCAGTAGTGGTTGGTAACAGATGTGGGTTGTCCTCCTTAAAATCTCGGATATCTTCTATTATGGGTGTGCTTACTCTGTGCTGTTAATAAATCTAGTTTCATTTTACTTTTTGGATGGCACCCCAATCGTTCCTAGTTCAATGTTAAAAGTACACACAAAGGACCATTGACTTACCTCCTCCAAATCCTCATTTTGGGTTTGTGCTGTTGAATCCTGGTTTGGCCTTGCCTTCGGGGTTAAGGCAGGGGTTGCTTGGCCTTGTGTGTCCTGTTGCCTTTGGCCTTGGAATTGAGAATGTAAGATTATATTTACCCCAAAGTAGAGTGTGTTGTCTAGCCTAACACTGGCTTTTGCCCCTCATTTTAAAAGCTCATGGAAAATTCAAACTCACCTTGGGACCTTACATTCCGGTCTGTGTCGTGTGCCTCTTGCAGGCCCCTGGACGCTGGCAGGGTGTATGTATGTATAGACATGTTCCTCGGCGGGTGTTAGGATTATTTTGGTGGGTAAGGCACCCCCTGTCTGCTGGCAGGGGAAGATTAAATCACACCTAATAAGTGTTACATCCTGTTATGAATGCAACTATAAAGGCATTTAAAATGGGCTTTACCTCTGCTGCCGGCGCATGTCCCTTTTTTTTTGGCTATAATATTTAAGGTCCCCAAATTTCCTTTGGATTTGTGGAATATCTCGCCGGACAGATCCCACACTATTTACTTGCCGCCAAATATTCGTCTGGATCTCCACCTTAGCCTGCTTAGTGGTTGATTTGGAGGTCCTGCCAAATAGGGCATCATAATGCTCACAAACTGCATTTGCACCAGCCATGCTTTGAGCATCGCAAAATCGTGCAGTTAGTGAGCCACGGCGTAGTTGTCGCCCACATGGGTGTGTTGTGTCCCCTGCATCTGTGGAAATTGATGGTTGACTATCTGGGGAGTTGTGTGTGTGTCTTGGGCTTATGGGGGGTGGTGATGTGTTGTGTGTGTGCTGCTGTGGGTTAATGTATGGGTTCCTGTTGAGCTCTCACCTGTTGAGCTGGATGATGTTTCTGAGGTACTTGAATTGGGAGAACCAGAGGGTTGAGGTGGAGGGGTGGGTGACCTTGGTGGGGTGGAGGGTTTAGCACTACGCTTACCCTTGCTGATGTGTTTGTTTTTGTGTGTATGCTTGCTGTGTTGCGGTTGAGGATGCTGCAGTGTTTTAATCGATTTGGCACCCTTTGGAGGTCTGTTTTTTTTGCCAGGTGGTGGAGAATGTGTTGTGGTATCTTTGCTCCTGCGTTTTTTAGAATGTTCCTGTGGCTGTGGAGTACCCACCGTTTTAGTTGGGGCATGTGTCTTGTGTCTTCTCTTTTGGCTTTTTTTTGATGAGCCATGTGTGCGCCTGCTATGTGGCTCGGGGCTTTGATGGCTTTTTTGGCTCCCTTTATGTCTGGCCAGATTGATATGGTATACAACACTGAGCTGAGGGCCTTGCGCTTTAAATATGTGGCCCGTGTGGGCGTGTTCCTTGGTGCCTGCGTGCGCGTGTGCGCACGCACGCACGTCACCGCGGGGGCTCGTCACTGATAAACCTTGAAAAGAAAACAAAGATGTCGGCCGCCATCTTCACTCAGGAGCAGGACAAAATCATCATGGATGTGAGTAGGCGAGCGTGCGTTTATGTGCGCGCACACATTTCTTGTAATAAAAAAAAACAAAGCGCAAGAATAGTCTTGAACAACTTAGTTTGTCACGTTAAATACAAGCCCACCTTAGTTTAACACATGTATGCAGCTACAAACTAGGCTAGATGCAGATAGCAGAACTAGGGCAATGTGAGTCAGCAAGAGGTTAATAAAGTGACTTTATTTAGGGCAGGAAACATATTAATGTATTTAGGGGATTAACGGTGGGTCCTTGTATTTTTTAATAACAGATGATGCTGAGGAATCGCTACGACTTCCTGCCGTCAGATTATGCCAAACGGACGTTGGCCCTGGAGGTGGTGGACGCGATAGAACGCCGATCCCAAACCACCTATACCTTCACCCAGATCGCCCAACACTGGTCTGATTTAAAAAGAAGGCATAAGCCCCGGGTGAGGCGGTACTTCGACCAACATTTCCCATGTAAGTGTTGAAAATGTAAAAGCACCTATAACCCTGGCATCGCCTGGGCGTGGTTTAATGATTGTGTTTGTATTTCAGCCTATGAATGGAATCTACGGTTCCGCCCCACCCGGACCAGGACACGCAGCCCAGTGTTGGGCGAAACAGGTGAAGGTGTAGGTGGCCCACCGCCAGGGTCAACGGCCACCCCCTCTGACGGCAGGGAGTCGACCATAACAGAGCCTCAACCTGACTCCGGTAAGGGAAATATAGTTAGATATGTTGAAATACATGCATTAAATACAGATTCTCATGTGCACTATTGTTGTAGATTCAGACGTCGCTGGAACATCCCAAGGGATGAGCGAGGAAGGGGGCGAGGAGGAAGAGGTTGCTGGGGAAGGTGAGTAGATTGATACCTAGAAGCCTAACATAATATTATATTAATGAAATAACAACAGTCTCTAATATCATTGTGTTTGTCATTCATACAGATTCCCAACTGCCACAGAGGGAGTATGAAGGGAGACTCCGCCCCCGACGCAATGTGCGGCCTAAACCTTGTAAGTGGTGTTTATTTAAACTAAAGTAAATGAGCAAACAATTCCATTTAAAAAAAAAAAAAAACTTTAACAGTTCCATCAAAATGTATCCAAAAAAGCGGACCTTAACTATGAATAAGAGGCTAGCTTAGATAGTTCCCACATCCTGTACATACAGATTGTCCACCTTACAAATCATGTTACCAACCTTTTCCATAGCACATCTCGGCTCTGTGTGAGCAAAGCACAGCTATAACCCACCCCCTGTACCTTATCCCACTCTCCTCTCCTCAGTAAGTGTGATGCTTCAGAGTCAACATGGCGTTGCACGTATCCTAAATTCCTGAACTGAGTTGCAGCCCAGTGGGGGAAAGAATAATAATTTATTGACTACAAAATTAATATATATTAGTTTAAGATGCTGGGGCAACGTTTCTGAAGAGGTTGGCCTTTTCATTAAAACACGCAGAAGGCCCCATTTAATAAGTGCACAAACAATCAAAAAACAAAACAAAAAAAAAATGCTAAAGTAATGTTTTTTTTTCATTCACAGATCAAAGAACACAGGCTACAGACCCCGAGGCCTAATTTTTTTATTTGTGAAACCAAATGTAAATATGTTTTTTATCGTTTTTTTTTTTAAAAAAGTTTTAATACAAAAACACAAAAATAAAAAATTACTAATAAATAATTAATAATATTTCGAGAGTCGTGTTTCCTGCAAAAGAACCATCACACAACATCAGCACACATTTACATTACACACCAAAGGTTTAGATATGGTACAATAAATCCAAAACAATCAGAAAGAATTAGGGTATGCATTAATGGCAAGGAAAAAGGAACACAAAGGAGATTAAGGTATGCATTAATGGCAAGGAAAAAGGAACACAAAGGAGATTAAGGTATGCATTAATGGCAAGGAAAAAGGAACACAAAGGAGATTAAGGTATGCATTAATGGCAAGGAAAAAGGAACAACCCAAATTTATTGTTTCCAAAAATATATGTGTCAAATTGGCAGTGGTTGCCATATGTATATTCCAATGGAGTTTGAGGGATGTGCGCTTGCGTGTAGCCAGATTGGCAACTGAAGAGCCATGGAGATGTAAGTATACTTGCTAAAACCACCAAAATGGAAGGTAAAATACAACGGAAACCAAGCAGGTACGTTCAAAAAGGCAGGAAAAATCAGGGAAAAAACGGGCCGCCCGTGTGAACGTGAACGGGAGCCCAGATCAAATTGAAGGCACCCGAGAGAGCAAAAAAAGCTTTCCAAGTAAAGTGAAATTGACGGATCAATTAGGGAGCCATTCCGACCGAGGCTCTGCATCACATTTGAGCCACGATTCAAACGGGAGCCCCGAACAATCGGAAGGTTTTAAGGGCAGTTCAGAGGAGGCTCTGCATCAGGCCCTATATCCTGATTTAGGTGGAAAGCAGACACCACCTAGGAAGGAAATCCGGTTTAAAACGGAAAACAACCTTATCTTGATGCCTCTCAAAATAAGGGGCTTGAATAGACAAAGCCGCCAGTTCAGAAACTTGGTGGACAGAAGTAATAGCCACTAAAAAGGCAACCTTCTGAGTAAGAATAGGAAAAGGAATATCCTGCAATGGCTCAAAGGGAGCAGCTTGCATAGCCGAAAGCACCAAATTAAGATCCTAAACAGGAAGTAAAGGCTTTCTGGGAGGCCGCACATGCGTGACTCCTTGGAAAAAGATCTTACCCAAAGGATGAAGAGCAAACGATCCTTGAAAGAAGATTGCCAAGGCAGAGACTTGCCCTTTCAAAGTACTAATCTGGAATCCAATATCCAGACCTCGTTGCAGATATTCCAGAATTTCTAGGAATAGAAAACACTCTACAGGGCAAAGCCCTGGATTCACACCAATCAATATAGGACCTCCAAATCCTGTAATAAATGACAGAGGAAGACTTCTTCCTAGCTCTAATAAGAGTCTGAATAAACACGTCAGAAAGACCTTCTTCTTTCAAGATGGAGACTTCAGCAGCCACGCCGCCAAAGCCAGCGTTTGTAAACAAAGTTGACCCTGAGTGATGAGCTCTGGAAGAGGCAGATGGAACCGATCCACTGCCAGCCTTACGACGTCTGCGTACCACAGACGTCTTGGCCACCTTGGCGCCACCAGAATTGCTGGCGCCTCCTCCAGTGCTAGCTTGCGTACCACCTTGCTGATCATGGAGAATGGGGGAAACAGATATAGGAACCCCAGATCCTTGCAGGCTAGAGACATGGCATCCGCTGCCACTGCCAGAGGATCCTGGGATAGAGACACAGAAGCTGGCAGCTTGTGATTGTGACGAGAAGCAAACAGGTCCAACCGTGGAGTCCCCCACTTGTGACAGAGGAACTGAAAGACCCTTGGATTGAGAGACCATTCTCCCTGGCGAGAACATCCCCTGCTCAGGGAGTCTGCCTCCACATTCTCTATCCCTGGAATGTAAACTGCTGATATGCAGGGAACATTGATCTCTGCCCACTGAAGGATCAGACACTTCCCGGAGGGCACCCCAACTGCGAGTCCCTCCCTGGTGATTGATGTAAGGAACAGCTGTTTGGTTGTCTGACCGAATCTAAACTGGCAGACCCTGTAAGAAATGGGTCAGTCGAAGTAGAACAAGACTGTTAGGCACTTACCTCGTCGCCGTCCCTGGTCCCGCGGCGCGCTGTCGGGCGGTCCCCGGCTGGTTGCTGCCCGGCGCTCCCCGGGTGTCCTGGCTCCTCAGCGCGGTTGCGGCGGTCAGGGGTCGGCGGCGCGGGATAGTGTCGGTGGCCGCGCCGCAGCCCGCTCTGCGCGGCTGCGCGGTCCCGTCGGGCTCCCTCGCTGTTCGGCGCTTCCGCCTCCCGGCGGGGGCGCGCTCGATCTTCAACGTGCTCGCGTGCGCGCGCGAGCACGTCACCTTTATGCCTCCCGGCGGCGCTTTCCCCAGCGCGCCCGCCGGGGGCGAGTTTGATTCATCCAACCCTGGCCCTGCTCATAGAGGGAGCCCAGGGACTGGTCGGCCTGTCTGGCCTGGGCCGTCCAGTTCCTGGGACCACTCCCGTTTTAGTGTTGCACCAAGCACCTTCGTTCCCTCCTTTTTCCCTGTTCCCCATTGGCCAGATATTCCTATAAATCTGCACTACTCCAGTATCCCAGTGCCCGTTATAGCTTCTGGGTTCTGGATGTGCGTTGCTGTGTCTTAGTGAAGAATTTGGATTTGGATTTGGACGTCGACTATTCTTGCTAGCTGCCTGCCCTGACCTTCTGCTTTGCCTGACCACTCTTTTGCCTGACCCTCCTGTACCTCGCCTGTGACCTCCTGGACTTGACCTCGGCTACCCTCGACCACTCTTTGTTATCTCCCTTGGATACCTCGCCTGTGACCTCCTGGTTTGACCTCGGCCTGAATTACGGACTTTCGCACCCAGCATCCTCATTCGGGATTCCCTGCCAAACATCAATCTGCACCTTAAGCTGTTATCCTTTGCGCCTGTTAAGTCCTGGGGGCAACCGACTGGGAGAGGCATTACCCGTGTCTCCTACAAGCGGGGGCTTGTCTATAGGCGGAAGTGGCGGTGGAGATTGGGGGATATCGGCTTAAGACAGACGGGTGTTTGGTATAGTCCTGACATTATAACGGGCCAGAAGAAGAATGGACCAAATCCTGGAGCAGGTGCAAGCCTTGACAGCGGCGGTGGAGCACCTGGCTCATCGAGTTGCGGCCCAGGAGAACCGTCCTACTCCCATCGTCCCCACTTCTCAGGGGACTCCGGCCGCAATGTCTGTGGAACCCAAGATCCCACTCCCTGAAAAGTTTTTTGGCGACAGGGCAAAATTTGCCAATATCCGGGACTCTTGTAAACTGTACTTCCAGCTTCGTCCGGTTTCCTCAGGGTCACAGGAGCAAAAGGTGGGCTTGATTATTTCCCTGCTGCATGGAGACCCTCAGTCCTGGGCCTTTAGCTTATCAGCTCAGGACCCAATCCGCCTATCGGTGGATAGTTTCTTCGCTGCAATGGAGGTCCTCTATGATGATCCTGACAAAGGGGCCTCAGCTGATGCCAAATTACGTACCCTCCGCCAGGGACGCCGTCCAGCCGAAGACTACTGTTCTGAATTCCGGCGTTGGGCGGTTGACTCACGTTGGAACAATCCTGCCCTCTGCGGCCAATTCCGACTAGGTCTGGCTGACTCTATCAAGGACACCCTGGTGAATTACCCGGAACCCCAAACTCTGGATGAATTGATGCATTTGGCCATCCGCATTGATCGTCGACTCCGGGAGAGGCGCCTAGAGAAAGGATCACATCCTGAATCGGCTTCAAAGTCTGAGGCTCTAGTCGCTCAACCTTCAGAAGAGCCCATGCAACTAGGTGCCACCAGGCTCACCGAAGGCGAGAGAGGACGACGCCTATCTGAGGGGCTCTGTCTTTACTGTGGTGGAACCGGCCACATGGTTAGACTTTGCCCAAAGAAACCGTCGGGAAACTTCAGAGCCTAGGGGGTTTCGAGGGGGACCTCCTAGGCTGTAAGGTATCTCCTCAAGTATCGTCTCCAGTTTTCATCCCAGTCCAGTTTATGAGTGGGGTTAAATGTGTTAATCTAAAGGCTCTTCTAGATTCTGGAGCAGCTGGGAATTTCCTAGACTCTGAACTAGCGCAGACTTTAGGAATTATGGTACAGACCTTGCCGACTCCTATCCGGGTTTCAGCCATTGATGGCACTCCAGTGGCCGGGGGGTTAGTTCGGTTCCAATCCCCTCCTATGCAAATCAAAGTGGGAGCCAGTCATTCTGAGGTTATCAGGTTCTTGATTTTGAGTATGCCTGGTACTCCTTTGATTTTGGGTTTGCCATGGCTGCAGGAGCATAATCCCCAAATTGATTGGGTTTCGGGGCAAATCACCAAGTGGGGACACCAGTGTTTTCGGAACTGCCTAGAATTTCCTCTCAGGGTCGCGCGCCTAGCCCCTATTGGGGTTCCAACTCCATATTTGGAGTTTGCTGATGTCTTTTCAGAAAAGGCGGCAGACAAACTTCCTCCCCATAGACCTTGGGACTGCCCAATAGAACTGCTCCCTGGTACGATGCCTCCCAGAGGGAGAATATTTAATTTGACCCGAGCTGAAACCCTTGCCATGCGGGAATATATCGCCGAGAACTTAGAAAAAGGGTTCATTCGGCCTTCATCTTCTCCAGCAGGGGCAGGGTTTTTTTTTGTGGAGAAAAAGGATGGGGGACTTCGCCCCTGTATCGATTACCGGGGCTTAAATAACATCACGGTAAAAAATAAGTATCCCCTACCGCTTATTGAGGGACTCTTTACTCAGGTGGTTGGGGCGCAGGTCTTCTCTAAACTGGATCTCCGGGGGGCCTATAACCTCATAAGGATCAGGCAGGGGGACGAGTGGAAGACGGCCTTCAATACCCTTGAAGGGCATTATGAGTATTTGGTAATGCCTTTCGGCCTGTGTAATGCCCCTGCGGTCTTTCAAAGTTTTGTCAACGAAATTTTCAGGGATTATCTTGGCCGGTTTATGGTTGTTTACCTAGATGACATTTTAATTTTTTCTTCATCCATTGACGAACATCGTAAACATGTGTGCCTAGTTTTGCAGAAACTTAGGGAGAATTGTTTATATGCCAAGTTAAAGAAATGTCAATTTGAAGTATCTGAGGTTCCGTTTCTCGGTTACATTATCTCCAAATCTGGTCTGTCTATGGACCAATCTAAGGTGAAGGCTGTTTTAGAATGGGAGCAGCCCAGAGATCTGAAGGGCCTGCAAAGGTTTTTGGGTTTTGCCAATTTTTATAGAAGGTTCATTAAGAATTTCTCTGCCCTGGTTACACCACTAACTAACCTAACTAAGAAAAGCGGGTACCCCCCGGTTTGGCCGGCTCAAGCTGTCCAGGCCTTCGGGAATCTTAAGAGGGTATTTAGTGCTGCTCCCGTCCTAGTCCATCCTGATGAGCAACGACCTTTCCTTGTGGAGGTGGATGCTTCTGAAATAGCGGTCGGAGCAGTCTTGTCTCAGTACTACGGCTCACCTGCACGCCTCCATCCATGTGCCTTCTTTTCCAAGAAATTCTCAGCGGCCGAAAGAAATTATGATATCGGCAACAGAGAATTACTGGCCATCAAGCTTGCCTTCCAGGAATGGAGACACTGGCTGGAGGGGGCTCAGTATCCAGTTACGGTCTTTACGGACCATAAAAATCTAGAATACATCCAGTCCGCCAAGAGATTAACTCCTAGACAGGCTCGCTGGTCCTTATTCTTTTCTCGGTTTAATTTTTCTATAACTTATAAGCCCGGGTCCAAAAATATAAAAGCGGACGCCCTGTCTCGGAGTTTCTCTCCCCCTGACTTACCGGAAAGGATGGTGTCTCCCATCTTGCCTCGCTCCCTAGTGGTGGCCGCCATCCAACCCCAACTTCCTGATCTTACTCAGTTCCAGGCCCAAGCTCCTCCTGGGAAACCCGCTTCAGCCCTGTTTGTGCCCTCTACTTACCGGTCTGAGTTCTTGTCCCATTTTCACGATACCAAAACAACCGGTCATCCAGGGGTTAAGAAAACCATAGCTTTATTATCACGCCAAGTTTGGTGGCCTTCTCTTAGGAAGGACGTTCAAAGGTTTGTCTCCGCTTGCAAAGTCTGTGCCCAAAGTAAGTCCTTGAGGAGTTCGCCTGAAGGCCCACTCCTTCCATTGTCCATTCCTGCCTCCCCGTGGACCCATCTGGCCATGGATTTTGTTACTGACCTTCCCTCGTCTCAGGGACATACGGTTATTTGGGTAATTGTGGACCGCTTTAGCAAGATGGCCCATTTCGTCCCTTTAAAGAAACTCCCCTCAGCTCAAACTCTTGCTCAACTCTTCATTACTCATGTCTTTAGGATTCATGGTATTCCCATGGATATTGTTTCGGATAGGGGGGTCCAGTTTGTCTCCCGGTTTTGGAGGGCTTTCTGTGCCAAGTTGGGTTTCACCATCTCCCTTTCCTCGGCCTTCCATCCACAGTCGAATGGACAAACCGAGAGAACGAACCAGTCCCTGGAACAATATTTGCGCTGTTTTACGGCGGATACTCAAACTGATTGGGCCTTCTTCTTACCATTTGCGGAATTTGCTTTTAACAACGCCACACATTCGTCCACGGGGGTTTCTCCTTTCCATTGTGTTTATGGCAAGGACCTGAAGTTTTCTGCTCTTTCGGACCAACCCTCTAGAGTTCCCTCCGTGGATGAATGGGTTTCCAAATGGCCAGGGGAATGGAATAAAATCCAGCAACATCTAGCTAGGGCCGCTCTTCAGCAGAAAAAATTTTCTGATCGCAAACGATCTTCTAACTCTAGCTTTAAGGTGGGTGACTGGGTTTGGCTTTCAACCAAGAATTTGGCGCTACGCCAGCCCTCCGCTAAGTTAGGACCTAAATTTATTGGCCCCTTCCCCATAACACAAAAAATTAATCAGGTTACGTACCAGTTGGCCATCCCTTCGTCCATGAAAATCTGTAAATCCTTTCATGTTTCACTTCTTAAGTCTGCAAAAAACCATGAACCTAATAGTCCTCCTAGTCCTGTGTTAGTTGATGGGCATCAGGAGTTTGAGGTTGCCCGGGTTCTTGATTCTCGCTTTTTTCGGAACTCTCTTCAATATCTTATTGACTGGAAGGGATACGGTCCGGAAGAAAGATCTTGGGTTCCTGCCAGAGAGGTTCATGCGCAGAATTTGGTAAAGAGGTTTCACAGAGAGAATCCTTTGAAACCTAGTTTGGAGGGTCCAGTGGCCCCTCCTCAGGGGGGGGGGTAATGTTAGGCACTTACCTCGTCGCCGTCCCTGGTCCCGCGGCGCGCTGTCGGGCGGTCCCCGGCTGGTTGCTGCCCGGCGCTCCCCGGGTGTCCTGGCTCCTCAGCACGGTTGCGGCGGTCAGGGGTCGGCGGCGCGGGATAGTGTCGGTGGCCGCGCCGCAGCCCGCTCTGCGCGGCTGCGCGGTCCCGTCGGGCTCCCTCGCTGTTCGCCGCTTCCGCCTCCCGGCGGGGGCGCGCGCGAGCACGTCACCTTTATGCCTCCCGGCGGCGCTTTCCCCAGCGCGCCCGCCGGGGGCGAGTTTGATTCATCCAACCCTGGCCCTGCTCATAGAGGGAGCCCAGGGACTGGTCGGCCTGTCTGGCCTGGGCCGTCCAGTTCCTGGGACCACTCCCGTTTTAGTGTTGCACCAAGCACCTTCGTTCCCTCCTTTTTCCCTGTTCCCCATTGGCCAGATATTCCTATAAATCTGCACTACTCCAGTATCCCAGTGCCCGTTATAGCTTCTGGGTTCTGGATGTGCGTTGCTGTGTCTTAGTGAAGAATTTGGATTTGGATTTGGACGTCGACTATTCTTGCTAGCTGCCTGCCCTGACCTTCTGCTTTGCCTGACCACTCTTTTGCCTGACCCTCCTGTACCTCGCCTGTGACCTCCTGGACTTGACCTCGGCTACCCTCGACCACTCTTTGTTATCTCCCTTGGATACCTCGCCTGTGACCTCCTGGTTTGACCTCGGCCTGAATTACGGACTTTCGCACCCGGCATCCTCATTCGGGATTCCCTGCCAAACATCAATCTGCACCTTAAGCTGTTATTCTTTGCGCCTGTTAAGTCCTGGGGGCAACCGACTGGGAGAGGCATTACCCGTGTCTCCTACAAGCGGGGGCTTGTCTATAGGCGGAAGTGGCGGTGGAGATTGGGGGATATCGGCTTAAGACAGACGGGTGTTTGGTATAGTCCTGACAAAGACGTATGTCCCGAAGCTCTAATACACAGATTGGAGAATGAGCCTCCTGAGGCCCCCACAATCCTTGGAACTGATGCTTCTTCCAGAAGCCCCCCCAGCCTACCAGGCTGGTATCTGTGGTAACCAGTTCCCAACGCGGAGTCAGAAATGACTTGCCCTTCTGGAGGTTGTGCGATATTAACCACCACTGAAGGGACTGCAAAACGTGGGGAGACAATAGACAAGTCTGATTTAATGATAGTGGGCACCTGTCCCACTTTGCCAAGAGGAAGAGCTGAAGCGTCCTTATGTGAAACTGGGCAAACGGGACTGCCTCGAATGCAGCTACCATCAATCCCACTAGTCTCATCCCTAGACAGATAGACTGACGAGGGTTGAACAAGAATAGACGAATCAAGTCCTGAATCAGAACCATTCCAGAATCAGGCCCAGGAAGGGAATTTCCCTGGACGGACAGAGAGAGGATTTGGGGTAACTTATTACCCATCTGAACCTCTCTAGCGTAGAGACCACCATCCTGGTGTCCAACTCTGATTGTTTGAGGGAGGAGGCCGCGACAATGCGGATGCCCTGGACCCTGAATATAGCCATCACTCCTGCCAGCATCTTGGTAAAGACTCTTGAAACTGAGGTAAGGCCGAATGGCAGGGCCACAAATTGATAATGCTGGTCTTCTATCGAGAACCTGAGAAATCTCTGGTGACCCGGAAAATAGGAATGTGCAAATAAGCATCCTTGATGTCTATGGATGTCATGAACCCCTGACGGAGAGCATCGATCGTTGATCGCAGAGACTCCATGCGGAATTTTCTGAAACAGATAAATTGATTGAGTCTCCTTAGGTCTAGGATAGGCCGAACAGAGCCGTCCTTCTTGGGTACCGTGAATAGGTTGGAGTAAAACCCCAAACCCCTTTCCGCTGGAGGCACTAGGCCGATAACAGCCATATTTAACAGATTCGCTACTGCTGCCCGCAGTCCCTGCGCAATTGCCGGATCCGACGGCATCCGGGACATGAAAAATCTGGGAGGAGGCCGGGACTTGAATTCCAGTTTGTAACCGGAAGAGACTAATTCCAGAACCCAATTGTCTGATACCTCCTGAACCCAGACCTGGAAGAAGAACCGCAGACGTCCCCCCACCCATAAGGGTGAGGGCGCCCCCTCATTGTTGAGCAGGCTTAGTGGCAGATTTGGTTTTGGACAGCCACGTCCCTTAACTCTATTCCATGCATTCCCTCTAGGGGCTGAAAAGGCCGATCCTCTACCGGATCTAGACCCCCGAAGGGTTAAAAGAGGCCATTCCAAGAAAGGAACGACGTTGTTTCTTACGCTGAGGTAATTTACCTCCTTTAGTGACAGAATCCAATTTTTTCTCCAAAGAGGCGCAATCCCACAAAAGGGAGCGCTGTAAGCGATTTCTTAGCTACAATATCAGCTGCCCACTGCCGCAACCATATTGACCGCCGGATGGCGACTAACAAGGCAGAGGTTCTGCTGCACATGAGCAGAGTATCATCTAAGGCAGAAAGTACAAAAGATGCAAACATCTCACATTGCTTAAGAGCAGCGTACTCATCAGAGGCCGGATCAAGCCCTGAGTAATTCATTAGGTCTCTCACAACAGACCTAATAGCCACTGTCATGAGTGCCGAAGCACCAACAGGCAGCAAGGCCGAACCCACACTGTAAAAAGCGTGGTATGCCATTTGATCAATACGCTTATCCTCTCCATCTTTAAGTGTAGTGGAGTCAGGAGAATGCAACACAGAGGAATTGGATAAATTAAGCACAGGGGCATCCACCCATGAGCAGAGTATCTATTAAAAATCCAGTCTCTCTATTAATTAATTAAATATGAATGCATAGATGGCCATTGTATGCTTGCGCACACATAGGAATTTGTCCTCCGAATTTAACCCATCCGTGCAGTGAGTGTACACATGCCCAGAGCAGTGGGCACAGGTGGTGATGACCAACGCTTAACAGTATCAGCTGGGAAGGGATATTTCTTGTCCCAGCCCAAGGGAATGCCATTCTTTAAGAATAATATCATAAAAATGCTTTTGATCTGGGAATTCTAATGAGGTTTAGAGGCTCCAAAGAATTGCGTTATCCCAACAAGGGATGCCCCACATCCAAAACATTGCTGAGTCTGTACAGAGGGAATTGCATGTCCGTTATGCTGGAATGCCTCTATATGGTGTTTAGTATTATACTATAATTGATTATAGTCGCCAAGTATATATGGGATTTACGCAATTGCTACCCGGGATGCCCCTTTAAATAGTCCCAAGTGGGAGGATTGAAACACAAATGGACCCCCAAATAAGGCTTAAAGGACCAGGAGAAACCCCTTTTTAAATAAGGAGTTTCCACCTACAGATAACAAAACAGTCACCAAATGCACACAATATAAATAAAAGACAGAAAAAAACTCCCTTCAGCCAAGCTGAAGGGTACTCACAGCCCATGCGATAAGCTCACATCATGAGGTAAGGCCACATAGAAACAGGAAGTCAAACAGAGCATACAGGTGCTCTCTGAATATCAACATGCCTAAGCCCCGCCCACTTCCAGGATCACATGGCCAAAAATGGAGGGAAAATTCAAATCTGAACACAGCCAGAAAACAAAGAGCTTTAATAGGTAAGCAAAAAAATGCTGCCTAGACAGAGATAGGAAAATCTAAATAAAACATTTCCTATTAAATAGTATAGTAAAACATACATAATAAAAATAGACTGATTTTATATATCTCTTTTTTTTTTTTTTTTTTTTTTTGTGCATGGTGACAAATAAGCCCAGATAACGCCCCCCCCTCCCCCCCCCCCCTTTTTACCCAGCAGGGTTAAAGGAGACTTAGGGGAGAGGATAGAAATGCACCCATAAGGCACAAGGGGATTATAAAGGGACAGGGGCATCCCATGCCGGGATCACCAACCCAGAAGCCGCCTACCCACATTTGGGTCTCACGGGGGAGTAATACTCCTGTATACACCAGAAGGTGTATGTATCTACCTTTGCCTGAACCACACAGCCAGGGCTGGGAGGCATGCAATATAACCAAACAGGTTTAAAGAGTTTCAGACAGAAATAGAGAAAAAAGGGGCCGGGAGCAAGCCCGGCTACCTGCATCTTGAAGGAGAGTCATCTTCTGAATGCTTCGCCGACTGCAGAGACGAAAAGACTGAGGAATAGTGGAAGGAACCCAGTACTTATGGACCAGGAGGGGCTCCTTTTTTCCATGTTATCTCTGCAAGATCGCCCTCTACAGGCCGGGTTCCCAAGTGTTATGGATATCGGGAAGTGGGGGGTGTGACATACTAGGAATAACACGGGAACAGGACAAATGAGGTATCTCAGCATTAAGCAGTAGTATAGGACTCAATACTGGGCAACCAAGGCCAGCCCGGAATAACGCATCCCGGGCTTGGCCTGCGGCAAGCATACGTTTTGCAACCAAGTAATCAGAACTTTGTGTGAGGCACGACTATTGGTGAACCCGCACGGCCCGCGGTCAAAGCCGCCACCCGATGCGAAGCCCAGGGCAGCAGCAGACGATGTGAGCCCAGCCCCGAGCCCAAGCCCCACTGGTGGGCCAACCCGGAGCATATGGTGGGCCACCACCACGGGAATCTAATCTGGTCCGCCGTAGCAGCGGCCCACCCACCAGGAGGCCAACACAGCAGGGCCCGTCCACCAAGGGTAGTTAACAACTCTAGAACAGCGAACCATAAACCATTTAGAAATTCAAAACTTTCACCTCAAGAGGGGCAGACATCAAAAACTAAGAATATTACCTTTTATGTCACTGCCTTTTTTGTCACATTAACTTGTTCTACTATAGGCAGCCATTGGCCACTATCTCTCACTCTTCTCAACCATAATCCCCAAACAGGATTTCTTCTTTTTTCTTTATTCATAGAATCCCGCCCCACAGGTGTGAATTTTTATAAACGTTTTTCCCCATATTGGCACCTTGGAATCAGGTTTAGAGACCACAACAGGCTCTTCTCACATATTCCTTCCATTCTGTAGGGTGCATTGCTAATTGTTTCTCTTTTTAATAGTGGTTTCCCAGAAGATTGCATCCCTTTACTTCTGACAGTCTGTGCACATCCTGCATAGGGACAGATGTGCAGTTAGAGTTATACAGTACACCTATGACATATAGATTTTAAGGTCCATATCCCTATGTCCTGATGGGCTCAGTATGTCCCATTTTTGATAAAGAAGGCCCACACCAGGATATATACAGCCCTGTATGATTATGTACTGTAAGTTAGCATAGTACATTCTTCATTTTCCACCAGCGAAATGGTCCATCGCTGCGTGGCCTGCTACATTTATGTTTCCCTTTGACATATAAACACAGTATTCACATCAGTGCCTAGTTGTAAAATACACCCCGCCCCCAATAGCGAACGTAATAGCTGCGGTCTGGTCCGATGGAGCCAGTCCCGCCTCTGCTAGCAATCATGCAAGATACATGACCACTTTCAGGTATTCTGTCCAGAGATTCCTGATGGGGCTGTGCTAGATCCATCTCTGACAAGTGACTTAACCCCGCCCCCATCAGCGATAGTGTGGGCTGCGGCTTGGCTTGATTTAACCAATCTGGCTTTTAACACACAAACAGCAATATTCACACTGGCTTAGCTTTACATATTGTTCTGCCCCCAGCAGCGAAAGTGCTGTTAGCTTTGTGGCCCGTCCTAATCAGCTTGACTTTGTGAACCAATCAGCAGCATTCACACTGGTGTAGTTTCACACAACACTCCGCTTCCAGCAAAAACGTAATGGTTACTGGTTGACCCGTCGGAGCCAGCTCCACCTCCGCTAATGAATATGCATGACGCCAGTTTATTCGCATGCATCCCACCCATAGACCTCTGACGGGGCTGCGTCATATTCATTGCAGACACGTGATTTAATTATATTCACTGCCCTGAGTTTTTATTGGTCTAGGGCACAAATAGGAGGATCTTTGCGCGTCGGAGCCAGCTCCGCCTCCACTAATTAATATGTATGACGACAGTTCCCTCTTATGTATTCCGCCCACAGGGCTGCGTCATATTCGCTGTAGACACGTGATTTAATCATATTCACTGCCCTAAGTTTCTATTGGTCTAGGACACAAACAAGGAGGATCTTTGCTCTCTATAAAAGACCTGTCATTAGCCGCGCCGCTCATCCTTTGAAAAAGTTGCGCACGCAACGAAACGCGTTAGGAGAGGAAATAGGAGACGGCGGCTACCTTTTTACTCCACTCATTTTAAAGCTTTGATGTCCAGTTGAACAGTCACAAGGGACAAAGGGAAAGAAAAGGACTCCCTCCCCACCTGTGTATTCATATTGGCGTGTTTTACTTCAAAGAATATGTGAGTGTATTTCTATTATTAAATAGTCATTTTTAGAAAAGTTCCCACGGGGTTGCACTAGATTCTTTCTATGCTTTTTTACAATACATGAACGGATTCCATTAAGTCCGGGATGAGTGTACAATTTGTGCACTGAAGCATTCAAGCATCGGAAACCTTCTATGAAACACTAATTGGTTCAAGGCTTGTTGAATTCAGCCATCTGGTAAGCGCACATGTGTGGAGGCGACGGGCACGTGTGATATTACCACCATTTTTTGTGAAGTGCATGCACCGTGGGACAAGCTCTTATTCTGCATTTTAAAGACTGTTTCCTGTGGCTACATTATACAGTGCCCTGGTTGCTCCGTGTCCATTAATTATATATTACCACTCGGGCGAGTCCAATCCTCATCCCGGCTCCATGCCGGATCTCCCGAGGCGCCCAGTGGCTCGGTCTCTCTTCCTGCGGGGGCGCACCTTCTCCCACAGGGGCAGGAGCGTCAGCCGTCCGGAAGCCTGCTGAGCGGCCACCTCGGACGTGCGGGTCGGGGAGTCGGTGGGGGGCAGGCCCAGGTTTCTCAGCTTTGTCTCGCAGGTCTGCTGGGGAGCTGACTGCGTACTGGCGGCCTCCGTGCGTGAACGCAAGCCTGAAGGGGAAACCCCACCGGTATTTGATGTTATGGCTCCGTAGTATCTCTAGGCCGGGCTTCATGGCTCTCCTCCGTTGCAGGGTTTGGGGTGCGACGTCTGGGAAAATGTGGTAACGGTGGCTCTGGAAGCACAAGTCCCCCTTTTCTCTGGCGACCATCAGGATCATTTCCTTGGTACGATAGTAGGTCGGCTTAACAACAATGTCCCTGGGGAGACCATCAGATCTTTTGGGGCCCAGAGCCCTGTGAGCGTGATCTAGCTCCAAGCGTTCGATAGGCATAGAGGGGATCAGTTCCTGTAGGAGGGCTGTAACGGTAGCTGGTACGTCCTCTTATCGTTTCTGGGAGGCCCCGAATACGAATGTTGACCCTCCGGGATCGGTTCTCTAGATCCTCTAGTTTTTGTTGCAGCAAGTCCATGTCGTCCCTGAGTGCCGCGGACTCGGACCCCCTGCTCTCCATGGCCACCACGATGTCATCCATTTTCTCCTCTAGTGTGTTGGTCCCATCACCGAGATCTTTGATTTCCTTAGAGTAGCTGGCTGAGAGCTGGGTCACGGCCGCCGCAAGCTCCTGTTGCAACAAGACCTTGAATTTGGCCAGTAGGTTAGCATCTCGCACCATCGGGTCAGAGACCTCGGACTCTGGGCCTCCCCGACCAGACAGCGTCCCATCCTCGGCTGCATCATCGATCAATAGCTGGGAGAAATCACTGCCTTTCGGCGAAAGCTGAACTCCAGAAAGTGGTAGGTCACCGTTAGAAAGTGACAGGGGTGAGCCGTCTCGCAGACACTGAAAACGACCTGTGGGCACAGGGGGAGAGCCGGGAAATCCTTCATCATCTGGCGCCATGCCCGAGCCACCATCCACACGGCAAGTGGAAACCTCAAGAGCTGCGCGCCCCCGCTGCTTATGGAGCAGTGGGCCCCTTCTTCCAGGGGGGAGAATGGTGGGGGTGAAAATACCATTTTGTGAGTACTTACCTGAAAAATGGATATTGTTGGTGTGCCACACACCCCGCTTCACCTTTAATATTCTTCACTTATTGGGTTAACTCACCGCCAGGTGACGCTGTGCAGAGAGGAAGTCTTGTAACGAGCCCCCTTCCGGCCTATATATACCTGGTACCTCCCATTTATCACCAGTATATTAAAAAGCAGAAAGACAAGGTACCAGTAAATTAACGGTAACCTCAAAATAAATCAATATAAATAAAAGCTTCACCATATAAAGCATTCGGAATACCGAAAAGAGTGGGAGTGAAGCAGGGTGTGTGGCACACCAACAATATCCATTTTTAAGGTGAGTACTCACAAAATGGTATTATTCTTGGTGTGCCACACACCCCGCTTCACCTTTAATATTCTTCACTTATTGGGACATCCAAAAGCAGTGTCCACAAGGGATGGGCATCTCAAGGCCAGGTGAAGCATAACTTAAATGACTGCAGTCTGCAGAACTTTGCGGCCAAAAACAGCATCCGCTGAGGCCCGCACATCAACTTTGTAAAACTTAGAAAAAGTATGAACAGAAGACCAAGTGGCGGCCTTACAAACTTGTTCAACAGAAGCTTGGTGCTGAAAAGCCCAAGACGCCCCAATGGCGCGAGTAGAATGAGCAGTGATACGAAAAGGGGGAACTTTCCCCTTAGCAGAATAGGCCGCAGTATTGGCCTGACGTATCCACTTGCTAATGGCAGATTTGGCTGGTGCCAAACCCTTCTTAGGCCCATAGGGCACAACAAAAAAGGAATCCGTCTTACGAAAAGGAGACGTGATAATCAAGTAGTACTTAACACAGCGTACTACATCCAAACAATGCAAAACCCTCTCTTTGTCATTCTTAGGATTAGGACACAAGGAGGGAAGAACAATATCTTGGTTCAAATGAAAAGCAGAAACAACCTTAGGAAGAAAGTCTGGCTTGAACCGAAAGACCACTTTATCCTGATGCCTCTCAAAGTAAGGCGCCTGGATAGACAAGGCCGCCAATTCCGAGACACGCCGGACCGAAGTGATCGCTACCAAGAAGACAATCTTCTGAGTCAGGGTAGACAAAGCAATATCTTGCAAAGGCTCAAAAGGAGGAGCCTGAAGAGCCGAAAGAACCAAATTCAAATCCCAAACCGGGAGTAATGGTTTCCTGGGAGGCCGCACATGCGTAACCCCCTGGAAAAAAGTTTTAACTAAAGGCTGAAGCGCAACACGCTTCTGAAAAAAGATAGATAAGGCAGAAACTTGCCCTTTCAACGTACTTAGCTGAAGACCAGAGTCCAGCCCAGATTGTAAAAACTCCAGAATCCTGGAGACCGAAAAGACCCTACAAGGAAAAGATCTCATCTCACACCAAGTGATGTAGGCTTTCCAAGTCCTATAGTAGATGATCGAAGAAGACCTCTTCCGGGCACTGATCAGAGTCTTGACAACTGAGTCAGAAAGACCCTCCTCCTTCAAGATGGAGGCTTCAGCAGCCAGGCCGTCAAACCCAGCGCTGGTAAATTGGGGTAACACAACCGACCCTGAGTGAGCAGATCGGGCCGAAGAGGCAGGGCGAACTGGTCCACTGCCAGCCGAACCATGTCTGCGAACCACACTCGCCTTGGCCACCTTGGGGCCACGAGAACGGCGGACACCTTTTCCAGATCCCCCCAGCTCAGGGACATGGCGTCCACTGCCAGAGCCAGAGGATCCTGGGAGAGCGACACGAAGTTCGGGAGCCTGTGATTGTGACGAGAGACAAACAGGTCCACCTCTGGTGTCCCCCATCGGAGACACAGTGAGCGAAACACCCGAGGATGGAGAGACCATTCTCCCAGACGGGGAGAGCCCCTGCTCAACCGGTCCGCTTCCTGGTTCTCCACTCCTGGAATGTATACCGCCGAGAGACAATGAACATGGGCCTCTGCCCAGGTCAGGATCAGGGACACCTCTCTGAGAGCACTCAGACTGCGAGTCCCTCCCTGATTGATGTAAGCAACCGCTGTTCGATTGTCTGAACGCACCTGGACCGGAAGGCCCAGAACATGCTGAGTCAGGAGAGCAAGCACCCGACGGATGGTTCTCAGTTTCAGAATATTGGTGGGTAAGTGGGCCTCTTGAGGTCCCCACTGCCCCTGGAACTGCAGCTCCTTCCAAAATCCGCCCCAACCTGACAGAATGGCGTCCGTGGTGACAATTTCCCAAAGAGGGGTCAGGATAGACCTTCCCTTCACAAGATTGGTCGAGACCAACCACCACTGGAGGGACTGCCGGACCCGGGAGGACAACTGGAAGGGCTGATCCAGCGACCGAGGCTGCCGGTCCCAGGACGCCAACAGATAAAGCTGAAGCGTCCTCGTGTGAAATTGAGCAAAAGGAACTGCCTCGAAAGAGGCGACCATCAACCCTATCAGCCTCATCCCCAGACGGATGGACGGCCGAGGATTGGAAAGTAGGACCCGAGCCAACTCCTGGATCAGATGAATTTTGTACTGGGGGAGAAACACTCTGTGTTGAAGAGAGTCCAACTGCATCCCCAGAAAGAACACCACCCTGGCCGGAGCGAGGGAGGACTTGGGGAAGTTGATCACCCAACCAAAGCTTTCCAGCGTGGAGACCACCAACCTGGTGTCTGTCTCCGATTGATTGAGCGACAGAGCCATGATGAGAAGGTCGTCCAAATAAGGTACGACACGAATGCCCCGAGATCTGAAAATGGCCATGACCCCTGCCAGCACCTTGGTGAACACTCTTGGAGCTGAGGTAAGGCCAAACGGAAGTGCCACGAATTGATAATGCTGATTTTCCATCACGAATCGAAGAAAACGTTGATGAGCGTGGCAGATGGGAACATGAAGATAAGCATCCTTGATGTCTATGGACGTCATGAAGTCCCCTTGCCGAAGGGAACCGACGGCCGTACGCAAGGTTTCCATGCGAAACTTCCGAACACGGATGAACCTGTTGAGTAATTTCAGGTCCAGGACGGGACGGACTGACCCGTCTTTCTTGGGGACTGCGAAAAGATTGGAATAAAACCCGAGGCCCATCTCTAAGCGCGGTACCGGCCGGATGACCGCCATCTCTAACAGATTCTTTACCGACGCCAGGAGCCCCTGTGCGGCCAAAGGATCGATGGGCACCCGAGACCGAAAGAACCGTGAAGGAGGGCGAGAGTCGAATTCCAGTTTGTAACCGGACGACACTACCTCCCGGATCCATCTGTCCGGAATCTCCTGGTCCCAAACCTGGGAGAAGTGTTGTAATCGTCCCCCCACCCACATGGGTGAGGGCAGCCCCTCATTGCTGAGCGGGTTTACCAGCAGGCTTGGGCTTGGTGCCCCAGGACTGAGCGGGACGGCCATGGCCCCTCCCCCGAGTCCAACCTGCACCTCTGGTAGCGGGAAAGGAAGCCCCCCTACCCGCTCTGAATCCCCGAAAAAAAGGCCTACCAGCACTTGCCCCCTTAAAGGGACGACGAGGCCTCTTGCGTTGTGGCATCTTACCACCCTTTGCGACTGTATCAATTTTCTCACCAAACAGACGCAAGCCCAAAAAGGGAAGAGCTGTGAGCACCCTTTTAGAAGCTGAGTCCGCCGACCACTGACGCAGCCATACTGACCGACGAATAGCCACCAGCATTGCAGCTGTCTTGCTACTCATAGCCAGCGCATCGTCCTGAGCGGATAGAACATAGGAAACAAAAGATTCACACTGCTTGAGCGCAGTAAACTCTTTGTAAATGGGACCTAGATCCTCATACAGCTCCTGAATTACAGACCTAACCGCCAATAGAAGAAGGGCCGAAGCAAACACCGGGCGCATCGTTGACCCAGCATAAATAAAACCATGGCGAGCGTACTGGTCAATCCGACGATCCTCCCCATCTTTAGGGACAGTGGTCTCAGCAGACTGTACCATAGCCGTGCTGGAGAGCCCTAGCACAGGGGTATCGACGTCAGGAGGGACGGACCAGAGCTTCACCAATTCTGGCGGAAAAGGATAACGCTTTTCCCAACTGGAAGGGATTCCAGATAACCGCGTGGGATGTTCCCATTCCTTAAGGACCACCCTCTCAAAGTGGTGTTGTCTGGGAAAAACCCGACGCGGCTGAGGCTCTTTAAACAACTGGCCCTTTGGCCGGGTGACAGCCTCAGGCGGATCTAAATTCAGAATTTCAAACATCTGAGCCAGAATGGAGGGGGTGTCAAGGGAAACACCCGCCGACCAATCGCCAATAGCATCAGCCTCAAGCTGATCTGCAGGCTCATCTGACTCCAACAGGAATTCTCCCTCGTCCGGGGAGCCATCGGACCATTCCACAGGCTCACATACCTGTGAAGCCGAAGGTATCGGAGTCAGGTGCTTCCGTTTTGCAGCGGCTTTTGACCCTGCTTTAACGGGCACTATTTTCCGGAGGCTGGCCAATCGCGCCGCCACCTCGGATTGCGAGTCCCCACTCTTGACAGTGTCATGCGGGGTCCGGAACAGGGAGGGAGAGGTAGGAGATGATGGAAGATGCGACGGGCCAGCAGCCGAAGCGACAGACTGACGCGCAATACTCTGCCTTGCACAAGGAATGCATACAAAGACATCATCATCTGGGAGCGGGGTCCCACATCTTGCGCACCCCCTAGATGGCCCAGAAGAACCATTTCCGGTAATAACGGAAGCCTCCATATGGTGATTTATGGTATTCGCAATTCTTTTGGGATTTAAGGCATAAGCCGACCCGGGATGCCCCCTTATTGTAAATGTCCCGGAATTTTTTTTTTTTTTTTGGGAGGATTTAATTATGTCTATATATATATATATATATATATATATATATATATATATATATATAAAAATGTCCCAATTTTCCTTTTAAAAAAGAAAGACTAGCCAAGTAATATAGAGCCGGGAGGCCGCTTTAATCAGGGGTTCCCGGGATCTGTAGGGGAAGAAAAAACCAACAGATCCCCAAACATGTGGCAACATGCAAACATACTAATGCATGGCACCAAGGTGCCTTTAAATAAACAAAGGAAAAACCCTTGCCCTCAATCATGATGAATCCCCTTATAGATCTCTCCCCCCCATGTCTAAAGACACTATAAACAATATCGTTTTTAAAAAGACACTCACACAAGGTGGGGCCGCTTACCTGCAAGGAACCAATGGCGGCCGCAGCAATAGTATGGACGACGCAGCAGCCAGCAGCAGCAGCAAGAAGTAAACCAAACCATGTGTGGCAGCGAGCCCCCCCCACGTGACTTCCTTTAAGCCAGGAAGGAAGGTTGAGGCTGGGGCCGGTCAACACAAAGGCAGGAGGAGGGGGGAGGAGGAGGGAGGTAAGGAAAGACCAACGGGGGAGGGAGGCTGTTATAGCAAAAGGCTCAGGCAGCAAGCCAGCCTGCAATCAGCGCGACCAAGCCCCAGCTGCCCCCTAAAGCAGACCTAAACGCTGGCCAAGCCGGCCAGTACTTATCTGCAAGACCAAGGAAAGTCCTTTTAAGAGGAAAAATAAGAGGAACAATCAGACAGAGTGCACACTTGCGGTGCAGTCTGCTAAGTGCATGAAAGTAAAACACACGTTACAAAAAGTCATACAGTGAAATACACACACACAATACACAACCCTCTAACCCCCCCCCCCCAAAGTGAAGGGAGAAGGGACCGTAATGGGAGAGTAAGGGGCTAAGGGGACCCTGGGGACAGGGGCATCCCATTTCCGGATCACCATGCCGGATAGCTGCATTGCCCCCAAAAGAGGGGGTCGAGGGGAGGAGATAAGCTCCTAGGCACCTATAGTGCCGTCTACCAATTGCCCAGTGAGCAGCCTAGGCTGGGAGGCTTCCAATCCACCATAAAGGTATAAACAATCAAAACCGGGCAGAAATAGACCAAAAGGGGGTGCCGGGGTAAGACCCCGGCTACCTGTAGGCAGGAGACTTCAATCTTCTGTCTTGTCGTCAAGCAGAGAGAAAAATACTGGTGATAAATGGGAGGTACCAGGTATATAGGCCGGAAGGGGGCTCGTTACAAGACTTCCTCTCTGCACAGCGTCACCTGGCGGTGAGTTAACCCAATAAGTGAAGAATATTAAAGGTGAAGCGGGGTGTGTGGCACACCAAGAATATGGATGTTAGTGACGGGGGGGGGGGGGGAGAATCCCCCTCACTATTGCAGCCCAAGGCAGGACTTGACCCAGGTGATATGGAGCGCTGGGAGCACTGAGGAGCAGACACCATTATGCTGGGGGCCGTTTGTGAGGGGTGGGGGGTGAACTCTGCTGGGGTCTGGAGCCATCCTCCCTTCGCACTGCAGGGGGTCACTATCTCACCCACCTCCTCTAAGCCATTCATAGGCTGCCTTGCTGAGCTCAACCTGCCATGTTGCGTGCTGGAGGCGAGCCCCTCCCCCCTCCCTGCCGCCATGATGTGCAGTTGTTGCTGCGCTGCCCCTGAGCTGCGGGCCGATTGTGAAGGAGCGGGGTGGGCCCCGCAGGGATCTGGAGCCTTTCCCCCTGTGTGCTGCTGTGGGGGATCGCTGGCTCTCCTATCTCCTCTGAGCCTCCGACGCTGTGGTCCGCCGAGTGCAGCTGTCCATGCTGCGTGCGGGGAGCGGGCCCCTCCCCCTTCTCTCTCAGCTCCGCCATGCTGCGAGCCCGCTGTTGAGAGCCCGCTGGGGTCCCGCCGCTCTTTCCAGGGCCCTGGCACCTCGTTTTGCCTCCAGACTTGCCCATAGCAGGGCAGTGGATGATGAGAGCGCTGCTGGTAGTTATCTGGTGAGCGTTGCGTGCCTGTGGTGGGTGATTTGGCTGCCTCTATGTCCCCGGGAAGCAGAGCTACCTTAGCAAGCGACCATCTTCCTCGGCAGCCGGCCACGCCCCCCATTATGATGGCTTTTGGTGGTTGTGTTCTTCACTGGTGGACCAGTATTTATCCTGTCATCTTGATAATGTCTCCCCCTCCTTTGTGTAACAGTGTATCGTCTAGACTGAAAAAATTACAGAAATGCCTGCATATTCGAACTCTAAAAGTAAAATAACTTACAATTATCTTATGTTTACTTTTTTTTGTTTTATCATATTGTATTGCACCTCACTATCGTATTCTTCTTTTATTCTTTAGCAGTCTATGTACCATACTATGTATGGTTGTATATGTAACCAATAAACTTGAATTTGCTAGTGCAGGCTTCAACATAGGTAAATAGTATCGAGTACCTCGTCTGTGTTCAGTGTTAAGTGATACCTCACCCTTGGAAGTGGAGTGGTAGCCACGGCCAAGTAGGTGCTGCAGGATTGCTGCCCTTCTTGCCGAGACCCCCCTTCTTTAGTGATATTATTATTGATTTGCCTTCATTAGTTCTGTACAACAGTTCCAGCCTTAAAACGGGTCACAGTTATATGTAGTTTTTCAGCTATAGTTAGCTTGGTACTTTTTCTGTGGTTTAGATCTGCAGAATTGCCATTTTATGTGTGTTGGAGATTTTTTAAATAGTTTTTAGTTAGTTGTTTTTTTTAATTGCATTTGCACTCTTTCTTGAAGGTTTATTGATGGGAGATTCACTTGTATTTCAATCATGCCATGCCAGCTGCTCTATTGTTTCTTTTGGTGTTTACCTAGAGCCCTCTGTTATTTTAGCTGTGCAACATTTTTTAGAATTAGTGTCAAGTGCACAATGTGAACAGAAAAAAGATGAAAAAAAGCACCATCTCTAGTCTAGCAAGTTATGGTGGCGAATCAGGCCCTGGTCAGGGACTGAACTGCTGTCTGAAGCACCTTTCTTCCAAGCACTATGCCTGCGGATGCTTGGACATCCATCTTAAAAAGAAATAAAGGTGTGAATCAATGACAATGTGGCAGCTTTCCATTCCACTGAAGCTTGGTGCTAGAAAGTCCAGGGCGCACCTACAGCTCTGGTAGAGGGTGTTACGTAAAAAAGGGGTACTTTCCACTAAGCAGAATAGGCATGAGAGCATTTTTGACCCAATGGCTAAATAAGACAATTCTGTGAGTACTCACCTGTAGAATTGTTTTTGTTCTTGCATGGCATGGCCTGCTTCAGTATTCATAACAGTTGGGTTATTCCACCACAAGGTGGCGCAGTGTACTGCAGAAGAGCTGTGGCATCTCCCCCTATAAAAACGAGATTAACCATAGAGTTCCCAGCATAGACAAGCAGTGAGACAAGAAGCCGGGAGAAAATAAAGGTAAAAAAAGGTAAAGAACCCCAATTAACTTGGAACAATCACCATAAAGAGGCAACCAAGAATAACGATAACAAGGGTGGGGTGAAGAAGGCCGTGCCATGCAAGAACAAAAACAATTCTACAGGTGAGTACTCACAGAATTGTCTTTTTCTTATTGCATGGCACGGCCTGCTTCAGTATTCATAACAGTTGGGACATCCAAAAGCAGTGTCCAAAAGTAGGGTGGGATCCCCAATGAGTAACGGCCGGCAGTTCAAGTCACTACCGCCTGAAGTACCTTGCGACCAAAAGCAGCATCCGGTATGAACAGAAGACCAAGTAGCGGCCTTACAAGCCAGTGTCATGCCCAGAAAGGACCTCACCAAGGACGGGGACAGTGAAGACTTGGGAAAGTTGATCACCCAGACGAAGGACTCCAGAGTGGAGGTCACCACCCGGGTGTCCTGCTCGGCCTGATGAAAGGACTGGGCCACAATAAGGATGTCGTCCAGGTAAGGAAGGACGCGAACGCCCTGGTTCCGTAGCAGAGCCATCACCCCCGCCAGCACCTTGGTGAACACCCAAGGCACCGAGGTGATACCAAAGGGTAAAGCTACAAACTGGTAATGCTGATCCTCCAGCGCGCACCTCAGAAATCTCTGATGACCTGGGAAGATAGGCACATGAAGATAAGCATCCTTGATGTCCACGGTGGTCATGAAGTCGCCCGGGGGAAGGGTACTGACAGCCGAACATAGCGTCTCCATGCGAAAATGCTTGAATCTGACAAACTTGTTGAGACCCTTCAAGTCCAGGATGGGCCTCAGAGAGCAGTCCTTTTTGGGGACCGTGAAAAGATTGGAATAGTACCCCTGACCCTGTTCTTGAGGGGGCACTGGACAAATGACCCCTGACTCCAGCAGGCATTGAACCGCTGAAAGCAACCCTTGAGCTGACAGGGGGTTTAAAGACATCCGGGATCTGATGAATCTTAGGGGCGGCCAGGCTGCAAACTCTATCTTGTAACCGGAAGACACCACCTCTTGAATCCACTGGTCTGAGACGTGGAGCCTCCAGACATGAGCAAAGAGCCAAAGCTGCCCCCCGCACCCGGATGGGTGAGGGCGCCCCCTCATGCCTGAGGGGCCTTGAGAGGGGGTTTGGGCTTGGAACCCCAGGAGAGACAGGGACGACCACGGGATCTGCCATGGCCCCAAGAATCTCTGCGGCTACCTGAGAAGAGGGAGCCATGACCTCCTCTGGGAGTACGAAAGGAGGGGAAGGAGGCAGAGGGCCCTCGAAAGGGCCGGGGCTGCCTCCTACGCTGAGGCAGTCTGCCATCCTAGCTAAAACATCAAGACGCGCACCGAAGAGCCTTCTTAGCAGCAGCCAACAGAGTGGCACATAGCCACCAAAAGTGCAGAGGCCCTACCGCCCAGTCTCACAGCAACATCCATGGCAGTAAGTATAAATGCAACAAAATCAGAGCAAAGCAAGAGGGCCCTATAATCCTCCCTCCTCCTACCAGCCATAACGCCATCACATAGACGCTTGAGCAGTTTGTTAAGGGCAATAGCCGTAATGGCAGCAGCACAGGCCAGGCGCAGTCCAGCCCCCACACAAGTAAAAGCATGGCCGGCCAGCTGATCCATGCGCCGGTCCTCGCTGTCCCTAAGAGTGGTAGTGTCAGGGGAAGGCATGACCGAGGTATTGGACAGACCTAGCACGGGAGCGTCCACCTCAGGGGGACATGACCACCGCTTTACTAGATCAGCAGGAAAGGGATACCTCTTATCCAATCCCTTGGGCATAGCGGGCAGCCTGTTAGGACATTCCCACTCCTTAAGCACCATAGTAGTGAAATGTCCCTGCTCAGGGAACTCAAGATGCTGTTTATCAGGGCAAAAGAGCTCAGCCTGCTTTTTCTTAGCAACCTCAGGGGGAGCAATGTGCAAAATTTCAAAAATGTGAGACAGTAGATTATCAATGTCCTCAGGGTACCATGATTCCTCCCCGGACGCAGACCCAGGGTCACTATCGCAACCCTCCTGCTGGATCCCAGAGGAGTCAGAGTCCTGGAACAGTTCCCCTTCCTCTAGGGAATAACGTCCACCAGTGGCATCAAACTCCTCATACTCCTCTGTGGAGTGTGAGGGAGTGGAAGTCAGGTGCCGCATCTTGCCAGAGGCCTTCCTAGGAACAGGCCCGGCAAGCTGCCTCTCAATGTTTGCCACAGGAAGTGCCAGATCAGACTGTGACCCCCTGCTATTATCCCCCTCACTGGGGGCCAATTGCAAGAATGGGGGGGTAGGCGACTCCGAAGGGGGCGCAGAGCTGGGAGGTGATGCAGGCAAACCAGCTTGGAGCGCAAGGACACTTTGGGCGCACGGCACGCACTCCCTGACACTGTCACTCACAGGGGATACCCCACACATTGCACACAGAGCTGGGAGGTGATGCAGGCAAACCAGCTTGGAGCGCAAGGACACTTTGGGCGCACGGCATGCACTCCCTGACACTGTCACTCACAGGGGATACCCCACACATTGCACACAGCCGGGATTGCCCCGAAGGACCCCCAAGCACGCTATCCCCAGAAGCCTCCATACGGTGATTAACAGAAGCGCAATAGGCCAACACTGGGCAAAGGCTAATACAAAAGCCACCCGGGATGCCCTCCCATGGGATGCCCCCAGAAGTCAGTAAAGGGGGGATGAGGGGGAGGAAGGAGTAGAGCCGGGAGAAACCACAACCCACTGGTATCCCTCCTGAAAGACATAAGTAAAAACGACACATGAGCATCCCGCAGCACATGCACCACAAGACCAATAAACCCCCCCCAAGGGGGACTCACGGACCAAGGAAATCGCAGGATCACCAAGCCTCAGACCGCTGAAGCGACACACAGGAGGATACAGCACCACAGCCAGAAAGGGAGAAAACCAGACGCGCAGCTAATCCAAAATGGCACCGCCAGAGTACCTCGAGGGGTGGCCCGAGGGTGAATGGCGTGATACGTGTCATCCCCCGGCCCCTCCCCCTCCGAAGAGAGCGAAAACGCTGCCCACGTGACCCCGCCAGCACCCTGACTAAGCAAAAAATGCCACAGGTTATAGCGCCACCTGCCGCGGAGCTCAGTACAAAGCAGCTCGGCGGCTAAAAAAAAACACCAAAGAAACACTGTACACAGCAAAATACACCACAACTAACACCACTCGCCCACTACCACCTGCCCCCCGAACATAAGTCAGAGAGGGGGGGAGGGGAGAGAGACGAAAGACAGCGGTGAGTATCCAGGCCAGGGGGGAGGAGGGGGGCGGGGGGCCCCGTGAAGGAAAAGAAAAAGACAGTCCCCCAAAACTCACCCCCTCAGAAGCCAGGACAGGAACTCCGCATCCCTAGTAGGCTCACCATAAAGCCCATGGCCGGCTACCTTTTGTGGAACAGGGTCTGCGGCTTGGAGCAGCGCCCCTGTTGCACTTGACCCTAGTGCTCTTCTACCCTCACGCGATCTGTCAGCCAAGGCTGGGAGGAAAAGAGGGTCCAGAAACGGGTGGAAATAATACCATTTTGTGAATACTCACCTGTAAAATGGGTATTATAAGTATGTCACACACCCCGCTTCAAACATTAATAATTACACTTGGGTTAACCCACCTGCAGGTGGCAATGTTGCAGAAAAACGAGCCCCTCCCGGTCTATACATACCTGGGACCTCCCACTTATCTCCCAGTTTTCAAACAGCAGTAAAGACAAGGTACCAGGAAAAACCATTGGTAACCCTCAAACTGTAAACAAAGCTTTACTCTATAAAGATCCAGGATACCAAAAAGGGCGGGTGAAGCGGGGTGTGTGACATACTTATAATACCCATTTTACAGGTGAGTATTCACAAAATAGTATTATTCTAAGTATGTCACACACCCCGCTTCAAACATTAATAATTACACTTGGGACATCCAAAAGCAGTGTCCACAAAGGGCGGGTATCCAACAAGGCAATAATGCATAACTCAAAACTGCAGTCTGCAGAACTATGCGGCCAAAAACAGCAACCGCTGAAGCCCGCACATCAACCTTGTAAAATTTGGAAAAGGTGTGAACAGAAGACCAAGTAGCAGCCTTACAAACTTGTTCAACAGAAGCCTGGTGCTAAAAAGCCCAAGACGCTCCAACAGCACGAGTAGACAGAATAGGCCCCAACAACAGCCTGACGAATCCATTTGCTAATGGAAGACTTAGCCGGAGCCAAACCCTTCCTAGGCCCACAGGGCACCACAAAAAAGGCATCAGTCTTACGAAAAGGAGATGTAGTAAGCAAGTAGTACTTCACACAGCGTACCACGACCAAACAATACAAAACCCTCTCCTTGTCATTCCTAGGCTTAGGACACAAGGAAGGAGGAACAATGTCCTGGTTAAGATGAAAAACAGAGACCACCTTAGGAAGAAAATCCGGTTTGAAGCGGAAAACCACTTTGTCCTGATGCCTCTCAAAGTAAGGAGCCTGAATCGACAAGGCCGCCAACTCCGAAACACGTCGAACCGAAGTGATGACCTCCAAAAAGGCAACCTTCTGAGTCAAAGTAGAAAGAGCAATATCCTGCAAGGGCTCAAACGGAGGAACCTGAAGAGCAGAAAGAGCCAAATTCAAAACCCAAACAGGGAGCAAAGGCTTCCTAGGAGGCCGCACATGCGAAACCCCCTGGAAAAAAGTCATGACCAAAGGATGAAACGCAAAAGACTTTTGAAAAAAGACAGGGCAGAAACCTGCCCCTTCAAGGTACTCAGCTGGAGACCAGAGTCCAGCCCCGATTGAAGAAAAGCCAAAAGTCTGGAAACAGAAAAGACCCGACAGGGCAAAGATCTAGCCTCACACCAATCAATATAAGATCTCCAAGTCCTATAGTAGATGGTAGAAGAAGACCTCTTCCTGGCGCTAATAAGAGTCTGGATAACAGAATCCGAAAGACCTTCCTCCCTTATGATGGAGGTTTCAGCAGCCAGGCCGTCAAAGCCAGCGTTGGTAAATTGGGGTAACGCAGCTGACCCTGCGTGAGAAGGTCCGGCCGAAGAGGCAGATCGAACTGATCCACCGCCAGCCGAACGATGTCTACGAACCACACCCGCCTTGGCCACCTTGGATCCACGAGAATGGCGGGAACCCCTTCCAGGGCCAGCTTTCGCAACACCTTGCCTAGCATGGGGATCGGAGGAAACAGATAAAGGAACCCCAGGTCCTCGCAGCTCAGAGACATGGCATCCACCGCCAGAGCCAAAGGATCCTGAGAGAGCGACGCGAATGTCGGAAGCTTGTAATTGTGACGAGAGGCAAACAAGTCCACCTCCAGTGTCCCCCACCGGAGACAAAGAGACCGAAACACCAGTCCCCCCCGGAGGGAAAAGCACCTGCTCAGAAAGTCCGCCTCCATGTTTACCACTCCCGGAATGTACACTGCCGAGATACAAGGGACATGGATCTCCATCCAGGCTAGGATCAGAGACACTTCTCTGAGGGCACTCTGACTGCGAGTCCCTCCCTAGTGATTGATGTAAATAACCGCCGTCCGATCGTCTGACCGAACCTGAACCGGCAAACCCTGTAAATGCCGGGTCAAGTGAGACAGAACCAACCTGATGGCTCTCAGCTCCAGAACGTTGATGGGCAAGTGGTCCTCCTGAGGGGCCCACTGCCCCCGGAACTGAAGACCCTTCCAAAAACCTCCCCACCCCGACAAACTGGCGTCCGTGGTGACAGTTTCCCAAAGAGGCGTCAGAAAAGACCTGCCCCTCAAGAGATTGGCCGAGACCATCCACCACTGAAGAGACTGCCGAATCCGGGAGGACATCTGGAAGGGCCGATCCAACGACCTCGGTCGCCGGTCCCAAGACGCCAACAGATGAAGCTGAAGCGTCCTCGTGTGAAACTGAGCAAAAGGAACTGCCTCGAAGGAGGCTACCATCAACCCCACCAATCTCATCCCTAGCCGGATGGACGGACAAGGATTGGAAAGAAGAAGCTGCGCCAATTCCTGAATCAAGAGAACCTTGGCTGAGGCAGAACACTCTGTGTTGACAAGAATCCAAGGACATTCTCAGGAAAGACACCACCCTGGCCGGAGCGAGGGAGGACTTGGGATAGTTGACCACCCAGCCGAAACTCTCCAGAGTGGATACCACCATCCTGGTGTCCATCTCCGATTGACTGAAGGAAGGAGCCATGATGAGAAGGTCGTCCAGATAAGGGGCGATGCGAATCTCCTGGGCTCTGAGAAGGGCCATCACCCCTGCCAGCCCCTTGGTGAACACCCTTGGAGCCGAGGTAAGGCCGAACGGAAGAGCCACAAATTGAAAATGCTGATCTTCCACCACGAAGCGTAGAAACCTTTGATGGACCGGAAAGATAGGAACATGAAGGTAGGCATCCTTGATGTCTATGGACGTCATGAGGTCCCCCTGCCGAAGAGAATTGACGGCAGAGCGCAGAGTTTTCCGGGGGACGGATAAACCTGTTGAGGAACTTCAGATCCAGGATGGGATGACCAAACCACCTTTTTTGGGCACTGTGAAGAGATTGGACTAATACCCGAGGCCCACATCCGAGGAAGGAACCGGACAGATGACCGACATGTCCGGAAGGTTCCTTACAGCCGCCAGGAGCCCCTGCGCGGCCAGAGGATCCGAAGGCACACGAGACCTGAAAAAAACCTTGGAGGAGGTCGGGACTCGAACTCCAGCTTGTAACCGGACGACACCACCTCCTGAAACCATCTGTCCGAGACCGCCCGGTTCCAGACCTGGGAGAAATGTCGCAACCACCCCCCCTCATTGCAGAGTGGGCTTGGAAGCAGGTTTGGGCTTGGGACCCCCAGGAGTGACCCAGACGGCTATGGCCTCTGGCCCTGTTCCAAGCGGCACCCCTGGTGACGGCGAAGGCCGAACCCCTGCCAGCTCTGGCTCCCCGAAAGGAGGGAATTAAAAGAGACCGACCCCGAAAGAAACGGCGTAGTTTCTTGCGCTGAGGTAAGTTACCCCCCTTGGCAACAGAATCCCTGCGGATGTTAGTCATCAGCCAAAGTCTTTGGTCTGACAGGCCACAGGGCCAGCTACAAAGCTATTGGTGGCAGTGGGGGTCCCCCGCACATGGGCAAGCCTTTTTTGTTTTTGCAAACCTGCAGCCAAAGCCACCACAGGGCAGGATGTAGAGTCTAGAGCAGCAAAGCCACCATCAGTAACTCTACAGTGATGGGTGTGTGCAGAAATTCTCACCAAATAGGTGCAAACCAAAAAAGGGAAGAGCCGTAAGCGACTCATTAGAATTAAAATCAGCAGTCCATTGCCGCAGCCACACCGACCACCGGATAGCTACCAACAAGGCCGAGTTCCTACTAAACATCACCATGGCGACATCCTGAGCGGCAAGCACACGACAAGAAGGACTCAACGCTTGAGAGCCACAAACCGGATCAAGGTCTAACAACAAATCCCTGACAATGGACCTGGAAGTCAACAACAAAAGTGCCGAAGCACAGACAGGCCTCAATGCCGTACCAACACTGGCAAAGCTGTGGCGAGCCAGCTGGTCAATCCGTCGATCCTCACCATCCTTGATAGTAGTACAGTCAGGGGAGTGCAACACAGCCGTGTTAGACAGCCCCAAAACCGGGGCATCGACCTCAGGGGGAGAAGACCATCGCTCAACCAGGTCCGCCGGGGAAGGGTACCTCTTATCCCAACCTGGCGGAACACCAGCAAGACGAGTAGGCTGCACCCATTCTTTAAGGATGACATCATCCAAACTGGCTTTGAGTGGGAAACATCATGCACGGCTTGGCCACCTCAAATAACTCACCCTTAGGCGGGGGAGCCACCTCAGGAGGGTCCAAAGCCAAGACCTCAAACATTTGAGCCAGGATCGAAGGAGTGTCAAAGACCTCCCCCGTCACCTGCTCACCAGCAGCACTAGACAGTTGCTGGTCAACAGGCTCATCCGATTCCTCAAAGAGCTCCCCCTACTCAAGCGGGGGGCAATCGGACCAGTCTAAGGACTCAAAAACATCAACATCACAGGCCGGCGGAGCCGGGGAAAGATGCTTCCGCTTAGCCGGAGCCTTTTGGGCAACCACAGCGGAAAACATTTTCTCAAGGCTGGCCAACCTGGCGCACACCTCGGATTGCGAATCCCCTCCCATGACAATGTCACATGGGGTCCGGAACAGGCGGGGAGGGGTAGGAGAAGACCTCCAAAAAGGCAACCTTCTGAGTCAAAGTAGAAAGAGCAATATCCTGCAAGGGCTCAAACGGAGGAGCCTGAAGAGCAGAAAGAGCCAAATTCAAAACCCAAACAGGGAGCAAAGGCTTCCTAGGAGGCCGCACATGCGAAACCCCCTGGAAAAAAGTCATGACCAAAGGATGAAACGCAAAAGACTTTTGAAAAAAGACAGACAGGGCAGAAACCTGCCCCTTCAAGGTACTCAGCTGGAGACCAGAGTCCAGCCCCGATTGAAGAAAAGCCAAAAGTCTGGAAACAGAAAAGACCCGACAGGGCAAAGATCTAGCCTCACACCAATCAATATAAGATCTCCAAGTCCTATAGTAGATGGTAGAAGAAGACCTCTTCCTGGCGCTAATAAGAGTCTGGATAACAGAATCCGAAAGACCTTCCTCCCTTATGATGGAGGTTTCAGCAGCCAGGCCGTCAAAGCCAGCGTTGGTAAATTGGGGTAACGCAGCTGACCCTGCGTGAGAAGGTCCGGCTGAAGAGGCAGATCGAACTGATCCACCGCCAGCCGAACGATGTCTACGAACCACACCCGCCTTGGCCACCTTGGATCCACGAGAATGGCGGGAACCCCTTCCAGGGCCAGCTTTCGCAACACCTTGCCTAGCATGGGGATCGGAGGAAACAGATAAAGGAACCCCAGGTCCTCGCAGCTCAGAGACATGGCATCCACCGCCAGAGCCAAAGGATCCTGAGAGAGCGACGCGAATGTCAGTAGCTTGTAATTGTGACGAGAGGCAAACAAGTCCACCTCCAGTGTCCCCCACCAGAGACAAAGAGACCGAAACACCTTGGGATCGAGAGACCAGTCCCCCCCGGAGGGAAAAGCACCTGCTCAGAAAGTCCGCCTCCATGTTTACCACTCCCGGAATGTACACTGCCGAGATACAAGGGACATGGATCTCCATCCAGGCTAGGATCAGAGACACTTCTCTGAGGGCACTCTGACTGCGAGTCCCTCCCTAGTGATTGATGTAAATAACCGCCGTCCGATCGTCTGACCGAACCTGAACCGGCAAACCCTGTAAATGCCGGGTCAAGTGAGACAGAACCAACCTGATGGCTCTCAGCTCCAGAACGTCGATGGGCAAGTGGTCCTCCTGAGGGGCCCACTGCCCCCGGAACTGAAGACCCTTCCAAAAACCTCCCCACCCCGACAAACTGGCGTCCGTGGTGACAGTTTCCCAAAGAGGCGTCAGAAAAGACCTGCCCCTCAAGAGATTGGCCGAGACCATCCACCACTGAAGAGACTGCCGAATCCGGGAGGACATCTGGAAGGGCCGATCCAACGACCTCGGTCGCCGGTCCCAAGACGCCAACAGATGAAGCTGAAGCGTCCTCGTGTGAAACTGAGCAAAAGGAACTGCCTCGAAGGAGGCTACCATCAACCCCACCAATCTCATCCCTAGCCGGATGGACGGACAAGGATTGGAAAGAAGAAGCTGCGCCAATTCCTGAATCAAGAGAACCTTGGCTGAGGCAGAACACTCTGTGTTGACAAGAATCCAAGGACATTCCCAGGAAAGACACCACCCTGGCCGGAGCGAGGGAGGACTTGGGATAGTTGACCACCCAGCCGAAACTCTCCAGAGTGGATACCACCATCCTGGTGTCCATCTCCGATTGACTGAAGGAAGGAGCCATGATGAGAAGGTCGTCCAGATAAGGGGCGATGCGAATCTCCTGGGCTCTGAGAAGGGCCATCACCCCTGCCAGCCCCTTGGTGAACACCCTTGGAGCCGAGGTAAGGCCGAACGGAAGAGCCACAAATTGAAAATGCTGATCTTCCACCACGAAGCGTAGAAACCTTTGATGGACCGGAAAGATAGGAACATGAAGGTAGGCATCCTTGATGTCTATGGACGTCATGAGGTCCCCCTGCCGAAGAGAATTGACGGCAGAGCGCAGAGTTTTCCGGGGGACGGATAAACCTGTTGAGGAACTTCAGATCCAGGATGGGATGACCAAACCACCTTTTTTGGGCACTGTGAAGAGATTGGACTAATACCCGAGGCCCACATCCGAGGAAGGAACCGGACAGATGACCGACATGTCCGGAAGGTTCCTTACAGCCGCCAGGAGCCCCTGCGCGGCCAGAGGATCCGAAGGCACACGAGACCTGAAAAAAACCTTGGAGGAGGTCGGGACTCGAACTCCAGCTTGTAACCGGACGACACCACCTCCTGAAACCATCTGTCCGAGACCGCCTGGTTCCAGACCTGGGAGAAATGTCGCAACCCCCCCCACCTCATTGCAGAGTGGGCTTGGCAGCAGGTTTGGGCTTGGGACCCCCAGGAGTGACCCAGACGGCCATGGCCTCTGGCCCTGTTCCAAGCGGCACCCCTGGTGACGGCGAAGGCCGAACCCCTGCCAGCTCTGGCTCCCCGAAAGGAGGGAATTAAAAGAGACCGACCCCGAAAGAAACGGCGTAGTTTCTTGCGCTGAGGTAAGTTACCCCCCTTGGCAACAGAATCCCTGCGGATGTTAGTCATCAGCCAAAGTCTTTGGTCTGACAGGCCACAGGGCCAGCTACAAAGCTATTGGTGGCAGTGGGGGTCCCCCGCACATGGGCAAGCCTTTTTTGTTTTTGCAAACCTGCAGCCAAAGCCACCACAGGGCAGGATGTAGAGTCTAGAGCAGCAAAGCCACCATCAGTAACTCTACAGTGATGGGTGTGTGCAGAAATTCTCACCAAATAGGTGCAAACCAAAAAAGGGAAGAGCCGTAAGCGACTCATTAGAATTAAAATCAGCAGTCCATTGCCGCAGCCACACCGACCGCCGGATAGCTACCAACAAGGCCGAGTTCCTACTAAACATCACCATGGCGACATCCTGAGCGGCAAGCACACGACAAGAAGGACTCAACGCTTGAGAGCCACAAACCGGATCAAGGTCTAACAACAAATCCCTGACAATGGACCTGGAAGTCAACAACAAAAGTGCCGAAGCACAGACAGGCCTCAATGCCGTACCAACACTGGCAAAGCTGTGGCGAGCCAGCTGGTCAATCCATCGATCCTCACCATCCTTGATAGTAGTACAGTCAGGGGAGTGCAACACAGCCGTGTTAGACAGCCCCAAAACCGGGGCATCGACCTCAGGGGGAGAAGACCATCGCTCAACCAGGTCCGCCGGGGAAGGGTACCTCTTATCCCAACCTGGCGGAACACCAGCAAGACGAGTAGGCTGCACCCATTCTTTAAGGATGACATCATCCAAACTGGCTTTGAGTGGGAAACATCATGCACGGCTTGGCCACCTCAAATAACTCACCCTTAGGCGGGGGAGCCACCTCAGGAGGGTCCAAAGCCAAGACCTCAAACATTTGAGCCAGGATCGAAGGAGTGTCAAAGACCTCCCCCGTCACCTGCTCACCAGCAGCACTAGACAGTTGCTGGTCAACAGGCTCATCCGATTCCTCAAAGAGCTCCCCCTACTCAAGCGCGGGGCAATCGGACCAGTCTAAGGACTCAAAAACATCAACATCACAGGCCGGCGGAGCCGGGGAAAGATGCTTCCGCTTAGCCGGAGCCTTTTGGGCAACCACAGCGGAAAACATTTTCTCAAGGCTGGCCAACCTGGCGCACACCTCGGATTGCGAATCCCCTCCCATGACAATGTCACATGGGGTCCGGAACAGGCGGGGAGGGGTAGGAGAAGACACAAGGAATACAGAGTATGACATCATCCCCTGGAAGAGGAGCCCCACAACCCCCACACAGCCTGGATTGCCCCGAAGGGCCATTTCCGGTATCGTCGAAAGCCTCCATATGGTGAAATTGTGGTATTCGCAATTACCCAGGGGTTTATGCATTAAGCGACCCGGGATGCCCCTTTAAATGTCCCGCGTGGGAGGAATTACATTTTTAGGGAAGAAAACCCAAACTAGCCAGGTATCTAAGACCGGGAGACCCCTTCAACATGGGATCCCGGGATCTGCAATGGAAAGGACAACAGTCACAAGCATGCAGTTAGGCACTTAATATGTACATATATATATAAATTTATATGAAAATGCTGCCAAACATTCATCACAGGTCCAAATGTTCCTGCAGCACACAGTCCACTGTCGGCTGTGCTGCTTCTCTTCTTTTGTGGCTTTCAAGTTCACATAGCGCGCAAATCTGCGCTACATGAACCAATTGGAAGCTGTATGTACATGCTGCTATACAAAAACAAAGCATGAAGACCAACTCACAATGGCGGCATAAGCAGCTGCAGCAGCAGAGCAAGAGCACCTCAGGAACGAGGAGGAAGGAGAATGGAGGCGGGCCGCCCAAGACGCGTGAAGCGCCCAGGCCCCGCCCCCTACCAATGATACTGAACAGCGCGGGCCACGCGAGACGCGGCCCCGCCCACCGCCATGTAGAACGCTGCAAACAGATGAAGGAGACGGCCGCCCGACGCGCAATGCGTCCAGCCCCGCCTCTCCAGCCCACAGTGACAAGGAACCCGGGCAATAGCTGGACTCCCAAAACGGCGCCATGCGGGAGCGGGCGGGACGCCGACTCGCGCGCCGAGACCGGCCCCGCCCCCCGATAAAGCAGCAAAACGTACCCAGGCACGGAGCGGCGCAGCCGCCGAGTGCCTGAGGTGGGGAAGCTCCCCAGAAGAGAGACAAACGCGCCCAGGTCTCGGGAGAGACCACACAGTAACAAGCAGACCCACAAAACACACGTAAAGTACAACCACTCACACAACGCATGGAGGCCCCCCCCCAGCGCAGGGAGAATGGGGACCGAGCGGGGGACAGTGCCATCACCCATAGGGTGGGGACAGGGACGGGGCATCCCAAATCTGGGATCACCAGACCGGACATCCGCGTTGCCTCAAAGTATGTGGACTGCGGAGGACCGAAGCTCCTAGGCACCTTAGGGTGCCGTCTACCATCACCCGGCCCCGCAGCCTAGGCTGGGAGGCTTCACAAGGGGCATAACAAAAGAGCCGAGCAGAAATAGACCAGAAGGGGGGCCGGGGTGTTACCCCGGCTACCTGCAAGCAGGAGACTTCACTGGGAGATAAGTGGGAGGTCCCAGGTATGTATAGACCGGGAGGGGCTCGTTTTTCTAGACTTCTCTGCAACATCGCCACCTGCAGGTGGGTTAACCCAAGTGTAATTATTAATGTTTGAAGGGGGGTGTGTGACATACTTAGAATAGACTTGCAGGGCTGCAGGCTTGGTTGCCCCGCTCACCTGCGCATAGAGAGAGGGAGAGACATCTTCTATCTTCGCAGTTTCACTGCAGAGGAAACACTGGGAACTCTATGGTTAATCACGTTTTTATAGGGGGCCGGGAGATGCCACAGCTCTTCTTCAGTACATTGCGCCACCTTGTGGCGGAATAACCCAACTGTTATGAATACTGAAGCAGGCCGTGCCATGCAATAAGAAAAGTGGGTTTTGACAGCCACCAACACATTCTTGGGTACATTCAGAGCCACAATTATTTTATGCATAGATGTTAGATGTGTAGATGTAGCCGCTTAATATTTTAGTCCATGCACTACATCAAGAGAGTGCATGACCCTTCCTTCAGATGAACAGGATTTGAACAATAGGAAGGTAGGAAAATGTCCTCATTCAGACGAAAGGCCAAAACAACCTTCGACAAGAAGTCCTCCCACAGAATTACCATCTTGTCCTTATGAAAGATCAGCTGGACAAGGCCACCAGCTCTGATATTCTGTGAACCGAAGTGATGACCAGCAGGAACACCAGTTCTAGGGTTAAAAGGAATAGGAAAACCTCAGCCATAGGCTCAAAAGGAAGCCTTTGAAATGCAGACAGGACCAAGTTGAGATCCCAGGTGGGCAGCAAAATCGAGAAGAGGATGAACATGAGCCGTCCCCTGCAAAGATGTGCTGACCAAATAATTCTCTGCCATTGGACACAGAGACAGAATGTTCGAGGCAAAACTTGACCTTTAAGGGTGCTTTGCTGTAAACCACCAGAATGATCATGTGACTAACACAAGACAAAGTAGGTCTGCCATTCAGTAGTAGATCTCAGCTGGAGAGGCCTTTCTTGCCCAAAGTGGCAAATACTCGAGGGACAAGCCCTCTATCCCTTAGCACCTGGGATATGATTGCCATGCTGCCAAAGCCAGCGACAGCGATGAAACAGCGGTCATTGAGACATCGCCCCTGCTCTGGTGAGCTTAGCTCAAGACCGGATGTGTTCTTTTCATTTGCCTGGACAGGGACTAAAAATGTCTAATGACAAGAAAGAAGTCATACAAGAGGCTGGCAAGGTGCTAGGCTTTTGAACAGATTCCAGTTAAAGAGGAACAACCAACCCCCTAGTGTCTATAAAACATAAGGGGTGATGGTCTACCTCCAATATGGGATGCCCCACTATGTGAAACCCCTGGGGGAGTTGCCCAATACACTCACTCTTTCTCTCAGAAAATCTGAATGAAATGTGAGCCTCTGAGCGGCTCACGAGTTTATGGGCGATCCTGCGATCGCCGAACAGAAGAACCAAGACATTTCCGTTTTTTTCCTCTTTAAAGGACATATTCCATGCCAGCATTATACACAGAATGGGCAGTTTGCTGACCAACACCAGGTCAGAAGTATACACAGAAATCAGAAATTCAGCTCACAGGGCATAAAAGGGTCCAGCGAGTTAAAGAACAATAGAGCATTGTGAAGTTTTTACATTCTTTTAATAATAATAGTGAATGCTCATGCATATTTCCCTGACCATGGAGAAGAGACATGGCTGTGTACAAATTTGCATTTGTGTAAAGCCATGTACCTGAAAATAATGTTACCACCCCAATAAATAATATATGCTTTAAAGTGGACCAAAACCCAGGATTTTGACTATCCTGGGTTTTGGTCCTTTCCCCTGGGGCACCCTGCCGTGTGAACACCCCCTCCCCAAGATGCCGAAGTCAACTCACCTATTCCGGGTCCTACGGCGCATGCATGGCCGCTCGTCCAATCAGCATGCTGACGGCCACATCCCCCGCTTCCCTCTAACAGGGAGCGTGCCCGCTCAGGCAACTCACAAATGGCTGGCACGGGTACACGCACGGCTCCTCTTATAGATTCCCGGGCCAATCGTGGTGGGTTTTGGTCCACTTTAAACTTTTGGAAAAACAAAAAACTGAAAAACAGCAACTAAAGATTTTCACCAAATATGGTCAAACTATTGAATCATTGTGGGTTTAGAACACTGGAACACTCTGTAGAAATCTACACTTTGGACACAACTTTATGGAGCTCCACATGTTCTACCGAGCCAAGAGTTAAAAAAATACATTCTTAGGGCAGATATCCAGGCATAAAACGTACATTATTATTACTTCCTTCATTGCTTTCTAGTTGATCCAATCTATAACATTCCTCTAATAGCCTTTAACAATAGAGCTGACGAGCTTTTCAGACTTTCAGCCTGTGCTGATTTCTCCTGAATGCGCTGCTGATGGCAACGTGTGGAGCTACATTCACAAGACATGCCTTGAATAGGATGGTAACAAGTTATACTTTTGCCTGCATTTTACACACCCTTCGGGAAGCGGAGCTATTGGAGAAAGAACATGAGCAACGCTATTATCCAGACAATGGCAGAAAGAGCTAAAGAGAAACAAAGCCTGGTTTACAGGATGGGACTGCTGGCCAAAAATCCAGATTGGTACTTCATTCTTCTTTTGTCCTCCATAGTGAGCTTATTAAAGTCTCATTAACCATACTTCTCGCTTCAACATATGACAATTAGAACCCGCATCTAGCCAAAACGTTTTCGTTTTTTTTTAACTTTGGAACCTTACATAGAGTGAAGAAAATCTATAAGAGATTTCAAATTCCGGCTTGAGAAATAGAGAGACATTCACTTCCTTTCTGAATATAGCAGACAGAAGTGGCATCTAACTACTGCCCACCCCATTGCCAACATACTCACAAGGGAGGGGGGGCCGAAAACAACTGCAGAAATTTTGATCCCCTGTGAGATAGAGCAGCATAGTAAAAATACAATTCTGTGAAATACTCACCTGTAGAATTGATATTATAAGTATACAGTACTGCAGAGACATGCAAAACAGGCTCCTCCCGGCCCCTCAAATACCCAGGGACCTCCCACAAATTCCCAGCATTGAAAAGCAGTGAACAAGAAGCCGGGAGAATTTAACCACCAACTGGTAACTATAAGAATGACAACAATCACCATACAGGGGATCCAGAATAACGCAAAAAAACAGGGTGGGGTGGAGCAGGACGTACTGTATACTTATAATATCAATTCTACAGGTGAGTATTTCACAGAATTGTATTATTCTTAGTATACAGTACGTCCTGCTCCAGATAGATTACTTACACTTGGGACATCCAATAGCAGTGTCCATAAGCAGGGTGGGATCCCCAACAAAAGGTAACAGCAGACAGTTTAAACCACTGCCGCCTGCAAAACCTTGCGGACAAAAACAGCATCAGCTGAGGCCCTAACATCAACCTTGTTAAACTTTGAAAAGGTATGAACAGAAGACCAAGTAGCGGCCTTGCAAACTTGTTCAACAGAAGCCTGGTGCTGGAAGGCCCAAGAGGCACCAATAGCACGAGTAGAATGAGCAGTAAGGCAGAAAGGAGGACTCTTCCCCTTAGCAGAATAGGCCTGAATCACAGCCTGACGAATCCATTTGCTAATAGTAGACTTGGCAGGAGCCAAACCCTTCCTTGGCCCAGAAGGGACCACAAAAAGAGCATCAGTCTTCCTGAAGGCTGCAGTGACTACCAGGTAATACTTCAGACACCTGACCACATCCAAGTAATGCAGAACCCTTTCCTTAGCGTTGCTAGGATTAGGACACAATGAAGGAAGAACAATATCTTGATTCAAATGAAAAGCAGACACCACCTTAGGCAGAAAGTCTGGCTTAAAGCGGAACACCACCTTGTCCTGGTGTCTCTCATAGTATGGGGGCTGAATAGACAGAGCCGCCAGCTCAGACACACGCCTGACCGAAGTAATAGCCACCAGAAAGACAACCTTGAGGGTAAGTACAGCCAGAGCAGCATCCTGAATAGGCTCAAAGGGAGCACCCTGCAAGGCAGACAAAACCAAGATCAAATCCCAAACAGGGACCATAGGCTTACGTGGGGGACTCACATGAGTGAAAGAAAGTCTTAACCAAGGAATGCTAACAAAGGCCGGGAGCTTGTGATTGTGACGGGATGCGAACAGATCCACATCCGGTAGACCCCAACGGTGACACAGGGACTGGAATACCCTGTTGCAGAGGGACCACAGAGTCCCCTGCTCAGAGAGTCTGCCAGAAGATTCTCTGAGCCCGGAATAGCCGAAATGCACTGAACACTGGCCTCCGCCCATGTCAGAATCCGCAACACTTCCTGGAAGGCACCCTAGCTCCGGGTCCCTCCCTGATGGTTGATGCGCACCTGCACAGACCAACCCTTCAGGTGATTGGTCAACTGCTCCAGTACCAACCTGATTGCCCGTAGTTCCAGAATGTTGATGGGTAAGTGGGCCTCCTGAGGGCCCCACCTCCCCTGGAAGCGCAGGGACTTCCAGAATCCCCCCCAACCTGACAGACTGGCATCCGTGGTGACCGTCTCCCAGGAGGGGGCCAGAAAGGACCTGCCCCTTAGCAAGTTCCTGTGGTCCAGCCACCACGAAAGGGACCTTCTGACCAAGGGGGGAAGCACCCAGACCCCGTCCAAGGACGCGGGGTCCTTGTCCCATACTGACAGAAGGTGAAGTTGCAGAGGCCTCAAATGGAACTGAGCAAAGGGCACCGCCTCGAAGCTCGCCACCATCAGACCCACCAGCTGCATTCCCTGCCTGAGGGAGGGCTGGGGGCACGAGAGCAGGAACCTCACCTGCGCAGTCAGAGCTTCTACCTTCTGTTGAGGAAGGAATATCCTTGACTGAACCGTATCCAGAATCATTCCCAGGAATGGGGTCACCGACGAAGGGGACAGAGAGGACTTGAGGTGATTGATCACCCAGCCGAAGGACTCCAAGGTGGATACCACCAGCTCTGCCTGCTGTAGAGCCCGAGAGGTGATGAGAATGTCGTCCAGGTAGGGCAGCACGCGTATGCCCCCTGACCTTATCAGAGACATCACCCCCGCCAGCACCTTGGTGAACACTCTGGGAGCTGAAGTGAGGCCAAATGGCAAGGCCACAAATTGGTAATGTTGATCTTTCAACGCGAATCTGAGAAACCTTTGGTGTCCCGGGAACACAGGGACGTGAAGGTAAGCATCTGATGTCCACAGACGTCATAAAATCCCCTGGGCGCAGAGAGCCGATGGCTGAGCGCAGGGTTTCCATGCGAAAACGCCTGTTCTTGACAAACTTGTTGAGGATCTTTAAATCCAGAATGGGCCTGACCGACCCATCTTTTTTGGGCACTGTGAAAAGGTTGGAATAGAACCCCTTGCCCCTTTCTCTTAAGGGGACCCTGCAAATGACCCCCAGATCCAGAAGTCCTTGCACGGCCTGCATCAAGACCTGAGCTGATACAGGGTCCTGGGGGATCCGGGACCTGATGAATCTTGTGGGGGGGCCGCACAGCAAACTCTATCTTGTAACCAGAGGACACTAGCTCCTGAATCCACCGGTCTGAGACATGGCGCCTCCAGATGTGTGCGAAGTGCTGTAGCCGTCCCCCCACCCTGACGGGCGAGGGCGCCCCATCATGCCTGAGGGGTCTTGGGAGGGGCTTTGGGTTTGGACCCCCAGGAGGAGCCAGGACAACCCCATCCTCTGCTCCTATGCCAGGAATCTGCGCAAGCCCCCGCGAAGGACGCCCCTTTTCCCTGCTTAGCGCCTCGGTAGGGGACTGAAAGGGGGCCATGGCCCTGAAAGGGCCGAGACTGCCTCCTGCGCTGGGGTAACTTACCTCCTTTAGCAAAGAGGTCTAGGCGGTCCCCAAACAGGCGTAGCCCCTTAAATGGAAGCCCAGTAAGGGCCTTCTTTGCAGCATTGTCAGCAGCCCACTGGCGCAGCCACACCGCGCGGCGTATAGCTACCGCCAAGGCAGAAGATCTGGCACACATCCTAATGGCATCATCCGATGCAGACAGGATAAAGTTTACAAACACATCACAGTTAGACAGTGCATTACCGTATCAGGTGGCAAGTCGTCTGGGCCTTCGAGTGCATTTCTGACCAGGGCCCTGAGCGTCACAGAAGTAATGGCCAAGGCGCAGCCCCCATAAATGCAAAGGCATGGCATGCCAATTGGTCAATGCGCCGGTCCTCAGAGTCCCGCAGCGTAGTAGTGTCGGGGGAGTGCATAATAGAGGTGTTAGACATCCCTAGAATAGGAGCATCGACCTCGGGGGGCGATGACCAGCACTTGACCATATCAGCAGGAAAAGAATACTTCCTGTCCAAACTCTTAGGTATCCCGGGAAGTCTACTAGGATGTTCCCACTCCTTAAGCACGAGGTTATTGAAATGGGTTTGGTCAGGAAATTCCAATCGAGCCTTAGCAGTATGAAAGAGCTCACCCCTTTGCCTGGGAGCCGCAACAGGGGGAGAGATGGACAAAACCTCAAAAATCGGAACCAGCAGCCTGTCAGTATCATCCGGGGTCCAGGGATCAGAGCCAGAATCGTCAGATGACCCCGAATCAGAAAACAGCTCCCCTTCGTCCGAGGGGGTATAGCCATATAGATGCAACAACTCGTCAGACTCCGTAGGGAAAAGAGTGGCATCAGGGGTTAAGTGCCGCTTTTTTGCTGTGGTCTTACGCGCTAAGGTATTAGCAATCAATTTTTCGACACTGGCCAGTCTAGCAGCCACATCAGGATGAGAATCCCCGCTTGTATTGGGGGTTAGACTCAGGCTTGGGGGAGTAGGTGAAGTGAGGCGAGGTGCAGGCCCAGCCACCGGAGGGGCGGGAAGTACCATTAGCGCCTGCTGTGCACAAGGAACACAGACCCGTGCATTGTCACCGCTGATAGGCGAGACCCCACAAGCTACACACAGCCGGGCTTGTCCCGAAGAAACCCCGGTCACATTATCCTGGGATGCCTCCATATGGTGATTAATAGGTACAACAGGCCAGCAGGGATTGACGCTGTAAGCTACCCTGGATGCCCCAATGACCCGCAGGGAAGTGGGAGTAATTATACTAGGCCCAAATGACAATTACACAGGGCCGGGAGAAGCCACTGGAATCACCCGTCTGAAATACATAATGAGAATAAGGGGTGTCAGAACCATGCACAGCAAGCAAGGAGCATAAAAATCGCCCGCAAGGGCACTTACAGACCGCGGAAGGGGGGGACCTTTACACGCGCGCGCGACTACACATCAAAATGGCGCCAAGCGAACCTCGAAGGGCGCGCCAGAGCGGGCCGTGACGTGGAGCGCACCAAGCCAGGTCCCCGCCCCCCCGAAGAGCGCGAAGCTCTAAGACAGCAGCCAATGATAACGCTGCAGCGTCTGAGCCGCCGCCGCCCGGCGCAGAACATCCAATGAAGGAGAAAGCGCGCACGGCGGCGGCAGTTACACGAATAAAAATACAAATCAGCACGGCGGCTGACACCACATATACAAGTCCAAAGGACATTATAGGGCCTTATGCATGTAATCACAATACACTGACACCAAACACACCCCCCCCCCCCTTTCTTTCCCCCCGAGCTACGGGGGGGGGGGGGAACGAGGGAGGATGGCGGCCCTTAGTACAGGGCCCACCGCTACACGGGGCAATGATGCGGGAGGGGCATCCCATAGAGGCTCACCATCAGCCTATACCGCCTACCCTTTGGTGGGGGACTGCGGTGGAGCAGAGCTCCATAAGCACGCATGGTGCTGCCTACCTTCACCCGACCAGCGCAGGCCAGGCTGGGAGGCACATCACAAAGAGGACGGGTGGGAATAGTCCACAGGGCCGCAGGCTTTAATAGCCCCGCTCACCTGCGAGAGAGTGATACTTCATGTCTTCGCAGTCAGCACTGCAGAGAAATCTGGGGATTTGTGGGAGGTCCCTGGGTATTTGAGGGGCCTGGAGGAGCCTGTTTTGCATGTCTCTGCAGTGCAGCACCATCTGGCGGAGGATAACCCAAGTGTAAGTAATCTATCTGGAGCAGGACGTACTGTATACTAAGAATAGGACTAGTGTCTTAGTCATGCAGGACCTTGGGGGGCAGGGTAGATTAGTATAGTCATCTGTATTGGCAGTTATGTGCAATTAAAGAAGCCAAGCTTGAACAGAGGCGAGTGGCTGCAACACCTATTGTGCCCCACTCAAGGCAGTGTGACCAAGAGCTGGCTTTGGCGGCATGGCAATCAAATCCCAGGTACTCCTCTCATATAGCATAATAGCTATGCTAGTGCACAGCTCAACTCTGTACTGCAGACATAGGACGTGGATTGGAGTGGTCCATGTGTCTGTCTGTGGTGTCCTTAAAAGAACTTCCACTAGCAGAAAAGTCTTAAATCAGTCGCAGGTGTTACCGCCACAAGAAGACAGACTTCACAGAACGCCCGATATTCTTACCTTACAGCGGTCTGCTAACGCTCACATGGACAGGGCAGTCTTAATAGCGCTATGACAGGTCAAATAGGAAGAGTAAATGCAGCATGCTGGGGTGAACAACATTTAAAGTGGAACTAAAGTAAGTCAATGAATACCACTTTCTCATTCCCTCACATCTCAATCTTGCGACCACCAGCAACCATTTAGGTCTGATGCGAAATCCCACTCAGCAAACCAGTCTGCTCACTGGCAATAATGTGACTGGCAGACATACAATGAATGAGGAAGAGGTAAGCACTGTCTCACTTTACTCAGGTTCCCTTTTTAAGCTCAACCAGGAAAAATAAATTCTCATCACACCGCCTTACTTAAAATGATTGTCCAGGCTAAAAATGCTATACTTAACTTTTTGTCCCTCGTATATGATCACTCCTAGTCTGGTGCTGCACTGATCGGGCCTGGTTGAAGGTCACATCCATGTTCATGGGGGCAAAGGGTCCCTTACCATCAGCCACAGTAATGCTAGCTCTATCTACTGCAATGGAGGGGGCATGCCAAACCTAGACACACCCTTCCAGCAGCCGTGGGATATACTGCAGTCACCATGGCTCTTGATAGCTGTGATAATATGCCATCAATAATGCATTAATCAATTAATCCCACGGTGATTATGAGAACTGCAGTGGATTTTTTTTTGGCTTAAACTAAGTGGTGCATAAGAGCAGCCAAGATTCACGGTGTGATGATAGCAGTTAATGTTTGCTATTTGCTGTGTGCAGTCAGGAATATAAATTCCTTCTGAATCAGGCCCGCAAATAGACATGAAGGACCCTGTATTCTATTCTGAATAAAGATAGACAGACTGCTTAGAAATCATACTCTGCTGCTGGGTTGTGCGCATGCAAAGAAAAAAAAAGCAACAGACGTCACAAGAAATTAACCCTAATATTTTGGAAGAAGAGGCCTAACAGATTTGGACCAATATCTCTGTTATATACAACCATTAAGACATTTTTACAGATACTAGCAAAGTTCCAATCTAGCAAACTAATGTATTCACGTATAAGGCCTTTTATTAACCCCAATCCATTTGCAAATAAGGGTTTAACTTACCTTTAGCCAATAAAAGCACCAATTTATTTGAGGACATGCCAAAGGAGGCTTCACCGGTCAAACAAAAAATATTTTGTTAGCTAAAGAGGATTTTTGTAATTTTTTGCAGATATTTTCAGTAGCAGAGATTGTGAAAGACTGAATGTTTTTCCTCACTCTGCACACAACAAAATAAAATATGTTTTCTTTTATTTGAAAATCTAAATTTCCAGAAGCTATGATTTTACAGGTAAGGTGTAAATTGTTTAACGAGGTAAGTATTTGGTGAGGCCCCTTTCACAAATCTCCTCTCCAAAAAGCAGTGTGTATGGCGTTTAAGCCGCAATGGCATCTGTGATTGTTGTAGCAAACAGTGATCGCATATGCCGGTAAATCGCCAGTAAACAGGATGTCTAGCAGCAGGGATTATGGCTAACGCTACATCTACACATGTGAAAGTAGCCTAGTTAATGGGCTAGTCAATGTTTTTACTTAAAATATATATTTTTTTATTTCTACATTTTTATTTTACCAAAACCTATAAAAACATATATTTATAAAAAATATGTTAATAAATGAATGTCTTAACTCCACCTAATGAATAGTGGGTTAAACTTTTTACATATTTTTGTTTCATTCAAAACTAACTTGCTACACTGTTTCCCCGAAAAGAAGACAGGCCTTATATAAATTTTTTTGCTCAGAAAACTTAAGTTAGTTACCTGGTAACTTTTTTTCTAAACATCCGAAAGGGCAGCATAAGCCTGAGACCTCCGGGCACCCACCAAGGGGAACACGTGACCACCAGCCAGAATAAATTCTTGACTCCTCCCTTCATTCCCCAGTTGTTGAAGAGATCTGAAAGAAACTGACCCGCAACTCCAATCTATAACCCATACATAAACCAACTCCACAGAAAAAATAAGGGAGGGAAGCCGGCGTATACTGTCCTTTTGGATGTTTAGAAAAAAATTTGCCAGGTACCCAACTTAAGTTTTCTCAAAACATCCTTCGGGCAGCATACGCCTGAGAGATAGGCGAGTACTACCTCGTTGGGTGGGAAGAATAGAATGAAGGATACTTCTGCCACAAGACTGATCCTTCTTGGACAGCAAAAAAACCCCTTGCTGAGGACCAAGCGGCTGCAATAGCTCGCCTGCTTAGCCCAAGATGTAGCATCACTTCTTGTCAAATGAGATGTGATACTATAAGGCCTGATATAAACTAGATAAGCCAAATTCTGTAAAAGTCGACTAGAACACTCTTTGTCCTTCCTCAGAGTTACAACGTCCATGAACCCACAGTTGGGCCTTCCTAAAAAGTTACTTCCCAAATGTGTATAAGAATATCATTTTGAAGCTTCTTCCTCAGCACCGACAGAAGGATCATTCCTAGCATCTAAGAAAATCAGATGAGAATCAAAATAGCAAAAGCTCCATTCTCAGAATACTGGATCTGGAAGTTGTTTGGGTAAAAGTAAGGACTAGCCCAGGGTTAGAGCCAACCCAGGGTTAGAGTCAGTCTTAGTGCCCAGAGGCAGCCTAGGGGCTAGAGACAACCTAGGGCTAGAGACAACCTAGGGCTGGAGACAACCTAGGGCTGGAGATAGCCTAGGGCAAGAAACAGCCTAGGGCTAGAGACAGCCTAGGGCTAGAGACAGCCTAGGGCTAGGGATGGCCTAGGGCTAGAAAAAAAGCCCAGGACCTAGAGACGGCCCCGGGTTAGAGGCCACCTAGGGTAAGAGGCCACCTAGGGTAAGAGGCCACCTAGGGTAAGAGGCAACCTAGGGTAAGAGGCAACCTAGGGTAAGAGGCAACCTAGGGTAAGAGGCAACCTAGGGAAAAAAGACCTCCTAGATTAGTGGCGGCCTAGGGACTCGAATGGATAACACCATCTAACCGTAAAGTGCATAGGCTAGACTGGAATACCGTGCAAGGGCTGAGGTGTCCGCCCCTACTGCCGGATCCAGAAAAAAGTATTTGGCCAGCTAGTGACTTCTTGCTGAAGCAATAATATAGATCAGAACGATCCCTTAGAAGACCCTAGAATTGACCTACAATTAGGACTCCCTCAAATGAGGACATTCAGAAAAAAACTTCCACATGATGCAACATTCCTACAGAACATAGCTGAAGGAGACTCAGGTCTTCAGCTAATCAAAAAGGATTTCAATGCGACCCCCATCCAGCGATGAACCTCGTTCTCTCCTGATGGTTAATGTATGCTACTGTCGTAGCATAGTCTAACTTCATCTGCCATTCCTTGCCACGGCTCTCTAACCCCAAGCAGAGGTATCTGCAGTAAACCAACCTCCCTTTTGGGGTCCCAGATAGAGCCTCCCTTGACCGAGACGAGGAAATGTATCTTCCCACTCATTCCGGGAGCCATACAAGCTGCTCAGGACATGTACCTCATAGTACTTAAAGCAAGTGACATCACCTCACTGCGGAAAACACCAATGTCAACAGTCCTAACACCCTCATGGCTAGTGTTATTGGAGGTGCTGAACTGGCACAAAGGAATCAATGATTTCCTGAAGGTCCAAAATCCTTTGAGAAAGGAGAAAGAGTCAGAAGAAGTTGTTGACTTCCGACCAATAATTCATTATCTGAGAGGGAACCAGACTAAAACCCTAAAGGTTTAGAATCCAACCGAGCTGAAACACAGCTCTCAACATGTAACTGAGGCCCTAAGGCATCTGGTTCCTGAAGTGTACAAAAAAAGTAGCAGATCGTCCAGATCAGCCGCCACAGACTCCTCTCAGTCTCCCATATGTCCAAAGTTTTTGCCCCAAAATCTTTGTAGAATTCTCAGACTGAATCCAGCCTGAAGGGAAGCAATAAATTGGAAGCTCAATATCCAGCTCTGTCTTTACCGCGAATCCGAAAAATGACTGAGCCCGAGGCTCATTGGAACCTGCCAGGCATTCCCCAGATCTATTAAGACCATGAAAAAACCCTGTGGAAGCATGTCTCTAAAAAATGTTTTAAAAACCATTCGAAATATCCGATCGAACATAGAGATTGATATTCTAAAAAGCAGAATTAATCTCCCTCCAAAGCCTCCAACACCAGAAAGATAGAGGAATAAACCCTTCCCTTGCTGGTGACGGGAAACTGGGATATGACTCGCCTGGCTTCCAAGGTTAGCAGACTTCTGAATATCTGATCGTTCCTCCAACCCCACAGGTATAGGGGAGACCAAGACTCTGACTGCAGGGTACAAGTAAATTCCAGATGAAACCCCTCTTTTATGCCCCTGGAACGGAAAGGGGCAACACAAGGGATTCAGGCCCCAACCCGAGACATGACATTATAGCTCCTCGGGTTTGGGCCAACAGGTTCCAGAGCGAGTGGAACCTTTAAAAACCCTCCTTTCCAGCAGAAGAGGTAGAGGAGGAAGGTACCCCTGGGTTCTTTAGCAGCGTCCCCGAATGAAAGGAGCATCTAACCAAAGGAGCTCCAAAAAAGCACTTCCTTAAACAAGTGGCCCAGATCGGGCCGAATATACATGTTCTCATCTGCCGTATTCCCAAATCCGCCCGAAAAGAAATATTCCTAAAAGAATATTGCACAAGACTCATCTTTGACCCAATATCCTCAGACCAGGCCCTTAATCAGAGAATGCTGTGAATGGAATACGTTACAGCCATGTTCTTTGTTCCCAAAAAGCTAATGGCACTTGTCACCAAAAGCCGTAGCTGAAAAAAAGTATATCATAATCCCCCTAGATTAGTCCTTTTCAACAGACAGTCCTTTCATTGTTGAAGCAGAAGGCCAAACTTCCGATCATAAAATGGAAGCCAATAGGTCTAAAATATTAGATTCCACTTGCCAGACCTCTTAGAGCCGTGAATCAACATTATTATCTAGGAGATTGCAAAGGACCCAAAAGGCTAACCCTGCTCTCCTAGAGACTTTGGCACAAAGGATCTCCAACTTAGGGCAATTTCCCAAAACTCTGAATCCTCTTCCATAAAAAGTATATGCAAGTTAAAGACTCCGTGACCCTGCTTAGGGTCCAAGTATTGACCGGGCCCGATACTGCTTAATTCCCGAGATCAGATGAGAGCAGCTGCACTCAGGGTGGCATGAACATAGGCCAAAAAAATATATTTCCCAAAATGGAACTTTCCATTCGTTCATAATCATATCCTTCAAGAATAATGAAAAGGAATGAACATGAAGAGTCAGGTGCCTAATCTGGATAAAGCCCAACATGATTATACTTTGGACCTGAATCCTTTTCTTCTATCTCCAAGGATAGGAAAATCATAAGAAAGGAAAGGTAAATGTCCCGGAGGGAATAGTACCTTCCTTGGTTTAAAGCGATAAAACCGGCGTTATCTTCCCCCCCCCCCCCAGGAGAAGAACCCCCCCGTGTGACCGGATAATAAGCGGGATCAAAACAGGACCTGTAAGGGGTTACATATAGGAATCTAGTATATCATTGGGACCACTCCTACTCTTCTTATGGGAATTAGGTCTGGAAGAAGAGGATTCAGGTACACTCCTCTGAGCTTAGTCTGGGGTCAAAAGACTAAGAGACATAAGCAAAAAAAAAAAAGGTGATAGCAATATTTAAATTTAACTAAACATGCCCAAAAAAAGACACTATTAATAAATAAAAGTGACTTACCGGGCAAAGCAGGGCCTCCTCCTCCCAGAATCGGCAGCCGACGGAATACTGGATGAATCCTGGTCCACATGAGGCATATCTGTGGAGGAATCTTCAGTAGGATCGATATAAACATCATCCTGGTGGTCTACCATGCTTCTGGTTATGAGACACCAATGGATATCCTGAGTCTGCCTAAATAGGGCAGGAGCAAAACCCCATAATTTGTAAATTAACCCTTCATTAGATTTATTAGAAGGGGAGGCCATAATATACATATACCAAAACACTGTGCTGCCCCTTTAAGGCCTAGCACATGTTGTGGAAAAGCAGGAAAAAACCTTGGGCGCAGGGATGTGACGTCAGCAGCCCGGGAGGAAGAAGCCTTGCATCCTATTTCCTGTAGGAATTTAGAAAAAAAAAAGAGCAGAAAACGCGCGATCAACTCACCCCGGTCATCGCTGGAGCAGAAAGATGGATCAGCCCCGGAAAGAAGATCCTCGCTATTTCTCGCCGGCAACGAAGGCGGCTCGGCAGGGGGAAGCAGCACGGGCGCTCCCGGAGAAGGAACCCGGGAGAGAGAAGGACCCAAAGACCCCAATCGCCACCTGCATCCTGACAGCGCAGCGGAGGTAAGCCGAGTGCACCGATAAGCTTCGAGCCGGGCGTGGAAGAGAGGCAGAGAATGCGTCATTCTCCTCTCTTCCCCGCCTCTTAAAGGAAAATCGCCCTTTCTAAAAGAAATGGCAAAAAAGGCAAAAAAAAGCTGGAAAACAGAACCCAGAGCAACCATTTCCTCAGGGAACTTCCAGATTGCTAACAAATCTATCCAACCACACAAAATAATTTAATAAACTCAACCATTCTAAAGTCAACTAATGCTGAAAAAAAAATCCCAGAGCAACCAATTCCTCAGGGAGCTTCCAAAGGGTATCCTGGGCCCCAGGCATAGAAAAAAACCTCAGGACAGAGAAATGGACCCCCTGCTAAAACAGGCCCATAGCCCCGGAAAAACATACTTACCTAAACTTACCGGTCCAAGAGCTAGTGGTCTGGCTCCTACCTCACGGAGGAACACTAAAACAACTGGGGAATGGAGGGAGGAGTCAAGAATTTATTCTGGCTGGTGGTCATGTGTTCCCCTTGCCAGAAGGATGTTTTGGGAAAAATACCATTTTGTGAGTACTCACCTGAAAAATGGATATTGTTGGTGTACCACACACCCCGCTTCACTTTTAAATATTCTTCACTTAATGGGTTAACTCACCGCCAGGTGACGCTGTGCAGAGAGGAAGTCTTGTAACGAGCCCCCTTCCGGCCTATATATACCTGGTACCTCCCTTCAATCACCAGTATATTAAAAAAGCAGAAAGACAAGGTACCAGTATTCCACCGGTAACCTCAAAATCAATTTGATATAAATAAAAAGCTTCACCATATAAAGGCTTCGGAAATACCGAAAAGGGTGGGAGTGAAGCGGGGTGTGTGGCACACCAACAATATCCATTTTTCAGGTGAGTACTCACAAAATGGTATTATTCTTGGTGTGCCACACACCCCGCTTCACTTTTAAATATTCTTCACTTAATGGGACATCCAAAAGCAGTGTCCACAAGGGATGGGCATCTCAAGGCCAGGTGAAGCATAACTTAAATGACTGCAGTCTGCAGAACTTTGCGGCCAAAAACAGCATCCGCTGAGGCTCGCACATCAACTTTGTAAAACTTAGAAAAAGTATGAACAGAAGACCAAGTGGCAGCCTTACAAACTTGTTCAACAGAAGCTTGGTGCTGAAAAGCCCAAGACGCCCCAACGGCGCGAGTAGAATGAGCAGTGATACGAAAAGGGGGAACTCTTCCCTTAGCAGAATAGGCCGCAGTAATGGCCTGACGTATCCACTTGCTAATGGCAGATTTGGCTGGTGCCAAACCCTTCTTAGGCCCATGGGGCACAACAAAAAAGGAATCCGTCCTACGAAAAGGAGACGTGATAATCAAGTAGTACTTAACACAGCGTACTACATCCAAACAATGCAAAACCCTCTCTTTGTCATTCTTAGGATTAGGACACAAGGAGGGAAGAACAATATCTTGGTTCAAATGAAAAGCAGAAACAACCTTGGGAAGAAAGTCTGGCTTGAACCGAAAGACCACTTTATCCTGATGCCTCTCAAACTCCGAGACACGCCAGACCGAAGTGATCGCTACCAAGAAGACAATCTTCTGAGTCAGGGTAGACAAAGCAATATCTTGCAAAGGCTCAAAAGGAGGAGCCTGAAGAGCAGAAAGAACCAAATTCAAATCCCAAACCGGGAGTAATGGTTTCCTGGGAGGCCGCACATGCGTAACCCCCTGGAAAAAAGTTTTTTAACTAAAGGCTTAAGCGCAACACGCTTCTGAAAAAAGATAGATAAGGCAGAAACTTGCCCTTTCAACGTACTTAGCTGAAGACCAGAGTCCAGCCCTGATTGTAAAAACTCCAGAATCCTGGAGACCGAAAAAACCCTACACGGAAAAGATCTTATCTCACACCAAGCGATATAGGCTTTCCAAGTCCTATAGTAGATGATGGAAGAAGACCTCTTCCAGGCACTGATCAGAGTCTTAACGACTGAATCAGAAAGACCCTCCTCCTTCAGGATGGAGGTTTCAGCAGCCAGGCCATCAAACCCAGCGCTGGTAAATTGGGGTAACACAATCGACCCTGAGTGAGCAGATCGGGCCGAAGAGGCAGAACGAACTGGTCCGACAGCCGAACGATGTCTGCGAACCCCACTCGCCTTGGCCACCTTGGGGCCATGAGAACGGCGGACACCTTTTCCAGAGCCAACTTCCGAAGCACCCTGCCCAGCATGGGTATCGGAGGAAACAGGTATAGAAATCCCAGAACTCCCCAGCTCAGGGACATGGCGTCCGCTGCCAGAGCCAGAGGATCCTGGGAGAGCGACACGAAGTTCGGGAGCCTGTGATTGTGACGAGAGGCAAACAGGTCCACCTCCGGGGTCCCCCATTGGAGACACAGTGAGCGAAACACCCGAGGATGGAGAGCCTATTCTCCCAGACGGGGAAAGCTGCTGCTCAACCGGTCCGCTACCTGGTTCTTCACCCCTGGAATGTATACCGCCGAGAGACAAGGAACATGGGACTCCGCCCAGGTCAGGATCAGGGACACTTCTCAGAGAGCAGTCAGACTGCGAGTCCCTCCCTGATGACTGATGTAAGCAACCGCTGTTTGATTGTCTGAACGCACCAGGACCGGAAGGCCCAGAACGTGCTGAGTCAGTCGAGCAAGCACCCGACGGATGGTTCTCAGTTCCAGAATATTGGTGGGTAAGTGGGCCTCCTAAGGTCCCCACTGCCCCTGAAACTGCAGCTCCTTCCAGAATCCGCCCCATCCCGACAGACTGGCGTCCGTGGCGACAATTTCCCAAAGGGGGGTCAGGAAAGCCCTGCCCTACACAAGATTGGTCGAGACCAACCACCACAGGAGGGACTGCCGGACCCGGGAGGACAACTGGAAGGACCGATCCAGCGACCGAGGTTGCTGGTCCCAAGACGCTAACAGAAAAAGCTGAAGCGTTCTCGTGTGAATTTGGGCAAAAGGAAGAAACACACTGTGTTGAAGAGAGTCCAGGCCGGGACGAACCGACCCATCTTTCTTGGGGACTGCGAAAAGATTGGAGTAGAAACCGAGGCCCATCTCTAAGTGCGGCACCGGCCGGATGACCGCCATCTCTAACAGATTCCTTACCGACGCCAGGAGCCCCTGCGTGGCCAAAGGATCGAAGGGCACCCGAGACCGAAAGAACAGTGAAGGAGGGTGAGACTCGAATTCCAGGTCGTAACCGGCCGACACTACCTCCTGGATCCCTCTGCCTGGAACCACTTGGTTCCAAACCTGGGAGAAGTGTCGCAATAGTCCCCCCACCCGCACGGGTGAGGGCAGCCCCTCATTGCTGAGTGGGCTTATCAGCAGGTTTGGGCTTGGTGCCCCAGGACTGAGTGGGCCGGCCACGGCCCCTCCCCCAAGTCCAACCTGCACCTCTGGTAGCGGGAAAGGAAGCCCCCCTACCCGCTCTGAATCCTCGAAAGGAAGGCCTACCGGAACCTGCCCCCCTAAAGGGACCACGAGGCCTCTTGCGTTGTGGCATCTTACCACCCTTTGCGACTGAATCAATTTTCTCCCCAAACAGACGCAACCCCAAAAAGGGGAGAGCTGTGAGCACCTTTTTAGAAACCGCGTCCGCCGACCACTGACGCAGCCATACTGACCGGCGAATAGCCACCAGCATAGCCGCTGCCTTGCTACTCATAGCCAGCGCATCGTCCTGAGCAGATAGGACATAGGACACTGCTTAAGCGCAGTAAACTCTTTACAAGCGGGATTGAGATCCTCATATAGCCCCTGAATTAAAGACCTAATCGCCAATAGAAGAAGGGCTGAAGCACACACCGGGCGCAACGCTGACCCGGAATAAATAAAACCATGGCGTGCGTATTGGTCAATCCGACGATCTTCCCCATCTTTAGGGACAGTGGTCTCAGCAGACTGTACCATAGCCGTGCTGGAGAGCCCTAGCACAGGGGTATCAACGTCAGGAGGGACAGACCAAAGCTTTACCAACTCTGGCGGAAAAGGATAACGCTTTTCCCAACTGGAAGGGATTCCAGATAACCGCGTGGGATGTTCCCATTCCTTAAGGACCACCCTCTCAAAGTGGTGCTGTCTGGGAAAAACCCAACGCGGCTGAGGCTCCTTAAACAACTGACCCTTTGGCAGGGTGACAGCCTCAGGCGGATCTAAATTCAAAATTTTAAACATTTGAGCCAGAATGGAGGGGGTGTCGAAAACAACCCCCTCCGACCAATCGCCAATCGCATCAGCCTCAAGCTGATCTGCAGGCTCATCTGACTCCAACAGGAATTCTTCCTCGTCCGGGGATCCATTGGACCATTCCACAGGCTCACATAACTCGTCCTGTGGAGCCGAAGGTACCGGAGTCAGGTGCCTCCGTTTTGCAGCGGCCTTTAACCCTGCTTTAACGGGCACTACTTTCCGGGGGCTGGCCGACCGTGCCGCCACCTCGGACTGCGAATCCCCACTTTTGACAGTGTCATGCGGGGTCCGGAACAGGGAGGGCGAGGTAGGCGATGATGAAGGTTGCGATGGGCCAGCAGCCGAAGCAACAGACTGGCGCGCAATGCTCTGCTTTGCACAAGGGATGCAAATAATAAAGACATCATCAGCTGGGAGTAGAGCCCCACAACTTACACACCCCCCAAATGGCTCAGAAGAACCGTTTCCGGCAATAACGGAAGCCTCCATATGGTATTCGCAATATTTGGGTTTTAAGGCATAAGCCAACCCGGGATGCCCCCTTATTTGTAAATGTCCCGGAAGGGAGGATTTTTATTTATATATATATATATATATATATTTTTTTTTTTTTTAAAAGGAAGGTCCCCCTTAATAATCTATATATATATATATAGATTATATATGTGCATTCTTAAATATAAAAATATCCCAATTTATTATTATTTTATATCTTTTTTTTTTTTTTTTTAATAAAGACTAGCCAGGCAACATAGAGCCGGAGGGCCACCATAAACAGGGATCCCTGGATCTGTAAGGAAAAGAAAAAACCACAATCAGATCCCCACATGTGTGTAACAACCATGCATGCATGGCACCAAAGTGCCTTTTAAATGAGCAAAAAGCCATGCCCCTTAATAAAAAACAACTCACCCCATATCTATACATGAAAGATATTCAATTCCCACTCAACGGCCCCACCAGGGTGAGGCCGCTTACCTGGAAGGGCCGAGAGCAGCAACCGGAGGGACGAGACAGCAGCCAGCAGCACAGGAGAAATGAAACCAAGTGCGGCCGCGCGCCCCCACGTGACTTCCCTTTTGAAAGGAAGGAAGTGAAGCTGGGGCCGCCGCATGCCGCCGGCGCCACGCCCCCATCGCCGCCTCACCGGGACCCACCCCCTACGCTCGATCAGTGCGGCCAAATCAACTGGGGATTACACCAGATGAGCCACTACACGTGCACACAGGCAGGAGGCAGCGGAGGGGGGAGAAGAAAGAGGGGGGAGTAGGAGAAAAAAACGCATAGCGCAGCCATGCCAAAGCAGACCTCATACAGTGGCCACAAGACCAGCGGGAAAGGGAGAAGGGACCGTAACGGAAGAGAAAGGGGCTACGGGGACCCTCGGGACAGGGGCATCCCATTTCCGGATCACCATGCCGGATAGCCGCATTGCCCCACGCATGAGGTCGAGCGGAGGAGATAAGCTCCTAGGCACTTAAAGTGCCATCTACCATTTGCCCAGTGAGCAGCCTAGGCTGAGAGGCTTCCATTCCACCATCGAGGTATAAACACTCAAACCGGGCAGAAATAGAGCAAAAAGGGGGTGCCGGGGTAAGACCCCGGCTACCTGTAAGCAGGAGACTTCAATCTTCTGTCTTGTCGTCAAGCAGAGAGAAAAATACTGGTGATTGAAGGGAGGTACCAGGTATATATAGGCCGGAAGGGGGCTCGTTACAAGACTTCCTTAATGGGTTAATGAGTTAACCCATTAAGTGATGAATATTTAAAAGTGAAGCGCGGTGTGTGGCACACCAAGAATAAGGCGGTAGGGCTTATTTTCAGTGGATGTCTTATTCTTTTCCCATTAACAACAAATAGATAAATGGATGGAGGATGGATAAGTAGATGGAGAGCTGGGCAGAGGGACAGATAGAAAGATAGACAGGGGCCTAGATAGATAGCTAGAGGGATCCATAGGTGGGCTTCAGTAGCAGCCCAGCCACCCCCATCCCTCCACAGAAAGTGTCTGAGGGAGGGGGCAGCGGTAGCCCAGTCGCCCCTCATGGGGGGGCAGCTGCAGCCCAGCCCCCCCATCCCTCTGCAGCAAGTATCCCTGATGAGGGGGGCAGCGGCAACCCACCCATCCCCATTCCTCTGCAGCAGCTGGCACAGATGGGGCAGCACAGCCACCCCCTGTTCATCTTTAACTAGGGCTTATATTTTAAAAATACAATTCTGTGAGTACTCACCTGTAGAATTGTTTTTACTATGCACAGCAAGGCCTGCCTCATGAAGTCCTTACATCTGGGTATTCCGCCACAAGGTGGCGCAGTGGACTGCAGAAGACTTGTGGCTCCTTCCGGCCCCATATAAAAAACGGAAATCAGCCATAGACCTCCAGTGTTGACAAGCAGTTATACAAGAAGCCGGGAGGTAATAAGGCAAAAAAAAGGCAAAAAAGGTAAAAAAAACCCCTTAACTAACTTGGAACAATCACCATAAAGAGGCAACCAAGAATAACGATAACAAGGGAGGGATGAAGCAGGCAGTGCTGTGCATAGTAAAAACAATTCTACAGGTGAGTACTCACAGAATTGCATTTTTCCTAATGCACATCACGGCCTGCTTCATGAAGTCCTTACATCTGGGACATCCAAAAGCAGTGTCCATAAGGTAGGGTGGGATCCCCAAAGAGTAACAGCAGGCAGTTCAAACCACTACCACCTGAAGCACCTTGCGGCCAAAAGCAGCATCCGCTGAGGCCTTAACATCAACCTTGTAAAACTTGGAAAAGGTATGAACAGAAGACCAAGTAGCGGCCTTACAAACAGAAGCTTGGTGCTGAAAAGCCCAAGAGGCACCAACAGCACGAGTGGAATGAGCAGTAATCCGGAAAGGAGGAACCTTCCCTTTAGCAGAATAGGCTTGTACCACCGCCTGACGTATCCACTTGCTAATAGTAGATTTAGCCGGAGGCAAACCCTTTTCCTGAAAGACTCAGTAGCAACCAAATAAAACTTCAATGCCCTGACAACATCCTGAGAATGAAGGGTCCGTTCCTTGGAATTAGCAGGGTTAGGACACAAGGAAGGTAAGACAATGTCCTGATTGAGATAAAAAGCAGACACAACCTTAGGCAAGAAATCCGGCTTAAGCCCGAAACACCACCTTATCCTGATGCCGCTCAAAATAAGGAGGTTTAATGGAAAGAGCCGCCAGCTCAGAAACTCGCCTGACCAAAGTAATAGCCACCAAAAAGGCCACCTTAAGAGTCAGAATGGGCAACGCAGCCCCACGGATAGGCTGAAAGGGAGGACCCTGCAGAGTAGACAACACCAGATTTAAGTCCCAAACCGGTAGCATCGGTTTACGTGGCGGACGCACATGAGTAACTAACATGAATAACTCCCTGGAAAAAGTCTTAACCAGCCGGTGATTGGCAAAGGAGAGCTGACACCTGTCCCTTGAGGGTACTAAGCTGAAGGCCCGAATCCAAACCATGTTGTAAAAATTCCAGAATCCTGGGGATAGAAAACACCCGACAAGGAAGAGACTTGGACTCACACCAGGCAATGTAAGCATGCCAGACCCTGTAGTAGATAAAAGATGAGGACTTCTTCCAAGCCCAAATCATAGTATCAACAACAGAGGCCGGCAACCCCTTGTCCATCAAGATGGAGGTTTCAGCAGCCAAGCCGTTAAAGCCAGCGTTTGTAAATTGGGATGGCACAGCTGTCCCTGAGTGAGAAGTTCTGGATCCTTGGGCAAGACGTACCGATCTGCTGCCAACTGCACGACATCTGCGAACCACACCCTCCTAGGCCAACAGGGGGCCACCAGAATGGCTGGTACCCCCTCCTGGGCTATCTTGCGCAGCACCCTGCCCAGCAGAGGAAAGGGAGGGAACACATAGAGGAGCCGAAACTCCGTCCAAGGAATCGCTAACGCATCCGTGGCGAAGGCCAGAGGATCCTGCGACAGGGAGACAAATCTTGGAAGCTTGTGATTGTGGCGGGATGCAAACAGGTCCACATCCAGCTGACCCCAGCAGTGACACAGGGAGTGAAATACCTTGTTGCTGAGGGACCATTCCCCCAGCCGAGACGTCCCCCTGCTCAGGGAGTCTGCCTCCAGGTTCTCTACCCCCGGAATGTAGACCGCCGAGATGCAAGGGACATTCTTTTCTGCCCAAGACAGTATCAGGGACACTTCCTTGAGGGCTCGCTTGCTCCTAGTCCCCCCCTGATGATTGATGTAGTCAACCACCGTCTGGTTGTCCGAGCGGATCTGAACAGCCCGACCCCGAAGGTGTGGTGTCAACTGGGAGAGAACCAACCTGATTGCCCGCAGTTCTAGAATGTTGATGGGTGCATGGGCCTCCTGGGGGCTCCATTGACCCTGAAATTTCAAAGACTTCATAACTCCCTCCCAACCGGTCAGACTGGCATCCGTGGTGACAATCTCCCAGCACGGTGGCAGAAAGGTCCTGCCCACTAGAAGATTCCTCGCGTCCAGCCACCACGAGATGGACTGCCTGGCCAGAGGGGACAGAGCAAACTCCTGAACCAGGGACACAAGGTCCCGATCCCAAACTGACAAGAGATGCAACTGAAGAGGCCTCATGTGAAACTGAGCAAAGGGAACCACCTCGAAGCAGGACACCATCAGGTCCACTAACTGCATCCCCTGCCGAATGGAGGGATGACGACACAGGAGCAGAGCCCGTGCCTGCATCTGAATGCCCTCCACTTTCTGCTGAGGGAGAAATACCTTTACCTGAGAGGTATCCAGAGTCATGCCCAGAAAGGAGCTCGCCAAAGACGGTGACAGTGAAGACTTGGGATAGTTGATCACCCAGCCGAAGGACTCGAGAGTGGAGGTCACCACCTGAGTTTCCTTCTCGGCCTGATGAAGAGACTGAGCAGCATTTAGAATGTCGTCCAGATAAGGGAGGATGCAAATGCCCTCGTTCCTCAGAAGTGCCATTACACCCGCCCGGGTCACTGTGGAAAAGCTCCCCCTCTAGGGAGCCACGGCCGCCAAACACATGAAGGCCCACATCCTCCTCGGCAAAGAGGGAAGGTGCGGTGTCAAGATGCTGCTTCTTGCCAGAGGCCTTGCCCATCACAGGTCATGCCAGCTGCCTCTCAATGCTGGCCACGCGTAGTGCCAGATCAGATTGGGACCCCCTGCTAGTATCCCCCTCACTGGGGACTAAATGCAGGCGCGGGGGAGTAGGAGATGCCTGGGGGAGCGCAGAACTGGGAAGAGAAGCGCTCATTCCAGCCTGGTCCGCAATAATACTTTGGGCGCACGGCACACAAACCGCGCCACCACCACTCAAAGGGGATGCCCCGCACATGACACACAGCCGGGATTGTCCCGAAGGACCCGCGAGCACGCTATCCCCAGAAGCCTCCATATGGTGATTAACATAGGCGCAATAGGCCAGTATAGGGTAAGGGCTAATAAAAGCCACCCCCGAGATGCCCCCCAAGGGACGCCCACAAAGAGGGCCAGGAAGGGAGAGGAGGGGGGGAGGAGCGGGACCGGGAGAAACCACAACACACAGTTATCCCGCCTAAAAGACATAAGCAAAAATACACATAAGCATCCCGCAGCACATGCCCCAAAAGAATAAGCAACCCCAAAGGGGACTCACGGACCAAGAGACAGCACGTGCAGCACCGACAGTCGATCGCCGTACAGCCGAGCCAAAATGGATGGTAGATAAGCTAAAGGTCACCGCCACAGCCCACGTAGGAAGAAGGGCCTCCAGACATGCAGCACCCCAAAATGACGCCGCAACGAGACCCTCGAGGGGCGGGCATCGGGGGCATGATGCAATACGCGTCATCCCCTGGCACCGCCCCCCCGAAGAGCGCGAATACGTGCTCACGTGACCCGCGCCAGCGCCATGACAGGCCGCATTGCAGCAACCGCAGCTGTGAGGCAACAGCAGCGGACAACCACCGCAAAACCACCCGCCGCTACCACCCCCTCACCCGCCGGGGAGAGGGCAGGCAGCAGCGGCAGCAGACCAGACGCGGCCGGAAGGAAGGGGGGGCAAACAAAACAAGGGGAGACTAGCTAATAACACCAGTCCCCAAACACAACTCAACCCCAACACATAGCGAAGGCAGGATTTCCTCATCCCTCAGCAGGCTCACCATAAAGCCTATGGCCGGCTACCCTTTGTGGTACAGGGTCTGCAGCTTGGAGCAGCGCTCCCAGAGCACCTGACCCTAGTGCTCCTCTACCCTCACCCAATCTGTAAGCCAAGGCTGGAGAGGCACAGAGGGTCCGGAAGCGGGTGGAAATAGACCTGCAGGGCAGCAGGCTTGGTTGCCTCGCTCACCTGCACAGCATAGAGAGCCATCTTCTAGGAAGGAGGAAATACTGGGGGGTCTATGGCTGATTTCCGGTTTTTATATGGGGCTGGGAGGAGCCACAAGTCTTCTGCAGTCCACTGCGCCAACTTGTGGCGGAATACCCAGATGTAAGGACTTCATGAAGCAAGCCATGCTGTGCATTAGGAAAACATTTGTGAAAATGCTAAAAAAAACATGATGTGCCCTGGATCTGCTTGGATTTGCATTGGCTGCCGTCGGTAGCTTGATTAACTGCTAGGAAGCCAAACATTGTAGAGTGACCCTCCTGCCCTGACTAAGCCACTACCTAAAGTAGAGCTATGCTGGGTGGCTGCTTGGCAACTGGGTGCCCCTGTGCCGTTTAGGTTCTTTTTTAAACATCCATTTGGACTAGAGGAGGAGGGGAGTGCTAAGGTTGCTGTACAGAGTAGCTGGCCAGGCCCTTGAAGAGATTTTGCAACTACCAGTCCTCAAGGCTAGGCAAATGTACTTGGGCAGCCAATAAGTTGCCCCACAGACGACCAATCAGATTTGCCAGGTGGACATGAAGATATAATTTGCATGCCGGCCTGGCTGCTGTGCCTGAAAAATGATGTAGGAACACCTGGTAAGCAGTTTTACCTGAATTTGAGCTTCTTAATGTCTGCAGGGTGAAGCATCCAAAAACAAATGGTAGGAATTTCAGTCATTTTTGACAGGAGCTCATATTTAAGAAGATTGCCAAAGTGGAAATCTTAAGCCTAGGGGATACCCATGGACACATCCTGGTAGGGGATACCCAACCAATTATTTGTTTTCTATAGCGCAGTTGAACAGACTACAAACACCATTCACAATAGTTAACTCACATATCTTGAGATCTCTTCCAAATTCTGATCATTCATGTCCTTAGGCACTACTCTTGTTGCATGCCGGCCCTTTGCAAAAGGTTTTGGTAACTGTCCTCTGAATTCGGATTCAATGAACTGAAGGTACCAACTGTAAAACATAAGCATACAATATATGTAAGAAAAAAGGTCATAATATGTATCAAATAGCCATAGAAGAACTGGACTAGTGCGTACCATAAAATACTGTTCCTACAGGGGGCCCAAAGAATCAGATAAGACTATACAAGGGTAACAAGCAAAACCCCCAGAGATGGTTCCCATCCAAAACAATAATAATAATAATAATAAATGTCATGTGTCTGTGTTTTTTATACTGTTAACCCTTAATTAACTGGCCACTGTGCCCTGTTCTACAAGTCCCCATAGCTGGTCCCTGGGTCGGTTATGCTGGGTAAAGGGGGGGGGGGGGCACGCCATTTTTTGGGGATTTTAACCCTTACAAATCCAAAGGAAAATTGTGTCCCCCTGGGAGGGGGAACCCTATGTCATTTAAAATAAACAAAACAATTTTAAGTACAAAAAAATTACAAGAAAAAGTACAACCAAGACATTTCATGTTAAAGACTAAACAAAAAAATCCAGGAAATTCATGCAAAAATCAAAGTTAAACATAGCGACAAAATCTCAAGTAGACTGGACATTAAAAGGGTTAAGTAGCTATGCATGTTGGGTATTTTTCTGTTCAGGGGACCTTGCGTGTTCAGATTTAGCTTGTTTTTTCTTATTTGTATATTGATATTTTTGGGAAATGTGTTTTTTATTCTGCTTTATTATACATTTTTTTTAGGGAAACCCTGTGCAACCAAAGAATTCTTGGAGGGATTACTCCTAGAAAGATGAAGCCACTACAATAAACTGGGTAACCCTAGAAAGCTTCACATGTGTACTTTCATGGGAATATATGGTTTGTGGGGGTATTCTAAATGTAAAGGGTTGTTTTGGTTGAAAAAGTGCAAGGTGCACACTTTGTCTGCAGGGCTGAAATTTTCAAGTAAAATTACCCTTACACACATTATTTACTTTGGGGTATTTGGCAACTGTTCTCCTGACAGTACCTATGCATGTTGGGTATTGTTCAGTTCGAGGGTCCTCGCTTTTTCAGATTTAACTTTTTTTTTGCATATTTTTTTTTTTAGGAAAATGTGGCTTTGATTCTGCTTTTTTATTCTTTTTGTTAGAGGTGCTCCCACGTCAACAAGCCTGGTATGCCTAGAAAGCTATAGGTGTGCACGGTTTCAGTTTGGGGGGGGGGGGGGGGGGGGGGAGTCTCCTGGACAGGAAAGGGTGTCTACCATTAAACATCTCATCATTGTAACTGGGAGAAATTTGGCTTTTACATACAATATCATTTTATTGAAAAACTATTAAAAGAAAACATTTCACGTTAAAGACCAGACTCTGCTGAAAAAAATTATATTTATTAATTTCTTAGGAAATTGTGATGCGCTGCAAACATAATTTTAGCAAAAGTACACCAAAGCAAAACTATTGGAGGCTCTTCTGGGGTTTGCCACAAATTTCCAACTGGAATAGTGCACTATTTTCAGTAAGGTACTGTTTTTTATACCTTTGCAAGTAGAAAACGATTTTCCAAGAAGGCTCGGGTTAAGCATACATCTCAAATGGAAATGAGGGATTGCAGTGTCCCAAGCTGGGTTAATAAGGGTCCATGGGTGTCCGTTGCTAAAGAGTTTGGTACATATGCTCCCCCTAGTGTTAGTTTGGGTGAGGGCAGCATTCATAGCCATTTAGCGGAGTTCATTTTTAAACATTTCCATCTCGATAAGCAAGCTAGAGTTGCAGTGGCAGAGATGGGGCGGCTACTATTAGAAGTTTTTCATGCTGAAATGGTGGGAAAACTCAAAGCTGAGAGGAAATTTGTATCTTTGAGAGATCAACTTGCAGTAGCTTTAGAATGCCTCCAACACACTGCAAATGAGTTTTCGGAGCTGTTAAAGAAGTACCCCTGTACTAGCTGCCCCCTGTATTTTATCCCACTCTCCTTTCCTCAGTAAGTGTGATGCTTCCGTGTCAAGATGGCGGCGCCCGTATCCTAAAGTCCTTAACAGAGTTGCAGCCCAGTGGGGGAAAGAATAATAAATAAGTGATTAAAAACTTAAAATACTACAATTCTGTGATTACTCACCTGTAGAATTGATATTATGAGTATACAGTACGTTCTGCTCCAGATAAGATTCTTTACATCTGGGTATGATGGCACTGGACTGCAGAGACAGCGAAATTGGCTCCTCCCGACCCCATAAACACCCGGGACCGCCCACAAATTCCCAGTATTGAAAAGCAGTTAACAAGAAGCCGGGAGAATGATAACATAACCAACCACTAACTAAACCAACAATGATAACAATCACCATACAGGGGATCCAAGAATAATGAAAACCAAGGGTGGGGTGGAGCAGGACGTACTGTATACTCATAATATCAATTCTACAGGTGAGTAATCACGGAATTGTATTATTCTTAGTATACAGTACGTCCTGCTCCAGATAAGAGTCTTTACGTCTGGGACATCCAATAGCAGTGTCCGTAAAGTAGGGTGGGATCCCCAAAAAGGCAACAACGGGCAGTTTAGACCACTGCCGCCTGCAGAACCTTGTGGCCAAAAACAGCATCAGCTGAGGCTCGAACATCAACCTTGTAAAACTTGGAAAAGATATTAACAGAAGACCAAGAAGCAGCCTTGCAAACTTGTTCAACAGAAGCCTGGTGCAGAAAAGCCCAAGAGGCACCAATAGCACGAGTGGAATGAGCAGTAAGGCGGAAGGGAGGATTCTTCCCCTTAGCCGTGTAGGCCTGAATCATAGCCTGACGGAGCCATTTGCTGATAATAGATTTAGCAGGAGCCAAACCCTTCCTAGGACCAGAAGGGACCACAAAAAGAGCATCAGTTTTCCTGAAAGGTGCAGTAGCCACCAGATAGAACTTCAGATTCCTGACCACATCCAAGGAATGCAAAACCCTCTCCTTAGTGTTACTAGGATTAGGGCACAATGAAGGTAGAACAATGTCCTGATTAAGATGAAAGGCAGACACAACCTCAGGCAGAAAATCTGGTTTGAAGCGAAACACCACCTTGTCCTGGTGTCTCTCAAAGTAGGGGGGCTGGATGGAAAGCACCGCCAACTCAGAAACACGCCTAACAGAAGTGATAGCCACCAAAAAGACAACTTTGAGAGTAAGAATGGCCAAGGCAGCCTCCTGCACAGGTTCAAAGGGAGCACCCTGCAAGGCAGAAAGGACCAAGTTCAAGTCCCAAAAAGGTAACATAGGCTTACGTGGGGGACGCACATGAGTAACCCCCTGGAAAAAGATCTTTGGAAGAAAACAGCCAGGGCAGAAACATGACCCTTCAGAGTACCGAGTTGAAGCCCCAGATCCAAACCATGTTGAAGAAACTCCAGAATCCTGGGGATAGAGAACACCCGACAGAGAAGAGACTTAGACTCACACCGGTCAATGTAGGCACGCCTAACCCTATAGTAAACAGAAGAAGAAGACTTCTTCCTAGCCCTAACCATGGTGTTAACAACAGAGGCAGGCAGCCCCTTTCCATCAAGATGGAGGTTTCAGCAGCCAGGCCGTCAAAGCCAGCGTTTGTAAATTGGGGTAGCGTAGCTGCCCCTGAGTGAGCAGGTTTGGAACCCTGGGCAGAGCGTACTGATCTACTGCCAGCTGCACGATGTCTGCGAACCACACTCTTCTTGGCCAACGTGGGGCCACCAGGATTGCTGGCACCCCTTCCTGAGCTATCTTGCGCAGAACCCTGCCCAACAGGGGGAATGAGGGAAAGACATACAGAAGCCAAAAGTCCTGCCACGACATTGCTAGAGCATCTGTGGTCAAGGCCAGAGGATCCTGGGACAGGGAGACAAAGGCTGGGAACTTGTGATTGTGAGGGGACGCAAACAGATCCACATCTGGCTGACCCCAACGGTGACACAGAGAGTGAAACACCCTGTCGCTGAGGGACCATTCTCCCAGGCGAGAGGTCCCCCTGCTCAGAGAGTCTGCCTGCAGATTCTCCACCCCCGGAATGTAAACAGCTGAGATGCAGGAAACTTTGTCCTCCGCCCAGGACAGGATCAGAGAAACTTCCTTGAGGGCCCCCTTGCTCCGGGTCTCTCCCTGATGATTCATGTAGGCATCCGCCATCTGGTTGTCCGAGCGTACCTGAACAGGCCGGCACCGAAAGTGTTGGGTCAAGTGAGCCAGAACCAACCTGATCGCCCCTGGGAGCCCCACCGCCCTTGGAATTGTAGGGACTTCCAGAAGCCCCCCCCCCCCCCCCCCCCAACCTGTCAGACTGGCATCCGTGGTGACCGTCTCCCAGCAGGGGTCCAGAAAGGATCTGCCCGCCAACAGGTTCCTGGAGTCCAGCCTCCACGCCACGAGAGGGGCTGCCTGGCTAGGGGGGACAGAACAAGGACCTGGTCCAGGGATGCAGGATCCTTGTCCCATACTGATGAGGCTGAGGCCTCATGTGAAACTGGGCATAAGGAACCGCCTCGAAGCACGACACCATCAGGCCCACCAGCTGAAATCCCTGTCCGATGGAGGGATGAGGGCAAGATAGAAGGAACTGAACCTGCGCTAGCAGACTGTCCACCTTCTGCTGAGGAAGAAAGATCCTTGCCTGAACTGTATCCAGATTAATTCCCAGAAATGGCGTTACCAAGGAGGGAGAAAGGGAAGATTTGGGATGGTTGATCACCCAGCCGAATGACTCCAGTGTGGACACTACTCACTGAGTATCCAGCTCTGCCTGTTGGAGGGACTGAGAAGTAATGAAAATGTCGTCCAAATAGGGCAGAATGCGAATGCCCTGAGCAGAGCCATCACTCCTGCCAGCACCTTGGTGAAGTGAGACCGAAGGGCAATGCCACAAATTGGTAGTGCTGATACTCCAGAGCAAACCTGAGGAATCTTTGATGACCTGGAAAGATGGGAATATGAAGGTAAGCATCCTTGATGTCCACAGAGGTCATGAAGTCCCTTGGACGCAGTGAACTGATAGCTGAGCGCAGAGTTTCCATGTGAAAGTGCCTGCATCTGACAAATTTGTTGAGAATCTTCAAGTCCAGGATGGGTCTAACTGACTCATCTCTTTTGGGCATGGTGAAAAGGTTGGAATAAAAACCCTTGCCTCTCTCTCGTAAGGGGACCTGACAGATGACCCAAACTCCAGAAGGCTTTGCACCGCCAGAATCAGAGCCTGAGCTGACATGGGGTTCTGAGACATCCGGGATCTAATGAATCTTGGGGGCGGCCAGGCAGCTCTATCTTGTAACCGGAGGACACTACCTCCTGAATCCACCGGCCTGAGACATGATTCCTCCAGACGTGAGCAAAGAGCTGAAACCGTCCCCCCACCCGGATGGGTGAGGGCGCCCCTTCATGCCTGAGGGGGCTTGGGGGAAGGCTTAGGTTTGGAGCCCCAGGATGGGCCAGGGCATCCACGTCCTCTGCCCCTACCCCAGAAATCTCCTCGGGCCCCTGTAAAGGAGACCCCTCTCCCCGTTCTGGATCCACAGTAGGGGGAAGGAAAGGAACCCGGGCCCCGAAAGGGCCTAGACTGTCTTCTGCACTGGGGTAACTTGCCTCCCTTAGCAAACAGGTCCAGGCTGTCCCCAAATAGGCGTGGTCCTTTGAAGGGGAAACCAGTGAAAGCCTTCTTGGCAGCGTTGTCAGCTGCCCACTGGCGCAGCCAAACCGAGTGGCGTATAGCCACCACCAAGGCAGAGGCTCTGCCACACATCCTGATGTTATCATCCAAGGCAGAGAGGACATAAGCAAAAAATACCTCACAACGCGAGAGTGCATTATACTCTTCACTAGAAACATCATCGGGAGCTCCATCTAGGACACTTTTAAGCAGAGTCCTAATAGCCACAGCTGTAATGGCAGAGGCACAAACCGGGCGCAGTGCCGTCCCCACACAGGTAAAGGCATGGGAAGTCAGCTGATCAATACATCGGTCCTCACCATCCTTCAGGGTAGTAGAGTCAGGGGAATGCATGACAGAGGTGTTAGACAAACCCAGAATTGGGGCATCCACCTCGGGAGGGGATGACCAACGTTTAACCACATCAGCAGGAAAGGGATATCTCTTATCCCAACTCTTAGGGACTCCGGGGAGCCTGCTAGGACGCTCCCATTTTTTGAGCACAAGATTATTAAAATGAGATTGTTCAGGGAACTCTAGAAGTGGCTTAGCAGTATGAAACAATTCCCCCTGCTGCTTAGGAGCCGCGGCTGGGGAAGAGATAGAAAGCACTTCAAAGATCTGAGCCAAAAGCCTATCAGTATCATCTGGGGCCCAGGGATCAGAATCAGCATAACCCTTGGGCCGTTCATCAGATGATTCTGAGTCAGAGAACAATTCCCCCTCTTCCAGGGGGGTATAACCAGACAGATCAAAGAACTCTTCAGCCTCCATAGGGAAAAGAGTGACATCAGGCGCCAAATGCCACCTCTTAGCAGAGGCCTTACGCGCCATAGTATTAGCAAGCAACTTTTCAACACTAGCCACTCTAGTAGACACATCAGGCTGAGACTCCCCACTGGTATGCAGCTCACTGGGAGTCAGATGTAAGCATGGGGGAGTAGGCGAAGCCATACAGGCTGCCGCACAAGCACCTGCTGGGCACAAGGTACACAAACCCACACATTGTCATCACTTGTAGGGGACACCCCACACGCCACACACAGCCGGGCTTGTCCCGAAGGAACCCCGAGCACATTATCCTGAGACACCTCCATATGGTGATTATAGCGGCACAATCGGCCGATAGGGATTCACGCTGTAAAAGCAACCCAGGATGCCCCAATAGCCCGCTAGGGAAGTGGGAGGAATTAGCACACTAGGCCTCAATAAGTTTAATAAACTAATAGAGGGGGTAGGGCCGGGAGAAACCAATTGAGTTTGACCCGCCTGTAAGACAAAGTAAAAACCCCGTAAGCGACATGCATACATAACATTACAAATATGAACAAACAGCCCGCGGGGGCACTCACGGACCGCGGTAGGTAGGCGCCAGCCATGCAGCACGAGGAAGCAAAATGGCACTGGGTATACCTCGAGGGGCGGGCCACGGAGACAGTGATGCGGAACGCGCCATCCGCAGGGCCCGCAAAGCCGCACACGTGACAAAATCAACCAATGATGGCACAGAAGCGCCTGAGGTAATGTCGCCGCTGACCGCGGAACGCCGTACAAGTGTGCGAGGAGGCGGCATATTCAAAAATACAATTCTCTGATTACTCACCTGTAGAATTGGTATTATGAGTATACAGTACGTCCTGCTCCAAATAGAATACTTACACTTGGGTTATTACTCCGCCAGATGGCGCTGGACTGCAGAGACATCGAAAACAGGCTCCTCCCGGCCCCTCAAATACCCAGGGACCTCCCACAAATCCCCAGCATTGAAAAGCAGTTAACGAGAAGCCGGGAGAATTAAACAACCCAAACTAGTAACCATAACAATGATAACAATCACCATACAGGGTATCCAAGATAATGCAAAACTAAGGGTGGGGTGGAGTAGGACGTACTGTATACTCATAATACCAATTCTACAGGTGAGTAATCACAGAATTGTATTATTCTTAGTATACAGTACGTCCTGCTCCAAATTGAATACTTACACTTGGGACATCCAATAGCAGTGTCCATAAAGTAGGGTGGGATCTCCAAAGCTAACAGCAGACAGTTTAGACCACTGCCGCCTGCAGAACCTTTCGGCCAAAAGCAGCATCAGCTGAGGCCCTAACATCAACCTTATAAAACTTTGAAAAGGTATGAACAGAAGACCAAGTAGTGGCCTTGCAAACTTCTTCCAACAGAAGCCTGGTGCTGAAAAGCCCAAGAAGCATCAATAGCACGAGTAGAATGAGCAGTAAGGCGGAAGGGAGGATTCTTCCCCTTAGCAGAATAGGCCTGAATCACAGCCTGACGGATCCATTTGCTGATAGTAGACTTGGCAGGAGCCAAACCCTTCCTAGGACCAGAAGGGACCACAAAAAGTGCATCAGTTTTTCTGAAAGGTGCAATAGCCACCAGATAGTACTTCAGACACCTAACTACATCCAAAGAATGCAAAACCCTCTCCTTAGCATTACTAGGATTAGGGCACAATGAAGGGAGAACAATGTCCTGATTCAAATGAAAGGCAGACACTACCTTAGGCAGAAAATCTGGCTTGAAACGAAACACCACCTTGTCCTGGTGTCTCTCATGGTATGGGGGCTGAATAGAAAGAGCCCCCAACTCAGACACACGCCTGACCGAAGTAATGGCTACCAGAAAGACAACCTTGAGGGTAAGAACAGCCAGAGCAGCATCCTGCATAGGTTCAAAGGGAGCACCCTGCAAGGCAGACAAAACCAAGTTCAAATCCCAAACAGGGACCATAGGTTTACGTGGGGGACGCACATGAGTAACCCCCTGGAAAAAGGTCTTAATCAAAGAATGCTGAGCAAAAGACTTCTGAAAGAAGACAGACAGGGCAGAAACCTGACGCTTCAGAGTACTGAGTAGGAGTCCTGACTCCAACCCATGCTGTAAAAACTCCAGAACCCTGGGGACTGAAAACACCCGACAGGGAAGAGACCTAGACTCACACCAGTCAATGTAGGTACGCCATACCCTGTAATAGATGGAAGAAGTTTTCTTCCTAGCCTTCACCATCGTATCAACCAGCGAGGCAGACAAGCCTTTCTCCATCAAGATGGAGGTTTCAGCAGCCAGGCCGTCAAAGCCAGAGTTTGTAAATTGGGATGGCGTAAGGAGCCCTGAGTGAGCAGATCTGGCACCCCTGGCAGAACGTACTGGTCTACTGCCATCTGTACCACGTCTGCGAACCACACTCTTCTTGGCCACCTGGGGGCCACCAGAATCGCTGGCACCCCTTCCAGAGCAATCTTGCGCAGAACCCTGCCCAGCAGGGGGAATAGAGGAAAGACATACAGGAGCCGAAATTCCTGCCATGACATGGACAGAGCATCCATGGTCAAGGCCAAAGGATCCTGAGACAGGGAGACAAAGGCCGGGAGCTTGTGATTGTGACGGGATGCAAACAGATCCACATCTGGTAGACCCCAACGGTGACACAGAGAGTGGAAAAGTCTGCGAGGAGATTCTCTGCCCCCGGGATGTACACAGCTGAAATGCATTGAACATTGTCCTCCGCCCATGTCAGAATCCGAGACACCTCCTGGAGGGCCCCCCTGCTCCGGGTCCCTCCCTGATGGTTGATGTAGGCAACCTCCGTCCTGTTATCTGAGCACACCTGCACAGGCAGACCCCGCAGGTGATTGGTCAACTGATCCAGTACAAACCTGATTGCCCAAAGTTCCAAAATGTTGATAGGTATGTGGGCCTCCTGAGGGCCCCACCTCGCCTGGAACCGCAGGGACTTCCAGAATCCCCCCCCCCATCCCGACAGACTGGCATCTGTGGTGACGGTCTCCCAGAAGGGGGCCAGAAAGGATTTGCCCCCCAGCAAGTTCCTGGAGTCCAGCCACCACGAAAGGGACCACCTCATCAGGGGGGAGAGCACACAGACGTTGGCTCCTTGTCCCAAACTGACAGAAGGTGAAGTTGTAGAGGCCTCAATTGGAACTGAGCAAAAGGCACCGCCTCGAAGCACGCCACCATCAGGCCCACCAACTGCATTCCCTGCCTGAGGGAAGGATGGCGACACGACAGCAGGAACCTCACCTGCGCAATTAGAGCTTCCACCTTCTGTTGAGGAAGGAAAATCCTTGACTGAACCGTATCCAGAATCATTCCCAGGAACGGGGTCACCGAGGAAGGGGACAGAGAAGACTTGGGGTGATTGATCACACAGCCAAAGGACTCCAGGGTGGACACCACCAGCTGAGTGTCCAACTCTGCCTGCTGTAGAGACTGGGAGGTGATGAGTATGTCGTCCAGGTAGGGCAGCACACGGATGCACCTTGACCTGATCAGAGACATCACCCCCGCCAGCACCTTGGTGAACACTCTGGGAGCTGAAGTGAGACCAAATGGCAAGGCCACAAATTGGTAATGTTGATCTTCCAACGCGAATCTGAGGAACCTTTGGTGTCCTGAAAACACAGGGATGTGAAGGCGCAGGGGCAGGGCCGAGGGCAGAGTTTCCATGCGAAAACGCCTGTTCCTGGCAAGTTTGTTGAGGATCTTTAAATCCAGAATGGGCCTGACACCCATCTTTTTTGGGAACTGTGAAGAGGTTGGAATAGAACCCCTTGCCTCTTTCTCTTAAAGGGACCCTGCAAATAACCCCCAGACCCAGAAGGCCTTGCACGGCCTGCACCAATACCTGAGCTGAGACAGGGTCCTGAGGGATCCGGGACCTGATGAATCTTGGGGGGGGGGGGGTCGAACAGCAAACCCTATCTTGTAACCGGAGGACACTACCTCCTGAATCCACCGGTCTGGGACGTGATGCCTCCAGACGTGTGCAAAGTGCTGTAGCCGTCCCCCCACCTGGATAGGCGAGGGCGCCCCATCATGCCTGGGGCTTGGGAGAGGATTTGGGCTTAGACCCCCAGGAGGAGCCAGGACGACCCCGTCCTCTGCTCCTATGCCAGGAATCTCCACGAGCCCCCGCGAAGGACACCCCTTTTCCTTGTTTAGCACCACGGTAGGGGGGTGAAAAGGAGCCCTGGCCCCGAAAGGGCCGAGACTGCCGCCTGCGCTGGGGTAACTTACCTCCTTTAGCAAAAGGGTCTAGGCGGTCCCCAAACAGGCGTAACCCCTTAAATGGAAGTCCAGTGAGGGCCTTCTTTGCAGCATTGTCAGCAGCCCACTGGCGCAGCCAAACCGAGCGGCGTATAGCCACCACCAAGGCAGAAGTTCTATCACACATCCTAATGGCATCATCCAAGGCAGATAGGATAAAATTTACAAACACATCACAGTTAGACAGTGCATTAAATACCTCAGGTAGCAAATCATCAGGAGCACCATCAAATACACTTCTGATCAGGGACCTGAGCGCCACAGATGTAATGGCCGAGGCGCAGACCGGGCGCAGCGCCGTCCCCACAAATGCAAAGGCATGGCATGCCAATTGGTCAATGCGCCGGTCCTCAGCATCCTGCAGAGTCAGGGGAGTGTATGACAGAGGTGTTAGACAGCCCTAGAATAGGGGCATCCACCTCGGGAGGGGATGACCAGCACTTGACCATATCAGCAGGAAAAGGATACTTTCTGTCCCAACTCTTAGGTAGGACGTTCCCACTCCTTAAGCACGAGATTATTGAAATGAGCTTGCTCAAGAAATTCCAAACGAGCCTTAGCAGTATGAAAAAGCTCACCCCTTTGCCTAGGAGCCGTAACGGGGGGGAAATGGAGAGAACCTCAAAAATCTGTTCCAGCGGTCTGTCAGTATTATCCAGAGCCACCATCGTCATGACCCCTGGGTCTCTTAACAGATGACCCTGAATCGGAGAACAGCTCCCCTTCGTCCGAGGAGGTATAGCCACATAAATGCAGGAAGGAAAAAGAGTGACATCAGGGGTTAAGTGACGCTTTTTAGCAGTGGCCTTACGCGCTAAAGTATTAGCAATCAATTTTTCAACACTGGCCAGTCTATCAGACACATCAGGCTGAGAATCCCCGCTTGTATGCAAGTCAGTGGGAGTGAGACTCAAGCTTGGGGGAGTAGGTGAAGTGAGACTAGGTGCAGGCCCAGCCACAGGAGGGCCAGGTTGCAACGTTAGCACCTGCTGTGCGCAAGGAACACAGACCCGTGCATTGTCACCGCTAATAGGTGATACCTCACAAGCTACACACAGCCGGGCTTGTCCCGAAGGAACCCCGGTCACATTATCCTGAGATGCCTCCATATGGTGATTATAAGGCACAATATGCCAGTAGGGATTGACGCTATAAAGCAACCCCGGATGCCCCAATAACCCGCTAGGGAAGTAGGAGTAATTATACTAGGCCCAACTATCAATTTACACCGGGCTGGGAGAAGCCAATAGGTTCACCCGTCTGAAAGACACATTGAAAAGAAGGAGTCAGAGCCATACACATTAAAAATGAGCATAAAGCCACCCGCAAGGGCACTTACGGACCGCGGTAAGTAGAACCGCAACACACGCGCGCACGACCAGACAAAATGGCACCGGGAGTACCTCGAAGGGCGGGCCAGAGTGAGCCATGACGCAAAGCGCGCCAAGCCAGGCCCCGCCCCCCCAGAAGAGCGCGAAGCCCACAGACAAGCAGCAATGAGAACGCAGAAGCGTCTGAGGCAACGCCGCCGGCCGGCACGGAACATCCAAATGAAGGAAAAGACGCGGCGGCGGCATTTGCAAACAGAAAAAAAGAACAAGTCAGCGCGGCGGCTGACACCACATATACTAGTCAAAAACAGACAATACAACGTATGCACGAATCACAATACACACCCCCCCCGGATCGAACGAGGGGTCAGGTGAGTGTTTTTTTACTTTATTTTTTCTGTAGCGGGGGGGGGGGGGGGGGAGTCAGGCATGTAGATTCTACATGCTTGGCACTTAAGTGGAGTAGAAGCAAGCACATAGAATCTACGTGCTTGGCACTGAAAGGGTTAACAGCTGATAGCTGTAAAAAATAATAACTTGGATGAAGGTATAGCTGGGATGCAGCCGTAGCCTGCACATGCTATGTGGGATCGCGGATATGTAAGGATACCGGGCGATACTGGGATTTTACAGTGGGGCATCCCAAATCAGTATGCCACAGGGTCAGTACATCAGCCTAACAGGGAGGTCGTTGGTTTTCTTTAAAGTGAGATTATAATTTTACTGTAAAAAAAAATTCTGTTAAAGTAGACCTCTAGCTTTAAATACAGATATTTTAAACATGTTGGTATTTCTTGCACTGTAAACATATATAATATGAAATAATAATAATATAATATGCAAAACAGAGCCTCTATCTAAACAAACTGTTGCTTGAAAAGGTGTTCAATTGAGATTATTGTAAGGGGACAGTAACATTAACTAAGAAGTGAAGGGGTGTACCAGCCCCCCTACTGAAATGAATAGAGAGTGGCCATGGTGGAGCAATTATGACTGACGCAGAGGGCGGTCTTTCAAAACTATTGTCAGTGGTGAGTGGTGGCCGAGTAGGGAAATGGGGGGGCAGTAAGCATTACAGGACTAGGATGAAAGTGCTGTGGGGTAAATGTGCTATTTTGCATTTTGCCTTGGCTTAGATCAAATTGGCATGATTTAAGATTTGGATTTAAGATTTCAGAGCTATTTCACACAGGTAATGTGGCAGAATCATAATGACCTCCTTCCCCGACACTGGAAGAAAAAAAAAAATACCATTTTGTGATTACTCACCTTTAAAATGGGTATTATAAGTATTATAAGTATTATAAGTATGTCACACACCCCGCTTCCACTATTCATGACATATGGGTTATGGTCCAGTAGAGGGCAAACTCCCGGTCCATAAATTCCTGGGACCTACCACATATTCCCCAGTATATGACAGCAGTAAGGGGACCAGAAAGAGCTAATAAAACATTCTTAACCATAAAATGGTTCACTATATAAAGGATCCAGAATACAAAAGGGCGGGATGAAGCAGGGTGTGTGACATACTTATAATACCCATTTTAAAGGTGAGTAATCACAAAATGGTATTATTCCAAGTATGTCACACACCCCGCTTCCACTATTCATGACATATGGGACATCCAATAGCAGTGTCCGTCATGGGTGGGGATTCAAATACAGCAAAAAAATGCACCAATTTAAACCACTGCAGCTTGCAGAAACTTGCGGCCAAAAACAGTATCCGCTGAGGCCCGCACATCAACCTTATAAAACTTTGAAAAAGTATGAACGGAAGACCAAGTAGCAGCCTTACAAACTTGTTCAACAGAAGCCTGGTGCTGAAAAGCCCAGGAAGCCCCAACAGCACAAGTAGAATGAGCAGTGATCTTAAAAGGAGGAACCCTCCCCTTAGCAGAATAGGCCCCAACAATGGCCTGGCGCATTCATTTACTAATGGTAGACTTGGCGGGCGCCAAACCTTTTCTGGGCCCAGAAGGCACCACGAACAAGGCGTCGTCCTTACGAAAAGGAGAAGTAGCAACCCAATATTACTTCACACAACGAACCAGATCTAAAGAGTGCAAAACCCTCTCCTTGTCATTGCTAGGCCTAGGACACAAGAAAGGGAGAACTACATCCTGATTGAGATGGAAGGCAAAAACCACCTTAGGGAGGAAATCTGGTTTAAAGCGAAAAACCACCTTATCCTGGTGTCTCTCAAAGTAAGGGGCCTGAATAGACAGAGGCGTCAACTCAGAGACACGCCGAACAGAGGTAATAGCCACCAAAAAGACAACCTTTTGAGTGAGCACAGAAAGAGCCACATCCTGCATCGGTTCAAACGGAGGGCCCTGGAGGGTTGAAAGAACCAAATTTAAGTCCCGAATGGGAACCAAAGGTTTCCTAGGGGGCTGAAAATGAGTGACCCCTTGGAAAAAAGTCTTGACCAGATGATGCAAAGCAAAAGACCTTTGAAAAAAGACAGCCAGGGCAGAAACCTGACCCTTCAAAGTAATGAGCTGGAACCCCAGATCCAGACCGTGTTGTAGAAACTCCAAAATCCTAGGAATCGAAAACACCCTGCAAGGTAAGGCCCTAGCCTCACACCAGTCAATATAGGACCGCCAAGTCCTATAGTAAAGGGTAGAGGAAGACCTCTTCCTAGCTCTAATCAAGGTTTGAATAACCACCTTAGACAAACCTTCCTCCCTCAGGATGAAGGTTTCAGCAGCCACACCGTCAAAGCAAGCGTTTGTAAATTGGGGTAACCTAGTTGAGCCTGAGAGATCAGATCCAGAGACAGGGGCAGCCTGTACTGATCTACCGCCAATCTTACGACGTCTGCGAACCAAACCTGTCTTGGCCACCTTGGGGTCACCAGAATTGCTGGTGCCCCCTCTAGAGCCAGCTTGCGCACTACCTTGCCCACCATGGAGAAGGGGGGAAACAGGAACAGAAACCCCAGATCCCTCCAGGCAAGGGACAAGGCATCCACTGCCAGGGCCAGAGGATCGAGAGACAGAGATACAAAGGTTGGGAGCTTGTGATTGTGCCGAGAGGCAAAGAGATCCAACTCCGGAGTCCCCCACTTGTGACACAGGGCCCGAAACACCCTGTGGTTGAGAGACCATTCCCCTCGGCGAGAGAATCCCCTGCTCAGGGAGTCCGCCTCTGTGTTCTCCACACCCGGAATGTATACTGCTGAGATGCAAGGAACATTGCTCCCCGCCCATGTCAGAATCAGAGAGACTTCCCTGAGGTCACTCCTGCTGAGAGTCCCTCCTTGGTGATTGATGTAAGCTACCGCAGTACGATTGTCTGATCGAACCTGAACCGGTAAACCCTGTAGGTGAAGTGTCAGACGCGACAGAACCAAGCGGATAGCTCTGAGTTCCAAGACATTGATGGGGTTTGTGAGCCTCCTGAGGACCCCACAACCCCTGGAACTGATGATCTTGCCAGAAACCTCCCCAGCCAGACAGGCTGGCATCCGTTGTAACCGTCTCCCAACGAGGGGCCAGGAACGATCTGCCCCTCATCAGATTGCTTTATTCCAGCCACCACTGAAGGGACTGCCGAACCCTGGGAGACATCAGAAAAGACTGATCCAAGGACTGTGGACATCTGTCCCATTTCAGCAATAGATGGAGTTGTAGCGACCTCATGTGGAATTGAGCAAATGGGACTATCTCGAAGGAGGCCACCATCAAACCCACCAGAGTCATCCCTAGCCGAATGGAAGGGTGAGGGTTGGTCAGGAGAACACGTATAAGATCCTGAAACCTCTGCACCTTTGGCTGAGGTAGGAACACTCTGGCCTGACTGGTATCCAGATTCATGCCCAGAAAGGAAATCTCCCTTGATGGGGAGAGAGAAGACTTGGGGTGGTTGATCACCCATCCGAACCTCTCCAGCGTCGTCACCACCGTCCTGGTGTCCACACTGCAAATGCCCTGGGCTCTGAGCAGGGCCATAATGCCCGGCAGAAGCTTGGTAAACACCCTCGGTGCCGAGGTCAGCCCGAACGGGAGGGCCACAAACTGAAAATGCTGATCTCCGACCACAAACCTGAGAAATCTCTGGTGTGCTGGGAAAATTGGTACATGAAGGTAAGCATCCTTGATGTCTATGGACGTCATGAAATCCCCCTGATGAAGGGAACCGATAGCTGAGCACAGAGTCTCCATGCGGAACCTCTTGGTTCTGATGAACCTGTTGAGAAGCTTCAAATCCAGAATGGGACTTATGGAGCCATCCCTTTTGGGAACCGTGAAAAGGTTGGAATAATAGCCCCGGCCTCTCTCTGAAAGAGGCACCGGGCATATGACCGCCATGTCCAAGAGGTTCTTTACAGCCGACAGGAGCCCCTGCGCCGCCCGAGGAACCGAAGGCAACAGAGACCTTGAATCTGGGAGGAGGCCGGTACTCGAACTCCAGTTTGTACCCAGACGAGACCACTTCCAATATCCACTTGTCTGTAACCTCCCGGGCCCAGACCTGGAAGAAGAGCCGCAGCCATCCCCCCACCCGTAAGGGTGAGGGCGCCTCCTCATTGCTGAGCTGGCTTGGCAGCGGGCTTGGAATCCCAAATAGAGGCTGGAGGGGCACGTCCTCTGCCCCTGTTCCAGGAATCACCTCTGAAGCCAGAGTAGGCAAGACCTCTGCCCCCTCTGGCACCGCGAAAGGAAGGATTGAAGGAGCTTGCCCCCCGAAAGGAGCGACGCTGCCTCTTACGCTGAGGTAGCCTTCCACCTTTTGCCACAGAATCCAATTTCTCTCCAAACAGCCACATGCCCAGGAAGGGCAAGGCAATAAGTGACTTCTTGGCCGCAATGTCAGCCGCCCACTGGCGTAGCCAGACCGATCGGCGCATGGCCACAAGAAGAGCCGAGGTTCTGCTACACATGGTAATAGTGTCGTCCATATCTGACAAAACAAAATTTATGAACAATTCACACCTCTTAATGGTTGTGAATTCAACGCTGTCCGGGTTGAGCTGGGACCCATTTAACATGTCCCTAATCTCAGACCTGGTAGCCACAGCCACAAGTGCAGATGCACAGACAGGCTGCAAGGCTGAACCCACACTGACAAAGGCATGACATGCCATCTGATCAATGCGCTTGTCCTCGGCATCCTTAAGGGTAGTGGCATCAGGAGTATGAACAACGGAGGTGTTGGCCAATCCTAAAATGGGTGCATCAACCTCGGGAGGGGAAGACCAGCACTTCACCGCATCCACCGGAAAGGGATACTTTCTATCCCATCCCTGAGGAACACCGTGAAGCCGACTCGGCCTCTCCCATTCTCTAAGAATCATGCAGTCAAAATGATTCTGATTTGGAAACTCCAAGTGGGGCTTAGAGAACCCAAATAATTCCCCCTTCTTAGGAGGGGCCTCCGCTGGAGGGGAAATATCCAGAACCTCTAAGAGATGGGCCAGGACCTTGGGGGTATCAACAGCATCCCCCAGCGCCTGCCCGGCATCCGAATCAAAGAACTGCAGTTCCTCAGTCTCTGATTCCTCAAACAGTTCCCCCTCTTCAAGCGGGGAATAATCAGCCCAGTCAGGGGAGTCATAATCATCAAAATCAATTACCGGCGTAGCCAGTGACAGATGCCTTCTCTTAGCAGGGGCCTTTTTGCTCACTGAGCTAGAAATAATTTTCTTGAGGTTGGCCAGCCTAGCACAGACCTCCGAGTGCGACTCCCCACTAATGACAGGGTCACTTGGGGTACAGATAATGCGGGGTGGGGTAGGCGATGAGGCGGACGGCCCTGACCCAGAAGCCTGGGAACCAGACTGCCGCGTTATGGCCTGTTGCGCACAAGGTATGCAAATCAGTACATTTTCCCCCGTAAGGGTTACCCCACAACCCACACACATCCGGCATTGTCGCGAAGGGAGCCCGAGCCCGGTATCCTTTGGAGCCTCCGTATGGTGATTTTTTAATGTAGTCGCAATGACCAGAGGGAATTACGCCGGTAAGCAACCCGGGATGCCCCTTTTTTGTCCCGAGTGGGAGGATTTATAAGTGCCCCAAAATACTGCTAGGGACCCTAGGACCGGGAGAACCCCCTTTTAAGCAATGCACAGGGAGTCCTCCTGAAAGACACAAAATATGGCAATAAGCACATGCACACCACAGAATAATAATATACATGTAATGAAACACAGTGGCAGAGGGGGGCCAGCGCTGCCCCAAGCGCGACTGGGACATACTGGCCAAGCAATTAGAAGGGAAAGCCCGGCAGGGCACTCACACACACCGCAAAATGGCGTCCAGTGCAGCAGCAGCCTCCGTGACAGAGAGAGAGAGGCGCCAAACAGAAGGGGGGGGCATGCCGCAGCAACGCACGAGCGCCCGGCCCCGCCCCCTCACAACTCCGGCTGGCAGCAGAGCGCAAAGCGCGAAACATGCAGCAAAAACGCACAGACACTCACACACACACACACACACGTAACAAGGTGAAAAATATAAGCACAATGCCTCCCCCCCCCCCCCCCCGGAGGGTATCCGAGGGGACCCGGAAGGGGGAGAGTCCCTCACTGTAAAGTGCCAGGGAAGTGAATGGGGACAGGGCATCCCAAACCAGGATCACCAACCCAGAAACCGCCTACCCCCTTGTATGGGGTCCCATGGGGGAGCATGGCTCCCTAACACCTATAAGGTGAAGCCTACCATCACCCAGACCTGCAACCAAGGCTGGGAGGCTATACTGGAATAAAAAAATAAAGGTCCGGGCAGAAATAAGGCACCGCATGGCCGGGCGTAAGCCCGGCTTACCTGCAAGGAAGAGCAGCCCACATCTTCTGACTTGCTCGCCGTCCTGCAGAGAAGGAACTGGGGAATGTGTGGGAGGTCCCAGGTATTTATGGAAGGGGAGGGGCTTCTTTTTTGGTTTCATCTCTGCGGAAGTTCGCCCTCTACTGGACCATAACCCATATGTCATGAATAGTGGAAGCGGGGTGTGTGACATACTTGGAATAAAAAGTAAGTACATATGGAGTTCGCGCATTGCTGGCAGCCCAGGAGGCCAGATGATAGATGAGGGGGAGGTCCGCTGTCACCGCCGCCACTTCTCTTCTAAGATGCTGCACACACCCAAAGCAAACACCTGCTCCATGCAGTGGGTGGACGTGACCCTGCGGCTAACGACCAATAAGGACAGGGGACACAGGCCAGCAACACAGGAGAGCTTACATGGTTAATAAATGAACTTTTACTTACTTTTCTGGAAGAAGGAAATTGCTAGGGAAGCGATACCATTCCTTTCCAACACATACATTTACACTTTTGACACCTGGAACAGTATGGATAGATGGGTCTTTGGCAAGACGATGGAACTCAGAGTATAGATCTAACGGAGCATGGTATCCTGGGAAAAAAAGTAAAACAACAATGGGATTTCGGTACCTCTAGTCCTGCAGAAATTCATAGTTAAAGGGGACTGTTCAGGCTAAAACAAAACAAACCCAATACTCACCTTTTGCCCTCCCTAGATGATCACTACTACTCTGATGCTCTGTTCTTTTCTGATCGTGAAAGTGAGCTCTGCCCCTTCTGGGCTGATCTGCAAGAATATCTGTAGGAGCTGGAAAAAAAACCAAAAACCAAAGTGGGGTGTTCCTTCATGAGTATATATTTTTTCTGTAAATCCTTCTATTACATTGGGGGGCTACATTAAGTATTCAAACAGACTTAAAGCGCAGGCCCACTTTCAATTGAATTTTTGAAAGTGTATATTTTTGTGGGGCAAAAATGATGTTTTAAAGGCACTTAGCTGACCTAGCATTTTGTTATTTATTATATTTTATTTTTTTTAATATTAGCAAATGTATGGTAGCAGTTTTCATCTGTTGCTATGGGCAATGTACACCAAGTGCGGCGCTGCTGTGTTTGTCTGTTTACCTTTACATGCCGCTGGTCTCCTGTCCCCTGATCAACTGCCAGCAAATGCGGGTGGTCGCTGGGGGGGTCGGGTCGAGGCCTGCAGCTGATGGAGGCAGGCATAGCCGCTTATTCGACATTGACTCGTTGCACAGCACCGCTTTCAGGGGCACGCCCACCTCTCACGCGCTCACGCCCACTGCTCACTAGTATTGGCAGCAGTTTGGTCGGGGAGTGGAGAGGCGGTGTGGCTCAGCCACATTGCATGTAATAGGGGAATTGGGGTGGGTGGATTCTGCACACTGCCTGTAATGGGTTGACTGGGTTGGAGGGAATCTGCATACTGCCTGTTATGGGGTGATTGGGAGGTTTCTGAACACTGCCTGATATGAGCTGGTTGGAAGGGATTCTGTACACTTCTGTACACTTCCTCTAAACCCTAAGTGTGTATGATCTAAAAAGCTGGTAGTTTCCAACTGCCGTTGTCAGCCTTCTCTTCCTTTTGAGACTTAGCAGAGGCGCCAGATTTGTTTCCTTCTATTATCCCTGGTTTCTTGGTCCAGAGGGACAGACCCCCACAACCTACAAGTCAAGGACATTTTGCTTCTTACTGGCAGGGGGAAAAATGCTTTCATGAACCAAGGTTAAACATGCAAGGTCCCATGAATGACAGAAACAGACCCACAATTATACAGTGGTCTACACCTTAGGAAAAAGGGCTGATTTTGGAAAACAGATTTAGAACACCAGCATTCTTACCAGACTGGGTCCCAGAGGGAGAGCTGGTGAGTTTCTGGTCACAGCTGGACATGGTCACATTGTAAAAGATAATCCCACTACGCTGTAACAGATTTCGCATTTCTAATATATGCATGCGGTCACCCCTTTGATGCAGTGAACAACAAATATAGCAGGAGGCAAAGACAAATGGCCAGGAGCAGGAAAGCTGAAGATACAGATTCCAGAGGAAGAACCTCCTTAGCTCTGAGTAAGCTACTCCACGGCTAATATAAGCATTTGCAGTGATGATTGTAAGCTTGCAAGCTGGGCCTTCATTCCTTTTCTTTTACTGGTTTACCGGTTTTGTTGCTATGTAACTTATTACCCTGTTCGCATATGAAACCTCAGATTGTAAAGTGCTGCAGAATATGTTGGCACTATATAAAAAAGGATTGTTATTAGATGAGGAAGATGGGAGGAGTGCCAAGGTAGCAAAAGTTGGTACACATGTTTGTGGTGGCAACACAGGTAGACCACTTTTTCCATGGTAGCCACAGTGAATCCAGCACTAAATTCAACTGAAGGCAGCAGTGCATCATTTCCTAATGATAGACTGCTAAAATTGAGATCTAACTGTATAGCAGGTAGTTCATCTCTGAGTCAATGCACGGTTGACCCATGAGTAGCAGACATCCCCCACCCCCACTTCCAGAAAGTTTATAAACAAGGCAAGGCATCTCCTACTAATTCCCAACATCTCATCCTTGCATCATTTAAATGTTTAGGAACCCCATTAGCCTGACAGGCTGGCGTTCACTTTCAATTCCAGTGGTCTGACTCAACTGGGTGGATTGAAGCCTATATAAAACTGTCCAAATCTTCTGTTACCCAATTACCAACCTTGTTTATCCTTCAAAAGCAAAAAAGATTGGGTGTACTCAGGTTGACTTTTGGCTTAAAGTAAGTGCCTGGTATGAAACACTGAGCAAACACTGCAACAGATTCCATGCTCCCCACATTAGCCTACACAAAATGCATATTTGTCTAGGCAAGAACGTTTTACTAAAAGATGATTAATACTGCCAACTGCGCAGGAAGGAGCATGTCTGGTTTAGAATTGTTGTTGTTTACAGAATTACTCGAATGGTGTTAAAAGCTAATAGTACTGTATATGAAAAATAAAATTCTGTGATTACTCACCTGTAGAATTGGTATTATGAGTATACAGTACGTCCTGCTCCAGATAGATTACTTACACGTGGGTATTACTCCGCCAGATGGCACTGGACTGCAGAGACATCGAAAACAGGCTCCTCCTGGCCCCTCAAATACCCAGGGACCTCCCACAATCCCCAGCATCGAAAAGCAGTTAACGAGAAGCCGGGAGAATTAAAACAAAACCAAACTAGTAACTATAACAATGAAAACAATCACCATATGGGGGATCAAAGATAATGCAACACCAAGGGTGGGGTGGAGCAGGACGTACTGTATACTCATAATACCAATTCTACAGGTGAGTAATCACAGAATTGTATTATTCTTAGTATACAGTACGTCCTGCTCCAGATAGATTACTTACACTTGGGACATCCAATAGCAGTGTCCATAAAGTAGGGTGGGATCCCCAAAGGTAACAGCAGACAGGTCATACCACAGCCGCCTGCAGAACTTTACGGCCAAAAGCAGCATCAGCTGAGGCCCTAACATCAACCTTGTAAAACTTTGAAAAGGTATGAACAGGAGACCAAGTAATCCTGGGTTTTGCCACTTTAAAGCCAGGCTCCAGCAAAATGCTTTTGTTCTCAGGAAAAACTTTTGGCTACTCTGGCTACAACTTTTTGCAAACTTGTTCAACAGAAGCCTGGTGCTGAAAAGCCCAAGAGGCACCAATAGCACTAGTAGAATGAGCAGTAAGGCGGAAGGGAGGATTCTTCCCCTTAGCAGAGTAGGCCTGAATCACAGCCTGACAGATCCACTTGCTGATAGTAGACTTGGCAGGAGCCAAACCCTTCCTAGGACCAGAAGGGACCACAAAAAGAGCAGCAGTTTTTCTGAAAGGTGTAGTAGCCACCAGATAGTACTTCAGACACCTAACCACATCCAAAGAATGCAAGACCCTCTCTTTAGCATTACTAGGATTAGGGCACAATGAAGGGAGAACAATGTCCTGATTCAAATGAAAGGCTGACACAACCTTAGGCAGAAAGTCTGGCTTGAAACGAAAAACACCACCTTGTCCTGGTGTCTCTCATAGTAGGGAGGCAGGATGGAGAGTGCCGCCAACTCAGACACACGCCTAACAGAGGTGATAGCCACCAAAAAGACAACTTTGACAGTAAGAATGGACAGGGCAGCATCCTGCACAGGTTCAAAGGAAGCACCCTGCAAGGCTGACAAAACCAAGTTCAGATCCCAAACAGGCAACATAGGCTTACGTGGGGGACGCACATGAGTAATCCCCTGGAAAAAAGTCCTGATCAGGGAATGCTGAGCAAAGGACTTCTGGAAGAAAACAGCCAGGGCAGAAACCTGACCCTTCAGAGTACTGAGTTGGAGCCCCATATCCAACCCATGCTGCAGGAACTCCAGGATCCTGGGAATGGAGAACACACGACAGGGGAGAGACTTAGACTCACACCAGTCAATGTAGGTACGCCAAACCCTATAATAAATGGAAGAAGAAGACTTCTTCCTAGCCTTTATCATGGTATCAACAACAGAGGTAGACAGCCCCTTCTCCATCAAGATGGAGGTTTCAGCAGCCAGGCCGTCAAAGCCAGAGTTTGTAAATTGGGATGGCGTAAGGGACCCTGAGTGAGTAGGTCTGGCACCCTGGCAGAACGTACTGATCTACTGCCAGCTGCACCATGTCTGCGAACCACACTCTTCTTGGCCACCAGAATTGCTGGCACCCCCTCCAGAGCAATCTTGCGCAGAATCCTGCAAAGCAGGGGGAATGGAGGAAAGACATACAGGAGCTGAAAGTCCTGCCATGACATTGCTAGGGAATCCGTGGCCAAGGCCAGAGGATCCTGAGACAGGGAGACAAAGGCCGGGAGCTTGTGATTGTGACGGAACACAAACAGATCCACATCTGGTTGGCCCCAACGGTGACACAGAGATTGAAACACCCTGTTGCAGAGGGACCATTCTCCCTGGCGAGAGGTCCCCCTGCTCAGAGAGTCTGCCTGCTGATTTTCCACCCCCGGGATGTACACCGCTGATATGCAGGGAACATTGGCCTCTGGAATCCTGAGGAATCCGGGATCTGATGAATCTTGGGGGGCGGCCAGGCAGCAAACTCTATCTTGTAACCAGAGGACACTACATTCTAATGGTGTCATCCAAGGCAGAGAGGACATAGGTCACAAAAACATCACAACTAGAGAGTGCATTAAACTCCTCCTTAGACACATCATCAGGGGCACCATCAAGGATACTTTTGAGCAGGGTCCTAATAGCCACAGCCGTAATGGCAGAGGCAGAGACCGGGCGCAGCACCGTCCCCACACATGCAAAGGCATGGGATGCCAGCTGATCAATGCGCCGGTCCTCAGCATCCCGCAGGGTAGTAGAGTCAGGGGAGTGCATGACAGAGGTGTTAGATAACCCAAGGACTGGGGCATCCACTTCAGGAGGGGATGACCAACACTTCACCCCATCAGCAGGAAAGGGATACTTCCTATCCCAACTCTTAGGTACACCGGGAAGCCTGCTGGGGCGCTCCCATTCCTTGAGCACAAGGTTATTAAAATGGGCTTGTTCGGGAAATTCCAAGCGTGACTTAGCAGTATGAAACAGTTCCCCCTGTTGCCTGACGGCCGCAACAGGGGGAGAAATAGACAGAACTTTAAAAATCTGAGTCAACAGTCTATCAGTATCATCTGGGGCCCAGGGGTCAGAGCCAGAATCATCATGACCCCTGGGCATCTCATCAGATGACCCCGAATCAGAGAATAGCTCCCCTTTCTCCAAGGGGGTATAGTCAGACAGTTCCAAAAACTCATCAGCTTCTATAGGGAAAAGAGTGACATCAGGCGATAAATGCCGCTTTTTTGCAGAGGCCTTACGCGCCAAGGTATTAGCAATCAACTTCTCAACACTAGCCAGTCTGGAAGACACATCAGGCTGAGAATCCCCACTTGTATGCAACTCAATGGGAGTGAGATTTAAGCTTGGGGGAGTAGGTGAAGTCATACGAGGCGCAGGCCCAGCCACTGGAAAACCAGGCTGCAGCGCAAGCACCTGCTGGGCACAAGGTACACAGACCTGCACATTGTCAGCACTAATAGGGGACACCCCACAAGCTACACACAATCGGGCTTGTCCCGAAGGAATCCCGAGCACATTATCATGAGACGCCTCCATATGGTGATTATAGCGGCACAATAGGCCGATAGGGATTGACGCTATAAAAGCCACCCGGGATGCCCCAAAAACCCGCTAGGGAAGTGGGAGTAATTAAACACTAGGCCTCACAAGTTAAATAACTAATTAGAGGGAGTAGGGCCGGGAGAAGCCAATAGGATTCTGCCCGCCTGAAAGACATAAGCAAAGGGGAACCGTAAGTGACATGTAAATGACAATGGTAAATAAAGCCGCCCGTGAGGGCACTCACGGACCGCAGTGGGTAGATGCCAGTCACATAGCAGCCGGATGCCAAGAAAAAATGGCGCTGAGTATACCTCGAGGGGCGGACACAGGGACAGTGACGCGGAACGTGCGAAGCGCGGGCCCCGCCCCCCCGAAGAGCGCAAAGCCGTACACGTGACAAGCAGCCAGTAACGCCGCACCAGCGCCTGAGGTAACACCGCCTCCAAGCGCGGAACACAGTGGCGCGCGGCGGCAATTTTAAAAAAGACAACCAGTGCAACCAAGTCAGCGCGGCGACTGACACCAATCATAAGAACATAATACAGTGAAGCACAAAGGCAAATACACATACACACCCCCCCTCCCCCGAGGGCTACAAGGGAGAGCGAGGGAGGACAGCGGCCACTTAACAGGACCCACCGATAGACAGGGGCAAGGGGCAATAGGGCGGGAGGGGCATCCCATAGAGGCTCACCATATGCCTATACCACCTACCCTTTGGTGGGGGATTGCAGTGGAACAGCGCTCCTAAGCACCTGACAACAGTGCTGCCTACCATCACCCGACCAGCGCACCCAAGGCTGGGAGGCACATTACTATTGGAACGGGTGGGAATAGTCCTATAGGGCCGCAGGCTAATAGCCCCGCTCACCTGCAAGAAGAGAGAGCCATCTTCTTGTTCTTCGCAGTCCAGACTGCAAAGAAGATCTGGGGAGCCTGTTTTTGATGACAGGGCAGTGTGTGTGTGTGTGTGTGTGTGTGTGTGTGTGTGTGTGTGTGTGTGTGTGTGTGTGGTGGGGGGGGTATCCACAGTTTCATGACTGGGAATTTGGAAAATACTTATTTAATTGGTAGTGGTGATTAAAAGACAGCCAGTCTATTGTTGACATACTGTATCATTATGTAGTATATAATAACCTCTGTCCTCTTTCACCGGCAGATTAAAAACCATGTTGGTTTGGCACACAAATGGTGTGTAGCTATGTACTGATAAAATATACAGTTTCTTTGGCTCACCTCTAAACAAGGCTATAGATCGTGAAAATGACAAGAGTCCAAAAATCAGAACAGTGCCAAGGGCCAGCCAGTTGGAGGAAACTGTGTAATGCTCCAGACGATAGCGTTGGAACAAAAAATGGTAGCACTTCTAAAAAGAAACACACATTTATCATTAAAAAGCATTCTTACACTCTAAACTTTGTATTCTAAATACAACGTCACATATTAATAGCTATTAAACAGATTTTGCTGTAACATAGCTAGTTTCTGTTTCTATTACCTTCTATCAAGCCTGCGGTCTTCATCTTACAACCAAGAGGTAGACATGCTGGGCACAAATCAGCAGCTTCGCCATGTTCATATAAATGTAAGCGAAATGCAGGAGCAAAATGTAGCACTGAAACCCTAATTTGCCATAATAAACAGATTTTACCATTTAGGATTAAGTGACCCACCTTGATTTTGTGACAGATTTGATTTAAAGTGGGCCAACATTGTGGAAAAGCATTTTTTTAAAAAACAAAATGTACCCTCACTGCATGCTTGCATGTTCCATAAAAATAAATAAAAGCCCCATAATTAAAAAAAAAAAAAAAAAAAAGCGGTGCTCACCTAGTAATATGGACATTTTTCAAGTCGTCGCCATCTTGTTGGATCCAGGAGCTACTCTGCTGAGCGCCCTATCAGCCAATCAGCGCAGGCCACATTAATTCTGCTTCCTGGCACAAGCCCAGCCGTGTACACAGGGACCACAGCGCATGATTGACTTTGGGGATCAACCTCAGATGCGGAATCTGTAGCCCACAAATCCAGGAGTGTTCGTGCTAACGTGCTACAGCTCAAAATCTCCATGCCTCTGTAAGTTTATTCACAGCTTTAAAGCTCAACACAGTTTCTTTTTATCTTTGATGATTTTTGACTATTGGTCCACTTTAAAGTCCCTGTAAAGACATTAAAGTTGAAATATTTTGTCTGCGCTGCCATCTTCTTACTTACCGATACCAGAAAACCAGCAATCCCGTCCTCCAGGCTGGCTTCATGCCCCCTAACACGCCTACCCATTCATTGCAATAAAGTGGGTGTGACAACTTGAGTCTGGAGCTCCTCCCTCCATTGAAATGAATGGATTAGGTGTGTGGGGGCTGAAAGAAGGTCCCCAGGATGCTGCCGAGCCAGGATATACGGAATAGCTGGATCCCAGCCCTCTGTAAGTATGCAGATGTCAGCACTGGACAAAGGAGCTGCATGGACACACCAGACCTGCAGGGCGAAGCTACACAGGACGAAAGGTACGTATAGGCTTTACATTTTTTTTTGCTTTGCTTATGCTTTATTTTTTATATATACTGTTGGTACAGCTCAAAATAAAGTATGGCAATTCTGCATATATCTGCACATATGTCTCAGATGAAACAGCTATGACATGATTATGAGACTTAATTATCTGCATAATGGAGTTGTATTGAACTGCATGCAGCTGCATTACACATACTTGAGGTAAAAACAAAGTGGAGATTGCAATTTAAAAACAAAATTAAACATAACTTGTGTAGCCTGCTCCAATTTGAAATATTTGCTTTCAAAAATTTTAAACATAAATAATCGCTAACCCACAACAGCCTTTTGGCCCTGCTTCCCCTGTGCCCTAGAGACAACACTTAAAAATGAACATTCGAATTGTTATAAAAAATAAGAAAAATAATATTCTGCACCAAATGTTGTGGTAAAACAATATCCCCCCCCCTCCCCAAGAACTAAACAGGCAAGGTGCAGAATTCTCCATTTACAGGCAGTGTGGCATTCTCCCCTATTTCATTCCCCATATAGTCAATGTGGCATCCCCCCCTCCAAGTCCCTATAGGCAGTGTGGCATTCCCCCATCTCATTTCCATAGGCAGTGTGGCATCCCCCCCCCCCATCCCATTCCCCATAGGCAGTGTGGCATCCCCCCCATCCCTTTTCCCATATAGGCAGTGTGGCATACCCCCCTCCCAATCCCCTAAGCAGTGTGGCATCCCCCCTCCCAATTCCCATAGGCAGTGTGGCATTCCCCCCATCCAATTCCCAATATACCATATAGGCACCATCGCATACCACCCTCCCAATCCCCATAGGCAGTGCGGCATGACCCCTCCCATTCCTCATAGGCAGTGTGGCAATCCCCCTTCCCAATTCCCATTATAATAAGTGTGGCAATCGCACATCCTATTCCCCGAAAGCAATGTGGCACCCCCTCCCATTTCTATAGGCAATGTGGCATTCCCCCCCCCCTCATCCCATTCCCCATAGACAGTGTGGCATCCCCCACACCCATTCCTATTATAGGTAGTGTGGCATTCCCCCTCCTATTCCCCATATTTTATGTGAAAGAACAACAGAACTGGTAGGGACCTGTGTGCTCCACATGGCCCTGAGCCCTGACGGTCTTCCCGTTTCTTTGCCTTTTGGCACAGGTACCCTGGAAAAACAACGCGCCCATGCCTAGGCACTGGGCTGTTCAGCACCAACGGTGCTAAGGAGAGAGTGTGAGTAAATGGACAAGTAGTACCAGCAAGTGAGGAGCTGAGCGTTTATATCAGAAACTGTGCCTCGTCACTAAAGGGGGGAGCACGTAGGGGACATGGTGGGCCTACCCCAGAAAAATCACCTTTCCCTTCAGTGACATTATGTGATATAAATGCTTCCCACCTCAGCGGCTGGCATTATCCCTGGCTGAATGCCAGGGTAGAAGGACGGGGGAAAAACAAAAGATGCTGACATCAGAAGTCCCCAGTCCTCTGTACCAGTAGTAGGGAGCCCCGAACCAGTGGACCAGTGGAGAGGACACTCCCGGCGCGAGAAAAAAAAAAGAAGGCGACGGGGGAAGATTAGGCACTACGTGAAAAGGCAGCCAGAACTTGCAAAATGACGTGCATGCCAGAAGGGTGCAAATTGTGGGGTGCTTCCTTAAATCAGTCAACACCCACACATTATGCGCATGCAATGCTGTTTTATTTTATGGTGCGGAACTGACGCAATTGCAGTATACTCCAACCGTAACCTTTGAATAAGACGATGCATTAGGGGTCCCCAACCTTTTTTACAGAGAGACTGTCTTGAACGAGCTGGCCATCCCATTAACTTGTTTCGCCCTAAAAAAAACAAACCTTTTAGGTTTGGTTGACCAGACTGCTGACACTTACTGCTCCTTCCCCAATGTACCAGGAGCCCATACTGCACTGTGTGTTTGAAGCTGTCTCTGATAATGGGGACATGTTTTTGGAAGTTTTAGACATTTTTTTCCTTTTTCACTAGGACAATTAGCAGGTTAATTCCAGGCAGGCCGCGAGCCTGGGGACCAGGGCATTAGAGGAAATGCAGATGAAGACATCAGAAGGCCGTCCACCCTAAAAGGTTGTGGATCTATTGTCCTGCAGACAATAGAAAAATAACTTAGACATTCCTGCTGTGCATGGACGCAAATATATTCACCTGCAGTGTTTCCCATCAATCTATGTGGCACAGTTCCTGTCTGCTGAGAAAATCTGCTCTTGATCCCTGGAACGTAAGCTGCCAATAGAGCAGGCAAATTGATATCTTCATAGTACAGAATGGCCACATTGCTTCTGGTGTTGACTTAATGACTTGCTGCTGTTCTTGTACTCACTGGGCAACCCAGTAGAGCCTTAGACCAATACCGAAAGGCAAGATGAATCACTTTTCATTCTATGAAATTGAGGAACATTGATTCCTTGTCTGACCACTTATGCTGTATAGTGAGACCCTCCAGTAATCCACTCCAGTCTGCCAGGATGGCATATTTCATAGAATAGGAAGCAATGAAAAGCAAATGGTCAATTCGTCTGGTTCATCCACCATCCCAATTCAAACCTCACTTTACTCGGGATAACACAAACCCTGTGCCAAGGTATGAGATCTTATCCATCTGAATAAAACTGGAGTTGGAAAAAGTGGACCTACTGTCACTCCTTCCTTGTCCTCTAAAGTTTCAAAAAGGATAAACAGATAATGGTCTTCTGGAAGTATCAAAAAACCTGTTCTGGGGAACATATGTCCTTTTTTATTCTTGCATGTGGAGGACACAGCGCCACAAAAGTCTATATTCCTAACAATGTGCTTCGATGACATAGGGAATGCAGACACTCATAAATAAGTTGGCAAAATCTAGGTAACTATTGGGCTCTTCATTATGTTTGAAGTCACTTTGTGCTGTGCCCGCATCCCATGTCCATGGTCAGTTGCACTCAGTCAGCTGCTGAGCAGGAAAAAAGCTGCTCATACAAAATGAACAGGAAGCCGTGTCATCTGAGGTAAAATGCAAATTTGCTAACTTTTTCTCCTGCTGCCACTCATCCAGATTCACAGTGCAGTGTGCGTGTGTGGTATGTGTGTGTGTGTGCGCATGTGTGTGGAGGGGGGGGGGGGACACTGTGAGGGGTCCAGAATGTGTTTTTTTAGATGTAAAAAAAAAAAAAGAAGTACAGTATATGTGTCTTTGTAGTTATCATATATACAAATGATTACACAGAGCTCTCAGTACAGTATATGTGTCTTGCAGATTCTGCCGTACATATACATCAGTGAGCTAATGCACATTTGCATATAGTATGCTTCTGGGCATATCAAATTGTCTTTTTCCCTTGTTAACATTTTTTAATTATCTCATCCGCAGGGAAAAAAATGGAAATTTTTTTATACAGATTTCCCAGTGTGTGAGCATGTCTCCTGCTCTCTCCAAGCAATGCTTTTGTTGTTAATATCCATTTATGTGATCTAGATTCATTGCCAAAACCATGCACAAGAACAGCAGATACATTTGCTTTTCCTGGAATGCATATGCAAAATCTTTTTATCATGGGTGCCGTGTTGAGCATGAGTCAGATGTCGTCATCTCTGCTAATTTCACATCCTGCCAATGCTATGTTTCATTGTCTATCTAATTTATAAGTCTTTTTCAGGGTCAAGTATATGGTACTACACCTTCTGCAAAAGATCCATATAAAGAGATCCACCTTCCTGTTATTCCTCAGTCCAAATAAATGCAGGATTCTTTTCAGTCCTATCTGAGCCTGAAATGGCCTCTTATTCAGAGGATCATGATCTTCTATTGGTTTCCAAAGATTTAAAAAATGCAATTAAATTAGGTCAGAGATGTTCCTTGCCAACATGGAATCACTCAGGTCACTTTTGGCTTCCTTATCACAGAAAGAATTCCTAGCTTCTGAAAAAGTTCTCAGGTTTGCTACCCAGGATTCACATGAATAATTTGTGGCATAGCTTTTTGGTTTCACCACACCATGGTGTTTATGTCTCAATAACAAAAATTGCAAAGTGTTGCAAAATGCTGATGGTTCCTTACCTTACTTGAATGGAATTTCCATGCAGGAAATGTTAGACAGGGTGCCCAGGGTTTTATCAATCTTACTGACTCCTTTTACATCACTACCGTTTTCTAGATGGAGATGGATACAAAACACGCAAGAGATTTTTTTTCCCTGAGGAGAAGCGTCTTCATCTGATTCAGGATTGTTCAGGATTTAATAATTCAAAGGCAGTCAGCATTTCGAAGATTTATGCATGTTCTGAGTCTGAATGAATCAGGAATGGAAGCAGTGCCTAACCCCCGTTTAGCACCAGACCTCTTCAGCTTTTTATCCCTTCCAGCTGGAACAAATAACAGTTGTCTCCAGACAGGACTTGTGTTCTAACAGATGATGTGACTAAAATTGACATGGTGCCTTCAGGTAGGCCACTCCCAGAGCATTGCTGCTACGTCCACTGCTGTGGTAAGGGAGCTCACTCAATCTTACACATGCCCAGCAGCAGTGTTGTTTAACTATGTGCAATCTGTCTGCACTCGATGTACATTGCCAATAACAATAGACTGCAGATTGCTTCCAAAAAACACACATTTGCTTAAATTAGAAAAAAAATTGAAAATCAGCTCAGCACATTTAAGACATAATTTCACTTCAATCGAATGGAGTAAGTAAGCAGAACTGAATTGATGATGGGCAGAGACTTAGGTGTACTCATTTCTCAGGCAAACACCACCAAGACCAGCCCCCCCACCGAATGTCATAAATATGGGTAGAGCATGGAAGGACAGGTGATGCTATGAAGGTTGTGTTGGTCAATCAGATTAGAACTCCAGCCTTGTGCAGGAAGTAACAGCTTTTTGTTTTATTAAGAGCTCTTGGTTGAGCTAGAAACATTTCTTAAAGTGGAACTATGAACAAAAATTACCATAGTTCTGCTGTACTATATAGCATCGGGGCAGCACAACAAATTGCTGCCATTAAAACAAGAAACTGGAAGATACTCACCGCTTCTGCGACCGCAGCGCATGCCAGTAAGTCTTCAGGGCGCTCCCACGTGACTGAGAGCAGGATATCAGTGTTGCCCCGCTGTTATGTAGCACAGTGGAACTATGGTTGTATTTGACCATAGTTCCTCTCTAATCACACACCAACAAGACCGGCTTTCTAAAATAAGGAAACCTTTCCTGTGGCCCAACACTTGAGTCTTCTGTGCTAGACGCCAACCAATCAACCACGCCATCAGCTAACATTGGGGGGGGGGTTCATATTCTGTCTGGATCTTTAATTATGCTAATTTGAATTATGCCATAGATTTGAAAAAGTATTATGGGCAAGTGAAATACTGCTCATATTAAAATGGTTTAGTTTAGAAAGAGAAAGGTTGGCCATTGATTCTGAAGCTAAAAAATCCCACATAGTAATTAGTATAATTCTTCATATAGGATAAAACTTTAGATATTAGATTTTCAGATAAAAAAGAGCGTACCTTTAATCCTTTAGCTGCCAGCCTAGAGAATTTGTCTCTCTCTGTTACCAGGCTATTTTAAGTATTTTGCACTATATATGTTTAGCTGTCATCGTTACAGGAATTTCCAAAAAAGTATATAATATTTTTTAAGCAGAGTTTGAACTTTAATATGAAATTTCTTGTTTGTAATTTCAGTGCGTTCTCAATATTTTGGGGTGAAATGTGTGGAAAAAATGAAAAGTTATTTCTTACATTTAGTAGTTTTATTTATTTAAAATAAATAATGTACGTTTTTGAAGAAATTGGTAGATGTTCCTATTCTTGTCCAGAGGACATCTCGAATTGAAAAGAGCGTTTTATGGATTTTCAAATAAAATACAAGTAATTGCCCCTGCAGTAGACTATCAAGGGTTAAACCTTTAAGAATTAAAAAAAAAAAAAGTGTGGGGTCCCTCCCAGACGAGGGAGCGGAGGCCAAGCGTCCAGCCCAGCCCGCATAGCCCACATTGCCATCAAGCTCTTCTGAAACCCTCTGGCCTTTGGTGATACAGGTAATGGGGCACGGGGGGGGGGGGGGGGGGGGGGAGGGTGGCAAGTCACCCGCTTGCCATTAGGCAACTTGCCGGCCCCTCCTGCCCTGAGTAGTATAGGGGTCTCAAGGGCCCCTACTACTTCACAAAGGGTTAAGTGTAAAAAACCCATATAGACTTGAAGTCCTTTTTTTTTCTACTTACCTCCTTCCATTGCTGTCCCATGCAGCCGAATGTTGCTCTTACAACCAGGAGCAGGGCAGAGTCTCCTGCCCCGCTCCTTCCTCCATCGCTCACTACGGGCTTCATTTCTCACTGTAGGGAGGGGCATTTTATAGCAGTGGAGAGCGCCGACACCAACTTACTCAGTGGTATAAAAGGCTACTCCATGCGGCGGGGAGGCTGATGACTGAGGACGCCTGCAGGGCAGAGAGAAGAAGACCCAGGATTAGAGGCCCTCTGGGGGAAGAGGAGACTCCTGGTGCTGGATCCTGGACAGAGGTGAGTTTTTTTTGGCTGTGACTGGAAAAATGCCCAGGCACGTAAAATTTTCATGGCTGGCACTTAAAGAGTTAAACCAGGTTCCAGGTTATTAGTTATGTGCCCATGTGTACATATATGAAGTACTGAAGATGAGCAGAAATTTATTAATACATGCATTTATTACATTTTACCTGTAATGCAGATAGAGCCACAGCGCCACACAAGCAGATCAGTGGATAAATGGGGTAAAGAAATCTCTCCTCTTTATGGGGCCTTGTGAAGAAAATCAGCATCCAGATATACAGCGGTGACAGTGTAAGCCAATATGGTCTTCCTAGATTCTGAACTGCTGGATAAATAAAATAATACTGTATAAAATATATTGTTTAATTTGCCTAGCTACTATGCTGGTTTGTCTAATCTATACAATTTTACATAGTGCCTTTACAATAGTGTTACAATTTCATAGAGCCAGAATATATCATTAAAACGCATCTGACCAATAATACCATTTTGTGAATACTCACCTTGTAAAATGGGTATTATAAGTATGTCACACACCCCGCTTCAAGAATCCATAACATGTGGGTAATATCGTCCTGAAGAGGCGTTCCTGCAGAGATGATAGTAAAAGAAAGCCCCTCCCTGATCCATAAATACCTGGGACCTCCCACTCATCACCCAGTATACAGAAGCAGTAAGGTAAGGGACCAGGAAGAGGCAAATATAAAACGCAACCACGCAAAGTTCACAAAATAGAGGATCCCGAATACAGAAAGGGCGGGTGAAGCGGGGTGTGTGACATACTTATAATACCCATTTTACAAGGTGAGTATTCACAAAATGGTATTATTCTAAGTATGTCACACACCCCGCTTCAAGAATCCATAACATGTGGGACATCCAATAGCAGTGTCCAAAAACAAGGGCGGGGATCCAAAACTAGGCAACAATGCACAACTTCAAACCACTACAGCTTGCAAAACTTTGCGTCCAAAAACAGCATCCGCGGACGCCCAAACATCAACCTTGTAAAACTTGGAAAAAGTGTGAACAGAAGACCAGGTAGCGGCCTTACAAACTTGCTCAGCAGAAGCCTGGTGCTGAAAAGCCCAGGACGCACCAACTGCGCGAGTAGAATGAGCAGTAACACGAAAAGGGGGACTCCTCCCCTTGGCAGAATAGGCTCCAATGATGGCCTGACGAATCCATTTACTAATGGAAGATTTGGCAGGAGCCAAACCTTTCCTAGGCCCGGAGGGCACCACAAAAAAGGCGTCCGTCTTGCGAAAGGAAGACGTAACCTCCAGATAATATTCCACAACACGAACTACATCCAAGGAATGCAACGCCCTTTCCTTGTCGTTGCTAGGATTAGGGCATAGAGAAGGCAGAACTATGTCCTGATTTAGATGAAAAGCCGAGACCACCTTAGGAAGAAAATCCGGCTTGAAACGAAAGACAACCTTGTCCTGATGCTTCTCAAAGTATGGAGCTTTAATGGATAAAGCTGCCAACTCAGAAACACGCCTAGCCGAAGTGATAGCCACCAAAAAGGCCACCTTTTGAGTAAGCGAAGACAAGGCAACCTCATTCAAGGGCTCAAACGGAGGACCCTGAAGAGCAGAGAGAACAAGGTTCAAATCCCAAACTGGAACCAAGGGCTTCCTAGGCGGACGTACATGCGTGACTCCTTGGAAAAAGGTCCTGACTAAAGGATGAAGTGCAAAGGACCTTTGGAAGAACACCGCCAGGGCAGAGACCTGCCCCTTCAAGGTACTAATTTGGAGCCCCAGATCTAAACCATGTTGAAGAAACTCCAGAATCCTAGGAATGGAGAACTCTCGACAAGAGAAGGACCTACCTTCACACCAATCAATATAGGACCTCCAGGTCCTGTAGTAAACAGAAGAGGAAGACCGCTTCCTGGCGCTGATAAGAGTTTGAATCACCGCGTCAAAAAGACCTTCTTCCCTCAAGATGGCGGATTCAGCAGCCACGCCGTCAAAGCCAGCGATGGTAAATTGGGATAGCGTAGCCGACCCTGGGTGAGCAGGTCCGGCAGCAGAGGCAGGGCGAACTGATCCTCTGCCAGCCTTACAAGATCTGCGAACCAAACGCGCCTTGGCCACCTCGGGGCCACCAGAATCGCCGACGCGCCTTCCAAGGCCAGTTTGCGCACTACTCTGGCTAGCATTGGAAACGGAGGGAACAGATAAAGGAACCCCAGATCCCTCCAGGTCAGAGACATGGCATCCACTGCCAGAGCCAGAGGATCCTGCGAGAGAGACACAAAGACTGGAAGCTTGTGATTGTGACGAGAGGCAAAGAGGACCCCCCACCTGAGACATATCGAACGAAACACCCTGGGACTGAGAGACCACTCCCCCTGACGAGAGGAGGCCCGGCTCAGCAAGTCCGCCTCCGTGTTCTCCACCCCCGGAATATAGACTGCTGAGATACACGGGACGTGGGCCTCGGCCCAGTCCAGAATCAAAAACACTTCCCTGAGGGCACTCCTGCTGCGAGTCCCTCCTTGGTGATTGATGTAAGCAACCGCCGTCCTGTTGTCCGACCGGACCTGAACTGGCAGACCTCTCAACTGATGAGTCAAGCGAAACAGAACCAACCTGATGGCTCTCAACTCCAGAATATTGATGGGCTCGTGAGCCTCCAGCGGACTCCACAGACCCTGAAACTGGAGGTCCTTCCAAACACCCCCCCAACCTGACAGACTGGCATCCGTGGTGACCGTTTCCCAACATGGAGCCAGGAAGGATCTGCCTTTTGACAGATTGACAGACCCCAGCCACCATTGTAGGGAACGACGAACTCGGGGAGTCAACCGGAATGACCGGTCCAATGACGACTGCGACCTGTCCCAAACCGCCAGCAGGTGCAGCTGAAGCGCCCTCGTATGGAGCTGCGCAAAGGGAACTGCCTCGAATGAGGCCACCATTAAACCCACCAGCCTCATCCCTAGCCGGATGGTCGGATGATGGGCCAACAAGAGAAGCTGAACTAACTCCTGAATCAAAAGAATCTTGGCCAGGGGCAGAAACACCCTGGCCTGCGAGGTGTCCAGAGACATCCCCAGAAAGGTCACAACTCTGGACGGACAAAGAGAAGACTTGGGGTGGTTGATCACCCAACCGAACCTCTCCAGAGTGGACACCACCACTCCGGTGTCCAACTCCGCTTGGTTGAAAGAAGAGGCCATGATCAGTAGATCGTCCAGATAGGGCACAATGCGGATACCCTGAACTCTGAGCAGTGCCATCACCCCCGCTAGCACCTTGGTGAAAACCCGAGGGGCTGAGGTGAGACCGAAAGGAAGTGCCACAAACTGAAAATGCCGATCCTCCACCACAAACCTGAGAAACCTCTGGTGTGCTGGAAAAACCGGAACGTGTAGATAAGCATCCTTGATGTCTATGGATGTCAGAAAGTCTCCCTGACGAAGAGAGTGAATGGCCGAGCGCAGCGTTTCCATGCGGAATTTGCGCGGCCGAATAAACCTGTTGAGAAACTTCAGATCCAAGATAGGACGGACCGACCCGTCCTTCTTGGGAACCGTGAACAGATTGGAATAGAAGCCCCTGCCCTGCTCCGAGGGGGGCACTGGGCAAATGACAGCCATGTCCAGAAGATTCTTTACTGCCACCAGGAGCCCCTGCGCCACCAGAGGCTCCGAAGGCATCCGAGACCTGAAGAACCTGGAGGGGGGGCGGAGCTCGAACTCTAGCTTGTAACCGGAAGACACCACTTCCCGGATCCATCTGTCCGAGACTTCTTGATCCCAGACCTGGGAGAAGTGTCTCAGCCGTCCCCCCACCCGCAAGGGTGAGGGCGCCCCCTCATTGCTGAGCTGGCTTAATAGCCGGCTTGGGCTTAGAACCCCAATTGTATCCAGAACGGGCACGTCCCCTGCCCCTGCTCCCGGAATCTCCTCTGGAAGAGTGGAATGCAGATCCTCTGCCAGATCTGGCCCCCCGAAAGGAACGGCGCTGCTTCTTACGTTGAGGCAACCTACCGCCCTTGGTGACGGAGTCCAATGTTTCTCCAAAGAGCCTCAATCCGACAAAGGGTAAAGCCGTCAGAGACTTTTTAGACATGAAATCGGCCGCCCACTGGCGCAGCCAGACCGACCGCCGAATAGTCACCAACAAAGCCGACGTCCTACTACACATCATTAAGGTGTCATCCAAGGCAGTTAATACAAAGGACAAAAACAACTCACACCGTTTAAGACTAATGAATTCAGCACTACCGGGGCGAAGCCCGGAAGATGTCAACAAGTCCCTGACCACGGACCTGGCAGCCAACACCATAAGCTCAGAAGCGCACACAGGCCGTATGGCTGACCCAACGCTAGTAAAGCCATGACAAGCCATTTGGTCAATGCGTTTATCCTCCCCATCTTTAAGGGTGGAGCAATCAGGCCTATTTAAAACCGAGGAATTAGACAACCCCAGAACCGGGGCATCGACCTCGGGAGGGGAAGCCCAGCGCTTAACCACCTCCGAAGGGAAAGGGTATTTCTTGTCCCACCCCTGAGGGATACCAGGGAGCCTAGCCGGCCTGTCCCATTCCTTATCAATGATCTTGTGAAAATGCCGTTGTGAAGGAAACTCCAAACGTGGCCTGGATTCCTCAAACAACTCACCCTCCTGCCGAGACGCCGCCTCGGGAGGGGAAATCTTCAGAACCTCCAACATCAGCGCCAGGGCGTGAGGAGAATCCGAGGATCTCCCAAACTCACTAAGCTCCTCATCAGCACCCGCGGACTGTTCATCATCCGACACCTCTGAGCCCTCAGAAACCTCACCTTCTTCTAGCCCAGAATAATCAGACCAATCGAGATTATTAAACTCGTCCAGGTCATCCGCCGGCAAGGCCGGGGACAAATGCTTCCTCTTGGCCGGAGCCTTACGGGCGGCCGAACTGGAAACAATTTTCTCAAGGTTAGCCAATCTGGCGCACATCTCAGCTTGCAGATCCCTGCCCATGACAACGTCACACGGAGCGCGTGTCAGGGTGGGAGGCTGAGAAGACTCGGCCGGCGGTGCTGACCCAGACGCCTGGGCTCCCGACTGCCGCGCAATAGTTTGCTGTGCACAAGGTATACAAAGCAATACATCATCCCCAGTAATGGATGCGCCACACAACATGCACCTTTTGGGATGCCCCGAAGGGGTCCCAGCCCCAGTATCCGGGGATGCCTCCATAAGGTGAACTTTTAATAGTCTCAAAGACCCAGGGAATTACGCTAATAAGCAACCCGGGATGCCCCTTCAATGTCCCGAGTGGGAGGATTTTCTAGCAAAACAATGACCCCAGGGATCTAGGACCGGGAGAGAACCCCCTAAATTACTAAAGAGGATCCTCCTGATAACACCACCGCCTAGAAAGAGAAAGAAACAGAAGGAACCCAATAAATGTCAGGCTAGGACAATATAGGGAAAACACTGTAATCAATAAATAAGGCCCCAGGGCCACTCACTGATTCTTATGGCGTGGAAAATGGCGCCTCACAGAAACGAAAAGAGAAGCAGACCGAAGGAAGAAGGGGGCGTGGCAGCGTGGACCGCGGGAAGACAAGGTACCGCCTGCAGCCGCCCACAGGAAGGAGCCTAAAGCTCCGCATCGGCGCCTCCATGTCAGTCAGAAGCAGCGGGGGGCGGAGCCGCAGCGACGCGCGAAGGCCCGGCCCCGCCCTCCCCCCCGACGCGGACGGAAAGAGACTCCGCGGCTGAATTCATAGACCGGCACCGCCGTCTGCCGCGGCGCCGGTCAACGTGACAAGACAGGCGGGTGTGACCACCGCTACCGGCGGAGCACCCGACCTGTACCGAGGACCACAGAAGCCACAGACAGCGGGCAGCCGGCCGCGGCGGCCGCCGCAGCCCGGCCCCGCCCCTAAAAATGCGTGAGGGGAAAGCTCCCCTCACAAAGACTCAGCCGCCCCCACAGAGAGCCAGCACCCCGGCCGTAATGGCGGCCGCGGTGCAGCGCTAAGAACAGTAACAACACAAGCACACACAGTGAAACACAAACACACACAGCACAATGAGAATAAAGACTACCAGGACAGGAAACTACCCGTAGGAGGAGACCCCCCCAACCCCCACTGTTTGACCAGGGAAGACTAAGGGGACCCCCCAGGGGCCAGTACCAAGGGACGGGGCATCCCATACCGGGATCACCAACCCGGCGTCACCGCCTACCCTCTTATTTAGGGTCTCACGGGGGAGCTCTGCTCCTAGGCACCTTGGGTGCCAGTATACCCTAGCTCGGGCCCGCAGCCAAGACTGAGGAGGCATGTATTTTAAAACTAACAGATAAGGAGGAAGCCCGAGCGGAAATAATCCAAATAACAGGCCGGGAGTTACCCCGGCTACCTGAAATCCCCCTATGCAAGGAGGAGACATCATCTTCTGACTTGCTCGCCGTCTTGCAGAGATGGAAAACTGGGTGATGAGTGGGAGGTCCCAGGTATTTATGGATCAGGGAGGGGCTTTCTTTTACTATCATCTCTGCAGGAACGCCTCTTCAGGACGATATTACCCACATGTTATGGATTCTTGAAGCGGGGTGTGTGACATACTTAGAATATAAGCATTCTAAATTAGGCCCTGAAATGTGGGCTCTCTCCACTGATGGCAACATTTTTGGCAGTGGAGTGGGACTGTGAAACAGCAATTCAGAATCCAATTTATTATCTTTAAGGATATGCAGTACAACACAAAAGTGAATACACTCCTCACATTTTTATAAACTTAATGGGACAATGATCAAGATATGACACTTAGAGACAATCTAATGTAGTCAATGTTCAACTTGTATAACCATGTAAATTTGGTGTGCCCTTCAACAGCCAGCAATTATTGTCTAAACCCCTGGCAACAAAAATGGGTACACCCCCAAGTGAAAATGGCCAAATTGTGCCTATTTACCATTTTTTCCTTCCCAATGTCATGTGGCTCCTTAGCGTTACAAGGTCTCAGATGTGAATGGGGAGCAGATGTGTTAAATTGAGGTATCACTCTCAAATACTTTCACAGGTTCAACATGGCACCACATGACAAAGAACTCTGCGAGGATATTAAAAAAAGAATTGTTGCTCTACATCAGTGGTTCTTAAATGTTTAAGACCAAGTACCCACTTGCAACTAGAAACTTCAACCAAGCACCCCATAGCTACACAAAAATTCCAACCAAGTTCCCCTAAGTTTGCATTCACTTATACATGTTACCAAAAAAAAGTAGGCCACATGACTTGTAACAAAGGAATAATTTATTACTGTTAAAATAATATACCAAACCCGTCGGACCTACTATGTTGAAGCACCCCCTGAAAATCACTGTGTAACCCTTTAAGCTGTAGTGCGTATCCCCGGGGTACGCTACCACAGGTTGAGAAATGGTGCTCTACATCACATGTGCTCAACCTGTGCCCCTTGGAGTCATCTGTACCTGTGGCCCCTGACCTTCTGTGGGAGGGTTAAATAGAACTGGCATGTAAAGGTATAATAAGAGGCTCAGTAAGGATGAGAGGTTGCAACAAGAGTGCTATAGGAAGGGGAGCAAAGGTGGCTTGGAGGAACGTGGTGACATAGTCCAACAACATTCCTGGGTGAAGTCTCTAGCACCATAACAAGATAGCATTTTTTTCTATATTTAATTTTATGTATAGCATTGGTAGGTGTTTAGATGGACTGAGTATTGGGAATATGGTTATGATTTGGGATTGATGGGCTATAAATATGGGACCCTTATATTTGGAAAGGTAAGGCAATCAGCACGTGTATTGGTAGCATGTGGGATATGTCAGATATAAATGTGGTAATGGGGTGGTATGGTGGAAGGACCTACAAGTAAAAAAAAAAAATACAATTCTGTGAAACTCACCTGTAGAATTGTTTTTGAATATATCCAGTCCAGGTCGTCCCAGAAGTCCCAGTTGGGTAGGTGGCGCAGTTACTGCAAGATCCAGAGCAGTAACTCCTCCCGGCCCCCTATAAAAAGAGCTGTCTCAATAGAATTCCCAGAGGTCAAAAAGCAGTAAAAGGAGACAGGCCGGGAGGCCAAGAAACCATGTTAAATCACATAGCTTCAGCATGAACTCTCTCCAACAAAAACTAAGGACAACGGTCCACTATAAAAGGTAAGCACCATAACAGGCAAACAAGAGATAATGAAAACAAGGGCGGGGTGGGACGACCTGGACTGGATATATTCAAAAACAATTCTACAGGTGAGTTTCACAGAAATGTATTTTTCAATATATCCAGTCCAGGTCGTCCCAGAAGTAATGACAGTTGGGACATCCAAAAGCAGTGACCATTAGGGCGGGATCCCCAGTGCGGAACAGCATGTAGTTCATTTCACTACCGCCTGAAGCACCTTTCTGCCAAAAGCAGCGTCAGCTGAGGCCCAAACATCAACCTTGTAAAACTTGGTAAAGGTATGAACTGAAGACCAAGTAGCGGCCTTACAAACTTGTTCAACAGAGGCCTGGTGCTGAAAAGCCCAGGAAGCACCAATAGCTCTAGTAGAATGAGCTGTGACACGAAAAGGGGGATCCTTCCCCTTGGTAGAACATGCTTGCACCACCGCCTATCTAATCCACTTACTGAGAGTGGACTTGGCCAGAGGCAAACCCTTTCTGGAACCTTCAGTGAGAACAAAGAGTGAATCCGACTCTCTGAAGGATTCAGTCGCAACCAGGTAGTACTTAATGGCTCTGACCCCATCCAAGGCATGGAGGGTCCTTTCCTTAGAATTAGACAGTTCTGGACACAGGGAAGGCAAAACAACTTCCTCATTAAGATGAAAGGGAGAAACGACCTTAGGCAAAAAATCATGTTTAAAGCGAAAACCACCTTATCCTTATGCCGCTCAAAGTAAGGAGGCTTCATACAAAAGGCGGCCAGTTCTGATACACGACGCACCGAGGTGATAGCTACCAAAAAGACCACCTTTAGGGTCAAGATAGACAATGAAGCATTGCACAAAGGCTCAAAGCGAGTACCCTGGAGAGCAGAAAGCACAAAATTCAAATCCCACACCGGTAATACAGGCTTACGCGGTGGACGTACATGGGTAACTCCTTGGAAAAAAGTCCTGATCAGTCTCAAGTCTAAGCCGTGTTGTAAAAATTCCCAAATCCTAGAAATAGAGAATGTGCGACAAGGGAAACTCTTGGATTCACACCAAGCAATGTAGGCATGCCAAACTCTGTAGTAAATCATGGAAGAAGACTTCTTCCGCGCCTGAATCATGGTCTGAACAACCGTTGCCGAACAGAGCCCCTTTTCTGTTAGGATTGAGGTTTCAATAGCCAGGCCGTCAAAGCCAGCATCTGTAAATTGGGGTGCCGTAGCGACCCCCTAGTGAGAAGCCCTGGGTCGTCGGGCATGATGCAATGATCGACTGACATCTGAACTATGTCCGCGAACCAAACTCGGCCAGGGAGGAGCCACCAGGATGGTTGGTACTCCCTCCTGGGCTATCTTGCGCAGCACTCGGCCCAGGAGTGGAAACGGAGGAAATTCATAAAGGGGCCTGAACTCCATCCACGGAATCGCCAGAGCATCTCTGGCGAAGGCCAGATGATCTCTTGACAGGGAGACGAACCTTGGAAGCTTGTGATTGTGTCTGGACGCAAACAGGTCCACGTCCGGCTGACCCCAGCGGAGACACAGAGCGTGAAAGATCTTGTTGCTGAGAGACCATTCCCCCAAACGAGAAGTCCCCCTGCTCAGGGAGTCTGCCTCCTGGTCTTCTACCCCGGGGATGTAAACCGCCGAGATGCAGGGAACATTCTCCTCCGCCCAAGTCAGGACCTGGGGCACCTCCTGAAGGACTCGATTGCTCCGAGTCCCGCCCTGGTGATTGATGTAGGCGACACCTGAGAGGTGTCCAATGTCATGCCCAGGAAGGACCTCATCATTGAGGGAGTGATAGAAGACTTGGGGTAATTGATTACCCATCCGAAATCCTCGAGAGTGGATAACACTGTCCGGGTGTTGCTCTCGACCTGCTGAAGGGACTGAGCCGCAATCAGCAAATCGTCCAGATAAGGAAGAACACGAATGCCCCGGTTCCTCAGGATGGCCATGATGCCCGCCAGCACCTTGGTGAACACACAGGGAGCTGAGGCTATCCAGAACGGCAGTGCCACAAACTGGTAATGCTGATCCTCCAGTGCAAACCTCAGGAACTTCTGATGCCCCTGAAAATCGGGGTGCGCAGATAAGCATCCTTGATATCCACCGTGGTCATGAAGTCGCCGGGCCGAAGCGAGCTCACCGCAGACCGTAGGTCTCCATGCGGAAATGTCTGACTCGAACAAACTGGAGGTCACAGCGTTCCGTCCTTGGGCACCGTGAACAGATTGGAGTAGAACCCTCGACTCCGTTCCTGGCGAGGACAAATCACACCTGATAGCAGAAGGCTCTGAACGGCCATCCTTAGGCCCTGCGCCGTCAATGTGTTCCGGGGAATCCGCGATCGAAGAAATCTTGAGGGCGGCCAAACTGCCAGCTCTATTTTGTACCCAGAGGAAACCACCTCCTGAATCCACCGATCCAAGACGTGCTGTCTCCAGATGTGAGCAAATAGCAGAAGCTGTCCCCCACCCGGATGGGTGAGGGTGCCCCCTCATGCCTGAGAGGGCTTGGCAGGGGGTTTGGATTTAGCTCCCCAGGAGGGATTGGGGGCAGCCGCGAGACCTACCTCGTCCGCAGGAATCTCTGCGGCCACCTGAAAATGAAGAGCCTCTTCCTCCTAGAAAGGAGCAGAAGAACCCCGAAAGGGCCGCGCAGGCCTCCGTCGCTGAGGGAGTCTTCCATCCTTGGCCAGAAGGTCCAGACGCTCCCCGAATAACCTGAGCCCCAGAAAGGGGATACTAGTGAGCGACTTCTTGGCCGCAGCGTCAGCCGACCACTGCCGCAGCCAGAGCGAGCGAGCGAGCGACGAAACGCAACAAGCAGAGCCGAAGCCGGACACTATCGTCCGTGGCCGAGGCTACAAAAGCAATAAAATCCACACAGGCTTTAAGGTCATTATACTCCTCCGCCCGCTTGCGAGATTTGGCAAAATCAACAAGGCGCCTCACCTTCTTCCTGATGGCCAAAGAGACAATGGCTGCGGCACAGACAGGGCGAAGCCCAGCACCCACAAAGGTGAACGCATGACAAGCCAGCTGATCCATGCGCCTGTCAGCATGGTCGCGCAAGGAAGCAGTATCGGGTGACGGCATAACCGTAGTGTTGGATTACCCCGACACTGGGGCATCCACATCGGGGGGACGGAACCAGAGGCGAATCAGCTTCTCAGGGAAGGGATACCAATTTATTACGTCTTTCCCATTCCTTAAACACCATATTGGAAAAATGGGCCTGCTCCGGGAAGACAAGCCTCTGTCTCTCAGGCCGAAATAAATCACCCTGCTTCCTCTTAGCCGCTTTAGGAGGGACAATATGCAAAGTCTCAAACACAGAAGACAGCAACTTCTCCGTGTGGTCAGGGAGCCACATATCCTCGTCTGAGGAGGAACCAGGCTCGCTGTCATAGCCAACCGATCGGTCCCCTGAGGAAGCGGTGTCCTTAAACAACTCTCCCTCCTCCATGGAGTCCCGATCTCCAAAAAGGTCATCATCATCGTCATCAAAATCCGAGTAACCCGGCTCGATGTGCCGCTTCTTACTCCTGGCCTTCCCAGTAGCCGTGCAAGATAACTGTCTCTCCAGGCTGGCCACCCGGTATGCCAAATCAGCTTTGGACCCCCTACTGGCTTCCCCCTCGCTGAGGGCCGACTGCAGTAGTGGGGGGAGTTGGCGAGGCCACAGGCCAAGGAGGGCTAGGGAAGCCCGCCCTATCATGCTCCAAAAATACGCTCCTGGCGCAAGCGACACAAACCGTGCTGAGTCCGCCCAGGGGGCTGGTACCGCACATGGGGCAGAGCTTCACCCGCCCAGATGGGGCCCCTAGCTCACTATCCCCAGAAGCCTCCATTATGGTGATTACAGAGAAAAAATGCAGGTTACAAGGCACTAACGGCCCAAACCTGAGCGATCCCCAATTTAGTCCCTCTTTTTATGATCCCTCTTAAAGGAGGAGGGTGCGGAGAGAGATGGGGGGTGGTAGGAGACCGGGAGGAACCACAACCCTCAGCTGACAAAGGGGAGCCCACCTAGAAGACACAAGCGGAAGGATTCATGAGCATCCCACAGCACATGCACTACAAAAAAACACATATAAAAAAAAAAACAGGGACCCACAGATAAGCTTGTGGGCACAGATGAGGGAGACTCGGGATTTTAGGTGGTTCCCCCCCCTCCAATAGGCTCACCATCGTCTATGGCCGGCTACCCTTTAAGGGAGCCTAGCTCTGTCAACGCCTGACCCCGGCATTCTCCCTACCTTTACCTGTCCCGCCAGCCGAGGCTGGGAGGCATAAGTGGGTCCACGGGAACAGAGGTAACAAGGGTGCAGCGGCCGACAGGCTTAAAATGCCCCGCTCAGCTGCCGTATCCAGAGAGAGTATACGGACGATCCTCGCAGCAGCACTGCAAGATGAAATCTGGGAATTCTATTGAGACAGATCTTTTTATAGGGGGCCAGGAGGAGTTACAGCTCTGGATCTTGCAGTAACTAAGCCACCTAGTGGCGGACTACCCAACTGTCATTACTTCTGGGACGACCTGGACTGGATATAGTGAAAAATCCCTGTTAGACTTACCGGTAACGTCTTGTCACGCTCTGGGTACTAAAATGATCCGCTTAAGTAACTCCAGCCCTCCAGGTAAGCCCTCAACCCCCAATCTCCGCAGCCAGCTTCACCTGTAGGAGCCCCCGCTTGCCGGGACGCAGAACACGCCTGCCCGGGATCGGTTGCCCCCAGGACTTCAATGGCTCAAAGGTTGTAGGCTTACTGTACGGAGGTCTGGAGAACCCGTGGCTGGAAGCGGCATTGAGTAGCCCAATAGCTGAGCGTTAAACGGAAGTCCAGAAACAGGCTAGGAGGTCGGCAACGAGGAATCCGAGATGGCAGCAGTACAAAGGAGTGGGCAAATCGGTCTAGGTTCGGAGCAGAGGTCGGCAACGGGAGTTCAGGTCTAGGATGGTCAAAGACAGGCGGTGGTCGGCAACGGCAGTTCAGATCTAGGATGGTCAAAGACAGGCGGTGGTCAGCAATGGGAGTTCAGATCTAGGATGGTCAAAGACAGGCAGTGGTCGACAACGGGAGTTCAGATCTAGGATGGTCAAAGACAGGCGGTGGTCGGCAACGAGAGTTCAGATCTATCTCAAGAGACTAGCAGCTGACTAGGTTCAAGGCGCTATAACAGGCACTGGGTAAATGCCGGACAGATCCTTTTATAGGGACAGACAATCAGTGTGATAGGTGCATCCTGGGAACCCTGCTAGGATTGGCCAGAGGGAAAGCGGCTCATCCCACTAGGGCTGAGCTACCATGTCCCACTGGGCTCATTGGCCCAAAATACGAGTACCAGGGCACCAGGCCCAATGACAGTGGAGGGGGAGGAATTCCCCTCCTACTCAGCGTCAGCATGTTACAACTACCACCTCCGGCGGGCGCGCTGACAGCCGCGCCGCCGGAGGGCATATAAAGAATGTGCTCGCGAGCACGAGAGCGGGAGCGAGGAGGAAGGACGGCCGTGCCCGAGGACGGAACTGGCGCGGCCGCCGAGAGGAAGCTGTCAGCGTGGCCAGGCGCCCGGGGACAGCGCTGGAACGAGACCCAGGTAAGTGATTACTGACACGTCTCTTACAAGAACCCTTTCGCATCGCTCACTGAGAGAGAGGTTCTACCCCCTGGGAGGAAACAAATACTGAAAAGAGGTTAAAACCCCACCCCTTCCTCCCCACCTCATTCTTAATCAAGTAACCTAAGTTAACCGTAGGACTATGGGTGGGAACTAAGGGGTCGTGCTGAAGGATACTTAGAAAAGCTGTTACCGGTAAGTATAACAAGGATTTTCGCCAATTATCCTTCAACACGACCCACTGAAAGGAGTAGGCAAGAAAACCTCCGTTACTTACCAGTAACGTCCTTTTTAGGAATCCTTCAGCTTGACCACGTGGAGATATTATGCTCCATCCCCTGGGAGTAAACACAAAACTGGAACAGAGTTTAAAAGCCCCACCCCTTCCTCCCCACTTCAGTTATAGAACAGTAACCGAACTTCAACCCTTGACATCTGGGCGGGTAATAAGCGGTCAAGCTGAAGGATTCCTAAAAAGGACGTTACCGGTAAGTAACGGAGGTTTTTCCAAGTCATCCTTCAGCTTGACCACGTGGAGAGGATTAGGCAAGTAATTATACCTTAGGGGTGGGATGCTGCAAAGAGTACCCTTCTACCGAAGGACTGATGTTTGCAGATAGTAGATCAAGTCTATAGTGTTTAAGGAAGGTGTGAGGCGAAAAGCATATGGCAGCTTTACATCTATAGAACCCCCAGTTCTTTCTGCCCAAGATGTGCCCATTGCCCTTGTGAAGTGAGTCACTCCCTTACTAACATATGACTTTGCCCTAGTCAGTTTTAACCATCTAGCAATAGTAGCCCTTGAGGCTGCTAAACCTTTATTTTTAACCCCTTAATGCCACTAGCATTTGCTCTGTCAAGTGCCAGTACTTTGACCTTTTCAATAATAATCAGAGCTCTTCTGCCATCAAGCAACGAAAGATGTTCCTCCTTACCAACTGCACCTGGCAGCGTTGGAAGAACTTTCTCTTGCTACCTGTTATCAGAAGTTGCTATCTTAGGCAAAAAATAAACAGACTGGGTCTAGAATTATTTTATCTGGGAGTATAGCCCAATAAAATTATTTATTATGCTTGAATTCATTAACCCTTTTTGTTACCAGGGTTAGAGTTAAGATCAGCCTAGGACTAGAGATAGCCTAGGGCTAGAGGTAGCCTAGGGTTAGAGGTGGCCTAGGGTCAGAGGTGGCCTAGGGTCAGAGATAGCCTAGGGTTAGAGGTAACCTAGGGCTAGAGGTAACCTAGGGCTAGAGGTAACCTAGGGTTAGAGGTAACCTAGGGTTAGAGGGTTAGAGGTAACCTAGGGTTAGAGGTAACCTAGGGTTAGAGATATTCATTCTGTCCAAGTTTTTGATCCCGAACAAACTGATAATGCAGGAGTCTTCAGGGTACTTACATCCTGTCCCTTTTCGAATCCTTTTAGCAACAAATCTAGCACTGCAACTATATCTTTTACCTCCAGATTGTGAAACTCCCAAAAGAAGAAAACTTCTTTCCGTAACTTTTCCTTGTATATAACTTACGATTTTGCAGAATATTTCTATCCCTCTCGGGGAACCCCCTCTTTCATCCGCATGGGGCCCTTTCAGGATCCATGCTGTCATTCGAATACTTGCTGGATTTGGATGCAGTACTGACTTCTGATGTATGATGTCTACAACTTCCAGCAGATTCCAAGGACCTCTTATCCCCATACTGGTTAATTCTGCAAACCACACTCTTTTTGGCCAATAAGGTGCGAAGAGTATCCTATTTGCTTTCTCCTGGGCCGCCTTCCATATCACCTGCGGCACGATTCTGAAGGGTGAAAAAAATATTTCTGTGATTACTCACCTTGTAGAATTGGTATTATAAGTATGCAGCACATCCTGCTCCAGATAATGATTCATAACAGATGGGAATTACCTCCGCTAGAGGGCGCTGGACTGCAGAGATGGCAAAAGAGGCCCCTCCCGGTCCCATATATACCCGGGACCTCCCACAAATTCCCCAGTTTTGAAAAGCAGTAAGGAGAACCAGGAAGGGCAAATAACCAGTAACAACCTAACAAGGATAACAATCACCGTACAGAGGATCCAAGATAAAGCAATCAGGGTGGGTTGGAGCAGGACATGCTGCATACTTATAATACCAATTCTACAAGGTGAGTAATCACAGAATTGCATTATTCTAAGTATGCAGCACGTCCTGCTCCAGATAATGATTCATAACAGATGGGACATCCAATAAAAGTGTCCGTACATAGGGTGGGATCCCCAAAAGCAACAACACGCAGTTCAAACCACTGCCACCTGCAGAACCTTGTGGCCAAAAACAGCATCAGCTGAGGCCCGAACATCAACCTTGTAAAACTTGGAAAAGGTATGACCAGAAAACCAAGTAGCAGCCTTACAAACTTGTTCAACAGAAGGCTGGTGCTGAAAGGCCCAGGAAGCCCCAACAGCACGGGTAGAATGAGCCGTAACACGGAAAGGAGGCTCCTTTACCCTAGCAGAATAGGCCCTAAAAATGGCCTGACAAACCCACTTGCTAATAGTAGACTTAGCAGGAGCCAAACCCTTCTTGGGATCGGAAGGTACCACAAACAAAGCATTAGTCTTCCTGAAGGGCGCAGTAGCCACCAGGTAAAACTTCAAATTCCTGACCACGTCCAGGGAATGCAAGGCCCTCTCCTTGGAGTTACTAGGATTAGGGCACAAGGAAGGAAGCACAATGTCCTGATTAAGATGGAAGGCAGAGACAATAAATCGGGTTTAAATCTGAAAACCACCTTGTCCTGATGTCTCTCAAAGTAGGGGGCCTGAATAGAAAGGGCTGCCAATCTGAAACCCGCCTGACAGAGGCGATAGCCACTAAGGCAACCTTAAGAATAGACAGAGCAGCCTCATGCACAGGCTCAAACGGAGGGCCCTGAAGGGCAGACAAAACCAAATTCAAATCCCAGACTGGAAACAGAGGCTTACGGGGGGGGGACGCACATGAGCAACCCCCTGAAAGAAGGTCTTGACAAGAGGATGTTGAGCGAAAGACCTCTGGAAGAAAACAGCCAAGGCAGATACGTGACCCTTGAGAGTTCTGAGCTGAAATCCCAGATCCAAACCATGTTGAAGGAACTCCAGGATCCTAGGGATGGAAAACACACGACAGGGAAGGACCTTAGACTCACACCAATCAATGTAGGCCCGCCAAATCCTATAGTAAATGGAGGAGGAGGATTTCTTCCTAGCCCTGATCAAGGTATTGACTACAGAGACAGCCAGGCCATCAAAGCCAGCATTTGTAAATTGGGATGGCAAAGCCGTCCCTGAGTTAGAAGGTCCGGGACCATGGGCAGAGCATACTGATCTACTGCTAGCTGTACGATGTCTGCGAACCACACCTGTCTTGGCCAGCGGGGGGCCACCAGAATTGCTGGCACCCTTTCTTGAACCAACTTGCTCAAAACCCAGCCCAGCAGGGGGAATGGAGGAAACAGATACAGGAGATGGAACCCCTGCCAGGCTAGAGTCAGAGCATCCACGGCCACGGCCAGGGGATCCTGGGACAGAGAGACAAAGACTGGGAGCTTGTGGTTGTGGCGAGATGCAAACAGATCCACGTCCGACACCCCCCAATGGAGACACAGGGATTGGAAGACCTCGCTGCTGAGAGACCATTCCCCCAGGCAAGAGGTCCCCCTCCTCAGAGAGTCTGCCTCCAGATTCTCCACCCCTGGAATGCAAGGGACACTGTCCTCCTCCCAAGAGAGAATCATGGACACTTCCCTGAGGGCACTCTTGCTCCGAGTCCCTCCCTGATGACTGATGTAGGCAACCGCCGTCTGGTTGTCTGAGCGTACTTGGACCGACCGGCCCTGAAGGTGAGGAGTCAAATGGGCCAGAACCAACCTGACCGCCTTTAGTTCCAGGATATTGATAGGAGCATGGGCCTCCTGAGGGCCCCACAGCCCCTGGAATTGTAGGCTTTTCCAGAAGCCCCCCCAACCTGTCAGACTGGCATCTGTGGTGACTGTCTCCCAACAGGGGGCCAGGAAGGATCTGCCCCCCAACAGGTTCCTCGAGTCCAGCCACCACAAGAGGGACTGCCGAACCAGAGGAGACCGAACAAAGGCCTGATCCAGAGACAGGGGACTCTTGTCCCAGACTGATAGAAGATGGAGTTGAAGAGGTCTCATGTGAAACTGCGCATAGGGAACCGCCTCGAAGTAGGACACCATCTGCCCCACTAGCTGGATACCCCTGCCGGATGGAGGGGTGAGGACATGACAGAAGGGAGTGAACTAGAGCTTGCAGAGAGTCCACCTTCTGCTGAGGAAGAAAGATCCTGGCCTGAACAGTATCCAGATTCATGCCCAGGAAGGAAGTCACCAGAGATGGGGATAGGGAAGATTTGGGGTGATTGATCACCCAGCCGAACAACTCCAGAATGGTCACCACCCGCTGGGTATCCCGTTCTGCCTGATGGAGAGACCGACAAGTGATGAGAAGGTCGTCCAAATATGGAAGAATGCGAATGCCCTGAGTGCTAAGGAGAGCCATAACACCTGCCAGCACCTTGGTGAAGACTCTGTGAGCCGAGTTGAGACCGAATGGCAGAGCTACAAATTGGTAATGCTGGTCTTCCAGCGCGAACCTGAGAAATTTCTGATGCCCTGGGAAGACTGGAACATGAAGGTACACGTCCTTGATGTCTATGGAGGTCATGAAGTCCCCCGGGCGCAACGAGCTGACAGCTGAGCGCAGGGTCTCCGAAAGTGTCTCTGCGAAAGTGCCTGGTTCTGACAAATTTGTTGAGAAGTTTTAAGTCCAGGATGGCCCTGATTGAGCCATCCCTTTTGGGCACTGTGAAAAGACTGGAATAATAGCCCTGACCTCTTTCCCAAAGAGGGACCTGACAGATGACCCCCCATGTCCAGAAGGTTTTGCACAGCACGAAACAGACCCTGAGCAGCCAGGGGATTTTGAGGGATCCGGGACCTGAGGAATCTTGGGAACGGCCAGGCAGCGAACTCTATCTTGTAGCCGGAGGACACCAGCTCCAGAATCCACTGGTCTGAGACCTGTTGTCTCCAGACATGAGCGAAGAGCCTCAGCCGCCCCCCAACCCAGATGGGTGAGGGCGCCCCTTCATGGCCGAACGTGCTTGGTGGCCGACTTGGGCTTAGAGCCCCAGGAGGCTCTTGGGCGGGCACGTCATCTGCCTCTGCTCCAGAAGTCACCCCTGTGCCCCGCAAAGGATACACCTCTCCCAGACCTGGATTCGCGGAAGGAGGGGGTAAAGGCGTCTGAACCCCGAAAGGGCCGTGGCTGTTTCTTACGCTGGGGCAACTTACCTCCCTTAGCAAACAGATCCAAGCGATCACCAATTAGGTGCAGCTCCTTAAAGGGGAGCCCCGTGAGAGCCTTCTTAGCAGCGTTGTCAGCTGCTCACTGGCGCAGCCAAACAGAGCGGCGTATAGCAACCACCAAGGCTGAAGTTCTACTACACATCCTAATGGTGTCATCTAGAGCAGAAAGGATATAAACAATAAAAATCTCACAATGTGACAAGGCCCTGAATTCGGCACTGGAAGCATCATCAGGGGCACTTTCCAGCAGACCCTTGAGGAGAGTCCTGATAGCCACAGCAGTAATAGCAGAAGCACAGACAGGGCGCAATGCATATCCCACACAGGCAAAGGGATGGGAATCCAACTGGTCAATGCGCCTGTCCTCACTATCCTTCAGGGTAGTGGAATCAGGGGAATGCACCCCAGAATTGTTGGATAACCCCAAGACTAGAGCATCCACTTCTGGGCGGGTTGACCAACATTTAACCACTCCCGTGGGAAAGGGATACCTTTTATCCCAGCCCTTAGGGATTCCGGGAAGCCCACTGGTTCCCACAACAAGATTATTGAAATGGGCTTGTTCTGGAAATTCCAAACGTGGCTTAGCAGTATTAAACAATTCCCCCTGCTGTTTGGGAGCAGCAGCAGGAAAGGAAATAGAGAGCACTTCAAAACTCTGAGTCAAAAGTCTATTGGTGTCATCAGCATCCCAGGGATCAGAGCCAGGGTCAGCACCACTGTAATGCTGATCATCAGACAGCTCTGAATCCAAGAACAATTCCCCCTCTTCAAGGGGGGTATAGTCAGTCATGTCCAGAAAATCCTCAGTTTCCATAGGGAAAACAGACGCACAAGGCGCCACATGCCGCCTCTTAGCCGGGGCCTTACGGCCCGCAGAGCTAGCAATCAACCTCTCAATGTTAGCCAGCCTAGAAGACACATCAGGTTGAGACTCCCCACTAGTGTTCAGCTCACTGGGAGTCAAATTCAGGCGAGGGGGAGTAGGTGAAGACATAGTGGGCGCAGGCCCAGTCACCGATAGCCCAGAATGCAGCGCAAGCGCCTGCTGGGTGCAGGGTACACAGACCCGCACATCATCACTTACAGGGGATGCCCCACACACAGCCGGGTTTGTCCCGAGGGGACCCCGAGCACAATATCTTGTGAAGCCTCCATATGGTAATTATAGTGGGCCAATTGGCCAATAGGAATTATGCTGTAAAAGCAACCCGGGATGCCCCCAAAGGTCTGCCAGGGAAGTGGGAGGATTTTACTAATCAGGCCTCTAATAAAGTTTTAGCAACTAATAGAGGGGGGTAGGACCGGGAGAAACCTCTATACTGTTTTTCCCGCCTGAAAGACACAAAAGATGACACCCCATAAGCATACAGAATAAACACTTGACAAATACATAAGCCCGCAGGGGCACTCAGAGAGGCACAGGTCACGCCTAGGGAAGAGCCCAAAATGGCGCTGGGTACCTCAAGGGGCGGGCCGCAGGGATAACGACGTGGAGCGCGCTGCCCGATAAGCTCCGCCCCCAAGAAAGCACGAAGGCCTAACACGTGACTGGCCAGCCAATAGGGGCGCAGCAGCGCCTGCAGTGACGTCACCGCTGACCGCCGAAACGCACGCGTGTCAGATTTAAAACAGTAAACTGACAGAGTAAAAGCCCGGGTGCGGAGCCCAGAATAGTGACAGCAAAAAAGGCACAAATACACACTATACTAAACACACACACACACACACACACACACACACACCCCCAACGAGCGGGACAGCGAGAGGAGGGGGGGCGGCGACCAGCTAGCAGAGGCCCACAGAGAACCGGGGAGGGGGCGAGGGGCGGAAGGGGCATCCCAAATCAGGCTCACCATAAGCCTGCACCGCCTACCCTTTGGTGGGGGATTGCGGTTGGAGCAAGGCTCTGAAAACACCTGTAAAAGGTGCAGCCTACCATCACCCGACCAGCGCAGCCAAAGCTGGGAGGCTTAAATGAAGAAATGGAACGGGTGGGAATAGTTCTACAGGGCCACGGGCTGATAAGCCCTGCTCACCTGCGAACAGAGAAGCCATCATTCTTGTCCTTCGCAGCCGACTGCAGAGAAGGAACTGGCGAATTTGTGGGAGGTCCCGGGTATATATGGGACCGGGAGGGGACTATTTTTGCCATCTCTGCAGTCCAGCACCCTCTGACGGAGGTAATTCCCATCTGTTATGAATCATTATTTGGAGCAGGACGTGCTGCATACATAGAATAGCATAGGCAAGATGAAATTTAAATTTTTTTGAGGAAGCGCCTCTATTGCTACTGCTCCCTCCTCCCTCACTAGAGAGAAGAGCTTTTTACCTTCTCTTTTGTTTGCAAACAGGTCTATTTGAGGTTGTCCCCAAGTACTCGTGCTCAAACCGAATATGTCTTACTTCATACACCACTCTGTTTAATGCACTTTACCTCAACTTAGAGCGTTTGCTGTTAAGGAATCTACCTGTTTCTGTAAAGGAATTAACAGACCTATCAATAGTGTGATCCATGTCTTTGACCTTGTTCCCCCTTGAAAGTTTAGGTAGGCTACTGCTGTAATATGGTCTGACCTAATCTGCACCTCTCCCCCCCCCCCCTTTCCTTCTGGAAGAAGTTTAGTGCTGGTTTTACTGGTATCAACTCCATGACATTTGAGGACTTCCTTGCTATTTCTTCTGGCCATTTCTCTTGGTAAGTCTCCTGGTATGGCCCGCAGCCCCAACTGCTTTTAGTACTGCTGGGTTGGACTGTCTCCATTCTCTGCCCCTTGTTAGTTTTTGGCCTCTGTCTGCCAAAGAATATCTTTTAGGACTGCTGAGCTTGACTGCACCAAGTGACCATTGACCTCTTTGTTCCACTTTAGTAGCAGTAATTCCTGCAGAGCCCTTGAGTGTACAGCTGGTTAAAGTCATTAGCCCTAGCACCTTTATTATTGCTTCTAGGGATAATCTTGGCTCTTTTGCCAGTAAACCACCTCCTTCACTATCCTTAGTGACTTTGCTTCAGGCAGAATTATTTTCCTCTGGGTGCTGTCTATTATGGAACCCAGAAATTTGCACTGCTGTGAGAGAATTAGACTGGACCTCTCCAGGTTAACACCCATTCCAGATCCCTTAGGACTTTTATAGTATTTACCAAATGTACTAACAGGGTCTCTTTGGAACTTATTTAGAATCATATCTTCCAGATATGGAATGACATTGATTCCTAGTTGTCTGAGGAGTGCCATAGACTTTGCTAATATTTTCATAGAGACTCTGGGAGAGGCTGACAGGTTAAATGGAAGTACTCTGTATTGTATATGACCATCTCTTGGTCTAGCTGAACCGCAAATCTCAATTATTTGCGGTGAGCTTCCCGGATTGTAATGTGTGGATATGCATTCTAAGGATCCAGATTGGCCATCAAGGCATCTTGGATCAGAGTGCGCCGTACAGAGTAGATTAATTGTATTCTGAACCTCTTGCCGAACAATTCTGTTTTTCCCCGATGGTTTATTACCAGAAAAAAACATGAGAGTAGTAACCTTAAAGGAGTATTTAGTTTTGGGAGAAAAAAATCTTTTTTCCAGGGTTATCCCATTCAGTTTTAAATAAATCCTTTAACACTGAATTAATTGGGAAAGGCTCTTCATACTTTAATTAAGAATTCTCTGTAATTTAACATTAGGTCTAGATCCTCAGTGAGATAATGGGAATTCTCATGTTCCCCCTCTTCCTGACCCTGACCTGAAAGAATAGAATGTATTTTTTAACAGGAAATCTCTTTCCTGATTCTGTGAATATTGTTGTAATATAGTCTTTGAACTACTGTTCCCAGATCAGTCTTTAGCTCGATTGCCCGACGGACACCGGCCGCTAGCTGAGGCTCTGATGATTTTTTGACAAGCTTGTGTTAGAAAAAACATGGCTCTGTATAATGTTGGGAGAACCTCAATTTTCTAGATGAGGAACTCATTTTGTCTATCCACTTAGACATACTTCTCCGAACCACATCCGAAGTCCTTGTTGATTTATTTGGATAGTGGTTGTGGGAGGTTTTTGAGTATTCAAATTATTAAATAACTCCCTTGACCTGGCTCTCTGTGATGGCATTAGCTATAAATGCAATAGCAATTGATAATGGGTTGTTTCTGTTCAGTTCTTGTTTCAGAATCTGACTTCTCTAAAACATAATTTGAACAAATGCATGTTTTAGATAGACCCCTTATTAAAAGGTTATAATATATATATATATATATATATATATATATATATATATATATATATATATATATATATATATATTGTGGTAAGGTGCAAGGGGCCGTTATTGACGGCAGGTATGTAGCACCAATGTACCTGGCATTGGTGCAGTAAAGCCGTGTAGTCTGATTTCCAGCATCAGCTGCTGGTGGCAGTTTGCTGCTGTTGCTTTAGAATAGCCGAAAGGCTAACCTGGGACGGCTTTACTGGGATGGAGTAGAGCAGGGTGGGACTCCATCCCACTACCCAGGTCCGGGTTTTGCGGGCTGTTTAAATAGCCTGGGGAATCAGCTGTGGCCTGTCCTTTGTCTAGAGCTCACATGGGAGTGAGACTCTGTGAGCCTGGCTGAAATCTCCTGTGGAGGCTGTTCATGCGGACCTGAGGCCTATTTGACTGTAAACAGGACCTTTGCTCAAGGACTAAAAAGCTGTTTGCCTGACTGTATCATTTATGCTGCGGTTTCCTGAAAAGGTGATGTAACCTGTATGGACATATGCTTTTGTGGATTTTTGTGTGAAATAAACACAGACTTTACTTTGAACTGTTTGCCTCCGCCTCTATACTGCTGACACCCGGTCACCTACCAGAGCTAATCTCCACATTTGGTGTCAGATGCGGGCACAGCAGTGAGGCCGTTGCTAGGAGCAACCGACGAAAAAGTTTTTGTTTTGTGCATGTCCTATATTAAACCTGCCAGGCTGCTACCTGGGACTGCAGACAAAATGGAGGCGGTCGTGAAAGCGCTCTTGGAGGCGAATCTGCAGCAGCAGGAGGCCAACAGGCAGCAGCGCGAGGACTACAAGCAGCAGCAGGAGACCAACCAGCTGCTTTCTCAACATATGATGGCGCTGCAAGCTGCAGGTGCGCCCAAAAGTATTCCTGATGCCCGGAAAGCTGTACGCTCGGCGCTCACAAAAATGACCCCTTCAGATGACGTAGAGACTTACCTGGCGGTGTTTGAAAAGGTGGCTGCAAGGGAGAAGTTGCCGCATGACCAGTGGGCTGATGTAATCGCTCCATTTCTGGCGTCTGGACCCCAGCAGGTGTTGTTTGATCTCCCAGAGGACCAAGCCGCTGACTACCCGACTCTGAAGGGTGAGATACTGGCCAGACTGGGGGTGAATGTGTGGGTTCGGGCTCAGCGGGTGCATCAGTGGAGCTACCAGTCGGCAGAGCCCGCCCGGCCCCAGTACTATAAACTGCTGCACCTGCTGCAAAAATGGCTGCAGCCGGAGTTGTTAAGCCCCACTGCCATGTTGGACCGCTTGCTGGCGGACATTTTCTGGAGGGCTTTACCGCACCCTCTTCAGCACTGGGTTGGCCAGGTATCCCCTGCCAACGCACTAGGGATGGTGGACCTAGTGGAGCGATATGAGGCCACCAGGAACTTGCAAGGCGGCTCCATGAGGAGGGATTCGGGGAAACCCCGGAGTCCCCGCCCCAGCTCAGGCGAGTGGCGTCCCCTAAACCCCCTCAGGACCTACCCCCCAAAGTCCCTGCCCAAGTGTTGTGCTGGGGATGTAAGGAGCCGGGACATATCAGAGCCAATTGTCCCCACCAGGGGGAGCCCATGGACGTGAACTTTGGTTACCGCCCTTCCATGTATGCCAGGAGGCTGTGTGCTGCCGGTGTCCCTGAACTTGTGGGGCAAAGTCACCTCTGTCAGGTGAAAGTGGGAGACACCCTGGCTGTGGCCCTTTTGGACTCGGGGAGTATGGTTACCCTGGCAAGACCCGCCTTTGTACTGCCCGATGAGTACACTGGCCGGAAAACCGGGGTTTTGTGCATTCATGGGGACTTGAGAGACTATGCCACAGCACAAGTGTCTCTCACCACCGTCTCCGGCAGCTGGAAACATGAAGTCGCTGTCGCCGCTAAACTCCCGTATGAACTGATTATTGGGAGAGACTTTCCAGGGTTCAGGTCACTGTGGGCCAAGCTGGCAGTTCCGGAAACCCGCGAGGCGGGTGTGTCCCCAATAGACTGGCCCTACTCAGGGGAGACCCCGGTGCCCTGGGAACCGGAATCAGGAGGCACCGTGGAAGAGGTGCCCGTCCCTAAAATGGAAGAGGGGGAGTCAACCCCACTAAATGTTATGGTTGGAGATGTGGAAGAGTTGGCAACAGGTCCAGAGTTGGCAGATCTCCATGTCTCCACAACTAACTTTGGTACCGCTCAACACCAGGACCCGACCCTGTCTCGGGCCTGGGAGAATGTTCTTGAGGTGGAAGGTGAACCACAACAGCCAGGGGCGGAGTTACAGTTTCCTCGCTTTGTGGTTCACCAGGAAATGTTGTACCGAGTAAACAAGGTACGTGAAGAGGTGGTGGAACAATTGGTGGTACCCAATCCATATCGCAAATTGGTGTTGGATTTGGCCCACCAACATGTTCTGGGTGGACACCTAGGCCAGCAGAAAACACTGGACCGCGTTTTACAACGATTCTACTGGCCCAGTGTGTACAAGGAGGTGGAGAGATATTGTGAGTCCTGCCCAACATGTCAGATGACCAGCCCTCAGCCTCATTACCGTGGTCCCTTAGTTCCTCTCCAAGTTATTGAGGTACCCTTTGAGCGGATTGCCATGGATCTAGTGGGTCCAGTGCCAAAATCCGCTAGAGGGCACCAACATATTCTGGTGATCTTGGACTATGCCACGCGGTACCCTGAGGCAGTGCCCCTGCGTCACACCTCTGCCAAGCTCATTGCTAAGGAGCTTATGGAAATGTTTTCCAGAGTAGGTCTGCCTAAAGAGGTCCTGACCGATCAAGGTACCCCGTTTATGTCGAAAGTAATGAAAGAGCTCTGTAAACTGCTGCAGGTGAAACAGTTGCGGACATCCATTTACCACCCGCAAACAGACGGCCTAGTAGAACGGTTTAATCAAACTTTAAAGACCATGTTAAAAAGGGTGGTCGCCAAGGATGGGAAGAATTGGGACTTGCTGCTGCCCTATCTGATGTTCGCAGTGCGAGAGGTGCCCCAGGCCTCTACGGGGTTCTTGCCCTTCGAACTCTTATACGGTCGACATCCACGGGGCCTGTTGGATATAGCCAAGGAGGCCTGGGAACAGCAACCCACACCCCAACAAAAGTGTGGTAGAGTACGTGACTCACCTACAGGAACGGATAGAGACCGTCTTGCCGCTTGTCAGAGAACACATGGAGGCAGCGCAGCGGGCCCAAAGCAGGGTTTATAATCGGCAAGCCAGGGTACGGAACTTTAACCCCGGTGACAGAGTTGTGGTTCTGGTACCCACGGTGGACAGTACATTTCTAGCTAGGTGGCAGGGTCCCTATGAGGTCATTGAAAAAGTTGGGGAAGTGACTTACAAGGTACATCAGCCTGGGCGGAGGAAGCCCGAGCAGGTGTACCATGTAAACCCGCTGAAACTATGGAAAGACAGGGAGACCCCTGGGGGTGACAGTCCCCGTCCAGGTATGGTGGGGGTGGAGCTTCCCATTCCTCGGTCTGTTATTAGAGAAGCAGTAGTCGAGGTGAAAACTGGCGACAACCTCTCCTCTAAACAGACTCAGGAAGCCAGGGAGTTTATTAGCAGAAACACGGACGTGTTTTCAGAACTCCCTGGGCGCACTTCGGTCATCCAACATGATGTTGTCACGGAACCTCAGGTCAAGGTCCGGTTGAGGCCTTACCGGGTACCTGAGTCCCGGCGACAAGCTATCGCGGAGGAAGTGCAGCAAATGCTCCGGTTAGACGTGAATGAAGAATCAAAGAGTGAGTGGGCCAGCCCCATAGTCTTGATTCCCAAGCCCGATGGTACGTTGCGGTTCTGTAACGATTTCCGCAAACTTAATGAAGTTTCCAAGTTTGATGCCTACCCTATGCCCCGGGTAGATGAACTCATTGAGAAGCTAGGCCAAGCCAGGTACTTTTCGGTTTTGGACCTCACAAAAGGGTACTGGCAGGTGCCCTTGACTGAGGCTGCCAAGGAGAAAACAGCCTTTATTACACCAGAGGGACTGTTCCAATACAAGGTATTACCCTTTGGGTTGCACGGCGCTCCCGCTACGTTCCAAAGGTTAATGGATATTGTCCTCAGGCCACACCGTCGGTATGCTTCGGCATATCTGGACGATATAATTATCCATAGCACGGATTGGGAAAGTCACCTACCCAAAGTCCAGGCCGTAGTGGATTCCCTCAGGAAGGCTGGGTTGACGGCAAACCCGAAAAAATGTGCTTTAGGCCTAGAAGAAACAAAACACCTGGGCTATGTGATTGGACAAGGAGTGGTCAAGCCCCAGGTGAACAAACTAGAAGCCATCCGTAGCTGGCCCCGGCCTAACACCACCCGCCAGGTAAAGTCATTTCTGGGGTTGGTGGGATATTATATGCGGTTCATTCCCAATTTTGCCACCCTAGCGGCACCATTGACAGACCTGTTAAAGGGACGCAAGTCTGTCATGGTGAAGTGGAATGAACAGGCCGAAAAAGCGTTCTCCGCTTTGAAGTCTGCCCTGTGTGGGTCTCCGGTGTTGGTGACACCCGACTTTAAGAGGGAGTTCATAGTGCAGACCGATGCCTCCGAGGTAGGTCTCGGTGCTGTACTGTCTCAGGAAGTCAACGGGGAGGAGCACCCCGTTGTCTACATGAGTCGTAAATTAACACCCGCGGAGACCCGGTATAGTATAGTGGAGAGGGAGTGTTTGGCCATTAAATGGGCCCTGGAGTCTCTTCGCTACTACTTGCTGGGGAGAAGGTTCCGGCTGATTACGGACCACTCTCCCCTCAAGTGGATGTGCCAGGCTAAGGACAGGAATGCCAGGGTCACCCGATGGTGCTTGTCGTTACAAAACTTCAAGTTTACAGTAGAGCACAGAGCGGGACGATTATTGGGTAACGCGGATGCCCTGTCCAGAGCACATTGTTTGGCATGTGTCCACCCCCTCAGGGTTGAACAAAGGGGGGGGTATGTGGTAAGGTGCAAGGGGCCGTTATTGACGGCAGGTATGTAGCACCAATGTACCTGGTATTGGTGCAGTAAAGCCGTGTAGTCTGATTTCCAGCATCAGCTGCTGGTGGCAGTTTGCTGCTGTTGCTTTAGAATAGCCGAAAGGCTAACCTGGGACGGCTTTACTGGGATGGAGTAGAGCAGGGTGGGACTCCATCCCACTACCCAGGTCCGGGTTTTGCGGGCTGTTTAAATAGCCTGGGGAATCAGCTGTGGCCTGTCCTTTGTCTAGAGCTCACATGGGAGTGAGACTCTGTGAGCCTGGCTGAAATCTCCTGTGGAGGCTGTTTCATGCGGACCTGAGGCCTATTTGGACTGTAAACAGGACGTTTGCTCAAGGACTAAAAGCTGTTTGCCTGATTGAATCATTTATGCTGCTGTTTCCTGAAAAGGTGATGTAACCTGTATGGACATATGCTTTTGTGGATTTATGTGTGAAATAAACACAGACTTTACTTTGAACTGTTTGCCTCCGCCTCTATACTGCTGACACCCGGTCGCCTACCAGAGCTAATCTCCACAATATATATGAAGTAGGGAAGGAGCAAGGCTGCCCCAACACGCAGGAATGGGGCCCGCAGCACAATAAACAAGAAACGGGGGCCCAGCGGGGCACTCACATACCGAAATGGGGTCCAGCCAGCAGGAGAGAGAGGGAGAAGAAGAAGGGCCAGCACGGATTGCGCGCCACACCTGGCCCTGCCCCCTTCCCTCCAGAAGTGAAGACGCGGTTCCCAGCAAGTGGCTGGGAACCGTGATGGCGCCAAGATAGGGGGAGGCGGGCCGCAGCGAGCGCGCCAAGCGCCCGGCCCCGCCCCCTGATCGAGCAGACCTGAGGGGAAGAAGCTCCCCCAGCAACAAGTCCACAGCATGCGGCCAGTGCGGTAGAAGTGAAAACCACACTACAACACACACATACACACACCTGCTGAATAAAAGAAGTTTGCTTTAGGAGAAAGACAGCCCCCCCACCCCGGGAGGGAAACAGGGGGACCCGGAAGGGGGGAGAATCCCGCACACGGAGGTGGAAGGGATAAAGTAGGAATGGGGCATCCCAAACCGGGATCACCAACCCGGATACCACCTACCCCGTAGGAGCATAGCTCCCTATGTACACCTCTAAGGTGTTGCCTATCCTCGCCCGGACCTTCAGCCAAGGCTGGGAGGCATAGTATGTGTTAAATCTAATAATGTCCGGGCAGAAATAGGGGCAAATTTGGCCGGGTGTAGGCCCGGCTTACCTGCAAGGAAGAAACACAGCCATCTTCTGACTTGCTCGCCGCCCTGCAGAGACGAACACTGGGCAATGTGTGGGAGGTCCCAGGTATTTATGGACCGGGAGGGGCTCCTTTTTTCTTGTCATCTCTGCAAAGTTCGCCCTCTACTGGCCATAACCCACATGTCATGAATATTGGAAGAGGGGTGTGTGACATACTTGGAATATATCCCCTACCAATCACCCTATTATAGACAGTGTGCAGAATTCCCCCGATCACACCATTACAGACCCCACATTACAGACAGTAAGCAGTATTCCACATTAAAGGCAGGAAGGGCCATCCCACATTACAGGCAGTAAACAATATCCCAATTACAGGCAATGCGCAGGCTTCCCCCATGTGCAGGCATCCCCTCCCCCATGTGCAGGCCTCCCCTCCCCCATGTGCAGGCCTCCCCTTCCTCCATGTGCAGGCTTCTTCCCCCCCTCCCCCCCCCAAAAAAAATTACCTTGTACTCCCCGGCGTTCCTGTCGCTCCCCGCCGCAGGTTCAGAGCGGGCCGATTCCCGCCCGGGGGGCGTGGCCTATGACTCCTGCCAGCGTCCAATGACACCAGCAGGAGTCACTCACTATGAACTTGCAGCTGACTGCTGCTTCCTGTCACCGCTCCCCACCGCCTTTGTGAGAGTGTAAGAGGCGGTGGGGAGAGGCGGCAGGGAGCAGAAGTCAGCCACAAGTTCATAGTGAGCAGATATCGGGCCGGGGTGGGCGTGGCCAGTCTTCTACCAGCGGGACACGGGTAGGAGACACAGGCCACGCCCGGCCCGATATCAGCTCACTGTGAGCGCTATGAACTTGCGCTGACTGCCGCTTCCCACCGCCTCTGCAGGAGGCGGAAGGGAGCTGCGGCCATGGAAGCGGCAGTCAGCCGTTAAGTTCACAGCGAGCCGGTTACAGCTTCTGGGTGGGCGTGGCCTGTGACGCCTGTCAGCGTCACAGGCCACGCCCTACCCAGGGGCCGGAACCAGATGAAGGAGGAGGCAGACGGGCAGCGGCAACTACCAAGGCTGCAAGGGATCCATGGAATGTAAGTTTTTTTTTTTTTTTTTTTTACATTCGCCCGTTAAGACGCATGGACATTTTCCCCTCACTTTTGGGGGAAAATAAGTGCGTCTTATAGGGCGAAAAATACGGTATATAAATTACCGGCATCCTCCTTCTTAGTCATCGCTGCTGCTTGCCTCAGCCGTCTCCGTAGCTGCAAGTTCAAAGCGAGGCGTCGACAAGCCAGATCTGTCTTGCTCTGAACTTGCAGCAGCGACGACTAAGACGGAGCACGCCAGTAGTGTGTCTGTCTGTCTCTCTGTTTAAGTCGGCGGGAGATGCTGCATGGTAGCCGGGAAAACTTAAATTTGGGTTTTTTTTTTTTTTTTTTACATTCACCCGATAAGACACACTGACATTTTCACCCCACTTTGGGGGGAAAAATAAGTGAGTTTTATAGGTCGAAAAATATGGTACATAAAAATATACAAATATATAAAAATGAGGTTTAACAGACACTTACTATTAATTTTTTGCAGCAGATGCTCCATAAGCCATGTTAATGGCAGAACCAGTAGGGCCAGAACGAAGACTACATTAAAGTTAAGAAAGCCATTAATGAAATAGAAGGGCCAAGGCTCTGTCCCTAGAGAAAAAAAAAAACATAACATTTTAGGATATTAACGGTAGGTGCAAAATCATCATTACAAGAATCCTCAGTTACACTCAGTTTATCCAGGAAGGTGAATCGCAAATGGCTCAAATCCTACTCGTGCTCTTCAAGTGGTACATGTATTTGATGGTATTCTTGACATATATATATATATCTTTTTTTTTTTTTTTTTTTTTTTTGGGGTCTCGCATCCCTAATGGATAAGCTGAAAACAAAGGAAGCGGAAACGATTAAAGGGCAACCTACAAAATTAGCAAATACTTGTTTGTGTTATAGAACATTGCAAAGGTGTTTACCGATGACCATGTAGATGCTGTAGCTTAGTGGTGGAAGACCCAAGTGGACCTGGACTCCCCACCCTTTGCTCTTATGAGTCTCTCAAATAGCTTCCCTAAACCACCTGCTAATATTAGGGCAGACTGCCTCCACTCATAGTGAGGGATTTTAGTAAGATTTTCTAAATTTTTAAGTCCTGTTAAAAATAAGAGAGCCCTAGCCGCATACAAAAAATGTAGATGTCTATCCTGGGGTTGAGAAGAGTTCAGACAAAAAGAAAAAAAATCATAATCTACTCAAATAAGATTATCGAGATAACCTTGGAAAAAAAAAGGCATTTGACGAAAACCTTCTGGAAGACCAAGTATGACGCAAAGGCATAGCTATTCGGACACTCTTTCTAGACAGTGCCAATCAGGAGTCCAAAAGGTAAATCACGTTAAAACAGCAAGGCTTCCAGTACTAGGTTCAATCCCCGAGGCTGCACCAGAGGCCTATGCTGTGAACTACTTTAATTTAACCACACCCTTAATGAAAGTCTAAAAGCATAGAAGTTGAAGGTTTCTGAAAATAAAAAGGCCAAGAGTATGCCTTTTAGAATACGAACTGATATACCTGTTTCCAGACCTGACAGTAGGAAAGTGCAACTCTAGATTCTTTGCACCACTTCAATTAAGCCTTACATTATCTGTAGTAGACCCGTGAACAGGAGTGTACAACCCACAGCCTAAAAATACCATTTTGTGAGTACTCACCTGAAAAATGGATATTGTTGGTGTGCCACACACCCCGCTTCACTTTTAAATATTCTTCACTTAATGGGTTAACTCACCGCCAGGTGACGCAGTGCAGAGAGGAAGTCTTGTAACGAGCCCCCTTCCGGCCTATATATACCTGGTACCTCCCCTCAATCACCAGTATATTAAAAAGCAGAAAGACAAGGTACCAGTATTCCACCGGCAACCTCAAAATCAATTTGATATAAATAAAAAGCTTCACCATATAAAGGCTTCGGAAATACCGAAAAGGGTGGGAGTGAAGCGGGGTGTGTGGCACACCAACAATATCCATTTTTCAGGTGAGTACTCACAAAATGGTATTATTCTTGGTGTGCCACACATCCCCGCTTCAGTTTTAAATATTCTTCACTTAATGGGACATCCAAAAGCAGTGTCCACAAGGGATGGGCATCTCAAGGCCAGGTGAAGCATAACTTAAATGACTGCAGTCTGCAGAACTTTGCAGCCAAAAACAGCATCCGCTGAGGCTCGCACATCAACTTAGTAAAACTTAGAAAAAGTGTGAACAGAAGACCAAGTGGCGGCCTTACAAACTTGTTCAACAGAAGCTTGGTGCTGAAAAGCCCAAGACGGCCCAATGGCGCAAGTAGAATGAGCAGTGATACGAAAAGGGGGAACTTTCCCCTTAGCAGAATAGGCCGCAGTAACGGCCTGACGTATCCACTTGCTAATGGCAGATTTGGCTGGTGCCAAACCCTTCTTAGGCCCATGGGGCACAACAAAAAAGGAATCCGTCCTACGAAAAGGAGACGTGATAATCAAGTAGTACTTAACACAGCGTACTACATCCAAACAATGCAAAACCCTCTCTTTGTCATTCTTAGGATTAGGACACAAGGAGGGAAGAACAATATCTTGGTTCAAATGAAAAGCAGAAACAACCTTAGGAAGAAAGTCTGGCTTGAACCGAAAGACCACTTTATCCTGATGCCTCTCAAAGTAAGGCGCCTGGATAGACAAGGCCGCCAACTCCGAGACGCGCCGGACCGAAGTGATCGCTACCAAGAAGACAATCTTCTGAGTCAGGGTAGACAAAGCAATATCTTGCAAAGGCTCAAAAGGAGGAGCCTGAAGAGCAGAAAGAACCAAATTCAAATCCCAAACCGGGAGTAATGGTTTCCTGGGAGGCCGCACATGTGTAACCCCCTGGAAAAAAGTTTTAACTAAAGGCTTAAGCGCAACACGCTTCTGAAAAAAGATAGATAAGGCAGAGACCTGCCCTTTCAACGTACTTAGCTGGAGACCAGAATCCAGCCCTGATTGTAAAAACTCCAGAATCCTGGAGACTGAAAAGACCCTACAAGGAAAAGATCTTATCTCACACCAAGCGATATAGGCTTTCCAAGTCCTATAGTAGGTGATGGAAGAAGACCTCTTCCGGGCACTGATCAGAGTCTTAATGACTGAATCCGAAAGACCCTCCTCCTTCAGGATGGAGGTTTCAGCAGCCAGGCCATCAAACCCAGCGCTGGTAAATTGGGGTAACACAATTGACCCTGAGTGAGCAGATCAGGCCGAAGAGGCAGAACAAACTGGTCCACTGCCAGCCGAACGATGTCTGCGAACCTCACTCGCCTTGGCCACCTTGGGGCCACGAGAACGGCGGACACCTTTTCCAGAGCCAACTTCCGAAGCACCCTGCCCAGCATGGGCATCGGAGGAAACAGGTATAGAAATCCCAGAACTCCCCAGCTCAGGGACATGGCGTCCACTGCCAGAGCCAGAGGATCCTGGGAGAGCGACACGAAGTTCGGGAGCCTGCGAGAGGCAAACGGGTCCACCTCCGGGGTCCCCCATCGGAGACACAGTGAGCGAAACACCCGAGGATGGAGAGCCCATTCTCCCAGACGGGGAGAGCCCCTGCTCAACCGGTCCACTACCTGGTTCTTCACCTCTGGAATGTAAACCTCCGAGAGACAAGGAACATGGGACACCGCCCAGGTCAGGATCAGGGACACTTCTCTGAGAGCACTCAGACTGCGAGTCCCTCCCTGATGACCGATGTAAGCAACCGCTGTTTGATTGTCTGAACGCACCTGGACCGGAAGGCTCAGAACGTGCTGAGTCAGGAGAGCAAGCACCAGACGGATGGTTCTCAGTTTCAGAATATTGGTGGGTAAGTGGGCCTCTTGAGGTCCCCACTGCCCCTGAAACTGCAGCTCCTTCCAGAATCCGCCCCATCCCGACAGACTGGCGTCCGCGGTGACAATTTTCCGAAGGAGGGTCAGGAAAAACCTGCCCTACACAGATTGGTCGAGACCAACCACCACAGGAGGGACTGCCGGACCCGGGAGGACAACTGGAAGGACTGATCCAGCGACCGAGGCTGCTGGTCCCAAGACGCTAACAGAAAAAGCTGAAGCGTTCTCGTGTGAATTTGGGCAGCGGGAAGAAACACTCTGTGTTGATGAGAGTCCAGGCCGGGACGAACCGACCCATCTTTCTCTGGGACTCGAATTCCAGGTCATAACCGGCCGACACTACCTCCTGGATCCATCTGCCTGGAACCACTTGGTTCCAAACCTGGGAGAAGTGTCGCAATAGACCCCCCACCCGCACGGGTGAGGGCAGCCCCTCATTGCTGAGAGGGCTTATCAGCAGGTTTGGGCTTGGTGCCCCAGGACTGAGTGGGCCGGCCACGGCCCCTCCCCCGAGTCCAACCTGCACCTCTGGTAGCGGGAAAGGAAGCCCCCCCTGCTCGCTTTGAATCCTCGAAAGGAAGGCCTACCGGAACCTGCCCCCCTAAAGGGGCCACGAGGCCTCTTGCGTTGTGGCATCTTACCACCCTTTGCGACTGAATCAATTTTCTCCCTAAACAGACGCAAACCCCAAAAAGGGGAGAGCTGTGAGCACCTTCTTAGAAACTGCGTCCGCCGACCACTGACGCAGCCATACTGACCGGCGAATAGCCACCAGCATAGCCGCTGCCTTGCTACTCATAGCCAGCGCATCGTCCTGAGCGGATAGGACACAAAAGATTCACACTGCTTAAGCGCAGTAAACTGTTTACAAGCGGGATTGAGATCCTCATAAAGCCCCTGAATTAAAGACCTAATCGCCAATAGAAGAAGGGCTGAAGCACACACCGGGCGCAACGCTGACCCGGAATAAATAAAACCATGGCGCGCATATTGGTCATTCCGACGATCTTCCCCATCTTTAGGGACAGTGGTCTCAGCAGACTGTACCATAGCCGTGCTGGAGAGCCCTAGCACAGGGGTATCGATGTCAGGAGGGACAGACCAAAGCTTTACCAACTCTGGCGGAAAAGGATAACGCTTTTCCCAACTGGAAGGGATTCCAGATAACCGCGTGGGATGTTCCCATTCCTTAAGGACCACCCTCTCAAAGTGGTGTTGTCTGGGAAAAACCCAACGCGGCTGAGGCTCCTTAAACAACTGACCCTTTGGCAGGGTGACAGCCTCAGGTGGATCTAAATTCAAAATTTTAAACATTTGAGCCAGAATGGAGGGGGTGTCAAAAACAACCCCCTCCGACCAATCGCCAATCGCATCAGCCTCAAGCTGATCTGCAGGCTCATCTGACTCCAACAGGAATTCTTCCTCGTTCGGGGATCCATCGGACCATTCTACAGGCTCACATAACTCGTCCTGTGGAGCCGAAGGTACCGGAGTCAGGTGCCTCCGTGTTGCAGCGGCCTTTAACCCTGCTTTAACGGGCACTACTTTCCGGGGGCTGGCCGACCGTGCCGCCACCTCGGACTGCGAATCCCCACTTTTGACAGTGTCATGCGGGGTCCGGAACAGGGAGGGCGAGGTAGGCGATGATGAAGGTTGCGATGGGCCAGCAGCCGAAGCAACAGACTGGCGCGCAATGCTCTGCTTTGCACAAGGGATGCAAATAAAGACATCATCAGCTGGGAGTAGAACCCCACAACTTACGCACCCCCCGAATGGCTCAGAAGAACCGTTTCTGGCAATAACAGAAGCCTCCATATGGTGATTTATGGTATTCGCAATTTTTGGGCTTTGAGGCATAAGCCAACCCGGGATGCCCCCTTATTTGTAAATGTCCCGGAAGGGAGGATTTTTATTTATATATATATATATTTTTTTTTTTTTTCAAAGAGGAAGGTCCCCCTTAATAATCTATATATAAATATAGATTGTATATATATATTATTTTATTTTTTTTTTTAAATATATATACGCAAGTATATATAAATAAATATGTCCCAATTTAGGAGAAAAAGAGACTAGCCAGGCAATTAAGAACTGGGAGGCTACTAATTGAAGGAATCCCAGGATCTGTGGGGAAAAAACAACCAACGGTAAAAACCCCCAGAATCCAATGGCAACATGCAATATAACATACATACACAGCACCAAGTGCTTTGAAGAGGCAATAAAACTGGCCTCTGATTCTCCTCCTTATATATTTTTCCCCTTTTTTTTTTTTTTTTTTTCAAAACAAAAGTATATTTCCATTAAATATATTACTTTTTAATAAACAGTCAAACCCATAAAAATATAGACGGCCCCACCAGGTGAGGCCGCTTACCTGCCCCAGTAAGGCTTACAAAAGCCCAGCACCCAACCAAAGAGGTGGTGGAGACAGGCAGAAAATGTCAGCGAAGGCGGGAGTGGCCGATTAAAACAAAGGAGAAAAGCGGAGGGGGGAGGGGAGCTGGATAAGGTGAGAAAAGCGCAGGCAGCCAAAAGCAAGCCTGACACCATACAGCCTGCCCCGGTCACCCCTAAAGCTCTGGCTCTACAGGCCAGCAGCAGCAGCCCGCAAAACAGAGACTGCCATATAAGGAGGAATCAAAGTCAGGCCATATGCACACTCACTTGCAGTGCAGCCTGACAACGTTGAAATAAGCAAAACACATGAACATACAGTAAACCATACACCCAATACACATCCCTCTACCCCCCCCCCCCATAGTGAAGGGAGAAGGGACCGTAACGGGAGAGAAAGGGGCTACGGGGACCCTCGGGACAGGGGCATCCCATTTCCGGATCACCATGCCGGATAGCCGCATTGCCCCACGCATGAGGTCGAGCGGAGGAGATAAGCTCCTAGGCACTTAAAGTGCCATCTACCATTTGCCCAGTGAGCAGCCTAGGCTGGGAGGCTTCCATTCCACCATCAAGGTATAAACACTCAAACCGGGCAGAAATAGACCAAAAGGGGGGTGCCGGGGTAAGACCCCGGCTACCTGTAAGCAAGAGACTTCAATCTTCTGTCTTGTCGTCAAGCAGAGAGAAAAATACTGGTGATTGAGGGGAGGTACCAGGTATATATAGGCCGGAAGGGGGCTCGTTACAAGACTTCCTCTCTGCACTGCGTCACCTGGCGGTGAGTTAACCCATTAAGTGAAGAATATTTAAAAGTGAAGCGGGGTGTGTGGCACACCAAGAATAGAACAGTTTCTTCTAGAAAAATGGCTTCAACAGTAATGCTCTCTAAGCCAATAGAATTGAAAATGCCTTGTTCCACTTTTTTAGAATGTATAACTGCAGGCACATGACATGGAACATGGCACTGCCTCTATTGCCAACATCTGGTCAAGAACTGCCGAAGACTTGCCTTCTCTGATGAGTCACGTTTTCTGATTCATGAAAAAGATGAACGTTGGTTTGTCAAAAGAGAGGCATTAGAGAACAAACCCCCTGCAACAATTGCTGGCAAAACACAAGCTGGTGGTAGAAGTGTTACGGTGTTATGGACCCCAGAACTCACCTCTTCTCCCCCCCCCCCCCCCCCAGACACCCCTGCATCATTTATAGCCAGGGAAAGGGTTTCCAGATGCATAGGTGGTGACCAGATGGGCGCACAACAATCACAAGGAACAAATAGATAAGAGGGTCTGCCAACTTCACCCCCATAAAATCTAGCTTTTAATGAGTTATTTAAAACCAAATAAGGAATCCCAGTAAATTGCCCACGCCCAAGCAATCTTAATTATGCCAGTGTTATACACCCCAAAAAGACGTACCAATGGAAAATAATGCAACACCCTTTTTAGAAATTGGGGATATAAAGAATTAATGATGGAATACAGGCGTAGGAGATCGATTAATGAGAAAAAGGTCAAGAAAATATGGCACGAAAGTCACTGTTGGCAAAGGGTCTTTCCTTTAAACATTTTGATTTATTGGAACAATGGAAGATGTCAAGACATTTGTTAGACAAATTATGTTGAAAAGATATTTTTTAACACTTACAGAGGGGATAGACACTACCAGTAAAGCCATTAGGGTGGACTCTAACAGTTACAGCTTAAATGATGAAGCATAAATTGACGGAATTATCTTACAGACCTACTAACTCTAAATTTGGCAAAGATTTGCTGAACAGCTTATGGGAGAGGATATCCTAATGATAAAAGAGGGGGTGAGGGGCAGGAAAGACTATGTAAAGTAGATGAGGCATTCAGGCAAATGAGGGATGTGTATGTAAGACTCGACTAGATGTAAACTAGATCCTATCCAGGAAAGAAAATTCTGTGAGTACTCACCTGTAGAATTGCTTTAACTATGCCTGGCACGGCCTGCTTCACGAAGTCATTACATCTGGTAATCTGCCACAAGGTGGCGCAGTGCACTGCAGGAGAGTTGTGGCTCCGCCTGGTACCATATAAAAACAGAATCACCATAGACTTATCCAGTAGTTGACAAGCAGTGATACAAGAACCGGGAACTAATAAAGATAACAAACCCAACTAATTTGGAACAATCACCATAAAGAGGAAACCAAGAACAACGTAACAAGGGTGGGGTGAAGCAGGCCGTGCCATGCATGGTAAAAGCAATTCTACAGGTGAGTACTCACAGAATTGTCTTTTTCCCAATGCATGACACAGCCTGCTTCACGAAGTCATTACATTTGGGACTTCCAAAAGCAGTGTCCATAAGTAGGGTGGGATCCCCAAAGAGTAACAGCAGGCAGTTTAAACCACCACTACCCTTCCTAGGTCCAGATTTCCTGAAATCTGGACCAAATAAAACTTCAGAGCCCTAACAACATCCAGAGAATGAAGGGTCCGCTCCTTGGCATTAGCAGGTTTAGGACGCAAAACAATGGCCTGACTGAGATGAAAAGCAGACACAACCTTAGGCAAGAAATCTGGCTTAAGCCGAAACACCACCTTATCCTGATGCCTTTCAAAATAAGGAGGTTTGATGGAAAGCGCCGCCAGCTCAGAAACTCGCCTGACAGAAGTAATGGCCACCAAAAAGGCCACCTTAAGAGTCAGAATGGGCAAGGCAGCCCCAACATATAGGCTCAAAGGGAGGACCCTGCTGAGCGGACAACATCAGATTCAGGTCCCAAATCGGTAGCATAGGCTTAAGTGGCGGACGCACATGAGTAACTCCCTGGAAAAAAGTCTTAACCAACCGGTGATTGGCAAAGGATCTTTGGAAAAAAAATTCCAGAGCTGACACCTGTCCCTTGAGGGTACTAAGTTGAAGGCCCAAATCCAAACCACGTTGCAAAAATTCCAGAATCCTCGGGAGAGAAAACACCTCACAAGGAAGATACTTCGATTCACACCAGGCAATGTAAGCATGCCATATACTGTAGTAGATAAAGGACGAGGACTTCTTCCTAGCCCTAATCATGGTATCAACAACAGAAGCTGGCAAACCCTTATCCATCAAGATGGAGGTTTCAGCAGCCAAGCCGTTAAAGCCAGCGTTTGTAAATTGGGATGGCACAGTTGTCCCTGAGTGAGCAGATCTGGATCCTTGGGCAGGGCATACTGATCTACTGCCAACTGCAAGACGTCTGCGAATCACACCCTCCTTGGCCAACAGGGGGCCACCAGAATGGCCGGTACCCCTTCCTGGGCTATCTTGAGCAGCACCCTGCCTAGCAGAGGAAAGCGAGGGAACACATAGAGGAGCCGAAACTCCGTCCAAGGCATTGCTAGCGCATCCGTGGCGAAGGCCAGAGGGTCCTGTGAGAGACAAACCTGGGAAGCTTGTGGTTGTGGCGGGACGCAAACAGGTCCACATCCGGCTGACCCCAGCAGTGACACAGGGATTGAAAAACCTTGTTGCTGAGGGACCATTCCCCCAGCCGAGACGTCCCCCTGCTCAGGGAGTCTGCCTCCTGGTTCTCCACTCCCGGAATGTAAACTGCCAAGATGCAAGGGACATTCTCTTCCGCCCAAGACAGTATCAGAGACACTTCCTCGAGGGCTCGCTTGCCCCGAGTCCCTCCCTGATGATTGATGTAGGCAACCGCCGTCTGGTTGTCAGAGCGGCTCTAAACAGCCCGATCCCGAAGGTGTGAGGTCAGCTGAGAAAGAACCAACCTGATCGCCCTCAGGTCCAGGACATTGATGGGAGCATGGGCATCCTGGGGGCCCCACTGACTCTGGAACTGCAGAGACTTCCAAAAGCCCCCCCAACGGGTCAGACTGACATCTGTGGTGACAGTCTCCCAACACTGGGGCAGAAATGTCCTGCCCACCAGGAGGTTCCTTGAGTCCAGCCACCACGAGAGGGACTGTCTGGCCAGGGGGGCAGGGCAAAATCCTGATCCAGGGACACAGGGTCCCGATCCCAAACTGACAAGTGGTGCAACTGAAGAGGTCTCATGTGAATCTGAGCAAAGGGGACCGCCTCGAAGCAGGACACCATCAGGCCCACCAACTGCATCCCTTGCCGGATGGAGGGATGGGGACACAAGAGCAGAGCCCGTGCCTGCTGCTGAAGGCCCTCCACCTTCTGCTGAGGCAGGAATACCTTGACCTGAGAAGTATCCAGAGTCATGCCCAGAAAAGACCTCACCAAAGACTGAGACAGTGAAGACTTGGGGTAGTTGATCACCCAGCCGAAGGACTCGAGAGTGGAGGTCACCACCTGAGTATCCCTCTCGGCCTGAGGAAGAGACTGAGCCGCAATCAGAATGTCATCCAGGTAAGGAAGAATGCGAATGCCCTGATGCCGCAGTAGAGCCATCACGCCCACCAGCACCTAGGTGAACACCCGAGGCGATACCGAACGGTAAGGCCACAAACTGGTAATGTTGATCCCCCCAGAGCGAACCTGAGAAATCTCTGATGACCTGGGAAGATTGGCACGTGGAGATAAGCATCCTTGATGTCCACGGAGGTCATGAAATCGCCCGGCGAAGGGTACTGACAGCCGAGCGTAGCGTCTCCATGCGAAAGTGCTTGAACCTGACAAACCTGTTGAGACCCTTCAGGTCCAGGATGAGCCTCATGGACCCGTCCTTTTTGGGGACCGTGAACAGATTGGAATAGAAACCCTGACCCCGTTCCTGGGGAGGCACCAGGCAAATTACTCCTGACTCCAACAGACGTTGAACCGCAAGGCGCAACCCCTGAGCTGACAGAGGGTTGTGAGACATCTGAGATCTGATGAATCTGGGGGGCGGCCAGGCTGCAAACTATCTTGTAACCGGAGGACACCACCTCTTGAATCCACCGGTCTGAGAGGCCGGGCTGAGGCAGCCTACCATTCTTGGCTGAAACATCCAGATGCTCGCCAAAGAGCCGCAGCCCCACAAAGGGGAGCCCAGTAAGAGCCTTCTTAGCAGCAGCATCAGCTGCCCACTGACGCAACCAAACAGAGTGGCGCATAGCCACCAAAAGGGCAGAGGCCCTACTACTCAGCCGTACCACATCATCCATGGCAGTAAGGATAAAGGCAACAAATTCTGAGCAAAGCAAGAGGGCCCTATACTCCTCCCTACCAGCTGTAGCGCCATCAAGGAGACGATTGATCTGTCTTTTAAGAGCAATAGCTGTTATGGCAGAGACACAGGCTGGACGCATCTCAGCCCCCACAAATTTAAAAGCATGGCAGGCTAGCTGATCCATACGCCGGTCCTCGCTGTCCCGCAGTGTAGTAGTGTCAGGGAAAGGCATGACAAGTGTTGGACAGCCCTAGAACGGGAGCGTCCACCTCGGGGGGACCTGACCATCGCTTAACCAGTTCAGCAGGAAATGGGTATTTCTTATCCAACCCTTTGGGCACCGCGGGCAATCTACTAGGATGTTCCCACTCCTTGAGCACCAAATTAGTGAAATGACTCTGTTTAGGGAACTCCAGACTCTGCTTAACAGTACGAAAAAGCTCACCCTATTTCCTCTTAGCCACCTCAGGGGGGACAATGTGCAAGATTTCAAAAATGTGAGACAACAGATAATCAGGGAACCAGGAATCCTCAGACTCAGACCCAGGGTCACTTTCGCAGCCCACCTGCTGGTCCCCAGAGGAATCAGAGCTCGGGAAAAGCTCCCCCTCCTCTAGGGAGTAACGGTCATCAAAAAGAGCAATTTCCTCCTGCTCCTCAGTAAACTGTGCAGGCATGGCAGCCAGGTGCCGCTTCTTGCTAGGGGCCTCACGTGGAACAGGCCTGGCAAGCTGTTTTTCAATGCTGGCCACACGAAGTGCCAGATCAGATTGAGACCCCCTGCTAGAATTCCCTACACTGGGGGCTAAATGCAGGCGAGGCGGGGTAGGCGAAGCCGAAGAGGGCGCAGAGCTTGGTAGAGAAGCAGGCAGCCCAGACTGAAGCACAAAGACAGCACATGCGCATGGCCCGCACACCGTGACGTCATTACTGATAGGGGATACCCCACACATGGAACACAGCCGGGATTGTCCCGAAGGACCCCCGAGCACGTTATCCCCAGAAGCCTCCATATGGTGATTAATACAGGTGCAATATGCCAGCACAGGGTAATGGCTAATAAAAGCCCCCGGGAGGCCCCCAAGGGATGCCCCCGGAATAGTAAAGGGAGATTAAGGGGAGGGGTAAGGAGCAGGACCGGGAGAAACCACAACCCATGGGCGTCCTGCCTGAAAGACATAAGCAAAATACATAAGTATCCCGCAGCCCATGCCCCAAGTACAACAAAAAAAACCCAGAGGGGACTCACAGACCAAGCAGGACAAGGATCGCCAGCCACCAGACCACCGGAGGACGCGACACAGTCAGAAATCACTGCCGCAGCCCAGAGATGAAGAGGGCCCCAGACGTGCAGCAAAAGGCAAGATGGCACCGGCAGAGGAATCTTGAGAGGCGGGCCGCAGGAGAACGACGCGATACGCGTCATCCGCCAGCCCTGCCCCCTCGAAGCGCGAAAACGGTGCTCACGTGACCTCGGTGACGTCATCCACACAGTAAAAAATGCCTCACAGATATAGCGCCGCCCGCCGCAAAGCGTAGTACAAAGCGGCGGCGGTGGTAAAAGTATACAAAAAACAGTTTAAAACAACAAACTACCACCCCCCCCCCCCCCGAACACCCGTCAGGGAGGGAAGGGGGGGGGGGGAGGAGAGGAGAGTGAGCAGGCAGCGGCGAAGCCCAGGCCAGTGGGGTGGGACCCAGAAAACATTCCAAAAACTCCCCAAAACACCCCCTCAGCAGCTAGGACAGGAACCCCGCATCCCTAGTAGGCTCATCATAAAGCCTATGGCCGGCTACCCTTTGTGGTACAGGGTCTGCGGCTTGGAGCAGCGCTCCTTGAGCACTTGACCCTAGTGCTCCGCTACCTTCACCCGATCCATCAGCCGAGGCTGGGAGGCACAGAGGGTCCGGAAACGGGTGGAAATAGATATGCAGAGCCGCAGGCATGGTTGCCCCGCACACCTGCGCAAAGTATATAAGAGCCATCTTCTATCTTCGCAGTAAGCACTGCAGAGAACAACTGGATAAGTCTATGGGGATTCCGTTTTTATATGGTACCGGGCGGAGCCACAACTCTTGTGCAGTGCACTGCTCCACCTTGTGGCAGATTACCAGATGTAATGACTTCGTGAAGCAGGCCGTGCCATGCATTGGGAAAATAGAACCATTGCTCTGTACTGTAGGTTGGTTGAGGAAGGGTAATTTAGTTTTTTTCTCAAGAGAAGCAGCATTTTTCAAAGGTTATGCGCCCCACTGTGCTGGTCTTTTATCCCCCTCTCGAAGTCCACAGGATCCCTCCCACGCCCCCCCCAGGGGAGACCTATTGTGGTACATTTAATAGCTTGCAGGGGTGTGGTGTACACTAGACGTGGTGTTGCTATACTTCTGTATCCCACATAATCTTTCAATTAATTCCCATCTAGTCTGATACAAGGATACATGGATGGTCCCCAGAAGGAGCAACGGCATGTCTGGCGCTCCATCTGGGGACCGGGACCACAGTGGACACCTGCGGCAAGACCAAGTATGGAGGACATAAGGTGAGTGATTTGACACTTTAATTACACTTGACTAAGGGGCCGAGGATACTTGAAATGTGTTGTTGCGTGTGCCTCTTTTAGTGGATTTCAATAAAATCTAAATATTATAAATACCCCCTAAAGATAGACATTTTCTTTTCTTGTACTGCAGGTGAAAGCTTCTTGTGGAGGGGTAAGAGCTGTACTTTTCTTCTATATTCTACCTGGCCAATTCTTCTATATTCTACCTGGCTAATCAGGTTTATCAGTGGATCGACATACAGAAGAGGTTTGCAAACGTATCTGGTTAATTTAATTGGCAGTGTAAACCAGCAACTGCCCTTACTTGCAGCATGCATCATTTGTTTTCCTCCTCGACATGACTCTCTACTACAACGCACACAGTCGGATAAGCTTTGGGACCATACTTGCCAAAGATAGGAAATTATCTTAGAACACAGTCAATGTTACTGAAATGTAGTGTAAAAGTATGTAATTCATAATAAAGCCGTTTGATTTTTGTAATGCTGATCAATCTAAACATGATCTTGTCTCTGGAGAGAGGAATACAGGCAAAATGAGAAATAGCAAGCCAGAAAACAGAGCTCCTTACCACTCCTGCAATCCTTCACTGCCACCAGCTAGTCTGGTGTCGTAGGTGACTGCTGGGGGCCAGTGGGGTTCATACCGCAGCTGCACATGACCTACACAATTGCCTGGTGAATAGACTGGTTGCCTGTGGTCATGTGGGATGCCATACCTTCCACCAGCTGCGAGGGAACCTGAAAGTGATAAGTAGTTCTCCCTCAGTCACAGAGTATGATGTTGCCAAGGCCAAACATATCGCTTCAAGTTGCTAACTGTAATACCAGCATCCTAGCATATCAGACGTTAAGGCAAGAACCCTCACCAGAGGGAAGACCCTTAGCAAGGCCTCCACACCGTAAAGTGGACCAAAACCCAGGATAGCCAAAAGTTTTGATCGTTTCCCCGGGGGCACCTGTGGTGGCCGGGAACTCCTCCTAAGGCAAGAACTGATCTCAGGGATTTCATCCGGAATTTGTGCATGCGCACAAATTTGACTCTGTAGGTCCAAATTTACCAGGATCAAGGTATCCTTTTTTGAAATTACAGAGAGTGAAGAGAAAGACCCAAGTCAAGCACCTTCAGAGTTCAGCAGCTGACAGTGGCCATTATTCAATCCTCCTTTTTCAGGGCAATGTTGAAAAAGTGGGATGTTTAAGTAGAGGTGATTGGATGGAAGTGATTGAAAATCAATATAGTAAGCTCAAGTGACAATTTCCCCAACCCAGAATTCCTTGTTCATCTTTGATGCACTTGATTGAATGATTGAAACTGATGGACCTTGTACCCTCGATCCCAAAACACTTGAATGTCATGTCAAGGAGGACTTAAAACGGACCAACAGTAAAAAAAAGTACTTAAACCAGACCAAACACAACAAACAGTGCTTATATGCATCCCTCCGCAGGGCAATTTAGATTTTTGCACATTAAAATTAATTTACATTTTCTAACCCCTTTTATGGTTAGAAAAAGTAACACAGAACTAGACTGGATTTTTCGTAGTTCAGAACCCACCCTAGGTGAAGCAACAAATCCTTTGTTACACATAGATCCTGGAGTAATTTCTCCCAGTTTAGGGGAAAAAGTAGGAGAACGTCCAAGTAGGCTATGACCCAAATCCCCTTTTGCCTTAAAATACGCCAGAGGTTCAGCTAGAACCTTGGTAAAGATCCTGGGAGCTGATGTCAAACCAAAGGAACAAATTGAAAATTAAGCTTTTGGTATCCTATTTGCTTTTGCAAACCTCAGGAAAGTTTGAGCATAATGGCTGCCAGTAGGCATCCTTCAGGTCTACTGAGATCATAAAGGAACAGCGGAAGCAGATTCCTGACAGAAAATATAGATTCCATGTGGTGACGCCTGTAACATACTGAGAGATTCAGTTTATTAATGTTGAAAATGAACCTGAATCCCCCTGAAGCCTTCATTACTAGAAACACAGTCGAGTAGAAACCCTTCTCCCACTGCTGTTCGGGGACTGAGACAATCACCCCTATGTCCAATATAGAAAATAGACCGTTCCAGATGGCCAGTCATTCCTCCCTGCCCCTTGGCAGAGGAGTAACAAAAAAAATTGTGGGAGGAGTGTGAATGAATACTATTGGGAAGCCCAGTTGGAAATAATACCATTTTGTGATTACTCACCTGTAAAATGGGTATTATAAGTATGTCACACACCCCACTTCAGACATTAATTCATTAACATGGGTACTCACCGCTAGGTGGCGCTGCTTTGCAGAGAAGTCCAGAAAAAGCAAGCCCCTCCCGGTCTATACATACCTGGTATCTCCTAACAATTCCCCAGTATTCAAACAGCAATAAAAGCAAGATACCAGGAGACCAAAACACAAAAGTAACCCTCAACTGTGAATAAACACAACTTCACCATATAAAGAGCCAGGATACCAAAGAGGGCGGGTGAAGTGGGGTGTGTGACATACTTATAATACCCATTTTACAGGTGAGTAATCACAAAATGGTATTATTCTAAGTATGTCACACACCCCACTTCAGACATTAATTCATTAACATGGGACATCCAACAGCAGTGTCCAAAATGGGGAGGGTATCCAACCAGGCAATAATGCAGACACACTCAAACCACTGCAGCCTGCAGAACCTTGCGGCCAAAAACAGCATCCGCTGAAGCCCACACATCAACCTTATAAAACTTTGAAAAGGTGTGAGCCGAAGACCAGGTAGCAGCCTTACAAACCTGCTCAACCGAAGCCTGGTGCTGAAAAGCCCAGGACGCACCAACAGCACAAGTAGAATGAGCAGTAACACGAAAAGGGGGAGCCTTCCCCTTGGCAGAATAGGCTCCAACAATCGCCTGACGAATCCATTTACTAATAGAAGACTTGGCCGGAGCCAAACCCTTCCTAGGCCCACAAGGCACCACGAAGAAGGCATCCGTCTTACGAAAAGGAGCTGTAGTACACAGATAGAACTTGACACAACGTACCACGTCCAAGCAGTGCAACGCACTCTCCTTGTCATTCTTAGGCTTAGGACACAAAGAAGGAAGAACAATGTCCTGATTAAGATGGAAAGCAGAGACCACTTTAGGAAGAAAGTCCGGCTTGAATCTGAAAACCACCTTGTCCTGATGTTTCTCAAAATAAGGGGCCTGAATCGACAGGGCCGCCAGCTCTGAAACACGCCGAACAGAAGTGATGGCCACCAGAAAGGCAACCTTCTGAGTCAGAGTAGACAAGGCAATATCCCGCAAAGGCTCAAAGGGAGGAGCCTGAAAGGCAGAAAGAACTAAATTCAAATCCCAAACAGGGAGCAACGGCTTCCTAGGTGGCCGCAAATGCGAAACCCCCTGGAAAAAAGTTTTGACCAAAGAATGGCTTGCAAAAGACCTCTGAAAAAAGATAGATAAGGCAGAAACCTGCCCCTTCAAAGTACTCAGCTGAAGACCAGATTCCAGCCCTGACTGAAGAAAATCCAAAATCCTGGAAACGGAAAAGACCCGGCAGGGCAAAGATCTAGATTCACACCAATCAATATACGATCTCCAAGCCCAAGAGTAGATGGAAGAAGAGGATCTCTTCCTAGCACTAATAAGAGTCCGAATGACCGAATCCGAAAGACCTTCCTCCTTCAAGATGGAGGTTTCAGCAGCCAAGCCGTCAAAGCCAGCGTTGGTAAACTGGGGTAACACAACTGACCCTGAGTGAGAAGATCTGGCCGAAGAGGCAGATCGAGCTGATCCACTGCCAGACGAACGATGTCCGCGAACCACACCCGCCTTGGCCACCTTGGAGCCACGAGAATGGCGGGAACTCCTTCCTGAACCAGCTTTCGCAGAACCCTGCCCAGCATGGGAATCGGAGGAAACAGATAAAGAAACCCCAGATTCCTCCAGCTCAGGGCCATGGCGTCCGCCGCCAGAGCCAGAGGGTCCTGGGACAGAGACACGACCGTCGGAAGCTTGTGATTGTGACGAGAGGCAAACAGATCCACCTCCGGCGTCCCCCACCGAAGACACAGGGACCAAAACACCTGGGGATGGAGAGACCATTCCCCCCGGCGGGACGAACACCGGCTCAGAAAGTCCGCCTCCGTGTTCTCCACTCCTGGAATGTAAACTGCCGAGATGCAAGGGACATGAGTCTCTGCCCAAACAAGAATCAGAGACACCTCTCTGTGGGCACCCAGACTGCGAGTCCCTCCCTGGTGATTGATGTAAGCAACCGCCGTCCGATTGTCCGACCGCACCTGCACCGGCAGGCCTTGCAAATGATGTGTCAATTGAGACAGAACCAACCTGATGGCTCGCAACTCCAGAACATTGATGGGCAAGTGAGCTTCCCGAGGGTCCCACTGCCCCTGAAACTGAAGATCCTTCCAGAAACCTCCCCATCCTGACAAACTGGCATCCGTGGTGACAGTCTCCCAAAGCGGGGTCAGAAACGACCTGCCCTTCAGAAGATTGTCCGAGACCATCCACCACAGAAGAGACTGCCGAACCCGAGGGGACATCCGGAAGGACCGATCCAACGACCGCGGTCGCCGGTCCCAAGACGCCAAAAGATGAAGCTGAAGCGTCCGCGTGTGAAACTGTGCGAAGGGAACTGCCTCGAACGAGGCCACCATCAACCCCACCAGTCTCATTCCTAGCCGAATGGACGGGCGAGGATTGGAAAGAAGAAGCTGAACCAATTCCTGAATCAAAAGGACCTTGGCCTGGGGGAGAAAGACTCTGTGCAGGCAAGAGTCCAATGACATCCCCAGAAAAGTCACCACCCTGGCCGGGACCAGAGAGGACTTGGGGTAATTGATCACCCAGCCGAACCTCTCCAACATAGACACCACCAAACTGGTGTCCCCTTCCGCCTGACTGAAGGAAGGCGCCATGATGAGGAGATCGTCCAGGTAAGGTACAATGCGAATCCCCTGAGCTCTGAGCAGGGCCATCACTCCCGCCAACACCTTGGTGAACACTCTCGGCGCAGATGTGAGGCCGAACGGAAGAGCTACAAACTGAAAATGCCGATCCTCCACCACAAAGCGAAGAAACCGCTGATGAGCCGGAAAGATCGGGATGTGAAGGTAAGCATCCTTGATGTCTATGGACGTCATAAAGTCCCCCTGCCGAAGTGCACCGATCGCAGACCGCAGGGTTTCCATGCGGAACTTCCGGGGACGAATAAATCTGTTGAGAAGCTTCAAATCCAGGATCGGACGGAACGAACCGTGCTTTTTGGGTACAGTGAAGAGATTGGAATAAAACCCGCGCCCCACCTTTGAAGGAGGGACCGAGACCTCCTGGTCCCATACCCGGGAGAAGAGTCGCAACCGTCCCCCCACCCGTACGGGTGAGGGCGCCCCCTCATTGCTGAGCGGGCTTGGCCGCAGGCTTGGGCTTGGAACCCCAGGCGTGAACGGGACGGCCACGGCCTCTACCCCTATTCCAGCTGGCGCCCCTGGAGGCCGGGAAGCCCGCACCCCTGCCGGCTCTGGCTCCCCGAAAGGATGGAGTAAAAGAGGCCGTCCCCCGAAAGGAACAGCGAAATTTCTTGCGCTGAGGTAGCTTGCCCCCCTTGGCAACAGAATCCAGCTGTTCACCAAAAAGCCTCAAACCCTGAAAGGGAAGGGCCGTAAGCGATCTTTTAGAATTAAAGTCAGCCGTCCACTGTCTCAGCCACACTGAACGACGAATAGCCACCAGCAGAGCCGTAGCCCTGCCACACATCAACATGGCATCCTCCTGAGCGGCCAGGATAAACGACAAAAAGGATTCACAACGCTTAAGAGCCAGAGACTCCTCACAGGTAGGATCAAGGTCCACACCTAAATCCCTGACCATGGACCTAACCGCCAAAGACAAAAAGGCGGAAGCACAAACAGGCCTCAAAACCGAACCCGCACAGACAAAGCCATGACGGGCCAGCTGATCAATCCGGCGATCCTCGCCATCCTTGAGAGAAGTAGTATCAGGGAAGTGAACAGCCGCCGAATTAGACAGCCCCAAAACCGGAGCATCCACCTCGGGGGAAACAGACCACCGCTTCAACAAATCCGCTGGAAAAGGATACTTCTTGTCCCAACTAGGCGGGACCCCGACAAGCCGCGTAGGCTGCTCCCACTGCTTAAGGACCACGTCCTCAAAATGCTGCTGACTGGGAAACTCCAAGCGCTGCTTGGAACCCCCAAAAAGCTGACCCTTAGGCCGAGGAGTAACTTCCGGCGGATCCAAATCCAAAACCTCAAACATTTGAGCCAGAATAGTGGGCGTATCAAGAGGGGGCCCCTCTATCAAGTCCCCCTCAGCGCTAGACAACTGCTGAACCTCTGAATCCTCCGTCTCCTCAATAAGCTCCCCCTCTTCGAGGGGACGATCCGACCAATCCAGTACCTCAACTTCCTCATCGGAGTCCTGCGGAGGCGGAGACAGATGTTTTCGCTTGGCAGGAGCCTTCTGAGCGGCCATAGCGGAAAACATTTTCTCGAGGCTGGCAAACCGGGCGCCTACCTCAGATTGCGAATCACCCCCAACGACCACGTCGCACGGGGTCCGGAACAGGTGAGGAGGGGAGGGAGAAGGCACGGTAGAAGAAGTCCCAGGCACCGAGGTGTCGGACTGGCGCTCAATGTTCTGCTGTGCACATGGAATACAAACGATCACATCATCCCCTGGGAGCGGAGTCCCACATCCCCCACACAGCCTGGACTGCCCCGAAGGACTAGTTCCGGTATCTCTGGTAGCCTCCATAATGGTGAATTTATGGTATTCGCAGCCCTCAGGGATTTACGCAGTAAGCGACCCGGGATGCCCCTCTGGGGTTTTAATAGGGATAAATATATATATATGTGTAACTTTATATATATATATATATATATATATATATATATATATATATAGATATATATATATATATATAGATAAGTATGAGTATACTACTATTAAATGAAAAAGCCCTGGGAATTTGCAAGGGACTCTAAGACAACCCCCAACCAACCAGGTATATAAGACCGGGAGAGCCCTGTATGATGGAATCCCGGATATTATCTGAAAAACACAAAAAAACATTCAATCAATCAACACTGACCAAGAGTACAGGCATTACACCAGTAAAATATATAAAAAAACTACCAGCCAGTACGCCCAAAGCCTGGGGAGGAAGGGGGGGGGGGGAGAGAGAGAGACAGGAGGGGGAGAGGGGCGCAGACCCAATAACAGCCATAATACAGGCAGCTGGATAGTGCCCCAATAATAAAACATAGCAGACATAGCAGTCCCCCCTCACTGAGCGCTCCTCTAACAGGACGCTCCGACGCTGTACTTAAGGCCAAGAGCCTACCTGAGCCCCCGCGAAATGGCGCCTGGACGGCAAAAGACAGAGAGGAGAGGCGGCGGCCTCAGCAAGCGCGGGACCCGTGTAGCCCCGCCCCTCCCCATCTAACAGGACACTACGCGCTTCTGACAGACACGGCGCGGGCCGCGCTTGGCGCGGGCCCCACCCCTCAAAACAAAAATGCGCGAGCCGCGGGCGCCACAAGGGAATGGCGCCCGCATAAGCCATCGAGCGGGCCCGCGGCCCACATGCCGCGCGGTCCCGCCCACCTAAGGCAGGGTCCCCGGCGCTTGCACACAGGCGGGCCGGTGGCGCAGCGCGCCGCCCGGCCCCGCCCACCGTAAAATCAAAGTCTGCCCACCGGCAGACAGGGCATGAAACCGGCGGGTAACAGGCCGGCGGGCACCCCCACCCGACCCCACCTGGCCAAAATACCGGGGTTCAGGGAGCCCAAGCCCCCGAAAACAGGACGGCCCCATACCAAGACCGCCCGTCCCAGACAAAGAAACACGCACACACACACACATACACACCCAGTATAAGGATTAGGTAAACACTAAGGGGAATATAAGGGCTGGGGCATCCCACGTCCGGATCACCACACCGGATCACCACTATGCCCCATAATATAGGGTCGAGTGGAGGAGCTAATCTCCTAGGCACCAATGTGCCATCTACCCTTGCCCAGCCTACAGCCTAAGCTGGGAGGCTACCATTAAATAAGGGGATAAGGGACAAAAAAGCCGGGCAGAAATAGACCGTAGAGGGGGGCCGGGGTGATACCCCGGCTACCTGCAAGCAGGAGACTTCTTTCTTCTGTCTTGTCGCCACGTTGCAGAGAAGAACACTGGGGAATTGTTAGGAGATACCAGGTATGTATAGACCGGGAGGGGCTTGCTTTTTCTGGACTTCTCTGCAAAGCAGCGCCACCTAGCGGTGAGTACCCATGTTAATGAATTAATGTCTGAAGTGGGGTGTGTGACATACTTAGAATAAAGGGACAATCTAGTAGGACTTCCCACCAAATGTGAAAGGATATTATCCGAGGCCCTATAAGGGACCTGGCATCATTGCTTCTTAGAGCCGGACTGCTCGGTACTAAACAGGGTGGATCCTCTAAACCCGCCCCTCCTAGCAGGAGCACCTCTGGCTCCTCTGAATGACTCCCTGTTAAGAAAGGAACATTTAAATAAGCATTGCTATTCCTAAGCATTCCTTATTCCTAGTGGAAAAACATTTGTTCTTGTCAGCTGACCTATCTAAAACCTTCTCTAGCTCTGGACCAAAAAGGAACTCCACATTAAACGGCATGGTACAAAGGCAAATCTCAGAGCCCACATTCCCTGAATAGGTACGTAGCCACAAGTTTCTGCGAACTGAATTGGTCAGGGCCATGGTTTGGGCCAAAACCAAGACCTTACCAATTTAGCTGTAGCATCCAACAGAAAAGAAGCTTTCATCATTTCTTCAATACTAGCCTGTTTTAACAAATATGACTTAAGCTGCTGGAGCCAAAATTTCAAATTCCTAGCGACCCAGGTAGAAGGTAGAAGCTAGAATCAGTTCCAGAGAACAAGATTCTGCCTGCCAGGCCCTTTTTAAAAGGGAATCCATCCTTTTGTCTAACGGGATGCCAAAATCCTCAAAGGCCAAATCCACTCTATTAAAGGTGCATCCAACTTGGGACACCTATCCCAAAGAGAGAATCCTCTTCAGAAAATGGATAACGTCTCTAAAGAGCCCCATATCTAAGTACATTCTTTATCTTTCCTATTAATGAGATGCCCCCCTCATTACAAAGCTCTAGCATTATTTTATCCTGCAGTAAAACCCGGTCTTCTCTTCGTATGGGCTTTAAGGTAGGTCTATACATCGGGAACTATACCTGTTTTAATCATAGCAGCACAGGGAGACTCTTTGGTGCCTTTCCCTCAGGGTACTGTTCACACATTATACGACTCCAATAATGGCACTAACGCTTACTAAATAGATGGTTTATTAACCAGACAACACAACATGCAGACATATGTTGGCTTTGTGGGCACTTGAAACTCCGACCCCGGATATAAATACAATGGATCAGTCAGTGTTCTTTGATCAAGATACTTTTGCCTTTCCAGCTATTTTCTTCTTATAAATGGAATCACAAACACTCCTTTGACTCATATATATATTGATGCGATAGGAGTGTATATTGGGTTAATTATCACTAATAAAATCATATATTAGCACAGAAAAATCACAGTTAGACATAATGCAAAATAAAAAAAGACCTGTCAAGGTGACAAAACCTCAAGTGGGCTGGCAGTTAAAAAGGGTTACATGTACCTATGCATGTTGGGCATTCATCTGTTCAGGGGGACCTTGCACTTTCAGATTTAGCTTGTTTTACTTGCTTGCATATTGATATTTTAGGAAAATGTGTTTTTTTTTCTGCTTTATTAATTTTTTTTAGGGAAACCCTGTGCAACCAAAGAATTCTTTGAGGGATTACTTCCAGAAAGATGAGCCCACTACACTAAGCTGGGTATCCCTAGAAAACTTAATGTGTGTATTTGCAGGGAGTATTCTAAATTTAAAGGGTTGTTTTGGTTGAAAAATTGCAAGGTGCACACTTTGTCTGCAGAGGTAAAATTACCCTAATGTGCATGCTTTACTTTAGGGTGTTTGGCAACTTTCCTTAACAGCAGCTTTTTTAAATGTGGCTTTGATTCTGCTTTATTATTCCTTTTTTTTAGGGAAACACGTTGCAACCAAAGAATTTATAGAGGGATTACTTGCTGCTCCAACATGAACAAGCCTGGTACGCCTAGAAAGCTTAATGTGTGTACTTCCAGAGACTATACAGCTTGTGGGAGTATTTCAAATGTAAAGGGTTGCTTCTCTTGAGAACCTGCAAGGTGCGTATTGCAGCTGTATTTTATCTAAAAATCTCTGAAAGCGCTGTTTCAGTTTGGAGGAGTCTCCTGGGCAGGAAAGGGTGTCTACAAATACATATGCGGTACCATTGTAACCAGGAGAAATTGGGGTTTTACACAGAATAAGACTTTATTGAAAAACATAAAAAAAATTAAAACATGTTAAAGCCTAGACTCCTTGGAAATACTTCAAAAATCACAGTTGAATATGTGTAGTGCAAAATAGTGGGAAATGATCTGGCAACAGAGGCTGACAAAAACTCTGGGAACGCTGGCAAAGGGTTCAAATTCAACACATCAATGACCTTGGGTACCATGTATATGCATAGTGGCCATGCCAAAGACAAAGACTATTATGATCAATTATTTCAAGAACGCTGTTCCACCCGTAAACAAGTCTAGCACTTGATTATTGCGGGTCTGTGAGGGCAAGAGGAAAGCAACCCCCAAGGGGGGGGGGGGGGTTGGGGGGGACCTGGTGAAAAGCATAGGAAGTCCAGCTCTGCGTTGTTTAGGGCAATGGTATGTACCTCACTCTGTCTTTCCCCATTTTTCCTCCAGTCCTCAAAAAGGAGGGATTTGCGAGAGATGCTAAAAACTGTAGTCTGTACAATATAAGAATTACTTGCTTAATTTACACCATCTGTAAATGCTTGCTAATAGCTTGGAGGATGTAGGATCCAAATACTGTGACACTCCCAACTATGTGAATAGCCAGTTGAAACGTTATTAACGGTATGTTGGAAACTCCCCTTTTCCTGTATGTCATACCTGGTACAAAAGAAAAGGGATTAAATGCTCTCTTGATTCACATGGAAAAAACAACGACTCTGGTGATTTTGTGTGGGATGACTAAGTGCAATATTGTATAATATAATTTGGAAACACCACAAAGAGGAGGAAATTCATAATCGATTGCCATAACAGCGTGCACGCGACACCAGGAATGCAGAGCGCAAGCTCAATCAGAGCTGTTTGATCAAACAATAAGATCAAACACACTCTCCCACATTTCTAGTAATATCATGAGAAGAGGAACTTGCAAAAGTAAGGCAACCCAGAGAGATTTGTGAGTTACGATAACTTTGATTGGGTTCTCAGACCTATATTAGCCTTTTGTTCACAACTAAACAGCAATTAGTTTCTCTAAGAAGCTGCCTAACACTCTGAAAATTAGAATGATTGAGGCCCATGAAGCAGGAGAAGTATCTAAGAGCTGCAAATCAGTTTCAGGTTGCCATTTCCTTAGTTCAAAATGTCATTAAGAAATGGCAATAAACAGGAGCGATGGAGGTCAAGAGAAGGTCTGAAAAAATGAAAGTCCTTCAGGCAGATGTAGCAGGTTCAGAAGATGTGGTACATCGTGCTATTGGTCAGCAACAACTGCGCAAATATGGCCTGCATGGCAGAGTCATCAGAAGAATGCCTCTCCTGTGTCCTCAACACAAAATTCAGTGTCAGAAGTTTGCAAAGGAATAACCAAGCCTGTTGCATTTTGGACCTGTGGCCCGATGAGGTACAAAGTAAAATTGAACCCTTTGGCTACAATGAGCAAAGGTAAATTTGTAGAAAAAAAGGGCACAATATTTCATAAAAATTAATACCCCTCCAACCATTAGGAATGGGGGTAGTTCAATCATGCTTTGGGCGGTTATGACTAATAGCACATAGTACAAAAGCAAAAACAACTTTCCAAATGTAGTTGGAAATTGTGTCCACATTTCAGGGACAGAGACCTATTTCTCAAAACACTGTATGCAAGCAGATTAAATAATATTGCATGCTTATATAGCGGAATTGAGCAAAAAAAAAAAAACTGCCAATCAGCCAGAATTTGCACATGATGCCACCGATTACATCACAGGTGTACATTTACATACTGTATATTGTAAACAAAGCACAACATTATTATAGGTAGAGAGTTTTCTCTAAACATCCTCCCTGGAGGTTTGTGCATCCTGTCTTCCCCTCTCCAGGTAGACCAGAGCCAGGGTTTCCAGTCACCCCCCTATTCCTGCTTTCAACTCAGCACGGAACTCCTAGTGTGATTATGTTGACTGCCTGCGTGCTCACCACTGTTCCCGGGCATGAACGTCACTCCTATGCTCCACCTGATGCATTTGTCAGTAAATCTTAAACAAGGGCTAAAGAATAAGCACCTTTGAAAAGTCATACAAATGTATCACGGAGGTCATATGTGCAAGAGTGATAAATGTATGGTGTGAATAAATTATGAATTTAAAAATATATCTAAAAGACCTAATGTATTCCGACCTCTTTGCAAAGACTGCTAAGACAGGTAAGCTGGCACACTTCTCCACCTGCCCAACTCACAGACTTCAGGCAGTCCGCAAGCAATGGTCCGCGAGCCACTTGTGGCTCCCGAGCTACAGGTTGGGGGTCAGCATCCTACAGTAAGATTCCCTGCAGTTGCATCAGCTGAAAATATAGCACTTGTCTTTAGGTGTGGGAATAGGCTGCTAATGTATTGCTCATTTCTTTTTCTTTAGTATATTACCTCTTTATGCTGAAATTAAATGCTTGACAAATCATCAGCAAGGCAAAAAAACACACTGCATATAGCCGACATCCATCAGGCTATGGCACAAACAGAGTTAAGAAGACAAACGCTGGTAGACTGCTATGGTAGACTGCTATGGGAGTTCACTTTCCTTCATAAATCTGCTCCCTCAGCCCCCCATCTATCTGATCAATGCAATCAGCCGGGAAATCACAAGCGCTGCTCTTAATCACCGCAGTGTTGTGACAGCTGCTACCAGCTACAGCAAATTGCTGCAATCAATGCCACTTAAAAGGGTACAGAGCAGAGAGAAGAGGGGGGGGGGTGGAACAGAGGAGAATGTGAAAAGTTACCTTGGTGGCAGGATAGCAAATATAATGAAAAAATGTTTTGTCAAGCTATACACATAACTGCAGGAAACAATCTCCAGGCCAAACTTTTTTTTGTTTGACTGCATGGACTGTTTTTTGCATGAACCCTTTAACTACCAGCCTACCTAGAGATTTTGTCACCCTCTGAGCCAGACAATTTTTCAGCACTTAGCGCTATATATGTTTAACTGTGGTTTTTGCAGGAATTTCCTGTGATTTTCAATGAAAATTATACAAAAATGTTTTTTTTTTTTAGGTACACCAAAATAAGAGGAGTCGAAAAAAAGGGGGAAGGGGGGAATCACCTTTACTCTGTCTATTGACATAGATCAGTTGAAAGACCCTTCTTCCAGACCATAACCCTCCCAACCCGGCAATAGAATTCTTCAGCACGACCCACTGAGAGAGAGTCTCCACCCCCTGTGAGGAAACACAAACTGAACAGAGGTTGAGGCTCCACCCCTTCCTCCCCACCTCAGTCGTTATCAAGTAACCCAAGTTAACCGTAGGACTATGGGTGGGAACTAAGGGATTGTGTTGAAGGATTCTTCTTGTGGAAACATTGGATGTTTGAGGATTGTTACCTTCTATCCCCAGCCCAGTGCCCCCAAAACAGCCTGCATTTTTTTTTTTTACTTAAGCGTTTCCCAGTATTCATAAAAACACTAACAGGAAGCAGTATGTTGTTGAAAGGCATGCCAAATTCTAAATTAATTTGGTTCCAAGGTAAACTGCCACATAACAGCAGTTGAGTTTGTAGTGCTTTCAGATTATTGCAGTCATTCTAACTGGTAATGCAGACCCCCCCCAAATGCTGAGCAGTGTTTTAACTGAATGTATCATCGCTGGAAAGCACTAGGGAGCAATATGGGCAACCATTCAAACAGCAGACTGCAACTGGTTGGTGTTTATATGAAAATTGGGCAAAGGCTATTTTGGGGCACTAGGCTGTGGACAGAATGTAATGCCATATACTTCCATTCTGGGTATAGGATCACTTTCAGGTAGTGGTCGGGGGCCTACTACATTGGAGGACAACCCCTTTTGTGAGCCAATTCTACCCCAGTCTTTCAAAGCTGGGAATAAGATTGCCTCTGTTGCAACTTTGTGAAGAAATTGTGACCTTAGTGGAATCCCTGGTTACAGATTTGTTAGTCCAGTTGTAGATTCTAAAAATCACTATTTCAGGCTGTGGGATCCCCTAACTGTAGGCATCTTAAACCAGGGGGAAAGGCATTTTGAAGGATCTGTGCAATGTCTTCTTCTGACATGCATTGGTCAAAAAGATACAGTATCATTTACCGAACAAGAGCAATTATGCCCAGGGGAAGGAGTTTTTCTATCCGTGTAAATTCTCCAGGAGCCAGTGCATAACCCAGATGAAGTTCATGACCTTGACTAAATGAGATACAAAGATGATTTTATGCACTCATCCATGCAATCCATTTCCAGAAAACCATCAGGATAACACATAAAACTATTTCTCGAACTCCCCCACCCACCTCTGATAACCCAAACAGCCAAGTGTTGGCACCAAGAGGGATAGGAAGAGACACTTTTGTCACCCTGTACCAGTAGCCTGCTGTACACTCCATGGTTTAATTTTCCTTTTCAGGCAGCTGTTACTCTAAAAACATAATAAAATCCCTTGGTGGTGTATCTAGCCAAAAAGCAAAGGGCCACAAATTAGTAGAGCTGAAGCCTTGCCCCCACCCTGAGCTAAAAATAAAAGGTATGCCACCTCAAAGTACTGTACACCAAAGCCAAAATGTTTTCTAAGCATGGCAACTCTATTCTGAAATGAAGCGCACAACATACCAGTCTGTTATTGAACCACAATTTTTGGGGACCACTAAAAACTAGGAGTAAATAACCACACCGCCAGACTGAGAACAGAAATCATTACTCCCACTGGCATCAGGTGTTTGAATGCCACCTTGAAAGTAAAAGCTGAGGAGGGTGACTTCAGAACATTGTACACTAAAAAAACATCTGGTGAGATGAAGGAAAACCTGATCGTAAAGCCAGATGTCACCACCTCGCTTAACCTGGTATCTGAAATCAAAGACAGTCAGGTGATCTCAAAGTGCAATAATCACTCTCCCAAAATCAGGCAGGGTGAGAAAAGACCAGACCTGAAGGAACTTCAGACTTGTGGTGGGGACATCCTTTCAGGCCCAAGTGTTTTCCTTCTTGATTTTATTCCGACTGTCTGCCCCAGGGATTTGATCTCTTTAATTCTAATGGCTCTGCCTTTCTGAAAGGCCTTTCTGCCTTTCAAAGGTGCATCTCACTCAGACCCCTAAGGACATTTTCTTTTAGAAAAAAAACAGAATTCCCCATACCAACTCTCCTTTTCCTGGTCCCACGGCACATGCAAAGGCTCTCATCCAATCTGAGCCATTTGCAGTACTTATTAATGATCGGCCAATGACTCTCTGCTTGGCCACCAGGAGTAAAAGCAGGTGCATCCTCATAAACAGGCACACTCTTGCTCTCAGCCTATCTAAATATAGCCGCCAATTTGGTATGCCCCAGGGGGAAGGGCCAGCATAGATTTTGTTCAGCTTTAAGCAACATCTATCTCACTAGTTGTTGATCTCTAGTGTCCCAAATTTCTGTTAGCAGGACATAACCCTAAACATAATGCACGTGTTCCCAAGTGAATGAGATAAAAATCAGAAAGCTTTGTGCAATAAAAGGTATTCTTCCACAGCACAGCAAAGCAATGATTTATATGGACATCATTGTGAAACATTCTAGTAGGCATGCAATTAGAATGAACAAACCATGCGCTGAAGGCAGCTTTCAGAAGATTATGAAGGAAAATGTTTCCTTCATACGGAGGACATCATTTTACATTTCAGAATAAACATGCTCCTCCACTCCCCCCAGTGAGCTCATTATGAAAAAGCAGAAGCAGCCTTTATCTCTGCTTAGGGTTGTAATCAGGAGCACTTCTCTACGTGTGTCACAGCTGCATTGCATGGACACAATGCGTCACTGGAGACAGTATCAGCCGCCTGCTGACGCAAGGTGTCTATGAAAAAAAACGAAATATAGTACAAGTTTATAGTGAGTCATGCTCAAAAGCAAGTGTCAATGTCATCTGCAAGACAGTGGTGAACCATTATTTGCTACACCTATTAGGATTTTATAAATTGTATTATATCTCCATAAAGATTGTTATAAAAGCGGTGTATTAAATAATAGACTACACTACACATTTAGCAAACATTCTGTAATAACTATGCTAGGGATTACCATATTTGTTGCAGTGAGTTGGGTTTATTTATAAGACTGACAGCATATACTTTGCATGAATTTTCATCCCCTATTCCATCAACAGAAATGAAACCACAAAGCTGCCTGTGAAAATGTGCCCCAATAATTAAAATCTGAACTACAGACAGAAAATGGCCATTCATTTTCGATTTGGACAAAAACAGCTAACTAAAAAAACATAGGTGTTACAAAATAATTGTCTAATATAAAAGTACATTTTCACCCATAAAAGAGAAAAAAAAAATCTATACTCACCTTTTCTCCCACTCAAACTGTCGCTCCTAGCTCAGGGCTACAACGCTCACCTGAAGTGCAGCTCTCGCACTCCGAGTCTCTTCCTGCCTTGCTACGATGTGGCAATGCCCCCACCATCAGTCACAGTGAGCTGCCACGGCCCCCTCATTTCATATTGTCATCAAAGAGGAAACCCAACTATAATACCCTGTTTTAATTACTTTCAGCTAAAATAATGCCTTAGCTTTAGCCTAGATGAAACAAATGCTTTGCGATAAACTTCTATTGGCCTGTTCTAGCATTGTTTTGCATTAAAATACAGTTTGCAAGGTTTTGCCAATGGGTTGTGCAACTCATATATATACTGGCCCATTAGAGATAATTAGCAGAATTTTCCCTTGCGGATAGATGTGAACAGAGGAAATTTGTGTAGTCCTCTTCCATTCCAGGGCACCACCAGTAGCAACGCGTGGGTTAATCTCACTGCAGGATAGGAAAAAAATTAGCTCTTCCCGGCCTATATAGGGCAGGCTGTGGAATGATCTCCTCAGTTGATTAAAAAGCCCCAACAGCCCCAGGAGAGAACGCTAACCAGCACATAATGCGCACAACTAGAAACAGTGCATATAGAAGGCAAAACAGTACCGACACAGTCGTAATACAACAGTAGGGCGGGTGTGGTGCCCCCGGAATGGAAGAGGATGAGAAAAAAAATTTTTCCGCTGAGTACACAAATTTCCTTTTTTTAATACCTTCCATTCTGGGGCACCACCAGTAGCAACGCATGGAATGTCCAAAAGCAGTATCCTCATTAAGGGTGAGACCGTGCCAGAACAGCCAACAACTGACTGCGCCAACATAACCAAGAACAACAGCACTGAGACCTCAAGCTTAGAACCGCAGAGAGGGGTTCACCATCATCTACAACACCTTATGCCCCACAGCGGCTTAGGCCCGTAAAACTTGGTGAAGGTATGGAGAGAATACCAGTTCGCTGCCTTGCAAGCCTGTTCTATCGAAGCCTGATGTTGGAAAGCCCAAGACGCGCAATCACCCAGGTGGAGTGCGCGGTGACTCGGTAGGGCACCCCCTCCCCTTGCAGGTTTAGGCTAGTATGATCACATGCCTGATCCAGCTGCCAAGTGTGCAGCCGCCAGGCCACTCCTCTGCCCTTCTGGGATCACAAACAAGACATCCATCTTACGTACCTATGAGTAGCGGCCAAGTAATACTTTAATGCCCTGACCACATTGAGGGAATGCAGGAGTCACTCCTTATGGCGAGGGGGGCATTGGCACAGGGGTAGCACCTTGGGCAAAAAAATCCTGCTTCACATGCAGCACCAAAAATGGCGATCTGATCAAGAGCGCTGCCAGCTCCGAAACCCGCCGGATGGGGGTGATCACCACTAGAAAGGCCACCTTCAACATGAGCATTGTCAGGGAAGCCTCCGCCATGAGTTCAAATGGGGGCCCCTGAAGCGCTGATAGGACCAGATTAAGGTCCCAGGACGGGGCTATCGACCGCTGCGGAGGCCAAACATGCGCAGCGCCCTGCATGAAAGTGCGGACTAACCTATGCTCCGCAATCGTCCATTGGAAAAAAAATGGACAATGCTGAGACCTGGCCCTTAATAGTGCTGGGCTGTGGGCCAGCGTCCAGGCCTTGCTGGAGAACCTCCTACAGGAATGGCCCTTAGATTCGGACCAAGACACGAAGGCCCTCCAAGTCCTTGCTGGAGCAGAGGACTTAAGGACCCCATGAAGGTGTATGCAGCAGTGCCGGGTCGCGCCATCTGCTGCTGCCCCTGGAAGCCTGCTTCTAGAGGTCCTCTCAGGCACCCTACGCTTACTCTTTCTGCAGTAACTTCTGGTGACCTGGCAGATTCACAGGGTGTGCAGACTTGGCACTGTGCATATACACTCACCAGACTGGTTTGCTAACAGTCATGAGCACAGACATTAAAGAATAGGATGCACTTTTCTCCAGCTCGTTGTGATAAGTATTTTAGACCAATTTTGGGCATTTTCAAGTCAAGATGTTCATAAGGGGGCTCCTTGGTAGACTTCACGACTTTGAGATTTTAGGTCCACTTTGAAATGCAAACACTAGCACTTGCATCTTAATTCAGGGTATCCTCCTTCCCATGGCACCTGGAAAGTCAAATTGCTGCAAATATGCGACACCTGTTAAATAAAGACAACTTGTGGTATTTTTCCTTAAGATGTTTTGCTAGCCGTGCAACTGGCTTTCCTAATTTCAGGATTGGACTGGAATCCCTAGAAAAAAAAAATAGTGCTGGGTGAAGCTCCAATCCACCTCCACTGTTGTCCCATCAAAAGGGATCAAAGCGGGGAAAGGTGAGTGTTTATGGGCGAACTGGGGGGTTCTTTTAGATTCCAAGCCGGGTTGGGTTTTGTTCCGCTTTAAGTTATATTGAGTTTATTGTTGTGAGTTTTTATACATTGTTATTCAATGTTTAAACTATTATTATTAATACTAAAAATAAAATGATGTATGGCTTTTATGCATCAGCTCAGGAGAAGAGTCACTATAACTCATGCAATAGCCAGCAAATACAAGAAAGCAAAGATTCATTACAACAAAGTGCAATGAAGACCTCTAGTGGGTACAAAGAGCAAAACATCATGTATCATGTACTCCTATATTTTATAGATATATTACACACAGCGTTTCGTGATTGTTGATGATTATGGTATACAGCTAATAAAAATCCAAAATGTAGTATATTAGAAAGTAAGAATATTTTCTAGGACCAATTAAAAAAACTATGGTACTTGGTACTTTTGGCAGTATAGGCATGTGATAATATGTGTTTTGGTAGATGGCTATGCTGACTTTTGAATTGATGTAACACATTGGACATGGCTCCGCAAATCATCCATGACTGTGGAAACTTCACACTGGACTTCAAGCAACTTGGATTGTGTGCCTCTCCACTCTACCTGCAGACTCTGGGACTTTGATTTACAAATGTAATGCAAAATGAACTTTAATCAGAAAACACCACTGAGCCAACAGTCCAGTCCTTATGCTTACCCTCGGTAAGATACGTCCCAGTAAGGAAGTTTACGTTGTCACCTTCTATCCACAGTGTTTTTCTACTAAAGCCTTTGCAATATTCATAAAAAAACAAACCGGATGCAGTCTGCTGTTCGAATGGTTAGCCATATTGTTCACTGGTGCTTTACAGCATTGAGGGTCAGCCTTATAAGTTATAACAACTGCCATTATGTGGCGGTTTACCTTGGAACTAAATGAATTAGGATACTGTATGGCAGACATTCAACATCATACTGCTTCCTGTTAGTGTTTTATGAATACTGGGAGCCGGGTTTAGTAAAAAAAAAAGGCTGTTTTGGAGCACTGGGCTGGAGATAGAAGGTGATGACATAAACTTCCTATCTGGGTTATAGGATCACTTTAAAGCACTTACTACAAATGCATTCCCCCCTAATTTTCGAATGGCCTCATCTTGATAATCCTTTAAGACACGTTTCTTTCTACTTAACTTTCCATTATATTTCTTGGATAAGGAACTATGAACAACAATCTTCTTGAGCAATTACCTTCTTCCCTCCTTCTGGAAGGTGTTAAGGACTGTTCTAAACTGTGAGGTCAGCAGCTTTCTCCTTGATTGTGTAGCCTACTGAACCGGACTGAAGAAACCTATGCAGGGTTGATTATCTGATTAGATTGCGACACCTTGAGTCCATAATATTGAACTTTTTCCATGATTCAAAATGTTAGATTGTTAGCCACAATTAGATTGTAAGCCACAATCATCAACAATCAAATAAATAAATGCATGAAATAGATGAGTCTGTATGTTATGAATCTATGAAGAATTGTCTCTCTGACAACAAAACTTTTTGTATAAATATGTTTGAAAGCGGAACAAAACCCAGAAATGTCAGACCTGGAATCTAAAAGATTCCAGGGCTGGACGCAGGCTTTTCCCTGGGGCATCGCAAATCAGGATGCCCCACTGTGTGAAAGCCCTCATTCGTCCATATAAACTCCCCTGTCCAGGCTCATACGGCAGACGTCTCTCATAGCTTACAATGGAGAGCACACACTGCCACTTCCCCACGTGCTCTTGCCCCAGTTTTTAAGATAGGCTGGGACAGGAGCGCATACAGGGCTGGGGATGTGGCAGCACATGCTCCCCATTTAAGTCAATAAGAGCTACCTGTCGAATGATGGGGCAGCTGATGAGCTGATGAGCAGCGGGTAGGGAAGGCAGGGTAACCCCGCCTGCTGGCCCCTGCCAGCACCGCCTTTATTCTTCAGGCCAGTGCGCGCACACCCAGTCTATGCAGCCGGGACAAGGTTGCATTCCCCCTCGCATTCCTATAGACAGTGTGGCATTCCCTCATCCCATTTCCATAGGCAGTGGGGCATTACTCCCCGATCCCATTCCCATGGACAGTGTGTCACCCCCCATCCCATACACCCAATCCATGCAGCCGGGACGCAGTCGCAGGCCATGCCCACCAGCTGCATGGACTGGGTGCGTGTGTGTGCTGGCCCGAGAAGTAGCGGCGGTCCCCGGCCAGAGCCGGGGACAGTGGACGGGGGTTCAGTTACCCTGCTAGTATCTCTTTCATCAGCTGGCCTCCCAGTGGCTGCAGCGCGAGGCTCTTGTAAGTATATCTTTTTTGTTTTGCACAGTAAGACGCACTGACACTTTACCCCCACTTGAGATATATATATCTCAGGTCATAGAAACAATATTCTTCTTTAACATATAAACAATATTCATTTATTTATTTCCCTGCCTACATTATATTCCACTTAATAGTCAATTAACTTAATTAAAATTAAAAAAAAAAAAACAATTTGAATATTTAATTATAGAAAACAAGTCATTGAATTAAATGTTAATTAACAAAAAACAAATATTAAACTAATGCATTTTCCACCTACCGTACAGGTCAGGTCCATGTGGTGTAAATACATTGTACAGGACAATATTAAGAGGAGCAATGACTAGCTTTCCATAGTAGTAGCTGTCAATTGCCACCAAGGGAGCCTACAACAAAGAAAAATAAATGTTAAATAAGTGACTTTCTTAAGAGCAGGTGTTTTGTGAGTATGCCAGAGAAGAACTGTAACTTATGATGCGTTTGTGCTGCATTGCTTGAAAGATAAACATTTTTTGCACAATAAGTAAATGTTAAAGTCTTTGGCAACACTGCGTTATTATACCTGCGTTAAGTTTGCATTGCCTTAGACCACTATTGGCCTCTTCTAACGTTGCATTAAAATACTGCTTGCATCGGTTCCCCAATGCATTGCGTAACGCAGTGTATATATGTGAACTGGCAAACTAAAAATAATGGCATTTTCCTTTGCTATGTGCCTGTGGTTTGATGTGAACAGAGCCTTGAAGCAGGCCTAAAGCTTAAAATCACATATATAGGTTAAACATGACCGCCTCCTGTATCCCCGCACTAAGTCAGGTTAGGGAATTTTAACAAAAACCAAGGCCAAGTTTGGCACTGTAACCTGAACTTCTGTGGTTGCCAAACCCTGGGGGGATCATAAGTGACAGTATTGTCACCTATTAATGGCAACAACAGTAACTGGGTGATAAGCAGTCATTCATGATCCCCAGTGGCTAAGCAGATACAGGACACAGAGTGATTGACTTCTGGCGTGGAAGCTGAAACACCAAGAAAACAGTGTTTTTTTCCTCTCTCTCTTTTACATTCCAAGTCGGGTTTAGAGGGGGGGGGGGGGGGGGGTACAGGTAAGATATGGGACATGTGGAGGGAGCTATAAAAATATACCAAAAATATACCATATATTCAGATAACTAAGACAATTGGCATGTGTATTGGTAGCATGAGGTGAATGTTACATATGAAAGTAGTAATAGGGTGGTGCGGTGGAAGGATTTAAGAGGTAAAAAATTATCTTTAAAGTGGAACGGATGCCCTGCAGTCTAAAAGTTTCTATGGCCGTCCGAGTCCCACTCCTTGGGGAACCTGAATTGGGATGCCCCGCTGTGTGAACCCCCCCAAATACCCCGTTTCACTTACTTGCTCTCAGAGCCGCAGCCCCGTTCACCTCTAGCCTGCGTCGGGAAAGAAGTCCCACGATTGGCTGCCGTGCGCACTGGCAGCCAATTGCAGGGCTCTTTAGCAGCGCAGGCGTGAGGTGAAGCTAAGCAATTGGGCGTTCTGGGGGTGGGGGGGGGGTTATGTGCAGGGGGCTACAGCATTCTGGATGCCCCATCCCCGAGCTTTCTTTTATGCGCTGTCTGCGGGACCAACACCCAAAAATACGGGTGTTAGTTTGATTTAAATTCTGCACAGTTCTGCAAACTACTTAAACCACTTCAAAGCATGTTACCTATTTCATGTAAAACAATGCAACCAAAATTGTTGAACACAGATTGGGATGCCCAGAGGAGAGGAAATCAGGTGGTCCTAGAGTCTTAAAGGTTCCAGGCCCATGAAAGATGAGTTTCAGTCAACTTTAAACTGGACGGCCGAGTGCCAGCAACCAAGTGACCATTGCGGCCAATCAGAAAGCTCGGTTTTTCGGGGTCCGGGGGACCAAGGAGAAAAGTGAAAATTCTCCCATTTAACAACGTTAATGTGCAGGGGCATTGGCAACAGGGATGCCCCCCTGCACTTGGAACAACACCTATTTTGTGAAAAATAGTTGTTTGTTCCAGTTTAACCACAGTTCTAACAATTCCAAAACCCAGAAAATTGCCACAAGAAAGGCCACCTTATGGGGTAAAAGGGACAAGGGGTACTCCAAAAAGGACCAGAAAAAATATTGCAGGATAAAAGCATTAAAGGTACAGTCCAGGCTGTAAGCCTTAGCTACCAGGCCATAGGCTCGACCACACAGTGTTCTGTGGGCTGCACAGACCTCCAGTCTTTGCACTGTCTGCTCCGGGTACAGACAGAGCACTTCTCTTCTGGCCCTAAGCGTCATGCGCCAAATTAATATTAGCATGGGTCGGACAAGTGGTCATGTGATGTGCCCCCTGCTGTCAGTCAATGAGAGAGTCTGCTTCATTGTGACTGACAGCAGGGATGATCTGCAAGGCTTGTAGCTGGACAGAGACTTTATGACGTACAGTAAGTGGCCAATCCTTTTGGAAAAAATATTGTCAACCACAAGTCACAAAGAAAATATGTTACTGAACATCCTTCCAACGTGGTCCAAAACCAAGGAAACATTTTGTATATTACCGCTTTAAAGCCTAATAACAAAACTTACCAGAAATAAGATTAGTGCAACCAGGCACCAATTTATAAAACTCCTCCATTTTCGTTGTATAAAGAGTAGGTCAAAGGCAATAGGAATCCTGAAAAATGAGTTGAAATATTTAATATCATTAAATAAATATGATTCAATTGTTTTATTAAGAACCATAGCAATAAGACAATGTATTAGTCTTACAGTAAATAATACCCTTCTCTTCAGGTAGGTAGGTTAATTAGGAGGGGACAGACTGCTGACAATTACGTAAAGCTAAATCCCCCCACCTGCCAGCTCATCCCATAGTGGGGGAAGTTACCCAAATCAGTAGAAATCGGTGCAGAAGTACACCCACAGCGAGCATAAATATCTACAATGCATACCAACTAGATAAGATACGCATGGGTCTAGCAAGGAGAAAACCCAATGATGATCTGAAAACCATCACCAACGTGAAAGCAGATTACCACAAGCATGCATAAATGCAGCCGCACTACAAAAGGTGGGTCATTTGTGACTAAGTAGAGAAGAGGAGAAAAGAATTATTACGAGAAACTTGCTAAAATTCCTTTTTGTCTTCTTTTTCACTTCTATGTCACACTGTACAGTCTGAAAGCAGTAAAAAGCATGGGTGGAAATAGAGAAAGGGGGGAAAGGGAGGATTCTCACCATCCTTACGGTGGCGGGGCCCTTAGTTACACCTGGTAAGTGGTTAGTGGATTGTATCAAATTGTTTCTTGGGGTCCTGCTCCCTTAGAATAAGTATGGGGGGGAAGGGTTAATTTCTTTTTGGTGGGATAAGCCTTGTTATAGGGAGTTTGGACCACACTGAAGGATGTCCCTATTCCTTATCATGTATATTGTGTTCTGATTCAATAGTCTGCGTACAATAAACAGTAATGTACAGAAATGACATAAACACACTTGAAAAAAATATGCAATATACCATAACATTTATTATAGTGGGAAGATGCCAAGTTAATTGCCCATAGTGGTGTATAAGTCCATAGGTTTACCAAAAAAGTATTTGGTCTTAGTCTTTTAGAGATGACAGTTACAGACGCATTTCGCAGTTTGTCGCTTCATCAGTGTAAAATGACATTTAGTCTGTGACATAAGTTTAAAGCAGTAAAATCTGTGTCACTTCAGTATTTGGTTTTGGTTCATTATATTGATTGAAAGCATTTTTATACAGTAAAAAGTAGTACATAGTGTCACTCCAGTATTTGTTTTTGGTTCATTTATATTGATTGTAAAGTAAAAAATAGTACCTTGCACATGTGGTTGGTAGGAGTATATCGCTGGTCTGGGTATGGGTAAAAAGTTTTGAGCCACCTGTTAAAGTGGACCATCACCCTCCCGTGATCGGCCCGGGAATCTATAAGATTCCCGGGCCGATCACCTCCCTCCCCGCGGGACATCCGAGATCGGGATGTCCCGCGTGGTGAAACCCCCCCAAACACCCCAAATCCCCTTACCTTGTCTTCCCTCTAGACGTGCGCGCGCGGGAGGCGGAGGAGCCGCTTGTCCGCGGCTGTCAAATCGCTTGTCCGTCGGCACTGGGAGCGGGGAGAGGTGAGTTTTTCGGGTGATCGGGGGGGTTTCACACAGCGGGGCACCCCGATCGGGGGTGCCCCACCGAAGTGGACCAAGACCCAGGATAGTCAAAATCCTGGGTGTTGGTCCACTTTAAGTAGGTAATTAATATTAGTATGGGGTAGCCCTTGATTAGTGTTATTTTCTTAAATTTTGTGTAATTTACCTGAAAGTGTGAAAGGAGAACACACGGCCGGATTCCTGCTTTGTAGCAGTGGTTATCCGTCCCTTATTTAAGAGAGGGATGAGTAAATGTAAGTATGATAGTATGGCAACAGTAGGTAACAGAATAGAGTAACGGTATTTTTGAGTCAGACTTACTTGGGAATGGTGGCGTGCTTCAGGCAGGAGAGACACCCGTCCTCGTCCTGGGCAGGCGGTGTGGTCACTTTAAATGGTGCGGTGTATCTAAGAGCTGTATTCGCACTCTATTTATGTGGGCTGCGGGGTGACATTCACTGGGGGCCGGTGTGCGGGACTGGGAGCCGATTGTTCCCGCCGCCATGTCACGTGCTCCCTGATTAACCAATGGGAGCTGATAGGGAGGAGGCACTGGCTGCTCTAGCGAGCCGGAAACTGTGTGATGCTCCTCCCTTTGTGGCCCCCCTTTGTGGTTTTTAGTGTGATATCTCCTCCTCTTGAATGTTTGTGAATACTTTCGATTACTGAAAAATTTACACCGTACGGGAGGAGCGTCACGCCGTTTCTGGCTCGCTAGAGCGGCCAGTGCCTCCTCCCTATCAGCTCCCATTGGTTAATCAGGGAGCACGTGACATGGCGGCGGGGACCAATTGGCTCCCCGTCCCGCGCACCGGCCCCCAGTGAACGTCACCCGCAGCCCACATAAATAGAACGCGAATACATCACTTAGATACACCGCACCATTTAAAGTGACAACGTCGCCCGCCCAGGACGAGGACGGGCGTCTCTCCTGCCTGAAGCACGCCACCATTCCCAAGTAAGTCTGACTCAAAAATACAGTTACTCTATACTGTTACCTACTGTTACCAGACTATCATTTACTCATCCCTCTCTTAAATAAGGGACGGATAACCACTTCTACAAAGCAGGAATACTGCCCCATGGTCTCCTTCCACACTTTCAGGTAAATTTCCTTTCGGGAAGGAGAACACGGGGGCAGTATTCCTGCTTTGTAGCAGTGGTTATCCGTCCCTTATTTAAGAGAGGGATGAGTAAATGTAAGTATGATAGTATGGTAACAGTAGGTAACAGTATACAAACTGCATCCTTGCTACAAACTGAGCTTGCTACAAACTGTCATCTCGAAAAGACTAAGACCATATGCTTTTTTGGTAAACCTATGGACTTATACACCACTATGGGCAATTAACTTGGCATCTACCCACTATAATAATTGTTATGGAATATTGCATATTTTTTTCAAGTGTGTTTATGTCATTTCTGTACATTACTGTTTATTGTACGCAGACTATTGAATCAGAACACAATATACATGAGAAGGAATAGGGACATCCTTCACCATGGGTGGGAATAGCCTAAAGGTTTAGAGAAGGAGATACATTGGCTAGGAATAGGGAGAAACCATGGACAAGAAAATTAACAGCCACACTTGGACTTCTATCTAGTACCTCTCCAAAAACCAAAGAGGCCATTCAAAAAGACCACCTTACAGTCCTGGCAAAGGCAATAATAGGCCAGTAAGCAGCTTACTTGATGCCCTTCCTATGTGCCTCTCCTCCATTTCATCATGCTGTGCTGGGTAGAAGCAAGGGCAGGGCTCCAAAGTTTGCCCCTCCTTTCAATTTCATTCCTTCATGACTAGAGAAGAAAAGTGGTCTAACAGCCTGTTGAAGTTCTCAGTGGGGGCAAGCATGGCAAACCACAGTGGGCCCACAGTTGTCCCTGACCACAAAAGAGAATGCCCATGACTCATAAAGCTCCCATGACACCCCTTCCCAGCTCAGACATGGCCCAGAAATTAAAGCGGAAACTGGCTATGTGGAGAAAACAAGACAATTCTGTGAAACTCACCCGTAGAAATGTTTTTGTATCCATCCATTCCAGGCCGTCCAGAAGTACTTACAGATGGGTATTTGCCCCTAGGGGGCGCTGACTGCAAGATCAAAAGATGTAGCTCCTCCCGGCTCCCTATAAAGGCAGCTGCCCGTCTATCCAGTCCCCAGTGGTTTAAAAGCAGTACTCAACAAAAGAGGCAGGCCGGGAGGTCCAAACCAAAAAAAAATTTTAAAAAAAGAGAACATGTTACCTCACATAGCCTTCGCTTGTACTTTCTCGAATCAAAACTAAAAACCTATATAACTAGCGTCCTATGAGCAAAAATGGTTCATCACCATAACAGGCATGCAGGACATAATGAACACAAGGGCGGGGTGGATGGCCTGGAATGGATGGATAAAAAAACAATTCTACAGGTGAGTTTCACAGAATTGTGTTTTTCTCCTCCATCCATTCCAGGCCGTCCAGAAGTACTTACAGATGGGACATCCAAAGCAGTGTCCATATGGGCGGGATCCCCAGTGTGGAACAGCATGTAGTTAATTTCACTACCGCCTGAAGCACCTTTTGGCCAAAAACAGCATCAGCTGAGGCCCTGACATCCACCTTGTAAAACTTTGTAAAAGAATGAACAGAGGACCAAGTGGCGGCCTTACAAACTTGTTCCACTGATGCCTGATGCTGAAAAGCCCAAGAGACACCAATAGCCCTAGTAGAATGAGATGTGATCCGAAAAGGGGGTTCCTTCCCCCTGGCAGAATAGGCTTGTACCACCGCCTGTCTAATCCACTTACTGAGAGTGGACTTGGCTGGTGGCAATCCCTTTCTAGAACCCTCTGTTAACACAAAAAGCAAATCCAATTTCCTGAAGGATTCAGTCGCAGCCAGGTAATACCTTATGGTTCTGACCACATCCAAAGCATGGAGGGTCCGTTCTTTGGAATTAGCCGGTGCTGGACACAAGGAAGGTAAGACAACTTCTTCATTAAGGTGAAAAGGAGAAACAACCTTAGGCAAAAAATCAGGTTTAAAACAAAAAAAACACCTTATCTCTGTGCAACTCAAAGTAGGGTGGTTTCATACAAAGCGCGGCCAGCTCTGATACGCGACGCACCGATGTGATCGCCACCAGAAAAACCACCTTGAGAGTCAGCATAGAAAATGTAGCATCATTCAATGGCTCGAAGGGAGGACCCTGGAGAGCAGACAGCACTAGATTCAAGTCCCACACCGATAAGACTGATTTACGCCGTGGGCGGACATGGGTGACCCCCTGGAAAAAAGTCTTGATCAATCTATGATTGACAATGGACCTCTGGAAAAAAAAATGGATAAGGCCGAGACCTGACCCTTGAGGGTGCTCAGCTGGAGGCCCAAGTCTAGACCGTGTTGTAGAAACTCCAGAATTCTAGAAATTACAGCAAGGAAGGCTCTTGGTCTTGCACCAAGCGATATAGGCCCGCCAAACTCTATAGCATATCATGGAAGAAGACTCTCCTGGGCTATCTTGCGCAGCACCCTGCCCAGGAGCGGAAACGGAGGAAATGCATACAGAAATTTGAACTCCGTCCAAGGGATCGCCAGAGTGTCTGTTGCTATGGCCAGAGGATCTCTTGAGAGAGAGAGAGAGAGAGACGAACCTTGGAAGCTTGTGATTGTATCTGGACGCAAAAAGATCCACATCTGGTTGACCTCACCGGAGGCACAGAGCATGAAAGGTCTCGCTGCTGAGGGACCATTCCCCCAGGTGCAAGGAACTCCTGCTCCGCCGAGATGCAGGGAACATTCTCCTCTGCCCAAGTCAGGCGTAGAAGAACCAACCGGATTGCTCTCAGCCAAGAGATTTATGGGTAACCGGTTCTCCTTCGGGCCCCACTGACCCTGGATCTTCTGCGTCTGCCAAACGCCTCCCCAGCCTGTAAGACTGGCATCCGTGGTAACTATCTCCCAATGGGGAGTCAGAAAGAACTTGCCCACCAGCAGGTTCCGAGAGTCCAACCACCACAAGAGGGACTGCCTGGCCAGGGGGGACAGCAAAAATTCTTGTTCCAGAGATTCCTGCGACCGATTCCAGACGGTCAGTGGGTTCAACTGTAGAGGTCTCATGTGAAATTGGGCGAAGGGCACTGCCTCGAAGCACGACACCATTAGGCCCACCAATTTCATCCCCAGACGTACCAACGGCTGTTGACAAGCCAGCAAGGCATGCACTTGCGTCTGGAGTCCCAAAACCTTCAGCAGTGGCAGAAAGACCTTGACTGACCGGTGTCTAGCGTCATTCCTGGGAAGGATCTCACTGTTGAGGCGTTGAAGGCGTGATAAATGACTTAGGGTAATTGATCACCCAACCGAAGGCCTCCAGGGTTGACAGTACAGTCCGGGTGTCGCTCTCGGGCTCCTGAAGGGACCGGGCCGAAATCAGAGCCATGATGCCCGCCAGCACCTTGGTGAACACTCGGGGACCTGAGGATATGCCAAAGTGGAGTGCTACAAACTGGTAATGTTGATCCTCCAGTGCAAACCCCAAGAACTTCTGATGTCCTTGGAAAATCGGGATGTGCAGATAAGCGTCCCTGATGTCCACCATGGTCATGAAGTCGCCGGGCCTAAGCGATCTCACCGCCGACCACAACGTTTCCTTGCGGAAATGTCTGACCTTTACAAATTTGTTCAGACCCTTCAGGTCCAAGATCGGCCGCAGCGTACCATCCTTCTTGGGAACCGTGAACAGGTTGGAGTAAAACCCCTGACCCTGTTCCTGCTGGGGCACAGGGCAAATCACACCTATCCGCAGGAGGTGTTGAACAGTTGTTCTCAAAGTCTGAGCTTTTAGCGGGTTTCGGGATATCCTTGAACATTTCGTGGGTGGCCTGGCTGCCAGCTCTATCTTGCAACCGGAGGACACCACCTCCTAAATCCACCAATCCGAGACGTGCTGTCTCCAGATCAGAGCAAACAGCAGAAGTCTTCCCCCCACCCGTATGGGTGAGGGCGCCCCCTCATGCCTGAGTAGGCTTGGCTGGGGGTTTGGGCTTAGCTCCCCAGGAGGGGTTGAGCCAGCTTCGGGACCTACCTCTGCCCCAGGTATCTCTGTGGGCACCGGGAAATGAAGAACATCTTCCTCCCCAAAAGGACCAATAAGAAGAGGGGTTCCGAAAGGACCGAGCAGGCTTCCTTCTCTGAGGGAGCTTACCATCCTTGACCAAAAGGTCCAGTCGCTCCCCAAACAGCCAGCTTCCCACAAAGGGTAGACTTGTGAGGGACTTCTTGGCAGCCGCATCGGCCAACCACAGCGAACGGCGTAAAGCTACAAGCAAGGCCAAAATTCTGGCACCAAGCCTGACCACATAATCCATGGCAGTAACAACAAAGCCGATGATGTCCAAGCAGGCCTTGAGTTCCTTATACTCCTCTGCCCGTTTGCGAGATTTAGCCTTAGCCACAAGGTGTTTAACCTTTCTCCTGTTGGCTAGCGAAACAATTGCCGAGGCACAAGCAGGCCGAAAAGGGGCAACAGCAAAGGTGAAAGCATGGCAAACCAACTGATCCATGCATTTGTCTGCAGGATCACGTAAGGAAGCATTGTCAGGCGATGGCATAACAGTGGTGTTGGACAATCCTGACACCGGAGGGTCCACCTCGGGAGGGTGAGACCATAACCGAACCAATTCAGTGGGGAAAGGGTACCGCCTATCTAGGCCCTTAGGGACCGACGGTAATTTGTTGGGCCTTTCCCATTCCTTAAAAATCGTGTTAGAAAAATGCGGCTGCTCAGGAAAGACCCGCCGTTGCCTTTCAGGTTGAAATAAATCACCCTTTTTCCTCTTAGCCATTCTGGGAGGAACAATGTGCAAGGTATCAAAAACGGAAGAGAGCAAACTTTCCGTATCATCCGGGAGGCAGGAATCCTCATCCGAGGAGGAACCTTCCTCCGCAGATCCCAAGAAACCATAGAAATCATCATCCGAGTAAACAGGCTCCAGATGCCGCTTCGAGGCCTTTTTAGAAGCTGCCAACGAGATCTGTTTCTCGAGGCTAGCCAGCCTGTGCGCAAAATCAGCAAAAAGATAAAAAAAAAAAACCCTTGCTGGCTCCCCCTTCACTAGGGGCTGACTGCAGCAGCGGAGGATCCGGAGAGGCTGATGGTAATGCCGGGCTCGGGTCCGGAGCAACCGCCCGCTCATGGTCCAAAGCAATGCCTCTGGCACAAGTGGAACAAATCGTGCTGAATCTGCCCAGCGGATTCCGTCTGCACAAGGAGCAGAGCCTGTCTTGCCCAAGTGGGGTGCCCGGCTCACTATCCCCTGATGTCTCCATTATGGTGATTCTGAATAACAATATTCAATAAGGCTACTAGACACTAACGGCCTAAGCCTAATCCCTCTTATTAGTAATGGGGACCGGGAGGAACCACAACCCTCAACCTTAAGCCCACGATCTAAAACAAAAGAGAAAGACAGCAATTACAAAATGACCCACCATGTCATGGCACTAGCCTCTATACTGCCCTGAGGAAGAGACCCAGCGTCTCGTAACGCGTGGGCTCGACGTACGGGGGGGGCGGTGTACATTGACATCCAGTTAAAGATAAGTAAATCCTTGTTTTTTCTATTTTGATTTATGTCTCCTGGGTTTGGGGTTCACTTATCAGGTTTCTGAATAATCATGCTCCATGAGATTGATGCACCTTTCTGCACTTAGCACTTTATATAAATAGGATCTTATATGAATTTTGTTATTGATAAGAGGTAATTATTATGTATATATTTTTGCACATATGGTAATGAAACTGGATGCTCTTTGCAATTTGGCACACCAGTGCCCCCCGGTGGCAGATATAGATTTGTTTTATGTGTCTTTTTAATTGTATATGTCCTTTTTGTAATGTAACTTTGACTACATAATTAAAATATTCATATTTTTATAAATCTGGTGTGTGCAGCAGTAAAATCTTTGGTAAGCCACTATAGGGAAATTGGGGCTTTTCCTCTTTTTTTTTGTCTAGTTTGGGTTATGGAACACCAAAGTAGTGCACCACAGGAATAAGAGTAGTGGGTGCCACCTCACTGACCCCTTGGGGATTTTTTCTGGATGTCATGCATTAACATATAAGAATCATAGAATATACATGCAATCAATGAGAAAGTACAGTGTCTTCCCATATCCCCTTAAGAAGGTATAACCAAAAAGAGGGACTCACGACCACCACCAATTCAGTGAGGGATTACTTCCAGGCGCTCCACATCAACCTCAGGAGACACAACAAACGCTGTCTCCCTTTCACAGCCGAGGGCCCCAGCAGTGCTCTCCGCAGCCGCCGTGCTCCGCAGCGCTTCTGGAAAGATCCGCCGGGGGGCGTCACCGCCGCAACGTCAGCCTATGCGCCGTCGCCTGACACCCCACCCCCCCCTCGTGGCGCGTCATCAGACAAAGTGCCTCACCGCGAGCGCTGCCTGACATGGCGCCAGTCCCCCTGCCGCCGTGAGGAGCCAGCAGACGCGGGAACCCACGGGGCACGTCTGCCAGCGTGCGACGCGCGCCCCGGGCAGAGAACCGGCGAGGGAACGAGGGAGGTAAGTAGTGGAAGGAGCCGCCGGGCCGCTCCTCGCTGCAGGTGCGCCAGCAAGGAGCTCTCCAATGCTCCCAAGTAGCACCAAGCACAGCACCACACACACAATAAAGCAAGTGGGATAAGGGAGGGATATACGAAAAATATATATGTGGTTCCCCATCAGGCTCACCATAAAGCCTGTGGCCGACTACTTTTTAATTAATTAAGTCTGCGGCCCAGCGCCATGTGCTCTGTCAGAACACCCCAGACCCCGGTGTTCACCCTACCGTACACAGACCCTGTAGCACTTGAAGCTGGAAGGCAAGGATGGGTCAGAAGAGATCCGTGGAAATAGGGTCCTGCAGAGGCCGACAGGCTAGGTGGCCACGCTCTGCTGCCAAATTCTGAGAGAGTGAGTAGCGATCTTATGCAGCCAACTGCAAGATGAATAACTGGGGACTGGATAGATGGGCAACTGCCTTTATAGGGGGCCGGGAGGAGCTACATCTTTTGATCTTGCAGTCAGCGCCCCCTAGGGGCGACTACCCATCTGTAAGTAATTCTGGATAGCCTGGAATGGATGGAGGAGAAAATTAATGTTTTAAGTTATAATTTGAAATGTTGTGATTATTAGAAAGGCTTATTTTACACGGTACGTTTAGAGGAAGTTAGTGTGTGCCTGGGCAGGTACTTTAATCTCATGGTAAGAGATAGAACAGGTTCCAAAACAGTGTTGGCAACTCAAAAAAGAAAGAGGGAGTCAAACCATTCTTGGGGTCTGAATCATGAAAACTGCAATGAGTGATTTCTGTAAGCACACTGGCAACACTGCAACTTGTCCCTCAAATGTGCTCAAGGTCCAGTCGCTGCATTGATGCATTAATAAATACAACTATAATGGGCAAGGAACCTTGGTATAGGAATCATAAAACTTTCTCTATTCAAATTAAAGTGGGCAAGAAGTTTTTTTTTTTTTAAATAAACGTAATACAGACGGTTGGAACTGGTGGTAAATATTTCCAATGTAAACATCAATGCCTACAACTGCAGATTTTGAATGGCATAAAAAAACATCCATTGCGAAATCCCTTGTGTTGGAAAACACCTGTTACCACAAGTGTCCCCACCTGTGACCAATGGGACATTGACTCAAGTTATACTAGAGTACCTACCAAAAGGGCTAGAGGATCTTTGATCTTGGCTACATATGTTCCTTACTAAACATATCCTGCATTGGGGAATCCAAATCACAAGGGGTAGGGCCTGTTTCCGGAGGAGCCTCTTCTTACAGTTGGATCCCCTAACTTGCTCTTCAGTTTTTACAGGTGAGCTACTGAGATACCTATTAGGCTGTTCTAGAATATTCCAGCAGGGAGAGCTAGCGGACCCGGATGCCTACTCAACCTGGGAATCTGAAACTACCTTCTCTGGATAGGAAATGTTGTCCTTGACAGATCCTTAGGGATGAGTGCCAGGTCAGACCTTCCCAAGGTTGTTTGTGATTCATTCTCAGTCAAGACGAAAGGGTTTGATCTGGAATGCATATGGGAGATAGCCACTATACTGTGGCCAATAGGGAGGCAGTCTGGGCATGCCTCCACTGAGGCAGACCTTGCCCAGGAGCCAACAGTACAACTGGCATGTGGCAGAGATGAGGAAGGGGAGCCCAGCCACTTGGGCATAAACCCACCAAGTGGAGGTCCTCTCACTAAAAGTTCTGCTGCCACAAAAGAAAAGTGGCCAGGGCACCAACAACGAAGACAGCTTAGAGGTTAGAACACCCCATATTTTCCCGGGTTTTGATTCTTGGGATGCCCCGATGTGCAAAACCTCTCAGTTCACCAAGTTAACCGCAACCTTTGCCCAATCCAATGGCGCATGCATGAGCTTTTGTCCATTCAGACCCTTTTGCCATTCTGATTGAATTCAATGGGAAGTGTGCGTAGTCGCATCCCTGGCAGTGAGCATGCTCCCTGACTTGCTCAAAGACTGCAATGGTCAAATCTACAGAACGTGGCTTCCAACAGAGTAGAGGATTCTTGGTGCTGGCCTGGTGAATATTGTCTTCTTCTGTAACCCCTTTTGACTAGATTGGCACAACATGAAATGTAATGTAGTTTTCTTCTAAAAAGGATACAGTGGGGAGCAACATTTCCTGGATGTGTGAAATTGTGAAGATACCTTGATCAAATAGGGCCAATCTTGTTTAAGATTCTCTAATAAAGAAGCACTGCCAACAATGAAACATACTACATGGGCAACTGCTGATGGGGCAGTTGTGCTTACTAGCATAATGCCGAAAAATGCTTCAAAATCGCCTACATGCTTCCATTCATGAATATAGCATTAAAATGTGGCGCTTCTAACCTGTGCTTCAAAGTGATACCATATAATCCCAATGGGATACCAGGTATTTACTTACTAATAAACCTAGTATAGAGGACATGCCTTTATTCTAGTCAGGAACAGCAGGAAGAATGGCCATAGGACTGATCTATGTGACTTGATTTGGTGAAATGGTGCCTATTCTTCATTTGTACTTTGACAGATAAGTTTGGTCCTGGCTAGTGGCAAGTACACATTGTACCGCTATTTGGCACAAGAGTAGCTCAGCAAGACAAACTATTCTATATTCTGGTACTACTAAAGCAAAAAAAATCACCTAAACGGGAGTCACAAAGTGAGAAAATAAAAAGTTCTCAAACACTTACTATTGGCTATAAGTCTGAGTAACTGTTTAGGAAGTATTCAACTACCAGGCTCAACACATGAGCTAGGCAGCAGCCCTTGCAAAGGGCTGCTAGCAGGTTTGGCCAAGTGCCACACACCTGGCTGGAGCTGGAGTGTGGGGTCAGCCACCTAGTCCTGTAAAAACTTTAACAGCTCCGGGCCTGGGTGGCTACATGTGCTTAGACACAACTAAACCCAGTTTCACTATAGGAATTACTGACTGAGTGGCATTGCCGAAGTGAAGAGGCTTAAAATATAAGATGATGAGGAGAAAAAGGCAGAGATACAAGTATAAGAGGAGGAAAAGGAGAGGGGCCTGTCCAGAGACAGATCTGTACAAATGATCACAAAGTTAAGGCCCTTTGGTTTATGCTTCCTGACCCAGGAGGGTGCTGCTCTGAAACAACCCCCTACACCTGACTATCGCTATGGAGCTCCGTGTCTTCACCCAATACTGAGTAAAGTACTTAATCATCTGCCCCTTCTCTGCTTCTTTGCCTCCTCAGTGATCCAGTTTCAAAGTACTCAATGTGTTAAATAGACCCTAAGATTCTCCTCCACCCTGATTAGACATGGTCTCTGGACTATTGACCACAGACACTGACCTACCCTGCTCTTTGTCCCCTGGCTGACCCTCCTACTTACAGAAAATTATGTTCAGGCATCACTGCATGGTATGTCTTGGCTCTATTACGCTATTACTTTTGGGTACCCTGTCAACTTCTGAGAATTGGAATGCTGAAGAAGTTCCCCAGATAGATATATTTGAACAGCCTAAATGTCTAGGGGGTTTGGGCGTGGCGGAAAAGCAACCTGTTTCCAATGTTCTCCAAAGTAACTGGGTCAGCACATTCAAGAAGAATTGAGGCAGCAATTTTATCAGGGCAGAAAATGTTATCCGGCAGGCAAGGGGAAACCAGTTCTTCAATCTGCGATTCAGTAAATCTGTGCATAATGATACATTAAAGGGAAACCAAAGTCAAGTCACCAAAATAGGGGGCATATATCACCTAAGCCAGGGAAGGCACAGAAGAGACTATAGAGTCTGTTTAAAAATATATATCCTTGTCATCTGTCATACTATGTCTACTACATGGCATCATAAATACATTTGTTAAAAGCTGGGTTGCTTATTTTATGTACAAAATATCAGACATATGTAATTTAATGTGTTACATTTATTCCCAGAATCACTATTGAAGTGGATCAAAACCCAGGTTTTTCACTATCCTGGGTTTTGGTCTTTGCCCCCCTTCCGCCTGGCACCCTGCTGTGTGAAACCCCCAAGGTCGCCCAATCTCACTTACCCTTTCCTGGTCCTACGGCACATGGGCAGCCCTCTCGTCCAATCAGCATGCTCGGATCCGCTCAAGCCCATTCATCCAGGAGCTCGTCTAATGCGGGATCGGAGCTCACTGGCGGCCGCAGCCCTCGCTACCTTTTAACAGGAAGTGTGCCTGCCCAGTCCATTCACAAATGCCTAACGCCTAATAGCGGGGATGAGGCCATTGCTCGCGCATGCGCCGTTGGACTGCAAATGAAGGTGAGTTTTTGGGCGACCTGGGGAGCTTCACACAGCCAGTGTCAGGGGTGCCAATAACCCATAGGTAAAGGTATTCCTTGACAGGACACAGTACACTGCCAGTGTCAGGGGTGCCAATAACCCATGGGTAGAGGTATTCCTTGACAGGACACAGTACACTGCCAGTGTCAGGGGTGCCAATAACCCATAGGTAAAGGTATTCCTTGCCAGGACACAGTACACTGCCAGTGTCAGGGGTGCCTCCCGGGGGGGAACCATTATGCTTGCCCTGGAGTCTCAGAGTTTTGGTCCACTTTAAAGGGATTGTCCAGGCAAAAACAAAAGATACCTACCTATAGTCCCCCCGCTGCTGATCAGCTCTATTCCAGTTCCCTTCTGCCTCCTCGCCATCTGATCCTGTCAGTCACGGCAAGTGGACCCACACATTTCATTCATTTCAATGGAGGGAGCATGTTGAGAGATGGCACAACTCCTCCACTGTAGCCAATAGAGCAGGTGCGGCTAAGCACCATGACTGACGAGAGGCGGGGAAGAGATAGCTGATGACAGAAAGTTTCAAACTATCAGGATCAGGCAAATCAGCTGCACGAGACTATAGGTGATATCTGTAGTTTGTTTTGCCTGGACGGGGACTAAACTTTAACATACAAACTTCTCCATGCAAACGGTGTATGACTGAACATGCAACTAAAAGATGTCTGTCCTCCAGTTTTTATAAATCCGTCTTGCAGGATATTGTCTTAAAATGCTTATAAAAATGACAGACTAATGGTTGGTCTTACCCAAGAACAGCGCTAAATGGCCAGCCCCAAATGGCTCCAGCAGCCACTCCTAGAACCGCCACAGAGACCTTCTCCATATACCAGCCAGTCATGGCTACTACTGTGGTATACATACAGAAACTGCTGGGAAGATATGCTGACAAAAAATGTGACATTAGAATATGAGAATACTTGTTATCAGCTCAATATCATGCAGCCCAGTCTATTGCATTGCTGGGGCATTGCATTTTTACTATTAGGATCTTTCAGGATGTATGAAATAATTGTATCAGCCTGAAACTATATTTTCAGTCATAATTTAACAGTATGCAGCAATACATTACAAACTGCATGACTACAAATCTTATACTACATATAAATGTGCATTTGGAAGCTGTGAAAACAGCAACAGTTTACTGCAGGCAAGCTTTAACACACTGCATATACTTTTATGTATATGCAAATGAGAGCAGAGGTAGGGCAGGAAGAGGGTGAACAGAAGAGGATGACATGTGAAGAAGTGGGCAATAAGGGCAGAGTAGAGGCAGGAGGAGGTGGGTAGGGGGTAGGCAGAGGTCTGTCAGACAGAGGTGAAGGAGGTAGTGGAAGAAGGTGAGCAAAGGAGAATAGAAGTAGGCAGATGGGGTGAGGTAAGCAGGGGCATAGTAGGAAGAGGTAAACGGCAAAGGGCAAAGGACAAAGAGAAGCAATGGACAGAGGTAAGGTGGACATGCCTAATACAAACAACACATCAATAGCAGATGTATGTAAGCCAACTTTCCAGAGAAACTCATTGGGACCTCATCTCATTTTCCTCCTTAAAGCGGACCTTCACTCTGAATAAGAGTCTATCTTATATGTTTCCCACAGCCTGTACATACAGATTGCTCACATTAAAAATCGTCCTACCTGCATCTACTGCATGTTATGAGCCTTTAAACATCCAAGATGGCGGCTCATTGACCATCAGGCAGCCTGCAAACAGGAAGTGCCTTATGAGTCTGCTGCTCTGCATTCTGGGATTGCTGATCTTTTCCTGACCCCAGCTCTGCTCTGTCTGAGCAAAGCACAGCTATAACCCGTCGTCTGTACATTATCCCACTCTCCTCTCCTTAGTAAGTGTGATGCTTCGGAGTCAAGATGGTGGCGCCCATATCCTAGAGTCCTGAACAGAGTTGCGGCCCAGTGGGGAAAAGAATAATAAGTAAGTGACTAACAACTCTCCAAGGGTGCTGGAGGCCACAACCGATGACAGTGTTGTGCATCGCTGCTTTTAAACGTATATTTTAATTTGCTTTAAAGGCATGTTGCCAAGTCAAATACAAATATAACTGAAACAAGTGTAGGGTAATTGCCCAGAGCAACCCAAAAAATATTTTTTTCCCCAAATATTTTATTGTTTTAAATAAACACAGAAGGAGGGCTTGGCGTCAACATACCATAGTACCTTCCCCTGACTATGAGCCTATGTGTTATATACTATATATACACACAAATATTCATAATAAAACACCTTCAGACCATACAACAACCATACATTTCATATTGGGAAAAAAGCGCAGTCATTGGAAAGACTATGGTATGTTGAGGGGCTCACCAAGCCCACTTGCTTTGTTTTAGATGTTGGACAAATCAGAAGTTAAAAATATCAGGAACTTGGGTTATAGAGCAAGTGGGAGATACCAACACTAAAGACCCATGGAAATCCACACCCCCGAAGTGTTTTAACTGTTTTGAACTTAAAAAGATTGTAAAAGGAACAGTTTGTTGGATTCCTCTATTAAAAAAGCTGCTCTGAACAGAAACTCTAATGTGGCTCCTGTATTCATTTCATCTTTACACAAATGTAATTACTTTGATCTTACTTTTTTAATAACTTACAGGTAGCACACCTCTCGGGTAGTAGTAAATGAGATACACAACTCCTTATTTTAAAGTGAAGCAAAAGATCCCAGGGCTGGCCGATGACCCACCAGATCGCCGGTATCAGCTTACCTTTAACCAGTCCACTGGCACATGCGTGGGCTCTCATCCAATCAGAGCCATTTGCCATGCTGATGTGGCAAATGGCTTTGATTGTTTACAATAGGGAGCGAGTGCGGCTGCATTCCCTGCATTTTCGGGCTGTGTGCATGCTCCCGTCCCGGCCATTCAGATTGGCTAGAATGGGAGCATGCACATTGCTGGGGGTGTGCTCACTTGACATTGTCACAGCAAACTGCTCTGATTGGATGAGAGCCCGCGCATACACCAGGAAGAGTTGAGTTTTATAGGGCATTCTAGGGGGTTTCACACAATGGGACGTCACAATTTGGGATGCCCCCAAGGCACAGGACAAAACCTGGGTTTGTCAAAATCCTGGGGTTTGTTTCGCTTGAATCAGTCTGTCACAGATCTCATTCTCTGTATTATCCTATATTTCAGAAGATGCACCACTAAGACAGATCTAATTCCAATCAGATTCTTATCCACTGTTGTAAAGTGTGAAGACCTTAATTATTGCATTCTTCGAGAGAGTGAATTCTTGAGTATAGAATTACGTTATGTGCAACTAATTTTTCAGAAATCCAACTACCTATTCATATTAGACCTACCTGCAGCTGAGCAGAACATGCCAGTGCTAGGGACAAGGAACGCCAACATCAGCCGCCCGACATGGAGTCCAAACTTTTTACATACAGCTCTAGAAAAAGAAAAAAACATATTGCTGATTCCAAATATCACACAGAGAGAACGGGATATATTATTTACAAATTCTACTGGCCGCATGACTGTACTCTACTGGCCGCGTGACTGTACTCTACTGGCCGCGTGACTGTACTCTACTGGCCGCGTGACTGTACTCTACTGGCCGCATGACTGTTCTCTACTGGCCGCATGACTGTTCTCTACTGGCCGCATGACTGTTCTCTACTGGCCGCATGACTGTACTCTACTGGCCGCATGACTGTACTCTACTGGCCGCATGACTGTACTCTACTGGCCGCATGACTGTACTCTACTGGCCGCATGACTGTACTCTACTGGCCGCATGACTGTACTCTACTGGCCGCATGACTGTACTGGCCGCATGACTGTACTGGCCGCATGACTGTACTGGCTGCATGACTGTACTCTACTGGCCGCATGACTGTACTGGCCGCATGACTGTACTGGCCGCATGACTGTACTCTACTGGCCGCATGACTGTACATTCTATGGTCACATTCCATTAGATAAGGGAACATTTGCCCTAATAATTCTCTTCTTTAATATAAATGCTTGGATGATTATCTGTTTTGGCTCTCTGAACTCCAGCACTGGACTATGGCTTTCCCTGGATCCCCTGCATCAGCTTCCTACAAAACCCCAAATGGACTACCCGAAATTTGGGATCACTGGCAACAGTATTTCCCAGACCTCAATCTCTGAGAAAGCTGAAGGCTGTATTGCTGGCAGATGTCTGTATCTACATTGGCCTGGTCTCCAGTAAGGTACAAAAGTGTTTATAAATGTATAAAAAATACCTTATATGGTTTGGTGGCGCATGGATATTAAACAATGTAGAATCAAGTTGGGCTCAATAACCCCTCAGTGCAGGGTTTGAAGGAGATTTTATAGTGGTGTACAAAATCTAAAATGTGTCACAGTTGGGGTTTCTAATGTGATTAGAAGTATAGATTTACATACTATAGGGAGTCTGTTTGGAAAGATACCCTATGGCCTGTTTACACGGAGGGATTACCGAGCGAAAAATTATTAACGCAATCGCAATTTAGTGATTAACGCTCCATGGAAACAGTCGCTGTGATCAAGCGATGAACGAGAATTGGTTAGTGATAAAGTTTCAGCTGAACAAAAATTTCTCGTTTATTGCTTGATGGTTGGAGTGTCTAAACAGAAGTCATCCTAAAAAAAAGTGTTTTGCTATGAGAACAAGCGACTGACTGACCAACAAATCTTCAGCGTCTAAATGTTGTCGTTAAGTCACAGAAAATGTGCATGGTCGCTCGCTGAGCGAGCAGTCAGTTGATCTGCCTGTGTAACCCCAGCCTAAAAGAACAACAAGCAGTTAGTGGACTGTCTATATGAAACTTACTTGTAGAAATAAAGTTCACACACACAACTAATAAAAGCCAAAAAGCATCGAATGAAGTAAAAAACAAGAACCTAGGGGTAAAAAAAAAAAAAAAGAAAAACAATTATTTCTGTTGACAGGTACAGCAGGACGATTAAAGAAGAATATCAGGATTGCAGAGTAAGAGGGCATGATGGCGAGTTGATAAGACACTACGGAACCATCATACTGTAGCATGTTCTTTAAAGTATATATTACTAATCGGTTCAAAACATTCAAAAGGTTTCAAGGGATAAAAATCAAATTTCACAATTACTACCTGTTACTATTTGTTAGATAAAAGGGTGCAATCAGCCCAGGTAAAAAAAATACAATTCTGTGAGTACTCACCTGTAGAATTGTTTTTACTATGCACAGCACGGCCTGTTTCATGAAGTCCTTACATCTGGGTATTCCGCCACAAGGTGGTGCAGTGTACTGCGGAAGAATTGTGGCTCCTCCCGGCCCCATGTAAAAACCGGAATCACCCATAGACCTCCAGTGTTGAAAAGCAGTTATACAAGAAGCCGGGAGGTAATAAGAGTTAAAAAAGGTAAAAAGAACCCTCACAACTAACTTTGGAACAAATCACCATACAAAGGCAACCAAAGATAACGATAACAAGGGAGGGATGAAACAGGCCTACTATGCTGTGCATAGTAAAAACAATTCTACAGGCGAGTACTCACAGAATTGTATTTTTCCTAATGCACAGCACGGCCTGTTTCATGAAGTCCTTACATCTGGGACATCCAAAAGCAGTGTCCGTAAGGTAGGGTGGGATCCCCAAAGAGTAACAGCAGGCAGTTCAAACCACTACTGCCTGAAGTACCTTGCGGCCTTACAAACTTGTTCAACAGAAGCTTGGTGCTGAAAGGCTCAAGAGGCACCAACAGCACGAGTGGAATGAGAAGTAATCCGGAAAGGAGGAACCTTCCCTTTAGCAGAATAGACTTGTACCACCGCCTGACGTATCCACTTGCTAATAGTAGATTTAGCCGGAGGCAAACCCTTCCTAGGTCCAGCAGGAAAAACAGATTTCCTGAAAGACTCAGTAGCAACCAAATAAAACTTCAATGCCCTGACAACATCCAGAGAATGAAGGGTCCGTTCCTTGGAATTAGCAGGGTTAGGACACAAGGAAGGTAAGACTATGTCCTGATTAAGATGAAAAGCAGACACAACCTTAGGTAAGAAATCCGGCTTAAGCCGAAACACCAACTGCCGCATCTTGTTCGCAATATAAATAAACACATAAAACTAAGTTTCCCAAGATCCTTTGCGCAGTCACATGTGATCGCAGACCAATGAAAAACCGAGTTCAACGCATGCCCATCATTAGCACCCTGAGGACAGCTCATCGCCGAAACGCACGTCGGTGAAGAGAGTGGTGTAAGAGACGCCGCTCCAGCTGATTCTACTTCGCATCCACGCAACATTTAAAAGCACTTTTCGGTGCCAACACCTGATGGAATACACACTGAAACCAGCAAACGCATATGAAGCAAGAAACCTCATCATCAAAGACGGAAGTGTCTCCCAGACACTTCGCTGAGGATGCACTATCTTAACCCTTAGCATCCCATCACACAGCTGAGGAACAATAGCAAATCATGGAACTGTGAAACAGAATTGAACTTATCCTTATAAGATTATATATAGAGAAGCACATCAAGCTCTCTCTTTTAAAATCTATGCACACCCCATCAATTTTTTCTATAACTATTTTATTTACTTCTCATCTCTACATTTATTTTTATTTTTATTTCTACATTTAAGTTTATAAAACCCCACCCCCATCTTGATGTGTTTTATGGAGCCTAAATAAAGTTGAGTTGCATCATTTTTGATAATCCGGATGGTTCTTTCTGCAACCTAATCCATCCTGGGATTCTTCTACCGACCCAGACTTAAAGAAGAACCAAAAGTGCAACCGGCAGCGGACTACACCTAACAACGCCACCCCAGATAAGAAGCTACATCACATCAGAGGCCCTGGGCGGGTTACGAACCCCCGGGCCGCGGCGGTGAGTGCCTTACAAATAATCAACCATACTTCAATGTAATTTCGCATAACAAAATCTTTATTATTATACATATTAACCTTTGCTGATTGTACACAAAAGCCAGTGGCTAAACAGTGGCTCAGTGATTCTCAGCATATATTACTCACAATCAAGGGAGGTATTACTCCAATTAGGGGAATCATTCACTCCTTCTGGACAAACCTGTCTGATTGTAACATATCAAAGAGCGCCTAAACCGATATCCTTTCTGAGGACTCCCCCTCCCGAGTCAGCCCTCAAGTCAGGATCTCACCAACCTTCTTCCATTACATTCATAAGGTGTGACCCCTTATCTTACGGTAGCAGCTTTTTCCATTTCTAGCGCTCTTAACCACTTTCCCTTTAAAAATAAGCTGAAACACCACCTTATCCTGATGCCACTCAAAATAAGGAGGTTTAATGGAAAGCGCCGCCAGCTCAGAAACTCGACTGACCGAAGTGATAGCCACCAAAAAGGCCACCTTAAGAGTCAGAATTGGCAACGCAGCCTCATGGATAGGCTCAAAGGGAGGACCCTGCAGAGCAGACAACACCAGATTTAAGTCCCAAACCGGTAGCATAGGTTTATGTGGCGGACGCACATGAGTAACTCCCTGGAAGAAAGTCTTAACCATCCGGTGATTGGCAAAGGAAAATAGCCAGAGCCAACACCTGTCCCTTGAGGGTACTAAGTTGAAGGCCCGAATCCAAACCATGTAGTAAAAATTCCAGAATCCTGGGGATAGAAAACACCCAACAAGGAAGAGACTTGGACTCACACCAGGCAATCTAAGCATGCCAGACCCTGTAGTAGATAAAAGATGAGGACTTCTTCCGAGCCCGAATCATAGTATCAACAACTGAGGCCGGCACCCCCTTGTCCATCAAGATGGAGGTTTCAGCAGCCAAGCTGTTAAAGCCAGCGTTTGTAAATTGGGATGGCACAGCTGACCCTGAGTGAGAAGATCTGGATCCTTGGGCAAGACGTACCGATCTACTGCCAACTGCACGACGTCAGCGAACCACACCCTCCTTGACCAACAGGGGGCCACCAGAATGGTTGGTACCCCCTCCTGGGCTATTTTGCGCAGCACCCTGCCCAGCAGAGGAAAGGGAAACTATCTTGTAACCGAAGGAAACCCCCTCCTGAATCCACCGGTCTGAGACGCGAAGCCTCCAGACGTGAGCAAAGAGCCGAAGCCGTCCCCCCACCCGGATGGGTGAGGGTACCTCCTCATACCTGAGGGGCTTTGGGAGGGGGTTTTCCTCTGGAAGCACGAAAGGAGGGGAAGGAAGCAGAGGGCCCCCGAAAGGGCCGAGGCTGCTTCCTGCGTTGAGGTAACCTATCATCCTTGGCCAGAACATCCAGACACTCACCAAAGAGACGAAGCCCGGTGAGGGACTTCTTAGCAGCAGTGTCAGCTGTCCACTGGCGCAACCAAACAGACTGGCGCATAGCCACCAGGAGGGCCGAAGCCCTACCGCCCAGCCAGGCGGCATCATCCATGGCAGTCAGCACAAATGCAACAAAATCAGAGCAAAGCAAGAGGGCCCTATAATCCTCCCTCCTCCTACCAGCCATGGTGCCATCCGCGAGACGCTTGAGCTTCTTAAGGGCAATGGCCGTAATGGCTGCGGCACAAACAGGACGCAGGCCTACCCCTACAAAGGTGAAAGCATGACAGGCCAGCTGATCCATACGGTGGTCCGTGCTGTCACGCAGTGTAGTAGTGTCAGGGGACGGCATGACCGAGGTGTTAGACAGCCCTAGAACAGGAGCGTCCACCTCAGGGACCAGCGCTTGACCAGGTCAGCAGAAAAGGAATACCTGCTGTCCAATCCCTTGGGCACCGAGGGCAATCTGTTAGGACGTTCCCACTCCTTGAGCACCATATTAGAGAAAGGACCCTGCTCCGGGAACTCCAAGCACTGCTTGTCAGGGTGAAAGAGCTTACCCTGCTTCCTCTTCGCCACCTTAGAGGGGGCAATGTGCAAAGCCTCAAAATTTCCAACAACAGTCTTATCAGTGTCATCAGGGAGCCAGGTATCCTCATCAGAGGCGGACCCGTGGTCACTGTCGTACCCTTCCTGATGGTCCCCAGATGAGTCTGAATCATGGAAAAGCTCCCCTCCTTTAGGGAGTCACGGCCGCCAAACACATGAAGGCCCTCATGCTCCTCAGCAAAGAGGGAAGGCGCGGTGTCAAGATGCCGCTTCTTGCCAGAGGCCTTACCAAACACAGGTCGGGCCAGCTGCCTTTCAATGCTGGTCACGCATAGTGCCAGATCGGGACCCCCTGCTAGTATCCCCCTCACTGGGGCTAAATGCAGGAGCGGGGGAGTAGGAGATGCCGGAGAGAGCATCAGAGAGAGAGAGTGCAGAACTAGGAAGAGAAGTGCTCATCCCAGCCTGGCCAGCAATAACACTTTGGGTTCCACGGCACACAAACCGCGCCACCGTCACTCAAAGGGTATGCCCCGCACATAACACACAGCCGGGATTGCCCCGAAGGACCCCCGAGCACGCTATCCCCAGAAGCCTCCATATGATGATTATCACAGGCACAATAGGCCAGAATAGGGTAAGGGCTAATAAAAAAGCCACCCGGGACGCCCCCCAAGGGATGCCCACAGAGAGGGCCAGGAGGGGAAAGGGGGGAGGTATAGGACCGGGAGAAACCACAATACACTGTTATCCCGTCTGAAAGACATAATCAAAAAGACACATAAGCATCCCGCAGTATATGCCCCAAGAAGAAAAAAACCCCAAAGGGGATTCACGGACCAAATGGCACAGCACGCACAGCACACACAGGCGATCGCAGAACAGCCGGAAGAACCACGGATGGGAGATCAGACAAGCAGGTCACCGCCACAGCCCACGCTGAAATTGGGCCTCCGGTCACAAGCACGCAGCCTGAGCAAAATGGCACCGAGATCGAGAACCTCGAGGGGCGGGCCACGGAGGTATGATGCGATGCGCGTCATCCCCCAGTGCCGCCCCCCGCGAAGAGCGCGAAAAAGTGCCCACGTGGCCCGGCATCATGACAGTTCTCAGACAGACACAGAGTAATAGTGCGGGGGCCGACTAAAAGGGGGCCCCGAGGTGAGGGAGGGGGGCAGGTAACAAACCCCACAGGGAAGAAAGACAAAAGGGAAGACTGGCTAGGAACACAAGTCCCCAAGCACAACTCACCCCCTACACCATAGTGACAGCAGTGCTTCTTCATCCCGCAGCAGGCTCACCATAAAAGCCTATGGCCGGCTACCCTTTGTGGTACAGGATCTGCGGCTTGGAGCAGCGCTCCCAGAGCACCTGACCCTGGTGCTCCTCTACCATCATCCGATCGGACAGCCGAGGCTGGGAGGCAAATAGGGTCCGGAAACGGGTGGCAATAGACTTGCAGGGCCGCAGGCTTGGTTGCCCCGCTCGCCTGCGAAACATAGAGAGCCATCTTCTATCTTCGCAGTATTACTGCAGAGAAAACACTAGAGGTCTATGGGTGATTGCGGTTTTTATATGGGGCCGGGAGGAGCCACAATTCTTCTGCAGTACACTGTGCCACCTTGTGGCGGAATACCCAGATGTAAGGACTTCATGAAACAGGCCGTGCTGTGCATTAGGAAAAGTGTGCTACTGCCATTTACTTTCATTGTCTACCTTAAGGATGTATCCATTGGTAGGTGAGTTGTACAAGGCTTTCTTGGGAACAAAACCCGGGAAAGTCAAATTCCATTTGCTTTTTAACTGACAAGGACTTAGATTAAAAAAAAAAAAGACCTCCATCCAGGATCCAATGCCCGAGTCTTCTCCAATGCCTCCTCCTGGGTCTTCAGCAGAGCAGCAGGGAGAGGTCTTTCATACAGGCGAGTGACACAACGTCATTTCACTCTGCCAGTATAAAAGGGTGGTGAGAGCAAATCGGGAGTATGTGCGAGGGCATAGGGCACTGATCCTCTGTCCCGCCCCCGCCGATCACTTCTGGCTGTCAGGCAGCAGTGTTCGACTTGACGTGGAACTGCTCTGCGAGGTCTATGCAGGGAGGGGGCTCCCTCAGTCTGGATGCCCCCCGAGACAGTCACAATGCGGCCCCACACCCATTAGGTAGGAATTGCACGTGGGACCACTTTAAGGAATAGAAAATAGGCTGATTTAAACAAGAAGGTAAAAAATAAAACCATGTACCACTTTTACTACGTATGTGTTTTTACTGCTAAAACTAACGACATTGACTTACCTTGTTTGTCTGAAGGACATGAGCATGGAACCACGCAGGCAATGCATGTAGCCAAAGGTAAGCATAAGAACGTATTGCATAGGCTGGAGAATATTCCCAAGTCTGAAATCCCTTGCCATAAACGAGGTAGTGAGTCTTCATATAAGACAAAAAAAAAAAAGAAAAGTAAGTTCAAAGAATTATCTGTAAGATAAACAAAGCAAGGGAGGTTAAATGCATCCCTTTAAAAGCACACTCAACATGAGTGAGCACCACAAGCCACATTGGTCACACAGCTGGCCCAGACAACATCTTTTCCCAGCTCAGCCATGTCCAGGGATGGGAGCAATGCCAGTACAAGGAAGATCATAGTGTACAGAGTGCCCATTGTTTTTTATGTGGGCATGCAATCCACAGGCTACGCCCACCTGTGGAACCAGGAAGTGCAGTTCCCAGCTTTACAAACTGGAGCTGCAGCAGATGGATCAGCAGAATGGGAGTGGTGGTAAGGTAAACAGATCTTTTGGACTTTTCCTGTAATTCTGCCCATAGGCCTGCAATAGCAACTTCAACAGCAGTGCCACAGCTGTCACCAACACCAGACATAAAAAGGATCAGGCAATGCAATAGAGGTTTTAGCCTTGAAGCTGAAGTCCAGTAACGATTAAGCCCTCCCCCTGACTGCTTAAATTCCAGTGGCAATCCTTTTTGGTGAGGCTGGAGTGGCATACTGTGCTCTGTGCGGGCACTGGACCGCCTATTATTCTAAATTGGGGGTGTGGAAACGTGCACAGAGCAGAGCTCCCGTGACGCTGTTATTGCAGGCAACAGCATCCATGGCTTGCCTGTAGCACCTGAAGAAAAAGCCAGGGATGCTGCCAGGCAGCTTGCCTGCTGCATTCGGCACTCTTAAGATCAGCCGGCGAACTCAAGTGGCCTTGGCCCTTTGTTTTTGAAAACCAGGCCACCACCACGCTACTCAGGTGTGGGGGCAGCGTGCCCCAGAAGGGTTTTGATTCGCTTTCATGTGCCTGATCAGTTGAAGGGATTGTCTGAGCAAACATGTATATCAGGCTCATACTCACATGAGAATGGGTCCTACCTCATTCACATATCTGTGGATTCCTTGGGCGCTTGTCCACCTTTTGCAAACTAATTAGGGGGACTAGGCCTAGCCCGCATCCGTGACAGTAACTGGGGCACCCCATTCACTGTGTCAGAGGGGGCAAGCTCGCCGTGGCACATACACTCACCCTGCAAGAGATGGTTGCCACAGACCAGATCTTAGGAAAGTCTGGGCTTGGATTATTTAACTGCAGGAAGGAAGAGGTAAGTGTTCAGTATTTTGTATGTCTGCCCAGACAGCGACTTTAAACCAACAGCCTGGCGCAGTTGGAAAAGAAAACTCCCCAAAACTCACTTGAGCCATCTGCAAGCATTATACTGAATCATTGTCGGCATATTTGCTCTTGCATCCACTCAAAGCTGAAACGCCTCCTCACCGATTTTCTAGTGGTATCGGCCATTTTGGAGCTCTCTCCCAGCATCTCAGCCATGCTGCTGCCTGGATTCAACTGACATACCTACACAATGCAAAGTAACAGGAAACCCAGCATGACTTCCTGTTTTCAGGCAACCTGCAGATGCATGAGCCGCCATTTTGTTTTTCAAATTTACCACAGCAGGAGTTAGCAAAAGGTAAATACGTTTTTATATGCAGCAATTTAAATTGTCCTGGGGAAGGATGCATATGTGCACTGTTTGTTGCGTTTGTCCTGTTTATTTTCACTGTTGTTCCACTTTAAAAAGATATTCCAAGAAAGGGTTAAAGACTTTCTGCAGGCATTAAAAATAACCCCAGCAGATGAACGCCGATATTCCTGTGCACACACACTTACCGGATCGCCTGGTCCAGTCCAAGGCAGCCACCAGCATCTTCTAGCCGCTCATGTCCATTCATCACCTGATTCACCGCTCTGCACCATCATCACAGGAGCTAAGGCTCTCTCCATTCACTGCAATGGGGGGGTGCTATAGTCGCTGTGATGAATGGCACGGGATGGTCCATCGGGACTTAAATGGCAAAGAGTGGCTGTATGATGTGTTGGGGTATGCACCCTGGGGTATCCTGAACCCCTCCTGGTTGAGCGGCTACCTCTGAGATGTCTCTGCGTAGCTCGAGCTAGGAAGACAGCGAATACCACAGCTTCCATCAGACAAGCTTAAAGTTAATTGCTTTGTGAGAAGTTTATATAGCATACAGACACAGACTCCCCCACCTTCAGGGTCAATTACAGCCAGGAATTAAAATGGAGGCGGCTGCGCAGGTGGTGCAGAACAGAGATCAGGTGATCCGGTGAGTGCCTGAGTGCCAGTTAGTGTTTATTTATTTTATTATATATAGTATTATATAAGTAATACCTGCAGAATCTTTAAATGATCTTACTATCTACTTACTGATATACCCATAATGGCTGTCAGGGGCTGCATCTTTCATCCAGTCTACTTTATATTACTCAATGACGAAGTATATTCTCTGGCTTCTAAAGGGCCTCCTCAGCAGCAGAGAATGATTTATCCATTTATCTTTCAATGTGGTGGTCCCCCCAGAAGTCATATCCTTTCAGGACCCTAAAAAATGAGTCAGAGGGTGAATGGTGAATGAAAGATGCAGCCCCTGACCGCCAGCATGCGGAGAGCAGAAATCAACCTAATTTAGCCCTTTGCCTGGAATGTCCCTTTAAAGTGGACCAACACCGAGAGGTGATCGGCCCGGAAATCTATAAGATTCCCGGGCCGATCACCTCCCACCCCGCGGGACATCCGAGATCGGGATGTCCCGCGGGGTGAAACCCCCCCAGACACCCCAAATCGCTTACCTGATCCCTCACGCCCCTGTAGGCGTGCGCGCGCCCGCGCCGGCCGTCTGCGAATGGCCGGCGGGGGCGCGCGCGCGCCGAAAGTGACGCGAGGGAGGCGGCGGCGGCGGCAGCCGCTTGGACATTCCTGATCCCCGCCTGGACGTTGGCGGGGATTGGACCGTCCAGTCACGTGGGAGCAGGGACAGGTGAGATTTTGGGGCTTTCTGGGGGGTTTCACACAGCGGGGCACCCCCGATCGGGGTGCCCCGCCGAAGTGGACCAAAACCCAGGATAGTCAAAATCCTGGGTGTTGGTCCACTTTAAGGTCTTGTGTACATTTCATAAGGCCAACATCCCCAATATATATTTTTTTTTTTACTCACAGGTTCCCAGTAGTTGAATGTTTCATCACAGTCTGAGATATTGCTGAGCAGAGCTGCACAGAACCTAGCAGATATCAGGCATTTGAATGCAGTAGCTCCTTCAGGTGCCCAAACTTGTCCCGCTTTGCTACATGTGGATCTAAAAACACCAATATAGAAAGAAATAGTTATATAGTCAACAAAGTCTATAACCTGAATCCATTGTTTCATTTAGAGAGGAAAATGGAGCCCGAGTCCCAGCTGCCCGCATAATCGTCTCCGTTTGGCTCTTCTCTCTGCAGAGATGAATGGAGCCAAGCGAAACTGAGCACGCTTATTGGCTGAGCGCCCCACATGGGAACCATGAAGGCATGTTTCCTGAGAAATCCTAGGGGTTTCACACAGCAGGGGATCCCAAATCGGGATGCCCGTCTGAGAGAATAGCATCTGGGACTGTCTCTGTAAGTGCTATATGTGGCTAGCATCAATCTAAAGTGGGCAGCAGGTTGGGTTTCTGATCTTGAGTAGAATCTTAAGAGAAAGTGAGACCTGTAGGTCACCATCAATTTGGATAGTTATTAGTTAAAGTGATACTGCAGGCAAAGGTTATTGTTACACTATTACGTTGTGCTACATTTTGCACTGCCCTAAACAGTTTTCCGTTTTTAAATTGAACAAGAAAAGGCCGAGATATCGAGGTTTACATTTTCACACCCTTGGATCTGTGATGCGGCATAATCAGCAATGTGATAAATCTGGAGGAGGAGACGGTGAAGGGAGGGACCAGCAATCCTGTTCTGCTCTGCTGAGCTGGTTAGGTGACAGGCTGAAAAAGAGAATGTCATTGGCTGAACCTGTAAACCTTGATATCTCTTTCAGGTCATGGATTGCAGATAGAGGTTCTATTAATTCAGGGGGATTGCTATTGTTTGAGCAATTCCATGTACTTGCAAGTGGATGGGCCATGTTAAAGGGACAGTCCAAGCAGAAAACAGAACATGAATACTCATATTTTGTCCCCCGCAGCTCATGTTCCCTAGTCTTATTAATTATAATTTACCGAATCACAAGATGGAGTCCCAGACGAGCGGCGCCACAATTCCGAAGACCATGGTGTCAAATAACTACCCCCTAGCGGCAGCCACAGCGATTAGCCACACTCTTTTACCTGCAATGGAGGGGCATACCAGCAGCACACCCCCTCCATCAAGGAGGCCTCAATTTTTATTCCGGAGAACCTATACATTTTACTGAACTAGAGTAGAGTGGCTCAGCAAAAGGTAAGTACAGATAAAGCAGACATCCAGTCAAAATAAATAAAGTTTTGCAAATTGCTCCCCCCCCCCCATTGATCAGTGGCATAAGCTGTTTGAGAGTGGTTAACCCCATGCAGGTGTTGTGGAATAGTTACATGCATGTGACCTTCTTACTACACACCTAACAGTCTGGCTAACGTGAGGATGAGGAGGGATCTGTGCCAGCACCAATTCAGACAAAACAGATATAGATATTGAGACATATAGAAACACAGAGCAGCTTGTTTATCATTCTACACACACACTGAAATGAACATCTGCTAGAGGAATTCTGTGTGAGGGGGAAGCGGTTACATTGTTTCTTCATGTTGTGTCAATGATGCCACAGCCGTGCAGCATTCAGTTAAATGTATTTAAAATGTATCTAGCAGCTATCTACTGTGAGCAGAGCAATGGCGAGTCAATCACAGCTGATGGTTTACTACTTCTGGCTAATCAGGGATGATTGCACAGAGATTTGAAGAAATTTTGACTGATATTTTCAGATGCAGGGCTCTTAGGTGTAAATCAAGATGGCTGCTTCCATGCAGTTCAAGAGCACAGAATCTGCATACTATTCCACAATATCTCAAATAGCTTCCATTATTGATTGCTGGTGTGGAAGGGGACTTTAGGGGAGAAAGGGGAGAAATTAATTTTTTAACTGGAGGTCAGCTTTAAAAATCCCTATTACTGACTTAAAGGGAAAATTCACATTAAATGGCATTTTTGAAAGTGTACATTTTGTGTGCCACAGTAATGTCCTAAAAGTGCTGAACTTATCTAGTATTTTCTTTTATGTTTTCTTATGTTAGTAAATGTGTGTTTTATGTTTTAAGACGTTTTCTCTACCTGCAATCTGCTGCTGGGCATGTGTAACATTGAGTAAGCTTACTTACCTCAGCTGCAGTCATAGCAGCAGTGCTCTGTACATGAAGGACTCACTTCTTTTTGGTGTACAGTTGCCAATAGCAATAAATTGTAAGTAGTGAAAACTGCTTCCATAAACACACATTTGACAACATAAGAAAATAAAAATGCTAGATAAGCTCAGCTGCTTGAGAACATTTAGGCACAAACAAAATCAAAAGTGGACATTCCATTTAAAGTGGAAAATCGGAGGCCCTGGAGTCTAAAAGACCTCCCGAGTTCCAGTCCTTGGGGCATCCCGCTGTGTGAACCCCCCGAAACACTCACCCTCTCCTGGAGCCCTCGCTGCGCCTGTGTGCTCCGGCCGCACCCCCGCTCACCTTTAGCTGTACGCCACGGCTGCAAGGTGGCACCGCTCAGCTGGAAGGAGCCGAGTGACAGCGAGGAAGGAAGGTGAGTGAAACGAGGTGACCTGAGGTGGTACACACAGCGGGACCTCCCAATTCAGGATGCCGCCGCCGAGAGGAACAACACACAAAAAAGTGAAATTCCTGTGTGTTGTTCCTCTTTAAAGTGATCCTATACTCAGAAGGAATGTCGTCACCTTACATCGCCAGCCCAGTGCCCCAAAACAGCCTGTGTTTATTTTTTTTACCAAACCTTTACTCATAACATTATGAATTGGATGCAGCCGCCATATTGCTCCCTGGTCGAGAAGCCCCGTCCCATGATGTTTTCTAGCGATGATACATTCAGTTACAGTACACATTATGTGACAGTTTAGTTGTAACTAATGTAATTGGTATATGGTTGTCATTCACCATCATGTTGCTTTGGGTTAGTGTTGGGTTAGGCTGTTTCAGGGCACAGGGTTGGTGATAAAAAGTGAGGACACGCTTTCTTTCTATGTATAGGATCACTTTAAGTAAAGATTTCTAGCTTACAATCCTCAATGCTTTTCAATGACTTCTGTGTTCTCGAGATATCTCAGCTTGCAGCAGCTTAAGACAGGGAGGATAGGTCCATTTTAAGGAGTCCTTGGTAAAATCTTATGCGGAACAAAACCCGGGATTATGATTATGTCAGATTTTGTTCCATGCCCCGTAGGCCACCCGATTTGGGATGTCCAACTGTATGAAACCCCCAGATCGCAAATTTTCTTTCCCAGGTCCTATGGCACGTGAACAGGTTCTTGGCTATAAGAGCCATTTGCCGCACATATTTAATGCCCGACAAACAGCTCTGGCTATGGCAATCAGGAGCACGAGCAGGGGCAATCCCCAGCAGCGGTCACTCTCCTGACCCCAGCCTATCTGAATAGCTGGTGGGGGGAGCATGGCCAAGCCAAAGATGCTAGGGATGCCATTGCCAATATTTACATCGGTGAGGGAGCCAGGAAGAAGGTGATCCAACGGGGGAGGGGGTTCAGCACAGTGGGATATCGCAATTTCGGATGCCCCAGGGCTAGAGCCAGCTGTCAGACCTGGAACATTTTTAGATTTCATGGACAGCCTCATTGGGTTTTGTTCTGCCTTAAATTGCACATACAACTGAGAAGTGTTGTGTTAGCTTTTCAATCACATTTAGTAAGCTTAGCAAACCTTTGACCTACAACCTAGAAATGTGTAGCTTCAGCCCTCCACACTGCTGCTGCCCAACCAGTCAGCAATACTTGCTTATTCCACCACCTGGTCTCTATGCAACAGGCACTGGAAGCCGCAGCAAATCATCTATGGTCCGGGTGCTTTCAAAAGTAGGTTTCACATGCTGCAATAAGTGCTGTGGCGTCTAGTCCCTAACACACAAAGGTCCTAGGTGTGTACTATTTGCTGCAGAGCTGGCCGAGTAGCAGGTGGGGCTTGTATAAAATAATGCGAGGAACACTGTCCCACTTTTGATGCTTACCAGTAATGGTGGCCATTGATTGCCATCAGGGGCAAACTGACCATAGGGAGGTCCAGGTGAATTCCTAGTGGGCCACACTGCTTTTGGGCCAGTTGGGCTGCTGTTTAATACACATCCATACCTCTCCTGCCTCTCTAGTCTCCCTCCCAGCACCCCTTTACCTGGCCTTACTGTACCCCCAATGCTATAGCATCAGAATCATAGCTGGGGGGATCTCTCCACTACACCATCTGCCCTCACAATACTAAAGCCTCAGTACCATCGAGTTGGCCTTATCCACGCCTGTTCATGACCGGTCCCTGCATTGCAAAAGCTTCAGCCTTGGAAGGTGCACAGACTTAGTAGGGGTTGTATGGGCTGGGCAATTAATATCCTGGGCTAAAACTTGATAGCCATTAGGATAAGCGATTTTCTCCCCTTGTTCCTCCCCAGCCCTCTAAATGCAAGCAATGTCCAACATGGCCGCAAACAATGAGAGCGTTCACCATTCACTGCAATACAAGAATGAGGACGTGTCCAGGTAGAGATGGATAATGGGGCCCTACCTACCTACCCTTCCACTTTTTAAAACAGGGGAAAAAAGCCCACCTTAACAGACACGCTTATTCTATTTCATGGAACACAAGGAAGGGGTGTGCAAAAATCATTCAACATAATACTTAAGCCATTCTAACAATAATTCAGTGTAATAAACACAATAATTTGGGAATTAAATGTTATGGTTTGATCGTTACATGGGGCATTTATTAATGTAGTTCTGAGAAAAACAAGGGGAAAGGACTCAATAGAGGAACAGTGCGTTTAAATGGCAGACAGATGGAAGGTATACAGTAGCCTCCCAACACACCTCAGATGTCACTATAAGAGTAATAAACACCTCAGACGCCTAATGCCCCTCCCCCTATTCTGCATCCCTCAGCCTCCATGTCAGCAGCATGCCTGTATTGGGTCATTAGGGAAATGAATGGATATAAGGTATTCTGCAAAGCTTATAACGTGTAAGCGCTTAGACCAGACTCAGCCCTCACTCGGCTCTGTGCTCGCTCGTCCGGGGTTCTTTTCTTATTTTAGCGTTAACGTCTTCTTTCTCTCCACCGGTCCCTTTACTCCGCTGGCGAGCCCCCTTAGACGCCATGGCTATTGGGGGCAAAGGAACTCACTTCCGGGTAACTGGCAAACCACACAAGCAGCCGATCGCCATCTTAGATTCTGGCATAATGGCGCATGCGCGTTTTCAGTCACATAACCTGACGTGTAGTAGTGCTGTTGCCAAGGTTTCTTCTCACATACGGGCTGCTTTTCAGAAATTTGCGGGGAGACATCTGGGGCGGAACTAGCAGCCTGCCACGTGTGTGTCCTGCAAGTAATAGTTTTAGTCACTGTATTGGGTTAAGAATTTCTAAATCAGAATCTCGGTAAATACTGCAGGTAAAGAATAAAGACATGAGCCAATTGTATGAGTCCAAGCCATATCCAACCACACTACTTTCACCATACCTTCCAACTTTTCATGGTGGGACGAGGGGCAATTTTTAATTAAAGCGGACCTTCACTCTGAATAAGAGTCTATCTTATGTTTCCCACACCCTGTACATGCAGATTGCTCACATTAAAAATCATCCTAACTGCATCTACTGCATGTTATGAGCCTTTAAACATCCAAGATGGCGGCTCATGGAACATCAGGCAGCCTGCAGCCAGGAAGTGCCTTCTGACTGTGCTGCTCTTCATTCTGGGATTGCTGACCTTTTTCTGACCCCAGCTCTGCTCTATGAGCAAAGCACAGCTATAACCCTGCCCCCTGCACTTTATCCCACTCTCCTCAGTAAATGTGATGCTTCTGAGTCAAGATGGCGGCGCCCGTATCCTAAAGTCCAGAACAGAGTTGCAGCCCAGTGGGGGAAAAAAATAATAAGTGACTAAAAACTTAAAATATATTAACTTTAGATTCTGGGAATTGTTTTTTTTAAGGGTTTGGGCTTTTCAATAAATCATGGTGAAGGTCCAGTTTAAGCCACACCATACATATTCACTTCCCATTGCCAATGAGATCAGAGAGGAGTGGGGTTGTACAAGAGGAATGAATGAAATGGGGGGGGGGGGTAGGTAGAGGTGTGAATGGATGTGCAGAACTAAGGCAAAAAAGGAGGGAGGGATGGATGGGTTGAGTTGGGAGGAGGGATTGTTGGCTAGAACAAGGAGGAGCAGATGAATGAGCAGAAAGAATTGAGGAGAGAGATGGATGGAATGAGCTGGGAGGGGAGGAGGAGGTATATGGCTAGAGGAAAGAGAGAGGGAGAAATGGATGGTATGAGTAGAGAGGGAGGAATGGATGGATGGGAGGAGCACGATGGACAGCTAAAACTAGAAGGAGCAGATGAATGAGCAGAACTGAGGGGATAGAGATGAATGGAATGAGCTGGGGAGGAATGGATGACTAGAGCAAGGAGGAGCAGATGGATGGATAGCACTATTAAAGTCTTCAAAGGACAGGTCAGATTTCTTAGAAACCTGGGCCAGGGAAGAGTCTACTATAGCGGCCTTAGCCCAAGGTGACAGATCAGCTTCCTCAAAGGAAAATCTACGCTTTAGAGACCTAGGAAAAAAGAACCTAACCTCAGGGTTCTCCCATTCCCTAGAAATAATTTCCTTAATTGAGTAATGTACCAAGAACTTTGGAGTTTTAGGGTTCTAAAACCCCTGGTATAGAGAGTAATTAAGTAATAAACACTTCCCTATATCTTATATCAGCAGCTCGCCAGAATAAATAATGAAAGGGGTAGCTATTCTGATCTCCAAAGACATTCCATTCATAGTCAGAGACTGCTGGGGTGATGAGATAGATAGAGTAATAATGGTGAAAGGAACAATCAACCAAAAGATGTATACTTTCGCTTCCATATACTCCCCCCACCAGAGCCAAGACGTTAGCCCCTCTCCTAGACACGTCCACAGGGAAATACAGACTTCCATATTCAATACTCAGGGTCATCAGGAAAAAAACTTGCAAAAAACTTGCAACTGGAAGATGCATGGAGGACCCTAAATCCAACTAGCAAAGATTTTACATTCTATTGGCTCTCATAGCATGCTTGGATGTCAAAACAGTTGCCAGATCCTCCTGAGGATCCCCCTACCTCTTGGAGACTGAATGTGATGCTGTCACCCTCAACTAGAGGAGGGCCTGAAGAATTACTTTCGGGAAATTGACACACCAGAAACCTCTCCCATATTGTTATGGGAGGCACATAAATGTCTGAGCAGAGGTATAAGGATTGTGGTTTATATCTAAAAATCTGGTATGCCCACTGGGTCCCCAGAACAATTAATAGCTCTAAAAGTCCCTATAGAAGCCATCGAGCTCCAGCGGGTTATAAAACAGTCAGGTGCCCAGGCCAGATAGACTTTTCCCCTCATCCCTTTCTACTTAAAGTGGACCAACACCCAGGATTTTGACTATCCTGGGTCTTGGTCCACTTCGGTGGGGCACCCCCGATCGGGGTGCCCCGCTGTGTGAAACCCCCCCAATCACCCGAAAAACTCACCTCTCCCCGCTCCCAGCGCCGACGGACAAGCGTTTTGACAGCCGCGGACAAGCGGCTCCTCCGCCGCCGCCTCCCGCGCGTCACTCTTGACGCGCTCGCGCCCGCGCCGGCCATTCACAGACGGCCAGCGCGGGCAAGTCTAGAGGCGGCGGCGGCCGGCCGCTGCCGAAGACAAGGTAGGGGGATTTGGGGTGTTTGGGGGGGTTTCACCCCGCGGGACATCCCGATCTCGGATGTCCCGCGGGGAGGGAGGTGACCGGCCCGGGAATATTATAGATTCCCGGGCCGATCGCGTGAGGGTGATGGTCTACTTTAAGGCTTGGAATTTCCTAATCTTGCAGAACAATCCAGGCTTCTCCTCTGCACGAGAATTAGAGGCACATATCACGGTAATTCATAATGAGGGGAAAGATCCGCTAACCTGCAAAAGTTATAGACCTATCTCACTACTAAACTCTCTGAAATTGTTCGTAAAAGTCCTAGGATATAGATTAGGTCCCATAGTTCCTTCCCTGATACATAACGATCAAACAGGTTTCATTCTGTGCAGAGAAGTTCGCAACAACACCTCCAAAACCATTAACCTCTTCCACAAAGCCCACTCACAAAACACTCCCTTGTGCCAATGGATGCAATTAATGCGTTCAACAGACTTAACTGGCTCTTTATGAATAAGGTACTAGAACATGTTGGCCTGGGAGACATGATGAGATATATAAATACTCTTTACACTGTTCTTACAGCTCGAGTTAAAGTAAGCAGACTACTGTGGGACGCCTTCTCAATCAGCAATGGCACCAGCCAGGGATGCCCCGTCTCTCCAATACATTTCACTCTGTCCATCGAGCCCTTCATGTGTATGGTGAGGGGAAACAGATATTTGAGGCCTGCTTTAACAACAGGGGAACATAAGATAACATAAGCTGCTTACACGGATGATCTTCTATTTTTTATCACAAACCCTACTGTGACCCTGCCGAATCTCACAAAGGAGTTTAAGAAATATGGTCGCTTATCTAACCTAAAAATAAACTTTGAAAAACCCGAGGGCCTGAACATAACCTTTCCTCCCAGAGGTGGGCAAGGACTTATCCTCATTCCCCTTTAAACCGGACTTTCACCATGATTTATTGAAAAGCCCAAACCCTTAAAAAAGGGGTTCCCGGGGGGCGCCCTGGGTCTCTGGCGAGGGAGATAAACTTGGGAGACACCATCCTACTATAGGCCCCACTCTCAGGGTTTGTGAGACCACCTTCCTTCGCCGGGGGATCTCCCCCTTTCCCTCTCCCATGTACCCAGTCTTGGGAAACCCACGCTTCACGCCGGGGCGCGAGGGCCGTCAGGCGAAAGCTTGGATTGCGGCGAATATTTATAGCACGGGTCATTTTGCCGCGGATGGTGGTTGGGCGGACCTAGGTGCCCTTGCCCTGGGGGCTGGGCTCCCGGAATTCTCCAGGTGGCAGGGGATGCAGCTTAACCACTTTCTGGCTTCTCTGCGGGAGTACAGGGAGGGCAGGCAGGACCTTACGCCCTTCGAGGAGATGTGCCGTAGTACCGAAGGGGAGAGACACGTCCTATCGAGGATTTACAAACTCCTCGTGGCCCCACCTGACCTGGAAGACCCGCCATATCTGGGAAAGTGGGAACGAGACCTAGGCGTGTCATGGACCCCTGAGCAGCGTCGGAAAATACTGGCACTGCCGCACAGGTCCTCAACTTGTACCCGGATTCAGGAATGCGGATACAAGTTACTCTCAAGATGGTATCGTGTCCCATCGGACCTCAACAGATGGTTCCCGGACTGTCCTCCCAGCTGCTGGAGATGTGGTGGAGAGAGGGGGGATCTTTTGCACATCTTTTGGTCTTGTCCTTTGCTGAGGGAGTTCTGGGGTAGGGTCAGGGGGGTCACGGAGAAAGTTTCAGGATGTGAGATACCTGATGACCCTGCTCTCTGTCTCCTCCACGTCTCGGAGGTCCCCCTGAAACGCTACAGGAACTCCATAACCTGCCATCTGCTGAACGCAGCAAAGGCCTGCATCCCGCGGATGTGGAAAAGCAAGGCCCCCCCCCCATAAGTCTGTGGTGCCGAATAGTGAACGATACCATGAGGTTTGAAAGCCTTATATCCCCGCGCCACGGGACCCATGAGAAATTTGCTACGACTTGGTATGGCTGGATGTCGTACTCCGAGTCTGTGGAGGGTGGGGAACTCTTTTCCCAAGAGCAGGTACCCCCGCCTCTTCGGCCTTCCCCTCTGAGTGCTGAACTAGCATCGTGAGCGGCGGCGCGGCCGTGTCTTGGCCGGACGGTCACAGGTACTGGGTCTGCATTGCGCTTCTGAAGAGCCCTGGCCCGGCGGGCCTAGAGGATGGGCCCCCCCCCTTCTCCTCTCCCCCCCCCCCCTACCCTTCTGTCCCTCCTCTTTCCTCTCTCTGGTGTCCAACTCCATACTTCTTTTTCCGCTTTTTGTCAATGTTGATGACCGCAATTGTGGAGACAGTTAATAGTCTGAAGGCTTTGTTGCTGAACAGAAGAACGTTGTGAGATATATCGGTAGCGAACTTTATCATATCTTCCTTTATTGTCACAACGAGTTAACACACATTGTCTTCGTATGCTTTATTGTAATTCGCATGTTGGAACTGTTTTTTGGAACGTCTGTTCTTTCTCTCTTGAAAATGTTAATAATAAACACAGAATTATAAAAAAAAGGGGTTCCCCAGCATCTAAAGTTAATATATTTTAAGGTTTTAGTCACTTATTATTTTCCTCCACTGGGCTGCAACTCTGTTCAGGACTTTAGGATACGGACGCCACCATCTTGACTTAGAAGCATCACACTTACTGAGGAGAGGAGAGCGGGATAAAATACCGGGAGGTTCTGGTTATAGCTGGGGTCAGGGAAAGGTTAGCAATCCCAGAATGCAGAGCAACACATTCAGAAGGCACTTCCGGTTCGCAGGCTGCCTGCTGTTCCATGAGCCGCCATCTTGGATGTTTAAAGGCTCATAACATGCAGTAGATGCAGGTAGGATGATTTTTAATGTGAACAATCTGTATGTACAGGGTGTGGGAAACATATAAGACAGACTCTTATTCAGAGTGAGGGTCCGCTTTAAATGGGCAAAAGCTGCCATTAAGGAATCCACTTACTCTTCTCCTAACCCAAACTTTTTGAACTGAACGAGACATTAGCAAAATCAGTTAAGATCTTAATCGATAGGACCTCCCCACCTCCTTTGGATGGGTCAGATTAATATACTAAACATTTCAATACTGCCTAAATTTCTCTTACAAACAGTACCAATACAGGTCCCTATGCTCTTCTTTGAGTCCTTAAACTCCATCTTCTCCAGATTCATCTGGAGGGACACAGCTCTTAGAATCGGTTTTATATCCTTATGTGCTCCAAAATGTAAAGGCGGCTTGGGTACTCCCAACCTCAAGCTCTACTGGATCGCTACGCACCTTCACAGGATCTGTGAGTGTCAGCTTTTAATGGACAAAAAACATTGGGTGGACTTAAAGCACTTCTTCTCCACCTTACCCTTAGACTCACTCCCGTAGTCCTCCCCCCCCCCCCCCCCCACCACCACCACCAATAACCGGCCCATTCTATGCGTCCCTTCAGGTCCTTTTAAAGTTCAGATTGAAGACCAAAATCTCCCCCTGGCCAAGACTGATGGTCCCCCTGACTAACAATCCTTCCCTCCCCCTAAGCATGAAAAGGTGCAATCTAAGGCATTGGGGTTCAGTTGGTGTCATCAGATGCAAACACCTACTTTCTCCAACCGGCTGTGTTCCATTGGAAGAATTTAAAACAACCTGCTCTAATCAGAAACCTTGATCCCTGGACTCTTTCACTTTCAGCAATTCTGATTAATGATAGGTCCCAAGTGGATGCTCAGCAGAGAACTTTCTGGCTACGTACGAGTGTTCCAGGAAAAAAACACCCCGAGAGAGCCTCTTTTCTTTCATATACAGCTTGCTACTACATGATACCCCAAATACCTACGCAATGTCTATGTGAGTGATCCTACACCTAGTTTCCCCTCCCCCCACACTCAAGCCTTGATCGCACACACAGGAAAATAACCTTGCATATCCTCCCCTTTAATACTTTCTTTCTTCCTTTACTTTATGCTTGTACCCTAACTCTAATCACTCACTTTATCTACCAGAGGCATTACTTTCAGACCCGCCTAAGGCAGAGGATTTTATTGTGAAAATAAACAGGCTTACAATCAAGAGCCTACTCCACAGAGTTATAATATCTACTTATAAAGTAATGTAGAAGGCTAACCGAGGACCTCCAACGCAATGCAACTTACTTCTGTGAACCTGCACTGCTTCTGGTCTATTTCTATAGTAATGCTTGTTTAGTCTGTTGGAGAATGGTTAAACAGTTAACCATGTTCACAAGTGCACGGATGGGAAATGCTAGTCTAACTGGGGGGGGGGGGGGGGATATTTATTAACGCTATTGCATTTCCACTTAAGATATTGATTGCATTTTTGCACAGTGTATTAGTTGCATGGTTTCTGAATATATAGCACTCTATAGCATTATGAAGAGGAAGTTGTGTGATGTATTATAGTTTATTTTCTGCACAGTAGTATGGTCGAGGCTCACCATGCCCTGCTCATAACTTGTTTTTTTTTACATATAGCATCATTTTAGTGTGGTTGTGGTGCGGTGGGTTTTTCTTTCTAAATAATAAAAGGCTCTCTGTTAAAGCCAGAAGATGCAATATATCACAACCCTGGGACAGCATCATGTGACATTGCCAATGATGGTGGTTAGGATTTGTGGTCAGATGAAAAGTTCAGCAGAGCAGACCGTGCTGGAATTGTTTTCTTCTTATAATTTAAAAGTAAGTCACAAGTTAAAGAGCATCCACCACAGTCAGAGTTTATCCCTCCACAATACACAAGTACAAACGTCTCTGAACATATTGCACTCTTCAAAATAGCAGTATGGCACATGTAAAAAAAAATGCATTACCACATGTAGTATTAATACACTGAAAGGCAGGAGCAACTATGTCTGGAAACATGGTATTAAATCAATTTCCATTCACATAAAAAGGTCTATCTCATAGTTATTCGTAAACATTTCTGTAGTTCATTTCTTAACTTCAGTTGCATTTCTAAAGCGGTTTCATAACTCAGAGCACGATCACATGACTGATAGGTTATTCTGTAACACAGGCTAGTTTTTCCCATTTTTACATCCTCATATTGTTCCAGAAGTTCAATACTCGTAATGTTTCCCATAGACACTCTTTGAGCTATGGCATGAAGCTCTATCCCATCAAACTCTAAACCATCATCTACCCAGAAACTAATGTCATGAGTGTAATTTGGTGGGTAGAGAGAAAAGTTTTTAAAAGGTTTTAATTTGCTTTGATGGAACTGTTGTATGAATCGTTGATCAGGTGTCCAAAGCAATCGCCAGTCTTCAATGCCCAAAAGGCACATGGTCATTAAGTCTAAATTAAGAGCTGTTAAAATAGAACTAAAATCACTGCTACTTTCTCCTGGTGGAACTACCTTCATTGTTCCAAACATTTTGTCACCATCAGCCGAAGGTAAATTTATAACGTAATTAAAATCCATATGCTGGTGAAAGTTCAAGTTGCTAAATTTAAAAGGCACGTTTGCACAACCTAGTTCATTTTTCACATCGCCGGAAATTGATTTTGCTATTGAGTCCACCGCATTCTGGATGATTTCCATCAGAAACTGGAGTGAGCTTGTCACGGTGTCACTTGAACAAAACAACAGTATAAGTAGCTCATGGTAAACTGGCATCAGCCATGGTGATATTGAGCATCTTCTTATAATGGGTCCACTGAGCACATTCAAAGTATCAGGATTTATGCTGGCTCTCAAAGCTATATCCCTAATAAAATAATCCAAGGAAGGCGTCAAATAATTAGGTCCACTAATGTTGTCTGTGTAATACGCTGAACTGGGATCTTTGGCTAAAGTATGCTGAGTAGAATATATAATCCTCTCCTGCACATATGTAGGCTTGACTTGATCGGTTACATTATTAGAAAACTTTGAAGGAAGAGCTGACGAGCGGAAAGATGCATCACAGATTAGAGGAAATGTGTCTGGTAAAAGGTTTACAGGTAGATAATTTTGGAAATCCTGAATCAGTTCTTTATATAGCAGGCTGGTGGGATGATATGACTCTCTACTAGTCAATAACCTGCAAAAACACAAACTTCATTAACATACTGCTGTTAGTAATTAGTGTTAAATGTTTTTACGGAAATTAAACTTTACTGGGGAGAAAAGTTTGGAGGCAGAGGTAGTCAGGGCAAACAATGCAACCCATTGTTTACCTCTGTACCATTTTTGCATGGTACCAGCTTTAAAGGTTCGGCCTGTTCCTGTTGACACAGAAGCTTCAGGCGTTTTAGGTCACTGTTGGAGGAAAGCCAGAACTTTCTATTTGATGGACAACTACCACGCGAATCGTGCAGTGATATAGTTTATTATGAGAACAGAAACACAGAGGTACTGCTTACCACCCTCCTCCCTTTGCAATATTGTTTTATGGAAATTTGGGCAGCCTGCTAACTAGGCCATTTAAAAAGATGGGAAATAGCAATATTCTGATTTTGTTTTGTGTTTCGTTCATTGTTTAAAATATCTTCATGTTCATATACAGATCTACATGCAATAGGCCGGTTTCATTTACCTGCACGGTACTCCCCTTGAGTCCTCCTCCATGATACTGGCCTCATAGCCTCAAGAAATTGACCCACTTGACCGCCAGATTTCGTATTGGGGTGTCATGCTCGTAAGCAAAACAAGGTTTGTATGGGGAAAGTCTCCCCTTGTGCAGACTACAGCAGTGGGCAATACCCAATATATTAAAAATGGGTGTTAGTCTGTTTTAATACAAATATAAATTAATTCCCCACAGCAGATAAAACACTGCACATATAAAATGTTATTTTTCTAAATGAAACAAAACTACAGACAACAAAGGGAAGTAGGAAAAGTTCAGTAATATTGGTCATTGTCTCCGGAATGGTTAAGTTTAATTAAATGGAGAAAAACTGGGGTTAATTAGCCCAGGGGTCCTGGTCCACCAGGAGAGCGCGCGTCTACTCCCCCTGCTGGAAACACAAACCAGATAGCAATTAAAAATCCCTCCCACCCTCCTGAACCTCAGGACTGACGTCAAAATATTCTTAACTGGAGTTCCTGAATTCAACTCCAGCTGCAGGCTCTCAACCCATAATATCATGTCCCGCGCCACACACACCACCGTAATAGGTGGCCTAAAACTGTAAGCCGTAGCAGCCCACGTCCTACGCAGGAGAGATTCAGCTTTCCTATCCAAAGACACATCCATGTTTTTTGAAAATTGAGACAGTGCTACATCTAATCTGGGAACCTTTAACCATTTCTCCTGATGTTCCTCAGAGAAAGGAAATCATTCACTGGAAATGAATTCTTTAATGGATTCATGTACTGCAAAAACCCTAGGCTTCACTTTCTGCAAGCCGTGACACTTTATCTTGAACGGCGACCACCCCCAGAAGCTCTGGAATACGTTTACGCAAACTTATGTAAATAGCTTGCAACAATTAATTGATAGGGGATACAGGAAATAGATATCTGGAGGAGTTATCCTTTAATTCTGATTCCTCAGAACCTGGGGGAATTCTTCCTTACTGTCAATTTGCTCCAAAGTTGAAGAAGCTGCTTGGGGAGTAACGGGAGAACTGAAGTAAAACACTCCTCCTGAGACTGATTCTTTGAAAATATCATAGACATAAAATTACAAATGACAAAAAATTACAAATGACAAAAAATTACAAATGACAAAAAATTACAAATCTGCACACGGAGAGCTCCTCACTGTACAAAAATAGGAAAAATACAATTCTGTGATTACTCACCTGTAGAATTGGTATTATGAGTATACAGTACGTCATGCTCCAAATCTAATACTTACAGTTGGAATATACTCCACCAGATGGCGCTGGACTGCAGAGACATCGAAAATAGGCTCCTCCCGGCCCCTCAAATACCCGGGGACCTCCCACAAATCCCCAACATTGAAAAGCAGTTAATGAGAGGCCGGGAGAATTAAACAATCCAAACTATCAACTATAACAAGGATAACAATCACCATACAGGGGATCCAAGATAATGCAACCAAGGGTGGGTTGGAGCAGGACGTACTGTATACTCATAATACCAATTCTACAGGTGAGTAATCACAGAATTGTATTATTCTTAGTGTACAGTACGTCCTGCTCCAAATCTAATACTTACAGTTGGGACATCCAATAGCAGTGTCCATAAGTAGGGTGGGATCCCCAAGAAAAATCAGCAGCAAACAGTTTAAACCACTGCTGCCTGCAGAACCTTTCAGCCAAAAGCAGCATCAGCTGAGGCCCTAACATCAACCTTGTAAAACTTTGAAAAGGTATGAACAGAAGACCAAGTAGCGGCCTTGCAAACTTGTGCAACAGAAGCCTGGTGCTGAAAAGCCCAAGAGGCACCAATAGTACGAGTGGAATGAGCAGTAAGGCGGAAGGGAGGATTCTTCCCCTTAGCAGAGTAGGCCTGAATCACAGCCTAATGAATCCACTTGCTGATAGTAGACTTGGCAGGAGCCAAACCCTTCCTAGGACCAGAAGGGACCACAAAAAGAGCATCAGTTTTCCTGAAAGGTGCAGCAGCCACCAGATAGTACTTCAGACACCTAACCACATCCAAAGAGTGCAAAACCCACTCCTTAGCATTGCTAGGATTAGGGCACAAAGAAGGAAGAACAATATCCTGATTCAAATGAAAAGCAGACACTACCTAGAAAGTCAGTTTTGAAAACGAAATACCACCTTGTCCTGGTGTCTCTCATAGTAGGGGGGCTGAATGGAAAGCGCCGCCAACTCAGACACACGCCTGACAGAAGTGATAGCCACCAGAAATACAACCTTGAGCGTAAGAATGGCCAAGGCAGCATCCTGCACAGGTTCAAAGGCAGCACCCTGCAAGGCTGACAGAACCAAGTTCAGATCCCAAACAGGCTTAAGTAGGGGGCGCACATGAGTGACCCCCTGTAAAAAAAGTCCTGATCAGAGGGTGCTGAGCAAAGGACTTCTGGAAGAAAACAGCCAGGCCAGAAACCTGACCCTTCAGAGTAGTGAGTTGGAGCCCCATCTCCAACCCATGCTGCAGGAACTCCAGAATCCTGGGAATAGAGAACACACGACAGGGAAGAGACCTAGACTCACACCAGACAATGTAGGCACGCCAAACCTTGTAATAAATGGAAGAAGAAGACTTCTTCCTAGCTTTAATCAAAGTATCCACAACCGAGGAAGACAGCCCCTTCTCCATCAAGATGGAGGTTTCAGCAGCCAAGCCGTCAAAGCCAGAGTTTGTAAATTGGGATGGCGTAGTGAGCCCTGAGTGAGCAGATCTGGCACCAACGGCAGAGCGTACTGATCTACCGCCAGCTGTACCACGTCTGTGAACCACACTCTTCTTGGCCCCCTGGGGGCCACCAGAATTGCTGGCACCCTTTCCAGAGCAATCTTGCGCAGAACCCTGCCCAGCAGGGGGATTGGAGGGAAGACATGCAGGAACTGAAAGTCCTGCCATGACATTGCATTGAAACACCCGGCTGCATAGGGACCATTCTTCCTGGCGAGAGGTCCCCCTGCTCAGAGAGTCCGCCAGGTGATTTTCCACCCCCGGGATGTACACAGCTGATATGCAGGGGACATTGGCCTCCGCCCAAGTCAGGATCAGAGACACATCCTGGAGGGCCCCCTTGCTCCGGGTCCCTCTCTGATGATTGATGTAGGCGACTGCCGTCTGGTTGTCCGAGCGCACCTGAACAGGCAGGCCCCGAAGGTGAGTAGTCAAGTGAGCCAGAACTAGCCTGATCGCCCGCAGTTCCAAGACATTGATAGGTGTGTGGGCCTCCTGAGGGCCCCACCTCCCCTGGAACCGCAGGGACTTCCAGAAACCCCCCCCAACCTGACAGAATGGCATCCGTGGTGAGCGTCTCCCAGGAAGGGGCAAGAAAGGATCTGCCCCCCAACAGGTTCCTTGAGTCCATCCACCACGAGAGGGACCTCCTGACCAGGGGGGAGAGCACACAGACCCTGTCCAGAGACGCTGGGTCCTTGTCCCATACTGACAATAGGTGAAGTTGCAGGGGCCTCAAGTGGAACTGAGCATAAGGGACCTCTTCGAAGCATGCCACCATCAGGCCCACCAGCAGCATCCCCTGCCTGATGGAGGGATGGGGACAAGCTAGGAGGGACTGAGCCTGTGCAATCAGACTGTCCACCTTCTGTTGAGGAAGGAAGATCCTCGCCTGAACTGTATCCAGAATCATTCCTAGGAATGGAATTATCAAGGAAGGGGACAGTGAGGACTTGGGGTGGTTGATCACCCATCCAAATGACTCCAGAGTGGACACCACCAGCTGAGTATCCAACTCTGCCTGATGTAGAGACTGGGAAGTGATGAGAATGTCGTCCAGATAGGGAAGCACGCGGACGCCCTGACATCTGAGCAGAGACATCACGCCAGCCAGCACCTTGGTGAACACCCTGGGAGCTGAAGTGAGGCAGAAGGGCAAGGCCACAAACTGGTAGTGTTGATCCATCAGAGAGAACCTGAGGAACCTTTGATGACCTGGGAACACAGGAATATGAAGATAAGCATCTTTGATGTCCACAGAACATGAAATCCCCTTGGCGCAGGGAACTGATGGCAGAGCGCAGAGTTTCCATGCGAAAGCGCCTGCCCCTGACAAACTTGTTGAGGATCTTCAAGTCCAGGATGGGTCTGACTGAAACGTCTTTTTTGGGTACTGTGAATAGGTTGGAATAAAAGCTCTTGCCTCTTTCTCTTAAGGGGACCTGGCAGATGACCCCCAGCTCCAGAAGGCCTTGCACTGCTTGCACTAGCTCCTGAGCTGACACAGGGTCCTGAGGAATCCGGGATCTGATGAATCTTGGAGGGGGATCGGCAGCAAACTCCAACTTGTAACCGGAGGACACTACCTCCTGAATCCACCGGTCTGAGACATGAAGCCTCCAGACGTGAGCGAAGTGCTGCAGCGGTCCCCCCACCTGGATGGGTGAGGGCGCCCCATCATGCCTGAGGGGGCTTGGGAGAGGATTTTGCTTTGGGACCCCAGAAGGAGGAGCCAGGACGTCCACGTCCTCTGCCTCTAACACAGAAATCTCCCCGGGCCCCAGGAAAGGAAACCCCCCTTCCCTGTTTTGCACCACAATAAGGGGAGGAGAAGGAACCCTGACCCCGAAAGGGCCGAGATTGCCGCCTGCGCTGGGGTAACCTGCCTCCCTTAGCAAAAAGGTCCAGGCAGACCCCAAACAGGCGCAGACCTTTAAAGGGAAACCCAGTGAGGGCCTTCTTGGCAGCGTTGTCAGCAGCCCACTGGCGCAGCCAAACAGAGCGGCGTAGAGCCACCACAAGGGCAGAAGTTCTGGCACACATTCTGATGGTGTCATCCAATGCTGATAGGACAAAATTTACAAAAACATCACAACTGGAGAGTGCATTAAACACCTCACAAGGCAAATCATCAGGGGCACTATCAAGCATATTTCTGATAAGGGTTCTAGTGGCCACAGCAGTAATGGCAGAGGCACAGACCGGGCGCAGTGCCGTCCCTGCACATGCAAAGGCGTGGGATGCCAGCTGGTCAATGCGCCGGTCCTCAGCATCCCGCAGGGTAGTAGAGTTATGGGAATGCATGACAGAGGTGTTAGATAGCCCTAGGATCGGGGCATCCACCTCGGGGGGGGGGATGACCAACATTTAACCACCTCAGCAGGAAAGGGATACTTCCTAACTCTTTGGAACCCCGGGAAGTCTACTGGGGCACTCCCATTCCTTGAGCACAAGGTTATGGAAATGTGCCTGCTCTGGAAATTCCAAACGTGATTTTGCTGTATGGAAAAGCTCCCCTCTTTGCCTGGGAACCGCAACAGTAGCCAGTCTAGAAGACACATCAGGCTGAGAATCCCCACTAGTATGCAACTCAGCAGGAGTGAGATTTAAGCTTGGGGGAGTAGGTGAAGTGAAACAAGGTGCAGCCACTGGCAGGCCAGATTGCAATGCAAGCACCTGGTCAGCACAGGGTACACAGACCCGCGCCTTGTCAGCATCAGCATGAGGCTGCCCACACGCTACACACAGCCGGTCTTGTCCCGAAGGGACCCCGGTCACATTATCCTGGGATGCCTCCATATTGATTATAGCGGCGCTATACGCCGATAGGGAATAACGCTAAATAGCAACCCCGGATGCCCCAATAACCCGCTAGGGAAGTGGGAGTATTATTTTTACAAGGCCTACAAGTATATACTAATACAGGGCCGGGAGAAGCCAAAAGGGTTCATCCTGCCTGAAAGACATAAGCAGACAAGACCTGTAAGCACACAGTAATAAAAATGAAAGATATAAAGCCGCCCGCGAGGGCACTTACGGGCCGCGGTAGGTAGGGGTCTGTCGCACATGGGCCAAACAGGCAGGATAAAGATGGCGTCGGTATACCTCAAGGGGCGGGTATCAGCGATGACGCAGAGCGCACCAAAGACGGGCCCCGCCCCCCCCGGAGGGCGCGAAGCCACAAATGTGCAAGCAGCCAATGATGGCGCACCAGCGCCTGAGGTAATGCTGCCGCCAAGCGCGGAAACCAAGTCAGCGGCAATTTTAAAAAAGACAGTAAAGACAAGCCAGCGCGGTGGCTGACACAAGACTTAACAGAATGGAAAAAAAAAGGTGTAAAACACAGAATGCATAGCATACATATTTACACGCCCCCCCCTCTTTTCCCCCAAAGACTACAAGGAGGATGAGGGAGGACAGCGGCCACTTAAACAGGGCCCACTGATGGGCAGGGGCAAGGGGGTACTAGTGCGGGAGGGGCATCCATAGAGGCTCACCATAAGCCTGAACCGCCTACCCTTTGGTGGGGGACTGCGGTGGAGCAGCGCTCCTAAGCACCTAACAGCGGTGCTGCCTATCTTCACCCGACCAGCGCAGCCAAGGCTGCGAGGCATATTACTAGTGGAACGGGTGGGAATAGTCCTACAGGGCCGCAGGTTAATAACCCCGCTCACCTGCGAGTAGAGAGCCATTTCTCGTCCTTTGCAGCCAGAATGCAGAGAAATTCTGGGGATTTGTGGGAGGTCCCCGGGTATTTGAGGGGCCAGGAGGAGCCTATTTTCGATGTCTCTGCAGTCCAGCGCCATCTGGCGGAGTATATCCCAACTGTAAGTATTAGATTTGGAGCAGGACGTACTGTATACTAACAATAAAAAACTCAGTTTTTTTCTTTTTTCTTTGTAGGTGCAGGGGCAGAAGAAGGAGCAGAGGCATTGCCAGAACTGTCCATAGAAGGAGCTGGAGAGGTATGCAAGGCAGGGGCCGCAGGTGTTGCAGCAGCTATGTCGTCGCCATGGACATTGTTTAAATGTATTCCCCACTGTCCCCCTTCCAGGGGATTCAGCGCCACTTGTGCCTGGAAGCCGAAGGCCTGATTCATTCCAGTACAGTATGACCTTCGGCACAGAGACCTGAGATCTTGCGAGATATTAAGACTCCCAATCCCAACGCCACTCCCCCCATCTGCTTCCTGTACAACGCTAGATTCTGGGTCGTGGCAGCCTCTGGGCAAACCATGGTTTAGCTGCGGGCGCGGAGCGAAGGGCTGCCCCAGATGCAGCGCCGACATTTGGCCGGCTGCCCAGGTAACACCTAGGCCTTAGCCCAAACCTACCCCAGAGCCCTGATAGTGGTTTTCTAACTCTATCATGGACTCCAGGGACTCCCCAGGACCCGAGCCAGGGAGGTGAGGAGCCAGTTCTTCTGCCCCTCTGTCCCCCGGAATCCTAGATTCTGGAGAGAAAAACTCTTCTGTGCTCCTAGCTGGAAACAGAACTGAAGTTCTGTGGGGTTGGAGGGATTTTTAATTGCTATCTGGTTTGTGTTTCCGGCAGGGTGAGGAGACATGCTCTCCTGGTGGACAGTTCCACATAAGCAGGAGTATTGTCTGATATTATGCTTTATGTTCCTATTCTTTTCTTTGTGATCACTGTTCCACCTGATGGCCCGCGTTTTAGACATTAACATGTTCCCTGATATGGCTATAACCGTCTAAATTCGGAGACATCACTTTAAAATAGACCAAATCACCAGGATTTTGATTATCCTAGTGATTGGTCCCTGCCCCGGAGGCATCCCAATGTAAGATGCCCCGTGAAACCCCCAGATCGCCCACTTTCACTTACCTTTCCCCGTTCCCGTAGGGCATGCATGGGTGTTTGTCCAATCAGTGCATTATGAGGCACATATTAATGCTCAGCAAAAAAGCCGCTGATTTAAACTTCGCGCCGGCGGCCACAACTCCGGCTCCCCTGTGTGGACAGCTACAGAGGAACTGGGGATGCAATCGTGGGTGGTGATCGAGTCGCGGGACGTCATGGTGGAGGTTCACACAGCAGCAGGGGGTGATTGGTCCACTTTAAAGAGTCTTGAGGGAGGTTGGTCTATCTTCTTTATGGGGGCATCCCAAATTTGAATGCCCCACTGTGTGAAACCCCCCAAATCAGCTGATCCTCTCACCTATCCCACGAGCCAGCGTCACATCTCCAGCATACTTCGAGCAAGGCTTTTTTGATTAGCCGGGATTGCCAGCGGCACTCGCTTCATTCAGATTTCCTAGCCATAATGAGTTCAGTGCGGCAAATAAAACCTAAGCAGAACAAGCGCTGCTGCCATGGGTACAAGAAAAAGGTGAATTTATGAGCAATCCCGGGGGATATACACAGCGGGGCATGCACCGCCAGAGGGGAGAAAAGCCAAAAACTTGAGTATTGTTCCTCTTTAATGTATATTTTCACTTGCAATGAAGAAATTCAACTTTTATTAAAATAACGTAATTACCTGCATGCTTGCCTGCTAGTAAAATTATGATCCTGAATAGAAGAAGTGTCTGCCAACCTTTCAATCAATTGTATTGCTGGTAAGTTTTCTTGGGGCAGACTTCTGGTGAAAATGTGATTTAATGAGCCATCCACATGGAACGATTTCTCTTGGCTCCTGTGGTGCAAGACAACCTAGTTACTACATGGTATGATACTAGAGGGAAGAGATCATAATATGGACAAATAAAGAGCGTAAAACTAAATGCTCATTGAGATGATTATACACTGAATGGGGAGGGGGTATACCATTTAAGGATAACTAATCATAAGAAAAGCAAGGGCTGTTGTCTATAACAATAACTTATATTTCATCATTCCTTCTAAATAAATGTGAAAAAATCCATCTTTGGACCCTTCTATGCACCCCACGTCACTGTTCCTTTTCTCATCCAAAATCCATTCTCGTTCTTCTCGACCCATCCTCAGCTTTTGACACAGTTATCCAATCCATGTTCTTAATATACTTTTTTTCCTTGGAATTTATGGTCTTGCATGTTCTTCCCCTATCTCCCTTACCAATCATTTAGTGTATCCTACTCCTCCACCAACTTTTTTCCAATTTATACTTGTTTTCAAATAACACTCTTATGCAGAGGACACTTAAACATCTCTTCCCTATCTCACATTCCTAACGGTCTAGCAGCTATTTATATCATCTAATTTGCACACAATTTTACAATTTACAACTGCAACTCCCGGGTTCCATGTCTAGGTGTCATTCTGGACATTGCCCTCTCATTGAATCATACATTTCCTGCTTTCTTCCCCATCCATCCCCTCCAATCACCTGACACCACTACAATGTTATAGCATGCCCAGGTCATATCCCAACTGGACTACTACACCCTCCTTTGAGGTTTGCCAACAAAAAGACTGGAACCCCTCCAGTCTATTGTGAGCTATGCTGCTTGCATAGATTTCCTCTTGCTTTTCCAGTGCTGCTCATCTCGGTCAGTCCCTCCGCAGGCTGCCAGGTTAAAGCCCCTTTCATAACTAGCTGTTTGCATTATGTTGGAGTAAAAATACTCCAAAGTGACATGACTCAAAGAGATGCATATCTGGTGACCCCCAGAGGTCACACAGAGCTTTCAGCTCAAGAAATCTGCCTCAATATTGTCTACTCCCAAAATGTAGATTAAAGCCAACTGAACATATGAAATACATTTGGCCAAAGCCCCTACTGATATTCCTTTCTTAGGATGTAGAACTAAAAATGGATAGTTTCACAGCAATTTTTTTTTTGCTGTTCCTTGGTGTTAGATGACAGATGATCAGTTATTGCATAGGTGTGGCAATGACATAATTTCCACATAAAACAGTGGCAACAAATGGGGGAGGTGAAGCTTTACAGCTTAAACAAGTGGCATTATCTAGGTTTAGAGTGAAGCAGGAGCAGTGGAAATTAGCAAAAGGTATTCCTCATACGGGGAGCAATTCAGAGGATGCTAGATACAAATGTGAGTTTTGGTCCGCTTTAATCTGAGGGCCAGCTTGCTCCTAGAGTCACCCTGATGGTTAATGAAGGCAACTGCTGTTACACTGTGTACCTGAATCTTGAAGCCCCCTTGGTTGGTCCAATGTCTAAGTGACAGTACAATAGCCCCTACCCCGATATGTTAAAGGACAACCAGTGTTCCCAAGGATTCCAGTCTTCCAGGACTGTCTGGGTCATCACCACAACTACCTAACTGCCTGACTGGAATCTATAATCAGTATGGCCTGTTGAATTGTAACAAAAAAACCTATCTGCAGCATATGGGGGTTATTGACTGCCTTAATGAGTCTGTCAGGCAAGAGGGAAGATAAAGGGACTCGAAGATCTGTCTCAGACCAAAAGTAGTTCTGGCTGCAATGGCCTTGTGTGAAATTTAGCAAAAGGAATGGCCTACGCACAAAATACTAATAGGCCCAGCAGACGCATTCCGTGTAAGTTAGTAGGGCTTCTGTCTGCTACCTTGGCCTGAGGAGAGAGCTTACTCTCTGCTGGATAAAGACGTTGGGCTTTCAGGTGTCCAGAGGCATGCAGAAAAATGACCTAATCTATGAGGGAACCACGGGAGACTAGGGATAGTCGATGATCCAAATCTTTCTAGAGTCGAATGGATGGAGGCTAAGTAAATTGTCTAGAAATGGGGTGATGCTTATCCCCTGACTCCTTAAGAAAGCCAATGAGCGCCGCCTGGACTTACCCATGTGGTGGTAGACAAACCGAAAAGCAGAATTACAAACTAGAAGTGCTGAATCACAGAAACCTCTGATGGCCCAGAAACATTAATATATATTGATATTTACTGTGGCCACAATGTTCCCTTGTTCCTGGAATGTCGTAGATTTTTTCAATTTTACTTACGACTGAGCAGGGGTGCTCAAGGTTTTTAGGTCCAGGGGCCACATTGGCTTATTGTTCCACTTCAAGGGGCCACAATAAAATGTAAGCAAAGAAAACAGCAACTGTTTACTACTGCCAAACTTTAACTTTAAAGCATTGTATATGCTTTTATGTACCGTATATGCAGATGCAGGCAGAGGTGAGCAGAGCTGGGTAGAGGTAGGCAGGATGGGTAAAGGTAATGTGAGTAGAGGTGCGGTGGTGAAAAAGTGGGCAGGGGTAAAGCCGGAAAAGGTGACGGCAGCAGAGGCAGGAAGAGGTAGGCAGAAAGAGGGGGGATGCGCAGATGCGAGCTAGGAAAAATGGGTAGGAGTGAAAGTCAGCAGTTCCGTCTTCCAGTGCCTGCAGCCTCTCATGGAGGCATCCATGGAGCCTTGCTTATGGACACCACAAGTTTACTCCATTTATTGCAATGGAGGGGGCAAAGTAGGTTCAGCATATCTGGCCTTGGTACACCCCCTCATTGAAATAAATGGAGTAGGAGTGTTAAGGGACATAAAGCAATATTAATGGCCGCCACCATGTCTGCCCAACGATTGTCCTCCTTCATTGCTAAGTGGAGGCGTTGCACAGAAGAGCTGAGGGGACAAAAGGTGAGTATATACTATTTAATGTTATTACCCGGACAGGAACTTTAAAGTGACATTCCTTTTTTTACCCTATTTTCTGCTCTCTCCATTCTGAATGTGAGGGGCTGCATCTTTTATTCAGCCTTCTTTAGATTTCTTCAGACACAGACATAGTGAACTTCTGCTGGGCCTCCTCAGCAGCAGAGGATAGCGCATCCATGCATTTTTAAGTGACAGTCCTCTTTGAAGTGAATTTAGTTTGGGGACAGGGAAAAAGGAATCGACAGAAAGAAGAACGTTTAGCGTTTATCAGGGAATGCAAAGGGGGATGGTGAATGGAGCAGGCCACTCGCAAGCCAGCATGAGGCAAGAAGAAAGCAGCGGATTTAACCCTTTGCATGGAATGTCCCTTTAAAGGAGCAGTATCGCGATTTTTTCTTGGTGACTTATATTTAAATGGTACTTTGAATTTAGGTAAGTGTTGGAGTAAGAATTACAAATTTAGAAAAAAATGATGTCTGTGTTGTGCAGCTGGAGACTAATAGCTCATGTTTATGGGCCGACACTCTGGCCTGTTCCACGCTGAGGAGAGGGGGAAACAATGTAACAAAGTATCAGCTGTTCAGTGCTGGCAGCCGTCCAGCATAATATAACAACATTGCCTGGCCAGAACTCATATCTAAAACAGAGAGAAAAGCTCTAGAAGTCATGTTGGCTCTGAGTTTTGTTTTGTGCCCCTAGGGGCATCCTGACTTGGGATGCCCTGATATGTGAAATCCCCAAGTTCGCCTGTGAAAACGTACCTTTCCCTGTCCCACAGCGCATGCGCGGGCTCTCATCCAATCAGCTCTGTTTGCACGCAGATGGGGAGCCTGAGCAGTAACCTTCCTGGCCGCCCGGCCTGTCTAAATGACTATCTGCGTGAGCGCGCCAGAAAAATGGGGGATCTGTGGTTATCCAGGGGTCGTTTCACACAGTGGGGCATCCCGATTTGGAATGCCCAAGGGGGAAGGTCAATGGCCGTGTCTTATAGACTTCAGGGTCGGCCACTCAGGGTTTTGTTCCACTTTAATACCTTTAGATTTTCCTGCACAGTTATTCAAAGAAGAATTTCAGTCATTTTCAGTCAGTTTAGTTTATTTTGCATAGATTTTACACATTTGAGTCACCTGGTCTCATAACAAAAGCAGCACCTCCCACACACACACAGCCGTTACCACTGATTACAGTGCCAGCCTCTGAGGTAAAGTGTTGCTAGGAGACCAGTGGGCTAAATGAAGCAGCTCACTAAATACAACCCAGCAGATCCCCCTATTCAGCAAATGGACTGAGCCATTGTCATTATACAATTTAAAAGAAAGGCATATATTTTTCCTTTTTCTATCGCCACATTATTTATACATGTTAGACGCTAGTGTGTGGCTATTTAATTATTTATCTTTTTTAATGCAAATTTCGCGATACTGCTCCTTTAAGTTATTTGTTCAAAAATGGTATTCCAATAAATATGATTCATTCATTACAATAGAGGTAGTGGGTGAGGCCTTACACATAAACCTCTCCATTGTAGTGAATAGAGGGGAGTGGTCTGGCTGAAAGTGCCAGAGAATAGAGTTTCAGGTCGGGGTAGGCGGTGGGGGTCCTGATAAAGCGATCAGGTGAGTTCTGAAGCGCCAGACCTGCAGTGACCAGCAGCAAAGGACAAAACGTACCCTTTTGTTTTTTATTTCCCTGTTTTTTATTTAATTCATGGGGGAGCAAGTGGCCTTGACTGGGAGCAGGAGGCACACCATGTGGAACGCCATTTTCCCCCCATTCCTTATATGCCATCATACGTGGATAGGGCATCGGGAACTTTGACGCTGACTGCACAGCAAAAGAGAAAGTTCAGTCTGTAGGACTTTAAGTAACCATCTAAAACATCTCTATAACCTTAAAGTGGTCCTCTACTTATACAAATAAGACCCTCTTCAGCCCCAACTAAAATAATGAAATCATTTTTACACTCACCTGGTCTGCACCTGCTATAATTTCTTCTGCCAAAAGCCCTTTGCTGTATTTGCGGCAGTCAATGCCCCGCTACTGCTGGGACCACAAGAGACGCTCCTGTTATCACTGAAGCTGCTGGCCCAGATGTTGCAGTGATTGGGTGACTAAAAAGTCTCTCACAGTCCAACAGCAGTTTCTAACAGCCTCCATTAATATGGAAGCAGACTCTAGTTACATGCTATGGTTAAAAGTGAGCTGGGAGTCATGTTGTGAATATAGGACAGGAGCAATAGCTACCGGGAAGGTAACAGGGCAGCCTCCACTGCTTTCAGCAGTCAGCAGAGACATCCATCACATAATGAGATAAAGACATGAGGCATGGTAACAGTTTCCGAGAACAGCGCTCCTGGTGCCTTGTGCCCACCCCATCCCTCACATCAGTTACATGCAATTACTGCAGTCACATTGCAATGAAGGGGCAGCGCACAGTGACCAGTGTGACCAGCAGAAGCTGCGGGGCTAAGAAGGCACTCGCTGTTGGTCATGAACAGGGAGCGCCCCACTTCTACTGCTCATTCTCGGGAACATGGATGTTTCTGAGCAGCAGACAGGGCTAAAGCTGCTATGTGGGACAGAGGGTAAGTGCTTTTTTTTTGGGGGGGGTTACTAACTATTTAAAAGTGTACATCATATTTTGGTGAAACAGCAACACATATTATGTCACACATTGTTTACCTGTATCCAGTGCTTTGGTAGCCATTATATTGGTCAGAGGAAAAAGGCACCACATTACTTAAGATGAATGCTGCCTTTGCTGCCATAGAGACAATTTGCCAGCTATTATGCCATTCTCTCCTGGGGTGATCAGCAGGAGTGCCACCTTGTCCTTGGCACAAAGCCACATGGATTTCCCCATCCGGAGAAAGTACCTCCACACAGCTAAAACAAAGGATGCTTGGTTAGTACATTTAATAGTGAAAATGTCGAGGGGACATTTTCAAAACAGAAATCTAGAAAAAAAAATAAAAAAAATAACACCACCTGCGCCCAAGGAGTGAACTAGTTTTATATTATTAATCTTTAAAGTGAACCAAAACCAATGTGCAGCTAGCGCTGGCACAACTTGCCCCCCTTCTCGGCTGTCCATGGCCCCGCCCACCGCAAATGAATGGCTGTGCATGGCCACGCACAGCCGAAGGGAGGACGTGATGCTGTGCGTTACTCAATGCAGCTAAAGATTCCATTAAGCTTCTCTAGAAAGCAAAGTATCACAGTAAATGTCAGCATAGAGATAGGAAAAATACAGAAAATGGGGGGGGGGGGGGAGCACCCAAGGTGACAGCCCAAGATGGCAGGCCAGAAAGTATATCAGAGCCATACGAACAAAGCCACTATACCTAAGGAAGCACTCCCATTGGCTTGGAATTCAGGGAACCAGTGGGATGGCCCCACCCAATTAAGCAGCCATGTCAGGCAAATAATGAACCTCTAGACAACACTAGTACAGGTCCATGGACCGGCTTAGCGACCTCCCAGATGTTGTGGTTTAGGTTGAAATAAAAAAAAGCCTGCTTTGCGTCCCTCCCCCAAACTAGATTTCAAAATGCTATTTTAAAGCTCCTGTCCCTGAATCAACCCTTAAATATTAAAGGAGCACTATCGCAAAATTGTCTAATATTAAAAATCCACAAAAACACGCAAACTGAATAGAACTCCTGCCAATCTTGTGCATTTCTTTTCCAGGTAGGAATAAAATCCAGGGTTGACAGATTTAGTGTATCAGATTTAGTGTATTTTGCAATATACAAAATTATCAAAATTGTCATAAGCATTTGAAATGCATGCTTACAAATGCTAGAAGCTTGACTAATAAAATGGATGAACTAGAATTGATAATAACAGAAGAGCAATATGACATAGTGGGGGTAACAGAGACCTGGCTGGATGAAAGCTATGACTGGGCAGTAAATTTACAGGGATACTGTGTGTTTAGGAGGGACCGTAACAAACGCAAAGGGGGTGGAGTCTGCTTAATTGTAAAATCCTCTCTACAGCCTGCTCTGCGGGAGGATATATGTGAGGGGAATGACCATGTGGAGTCGGTATGGGTAGAAATACATGGAGGGAGAAACAAAAATAAAATACTGATGGGGGTTTGCTATAAACCTCCAGATATATCCGAATCCATAGAAAATATGATGCTAAGGCAAATAGATATAGCCGCTAAACTAAATGAGGTAGTGATTATGGGGGGCTTTAACTACCCAGATATAGACTGGGATGCTGAAACATGTGTTTCGCATAAAAGTAATAGTTTTTTATCTAAAACAAAAGATGGCTACCTTTCCCAACAAGTACAAGCTCCAACAAGGGGGAAAGCCATATTGGACCTAATACTAACCAATGTACCAGACAAAGTAATAAAGGTACAGATTGGGGGACACCTTGGAAGCAGTGATCATAATATCATTAATTTCCAATTAGCAGTCACTAGGGTGCCTTATCAAGGAGCCACAAAAACGCGGGACTTCAAAAAGGCAAAGTTTGACCAACTTAGAGATGCCCTACACTGCATTGACTGGGAAAATGCCCTTAAAAACAAAAGCATGGACGCTAAATGGGATACTTTCAAAGGAATACTTAATTTTCATTGTGACAGATATATACCTTACAGGAATAAAACTATTAGACGCACATGTAAACCGATGTGGCTAAATAAAAAGGTTAAGGGGGCAATAAACAACAAAAAAAAGGCATTTAAACGTTTAAAGCAGGAAGGGACAGCGGAAGCGTTAAAAAAATATAAAGAAGAAAATAAACAATGTAAACAACAGATAAGGGCAGCTAAGCTGGAGACAGAAAGACTGGTCGCGAAAGAGAGTAAAACTAACCCCAAATTATTCTTTAGCTACATAAACCATAAAAGGTACAAACGTGAGGGTGTGGGCCCCCTGAAAAGCAAGGAGGGGACCCCTATAGAGGGAAATGAGGAGAAAGCTAATTTGCTTAACAACTTCTTTGCTTCTATATTCACAAAAGAATGTGACATGCCGAGTGAAATGCAGGGGAATAACCGAAACCCTCCATTAAATGTCACTGGTCTAACCAAGGAAGAAGTCCAGCACCGTCTCAAGCAGATAAAAATCGATAAATCACCGGGACCAGATGACATACATCCTCGTGTTTTAAGGGAGTTATGTACAGTAATAGACAAGCTGTTATTTCTAATATTTGTGGATTCCATAACTACAGGGTCTGTTCCGATGGATTGGCGCTTGGCAAATGTGGTGCCAATATTCAAAAAGGGATCTAGGGGGGAACCTGGGAACTACAGACCGGTAAGCTTAACATCTGTGGTGGGCAAGCTGTTTGAAGGTTTCTTAAGGGATACTATCCTGGAGCACCTTGGGGAAAATGACCTTATTACTCCATATCAGCATGGATTTATGAGGAATCGCTCCTGCCAGACAAACCTAATCAGCTTTTATGAGGAGATAAGTTCAAGATTGGATCAGGGGGAGTCATTGGATATCATATATCTTGACTTTTCTAAAGCATTTGATACTGTGCCACATAAAAGGCTGGTACAAAAGATGAGAATGCTTGGACTGGGGGAAAACGTGTGCAGATGGGTGGGAAATTGGCTTAATGATGGGAAGTAGAGGGTGGTTATCAATGGTACACACTCAGATTGGGTCACTGTTACTAGTGGAGTAACACAAGGGTCAGTTCTGGGACCAATTCTCTTCAATATATATATAAATGACATTGGGTATGGATTAAACAGTAAAGTCTCAATCTTTGCAGATGATACTAAGCTGAGTAAAGTAATTAAAACAAAAGAGGACAACAGGCAACTACAAACAGATTTAGATAAATTGGAAGCATGGGCAGTTAAATGGCAAATGAAGTTTAACACAGATAAATGTAAGGTTATGCACATGGGAAGGAGAAATCTGTGTCATAATTACACACTAAATAAAGAAACACTTGGTAAAACAACAATGGAAAAGCACTGTTTGGGGTGGGGATTAACTGGGCTTCCCCTAGTTAGGTTTCCTTGAAAACCCAGGGCTCCACTCCCTATGACCTCGCCCATGGAATTGATAAGATATTATATTAAAAACAAGTTCATTTTATTAGTACATATAAAAACACATGGGTTAATAACCACCTCACAACTACTTGTATACAAGATAATGCCTGTTTTTTCAACTGGATAGCCAGGCAACCAGTATAACAATTTTACAAGATATTCCAACACAAATGTAACAAATTTTTTTTGCTTGCGTGTCTCAAAGGGGGGCAGACTAGTTTCGCCTGTCTGTAGGCTTCGTCAGTGCCCTTTCATCAGTAGCCCATTGACCTAACCTTCCTTTTTTTTTTTTTTTCTCTCTTTTGTCCCCAGGATTTCTCACAATTTGGGAGGGTCGTCTCCATTAGTGGGTTGCTAGTCACCCACATCACATTTTTTTCAACAATGGAAAAGGACCTAGGGGTTTTAGTTGACAATAAGCTCAACTGTAGTAATCAATGCCAGGCAGCTGCTGCCAAGGCAAATAGGATCATGGGGTGCATCAGGAGGGGCATAGGTGCTCATGACCAGAACATCATTTTACCCCTGTACAAGTCACTGGTCAGACCCCATATGGAATACTGTGTACAGTTCTGGGCACCTGTGCTTAAAAAGGACATATCAGAACTGGAGCGCGTTCAAAGAAGGGCAACAAAGTTAATAAAAGGAGTGCGGGGGCTAGAGTACCCGGAAAGATTGTCCAAGTTAGGCTTATTTAGTCTAGAAAAAAGACGATTGAGGGGTGATCTAATAACTATGTATAAATATATTCGGGGTCAATACAAAGATCTGTCCCACAATCTATTTATACCCCTGAGTGTAACCATAACCCGGGGGCATCCACTAAGGTTAGAGGAAAGGTGCTTTCTCCACCGACATAGGAGGGGATTCTTCTCTGTAAGAGCAGTGAGACTATGAAACTCGCTGCCAGAGGAGGTAGTAATGATGGATACAGTAAAAACGTTCAAAAGTGGCCTTGATGCCTTCCTGGCATGTAATAACATTTCCAGCTATGGCTACTAGACCACTGGAAGGAGATAAACAGGCTGAACTGGATGGACTAAAGTCTTTATTCAGCCTTACATACTATGTTACTATGTAGAACCTGTCACCCGTTGTCCTCTTCCTTCCATTAATAAAAATAAAAAACAGGCCTGGTTGGATATTTCTTGATGGCGGATGTATAAGTAACCTCTCCTCCCGCCATCCAGCATATTTATATGGATTTTTATTATTGGGCTATTTTTCGTGATAGTGCTCTTTTAACCTAAAGGTTTCTTAAAGAAGAAGCAGCAATGTCCCCATATGTACGACTAGGAAAAACAAATATTTCCTTCACTGTCACATCAGATATGCTGTAGATAATTTCAACAGGAGGGCATGTACATTTTATCCCAGAGAGCTGCACTGTCATATACGGCAACATCTGATCTAAATAGTAAAATCTGCATATGCATTTGACTCACTCCACAATCCCAGCTTCACCCTGAATAAAAGTCTATCTTTTATGTTTCCTCAACCCTGTACATACAGATTGCCCACATTAAAACTCATACTACCTGCATCTACTGCATTTTCTGAGCCTTTAAAAATCCAAGATGGCGGCACATGGAGTCTCCTGAATGTGCCACTTTGCATTCTGGGATTGCTGTCCTTTTCCTGACTCCAGCTGTGCTCTGTCTGTGCAAAGCACAGCTATAACCCGCCCCCCTACACTTTTGCACCTCCTCCTGCCCTCAGTATGTGATGCTACTAAGGCAAGATGGCGGTGTCCGTAGCCTAGTGTCCTGAACAGAGTTGCGGCCCAGTGAGGAAAAGAATAAAAAATGCGTGACTAAAGACTTAAAATATTTTAATTTTAGATGCTGGGGAATAGTTTTTTTTAAGTGGACCAACACCCAGCGTGATTGGCCCGGGAATCTATAAGATTCTCGGGCCGTTCCGATCCCTCCCCACTGTGTGAAACCCCCCAGGACGACCGCTGCACTTACCCGATTGCCGGGCCAACGGCGCATGCGCGTGCCACGTTCGTATCTCGCGCTTCTCTCTAGCAGGGTGCGTGCACCCGTTCACAAATGGCCGGCGCTAGTGCGCTCCCTATTAGAGGGAAGCGTGAGATGCGGCCGCCAGCGTGCTCGGAGCCGCTGCGGTAAGACATCTCATTGACGGGCACACCACAGCGGCTCCGAGTGCGCTGATTGGACGGGCAGCCGCGCATGCGCCGTAGGAGTGAGGTGAGTTTTTACTTGCGATCTGGGGGGTTACACATACATACCCCCGATCAGGGGTGCCCCAGGGAAGTGGATAGTCAAAATCCTGGGTGTTGGTCCACTATAAGGGTGCTGAATGATGCTAAAGGTCCAGTTTAAGTATTTTGGGCACCCTGGGGGGTTTCACACAACGGGGCATCCAAGTTCAGGATGCCCCAGGAGGAGCGAGTATGCTTTGGGCTTTGGTCCACTTTAATGAATAGAATCTAAATAGTTCAAAGGGATATATTGTTAATTTATTGAGACAGAAGGAATGATGTGGGCAATTTGTGTTTTCAAAGACTTCAAGCTTTTAAACGGCAGCTTACTGACCTGTGAAAAAACCTACAGAGCAAATCCCTGTTCTTCTTCACTCCAGCCTTGCGCCCACAGTGGGGAAAGTTAAAAATGATGCGATCGTAAAGGCGATCCTTTAGAAAAGCATAGTCTTGAAGCCTGGTAGCATCCACATCAAAGTAAACCAGTGCTCCTGAGGTAGCAAAAATAAGTTATGCCCTATGGACCACAAAGTACAAAGCAATTCATAAACAGACTGGACAACCGGGGCTCTCTTTTAATACTCTAATTACAACCGACTGAAACCTGAGCAGAGGGAATTGCTGATAGTGACTATATGACCTGGTGCTGTTTAAAAGACATCAGATCTCATTTCTGCTCACCCATAATAAGTTGAATACAATCAAAACATAAACCAGACTTGCCGTGCTGCATAAAGATTAATTTTTTGGGAGCCACTAGGGCTGTTTACAGTAGGGTAAAACCGGCATAAATAGGTAGGTCATGATTAAGGACTCGCTGTCCGAAACGCGTTGGCGCCCTTCATGTACATTTTGATGAATGCTTTGACCTGTTGGACTATTGATTTTAAATGAAGACAATAAATACTTGAAGGATTTTTAAACGATCGCTGGCTGGCTTTACTCTTTCTACAATAAATAGGTATATAGCTTATAGTGAAAAGGTTTTTTTTCTTACCCAAGAAAAAAAAACCTACCTTTACTTCTAAGAAACTCCACATTGGCAGAGGAGATTGGGTGTTTGGAAATGGCATCTTCTGTCTCATAGCAGGTGGCAACAATGAGATCCTTCCCCTGGTTGCAGCTGGAGAGTGATGCCGAATAAGAAAAGTTCCCTTCTCCCACCAACAAGATATTTCTCATCTTTCTTGCTGGATCCTGTATCATACATGAAGGTCTTATGATATGGTCTGATATTACAAGGTGGTACAGTCCACAATAAACAGAACATCTCTGATTACAATAAGATATAACAGGAAGTGTCACAAAAAGAAACTTCCCAGCTTCTCTCTAGGTGGTTCAGACTTCTGCTTGGTTATCTGGTCCTCATGATAATCATTCAAGTTAAAGCGGACCAAAACCCACATTTTTAACTTGCATCCCCTCAATTGCTTCCCCCAATGATGAGCACATTTTGCTAATTTTCACTGCTCCTGCTTCACTCTAATCCCAGAGAATGGCACCTGAAAAGTTCCGCCTCCTCCATTAATTTCCATTGTTGTGTGTGGCAATGATGTCATTGCCACACCAATGATTGCCTGCCATCTTAGAGAGAGGGACAGCCAAAAAATCAGTGTTCCAGGACTATTCGAAAAGCGGGAATATCCATTTCTAGTTCTACACCCTAAGAAGGGAGTATTGGCAGGGGCTTTGGCCAAATGTATTTTACAAGTTCAATGGCTTTTGGTCCGCTTTAATCTCCTTTCAAGAACTATTGCCCTTACTCAGCTGGACAAGGATCCCGACATTGCTGATGTCTGAGTAACCACGTAATGCTGGAAAAGCCTTAAATTCTAATTTCCTACAGGTTCCATTCTGATTATATTGGTTAAAGCTTGTCATCGGACATCTCAATTTGGGATACCCAGCTGTGTAAAACCCTGTGGTTCGACCAGGTGATACCACTGTGCATCTCTGGGCCCCTTTATCCAGGGTACGCGCCTGAATATTATACATAAATCATTGCAGGGCATTAAACCGGACCTTCACCATGATTTAATGAAAAGCCCAAACTCTTAAAAAACGATTCCCCAGCATCTAAAATTAATATATTTTACATTTTTAGTCACTAACTTATTATTCTTTCCCCCACTGGGCTGCAACTCTGTTCAGGAATTTAGGATACGGGCGCCGCCATCTTGACTCAGAAGCATCACACTTACTGAGGAGAGGAGAGTGGGATAAGGTACAGGGGGGCGGGTTATAGCTGTGCTTTGCTCAGACAGAGCAGAGCTGGGGTCAGGGAAAGGTCAGCAGTCCCAGAATGCAGAGCAGCACAGTCATTTCCTGTTTGCAGGCACTTCCTGTTTGCAGGCTGCCTGATAAAATGGTGGCTTCCATAAGCCTCCATCTTGGATGTTTAAAGGCTCATAACATGCAGTAGATGCAGGTAGGATGATTTTTAATGTGGACAATCTGTATGTACAGTGTGGGGGAAACATATAAGATAGACTCTTATTCAGAGTGAAGGACCGCTTTAAAGCAGACCTAAACCCTCCTTTACAATTACGTGCCCGGGGAGGGTCCTGGTTCACGGAGACGCTAAACTAACCTACCACACCATCAGTAAGCCTTTCAATTGATAGATGCTTTTTCTTTTGTGCGACAGTTAATAGCTACACAGATGTGCAGAATCCACAACTTATCCAGTAGGAGACAGAATTCACTGACGTGTGCAGCTATTTCATGACCCTCGTCAAAGACCTAATGCCCAATTTTAGCTTCCCAAGGATCTTTAAAGTGGACCAAACCCCCCCCCCCCCCCCCCAAAAACAACTAATTTGCTTCCACAACTCCAGGTACATTAGCGTTTGGATGTTTTCTGCTCTCAATGCTTTAATTTTCATTTTCCTGAGGTATGCCACTGTGTGCTGTTGGTTTCTGAGAAGGATACCATTGTTCTAAACTAGCTTTTTAGTGCCCCCCCTCCTTGCAATCACATGCTGGGTTCAGTTAGCATCTATTGAAAATGGTGCTTGAAGGAATTTAATAGCCAAACGAAGATTTAATTATTTCCTTAATTTTACCCCAATTTTTCCTTTGAAGCCAAACTCGTGAGTATTTCCATCAAATTCATCAGTAGTAAGGGGAGTTGATACATTTTTTTTTTAATTTATCTTTACATAGGATGTGGTTGGACTGCTTTAACTGTAGAGGCATCCCAAACCAGGATGCCCCGGGGGGAAAGTGTTAAAGCAGAAGTCTAGTTTCACTGTAACCCAGCCAGGCTGGATGGCATTTTCCTGGACATCCCCCAATAACTTGAAAACGGGGTGATGAAAGCACAGAGCGGGGATATTGCTCTGTGCATCCCTAAGGATTCCGGGCAAGGTAAGGTGTAATTAATGTGACTAAGGAACATGTGACTAAAAAACATGTGACTAAGAAAGTGATAACTTGACTTGAGTGCCTAGTATGTTGCCTGACAAACACAAAGCAGACCTAAATTTACTGATTCTCAAGACTAAATGAGGTGGGTAATTAAGGGGTTAAAAAGGGTTTCAGAAACATGAGACCTAAATTCCAGATCTGCAATAAAATAAACAAGAGATTTTCGTGACCAATTCTTCAATTTCTATCTAGATTCCAGGGTGCTGCTGGTGGGTTTTGTTCTGCTTTAAAGCGGACCAAAACCCAAATTTTTAACTAGCATCCCCTGAATTGCTTCCCCTATGAAGAGTACCTTTTGCCAGTTTTCACTGCCCCTACTTCAATCTAATCCCAGGAAATGCCGCCTGTTTGAGCTGTAAAGCTCTGCCTCCTCCATTCATTGCCACTGTCATTATTCATTCATTGCCACTGACAATTATGTCATAGTCACACCGATGTAATGACTGATCACCTGCCATTGACATCCAAAAAAAAACAGTGTCCCAGGACGATTCAAAAAGTGAAATGTATCCATTTCTACGTTCTACATCCTAAGAGGGGAGTATTGGCAGGGGCTTTGGCCAAATATATATAACAAGATCAGTGGGTTTTGATCTGCTTTAACCCTTTAAATGCCAAGCACATAGTTTTGACATGGTTGCTTCTCTACCGTTAAGTGCCAAGCACGTAGAAACTACGTGCCTGGCATTTTCCCCTGATAGTTAAAAAAAAAAAAAAACACTTACCTCTGGTATCCATGTGAAGCTTGGGGGGGGCCCGAAACCGGCCGCCCCCTCCCACCACTGACAGTAATCTGTAAAAAAAAAAAAAAAAACAATGTCATTAACTCACCTCCTCGCCTCGCCCGATCCCTTCGCTGGCTCTTCTCTTCACCGGGGGGGTCCGATCCCCCCCCCCCCCCTGGGCTCCTGGGCCACCAAAGCTGCCCCCTGCGCCCTGTTCCTACAAGCCCTGCATAGCTCTCCCAGGCTGGTTACTTCGGGTAAGGGGGACCCCATTTCATTTTTTAACTCTTAAAAATCCCCCCAAAAATGGGGTCCTTTGTTTTCTCGATTTAACCCTAGGTGTGGATGGTAGTTGTATTTTATTTGTAAATGTTATAAAGTACTTGTTTCAGTTAGGGGGGTCTCCTGGGCAGGAACAGGGGGCTACCGATAAATATGTGGTACCGTTCTAATCGGTAGAAATGGGGCTTTCACATTTTCTTTAATAAAATACATTTTTTATTTAAAATAAAGGAGGCAATTTTCTAAAGAAAAAAATTTTTTTTTTTTTTTACTTAATATTGTAAAAAACAAAATAAAATTTACAAACAAGACATTTAATGTTAAAGCCTAAACTCTGCTGCAAAAAAAAATATATATAATTTTCCTGAAAATTCCAGCAAAAATGGCGCAAAACATGGCGCAAAATGGGGAAAAATGTCAACAGAGGGTGACAAAATCTCAAGTAGGCTGGCAATTAAAAGGGTTAATAGTACCTATGCATGTTGGGTATTGTTCTGTTCGGGGGACCTTGCGCTTTCAGACTTAGCTTGTTTTTTCTGGTTTGCATATTTATATTTTAGGAAAAGGTGTTTTTTATTCAGCTTTTTTATAAATTTTTTAGGGAAACCTTGTGCAACCAAAGAATTCTTTGAGGGATTAATTCCAGAAAGATGAGTTTACTACAACATGCTGGGTACGCTTAGAAAGCTTAACATGTGTACTTTCAGGGAATATATGGTTTATGGGGGATATTCCAAATGTAAAGGGTTGTTTTGGTTGAAAAATTGCAAGGTGCGCACTTTGTCTGCAGAGCTAAAATTTTCAAGTAAAATTACTGTTATGCGCATGCTTTACTTTGGGGTGTTTGGCAACTCTTCCCTTGACAGTAGCTATGCATGTTGGGTATCGTTCTGTTCGGGGCATGTTGCCATTTCAGATTAAACTTGTTTTTTCTTGTTTGTATATAGTTTTTTTTAGGGAAATGTGGCTCTGATTCTGCTTTTTTATCCTTTTTTTTAGGGAAACTCTTTGCAACCAAAGAATACATTGAGGGATTGCTTCCAGAAAACTATGGCCACATCAACAAGCCTGGTACACCTAGAAAGCTTGAGGTGTGTACTTCCAGAGAATATATAGTTTGTGGGGGGTATTTCAAATGTTTCTGGAAAAACTGCAAGGTGCGCGTAGCATAGTTGTATTTTTTCTGAAAATCCCCTAAAGCGCTGTTTCAGTTTGGGGGAGTCTCCTGGGCAGGAAAGGGTGTCTACCTATACATATGTGGTACCGCTGTAACCGGGAGAAATTGGGATTATATTTATATGTAATTTTATTTTTTTGCACATATTTCACCCCAAAATATTGAGAATACACCTAAAAAATGACAAACAAGACATTTCATGTTAAAGCCCAGACTATGCTGAAAAAAACAATATATCATTTTCCTGGGAAATCCCTGGAAATCCCTTCCAAAAATCACATTTGAACATGTGGAGCGCAAAATGGTCTGGCAACAAAGGGTGACAAAAACTCCAGGTAGGATGGCACTTAAAGGGTTAAAGGGGATCTATTACCAGGATTTTCACTGTCCTTGAGTTAGGTTAATTTTACCGGGGCATCCCAATTTGGGGGGCTCTGCTGTGAGAGACCCTGCAGATCACTCCTACCACTCACCTTTTCCATGGCACATGTGCGGAACTTTTTCCATGGCACATCTCATGGAACCATTGGCTCTTGTCCAATCAGTGCATTACGGGACACAGGAGCACACTTCAGCTGCAGGGAATGGACGGGTGAATTCAGGCATGTGTGGGACATCCGAAATCAGTGGCCAGCCCTGGAGTCGTTTAGGCCCCGGAGACAGCCTGTGATAGATTTTAAACCGGACCTTCAGCGTGAGTTAATGAAAAGCCCAAACTCTTAAAAACGGTTCCCCAGCATCTAAATTTAATATATTTTACATTTTTTGTCACTAACTTATTATTCTTTCCCCCACTGGGCTGCAACTCTGTTCAGGAATTTAGGATACGGGCGCCGCCATTTTGACTCAGAAGCATCACACTTACTGAGAGGCGAGTGGGATAAGGTACAGGGGGGCGGGTTATAGCTGTGCTTTGCTCAGACAGAGCAGAGCAGGGGTCAGGTAAAGGTCAGCAGTCCCAGAATGCAGAGCAGCACAGTCAGGAGGCACTTCCTGTTTGCAGGCTGCCTGATAAGATGGCGGCTTCCATAAGCCGCCATCTTGGATGTTTAAAGGCTCATAACATGCAGTAGATGCAGTTAGGATGATTTTTAATGTGAGCAATCTGTATGTACAGGGTGTGGGAAACATATAAGATAGACTCTTATACAGAGTAAAGGTCCGCTTTAAAGAGACCAAAACACAAGAGAGGGGTGGGGGTACGTCAATGCAAGTTTCACATAGGACATAGAGGGTTTAGCTCCGCTTTAATGTTCATTATGCAGTCTGAGGAGAGCTCGCCTCACTTCATGGCACACAGGAAGTTTGGCCACTTACAGACATCTGCTTCCGGAACACAAATCTCCTCAGCAATAACACTAGACACTATCTACTGCGGTAACCTTAAATACACGAGGGGCTATACCAAGAGACCAGGGAAGGGGGGAATTAGTTATTGTAATGGCCACAAGCCCTGTACCCGTGCGACAGCAAATTCCTCCTCCCGCAGCAAGCCGTCCATTCCGCAGCCGCAGTCTAGAGAAGAGCCAGGCACGTGACACATTCCAGAGCGGCGCATAATAATGACGTAGTAGCGTCCCGTTGCTTAGTAACAAGGGAGAAATAGCTGCATTCGGGAAGGAATAGAAATAAGGAGACAGGTACAGTGCGCGCTCAGTGTAGAAGCTGAATGAGAGCGAACTAACACGATGTATTTACTTCTTAGCATAGAATGTATTTAAAAGTGATTTGTTGTCTTTAGTGTATTTTCACTCATACCCCCCAACCGGTCCTAATCCGAACTCCCCCCCTCCTTGTCCTCATGTTCTCTTTTACATGTTTGATAAATAGAGAGGACTATACTAGATCATTTACTGTTTATAGGATTTCTCTTCTGAAGTGGGGCAACTCTCATTTTGCACCAAATTAGAGTTTGTCCATGTTTTGGGGCCCATCTCAATTGCATGAATTCAATAGACTTAAAGCAGAACAAAACCTACCAAGACCAGCCCTGGCATCTAAGATACTCCAGGGCAGGCTATTGACCTTCCCCTGGGAAATCCCAAATCAGGATTCGCCCTCTTCTGGACTCTTTTGCCAATATGAACACAGGCGGCCGCATCCCCGGCATCTTTGGATGTGCATGCACATCCATTCACATGTCCCAGCCATTCAGATAGCCATGCTGGAGATGTGGGTGCTTGGGCTCCCTTCTGCTACACATAGAGCTGTGTGCCGAACATTACATATGCACATCAAACGACTCTGATTGGATGAGAGCTGGCACATGCACTGTAGGACGGGGAAAAGTGAGTTTTAATGGGAGGTTTAACACAGCGGGACATATTAGGGACAGGCAGGTGATAACTAGCTCTTGAATCTAAGAGACTCGAGAGTTGGTTTACATCATGCTCCAGGAGAATCCCAATTTAGGAAGTCAGGCTGTGTGAAACCCTGCTGGTAATCTGAATTCCCCTCAGGATTCAATCCCAATGGGCATATGCCAGCCTCCGAAGCCATCCCTGTGCATGTGGCATGGGAGCATGGATCAAGGTGAGTAAATGGACAATCCCAAATTGACAAATCGCAATTTGGGGAATCTGGGTAGGGCTTCTTCCAACCCTGGAGTCTTTTATGGCAGGTATGAATGGGTTTTGGTATGCTTTAAATGCTTTTAGAGAGGAAAATATAGCTTGTGCTGAATGATTTTAGCACAATTATTAGTCTGTGCAGTGGCCTATTTACAGGGGGTGCTGACATGGCAACTGTAACAGGGCCCATGTTGCTCTTACACCTTATTTATCAGATTTTATACCTGAAGGACATCAGGTACAGAAAGGAGGAAGCATTTTATTGGCTGTATTCAATGTTTGCTGTCTTGTAGTAGCCAATTCATTTGCCTCTTCGGGGCTGAAGTCTGCACCCTTTAGATTTAGTTACACCTCTGGGTCTGTAAAGCAGTAAGAGTAGAAAGAGGTCCCTCTTTCCCTTCTGAGACAGTTGGGGATATGCCCAACATGGTATAAATGTTGAAGCTGACTCCTATCTTTGAGACCATCTTTAGGCAACTCTGCAGACAGTCCAGAATAAGAGGCAAGTATTTCTCACTTGGGGGCTAGGGTGGTTAAATGGGCAAGTGATTGTCCCCCATAGACAGGCTTCTCCATATGTTGAAACAAAAAAAAAGTTAAAGGGACAGTCCAGGCAATTGCGATAAGGCAGCAAGGAGCTCATCTGAAGCCTGTTCTATGTGCCTCTCCTCTATTTCCTGCAGTGCGCTGTAGATGCTGTAGCAGGTCTCCAAATTTTGCACCTTCTTTCAGTTTCATTACCTCTATGGACAAGCACAAATATCACACGTCCGCCCCTTTCCCCTTAGTGCTCCCAGCATGAGCAAAACACAGTGGTCTTACCCGCACCTGCTGAGAGAATCATGGGACAGGGGTGGCTGTGCAACTACATTTGGAGGTGATCATGGAATGGAGGGGAACATGTTGCCTTATTACTGCCATTCCCTTTAAAGTTATCTCCCACCCATTTTTCCCCAGTAACCACAAATAGGGATAAGCCCATCAGCCCATTCCCCAGTGAAGGCGGCCACACTTGGTGAACAACAGTCAAAAATGACTTAAACCAGACCAACATAACACACAGTGCTCATATGCATCCCCCCTTAGGGTAATTTAGATTGCTGCACATAAAAATTAATTTACCTTTTTCTAACTCCTGCTGTAGTAAAATTTAGATACAAAACGGCGGCTCATGCATTTGTCGGCCACCTGCAAACAGGAAGTGCCCCTGGGTTTCCTGTTACTGTGCATTGTCAGTTGAATCCAGGCAGCAGCACGGCTGAGATGATGGGGGAGGAAGCTCTAAAATGGCTGCAACCTTTCTTTTCCAACTGAGCCAGGCTGTTGGTCCAGTTTAATGTCCATCAGATATTTATTTGGTTCTGTCCCCGTTGTTTATGATGAACTTTAGGGTTTACTTGAGTTTGTAGCTTTCTGAACCATAAAAGATTGAAGACATCACATTAAAACAATTTCTTTGCCAAACCAGAATGGCTTATTACAGTTCAGATCTGAAAGCTACTGGACATGGTGAAGTGTGGTTGGACTATGGGCCAGGTGCAAAATTCAAGCAATATGGCTGGCGATGCACAACTAAAGAAGACTCCTATTCCAATAAGACTCTGCTCGGAAACTGGAACCAGGAGCGGTATGACCTCCAAAAACTAGAAGAAAGGAAACCACTTCCCTCTCAGGTACTAATGGGGAATTGTTATAGGGGGGTTAACATTATACTGTATCTAAGTTATATTTCACTCTATAGGAAGATTTCATTGGGTAACAAGGTTATGCAGTATGTTTTTGGTGTGCTATTTATTGCCAACAGTCTCTTTAGCACAGATTGGTAAACAAAAAAACGCATTCCATCTCCACATACCTGCATCATCAAAAAGGAAGGTAGGATGTGCTCATTCAGTCAGTATATAGCAGTCAAGGAGGTGTTAGAGGGGCGTGACCACACTCCACAGATAAAAAATATTTTTCTTTCTGTCCTTTTCTTGGATTAAGGACCTCCTTTATTGGTGTCACAAAAGGGCAGATGTTACAAGACCCCCAAGGGAAATGACTGTGGCACAGGCTAACCCTCCAGGTTTTTAGCACTTCTTGCCGACATCCCGAGGTTGGGGTCCCAACCATATATTAGGGCCCGCATCACAGAATGTGCCAGCAGAGGTGTAAAACTCTTCTTAGCTGGGACTATTCAGTATTAAAGTTTGTAATATACCTGATTTCTTTTGATGGCACCCTTCTCTGAGTCTGTAGAAGCTCATCTCTGCTATCTCTTTTTGCTCTCCTGAAAGCCTTTGAAATGACCTTTTTGGGATATCCCCAGCTTTGTACCTATTTGTTAGGTGATCTGCTTCTTGCAAAAAGTTGTCCTTGTCCATACAGTTCCTTCTTACTTGAAAATTGAAAAATTGACCAGGGGTTATGCCATTCTGTAAGCTCCTTGTATAGAAGCTTTGGTAGTGTAGGAGACTTTACTGCTGCCTCTTTCCTGAATATACTTAAAGTGGACCAACACCCAGGGGGGATCGGCCCGGAAATCTATAAGATTCCCGGACCGATCAGATCCCTCCCCGTGGGGCATCCGAAATCGGGATGTCCCGCGGGGAGGAACCCCCCAGGAGGCCCACAAACCTTACCTCATCCCCGTTCCAGAGGCGCATTCCCTCTAGCAGGGCGCGCACCCGCACCGGCCGTTTGTGAATGGCCGGTGCAGGCGCACTCCCTGTTAGAGGGAAGCGCGAGACGCGGCCTCCAGCGCTCAGAGCCAGCTGAGCTGGTATGCGCGTCCAGGCGGCCTTGGACGCGCATACCACAGCGGCTCTGAGCCGATCGGGGTGCCCCACCAAAGTGGACCAAAACCCAGGATATCAAAATCCTGGGTGTTGGTCCACTTTAATTTCAGTTTTCTATCTTTGATGGTCAAAGATGTCCCCAAAAGATGTTAAATTGATTGTGGTTTAGAGTGTTAAATAATTCTTTGCACAGAACCCAAAATATGGGGCTGGTACAGGTCCATTTCCTGGCCAAAACCAAAAATTATGGTTCAACACAAAAGATAACAATTGTAAAAATGTTTTTTTTACATTAGTAGTTGATTTTTGTTCCAAAAAATACCAGGCAGTTTTGATGGTTAAATCATGTGAGATGTTGGAATATATTGATTTCACAACCGGGGGTAAATACACCCTATACGGGTGTCATATGACAGGAGGCTTAGTACATGATGTTGAAGGTAGTTATCAATATAGGCACAACTTGTTTAAGTGAGGGAACCCATCCTGTGGGGCGACCAGGTGGAAAACACAATTTCTTATGAATCTTAGGTAAGTTATAAAACATTGGTGTTACTGCGTGTTCCACTCATAGGAAATCTGCCTCTTTTTTGTGATAACAGTATTTTCCTTTGCTTCTAATATGATGGCATCCAAGGCCCATTTTACCCAGTGTTGGGATTGCCTTCCAATATCTCATAGTTGGTTCTATTATTCAACTAGCGTAATACCTCACCACAATACTGGTCATGGGGGAGAACAACAAAATTCCCACCCTTGTCTGCCTCCTTTATTATCACATCAGATCTTTTCTCCAGACTCACTAAGACCTTCTGTTCTTCTTTAATTAGATTATTAGTATGTCTTCTACTAGGTAGTGATTTAGTTTCGTCACTTACCATTTGGTAAAAAACTTACCGTAAATTGCTGGAGAGTTCGAAAACGGAGGGGTGAAGTTTGATGATTTCTTCAATTGTCCCAAGCCACCTTGTAATTGAGATAGTAATTCAGTGTCCAAGTCACCTAACATATCCAGACCCTCCAAGTCACTTGATTCTCATGGCACCTGGTAATTTCTTCTTTGTACATTGGAAAAAGAGCCATCTACAAAATAAAAAAAGGTCTTTAACGCATTAAACATATTAAGCATATCCATGGTATAGAAGGAGAGGCCCTTCTATATTGCTGACCTTTCAATGGGGGTGAGTGGTATATCGGTGAGATAACCTCTTTCCCTGTCGGACTCTCCTCCATGATTGCTGCCTCTGGATAAAACCCACAATAGTGGTCTGGTCGAATTTAAGCAACTGCTGTTCCAGGGCTGAGATTTCAGATCTAACCTCTTTTGCCAGTTCACGGTCATGTGAAATCAACAAATCGACATTGGGGGCCGATCAACGTGGGTTTTGTTCCACTTTAAAAGGGGACTGGACTTCCTCAAAAATTACTTAAACCATACCAACACAACAAACAGTGCTCGTATGCATCTCTCCCCAGGGCAATTTAGATTGCTGCACATAAATAATAATTTACCTTTTTCTAACTCCTGCTGTGGTAAATGTTAAAAACAAAATGGCTGTACATGGATGTGAAGGCAAACAGGAAGTGCTGCTGGGCTTCTTGTTACTGTGCATTGCCAGGTATACCAGTTGAAGCCAGGCAGCAGCATGGCTGAGATGCTGGGAAAGGAAGCTCCAAAATGGCCACTACCTTTCTTTTTCAACTGTGCCAGGATGTTGTTCCAGTTTAATTAACCCCTCTTCCCAGGTAATGTTTGAAAAGATTCTGGAGCACTATGCAATTCTTCCTCAGTATTGTATATATTTTCTTGGGATGCCCTAGTGTTATTTGTTATCAGCTCTGCTGGCCCGTTTTTAACAGTTTTTTGTTATTTTTGTCTGCCTTAATAACATGATGTATTTTTATATATAGTTAGCATTGGTGCACTTTTATACCCAAGGGTAGGGATAGCATTTGAGTTCCTATAGGGTATTCGGGTTACTGCACATTGCCCATGATTTTTATTTTTTAATTAAGCTATTTATTAGCCATTGGGAGTGCTATGCCTCCTTGTAGAGAAAGAAAGTTGTGCGTGCATGATCCTGAAGCATTGGCAGCATTTAATTTTGCTCCTGCACCCACTCAAAGCTAAAACACAGCCTGACCGATTTTCTCCTGGTTCTCGTCATGTTTAAAGCTGAACAAAACCCACCAGCAGCCAGACTGGAATCTAAAAGATTGTTTACAATGCGGAGCGTGCTGCCGCATCCCCTCCATTCCTGGTGTTGCGTGTGCGCTCCTGCCCTAGCCATTCACATAGGCACATGTGCACGTCCGGGAACGCAGGGAATGCGGCACAGCGTGCTCCCCAGTGATTAGAATGAGAGCCGCCTGCTAAATGACAGTCCAAGTCAAATTCCCGGGTTTTGTTCTGCTTTAAGCACCTGGGAGGCATCCTTTCCCAGCATCCCAGCCATGCTGCTGCCTGGATTTAAGTGATATAATGCAAAGCAGTAGAAAGAAAACCCAGCAGCACTTCCTCTTTGCAGGCTACCGGCAGGCCATTGAGGGGGTAAAATAGATCATGGCAGAAGTTATAAAGAAGGTAAATTATTTTGTATGTGCATGAATCTGAATTCCCCTGGGAAGGGATGCATCTGAACGCTGTTTCCTGTAAGGGTGTTGGTCCGGTTTAATACGTTGTATTCCCCTCATGTAAACATAAACATTATTGCTGATTTCCTTTTCTTTTTTTTAGTTTTCAGATGAAGTCAAATAACTAATCAACTTTCTTATAAAGCAGGCCTAATTATAACGTTTGTTAGGGTAACTCCCTCAGATTATAATTAGCATCTAAAACTTTGCAGAATTTGAGAGAATGTTAGATTGATTTATAGCTCAGTGCAATGCCCCTTTTTGTTTAAGAAAGGCTTTTTGGAGTGTTGGTATAGAGCAAATCAGTTAGGCAAGTAAGTCACTATCTGTTGATTAGTCTTAGAAAATAGGATGCCCCATATTTCTGTTCTTACATTTTGGAAGCTTTGTATTATACCTATTGCCATTGGAGAGTTTCATTAATGACATAGGTTCTTTTGTTTCAGTATGCCCACTACTATGAAAGCTCTTATTCTGCAGACTACCTCAGAAAAAATGATTCATCTGCAAGACAAGGTAATATAACTAACACCAATAAATATTATACACCTTATTATTACCTTATGTATATAGGGCATTGTCTCTGCATATATTTTATCACAGATTTCCCTGCACCCATCTAAACACTGGAACTGCAGCTGCCAGCACCTCCAGTTGGAGGAGCTGTGGTCATGTTCTATGGCTGTCATATGCAACCCGGCTACGTTATGTATCCGCACTACCAGAAGCTCTGTGGAAACGCAAAATGAGCTACATGAGCTATGCAAAATCACCTGTAGAATAGCGTCACAAATTCAGATAGTCATGCGTCAATACTTGGCTGTAGGGGAGATTGCAAGATAAAAAAGGTGTGGCTCCTCCTGGTCTACATATACTTCCAGCTGTGCCACCCAGTCCAGTGATAAAAAAGCAGTAAAACACAGTCACCAGGAGGATGAAAAGAAATCTTAGCTCTTGGGAAAAAAAAACAAGCAAGGAGAGCCAGCTTTAGCTGAATGAAAGAACCTGCTCCAGGTTCATTACAACTTAGCATTTATACTCTTCCATAGAAGTAAAAGTTCAGCATATCCAGACATACACACAATTAAAATCTATAGTGCTGTATAGCCTTACAGGATGCATTTAGAGTCCTGGCTGTTCCCTTTGTCATATGGTAACACAGTAAAACATCTTACCTGAAATAGTCTGCAGAGGCTTGTGTGAAACTGGGCAAATGGAACGGCCTCCATAGAGAATACTTTTAGGCCCAGCAGATGTGTGCCATCTTGGATAGTAGGGCTATTGTTTGCTAACAGTCCTTATACTTATTTTGGGCTAAAGTGAGAGCATCTTCTCTACTGATAGAAAGACTTTGGCCTGCCGGGTGGCAAATGGCCCTAATTGTTTACAATAGGGAATGAAAGCGGCCACATCCCATGCATCCTTGGGCTATGCACGTGTTCCAGCTCCTGCCATTCAGATTTGGCGGGGGTGCGGCCCATTTCGAGCCCTATTGAGGTCTATTAGAGGTGTTTGCGCAATTACATAGTCACAGCAAATGGCTCTGATTGCACGAGAGACATGCATGCGGCGTTGGAATGTAAAGAGATCTTCTGGTCGTTCTGGGAGGTTTCACAAAGTGGGGCATGGAACAAAACTTGGGATAGTCAAAATCCTGGGTTTTGTTTCGCTTTAAAGATTTATGCACTGATTGGCATAAATATTTAATCAGATGCACTGAGCTATCCTTCTATGTCAAAGAGATTGGAATAAAATTCCTAAACTCTCTCTGATGGAGGTACTAGTAACACCCCCACCTTCCATTGCACTAGCTGACTTATGGCAGACCTGGGTGCTGCCTCTCTCTCGGTTAGCTGGGAAAAACTTGAAGGTACAAACCTGTGCGTAGGCCTAGCCCCAAAATCTTGTAGCCTGAAATTACCTCCTGGACCCAAGCTTCCGACATGTGGCGCTTCCACAGATAGGCAAAGAGTAGAAGCTGCCCCCCTACCCGGCTGGTTGATGGCATCCGCTCATGCCTATGAAGGTCTGGGCGAAGGAAGGATTGTACTTGTATTATCAGGAGGACTTGACCTATTGTGGAAATTTAATGAACAATAGCGTTGAGTCGTTCACCAAACATGATGCTCAATCCTCTATTGGACCACAATCAGAGGCCTTCTCTTTCTCTGAGCATTCCTCATCAGTATCCAAAGCAGCATACAAATCCCCCTCTGATTCAGAAGGCACCACCACTTGAAAGGGCAGAGCAGTTCGTGACTGAACCATCTATGCATCCAAGGAAGGAGAAAACACTAGTGGGGGTAGCTGATTTTCAGTCTGGTCAATAAAATGGCAGCAATGCACTTGGTACAGAGGCAACACAAGGCGCCATTCTACATTAAGTTACCAGACCCAGATGCCCCTGATGCCTCAGTCATTGTGTATAAAGTCAATGATCCCCAGGGGTCTTAGTTGGAAGTATTGGCGGATCTGAGTAACCACTTACGACATCAATATTCCTGAGATCCCCTGGGATAGACCAGACCCTAAATCTACATATGAAAAAAAAATTGCTTAAAACCAGTAGCTTAAAAATACAAAAAAAGTTAAAAGGCTCTTATAAACATTAGCTATTAAAAGCATTGAACGTTTTACTCTGTGGTAAGAAATGTCATTGACTTTTATTGTCCTGTCTGGTGGGAGCTGAATGCAGTGCATTATTATGCATGGCATACCACACTCATTGGACAAGAGCCTGTGCATGTGGAATGGTACACTTTTAGGGTCATTCGGGGGGTTTCAAACAGGGACAAGGACCGGAGGGTGCCCATTCATCCCCTATGTCACTGTTGAACAGGAGCCAGCTGTGAATTACGGTGACCCAGTATATTTTATATTGCTAAAATAGCACTGAACAGCTGCAGGGGACAAAAGTGGGGTATGCTTTATTGTTGTTATGTACCTTTCTTCAGCAATACCGCCTGCAGCCTCCCCAGAGAGTGGAGATTGGGGAAACTCAGCAGAGGGGAGGGTCAAAGTGTCAAGTGTGAGGCTGATGCAGAATCAAGAACACTGGCTGGAATTGAAGGAGATCTCGTAAGCAATAGTGCAATAAAGTTGACTGTAACTGAGGGGAGCCAGTGCTACAGGTAAAGTGCTACACTGGTTTCAGTGTGGGGAGTCTGCCGATAGATCTTGTTTTCGCCAGAGTCTTCCACAAGTAGGGCCGAACTGCGCTTCAGAAAAGTCAGGTTCCCACTACTATCGCCAGTGGCCAGTGAGCCCAAATATGGAAAAAGTCCGGGTTTTCAGGGAAACTGATGCAGGGAAGCCAGAGAGTCCAGAACCAGGAAAAGCCATAATCTGGTGCTGAAGTTCAGAGAGCCAAAACAGGTAGTCATCCAAGCAGGGGTTCTCGAGCCAGAGAGCCTCTCCTCCATTTCCTGCAATGAGGGTAGAAGCTGTAGCAGGCCTCCTTTCAATGACATTCTTCCAGGACCACGCAAAAAAGTGGTCTAACAGTCACTCTATCCCCCTGCCAACACAAATGGATCCCAGACGAGGTAAGGTGTGTTTTTTTTTGTAAAAGCTGGAACTTGGTTTAAAACAAAGTGGGACAGATTATATTTGATGGTACCCTTACATCCTAAATTATTATAAGCTACAGTGTTTTTGGAAAACCTGCATTATAATCACAAAAGTAACCTTACTACTCACATCATTTAAACTGGACCTTCACCATGATTTAATGAAAAGACCAAACTCTTAAAAAATGATTCCCCAGCATCTAAAATTAATATATTTTACGTTTTTAGTCACTAACTTATTATTCTTTCCCCCACTGGGCTGCAACTCTGTTCAGGAATTTAGGATACGGGCGCCGCCATCTTGACTCAGAAGCATCACACTTACTGAGTAGAGGAGAGTGGGATAAGGTACAGGGGGGCGGGTTATAGCTGTGCTTTGCTCAGACAGAGCAAAGCTGGGGTCAGATAACGGTCAGCAGTCCCAGAATGCAGAGCAGCACAGTCAGGAGGCACTTCCTGTTTGCAGGCTGCCTGATAAGATGGCGGCTTCCATAAGCCGCCATCTTGGATGTTTAAAGGCTCATAACATGCAGTAGATGCAGGTAGGATGATTTGTAATGTGAGCAATCTGTATGTACAGGGTGTGGGAAACATATAAGATAGACTCTTATTCAGAGTGAAGGTCCGCTTTAAGAAGTCACATTTTAATTATTTAATTATTCATTCTTTAACTAATTCAGCTTCTGCACTTCACTTTCAGTCTTCAAGAGGGAGCCCCATGTGTTTCCAGGACATCAACCTGAACTCAGTCCTTCACAATACAGAACGCTTCAAAAATCCTGTTACACAATGGACTATAGCAATTTGTAGCAACATCCACATTATTTAGAAGAATATGCTACAATCAAGCTTTTGTGATTACTAAACATATCTATATAAAGATTTATTGTGATGAATATATATTACACCTTTAAATCACTAAAATTGCAGGGCCCTCCTTTGGGCAGCTGTTGTGCAATCCCTCCTACTTCCACACATACCAAAAAATGGCCTACAGCAGCCCTAGTCATCTGCATCACAAATTGACCCACAGTGGATCCAGTTCAGCTTTACATCACTCTTACCCACGGCTGAAGTCATTTGTACCACAGACCTATTCACCTATATTGCATCCCCACCTAAAACCTTATACATACTGTATGTAAAGGACTACACTCCACACCCCGACCCCATGTCTAGTTTCACTACACCCCATAACCCAGATTATTTTTACCCTACAATCTAACCAGCTTTCTAATTCATGTAAACCCCACAACACCTTGACCTGCAGCCCAATTCATTTACTCTATCACACTCTGACAGTAGGTTCAATTTATTTACGTCCTGCAACCAAACCCACAACCCAATTCACCCCTTCCCACTGCCATATATAATGTTTGGTCATAAAAAAAAGGCTGGGCATTAATAAATATAATAATATCACTTAATTTTGTAGGCAGATTGAATACACTGCAGGAATTTATTGGGATTTTCTGGAAAATGATATATAGTTTTGGCAGTGTTGGGTTTTAACATGAAATGTCTTGTTTGTAATTTTGTCAGTGCTTTCACTTTTGGATGAAATATGTGAAAAGAAAATGTAATTTTCAAACTGGCAGGCTGATTCATTAATAGCGCCAGGTAGCGACAGATGAGCGACAGTAGCGTTATTTTCACAGCGCCCGCTAGTATTCGCTGTGCTTGGCCGTTGTTCGGCTGTTGACAGCGACTCAGTCGGTGTGCGGTAATGTTGAATACAGGGTTAGGAGTCGCTGTTTCACAGGTTCCGCGCTGTATGGGAGCGCATGACAGCGAACGGCCATAGCGAACGGCTCCCAGCATATTCATTAACAAATCACGCTCCAAAAATTCTCGCGCTGTTAAATGCTTGTTTAAACCCCAGAGCGCTGGCGGCGATGGGTTAAAAGTAGTTTTTTAACCCCCAAACAACCATATTTTTAGAAAAAAAAAAAAAAAACATGTTTTTCAAAACATTCTGTAATATGAATACAATGAATAATATCAGACCTGTAATATCAATTCTGCACAAATTTTTTTACCTTAAAAAAAATGTCTAACATTGCAGAAGTGGTCACAGAATTTTTGCCATTTAAAAAAAAAAAAAACATTAATAGCAATTAATTATGAATATTTAAAGATTGCTCCATTGAAATGCATTGGAGAGCGCCAGGTAGCGAGAGGTCATACCTGTCGCTGTTCAAGGTCGCTCGCTGGCGCTGTGGGGGGAGGCTGGAATAATGATGAATGATTCGCTATCTGGCGCTCTGTCAGTCGCTAAGCAGGATCGGCTTGATAAATGTGTGATTGCGGAGGGGAGCCGGCGTTCTCGTGGCGGTGAGCATCATTACCGTTCGCTCACCATTCGCTACCTGGCGCTATCCCTTGTTAAATAAGGGCCTTTGTTGTTAAAGTTTTTCAAGAAAATTATGTTGTGTGTAAAAGCCCCATTCCTCCCGCTTAAAATGAGCTCAGGCACCAGCTATGGGAGCTGGAAGACCATGGCGCAGAGGTTGACCAGCCTCCCCCTGCCCTTTAAAGTGGACCAACACCCAGGATTTTGACTATCCTGGGTCTTGGTCCACTTCGGTGGGGCACCCCCGATCGGGGTGCCCCGCTGTGTGAAACCCCCCCTAACCCCCCGAAAAACTCACCTCTCCCAGCGCCGACGTACAAGCGAGGATCAGGAACGTCTAAGCGGCAGCCGCCGCCGCCGCCTCCCTCGCGTCACTTTCGGCGCGCGCCCCCGCCGGCCATTCGCAGACGGCCGGCGCGGGCACGCGCACGCCTACAGGAGCGCGAGGGAGGCGGCGGCGGCCGGCCGCCGCCGAAGATAAGGTAAGGAGTTTGGGGTGTTTGGGGGGGTTTCACCCCGCGGGACATCCCGATCTCGGATGTCCCGCGGGGTGGGGGTGATCGGCCCGGGAATCTTATAGATTCCCGGGCCGATCACCCGTGGGTGTTGGTCCACTTTAAGGCTACCAGCCCGCATAGCCCTCATGGGCTGCAAGCTCTTCTGCACCTCCCTGGGCTTTGCTAATGCAGGTAATGGGGCAGGGGGTTGTGGCAAGTCACCCGCTGGCATGTGACTTGCCAGCCCCTCCTGCCCTGTGAACTGGTATAGGGGTCTCATAGATCCCTTGCCAGTTCACCAAGGGTTAAGGGAATGAGCGTTTTGCCCCGTAAAAAAAAACCCTCCGGGGGACTCAGCACTTGAAGGGTTAAAGCAACCCTAAACTCTCCCTTCAGTAGAGGTGTGATAATATCACGCAGAATATTAGCTCATTGTAGTAGAAACTTCCTTAATGGACTTGATTCCCTAAGAGTTGAAAAAAATTCTCATGGTAGTAAAAAGTTCAATTCATAAGAAAATAGCCTGAGAATTTCACTTTTAATAAATCACCAGATAGGAAGACAATGAAAATCAATGGTGCTTTTTACTACAGGGTAAAAAGGAGAAAAAAGCTCAGGACTTCTCTCAGTAGTAAAAAAGTACCATTGTCTTCCTACCTGGTGATTCACTAAAAGTGGGGGGTCACAAAGAGATTAGAATAAAATCCATGGATACAAAGGTTTGGTGGCACTTGCTCAGACCAAATTATAATTTATGATTTTGGAGGTGCAGGTGAGCAGGGCAATTACAATATACAAATCTTAGGAGCCACAGCACTAACCAATTCTATAATCGGTCTCCAACAAAAAATGGATAAACACAGAGGTCTCTGTTGGTGCACATCTGCAGAGGTATGTTGAAGCTGCACCACCAAATGCCAAGGTGCCTCCTTGTGGGTGTAGTCCTAACTCTAATCTATGAGAGCCCCTTTGGTACATATAATGCAATGAATACATTGGAAATCTGTAACCTTTTTCTAATGGAGATACTGGTATTATGACTCCCCACAAAACAAATGTAAAACAGGTCACACTTACTGTATTTTCAGTCCATAGCATGCACCAAATGTGCTAAAATACCCCTTCCCAATCCCATCATTATAGGCAGTAAGAGGCATCTCTCATCACAGCCAGAGCACCGTGTCCCCCATTACAGCCAGTGTGCGGCATCCCCCATTATAGGCAGTGAGCAGCATCCCTTATTATAACCAGTGTATGACAGACAGAGACACACACAAACACAGGCACACACTCACAAAACAACAGGCTCCCGGGCAGCTGTTTTTCTTGCTTTGCAGGTGGGCTGCTTCTGTGATAAGATGCTGGCCGTTCATAGGCTACGCCCACCCACACATAGGCCACACCCACCCGTCAATAGGCCACGTCCACCCGCCGAAGCGAAGGGAGGAAGCCTGGGCTGCCAAGGGTCAAAAATGTGTCCATAGCGCTACAATCCACCCTGTTGATCTTCGTATGATAATATTATTGTCAAATATCATGGAAACCAAGTATCAGAGGAAAAGCAGGCCCACTTTTCTGCTATAAACCAATGTCACTTTTTCTCATCGTGATTGAAAAACGTTGCTTATGGAAGTTAGAAAAAAATAACACTCCTTAGGCACAAAAGCCTCTCAAAGCAGTTCTTTTTCCCATCTGATCACGTAAAAGCCAAGTCTGATCATCTGAAGGAAAGGGCTTTTGGAACAAGGAAAGTACAGCAGAATTACCTGTTCATAAGAAAACATTCAGATCAGGAACATTGTCTGATTCTGTCTTAGCTCTTATTGCATCATAAGGTAACCTTACTTGCCTAACTGCATTTAACCCAAAACAAGAATTGAATCTTGCAGAACATGTTTCAGTATCATGTTAGGAGTTTGTGGGGTCTGCTTCTGCCCCACATCACCGTTTGTAGTATTACAGTTACTGGACAAATGTCCATGTTTTTTGCAGGCAAAACATATAATTCTATGTCCAGTTACCCTCTTCTATTTTTCCCACACTTCCTCATATGGAATCCCATCTATCTCACCTATAAATTTGCATACACCCATCAGTGGAAAGAAACAAATAGCAGCATGACGCGCAGATATACCCCCTTAGTTATTTTTACAGAACTTATGTGTGGAGCAGTTTAGGTAATTGCGCCGTCATCCAATAATGGCCAGGATCCGAATTCTTCCAACGGCTAGCGGGGAGGAGGGCGGGTGCAAGATGTGCAAAGAGCCTGGGGAAGTGGAATATTAACGCCTGTGTTGTAATAGCCGCAAGCAAGCCATCCCAACTACCCCACAGCCAAGGGGGGCCCAGATTCAGACACAATCAGGATGAAAGGGAGGAGTCCAGATCTGTATCACACAAAAAATGCATATAAAACATACAATTTGAATCTTCGATAATTACATCAACAAAACTATTGCAGAATTGATAAAATAATCTGATTACAAGCTATATAAATAGCAATACCTTTGTTTATATTTATGTTTTTATATGATTAGTGATCTATACCTAAAAGGGGATGATCATCAACACTATATAGCATTACTGGATAAAACCGTTTTAAATCTAAGGTATAATTAATGGTGGAAATAGACTATACTGTTATCAGTCATTGGCTCTACCCACATATTTATTTGTATACAACATTACATCCAAACCTTGGTTTAACCCCTTTGGCACTCTGGTATCCAGGGTGAAAATCCATTTACATTCCTTTCAGGGGAGAATTTTAAATCTATCCCTTTCCCTAGGGGTGGCTTGGTCTATAAACTGTATTTACATATTAGTTTTACCTTCATGAATTTCTTGCCAGTGTTTGGATACTTATGATATGCTGTGTGTACCTGTGCGCCTGTCTCTTCCCAAATGTTCATACACTCTAATTTTTGCTGATCTCCCTGTACCTGTATCTTATATACTGTATGTACAGGTGATTATATAAACCTTGAGACCATGGCACACTTATTATTGGGGTGCATAATCACTTCCTCCCTTTGGCTGTGCGTGGCCCCGCACAGCTGTTCAGCTGCGATGGGCAGGGCTGAATAAAGTTGATAAGGGAGGCAGGAATGATTCAGGCACCATCTGCGCATGCCCCATGGGCTCAGAGGAAAGGTAAGAATATTAGGCACCCTGGGGGGGTTTCACACAGTTCGGGATGACCTGGGGGGAGGGAGCAAGCCTGCCCTGGAGCCCTATGGGTTTTGGTCCACTTTAACGAAGCCTGGAGATGTTGCCTTGAGTCTTTCAAATAACTTGTAAGAATAGCTCATGTCCCCCTCCCTGTACACTGCATGCAAAGGACACCCTGGGTCTCAGAAGAACTTGCTCTCCACCACATTGCCTTTTGCCAGGTGCAAGGGGGTTACAAGTCCCCTTTGACTGAAATGTTTTCTGCAGAGAAACAAAGAGTGCTGACTGATCTGAAACACAACTTATCACCCTTAATATTTAGCACATCTCAATTTATTCATCACGGACACACTTGAAGATGCTTCTCCTTGCTTTTATTTGCATAGCATAGTATAGTAATTTGATTTGGTCACATGACAGCACAATACATGTAGCAGTGTAGTACGCGCGCACACTTTCTGGCAGGGTAAATAGGTGAATCTTTGGAACGTCTGAGAGGCTACTTTTTAGGGGCCACACCAATGGTCATCTTCTCTTCACGAGTGATGGGGATAGAGCGCTCTGGAACATCAGCCAATTTTCTGGGTCCAGACACTGTCAGCACTCCATCGGGGGACAAAGATGAGGTGATGGACAGGGGATCAACATCCACTGGGATTTTATATCTTCTTTGGAAGTCTCTGGAAACATAGCCATGCTCATCCTAAAAATCAAAACATTTCCTAATTAGTTTATATATTTTTTTAATGCTAAACACACAATATATGCAGATATATAGTCAAATGCTTAACTTGAGTTAAAGGCACGAGTAGTCACCAAAATTGTGAACACAACAGTCAGAACAGTGTGACTCCCTGGAATGGAAGTAAATAGAAAATGTTATGGGGTAGAAATCAAAGAACTTTGCAGACTCCTGTTAAAGTGGACCAAAACCCACATTTTTAATTAGCATCCCCTGAATTGATCATCCCAATGAAGAGTATGTTTTGGCAATTTTCAGTGCTCCTGCTTCACTCTAATCCCAGATAATGGCACCTGTTTTATCTGTAAAGCTCCGCCTCCTCCATTCATTGCCACTGTTGTGTGTGGCAGTGATGCCATTGTCACATTTATGCAATGACTGATTTCCTGCCAACTTACACAGAGGCGCAGCAAGAAAATCAGTGTTCCAGGAAAAGTAGAAAAGCTAAAATATCCATTTCTAGTTCTACACCCTAAGAAGGGAGTATGGACAAGGGCTTTGGCCAAATGTATTTCACAAGTTCAGTGGGTTTAAGGTGTGCAAAGAGGACCAGGTAGCTGGCTTGCAACTTTAGCTTGATGCTAAAAAGCCTAGGAAGATTCAGTTGGCTAGGTAGAATGTGCTGTTATCCAGAAGGGAGCCTCTTTTACTTTACAGCTACAGCATATACCACTTGCCTGATCCATCTACTGACCTACTAGCATGCTGGTGCTAGACCTTTCTTTGGACCCCCCAGAATTACAGACCAGATATCAGTGAATTTCCTGAGTAGCATTCTGGTAATACCTATTTGCCCTGACCATGTCCAAGGAATTAAGAAGCTGCCCTTGTGATGGGTAGAACAAGGACATAAAGAAGTCTGTAGCACTTCCTTGTTAAGGAAGAAAGGAGAGACCACCTTAAAATCTTGTTATAAGGCTGCTAACTCTGATACCCACCAAAAGGGGGTGATCATCATCTAAAAGGTTACCCAGCCTGAGGAAGTGGGATTTTTGCCCACGGAACGCATGGCTCTGGATGTTGACAGGAGGTGGGGAGACCCTATTGGTTTGATATTTTAATACTATTGATATATAGATTTTATTTGCATTCATCAGTTGGCATGTTAATTCATATAGTGATTTGATCGTATGTGCTTTGATACGGCTGTTTCTGTCTTAGGGACAGACAGCCTTTGTGCTGTTGTGGTTTCTGATTTTGAGACCGGCTATATGAGAGCTGGTTTATAGTATTGGCACTATTGCACTTTAAATAGATATCCATCATATTATTCCTGCACCTTTTTGCACTCTATCTCGCACCCTGCACTTTTTGCCACTTTTTGTAGTTATTAAAGTTATTTAAATTTATAGTTATAAAATTTAGTATATGGATTTCATGCTTGCTGGATTATGATTATGATGAGGAATCAATTTTCTCCCCACCGCTTACACATCCTATATGTTTGTATGTCCTCTGTGGAATTGTCTTATGTTTTTAATATGTCCATTGTATAGGTTGTGGTTGTGAACATTTAATACAGTTTGATATTAATTTTTGATTCTGAATTGGAGTGCCTCCCCTGTTGTGTTTTCAAGATATCCTATTTATGGCTGTTTGAGCCTGGGAGTAGCACCGTTTATTATACTTTGTGGGTTGTGCAAGCCTCCTTTTTTTGGACTAGACCTTTCTTTGGACCCCCCAGAATTACAGATCAGACATCAGTGAATTTCCTGAGTAGCAGTCTGGTAATACCTATTTGCCCTGACCATGTCCAAGGAATTAAGAAGCCTGCCCTTGTGATGGGTAGGACAAGGGCATAAAGAAGGCCATAGCACTTCCTTGTTAGGGAAGATAGGAGAGACCACCTTAAAATCTTGTTATAAGGCTGCTAACTCTGATACCCACCAAAAAGTGGTGATCATCATCTAAAAGGTGACCCTCTGCCAGGGGAAATTGATGCTTTACCCAGGCTCCATAAATTGCCAGTAACCTACAGCCTAGCTAGGAATAGCAATAGCTGAATGTAGAGAACTGATAAGGTTAAGAGAAATACTGCAATCCTTTGTATAATTATGGCTCCTCGGGGCAGTGTGCAGTTGCCACATTCACTGAGTGGACAGATTTGTCACCAGAGGAACTGTAAAGAATAACAAAACCAGCACCTCTATTAGGCAGGTACATCATTTTCTGGGACACAATGCAGTACTAAATAAGCAGTGTAGTATAAAAAGGACAGCAGGAAGGAGCATACAGTAAAACATTCTGTGTAGCATCTGAGTATACCATGCATAAAAACAAAATATTGCAGTCTACAGCACCTGGTATTCCCAGGTAGTCTCCCATCCAAGGACTGATCGGATCCAACCTGCTTAGCTTCCGAGATCAGGTACATTAAGGGTGGTGTGGCCTTAAGCTCTTATTAGGGTGCTTGTGGAAAAAAAAGTTGTTGAAGTTGAGAATATTCAATTTTCTCCCTTACTGAAGCAAATTTGTGATGTCCAGCTGCGTGAACCCCCCCCCCATTTGCCCAAAAAACTCACCTTTCCCTAGTCCTACAGCGCATGCACAGACAGCCAATAACTCAGATCCATTTGTTGCTTGCTTGTGGCTGAGAATCTACTAAGGGCTGAATAGAGCTGAATGCAACTGAGGGAGCCAGCCATTCACAAAAGCCTGTCACAGGGGCACCCTTGGCTTGAGGTATAGTGTAGTGTGGCTGCGGCCCATGCATGTGCCATTGGATCTGGAGGTTTCACAAAGAGGGGCATCCCAAATTGGGATGTCCCAGGTATAGGGACTCAGGCAGCCCTTGAATCTTACCTTGCCAAGCGTTCCTCCAGTGTGGTCATTCTTCTTTGAAGCCCCCTTCCTCACTCAGGGCTCCGACCACACCCCACCAATGCGGTCCACCAATCCACTTTCAGGCTAGCTAAACCCTCCTGCCTCCCCTCCCTGCCTCTTCCTAGCAGCTCTCACTCAGTGCTGACAGCTTCCCCCTGGGAGGTACGGCCAGCAGACCCCCAACCCCCAGTGCCCAAAAGCTGCTGCTGCCCGCCACTGGAGGAGACCCGCTGGAGCTGGGGGAGATGAACCCTGCTGTCCGAGGTGTCTGCTGCTTCTACCGTCCCCACATACGCCCTGAAAGGAAATCTCCACCGCCGCCGGTGCCACCTTCCAGTTGGCCGCAGTCCGTCTGAGCCACCGCCACCACCACTTCTGCCTGCCCACCTACCTCCCAGGTACCATTCTAGACAACTATTCAACAATATTGGTTTAGCCATCAGGCTTGGGTCTATCCAGAATTAGGGCTTTGGTGAGGGTCTGGAAGCAGACAGGGTTAGAACACCCACTTCCTGCTAGAAACATAAAAGAAAGAATACATTCCTGCTTGCCCCACTGCAAGTAAGACAGCCAGGAGTATAAGGAAATTGGAAGGCGCTACACCCTTTTTCAGTCCCACCTCTGGCCAACATAGTTAGCTCACAAGGCCATGGAAAGGTAGTATGTTTTTGTTCAAATTAAACATTTGTTAGTAAATGTGAACCATGACATATGAAGTTAGATAGCAAATTTATGTTTGCTCGCCTAAAGGGAGGAGGGAGGAGAGAGAAACAAAGAGTGCAAAGGGTCAGTTTACTCTCTTTTAGCCTTTTACTTGTTGCTTGCTCCAGCTACCCTTCCTCCTTCCAAAATCCACAATAGCAAATGTTATTCCTTCACAGCCCCTGCTGTTTAAAAAAGCATCTCATCTATTTCTGTGATAACTAAAACCTCTCTATGTAATCGACAAGATGGGCTAACACCAATTATATCGACCAGTCACTAAAATGTGGCCCTAGTAACCTCTAGGTTTTTTATGACTCGCTTTCTCAGACGGTCATGTGGCAGTAATGAACCACATTTATAAGCCATTTATAATCTTATAATCCTACAAATATTGGTCAGCACCCATTAGTGCTGGGTGGCAGCAATTATGTGTTAGTGATTTGGGCAACACTGAACAACCAGATTGTTGGTGTGTGTGGTAAAATTAACACAAATCCCAGATTGCATCTGACAAAACCAACAATCAAGAGTCAGATCTTCCCTGATCTGACAGGGCAATTGTCACACTGTTTTCATGTGTATCTTGGCCATATTGCCCTTACTCAGGAGGAAATCTGGTACAACATTTACTGTAGCTGGCTGTACAGTTGTCCTTGAGGATACTCTATGTGACCAACATTGCAGATTTCTTCAACCCCTTCCTCAGGGCCACATTCTGTTTGTGATTCTTGTTAGGCATTCTGTTTATTACTGGGATAAGTGGTAAATCTACATATCACACACAAATCTGTACATTTGTGTATTAGAATTTTGTCACTTTCAAAATTTGGGATGTGATTATTAATTTTTAAATCAATGATGATTACCAAATATGCCCCACTGCCATATAAGCGAATGCCACCCCTTGACCAGTGCCCTGCTATTGGGAAACACACAATGTCTGGTTGTTCGTGCCCTCCAGTTGTCAATCTGTAAATTCTGTTCTTAAGTAAAAACATGCCATTACAGATGCAATATTTACCTGACGCTCCTCATGCTTTCCTTGAATCTCAATAAAGTCTCCTAATACTTTCACTTTTAGTTCTTCTGGTGAGAAATGTTTCACATCAATGTTAACAGAAAACTTGTCCTTCTCTAGTCTCATCTAAGGTGGTAGAAAAACATTTTGTTAAATACGTCTTTGCATATTTATATATAGGTCACAAATGAATTAGGTTATTGTGTAAAAACACCTTTTTATAATTTACTTTAGCAGTATAAAAAAATGTCTGTTTCTGAACACATATAGACCAGCACCAGAGCGAAAACACATGGAAATGATATTGTTTCTACACTGTAACACTGACACTGCAATGCCAGACCAACACATACAATTCTGACAAAAATAAAAAAATAAATCTTTGGTTAGTGGCCAGGAGAGCCAAAACAATCATATGATAAAATAGTGGGAAAAAATGGATACAAAATCTATTTATACACAAACAAAATAAAGACCACTGAAATGTATGAGAGAGAGCTACTGAGCGACAGGTGCTACATGGCGCTGCTGAACACACAGCACCGGCGCTTTACACTGAGCCACCGCTAGTGATACTTGTGACGCTACATAACGCTATTAAAGGGGCACTCACCAGATTGAAAACTATATGGTTTTCACATACTGCGCCCGGCCTTCACCTGGCGCTACGTGGTACTATGTGGCATTAGAGCATACCATCTATTTTGATGGTACACAGAAAGGATAATAGCTCTTATCCATGTAATCCTGTGAACTTCAAAATGTTTGATGTTTGAGTTTAGGAGGAACATTATATGTGATTAGGTTACAAAAATGGTAGAAAGATGGGGCAGGCAGTGCCCCATATCTTGAGATGAGGGGCCTGGCGTATGACTGGCACCACTAAATGTGGGCCTGATCCATCTGCAGCAAACAGGATAGCTGGGATAAAGGCACCATGTGTATAAACAATAGCCTTGGTGTGATTGCCCTGTTTAGCCATGGGGATATGTATCCCATGATACCAGGGGTCCAAGAAATGTACTTTAGTCAATTTTTAACATTCCACACATAAATCCAAAGCTATAAATCAGGGGGTTCATTGTAAAAGTTTCACAGGGCCTCCTCGCAAAATAAAGAGGCCGATTCATTAACAGCGGCAGGTAGCGACAGTTGAGCGACTGTAGCGGCATTTTCAGAGCGGCCGCTAGTGGTCGCTGTGCTTGGCCGTTGTTCGGTAGTTGATAGCGACTCAGTCGGTTTGCCGTAATGTTGAATATTGGGTGAGGAGTCACTATTTGACAGGTTCCGAGCTATATGGGAGCGCATGATAGCGACTGGTCAGAGCGACCGGCTTCCACCATATTCATTAACAAATCACGCTCCAAAAATTCTTGCGCTGTAAAATGCATGTTTAAACCCCAGAGCGCTGGCGGCGATGGGTTAAAAGTAGTTTTTTAACCCCCCAAACAACCATATTTTTGGAAACCAAAAAAAACAAGTTTTTTAAATAATTTTGTAATATGAATACATTAATATCAGACCTGTAATATCAATTCTGTACATTTTTTTTTTATTTTTTTTACCTTCAAAAAATTATTTAAAATGGCAGAAGTGATCACAGAATTTTTCACATTTAAAAAAAAAAAAAAAAAAAACATTAATAACAATTAATTATTAATATTTAAAGATTGTTCCATTGAAATGCATTGGAGAGCGCCAGGTAGCAAGAGGTCATACCTGTCGCTGTTCAAGGTCGGACGCTGGCGCTGTGGGCTGAGGTTGGAATAATGATGAATGAGTGGCTATCTGGCGCTATCTCAGTCGCTAAGCAGGATTGTGTTGATAAATGTGTGATTGTGGTGGGGAGCCGGCGTTCTCGTGGCGGGGCCCGTCATTACCAGCCGCTCACCAGTCGCTACCTGCCGCTATCCCTTGTTAAATAAGGGCCAAAGTCCCGAAATCGACATGCCCCGTAGTGTGAACCCCCCCCCCCAGGTCGCCCTGTTCACTTACCTTTGTTCCTGGTCCAACAGCGCATGTGTGAGCCGCATCCCGCTATCCCTCTAGTAGGGCGTGTGCCCGCGCCAGCCATTTGTTAACGGCCTGCGCGGGCACGCTTCCTGTTAGAGGGAAGTGGGGGATGCGGCCGCCAGCGCGCTCAGAGCCTCTGGCCTTAGACGTCGTCTTAGATGGCTCGCTCAGAGCGGCTCGTGAGTTAGATTGGGCAATCTGGGGGGTTTCACACAACGGGGAACCCCCAATCGGGTTGCCCCCAGGGAAAGGACCAAAACCCATAGTCAAAATCCTGGATTTTGGTCCACTTTGAGCAGGAGAGCCTCAGGCTGCTATGGCTCTTCTGATCTGAGGTCTCTTGTCCTTACTCAAGGTGGAAAAATCAAAATAAAATAAAGGAAAGTGTCACGACTAACTCACATTTGTCCCAGTCCCGCGCTGTATCCGGGCGGCCAGTCGCAGCCCTTCCTGTTCGGTGGCCACGCTGAGCGGCGGTGGCAGCCGAAGCGGCTTGTGCGGCGATGAGCACGGCTGCTCTCCCTCCTCTCCTCTGCGTCCCCGGTTCCTGTCTACGTGCTCACACACGCGCGCAAGCAAGTAACTCTTATTTCCTCCGGTGGCGCTGCACACAGCGTGCCCGCCGGAGGCTAAATTAAAGGGCCAATGAGCCCAAGGTGTGTGGGGCGAAAACGCCCCTTGTGCTGAGTTTGGGGCCAATGAGCCCAAAGGAGGTTTTGGGCTATACACCCTTTTTTGTATCCAGAGCCAATAATAGTGAGAGTTCTAGTAAGCACCAATCATGCACTCACTCCCCGTCTCCAATCATACCTGGAATCCTATAAAGCCTTCACCTTGTCAGTTACTCAGTGCATGTGATAGAGCCTAGTTGGACCTTGCTTATCTGTTGAACTATTCTCTGATTGATTCCCGTTGCCGACCCTTGCCGGAACCGACTACTCTCCGATTGATCTCCTGTTGCTGACCCTTGCCTGAACCGACTACTCTCCGATTGATCTCTGCTGCCGACCTGTGCTATCCACGACCATCCTGACCGCTGCCAGCCTTGACCCCTGCTTCGTATCTTGATCTCGAGCTGCCTTATCCCATTGTATTGTCGCAATCTCAGCTTACCCGGTGTTGACCTCTGGCCTGTCTTGGACTTCCTAGTACTTCCTGCTTCATCTCTGAGACTCACTTTGATCACGCTCTTCGTTATCAGTTCTCCAGACCTCCACCCAGTAAGCTCCCATCCTTTGAGCCATTAAAGTCCTGGGGGCAACCGATCCCGGGCAGGCATATACTGCGTCCCGGCAAGCGGGGGCTCCTACAGGTGAAGCTGGCTGCGGAGATTGGGGGTTGAGGGCTTACCTGGAGGGCTGGAGTTACCTGAGCGTGACATTGGAGTTACCTGAGCGTGACAGAAAGCTTGCATTTCGCAACATGCGCCTGAAATCTCCTATGGATCTGTTTTTTAGTGAAGATTTTGACTTTTTTCAATGTGTGGGCAAAACAAACATACAGTCAATGTCAGGCAGATACAGACAAAAGTCTACACCCCCTGCAGCTCCTCTATGATCCTCTGGCATCCTCATACTTACTGCTGGCAGCCTTGCATAGCGGCTTCCATGGGGCCTTGTTTCCGTCCCCCACATGCCTGCCCCATTCATTGCAGTAGAGAGAGCATAACAAGGCATGTTTGACATGCCCCTCCATTGCAATGAATGGAGTAGGCGTGTTAGAGGAGCATAAAGCTATGGCGATGGGCGCCACCATATCTACAATATGACACGCCACGATGTCTACAATATGACACGCCACGATGTCTACAATATGACACGCCATGATGTCTACAATATGATACATTACCATGTCTACAATATGACACGCCACCATGTCTACAATATGACACGCCATGATGTCTACAATATGATACATTACCATGTCTACAATATGACACGCCACCATGTCTACAATGTGACACGCCACCATGTCTACAATGTGACACTCCACCATGTCTACAATGTGACACGCCACCATGTCTACAATATGACACGCCACCATGTCTACAATATGACACGCCACCATGTCTACAATATGACACGCCACCATGTCTACAATATGACACGCCACCATGTCTACAATATGACACGCCACCATGTCTACAATATGACACGCCTTCATGTCTACAATATGACACGCCACCATGTTTACAATATGATTCGTTACCATGTTTACAATATGATTCGTTACCATGTCTACAATATGACACGCCACCATGTCTACAATATGATACACCACCATGTCTACAATATGATTCGTTACCATGTTTACAATATGATTTGTTACCATGTCTACAATATGACACGCCACCATGTCTACAATATGACACGCCACCATGTCTACAATATGACACGCCACCATGTCTACAATATGACACGCCACCATGTTTATAATATGATACGTTACCATATCTACAATATGACACGCCACCATGTCTACAATATGACACGCCTTCAGGTCTACAATATGACACGCCACCATGTTTACAATATGATACGTTACCATGTCTACAATATGACACGCCTCCGTGTCTACAATATGATACGTTACCATGTCTACAATATGACACGCCACCATGTCTACAATATAACACGCCACCATGTCTACAATATGACACGCCTTCAGGTCTACAAAATGACACGCCACCCACCATGTCTACAAAATGACACGCCACCATGTCTACAATATGATACGTTACCATGTCTGCAATATGACACGCCACCATGTTTACAATATGATACGTTACCATGTCTACAATATGACACGCCACCATGTCTACAATATAACACGCCACCATGTCTACAATATGACACGCCTTCAGGTCTACAATATGACATGCCACCATGTTTACAATATGATACGTTACCATGTCTACAATATGACACGCCACCATGTCTACAATATGACACGCCACCATGTCTACAATATAATATATATATATTTTTAAAATAAAATAAAATGTTGTGAGTCTTACAGGACATACTCACCCCTCCGCGGTTCCAGTCCGCCACTTTTGTGTGCAGTGGGCGGCTAGGCGTCTCCTTCCCTCTGCCGGCGCCCTGCCCCCGTGGTTGTGGGGAGGACGCATGTGCGGGTGGGCGGAGCGCGGCGTCGCCCGCGTCTGTGACATCACGGAAGTCCTGCGCTCCAGGCTGGAGCGCAGGACCACTTCCGTTTCCGGCCCAACACGCTTCCGGCCGGAGCGTGTGAGGGCCGTCTTTTGCACACCTGCGGACACTCATGGACCGTTGGAGTTGTGGGGTATTTAAGGTGAGCATGGGGTAGTGCCCCCATCACCATTGAGCCTTGAAAAAGAGCCCTAGAGGCTCGGAACGCGTGGGCTTTGCCGTGGGGTCCCCGCCGGGCCACCAGCACAGTAAGATTGTTTGTTGATGATTTATTGTATATTGTTTCATGTTGCACTCTGCACTTTTGTTCCTTGCTGGGCCTGCCTTGTGTCAGGGTCCTGCTGTTGTTGAATTCATGTGACACATTTATTAGCACTCAGCACTTTATTAGGTAGGTTAGATTAGAGGTAATCACTCTGTATTTGGTACATTATAATTTTAGTTAGGCCGGCGGGCTCCCCCATGTGATCATTCACGGTATTGCACCATGAACTACTGTTGTTCTTAATCATGTTTTTAGATTCTGATTTTGAATAAAATATTATATTAAACAATTTGGTAGTATTAATAGATTATTGTGGAGTGCGAGTGTTAGTACCCAGGGGCCCTTGGAGGAATGATCAGGAGGACATTCCATCATTAGTACATATAGTATGCAAATGCAATAGGGTCCATCTTTGGGCAGCGCACCCATCATATATAGATTCCTTTTAGGTTGTGTGCCACCCGCCAACATTTTGTTTCACATGTCTACAATATAAAACGCCACCATGTCTACAATATGACACGCCTTCAGGTCTACAAAATGACACGCCACCATGTCTACAAAATGACACACCACCATGTCTACAAAATGACACGCCACCATGTCTACAAAATGACACGCCACCATGTCTACAATATGATACGTTACCATGTCTACAATATGACACGCCACCATGTCTGCAATATGACACGCCACCATGTCTACAATATGACACGCCACCATGTCTACAATATGACACGCCTTCATGTCTACAATATGACACGCCACCATGTTTATAATATGATACGTTACCATGTCTACAATATGACAAGCCACCATGTCTACAATATGACACGCCACCATGTCTACAATATGACACGCCACCATGTCTGCAATATGACACGCCACCATGTTTACAATATGATACGTTACCATGTCTACAATATGACACGCCTCCATGTCTACAATATAACACACCACCATGTCTACAATATAACACGCCACCATGTCTACAATATGACACGCCTTCATGTCTACAATATGACACGCCACCATGTTTATAATATGATACGTTACCATGTCTACAATATGACAAGCCACCATGTCTACAATATGACACGCCACCATGTCTACAATATGACACGCCGCCATGTCTACAATATGACACGCCACCATGTCTACAATATGACACGCCGCCATGTCTACAATATGACACGCCGCCATGTCTACAATATGACACGCCGCCATTTCTACAATATAACACGCCACCATGTCTACAATATGACACGCCACCATGTCTACAATATGACACGCCACCATGTCTACAATATGACACGCCACCATGTCTACAATATGACACGCCACCATGTTTACAATATGACACGCCACCATGTCTACAATATGACACGCCGCCATGTCTACAATATAACACGCCACCATGTCTACAATATGACACGCCACCATGTCTACAATATGACACGCCGCCATGTCTACAATATGACACGCCGCCATGTCTACAATATGACACGCCGCCATTTCTACAATATAACACGCCACCATGTCTACAATATGACACGCCACCATGTCTACAATATGACACGCCACCATGTCTACAATATGACACGCCACCATGTCTACAATATGACACGCCACCATGTTTACAATATGACACGCCACCATGTCTACAATATGACACGCCACCATGTCTACAATATGACACGCCACCATGTCTACAATATGACACGTTACCTTTTTATGTCTTTTCACTGAATTCTTTCAAAGATAAAAAAGCCTTTTGAACCTATTCCTTAGTGGACCAACAGTCAAAAATAACTTAAAGTACATTTTCAGGCAGCAAAAAAGCTATACTCAGCTTTTCTCCCATGTAGGCAGTCGCTTCTAGTCCGGCACTGCAACGCTTACCTGAAAGGCTGGATCCAGGTCTCTCGGCACCTGGCATCATCTGTAGAGCCACTCCCTCATCATGAGTCTCTTCTTGACTCCCTCTGAAGATTGGCAGTGAATGGAGGGAGGCGTGGCAGCTCACCGTGACTGATGGCAGAGGTGTCACCACATTGGAAGGAAGAGACTCAAATGAATTTACCTTTTTCTAACTCCCACTTTGGTACATGTTAGAAACAAAATGGTGGCTCATGTATCTGCAGGCTGCCTGGAAACAGGAAGTGCTGCTGGGTTTCCTGTTACTGTGCATTGTCAGTTGAGTCAGTTGAATCCAGACAGCAGCATGGCTGAGATGCTCGGAAAGAACTGTGCAATCTACAGTGGCATGTTTATTTTTGCTGCAAACAATTAACTATGAACTCATGGTGGGATGCCAAACAAGAGTCTCAAACCACATGGACTGGACAGTGCTGCCTCACCTGCCTGTTTGTCTCTATTCTTTATGTTGCCCCCAAAATGTAAAATCAAATGTGTATGCCTGGGACGAAGGGAGCTATTTGAAAAAGGAGAACATTTTGCTTTGTCCAGCTGTCAAGATTGCTTAAACACAAATACATATCACCTTGAGTGTATAAAACATAGGGTCCTCATCCAGCTAGCTGAAACCAGACCTGTGGGGCGAAATGCATTGCTTAATAATGATATATATATATATATATATTAGTGGTTGACCGGTATATCTTATTAGCAATTCACAGACTTTCAAAGCAAAACTCTGACCACTTTAAAGGTAACTTCTGTGCCAATCAGAAAACAAAAGTAGATGCTAAGCTCACTTTTGCATTCCCAATAAAGTAAACAAGCAGCTGTGGCATTCGCGTATAGGACAACAGCCAAGTGGCTTAGAGGCTCAACTCGCTTCCTGCCCTTTTTATGGTACTGCAGATAGGTAAGTCCCACATACAGTACAGTTATTCAGGAATTCATCTGGTTATTTAGACCTACTGGTAAGTATATATAACAAAATGTATGTTTAATCTGAATACACAGTTTTATTATAATGTGCTAAACAAGTTAGCCTGTCTTAGGCACATTTATTGATTAAGCAATTTTGGCATGAAATCTTTGGGTGCCTTGAAATATACCTTGTAAAAAGATAACCCCTAAAGTAAAGGTGATTGCATAACCACCCATACCATTGCTGCACTGTATGTGACGTGTCAGTAAAAGTGAAAATAGCTCCGGGAGATATTTTAAGTCTTGTTGATGTTCAGTGGAAGGTTACACACATCAGGCAGTGCAATGTAATACAATCTGGAGGCATGAAGTAGACATCTTATTTACTTTAGGGTTATTGGCTATGTGGGCAGACCATTAATAGCTGGATGCGGATGTTATGAGAAGACTTCACAAAGAATTTATAATACTTTCAATTCAACAAGTGACAAGAAAAACAATAAGAAAAAATATGCAAAGCAAACCTTTTCTGTAATAAATAAAAATAACAAAATATTCACTTATATTCCTTTAAAGTGGACCCAGGATTCTGACAAAGTGACTTCTTCCTGGTCCTACGACGCATGTGCGGCCACTCATCCAATCAGCGTGCTCGGATCCGCTCGAGCTCTTCGTCCAGGAGCTTGTCTAATATGGCGGGTCCGAGGACCCTGGTGGCCACCTCTAACAGGGAGCATGCCTGCGCCGCCTATTTACAAATGCCTGGTGCAGGCACGCATCCTACTAAAGGGATAGTGGTGATGCGGCTGCTGCTCACGTATTCGCTGTTGGTCAGGGAAAAAGGTGGGCGAGTTTTTGGGCGATTTGGGTGGTTTCACACAGCGTGGCACCCCCAATCGGGATGTCCCGGGGGGAGCTAGCATGCCTGCCCTGGAGTCTCATAGGCTCCATGGTGTTTTGGTCCTCTTTAAATGTCTACAAAATGTTTGCACATGTCAGCAGACATCATTCTAGCATGGTCAGATCTTTACTATAAAATTAGTGAAACTATAACCTACACACATTAAATGTCCTATCTTCTCCTTATCAGTGTGGCAACTTACTTGGACCAAAAGTCAGAATTATCCTGTGCTCTAGTTTTTGGAACCCCTGGGGGCATCCTGACTTGGGATGCCCCACAGCAGAATCACTGCTTAACCCTTCGTTCAAGACACACACTTCCACCACAGGTCAGGTATTAAGCAATGTAACTGTGCGCACAGCTGCATTTCCTGCTCCTTGTCACAGCTGGAGGCAATGCTGCCCTAAATCTTGAATGTAATCCTTCATCTTTATCATCTCCAGCTTAAACATCTTTTTCGTTTTGGATAATAAAGGTTTGGACTTTTAACAGAAATCCCATGGATTTTTATCTGGACCAAACTGTAGTGACCAAGCTAAAATAAGAGGTTTGTGTGCCAACGACACCTAGCTAGCCTCAGTTTTGTAGCTTTTTCAGATACATAGACTCCATAGACACACAGACACACAAATACTCAGACTAAACATTGGAAGTGAAGTTGTATCTCCAAATAGATGTCACAGATCTCACAAGAAATATCACTTCTAAACCGTTTTAAATGTAAAAAAGAAAAAATGGTGGCCTTAACTGGGCTTCAAATTTGACCCCAAGTCTTAGAGCCTTATTTAAGAAGTGTCAGCGTCACACAGCGCCACTGAGATGGCAGTTCCGATGCGGCCACCAGCTAGCGTCTTAACACTAGCACTAAAGAGGTTGAAGCAGCGCCAAATGAAACCTGTCACTGTAGTTCAAGATTCCATAGAGCACAATGGGCAGAACTGGAATGAAGTATTTAATTCTGTATTTGTACAGAACCTGCATTGGTTTCAATAATTGAAATGCAGGTTCGAGAGGTCACAAATGATTTTTTTTTTTTTTTTGGGGGGGGGGGGGGGGTTATTAAAATTGATTTTAATGGGGTCTTTTGCTTCAACCAAACCAAAATTTTGACTATCCTGGGTTTTGGTCATTGCCTTCTGATTGTGGGTGCCACCCACCAGGTCGCCAAGAGCAACTCACCTCTTCCTGGTCCTACGGCGCATGCACGGCCACTCGTCCAATCAGTGTGCTCGGATCTGCTGACATTGCGTCATCTAAGCCTTCGTCTAAGGCGAGCGGCTCCGAGCATGCTGATGGCCGCATCCCCCACTACCCTCTAACAGGGAGCGTTCACAAATGCCTGACGCGGGCACATGCCCTGCTAGAGGGATAGCGGAGATGCGGCCGTTGGACTGGAAAAGAAGGTAAATGTATGGGCGACCTGGGGGGTTTCACACAGCGGGGGCATCCCGATTTAGCATGCCTCGAGGGGAAGGAAACAATCGGCCTGGGAATTTTATAGATTCCCAAGCGGATCGGCGTGGCTTTTGTTCCACTTTAAAGCAGCACCAAATGAAACCTGGCATGGTAGTTCAAGATCCCATAGAGCACAATGGACAGAACTGGAATGAAGTGTTTAATTCTGTATTTGTACAGAACCTGCGTTGGGACTTGTCAATAAATGAAATGTAGATTTGAGTCACAAAATTAATTTTTTGGTGGAGGGGGGGGCTTTTAAAATTTATTGTAATGGCTTCTTTTGCTTAAAGGAGCACTATCGCTAAATTGTGTAATATAAAAAACCCATATAAACACGCCGGCTAATGAGAGGATGGTTCAGTTATAAACCTGATCTGAATAAAACTCCCACAAAGCTTGTGGTTTTCTTCTCCTGGTAGGAATAAAATAAATCCAGGGGTGACATGTTTAGTGTATCAGGGGTGACAGAACCTGTCACCCGATTACCTCTTCCTTCCATTAATAGAAAAAAAAAAAAGCCTGGAAGGATATTTCTTGATGCAGGGTGTATAAGTGCCCTCTTCCTCCTGCCATCCAGCATATTTATATGGATGTTTATTGTCGGCCCATTTTTTTGCGATAGCGTTCCTTTAATTGGACAACAACTAAAACGCAGCCTAAACGCATTGTAAAGTTTGTCCCCTTTGTCCCCAGCAGTGATTTCTTCTAACTGTAATGATAAAATTCTGACCAGTGCCAGGAAAATGCAGTGCTAAAGATTTAAAGGTGGAAAAAAATATGCTGTTGAGCGCCAGAAAAATGGCAAAACGAATTAGTTGGCGCTTTGCCCAGTGACTGCTACTGCCAATGTAGTCCACAGCACAGCACCAGATAAGATCAAAATGCCGGTGCTCCGAAGATGGCGCTATAGCCACAACATAGATGCTAAATGGCGCACAAAATAAATAAGGTCCTTAGGCTACCCCTTAGCTTCTAACATGGGATAGTGAGTTTGTCTTGGTGAAACAGGAAGTATTTTGCATAATTCTAATAATAATAGATCCTGTAAAATACAAAACTCGTACCACATGACTTCCTTTGGAGCTGTCCGTTCAAAGATCAAAGAAATCCCTTTAGATGTGCCGTGCTCTGTTTTTCAGAACATATACAGTACATTTATAGTCAGCTGATGAATTTTTATTGCTCTCTCTCTTAATATTGATGTTTTAACTCTGGCTATGGCTGAAAGTAAACTCGTTGCACAAGACATAACACTATAATCAGTTATTTTATACATATAACATATGATAACTGACACTGCAGCTTGGAGTTTCAATTAATCAGGAATGGGGAATATTGGGTGTTGCCACTTAAATGCCATGCAGTACAGAGCTTCTATCTGCACATAACACACTTATAAGACACATGAAGGAGGACATTACCTCTGATAAGCCATTTTCAATCCAGGCTGGAAGTCTCAGGAAGGGGTACTTGAAGTAGAAAGGGGACAGAACAGAAGATGGGAACAGATCAGATTCTTGCAGGTGATCTCCAAAACTTTGTTCAAGGATCCTGTTTGGTCCAAGGAAGGAGAAAAGATGTCGGCGGAACCAAGGGTGTTGGATCGTTACATCCATTTCCTTCTGGATTTTTTGTTAGCTGTCAGAGAGAACTGTTTACTGTTATAGCTATCGAACAAAGTGAATCATCTTATATACAAAGTGTTCAGCCCTGGACTCCTCCCTGGAACCCCAACTTTGAACTTTCTGAAAAAGTAGTCAGAGCTTAATTGTGCTGCCACGCTTGTCTGCTCCCATTCAGTAGATAGACAGAGGATATCCGCAATGACAAATTCTTTATTCAGTGTACAAGTCACTGGATCAGCAAGAAGAGGTGCTGAATATGTCTGAGCTCTCTCTCGGTGCTGTGCACATTGGATTAACAGATAGAAGGATCATTTCAGCTACTGTTCTGTAACATGACAAGAGATGAGTTCATTCTCAGATCCCACGGCTGATGATCTCAGCCTGCTGCACACAGAGTGGCTTGTTATGCTATTACAACCCCGAATATCTCAGCACTGGCCGCGTTCCCTTCTGTTGATTTACATTATGTAACATGAACTGTGAGATCTATTGCAGGGGAGTACATAGATTTCACAGGGCTCCATAGCAAATGTCATAGTGCCCCCCAAGTTTGGTCTGCTTTACAGGGGCATCCTGATTTGGAATACCCGTGTGTGTGTGAACCCTCCAGGAATGGCGGATCTTCTACCTAGCTTCACACTTGTAGAAATCTCGCATGGACTCTCATCCAATCAGAATAGATTGGACTTCATATTAATGTCCAGCAATATGTACTTTCAGGCCAGTGCATGTGCTATGGGAGCAAGGTACAATCATGGACAAAGCAGGACATCCCAAATCAGGATAACCCAGGGGAGGACTTTCATCCATGGACAGAGGGTTTTTTAAAGTAGATCAAAAACCAGTAATGCCCAGCCCTAAAGTCTTTTAGGTCGATTCCTTCTCCCCAGAGCAGGAACTTTGGCTTATCCACTCCAGAGCACTGGTGGATAATGCAAATCCAGCCTGTTCTAGTCTGGACAACTATGGCAAAACAGTATATTTGGGTTCAGCTAATATGCATTTATTTACAGAGTTTGTTTTGTGGTGGTATCACACAGTTAAAGGTCATCACTCTTGGCCTTTTCTCCAGAAAGAATGTGTAGTGGGAGAAGAAATAAACAAGCATGTGCAATAGGGGAAACATTGTTCCCTGAGAAGTTTCTGGAAAGTTCTTAATTTGACAAAAACATTATTTCAAACTATAAACTCTTCCTGCAGTGAAACTAGTTTAGAAACTGTGGTTACTGGTAATAGTGTACAACTGAAGTTTATTTTGCCCTTCTTACCAGGACATTTGCAAATTTGTTGGAATTCAATATTATTCTCCACTGTTTGATTCAGCTGCATTCATTTATGGTGGAAAGTCTGAAAATTAAATCTTTAAAGTAAAAAAAAACTCCAAATCCCAGAAGTGATTAGCCAGTGCTGTGCTGGCTGTCCACATACCTCAGTTTTTCAGCCAGGCTTCAGATACCCTCACCGGCAGCAGCTCAGAAGGTGGCAGAGACCAAAGGAGGATCAGCTGCAGTGGTGTACCGTATAGCCTCATTGTAGAAGGTGGCGGGTGTCAGAGGACAATCGGCAGCAGGTGGGCTCTTCAGTGGCAGCGGGGAAGCCAACAGAGACTGGAAGATGATGAGTAGCAGCAGAGGAATCAGTAAGGAAAGAAAAGCAATTGGCGGTAGTAGACAATAATCAGAGGATGGTCAGCGACAACCGAGAAGGTGACAAGGACTAGAGAACGAATGGTGGCAGTGGAGAAGGCAGTGAGGACCGGAGGTTGATCAGCAGTAAAGGATGACCAATCAATGATTAGTCATGACTTTAGAGCTAAATCATCCCTCTAGGGAATGAATCAAATGGTAGGGTAAGAGGGTATGCAAAATACTACATTGGCAAGGAAATACCTTTGTTTCATGAAATAAACTACAGTGCGGCTCTTGGAATTTGCCATATAAAATGTAAAGGCTAGATTTCAGAATAAGAGAGAGAGTTTAGAAGACTTGAAGCAGGCCATAACCCAAATTTATACCTAGCATCCCTTGAATTGCCCCACCCCCCCCGAGGAGAACCTGTTGCCAATTTTTAGCTGTGATGATGTAAAGATCAGCATGGCTGCAGTGTGCCTGTGTAATATTTTTTCTCCACACAAGGCAGGCTGCCAGCAGCTTTGCCTCAGAAAAGGGACCAGCATGTCTGTCATGTTACACACACACACACACACACACACACACACACACACACACACACACTGTATCACCAGTTGTTGGAAGGGAAAAGTCATGTATCAATGTAACTCAAAGGCCTTGGCAGCCACAGAGCATTGCAACAGTTGTTTACAATGTTGATACAATGTTTTAAGAGCGGTGGTGGGTCATTACAGCTGGGGTACTTCTGGCTGTTAAGGCTCACTATTCTGATGACTGCAAGCCTGGATTCAGTATGGCAGCAGACAAGATGGAGTCAGAGGTGTGAAGAGGGATTTTTGTCTAGGAAAGCAACCAACCCTCAGGGAGTCCGGAGTCTACTGGCAGGCCTAGTGTTTACTGGAGGCCCCCCAAGGAATGACAGGCTGCGCTATGGGCACAATCAGGGTCATGCCCCAGGAAACTGCACTGGATTGGAAACAGCAGACAGGAGGATAGTCAGATGAGCCGAGGTCGGGGTCTCAAGCTGATAATCATATGCCAGAAGCAGGGGGTCACAGGCAGAGGGTCATATACGAGAAGCAGCCAGAGACAGGGGGTTACAGGAAGAGGTTCAGCGTTGAAAAGAAAGCTGGTTCAAAATGAGATATCAGTCCAAAATAGCAGATTAAATGCAAGGTAACGCAGCAAAGCATTGCAAGGGCAGTCATGGGAAGACCCAATTGCATGGGAAGACCCAAGTGAAGATTATTTCTTGACTCTGACAAAATAGTGATGACTTCTGCATACATGACTAAACCATTTTAGACTTCACCAAATTAGCAGTAATATACTTTCATCTGCTCCCCCAAGCAAGAGGGTAAGCCTGCCAAAGGGCAGAACATAAACAAGCATTATCTGGGTAGCTGTGTATCCTATTGAATGTGCAAAGTAAAGTGCAGTTTACAGATCTTCAACTTTATGTACTAGAATTAATAAAATATGTTTTTTTTTTTTTTTTTTTAATAATCCATTGTGTTTGCTCATATAGCTTTTAAGCACAGTGCTATGTCTATAACTACACAAATTACAAGCCCTGTCCCTCCATAAGTTTTGTATATTTAGCCATCATTTCCTGACACACAAACATAGCTGTGACAGGTGAATAAGAAATTACAGGCACCAAAATGGAAACTTAAGATGGGCCGTGGCTTGAGATTTATGTGTCTGAAGGCACAGCACTTGAAAGCTTTGTAAGCAGACAGGTTGTTCAGCCCTGTCATTATCTGCCACACACAACTTTCTGCTGACTTTTTTTCCAACCTTCAATTTGGAGAAAAGTACAAAGGAACAAAGGAGAAGATTAGATTTAGCCATTTTTTATAGCCTTTTTATAGCCTTATATATATCAAATAGCATCTGATTTTTAACAGGGGTTTATTTTTAGTGGTCTTTTAAAGGCTCTAATCATAATATGTTAAGGTAGCAAAGGAGGGGATACATAATATATATTCCCCATATAAACAGTTCAATGATGTTTGTTTTTTAACATAAAGGAAAAAATTGGTTGTTTTGGGAGGTACCGGTCTGCTTTAATAGGGGCTTAACTGCAACAGACCCTCTTCTCGGGGCTGGTCTCAGGACGGAAGGTGCCCTGTGCGAGGATGGTGCCCCCCCCCCACCAATACATTTCTTCGCTCCCTCGCTACCCGTCTACTGCCCCACATGGTTGCCAACCGCCACCAGGGTTTGCCAGGAGCTCCCTGCCAATAACCTAGCATCAAGCAAGGCAGATGTACCCACTTACAGAAGCATTACCTAGCCATTGGCTGCCTGGATTAAAAAACTGCAAAAAAACAGAGGTGAGCATGGCACCCCTTTCTTCTGATCCAACCAAACGGGCACCCCCCAGCAGTTACAATTCCCCCCCCCCCCCCCAAAAAAAAAGAACCTGTAAACCGAGCAAATGACGAACCAGAAAAATTTGCAGGTAAGGGCGAAGGGCGATGGAGCTGGAAGGGGGGGGGGTTGGGCATTGAGTGGGCAGGTGCAGCTATACCCCTTGACCATGGCACACCCCAACAGCCGACCCTGTCTCTTCTTGCCATTTTTAATTGTATATGGATTTTTAATATTACACAAAGCTCTATTAAAACAAACCAACAATCATTTTAGAATAAATGGGTGTTGGTCCCAGCTTCGAAGGCCAACCTGATTGGCTCCCACTGCTTTCAGCTGCCGATAGTTCGGACAACATGCATTTGGACAACATGGCAGTTGGTAGCATATGGGTGGGGAGATTACCAGTTGGGATGCCCCCCTGCACTCAGCTAACTTAAGCTACCTTAAAGATGATATTCCAAGTCTTTACTAATCAGAGTTGATATTTGCGCTATATTATTTGTCACGGATACACCTGCAGACTTTAAAGAGAATCTGTAAGAATTTAAATATAAAAAAATGAATTTCGCCTTGTCCTCTGTCTCCATGAAACACACATGAACCATTGGATCACCAGAAAAAAACATCAGAAAACTGATTTTGGGGGCTGGGGTGTTCACTCACAAAGATGACCATAATATTAACAGTTGGTTGAATTGTATTTTACAATTACAAAAATGAGTATATGATCTCAGGGACATCACTTTTCTCTTATGAAGATCTCATAGCTATTTAACTCTTGGTAGGAACCCTATAATGGGATTTCCAATCAAACCTAAAATAGACTCAGTAATGCTGTACATATCCTTGTCTCATTTGTTGACACAAACAAGTGCTTGGCTTCTATTTCCTAAAAGTGAAACCAGTTAGCCTCCTCCTGAATTCCCCCTTCAGATTCCCCAGATCATTACAAGCAGTTATATTAAGAAATGGCATGATGTATGCAGGCATAACTGGATTTGCAAAATGACTTGGATGTTCATGGCTTGGTTCAGAATTCCTGGAAGTATATTGTGTTATATAATGGCTATGGGCATAATATGTGGGGGTCAGGATTATATCTAATTTGTTTAAGGCCTTTTTCATACTGTGCATTTCCACCACATGACACTTCTGTGTGCTCCTACATTAGAGGGGGTGGCCAGGCTGGACCCAGGGGAGGAGGTGGCTCGGAAGGGAAGGCAGCGGCCTGGAGAAGGACCTGCATCAGAGGAAGTGGCAGACCAGGTGGTAAGGAAGCAGCAGTGGAAGAAGTAGACCTGGATGGCACATGAGGCAGTTTCAAGACTGGCTATGGATAGGGAAGGTATCGACATATATATTTATCCTACAATGTAATACTGTTTGGGGGGGCACTACATGCAGCATTTCTCAAAATGCACTGCATTATGTTATAGGGTAAGTCCACTTTTGTGGATTTACCCGACAAACCTCTGGCCAGTAATGCCCTCGGGCAGGATACCCCCACCTACCTTCCACCCGACCCACACATCTCTCACCCCAAAGCCCAATAGAAGTCGGCATGACCTCAGAACAGGGAGCTCCCATCGAGATCAATGTGCCCCTCTGTACCAACAAGTTCATTGCACTATGGGTGAGAGATGTGCAGTGTGGGAGTAAATGGAAGGAAAGTGGAGTGTCTAATGCCTGAGATTTTGAAAGAGGACCAACTATCTTTGATAGTGGGCCTCGAGTCGTAAAGACTCCAGGGCCAGCCGAGTAAGTCATGCAATCACTCACTTATCTTAGGGATCCCTCACCACGTTCACGCAGCCATTCAGATAGGCTGGGCACAGAAGTGCACCATAGATGGCATGGAAGCGGGGGATGTGGCCATTCCTGCTCACCATGTCGAAACTCTGAATCAGCGCTGTGTGTCATTCATTATTATACATGGTACACAGCACTGATTGGACGAGAGCCCATGTGTGCTCCATGTAGAGATGAGCGAATTTGTTACGAATTTCAGGAACAATTCGATTCGTAGCGATTCCGAATATTGCCGCGATTCAGGACATGTCCCATGGGGCAAGGAATACTGGGTAGGCGTCACATGCTACCTATCAGCAGACAGGCTTGCCTATGATGTCACATACCTATATAAGCGGCTGCCATTTTGCGGAAGCTCATTCTGACACTGTATTGCGGACAGAGCAGATCAGTCAGAGAGAGAGTGAGGGACAGATAGACAGATAGATAGATAGATACAGCAAGGAAGAGATAGATAGATAGAACAAAGAACAGAAGAAGCGAGGGACAGATAGAGAAGGAGAGAGGCTGTGACAGTGACAGAGAAAGACAGGGAAAGTTTAAAGTGTTTGCATTAGCTTTCAAGCCTATTTATTGTTAATAACACACCTGCCTATTTAGCTTTTCCTTTTCCTGGTGTCATTCTTTAAAAAGCATGCTAGCATAAATATTTGAAGAGTACCTGTCCACTAACTGGTTGCATTTTGTAAAGAACGTCACTTTTCCTCTGTAAAAGCAGCCAACCTATGTATTTGAAGAGGGGGCATCCCAAATACTAGCATAAATATTTGAAGAGTACCTGTCTGCTAACTGGTTGCATTTTGGAAAGAAAGTCACTTTTCCACTGTAAAAGCAGCCAGCCTATGTATTTGAAGAGGGGGCATACCAAATACTAGCATAAATATTTGAAGAGTACCTGTCTACTAACTGGTTGCATTTTGCAAAGAAAGTCACTTTTCCATAGTAAAGGCAGCCAGCCCATGTATTTGAAGAGGGGGCATACCAAATACTAGCATAAATATTTGAAGAGTACCTGTCTACTAACTGGTTGCATTTTGTAAAGAAAGTCACTTTTCCACTGTAAAAGCAGCCAGCCTATGTATTTGAAGAGGGGGCATTCCAAATACTAGCATAAATATTTGAAGAATACCTGTCTACTAACTGGTTGCATTTTGTAAAGAAAGTCACTTTTCCACTGTAAAAGTGTCTTTTTGCATTAGCTTTTAGCTGCAGTGTCTGCCTATTTTGATCTAACTTTTCTACACACCTGCTGTTAAAAAAATACTGTTCTAGGTGTAATGTAGTGTTTTGTTTTCCCCTCCTAAACGCAGTAAAAATGTCAGGCAGAGATGTGCCAGGATGTGCACCGAGGAGAGGCATAGATTCATCAGGCAGAGGTTGCAGCAGAATAGGAGCGAGTGGCAGCAGGAGTCGCGGTGAGAGGCCTGATCTCCCGGTGTCTGCTAGCGGTCGTGTCTCGACCAGCAACGCATCTGCCATCCTCAATTGGTTAACGTGGTCATCGACCTCATCACAAGTGACATCTGACACCCCCAGTCAACAGTCGGTAGGTTCCTCGGACACAACCCTGAGTTGGCATGGCCTGGGAGCAGCCCCTGTCCTTCCATTGCCTCTGTCCTACGCCCCCCCCCCTCCAGCCGACGTATCTTATGCTTTGGGTTCAGCTTCCCTATTCAGCGAGGACGATGTGTTTGAGGACAGTCAGCAGCTACTGCCCAGCCAAGAAATGGAGGAGACATCCGCCGCTTCTTTCGCTAGGCAGAAAAAAACTGAGGAGAGTGGGGTGGGAGGTGATGTGGCGAGCATTCTGTCTCCTGCAGCACACGCTCTTGTGGAAACCGAGGAGGACATCAGTGATGTGCAGACACAACTTGATGATGATGATGCCGATCGCACTTGGGAGCCCGGTGCAGAAGGGGCTTCATCATCATCAGGAGAAGAGGGTCCCAGGTTGCCCCAGTCAGTCAGCAGCTGAGGCAGCAAGGTGGTAGTAGGGTTGGCAGTCAGCATGGTGGCAGAATTGGGATGTCTGGAGCCACACGTGACCGGGGGTGGGGTAGACCACCTGCTGCGTGGCAGGCTGCCTTCCCGGGAGGTAGTGGAGCAGGGGTTCCTGGAGTTGGCAGTAGTAGCAGTGAATTAGTGCAGACTGTTGGTGGGAAAATAAGCTACTCGGCAGTGTGGCACTTTTTCATCAAGCATCCGCAGGAGGGTAACCTGGCCACATGCAAGATGTGTAGACAGAAGGTGAAGTGTGGCCAGGGCCCCAATGTTGGTACCACGGCCCTGCGGCAACACATGCAGCGTCACCATAAAGCGGCCTGGGAGAACCGAGGCTCCGAAATGGGGGTCCAGCCTGCTGCGTCAGCCATTGCCACGCCGCTTCCAATTTCACCCAGCCAAGGCTCCAGCACCTCAACCGAAGGTAGCCGTGCGTCATACCCATCCTCTGCCACTCCAGATGCTCCTGCTCCTCCTACTAAAAGTCAGCCATCCCGCCAGCAATCCATCAGCGAAGCCATGTCCAAGAGACAACAGTATGCGCCCACTCATCCTATGGCGCAGAAGCTAAATGTGTTCCTGTCCAAGTTGCTGGTGCTGCAGTCCCTCCCTTTTACAGTGGTGGACTCTGCACCTTTCAGAGAGCTGATGGCTAGTGCCGAGCCAAGGTGGAGAGTCCCAAGCAGTCATTTCTTTGCAAAGAAGGCAGTACCAGCCCTGCACAAATTTGTTCAGCAGAAGGTGGGCCAGTCATTGAGCCTGTCGGTGTGCACCAAAGTGCACGGCAGCGCCGACATCTGGAGCTGTAACTACGGTCAGGGACAATACATGTTCTTTACAGCCCACTGGGTGAATGTGGTTCCTGCACAGCAACTTGGACAGGTCACACCGCTTCGGCCTTCATGCTCCCAGGCCGTTTTGCCTGTCACAGTGTGCGACTCCGCCTCCTCATCCTCCTCTGTCTCCTCAGCCTCCACTGTACGGTCAATTCTCAATGCCCCTTCAGCCTACCACGCGGTGTCACGCTGTGCTTCACATGGTTTGCCTTGGCGAACAGAGTCACACAGGGGAGGAGCTCCTGAAATTCATTCATCAAGAAATCAAAACATGTCTTTCTCCACGAAAATTGGAAATGGGAACCATGGTGACTGACAATGGGAGTAACATCTTGTCTGTGCTGCGACAAGGAAGCCTGAGCCATGTGCCCTGTATGGCACACATGTTCAACCTAGTTGTCAAGCATTTTCTGAAGTCTTCCCCCCATCTGCAAGACATCCTAACAACAGAAAGGAAACTTTGTATGCACTTCAGCCACTCCTACACCGCCAAGCACACCCTTTTCGAGCTACAGCGTCAGAACGGTATCCCCAACATAGTCTGATTTGCGATGTTTCCACCCTACATATGTTCGATCGACTATACGAACAGAGAAAAGCCATCAATGATTTCTTGATGATCCAAGCAGATAGGGGGACTCCCCTGTGTAGCTTTAATGTGAACCAGTGGCAGCTCATACGTGACACCTGCCGTTTGCTCAGGCCCTTTGAGGAAGCCACTTGATTTGTCAGTCGCCAGAATTACGGCATGAACGACGTGATTCTGCTGCTTCATGTAATACAACACATGCTGGAAACCATGGATGGTCAGGGCACTGGAGACATGGCACATACATTTCATGGCCACATAAACCCTGTGGGAGCTGAGGAGGAGGAAGAGGAGCACAGTGAAGCAGAGTTTAGTTTTGGCGAAATGGGCGGTTTATCTAGTCATCTGACAGGAGAGGAGGAGCAGGAGCAGCCAGAGGAGCTAGAGGGTTGTGAGGAATGTGAGACAGAGGACCCAGACACACCATGGCAGTATGCAGTGGAGATGGAGACAGGTAGCTCCTCCGAGTCACTTGCACAAATGGCAAGATGCATGCTCACGTGCTTGCGTAGTGACCGCAGAATTGTCTCCATTTTTCAGCGGGATGACTTCTGGCTCTCCACCTTATCGGACCCTCGCTATGGGGGCATTTTTTACACCCACTGAGAGGGAGGACAAACTGACCTACTACAAAGACATTCTACATAGTCAGTTGGACGATGCCTATCTGCGCCATGGTCCATACTCTTGCAGGTCTGATTCGGGGGGACCTCTGCGCTCACCTTCCACTGCCATGGCTGCTGGGGGGTGGCAGGAGCAGCAGCTCCATCAGCAGCAGCCTCAGTCTTCAGTCGCTAATGAGTAGCTTTCTTCACCCGCATAGTGAGGCTAATCATGAGCAGCAGGGAGACCTGGAGCAGGGCCTGAACCAGCAGATCGTGTCATACCTTAAATGACCATGCCAACGCCCCTTGAGGACTTCTGGGCAGCCAAACTTGACTTGTGGCCGCAACTGGCAGAGTTTGCCCTGGGAAAGCTGTCCTGCCCGGCCAGTAGTGTGCCATCTGAGTGGGTCTTTAGTACTGCGGGGGCCATAGTAACACCAAGGAGAACTCGTCTGTCCACGAAAAATGTGGAGAGACTCATTTTTGTGAAGATGAATCAGGCATGGATCAGCCAGGATTTCCACCCACCAATAGCTGATGCATGCGAGTAGCTGATGCATGGTAGCTCCTTCTGCTGCTGCCAACTCCAGGGTGTGTCTTTCAGGCAATATATGGGCTCCTTCTGCTGCTGCCAACTCCTGGGTGTGTCTTTCAGGCAATATATAAGCTCCTTCCTGCTGCCAACTCCTGGGTGTGTCTTTCAGGCAATATATGGGCTCCTAATGCTGCTGCTGCTGCCAACTCCAGGGTGTGTCTTTAAGGCAATATATGAGCTCCTTCTGCTGCTGCCAACTCCTGGGTGTGTCTTTCAGGCAATATATGGGCTCCCTATGCTGCTACCAACTCCAGGGTGTGTTTTTTAAGGCAATATATGGGCTCCCTATACTGCTGCCAACTCCAATGTGTTTTTCAGGCAATATATGGGCTCCTAATGCTGCTGCCAACTCCAATGTGTTTTTCAGGCAATATATGGGCTCCTAATACTGCTGCCAACTCCAATGTGTTTTTCAGGCAATATATGGGCTCCTAATACTGCTGCCAACTCCAATGTGTTTTTCAGGCAATATATGGGCTCCTAATACTGCTGCCAACTCCAATGTGTTTTTCAGACAATATATGGGCTCCCTATGCTGCTGCCAACTCCACTGTATGTCTTTCAGGCAATATATGGGCTCCTAATGCTGCTGCCAAATCCAGGGTGTGTCTTTCAGGCAATATATGGGCTCCCTATGCCGCTGCCAACTCCAGGATGTGTTTTTCAGGCAATATATGGGTTCCTTATGCTGCTGCCAACTCCACTGTGTGTCTTTCATGCAATATATGGGCTCCTAATGCTGCTGCCAACTCCAGGGTGTGTTTTTCATGCAATATATGGGCTCCTAATGCTGCTGCCAACTCTAGGGTGTGTTTTTCAGGCAATATATGGGCTCCCTATGCTGCTGCCAAGTCCAGAGTGTGTCTTTCAAGCAATATATGGGCTTCTAATGCTGCTGCCAACTCCAGGGTGTGTATTTCAGGCAATATATGGGCTGCTAATGCTGCTGCCAACTCCAATGTGTCTTTCAGGCAATATATGGGCTCCCTATGCTGCTGCCAAATTCAGGGTGTGTTTTTCAGGCAATATATGGGCTCCCTATGCTGCTGCCAAGTCCAGAGTGTGTCTTTCAGGCAATATATGGGCTGATCATGCTGATGCCAACTCAAGGCTCTCTAATTGTGCCACTCTGTGACAGCAAATCTAATAGCGACACCTCTGATCTGCATGTCATACTTCTTTACAATATTATTTCACTAACCCAGCATGCATCCTATGCATGTTACAGCCAAGCAAAACGTTCTGCAACCCTATGGAGGCTCTTGGAAGCCCAGAAATAGCCATTTTTAATAGCAATTCGTTACGAATAAATTCAGACCGAAACAACTTTTTCCGGAAAATTCCGGCCGAATCGAAAAAAAAGTTCGCTCATCTCTAGCTCCATGGGTACATCAGAAAATTAAGTTTTAGGGGTGATCGGGGTGAAAATCCTGAGTTTTGGTTCACTTTAAGGAGACAATATAAATGGGTGTATCTTTTCCCTATTTTGTCACGTTGGAGTAATCCTACTCCAACGTGATGCAATTTGGGAAGGTGTGAAAGTGGCCTTACTGTGCTCAGTGCCCTCTCTGGTGTATCATATGGCTTGTTCATTTCTGGACAGCTTTGGTTATTTCCCTTTTCACTTTTCTGTACACCAAAATCTACAAGAAAAGAGAGCCTGTTGTACTCTCTTCTTGTAGATCTTGGTGTACAGTAGCTTAAAGCAACAGGTTGCAGGTGGTGAAAACTGCTTCCACAAACCACAAAAATGCTAGATAGGCTCATTGACTTAAGAACATCTGTTTGGCACACAATAATATACACTTGCCATTGAAGGCTGACTTTTCCTTTAAACTATAACCCAATACTGGACAAAGCAGCAAGCATTGTTGCTGATTCAGCCCTTTAGTCCCTTAAAAAGCAAATCTGTTAATTTTCACCTGTAGAATTGCTTTTGTCTTCCACTCCAGGTCATCACAATTCTGAAACTCATAAGATAACACTCTGTAGAAGGCGGGACTCCTTACCTGTACTTCTACAAGTCCAGGACGGAGAGAGAGCGGCACCTCCCCCCTAAAGAGGAAACACAAACTGGGACAGAGAATACTAGGTCCTGGGAAAGAGAGGGGATATGGTGAACTGATTTCTAACGAACTATAGAAATAAAAAATCTATTGAGCAATTTGTTTTTTGTAAGTTTCTTGTAAAAAAAGACTGATAAGGCCGAGGCCTGAGTTCTCAAAGTACTTATGGCAAGGTCTAACTCAAACCCTTCTGTAAGAACTCAAGGACCGCTAGGATAGAATTTTTATTCAGACTGTTGACCTCACAGTAAGAGGAAAAAACGTTTCCACACCTTCTGATAAATCTTCCTGGTTGTCATTTCAACTCTTGGTGACAGTCTTTTTCTTTTTAGGATTGTCACTTCAACATCCAGGCTGCTATTTTCAAGTATGGAAGGCCTGAATGCTGAACTGGTCCTTGAGTAAGCCACTGACCCAGATCTGGTAAGAGCTTGGGACAGGGAGTTGGGGCAGTGGCCCTGGCTGTAATCCTTCGAGCAGAGTGGCAGCCGTGCAGGTATTGGAATTTTGTCCCCCCAGGCTGGGGATACTTGGACCTTGGCATGCAATGCTGGCCTAAAATACTCTGAATCTAAAAAAAACAGCTCTAGAACACACCAAAAAGGAGACGTGCATATCTGACATCCTTTCCAGGCGAAGACTGGAGTAGAAAAATGTAAAGCTTTTGGCAGGTTGAGCCTTATACTTACACAAAGGGAGGAATTACAGTTAATCAATTTGTAATTTATTGTATGGACAACCTGAGAGGGAAAGAAGATGACTACAGTGATTACAGTGAATGCACATAAGTTACATTTTCTCTCTCAGTTGAATTTGTGAGCCACTGAGTAAAGAGCATCCTACAGCAGTGAGTCTAAGGGTAGGCCATATTCCACCAAATACAGCTTGCGCTTATGTAAAACTGTATAACATAGTGACATAGTATGTAAGGCTGAATAAAGACTTTAGTCCATCTAGTTTAGCCTGTTTATCTCCTTCCAGTGGTCTAGTAGCCATATTTGGAAATGTTACATGCAAGGAAGGCATCCAGGACACTTTTGAATGCTTTTAGTGTATTCTTCATTACTACCTACTCTAGCAGCGAGTTCCATAGTCTCACTGCTCTTACAGAGAGAAATCCCCACCTATGTCGGTGGAGAGAGCACCTAACCTTAGTGGATGCCCTTGGTTTATGGTTACGCTCTGGGTTATAAATAGATTATGGGACAGATCTTTGTATTGACCCAAATATATTTATACATAGATCACCTATCAGGTGTCTCTTTTCCAAACTAAATACCTAACTTTGATAATCTTTCAGGGTACTCTAGTCCCCACCCTCCTTTGAACGCGCTCCAGTTGTGATATGTCCTTCTTACACATTAGTGCCCAGTGACTTGTAGGGTAAAATGATGCTCTGGTCATGGGCACCTATGCCCCTCTTGATGCACCTCATGATCATGTCTGCTTTGGCATCTACTACCTGGCATTGGTTACTATAGTTAAGTTAGTTGGTAACTAAAACTCTAGGTTCTTTTCCATTTTCCATTGTTTCACAAAGAATTTCGTTAGAGTTTAATCATGGCAAAAATGTCTCCTTGCCATGTGCATAACCTTACATTTATCTGTGTTAATGTTCATTTGCGATTTAACTGCCCATGCTTTCAATTTATCTGTTTGTAGCTGCGTGCTGTCCTCTTTTGCGTTAATTACTTTACGCAGCATAGTATCATCTGCAAAGATTGAGACTTTACTGTTTAATCCATACACAATGTCAATATATATATATATATATATATATATATATATATATATATATTGAAGAGAATTGGGCCCAGAACTGACTCTTGCGGTACTCTCTACGCTAGTAATGGTGACCCAATCTGAGTATGCACCGTTGATAACCACCCTCTTTTTCTTATCATTTCTTATCATTGCCCCAGTCCAAGCATTCTTGTCTTTTGTACCAGTCTTATGTGGCTCATCAGTATCAAATGCTTTGGAAAGGTCAAGATATATGATATCCAATGACTCCCCCTGATCCAATTTTGAACTTACCTCCTCATAAAAGCTGGTTAGGTTTGAATTAGGTTTGAATAAATTCATGCTGATATGGAGTAATAAGTTCATTTTCACCGAGATACTCCAAGATGATATCCCTTAAAAAAACCCTTCAAACAGCTTGCCCACCACAGATGTTAAACTTACTGATCTATAGTTCCCAGGTTCCTCCTTAGACCCCTTTGAGAATATTAAGTGCCAATACCTCGGCACAGCCCCCATATTGTTGAATCTACAAATATTAGAAATAATGGCTTGTCTCTTGCTGTACATAACTCCCTTAAAACACGGAGATGTATTTCATCTGGTTCTGGGGATTATCTGCTTGAGATGGCGCTGCACATCTTCTTTGGTTAGACCAGTGCCATTTAATGGAGAGGTTGGGTTATTCCCCTGCATTTCACCTGGCATGTCACATTCTTTTGTGAATATGGAAGCAAAGAAGTTGTTTAGTAAATTTGCTTTCTACTCATTCCCCTCTATAGGTGTCCCCCTCATTGCTTTTCAGGGGCCCAAACCCTCAGGTTTGTATCTTTTACTGTTTATGTAGCTAAAGAATAATTTGGGGTTAGTTTTACTCTTTGGCGATCAGTCTTTCTGTCTCCAGCGTTGCTGTCCTTATCTGTTGTTTACATAGTTCATTTTCTTCTTTAAATTTGCTTTAAGTTTCTCGTTTTTGTGTCTCCATGATAAAGCACCCTAGTGACTGCTAAGTGCAGATAAATAATATTATGATCTCTGTCTCCAAGGGCCCCCCAACCTATACCTTTGTTACTTTGGTACATTGGTTAGAATTAAGTCCAATATGGCTCTCCCCTTGTTGGAGCTTGTACTTGATGGGACAGTCAGACATCTTTTGTTTTAGACAAAAAACGTTAACTTTCTGGGTCCACAGATTTTAGCATCCCAATCTATATCTGGGTAGTTAAAGTCCCCCATAATAACTGCATCATTTAATATAGTGGCTATATCTTGCCTTTCCATCAAGTTTTCTGCGGATTCGGATATATCTGGAGGCTTGTAGCAAACCCCCATCAGTATTTTATTTTTGTTTATCCCTCCATGTATTTCTACACATACAGACTCCACATGGTCATTTCCCTCACGTATATCCTCCCGCAGACTCCACCCCCTTTGTGTTTTTAAGGTCCCTCTTTAATACACAATAACCTCGATTCAAAGACACATTCGTCCCGACTTCCGTAGCAGTCTGTGAAAGTTTGGGTGGGTGTTAGTCTTTTTTTCGTTCATTTTTCATTCGTACGAACGTTCAGGAAAATGCGTATATGCGCTTTCGATGAACGGAAGCAAATCAGAACATTTCCGTTAGTTCGGATCATTTTCCAAACAAAATCGGAAATTTTTCGTTCGTTCAGATAACTTCCATTGTTGGGATGAGTTTCCGTCTGATTCAGAGAGCTGATTTCCGACGGACCACCACCCTATAAATCCGTTTCATTTCTGATCCACTTACGGGACCTTTGAGGGCTCGGATTGTTATTGTTGAACATGTGTTGCGGCTATGTGGAGGAGTCTGCACGCCTTTAGCACCAAGGCATTGCATGTATCAGCATGGCCGAGGCCATAACTTGTATAGCAATGCATACCTGAATCAATACATTTCATGTATGCCTTCTAGATACATTTTAATGCTGACCTTAATTAGTCCTTAGCATGTAAACATTTATTTTCCCACACATCCATATAATTGCTATATTTTTTAGACTTATGTCCTTTGTGAATTATATTTGGATTGTTGAACTTGAATCTTAATTTGTTGTAGGAGTTATTGTTTTAGTCGGTTACCTTTGCTTTGTGCAATTATTTTATATTTGGTTGCAGGAACCGCAAGATGTGCCACTCACACAACATACAAGCAGTCTTTGGTCCAGTTATGCGATTCCTCAGTGTTCTTGCAGGGCATCCAGGGTTGTCCCATGATGCTTATATATTGCAGAGCTCCGGCTTATTTCGTCAGTTTGAGTCAGGAGAATTATCTGGTAGATGGCTCCTGGGTACGTTTGCTCACATTCCATCAATCCATTTTCACTGTATGGCAATGAATATAGTTGATGACTCATGACTTAACCTATTGCTGTTTTTAGCCCTTGATGACATGTTAAACAATATTGTAGCTTAGAATGTGTATTTTATGTTAGTATTTTCAAATTCTTTCAGGGGATTCTGGATATCCACTCCTGCCCTTGCTCCTGATGCCCGTTCTTTGCCTGCAGAATGCGGGCCAGGGGTTCTCGAATCGGGCACTATGCAAAACTCGGCGCGTGGTGGCGAGGGCCCTCTGGCGGCGCGTGGTGTTTGGACCATACAGGGGGGGGCACTGTAGTATGACCCCAACAAGGTTATACCAATATTTTAATTTACGTTTTTTAACAGGGACAATAGACTAATATGGTGCACCACTAATAATTGGTAAGTATGGGCGTGCTCACTGAATCAATGATATAAGACAAAATTTAACCCAATGGCGCAAAGCCAGAGGGTCACATAAAGGAGCACCACCAAAATAAATTCATGCTCAATTTATTCAATTAATACAAAAACACATACATTTAAAAACCACAACTACAAAACACAAAATAAAACCGCCTCTACCTTCCCTGAAAAAAATGCATAAACGCCTGTCCTAACATTGCCCATATATACAGCGAGATATTATAAACATATAAACCTGAGCGTCTTCCCTATATAATCTAAACCCCCCCTAATATTAGAAAAAATATAAATGTATAGGTATGTTTGTGCCGGCACAAAAATAATTTGAATTAATAATAACAACCATGTATAATATATAAAAAAAAACCCTACCTAATAAATTCTAAATCCCAAAGTGACATGTGCATTGTGCAAAATAACCCACATTCTGTTTACTGAGTTACAAAAGTAATATACATCAAAGAAACAAGACACCTCAGAATACGTTGGCCTTCATGGCTGTGCAATAGTAACTGTATAGAGATACAAAATGCAACAAGTGACAATAATAACAAAAAAAGGGAAGATACTCAGCTATATGGCAACGTGAGGATCAATTTCCAGGGAGGACAGTCAGGGCGGGAGGCCGCTCCACCTTTAGATTATATAGGGAAGACGCTCAGGTTTATATGTTTATAATATTTCGCTGTATATATGGGCACTGTTAGGACAGGCGTTTATGCATTTTTTTTCAGAGCAGGTAGAGGCGGTTTTATTTTGTGTTTTGTAGTTGTGGTTTTTAAATGTATGGGTTTTTGTATTAATTGAATAAATTGAGCATGAATTTATTTTGGTGGTGCTCCTTTATGTGACCCTCTGGCTTTGCACCATTGGGTTAAATTTTGTCTTTTAACAGGGACCACACGTGCCAGAGTGGCACAACTGAGTGTCAGGGTCCTTCAGTTGGTGGGCAAGATGCAGGAGCTGCGCAACTCGTTGGGGACCACAGATGAAGAATAATGTTCTGTGGCCTGCCATTGCTATGTATTTTGTTTTTTATAGTTGTAAAAATTATAATTTTTTTTAATTTTATATTTTATGATAAAGGAAAAGAGTGGCTTTCCTAGAACGGAAAGTATTTGCACAGTACCCAGTCCAAGGACAGATAACATTACTCATCTACCCTTGCAATAGGCGGAGCTATGCAAATCAGACAAACCACTAAGGGTGCAATGCCAAGGATTAGCTTTAAATGTTATACAGCCAGACACATCCAACTAGTGGACACGTGTTTCGAGCTGTAGGCTCTCATCAGCACTAGGGCGGATGCCTCTTGCTGTATGGGGGGTGAGACTTGGTGAGTACCAAAACATAGTCGCAAGCCAGTATGTGGAGAGACCCATGTTAGGCTTAATATAGGGGGGCTAAAGAGACCAAAAAACCCTCTACTTAGGTAAAGGAAAAGAGTGGCTTTCCTTTTTTTTTTTATACATTTTTATTTATGCATTTTAAGTTGTAACATACATATACATACATATGCAATCATCCCCACATGGAGACGAATCTTAACATTAAACATAACCTTAACTTACACCAACAATTAACCTTATACTCATAAACAATGTACTAGACTAAATAAAATGTTCACACACACACACACACACACACACACACACACACCCACTCCAACACTCACACCCGCCTGCTACTGGCATCGTTTTCCAATAGGAGCTAAGTATTATGAGGTCCAAGGGATAGAAGCAAATTAATAACCAGGCAGTTAGCTTGTTTCTAGTCATTGATGGAGTTGGAGGCATTAAGCCATGCTCCCCATACCCGTTCGAATTTATTTGGGCATCCCCTGGCTTCGTAGGTCATCTTATAAAGGACTAACCTCCCGTTTACCAGACTTTTCCAGCCTGATAAGGTCGGTGCACTCGGATGTTTCCAGTTAAGTAGGATACATTTCCTTGCATAGAACATTAACAGTCACAGTAGGAACTTCTGAGGACCGTCATCTAGCATAGGTTCAACAATGCTTAGCAGACAAAGGGCAGCCGCTTTTGTGATTGGCAAGCCCATGGACATAGTTATAAAATTGAATATCTCCTCCTAAAACGACGAGAGCACCTGGCATTCCCATATCATGTGTATCAGAGTGCCTGTCCCTGCATTGCACCTAGGACAGATGTCTGATTCCAGCAGGCCCATCCTCTTGAGTCTAACTGGGGTCAGATAGACCTGGTGGAGCCACTTAGCCTGAATCAATCTGTCTCTCGAGTCTATGACTGAGGAGTACAGATTGTCTACCGCTTCCTCCCAGTCATCTTGTTCCAGGTCTGGGATCAGTGTTCTCCATTTCTCCAGTGCCCTGTCCAGAGGGGAGGGAAGCCCCAAGAGGAGGGCACAATACAATGTTGAAGCGGGCTTATTTAGGTTAACGGTCCTTACCAAAGTTTCAACTGTCGATTCCACTAATTGCAGACCCCCAAGGGAATCTGGCATCCTAGAGCATGTCGGAGTTGCAGGTATCGAAAGAATTCCCTTGGGGATAGCGCAAACACCCGGCACAACTGTTCATATGACATCCAAGAAAGACGATCAGCCAGCACTCCAAAAGATATTGTATTCAAATCCAACAGGTCAATATCACAGCGCGGGTGTGTGGTGACAGCATGACTTGGGCACTGTGGGTAGACCTATCCTCCTACTGGTATTGTTTATTTATTTTATTTTTCGTGTGCAACCTGAATCGAATGGGTTGCCGGGAGGTCTGAGGTGGAGAGGTTCCCCCAGCAGCGCTTGGTTTGCCGACGTTCCCCGCATGCGCCAGTGCTGACAGCAACCGGCGCTGGTGTTTATACACCAGATGCGGGACTGGCAGCTCCTGGCCCACTAGGAGCAGCCCTGGCAGCGCCGCTTTCCAATCGCAGCGGCTTGCTGCTCTGCTGGCACGTGGTGCTGCGGGGTGCGACCTACCCACCTTAGCCCCTGTTGAGCGACCGCATCAGGTCTCTGCCGTGTTTATTTTACTTATTTTACTTGTTTCACATGATTGTATTATGTATATGGTTTGTAATTGCATTTGTTTGGCTGGTGTTGTTCTGATTGGCTGCATCAGCTCTGATGTCACGTGGGACACACCCACTGACATCAGGTGGCAATCCCGGGCTCTCTGAGGACATTTAATCCTCAGTGGAGGGGAATCTCTGCTTGCTTGTTTTTGCTCCCTGATGAAGGGGCGCTAGACGCCCCGAAACGTTGGATTTTGTTGGATCTTTTTGGTCTTCGCTGTGATATTGACCTGTTGGATTTGAATACAATATCTTTTGGAGTGCTGGCTGATCGTCTTTCTTGTGTGTTTGCGGCGCCACCGCCGGCCACAGCACCCACTACAACGCTAGGTAAGAGTGCTTCTGTGCAATCTGACATTGTTCATATGACATCAGCGCCCCCCCCCCCCCGAGAATATCTGTGATAACAATGTAATTCCTCTCCTCTTCCAGAAAATTGTATCCAGGAGGGACATCAATTCAGGTAATCTGGGATTGTCCCACAGAGGTGTATTAGGGGACCATTCTAGGGGAGGACGCGGAGAGTCCAGTGCACCATGCACCCGCTGCCATATGTGCAGAGTGGTCCTTATACATGTAGTGGCGCATGGAAGACCCTTTGCTCCCCTATACACCAAAGCTCGCAGGGGAACCCCTGAGCCCAGCAAGGAGGTTTCCAGGGAGGTCACCGGGTTAGCTGCAGAAGGGTTCATCCACCAAGCAACGTATACTAGTTGGGCAGCATAAAAATATAGTAACATATGCGGCACCGCTAGGCCCCTAGATTGCAAAGGCGCTCTAAGAATAGATCTGTTCATCTTGGGGGCAGAGACCCCCCCAGATAAACTTAAATAGAATAGAATCTAGGAGCCAGAAGTGGGAGGCCGGTAACACAGTAGACGACGATTGGTATATGTATAGAAATTTAGGGAGGAAAACCATTTTGAACATGTTGATATGACCAGTCACAGAGAGGGGAAGAGCTGCCCACTGAGTTACCTTCCTCCTAAGGGTACTAATCACGGCACACATTTAATTCAATATATTTAGAGGGGTCCCCATGTATAATAACTCCCAGATATTTAAACCGGTCTACTACCTGGAGAGACGAGCTTGGAGAAATCTGGGTGTCCTCCGGCCTGTCCACCAAGTACAAGCTGGACTTTTCCCAATTGACCTTAAGACCGGAGAACAGTCCAAACTTGGCTATTATGCTCAGTAGGGCCTCTAGTGAACCATTGGCATCCGCCAAATAGACCAGGGTGTCATCTGCATATAAAGAGACTTTTTCAATAGTGTCTCCCAGTCGCCACCCATGAATCTCTGGGGAATCTCTAATCAGCGATGCCAGGGGTTCGATCGCAAGTGCAAACAGCAAGGGAGAGAGGGGACATCCTTGGCGCGTACCCCGATGTAATGGAAATTCAGTCGTAGTAACCCCATTTACTCTCACTCTTGCCTTGGGGTTCTTATAGAGCATCTGTATATATTTAATATAAGTAGGGGGGAGGCCAAATTTAACCAGAACAGCCCACAAATAGGGCCACTCTACAGAGTCAAAGGCCTTTTCGTTATCTAGTGAGATAACCACCCTGCTCCCAGCATTGTCATGCCGAATTTGCAAGTTGCTAAATAATCTCCTCAAGTTAATACCTGTTGTCCGGCCTGGCATAAAGCCCGACTGGTCAGCCCCTATGAGTGAAAGAATTACTGTGTTTAACCGGTTTGCCAGAACCTTGGCGAGAATCTTAGCATCCTGGTTTAGCAGGGATATTGGCCTGTACGAGGCACAGGAGTCCCTGGGTTTCCCCTCTTTGTATATTAGGGTGATAGTTGCCTGTGCAAAGGTCTCAGGCAAGGTCTCTGAGTGTAAGACCTCAGAGAAGACCTCCAGCAGTCTCGACACCAAAACCGAACCATTCTTTTTGTACCACTCTGATGGTAGACCATCAGGTCCGGGGGCCTTCCGGTTAGACATTAGGGCAATTGCCTTTTCAATCTCAGCGCACGTTATGGGGCCATCCAGCATTGCGCTATCTGCCTCAGAGAGGGATGGGAGATTTATGGTATCGAGAAAGGCCGCCAAGTCTACCGGATCATATCGTATCCTAGAGGAGTATAGGCAGCTATAGTAGTCAAGGAATTGCCTGGAGATCCCTTCCGAGTCTGCTATAAATTGGGCCTGACTCGTGATGCCTGCTATGTGTGTTTGTGGGCACTCTGCTCTTGAGAGATATGCTAGGGTTCTCCCATTCTTGTCCCCTTTTTCAAATACGATCTGCTGTTTTAATAGTAGCACCTTCCTCGTAGAGTCAGTTAATGCCAGACTATATTCTCTTTGGAGCGATTTGACTAAGTCGTTATCAGCAGAAGTCTTTGATAGCACAAATTCCTCCTCAGCCTTAGACATTCTCTCTTCTAATTCTCTAATCGACCTCCCCCTTTTCACCCTAGCCACCTTTATGGCGCTAATAGCACTACCCCTAACAACAGCCTTAAACGCATCCCAACGTGTGTTAATTGAGGTCTCACCCCCATTGCATTGCCAATATCCCTCCTGGTCTTTTTCAAGTACACTGCAGACCTCCTCATCCTCCAGCCATAGGGGATTAAGAGCCCACCTCCTCAGGCCAAATTGGTCCCTGGACATACGTACCGTCACCATCAGTGGCGAGTGATCCGATATACCCCGCGGCAGATACTCACAAGCTATCACCCTAGATAGAAGACATCCAGATGCAAAAGCGACTTGTGGGGAATAGAATGACAGGAGAATGCTCTATCATTAGGATGTTTCCATCTCCATAGTTCAGTCAAACCCAGGGTATCCGCCCACGTCGCCAGCGGGGTAGTCGGGCCCACCCCTGGGGTTAACCGATCCAGAGATCTGTCCAGGATCATATTAAAGTCACCAAAAAGCATTAAAGGGTCAGGCGGGAAGGCGGCCAGTTTGTCCATGACTTCTTGGAGAACTCTTGCCTCAAAGGGAGGTGGGATATATAAACCTACTATTAAAACACTGACATCATATATTTTTGCATGCACAATAACAAATCTACCCTTAGAGTCAGAACATACCGATATGAGAGCAAAAGGGAGATGCTTAGCCACCAGGACCGATACCCCTCTGGCATAACTAGAGTAATGGGAGTGAAACAGATGTGCAATCCATGGTCTTGAAGTACTGAAGACCTCTTTATACGGTCATTGAGACCCCGCACATTCCATGAGATTACTTTACACTCCATACAACCATATGTAGTAGATATTTATGCCAAGATAATGTTGAACATCCCAGTGTCTCACAACCTCCCTTAGGACCTCGTGGCAGCAGGCCAAGCCATCCATACCAACACACACACCATACACTGCACATACACACACAGAATTTACAGTCAAGAAAAAAAAAGAAAGAAAACATGAACCTTAAGGCCCAACGTAACAATTCCCAACCCACGCGGCTCTACCTAATCCCAACTGTGGTGAGCTTAATCCCGTAACCTTGTAAACAATCAACACTGGTTAACTGTAGTGCCAATGGGACGCAGTCTCTGAAGGCAGTCACATAGAGGGTTACCATAGGATAATGATCCCCGCAAAATCCAGTTATCATATCTCAAAGGGGGTAGGGACAGGGAAATCAGGAGTGGATAACAATAGCATCATACATAAGGACTGAAGGGTGCTGGGGGGGGGGGAGGGGGAACCAGCAACCCAAACACTGTACCACCTCCACGAAAGAGTCCCCAACCTCTTCATTCTGGGGCCCCCATGAGCAACAGCAGCATCGATTATTCAACGCGTTGGTAATAGGTGCACCACCAACCCAGAACTCCAATGAGTGTCTCAATAAGGCTCATCAGTATCCAGCACAGCGTCGCTCCCGCTGGACAATCAGCTGCCATTCCGCCCTCAGGCCGCAGGGAGTGAGTCAATCCAGTCGCTGGCCTCCTCCGCCATGTGGAAGAATTTAGTGGTAGCTCCATCTTGGACTCGCAACTTAGCGGGAAATAGCATGGCGTACCTGATATTTTTCGCCCGGAGTCGCGCCCTCACCTCATTGAAGGAACAACACTGTTTCTGCACCTCTGATGTAAAGTCCGGAAAAAAGGACAATCTTGCACCATCAAATAGAACATCTCTCCGCCTCCGCGCCGTCGCCAATACAGTGTCCCGATCTCTAAAATTCAGCAGCTTTAAGATGAAGGGACGGGGAGGGGCTCCTGGTGGTGGGGGTCTGAATGGGATCCGATGTGCCCTTTCAACCACGAAGAAGGGGGAGAGGCCCTCCGGTGCCAGCACGTTTTTGATGAGGTTTTCCGCAAAGCTTTCGGGAGCATCCCCCTTCGCCTTCTCTGGTATCCCGAGTATTCTAATATTATTGCGTCGGCAGCGGTTCTCAGCGTCCTCCGCCCGCTCTGTAAGAGTTTTCACTTGACGTTTCAGAGACTCCACCGCAGCAGCCACAGCCGATAGCCCATCCTCAGTCTCCCCGATTCTTCTTTCCGACTCCTGCGCTCTACCCCTCATCTTGTCTAGGTCATGTTTGAAGTAATTGAGCTGTTCTTGTAGATTGTCAAATTTAGCTGTTAGGACACTCTTACAATTAGTGATAGCTGCCATTATTGCAGCATTATTAGGACCCGAGACAGGAGAAACAGGACGTTCAGCCTGGGATTCTGCCATGGTTTGTGTGCCTCCTTTCATATAGAGATGGTAGCTGCTTGGTATAACACACCGTCCCCCTTTGCTGCCTGGGGCATGCAGATGCCAGATATACTCAAGAGATGCAGGATATACGGGTAGGAGGGTTTTCACCGGCGGTGGCAGCCAACGACGGAGGGAGGAAACCGACCGATGAGCGGTAGGCCTCACAGTGGCGGTGACAGCCAGTGGCGGAGGGAAGGAGCCGACCAGCGGGCAGGAGAGTCCTCACCGGCGATGACAGCCAGTGGCGGAGGGAGAAAGCCGACCGGTATGTAGGAGGCTCCCCAGCGGCGGTGTCAGTCGGCGGTGACTGGTGGGCAGGGGGGCCACTCACTGGCGGCAGTCAGCAGCGGGGGGAGGAAGTCGACCGGCGAGCAGGAGGCTCCACAACTGCGGCGGCAGTCAGCGCGAAGGGTGGGCAGGAGGCTCCTCACTGGTGTTGGCAGTCGGCGGCGGAGGGAGGGAGCCGACCAGTGGGCAGGAGGGTCTTCATCGGCGGTGAGAGCCAGCGGCGGTGTCACGCTCGGGGTAACTCCAGCCCTCTTAATAAGCTCACAACCCCCAATCTCCACAGCCAGCTTCACCTGTAGGAGCCCCCGCTTGCCAGGACGCAAGATACGCCTATCCGGGATCGGTTGCCCCCAGGACTTAATGGCTCAAAGGATGTAAGCTTATATGTGGGAGGACTGGAGAACCAATAGCAAGAGCTTGGGTGACGGAAGTCCAGAGACAGGCAATAGGTCGATAACGGGAAGGCAGAGATCGTAGCGGCACCAGGGGTCAGGCAAGACGTAGTCGGGGTTCAGGCAGAGGTCAGCAACTGGGGATCAGGATCTAGAAGCGTCAGTTCAGGCAAAGGTCGGCAACAAGGATTCAGGATCGAGAGGCGTCAATACAGGCAGAGGTCGGCAACAAGGATTCAGGATCGAGAGTGGTCGTACAATCAAATCGGCAACAGGCTAGACTTCACAGGAGTAGGTAACACAGGGTTCTGAGTGCTATCACAGGCAATTCACAACTGAGAGGGAATTGCCTTTATAGGGACAGGTCTGAGGGAAGCAGTGTACTGATTGGAGCACATAGGATTCCAAGGGTAATTGGCTGGCAACAAGGGAGGAGGTAAGGCCAAGATATCAATGGGGCTGATTGGCCTGCAGAGCAGAAGAGGGCGAAGCCCTCAATCCCCTAGGACTCATTAACCCTTTAATTGATCCTCCGGCGGGTGCGCGCAGCACAGCGCCGCCGGAGGGCATAACAGACACGTGCTCGCGGCCGCGCGCTAGCACGTTTACTGGAGGAGGAAGCGGGGGGCGTGGCTGAGCTGGGCGCTGCTCGAGCCGACGCTGCTCGAGCAGACGCCGCCTGGCGCGGCCGCCGCACAGTGACAGCTGCAGCTGGCCGCCTGGAGACGTCGCTGGAACGGGGATCAGGTAAGCGGTTCCTGACAGGCGGAGGGAGGAAGCCGACCGGTAAGCAGGAGGCTCCTCAGCGGCGGTGACAGTCAGCGGCGACGGGCGGGCAGGAGGCTACTCACTGGTGGCGGCAGTCAGACGTCGGCAGCGCCCACACAACGGGAGGTCCAACCAGCGAGCACACCAGGGTAAGCCGTCTTCACTCTTCCAAAACGACGGGGGGTCACCACGTGCGGGAGTTCCAGTTCTCACAGGGGACTGGTAGATGGATTTTATCCCCACAGAGGTTTACAGGAGGGTCCAGGGAGATATAACAAAGAAGCCGCGTGACACAGCTCTAGGGAGAAGAGCCGGGGCCTCTGAAGCCAATGCCTGATGGTGGGAGAGCTTCACACCAGGGGGGACAATGCTTCACTGTGTAGATGGAGGGCAAGCCCGTGGAGGGAGCCGCGACCACAGCCTCAAGGAAGGGAGCCAAGGCCAGGACCCTCAATGACAGCGCCGGGCAGGTGAGAGCTCCGCACGGCAGAGACAGCACTTCACTGCTGAGGAGGGAGGGAAGGTCAGTGGAGGGAGCCGTCGTTGCAGCCGCTGATGGGAAAGCGGCCCCTCGCAGCCTCTGATGACAGCGCCGGGCAGGTGAGAGCTCCGCACGGCAGAGACAGCACTTCACTGCTGAGGAGGGAGGGGAGGTCAGTGGAGGGAGCCGTCGTTGCAGCCGCTGATAGGAGAGCGGCACCTCGCAGCCCCTGCGGCACCCCGCACGGTGGGGACAGTGCTTCACTGCTGAGGAGGGAGGGCGGGTTGGTGGAAGGTGCCGCCATTGCAGCCGCTGACAGAAAGGCTGGCACCTCGCAGCCTCTAATGAACGTGCCGGGCAGGTGAGAGCTCCACACCGGGGGGAGAGATGCCTGTGCCCAGCGCTGGAGCCGCCCGCCGGGTGAACTCGACCGGGGGGTGAATAAGGGGTAGTCACTGGCCACACCACCCACCTCCCCGCCAACGAGGGGCAGGCTGATGCTACCACAGTTCCGCCAGGTACTCAGTCACAGCGCTCGCCGTTGTTCCCCCTCTCCAGTTTCCACAGCGCGACCGCGACCTCTCCTCCTCGCGCCCTTTTTCCAAGCAAGATGGCGCCGATCCTCATCCCCCGGTTCACTCCGCCACCCCCAGACAATTCGAGACAGCAGCCACTCCTCAATCAGGATCCCAGGAAGATCGAGGTACGTGTAAGGAGGGTCCTGGTCACTGAGATAGGGAAGCTAGATCCAAATTTGAGGGATATATCAGGATTTTCTTCAGGAGCCCTCGTGCCGCACGTCTGCTCTATCCGGCTACATAGCCACGCCCTCAAAAAAAAAAAAAAGAGTGGCTTTCCTAGAACGGAAAGTATTTGCTCAGTACCCAGTCCAAGGACAGATAGCATTACCCATCTAAATTTAAAGCTAATCCTTGGCATTGCACCCTTACTGGTTCTAAGGGCCTTGGATGGCACAGAGACATAAAGAGATGATTTGCATAGCTCCGCCTACTGCAAGGGTAGATGGGTAATGCGATCTGTCCTTGGACTGGGTACTGTGCAAATACTTTCCGTTCTAGGAAAGCCACTCTTTTCCTTTACCTAAGTAGAGGGTTTTTTGGTCTCTTTAGCCCCCCTATATTAAGCCTAACATGGGTCTCTCCACATACTGGCTTGCGACTATATTTTATGATGGAATCCCCCAAAAAAATGTTACAGTGTCATTTCATTTACAAAATACATTAACACAAAACTAATGGGCCCAGAAATATTTAAAGATGAATATTCACATGACCGAGAAGTGATTTGGGTGAGCTTTAAGGGTCCCAAAGGGAAGATGGAGGATAGTGCTAAGTGGTTTGGGTGAGCTTTAAGGGTCCCAAAGGGAAGATGGAGGATAGTGCTAAGTGGTTTGGGTGAGCTTTAAGGGTCCAAAAGGGAAGATGGAGGATAGTGCTAAGTGGTTTGGATGAGCTTTAAGGGTCCAAAAGGGAAGATGGAGGATAGTGCTAAGTGGTTTGGGTGAGCTTTAAGGGTCCAAAAGGGAAGATGGAGGATAGTGCTAAGTGATTTAGCTAAACATTGTAGTAGAAATGAGGGTGGCAAATATGTAGGCGAGCATTTTAATGAGTTAAGTTTGTAGTGCGCAGGCGCTAGATCGTAAGGATTTCCGTCTGGACGAATATTTATTGAAAAAGGGAAACAGAATCGAACGGGAAACGTAAAGGATTAGTTGGAGGATACGATGGGAAAAGGTCAAAAGGAAAGCCTACGTTGTAACATGTGAAAATGAAACGGAAAAGTCACGCTGGAAAATGACATCCTCGTATTCGTAATCTGCCGTACGAACGGACACTTTACAGAAGGTTTTCAATGCATGCATAGAATCGCTCGTACACTCATGCGAGAACAAAAACATTTCACAAAAAAAACAGATCGGCACTAAAACGGAAGTTTTTTTTTGTCTCTCTGAATCGAGCCTAATAACCCTGTAGGTTTACTGCCCAGTCATAGCTTTCATCCAGACACGTATCGGTTACCCCCACTATGTCATATTGTTCTTCTGTTATTATCAGTTCTAGTTCTTCCATAAACCATGCTTTATAGAAAAAGTATTCAACCAAAGTGATTGTACTGACTGCACATAGCAGTTATGTCAATTGCATTAACCATGTGTTAGTAAAAGAAGAACAACCTTATATGGTTGTATCAATCATGCGTAGCAGCAATGTAAAAGCCATGCTTCACAAAAAGAGAAAAAAAAAAAAGACAAGGCCCGAACCATACAGGCTATTCCCTGTCAAAGGAAAAAAAACAACCAGCTGTGGCAACTGCTCCAGCCCCACTCCATCCACCCCTCCTTGGATTAGTATCTCAGAGCAAGCTATAAAAATTCCAGACCAGTCAGATATCTTGTACTCTGATCTAAGTGACTACAATGGCTTTTCTTTCAGCCAGGGTGGCAGCTAGCAGTATGTATACCATGTCCTTGGATAGGTAAACCTAGCCTCAGCAGCAAAACTGTAGTGGCACTCTGAGCACCACCTCTTTGTTGCACGCGCAGACAAGGTGGTTTGGAAAACAGCTTGAAAGCCACAACAGATTAACATTGTTGAGTAATTAACATTCTGCCCCTATACAATCCTGTAATCAGCATCCTCACAAGGGTGTTCTCTGCTAGCAGTCAACACTAACAGCTAATCTGTTGTGCCTGGACATAAAATGTGCACATGTGACTTAATGGCATAAGTCCAATTTAACATGTGTGAAAACGTGTTGCACATAATAGTTGCATACTTCTAGGCTGGGTTCACACCTATGCAAATGCAATACCTAAGAATCAAGATTGCATGGTGATTTAAAAAGGGTTGCCGTGCAATATATTGAATTGCAATCACTCACAAATGTGACTGCAAATGAAATGTGTGGGACCCATAGACTTACATGGACCCAATTTGCTTGTGGTTGCTGGCACCCAGCCATCATAACATTTTGAAGTGAATAAGGTCTGAATGTCTCTGGCCCTTGGTCCATCTTGTAAAATCTGTGTATGCAACGCTGACCAGACTGCATTTATTCTGAGTCAAGTTAATAGATCGAAAAGGTCTAAATTAGACAATATTCATATATGGTGCTTTGTACACCTGTAGAAAGGATGCAATGCAAATGCAACAGTGCAATTACTGGACATTACCTCAGGTCTATTATTCTGATAGTCCAATAAAACACACAGAAGACACACCTATTTCTAATTATTACACTCATGTAGTAAAAGGGCCACTTCAGCCCCTTTGCCAAAATTTAACATATCCCCCCATAAGCAATAAAGCATGAGCAATAAATGAAATAAAAAAAAGACACTCTCTTTCCCCCGCCCAGCCAGGAAAATGGCAGCAGGCAATCGCAGTGGCATCTGCCCCACCACTGACTTCACCGCTAGATTCCAGGTGAAGGGAGGTGTCTTTTTTATTTCCTTTATTACCCATGCTTTATCACTAATAGGAGGGGGCAGGGTGGGGATATATTAGTTTTTTATAAAGGGGCTGGAGTTGCACTTTAATACAAGCTCACAAACTCCTGATAACTGCTCTTCTCTCACTCCAGACAGTCTCCTCAATTAGGGAGAAGCTTCAAATGAAAAATAACCACACCTACATCTTCTTGGAAAGATAAAGCACACACATATATATATATATATATATATATATAATATATATATATATATATGTGTGCTTTATCTTTCCAAGAAGATGTAGGTGTGGTGTGTGTGTTTGTGCATGTGTCCGTGCATACAGTGGAATCACTTGGAGAACTTTGTTAAAAAGAAATCTGCTTGTGGTAAGACTTTTTACACTTGGTTTTTTACACTTTTACATGAACCTAATCATAACTTTTCACATAGGATCATCAGAAGTCACCCGCCTGAATGCTGGCACTGATCCAGTTACCCAGAGAAAATGTAAATGCCATTTTAGCATATTAACTTTCCAGCAGGAAAATCCATACAGGGGAGACGATGATCATGCATAGAAGATGTGCAGATTGTCAGCCATCATAGAAAGTTTTACCTGCTATAGCACACATAAAAAAAGACATATAGTCCATTAACATTTATCTGAATTTAGTACATATTAAGACTCTTCGGCAGTTATACTTCAGTTGGTTTGCTACCTGAATACTGGCACAGATCAATACTCTCAAGCAACATTTTCCAGAGTAACAAATGTTGCTCTGATGTGTGTTAAATAATCCTGGACAACAAAGAGCTCATATGAAAACATATGTAAAAAGCATAATAGCGCTAAACGTTCAATCTATTCAATCACCTATGCAACGAAGTTGGTTTAAACAGACTTCAATAAGACTTTAAACAGACTTCAATAATGTGCTGCAGGAAATGGAGAGGAGCATGGGAAAGGCATCTGGTGAGCTGCTTGCTGGATAATTATTGTTGTTGGGTTTAGAGTCCCTTTAAATAGCTTACTCCTTGTAGCTTTTATCGGTAAGTTTGCAAACACAAGTTTTGTTTTGGAAACAGTTGCCACCATGTTTGTCCAACCAGAGAATGGAAATTGAGTTATAGCACCCGTTTCCTGTATTGGCTGAAAAAGAATAACAGAAAATAAAGGGAAAAATAAATAAAAATCTCACACGCCTCCATGTCTCAGTCCAACTGCAAGAATGAACTGTGTGTATAGCTGAAAGTATAAAGGGGGGGGGGGGGGGTGGCAGCCGCTCAGACCATTTTATAACTAACCTGGGAGGTGCACGTTAGCAGGGCAATTAGTACACACAAGTCTTAAAGGAGCCACAGCACTCAACCCTGTCAGCTTGCAGGCCAGCCTATAATCTGTCTCTAAACTTGGTTAAAAACAGAGGACTCGGTCACACACATCTGCAGAAGTATGCTTAAGCTGCACCACTACGCCAAAGTGCACTTTGGCGCAGTGGTGCAGCTTAAGCATACTTCTGCAGATGTGTGTGACCGAGTCCTCTGTTTTTAACCAAGTTTAGAGACAGATTATAGGCTGGCCTGCAAGCTGACAGGGTTGAGTTCTGTGGCTCCTTTAAGACTTGTGTGTAGCTGAAAGTATAGGTAGGTCAGGAGGACCCACACATTTTCATATTGAGTTCTGCCTTCGGCCAAATGTTAGCCCAAGAGTTTCAGAATTGTTATGACTTCGAGTGGAAGATGGTAATTCTTCCCTACAACATGTGCATGAATTGTTTTGGTGGTCTCACAATCATCACAGTGACAGGGAGCGCAAGCACATCACCTGGGTGGATCTTCATGATGGGTAGGAAATAGCTAGTCATTGTAGGCAATTTATTTTTCCAAACTAAAGCTGGCGTTAGGGGCATAACATATATATTATGCTAGTGTCCCCCACCTCCAAACTACCTACAAGCATAATGTATAGAGAAACTCTCTCCCAACGCATATATAGGCATATAGCATATAAGTCTAAACCAAGGGCAACAAGTACATACACTTGATATATGCTGTGGGTTAGGGGCCTGAGCCTAGCCCTAGGCATAGACATTCTAAACTAATCTCTTGCTATGGATTGTGGGTTGGAGGACAGACTAAACTCTTTATATAGGGCATAGGTAGAAGGTGTGCACTGCTTCCCAAACCTACAGCCTATATTGAGCGTGTCCCCCAATCCATAGCCTATATATAGTCTGAGGACTTCCCAACGACCATGATTGTCAGGAGCATGCCGGAGACTGATCCAAGCAGCTGCCCCTAGCAATGTCTGTCTTTTGCAAGCCTTCTAATCATTTATAAAGCATTTATGGACACTGGGGGGAGTGGGAAATATACATTGGACAGCTTTAATAATGTCTCCAGCCCTTCCAGAGCAGATGTCAGTTACTACCCCCACCAAAAGGGTTAAAAGCAAAAGCAAAGGAAGGTTTGATGCTCAACCCATACCACCATTGTATTCACCTTAGCCCAGGACTCTGTTGACTTTACCTATGTCTGGTACCCTGGTGTTTTTACCTCCTGCCTGATTCCTTCTGTTGACATATGGAATTTGCTGCCTTCCAGTGGCATAAGGAACATGCCTGCACCTTCCAGCAGCATGGAGAGTCGGCTGCCCTTGCTATTTATCAGCAGCTTGGAAATTTATTGCTTCCCAAAAAGGATTGTGTGTCTCCTGGCTCAAGAATTTTGACACACTTTCAGCTTCCCAGCAGCTTGGGGATTTTGATGTCCTTGTTGCTTCCAGGCAGCTTAAAGACACTAGTCCCAGCAGCTTAAAAATGTGTTAGTCAAGTTATCCTTTGAAATGATTATTCCACTGTCCTGATCTCAGTCCAGTCTGGACCGATGCCTGCAATGTCTCACTTTCCAGCCAGTCTACCCTAAAGCGAGACCTCCAGTCCGGCATTTCCAATCATTTATTTTTTCAATTTATTTTTCCTTCTGGCAATCATGATAAACTATCCTGGTGAACTCTGAAGTGTACTCATTTTAACACAATTTGGTTAGCATTTAGAGAATTATTTACTTCATATGTCTCAAAGTTTCTGGGATTCACATGGAGGTCAATGCTTGGTTACATAATGTTGGTCCAAAGTGCTTCTGTGGCAAGTCCCGGAACCCTTGCGCACTGCTGTGAGATGTGCTGTTTCGTCCAAGCGCACCTCTTGAGTTTGGACCTTAGGGGGATTCATTGACTTTGCACATGTTTAAAGCACTCTGTTTGATGCAGAAGAGGAAGACTCCCTTTTTGTCAGGTTTTTTGTTGTTTAGCCTTATTGTTTTTGTCTTCTGGAATGTAAAATAAACATTTGTGTTTTGATTGTGCCCCCAACCCATAAATCAGCATGCGGTTTCCAAGTTTCTTATATTCCTGTGTGTCTGTGATCCTAAAGTGGGAACTGCTTTCCAGGTCTTGAGTGAAAACTACTGACTACAAATACCAGAATCCTTCCACTGTAACAGGTGAGCTCATCAGCAGCTTTGACAAAATCATGCAGCAGTAATGACCTCCCTAGGTAAAAATGCTGCCAGCAACCCTTTACAATAGACAGTGATCCCCTTATCTGAAGAGGTTGATTTAGAGCAGATGGGCTTACATTTGTGGTCTCTGCCTTAGCCAATCAAATGATCAGCAAGCCAGTCAGAAAATCTCTGATATGTACTCCAAAACACCACTTTGGCGTACGTTGCTAACATATTGCTGCAAAAAAAAAACAGTTGCAAACAAAAATGAAAAAAATACCAGTAAGATCAGCACATTGAAGACATCCTATTGTCACACAATAATGGAAACTTGTAAAAAGTTAATTGGAAGTTTAATTACCCTTTAAGTCAGAACTCTTTCAGAACACATTAAAGACCCCGTCCAGGCAAACACTAACTTTCTCCTGCCTCATTGCCCTTGGGAACAGTAAATAAAAAGCCATTTTAAAGTACCTGAAAATTTCTGATCTTATGTAAATGACTGATAACTTTGCTACAGTTTCTGGGTTTGTGACTGATCTGAGAAGGGCATGTCATGGTGCAGCTTTCTTAAACATGCTAATACAATCTATTTTGCTGAATCTGTTTACTATGACCCAGATTACAGTACAATCCTGAGAAACTGACAAGTCCACTACAAAGTCCATAGTGAGGGAAGCAGAGTATAGCGGAAGCCCATGAGCGGAACGTGTGACCATCGCCTGACAATCACGCGGCTGCATGTCGTCAAGGGAGTGAGGTGACATGTAAGGGTTATGTGATTTGCAGGGGGTTGATCGAGAGGGACCCCAGCATTCATTACGTACCAGTGCGCATTTTTCGTAAAATGGGTGTTGGTCCAGTTTGAGTTGAATCAAGAAAATAATGCTCATTTAGCATGGTGAAGGTTTAATCTTTTAGCAGAGCTAATGTACTCCAGGCTTATGTGATGCCAAGCCAGTGGTGATTTTTCATAGCTAAAAGCTCACAGTCAATTAACAAATTGGGTCCAGCCCAGGAAGTAGATAGTTGCTAAAGCACTTAGCCAATCTCTCCTGGATATACTCCTCCAGGGCTCGGGTTTCAGGGATGGTCAAAGGAAATGCCTGGCCTCTATGTAGGGTACCATTCAGCAGGAGCTCAACAACACAATTCTAATGGCAAGGGGAAGGTGCAGGACAGTTATACAGGATATGGTCTCTAAAGCAAGGTTCTGACCAGGAAAACCAGAAACCCAGTATATTCTTGGCTTGTGTAACCTTAACCAATGCAGGCCCAGCACTAAATGCGTGTCAGGACAAGAGATTATGAAGCAGGGAATTTCTTCACAATGAAGCACTCCTTACTGGATTGGTTTATTTCAGACTAAAGGCCCAGGACTGTGGAACTCCACAGAACAAAAAGAATGGGCAATCAGGCAACTGTTTTTAAAGTTTGAAAAGGCCCTGTAGTCCCCACTGAATTTGCCTGACAAATATACCTATGGCTACAAGCAGATGATATGGCCTCCTTGGTTGAGGCCTACTTTTGTTGCATCAAGCAGGCCCTCAACTCCTGGACTTAATATAGTAGCATTATTTAAACAATTCTGTATAAAGCTGGGGCCTAAGCAGGATTCATTCCCACATATATTTTTTCTTCTGGCTGTGATGATGTAATACGGCTGCTTGCACCTTATTCTCTTCTGCCATGTGCCCGATAGCAACTACCAGGAGTTAACAACCATGTGGTGTTGGGCTTGGAGACATACAGTTTATTTATGTGTCTATTTTAATGGTACACACCTATTTAAGGCCCAGGATCTAGACGTTTCTGACGTGGTATCAATATGAAACCTCTGGTATGTGGTTTGGCGATATAACTCTCTTGCTCATCTGAGCATTAAAGCTATTTGTGCACAGTGAAAACAGACAATAGCTGATCTCATTCTATTTGTGGTAAGACTTAATCCTCAGTATTTAGGTTTATTTTAGGGCATACTTTATTATTGTATTATTGCAATCTCTTTCCACAGATAAAACCCAGAGGCTTCAGAAGCCTGTTTTAGTTATGAAGAGACAATTGTAACAGGACAATCATCCCTCGGCAGATCCTTGTATCAGTATCTTATGATGGAGGATAAGACTGTACCTCACGCCTACCCCATGAGTGTGGAGTATGAGTTTGCTAACCCAACAAAGATTTATGATCAAAACTTTGGGGAAGGTAGGTAGGAAAACCTTTAACCACTAAGACTGATTACCTTAACTACTGAAAAAATGTAGCGAATTATCATTTATCTGTCAATGGCCTTCTTGCGGGCTGTAAGAAAAGGACTATTTACTGGACCAGGCAAAAGGCTTATTTGACCTGCTTCATGCTTGCCCTGTGTTGGCTGTATATTTCATTCACCATAACTTTGCATTTCCTTATAAAAACCCTATTGAATTTGCTTTCTTCTGGTGACTCATCATTCTCAGTCTCCCCAGTTAATTCCACTTTTGAGGGACCGTTATATTGACACAGAAGCAGAAATGATGACATGGACAAGGAGGGCCCAGCAGAGAGAGAGAGTTCCCTAGAGCTTATCAAGAAATATACTTCAGGCTGAATGACAGAATAAATTAACATTTTTGCCTGTAAAATCCTGTAAAATAGAGGGATATTACACTGATGATTCACCTGGTATTCACTCTTTCTCTGTCTGATTGGCCAGTGGCCATATAAAATCTACCCAACAGGAGAGACCAGACTCGCTTGCCTAGTATAGTGTTCAGTTACAGTACAAAGGGTGTTCTTAAACATCTGCTGACTGACCACTGTCTGACTTTGTTTAAACTCCTCCTGGACCAGGAATCGCATTGTCAACACTATAGCTGCCAGTGTATGAATGAGTGCCACATAGCTGGGGTAGGGGCTGCAACAGGTCTATCTTGTGGGCATATCAGGTAAGCCCTGACTAGTTTCAATTGTACTATTGCAATGCTGGCCCAAAAAGAGGGACTAAATTCACATCTGTTCGACAAAGAAGATATATATAAGAAAATAATACTGATAATCCTAGTATGAATGCAAAAAATTGTAGCAGATGCTTTAAATATTTACCCAGTATGTCATATTAAGTCATACTCAGTTTTTATTATTATTATTAATAGGACATCAATAAAACGTACAACATGTAGGAATGCTTATTTAACAGTAGCAGAGGTTACAGAGGCAATGCATATAATATACATATACAAGTATGTCATATTAATATTATGTCCTATTTGGAAAGGTGTTCCCACATACGGACATGTATGTCCTGCGAGTAAACAGTCATAAGATACATTGATTGGGTAAAGATGGCAGCAGACCATCTTCCATCATTGCAACCCCCACATTGGCAAATGCAGCAAGTGGCAGTCATTTAGGACCAGCCAGTTGCAACAATTTACATGGAAATACCCCATCCCTGTGCTTGAATGCACAGGTACTGCATACTGTAAGTGAATGGTGTTGCTAGCCACTAATAATGTTTCAATATCACTGGGATATGTAGAAACATTCCAAAGGTATAACCACAAACCGAGAAAAGAAAAATCTGGCATGGTCAGGAACTCCAAAACCTGGAAATTATGGCCATTTGGATCAAATTAGTTCCCCAAATAATTAGCCCTATAGCCCAGAATGATATTGAAGCCTGGGAATATTTCAGCAGTACTGTTCACACTTACTGGGCACTCTGCAGTGGTCTGTTCCACTCAATGGTTATATGCAGACTAAACACCATTTTCCAAAAGCTTTAACCTAGTAACGGTGGTAAGAAAAGAATAAAAATAGACTGACAGCTGCTGTGATTGCTGGCACAGACACAGCCAGTGACACTTTGAGATGACTGAGCATTTTTTAAATATAACATGCACTTAGTAAAACTGACATTAGAGCTGTATTTATTTGCCAACTGTTTTAACCCCAGTGTATCTCCCCTCAGCAACTTAGAGTATGACTTTAGTCACAAGTGTTATGCAATGTCTTACAGCAGGGCCCCCAATCTCTCTTACCAGGAGAGCCACATCTATGTGAAGATCATAGAAGCCATATAACCCTTTTCTAAACAAGAAGAAAGTGAAATACTTGAAAGCATCACACTTGTTATTTCAAGCACACGGATAGCACACAAAGATCCCCCACCCCATAACATACTTTTCTCCTAGGCCCCTAGGAGGTTAAAATCTGCGCAGATTTGGGCAGAGAATATGCTGGCCAGCTACAAATCCTCCAAGCTTCCCAGCAATATAAAACAAGTGGCCAATGATATGTGTGGGGAGTTAAGGAAACTGAGTCGACACATTTCTCCATCTATCCAGCACTACATTAACCCTATACAAGGCACCAATAGTGCCCTGGGCATCATGAAACCCCACAGCCTCAACTGCTCTCTAGACCTCCACTAGTGTTCTGGTCTAGCAGACAGAGCATAGTTCTGCTTTTATAGCATAACTAAACCCAAATATTTCCCATCCCTCATGCAATGTTTGATGAACAATGTACTCCTCTCCAATCAAGAGTTGTTTCCTTCACTGGCATCTACATCTTGTAAATGTTTCTGCTATGGCTCAGATCATGAGTTACCCTGGTGTTACCCAGTCATTGTAAAACAGCAGCCAGAGGATACAGCTTTCAGAGAATAAAGGAACCTTTATTTGCTATCTACGTGAACTAGTTCTCATATTTTATACCCACGGTAATGAAAGCCAGTGACCTGATTTACTGAGGACTACATATCTCAATGGCCACCATCTGCTGGACAAATATACAAACTGGAGAGTGATATCACAGCATACTAACATCTGTACCACAGGTAGTGGATGGATCTCACACCACTACACAACTGATCAATCTTGAGCACCCCCCTGCAATATTAACCGAGCTTCCCTTACTTTGTTGACACCCTTTTTTGAAAAATACCACCATGAAGGTGATTGGATACTGTAGTTTTCCAGGGAGGGGTTGGGATACCCCTCCTAAAATTGAAAATGCCCACAAAACGGACAGAAATCTTCTATAGCAACCTCTATGTGTGAGGGCCATGTGGTGATGTGCACAACAACCACATCAGATGCATGTGCATGGCCACTCAAGCGGCATTAGAGCAGGTGAATGAGTAATGGTGTGAGATTTTAAGAGTTCCCTTTTATTGGCTGCCATCCCAAAGGTTTCTGCAGAGATTTTGACCTTACACATGGGAGTGGTAGAAAGCACGGTGGCTAGGGGGCCCCACTTCAAAGCTATTGTGATACCAGCCCTTATGCTTGGTCATAGAAGGGTGACACAATTTTTATGTCCTGCATTGCTTCTTTTCATTAAAAATACAGTTTATCTGTTGTAGTGTTACACGTGCCTGCAACTGCATAAGCCTGCACTCAAAAAAGGTCACAAATTACATGTTTTTTGGATTTATGGGTCATAATGTATTTTATATTTGTTGACTAAGGGGAACTCATTGTGAGGTCCTAGTCATTAAAGACTCATGTGTATAAATGGTACACAATGAAATTCTCAATACATTAAATAGCTATCTGATCAATGTAGTCTGAACAGGCTTTACAATGGGATAGAGTTATTGGCAGTTTGCACTGGATTGCATATTACTCTATATTTTTTTATCTTTCTTTATAGGTTTAGGTTCAGAAGATATACTTTGCCCTACATTGTACCATGGCTATTATGTTAGACCCAGGAGAACCAAAGCATCTGGAAGAGGCTTCTCTGAGATTAGCTGTAACCAGCAGAAGTTCCAAGTCTTCCTTGATGTCTGCCATTTTCTCCCTGATGAAATCAATGTCCGTACTATTGACAACCTACTAGAGGTCACTGGCCAGCACCCACAACGGATCGATAAGCATGGGTTTATCACAAGGACATTTAACAGAACATACATTTTACCGCTGGACGTGGACCCTCTTCTCATAAAAGCATCGCTGTCTCATGATGGTATTCTCAGCATTGAAGCTCCCACAAAAGGGGTCGATCTAAAAGAAGTGGTAAATGTAGTGAAGATAGAAGTTCAGGAGTTTCCACAAGCAGAGCAGACAGGCTCCATATAATAAACAATCTTTAAAGAACTTGTTTTGAGTAATTTAATTGCATTGGTATTTAAAAGCTGCTATTTTGAATATGGCAACAATTCTTATTAACATTTGTTCTTTACTAACCAGATAGAGTCCAACAGATGTGCAAGCTTTAGGGGATTCTCCAAGTATTACATTATAGTTCTTCAATTGGCAACTAGGTCTGGTAGCCAATTACAATAGGTACACAACAAACTGGTATTGGCAGTCTCACTTCAAGTGATTACTGTTTTCTCTGACCAAAGCAGCTGATGTAAAGTAGTAAACCTATAGGCTGGTTTCACACCAGCGTCTCTGCGAAGCGCTTGCGCCTTTGGGTGAGCCCCCCACAGCCACCTATGAAAAGCTGCCCATAGTAATCTATGGGTGCTTTCACATGTAAATCAGCAGTTTGCAAAGCTCTTAGCAAAACCCTGCCGGCAGCGTCCTGAGGGCGAAGCGCTAGCGATCTCCCTCCATATGCATGGAGAGCGCTAGCACTAAAGGGGCACACAGCCAAAAGCACGAGCGCTCCGCAATCGGCCTGGCGTGAAACCAGTTACATGCTCTAGAAAATAACGCCAAATAAAGCCAAAAACAATCATGTTTCCAGTTTTTGCTAATTTAAAAGTGCCTATTTAGCAGTAGAGTTTTCTACTAATTCACTACCGACCAGCATGGTGAGCCTTCTCATTTCTACAAACAGCCAAGCAAATTGTTGTTGTCTTTTAAAGGGAGCAAATTTCCCAATCCCATCCAGTCTTCTGTAAGCTGAAAGTGGACAGAGACTGACATAACCCCCTCCCTCAAACATACTAAGTTTGGTTTGGAATAATAGATAACAATATACTTACCTTCCCCCGCTGGAAGCCTGGTCATGTACTTCTGAAGGGGATCCTTGGTGACAATTCCTTCTCTCAATCACAGATGCAACTGGCCCCATAGTTGCTACACTGACTTGGTGATGAAAGCTTTACCTAATATGAGCAACGTTGAAGATACAGGACCCAGCTTCTCAACCTCATAGGAGGTTTTTATATTTACCCAGTTTTAAAACATTTCTCAAAATCTTACATTTCAAAATCAAAATGTTCCCCTTAATTAGTATTTTATTTCAGCAGAATTCCAATCATATAGAGCGGATCTATGGGATGTAGTCATGCCGATAGATTACTTAGAAATTTCTACAGTACACTTATTTTGGGATGGAAAACCGACTAATTACCTCAAATACAAAACTCTTCCAATGCCAACCACGCTAGATTGTATTAAATGTTTAAACCATATACTTAATGATATATTTAGTTTGTATTAAAACCATTTGTGGCCTTTATATTGCAAAAATAATAGTGCTTATTGTCACAGCATTAATAACTTACCGGTATCAGTCCCAGATAACTTTTATATTGGGTTCCAGTTTGTTCTTGGGTGAACATGTTTCGCCCCCTTTGGGCCTTTTTCTGTACCCCTCCTTTTCAGGAACACAGATACTGAGCTGTGTAGAATAAGATATAAATACAGAATACAATGTTTACAATGCTGAGGCATTTCCCCATATTTTAAAAAGATAATTCTGTGAGAACTCACCTGTAGAATTAATTTCTCCTCCATTATTACTTCAGGACATCGGAGGAATTCAGTAACGATTGGGTTAACCTTGGACTGCAAGACAAAGGTGCAGCTACTCCCGGCCTATATACTTCTGGCTGTCTTCCCCCAATCCAGTTTAGTTGAACAGCAGTAGAACCAGCCGCTTGGGAGGCATTCCTGTATCCTCTCTACCTCTCTCTATTTAACTTTTTTTTTTTTTTTGCTGATCAACTATTTACATATTTACAACTCCACTAAGACTAGGCATCCAAGGAATGGATATAGTGACCTAGCAGACAGGAGGGGTCTGATGTCCTGAAGTAATAATGGAAAAGAAATTAATTCTACAGGTCAGTTCTCACAGAATTATCTTTTCTCTTCCATTTTACTTCAACGCGAATGCTGGTGAAATGCAGTAGCGTGTACATGCCAACAAGCATGTGCATACCCGTGAGCATGTCACTTGTGATCTGAAAGATTCCTGACATCCAGATGCAAAAGAGCAATCTTTTCTACCATTAGCTCTGTAATTTAAGGACCAGCACCAGAGCCCTAGAACAGGTACCCTAGTGATATTGTAGGCAATGTACTCCCCTACTGTATGTTTTCTGAAACTGTACACCACCAAAGTCTCTGCAGAACCTGAGGACGTGCTGCAAGTCCAGTGATTCCATTTCTTTTGTCCCAGACCCAAAGATAAAACTTTAGGCCTATAAATTTAGAATTTATCCTCCGGAGACTATTGGGTGTTGTAGAAATTACAGCACTAAAGAACCCATTTTTTCCCTTTTCTTTAATGGTAGAATTTTTTTTTTTGTTTTTGACCGTTTATCTAGTACCTTAGATAGGTACAGGTTAGAGGTTCCAGGTTTGATTTTTCTAAGTTTATTAGCCAGCCTAAATCTGACAGCAGCTTCAATGTATTCTTCATGTTGAAACGCTATTGTCTCTTTGTTATGAGTGAGCAGCAGTAGATAGTACAAATATGCATTATGCTGTACTTCCCAAAGAAAAGTCCTTGTATATCTTGATATACTTGGTGAATAAAAGGTCTTAGCTTACGCCAAAATCTTGGTAAATATCCTCTGAATCGTCAACAGCCTAACTGACAATTCTCACAGCAAATCATAAAAATTTCCTGTGAAGTGGATGAATTGGGAGGTGTGAAAACGCATCCTGGAGGTCCTTTATATCCTTTATTGAATATATCCCATCCCGAATCTCTTGTATCTGACCATTTGATACAGTTTCCTCAGATTCAAGATGAAACAGAACTTTCCTGATGGTTTTAGAACAAGAAAATTACCGTTAAGCTTACTGGTAAGCAGGCAGCGACTACATCCAAAAGGTAATTAGGGGCCAATGGGGGGGGGGGGGGGATTGGGCCCTTTTTATTTTAGGTTTGATGTTTCAGCTGCTACAGGGCCCGATCCTCGCCCCAATTCAATTCAATTTATTGTTTGCCAAGTACATCTTGAGATGAACAAGGAATTATTTTTGGCATATACACAGTGCAACAGTTAACAGTTAACTACAGTTTACAAAGAAAAGGGAACAGAGAAACAGACATAGAGATGCTCTTCCATGGTGCAATTGATACCGGCTTTGAGCCTGACGCTTGCTTATTGTTCAGGATGCGGACAGCCAAAGGAAAGAAACAACTCCTAGATCTAGAAGTCCTGCAAGCTGGTACAGCAAGACACCGCCCAGATGGTAAATACTGCAATAGGGCGTGTCCAGAGTTGGGAGGGATCCCGAAGGATCTTTTCTGCCCGTGTTTTTGTTCTGCGTTTGTGCAGTTCCTGCAGGGATGATAAGGGGGCTCCAAATATTCTTTCTGCTGTCTTTATTGTTCTTTGGAGTCTCTTTTAGTAGATCCCTCAAAACAGACAGAAAACGAAAAACATAAGGGTTGATTCAAAGACAGATTAGTCTGGACTTTCACATGTGTCTGTGTATGTTTTTGGGTGTGTTTGGCTTTTTTTTGCTTTTTACGTTCCTTTTTCCACGCGTATGTTCGTTCCCACTAATGCGTATATGCGCATTGTATTGTATTTTGACCATGTATTGTGGCTTTGTGGAGGAATATGAGCCCCTTCAGCTCCAGGGCATTACATGTGTCAGCAGGGCCGAGGCCAGATTGCACCGGCAACGCATGCATATCGATCGCATGCATGATGTTGAGTTGTTGGAGCTGACCCGACTTAACCGCGCTTCTCTCCATAAGTTGTATAGTGAGCTGTGGCCATGGTTAGCCTGCACCACAAGGAAGGAGCAAGCAATTTCAGGTATGACCAAGGTGCTTGGCTGCCTACAATTTTTGGCGAACGGCTCGTTCCAGAGGCTGGGTGCCCTCTCCGTGGGGATGTTCCAGCTTACGTTGAGCCGCGCCCTATCCAAGTTTTTGGATGGCATGGCTACCATTAGTCCAAAATATATTTCATTTCCAGACGACATGGTAGCCTGGAACGCGCTTAAGTTGGGTGTTTTTAATATAGTCGACATGCCCAACGTCATGGGTGCGATCGATTGCACCCACGTTGCATTGGTCCCTCCCACAGCTGACGAGTACATCTATAGGTAAGTTCATTTATGTAATTTTGTTATGTAGTTTAGACAAACTGTATTGTAAATATCGATTAATCCCTCCTTGTAAATTGTCCCTGTGACCCATTTAACCGTGTATACCTTAATCCCTCCTTGCAAATTGTCCCTGTGACCCATTTAACCGTGTATACCTTAATCCCTCCTTCTCAAGTGTCCCTGTGACCTATTTAACCGTGTATACCTTAATCCCTCCTTCTCAAGTGTCCCTGTGATCCATTTAACCGTGTATACCTTCAGCAATGTTTTTAATGTAGGCCTTAGCAAAACATTTTAATGCGGACCGTAATTAGTCATTAGAATGTTAATCTTTATTTTCTCCCACATACATATATTTTTTTGATTTTAAAACTACTTATGTACTTAGTTAGTGTTATTTGGATTGTCAAACATGTATTTGGGAGGGCGTTAGGAGTGTTTGAGTAGTTTACCTTGGATTGCTAAAATTTTTTTTTTTCTTTTTCCTTCCAAGAACCGCAAAATGGGCCACTCACTGAATGTGCAAGCAGTGGTGACCCCAGACATGCGGTTCCTTAGTGTCCTCGCCGGGTATCCAGGCTCATCCCATGACGCGTACATCTTGCGGAGCTCAGGATTATTCCATCGGTTTGAGTCTGGAGAATTATCAGGTGGATGGCTCCTTGGTAAGTTTCCTCAAATTACATCATTTCCTTTTCACTGTATGCCTATGAATATAGTTGATGAGCCATGTCTTAACCTATGGCTGTTTTTACCCCTTGATGACATGTTAAACCGGACCGTAACCATGATCTTTAGAAAAGCAAAAACCCTTACAAACTGATTCCCCAGCATTTCCACCTAATATTTTTCTAGTTTTTAGGAACTTATTATTCTTTCCCCCACTGGGTTGCAATTATGTTCATGACTTTAGGATAGGGTCGGCGCCATATTTTCTCAGATGCATCACAATTACTGAGGAGAGCGGGATAAAGTGCAGGGGGCGGGTTATAGCTGTGCTTTGCTCAGACAGAGCCGAGCTGGGGCCTGGAAAAGGTCAGAAATCCCAGAATGCAGAGCAGCACAGTCAGAAGCCACTTCCTGTTTGCAGGCTGCCTGATATTCCCTGAGCCGCCATCTTGGATGTTTAAAGGCTCATAACATGCAGTAGATGCTGGTAGGATGTTTTGTTATGTGAGCAATCTGTATGTACAGGGTGTGGGTAACATATGAGATAGGCTCTTATTCAGGTTGAACGACGGCTTTAAAAAATATTGTGGTTTGGAATGTGTAATTTATGTAAGTATTTTATTATTCTTTCAGGGGATTCCGGCTATCCATTTCTGCCCTGGCTCATGACGCCTGTCCTTCGGCCACAAAATGAGGCCCAGGAGGCCTACAATTGCTCACACTGAAAGACCCGGGCCGCAGTCGAGAGGGCCTTTGGCCTGCTAAAAACCCATTTTCGGTGTTTGGACCATACCGGGGGGGCACTCCAGTATGACCCCCAACAAGGTCATAAATATTATACTGGCCTGTTGTGTCCTGCATGTGTCCCCCGGTATGTGGATCTGCCCCCCTCTCCACCCAGCCAGGAGCCAGCTGAGCACTCCCCTGGCACACCTAGTGCCTCTGGCCAAGCCGTGCGGGCCAACTTAATAACCGGCTATTTTGCCTAATTTTTTTTGCTTTGTTTGTTTGCGGATGTTAAACTGTGATTATGACTTTGATTTGCCTTTGTGAAGGCTTTTTTTTTGTTAACAAAAACATTAGTAATGCATTAATTGACACATGATCTGAGCCTCATGCAGTTTATTTTCGCATGTTTGTTTTTAAAAACCTTCAGTAATCTCAAAATAACACAAACATTAATTGCATCAACTTAGTCAACAACAGCTAAAGTCACATTCAATATATTTTAAGGAAATGTGCAAATTTTAATTTGCAGGGCACTCGCAGACTTAAAACAGAAATATACATTGGTGCAGAGTCATGGTACCTAGCAATTGGCCACATCCAGGAGTTGTAAAGTAACGCACTCCAGGCCGAAGTTTCACCGCCCAATAACATAAACATACATAGGGAGCAACCATTTGCAGGCGAATATTTGGGCAGGAATACATAGGGCCACATACACACCCTCTCCTGCTTGGCCACATTTGCCACAGGCACAGGTGGAAAGCAGCCATACCTATGCGACATCCATGCCTGTAAGTTAGTGGGCCACCCAAACAATAACCCCCAGTCAATGCCAGTGCAGTCCAATCTTTGCCATGGGCAAATGTAGTTGTTGCACACCCAATTATGTCCCCCAATATTGGCAACAAACAGGATGAGGCAGACACCATTTGATTAGGCCCAAGCCAGCAGCGTGACAGCTTGAGCGGCCGCTTCAGTGAGGCTTTAGCTCAGACATTGGCTAGTGGGGTATGTCAGCACTCTAATGAGCTATATGGGCGAATTCCAAATCAAACCAGCAAAGACATAAAAAAGGCAATCTTGGTAGCGCTCACCAGACAGGTAAATAGAGTGGGGATGTAGAGGTAAGATGTGGAGACAGGTCAAATAGGTCTTAATATGGATGTTGACCCTAAAAACCTTGTGGTGGCCCTTGGAGGCGGGCCAAGACCTGGGCATGTGTGTCATTCAGAATCTGCCACTGCTCAAGCATCTGTCTGTTGCTAGTTCAAAATGCATCTAGCATGGCAGTGAAGCTTGCATTTAAGGTGGCCGTTTGTGCTGCAATCTGTGTGTTTATGGTGGCCGTTTGTTCAGGCATCTGTGTGGTTATGTTGCCCATTTGTTCAGACATCTGGCTGTTGATCGCCCTAAATTCAGTCAGCATGTTGGTGAATGTATTATTGAAATTCTCAAATTGTGCAGTAATCTGCTCTGTTGTTCGTTGAGTCACCTGCCGAAAGTAACGGCTGTCAAGGCGCCATGCTGACTCCAGGATCGGCACTCGTCTTCCACTTCCCCGGGTTTAAGCGGCTGCAGATGCTGGACCTCTAGGGCGAGCAACAGTCCCAGATGTGCTCGGCAAAACCTCTGCAGCAGAGCTAGCACTGGGGACTGCAGGCTCAGTCTCAGCCTGCTGCCCATGATGGGCTGGCAGCATGCGTCCAGCTTCACTCTGCTGCAGAGGATTTAGTGCAGTAGGATGCTGGGACAGTGGCAGATTAGGTTCCAGGGGGGTCATTTCAGAAGGTCCCATCAAGCTGGCATCCTCCTCCTCCTCCATCTCCTGGATTTCATCCATCAGTGTGTGGGTCTGTTGGGACATGTGAAAAATACCATTTTGTGATTACTCACCTGAAAATGGTTATTACAAGTATGTCACACACCCCGCTTCCGAATATTCATGACACTTGGGTAACTGTCCTGTAGAGGGCAATCTGGCAGAGATGACATGAAAAAAAGGAACCCCTCCCGGTCCATAAATACCTGGGACCTCCCACCATTCCCCAGTATAAGACAGCAGTAAAGGGACCAGGAAGAGCCAAATGTAAACAGCAAAGAAAAAGGTTCACCATATAAAGGATCCCAGAAAACCAAAAAAGGGCGGGATGAAGCGGGGTGTGTGACATACTTGTAATAACCATTTTACAGGTGAGTAATCACAAAATGGTATTATTCCCAGTATGTCACACACCCCGCTTCCGAATATTCATGACACTTGAGACAGTGCCCATAATAGGTGGGGATCCCAAAAAGGCTATAATGCAAACTTAAACTACTGCAGCTTGCAGAACTTTGCGGCCAAAAACAGCATCCGCTGAGGCCCGCACATCAACCTTATAAAAAAAGTATGAACAGAAGACCAAGTAGTAGCCTTACAAACTTGTTCAACAGAAGCCTGATGCTGAAAAGCCCAAGATGCTCCAACAGCATGAGTAGAATGAGCAGTAACACGAAAACGGGGAACCCTCCCCTTGGCAGAATAGGCCCCAACAATGGCCTGTCGAATCCATTTACTAATGGAAGACTTAGTGGGCGCCAGACCTTTCCTGGGCCCGGAGGGCACCACGAAAGAGGTGTCCGTCTTACGAAAAGGAGAAGTAGCCACCAAATAATATTTCACACATCGAACCACATCCAATGAATGTAAGGTCCTCTCTCATTACTAGGCTTAGGACACAAGGAAGGGAGAACTACATCCTGATTGAGGTGGAAGGCCGAAACCACCTTAGGAAGGAAATCCGGCTTAAAGCGGAAAACTACCTTGTCCAGGTGCCTCTCAAAGTAAGGAGCCTAAATAGACAAGGCCGGCAACTCAGAGACACGCCGAACAGAGGTAATAGCCACCAAAAATGCAACTTTCTGAGTGAGCAGAGAAAGAGCAATATCATGCACTGGCTCAAAAGGAGGCCCCTGGAGAGCCGACAGAACCAAGTTTAAATCCCAAACTGGATTTAATTGGAGTTACTGGAGTAACCCCCTGGAAAAATGTCTTAACCAGGGGATGAAGGGCAAAAGACCTTTGAAAGAAAACCGCCAGGGCAGAAACCTGCCCTTTCAAAGTACTAAGCTGGAACCCCGAGTCCAGACCATGTTGAAGAAACTCCAGAATTCTGGGAATAGAAAACACCCTACAAGGCAAGGCCCTAGCCTCGCACCAGTTCATATAAGACCTCCAAGTCCTATAGTAGACGTTAGAGGAAGATCTCTTCCTAGCTCTAACAAGGGTCTGAACCACCGCATCAGAAAGACCTTCCTCCTTTAAGATGGAGGTTTCAGCAGCCACACCGTCAAAGCCAGCGTTGGTAAATTGGGGTAGCGTAGCTGACCCTGGGTGATAAGTTCTGGAAGAAGAGGCAGATAAAACTGATCTACTGCTAGCCGCACAACGTCTGCGAACCACACTCGTCTTGGCCACCTTGGAGCCACCAGAATTGCTGGTGCCCCTTCTAGAGTTAGCTTGCGCACCACCTTGCCCACCATGGAGAAGGGGGGAACAGGTACAGAAACCCCAGTTCCCTCCAAGCCAGGGACATGGCATCCACTGCCAGGGCCAGAGGATCCTGAGACAGAGACACAAAGGCAGGAAGCTTGTGATTTTGACGAGAGGCAAAAAGATCCACCTCCGGAGTCCCCCACTTGTGACAAAGGGACTGGAATACCTTGGAACTGAGAGACCATTCTCCTCGGTGAGAGGATCTCCTGCTCAGGGAATCCGCCTTCGTGTTCTCCACTCCCGGGATGTAAATGGCTGGGATGCATGGGACATTGCTCTCTGCCCAAACAAGGATCAGAGATACCTCCCTGAGGGCACTCCTGCTGCGAGTCCCTCCTTGGTGATTGATGTAAGTGACCGCCGTCCGATTGTCTGATCGGACTTGAACTGGCAATCCCTGCAATAGAAGAGTCAAGCGAGACAGAACCAACCAAATGGTCCATAGCTCCAAAACGTTGATAGGGGTATGAGCCTCCCGAGGCCCCCATAACCCCTGGAACTGATGTTCCCTCCAGAAGCCCCCCCAGCCCGACAGGCTGGCGTCCGTGGTGACCGTTTCCCAACAAGGGTCTGCCCTTCAACAGATTGCTTGACACTAGCCACCACTGAAGGGACTGCTGAGCCCGGGGAGACAGCAGACAAGACTGATCCAATGACAGCGGACACTTGTCCCAAGTCGCTAGAAGATGGAGCTGAAGCGTCCTCATGTGAAACTGGGCAAAAGGGACTGCCTCGAAGGAAGCCACAATCAGACCTACCAATCTCATCCCTAGCCGGATAGACGGGCGAGGATCGGAAAGCAGAAGCCGAACCAAATCTTGGATCAGAAGAATCTTGGGCTGAGGAAGGAACACCCTAGCCTGAAAGGCATCCAGAGTCATGCCCAGAAACGGGGAGAGGGAGGACTTGGAATAGTTGATCACCCAACCGAACCTCTCCAGCGTGGATACCACCACTCTGGTGTCTAGCTCCGCTTGGCTGAGAGAGGAAGCCAAAATGAGAAGGTCATCCAGGTATGGTACAATGTGAATGCCCTGGACTCTGAAGAGGGCCATCACCCCCGCCAATACCTTGGTGAACACCCTCGGAGCCGAAGTAAGCCCGAATGGAAGGGCCACAAACTGAAAATGCTGATCTTCCACCACGAACCTGAGGAATCTCTGGTGTGCCAGGAAGATAGGTACATGCAGGTAAGCATCCCTGATGTCTATGTACGTCATGAAGTCCCCCTGACGAAGAGAATCGACAGCTGACCGCAAGGTTTCCATGCAAAACTTCCTGAAGCGGATAAACCAATTGAGGAGCTTCAGATCCAAAATGGGTCGAACAGAGCCATCCTTCTTGAGCACCGTGAATAGATTGGAATAGAATCCCAAGCCCCTTTCCGCGAAAGGCACTGGGCAAGTGACAGCCATGTCCAGCAGATAACTTACTGACGCCCGGAGCCCCTGTGCGGCCAGTGGATCCGAAGGCACTCGAGACCTGAAGAATCTGGGAGGAGGCCGGATCTTGAATTCCAGCTTGTAACCGGAAGACACCACTTCCAGAATCCATTTGTCTGAGACCTCCTGGTCCCAGACCTGGAAGAAGTGCCGCAGCCGTCCCCCCACCCGCAAGGGTGAGGGCGCCCCCTCATTGCTGAGCTGGCTTAGCAGCGGGCTTGGGTTTGGAACTCCAATTGTGACCTGGACGGGCACGACCTCTGGCTCTACTCCAGGAATCACCTCTGAGGGTAGAGAAGGCCAAAACTCTGCCAGTTCTGGCACCACAAAAGGAAGGGTTAAAGGAGGCCGCCCCCCGAAAGGGACGACGTTGCCTCTTACGCTGAGGTAACTTCCCTCCTTTCGTGACAGAATCTAATCTTTCTCCAAAGAGCCGCAATCCCACAAAGGGAAGTGCTGTAAGTGACTTTTTGGCCACAAAATCAGCCGCCCACTGGCGCAACCATACCGACCGCCGAATAGCTACAAGCAAGGCCGAGGTTCTACCACACATGACCATGGTGTCATCTAAGGCTGCAAGCACAAAGGACATGAACAATTCACACCACTTAAGGGTGGCGAACTCATCACTAGCCGGGTCAAGCCTGGAGGTACTCAACAGGTCTCCACAGGAGGTAACCACAGACCTGGTAGCCACTGCCAAAAGCAGCAAAGCACAAACAGGCCGCAAGGCTGTACCGACACTAGCAAACGCGTGGCAAGCCATCTGATCAATGCGTTTATCCTCACCATCTTTGAGAGTGGTGGAGTCAGGAGAATGCAAAATAGAAGTATTGGATAACCCGAGCACCGGGGCATCCACCTCGGGAGGGGACGACCATCGTTTTAACACATCCACCGGAAAGGGATACTTTTTATCCCAACCTTGAGGAATACCTGGAAGCCGTGTAGGCTTCTCCCATTCCTTAAGAATAATGCCATCAAAATGCTTTTGATTTGGTTACTCCAGGCGCGGCTTGGAAGTCCCAAAGAATTCCCCTATTTGAGGAGCGGCCTCCTCAGGAGGAGAAATTGCCAGAACCTCAAAAAGGTGAGCCAAGGCCTTCGGGGTATCCACAGCATCCCCCTGCCCTTGCTCATTATCAGCACCAACAAACTGCTGATTGTCAGAACCCTCAGAATCCTCAAATAATTCCCCCTCTTCTAGCGGGGAATAATCAGACCAGTCAAGAAAATCATAATCATCAAACTCAAAGGCCGGCGCGGCTGGAGACAAATGCTTTCACTTAGCCGAGGCCTTTCTGGCAACAGAGCCAGAAATAAATTTCTCAATATTAGCCAGTCTGGCACATACATCAGTTTGCGACTCCACACCTGTGACATCACTAGGAGTAGGGATAAGGCAGGGTGGGGAAGGAGATGAGGCCGGGTCCCAGACGCCTGGGCCCCCGACTGCTGCGTTATGGCCCGCTGAGCACAAGGTATGCAAACAAGTACATTATCCCCCGCAAGGGATGCCCCACAACCCACACACTGCCGGGGGTGCCCCGAGGGGAGCCCAAGCCCGGTATCCTGAGAAGCCTCCATATGGTGATTTTAATGTAGTCACAATGACCAGAGGGATTTACGCTATTAAGCTACCCGGGATGCCCCTTCAGGTCCCAAGTGGGAGGATTTTATTTTTTTGGAAACCCTAAATTAAACTCTAAGGGACCCTAGGACCGGGGGAAATCCCTCTTTAAACTTCAAAAGAAGGGATCCCACCTAGAAGACATGAGAACAGACATAAGTGTCAACATGCACATCACCCACCATATAAGACAGTTAAAAATGGTGAAATAAATAAAATCCACTCACCGCAGCAAATCAGCGACCGTCAACCCTCACAGCAGCAAGGGAATGAGAGGGAGAGCATCAAAGCAGGCAGCGGGCCGGAAAGAGTGCTTGAGAAAAGCCGGCCTCGAGGGGGGGTGGGGGGGTGGACAGGCCACAACGAGCACGCCGAGCGCCCGGCCCCGCCCCCTCCTTAACTGCACCTGTTGAAAGTGAAACCGGCCCAGCAACAACGGCCGCAAAAACACAAACACGCACACACAATCCACACACCTTTTCCCCCAAATAAAGTAAAACAACCCACAGGAAAAAATACAATTCTGTGAAATACTCACCTGTAGAATTGGTATTATATGCATACAATACGTCCTGCTCCATATATAATACTTACACGTGGGTTATCCTCCGCCAGATGGCGCTGTGCACTGCAGACATGCAAAAGCAGGCTCCTCCTGGCCCTTCATATACACAGGGACCTCCCACAAATCCCCAGCATTGAAAAGCAGTGAGAAAAAGAAGCCGGGAGAAACCAACCACCAAAAACTGGTAATAATAACAATGATAACAATCACCATACAGGGGATCCAGAATAATGTAAAACCAGGGTGGGGTGGAGCAGGACGTACTGTATGCGTATAATACCAATTCTACAGGTGAGTATTTCACAGAATTGTATTATTCTAAGCATACAGTACGTCCTGCTCCATATATAATACTTACACGTGGGACATCCAATAGCAGTGTCCATAAAGTAGGGTGGGATCCCCAACAAAAAAAGGCAACAGCACGCAGCTTAAACTACTGCCGCCTGCAAAACCTTGTGGCCAAACACAGCATCAGCTGAGGCCCTAACATCAACCTTGTAAAACTTTGAAAAGGTATGAACAGAAGACCAAGTAGCGGCCTTGCAAACTTGTTCAAAAGAAGCCTGGTGCTGGAGGGCCAAAGAAGCCCCAATAGCACGAGTAGAATGGGTAGTAAGACGGAAAGGGGGAGTCTTCCCCTTAACAGAATAGGCCTGAATCACAGCCTGGCGAATCCATTTACTGATGGTAGACTTGGCAGGAGCCAAATCCTTCCTAGGCCCAGAAGGCACAACGAAGAGAGCATCAGTTTTCCTGAAGGCCGCAGTGACAACCAGGTAATACTTCAAGCACCTGACCACGTCCAAAGAATGCAGCACCCTCTCCTTGTCATTGCTAGGATTGGGACACAACGAAGGAAGAACAATGTCCTGGTTCAAATGAAATGCAGACACCACCTTAGGCAGAAAATCTGGTTTGAAGCGGAACACCACCTTGTCTTGGTGCCTCTCATAGTACGGAGACTGAATGGACAGAGCAGCCAGCTCAGACACACGCCTAACCGAAGTGATAGCAACCAAGAAGACAACCTTGAGAGTGAGAACAGCAAGAGCAGCATCCTGAATAGGCTCAAAGGGAGCACCCTGCAAGGCAGACAAAACCAAGTTTAAATCCCAGACAGGGACCATAGGCTTTCGAGGGGGGCGCACATGAGTGACCCCTGAAAGAAGGTCTTAATCAAGTGATGTCAGGCAAAGGTCTTCTGAAAGAAGATAGACAGGGCAGAAACCTGACCCTTCAGAGTACTAAGTTTGAGACCTAAGTCCAGACCATGCTGTAAGAACTCCAGAACCCTAGGGACTGAGAATTCCCGGCAGGGAAGAAACCTGGACTCACACCAATCACTGTAGGAACGCCATACTCTATAATAGATAGCAGAAGAAGTCTTCTTCCTGGCCTGCACCATAGTAGCCACCACAGAGGCAGACAAACCTTTCTCCATCAAGATGGAGGTTTCAGCAGCCAGGCCGTCAAAGCCAGAGTTTGTAAATTGGGATGGCGTAAGGATCCTTGAGTTAGCAAATCTGGCACCCCTGGCAGATCGTACTGGTCTACTGCCATTTGAACCACGTCTGCGAACCACACTCTTCTTGGCCACCTTGGGGCCACTAGAATCACAGGTACCCCTTCCAGAGCAATCTTGCGCAGAACCCTGCCCAGAAGGGGAAATGGTGGAAACACATACAGGAGACAAAACTCCCTCCAAGACATGGACAGAGCATCCTTGGCCAAGGCCAGAGGATCCTGAGACAGGGAGACAAAGACCGGGAGCTTGTGATTGTGACGGGAAGCAAACAGATCCACATCCGGTAGACCCCAATGGTGAAACAGGGACTGGAATACCCTGTTGCAGAGGGACCACTCCCCCTGACGGGAAGTCCCCCTGCTCAGGGCGTCCGCTAGCAGATTCTCCGCCCCCGGAATGTACACAGCCGAAATGCAATGGGCATTGGCCTCCGCCCATGTCAGAATCTGAGACACCTCCTGGAGAGCACCCTTGCTCCGGGTCCCTCCCTGATGGTTGATGTAGGCAACCGCCGTTCTGATGTCTGAGCGTACCTGGACCAACAGACCCCGCAGATGTTGGGTCAACCGCTCCAATACCAACCTGACCGCCCGCAATTCCAGAATGTTGATGGGTAGATGGGCCTCCTGAGGGCCCCACCTCCCCTGGAAGCGCAGGGACCTCCAGAATCCCCCCCAACCTGACAGACTGGCATCCGTTGTGACCGTCTCCCAGGAGGGGGCCAGAAAAGACCTGCCCCCTGTCAAGTTCCTGTGGTCCAGCCACCATGCAAGGGACCGTCTGACCGAGGGGGGAAGCACACAGACCCCGTCCAAGGACGCTGGGTTCTTGTCCCACACTGAAAGAAGGTGAAGCTGCAGAGGTCTCAAGTGGAACTGGGCAAAGGGCACCGCCTCAAAGCTCGCCACCATCAGGCCCACCAGCTGCAATCCCTGCCTGATGGAGGGCTGCGGGCACGATAGCAGGAACTTTGCCTGCGCAGTCAGAGCTTCCACCTTCTGTTGAGGAAGGAATATCCTTGACTGAACTGTATCCAGAATCATACCCAGCAACGGAGTCACCGAGGAGGGGGACTGAGAGGACTTGGGGTAATTGATCACCCAGCCGAAGGACTCCAGGGTGGACACTACCAGCCGAGTGTCCAACTCTGTCTGCCGCAGAGACCGAGAGGTGATGAGTATATCGCCCAGGTAGGGCAGCACACATATGCCCCTTAGCCTTAACAGGGACATCACCCCTGCCAGCACCTTGGTAAACACCCTGGGAGCCGAAGTGAGGCCGAATGGCAAGGCCACAAATTGGTAATGCTGGTCTTTCAGTGCAAATCTGAGAAATCTTTGGTGTCCTGGAAGCACAGGGACATGAAGGTAAGCATCCTTCCAGCGTCATAAAGTCCCCTGGGCGCAGAGAGCCGATGGCCGAGTGCAGAGTTTCCATACGAAAATGTTTGTTTTTGACAAATTTGTTGAGGATTTTTAAATCCAGAATGGGCCTGACTGACCCATCCTTCTTGGGTACTGTGAAAAGGTTGGAATAGAACCCCATGCCCCTGTCTCCTAAGGGGACCTTGCAAATGACCCCTAGATCCAGGAAGCCCTGCATGGCCAGCAACAATACCTGAGCTGAGGCAAGATCCTGTGGGATCCGGGACCCAATGAATCTGGTGGGGGGCCTTACAGCAAATTCTATCTTGTACCCGGAGGAAACTACCTCCTGAATCCACCTGTCCGAGACATGGCGCCTCCAGACATGCTCGAAGTGCTGCAGACGTCCCCCCACCCTGACGGCCGAGGGCGCCCCTTCATGCCTGGGGGGTCTTGGGAGGGGCTTTGGACTTGGGTCCCCAGGAGGAACCAGGACGGCGTCCTCTGTTCCTGTGCCAGGAATCTGCGCGGGACCCAGCGAAGGACACCCCTCTGCCTTGTTTAGCCCCACGGTAGGGGGTTGATAGGGAGCCTTGGCCACGAAAAGGCGAATCTGTCGCCTGCACTGGGGTAACTTGCCTCCCTTGGCGAAGAGGTCTAAACGGTCCCCAAACAGGCGCAGTCCCTTAAATGGAAACCCTGTAAGGGCTTTCTTGGCGGCACTGTCAGCGGCCCACTGGCGCAACCAAACCGCGCGGCGTATAGCTACCACCAAGGCAGATGATCTGGCACACATCTTAATAGCATCGTCCGATGCAGACAGGATAAGGTTCACAAACGCATCACAGCTGGATAGTGCATTGACAGTATCAGAAGGCAACTCATCTGTGCCATCGAGAGCACTCCTAACCACAGTCCTGAGCGCTACTGCCGTAATGGCTAAGGCACAAACCGGGGGCAGAGTCGCTCCCCCAAATGCAAAGGCATGACATGCCAATTGGTCAACACGCCGGTCCCAGAGTCCCGGAGCGTAGTAGTGTCAGGGGAGTGCATGATGGAGGTGTTGGACAACCCTAGAATAGGAGCATCGACCTCAGGAGGCGATGACCAGCACTTAACCAAGTCAGCAGGGAAGGGATATTTCCTATCCACACTCTTAGGGACACCATGAAGTCTGCTGGGATGTTCCCATTCTTTAAGCACGAGGCTATTGAAATGGGTTTGCTCGGGAAATTCCAAACGAGCTTTAGCAGTATGAAAAAGATCACCCCTTTGCCTGGGAGCCGCAGCAGGGGGAGAGAGGGACAAGACCTCAAAGATCTGAACCAGCAGTCTAACAACCTCATCCGAGGACCAATGCTCAGAACCAGACTCTTCCTGAGCCCTGGACTCGTCGTCATATGACCCTGAGTCAGAGAACAGTTCCCCTTCGTCTGAGGGGGTATGGCCGTAATAATGCAACAAATCATCAGATTCCATAGGGAAGAGAGCTGATTCAGGGTTCAAATGCTGCCTCTTGGTGATGGCTTTACGCGCTAAAGAATTAGCAAGCAAGTTTTCAACACTGGCCAGTCTAGTGGCCAAATCAGGATGAGAATCCCCGCTTGTATTGGGGGTTAGACTCAGGCTTGGGGGGAGTAGGTGAAGTGAGGCGAGGTGCAGGCCCAGCCACAGAAGAGGCGGGAAGAACCGATAACGCCTGCTGTGCACAAGGAACACAGACCCGTGCATTGTCACCGCTGCTAGGCAAGACCCCACAAGCTACACACAGCCGGGCTTGTCCTGAAGGAACCCCGTTCACAATATCCTGAGATGCCTCCATATGGTGATTTAATCGGCACAATATGCCAGTAGGGATTGATGCTGTAAGCTACCCTGGATGCCCCAATAACCCGCGGGGAAGTGGGAGTAAATGTAATGGTCACAACCGGGAGCTACACCGGGCTGGGAGAAGCCACCGAGGTCCACGGTCTGAAAGACATAAAGGGGACAAGGATGTCAAAGCCATGCGCAAGGGAGTATGGAAACTAATGGGAAGTCGCCCGTGAAGGCACTTACAGACAGAGAGGGGAGGACGGTCTTCACCACGCGCGCGTAAGAAAATGGCGCCAAGCAAACCTCGAAGGGCGGGCCAGAGCTGACCGCGACGCGGAACGCGCCAAGTCATAACCACGCCCCCCCCCCAGAGAGCGCGAAGCTCGAAAACACGTAGCCAATAGGAAAGCAGGACAGTAAAGCCTGAAGGAATTGACCGAGTGTATTATCTCAGAAGAGCCACTACAAGTTAAGAAAGAAGGAAAGAAAGAAAGAAAGAAAGAGACACCGCCGTCCATTCAAAGCAACAATATAGTAAAGACGCGGCGGCTAGCAATACAAAATAAATAAAAGCGCGGCTCTGACACCCGTTCCCAGTAAAGCACAATACTAAAGCCAAAAGCGTGTAATAGAATACACTGAGGCCGCCATACACACAACCCTTCCCCCCCCTTTCTTTCCCACCGGCTAAGGGGGGGAACGAGGGAGGAAGGCGACCCGTTACATAGGGTCCACCGCTACATAGGGCGTGGGGCACTGATGCGGGAGGGGCATCCCCTAAAGGCTCACCATCAGCCTTGACCGCCTACCCTATGGTGGGGGACTGCAGTGGAGCGTGGCTCTGTAAGCACACATGGTGCTGCCTACCTTCACCCGACCAGCACAGCCCAGGCTGGGAGGCACATCACAAAGAGGACGGGTGGAAATAGTCCCACAGGGCTGCAGGCTGTAATAGCCCCAGTGACCTGCGAGAGAGTTGATACTTCATGTCTTCGCAGTCAGCACTGCAGAGAAATCTGGGTGGGGATTTGTGGGAGATCCCTGGGTATATGAAGGGCCGGGAGGAGCCTGTTTTGCATGTCTGCAGTGCACAGCGCCATCTGGCGGAGGATAACCCACGTGTAAGTATTATATATGGAGCAGGACGTACTGTATGGTTAGAATAAGGCTTCCCCAAGGGGCACAGAGGGACATGGTAGGGGGGAGAACCCACACCAATTGGTGAAAGGGTAAGAGGGACGGGGCATACCAAGCCGGGATCACCAACCCAGACACCGCCTACCCCTTTGTATGGGGTCTCACGGGGAAGCAAGCTCCCATATACACCATAAGGTGCAGCCTACCATTGCCTGGACCTTCAGCCTAGGCTGGGAGGCATACTGCTATAGTTTAAATTAAAAAAGGTTCAGGCAGCAATAGAAACAAACGGCTACCTGCAAGGAGGAGACAACCATCTTCTGACTTGCTCGCCGACTGCAGAGATGAAAGACTGGGGAATGGTGGGAGGTCCCAGGTATTTATGGACCGGGAGGGGTTCCTTTTTTTCATGTCATCTCTGCAAGATCACCCTCTACAGGACAGTTACCCAAGTGTCATGAATATTCGGAAGCGGGGTGTGTGACATACTGGGAATAAACTGTTTCAGTTTGGGCCCTAAATATATTTGTTAGGCCAATTAGTAATGTGCATTCACATGCATCAGCAGCTTCATCAAAGTCCACTTACCCTATATATCTGTTCCTGGGTCCTAGGCAGCAGGGAAGTAGACGGCGTGCTCAAACTGGAGGAGGCTTCCACACTTGCAGAGCCTGGATGCTGGGCTGGGTTTAATAGTAAAAGCCACGTAAACACACAAACATACATTGATGAGCTGCCTTACTACATATGCTTAAAAAAAAAAATGTGGCCAACCAGGAATGCCAACTCCCGCAACGGCCCAAGTTGACCTTCACTATGAATGTCAGTATCTCTTATATGTATGCCTCACCCTGTACATACAGATTGGTCACCTTACTTACTACAAACATGCATGTACTGCATGTTATGAGGCTTTACACATCCAAAATGGCACATTAGGGGCCCCCAGTCAGCTTGCAAATAGCATTTGGCTTCAGAGTATGCTGCTGTGCATTCTTCCTATGGAGACCTTTCCCAGACCCCAGATCACGTTTGTCTGACCAAAGCACAGCTACAACCCAAGTGGTATAAAGACCAATAAGTAAGTGTTGTCTAGTATTGACTATATTGACATTACATGCATTGCTTTGGTAAGTTAAAGAGTTTAATAGTGAGCATAAATACTGTCCAAGGTCATGTATTGGCTGCAAACCTTTTAAATGACCATTAACTACGGCACCCTGGGAGAATGGGCATCAGGAATCCCATTCCTCAGACATAAACCACCCGGCTAAAACAGTAACCTCCCCTCAAAGCCACTCCCTAGTGGCATGTGTTCATATGGCCCTGTGAGCCTCATTTCACACGTTTCCAATAGTTCACATTCAAACAAACATTACTAACCTGCTGGAATGGTATGGATGTCTGTGTCCCGTCTGCCAGAGAGGCCCTCTAATGCGACGGGGTGTATTAATGCCAGGACCATTTCTTCAGCTCTGGTATATTGTAATTTGGTGGGGAAGCCTCCGCCAGTTTGTAAGCTGAAAAATAGAGGTTAACAAATTTGGGCCAATGTGCTCAATACGACAAGCAGCAAAATGTACAACTCAAATATGTACCTGTGATTGCGCCGTTTATTCTGTTTCTTCCGTGATGCATACTTCAGGTCAGATATTTTTCTCTGGATCTGCTCCACATCTTTCCTCTCGTCCCCCGCTGCATTCACCTGTCTGGTGAGCTCATCCAAGATTTGGGTCTTTCTCATTTTGCTGGTTGATTTTGAATGTCGCCCAAATAGCTCATCATAATGAAGTGTGAGGCCACTTGCCAATGCTAGGGTTTGTGCCTCCCCAAAACGCCCACTCAACTGGCCTCACCGCAATGTTCTGCCTAATGGTTGGTCTTCTGGCTCATCTGTGTTTGTTGGCAATTCGGGGGACATTCTGGGCTGGCTCTGTGGTGATGAATCGGGCGTCACCAGGCTGGAAAAAGAGTGGACTGGACTAGCATTAGGACTGGGGGTCCTTGCCTGGGTGGCCACCGAACTTCCATGCGTGGATGTTGCATAGGTCTCGCTGGATTCCACCTGTGCCGATGGCAAATGTGTCCGAGGAGGAGAGGGTGCGCTTGGGGGGCTGGGGCTTCAGGCCCTCTGCTTCTTGGTGCCCTTGGAACTGGTGCTCCTTTTATCATGGGATGTGGTAGAGCGGGGAGGAGGAGGGGGTGTTCTTGGGGGGCTGGGGCTTCGGGCCCTTTGCTTCTTGGTGCCCTTGGAACTGGTGCTCCGTTTATCATGGGATGTGGTAGGGCGAGGAGTAGGAGAGGGTGTTCTTGGGGGGCTGGGGCTTCGGGCCCTCTGCTTCTTGGTGCCCTTGGACGTTATTGTACCTTGCTGTTTGGACGTGGGTGCCTTCTTCTTTGAGGTCCCTTCCTTGCTTTTGGTTGCTGTTTTGGATGTTCCGGGATTTGTGGCCAATGTCGCCTTGTGGTGGCCACTTTTGCTGCCCATTTCACGCACCTTGATAGTAGCTTGGTGTGACCAAGTGCTGGGTCTGGAGGATGAAGTGTCCTCATGCCGCTGTGGCCTTTTGGTCTTGGCTTCCTTTGCTGGTGTGGCCTTAGCACTCTGTTTTTTTTGGTGCCATGATGACAATCTCAAAGAGAATGAGCTGTGTCCATGACCCTTTAAATCCTAATGACTGGGTATGACGCGTTCGTCCGGCCGTGCACAACCCGGAAACCGCTGGGGCATTACTTATCTGCTGCGGACAGGAAACAAGATGGCGCCCACGGCAAGGGCTGATTATACTCGTAAGTGTATTGTAAGGACGTTGATTTGCCATGTAAATGCATGCCTAGGCCTTAAGGAAGCGCAGGGAGAAACAGTTGTTTTAAACAGTTATTTAAACTCCGTGCCAAACAGAAGTGCTCACATGTGGGAACCAAGTCACTTGCATCTAGAAGGACAGTTTGAGGCTAGAAACGTGTTTGGGAATGTCATTTAGTCAACTGATCTAATTGTGAATGATATTTGTATGCAGTTTGATCTAACAACTATGTTTATTTTGTGTTTTTTAGACTATGCTTCAGCGCAGGTACGACTACCTGCCCAACGCATATAAGAGGAACGTCACCCTGGAGATCGTTTCCCGGATCCAGCAGGAGACGGACTCCCCCTTCACCCATACGCAGATCATGCAGCATTGTTCGGGCCTGAAGCGACTCCACATGCCCCGGGTGCGGCGATTTTTCGGTCTCCATTTCCCAAGTACATAGCGATTGCATGCTATATGTAACTAATACAGAAAGTAGACCTTTATTTATAAAGTGAAGGTGGTGGATCTCCAGGGCCACGTTCCTACCCCTCCTCTGTAGCGGCCTCCGACCAACTCCTGGACCTATCCACAGAGGAGGGGCGTCATGGAGTGGGCAGGGAGTCGGCCCAAGTTACGGAGCCATTAGCCTCTGTTATGTGACTCTTAATGTAACCCCACATACATACATGCTATTAAAAGCAAAGCTGATTCTCTTTTTCTAGATGATTATGTAGCGGGTGAAGGGTCTGTGGAAGAGACTGCAGCAGATCAGGCCCAAGAGGCACATGGAGAAGGTGGGTGATGTCACACACACATTCAAATTGTCATTTGCTTACTGTTGACATTAGAAGTGACCCGATTTTACATGTCTCTACAGCCTCAACTTCCCAGCAGTGGCAGGTCCCAGAACGGAGGGTGGTCCCCGAAGCAGAGCTTGCCCACCAACAAAGTAAGTTGTAATGTTAATATTTGTAGTATGTGGGAAATGACATGATCAGCAATCTACCTGAATCCATAGTCAATGCCATAAGCATAATGACATATGCTAAGTGATTTAGGTAAGTTTTAGGGGTGGGAAATGGAAGAAGAATGAGACCGCAAATTGATTTAGGTAAGTTTTAGGGGTGGGAAATGGAAGAATATACTGACCGCGAAGTGATTTAGGGAAGTTTTAGGGGTAGGAAATGGAAGAAGAATGAGACTGCGAAGTGATTTAGGTAAGTTTTAGGGGTGGGAAATGGAAGCGTATACTGAGCGCGAAGTGATTTAGGTAAGTTTTAGGGGTGGGAAATGGAACAGTATACTAAGCGCGAAGTGATTTAGGTACGTTTTAGGGGTGGGAAATGAAACAGTATACTGAGCGCGAATGATTTAGCTAAGCATTGTAGCAGAAGTGAGTGAACCAAATATGTAGGCGAGCACATTAATGAGTGTAAAGAATTTTGGAGCGCGCAGGCGTAAGGTCGTAACAGTTTTCATCTGGACGATTATTTCTTGAAAAAGGAAATCTGAATCCAATGGGAAACGTAAATGATTTGTTTGAGGAGACGATGGAAAAAGGGCAAAAACGAAAGCCTACGTTGTAACATGAGTAACATAAACGGAAAACGAAAGCTTAAAAATGACCTCTCTCGGCGTACGAACGGACGAAGACGTTACTGAAGGCTTGCGATGCATGCTTAAAATCACGCGTACACTCATACGCGAGCGGGAAAATTAAAAAAAAAAAAACAGATCGACACAAAAACAAGTGTCTTTATGTCTCTCTGAATCAACCCTATAGTACAGAACCTATGACAGCATTGAAGAAGAGCACTAGCAACCTTTTTGACAGACCAGCCTTCTTCAGTTGCCTCAGGAAAAACAGAAATTTAGTCTCACTCGCTCTTTTAATTTCTGCCCCCTTGATGAACAGGGGTGACATGGGTGCCGGATTCCTCCTGAAGTCCACTACCATCTCTAAAGTTTTTGAAGGGTTTATAACGACCCCGCTGCCCGCTTAGCCGTCGCTAAATGACAAGCACAGCTTTAGCCGTGCTCTTCAAGGTCACACATCGATCTTGCAGCTACGCAGTCTCACAGGATTTGGAGCGGCCCCCATTGCATCTCATTCATGGCCACTGTGCAGGCATGAGATCAGGGGCCATGGACAGTGCTTGATGGGATGCAAGATGGCAATGTCCTCCTTCAGATGGTTGTCCGGAATCTGAAGGACGCAGAAGATCAATCTCCCAACGAGGTGAGTAAATACCACTCAATTGAGGGGGGCCAGTCCCGGTGAGGTTTAGGGGAAGGTTTTAACCTCCCCCGATGTTCCTCTTTAAGAATGAATATCTGAAAGAACCACAGAGTAAGATTTCCACATGGAGAGAGCCTGAAGGTCGTTAACCCTTCTAGCAAAAGTAATGACTAGGAGGAAACTAGTTTTAAGTGATAATATCTTGTCTGTCACCTCCTCAAGCAGTTCATATGGAGGTCTGACTAAGCTCCTCAGGACCAAGTAGGTCCCAAGAGCGCATTCGACCATGAGGAACAGGTCTCTTCCTAGCCATGGCAATAAAAAATCTATTAATCAAACCTTCACTTCTGAGGCTCCTGTGTAGGAAGACAGAAATGGCTAAGCTTGTGTCTTGAGTGTACTCGCTACTAGTCCCAACTCCAGAACTGTGGCGGTGAGATACTTCTTTAGGCAGCTAACTTCACAGATCTAAGAGAATCTTTTCCAGAGCATTTAATAAATGCGCCTAGTTGCCAACTTTCTACTACTAATTAAATTTCAATAACTCTATGGAATAGACCCATATAGGTCGATGTTTACCATAATATCCCCTGGCATCAATAGGTTCCTAACTGAAAGGATTGATTCCATACAAAATCTCTTGTATTTCAAGTATGGATTGAGGGCTTTGAGATTCAAAATCATGTGAAAGGCTGTCGCCCTGGACTAGAAGTACATGCCATTAAAAACCCCTTCCCTGGACTTCTAAAGGGACTGGTTCTATAGCTCTTTTTCTGAATAGATCTGGGATCTATTTTCTATTAGGCTTTCCTCTTTTCCTGATACAAGGGTGGCCTTGGTATTGGAAACCTTTCTGTTGGTCTGTCCTGGAACTGATAGCCCCAGGCAATGATCTGGATAGCGAACCTTGTACTAAGGAATAAGGTATGTCCATAGGCGGAGGGGGAGTGCAAACCAAACTGGGTCTACGGGTTCCCCTGTGAGGCCACCATTGTCTTCTGCTTGGACTGACTAGGAGCTGTCTTGTTTTTAAAAGATGTCTTATATCTTGGTCTGCTTATCTTCAAAACTTTTTTGCTTGCTTTTTCTGAGGATCTAGCTAGAACTGTGTCTAACTCAAATCCAAACATGAGGGTTTCCCCTTAAACTCAAAGGGGGGCTGCACAGCCTTGCCTTAGAGTCCAGATTCCCTTGCCAGGTTTTTAGCCAAATTGATCTTCTTGCACAGTTTAAAATGCCAGTGGTCTTTGCTGCAGCTCTAACTGCCTCATTCGAGGCATCCTCTAAAAGGGAGATTACTCTAAACATGGATGGTAGAGTATCTAACAGTACCTGTCTAGGTGTATCTTTTTCAAAGTAACCCTTAAGGTTACGTGCGACACAACTTGATGCTAAGGCAGGCATGAGTTTAAAAACTGCAGCATCCCAAGCCCTTTTAAGTATACCCTCTGTATGCTTATCCATAGGCTCTTTAACGGTGCCCGAGTCTTAACTAAAATCTGAAGATCTAGAATCCTTTGTGAGAAGATCATCCAGCTTTGGTCCCAGGCTAAAATGTCTGAATCTTCGAAAGGAAATTTTCTCTTAACTGAACCAGGTAAGAAAAATTTATTTTCTGGACAATGCCATTCTTGACTCATTAAATTAGGGAAGAGTGAATAGGAAAACACTTTTCCTTCATTGTCAACAACCTATGATACATGGCATCCTTAACAGATAGGGTCTCATCCACCCATTGGATATTCATGGTGTCATAAATATCCTCGAGGAAGGCTGAAATCTCTTCACACATCTTATTTCATGGGAAAGGACCCATTCCCTCCTCATCAGAAAACCCCAGACTGAATCCTTTAATATGGGAGTCTTGATCAGCTGAGATTTCCCCCTCAGTTAACTCAGCCCTAGAAGAATCTGGAGTATACATCAGAGATGTCTGACTGGGTCCAGTCAGAGAAATCTGAGAGTTTGGAGGTGGCGGAGCCCTGTGGGTAGATAAGGAGGTCTCAACCTCACAGCGGCAGACCTGTAAAGTGGAAGCCACATTGGAACTCATGGCTAGCATTTCCTTCTATAATTCCTTGGCTTCCAGCCCCATTCTATGTTCCAAACATGGCTGACAACATTTTTATTCCATGAGTCAGGCAATATACTGGAGCAGTTATTACAGAATCTGACTTAGATTACCTTCCTTGTCCTTTTCCATGTTTCTTTCCTTTTCTTTAGATTTGACCGGGGGGGGGGAGGGGTGGCCTAAGAAAAAAAACATGGGAAAATACACAGTCAGCCCCAGGAAGGATTAGACTAAATTATACCACAAACTTCGATTAATTCCTAATTTAAAACATTAATACATCTCACCAGCTCACCAGCTTATCCTGAAAGGGTTCACCTACTGTTTAGCCGTTGCCTGGACCACCTACATCCTTCTTGGTCTGTCTATTCATTCCTCAGCCGCCGAAGGATTGTGTATCCCAGACTCACCAGGAACTGTTTGTGTGCACCTCACCCCATACCAGGTCCAAAAACCCCCCTTGCTCCTCACAGCCCTTGCCACAAGCCAGAGAGAGGCCTGCTACACCATTGCAGGTCAATCTTTACAAAGGGCTAGGAACTACCATATACCATACCATACGGTCCTGTGATCGTTATGGTGGAAAGTGGAGGGGGGCGGCTTACCTGGTCTGCCAGTGGGGTACATGGGGATCAGAAGTGCCTAAACGGGAGCGATTCATCCACCTTAGGGCCCTTGCAAATGTAAATGTTCTAAATTGTTTTTAGTAGTAGCTCCGTTGTTATCTATTGTTTGTTGGTTTTGGGGTCGGTGGGAGTAAGGGTGAGAGTTCGATGTGATACATTTAGGTGACTGTCGGGAGGGGCGTTCCCGCCCCCCCGGGTGGCCTGGGTGGGGGGAGGTATGGGTGCCATACTAAGTATGTAAGAGGGTTGTTGGGCGTTCGCTCCAGTGTTGCGAGGCCACTTTCCCCAAATAACTTTTCTGCGCTATCCTGTGGGATTTGGGGAGTAAGCTTCCCCTGTACTTGCTTGCTCTCCTCTATAAGGAAGGGTTTGTTAGGTTTCTAGTTCAACCCTATACAACTTCTCCCGCTTCTTTGTTTTTACTGGAGCTAGACCAGCGGGAGGACTAACCTTTTTCTCTTATCTTCTTTCTTTTCTTACTTTCCTCTGGGACTCTGTACCCTTGGCCCCAGCGCTCCGGTGCTGTTTGGGCCCCCCATCCACCCTATAGCAGAGCAGCCCCTCCCTAATCCCTAGGTATCCAATTTTGATGGCTGATCTCAAGATATGCACCTTTAATGCCAAAGGGCTGAATATCCCTGAAAAAAGAGTGAAAATCTTATATGGCTTTCATAAGGAGAGGGTGGATATCATCATGCTCCAGGAGACGCAGTTCTGCCAGAGGAAGATGCCGGAAATCAAAAATAAATATTATGACAGGTGGTTACACAGCCCGAATCCAGTTAATAAGTCTAAAGGGGTGTCTATCGCTATCCACAGGAACATCCCTCTGGAGCACTTAGATATCAAAGTGGACCCAAAGGGTAGATACCTATTTCTTAAATTTACACTATGTGAGGCGAGATACATTCTAACGAACTTATACTTACCTAATCAAGAACAAGTGGAGGTGGGCCTAGGGTTCCTGTGCCTACTTGGAGTTTGCAGAGGGTGTCATAATTGTGGGCGGGGACTTCAACTTGTTGGATGGCTGGATTCTTCCCAGGGTAGGTCGGCAATTCCCAATTCCAAGCTCAACAGATTCCGTGGGGCTCTCCAGGCCCTGCAGGTGGTGGATGTCTGGAGAGTCTTGCTTGGCGGGGAGAGGGATTATATATTCTTCTCCCACTCCCACAACACATACAGTCGGCTGGATTATCTCAGCCACCACGCGCTCACTAGTGACCCTGAGACCTCCATTGGGCAGATACTCTGGTTCGACCATGCGCCTGTCTTCTTGACTCTCCCGATCCCGGATGCAATCCCCAGGCATTGCACTTGGTGTCTCAATGATAACCTGCTTAAAGATGCCCCATGCTTGAATGAGATTAAGGCCGATATAGCTCATTTTTATTCTCGCAGGACTCCGCTGCCAAAACAGTGGGATGCACTCAAGTGCGTGCTACGGGGGGTCTTTATCAAACACGGGGCTTGACTCAAGGGGGACACGGCAGATCAAAAATGCACTGCAGCGCATTCATGATCTAGAGAGGGCACACAAGATTTCCCCTGCTCACACTGATCTGACACGCCAGACAGAAATTGAGAGGTCTATATGACCAGTGCTTCCTCAGATTCAGAGATAGGTGTAGGGCGACACTTTTACGAGCACTCAGATAAATGCAGTAGAATGCTGGCCCAATCCCTCCACCCAAGGCAGGGCTGCGCATTCATACCCACCATTAGGGGTGCGGGAGGGAAGGAGGTCCACAAGACCCCTCTGATAGCGGGTCGAGTTTCAAGCCTTCTAATCCAGGCTCTATAAAATCAAGAATACCTGCACCCAAGGGCCCCAGCTAGATCCGAGCAAATCAATAGTAGAGTACTTTGAAGAAACAAGCCCTCCCACCCATCCCCCTGGAAGAAAGACTCCTTGGAGGTCCCCTTTGAAATGGAGGAGGTAACTAGGGCTATGGGGAAAAGTTCGGGACCAGACGGATTTACCCCTAGGTTTTATAAAACACCGGGAGTCCCCCTTCCTGACTAAGGTGTTCAACTCGGACTCGAGTAGTTGTCCCGTCCTGAGGCAGGCCCTAGAGGCACACATTGCGGTTATCCCAAAACCCAGTAAAGATTGGACTTGCCAGGAAACTACAGACCAATCTCACTGATAAAGACTGAAGTTAAACTCTACGCTAAAATCATTGCAACCAGGATTCAGCCCCTGCTTCCCTCGCTGGTCAGTAAAGACCAAGTGGGATTTGTCATGGGGAGGGAGACGAGAGATAACGTGATAAAAATAAATCTCTTTGATGCACTATGCCCAGTCACGGGCAATCCCAGCTTGCATACTGTCGGTGGATGCAGAGAAGGCGTTTGACAGGGTGCACTGGGGGTTTCTCAGAGCCATGTTGAATCAGGCGGGGATAGGTCCAGTTAGAAAATGATGGCCTTGTACCATGACCCCACTGCAAGGGTCAAAATGAATGGCTCCCTTTCAGGCCCATTCAATATTAGAAACGGGACTCGGTGCTATCTGAATCGGATGGGGTGAGACCTTCGAAACATGCGGCAAACTGGAGTGACGACCTTAATTTGACCCTTTCGGATGGGGACTGGAGGGCGGTCTAGAGGCAAACTTTGTAAGGTTATCTAAATGTTGGTGCTCAGGAGGTCAACACCAAGGTCCTCCTCCGGTGGTACCTCGTTCCGGAAAGAATACTCAAATTCTGCCCCTCATATCCGCAGGATTGCTTCAGAGGCTGCGGGCTCCCCGGTACTTATTTGCACACCTGGTGGGAGTGCAGGATAATAAAACAATTTTGGATCAGAGTCCTCTATGTTATTAATAAGGCCACCGGGCTAATGCTGGGTCTATCCCCTCAGCTGTCCCTCCTTAACCTGAAACCCCCCGACTGCACAAGAACCAAGTTTGACCTTATAAGACACATTACTACGTGGCCAAGTTGATTATCGCCCAGTCGTGGAAGAAACCAGTCATTCCCAGGGGAAGCCTTATCACCCGGGTTAACGAAGTCATGCTGTTCGAGAAGATGGCGGCCACCATAAAGGGGGATTTTTCCCCCTTTCTATCCACCTGGGAAGGCTGAATTTCTCACTTTCATCCAGGGGGTCTCAACTGTGTTCTCCTTACAATCTAGAACCCCGCCTTGTCTCTCCTCGCGATACGAACGGAGGCCCGGAACCCACCTTTTACCCTTCTTTTCTCCCCCTTTCTTTTCCTTTACTTCACATCTTTCATTCTTTCTCTAAGCTTTTCTTTTGATGATGCTTGAGAAATGTTCTTTTTATCTTTTTGGATAATTTTTGTCAGTGTTCTGTTCATGATGGTCGTATTCCTCTGTATGATAGCTAATTATTGTATGACCTTTTGCGCAGTATGGAAAATGTCCTGACTGTAGTCCTACGCTGTTTTTCTCTGCTTTTATTCTAATAAAAGCTATAATTGAAAAAAAAAAAAAGAAACGGGACCCGGCAGGGGTGCCCCCTGTCCCCCCTACTTTACGTCCTGGTCATGGAACCCCTTGCCAACGCCTTGAGGGCTAAACCTTCTATTAAAGGAATCACCTGTGAGGAGGATACAAGCTTTTCGCGGACGACCTTCTAATGTATATAACATCGCTGCATACCTCCTTGCCCTCTGTTGTTGCAGAGTTTGAACATTTTAGTGAGCTCAGTAACTTTAAGGTAAACCTTACTAAAACGGATGTCTTTAACATCTTCCTAGATGCGCAAGCCCAACAGCTTCTACAGGTAAACTTCCCATTCAAGTGGCAGAAAGAGGCCATAAAGTACCTGGGGCTCCAACTGTCTACAGACCTGGGGAAGTTATATAAACTCAACTATGCCCCAGTTAATAGTACAATGAGCAATCTAAAATCTTATAGTAAAGAAAACAAAAAGGGAACCCACACTTTCCCAAAAAGTTGCCAAGGGTACACAAAGTAAGTGGCACCACCCTCAAAAGTATAAGAAAGTATCACAATTTTATTATTTACAATTACATATCATAAAAAAACATAATGACACTTACGCAAATAGACAACATAGACATATAAAAACACAAGAGGGCGCCGGTGGTCTAGTAGAAGTCATAATAAAAATGTGTCACTTGGTTTAAATAACAATATATAAATTCCCAATAAACTAACCAAGTTGTGCAAAGTACGCAATAAATGTGCAAAATAAATACTGGCCAGTACAAACAACACAATTAGGCATTCCTAATTCTATATCCAACAACCAAATTAATGCATATAAGTAACACCATAAAGCAGGAAAACGAGCCAAGGTGAACAAAAGAGTAACAGCACTACCCTGAGGAAGTAGTGCAGGTGACACTACGACACGCGTTGGCATCTCACTCTTGTGGGGGTGCTCCAGTTGGTCTGTATACACATTTTTTGCTCTGTTACTCTTTTGTTCACCTTGGCTCGTGTTTGTGTTTTTTTGGTTCTTCTTTTCCTTTTTGTATTTTCTGATGCCATGTTTGGTCATAAAACTTCAGTAAAAAATGTATATATGGCAATTCCTTTCCCTCTGTAAACAAGCTATTGGCTGGCAATCTCAAAATATATGGTGGTTGGTTGCCTGCAAGCACCTGTTCAAAAAAGGGTGAGGAACTCCCATACATGTTAAGACCCATTTAAATGTATCTTAAATGTATGGTGGTACCTTGCCCAAATAGGCCCCTGGTAGGCAATTTCAAAATGTATGGTGCTCAGTAAATATGCCATTTGCACATAATCATTACAAGCATGGCGGTAACTTTTTAAACAGGCACTTCTAAAATGTATGGCAATTGCTTGCCCTATGTTAATGGTCCCTTAGTGGGCAATCTTAAAGTCCTCAGCCTCTGTAAACAGGCCTATGGCAGGCAATCTTAACATATTTGGTGGTTCCTCACCCTCTGTTAACAGTTTCTTGGCGGCAATCGAAAAATGTATGGTAATTCATCGCCCTCTCTAAACAAATCCTTGGCAGGGAATCTTAAGTACTGTGGTACCGCAGATACAAAAACCATGAAAAGGACTGTGGTTAAATGCTGGGCTGGCCAATAAAGAACAGGCGAATTAGCCAAAAGAACTCACAATTATGGCACATAACAAAACATGTACAAAGGACATGGACTCTAGCACAATTAAAACCGCAATTGCACGTTAAAAACACAATTATACAAGGAAAAGGGGGCCCCCGCCAGATAACCTGGACTACACTCTCACACGTGCACCGCCCATACACACTAGCTGGCCAGCTTTGTTAAAGGGGACCTAAAGTCACCACTGCAAGCAGAGAGCAGCAAGGCAGACGTCTTTAATCGCCTATACAGTTCACCTCAATAGTCACGGAGGCAAGATTGAATGATGCAGATGCATGTGCTTGAGCAGAAACGCTCCACTTTGGGCCAGTTCAGTTCTGTTGGCCAAATAGGTGGGGGTGCTACACCCCAGATAAACTCAAACACAGCTCACAGAAGCCATTGTAAATCATTCAGAGCGCATCGGCCCGTTAGCATGATATATGTAGGTGCCACAAAGGCACTCTCACCACTTCCATATTCAGGGAAACATCCTCCTAGTGGCAGGCTGCGTGCTGCTTCACAAGACTGCTTCAACTTGCGGCCATGGTGTGTGGACGTGTGCGCAGCGTGAGGGGAGCGATCAGGGGCCCAGACCGACAGCTGTTTCACTCCTACTCGGGAGTTTCGTCACTGTGGTACCTCACCCTCTGTTAAAAGGCTCTTTGAAGGCAATCTTAAAATGTATGATGGTTCTTCGCCACTTATAATCTTATGTGTAGTGTTCCTCACCATCTTTAAACAGGCCCTAGGTGGGTATTCTTAGAATATATGGTGGTTCCTCAACCTCTGTAAACAGTCCATTGATGGTTAAAATGTACAGTACCTGAAAGTGCTCCAGAAACCTGTATCTGGAAGCACCCTCCGAAGAGCTTGCCGCAGGCCGGAGAAAGATGCAGCCGCCAGGATGGAAGCCGTGGGCCGGGGACAAGAGGCTGCAGTCTGGAGCCTGGAACCGAGGTAGAGGTGGCCTTTGGCCAAAGACCAGCTGCCTGGAGGAACTGTGAGAGCCGGGGCAGCCGAAAGCCTAACAGTGAGCTGCATATGTGGGTACATACACCCAAAAAAAGTAACAGCTTAAAAAAAGTCACAAAAAAAAGAAAATCACACCTCTCCCCCCCCCCCCCCCCCCAAAAAAAAACCCTGATCCTTAAAATCTGAATAAAATTGGGACTGGCGATCCTAGATTTCTCAAATAATCATCCTCAAAAAGAGGAAAATAAGCGCTTACCCTCCTTTGGCTCCTCTAAGGAGATTAGAGAACAGAATACTGGACTAGAAACCTGAGGGTATCCCGGGCCCTTGGCAAGTTAAGCCTCCAGTACCGGGAAATGGACCTGCTTGCCAAGGCCCACAGCGCCAGTTACTTAATTAAACCTTCCTGGTTCAGGAGCTGGTGGTCTGGCTGCTTCACAGAGGGAACTCGAAAACAACTGAGAAATGTGGAGTTAAGTTTTTATGCGATTCTGGTGGTCACATGTTCCCTGCCTTGTGGGTGGCACTCGGAAGTCTCAGGAGTAGGTTGCCCAAAGGATGTTTTCAGAAAAAAAGCTTTTGTGTCTGGCAGGTTTTCCATGTAATTACAGTGTGTTTGCATCTTTATACTTACATAGTAAGCATAAATCTAGGCTCGCAGCACTAGCAATGTCCATGGGGCCTTGTTTCTGTCCTCACACTCCTATAGAAGGGGCGTGCTGAGATGAGTTTGGCCATTACAATGAACTAAGTAGACATGTTAGTGTGGCATAATACATATTTGATAGACACCACCATGTTTACCTGGTGCTGGCCAATGGAATCACTTGCTCTTTCATATCAGTAAGTATGAAGACAGTTGTGGGGGAGGGGCAAGTATAGGCTTTTTTTTTTTTTTTAAGAGAAAATGCAACTCTGTGAGGTTTTGATTCCTATCCATTACAGGCCGTCCCTTCTCCTTTACATCTGGGTCTTCTCCGCCCGAAGGGGCGTGGACTGCAAGATCAAAGATGTGGCTCCTCCCAGCCCCCTATAAATAGCAGCTGCCTCTTAACCAAGCCCAGTAATTAGAAAGCAGTAACTCAATAGCAAGAGGCAGGCTGGGAGGCCCGAACATAGGAGACCATGTTACTTCACATAGCCTCCGCTTGTATTCTCTCGAAACCTATATTCCTAAATTTGTATTACAAGTGTCCTATGAACAAGTAATGGTTCAATCACCATAAAAAAGACATCCAGGACAATAATAAACCTCAAGAGGGCGGGCTGGACGGCCTGGAATGGATAGGGATCAAAACCAATTCTACAGGTGAGTCTCACAGAATTGCGTTTTTTCTTCCAATCCATTCCAGGCCGTCCCTTCTTCTTTACATCTGGGACATCCAAAAGCAGTGCCCATATGGGCGGGATCCCCAATGCCGAACAGCAGGTAGTGCATTTCACTACCGCCTGTAGCACCAAGTGGCAGCTTTACAAGCCTGATGCTAAAAGGCCCAGGAAGCACCAATGGCTCTAGTAGAATGTGCTGTGATCCGAAAAGGGGGTTCTTTCCCCTTGGCAGAATAGACTCGTACCACCGCCTGTCTAATCCACCTGCTGAGTGTGGACTTGGCTGGTGGAAATCCCTTTCTAGAACCTTCTGCTAAGACAAAAAGCAAATCTGATTTCCGGAAGGATTCAGTCACAGCCAGGTAATATCTTATGGCTCTAACCACATCCAAAGCATGGAGTCCTTTCTTTAGGGTTAGCAGGTGCTGGACACAAGGAAGGTAAGACAACTTCCTCATTAAGGTGAAAAGGAGAAACGACCTTAGGCAAAAAATCAGGCTTAAAACGAAAAACCACCTTGTCTCCGTGCAATTCAAAATAAGGTGGTTTCATACATAATGCGACCAATTCCGATACTCAACGCACAGAGGTGATCGCTACCAAAAAAATCACTTTGAGCGTCAGCATAGTCAATGTAGTGTCATACAAGGGCTCGCAGGGGGCACCCTGGAGAGCAGATAACAGATTTAGGTACCACAACTGGTTTTCGCGGTGGGCGAACATGAGTGACCACCTGACAAAAGGTTCTGATCAATCTATGATTGGCAATAGACTTCTGGAAAAAAATGGATAGGGCCGAGACCTGACCCTTGAGGGTGCTCAACTGGAGGCCCAAGTCTAGATAACTATATCTCCGGCAAGGAAGGTTCCTGGCCTCACACCAAGCGATATAGGCCCACCAAACTCTGTAGCATATCATGGAAGAAGTCTTCTTCCGTGCCTGAATCATTGTGTGAATAACCATGGCCGATAAACCCTTCTCCATCAAGATGGAGGTTTCAACAGCCAGGCCGTCAAAGCCAGCGTCTGTAAATTCGGGTGCCGAAGCGCCCCCTGTGTGAGAAGCTCCTGATCGCCGGACAAGAGGCAGTGATCTGTTGACATCCTTACTATGTCCGCAAACCAACTCCTACTTGGCCAGCGAGGAGCCACCAGGATGGTTGGTACCCCCTCCTGGACCATCTTGCATGGTACTCGGTCCAGGAGCGGAAACGGAGGAAAACGGTCGACCCCAGCGGAGGCGCAGAGCTTGAAAGGCCTTCCTGCTGATAGACCATTCCCCCAGACGCAAGGAACTCCTGCTCAGGGAGGCTACCTCCTAGTTCTCTACCCCCGGGATGTAAACTGCCGAGATGCAGGAACATTATCCTCTGCCCAACTCAGAATCCGGCTTACCTCCTTGAGGGATCTCCTGCTCTGAGCACCCCCCTGGTGGTTGATGTAGGCTACCGCCGTCCGACAAACCAAATTGCCCTCAGTTCCAAGAGATTTATGGGCAACCGGTTCTCTCTCGGATCCCACTGACCCTGGATCTTCTGGGTCTGCCAAATGCCTCCCCAGCCTGTAAGACTGGCATCCGTGGTAACTATCTCCCAATTGGGAGTCCGAAAGGACTTGCCTACCAGCAGATGTCGGGGATCCAACCACCACAAGAGGGATTGCCTCGCCGGAGGGGGGCAGCACAAATCCTTGGTCCAGGGATTCCGGGGACCGATCCCAGCTGGATAGCAGGTTCAGCTGAAGAGGCCTCATGTGGAATTTGGCAAAGGGCACTGCTTCGAAGCAAGCCACCATTAGGGCCACCAATCTCATCCCTAGGCGCACCGATGGCTGTTGACAAGCCAGCAAGGCCTGCACCTGCGTCTGGAGACACAAGACCTTCTGCTGTGGCAGAAAGACCTGGACTTGATCGGTGTCTAGGGTCATCCCCAGGAAGGATCTCACTGTTGACGGAGTGATATGCGACTTGGGGGGAGTTGATCACCCAATCAAAAGCTTCCAGAGTTGACAGCACGTTCTGGGTGTTGCTCTCGGCCTTCTGAAGGGACGGGGCCGAGATCAGAAGGTCGTCCAGACAGGGTAATACACGAATACCCTGACCCCTCAGGATAGCCATGAGGCCCGCCAGCACCTTGGTGAACACCCTGGGAGCTGAGGATATGCCGAAGGGGAGTGCCACAAACTGGAAATGCTGACCCTCCAATGCAAACCTCAAAAACTTCTGGATCCCCCGGAAAAATAGGGATGTGTAGATACATGTCCCTGATGTCCACCGTAATCATAGTCGCCAGGCCGAAGTGACCTCACTGTCGACCTTAATGTTTCCATGCGGACCCTTATAAACTTGAGGCCCTTTAGGTCCAAGATCGGCCGCACCGGTCCGTCCCTCTTGGGAACCATGAATAGGTTGGAGTAAAAACCCTGACCCTGCTCCTGCCGGGGCACATGACAAATCACCCCTATCCGCAGGAGGTGCCGAACAGCGGCTCTCAAAGCCTCCACTTTTAGCAGGTTTCGGGATGCCCTTGACCATAGAAATCTTGTGGGTGGTCTGGCTGCCAGCTCGATTTTGTAACCTGACTACACCACCTACTGGATCCAAAGATCCGAGACGTGATGCCTTCAGATTGGAGCAAACAGCAGTAGCCGCCCCCCCACCCATACAGGTGAGGGCGCCCCCTAATGCCTGTGTAGGTTTTGCTGGAGGTTTGGGCTTAGCTCCCCAGGCGGGATTGGGACGACTGCAGGACCTACCTCTGCTCCAAGAATCTCTGTGGGCACTCGAAAAGGAAGAACCTCTTCCCCCCCAAAAGGAGTGGTAAGAGGAGGAGTGCCGAAAGGGCAGAGTAGGTTTCCTCCTCTGAGGGAGCTTACCATCCTTGACCAAAAGGTCCAGCCGCTCCCCGAACAGCCGATCCCCTACAAAGGGTACATTTGTGAGGGACTTTTTGGCGGCCGCATCAGCCGACCACTGCTTCAACCACAGCGAACGGCGTAATGCCACAAGTAAAGGCGAAGTCTTGGCACCTAGCCTGACTACATCATCCATGGCAGTGACAACAAAACCGATGAAATCCAAACAGGATCTGAGTTCCTTGGAATCCTGTGCCCGTTTGCGAGACTTAGCCTTAGCCAATAGCTGCTTAACCTTTTTCCTCTTGGCTAGGGAAAAAATTGCTGTGGCACATGCAGGGCGTAAGAGGGAACCCACCAAGGCAAAAGAATGGCAAGCCAACTGATCCATGCGTTTGTCCGCAGGGTCTCTTAAAGCAGCTGGTGACGGCATAACCGTGGTGTTGGACAGAACTGAAACCGGAGGGTCCACCTCGGGAGGATGCGACCATAATTTAATCAACACAGCAAGCAAAGGATACCGTCTCTCCAGGCCCTTAGGAACCGACGGCAGCTTGTTGGGCCTTTGTCAAAAAATATAAACTATGACATAGAGCACTGAGGAATTTTGACGACCTGCGGTCAGCCTGTAAGCATTTGTACTGACTTATCTGTTTATTTTGCTTGTTATGCATTTGTTACCTTGATACTTTGGTGCTCTATGTCTGGAAGGCAGCACTAACAGGGCGTCCTTTATTTCTAAGTGCTACTTGATTTTGTACCTTGTCTTGCTTTCTGACAATTGCCCTATGTGTATTATGCCCTCCATTTTCTGTATATATACTTGGTTGTCATAGAACCTATATGTTTCACTGTATATAGCTTGCACATCTGTTTCCACGACCCATAAGCATTAAAAATCATGTGTTATCATGCATAACCTTGTTTATTGTGTTCATTACCTCATAGTATATATTTTTTGACATATGTACCAGTGTCCAAAAAGCAGAGGGCACTATTGAGGTGGTTGAACCCAGATCTGCTGATCTACATTTTCCTCTTTTGAAGCTACCTATTTTCAGTGTGCTACAACCAAATCTAACTAACTCACAGCTTGTTGGGCCTTTCCCACTCCTTAAGCACCATCTTAGAAAAATGCGGCTGTTCAGGAAAAACCTGCCGCTGTCTCAGGCTGAAACAAATCATCTTTCCTTCTCTTGGCCACCTTTGGATGAACAATGTGTAAAGTGTCAAAAACAGAGGAAAGCAAGCTGTCCGTATAATTTGGGAGGAAGGAATCCTCATCCGAGGAATAACCAGAGTTGCTGTCTTCTCTACCGGAGAGCAACTCACCTTCTGAGAGTGGCTCATCTGCTGACTACCCTTCCTCCGCAGAACCAAAAGCATACAAATCTTCGTCTGAGTAAACCGGCTCCAAGTGCCGCTTCTCACTCGAGGCCTTTTTAGGGGCTGCCAATGAGAGCTGTTTCTCGAGGCTAGACAGCCTCTGCGCCAAATCTGAGTGTGTCCCCCTGCCCTCTCCCCCATCTCTAGGGGCTAACTGCAGCAGCTGAGGATACGGAGAGGCTGGAGCTGACGCATGACTAGGGGCGGAAGCGACAGCCCTCTCATGGTCGGAAACAATGCCTCTGGCGCAAGTGGAACAAATTGCGCTGAACCCGCCCAGGGGATTCCTTCTGCACAAGGGGCAGAGCCTGTCTTGCTCAAGTGGTGTGCCCGGCTCACTATCCCCTGATGCCTCCATTATGGTGATTTTGGAACATGCAATATTCGTGAAAGGCAAAATAGACGCTAATGTCCTAAGCCTATCCTCTACAACGGGGACCGGGAGAAACCACAACCCTCAACAGTCTTCCCACAATCTAAAATCAAAAAGAGGAGACAGTAGACAGGTTTCTCAGCAGGTTCACCATATAGGACCTGCGGCTGACCTGCTTGTTTCAGAGAAGCCTGCAGCCCAGAGCCACATGCCCTGACAAACGCCCCAGACCCCCGTGTTTCACCCTACCGTCACGGACCCCAGAAAACAGCCAAAGCTGGGGAGGCATCAGATGGGTCAGAGGAATCCGTGGAAATAGAGTCCTGAAGTCCGCTTTGCTGTTCAATCCCTGAGAGAGAATTAGCGATCTTCACAGTACCACTGCAAGAAGTAGACTGGGCTTGGTTAAGAGGCAGCTGCTATTTATAGGGGGCTGGGAGTAGCCACATCTTTGATCTTGCAGTCCACGCCCCTTCGGGCGGAGAAGTCCCGATGTAAAGAAGGGACGGCTTGGAATAGATTGGAGTAAAAAACTGTTAAAATGTTACTTACCGGTAACGTCCTTTTTAGGAATCCTTCTGCTTGACCACATGGAGAGATATTATGCTCCACCCCCTGGGAGGAAACACAAAACAGGAACAGAGTTTAAAAGCCCCACCCCTTCCTCCCCACTTCGGTTATAGAACAGTAACCGAACTTCAACCCTTGACATCTGAGTGGGTAATAAGTGGTCAAGCTGAAGGATTCCTAAAAAGGACGTTTCCGGTAAGCAACATAGGTTTTTCCATCCTTCAGCTTGACCACATGGAGAGGATTAGGCAAGAAATTATACCTTAGGGGTGGGATGCTGCAAGGAGCACCCTTCTACCCTTCTAAGGACTGATGTTTGCAGATAGTGGATCAAGTCTATAGTGTTTAAGGAAGGTGTGGGGCGAAAACCACATGGCAGCTTTACATCTATAGAAGCCCCAGTTCTTTCTGCCCAAGATGTGCCCATTGCCCTTGTGAAGTGAGCTGACACTTCATCTAGCAATAGTAGCCCTTGAGGCTGCTGAACCTTTATTTTTTCCCCTTAATGCTACTAGCTCTGTCAAGTGCCAGTACTTTGACCTTTTCAATAATAATCACAGCTCTTCTGCCATCAAACAACGAAAGATCCTCCTTTTTACCAACTGCACCTGGCAGCGTTGGAAGAACTATCTCTTGCTATCTGTTATCAGAAGTTGCTATCTTAGGCAAGAAATAAACGGACTGGGTCTAGAATTATTTTATCTGGGGGTATAGCCCAATAAAATTCCTATACTTAATTATGCTTTAATTCATTAACCCTTTTTGTTATTAGGGTTAGAGGTAGTCTAGGGTTAGAGATTATTCATTCTGTCCAAGTTTTTGATCCCGAACAAACTGATAATGCAGGAGTCTTCAGGGTACTTACATCCTGTCCCTTTTCGAATCCTTTTAGCAACAAATCAAGCACTGCAACTATATCTTTTACCTTTAGATTGTGAAGCTTCCAAAAGAAGAAAACTTCTTTCCGTAACTTTTCCTTGTATATAACTTACGATTTTGCAGAATATTTCTATCCCTCTCGGGGAACCCCCTCTTTCATCCACATGGGGCCCTTTCGGGATCCATGCCGTCATTCGAATACTTGCTGGATTCGCATGCAGTACTGACTTCTGATGTATGATGTCTGCAACTTTCGGCAGATTCCAAGGACCTTTTATCCCCATCCTGGTTAATTCTGCAAACCACACTCTTCTTGGTCAATAAGGTGCGAAGAGTATCCCATTTGCTTTCTCCTGGGCCGCCTTCCATATCACCTGTGGCAGGATTCTGAAGGGTGAAAAAGCATAGGCAAAATGAAAGTTCCATTTTTGAGGAAGCGCCTCTATTGCTACTGCTCCCTCCTCCCTCACCAGAGAGAAAAACTTTTTACATTCTCTTTTATTTGTAAACAGGTCAATTTGAGGTTGTCCCCAAGTACTCGTGCTCAAACTGAATATGTCTTCATACACCACTCTGTTTGATGCACTTTACCTCAACTTAGAGCGTTTGTTGTTAAGGACTCTACCTGTTTCTGTAAAGGAATTAACAGACCTTTCACTAGTGTGATCCATGTCTTTGACCTTGTTCCCCCTTGACAGTTTAGGTAGGCTACTGCTGTAGTATGGTCTGACCTAATCTGCACCTCTTTCTTTCTGGAAGAAGTTTAGTGCTGGTTTTACTGGTATAAGCTCTATGACATTTGAGGACTTCCTTGCTATTTCTTTTGGCCATTTCCCTTGGTAAGTCTCCTGGTATGGCCCCAGCCCCAACTGCTTTTAGTACTCCTGGGTTGGACTGTCTCCATTCTCTGCCCCTTGTAAGTTTTTGGCCTCTGTCTGCCAGAGAATATCTTTTAGGACTGCTGAGCTTGACTGCACCAACTGACATTCCTGCTGGAATGGTTAAAGTCATTAGTCCTAGCACCTTTATTATTGCTCCTAGGGATAATCTTGGCTCTTTTACCAGTAAACCACCTCCTTCACTATCCTTAGTGACTTTACTTCAGGCAGAATTTTCCTCTGGGTGCTGTCTATTAGGGAACCCAGAAATTTGCATTGCTGTGAGAGAATGAGACTGGACCTTTCCAGGTTAATCACCCATTCCAGATCCCTTAGGACTTTTATAGTCTTTACCAAATGTACTAACGGGGTCTCTTTGGAACTTATTTAGAATCAGAAGATCTTCCAGATATGGAATGACATGGATTCCTAGTTGTCTGAGGAGTGCCATAGACTCTGCTAATATTTTAATAGAGACTCTGGGAGAGGCTGACAGGTTAAATGGGAGTACTCTGTATTGTATATGACCATCTCTTGGTCTAGCTGAACCGCAAATCTCAATTATTTGCGGTGAGCTTCCCGGATTGTAATGTGTGGATACGCATTCTAAGGATCCAGATTGGCCATCAAGGCATCTTGGATCAGAGTGCGCCGTACAGAGTAGATTGATTGTATTCTGAACCTCTTGCCGAACAATTTTTTTTTCCCCCCGATGGTTTATTACCAGAAAAAACACGAGAGCAGTAACCCTCCTGAATTTGGCTTGGAGGAACTACTTCTATCACCTTTTTCTGCAAGAGTTCCTGTAGAACTTACGGACAGGCTCTACTTTTCTTGGGATCTCTTGGTAACTTGGTCTCTAAGAAGGCGAATGGTGGTTTGCACCCAGAGTCTCTTTTAGGTCCCTCTCTCAATTTTTATTACATTAAAAAAGAGTTGTAACCCCTGCCCTTCTTACAATGTGATCTCCTGTGCAGTCCTGGTTTAGTTCATAATAGGAACCTTAAAGGGGTATTTAGTTTCGGGAGAAAAAAAAACTTTTTTCAGGGTTATCCTATTCAGTTTAAAATAAATCCTATAACACTGAATAAATTGGGAAAGACTTTTCATACTGTTTAATTAAGAATTCTCTGTAATTTAACATTAAGTCTAGATCCTCAGTGAGAAAATGGGAATTCTCATGTTCCCTCTCTTCCTGACCCTGACCTGAAAGAATAGAATGTATTTTTTTAACAGGAAATCTCTTTCCTGATTCTGTGAATATTGTTGTAATGTTATCTAAGTCTTCCCCAACAATCGTCTACCCTGAAAAAAATGGAATACAGTATAATATATATATAATTTTTTTTTTTCTTTGAACTACTGTCCCCAGATCAGTCTTTAGCCCGATTGCCCGACGGACTCCAGCCCCTAGCTGAGGCTCTGATGATTTTTTGACAAGCATGTGTTAGAAAAAACATGGCTCTGTATAATGTTGTGAGAACCTCCAATTTTCTAGATGAGGAACTCATTTTGAGCCTTGATTGTCTATCCACTTCTCCGAACCACATCCGAAGCCTTTGTTGATTTATTTGGATAGTGGTCGTGGGAGATTTTTGAGCATTCAAATTATTAAATAACTCCCTTGACCTGGCTCTCTGATGGCATTAGCTATATATGCAATAGCAAGAGATAATGGGTTGCAAATGAGAAGTTCATTTCTTGTTCAATCATTTTTATTTGAAAAAATAAGAATATACAGCAATTATGCCATACAGTCACAACAGTTATCCTTCCACTGAGGAGAAAGGGTAGTACTATACAACTTTCAGGTCTGTTGACCAGCATCTCAACTATTGCATCCTGATAGAACTAACTTTTGCATATTCATTATCTATCATCTACATGTAGTTAACATATAAAACGACAATAAAATCAGATCAATTTGTTGAACTAAAAGGATTAATAACCAATAACAAATAATAATAAAAAAAAAAAAAAAAAAAAGGGGGGGGGGGTGGAGGAGGAAGGGGAAGAGTATTTAGAAAGGGATAGAGCAGAGAGGAAGAGAGGGCATAGCCCTGAAAGGTGTGGTAGGATCGATACTGTCTATATTGGAAAGAGCGCTTTAGCCGAGGTGGGAAGATTCCTACCTGGTGTCTTATAAGGGCTAATAATGTTTACGTGGGAAGATCAGCCGCACTTCAGGGTCATACTTCTAATAGATTAGTATCGAAGTCGGCAGGTAGATATCTCTGAATCCAGGGTTCCCATGTGTCTCTAAATCTGTCCATAGTACCTTTATGTAATGCGGTCATTTTCTCCATAGCCATAATATTTGAGATCGAGACCTGGAATTCCTTAAAGCTAAGTTTGGGGGACTTCCAAGACCTGGCAATGACCAGCTTAGCCCCCGTTAAAAGGTGATAAATGAGGTTCTTGTTGTTTTTAGTTGTTCCAACTATTGGGCCATTTAATAATGCAATCCAGGGCTCTGGTGTTATAGTGGCACCCAGGACATTACTGAGAACCTCAAAAATTTTCTGCCAGAATATTTTAGCTACATGGCACTCCCACCAAATATGAGCTTGCGTTCCTACTATCCCACATCCTCGAAAACAAAGTTTACCTGGATCTCCAGTGATGTGGCAGAGTCGATCTGGGACTAAATGCCATCTTAAAAAAACCTTAATGTTGATCTCGATCGAGTTCGTTGATGCCTCTCTACCAAAAGAAGCCTGCCAACTTGTCTGCCATTCAACTTCAGAGTGCTGAATATTTAATTCCCTTTCCCACCGTTGCATATGCGCTCTTCTGGGGTTCTCATGTGTCATGCAAAGCTGCTCATACACCTCAGATATTGAGCCCCTAGCTCTGGGGTATTGTTTACATCTGGTCTCAAACTTTTGGAGCTGATCGATGTTATCCTTACTGCGGATCAATGATGTTATAAAATGTGAAATTTGTAAGTAGCTAAATATCTCTTTCCCCGAGAGGCCATATTTTTCCTGTAGCCAAGGAAAGGGAATTATGCTTGGTCCCTGCAAACAATCTGAGATGTACCGGACACCCGCTTTCCTCCATTTAGCAAATCTGCCCGGATCTGTGAAAGCTGGGGTAAACAGTGGATTGCCCCAAAGAAGCATCACTGGCAAATGCGAGGAGATCAGTCCTTTTGTAGTTTTAAGTCCATCCCATAAATGGAGGGAGAAGGACAGGATCGGGTTCACCACAGATTTCCTATAACTGGCGGGTAACCATAGTAAATTTGCAACCTCTATTGGGTGACAAATGGCTGCCTCTATTTGGACCCATAGTGGTGCCTCTGACTGTAGGTAATAAGAAGTTAGTTGTGATATCTGTGCTGCCTGATAGTATTTAGTCAGGTGGGGTACTCCTAAACCTCCCATGGATTTTGGTAGTAACATTGTTGCTTTAGGAATTCTAGATATCTTTTTTGCCCAAATGAACTCGAAAATTTTATTCTGCAAGCTCTTCAGATATGATGGTGGAATTTTAATTGGGAGTGACCTAGCGATATATAAAAATTTGGGAAGGATATTCATTTTTACTGCCGCTATTCTGCCCAACCAGGAAAGACTGAACGTCTTCCAGGATTTTAGGAGTCCTAAAAGCTTTTGACGTAATGGTAAATAATTAGCATTGAAAAGGGTCTCATAGGAGTTCGTCAAGTTAATACCTAAGTATTTCACTCGATCTTTTTCCCAGCGGAAATCATAGGCCGCTTGAAGACGAGACCATGTATCGTGCGGGATGTTTATGTTCATAGCACTGGATTTAGAAGTGTTCACCTGCAGACCCGAGATTTTGTCAAATTCTGTTAATAGTTTCATTATGTTGGGTAGGGATATTAGCGGATCAGAGACTAAAAGAAGTACGTCATCAGCAAAAAGACTTATTTTGTGTTGCGTCCCCCGGACATCTATACCCAAGATGTCCTGCGAATCTCTAATGGTTTGAGCGAGTGGCTCCATCGCTAGGGCGAATAGAAGGGGAGATAAGGGGCAGCCTTGTCTAGTTCCTCTAGCTAAGGGGAGATAGTCTGATCGGAAGCCGCAGTATTTAACGAATGCTGTCGGTCCATTGTATACTTTTTTAATCATATCAATAAATTTGGGCCCAAATCCCCATTTTTCTAGTAGTGTAAAGAGATATTCCCATGATACAGAATCAAACGCTTTTTTAATGTCAAGCGAAAGAAGCATTGCTTGGACCCCACTCTCTCTAGCCCGATGAATCAGATGTACTGCTCGTCTGATATTATCTCCTGCCTGGCGCCCTGGGATGAAGCCAGTCTGGTCTTTTTTAATTATTTGAGGTAGATATTTTAGCAACCGCTCCGCCAAGATCTTTGTAAATATTTTTACATCTAGGTTTATTAGTGATATAGGTCTGTAGTTGGACCATATGGAGTGATCCGAGTCTGGTTTGGGTATCATACTTATAGAAGCAAATAGAGATTCCTTCGAAAATTGATTACCCTGTCTTAAGTCATTAAATAAAGCTGCTAATTTTGGGGCTAGGATTGCAACATAGGTCTTGTAGTAGATCGCCGAAAATCCATCTGGGCCCGGTCTCTTTTTAAGTTTAAAAGTTTTGATTATCTGTTCAACTTCTGAGGGTCCAAAATCCTCTTCAAGCATTTCTATTACCTGGTCAGGCAGAATAGGCAGAGATATAGAATCTAGGAAATCTGAAATGTCTTTCGGATTAGGTGGGTGGGGATTTGCGTATAGTTTCCGGAGTTGGGTGCAGAAGATCTCTGTGATTTTGTTTGGGTTACTCGTGAGGGTGCCTCTTTCATTCTTAAGTCTGATTGGCTTATAGGCTTGGTCTGGGGATCTAAGCTTTCTCGCTAGTAATGTGTCTGGTTTATTTGCCTTACAGTAGTATTTATGCTTTATCCATCTCAGACAATTTTCCGCTTTCCCTGCTAGAGCTAAGTTCAATTCCTGGGTCACTCTCTGAAGGTTAGAGCGAATTTGTGGTGATGAGGAAGATTTAGCTCTGGCTGATAAGGATTGGTATTCTGCTTCTAAGGCCGAGATACATTCGTTTCTTTCTCGCTTCTTCTTGGAGGCTAATTGGATTAATCTGCCCCTAATTGTGGGTTTATGGGCTTCCCAACATGTGGTGGCTGACATCCCTTCAGTCTCATTTACGGAAAAATATTCAGCCAGATCATTAGCTATGGTGTATTTTATTATAGGGTCTGCAAAAAGCGTAGAATTTAAGGACCATGTATAACTGGAGGGTTTGCTAAGTAACGTATTAAGATGTAGAAGCAGGCCTGCATGGTCTGACCATGGAACAGGGAAGATCTTAATTTTCTGAATCATGGGAATTGCTCTTTGGGGCATAAAAAGTGGTCAATTCTAGTGTACAGGGTGTGTGGGTGGGAAAAATGTGTAAAATCTTGCAGCCCTGGATGTTTCTCTCTCCAGCAATCTACCAAGGCAAACTTATCTAGAAGCTGCCTAAATGATCTAGAGGCCGCTGAGGAGTGGGTGGAAACATTAGGTGAGTGTGGAGACTGTTTATCTAAGTAGGGGTTAAGGGTCAGGTTGGAATCTCCACAGATAACCACAGCGCCCTTCGCTACTTCCTCTACTTTTCCCCAAAAATCTGATAAAAAGGCTACTTGACTTACATTTGGGGTATAGTAGGTGGCGATCGTGATTTCTGTATCTTGGATCTGTCCCACTAGGATTAAGAATCTACCTTCCTTGTCTCTAAATTCTTTCTGGCTTTAAAATTGAACGCCCCTCTTGAAGCAAATCAATACCCCTCTTTGTTTTGACTTCGCGTTGGACATATATACTTGAGGATAGTTTGCATTTAGGAAGTTTGGTTTGGAGGATTGGGAAAAATGAGTTTCCTGAAGGCAGATGATATCAGGATGAAGACTTTTAAAGTGACGAAACGCCGTGCTTCTCTTGTGTGGGGAATTGAATCCCTGCACATTAAGAGAACAGATGATCGTCATTTCCGACACTGTCTTAAATGTAACCTAGGTTCTCTGTATGTTTTATAGCTCAGAATCAAGTTAAACGGCGGTCTGAGGAAATTGCTGGCGATATTGAGAGCTGAGATAGGAATAGTAGAAAGAGGTGCAGAAAGGGGGGAAAGGGGGGGGAGAAGAAGAAAAAAAATAAAAATAAAAAATAAATTAAATACTAAAACAAACTGGACGTGGTCTACAAGACACTACTATACTCCCAAGTTTTAGGGAGACTAGGATTTTATAAAACACGTAATCTTGTTGAGTGCAATCTGGGCTCTCGGGGAAAGGCAAATATATTGTTATACAAAAAACGCTCTTGTCCCTTTGGGCCCACTGTACTCAACACTTCGATAAACTTTTAAGTGAACAAATATTAAACTCTAGAAACTGTAACCTCGCTACTTCGAGGCGAAACCAACCACAGATCTAAATCTGTCGGTTTTACTGGAGTACGAACATGACATTGCCTACGGGTTGAGGGGGTTTCAAATCAAAAACAGTCGTGAATAAACTTAAGACTATATAAGGTAATGTTGAGGTAGTCCGTCTACTTCAAATTTAACTCAGAAGGTGAGTTATGGACATAAAACATAGTACTCAGCTATTACCTGCTATTTCACACCGACTTTGGATGGCGATGCAGGAAAGGGGTAAATAGTATATATTTACTTTTCCTATCCTGTGGCGTCATATTTACCTACAGTAAACATAATAGTAACGTATATTTTAAATTTTAAATCAGCTTAGAACAGAGACCAACGGCTCAGGTCAGCTTTAAATTATTCAGAACTTTGGTTAAAGCAATGCAATAAATCATGAACTTAGATTACAATAATTAAATACTGCTTATTATTTCAGAACATCTTTGGATGGCGATGCAGGAGAGGGGGTGGAATCCTCCTGTCCTGTGTCGCCATGTTAGGCTGCTATAGACACTAGAATAATGGCTTGTGTGTCATCTTGTTAATCCAGGAGGACTGGATATATATGCCTCTTCAATAAGACGCTGGGTAAGAAGGAAAGGTTAGTAATGTGGATCATACTACCAATCAGTATGGCCATATCCTGGAGATTTACTAATTAAAGGCGTCTTCTGGCAGTTTAATTTCTTAATATCGAGAAGGAAAGTTAGCTGCCCAGGGAAGCTTGTCAAGTGTCTTCAGAACTTTGAGAAGTTCATTTCTAACCTTCTCTTTTGCTATATACTGAGAATTTTTCAAGAGATAACCGCCAAGTTTCCGAAAGTGTGGCCCTACAGACTACACACCACTTGGATCTCTTGGCTCTCTTGATATGTTATTTCTGTTCAGTTCTTGTTTCAGAATCTGACTTCTCTAAAACATAATTTGAACAAATGCATGTTTTAGACAGACCCCTTATTAAAAGGATAATATATATATATATATATATATATAAAATAAATAAATATAAATATAAAAAACAGGAAGTGATGGCCGATGATGTCAGAGACACACCTCCAAGTTTAAAATAATGGAGGGAAATAGCTCGAAAATAGCAAACTATGTATAACTAGCGCAACCGTTCCTCAGGGATTACTCTCATATCACCATGCCACTTCAGCATACCTACTCCATAATGGAGCAGGATTTTAAAAGTGAAAATAGCACTATGTGCCTTTTTCAGTAACTATGAGGGATATAGCTCCAGGTGCATTCAGTCTCCAACAGGGTCTCCTGTGGGTTATATCTGGTGCAGCTGGCTAACTCCAAACTCTGGAGGGTCAGAAAATAATAAACTAAAATAATAAACTGGCCGCTGACTATAACATCAGCACACACTCTGTCCCAGGGAGGAAACACAAAGGACTGAAGTGGGGAAGAAGGGGTGGGGCTTTTAAACTCTGTTCCTGTTTTATGTTTCCTCCCAGGGGGTGGAGTATAATATCTCTCCATGTGGTCAAGCTGAAGGATGACTTGGAAAAATACCGTTTTGTGAGTACTCACCTTTAAAACGGGTATTATGAGTGTGCCATACACTCCACTTCGATCTTCATGACATGTGGGTAATCTCCAGTAGAGGGCGAACTTCTGCAGAGATGAATATGCAAAAAAGAAAGCCCCTCCTGGTCCATATATACCTGGGACCTCCCACCAACTTCCCAGTGTAAAAAAACAGTAAGGGGACCGGGAAGAACCAATTATAACCTAACAATCGAAACCAATGGTTCACCATATAAAAGCCCCAGAATACCTGAAAAAAAAAGGGTGGGGTGAAGTGGAGTGTATGGCACACTCATAATACCCGTTTTAAAGGTGAGTACTCACAAAACGGTATTATTCTAAGTGTGCCATACACTCCACTTCGATCTTCAGGACACGTGGGACATCCAATAGCAGTGTACGTCATGGGTGGGAACCAGAAACAGTAAAGAATGTACCAACTCAAACCACTGCAGCTTGCAGAACCTTGCGGCCAAAAACAGCATCCGCTGAAGCCCGCACATCAACCTTGTAAAACGTGGAAAAAGTATGAACGGAAGACCAAGTAGCAGTCTTACAAACTTGTTCAACAGAAGCCTGGTGCTGAAAAGCCCAGGACGCACCAACCGCACGAGTAGAGTGCGTAGTGACCCTAAAAGGAGGAGTCCTCCCATTAGCAGAATAGGCCCCAACAATGGCCTGACGAATCCATTTGCTAATTGTAGACTTAGCAGGCGCCAAACCTTTCCTGGGCCCGTAGGGCACCACGAAAAAAGCGTCTGTCTTGCGGAAGGAAGAAGTAGTCACCAAAAAGTACTTCACACAGCGAACAACATCCAAATTGTGCAGAACTCTCTCCTTGTCATTGTTAGGCTTAGGACACAAGGAAGGAAGAACAATAGCCTGATTGAGATGGAAAGCAGACACCACCTTAGGAAGGAAATCCGGCTTAAAACGAAAAACCACCTTATCCTGGTGTCTCTCAAAGTAAGGGGCCTGAATCGACAGAGCCGCCAATTCAGAGACACGCCGAACAGAGGTAATAGCCACCAAGAAGGCAACCTTCTGAGTGAGAACCGACAGAGCAATATCCTGTAATGGCTGAAAAGGAGGACCCTGCAGAGCCGAAAGAACCAAATTCGAATCCCAAACAGGAACCACAGCCTTCCGAGGGGCCGCACATGCGCAACCCCTTGGAAAAAGGTCTTAACCAGCGGGTGTAAGGCAAAAGACCTCTGGAAGAAAACCGACAGAGCAGAAACCTGTCCTTTCAAAGTACTAAGCTGGAACCCAAGATCCAGATTATGCTGAAGAAACTCCAAAATCCTGGGTATCGAAAAACACCCTGCAAGGCAAGGCCCTAGCCTCACACCAATCAATATAGGACCTCCAAGTCCTATATTAAATGTCAGAAGAGGACCGCATCCTAGCCCTAATCAAGGTCTGAACAACAGCCTCAGACAAACCTTCCTCTTTCAAGATGAAGGTTTCAGCAGCCAAGCCGTCAAAGCCAGCATTTGTAAATTGGGGTAAAGTAGATGACCCTGAGATGGCAGGTCCGGCAGCAAGGGAAGCCGGTACTGGTCTACGACCATCCTTACCACGTCTGCGTACCAAACCCTTCTTGGCCACCTTGGAGCCACCAGTATCGGTGGTGCCCCTTCTAGAACCAGTTTGCGAACTACCTTGTCCAGCATGGAGACGGGCGGAAACAGGTACAGAAAACCCAGCTCCTTCCAAGCCAGTGACCAGGCATCCACTGCCAGAGACAGAGGATCCTGAAAAAGAGACACAAAAGCCGGAAGTTTGTGATTGTGCCTCGAGGCAAAGAGATCCACCTCCGGAGTCCCCCACTTGCGGCAAAGATCCAGAAAAACCTCAGGGTTGAGAGACCACTCTCCTTGGCGAGAGGATCCCCTGCTCAGGGAATCCACCTCTGTTCTCCACTCCCGGAATGTAGACTGCCGAAATGCAAGGAACATTGCTCTCCGCCCAGTGCAGGATCAGAGAGACTTCCCTGAGGGCACTCCTGCTGCGAGTCCCTCCTTGGTGATTGATGTAAGCTACCGCCGTTCGGTTGTCTGAATGAACCTGAACCGGAAGACCCCGTAAATGTGAGGTCACCCGAGCCAGAACCAGTCGGATGGCTCTGAGCTCTAAGACATTGATGGGGGTGTGAGCCTCCTGAAGACCCCACACCCCGCTGAACTGATGACTTTTCCAATAACCTACCCAGCCCGACAGCCTGGCATCCGTGGTAACCGTCTCCCAACAAGGGACCAGAAAGGATCTGCCCTTCAACAGGTTGCTCGATTCCAGCCACCACCGAAGGGACTGCCGAACCCTGGGAGACATCCTGAAAGGTTGATCCAATGACTGCGGACACCTGTCCCAATGAGTCAATAGGTGAAGTTGAAGAGATCTCATGTGAAACAGTGCAAACGGTACCGCCTCGAAGGAGGATACCATCAAGCCCACCAGTTTCATCCTGTCGGATAGAGGGACAAGGATTGGCAAGAAGAAGGCGGATCAGACACTGAATCCCCTGCACCTTGGTCTGGGGCAAAAACACTCTGGCCAGACTGGTATCCAGATTCATGCCCAGAAATGAAATCACACGAGAAGAGGAGAGAGAAGACTTGGTGCGGTTGATGACCCACCCAAACCTCTCCAGGATTGACACCACCTGGTGGGTGTCCAGCTCCGCCTGACGGAGGGAAGAAGCTGAGATCAACAGGTCATCCAGATAAGGCACAATGCGAATGCCCTGAGCTCTGAGCAGAGCCATTATTCCCGCCAAGACCTTGGTGAAGACCCTCGGCGCCGAGGTCAGACCGAAGGGAAGAGCTACAAACTGATAATGTTGATCCTCCACCGCAAATCGGAGGGATCTCTGATGTGCCTGAAAAATCGGAACATGCAGATACGCATCCTTGATGTCCATGGATGTCATAAAATCCCCTTGGCGAAGGGAATTGATAGCAGAGCACAGAGTCTCCATGCGGAACTTTTTGGCTCCGATAAACCTGTTGAGAAACTTGAGATCTAGAATGGGTCTCACCGAACCCTCCTTTTTGGGAACCGTGAAAAGGTTGGAGTAGTAACCCCTGCCTCTCTCCGACGGAGGCACCGGGCATATAACCCCCATGTCCAGAAGGTTTTTCACTGCTAACAGGAGCCCCTATGCAGCCTGAGGGCCCGAGGGCACCCGAGACCTTAAGAATCTTGGTGGCGGCCAGTACTCGAACTCCAGTTTGTACCCGGAGGAGACCACTTCCAAGATCCAATTGTCTGTGACCTCCCAGGCCCAGACCTGGAAGAAGAGCCGCAGCCGCCCCCTCCCACCCTGGCGGGTGAGGGCGCCCCTTCATTGCTGAGTGGGTTTAATGGCAGGCTTGGAACCCCAGGCAGCCGTGGGACGTGCCCGACCTCTGCCCCTGACACTCGAGAAGGCCAAACCCCTAGCCGCTCTGGCCCCTCGAAAGGAAGGAGTGAACGAGCCAGCCCCCCAAAAGGGTACCATGTTTGCAAACCACACTCTACTAGGGCACCTGGGGGCCACCAGAATCACTGGTCCCCTTACCAGAGCAATCTTGCGCAGAACCCTGCCTAGCAGGGGGAATGGAGAAAAGACATACAGAACCGAACGTCCTATCATGACCTTACTAAGGCATCCGGACCACTGCCAGAGGATCCTGGGACAGGGAAACAAGGGCCGAGAGCTTGTGATAGTGACGGAACACAAACAGATCCACAACTGGTTGAACCCCATAGTGACACAGGGATTAGCACATCCTGTCGTAGAGGGGCTCCACCGGAGCGAATATCACTGATATGCAGGGAACATTGTCTCCACTCAGAAAAGGAACATAGACACTTCCTGGAGGGTCCACCAGCTCCAGGCCCCTTCCAATGATTAATGTAGGACACTGTCGTCAGACAGACCGAGCGCCCCCAAACTGGCAGGCCCAGAAAGGAAGTGGTCAAGCGAGATAGAACCAACTGAAAACGCTCACTGTTTCGAACATCAATAGGCGTAAGGACCTTCTAAGGGCCCCACCACCACCAGAATCGCAGGGAGTTTCAGAAGAAACCCTCCCCCTTCAACCTGATAGGTTGGCATCCATGGTGACCGTTTCCAGGAAGGGGCAAGAAGGAACTGCCCTCAGACAGGTTCCTTGAGTTCATCCACTTCCAAGAGAAAACCTTCTTACAAGGTGGGAAGGCCCACAGACCCTGCTTCAGGGATGCTGGATCCCTGTCCTGTATTAACGATAGAAGTCGCAGAAGGGCCCAAGGGGAACTGAGCATAAGGGACCTCTTCCGAGCAAGCCACCAACGGGCCCACCAGCTGCATCCCTGCCTGGTGAAGGGACCGGGACAGCAATGAGGGACTGAGCCCATGTGACCAGATTGGCCACTTTATTGCTGAGAAGGGGAGATTCTGGTTTGAACCTAATCCAGATTCATTCCTAGTAATGGAGTTACCATTTAAGGGGACAATGAGGACTTGGGGTGATTGATCACCCATCCAAATGACTCCCAATGGACACCACCAGCCGGGTATCCAACTTAGCCTGACGTAGAGACTGGGAAGTGAGAAAGGACGTCCAGGTAGGTCATCGCGCGGACTCCCCTTGGTCTCATCAGAGACATCACCACCGTCAGCACCTGAGTGAGCACTCTGGGAGCTGAAGAGAGGCCAGATAACAAGGCCACAATTAGCAGTGTTGGACTACTAACACGAACCTGAAGAGCCTCAGTGTCCTGAAGGCACAGGGATGTAAACATAAGCATTTTAGAGCTCCCCAGACGGCAAGAAGCCCACTGGGCGCAAGGTGCTGATGGCCCATCTCAGAGTTTCCATGCAGAAACTGCCTGTAATTAGAGAATTGCTGTGAATTCAGAATGGGCCAGCCCGACCCATCCTTTTGGGGGACTGTGGAAAGGTTGGTGTAGCGGCCCCTGCCTCTGCCTGTTACGGGCAATCTGCAAGAGACCCTCAGACCTCGCAGGCCTAGCATGGCCTGTGCCAGCAACTGAACAGCGGCAGGGACCAGGAGTACCTGGGACCTGATAAAAACCGGGGAAGGCCGCGCAGCAAACTATCTTGTATCTGGAGGACACAACCTCCTGAATCCACCAGTATGAGGCGTAAAGCCTCCTGACAAGAACAAAGTGCCGCAGCAATCCCCTCACCCAGACGGGCATTGGTGGAAGATTTAGGCTTAGCCCCGCCGGAGGGGCCAGAGCGTTGTCTGCTGCTCCCGGGGCCGGAGTCTGCGCGAGCCCCCACGGACACCCCTGGTTCTTGTTTAACACTAAGGAAGGGGGAAATAGGGGTGCCCCTGCCCCGAGGGGGCCTAGACGGCCGCCTGCGTTAGGGTGACTTACCCTTTTTTCCCCAAACATGTCTAGACGGGCCCCAAACAAGCGTTGCCCTCTAAAGGGAAGCCCAGTAAGAGTCTTTTCAGTAGCATCGTCAGCACCCCACTGTCGCAGCCAAATCAAGCGACGTATAGCCACCGCAAGGGCAGAAGTTCTTGCACACATTCTAATGGTGTCGTCCAACGCTAATAGGATGAATCTTACAAACACATCACAGTTGGAGAGTGCATTAAACACCTCCCAGGGGAGATTATCAGAGTGATGATCAAGCATCTTTCTGACGAGGGTTCTAGTGGCCACTGCAGTAATAGCCGCGGCACAGACCGGGCGCAACGCCGTCCCTGCACAAGAAAGGGCGTGGGAGGCCAGCAGCTCAATGTGCCGGTCCTCAGCATCCCGAAGGGTATTATGAGCAGGGGCTGTAATAAAGGGGGGGTTAGGAACCCCAATGATCGGGGCAACCACCACGGGGGGAGATGACCAGCAATTAACCACCTCAGGGGGAAAGGGGTATTTCCTATCCCAATCCCCTGGGACCCCTGAAAGTCTACTGGGGCATTCCCATTCCTTGAGAACAAGGGCATGGAAGTGAGCCTGTTCTAGGAATTCCAAACGTGCTGTTGCTGTATGAAAACGCTCGCCTCTCGGCTTGGAAGCTTCACCAGGGAGAGAGATAGACAGAGCCTTAAAGACCTTGATCAACAAATCGTCAGTGTCACACTGGGCCCAGTATTCAGGTCCAGAATCGTCATGACTCCTCGGCCTCTCATCAGATGAGCCCGAGTCAGAAAATAGCTCTCCTTCATCAGAAGGGGAATAGTCACACGGAGTAGAAAACTCCTCAGTTCCCATAGGAAAAACAGAAACAGGAGACGTCAAGTGCCGCTTCTTACCAGGGCCCTTGCGCTCTGACAACCTCGCAATGAACTGTTCAGCCGTGGGCAGTCTGTAAGACGCAACAGGCTGCAACTCCCCTTTTATATGCGACTCAGCAGGAGTGAGATTTAAGCATGGGCAAATAGGTGAACTGAAGCGAGGTGCAGCTACTGGCAGGCCTGATTGCAGAGCCAGTGCTTGCTCGGCACAGGGTCCGCAGACCCGTGCCCTGTCAGCATCAGCATGGGGTTGTCCACTCGCTATACACAGCCGGTCTTGTCCCAGAGGGACCCCGGTCACATAATTCTGAGATGCCTCCATATGGTGATTATTCAAGGCACAATATGCCAGTAGGATGCCCCAAAGACCCGCTAGGGAAGTGGGAGAATATTACAAGGCCTGTTATAATTTTACACCGGGCCGGGAGAAGCCAATGGTGTTCACCAGTCTGAAAGACACAAAGAGAAGAAAATGGTGTCAGAACCAGGAAAACTATAATGAGAATAAGCCGCCTGCGAGGGCACTTACAGTACCGCGGTAATCAGGAGCGTCCCACGTGTCACGCGCGAACAGGCAAAATGGCGCCGTGTACCTCGAAGGGCGGGCCAGTGGTCCATGACGCGGAGCGCGCCAAACTAGACCCCGGCCTCCCGAAGAGCGCGAAGTCCGACAACAGCCAATGAGGACACGTAGGTGTCTGAGGTAACGCCGCCGCCCGGCGCCTTCAACTAAGGAAGAAGCGCGTGCGGCGGCGGCAGTCCGCAAGTAAAATACATTGAAAGGGCGCGTCGGCTGACGTCTTATCTATAAAAGTCCAAAGACAGACAAAGGCCATATACGTGCAAGGATCCAATACAGACCACACAGGCACCCCCCCTTTCTTCCCCCCCCCCCCCGACTACGGGGGGGAACGAGGGAGCATGGCGGTCCTTGGTACAGGACCCACCGCTACACGGGCAAGGGGCAGTAATGCGGGAGGGGCATCCCATAGAGGCTCACCATCAGCCTACACCGCCTACCCTAACTGCGGAGGAGCAGCGCTCCATAAGCACACGTGGTGCTGCCTACCTTCACCCGACCAGCGCAGCCCAGGCTGGGAGGCACAACACAACGAGGATGGGTGGGAATAGTCCAACAGGGCCGCAGGCTTTAATAGCCCCGCTCACCTGCGAGAGAGTGATACTTCATGTCTTCGCAGTCAGCACTGCAGAGAAATCTGGGGATTTGTGGGAGGTCCCCCGGTATATGAGGGCCGAGAGGAGCCTGTTTTGCATGTCTCTGCAGTGCAGCGCCATCTGGCGGAGGATAACCCAAGTCTAAGTACTATATTTGGAGCAGGACGTACTGTATACTAAGAATACACCCCGAGTCTCACACACAGTGAAACTCACACCCACAGGGGCATAGGAGAACGAAACCGAATTAACGACCAGGCCAGGCAACCCCCCCCCCCGAAGGGGAGTAAGGGACCCAGAAGGGGGGAACCCTGCCAGAATCCGGCCATAAGCATAGAGGGACGGGGCATCCCACACCAGGATCACCAAAAACCTGGATATCCGCCTACCCCATAGTGAGGTCTCACGGTGGAGCAGTGCTCCTTCCGCACCCATAGGGTGCTGCCTACCTTCACCAGGACCCGCAGCCTAAGCTGGGAGGCTCAAATAGGGGCAATTTAGAAAGGGTCCTGGCAGCAATAGGGACAATAAACGGCTGGGCACGGGCCCGGCTTACCTGTATGTAAAGTCTTCATCTTCTGTCTTGTCGCCTTCCCTGCAGAGAAGGAACTGGGAAGTTGGTGGGAGGTCCCAGGTATATATGGACCGGGAGGGGCTTTCTTTTTTGCATATTCATCTCTGCAGAAGTTCGCCCTCTACTGGAGATTACCCACATGTCATGAAGATCGAAGTGGAGTGTATGGCACACTTAGAATATGACCATTGACTTTTATTGTCTGCCGGGTGAAAATTTTCGCCTGGCTCTGAATCAGCCCCAAGTGAACAGCAATTTTCTCTCCTATAAAAGTAGTGAGAATTTTCACCTGGCTTACCCATTTATTTCTGCTTGCCCAGTGCTGGAATTTATTCACCAGCATTTTGCATTCCCAAATTAACCCTGTTGCATGTGTTCGTTCACTGGGAGTAATTATGAAATATACTGCAGGTTGGATTAATGCTGCAGCTCCTGACAGCCAATAGTGGGGAATAGTGGGATCATTTAACCCTTTGCCTGGAATGGCCCTATAAGAGCAGAACACAATTACAGGGCTAGCTAGAATCGATCCCTGTAATTGTGTACAGTACGTAGTGTTCTTTCAGGAGGATAGAGAAATTGTGTAAGTGGAGAATATGATATAGCGATATTTGCTGTACATTAAACTCCAGTATTTCTAGGGTTAGAAATGTCACAAATACTAAAAATCACATCCACCCAACGGCCATTAATCTGATACAAACTAATGGTCCCTGAATCCCTCCTCACACATCCAGTGAATTGTCCTAAGAAGCAATATTCCCTCAAATGCCTTGATCATACAATCTATTGTGTGAGAAATTAACACAGTAAGATTTGTAAATGAAACCGGGTTTAATTCACTAGCACAGTAAATATCCTTCACTGATCCAATATGTTCCCTAATTTTTCCCAGAAAGACCTTAAATGTTACAGGCAGTTATTACATAAGTTACAGTACCATACATGGTTGAATGGAGAGAAAGAGATCGCAGGTAGATACTTAGCCATTATGCTTCAGGCAGGGAGGGTCCATCGACTGAATACCCCCGACACCAGCCCCCAAATATACTAAACACTAGGGGTGTGGCCAGCATTCTCAGCCTCCTGGATGTGTCTAAAGGATCTGCATTATACTGCCTGCAACCTGCCTCTATGAGATGATAAACATTTTATAAACAAATTCCCACATTATGCATGTATTATATTGTTACTAAGAGATTCTTGATCCCTATTAATGTCCTAATTAAATGAACCCAATCACTAGATATTTAGCCTCCTGGATGTGACGCTACTACATAGTGTGAAACTCCAGAACCAGGTAACATCTTTTTGAGTCCGTTTTAGCTGCCACATTTCTGTATTTCAACATGCATTTGTCAGTTAAAATGTTTTGAATGCCCACATTTCATGTTCTATTACATGAAAAAAAAAAAGACAGAAGCAGTTAGCATATATATTTTTTTTTTATTCATTTTTTTTCCTTTTGTATGTGCTTCAGCCCAATGTGCATCATAGGTGTGCAATGCATCAAACACCCAGGAAACAACAAGGGACCGAAACTTGCAGCTGTATCTGCTGTAACAAATACAATATATATTTATATTTCTCTGAAAAAAATAAAAACAAAAACCCATGCATATTGCACATTTCGACACTATGTATATAAAATAGGTTTCCTTATATACAGATAGAAGTTAAATGTATTTTTGCAGATTTATTCAGCTGTTGAAGTTGCATGGCACAGTTCAAAAACCAAAATTATACAAGCAAGGATGACCCTGGAGTGGGTCAGATCCCAGCATATAGAAGGCAGAAGGTTGGCAGTAATACTAGACATGGTGCACAGCAATAGATGGGGACATATGAAAATGCCTTCCCAAACAACACAACCTAAGCACTAGAATAGCTAATGGCAAACAGTGGTTCAGAAATGTTTAGCATGCCCAAAAGTTCCCCATGCTATTATAGGAAAACATCTCCTCTACAGGGAACACTGTAAATTATGTGGACCTCGAGTATTGATCATCTAGGCAAATGTAGTCTGTGCTCTAAAAATACTTCAGTTTTTTCCTAAAACCAGCAGTAAAGATGTAAACCAAGACTAGACTCCCAATGGAAAAAAGGGCTTACAGTTCATCCTTTCAAGCCCAAGCTAGGAAAGTCAAAGTAACTATGGGGTCGATTCAGTAAGAGCTGAAAAAAATCTCTTGGTAGTGTAAAAAAAAAAAATCACTTTATGTGAAAGCATGATCGTTTCACTGTGGCTGAATCACTAGCTAGGAAGACAATGCAAATCAATGTCACAGTTTTACTACAGTGTAAAAAGTTCACATATTAAAAGCAGAGTGCCATTGAGTTTCATTGTCTTCCCAGCTGGCGATCCCAAAACCATGATATGCGCTTTTTACAACTAATGTGATTTACTACCAAGAGATTTTTTTTTTTACTCTTACTTAATCAACCTTTTCTAGAACTTCAAAAACAGAGCCCCTGTCAATTTAAATACATACTATGATTTCTATAGAACAATTTGTCAAATTTTATAAATTGAATAATGCGCTTAGATTGCCCTATTCCACACCTAAAAAAAACTTTTAAGCACAATCCTTAGTGGCATTACACACACACACTAATTTAGTTATGCTACCTTAGATCATTAAAGGACAAGATGGCGATGCATCACCACACATAGGCTTTGGCTGTTCATGACTGCACCCAGCCACATGCTGGCTTTATAGAGAGGCACTGCCTTAGCTGATAACAGGTGTCCGTTTGGCCTCAGCAGTAAGAGGGTGGATGCCCAGAGCCTCAAACTGTTCAATCCTTTACGTTAGGGGGGATGACAGGAATTGCAGCTTCTGCTTGCCTATGTACAGGGCAAGGGGCATAAAACACAGAGGCCTTGTCCCTTATAAAGCAGTATGTGCCAACAGCATTTGAGTTAGTTAAAAAAAAAAAAAAAAAAAAAAAGCTGTGTGAAGCACACTGTTAAATTCCACCCACCACAGGTCTCCCTGCTTTGCCCAGCCATGTTGTCGCTTTAAATTAAAATAAATATTGTGCTGTTTTTTTTCTTAAGTATATTAGAAAAAATACAATTCTGTGAAATACTCACCTGTAGAATTGGTTTTATACGTATACAGTACGTCCTGCTCCATATATAATACTTACACTTGGGTTATCCTCCGCCAGAGGGCGCTGTGCACTGCAGACATGGAAAAACAGGCTCCTCCCGGCCCCTCATACACCCAGGGACCTCCCACAAATCCCCAGCATTGAAAAGCAGTGAACCAGAAGCCGGGAGAAGTCAACCACCAAAACAACTGGTAATGATAATAACAATCACCATACAGGGGATCCAAAATAATGCAAAAACCAGGGTGGGGTGGAGCAAGACGTACTGTATACGTATAATACCAATTCTACAGGTGAGTATTTCACAGAATTGTATTATTCTAAGTATACAGTACGTCCTGCTCCATATATAATACTTACACTTGGGACATCTAATAGCAGTGTCCATAGAATAGGGTGGGATCCCCAACAAAAAGGCAACAGCAGCAAGTTGGAAGCACTGTCACCTGCAACCTCGCTACCAAGAGCGACACGAGCAAGGGCTCTAACGACAATATCGAAACAACCTTTGAAAAGGTACGAACAAAAAAACAAGTAGCGTGCAAGCAAACCTGTTCAACAAAACCTGGTGCTGAAAGGCCCAAAGACACCAAGGCACCAGTGGAATCAGAATAGAGTGAAAAGAACTCCTCCCCTTAAGGAATAGGCCTGAGTAACAGCCTAACAAGATCAAAGCTAACAGTTGCCCAGGAAGAGGTAAAGCCTTCCCCAGGACCAGAAGGGATGTCTATCCGAGTAAAAGCTAGGCCCAAGGCCGCTTAACCCCTGGAGGCAGACGAGATCAGGCATCCAAATGTAGGTGCCCCCAACTCCAAGGAGCGTCAGTCCCCTTAAGGGACAAGAGACAATCCAGGAAAAAAATTCCAACACCTATTGAGGGAAAATAGATTCCCTAGCCCCAGCGTTACAAGGAATAAGGCCCAGAAGGAGGACCATGTCTTGACACCTGAGCCTAAGATACCACCTTAGGCAGAATATCCGGCGTAAGGCGGAACACCGCCTCCTCTCGGTGTATATACATCAAAGCAGTGGTTCCCAACCCTGTCCTCAAGGCACACCAACATGTCATGTTTTTTGGATCTCCAAATAGCCAGCTCTATTGCGCTGCAGCTGCACTTATTACTCCACCTGTGCATCTTTGTGGAGATCTGCAAAACCTGGCCTGTTGGTGTGCCTTGAGGACAGGGTTGGGAACCACTGCATCAAAGAACGAGGGCTAGCTAGACAGAGCCACCCGCTCAGGCACACGGCCGGCTGAAGTAACAGCCCCAGAAGGACAACCTTAGGGAAGGAACAGTCAGACAGCATCCAGAATAGAGCCAAAGGGGAACACCCCTCAAGGCAAACAGGATAGAAATCAAATCCCAACAGGGACCCTAGAACTACGTGGGGGATGTCGCTGAGCAATCCCTAAAAGAATGGTCAACCCAGGCAAAGAACTGAGTAAAGACTTCTGCAGAAGACGGACAGGGCAGAGCCTGAACCACCAGGGCACCGAGTAGGAGACCCGACTCCAACCCAAGGTGTAATAACTATATCACCCAGGGAACCGAGCGCGCCCACAGGGGAGAGACCAAAACTCACACCAATCAATATGGGTAAACAATACCCCACAAGAGACGGAACAAGGGGAGGAAGAAGCCAACTCCTAGGCTACCAGAAGTCACAGACACTCAGCAGATACGCCCATCTCCATCAAGGTGGATGAATCAACCGTCAGACCATCCAGGCCAGAGTCTGTAGATTGGGGTGAAATAGAAAAGGGGGGCCTGAATGAGCAGGTCAGCACTCCTGACAGGACGTACAGGTCCGCTGTCCACAGAACCACACCTGCAAACCACACTCCACTAGGCCACCCAAGGGCCGCCAGTCTCACTGGTTCCCCCTTCCAGAGCAAACTTGCACAGAACGCTGTCAAGCAGGGTGAATGAAGATAAGACACACAGGACAGAATGTCCAGTACTAAGCCTCATGACCAAGGTCAGAACAATCTGAGACAGGGAAACAAGGGCCTAGAAAGATCCACACTAGACGGATCACATAGAGACACAAGAATTAGCACATCCTGTCGCAGAAGGACATCCACAGGAGCGAAAATCGCAGATATGCAGGGGACGCCGTCCTCCACCCAGATCAGGGTCAGATACCCTCCTGGGGGATCATCCTGCTTCCTAGTCCATACAGATAATACAGGCCACTGTCGTCAGACAGACCAAGGAGCCCCCAAGTAGCCAGATCCCGCAAGGGAGAAGTCCAGCGAGATAGAGCCAACCTGAAGGCCTACCGCTTTCAAAAATAGACAGGTGAATGGACCCTTAAAGGTCCCACCTCCCCCGGAACCACAGGGGAATTTAGAAGAAAAAAAGTCCCCCCTCTGTCAACCTGATAGATTTGGTATCCAACTACAGGAAGACGCAAGGAAGGGGGCGCCCCATCATGCTTGGGGGGTTTTGGTAAAAGGTTTGGACTTAGTCCTGCCGGAGGGACCAGGACGTTGTCTGCCACTCCTGGGGCAGGGATCTATACCAAAAAGCTGGAAGGACACCCCTGGTTCGGGTTTGACGCTAACATAGGGGGGTGGAGGGGTGCCCCTGTCCCGAGAAGGCCGAGACCGCCTTCTGTAAAGGGGTGTTTGGCCCTTTTTTCCAAACAGGTCCAGACGGGCCCCGAATAGGCGTCGCCCTCTAAAGGGAAGCCCAGTAAGAATCTTTTTTGTAGCATCGTCAACACCCCACTGTCGCAGCCAGACCAGTCGGCGTATAGCTACCGCAAGGGCGGAAGTTCTTGCGCACATGCTGATGGTGTCATCCAGCGCCAAAAGGATAAATCTAACAAATACATCACAACTGGAGAGTGCGTTAAACACCTCCCAGGGGAGATCCTCAGGTTGATGATCAATCATCTTTCTGATGAGGGTCCTAGTGGCCACTGCAGCGATAGCCGCGGCACAGACCGGGCGCAGAGTCGTCCCTGCACAAGAAAAGGCGTGGGAAGCCAGCCTATCAATGCGCCGGTCCTCAGCATCCCGAAGGGTACAATAAGTAGGGGCCGCAATAAAGGGGGGGTTAAGAACCCCAATGATCGGTGCATCCACCACAGGAGGTGATGACCAGAAGTTAACCACATCAGGGGGAAAAGGGTATTTCCAATCCCAGTCCCCTGGAAGTTTACTAGGGCATTGCCATTCTTTGAGCACAAGAGCCTGGAAGTGATCCTGCTCCAGAAATTCCAAACGCGGTGGCGCTGTATGGAAACTCTCCCTTCTAGGCCTAGAAGCCTCACCAGGGAGATAGACAAGACCTAGAAGATCTTTATCAGTAATTCATCGGTGTCACACAGGCCCCAAGAACCGGGGCCCGGATCATCATGACTCCTCAGCCCCTCGTCAGAGAATAGCCGACCTTCATCAGAAAGAGCAAAACCTTGCTCAGCAGTGAACTCTTCAGATTCAGAAGGAATGGGCGACACCGGAGGCGTCAGGGACCGCTTCTTACCAGGGCCCAAGCGCTCTGCCTCGAAACCACCTGATCGGCCGTAGGCAGTCTGCGCGGCACGACTTGCTGTTCATTCCCGCTCGAGTGCGACTCATCAGGAGTGAGACTTAAGCACGGGGAGAGAGGTGTATTGAAACGAGGCGCAGCCACTGGCAAACACTGACTGCAGGGCCAGTACTTGTTCAGCACAGGGTCCGCAGACCCGTGCTCTGTCCGTATCAGCATGGGGCAGTCCACACGCTGTACATAGCCGGTCTTGTTACGGAGGGACCCCGGTCACATAATTCTGAGACGCCTCCATATGGTGATTATTAATGTAATATATACCAGTAGGGATTTACGCAATAGGCAACCCTGGATGTCCCAAAGACCCGCTAGGAATGTGGGAGAATTTGTGTAAGCCCGCTAGAATATATGTTAGGCCGGGAGAAGCCACCGGACTCTTCGATGTCTGAAAGACAGAAGGGGAATAAGGGGTGTCGGGGCCATGCGCAACAGAAAGATTACTAATGATGAAAATCGCCCGCGAGGTCACTTACTGACCAGGGGAGGAGAAGGACCGCCAACACGCGCGAAGATCAACAAAATGGCGCCGACCAAATCTCGGGGGGCGGGTCTAAACTGGGCCTGACGCGGGGCGCACCACGCCAGGTCCCCGCCTCCCCCAAAGAGCGCAAAGCTCTGAAGCAGCCGTTAAAAGCTTGACAAGCCCAGCATAGAATATGCCAGTAAAGGCATCTGCTAGTGGATACACAAAGTCTAAATACGCCGCCACCATTCTGACGCCCGTAGGCGTGCACAAAGTTAGTTTCCTGCCCTAGATGCAGGATAATAAAGCAGGACGTGCTGTACACTATTGCATAGTAAATTGAGAAAGGCCAAAAACAACGGTGGCGGCAAGAAAAGGAGGAGCAAGCAGCGCGGCTCTGACACCTAGTTGCCGGTCAGGGGCAAAAGCACGGCCATAAGCGTGACAATACCGTACACGGAGACCGCCGACACACACCCCCCCCCTTCTTTTCCCCCGAATACGGGGGGAAACGAGGGAGGACGACGACCCTTTACACAGGGTCCACCGCTACACGGGGCATGGGGCAATAATGCGGGAGGGACATCCACTATGAGGCTCACCATCAGCCTAAACCGCCTACCCTTTGGTGGGGGACTGCGGTGGAGCATAGCTCCGTTAAGCACACATAGTGCTGCCTACCTTCACCCGACCAGCGCAGCCCAGGCTGGGAGGCACATCACAAGGAGGACGGGTGGGAATAGTACAACAGGGCCGCAGGCTGTAATAGCCCCGCTCACCTGCGAGAGAGTGATACTTCATGTCTTCGCAGTCAGCACTGCAGAGAAATCTGGGGATTTGTGGGAGGTCCCTGGGTGTATGAGGGGCCGGGAGGAGCCTGTTTTTGCATGTCTGCAGCGCACAGCGCCCTCTGGTGGAGGATAACCCAAGTGTAAGTATTATATATGGAGCAGGATGTACTGTATACTTAGAATATGTATTTATTGCATGCTTGCCTATAATTGAACTTTGATTTTTTTTTTTAATTTAATGTAGGGAACAAGACTTTTACTTTAAATATCAAATGGCCAAATAGGATGTAGAAACATTGTTTTTCAGGAAAAAAACTGCCAATTACAGAAGTTGGACACAGCCAAAATATCCAACAAAAAATGTAAATCTTAAAAATGATCTTTACTATAAAGACGTTTTCTCAACTCCAGCCACACTAGTTTTAGACAAAGAACTCCAGGGCCGAGCGACATCAGAGGGCAGTAGACATCTGCTTACCTTACCACCATACCTGTGACACCACCTAGTCTTGAGGTGTCAATGGAGTCGCATGAACACAGGCCATACCCACCCAACAGCCGCAACAAGGCAGCACCACTCCCAACTTCAGACTGAGGTTGTGGGACTATTTGGCGGAGCATCTGTAAAGTGAAGGGATTGTCTAGTGCCCTCTGGCACTGCCCGTCCCGGGAGTCTACAAAAGTGGACCTTTTAAAACTGTGGATATCTAATACCATTCCCTTACTGTAAAATGCCACACCCATGCAGCATTTTTTTACTTTTACATGCACCGGTAAAATAGGCTTTGCAATTTATTTTCATCAGAACATTCAGAGCAAGAAAATGTTCAGCCTTAAACAAAAAAACACTACTCACCATGTGTCCTACGCAGACTCATTGTCCAATGCTCCAGATCTCACCTGATCACCTGCGCTTCCTGTGTCCTACAACAGGGAGAGGCCCTCCCGCCAGTCACTGTTAGCTGGCACACCCCCTCCATTCACTGCAATGGAAAGGAGCGTGTGAAGACATCGCATTGCATTAAGGGGGGGGGGGGGTGTCTGCATCGGAGAAGACGGATTGAGCATGCACCTATCAGGTAAGTTCTGCCTCAGACTATGAGTGACAGACTGTTTTAGGCTGAAAATTGTCTTAAAGTACACGTGTGATCACATACCATAACTAGTAGAGTATCAACAGTCAAAACTCTGACCTTTCAGTGTCACACGCTAGTTTAGCATGCTGTTACATGGTTTGCTTTATAGCAAAAAAGTATTTTTGAAAAAAATAAAAAAAATTGCCATTCCCTTTAAAAAGGTTTGCAGTTGACAAATATTGGCATCCCTTTTTTGGCTGAAATTTGCATAAAATTGGCTGTGTGGTTGCATTGCCTGGACTTCAACATTGATAAAGGACCTAAACCAGCATTCTCCAAACCACCAACCCAGGGCATGTAATGCTCCTGAAGTTATGAGTGCTCAGACAGAACTCTAGAGACAGCAATGTGGAGATCCACAAAACCTGACTTCTTGGTTGGCCTTAAAGAGAGGGTTGGGGAACTTGGGGATTTTACTCAACTCTAAGAGCAAAGCTAATAAATATTGTCATTCCCTGGGGGAGGGGTCCATAATGTAAAAGTAGGAGTGGGTCAATTGCAACATAGATGGGTGGAAAGGAAACAGAATGTGTTCATTAATACAGCACATAAACATACAGGGCAAAGGTAGAACATATATGCAGAAGTGTGATTTTAGTACTCACCATAAAATCCTTGCATATCCTGTAGTGGCAAAAGTGTACCAAAATGTGAACAGGCAGATATTAAATGGGGCCCACAGTAACCATTTGTATCTTTAATTGGATACAACTAGACTACTAAAGACTTCAAAAAAAGAAAAGATAAATGGCATCTTTATTCTGTACATAATACTATTTGAGCACACATCTGAGAAAAAAAAAGGTGGAGAAGCAACAATGAGTCCCCTGACCTTATGGGTCCTGATGTGGCCCCAACCTCTCCCTTCTAGTTATTCCCTTGTGTATGGTGCTCACAAATCATCTTCTTGCAGAGAATGCAAATGCAGTAAGGATGGACTCAAAGCAAAAGCTTTGTCTCCTCTCTTGATCAAAATGCTGTTAACCCCCAGTACCAGACTGTGGACAAGAATGAAAATTCTATTTCTCCTCCTTCCATAGGGACAGCCCATAAGCAGTATTACATGGAATGGGAAAAAGGCAGGGTGAACTGGAAAATAAAAAAAAAAGACATAAGCCATAACAGGCAACTAAGCATTACCGACATAACAGGCAAGCCAATTAATGAGGAAAAACCTAAAAAGAACAACATACAGTCAAAATCTTTTGGACAAAGTATCAGCTAATGCAAACTGGAGGGCCCAGGAGTCCACCTTGCATACCTGACCCCTTGTAGCTTGGTGGCAGGAAGCTCAAAAGACCCTTTTACATAATATCTGTAGAATAAGCAGTTCACTTAAAAGTCTTCGCTTTAGCTTTGTAGGATTACACAACCGCTTCTATAATCCATCTGTTAATGGTGAAGAGGCCTGCTGCTGCCCACTTGAGGGGCCTTTCAGTGAGAACAGGGCAGAGAGATGATGGGGCTTCTATGTGGGATGGGGGTGGAACATCAACAACTACTTCCTTTAGGTAATAGTTAATTTAGTATAAAGAACAGTCAACTCAACATGATGCCCAGAGGTGACTTCTACCAATAAGGTAACCCTGGATAAAACCCATGGAGAAAAGGCTCAAAGCAACAAGTCCCAAGGCTACAAAGGGAACTTGTTCTAGGGAGTCAAGTGACAGGAACCTTGCATAAAAGGCAAAAGGATTCAAGAATCCAACACAAAAACACTGGTCAGACTGACCAATACAAAAGACAGAATTGTGCACCACCGCAGCCTGAGAAAGGCCACTTGCCTCTAACAGCTGCGGTGTAAAAACCAGCAACTGTAAGTTCCAGAGGGGCCTGGAAAAGGAGATCTGGGTGTTGAAAAAGCCTCCAGAGCCCAACTCCTGCTAGGCTGTCTACATACCAGGACCTTTTTGGCGAGTCTACAGCCACCAGAATAGTGAGGACCACTTCATCCTGATTTATGCCTTTCTCCCACATATTTTAATACACGGTGTGCTGCACAAAATCAGGTTTGATCTACTTCCTACAAGCCTGGGGTGTCCATCCCAACAGCCACTGGTCTTTCCTGGTAGCAAAGAGACCTGCTTAGAGTCCTCTTGTAGAGGCCTGGACTGAATTGGTGAGGGCGAGTAGTGGTTAAAGGTATAAGCAGTTTTAATTAATAGCTTGCACGCAAAAAATAAAATTCTGGTAGGTGTCTGTATTTGGTGGCATTTCGTTAGCAGTTGGTAAATGTGCACAAGTTTGATTTTGGCATTTGAAAAGGCTTACAAGTATTTACAAATTAATCCAAGACTTTTTGCTTTGGGTAAACAGACGAAAATCACTCACTGCAATCTATTTTGTGAACATTTAAGTTGACTACTTGTCAGCTGAGCCCAAGTCACTGAAAATCAACAGAAACTGTCTAATTTCACAGCTCCAAGAATTAAAGCAGAAAAAGAGAAAGTCACATGGAACAGGGCTTTTACTTGCGTTAGAGCAGAATGAGCTTTCCATAATGCCTAATGAGAAGCCGAGGACTTCCCAAGTGAGTAACGTCCACTCATACTGGCCCTATTGATTCATGAATGAATCTATGCAGACAGTGAGCAGGTGCGGGACTTGATGTGGCACTTTAAAGGATTGTGGGATACATACACCTTGTGTGCAGCAGGATCCTCGGGAGACAGCAGACAGGTAAGGTGAGAAGGTCATTAAAAAGCATGCAGTAGTTTGCATGACTATGACATTTTATTTTACACTTTAAAAGATTAAGAAAAAGCCAAAAGTCCAAAAAGCTTTTGAACTGCTTTAAATAGCAGCTAAACCTGGACAGCAGATTCTGGGCTCGGTCAGAGAGAAGGAAAAAGGCTTAAAACCTAGCTTTCTTTTCCAAAACCAATATAAAAACAAGTGGGAGTGGGATGAAAAAAATAAAAAAACTTTAAACGATGTGCTTTCTTACCAGCCGGATGACTTTTCATTTGAACACATGCTAGAAATATAAAGCAACTGCTGCTCAGTCACTAGAAGCAACACACAATCTATGTCCTAAAAGTTTTTTTTTTTTTTTTAACAAAGCTACACCTGTGGCTATTTTGACAGAACCTAATGGGCAATTCTGTTCAGCAATGCAGCATAAAGGCATTAACAGTGTAAAGGTTAAACAAGCTAAGAAACTTGTACAACAGATAACATTCAGAGATACGGTCTTAAACGTTACATACATGTTCACAGTTTGGCATGCCTTGATACCTAAACTTTTTTATTTCTTTACAGGATTACCTGATGTAGGTCTGTAAATACATAAAGGTAACTGTTGCATGGTGTGTGTGTATATATAGGCTATGGTATCTAAATAGGACTCTGCAGACTGGGGAAATGAACCTTCGTTATTGCTTGGAGCACATACAAGTGGTCTTGTATAGAAAGTACTATACATGCTGGAGTAACTACTGCGTGTAACCACTGTAGCTGGAGAGTGGCATGGGTGTCTGAAAGTTCTATTTATATAGAACAGGGAAGGAATGGAGTCATTTGATCATTCTGAGGCTGGAAAGGAGTTCTCAAGCATCCTTAGCCAATGTCTATGCCATGGTCTGGGAACACATGTATTTACGTACTAGTATATATTTATAGATATATTTAAAAAAAAAAACGTGAATAAAATTATGTCATAAACTGGCATGTCAGACATCTTCCACATTCATGGATTGGGATTCTGGTTCTGACAGTCTAGCTCCAGTGTGTGCAGCACAATGCCAAACAAGACATTGATTCTGTTTCCAAAAGGTCCTCTTGCAGCAGCTGCCAAATCTGGGAAGACTGCATCCTGGCCAAGCAGCCTGTAAAGCCCCCTTTAGCCAGACAGGCTGTAGATTTAGATACTGCTATGGCTGTTATGATCCTTGTCACATTCAGGTCCTTCACTTCGAAAGCTTGCTGATGACTCGGATCAAAGCTGCATTTTCGTCCTTGAGTCTTTGATTATCTGCCTTCAAATCAGAAAGGACCTGCAAAGAAATGATTGTTCATTAGCATGCTAACCCAGGCCTTTGTGCCCAAATGATCACTTTTTGTAATACACTGGTGTTTTTCCTAGTATAAACTTTCGGAGGCATGGAAAACGCTGATGACCACAGAGTATGTGAGAACTTTGCAAAATCAAGTGTAGTGCAATTTGGTACTTGTAAATATCTGGTATAATCTGCATGTAAATACCAGTGACAAACTGGAATACCGGTGACATCAAAACATTAAAGCAGAACAAAATGGCCGGTTGGTCTGGAAACTAAAATGCCCTGCTGTGTGCAAACCCCATAAAAACTCACCTTTCCCAGCATTAACGATGCATGTGTGGGCTCACGACCAATCAGAGCAGTTTGTCTTTTGGCAAATGGCTCGAATTTTTTAAAATGAGGAGCATGCTCTGCCGCACCCCCTGCACTTCAACAGCGTGCATGCGCTCCTATCCCAGCCTTTCAGATAGGCTGGTATGGGAGCACCTATGAGGCCGGGAATATGGCAGTGCATGCCACGATCCCTATTCATTTTAATCAGAGCCCTGTGCTGAATTACGTGGTCAAGCAAAGGTTTCCAACTGGATGAGTGCTCGTACATGCGCCGTTGATGATGAAAGGGGCATTCCAGATGAGTGCACAATGGTCCATTCACTTACTAGTAGGGTAATTGCATATGCCCCCAAAAAGCTCTGCATACAGCATCCAACAACAATCCAGCTTGATAATAAAATGCCAGAGAATCGCCTGTGCACTAGTTAGCACAATAGTAAATAGTGAAAAGAACCTAACCCACTTACACAGCAAGAGCAGGCTGCCATATAATGTCTCACAGCAGGGTGCTGCTCTTGTAACCATGTATATCGGCCACAAGCCGGGCTCTTAATGTAACACACAGCAGATAGCTGGCTTTTTACAGTATAAGATTCATCCAGGCTTGTTACAGTACACAGTGGGGGAGAGGCAGCAGCCTGAGCTTTTAAAGTTCTAGTATAAGTTTCATTACCCTCAGTGCTGCTGCCTCTGTACTTGCATTTGTAAAGGTCAATATTTCAACAGGACATGTATACGGTTAAAAATACATCCTTCATCTTCTACTTGGCTGGCTGATCCAACTACTAGGTAGGACTGGTGTATGCAGAGAAAGTCCCAGTTGTAAAAGATTTAATAAAAAAAAAAAAAAACTTTTTGTACAGTGCTGGAGAGCATAACATTTAGCCACCATCAGTTTGTATGGCCTCTGACTTCGTAGAGGGCATTTTTTTTTTCCAGCAGGACCCTAAACCCCAACAAGTCAAAACTACATGCATGCAAACCAATATGTATCTGTATCTGCACATCCAACTGGTTCTAAATGTGCACAAGCCCTAAAAGGAAAAAAAAAACATGGCCCTGTGGTGTCATATTAGTCTACATTTTATCTGTCATGAAATAGAAAGCAAAGAGCTGGCTAACTTAACAGGATGCACAGCTGAAGTAAACGGGGATGTAGATAAGGATATGCGGAACTGGGAGTCAGGAGGACATTACCTTTAACTCTTCTTCTAGTTCCGCAGCTTTCCGCTCTAACGCCCTTTTTTCCTAAGTAGAGAGAGAAAGAAAAACAGTAATCAGTATAGACTTGCACTTCTTTCACAGTGGTGGCTCATCTAAAAGATTGATTATCAAGAGATCACCACTGCAGGGGACATTGTGACAAACAGACATGAGCCACACATTCACACACCCTACAATGATTTATATGCAGCAACTCAAAACACAAGAATGTTTGTTAAACCACGCTAGGTAAACTGGACATATTTACCCATTACTTCAAAACATAATGTAAACCTCTATATATGTGATGTCTATGCAAATAAGTTTTCTGGGACAACTTGAGTGTCCACTTTGCTCTAGGGAGGGAGGGTGTAGGTCCACGCGTATCCAAACTCCATGTGTCACATCTTTTCACGCAGACACAAGAATCTGAAAACAATTGCATACACTGTCGGAAGCTGCACCACATCCAATAGGAGGCATGGCTACAGCAAGCTACTGCCGGTGGAGAAGCCTAAGCCTCAGGGAGATGCTTCAGTATTTAACATTTTTCAGATTAATAATCATTCAATGGCTTAAAGAAAAAAAAGGCACTTGCCACCTCTCCCGGTTTCCAGGAATGCCGCTCGTGTGCAGTTTCAGGTCTGCCTCTCCATTGCAACAAATGGACAGTGCACAGGAACCAGTGTGATCCGAAAGATGCAGCGGGGCTCAGACCTGCAGCGAGCATTGGTTGGAGAAATGAGCACCCCCTTATTGCTGCCCCAAGCCCTTGCTCTCGTACACCTGGGACATTTCCAAGATGCAGACAGAGCTGGAGAGCGGGAGAGAAGGGTAGTGTCGGTTCTTTTTTTTTTCTTTCCAGGGGGGTAAGGGGGGTGGGGGTTAGTAACCCATTAGTTTTTAAAATACGTAAGTAAATAAAAGACTAATTCTGAGGGTCATCTGCTCCTGAATGCCCAGAGTAGGTTTTGCAGGTTTAATGAAAAACCTTACGTAGGAGGAAGGCACGTTTTGCCAAAAAAGAATATAGTAGTAATGCTAGACATTATGGATATGCTTGCACAATATACAAATATTAAAATGCTACATACAAATCTTTCTAGTTCCAGTAAAGCCGGCCTCTCTGCATGGCGCTCTTGTCGCTGAAAAACAAAAACAGCATTTTTTTTTCTCACTTGAGGCTGTCTACTAAATGTCAAGCATGTTCTAGGTGGCAAGTGAATCACCCCCATTGGAGGAAATGTATTTCCTAATTGTTGTAAAATGACTCCTTGAAGACACCAGCACCTCCAGGACCTACCAAGTACTTAACGGATATGAAAGAATTCCCTTTATAAATTTAACTGTAAAGAAGGCAGTTGAAAGAAACCTACAAACTAGTTTAATTTGATATAAGCTTTCCACTTCCCTGTCTAACATAAACAAGTTGCCATCTTGTGTCCTGCTTCTGAAAATCTCAAAGTGGAAATAATTAAAATTGCCTCAAATATGTGCAATTACTAGTCTGATATAGAAAAGCATCAACTGCAATGACTCATTGCCCTGCTCATTACCGTACATTACCATATTATGTAAGGTTGGTGTGATTTGTTATTGGTACCTCCTCTGTGCTCATGTGTGTAATAAGACTTAACTTTTTTTTTGACTGGATGTCCGCTTTAAGGCAACTCATGATCACATACGGTAGGTATGCAAATAGGTGTAACATGTTCAACATTTATTCAAATAGTTTCCTTCGGGAACACAAGTTTTTGGGCCAAGAGTTAGGCTAAACATTTTGAGGAGCAGCCTAATACATGGTACATGGCAAAGTTGAACTTGACTTTATGTGTAGCATCTCTAGAATAAAGTGTAGTGGGTGAGGAAAAAGAATATAATAAACCAGAGAACCTGTGTGACTCGTTCTAGCTCCAGCCTTAGTTGGGAGAGTTTCAGCTCAGTCTCCTGCAATTGGTCTCTTAACGTGTCATTTTCGGACAATAAGCCTTCATACAACTGTGGAAAGAGAATGGATTTACTCCAAGTGCAGCTCTACAACAAAGAAAGCGATTAACACTGGAACACCACTCTACAAGTTCACCGATATACATCGGTTTATTAAAACGTAATTCAAACGAAAAGGTTTTTGCAAAGTGATTGAAACCTATAAAATCCCCAGTATTGAACGGTGTATATTCACTACATGAAAAGAATTCTGGGAAGCATTTCTTTCATAAAATACCATTTGTCATGGCTCCGCATTACTCACAGTGCCCCCATTCACTGTATCGGAACCGTGGACACCAAAAGACCAGATCTCAGAAATGGAGGTTTCTGAGTACTAAACAGTTAGGTGCTGTGCCAAAGACAAAACAACCCCTTTCCTCCTTGTTTAGCATCCATTTAAAGTGGACCAGAACCCAGGATTTGATTATCCTGTGTGTTTGGTCCTTTCCCCAGTGAGACCCTAAATGGGGGTGCACCGCTGTGTGAACCCCCCCCCCCCAGATCGCCGCAGCCAACTCACCTTATCCCGGTCCCACGGCGCATCCAAGAGCAGAGGCTCTGACGGCTGCATGCTCCACTTCCCTGTAGCAGTGCGCGTGCCCGTGCCAGGCATTTGTGAATGACCGGCGTGGGCACGCTCCCTGTTAGAGGGAGGCGGAGGATGCGGCCGTCCGAGCCGCTGTCCTTAGGTGCGCCGTGGGACCGGGATAAGGTGAATTGCTGCAGCAATCTGGGAGGGTTTGACACAGCGGGGCACCCCCAATCGGGGTGCCCCCAGGGAAAGGAACAAAACCCAGGATAGTCAAAACTTTTGACTATCCTGGGTTTTGGTCCACTTTAATTAACCACTGGTCAGAACTAGTTTAAGATGGAGTTCAGTCAGTAGACATGTTCCACCCCCAGTATAGGAAACTAAATTTCTTACTAATACTGTATAATAAATGGAATTTTAATAGGAAGTTTAGAAATGTTATTCATAAATATACCTTGTTTATAACAATCAGTGATAAGCAGCAGCAGGTTATTCTAGTGGTGATAGATAATGAGTTCTCCAATCCCCTCTGTCCCTTTCATTTAAAGGGATTTAAAAAAAAAAATAAAAAATAAAAAAAAAGCCTAAAATTGCCTTCTGTCCACCACAGCTCCTCCATGCAGGTCTGGTGTTTCAGTGCAGCGGTCAGCGTCGTAAAATACAGGTTTATTCAGTGCCATTCCCACAGGTGCATAAAGACAAGCAAGTAAACATGCAATCTCTGCCTTTACAAACATTTTGAACAGTGACATTCTATAAAAATCTAATTGACTGAGTGTATTACAGTATGCCACAACTGCAGCAAGTCAATTTGTGAAATGTTGGCCCTTTTTTTGAGTGGCGTTGCTGAAAAGTACAAGTGCTTAGATGCCATAAGAAACGCCACATAGTTGCAGACCATGCAAGGTTACAGAATGACATAGCTATTTTATGCATAAAAGTCACCAACACACAGTTGTCAAAGCCTGGTTTCAAACAAGCTGCAACTGGACTGCGCAATGGGAGTCATGTTATTTGATGAAGCAAATTGGACCCTAGGTGCACATTTGGTGTGAATTGCAACCTGCATTTCAGGAGCTCTTTAACACAAAAAAAGTGCAACAAAAATACTTGTTCCAATTTTTCCTCAAAGATCACCTGCAATGGGACATATTTACAGGTAAGGTAAATCATTTAACTTATTGTTGTTACCACACAGGCTATAAAATGTAGTCAAAGCCAATACTTGTAATACACAAAACCCTCAAATAAAAACATATAGATCCAAGAAGGCCGCAGACCACTACAGAAATACACAAAATACATAACTGAACAAAATCAGAAGTGAAAATACGCATTATCTATCTATAAAGTGCACAAGTCAAATATCACCAAAATATGTCAATACAAATCGCATATGCCAAAATGCCTTTTATCTAGTGCAAGATATACATATATATCATATCTATATATCAAAGTCCCAGCACAACCAATAAAATAAAACCTATAAGGAGAAATGTACTTTCAATCTCTAAATAAACCATATGTGTGGCTGACTGCCTCCATGAAACCCCACCACAAACATTATATGACAAACCAGCCACTTTCTTAAGGGGAATACGTTTCATGAGGTACATCATATTTCCAGTACAGTAAAGGTATTTTTGAAAGTTAGGGAACAAAAAAGACCATATGGGGTATCCAGAAAAAAAATGCTTTAGCATAACCCATAGGGTGCCATTTGCAAAGTTTAAAAAAAAATACAATTCTGTGATTACTCACCTGTAGAATTGATATTATGAGTATACAGTATGTCCTGCTCCAGATAAAAATCATTAAACTTGGGTATTACTCCGCCAGATGGCGCTGCACTGCAGAGACAGCGAAATTGGCTCCTCCCGGCCCCTCAAATAACCGGGACCTCCCACAAATCCCCAGCATTGAAAAGCAGTTAACGAGAAGCCAGGAGAATAAAACAGAACCAACTAGTAACTATAACAATGATAAAAATCACCATACAGGGAATCCAGGATAATGCAAAACCAAGGGTGGGGTAGAGCAGGACGTACTGTATGCTCATAATATCAGTTCTACAGGTGAGTAATCACAGAATTGTATTATTCTTAGTATACAGTACGTCCTGCTCCAGATAAGAATCATTACACTTGGGACATTCAATAGCAGTATCCATAAAGTAGGGTGGGATCCCCAAAGGTAACAGACAGGTCAGACCACTGCCGTCTGCAGAACCTTGCGGCCAAAAGAAGCATCAGCTGAGGCCCTAACATAAACCTTGTAAAACTTTGAAAAGGTATGAACAGAAGACCAAGTAGCGACCTTGCAAACTTGTTCAACAGAAGCCTGGTGCTGAAAAGCCCAAGAGGCACCAATAGCACGAGTAGAATGAGCAGTAAGGCGGAAGAGAGGATTCTTCCCCTTAGCAGAGTAGGCCTGAATCACAGCCTGCCGGATCGATTTGCTGATAGTAGATTTAGCAGGAGCCAGACCCTTCCTAGGACCAGAAGGGACCACAAAAAGCATCAGTTTTTCTGAATGGAGCAGTAGCCACCAGATTGTACTTCAGACACCTAACCACATCCAAGGAATGCAAGACCCTCTCCTTAGCATTACTAGGATTAGGGCACAAGGAAGGAGGAAAAATGTCCTGATTCAGATGAAAGGCAGACACGACCTTAGGCAGAAAATCTGGCTTGAAGCGAAACACCACCTTGTCCTGGTGTCTCTCAAAGTAGGGGGGCTGGATGGAAAGCGCTGCCAACTCAGACACACGCCTAACAGAGGTGATAGCAACCAAAAAGACAACCTTGAGAGTAAGAATGGCCAGGGCAGCCTCCTGCACAGGTTCAAAGGGAGCACCCTGCAAGGCAGAGAAGACCAAGTTCAAATCCCAAACAGGCAACATAGGCTTACGTGGGGGACGCACATAAGTAACCCCCTGGAAAAAAGTCCTGATCAGAGAATGCTGGGCAAAGGACTTCTGGAAGAAAACAGCCAGGGCAGAGACATGAACCTTCAGAGTACTGAGTTGGAGCCCCAGCTTCAACCCATGCTGCAGGAACTCCAGGATCCTGGGAATAGAGAACACACGAACACACGACAGGGAAGAGACTTAGACTCACACCTGTCAATGTAGGCATGCCAAACCCTATAGTAAATGGAGGAAGAAGACTTCTTTCTAGCCTTTATCATAATATCAACAACAGAGGCAGACAGCCCCTTCTCCATCAAGATGGAGGTTTCAGCAGCCAGGCCGTCAAAGCCAGAGTTTGTAAATTGGGATGGCGTAAGTGACCCTGAGTGAGCAGGTCTGGCACCCTGAGCAGAGCGTGTTGATCTACTGTCAGCTGCACCACGTCTGCGAACCACACTCTTCTTGGCCACCTGGGGGCCACCAAGATTGCTGGCACCCCCTCCTGAGCTATCTTGCGCAGAACCCTGCCCAACAGGGGGAATGGAGGAAAGACATACAGGAGCTGAAAGTCCTGCCAAGACATTGCTAGGGCATCCGTGGCCAAGGCCAGAGGATCCTGGGACAGGGAGACAAAGGCCGGGAGCTTGTGATTGTGACGGGACGCAAACAGATCCACATGTGGTTGGCCCCCAACAGTGACACAGAGATTGAAACACCCTGTCGCAGAAGGACCATTCTCCCAGGCGAGAGGTCCCCCGCTCAAAGAGTCTGCCTGCAGATTCTCCACCCCCGGAATGTACACAGCTGATATGCAGGGAACATTGTCCTCTGCCCAGGCCAGGATCAGAGACACTTCCTTGAGGGCCCCCTTGCGCCGGGTCCCTCCCTGATGATTGATGTAGGCAACCGCCGTCTGGTTGTCCGAGCGTACCTGAACAAACTGGCCCCGAAGGTGATGAGTCAAATGAGACAGAACCAACCTGATCGCACTCCGCTCCAGAATGTTGATAGGTGTGTGGGCCTCCTTACGGCTCCACCGCCCTTGGAACTGCAGGGACTTCCAGAAACCCCCCAACCTGTCAGACTGGCATCGTTGGTGACCGTCTCCCAGCAGGGGGCCAGAAAGGATCTGCCCCCCAACAGGTTCCTGGAGTCCAGCCACCACGAGAAGGACCGCCTGACTAGGGGGGACAGCACAAGGACCTGGTCCAGGGATGCAGGATCCGAGTCCCCTACTGACAAGAGGTGGAGTTGCAGAGGCCTCATGTGGAACTGGGCATAAGGGACTGCCTCGAAGCACGACACCATCAGGCCCACCAGCTGCATCCCCTGCCTGATGGAGGGATGAGGGCAAGATAGCAGGAACGGAACCTGCGCTAGCAGACTGTCCACCTTCTGCTGAGGAAGAAAAATCCTTGCCTGAACTGTATCCAGATTCATTCCCAGGAAGGGTGTCACCAAGCAGGGAGACAGGGAAGATTTGGGATGGTTGATCACCCAGCCAAATGACTCCAGAGTGGACACTACCAGCTGAGTATCCAACTCTGCCTGTTGGAGGGACTGGGAAGTGATGAGAATGTCGTCCAAATAGGGCAGCACGCGAATGCCCCGAGACCTGAGCAGAGACATCACTCCTGCCAGCACCTTGGTGAACACTCTGGGAGCTGAACTGAGACCGAAGGGCAATGCCACAAATTGGTAGTGCTGATCCTCCAGAGCAAACCTGATGAACCTTTGATGACCTGCATAAACAGGAATATGAAGGTAAGCATCTTCGATGTCCACAGAGGTCATGAAGTCCCCTGAACACAGGGAACTGATGGCAGAGCGCAAAGTTTCCATGCAAAAGCACCTGCACCAGACAAGTTTGTTGAGGATCTTCATGTCCAGGATGGGCCTGTCTGTCCCATCTCTTTTGGGCACGGTGAAAAGGTTGGAATAGAAACCCTTGCCCCTTTCTCGTAAGGGGACCTGACAGATGACCCCCAGCTCCAGAAGGCTTCGCACCGCCAGAACTAGAGCCTGAGCTGACATAGGGTCCTGAGAGATCCGGGATCTGATTAATCTTGGGGGCGGCCAGGCAGCAAACTATCTTGTAACAGGAGGACACTACCTCCTGAATCCACCGGTCTGAGACATGAAACCTCCAGACGTGAGCAAAGTGCTGAAGCCGTCCCCCCACCCAGATAGGTGATGGCGCCTCTTCATGCCTGAGGGTGCTTGGGAGAAGACTTAGGCTTGGAGCACCAGGATGAGCCAGGGCATCTACTTCCTCTGCCCCTACCCTAGAAATCTCCTCGGGCCCCGGTAAGGGAGACCCCCCTCCCCTGTCTGGCTCCACGGTAGGGGGAAGAAAAGGAGCCCTGTCCCCGAAAGGGCTGAGACTGCCGCCTGCGCTGGGGTAACCTGCCTCCCTTAGCAAACAGGTCCAGGTGGTCCCCAAACAGGCGTAGTCCTTTGAAGGGAAAACCAGTGAGAGCTTTCTTGTCAGCGTTGTCAGCAGCCCACTGGCGCAGCCAAACCAAGCGGCGTATAGCCACCACAAGGGCAGAGGTTCTGCCACACATCCTAATGGTATCATCCAAGGCAGAGAGGACATAAGTCACAAAAAACTCACAACGAGAGAGTGCATTAAACTTCTCACTAGACACATCAGGGGCACCATCTAGGATACCTCTAAGCAGGGTTCTAATAGCCACAGCCATAATGGCAGAGGCACAGACCGGTCGCAGCGCCGTCCCCACACAGGCAAAGGCATGGGACGCCAGCTGATCAATATACCGATCCTCACCATCCCGCAGCGTAGTAGAGTCAGGGGAATGCATGACAGAGGTGTTAGATAACCCTAGGACTGGGGCATCCACCTCAGGAGGGGATGACCAACGCTTCACTACATCAGCAGGAAAGGGATACCTCTTATCCCAACTCTTAGGAACTCCGGGGAGCCTGCTGGGACGCTCCCATTCCTTGAGCACGAGATTATTAAAATGGGCCTGCTCAGGAAACTCTAAACGTGGCTTAGCAGTATGAAACAATTCCCCCTGCTGCCTGGGGGCCGCAACCGGGGGAGAGATAGACAGAACCTCAAAAATCTGAGCCAACAGCCTATCAGTATCATCTGAGGCCCAGGGGTCAGAGCCAGAATCATCATGACCCCTGGGCCTCTCATCAGATGACTCCGAGTCAGAGAATAACTCCCCTTCTTCCAAAGGGGTATAACCAGACAGTTCCAAGAACTCATCAGCCTCCATAGGGAAAAGAGTGACATCAGGCGTCAAGTGCCGCTTCTTAGCAGAGGCCTTATGCACCAAGGTATTAGCAAGCAACTTCTCAACATTAGCCAGTCTGGAAGACACATCAGGCTGAGAATCCCCACTGGTATGCAACTCACTGGGAGTCAAATTTAAGCTTGGGGGAGTAGGTGACGCCATACGAGGCGCAGGCCCAGCTACTGGTAAACCAGGCTGCAGCGAAAGCACCTGCTGGGCACAAGGTATACAGACCCGCACATTGTCAGCACTAGTAGGTGACACCCCACAAGCTACACACAGCCGGGCTTGTCCCGAAGGAACCCCGAGCCCATTATCCTGAGATGCCTCCATATGCTGATTATAGCGGCACAATAGGCCGATAGGGATTCACGCTAAAAAAGCAACCCGGGATGCCCCAATAGCCCGCTAAGGTAGTGGAGGTAATTTACACACTAGGCCTCACAAGTTTAATAACTAAATAGAGGGAGTAGGGCTGGGAGAAACTAATAGAGGTAGGCCCGTCTAAAAGACATAAGCGAAGAGAACCCCATATGTATAATGGCATAGGGTAAATAAAGCCGCCCGCGAGGGCACTCACGGAACGCGGTAGATAGACGCCAGTCATGCAGCAGCCAAACCCAGAGAAAATGGCGCTGGGTATACCTCGAGGGGCAGGCCCTTCAGGCAAGGCCGCCGCCAACCGCGGAGCACAGAGGAAGCGCGCGTGCAGCAGCGGCATAATTAAGAACGCAATCAGTCCAACCAAGTCGGCGCGGAGACTGACACTAACAGAAAAAATACCATTTTGTGAGTACTCACCTATAAAATGTTATTACGAGTATGTCACACACCCCACTTCCAAATATTCATGACACTTAGGAACCCGGCGATCTTGCAGAGATGACATGGAAAAAGGAGCCCTCCTGGTCCATAAGTACTGGGTTCCTCACACTATTCTTCAGTCTTTTTAAAAAGCAGTGAAGAACCAGGAAGAGCAAATTATATTCGATAATTGAAAAATAGTTTGAAAATAATAATCACCATATAAAGGAAAGGGCGGGGGAAGTGGGGTGTGTCACATACTCGTAATAACCATTTTACAGGTGAGTACTCACAAAATGGTATTATTCCTAGTATGTCACACACCCCACTTCCAAATATTCATGACACTTGGGACATCCAATAGCAGTGTCTATAATGGGTGGGGATCCCCAAGGAATAATGCATAACTTAAATTACTGCAGCTTGCAGAATTTTGCGGCCAAAAGCAGCATCCGCTGAGGCCCGCACATCAACCTTGTAAAACTTAGAAAAAGTATGCACAGAAGACCAAGTCGCAGCCTTGCAAACCTGTTCAACAGAAGCCTGGTGCTGAAAAGCCCAGGAAGCTCCAATATCACAAGTAGAATGAGCGGTGACACGAAAAGGGGGAACCTTCCCCTTAGCCATATAGGCCCCAATGATGGCCTGACGTATCCACTTACTAAGGGAAGATTTGGCAGGAGCAAAACCCTTCTTGGGCCCAGAAGGCACAACAAAAAAGGCATCCGTCTTGCGGAAGGCCGAAGTAGTAACTAAATAATACTTAACACAACGAACTACATCCAAAAGACCCTTTCCTTGTCGTTACTAGGTTTAGGACACAAGGAAGGAAGAACTATATCCTGATTTAGGTGGAAAGCAGACACCACCATAGGAAGGAAATCCGGTTTAAAACGGAAAACAACCTTATCTTGATGCCTCTCAAAATAAGGGGCTAGAATAGACAAAGCCGCCAGTTCAGAAACTCGGCGGACAGAGGTAATAGCAACCAAAAAGGCAACCTTCTGAGTAAGAATAGGAAGAGGAATATCCTGCAAAGGCTCAAAGGGAGCGGCCTGCATAGCTGAAAGCACTAGATTAAGGTCCCAAACAGGAAGTATAGGCTTTCTGGGAGACCGCACATGCGCGACTCCTTGGAAAAAAGTCTTAACCAAAGGATGAAGAGCAAACGACCTTTGAAAGAAAATAGCCAAGGCAGAGACTTGCCCTTTCAAAGTACTAATCTGGAATCCCATATCCAGACCTCGTTGCAGATATTCCAGAATTCTAGGAATAGAAAATACTCTACAGGGCAAAGCCCTGGATTCACACCAATCAATAAAGGACCTCCAAGTCCTGTAATAAATGACAGAGGAAGACTTCTTCCTAGCTCTAATAAGAGTCTGAATAACCACATCAGAAAGATCTTCTTCTTTCAAGATGGAGACTTCAGCAGCCATGCCGTCAAAGCCAGCGTTTGTAAATTGGGGTAACAAAGTTGACCCTGAGTGATGAGATCTGGAAGAAGAGGCAGATGGAAACGATCCACTGCCAGCCTTACGACGTCTGTGTACCACAGACGTCTTGGCCACCTTGGCGCCACCAGAATTGCTGGCGCCTCCTCCAGTGCTAACTTGCGCACCACCTTGCTGATCATGGAGAATGGGGGAAACAGATATAGGAACCCCAGATCCTTCCAGGCCAGAGACATGGTATCCGCTGCCACTGCCAGAGGATCCAGGGATAGAGACACAAAAGCTGGCAGATTGTGATGGTGGCGAGAAGCAAACAGGTCCCATTGTGGAGTCCCCCACTTGTGACAGAGGAACTGAAAGACCCTTGGATTGAGAGACCATTCTCCCTGGCGAGAACATCCCCTGCTCAGGGAGTCTGCCTCCACATTCTCTATCCCCGGAATGTAAACTGCTGATATGCAGGGAACATTGATCTCTGCCCACTGAAGGATCAGAGACACTTCCCGGAGGGCACCCCAACTGCGAGTCCCTCCCTGGTGATTGATGTATGCAACAGCTGTTCGGTTGTCTGACCGAATCTGAACTGGCAGACCCTGTAATAAATGGGTCAGTCGAAGTAGAACAAGACGTATGGCCCGAAGCTCTAATACATAGATTGGAGAATGAGCCTCCTGAGGCCCCCACAATCCTTGGAACTGATGCTTCTTCCAGAAGCCCCCCCGGCCTACCAGGCTGGTATCCGTGGTAACCAGTTCCCAACGCGGAGTCAGAAATGACTTTCCCTTCTGGAGGTTGTGCGATATTAACCACCACTGAAGGGACTGCAAAACGTGGGGAGACAATAGACAAGTCTGATTTAATGATAGTGGGCACCTGTCCCACTTTGCCAAGAGGAAGAGCTGAAGCGTCCTTATGTGAAACTGGGCAAACGGGACTGCCTCAAATGCAGCTACCATCAATCCCACTAGTCTCATCCCTAGACGGATAGACTGACGAGGGTTGGACAAGAATAGACGAATCAAGTCCTGAATCAGAACCATTTTGGACTGAGGAAGAAAAACCTTGGCCTGAAATGTATCCAGAATCAGGCCCAGGAAGGGAATTTTCCTGGACGGACAGAGAGAGCATTTGGGGTAACTTATTACCCATCCGAACCTCTCTAGCGTAGAGACCACCATCCTGGTTTCCAACTGATTGTTCGAGGGAGGAGGCCGCGATAAGAAGATCGTCCAGAAAAGGCATAATGCGGATGCCCTGGACCCTGAATATAGCCATCACTCCTGCCAGCATCTTGGTAAAGACTCTTGGGACCGAGGTAAGGCCGAATGGCAGGGCCGCAAATTGATAATGCTGGTCTTCTATCGAGAACCTGAGAAATCTCTGGTGACCCGGAAAATAGGAATGTGCAAATAAGCATCCTTGATGTCTATGGATGTCATGAAGTCCCCCTGACGGAGAGCATTGATCGTTGATAGCAGAGACTCCATGCGGAATCTTCTGAAACTGATAAATTGATTGAGTCTCCTTAGGTCTAGGATAGGCCGAACAGAGCCGTCCTTCTTGGGTACCGTGAATAGGTTGGAGTAAAACCCCAAACCCCTTTCCGCCGGAGGCACTAGGCAGATGACAGCCATGTTTAACAGATTCGCTACAGCTGTCCACAGTCCCTGCGCAATTGCCGGATCTGACGGTATCGGGGACATAAAAATTCTGGGAGGAAAGCCGGGACTCGAATTCCAGTTTGTAACCGGAAGAAACTACTTCCATAACCCAATTTTTCTCCAAATAGGCACAATCCCACAAACGGAAGCGCTGTAATCGATTTCTTGGCAACAACATCCGCCACCCACACATCAAGGCAGAGGTTCTGCTGCACATGAGCAGAGTATCATCTAAGGCAGAAAGTACAAAACATGCAAACATCTCACAACGCTTAAGAGCGGCGTACTCATCAGAGGCCGGATCAAGCCCCGAGTTATTCATTAGGTCTCTCACAACAGACCTAATAGCCACCGACATAAGCGCCGAAGCGCCAACAGGCCGCAAGGCCGAGCCTACACTGGTAAAAGCGTGGCACACCATTTGATCAATACGTTTGTCCTCTCCATCCTTGAGTGTAGTGGAGTCAGGAAGTACAGGGGCATCCACCTCAGGAAGTGATGACCAACGTTTAACCATATCAGCTGGAAAGGGATATTTTTTGTCCCAGCCCAAGGGAATGCCATGAAGCCGCGCAGGCTTCTCCCATTCTTTAAAAATAATATCATCAAAATGCTTTTGATTTGGAAATTGCAAATGAGGTTTAGAGGCTCCAAAGAATTCCCCTCTCTTGAGAGGGACTACTTCAGGAGGAGTAATAACAAAAACCTCAAATAACTGGGCAAGAACTTCACCCTGCTCACTTTCAGTACCAACAAATTGCTGTTCATCAGAAACATCTGAATCCTCATATAAATTCCCCTTCTTCTAACTGAGAAGGGTCAGACCAATCAAGCAATTCGCAATTGTCCAACTCACTTGCCAAGACGGCATGAGTCAAATGTTTTCTTTTTGCTGAGGCCTTCTTAGCCACAGAGGTAGACATAAATCCTTCAAGATGAGCCAATCTGGCACATAAATCAGAATGCGACTCACCACCCATGACAATATCACTGGGGGTACGGACAAGACACGGCGGAGTAGGAGAAGAGGCAGTAGCCGCAGACCCTGAAGCCTGGGCCCCAGTTTGCTGCATAATGGTTAATTGTGCATAAGGGATGCAAGAACTGCGTTATCCCAAACAAGGGATGCCCCACATCCAAAACATTGCCGAGTCTGTGCCAAGGGAATTGCAAGCCCATTAACCTGAAATGCCTCCATATGATGCTTAGTATTATACCTATAATTGATTATAGTCGCCAAGTATATCTGGGTTTTACGCAATTGCTACCCGGGATGCCCCTTCAAGTCCCAAGTGGGAGGTTTTTTTTTTTTTTTTTGAGCCTAGGCCTTTCTGACCACAGAGCTAGAAATAACTTTCTGAATATTAGCCATCTGGCACACATATCAGATTGCGACTCCCAAACTGTGACAATATCATCTGGGGTACGGATAAGGCGGGGTGGGGTAGGAGAAAAGGCCAGGGCCACAGACCCAGAGGCCTGGGCCCCCAACTGCTGCGTTATGGCCTGCTTAGCACAAGGTATGCAACCAAGTACATTATCCCCACAAGGGATACCCCACAATCCACACACTGTCGGGACTGCCCCGAGGGGAGCCTAAGCCTGGTATCCTGGGAAGCCTCCATATGGTGATCTTTAAGGTAGTCGCAATGACCAGAGGGAATTACGCTGTTAAAGCTACCCGGGATGCCCATTTCAAGTCCCAAGTGGGAGGTTTGTTTTTTTTATTTTAAATCCCTTGGGACTATTTAAGGGCAGGCTAGGTGGAGCATAAGGTCTCCTTCTGCCGTCAACCTTCTATGTTTCTATGTTGTTGGTCTTTAACACATAGAGCCAGGTAACATGAATCCAGGTCCACCTTAAAGTGGAACACAAAACCTGAACATAAGGGCAGGAGGACATAAGCCAAACATACACATCACTCAAAACCAATACATATATCTGTATCTATAAGACAGATTTTCTTCAGTAGTCAAAACTCAGCATATCCAGAGTCAAGGCTCCAAAGAAGGCTGGACAACAGGCCAGCTGCTCCAGCCACAAGTAATAGCTTTAGCAGCAGTTAGGCTTGCACACAAGCGTAGGTGAGGCAGCTCAGCACAGGGGAGTGTTTACAAATAAACTCCAGCCTGTGCAATCAAAGTGTTGTCTCTCTAGACAGAGCTGGACCTAGCTACTGAAAAATACCATTGAGTGAATAACCAGCTGAAAATCAACAATGGCCGAATTTGAAGATTACACCATCTATTTTAAAAGCAAAGACTTGCCACAAGCTGAGCTTCCTGCGATACTTGTGCTGTTGAACAGTGCTAAAACACACACAGACACACAATACCATTTTGTGAGTACTCACCTGAAAAATGGATATTGTCAGTGTGCCACACACCCCGCATCCCCTTTAATTCTTACGATCGGGTTACTCCACCAGCAGGTGGCGACGTTGCAGGGAGAAGTCTTGAAAACGAGCCCCTTCCAGCCTACATATACCTGGGACCTCCCACTTAACACCAGTGATTTAAAAAGCAGAAAGACAAGGTACCAGGAAATCCAACGGTAACCTCAAAGTAAAGAAAAGCTTCACCATATAAAGGATCCAGGATACCAAAAAGGGCGGGTGAAGCGGGGTGTGTGGCACACTGACAATATCCATTTTTCAGGTCAGTACTCACAAAATGGTATTATTCTCAGTGTGCCACACACCCCGCTTCCCCTTTAATTCTTACGATCGGGACATCCAAAAGCAGTGTCCACAAGGGATGGGTAACCGAAGGCAAAGTGAAGCATAACTTAAATGACTGCAGTCTGCAGAACTTTGCGGCCAAACAGCATCCGCTGAGGCCCGCACATCAACCTTGTAAAACTTGGAAAAAGTATGAACAGAAGACCAAGTAGCGGCCTTACAAAATTGTTCAACAGAAGCCTGGTGCTGAAAAGCCCAAGAAGCTCCAACGGCGCGAGTAGAATGAGCAGTGATACGAAAAGGGGGAACTTTCCCCTTAGCAGAATAGGCCGCAATAATGGGCTGACGTATCCATTTGCTAATGGAAGATTTGGTCGGCGCCAAACCCTTCCTAGGCCCACAGGGCACAACAAAAAAGGCATCAGTTTTACGAAAAGGAGACGTAATAATCAAATAGTACTTAACACAGCGTACTACATCCAAACAATGCAAAACCCTCTCCTTGTCATTCTTAGGCTTAGGACACAGGGAGGGAAGAACAATATCCTGATTCAAATGAAAAGCAGAAACAACCTTAGGAAGAAAGTCCGGTTTGAACCGAAAGACCACTTTGTCCTGATGCCTCTCAAAGTAGGGCGCCTGAATAGACAAGGCCGCCAACTCCGAGACACGCCGAACCGAAGTGATAGCTACCAAGAAGACAATCTTCTGAGTCAGGGTAGACAAAGCAATATCTTGCAAAGGCTCAAAGGGAGGAGCCTGAAGAGCAGAAAGAACCAAATTCAAGTCCCAAACAGGGAGTAATGGTTTCCTGGGAGGCCGCACATGCGTAACCCCCTGGAAAAAAGTTTTAACTAAAGGATGAAGCGCAAAACGCTTCTGAAAAAAGATAGATAAGGCAGAAACCTGCCCTTTCAGAGTACTCAGCTGAAGACCAGAGTCCAGCCCTGATTGTAAAAACTCCAGAATCCTGGAGACCGAAAAGACCCTACAAGGCAAAGATCTAACCTCACACCAAGCGATATAGGCTTTCCAAGTCCTATAGTAGGTGATAGAAGAAGACCTCTTTCGGGCACCGATCAGAGTTTTAATAACTGAGTCAGACAGACCCTCCTCCTTCAAGATGGAGGTCTCAGCAGCCAAGCCGTCAAACCCAGCGTTGGTAAATTGGGGTAAGACAGCCGACCCTGAGTGAGCAGATCGGGCCGAAGAGGCAGAATGAGCCGATTCACTGTCAGCCTAACGATGTCTGCGCACCATATTCGTCTTGGCCATCTTGGGGCCACGAGAATGGCGGGCCCCCTTTCCAGAACCAGCTTCCGTACCACCCAGCCTAGCATGGGTATCGGAGGAAACAGGTACAGAAACCCCGGGTCCCCCCAGCTCAGGGATATGGCTTCCGCCGCCAGAGCCAGAGGATCCTGGGAGAGCGACACAAAGATCGGGAGCCTGCAATTGTGACGAAAGGGAAACAGGACAACCTCCAGTGTCCCCCACCGGAGCGGACTGCAGACTGCCGAGAGACAAGGAACATGTGCCTTCGCCCAGGTCAGGATCAGGGACACCACTCTGAGGGCACCCAGACTGCAAGTCCCTCCCTGATGACTGATGTAAGCAACCACTGTTTGATTGTCCGAGCGAAGCTGAACCAGAAGGCCCAGACCCTGATGAGACAAAAGAGCAAGAACCAGATGGAAGGCTCTCAGCTCCAGAACAGACGGCCGAGGGTTGGAAAGAAGGACCCAAGCCAACTCCTGAATCAGACAAATTTTGGACTGAGTGAGAAACACCCTGTGTTGACCGGAATCCGACCGCATTCCCAGAAAGGACACCACCCTGGCCTGAGCAAGGGAGGACCTGGGAAGGTTGAAAAACTTCAGATGCAGGATGGGGCAAGACGACCCGTCCTTCTTGGGAGCTGCGAAGAGAATGGAGCAAAAACCGAGGCCCACCTCTAAGCGCGGCACTGGCCGGATGCCCGCGATTTCCAGGAAAAAACGTAAAGGAGGGCGAGACTCGAACTCCGGTTTGTAACTGGGCGACACCACCTCCCAGATCCATGTGTCCGGAATCTCGCGGCCTTAAACCAGGGAGAAGTGTCGCAATCGTCCCCCCACCCGCACGGGTGAGGGCAGCCCTCATTGCTGAGCGGGCTTAGCAGTAGGTTTGGGCTTGGCGCCCCAGAACTGACCGGGACGGCCACAACCTCTTCCCCAGGACCAACCTACACCCCCGGTAACGGGAAGGGAAGCCCGTCTGCCCGCTCTGGCTCCTCGAAAGGAGGGACTAAAGGAACTCGCACCCCGAAAGGAGCGACGAGGCTTCTTGAATTGAGGCAACTTACCATCCTTGGTAACAGCATCCAATTTCTCGCCAAAAAGGCGTAAACCTAAGAAAGGTAGCGCTGTAAGCGCCCTTTTAGAGTTAAGGTCCGCCGTCCACTGGCGCAGCCATATAGACTGACGAATAGCCACCAGCAATGCCGCTGTCCTGCTACTCGTCGCAAGAGCATCGTCCTGAGCGGTCAGGACAAAAGAAACAAACGACTCACACTGCTTGAGAGAACTAAACATATCACAAGCGGGATCAAGATCTGCGTGCAGACCCCTAATAATGGATCTAACTGCCAGCAGAAGAAGCGCCGAAGCACAAATTGGCCGTGGTGTCGACCCGGCACTGATAAAACCATGGCGAGCCAATTGATCAATCCGACGATCCTCACCATCCTTAATGGTAGTGGTGTCAGAAAAGTGCAACGCAGCCGAGCCAGTCAGCCCTAACACAGGGGTATCGACGTCGGGGGGCACTGACCAAAGCTTCACCAAGTCCTCCGGAAAGGGATAACGCTTATCCCAATTAGGAGGAGTTCCAACCAGGCGCGCAGGCTGTTCCCATTCCTTAAGGACAACCCTCTCAAAGTGCTGTTGCCTGGGAAACACCAAACGCAGCTGGGGTACGTCAAACAACTCACCCTTTGGCAGAGGGACCACCGCAGGCGGATCCAAGGCCAAGACTTTGAACATGTGAGCCAAAATGGAAGGAGTGTCAATGGACACCCCCACAGCCTGATCACCAGCAGTGTCAAATAGCTGGTCTGCAGGCTCATCCGACTCCTCAAGGAGTTCCCCCTCCTCATCAGGGGGATAATCGGACCAATCCAAAAATTCAGGTACCTCACCCTCCGAAGCAGGCACTGCCGGAGAAAGGTGCTTCTGCTTTGCCGTAGCCTTCTGAGCCACTGAAGCAGAAATTATTTTCTCAAGGTTGGCTAACCGCGCATGCACCCCGGAATGCAAATCCCCATTTTTGACAATGTCACACAGGGTCCGGAAGAGGTTGGGGGGGATAGGAGATGACAGAAGTTGCGAGGAGCCAGAAGCCGGAGCAACGGACTGGCGCGCAATGTTCTGCCTCGCACATGGAACGCATAATATGACATCGCCTGGGAGCGGAGCCCCACAACCCCCACACAGCCTGGATAGCCCCGAAGAGCCATTTGCGGTAACGTTGGAAGCCTCCATATGGTGAATTTGTGGTATTCGCAACAACCCAGGGTTTTACGCATTAAGCAACCTGGGATGCCCCTTTGTAATTAAAGTCCCGGAAGTGGGAGGATTTTTTTTTTTTTTTTAAGCCTAGGAAAATCCCAATTTAGAGACTAAGACTAGCCAGGTATAACAGACCGGGAGAGCCACTGCAGTGAGGGGATCCCAGAATCTGTGGGGGGAAAAGAGACCACAGTCAGTCCCCCAACCAGTATGGACCACATTCATACATAACCAACAAGGCAAACATATATGAATAGTTAAAACATCATGAATAAAATATACATGACACATGCTATTTCAAGGCAAAGAATAAGAGTATATACCTGCATAAATATATTATATAATATATATATATATATATATATATATATATATATATATATATATATATATATATATTTGCTGGTTCCGGGGTTTAGGCCTCCCCCGGTGTGATTCTAAACAGCCTATGACCGAGACCTCACCGTTGTGAATTCATAATCCTTTTATTATATTATACTTATTCATGGATAAAACACCGTACATATTAAAAACACATCATAATTGCTGACATACACATGTACTTTATATTTGAATTCGTTGAATTCTTCAAGATGTATGCATAGCGCAAATTATGTCAAAATATTTTGCCGTCCCATATATTCACTATCTTCCAACTAGTGATCTGGTTTTCCCTTTCTGGGCAAACATGTTTCGCCTTTAGTGTTTGGCTTCCTCAGTGCCCCTAATTTTTTGGAAGATATGGTGGGACTATATTAGCAATAAATATCCAATGTAACATACATATTTTTTGTCATTTTTCAAATCTTATTATGTGTACCTTTAAAGGGAATCTCATCGAATCACATTCAATCATTAGCATTTGTTTACAATCATAGTAGTTTCCCCTGGAGATCCAGTCCAAGGTCACCCTGGAAATAGATAGGGCCATTCAGTGATATGGTGCTTAATAAAGAGTGATTTGCATACTTGCAAAGAGTTTGGCTGGTTTTTCTTACTTTGCGCCACAGATTGTATCTCCAATGTGTTGCCCGGATTATCATTGGCTTTTGATGTCCCCTTGACCAGTCACTGGCCACTATCTGGGAATAAATGAAAATTCCCCTTATTATTCCCACCTTGGTTATTTTTGAACTTTAGTTACTCTTTAGTTTCTATGGTGACGTACCTTTAAGTTCCCGGAGTTGTGCTGCGCTGTTATGGTGGCTGCCCGCCCTGTGTCCTCCTCTCCGAGTATAGACTGCTCGTTCGTCTAGGGGTATAAGGCGGCGCCACCCGGGCGGCCTCTTTTATGCGCTCCGGGGCCGGGGGCGCGCCCCCCGCCCGCGTCCGCCGACGGCGCCGGTGCGCGCCTCAAGTTCCGGAGCGCAGGCAGCGTCACTCCGGCAACTGTGCCGGAAGTGACGTCACCGGCCGCCCGTCTCTTGCGCTTGGAGACTCCATTTTGTTGGAGCCTTTCCAAGCGTCCTAAGTGGTGTCATTCTTGCGGTCCAGGGGCCATTTTACCATAGCCCGTATCCCTACATTTACTGTTTATGCTGCCTGCAGTGTGGCTGAGACAACATGTCACCCTCATTGCTCACATAATCACTGTGTTATTGCCACTCGTTTCCTCTGAAACACATTATGGCTTCACTACTTATATTGGATGTCTATTGATGCTTGCTTTCTATTGCAATTAGTATGATCGGTTTGCTTAAGGGGATACCACCTGCATAATGACACCTACTCTCGCGCATGTATTGCACTGACAGGCGGGACTCACACTGCTCCTGGATCACCCTCCCGTATTCCAGGGTTCCTGGTCCTGTATCTCCATGGTTTACACTTGTGTATATATTCACAAAATTCATCAACTCTGTTCCACATTAATAAAGCGATTCAAACATTTTCTCAGGTACGGTACCCTCCCAACCACCCCCAGAACCCCCCCAAACCCTTTTCCCCCTTATTTACAATTATATACACTTCATTTTGCGTTTTCACAGTCACCCATTTACAGCTATTCTATCATAAAAATGATTTAAAGCTGAACATATCATTTAGACCTGGAGGCCGGGATGCTCCCAGCCTATAGATCCATCGCGTTTCCAATTGCAATGTCAGTTTTTCTATGTTTCCCCCTCTTTGGGGGTCATGTATCCTATCTATGCCTTGAAATTTTAATGAGTTGGGGTTTTGATTGTGATACTTCGTGAAGTGGCGGCCAACCGGTGTTTTTAGATTGCCTACTTTTATACTATATACATGTTCATATATACGGCGTCTAAATTGGCGGTTCGTTTTACCAATATAGAAGGATCCGCAGCCACATGTTAGTGTATATATAATGTTGGTAGATGAACAGTTAATGAAATGCTTAATTTTATAACTGTCTTTTTTATTTGTTGTGAATGTGTCCCCAGGTTGTATATAACGGCACATATTGCACCCGCCGCAGCGGTATGTGCCAGGTTGTTTGCAGCATTTTTCCCTTCTGTTGGTGTTGTAATGACTGTGTACCAGTCTGTCCCGTATGTTTGGGGACCGCCTAAAGATTAATTGTGGTTCCTTGGGAAGGAAGCTTTTCAGATTGTCATCGTTTAGGAGGATAGGCCAATATTTTTTAACTATTTGGCGTATGTTTTTATGGGACTCGCTATAGGTTAGTACTAGTGCTGGGCCTTGTTGGGTATTTTCTTTCTTTGGTTTATATAATAAGGTCTGTCTGTCATATTTCTTTGCTTTTTGGTAAGCCTGTTTCAACACTGATTGTTTATACCCCCGTTGCAATAACCTTTGTCTAATCAAATTTGCTTCTTCTTGGTACGCTTCCAGCGTACTACAATTCCTCCGCGCTCTAATGTACTCCCCATACGGGATGCTTTTCAGCAAATGCTTGGGATGAGAGCTAGAAGCTCTCAACATTGTGTTGGCCGCTGTGTCTTTGCGGTATAATGTTGTTGTGATGTGGCCTTGATCATCTTTAATTATAGAAATATCAAGAAAAGTTACTTGACTCAAACTATATGCCCATGTTAGCTTGAGATTCAGGTCATTTTGATTAAGGAGGATAAAGAATTCCTCCAGCTCCTGCTTCGGCCCCTCCCAGATGACCAAGATGTCGTCAATGTACCTGTGCCACGCCGAAACGTGACACAGGTACTTGGCCATCTGGTCCTCAGCCCACAACCCCCTCTCCCACCATCCCAGATACAGGTTAGCGAACGATGGGGCACAGGTCGTCCCCATCGCCGTTCCCTGTATCTGGTGGTATAGAGTGTTTTTAAAGAGAAAGAGGTTGTGGGTGAGGATAAAGTTGAGGAGCCGAAGCAGGAACATATTGTGATTGTGTTATTCTATGTCCAATTCACTCAGGAAGGCCTTGACAGCCTTGAGTCCCTCCTTATGTGGGATACTGGAGTACAGGGCCTCCACGTCCAGAGTCACCAGGAATGCACTAGGACTCACCCACAGATCATCGAGGACACGGACTATGTGGCCCGTGTCCTTGACGAAAGATGGTAGGCCCGCCACCAGGGGCTGCAAATGCTGGTCCACATAACGGCTGGCATTTTCTGTGAGGGCCCCCATGCCCGACACTATAGGTCGTCCGGGAGGTGACGACCTAGACTTATGCACTTTTGGGAGTGCATAGAAGGTTGGAATTTTTGGGCATGGGGACTCCAGAAATCCAGCTGTGGGGGCATCTATCACCCCCCGGTCGCGGGCCTCGTGGATGATGTCATGGTATTCCTGTGCATCCCTGGCGAGTCTGGACATGGAGGCCCTTTCGTACCATTCTTTATTGTTAAGAATCTTATGGCACATTTCCTCATACTGTTCTACCGACATTATGACAATATTCCCTCCCTTGTCCGCTGGCTTCACTATAATCTGTGTGTTTGCTTCTAGGCTGCGGAGCGCCTCTTGTAACTTGATATCTAAGTTGGAAAGGTATTTTGGTTTCTTGGGTAATTGCTCTACTTCCGTGGTTACTAGATCTAAAAAGGTCGCCACATTATGGTTAACTCCCATTGGTGGGTAATACATAGAGGATTTTTTAAGTTTTTTTCTGTTCTTAGAGCTTGTTGTTCCCCCCTGAAGGCCTGCCACTTCCATTGCTAGGTCTACCATGTCTTGTTCCAATTGTTGTTCTGTGGGCACTTCTGTCTTGCTTTCAGACTCCCCATCCTTTGGCATGAACTGATATTTACAAATTATTTTTCGTGAGAAGAGATGGAGATCCTTGATGGTCTCAAATATGTCCAAGTTCTTAGTTGGGCAATAGTTGAGTCCTAATCTCAAGGCTTCAATCTCCTCGTCAGTGAGTTTATACGTGGACAGATTGATTACGTCCATTTGTGCCGTACTTTCTAAAGGTCGTTGTGTGATTGTTTGATTTGAGCTGTGGGGAACATTGTCGGCTTTTTGGGTTTCTGGGTTGGATTTTTTTGTCCTTCTCCGGGCTGCATTACGTCTCGCATTTCTGCGGGCGTTCCTCCTTCTCCTAAAAAATCACGTCTCTGGCTGGAGTATTCGTTTTGTTCTTCTTGAGACGTGTTCCTATCCTCAATTTTGCGTTTAGTGACATATTTTGGATTTTCTTCTCTCTCTCTTGCTTGGTTTTCCCTTTGGGCAGATGGCTGACTCTTTTTGAATTTTTTATCCCTCTCTAAGGGGGTTTTTAACCTGCGTTGTGGGCCCCAACTATCTATGTTGTATCTGGTGGGCCTTTCTCTGGATGATGATGTATCCGATGAGTTGGAAAATCTCCCTGGGTAATCCCTTCTCCCTCGCGGGTAATTTGGTTGATCTGGCCATATATAGGCTTCTTTTTGCCTATATGCTAGCTTGTCCCTAAAGAATTTCTTTTCTTTATTTTGTATAATTTCTCTGTTCAGTTTTTCTATTGACTCTTTGATGTTTTTGTCCCTCTGATGGAATAGATCATCTTTCTCAGAGCCCTCAAACGAGGCAATTACTATTTTGATCTGTTCAGTTATTTCCTTTAGATGTTGGGTGTGGTGGTCTATCAAAATTTTAATTAATTGGAGCGAGCATATATATATATATATCCACACATACACACACACATACCCAAAAACAGGCATTTGACCCATACAAGGAAAAAAACGCTGTACATGGCAGGCAATAACAAAGTACAAGGACGGGCCCACGTGCGCGATGGTGGGGACCGTTTACCTCTACAGCTTAAGCCGCACTGGACCTCTTCCCCCACCGGCTTCAGCACACCTGTCTCTAATGAGACAGGGGAAGTGAAGGGCGGGCCCGGACACAGCAAAAAAAGGGGGGAAATTTGAAAGTGCAACACAAAGGCCCCAGCAGCCCAAGCCACGCACCGCCACCGCAGTGCTGCCCTGCCAAAGCACTTCCACATATAACACTAAGTAAAGCACCTCATGCAACACGCACCCCCCCCCCCATTTAGCGAAGGGACCGAGCGGGAGAAGGTGACCTAAAGGGAACATCGGGACAGGGGCATCCCAAATCCGGATCACCATGCCGGATAGCCGCATTGCCCTACAAGCGGGGTCGAGCGGAGGAGATAAGCTCCTAGGCACCTAAAGTGCCATCTACCTTTGCCCAGCCAGCAGCCTAGGCTGGGAGGCTTCCTTTTAACTAGGCATAAACAACACAATAGAACTGGGCAGAAATAGACCAAAAGGGGATGCCGGGTTTGACCCCGGCTACCTGCAAGCAGAAGACTTCTTTCTTCTGTCTTGTCGCTTCATGCAGAGAGAAAAAACTGGTGTTAAGTGGGAGGTCCCAGGTATATGTAGGCCGGAAGGGGCTCGTTTTCAAGACTTCTCCCTGCAACGTCGCCACCTGCTGGTGGAGTAACACGATCGTAAGAATTAAAGGGGAGGCGGGGTGTGTGGCACACTGAGAATACACACTTTTCCCATGTAATTTTTTAGCTTTATTATGGGAGAAAGGCCCTCCCCCCTCCTCCCCCCAAGGGGCACGGAGAGACACTGCAGGGGGGGGGGGGGAACCCACACCAACAGGTAAAAGGGACAGGGCATTCCAAGCCGGGGATCACCAACCCGGACACCGCCTACCCACATTTGGGTCTCACGGAGGAGTACAACTCCTGTATACACCAGAAGGTGTATGTATCTACCTTTGCCTGAACCATACAGCCAGGGCTGGGAGGCATCCAATATAACCAAACAGGTTTAAAGAGTATCAGACAGAAATAATAAAAAAAGGGGCCGGGAGCAAACCCGGCTACCTGCAGCTTGAAGGAGTCATCTTCTGAATGCTTCGCCGACTGCAGAGACGAAAAGACTAAGGAATAGTGGGAGGAACCCAGTACTTATGGACCAGGAGGGGCTCCTTTTTCCATGTCATCTCTGCAAGATCGCCCTCTACAGGCCGGGTTCCCAAGTGTCATGAATATTTGGAAGTGGGGTGTGTGACATACTAGGAATACATAATACAGTGAAGCATCAACGCCAATGCGCATAACCCCCCCCCCCTCGAGAGCTACAAGTGAGAGCAAGGGAGGGCAGTTGCCACTTAACATAGGGCCCACTGATAGACAGGGGCAAGGGGCAATAGGGCGGGAGGGGCATCCCATAGAGGCTCACCATAAGCCTATACCGCCTACCCTTTGGTGGGGGATTGCGGTGGAGCAGCACTCCTAAGCACCTGACAGTGGTGCTGCCTACCATCACCCGGACCAGCGCAGCCAAGGCTGGGAGGCACATTAAGAATGGAATGGGTGGGAATAGTCCTACAGGGCCACAGGCTTATAGCCCCGCTCACCTGCGAGAAGAGAGCCATCTTCTTGTCCTTGTCCAGACTGCAGAGAACTTCTGGGGATTTGTGGGAGGTCCCGGGTATTTGAGGGGCCGGGAGGAGCCAATTTCACAGTCTCTGCAGTCCAGCGCCATCTGGCGGAGTAATACCCAAGTGTAATGATTCTTATCTGGAGCAGGACGTACTGTATAATAAGAATAAATTATCCTTTATTTGAAAAATCATGCACCCCATCGCATGTGCAGGTGATTTGGGGGGGAAATATTAGAATATATTGTGTGGAGGGGAAGGATTTAAAGGGGGGGGGGGGGGGGGGGTTGATGCTCCAGTGCACTCCTGATCGGACTGCTATCCAGAAAGTAGGGGAATGTTCCAAGCAGTATTGATCCCAGGCTGGTAAGAAACGAATGAGTGTCAATTTAATGAACAACAAGATCTGATGCATACAATTAACACCAGAAGTCCATAACCAGATACCATGACACCAAGATAAAAGCAATTGGCAACACAGGGTTGGCACCCTAATCAAGTTGCACCAAAGTGCCCAAGAGGCCCCTGTCAAAACACCAGAGTGGGCTCTGGCTCACCAATTTGTATACTACTTTACAGCTTGCTAATCCATCTGCTGATGAAGGTGCATCCAGCCTCACAAGCGTTCTCAGGACCATGCGTAAGGACTAAACAGGCATCAGATGATCTGAAATCAGCAATTCCAAACAAATCTATCCTTATTTCTGTAAACACAGACCAAGGCAGAAGGAGATCACACTAAATGCATTATCAGATGGATACAAACAACATCTAAAAGAATAAAGTCTATTCATACCAAATCACAGCAACAATTATTTCTAAAAAGGAAAGGTTGAGGCTAAACCCAGGCCTGTCTAGGCCAGGAAAAGTCCAACATCACTACGTCTTTGCAGACAGTACAGTTCCAAATAGGCAAAAAAGAGCCTCATTAACAAATATCAGGTCTTTCTGCCACTGCTCTTGGAACTGTACTGTCTGTAATAACGTAGTTATGTTGGACATTTCCTCAGGAATTTCGATAAGTGTTTAGCTCACACTAATCCTTTTTGTATTCTTGTATGTATTTTTACTACTAATTATCTGTATATTAGTTAATACATAGCACCGTTTCCATTTTGCCTATTGATATACTTCTGCACTAAGCTGTACTTGTATTTGCTTCTGTTCAAAAATAAGATAAATATTAAAATAGAAAAGGGTTTTACTTACTTTTTTGTAGTCTTTGTCAGGCTCTTCTTTCGGATGGGGAAATGTGTATGTTCCTGCTCTGTAGGGATGAATACTGTTAAAGCTGTCCGATACCCTAAAATGATGGGGCAAAAAATACCGTTTTGTGAGTACTCACCTTTAAAACGGGTATTATGAGTGTGCCATACACTCCACTTCGGTCTTCATGACATCTGGGTAATCTCCAGTAGAGGGCGAACTTCTGCAGAGATGAATATGCAAAAAAGAAAGCCCCTCCCAGTCCATATATACCTGGGACCTCCCACCAATTCCCCAGTGTATAAAAGCAGTAAAGGGACCAGGAAGAACCAAATATAACCTTATCAATCAAAACCAATGGTTCACCATATAAAAGCCACAGAATACCTGAAAAAAAAGGGGCGAAGTGGACTGTATGGCACACTCATAATACCCATTTTAAAGGTGAGTACTCACAAAACGGTATTATTCTAAGTGTGCCATACACTCCACTTCGGTCTTCATGACATCTGGGACATCCAATAGTGTCCATCATGGGTGGGAACCAGAAACAGTAAAGAATGTACCAACTCAAACCACTGCAGCTTGCAGAACCTTGCGGCCAAAAACAGCATCCGCTGAAGCCCGCACATCAACCTTGTAAAACTTGGAAAAAGTATGAACGGAAGACCAAGTAGCAGCCTTACAAACTTGTTCAACAGAAGCCTGGTGCTGAAAAGCCCAGGATGCACCAACAGCCCGAGTAGAGTGCGCAGTGACCCTAAAAGGGGGAGTCCTCCCCTTAGCAGAATAGGCGCCAACAATGGCCTGACGAATCCATTTGCTAAACGTAGACTTAGCAGGCGCCAACCCTTTCCTGAGCCCGCAGGACACCACGAAATAAGTGCCCGTCTTGCGGAAGGAAGAAGTAGTCACCAAATAGTACTTCACACAGCGAACAACATCCAAATTGTGCAGAACCCTCTCCTTGTCATTGTTAGGCTTAGGACACAAGGAAGGGAGAACAATACCCTGATTGAGGTGGAAAGCAGACACCACATTAGGAAGGAAATCCAGCTTAAAACGAAAAACCACCTTATCCTGGTGTCTCTCAAAGTAAGGGGCCTGAATCAACAGGGCCGTCAACTCAGAGACACGCCGAACAGAGGTAATAGCCACCAAGAAAGCAACCTTCTGAGTGAGAACCAAAAGAGCAATATCCTGTAACGGCTCAAAAGGAGGACCCAGCAGAGCCGAAAGAACCAAATTCAAATCCCAAACAGGAACTACAGCCTTCCGAGGGGGCCGCACATGCGCCACCCCTTGGAAAAAGGTCTTAACCAGCGGGTGTAAAGCAAAAGACCTCTGGAAGAAAACCGACAGAGCAGAAACCTGTCCTTTCAAAGTACTAAGCTGGAACCCAAGATCCAGATTATGCTGAAGAAGCTCCAAAATCCTGGGCATAGAAAAAACCCTGCAAGGCAAGGCCCTAGCCTCACACCAATCAATATAGGACCTCCAAGTCCTATAGTAAATGCCAGAAGAGGGCCACTTCCTAGCCCTAATCAGGGTCTGAACAACAGTCTCAGACAAACCTTCCTCTTTCAAGATGAAGGTTTCAGCAGCCAAGCCGTCAAAGCCAGCGTTTGTAAATTGGGGTAAAGTAGATGACCCTGAGATAGCAGGTCCGGCAGCAAGGGAAGCCGGTACTGGTCTACGGCCATCCTTACGACGTCTGCGTACCAAACCCTTCTTGGCCACCTTGGAGCCACCAGAATTGCTGGTGCCCCTTCTAGAACCAGTTTGCGAACTACCTGGCCCAGCATGGAGACAGGTGGAAACAGGTACAGAAAACCCAGGTCCTTCCAAGCCAGTGACAAGGCAACCACTGCCAGAGACAGAGGATCCTGAGAAAGAGACACAAAGGCCGGAAGTTTGTGAAGATCCAGAAAAACCTCGGGGTTGAGAGACCACTCTCCGTGGCGAGAGGATCCCCTGCTCAGGGAATCCGCCTCCGTGTTCTCCACTCCCGGAATGTAGACTGCCAAAAGGCAAGGAACATTGCTCTCTGCCCAGTGCAGGATCAGAGAGACTTCCCTGAGGGCACTCCTGCTGCGAGTCCCTCCTTGGTGATCTATGTAAGCCACTGCCGTTCGGTTGTCAAGACGAACCGGAAGACCCCGCAAATGTGGGGTCAGCCGAGCCAGAACCAGTCGAATGGCTCTGAGCTTCAATACATTGATGGGGGTGTGAGCCTCCTGGGGACCCCACACACCGCTGAACTGATGACTCTTCCAATAACCTCCCCAGCCCGACAGGCTGGCATCCGTGGTAACCGTCTCTCAACAAGGGACCAGAAAGGATCTGCCCTTCACCAGATTGCTCGAGTCCAGCCACCACCGGAAGGACTGCCGAACCCTGGGAGACATCCTGAAAGGTTGATCCAATGACTGTGGGCACCTGTCCCAATACGTCAATAGGTGAAGTTGAAGAGATCTCATGTGAAACTGTGCAAACGGCACCGCCTCGAAGGAGGATACCATCAAACCCACCAGTTTCATCCCCTGTCGGATAGAGGGACAAGGACTGGCCAGAAGAAGACTGATCAGGCCCTGAATCCCCTGCACCTTGGTCTGGGGCAGAAACACTCTGGCCCGAATGGTATCCAGATTCATGCCCAGAAATGAAATCACACGAGACGGGGAGAGAGAAGACTTGGTGCGGTTGATCACCCACCCGAACCTCTCCAGGGTCGACACCATCTGCTGGGTGTCCAGCTCCGCCTGACGGAGGGAAGAAGCTGATATCAGATCTCTGGAAGAAGATCGTCCAGAAAAGGCACAATGCGAATGCCCTGAGATCTGAGCAGAGCCATTATGCCCGCCAAAACCTTGGTGAAGACCCTCGGTGCCGAGGTCAGACCGAAGGGAAGAGCTACAAACTGATAATGTTGATCCTCCACCGCAAATCGGAGGAATCTCTGATGTGCCTGAAAAATCTGAACATGCAGATATGCATCCTTGACGTCTATGGATGTCATAAAATCCCCTTGGCGAAAGGAATTGATAGCCAAGCGCAGAGTCTCCATGCGGAACTTTTTGGCTCTGAGAAATCTGTTGAGAACCTTGAGATCTAGGATGGGTCTCACCGAACCCTCCTTTTTGGGAACCGTGAAAAGGTTGGAGTAGAAACCCCTGCCTCTCTCCGACAGAGGCACCGGGCATATAACCCCCATGTCCAGAAGGTTTTTTACTGCTAACAGGAGCCCCTGTGCAGCCAGAGGGTCCGAGGGCACCCGAGACCTTAAGAATCTTGGGGGCGGCCAGAACTCGAGCTCCAGTTTGTACCCGGAGGAGACCACTTCCAAGATTCAATTGTCTGTGACCTCCCAGGCCCAGACCTGGAAGAAGAGGCGCAGGACATGCCCGACCTCTGCCTCTGTTCCAGGACGAGCCCCTGACACCTGAGAAGGCAAACCCCTAGTCGCTCTGGCCCCTCGAAAGGAAGGAGTGAACGAGCCCGCCCCCCAAAAGGGGCGGCGCCGTTTCCTCCGCTGAGGTAACTTACCTCCTTTGGTAACAGCATCCAATTTATCTCCAAACAGCCGCGAACCCCAGAAAAGGAGCGCTGTGAGCGACTTCTTGGCTCCAACGTCCGCTGTCCACTGGCGGAGCCAGACCAATCTGCGCATAGCAACCAGTAAGGCTGACGTTCTACTACACACGACAGAGTCCATCGCAGCCATAACAAAATCCATGAACAATTCGCATTTCTTAAGGATAGCGAACTCCGCGCTAGCTGGATCAAACTGAGCGTTATTCAGCCAGTCCCTGATAAGAGACCTGGTAGCAAGCGACACCAGGGCAGATGCACTAACAGGCCGCAGGGCCGAGCCCACGTTGGCAAATGCGTGGCACGCCATCTGATCAAGGTGCTTATGCTCGCCATCCTTAAAGTGGACCAACACCCAGGATTTTGACTATACTGGGTTTTGGTCCACTTGGATCGGGGGTGCCCCGCTGTCTGAAACCCCCCAGAAAGCCCCAAAAAACTCACCTCTCCCCGCTCCCACGTGACCGCGCCAGCCAATCACAGCGCTCAGAGCCGCTGTGGTATGCGCGTCCAAGGCCGCCTGGACGCGCATACCAGCTCAGCTGGCTCTGAGCGCTGGAGGCCGTGTCTCGCGCTTCCCTCTAACAGGGAGCGCGCCTGCACCGGCCATTCACAAACGGCCGGCGCGTGTGCGCGCCCTGCTAGAGGGAAGCACGAGACGCGGCCGCGGCTTACGCATGCGCCGACGGAACGGGGCTGAGGTAAGGTTTGTGGGCCTCCTGGGGGGTTCCTCCCCACGGGACATCCCGATTTCGGATGCCCCGCGGAGAGGGATCTGATCGGCCCGGGAATCTTATAGATTTCCGGGCCGATCCCCCCTGGGTGTTGGTCCACTTTAAGGGAGGTGGCGTCAGGGGTGTTCAGCACAGAAGAGTTGGTCAAACCTAAAACAGGCGCGTCAACCTCGGGAAGAGAAGACCAGCGCTTAACCGCCTCCACCGGAAAAGGATATTTCTTGTCCCATCCCTGAGGCACACCAGGAAGCCGACTGGGCCTCTCCCCTTCTCTAAGGATCAGCGCATCAAAATGACCCTGGGTAGGGAATTCCAAACGGGGCTTGCAGGCCCCCAAAAATTGGAATTCCCAGACTGAACATTTTCAGCCTCTGATTCCTGATACAATTCCCCCTCCTCTAACGGGGAATAATCTGACAAATCAGCGGACTCGTCGTCAATATCCCACAATGGCTGGGCCGACGACAGATGTCTCTTTTTAGCCTGGGCCTTCTTGCCCACCGTGCTAGCAATAATTTTCTCGATGCTGGCCAACCTAACCCAAACATGAGAAAGCGACTCCCCACTGGTACCAATGTCACTTGGGGTACGGATAAGGTGGGAAAGCGATGAAGCGGGAGGAGCGGATCCAGAAGGCTGGGTACCAGACTGCTGCGTTATGGCCTATTGTGCGCATGGTATACAGATCAGCACATTCTCCCTCGTAAGGGATACCCCGCACCCCACACATGGCCCGGATTGTCCCAGAGGGATCCCGAGCCCAGTATCCTGCGGAGCCTCCATATGGTGAATTTTTGTGGTCAGTCGCAATACCGCAGGGAATTACGCATAAGCAACCCGGGATGCCCCTTAAAAGTCCCGGTGGGAGGATTTTAGGTGGACAATTTTACACTAGGGACCCCCTTAATATGCACATATACAGGACAACCTGTAACACACAAAACAAGCAATATAAGTGCAGAGCTGTGTAAAAATGGCCATAACCTTACATGTAAAGAACTACAGCATTTGATCATGCAGCCACACGAAATGTAAATATACAGGTATATGTATATATTTATATACCACATCCAAGCCAGACAGTGCAATTAAGGCGCACACACACACACACATGTTTTAGACCAGTGGGGACCCCCACTAAATAGGGCCCCCCACACACACAAGCTAAGGAGGAGGCCATCGGGCCCTTACCACACCTATTGCTTTGCGGCCTGCTCAAGAAGATGGCCCCCAAGCAGCCTCGTGCCTGAGGAGGGAGAGCAGGGGGAGGGCGGGCAGAACGCGCGTTTGCCGAGGCCACGCCCTCCTCCAAGCAACGTGGACCCCTAGAAAACGAGCACGGCCATCGCGCCCCTTCCCGAACGCAGCCTGAGGGGGAGAAGCTCCCCCAGGCTGTAATCAGCCCCTGGTATGCCAGTAAGCACTCACACACACAGTAAAACACTCAGCACACAGGGACACAGACTGGGGAAAACTAAATATCGGCCAGGTCAGGCAACCCCCCCGGAGGGGAATAAAGGGACCCGGAAGGGGGGCGAATCCTGCCAGGAGCCGGCCATAGGCCTAACGGGACGGGGAATCCCACATCAGGATCACCAAGAAACCTGGATAACCGCCTACCCCATAGTGAGGTCTCACCGTGGAGCAGTGCTCCTGCTGCACCCTTAGGGTGATAATAGAAGGCCGGGCGCGAGCCCGGCTTACCTGTAAGTGAAGAAGTCTTAATCTTCTGTCTTGTCGCCTTCCCTGCAGAGAAGGAACTGGGGAATTGGTGGGAGGTCAAAGGTATATATGGACCGGGAGGGGCTTTTGCATATTCATCTCTGCAGACGTTCGTCCTCTACTGGAGATTACCCAGATGTCATGAAGACCAAAGTGGAGTGTATGGCACACTTAGAATAAAGGTTTTTATAAAACTTATTTCACAGCATGTTACTAAATCAGGGAATTGGCAAACAAACCTGTTCTCAAGACAATACTGGCAACTATAGAGAACTTCTAGGGGGACTTCTACCTTCAACTGGCATGCTTTCCCATGGTGAAAATTGTGCCCCCTCGGCTGAGCAAGTTATCCTCAGGAAGTTGCCAAATTCCTCTTCTGAAATTCTGCTGTTTTGAAGTGCAAATGACCATGCCCCATGCACATTTGTCTGCCTAGTCCTTAACTGGTCCCCATAGCCCCCATGTTTCTCCCTTTTCCTTTTTTTTTTCTATAGCGATTTGATCTCTCCAGCTTCTGTGTTTTCTGAGAAGCTCTATTTGCCATTTAGGAGTGTATTCTCTGGAGAAACTGTTCTCCATTTTTTTTTTTGGGGGGGGGGGGGGGGGGGTGGATGGATTTTTGAGGGATATTATGATTCCAGTTAAGCCTTAGCATTTTTTCGCCCAATGTTTTGTCCCAGATGTTCTCTTAAACCCTCCCATGTTTGGTTTGCATTAATGCTTAATTTATAATTTTTTTAATTATATTAATATTTGGGGCCCAATATCCACTTTTTTGTTGTTTTGACCTTCATTTTTTACAACGTTTTGTAACTTTTTTTCTACCCAAAACAAAAAAAGGGTTAATTCCTAAAAAGAACTTGTGGCTGACACTTTCATTGTGTTTTCGGAATGAAATAAACCAGTTATTCATTGGAATCGTTTCCTCCATCTATTTGCTGAAGGAAATTCACTCAATTGCGGAATTTTTGAGCCACAAGTTTAAGCTTTAGGGGACATGCAAAAAATACAATTCCGTGATTACTCACCGGTAGAACTGGTATTATATGTATACAGCACGTCCTGTTTCAGAAGATTCCTTACACATGGGTAATACATCCACAAGATGGCGCTGGACTGCAGAAAACAGCTTGTGGCTCCTCCCGGCCCTATATAAGTCAGGGACCTCCCACAAAATCCCCAGTATTGACAAGCAGTTAACAAGAAGCCGGGAGGACAATAATAACAAGAACTCAAAATGAACAATCACCATACAGAGGTAACTAAGAAGAATGATAACAAGGGTGGGGTGGAACAGGACGTGCTGTATACATATAATACCAATTCTACAGGTGAGTAATCACAGAATTGTATTATTCTAAGTATACAGCACGTCCTGTTCCAGAAGATTCCTTACACATGGGACATCCAATAGCAGTGTCCGTAAAGTAGGGTGGGATCCCCAAAAAGTAACAGCGGGCAGTTTAAACCAATGCCGCCTGCAGAACTTTGCAGCCAATAGCAGCGTCAGCTGAGGCCCTAACATCAACTTTGTAAAACTTGGAAAAAGTATGAACAGAAGACCAAGTAGCGGCCTTGCAAACTTGTTCAACAGAAGCCTGGTGCTGAAAAGCCCAAGAGGCACCAATAGCATGAGTAGAATGAGCAGTAAGGCGGAAGGGAGGTTCCTTCCCCTTAGCAGAATAGGCTTGTATCACAGCCTGACGGATCCACTTGCTGATAGTGGACTTAGCTGGAGCCAGGCCCAACTTAGGTCCAGACGGGAGCACAAAAAGAGCATCAGTCTTCCTGAAGCATTAAGTAGCCACCACATAGAACTTCAGGTTCCTAACCACATCCAAATAGTGTAAAACCCGCTCCTTAGGATTACTAGGATTAGGGCACAGAGAAGGCAAAACAATGTCCTGATTGAGATGAAAAGCAGACAACCTTAGGCAGAAAATCTGGCTTAAAACGAAACACCACCTTGTCCTGATGTCTCTCAAAGTAAGGGGGTTTGATGGAAGTGATGGCCACCAAAAAGACTACCTTAAGCGTCAAAATGGACAAGGGGGCCTCACGCAAGGGCTCAAAGTGAGACCCCTGCAAGGCAGATAAGACCAAGTTTAAATCCCAGACTGGTAACATAGGCTTACGTGGGGGACGCACATGAGTAACCCCCTGGAAGAAGGTCTTAACCAAACAATGGTGAGCAAAAGATCTTTGGCAGAAAATAGCCAAGGCAGAAACATGACCTTTAAGGGTACTAAGTTGAAGACCCAAATCCAAACCATGTTGCAGAAACACCAGAATCCTAGGGACAGAAAACACTCGACAGGGAAGCGACCTAGACTCACACCAGTCTATATAAGCATGCCATACCCTATAGTAGATGGAGGACGAGGACTTCTTCCTAGCCCTAATCATGGTATTAACAGAGGCAGGCAGCCCCTTTTCCATCAAGATGGAGGTTTCAGCAGCCAGGCCGTTAAAGCCAGCGTTTGTAAATTGGGATGGCGTAGCTGCCCCTGAGTGAGCAGGTCTGGAACCTTGGGCAGGGCGTACTGATCTACTGCCACACTCTTCTTGGCCAACAGGGGGCCACCAGGATGGTTGGCACCCATTCCTGGCATATCTTGCGCAGCACCCTGCCCAGCAGAGGAAACGGTGGGAACACATAAAGGAGCTGAAAGCTCTTCCAAGACATTGCTAGTGCATCCATGGCCAAGGCCAGAGGGTCCTGGGACAGAGAAACAAGGACTGGAAGCTTGTGATTGTGGCGGGACGCAAACAGATCCACATCCGGCTGACCCCAACGGTGGCACAGGGAGCGAAACACCCTGCTGCTGAGGGACCATTCTCCCAGGCAAGAAGTCGCCCTGCTGAGGGAGTCTGCCTCCAGATTCTCCACTCCGGGGATGTACACTGCGGAGATGCAGGGAACATTCTCCTCCGCCCAGGACAGTATCAGACACTTCCTTGAGGGCCCTCTTGCTCCGGGTCCCTCCCTGATGATTGATGTAGGCAACCGCCGTCTGGTTGTCCGAGCAGACCTGAACAGCCCCGATCCCGAAGGTGTGGAGTCAGTTGGACGAGAACCAACCGTATCGCCCTCAGTTCCAGAATGTTGATATGGGTGTGGGCCTCCTGAGGGCCCCACTGACCCTGGAATTTCTGGGATTTCCAGAAGCCCCCCCCCAACCTATCAGACTGGCATCTGTGGTGACTGGTTCCTTGAGTCCAGCCACCACGAGAGAGACCGCCTGACCAGAGGGGACAGAACAAACACCTGATCCAGGGACACCGGGTCCCGATCCCAAACTGACAAGAGGCCTCATGTGAAACTGAGCGTATGGAACAGCCTCAAAGCAAGACACCATCAGGCCCACCAGCTGCATACCCTGCCGGATGGAAGGATGAGGGCAAGACAGAAGAAGCTTGGCTTGAGCTTGCAGACTGGCCACCTTTTGCTGAGGGAGAAGGATCTTGACCTGAGATGTATCCAGAGTCATGCCCAGAAAGGACTTGACCATTGACGGTGACAGGGAAGACTTGGGATGGTTGATCACCCAGTGGAAGGACTCCAGTGTGGACACCACCATCTGGGTATCCAGCTTGGCCTGCTGGAAGGACCGAGACGTGATGAGAATGTCGTCCAAGTAAGGAAGGATGCGAATGCCCTGAGATCTCACCAGAGCCATAATGCCCGCCAGCACCTTGGTGAATACCCTGGGAGCCGAGGTGAGACCAAAGGGCAAGGCCACAAATTGGTAGTGCTGATCCTCCAGAGCGAACCCGAGGAATCTTTGATGACCTGGAAAGATTGGTATATGAAGGTAAGCATCCTTGATGTCTACAGAGGTCATGAAGTCCTCCGGGCGTAGTGAATTTACAGCTGAGCGAGTCTCCATGCGAAAGCGTTTGAATCTGACAAATTTGTTGAGGCGCTTTAAATCCAGGATGAGTCTGATGGACCCGTCTTTCTGGGGAACAGTGAAAAGATTGGAATAGTAGCCTCTGCCCCTTTCCTTTAAAGGCACTTGGCAGATGACCCCTAACTCCGGAAGGTTTTGGACAGCAAGGCGCAGACCCTGGGCTAAAAGGGGGTTTTGAGCCATCCGGGATTTGATGAATCTTGGGGGCGGCCAGGCTGCAAACTCTATCTTGTAACCGGAGGACACTACCTCCAGAATCCACCGGTCTGAGACGTGAAGTCTCCAGATGTGAGCAAAAAGCAGAAGCCGTCCCCCCACCCGGATGGGTGAGGGCGCCCCTTCATGCCTGAGTGGGCTTGGGTGAGGTTTTTGGCTTGAGACCCCAGGAGAGGCCAGGACGGCCACGTCCTCTGCCCCTACCACGATGGTCTTCACGGGCCCCAGTAAAAGAGACTCGTCCGGTTAGTTCTGGAACCACGGAAGGATGGGAGAAGGGCACCTGTCCCCCGAAAGGACCAAGACGGCCTCCTGCGCTGAGGTAACCTACCACCCTTAGAAAACAAATCCAAGCGTTCCCCAAAGAGACGCAGGCCCTTGAAGGGGAAACCAGTGAAAGCCTTCTTAGCAGCATTGTCAGCCACCCACTGACGTAGCCAGACAGAGCGGCGTATAGCCACCAACAGGACAGAAGTCACATTCTAATGGCATCATCCATGGCAGAGAGGATATATGCAATAAATTCCTCACAAAGCAGGAGAGATCTATACTCCTCTCTATCCGCATCCTCAGATGCCCCATCCAAAATACACTTTAATGGCAATAGCCGTAATAGCAGAGGCACAAACCGAGCGCAGTGCAGTCCCCACACAGGCAAAGGCATGACAGGCCAGTTGGTCCAAACGCCGGTCCTCGGCATCTTGCAGGGTAGTAGTGTCAGAATGCATGACAGATGTATTGGACAACCCTAGAACGGGCGCATCCACCTCGGGAGGACATGACCAAAAATGAACAACATCAGCAGGAAAGGGATACCTCTTGTCCCAACTCTTAGGCACCACGGGCAGCTTGCTGAAAGTGAGTAAGGGCCCTCATCTTCCACAGGGAAGAGGGAAACCGCGGGTGATAAATGCCGCATCTTAGCCGCAGCCTTACGCGGGGCAGACCCAGTTTGTTTCTCAATGCTGGCCACCCGTGCAGCTAAATCAGGTTGAGACTCCCCACTAGTATGCCCTGCAGTGGGGGTCAGATGTAAGCGTGGGGGGGGGGTAGGTGAGGCCAGAGGGGTCGCACCATCAGGCCCAGTAACAGACAGCCCAGACTGCAGCACAAGTACCTGCTGGGCGCAGGGTACACACGCCCTGACATCATCACTAATAGGGGATACCCCACACACAACACATAGCCGGGTTTGTCCCGAAGGAACCCCAGGCTCATTATCCCCAGAAGCCTCCATATGGTGATTTGAATGGCACAATAGGCCAGTAAGGGTTAACGCTAAAGAGCTACCCGGGAAGCCCCAAGAACCGCTAGGGAAGTGGTTAGTGAGGGAAAATGGCCGGGAGAAACCACAGTGCTGAAGTATTCACCTGCCTGGAAGACCTAATCAACATTCCCATGAGAATAAGGCAGTTAGAAAAAACTTTTAGAAAAAAAATCACCCAGCCAGCAGCACGCAGCAAGGAGACAAAAAGGCGCCCGCAGACCTCGAGGGGCAGGCCATGGAGTTTATGAGGTAAAATGCATCATCCACAGAGCCTGCCCCCCCCCCCCGAAGAGCGGGAAACGCGCCCACGTGATCCGGCCGGCCAATAACGGCCCGGCAGCTCTGAGGTGAATGGGGCTGCCAGGCGCGGAGCTCAGTACAAAGCGCGACGGCGGCGTATTACAAAGTTACAAGCACTAAAACATGTCAAGAGTGAAATACAGTGTTAAATCACTAGACGATCCCACCCCCACCCCCCCCAACCCGGAGATCCCCCAAGGGGAGAGTGAGGGAGGATAACAGCAGAATTCCCAGGGAAAATGGCGCCCAGAGGACAAATAAGTGAGGGTGGAGGGGGAAATATATATATGTGAATTGGGTTTAACTGCACAGAATAACCTAGCAAAACCCATGAGGCAGTGGGGGCATCCCAAAAAGGTTCACCATTAGCCTAAACCACCTACCCTGCTAGAGCAGGGACTGCGGTAGGAGCCTAGCTCCTAAACACCATTGGTGCTTGCTAACCTACCTTCACCCGAACCTTAACAGCCGAGGCTGGGAGGCAGTAAATGAGACGGAACGGGCAGAAGTAGTCTTGCAGGGCCGCAGGCATATAAGCCCCGCTCACCTGTGCCACAGACAGCTATCTTCTGTCTTCGCAGTCCAGGACTGCAGAAAGAACTGGGGATTTTGTGGGAGGTCCCTGACTTATATAGGGCCGGGAGGAGCCACAAGCTGTTTTCTGTAGTCCAGCGCCATCTTGTGGATTACCCATGTGTAAGGAATCTTCTGGAACAGGACGTGCTGTATACTTAGAATATAGGTGCAACCCATTTTGCCCACTATGAACCAGGCAGAAGCCTCAGCGTAACTTGGCTCTCCTAAAAACGTGAGCAAATATGTTGGTGCCCGACCATGAATTGACCCTTATAATTATTACCTGTTACTGTATCTGCAGCAAGGTATCCCGGAGTGTAATTCATGCTGAAGGGGCTGTCTTTTTATTATAAGGGCTATAATTTTTTTCTAATTCAGAATATTTTTTCTTATTTTCCTCCTGTAAATCCTAGGTGTATCCTATAGTGCCAAAAAATACAACTCTGTGAAGTACTCACCTGTAGAGTTGGTATTATATGCAAATAGAACGTCCTGATGCAGACATAGTGCTTACATGTGGGTATACCTCCGCCTTCAGCGCCGTGCACTGCAGAACATGAAGAAAACAAGCTCCTCCCGGCCCAACATATACCGGAGGACCTCCCACAAATCCCCAGCATTGAAAAGCAGTGAGAAAGAGAGGCCAGGAGAAACAACCACCCAATAACTGGCAAAAACATATCAAGTATAACAATCACCAAACAGGGGATCCAGAACAAAGTGAAACCAGGGTGGAGTGGAGCAGGACGTGCTGTCTGCATTTAATACCAACTCTACAGGTGAGTACTTCACAGAGTTGTATTATTCTAAGCAGACAGCACGTCCTGCCCCAGACATAGTCCTTACATGTGGGACATCCAATAGCAGTGTCCGTAAAGAAGGGTGGGATCCCCAACAGAAGGCAACAGCAAGCCATTTAAATTACTACGGCCTGCAAAACCTTGCGGCCAAACGCAGCGTCAGCTGAGGCCTTAACATCAACCTTGTAAAACTTTGTAAAGGTGTGAACCGAAGACCAAGTAGCGGCCTTGCAAACTTGCTCCACAGAGGCCTGGTGCTGAAAAGCCCAAGAAGCCCCAACAGCTCTAGTAGAATGAGCAGTAAGACGAAAGGGGGGAGTCTTCCCCTTAGTAGTATAGGCTTGAACCACAGCCTGACGAATCCATTTACTGATGGTAGACTTGGCGGGAGCCAAACCTTTCCTAGGCCCGTGAGGCACAACGAAGAGAGCATCCGTCTTCCTAAATGCCCGAGTGGTAACCAGGTAAGACTTGACACACCTAACCACATCCAGGGAATGCAAAACCCTCTCCTTAGGGTTACTAGGATTAGGGCACAAGGAAGGAAGTACAATATCTTGATTCAAATGAAATGCAGACACAACCTTAGGCAGAAAGTCTGGCTTGAAGCGAAACACCACCTTATCCCGGTGTCTCTCAAAGTAGGGAGGCTGAATAGACAAGGCAGCCAACTCAGACACACGTCTAACCGAGGTAATGGCTACCAGAAAGACCACCTTGAGCGTGAGAACAGCAAGAGCTGCTTCGTGAATAGGTTCAAAAGGAGGACGCTGTAGGGCCGACAAAACCAAATTCACATCCCAAACAGGAACCATAGGTTTCCGAGGGGGAAGCACATGAGTGACCCCCTGAAAGAAAGTCTTGATAAGAGAGTGCTGGGCAAAGGTCTTCTGAAAGAAGATAGACAGGGCCGAAACCTGGCCCTTCAAAGTACTAAGCTTCAGACCTGAGTCTAGACCATGTTGTAAAAACTCCAGCACCCTGGAGACTAAGAATTCCCGGCAGGGAAGAGACCTGGATTCACACCAGTCAATATAGGCACGCCATACCCTATAATATATAGCAGAAGAGGTCTTCTTCCTGGCTTGGACCATGGTAGCCACTACAGAAGCGGACAAACCCTTTTCCTTTAAAATGGTGGTCTCAATAGCCAAGCCGTTAAAGCCAGAGTTAGTAAATTGGGATGGCGTAGAGACCCCTGAGTTAGGAGATCTGGAATCCTTGGTAGATCGTACTGATCTACTGCCATTTGAACAACGTCTGCGAACCACACTCTTCTTGGCCACCTTGGGGCCACCAGAATCGCGGGTACCCCTTCCAGAGCGATCTTGCGTAGCACCCTGCCCAGAAGGGAAATTGGTGGAAACGCATACAGGAGCCGAAACTCCCTCCAAGACATTGACAGAGCATCCGAGGCCAGAGCCAGAGGATCCTGAGACAGGGATACAAAGCTCGGGAGCTTGTGATTCTGACGGGACGCAAACAGATCCACGTCTGGGACACCCCAACGGTGACACAGGGACTGAAATACCGAGTTGGAGAGGGACCACTCCCCCTGACGGGACGACCCCCTGCTCAGGGCATCTGCTAGCAGATTTTCCGCCCCCGGAATGTAAACAGCCGAGATGCATTGAACATTGGTCTCTGCCCATGTTAGAATCAGAGACACCTCCTGGAGAGCACCCTTGCTCCGGGTTTCTCCCTGATGGTTGATGTAGGCCACCGCCGTCCTGTTGTCTGAGCGTACCTGAACCGCCAGACCCTTCAGGTGCTGGGTCAATTGTTCCAGCACCAACCAGACCGCCCTGAGTTCCAGGACATTGATGGGTAGATGGGCCTCCTGAGGGCCCCACCTCCCCTGGAAACGCAGGGACTTCCAGAATCCCCCCCAGCCCGAGAGACTGACATCCGTTGTGACCGTCTCCCAGGAGGGAGCCAGGAAGGATCTGCCCCTTGTCAAGTTCCTGTGGTCCAGCCACCACGCCAGGGATTGTCTGACCGAGGGGGGAAGCACCCAGATCTCGTCCAAGGACGCTGGGTCCTTGTTCCAAACAGACAGAAGGTGAAGCTGCAGAGTTCTCAAATGGAATTGTGCAAAGGGCACCGCCTCGAAGCTTGCCACCATCGAGCCCACCAACTGCATTCCCTGCCTGATGGAGGGATGAGGGCTCGAGAGCAGGAACCTCACCTGCGTTGTCAGAGCTTCCACCTTCTGTAGAGGAAGGAATATCCTTGACTGAACTGAATCCAGAATCATCCCCAGAAACGGAGTGACTGAGGAGGGGGACAGAGAGGACTTTGGGTAATTGATCACCCAGCCGAAGGACTCCAGGGTGGTCACCACCGACCACGTGTCCAGCTCTGCCTGCTGCAGAGACTGAGATGAGTATATCATCCAGGTAGGGCAACACTCGTATGCCTTTTAGTCTCAACAGGGACATTACTCCTGCCAGCACCTTGGTGAATACCCTGGGGGCTGACGTAAGACCAAATGGCAGAGCCACAAACTGGTAATGCTGATCCAGCAGCGCAAATCTAAGAAACTTTTGATGCCCTGGGAACACCGGGACGTGTAGGTAAGCGTCCTTGATGTCCACAGATGTCATGAAGTCCCCTGGGCGCAACGAGGCAATGGGCGAGCGAGTTTCCATACGAAAATGTCTGTTTCTCACAAATCTGTTTAAGATTTTTAAATCCAGAATGGGTCTGACTGACCCGTCCTTTTTGGGCACCGTGAACAGGTTGGAATAAAACCCCATGCCTCTGTCTTTTGAGGGGACCTTGCAAATGACCCCGAGGTCTAGAAGGTCCTGCACTGCTAGCATCAAGACTCGCGCTGAGGCAGGGTCCTGTGGGATTCGGGACCCGACGAACCTGGAAGGGGGCAGTACAGCAAACTCTATTTTGTAACCGGAGGACACTACCTCCTGAATCCACCGGTCTGGGACGTGCCGTCTCCAGACATGCTGAAAATGCTGTAGACTTTCCCCCATCCTGACGGGCGAGGGCGCCCCTTCATGCCTGGGGGGTCTTGGGAGGGGCTTTGGCCCCCAGGGAAGAGCTGGGGCGGCGTCCTCTGTTCTTGTTCCAGGAATCTGTGCGAGCTCCGGCGAAGGACACCCCTCTTCCCTGTTTAGCCCCACAATAGGGGGTCGAGTGGGAGCTTGGGTCACGAAAGGGCCGAATCTGACGCTTCTAACCTTTCTCCAAACAGGCGCAGCCCTTTGAAAGGAAGCCCCGTAAGGGCCTTCTTGGCGACATTGTCAGCTGCCCACTGGCGTAACCAGACCGCACGGCGTATGGCTACCACCAGAGCAGAGGAACTAGCACTCAGCTTAATAGCATCGTCCGATGCAGACAGGATATAATTAATAAAAGTCTCACAGGTAACCAAAGCATTGGTGGCATCAGATGGCAAGTCATCCGCCCCTTCAAGAGCAGTCTTAACCACAGTCCTGAGTGCCACCGCCGTGATGGCTAAGGCGCAAACCGGACGGAGCGAGGCTCCCCCAAATGCAAAGGCATGACATGCCAGTTGATCAACCCGCCGATCCTCCAGATCCCGCAGCGTAGTAGTGTCAGGGGAGTGCATAATAGAGGTATTGGACAGACCAAGGATCGGGGCATCGACTTCGGGCGGCGAAGTCCAACACTTGATCAGGTCAGCAGGGAATGGATACTTCTTATCCACAGTCTTAGGAACCCCCTGGAGTTTGCTGGGATGTTCCCACTCCTTTAAGACGAGATTATTAAAATGAGTTTGTTCAGGAAACTCCAACCGCACCCTAGCGGTATGGAACAGGTCAGCCGCAGGTGGGGGAGAGAGGGATAACACATCAAAGATCTGGGCCAGCAATCTATCAACGTCATCCTGGGACCAAAGATCAGAACCCGATTCATCCTGACTCCTGGACTCATCGTCGTAGGACCCCGAGTCAGAAAACAGTTCCCCTTCCTCTGAGGGGGAGTGTGCATAAGACAAATGTAAATCCTCAGATTCTACAGGAAGAATAGTGGCTTCAGGATTCAAGTGGCGCTTTTTAGCGGTAGCCTTGCGCGCCAAGGAGCCAGCGACTAAACTTTCCACGCTAGCCAGTCTAGCGTCCAAATCAGCATGAGAGTCCCCGCTAGTATTAGGGGTTAGACTCAGGCTTGGGGGAGTAGGGGAAACAAGGAGAGGCACGGGCCCAGCTTCGAAATAAGTGGGTAGGCCAGCTAGCGCCTGCTGGGCACAAGGGACGCAGACCCGTGCATTGTCACCACTGCTAGGTGTGACCCCACAAGCTACACACGGCTTGTCCCGAAGGAACCCCGTTCACGATATCCTGAGATGCCTCCATATGGTGATTATTATATTCAATGTGCCAGTAGGGATTGACGCTGTAAAGCAACCCTGGATGCCCCAAACACCTGCCGGGAAGTGGGAGTGGTTTGTTAAAAGGTTCTGGACTGGACTCTACGCCGGGCCGGGAGAAGCCACCGAAAACCGCGGACTGAAAGACACAAGGGGAACAGGGATGTCAGAGCCAAGCGCGAGGAAGTCAAAGCTAGGAAAGGGATTGCCCATGAGGGCACTTACAGAACAGCGAGGGGAGGACCGTCTTCACCACGCACATGTGAGAAGGAAATGGAGCCAAGCGAACCTCGAAGGGCGGGCCAGAGCGGACGATGACGCGGAGCGCGCCAAACCGAACCACCCCAAGCCAATCAGAAGAGACATATGTTGTCAGGGAGACATTACCTCAGAGAGATCTGACAGGGTGAATACAGTGATAGAACGCCAAGCGTCAATAGAATGAAACTGAAGCACGCGCCGATTAATACATGAAGGCGCAGTAGGAAAGCAAAAGGCTGAGAGTGAAGCGCAGCTCTGACTCCAAGGACCAATAAGACAATGGTTGACTAGTGTGATTAGGGCAAGGATTAGCCGTCGTACAAACGACCCCCCCTCTTTTTTCCCTCACTAACAGGGAAATCTAGGGAGGAAGGTTATCCAATATACTGGGTTCACCGCTACACCGGGCGAGGGGCACTAGTGCGGGAGGGGCATCCAATAGAAGGCTCACCATACGCCTTAACCGCCTACCCTATAGAGGGGGATTGCGGTGGAGTCTAGCTCCATAAGCACACTAGATGCTGCCTACCTTCACACGACCCGACGCAGCCCAGGCTGGGAGGCATTAGTTCACAACAAGGACGGGTGGAAATAGTCCCGCAGGGCCTCGGGCTGTAAAGCCCCGCTCGCCTGGGAGAGCGTGATACTTAATGTCTTCACAGTTCAAGCACTGCAGAGAAAACTGGGGATTTGTGGGAGGTCCTCCGGTATATGCAGGGCCGGGAGGAGCTTGTTTTCTTCATGTTCTGCAGTGCACGGCGCTGAAGGCGGAGGTATACCCACATGTAAGGACTATGTCTGGAGCAGGACGTGCTGTCTGCTTAGAATATACAGTGGTTTAAACCCTCAAAACACACAAGCAAAAATTACCTGTAGCTTGGAGTGTCATGGTTTACAGACTCTGAGTCTTCATTGTCCGCTACCTATAAAATACAATTCTGTGATTACTCACCTGTAGAATTGGTATGAGTATACAGTACGTCCTGCTCCAAATAGAATACTTACACTTGGGGATAACTCCGCCAGATGGCGCTGGACTGCAGAGACATCAAAAACAGGCTCCTCCTGGCCCCTCAAATACCCAGGGACCTCCCACAAATCCCCAGCATTGAAAAGCAGTTAACGAGAAGCCGGGAGAATTAAACAACCCAAACTACTAACTATAACAATGATAATCACCATACAGGGGATCCAAGAAAATGCAAAACCAAGGGTGGGGTGGAGCAGGACGTACTGTATACTCATAATACCAATTCTACAGATGAGTAATCACAGAATTGTATTATTCTTAGTATACAATACGTCCTGCTCCAAATATAATACTTACACGTGGGACATCCAATAGCAGTGTCCATAAAGTAGGGTGGGATCCCCAAAGCTAACAGCAGACAGTTTAGACCACTGACGCCTGCAAAACCTTTCGGCCAAAAGCAGCATCAGCTGGGGCCCTAACATCAACCTTCAAAAACTTTGAAAAGGTATGAGCAGAAGACCAAGTAGCGGCCTTGCAAACTTGTTCAACAGAAGCCTGGTGCTGAAAAGCCCAAGAGGCACCAATAGCACGAGTAGAATGAGCAGTAAGGCGGAAGAGAGGATTCTTCCCCTTAGCAGAGTAGGCCTGAATCACAGCCTGACAGATCCATTTGCTGATAGTAGACTTGGCAGGAGCCAAACCCTTCTTAGGACCAGAAGGGACCACAAAAAGGGCATCAGTTTTTCTGAAAGGTGCAGTAGCCACCAGATAGTACTTCAGACACCTAACTACATCCAAAGAATGCAAGACCCTCTCCTTAGCATTACTAGGATTAGGGCACAATGAAGGGAGAACAATGTCCTGATTCAAATAGGCAGAAAATCTGGCTTGAAACGAAACACCACCTTATCCTGGTGTCTCTCATAGTAGGGGGGCAGAATGGAGAGCGCCGCCAACTCAGACACACGCCTAACAGAAGTGATAGCCACCAGAAAAACAACCTTGAGTAAGGATGGCCAGGGACGCATCCTGCACAGGTTCAAAAGGAGCACCCTGCAAGGCTGACAAAACCAGATTCAAATCCCAAACAGGCACCATAGTCTTACGTGGGGGACGCACATGAGTCACCCCCTGGAAAAAAGTCCTAATCAGAGAATGCCGAGCAAAGGACTTCTGGAAGAAAACAGCCAGGGCAGAAACCTGACCTTTTAGAGTACTAAGTTGGAGCCCCATCTCCAACCCATGCTGTAGGAACTCCAGAATCCTGGGAATAGAGAACTCACGACAGGGAAGAGACTTGACTCACACCAGTCAATGTAGGCACACCAAACCCTGTAATAAATGGAAGAGGAAGACTTGTTCCTAGCTTTAATCAAAGTATCCACAACTGAGGAAGACAGCCCTTTCTCCATCAAGATGGAGGTTTCAGCAGCCAGGCCGTCAAAGCCAGAGTTTTTTTAAATTGGGATGGCGTAGTGAGCCCTGAGTGAGCAGATCTGGCACCACGGGCAGAGTGTACTGATCTACTGCCAGCTGCACCACGTCTGCGAACCACACTCTTCTTGGCCACCTGGGGGCCACCAGAATTGCTGGCACCCCTTCCAGAGCAATCTTGCGCAGAACCCTGCTCAGCAGGGGGAATGGAGGGAAGACATACAGAGACTGAAAGTCCTGCCATGACATTGCTAGAGCATCCGTGGTCAAGGCCAGAGGATCCTGAGATAGGGAGACAAAGGCCGGTAGCTTGTGACGGGACGCAAACCGATCCACATCTGGTTGGCCCCAAAGGTGACACAGAGATTGGAACACCCTGCTGCATAGGGACCATTCTCCCTGGCGAGAGGTCCCCTTGCTCAGAGAGTCAGCCAGGAGGTTTTCCACCCCCGGGATGTACACAGCTGATATGCAGGGAACATTGGTCTCCGCCCAGGTCAGTATCAGAGACACTTCCTGGAGGGCACCCTTGCTCCGGGTCCCTCCCTGACGATTGATGTAGGCAACTGCCGTCTGGTTGTCTGAGCGCACCTGAAAAGGCAGGCCCCGAAGGTGAGAAGTCAACTGGGCCAGAACTAACCTGATCGCCCGCAGTTCCAGAATGTTGATAGGTGTGTGGGCCTCCTGAGGGCTCCAACTCCCTTGGAACTGCAGGGACTTCCAGAAACCAACCCCCCCCCCCAACCCGTCAGACTGGCATCCGTGGTGACCGTCTTCCAGCAGGGGGCCAGAAAGGATCTGCCCCCCAACAGGTTCCTGGAGTCCAGCCACCACGAGAGGGACCGTTTTGCCCTTTTCTCTGAAAGGGACCTTGCAGATGACCCCCAGCTCCAGGAGGCCTTGCAGTGCCTGCAATAGCTCCTGAGCTGACACAGGGTCCTGGGGAATCTGGGATCTGATGAATCCTGGGGGCGGCCAGGCAGCAAACTATCTTGTAACCAGCGGACACTACCTCCTAAATCCACCGATCTAAGACATGGAGCCTCCAGACGTGAGCGAAGTGCTGAAGCCGTCCCCCCACCCGGATGGGTGAGGGCGCCCCATCATGCCTGAGGGGGCTTAGGAGAGGATTTTGCCTTGGGGCTCCAGGAGGAGCCAGGACGTCCACGTCCTCTGCCCCTACCCCAGAAATCTCACCGGGCCCCAGTGAAGGAACCCCCCCTCCCTTGTCTAGCACCACGGTAGGGGGAGGAGAAGGAGCCCTGGCCCCGAAAGGGCAGAGTTTGCCGCCTGCACTGGGGTAACCTGCCTCCCTTAGCAAAAATATCCAGGTGGTCCCCAAACAGGCGTAGTCCTTTGAAGGGAAACCCAGTGAGGGCCTTCTTGGCAGCAGCCCACTGGCGTAGCCAAACCAAGTGGCGTATAGCCACCACAAGGGCAGATGTCCTGGCACACATTCTAATGGTGTCTTCCAAGGCAGAGAGGACAAAATTTACAAAAACATCACAACTGGAGAGTGCATTGAACACCTCACAAGGCAAATCATCAGGGGCACCATCAAGTATATTTCTGATAAGGGTTCTAGTGGCCACAACGGTAATGGCAGAAGCACAGACTGGGCATAGCGCTGACCCCGCACATGTAAAGGCATGGGACGCCAGCTGGTCAATGCGCCGGCCCTCAGCATCCCGCAGGGTAGTAGAATCAGGGGAATGCCTGACAGAGGTGTTAGATAACCCTAGGACCGGGGCATCCACCTTGGGAGGGGATGACCAACATTTTACAACATTAGCAGGAAAGGGATACTTCCTATTCCAACTTTTAGGTACCCCGGGAAGTCTACTGGGGCGCTCCCATTCCTTGAGCACAAGGTTATTGAAATGTGCTTGCTCGGTAAATTCCAAACGTGACTTTGCTGTATGGAAGAGTTCCCCCCTTTGCCTGGGAGCCGCAACAGGGGGAGAAATGGACAGAACATCAAAAATCTAGGTCAGCAATCTGTCAGTGTCATCCGGGGTCCAGGGGTCAGAGCCAGCCTCGTCATGGCCCCTGGGCCTCTCATCAGAGGACACCGTGTCAGAGAAAAGCTCCCCTTCATCCAAGGGGGTATAGCCACATAGATCCCAAAACTCCTCAGCTTCCATAGGAAAAAGAGTGACATTGGGCATTAAGTGCCGCTTTTTTGCAAGGGCCTTACGCGCCAAGGTATTAGCAATCAACTTCTCAACAGTAGCCAGTCTAGAAGGCACATCAGGCTGAGAATCCCCACTTGTATGCAACTCAGTAGGAGTGAGATTTAAGCTTGGGGGGATAGGTGAAGTGATACGAAGTGCAGACCCAGCCACGGGAAGGCCAGATTGTAGTGCAAGCACCTGCTCAGCACAGGGCACACAGACCCGCGGCTTGTCAGCGTCAGCATGAGGCTGCCCACACGCTACACACAGCCGGTCTTGTCCCGAAGGGACCCCGGTCACATTATCCTGAGATGCCTCCATATGGCGACTATAGGCCGATAGGGATTAACGCTATAAAGCAACCCTGGATGCCCCAATAGCCCGCTAGGGAATGGGAGTAAATACAACTAGGGCTATAAAAATTAGCAACTAGGAGGGCCGGGAGAAGCCAATGGATTCACCCGCCTGAAAGACATAATAAAAAGGGACCGTAAGCAGACAGTATTAAGAAAATCAGATAATAAAAACCGGCCACGAGGGCACTTACAGACCGCGGTAGGTAGGGGACCGTTGCGCATAAGCCAAGCCAAGCGGACAAGATGGCGTCAGTATACCTTGAGGGGCGGGCCGGCAATAGTAATGACGCGGAACGCGCCATAGGCGGGCCCCGCCCCCCACGAAGAGTGCGAAGCCAGCACATGACAAGCAGCCAATGACGGCGCACTGGCACCTGAGTTAACGCTGCCGCCAAGCGCGGGCATAGTGCAGAAAAGGCGCGCGGCGGCAATTTTAAATATGGTAAAAGTAAGGGAGGCAGCGCGGCGGCTGGCACGAGACAATGAATAAAAAATAATTGTCTAAAACACGTAATGCAAGGCATCCATAACGACACCCCCCCCTATTTCCCCGGAAGGCTACCAGGAGAATGAGGGGGGACAGCGGCCACATAAATAGGGCCCACCGATGGGCAGGGGCAATATTGCGGGAGGGGCATCCCATAGAGGCTCACCATAAGCCTGAACCGCCTACCCTTTGGTGGGGGATTGCGGTGGAGCAGCGATCCTAAGCACCTGCTAGCAGTGCTACCTACCATCACCCGACCAGCGCAGCCAAGGCTGGGAGGCATATAAGTAATGGAACGAGTGGGAATAGTCCTACAGGGCCGCAGGGTGATAGCCCCGCTCACCTGCGAGTAGAGAGCCATTTCTTGTCCTTAGCAGTCTAGATTGCCAGAAAATCTGGGGATTTGTGGGAGGTCCCTGGGTATTTGAGGGGGCCGGGAGGAGCCTGTTTTCGATGTCTCTGCAGTCCAGCGCCATCTGGCGGAGTAATACCCAAGTGTAAGTATTCTATTTGGAGCAGGAAGTACTGTATACTAAGAAAAATATAAACCATGCAGTTTGGTACAATGCATGTCTCAACAAACAGCTGTGTGAAACCCCCCAGGTCACCTGAACAAATTAACCTCTTCTCGGTCCGACTACGCATGCACAGCCGCTTGTCCAGTTATTCGCTCAGCCCCTTAGTCCAGGAGCTCGTCTAATGTGATTGGATCCGAGCAAGCTGGAGGCCGCATCTGCCTGCTACTCTCTAACACGGAGCGTGCCTGCACCGACCATTCACAAATGCCTGGCGCAGGGACCCACCCTGCTAAAGGGATGGCGGGCATGCGGTCGCTGCTCACACATGCGCCGTTGGATCAGGAACAGAGGTGAGTTTGGTGCGCCCCGGGGGGAGCAAGTCTGCCTGCCCTGGAGTGGTCTTCTTTAAAGGTAACTTAAAAATAAATCTCCAAAGCGAATCTCTAGGAACGAGGACATCATATTTTGACTATGTTAAAAAAAAAAATGTTGTAATGGGGGTATAAATACAATCTCAAAAATGGGGAGACAATTTTGGAAAACAAATCCCCTTCCACAACACAAAAATACACTTTGAATTTCATCACTATAGCAACCAATTATAGCACCACAAGGACTGATGATTTTTTAAAAAATAATTCAACAAGATAAAAAAATAAAAAAAGAGGGCCACAAAACATTTCGCCTCAGAATTCTCAGGGGATCATAATCAAATGTGACTGCTCTCAAACATATTAAAATATATTCTGTAATTATTGTTGGGACAGAAAATTGTCAAACACACAAATCTCGGGTCCACCATATACAGTGCCTTAAATTATTCATAACCTTTTTAAAAGCTTTAAAAATGTTACAGGCAAAAAATACCTTTATTTAAATGAGATTGTGATAGAGCAAGAATTTGTGAAGTGCAAACGGAAAGGTTTTACCCCTGTGTCTTCTGTTCGCTGATCCCTCCGCCATCGTCTTCTGTCTCTTGACATCAAATGGTTTGAGTTTTCCTTTTCAAGCACATCTTTGCTAAGAACTTCAGAGCCACCTGTTAAAAATAAATGTACAAATAATTTAGTGTACTAAAAATGAGCACAACAAATTCTTTCAAATCACGTCTTAGTACTACAACTGACAGCAACTTGTCCATGAAAAAAGTTAAACTGGCCAGTACTACTAATGATTAACTATATGGCAATACATACATCTACCCTCCATTACTCCCCCCCATCAGTAAGTAACTCGGTTAGACCCCAGACCAGCCAGAGTACACCCCGGGCTGCTAATTGCGTGTATATACGTGGAGTTCCCCATGCTTCAGGCGACTAAGACTGAACCTGAAAAAGGTGTAAAAACCCAAATTCTTGCCTGACCCAGGGAATATGAGGCCGTGTCGGATGGAGGGGCTACTGCTAGACACCTACAGGTGACCCGTGGTCCCCAATCCCCACAGTGTCAGTATACCTTACAAACACAGGTAATGTTTATTTATCTTTCCTAGTGTGGCAGACAAATGTGACCACTGTCCTAAAGCCACAAGCTTGAAGCGAGCCCTTCTATAAGCCAGATACCCAAGCCACAGGGGAAATAACCACATAATCAACTCTGGCTACCACAACCCATAAGGCAGCAAACACTGTTTGAAACAATACTAAAAAGGACCAAACTTCAGACGCAGCTCTGTATATGAGTGCACTGCAGAAAACAGATTACCGCCTTGTATTAAGGTACTACTAGCCACAAGGGATCATATTGGGAATATATCTGACCCAAATTCTCAGGGTGATTCAGGAGATCGTTGTCAGAGTACTGGCCCAGATTTGTATTAGTTTCTAAGTGGCCTACAAGTGACATTTCAGATGCCTTGGATTTATGTTGGTTTCTTCTATAGGACTTGTGAAGTGGAGCACCAACGACATCTTGTGGCCATACAAAGAGGCTGCAAGACATTTTTCAGTTATCAAAATCTTATTAGGTGGGATAGGAAAATCTCCTGAAATTTTTAGACTAGGTCTGATAGTCAATTTAACAATTTTTCAGGTTTGCCAAGCAGTTGAAGGAGTGATCTTCTATTATGAAAGGTGGACTACTTATCCTAAATACATAATATGGTTCCTTCAATATTTTTGGACAAACCCAGACGGGCAACTATATATTATATTATTATATATATATCTATATATCTTTGCGAAATTCTCCAAAGCCTACCTGTAATAACCTACAAAACATGATACAAGTCCGCCCTGACAAAAGCATCCAACACTAAGCGAATTGGAGAGGCCAAACAAAGAATACGCAATGAGGAGGAGTGACTGCTGCTTGACATCACAGTGGACTTTATGGCGACCTTAGATCTTCAGCACAAACTGAATGGGACCACCGTATCGAAGCGGAAATGGCCCAGAAGAAAAGCAAACAATGCCCAGTAATCACTTTTAAAATAAGTAAACTACGGGATATCTGAAGAAAAGAGACCTTAAAGCGGTCCTCTGAATAAGAGCCTATCTTATATGTTTCCCACACCCTGCACATACAGATTGCTCAGATTAAAAATCATCCTACCTGCATCTACTACATGTTATGAGCCTTAAAACATCCAAGATGGCGGCTCATGGGACATCAGGCAGCCTGCAAACAGGAAGTGCCTTCTGACTGTGCTGCTCTGCATTCTGGGACTGCTGACCTTTTCCTGACCCCAGCTCTGCTCTTTCTGAACAAAGCACAGCTTTGCTACAGATGGCGATGCCCGTATCCTAAAGTCCTTAACAGAGTTGCAGCCCAGTGGGGGGAAAGAATAATAAGTGACTAAAAACTTAAAATATATTAATTTTAGATGCTGGGGAATCATTTTTTAAGGGTTTGGGCTTTTCAATAAATCATGGTGAAGGTCCGGTTTAAAATTGATAGCAATAAAATACTAATTCAATGACTTTGAAGTTCAAGTTCACGCTCGGGAGTGCAAGTCATGGCTGGTTTGTTTTGTTTGTTTCCGCAGTTTGTGGTAATTCAATGCAACTGACAAAACTTACTTTTCAATTACAGGCTCAAGTTGAGTGCCCCTGGTGGAACCAACAGGAGAGTTTATCTGTTAGACAAGTTATAAAAAATAGTGAAATAGTGAAGGCGGTTTATTATTCATTTTCTAGGTCATATTTGGTTCAATTGACCAAGATGGGAGGGGTAGGGCGACTGTGGCTGTCTGTGGTCTGCATGCTGGGAAAGGTCATCTTTCCCATGTGGGGGTAGCCAACTGGGACAGCCCCCCACCCCACCCTGGGGTAATTATAATATATTGTGTGTGGTTTCCTTTTGAAAATGGTGTAACAAAAACCTTCTGGGGTGACTGGTTCTAAGGAAGGACCTAGGGATAATTTCTTGGAACGTGGACGGACTGAATTCCCCAAAAGAGACATAGGTTGCTCCAGCTTCTCACAAGGCTCCAACTTTATGGTTCTTCTCCAAGGAACACACTTTGCTATGGGAAATATTTTGTACATCTTCTAAAACCCCAAAAAAGGGGTGTCTACATTGCCTAACTAATTATATGCTATTGTACAAATCCGCCCTTTTGGTTGTACCTATAAGGCTAGTTTCAAACCAGGCTGACTGCGAAGAACTCGCAGCCTGTGCAGCACGTGGAGGGAATTCAGCGCTAGAGCTGGCTCTGCGTCCTGAAAAAGCCTGACAGGGCTTTTTCGGAGCACTTTGAGTGCTCCACAAATGTCCGAAGTGAAAGCACCCAGAGAATACTATGGACAGCTTTATCACAGGCGGCTGCGGGGCACTCGCCGAAAGCGAGTGGTCCAAAGCAACGCTGGTGTGAAAACAGAGGCGGATTCATCCATAGTCATCGCTGAAATAAACTTTGTTGGTATATATCCACAAATCAGGACCAATAACACTGCAGAGGGGATGAGACATGGGTGCCCCGTATACCCTCTTAATTTTTTAACATCTCAATTTACCCCTTCGATTACCAAGGCTCTCCCAGAATTCCATGGTATTTAACCGTTGGCAACAAGGCATTTAACTAATGGCATTAATCTGATGTTATACATTGAAAGCCCAAAGGAAGTGCTACCCAATATTTTGAAATTTGAGGAGTATGGGGAGATTTCAGACTACACTATTAATTGGGCCTAATCCTCTGCGTTATATTTTCACCACAAAATCGCTAGCCTGGGGGCTGCTGCCTGGACTCTGACAGCGCACAGTAACAGAAGTATAAGCAGTTATTTTGTTTTTAAAATTTACCACAAAAGGTGGTTAGAAAAAGGTACATTCATTTTTATGTGCAGCAATCTAAATTGCCCTGGGGAGGGGTTTAAGTCATTTTTGACGGTGGGTCAGCTTTACCTAGTCCAGCAACAAAATAAGCTGCTGACTCGGGGACAAATTGGGGAGGGATTTGGAAATACCACTTGGTTCAGACGAGAATGGACCAAATTGACCCCTCAATTTCTTAAATTGTCCTTGTATGTAGTCTAGAGTGTTTAGATAAACATAAACAAATATTTTAGTGTGGAAAAGTAATAATGCTTTCCCATGTGCATACTTAAAGCAGAACTAAACCAACCTGCTGGCCTTCCTCAGAGCATCCTGAATTGGGATGTGCCATTGAACACAGGAAACGTGAGTGATAACCAGCCCAACCCAATTTGGGATGCCCCCGGGAAATGGAACAAACTCCAGAAATTTGACTTGGATTTTGTTTTGTTCCCCAGGGGAACCAAGTTAAATGAATACTTTTTGGAAGTACCCTTTGAATTTATTACAGCACTCAGTACATTTGAATAGGAGTTGATGGCACATCTAGACTTGACCTTCATTGCCCACTCTTCCATGCAAAAGCTCTCCAAATCTCCTATATACAGCCCTCTTCAGGCAAACCAACAGATTTTCAATTGGAGTCCGATCTGGACAACGGCTGTGCCATTCCAAAACTGATCTCCTAGTTGAAGCCAGTCTTTTATTAATGTGGAGGAATTCTTTGGGTGGCCGTGCCACATCCTGTGAATGTGGCTGTAGTATGCATCAGAACAATTAGACAAACCACAATACAGTGGAAATTAGAGCTACATGCTACACCTTGCGGCCAAACGCTGCATCAGCCGATGTACGCACATCTAACTTGCAGAACTTTATAAAGGTGTGAACAGGTGATCATGTAGCTGCTTTGCACACCTTGGCAACCAAAGCTTGGTGCCGAAATATCCAAGAGGACCTCACAGTCCTAGTGGAATTCACAGTAATCTGTAACAGTGAGTTTTCCAGCGACTGCAAACTTTGTACAAATTAACTGGCGAATCCATATTCCGAGTGTGTATTTGGCAGCTGGCAAAACTTTGCGTGGACCCCCTGGTATCACAAATAACACCTGCCTTTCAATTTTTGAGCACACAAACAATTCAGAGCCTGGTGAGAAACTTGCTTCTTTTTTAGGAGAGAAAATTGCCACTTTCTCACCTGGCTCTGAATCAACCCCAATGTCTGGTGAGTGCATATTAAGCGATGTGAGTGTCAAAACTTTTGGGCCTCAAGGTGAGGCGATTTAAAGGAAAACTCATTTTTTGTCATGTTTTTGGGGTTCTGCCTTATTGTTTTATTGATCTGGAACGTCAACGCGTGTTAGGACCACTGCCGCCTGCAGAACTTTGCGGCCAAAAGCAGCATCAGCTGAGGCCCTAACATCAACCTTGAAAAACTTGGAAAAAGTATGAACAGAAGACCAAGTAGCGGCCTTGCAAACTTGTTCAACAGAAGCTTGGCGCTGAAAAGCCCAAGAGGCACCAATAGCACGAGTAGAATGAGCAGTAAGGCGGAAGGGAGGCTCCTTCCCCTTAGCAGAGTAGGCCTGTATCACAGCCTGATGTATCCACTTGCTGATAGTGGACTTAGCCGGAGCCAGACCTTTCTTAGGTCCAGACGGAAGCACAAAAAGGGCATCAGTCCTCCTGAAGGATTCAGTAGCCACCAAATAGAATTTCAGAGTTCTGACTACGTCCAGAGAATGCAAAACCCTCTCCTTAGGGTTACTGGGATTAGGACACAGAGAAGGCAAACCAATGTCCTGATTGAGATGAAAGGCAGAAACAACCTTAGGCAGAAAATCTGGCTTAAAACGAACCACCACCTTATCCTGGTGTCTCTCAAAACAAGGAGGCTTGATGGAAAGCGCCGCCAACTCAGAAACACGCCTAACAGAAGTGATAGCCACCAAAAAGACCACCTTAAGCGTGAGAATGGACAAAGGAGACCACTGCAGGGCAGATAAGACCAAGTCCCAGACTGGTAACATAAGCTTACGTGGGGGACATATGTGGGTAACCCCCCTGGAAAAAGGCCTTGACCAGGGGGTGCTGAGCAAAGGATCTTTGGAAAAAAATAGCCAAAGCAGAAATATGGCCTTTCAGAGTACTGAGCTGAAGACCCAGATCCAAACCATGTTGGAGAAACTCCAGAATCCTAGGAATAGAAAACACACGACAGGGAAGCAAGTGGGACTCGCACCAGTCAATGTAAGTATGCCAAACCCTGTAATAGATGGAAGAAGAGGACCTCTTCCTAGCCCTGATTATGGTATTTACAACCGAGGCAGGCAGCCCTTTTTCCATCAAGATGGAGGTTTCAACAGCCAGGCCGTCAAAGCCAGCGTTTGTAAATTGGGGTGGCGTAGGTCTCCCTGAGTGAGCAGATCTGGAACCCGTGGCAGGGCGTCCTGATCTACTGGCAACTGCACAATGTCTGTGAACCACACTCTTCTTGGCCAACAGGGGGCCACCAGGAAGGTTGGCACCCCTTCCTGAACTATCTTGCGCAGCACCCTGCCCAGCAGTGGAAACGGGGGAAACACATACAGGAGCTAGAACCTCGTCCAAGACATTGCCAGGGCATCCGTGGCCAAGGCCAGAGGGTCCTGGGACAGAGAGACAAAGACGGCAAGCTTGTGATTGTGACGGGATGCAAACAGATCCACATCCGGCTGACCCCAGCGGTGGCACAGGGAGTGAAACACCCTGCTGCTGAGGGACCATTCTCCCAGACGAGAGGTCCCCCTGCTCAGAGAGTCTGCCTCCAGATTCTCCACCCCTGGGATGTACACAGCTGAGATGCAGGGAACATTTTCCTCCGCCCAGGACAGGGACACTTCCTTGAGGGCCCTCTTGCTCCGGGTCCCTCCCGGCTGATTGATGTAGGCAACCGCCTTCTGGTTGTTTGACCGGACCTGAACAGCCTGACCCCTCAGGTGAGGGGTTAAGTGGGAAGAACCAACTTGATCGCCCTCAATTCCAGAATGTTGATAGGGGCATGGGCCTCCTAAGGACCCCACTGACCCTGGAACTTCAGGGACTTCCAGAACCCCCCAACCTGTCAGACTGGCATCCGTGTTGACAGTCTCCCAGAAGGGGGCCAGAAAGGACCTGTCCCCCAGCAGTCCAGCCACCACACTAGAGACCACCTGACCAGAGGGGATAAGACAAACACCTGATCCAGGGACACAGGGTCCCGATCCCATACTGACAAAAGGTGAAGCTGAAGAGGCCTCATGTGGAACTGAGCATATGGAACCTCCTCGAAGCAGGACACCATCAGGCCCACCAGCTGCATTCCCTGCCTGATGGATGGATGAGGACAAGACAGCAGGAGCTGAGCTTTCTCTTGAAGGACCTCCACCTTCTGCTGAGGAAGAAAGATCTTGACCTGAGCTGAATCCAGAATCATGCCCAGAAAAGACTTTACCATGGAAGGAGACAGGGAAGATTGATCACCCAGCCGAAAGATTCCAGTGTGGACACCACCCACCGAGTATCCAGCTCTGCCTGATGGAATGATGGAAGGACTGAGAAGTGATAAGCATGTCGTCCAGGTAGGGAAGATTGCGAATGCCCTGAGATCTCAGCAGGGCCATCACTCCTGCCAGCACCTTGGTGAATACCCTGGAAGCCAAGGTGAGACCGAAGGGCAAGGCCACAAATTGGTAGTGCTGATCCTCCAGAGTGAACCTGAGGAATCTCTGATGACCTGGAAAGATTGGTACGTGAAGGTAAGCATCCTTGATGTCTACAGAGGTCATGAAGTCCCCTGGGCGTAGACGTCACAGCTGAGCGCAGAGTCTCCATGCGAAAGTGTCTGAATCTGACAAATTTGTTGAGAAGCTTTAAATCCAGAATAGGTCTGATGGACCCATCCTTTTTGGGCACAATGAAAAGATTGGAATAATAGCCTTTGCCCCTTTCCTTCAAAGGCACCCAGCAGATGACACCTAGATCTAGAAGGTCTTGGACAGCCAGGGGGAGACACTGAGCTGACAAGGGGTTTGGAGCTACACGAGATTTGATGAATCTTGGGGGTGGCCAGGCTGCAAACCATCTTGTAACCGGAGAATACTACCTCCTGAATCCACCGGTCTGAGACATGACGTCTCCAGACATGAGCCAAGAGCCGAAGCCGTTCCCTCACCCGGATGGGTGAGGGTGCCCCTTCATGCCTGAGGGGGCTTGGAGGAGGACTTCGTCTTGGGACCCCAGGTGGGGCCAGGGCGGCCACGTCCTCTGCCCCAAAAATCTCCACGGGCTCCAGCAAATGAAGCTCCCTGTCTATTTCTGGAGCCCCTGAAGGAAGGAGAAAAGGCCCCTGAACCCCGAAAGGACCGGGGCTGCCTTTTACGTTGAGGTAACCTGCCTCCTTTAGCAAACAAGTCCAAACATTCCCCAAAGAGGCGCAGCCCCTTGAAGGGAAACCCAGTGAGAGCCTTCTTAGCAGCGTTGTCTGCTGCCCATTGGCGCAGCCAGACCGAGTGGCGTATTGCCACCAACAAGGCAGAAGCCCTGCCACACAACGCAGAAGAGCTCTATACTCTTCACTACCAGCATCGTCAGGGGCCCTATCTAAGAGACCCCTGAGCAGGCTTTTAATAGCAACAGCTGTAATAGCAGAGGCACAGACCGGACGGAGCGCGGTCCCCACACAGGCGAAGGCATGGCAAGCTGATCAACGCGCCTGTCCTCCCCATCCCTCAGTGTAGTAGAGTCAGGGGAATGCATGACGGATGTGTTAGACAACCCCAGAACTGGAGTATCCACCTTGGGAGGACATGACCACCGTTTAACCATTTCAGCAGGAAAAGGATACCGCTTATCCCAACTCTTTGGTACCTCGGGAAGCCGGCTAGGCCGTTCCCACTCTTTGAGCACCAGATTATTAAAGTGGGCTTGTTCGGGAAATTCCCAGCGTGGTTTAACAGTATGAAACAGCTCCCCCTGCTTCCGCGGGGCCACGGCAGGAGGAGAGATACAGAGCACTTCAAAAATGTGAGCCAAAAGTCTGTCAGTATCATCTGGAGCCCATGGGTCAGACCCAGACTCAGCATAACCCCTAGGCTGATCCTCAGAGGATTCTGAATCAGAGAATAATTCACCTTCTTCCAGGGGGGTATATCCAGTAATATCAAAAAACTCCTCAGCTTCCACAGGAAAGAGAGTAACACTGGGTGCCAGATGCCGCCGCTTGGCAGGAGCCTTACGCGGACCAGACCCGGCAATATGCCTTTCAATGCTGGCTACCAAATCAGGTTGAGACTCCCCACTGGTATGCACCTCACTGGGAGTCAGGTGTAAGCGTGGGGGGGGTAGGTGAAGCCAGAGGGGGCGCAGCACTAGGTCCAGCCGCAGGAAACCCAGACTGCAGCGCAAGTACCTGCTGGGCGCAGGGTACACACATCCTGACATCACTTATAGGGGATACCCCACACGCCACACACAGCCGGGCTTGTCCCGAAGGAACCCCGAGAACATTATCCTGAGAAGCCTCCATATGGTGATTATCACGGCACAACAGGCCAATAGGGATTAACGCTAATAATAGCAACCCGGGATGCCCCAATAACCCACTAGGGAAGTGGGAGTAAGGAAATATAATAGCCCTCCAATAAGAGTTAATGCTAAATAGAGGTATAGGACCGGGAGAAACCACAAAGCTTGACCCGCCTGCAAGACATAAGCAAAAAGATCCCATAAGCAATATGCAATACAGAGAAAAAACAAAATAAATCAGCCCGCAGGGCACTTACGGACTGCGATAGGGAGACGCCAGGCACACGCAGCAGAGAATTAAAATGGAGCCCGCATATACCTCGAGGGGCGGGCCGCGGAGACAGTGATGCAGAACGCGTCAGCCGCAAGTAACCCCCCCCCACAAAAAAACGCGCCCACCTGACCAGGCCAGCCAATGATGGCGCAGCAGCAACTGAGGCGATGTCGCCGCCGACCGCGGAGCGTAGTGCAAGCATGCGGCGGCAACAGAAACCAGTGCAACCAATTTAAAAGGGATCAAATACAACATATAGTAAAGACATGCACCCCCCCCCCCCCCCCCCCCCAGATCTACCAGGGAGAGCGAAGGGGAAGCGACGGCCAGCCTAAAGGGAGCCAACTGCGGGGACAGGGGGGCGAGGGGCATAAGACGCGGGAGGGGCATCCCATAAGGCTCACCATGGGCCTATACCGCCTACACTTTGGTGGGGGACTGCGGTTGGAGCAGTGCTCCTTAGCACCTGACAGCGGTGCTACCTACCTTCACCGGAACCAGGGCAGCCTGAGCTGGGAGGCAGTAAAAGGAAACGGGTGGGAATAGTCCTACAGGGCCGCAGGCTAATAGCCCCGCTCACCTGTGAGTAAAGAGAGAGCCATCTTCTAGTCATTGCAGCCAGGACTGCAGAGAAGAACTGCGGATTTTGTGGGAGGTCCCTGGTATATATGGGGGCCGGGAGGAGACACTTTTCTGTCTCTGCAGTCCAGCGCCATCTTGTGGATGTATAACCCAAGTGTAAGGAATATCTTCTGGAAAAGGACGTGCTATATATGTAGGGGTTGCTCAAAACATACTGAGCCTCACTGAATCCTGATTTTTTTTTTTTTTTTAAAGGTTTTTATTTTTTCTTCTGAAACAAGAAAATGTTGGCACCAACAAACTTTACATTTAAACAGACACAGAAGACATTCATGCCACATACATACAAAGTACCAAAATACCGTTGGGGTTCAGCTGAGGTACTAGACAGAAGTACTAGGAGGCACACTGCATGTCATTAGAGTAGATTATTGCATGTCGTATACACAGTCTGTGCATCAGATCTAAGAATCCCTGACCCCACATTTCTTTGGGTTTGCCATTGGCCACATATGTAATTTTGTACAGTAGTAATCTAGGACTGCCAGATGTGATACTCTGCTAAGCTAGGAAAGGAAGCGCAGGAAAGTTTTGGTGGCGTTATTCTCTAATATTGTTTCCACTATGCCCATTAGACAGAGGGTTGGTGATTTATTAATTGGTCGACAAATCATTATGCTCATTAGTCTAGTCTCTGAAGTCAGAAGTCTCTGGCTTCAATTACTAAAGGGTGTAAGGCTTCCATAAGAATCATGAAATGTATCATTTAATAATTCTGGATGCCTTATCCAATATTCTTAAATGGCGTTACAAAGCATTGTGCAGCGATATAGAGAAGAATTTGCAAGGCCCCCATCTGCAAGTGATTCTGGGAGAAATCTAGTTATCCTTGGCTTGTATGCTCCATACAAATACTTTCAGTTTTAGGATCACACCCTAAAAATACTTTCAGTTTTAGGATCACACCCTACAAATACTTTCAGTTTTAGGATCACACCCTACAAATACTTTCAGTTTTAGGAGCACACCCTTTGCCTCGTGGCTTGTACAATGTTAATACAAAAAAAAAACCTTTGCATCAGAATAGATCACCTCTCTTTGTGGGAGAATTCACAGTATTTGCAGACGTCGTGAGAGTTTCAGAGCTCAATTCTAACCGAATTCTTCTAGACAGCTCCTAATATTAACAGAATAATAAAATAAAATTATTTCTCAAAACAGAGACAGCCACTAAAACACAGAAACTATGCATATATGGCAACCTGACCAGCACCTGTGGGCTCAGGTGCAAAAAGCATGCTCACCGGCCAGCTTTTGCACAGACACCTGCTGCAAGTTATGAGGGAGCATTCACCCTTGTCGATTGGCAGCAGGGGGCTCATCACATGAGCACTCCGGGAGCGCATGGAAGGAAGTGGTAGGCATATGAGTCTACCTTCCCAGGCATTTCAATTAGACCTCAGACTAGAAAAGGGTATGTGTCTTACTCTCCTAAAAGCCCAGTGTCTTGGTGATTTCCACAGAGTCTGGCACTTGTGTCCTAAATGAAGGAGAATGGGACAATCACCATGGGGGTCTTGGCTCGGCCTCTGTAAACATATGGCGAGATCCAAGCCGGAACTGTGGGACTTGGTGTGGTGATAAATGACACAGAAGTGGCTGCTGTAAAGCATGGAAGCTGAAAAAGCTGCTCTAGTCTTGGGTCTGCTTGGAAACACTGGGGCAAAATAGTAATGTACCTTAGTTCCTATAGCCATCACTAGTCACAACAAAAACTAGTAAGGACAATTCCTTAGTGGCTAGAGGAATAAACAAGCTCCACAAATCCTTAATAAGACTTCTACAGTCTCTTGTTAAGATCTGTGAAGCCTCACTTCAGCCACTGCAAGAAGCATGCTGATGCAGGAACATGTTGAGTTAAAAAAATAAAAAATACCCCCCCCCCCCCCCCCCAAAGGGCCATGGAAGGGGACAGATAACTTACCAGCCTGGCGACTTAAGAGTCCCTTTTAAAGTTTGCTTCTGTGGGTCATATAAAAGCTCTCAGCTACAGCCCGTTCTTCTAGAAACTACAGAAATACTGCTCCTAAAGTTTCATAACATGCTCTCAGCCAGCAGGAACCAGGTCACAGCGGCCAGCCCACCCCCAGGGCACCCAAAAACAGGTTGCCCCGCAGTGTGAATCCTGAGGGGGGCCTGTAAACTTATTTTGTGGCTTCCAAACCACGCTTATTGGCCATGGCTGCATCCCTGACCTCCCTGTAGCTGTGGTGTGTTCCAACGCCCAGCCATTCAGATAGACTGAGGATGGGAGTCCAGCCCGGTCAACAGGGAAAGCGGGGATATCGCCAGAAGGCTGGTCACACCGGCTGGCATTTTTGAGCTCAGCGATCTCAAAAATCGCATGTGGGCATGGCCTCAGTGGTTGAAAAACCTGGGGGGCCACTTCCGATCTAGTTGCCTTGGCCCAAGGAATTGGGACAGGGGTTCGGTAAAAGGGCTGGGAGCCTTTTTAACCCTTTGCCTGGAATGTCCCTTTAAGTTGTATAGTGGACACATCAAGCAGAGCTAGGTTAAGACAAAAGCTAGTAAAGTACAGTGTTTACACAGCCCAAAATAATTATTCCAGAGTTGGTAGGAGAGGTAATTACACAAACCATGTTTTCCTGGGGCTGCTCTTTATCCACTTGCTCGCTGACATCACCATCTTTTTGTTCGGAAGACTGACCAGGATCTACTGACTTGCCCAATGTCTTTTCTGCTTCCTTGAGGTCAGTGAGCGTCACACCCTGATGAGTTTAAAAATAAATTAAAGATTAAAAATATAGAGCTAAACAAAACAGATAATTAATGTGCACTTGAATTAGGAAATCTGTTTCACCTGAGTTGATCGTCTAGATTGTCTCATAAGCCGAGAACGAGCTTTCCTCTGAGATTCTGATTCCTCATCACGCACTGGTGTTTGATAAGACCTATTAAACCATAAAAGGTATAGGATCATTCAAGCATTAGTATAAGTAAGTATATATCTAACTATGTAAGCCCCCATGCCCTTAAATATTCTACTAGGAAATTAGGTACAGAACGAAACTTTAAAGGAAAACAAGACCTGAAAAGAATTTACACACAGCTATCCCTGGTCACCACAACAAACAACTGATTAAAGTGACTGTCCAGTAGCTAAAAAAAATGCAAAGGTGAAGCTACAACAGCAACTGCAAGCTCCTAATGTGGGATATTATTGGGCATTGCTGGTGGGGAGGGGTTGGGGATTTTTTCCAGACACTGGACAATCAAATTAAAGACATAAGCAAATCATTACAGCTTATTAAATACCATGGTGATTTTGTGGCATGCAAGTGAGAAGCAACTTACCGTCGCTTGTCTTTGGAGTCAACACTGGAGCTTGTGCTGGAGGATGAGGTGGAAGTGGTAGCAGTCATGCTGGGCAAGGTGTCTGAGTGCAATTGTGTGTTGGGAACCGTGTCTAGTTTCATCTGTAGTCCACCTTCTATGTCTCTATTAAGATGACCGAAGTAGACATTTGTTGTTTGATTTTATTTTTATAAACAAATTATGACAACTTGGGGAGTATACAATTGAAATTTTCGGTGATTATCAACCAAAATAGAGAACCAGTGCTGTTAGGTGAAAAACATAGACCACAAGCTGGCATATAATGAAAACAGTGGCCTGCATTTAGAGATAAAAATGCAGTCCTTTCTGTGATGTACACAAAATTGATGCAAGTCTACTCCCTGTCCAGCTATTCTATTTAAAGCCAAAAGCAACCAAACAGAATCCAAATGCAGCACATACTGTACATGTTAAAAAAAAAAAAAAAAAAAAAAAAAACAACAAAAAAAAAAGCAATAGTGACTTCCCATTTCTCTGCAGGTTAGCAGAGTTAGGAACATAATCACCAATTGGATCTTTGGGTCACCAAAATCTAAGACTTTGCCTTGCATCTCTGAGCACTTGTTTAAGTGGCAAATATGAGACATTACCAACCATGCTGCACCTGCATCACAATGGATTCAGAGTGAACTGCCAGTTGGCTTCACTGGCTTATTTTTATATACAAGAAACATGTGGCCCGGCATGTATTGGGGAAGAGCTTTGTTCCTTTAACCCTTTAAGTGCCAGCCTACCTGGAGTTTTTGTCACACTCTGTTGCCAGACCATTTTGCACTATTTTGCTCTCCCCATGTTCAAATGTGATTTTTGAAGGGATTTCCAGGGATTTCCCAGGAAAATGATATACTGTTTTTTTCAGCAGAGTCTGGGCTTTAACATGAAATGTCTTGTTTGTCATTTGTTAGGTGTATTCTTAATATTTTTGGGTGAAATATGTGCAAAAAAAAAATAAAATTTTTTTACATATTGTCTTTTCTTGTAATAAAAAATGTAAGTTTGTCTATGAAATCTTATTGCGTGTGAAATCCCAATTTCTCCCGGTTACAGCGGTACCACATATGTATAGGTAGACACCCTTTCCTGCCCAGGAGACTCCCCCAAACTGAAACAGCGCTTTAGGGGATTTTCAGATAAAATACAACTATGCTACGCAATATGCGCACCTTGCAGTTTTTCCAGAAAAACAACCCTTTACATTTGAAATAACCCCAACAAACTATATATTCTCTGGAAGTACACACCTCAGGATTTCTAGGCGTACCAGGCTTGTTGATGTGGCCATAGTTTTCTGGAAGTAATGCCCCAATGGATTCTTTGGTTGCAAAGAGTTTCCCTAAAAAAAGGATAAAAAAGCAGAATCAAAGCCACATTTTCCTAAAAAAAACTATATACAAACAAGAAAAAACAAGTTTAATCTGAAAACGCAACATCCCCCGAACAGAACAATACCCAACATGCATAGGTTCTGTCAAGGGAAGAGTTGCCAAACACCCCAAAGTAAAGCATGTGCGTAATGGTAATTTTACTTGAAAATTTCAGCTCTGCAAAGTGCGCACCTTGCGATTTTTCAACCAAAACAACCCTTGACATTTGGAATATCCCCCATAAACCATATATTCCCTGAAAGTACACACGTTAAGCTTTCTAAGGGTACCCAGCTTGTTCTAGTGGGCTCATCTTTCTGGAATTATTACCTCAAAGAATTCTTTGGTTGCGCAGGGTCTCCCTTTTCCTAAAATATAAATATGCAAACCAGAAAAAACAAGTCTGAAAGCGCAAGGTCCCCCGAACAGAACAATACCCAACATGCATAGGTACTATTAACCCTTTTAATTGCCAGCCTACTTGAGATTTTGTCACCCTCTGTTGACAGGCCATTTTTCCCCATTTTGCGTCATGTTTTGCGCCATTTTTGCTGGAACTTTCAGGAAAATTATATATATTTTTTTTTTGCAGCAGAGTTTAGGCTTTAACATGAAATGTCTTGTTTGTAAATTTTTTTTTTTTTTTTTACAATATTATTAAGTAAAAAAAAATAAATAAAAATTTTTTTTTAGAAAATTGACTCCTTTATTTTAAATAAAAAAATGTATTTTATTAAGGAAAATAATATTGCATGTGAAAGCCCCATTTCTACCGATTAGAACGGTACCACATATTTATCGGTAGCCCCCTGTTCCTGCCCAGGAGACCCCTCTAACTGAAACAAGTATTTTATAACATTCACAAAAAAAATACAAATACCATCCACACTACAAAGGGTTAAATCGAGAAAAAAATGACATAGGGTCCCCCCTCCCAGGGGAGGGAGACCCCATTTTTTTTTTTATTTTTATGGGTTAAAAACCCTTAAAAATCAAAAAACAATTGACGTGGGGTCCCCCTTACCCAAAGTGACCAGCTATGGGGGCTTGTAGGCACAGAGTGGGGGGGCCAGCTTTTGTGGCCCCCCCACCCTGCAGCCTACGAGCCCACATAGCCTATGTGGGCCCGGGCTCTTCTGCCCCCCCCGACACAAGCAGAGAAAAAAACATTTTATTAATTTTTTTTTTTTTTTTTACACTGTACTCACCTCCCATCCATCCTGGAGCACTCTGTCCCTCGGCGATCACTGGCTTCTGCTCACTTGCTAGAAGCCTTTTATAGCTGCTGGATGACAGAACACAAAGGGGAGGGGGACCCCATTTTTTTTTTTGATTTTTAAGGGTTAAAAACCCTTAAAAATCAAAAAAAATAAAATTGACGTGTGGTCCCCCTTACCCAAAGTAACCAGCCCGGGACCAGCTATGGGGGCTTGTAGGCACAGAGTCGGGGGGGCAGCTTTTGTGGCCCCCCCCACCCTGCAGCCTACGAGCCTGCATAGCCTATGTGGGCCCGGGCTCTTCTGCCCCCCCCTGGCCTTTGGGGAAGCAGGTAATGGGGGTGCCAGGGGTTAATGGCAAGCCACCCGCTAGCGCATGTGGCTTGCCATCCCCCCAGCCTTGTGAACTGGTATAGGGGTCATGGACCCCTTACCAGTTCACAAGGGGTTAAAAGTAAAAAATGACACACACACAAGAAAAAAATCTATTTTTTTTTACACTGTACTCACCTCCGATCCGACGTCCCTCGCCGCTGTCCCGCGCCGATCATCTCACTGACAGATGACGGTGGTGATCGGCGCAGGGCGGGTGACAGGTGAGGGGGCTCCGATCACCACCGCCCTGCTCCGATCACCACCGGCATCTGACAGATGCCGGAGCTCGGAGGGGGTATAGGAGGAGCGGGATGACGTCATCCCGCTCCTCCCACAATGGGCGGGGCTAAGCGGCGGCGGCCATCGCCGCCATTTCAAGAGGTGAGGACCCGGAAGAGGGTCCTCACCTGAAGACTGCGCAGCCCAGGGGGGGGGGGGGGGGAATCGGACCCCTCCCTGGTGAAGAGGAGACCTGATAGAAGGCTCGGGCGCGGAGGTGAGTAAATTACAGTTTTTATTTTTTTTTTTTTTTACAGCGGCGATGTCAGCGCTGGAAACGGGGGGGGGGGGGGGGGGGGGGGCGGCTGGTTTCGGGCCCCCTCCTGAAGACTGAGGACGATGGGGGGGCGATCGGATGCCCCCCGCAGGGAGAGGTGACCCCAGGCTTCGCGGGGATACCGGAGGTAAGTGGTTTTTTTTTCTATCTTTTAACTGTTAGTGGTAAATGCCAGGCACGTGAAATTTACGTGGCTGGCACTTAAGTGACGGAGAGGCAACCACGTAAATTATACGTGGCTGGCATTTAAAGGGTTAAGGAGACCCTGTGAGGGTGTAAGACAACTGGAAGCATTAAGAACCCTTCCCATTGCACTGTGGTAAGGGATACTAATCTTCTAGATTAGAAAGCTGTCTTACTGTGGTTTGGCAGAAAAAGCACAAACTGCAATTGCAAGCAGCTGCTTTTGGCAGGGTTCCCAGCAGCCACAGTGTATGCTAATGCTTCTGGCTCTATAGAATGGAGAGCAGGAGAAGGCTGCCCTTTAAGTAGCTAACAGAGTATAGGTCCATCACGGAAACACCATTTTAAATATAGCCCATACAGAGTGTGTCTGCAATGTTCTGATGAAAGCCTTAGAGCATGTTAATTGCCTTTAACGTCATTGATTGAAACTGTAACCATCCAGCTAAAATTTAAGAAAGTTTTGTTAATGCTAAATGAAGTATGATCTTGACTTTACTAAGTCAGCTTGTGGTGTATATTTACAAGTTTTAGAGAGATGTGAGAGAGAACTAAATAAAAAAGGTTAGTATGCATGAATACTCACTCTTTCTTTACATCTGATAAAGGATCTGTGTCCTGAAGGCTGAACGTCCTTCGGAATGGAGTGGGTGGGATACGAGCCAAAAGTGGTTCCTTATTCTGTGAAGGACAGAAGCGAAAATATTTTTCCAAAAAATGCAAGCATATTAAAAGTAACCGTGAAAACAGTCAGTTATATAATTATAAAAACTCTTGTGTATCCTTATATCCGTGTAAAACCAAACAATTGTAAATGCTGAAGCCTGTCTATATAGATTACATAAGGGTCAACAAAGAACGGCAAGCTGAACCTTAGAATAGTAAAAATACACAAAACCACCATAAAAAAAAAATGTATCAATGTGCACTAGTAAGTTGTAATTTTATATAAACGCCCAAAAGGGAAACAGGCGGCAATGATGGTATTAACTTCCAAATTTTCACCTCCAAATTTCCAGAAAACGAGTCTCCCAGAGAACAATGCAGGTATGCTAAAACTTATTTCAAATGTAGTTACTATTGGATATACATTTATTTAATATCACTAAAAAGGATTCGGAAATTAAACACTCATCGTAGAGAGAAGTAAGACTCTTCTTAATCAGCCAAGTCTGTCTACAGCCAGTTAGAAATGTGGATCATGAACAAGGCTTAGGAAGGACAAGCCAAACTGTGATGGTGAAAGGTTGAAATGTAAATTCAACACAAAGAAGGAAAAGTCTTGGAATTATGAAAAAAAAAAAGAAAAAAAAAAAGCAGGATCGATAAGACTTGTTAGCGATGCACATGATGAAAACAAATTAAAACAATTGAAAACATCTTGTTTTATTCAGTACATTTACTTACACACATTGACATTCCAGGTTAAAAATGCTTGTCAAAAGGAACGTTATGCGACAATGCATTTCAAGAGATGCTGCAGGCCATGGTAGCAAGTTTAGACCAAGCAGGCTACTCACAGTAGCACAACTGGTGTCCTGTTGAAAAACACTGCTAGGCTGAGACACTAGGAAGATTGGGCCATACAGCTAATTCTAATGATCAAAATCAAATCAAAATTATCTGTTCAAAATCACTAATATGTTGTAATAGTGTAGACCAGATGGGTTCTGTTTTCAGACATTATGCAATCCTACACTATAATCCCAGGAAAAAAAACTCATGAGAACTTCCCTTGTGGCGAAATCTTCAGCTATCATTACTTCGCAGACAAAAGTGGGATTGCTAAGCAGGATAGACCTCCAATTTGTTCTGTACGCCACTGTAGTCATTGAAAGCAGTGGCATAAGGTCAACAGAACACCAGTAGATGGATGTCTGGCTCTTTGCCCCATGTAGTACAAATGCCTTCTCGTGGTTTGTGTTGACACATTTTGCAGGCAAATGTTCAGGATGAGAGGTCACTTGCAGTACAGAATGGATCAGTATGCGCCATTTTTCCACTCAGATGATTTATCTGTGCAGAGGTTTGCTTCAACGCTGCTCTTGCTGTCATTCCAATTTCGCATTGTTTTTCCAATCGCTGGGGCATGCAACATTGAACAGTGAGGACATCTCAGCCTAGGTGCATAGCAAGCTCCCTCTGCAGAGCAATAAAATGTAGAAGGGGCCTAGCAGGAGAAGGTTTAGAGCAAGAAATTTAAGCTGTGAAACAAGTAGAGGTACTGAAGGAAAGGGCAAGGGAGGACAGCACTCTAAAAGCAAAAGGAGAGGTAGATGAGGGGAGCTGCAGAATTCAGACAATATTTTATTGGGTTCCAGTCTGTCTGTAAACCAACAAAGAAGGGTGTTGCAGTAGACAAGGGCATACACTAACAATTTAACACTGGACAAAACCCGGGATTTTGACTTTCCTGGGTTATGTTGCATTCCCTGGGGCATCCCAATCAAGGATGTCCACTGTGTGAAACCCCCAATTTCGCCTAGTCAAACTCACCTCTCCTCAGTTCAAAGGCAAATGCGTGGGTGCACAGCCGCCAATGAGAGCAGTTTGCTATGTTTGCATCTTTTGGCAAACGGCTCTCATTTACTATAATGGGGAGCGCACGCTGCCGCATCCCCGACCTTGGACATGCTCTCCCTCAACTGGGGTGGGAGCGTACACAAGACACAGTGGATGCAGCAGCACACACTCCCCATCGACCACGAGAACTGCCTGCCGACATTTGTCAGTTCAGCGGGCAGATCTCATTGGACGAAAGCATGCACATGCGCTGTTGGACCGGGAAAAGGCGAGTGGAGGGGTTTCACAAAGCAGGACATCCCGATTTGTAGAAAGCCAGTGGCTGACCCTGGAATCTCGGCCATTGTATCATTTCGGATGACAAAAACATTTCTTGTTCATCACTTGATAGTTTGAGTGTACAAAACAGAAGTCACCCCTCAAAACAATGTTTCGCTATTAGCGATAGCTCTAGCGACCGATTGACCAACAAATCTACGGCGTCTGAACAAAGTTGCTTAATCGCAGAACATTTGTATGGTCGCTCGTTGAGTGAACAGTAAATTTAACTGCTTGTGTAAACCCTGCATTAGAGGGGGCAATTGGATAGTGGCTAATTAGCAGTTCAGTTTTGTCCTCAGATTGATGTAGCGATATAACCAAGGAATAGATGCTCATCACAGATTACACAGATCTGTGCCAGGTCCACCAAATTAACCCAGTGCATTTATTCATCTAGTTACTTATCTGGTTATAGGTGCATGACATCTAAAGTCAGATGGGAAAGTGTAATTAAAACAGTCCTCAACAAAGCAGAAGTTGTAATTACACTTACCCTGAAAATTAGCCCTAGCAGGATTTTTCAGGATGCTCGAAAAGTAATCCCTACTTCAAAAATGAGCACTAGTTACAGGTAATAATTTAAGTGTCCAGGCAACTATGCATCTGAAAATGTTAAATTGGCCATGGAATTCAGTAGGACAGATTGAACCTTCACCAAGAAACGCAGATCAATAAGGGCTGGAAAGTGGCGGCTTGGGCAGTCCCGTTGGTGTCACTCTACACCCGAGTGTATATTAGAGTGCTGAGGCCGCTTCCAATCACCAGGTGCAAACCTCTACACTTGCAGTGCAGTGGATCTAGAAAGAGAGCAGCTGGCATGCCAAGAAACCTAACAGCGCGTAACAAAGATTAGAGTTCATAAAAAAATAAGTTATCCCCTGAAAGCCCTACCGCATATTTTGAAGGAAAAATGTATAGACCCGGTATTATTTTCAGGGGAAAATGAAAGCACAAAAGTATATGGTAAATAAAAATCTCAAAAATGCATAAAACAGCTTCTAGCAGTCTAGGCACTTTTCAGACAGGCAAGGCTTACATACGCCTCTACATAGATGCTCAAGGCTTTAGTGAATTAGCCTTGGGCACGTGTGCCAACTCCTGGAAGCCTGCAAGGTCAGGGTGCAAGTCCAACTCTGTAAAATGACCTACATATCATGAGATAAGGGAATCACCTGGCAACATGCTCTTCTGCTTTCCATATAGAGCTCAAAATCTCACCAGTGGTAACAGATATTAGAAGTCGAGGCCTTCGAACTCTGAGTGGTTTATGATCCAAAAGGGATCCCCATGATTTTTAATCAAAAGGAATATAATGGGTTTAGGCTTTATGATTAAAAGCCAGGTTTTTTACATCAAGGACATACTCAATCTTGCTAGGGTACCTTCCATGGGATACCAAATGGTCTGGATGAATTGTCTTTTGGCCTTTGAAATGGCCCTCAAAAACTGTGCATATTTGCCTCGAGAAAAAGAATACCATTTTTGGGCATAGTGTTAATATAACGCAAATAGACCATAAAGGGTCTGTCCAAGCAAAAAAAAACACTATTTTGTGCCCTGTAGCTGTTCTAACCTACTTTGTTGGGACACAAAGCAGTTGCACTGCCTGCAGCATGCCCGTTTATTGCAAATATAGAGGCTGTACCAGGCATAGGCATGCCCACTTCCCTGCAATGGCATTGGATGTGCTCCAGACTTTTTTTAAAAAAAAACTTGGGCAGACCAATTCATGTGACAGGAAGGTTTCCAAACTATGAAAAAATATATACTAATCCGCATCAGGCACTGCTGAGTTCACAAGTGAAAGGGGGGTCAAACATCTCCACAAAGTTTTAGTGGACTAATCATAAAAACTCTCTCATAATATCAACGTTATGTTAGGGTTTTGCCCACCTCTCGGGACTTTAAGACTAGTGAAACAAAAACTACTTTAAACTGGGTATAATATGCCTCTCACAAGAGATTGCAAAATAAGCAATACAGAAGGCCTGCTTGTGCCAAAGCCCAATAGCTTACTGCCTTAATGCAATGTATTGAGACCTGGAAGGGCAGATTGTATTTATTCAAGATTTAGATGGGTTTAAGCCTATATAGATAGTTTAGGTACTTCATGTGCCAGCCACAGAATTATCTCATAGTTTCTCAAAGTCTCAGAGTACCTTCAGAATGGTGCAGACAGGCCCATCACTATCTTATCTTTGTTGAATATCAGGCAAGGTATCTCAGAGTCCATGAGGCTTGGGATCTAAAAAGGCAATGTTGGAAACAATGCCATATACCGTGTGGGATTAAGTTTGCAGGAAGGGCCTCATCCCTTAGCAAAGCGAATAGTATACGCTTCTTATGTGTGTGTAAAAAAAAAAAAATAAAAAAAAAATTATATTATATTATGATAGACCGATATGATTATATATATATATATATATATATATATATATATATATATATATATATATATATATATATATATATATATATATATTAGATATCTATCTATGTATGTATCTATATATATCTATGGGGGTCGTCTTCACCAAGGTTTGGCCCTAATGACACCTTTGAATTTATGTTAAATTACTTTACATTTCTCTGAATAAAACAGAATACCAGGTCATTAGAAATGCTCAAAAATGGGCATTAATACTCCCCCCTTTCTGAGATCCCATGCACCCATGTGAATGCAACTTGGCGCCATATATTCCCCACTAGTGAACCCAGTGGCAAGATGGAGTTTTGGAAAGCGTCAGGATTTGCTCTGTGAGCAGTTTTGGACCCAGGTCTACTTCAAATACATTAGTACAACTAGAAAAAAATACCATTTTTGTGAGTACTCACCTGTAAAATGGATATTGTCAGTGTGTCACACACCCCGCTTCCCCTTTAATTCTTACGATAGGGTTACTCCACCGGCAGGTGGCGACGTTGCAGGGAGAAGTCTTGAAAACGAGCCCCTCCTGGCCTACATATACCTGGGACCTCCCACTTAACACCCAGTGAATTCAAACAGCAGTAAGACAAGGTACCAGGAAAACCAACGGTAACCTCAAAATAAAATAAAGGAAAGCTTCACCATATAGAGGATCCAGGATACCAAAAAGGTGAAGTGGGGTGTGACACACAGGAGGGAAGAACAATATCCTGATTCAAATGAAAAGCAGAAACAACCTTAGGAAGAAAGTCCGGTTTGAAACGAAAAACCACCTTGTTCTGATGCCTCTCAAAGTAGGGTGCCTGAATCGACAAGGCCGCCAACTCCGAGACACGCCGAACCGAAGTGATCTTCTGAGTCAAGGTAGACAGAGCAATATCCTGCAAGGGCTCAAAGGGAGGAGCCTGAAGAGCAGAAAGAACCAAGTTCAAATCCCAAACAGGGAGCAATGGCTTCCTGGGCGGCCGCACATGCGTAACCCCCTGGAAAAAAGTTTTAACTAAAGGATGAAGCGCAAAAGGCTTCTGAAAAAAGAGACAAGGCAGAAACCTGCCCTTTCAGAGTACTCAGCTGCAGACCAGAGTCCAGCCCTGATTGCAAAAAATCCAGAATCCTGGAAACTGAAAAGACCCTACAAGGCAAAGATCTAACCTCACACCAAGCGATATAGGCTCTCCAAGTCCTATAGTAGATGGTAGAAGACGACCTCTTCCGGGCACAGATCAGAGTCTTACCAACCGAGTCAGAAAGACCCTCCTCCTTCAAGATGAAGAAGGTTTCAGCAGCCAAGCCGTCAAACCCAGCGTTGGTAAATTGGGGTAACACAGCCGACCCTGAGTGAGCAGATCGGGCCGAAGAGGCCGAACGATCTGATCCTCCGCCTGCCGAACGATGTCTGCGAACCATACTCGCCTTGGCCACCTTGGAGCCACGAGAATGGCGGACACCCTTTCCAGAGCCAGCTTCCGTACTACCCTGCCTAGCATGGGTATCGGAGGAAAACCCAGATCCCCCCAGCTCAGGGACATGGCGTCCACCGCCAGAGGATCCTGGGGGAGAGCGACACGAAGGTCGGAAGCCTGCAATTGTGACGAGAGGCAAACAGGTCCACCTCCGGTGTCCCGCACCGGAGACACAGCGACCGAAAAACTTGAGGATGGAGAGCCCATACTCCCAGACGGGAAGATCCCCTGCTCAACAGATCCGCTTCCCTGTTTTCCACACCCGGAATGTAAACTGCCGAGAGACAAGGAACATGGGCCTCCGCCCAGGCCAGGATCAGGGACACCTCTCTGAGGGCACCCAGACTGCGAGTCCCTCCCTGATGATTGATGTAAGCAACCGCTGTCCGATTGTCCGAACGAACCTGAAGGCCCAGAACATGCTGAGTCAAATGAACAAGAACCAGACGGATGGCTCTCAGTTCCAGAACATTGATGGGCAAGTTGGCCTCTCGAGGTCCCCACTGCCCCCGAAACTGAAGATCCTTCCAGAATCCCCCCCATCCCGAAAGACTGGCGTCCGTGGTGACAATTTCCCAGAGAGGAGTCAGGAAAGAACTGCCCCTCAAAAGATTGGTCGAGACCAACCACCATTGAAGGGACTGCCGGACCCGGGAGGACAACTGGAAGGGGCGATCCAACGACCGTGGTCGCCGGTCCCAAGACGCCAACAGATGAAGCTGAAGCGTCCTTGTGTGAAATTGAGCAAAGGGAACTGCCTCGAAAGAGGCAACCATCAACCCTACCAGTCTCATCCCCAGACGGATGGACGGTCGAGGATTGGAAAGAAGGAACCGAGCCAATTCCTGAATCAGACAAATCTTGGATTGAGGCATAAACACCTTGTGTTGACAAGAATCCAACCGCATTCCCAGAAAGGACACCACCCTGGCCGGGGCGAGGGAGGACTTGGGAAAGTTGATCACCCAACCGAAGCTTTCCAGCGTGGAGACCACCGTCCTGGTGTCCGTCTCCGATTGATTGAGAGAAGGAGCCATGGATGAGGTCGTCCAGATAAGGTACGACACGAATGCCTTGAGATCTGAGAATGGCCATCACCCCTGCCAGCACCTTGGTGAACACTCTTGGAGCCGAGGTAGGGCCAAGCGGAAGTGCCACGAATTGAAAATGCCGATCCGTCATTACGAACCGAAGAAAACATTGATGAGCCTGGCAGATGGGAACATGAAGGTAAGCGTCCTTGATGTCTATGGACGTCATGAAGTCCCCCTGCCGAAGAGAACCGATGGCCGATCGCAGAGTTTCCATGCGAAACTTCCAAGTACGGATGAACCTGTTGAGGAACTTCAGATCCAGAACGGGGCGAACCGACCCGTCTTTCTTGGGGACTGTGAAAAGGTTGGAGTAAAACCCAAGGCCCACCTCTAAGTGCGGCACCGGCCGGATGACAGCCATTTCCAGAAGATTCTTCACCGACGCCAGGAGCCCCTGCACAGCCAAAGGATCGGTGGGCACCCGAGACCGGAAAAACCGAGAAGGAGGGCGAGACTCGAACTCCAGCTTGTAACCGGACGACACCACCTCCTGAATCCATCTGTCCGGAACCTCCTGGTCCCAAACCAGGGAGAAGTGTCGCAATCGTCCCCCCACCCGCACGGGTGAGGGAACCCCCTCATTGCTGAGCGGGCTTACCAGCAGGCTTGGGCTTGGCGCCCCAGGACTGACCGGGACGGCCGCGGCCCCTCCCCCGGGTCCAACCTGCACCCCTGGTAGTGGGAAAGGCGGCCACTCTGACTCCCCGAAAGGAGGGGCTAAAGGAAGCCGCTCCCCGAAAGGAATGACGCGGCCTCTTGCGTTGAGGCAACTTACCACCCTTGGTAACAGAATCCAATTTGTTGCCAAACAGGCGCAAACCTACAAAAGGAAGAGCTGTAAGCAACTTCTTAGAGTTAAAGTCCGCTGGCGCAGCCACACCGACCAACGAATAGCAACCAACAGGGCCGCGGTCCTGCTACACATCGTAAGCACATCGTCCTGGGCGGTCATGACAAAGGAAATAAACGACTCACACTGCTTGAGAGAACCGAACTCATCAAAAGTGGGATCAAGATCTGCGTACAAATCTCTAATAACGAACCTAACAGCCATCAGAAGAAGCGCCGAAGCACACACCGGCCGCAGTGCCGATCCAGCACTGATAAAACCATGGCGAGCCAATTGATCAATCCGACGATCCTCACCATCCTTAATGGTAGTAGTGTCAGGGGAGTGCAACACAGCCGTGTTAGACAGCCCCAACACAGGGGCATCGACGTCAGGGGGAACAGACCAAATCTTCACCAAATCCTCCGAAAAGGGATAACGCTTATCCCAACTAGGAGAAATCCCAACAAGGCGCGTGGGTTGTTCCCATTCCTTAAGGACAACCCTCACAAAGTGTTGTTGCCTGGGAAACACCAAACGCGGCTGGGGCACATCAAACAACTCACCCTTTGGCGGGGGGACCGCCTCAGGCGGATCCAAAGCCAAAATCTCAAACATTTGAGCCAAAATGGAAGGAGTGTCAAGGAACACCTCCGCAGCCTGATCGCCAGCGGTAGCAACCAATTGCTGGTCTGCAGGCTCGTCCGACTCCTCTAGGAGCTCCCCCTCCTCAGCCGGGGGACAATCGGACCAATCCAATACTTCAAACACCTCATCCTCCGGAACAGGCGATGCCGGAGAAAAGGTGCTTCTGAGCTACCGCGGCGGAAACTATTTTCTCAAGGCTGGCCAATCGTGCACACACCTCGGATTGCGAATCCCCACCTTTGACAATGTCACACAGGGTCCGGAATAGGTGGTGGGGGGGGGGGGGGGGAGGGGTAGGAGATGACGGAGGTTGCGAGAAGCCAGCAGCCGGAGTGCCGGACTGGCGCGCAATATTCTGCCGTGGTATATGGTATTTGCAATAACCCAGGGATTTACACATAAAGCAACCAGGGATGCCCCTAATATAATTAAAGTCCCTGGAGTGGGAGGATTTTTATACAATAAGACTAGCCAGGTATATCAGACCGGAGATCCACCACAGCACGGGAATCCCCCAGCCCTGTAAGAAAGAGACACAATCGGCCTCCAGAAAGTACAAAAAAGGTATGCAGCAAGTGTAACAAACACACACACAGCGTACTAAGCATTAAACACCCAAAAATATGTGCATACATATATATATCAAAATGCATCCCTCTAACAGTGCAACCAATCTAGAGGAATTACTTCCAGATAGGCCATATCCCCATATAAGCATCAAAAGAAGACTTGCCAGACCGCCCTACGCTGACCTGTTGTAGAGTGCCCTCTGTGGGCTCCAGCAGACCCCAGACAGCCCGAGCACGCACCTGAGGGATTACTTCCAGACGCTCCACACCGGAGCGATGAGACGAAGGGCAGGCCGGCAAAGCGCACGAAGCGCTCCGGCCCCGCCCCCCGTTTACGTAAGCACGGCACGGGCCGCGACGGAGCGCGGCCCCGCCCCCTAGACAACGAGCATTGCGGCCGTACTACGAGCGAGGCGGGTGCCAGACACAGGCACCCCGCCCAGCCGCACAGCACCACCTAAGCAAAACACAGCCCCAGCACAAAAAAAACGCAGCCCGCCCCTAGACAACGAGCATTGCGGACAACATGGCTACTCACATGCAAGAGCGTGTCCTCCCCTGCTCAGTGGACTGCCAACCTTGTCCTGTAACACTCAGGACTGCCAGTTTTAGCTCACAGAAAAAAAAACATACCACACATCCTGGCCAGCATAATATTAAAAAATACCCCCAAACACCACCCCCCCACGCTAAGGGAGAAGGGACCAGGCGAAGGAAATGCAGGCTAAAGGGGAGACCGGGACGGGGCATCCCAAATCCGGATCACCAGCCGGATAACCGCGTTGCCCCACGCGTGGGGACGAGCGGAGGAGATAAGCTCCTAGGCACCATGAGGTGCCGTCTACCATTGCCCAGCCAGCAGCCTAGGCTGGGAGGCTTCCAATATCAACTCGGTGAACAAAAAACAAATAGCTGGGCAGAAATAGACCATGAGGGGATGCCGGGGTTTGACCCCAGCTACCTGCAAGCAGGAGACTTATTTCTTCTGTCTTGTTGCATCTTGCAGAGAGAAAACACTGGGTGTTAAGTGGGAGGTCCCAGGTATATGTAGGCCAGGAGGGGCTCGTTTTCAAGGCTTCTCTCTGCAACGTCGCCACCTGCCGGTGGAGTAACCCTATCGTAAGAATTAAAGGGGAAGTGGAGTGTGTTACACACTGAGAATAAATTTGAAGAGTTAAAGTTAGTTTTCCTTCAATGCTCTGCTTGATCTTACATAATCTTTTTGTAAGGTTTTAGGTGTTAAGTATGTGCCCAGGTTGTTTCCAAATATCTTATATTCCTGTGGCTCTGTGTGGCAGCGGCTTTCCTGGTCTTGAGAAAAGCCTTTAGTTTAACTTCTGACTACAAATTCTAGAATCCTTCTACTGTAACAGGTGTGCTCATCAACAGCTTTGGTTAAATCAAGCAGCAGTAATGTCCTCCCCAGATGAGAATGCTGTCAGTAACCCTTTAACTACCAGAGCACCAGACTGCGATCCCCTCATCTGAAGCAGTTGAATTAAAGCAGAAGGGGTTAAACCTGTGAGATCTGAAATATGGAGAGTCGTTCCTGCAGGCCAAACTTAGGAAGGCTCTGCCGGGTACACCGAACACACCAGTTGGTGTATGTTGCTAAGGTAAACATATTGTTGCTAGAAAAAACGTTTTATAACAGAGTTGCAAAATAATAGAAAAGAAAAATATTAAATCAGCTCAGAACCTTGAGAACATCATGGCACACAATGAGAAAAAAAGCCTTCGAAAGTGGAAGCCTTAAAAATTTTGCACAGAATTTTTAAGCACATTATTTTAGAACACAATTAAAAAACACAATTCTGTGATTACTCACCTGTAGAATTGGTATGAGTATACAGTATGTCCTGCTCCAGATATAGTACTTACTAAGGGATATTAATCCGCCAGATGGCGATGGACTGCAGAGACATCGAAAATGGGCTCCTCCCGGCCCCTCAAATACCCAGGGACCTCCCACAAATCCCCAGCATTGAAAAGCAGTTAACGAGAAGCCGGGAGAATTAACACAACCCAAACTAGAAACCGTAACAATGATGACAATCACCATACAGGGGATCCAATAGCAGTGTCCATAAAGTAGGGTGGGATCCCCAAAGTTAAAAGCAGACAGTTTAGACCACTGCCGCCTGCAGAACCTTTCGGCCAAAAGCAGCATCAGCTGAGGCCCTAACCTCAACCTTGTAAAACTTTGAAAAAGGTATGAACAGAAGACCAAGTAGTGGCCTTGCAAACTTGTTCAACAGAAGCTTGGTGCTAAAAAGCCCAAGAAGCACAAATAGCACGAGTAGAATGAGCAGTAAGGCGGAAGGGAGGATTCTTCCCCTTAGAAGAATAGGCCTGAATCAGAGCCTGACGGATCCATTTGCTGATAGTAGACTTGGCAGGAGCCAAGCCCTTCCTAAGACCAGAAGGGACCACAAAAAGAGCATCAGTTTTTCTGAAAGGTGCAGTAGCCACCAGATAGTACTTCAGACACCTAACCACATCCAAAGAGTGCAAGACCCTCCCCTTAGCATTACTAGGATTAGGGCACAATGAAGGGAGAACAATGTCCTGATTCAAATGAAAAGCAGATCTACCTTGTCCTGGTGTCTCTCATAGTAGAGGGGCTGAATGGAAAGCGCCGCCAACTCAGACACACGCCTAACAGAAGTGATAGCCACCAAAAAGACAACCTTGAGAGTAAGAATGGCCAGGGAAGCATCCTGCACGGGTTCAAAAGGAGCACCCTGCACAGGTTCAAAAGGAGCACCCTGCAAGGCTGACAAAACCAGATTCAAATCCCAAACAGGCACCATAGTCTTACGTGGGGGACGCACATGAGTCACCCCCTGGAAAAAAGTCCTAATCAGAGAATGCCGAGCAAAGGACTTCTGGAAGAAAACAGCCAGGGCAGAAACCTGACCTTTTAGAGTACTAAATTGGAGCCCCATATCCAACCAACCCATGCTGTAGGAACTCCAGAACCCTGGGAATAGAGAGAACACGACAGGGAAGAGACTTAGACTCACACCAGTCAATGTAAGCACGCCAAACCCTGTAATAAATAGAAGACTTCTACGTAGCCTTTATCAAGGTATCCACAACCAAGGAAGACAGCCCCTTCTCCATCAAGATGGAGGTTTCAGCAGCCAGCTTTGTCAAAGCCAGAGTTTTTTTAAATTGGGATGGCGTAGTGAGCCCTGAGTGAGCAGATCTGGCACCACGGGCAGAGTGTACTGATCTACTGCCAGCTGCACCACGTCTGCGAACCACACTCTTCTTGGCCACCTGGGGGCCACCAGAATTGCTGGCACCCCTTCCAGAGCAATCTTGCGCAGAACCCTGCTCAGCAGGGGGGAATGGAGGGAAGACATACAGAGACTGAAAGTCCTGCCATGACATTGCTAGAGCATCCGTGGTCAAGGCCAGAGGATCCTGAGATAGGGAGACAAAGGCCGGTAGCTTGTGACGGGACGCAAACCGATCCACATCTGGTTGGCCCCAAAGGTGACACAGAGATTGGAACACCCTGCTGCATAGGGACCATTCTCCCTGGTGAATGGTCCCCCTGCTCAGAGAGTCTGGCAGGAGATTTTCCACCCCCAGGATGTACACAGCTGATATGCAGGGAACATTGGTCTCCACCCAGGTCCGGATCAGAGATACTTCCTGGAGGGCCCCCTGGCTCCGGGTCCCTCCCTGATGATTGATGTAGGCAACTGCCGTCTGGTAGTCCGAGCGCACCTGAACAGGCAGGCCCCGAAGGTGAGTAGTCAACTGAGCCAGAACTTACCTGATCGCCCGCAGTTCCAAGACATTGATAGGTGTGTGGGCCTCCTGAGGGCCCCACCTCCCCTGGAACCGCAGGGACTTCCAGAAACCCCCCCAACCCGACAGACTGGCATCCGTGGTGACCGTCTCCCAGGAAGGGGTAAGAAAGGATCTGCCCCCCAGCAGGTTCCTTGAGTCCATCCACCACGAGAGGGACCTCCTGACTGGGGGGGGGGGGGGGCACTCAGACCCTGTCCAGGGACGCTGGGTCCTTGTCCCACACTGACAAGAGGTGGAGTTGCAGAGGTCTCAAGTGGAACTGAGCATAAGGGACAGCCTCGAAGCACGCAGCCATCAGGCCCACCAGCTGCATTCCCTGCCTGATGGAGGGATGACGACAAGATAGCAGGAGCTGGACCTGTGCAATCAGACCGTCCACCTTCTGCTGAGGAAGGAAAAATACTTGCCTGAACTGTATCCAGATTCATTCCTAGGAATGGAGTCACCAAGAAGGGGGACAGTGAAGACTTGGGGTGGTTGATCACCCATCCAAATGACTCCAGGGTGGACACCACCAACTGAGTATCCAATTCTGCCTGAGGTACAGATTGGGAGGTGATGAGAATGTCGTCCTGGAGATGTCCTGGCACACATTCCAATGGTGTCATCCAAGGCAGAGAGGACAAAATTTACAAAAACATCACAACTGGAGAGTGCATTAAACACCTCACAAGGCAAATTATCAGGGGCACTATCAAGTATACTTCTGATAAGGGTCCTAGTGGCCACAGCGGTAATGGCAGAGGCACAGACAGGGTGCAGCGCCGTCCCCGCACATGCAAAAGCATGGGACGCCAGCATCCCGCAGGGTAGTAGAGTCAGGGGAATGCCTGACAGAGGTGTTAGATAACCCTAGGACCGGGGCATCCACCTCGGGAGGGGATGACCAACACTTTACCACATCAGCAGGAAAGGGATACTTCCTATCCCAACTTTTAGGTACACTGGGAAGTCTACTGGGGTGCTCCCATTCCTTGAGCACAAGGTTATTGAAATGTGCTTGCTCAGGAAATTCCAAACGTGACTTAGCGGTATGGAAAAGTTGCCCCCTTTGCCTGGGAGCCGCAACAGGGGGAGAAATGGACAGAACCTCAAAAATCTGGGTCAGCAATCTGTCAGTGTCATCCGGGGACCAGGGGTCAGAGCCAGAATAGTCATGACCCCTTGGCCTCTCATCAGATGAACCTGAGTCAGAGAAAAGCTCCCCTTCATCCGAAGAGGTATAGCCACAAAGATTCCAAAACTCCTCAGTTTCCATAGGGAAAAGAGTGACATTGGGCGTTAAGTGCCGCTTTTTAGCAGGGGCCTTACGCGCCAAGGTATTAGCAATCAACTTCTCAACAGTAGCCAGTCTAGACGACACATCAAGCTGAGAATCCCCACTTGTATGCAACTCAGTAGGAGTGAGATTTAAGCTTGGGGGGGTAGGTGAAGTGAAACGAGGTGCAGGCCCAGCCTGGAAGGCCAGATTGCAGTGCAAGCACCTTCTCAGCACATAGTACACAGACCCGCACCTTGTCAGCGTCAACATGAGACTCCCCACACGCTACACACAGCCGGGCTTGTCCCGAAGGAACCCCGGTCACATTATCCTGAGATGCCTCCATATGGTGATTATAGCGGTACTATAGGCCGATAGGGATTAACACTATACAGCTACCCTGGATGCCCCAATAACCCGCTAGGGAAGTGGGAGTAATTACACTAGGCCTCACAAGTTAACCAACTAATAGAGGGCCGGGAGAAGCCAATAGATTCGCCCGCGTGAAAGACATAATAAAAGGGGCCGCAAGCAGACATTAATAAAAATACAATTCTGTGAAACACTCACCTGTAGAATTGGTATTATACGTATACAGTACGTCCTGCTCCAGATGTAGTACTTACACTTGGGTAATCCTCCGCCAGATGGCGCTGTGCACTGCAGACATGCAAAAACAGGCTCCTCCCGGCCCTTCATATACCCAGGGACCTCCCACAAATCCCCAGCATTGAAAAGCAGTGAAAAAGAAGCCGGGAGAAACTAACCACCAAAAAACTGGTAATAACAATGATAGCAATCACCATACAGGGGATCCAGAATAATGCAAAAACCAGGGTGGGGTGGAGCAGGACGTACTGTATACGTATAATACCAATTCTACAGGTGAGTATTTCACAGAATTGTATTATTCTAAGTATACAGTACGTCCTACTGCAGATATAGTACTTACACTTGGGACATCCAATAGCAGTGTCCATAAAGTAGGGTGGGATCCCCAACAAAAGGCACAGCAGACAGTTAAAAGCACTGTCACCTGCAAACCTTGCTACCAAGAGTGACATAAGCAAAGCTCTAACGTCAACCTCATAAAAACCTTTGAAAAAGGTATGAACAGAGAACAAGTAGCGGTCTAGCAGACTTGTTCCACAGAAACCTGGTGCCGAAAGGCCCAAAGATACCGAAGATTCTTCCCCTTAAAAGAAACAGGCCTGAGTAACAGCCTGACAAGTCCAAAAGCTAACAGTAGCCTTGGCAGAAGCCGAAACCTTTCCTAGGACCAGAAGGTATGACCCATCCAAGTAAAGACCAGGCCAAAGACCGCATAACCCCTGGAATCGGATGAAATCAGGCACATACAGGATGGAGACGCCCGCAAACCCCAAGGGGCAACAGTCCCCCTAAGGGACGAGAGACAATTCAGGAAAACATGTCCAACACCTGTTGAGGGAATGTAGACCCCCTTTTCTCAGCAATACTAGGAATAAGGCCCAGAAGAAAGACAAAGTCTTGAATACATGAGCATAAGACACCACCTTAGGCAGAAGGTCCGGCGTAAAGTGGAACACCACCTCATCTTGGTGTATATATCTATGAACGAGGGCTAGCTAAACAGAGCCGCCCGCTCAGGCACACGGCTGACTGAAGTAACAGTCCCTAGAAGGACAACTTGAGGGTAAGAACAGTCAGACAGCATCCGGAATAGGTCCAAGGGAACACCCCGCAAGGCAAGCAGAATAAATTCGAATATCAACAGGGAACATAGAATTACATGGGGGACGCACATGAGTAACCCCCTGAAAGAAGCCTTAACCAGGGAAACTGAACCAAAGCCTTATACAGGTTTAGACAGGGCAGAACCTGACCCTTCAGAGTACCGAGTTGGAGAATTCCAACTCCAACCCATGCTGTAATAACTCTAGAACCCTGGGAACAGGGAACGCCCGACAGGGAAGAGACCTAGATTCACACCAATCAATATGGGTACACATACCCTATAATAGATGATGGAAGAAGAAGCTTGCTCCTAGTCTTCCCATAGTCTCAATCACCAAGACAGATAAGCCTGTCTCCATCAAGATGGATGTTTCAGCAGTCAGGCCGTCTAGGCCAGAGTCGGTAGATCGGGGTAATGTAAAGGGGCCCTGAGTGAGCAGAGCTGGCACTCCTGGCAGAACGCACAGATCTACTGTCCTCAGTACCACGTCTGTGAACCACACTCCACTGGGCCAACCGGGGGCCATCAGAACCACTGGACCCCCTTCCAGAGCAATTTTGCGCAGAACCCTGCCTAGCAGGAGGCATGGATCATAACATTACTAAATCATCATGACCACGGCCAGAGAATCCTGGGACAGGGAAACAAGGGCCGAGAGCTTGTGATAGTGACGGGGCACACACAGATCCACACTGGTTGGACCTCATAGTGACACAAGGATTAGCACATCCTGTCGCAGAGGGACCTCCACCGGAGCGAATACCACTGATATGCAGGGAACATTGTCCACCACCCAGACCAGGGTCGGAGACACTTCCCGGAGGACCCTCCTACACCGGGTCCCTCCCTGAATATTCAATGTAGGCCAAGGCCGTCAGCTAGGCCTAGCTCCCCCGAACAGGCAGGCCCTGAAGAGGAGTAGGCAAGCGAGTTAGAACTAACTTGAACTCTCAGAGATTCAAACACTGATAGGTGTATAGGCCTCCTAAGGGCCCTACCTCCCCTGGAACCGTAGAGACTTCCCGAAGAAGACCCCCCTCAACCTGATAGATTGGCATCCATGGTGACTGTCCACCCAGGAAAGGGCGGGGTCCTTGTCCTGTAGGACAAATCGGAGAAGTTGCAGAAGGTCCCAGGGGGGACTGAGCATAAGGGGCCTCTTCGGAGTACGCCACCAGCGCGTCCACCAGCTGCATCCCCTGCCTGGTGGAGGGACGGGGACAGCTAAGAGGGACTGAGCCCCTACAACCAGATTGTCCACTTTATTGCTGAGGAAGGAAGATCCTTGCTTGAACTGTATAAAATTCATTCATAGGAATGGAGTTACCAATGAAGGGGACAATAAGGACTTGGGGTGTGTGATCACCCCTCCAAATGACTCCCAAATGGACACCCTCCAGCCGAGTATCCAACGTAGCCAGACGTAGAGACTGGGAAGTGATGAGGACGTCCAGGTAGGTCATCGTGCGGATGCCCCTTGGTCTCATGAGAAACCACACCCCCGTCAGCACCTTGGTGAGCACTCTGGGAGCGGTAGAGAGGCCAGATGACAAGGTCACGATTATCAGTGTTGGTCAACCAACGCAAATCTGAAGAACTTTGGTGTCCAGAAGACACAGGGAAGTAAAAAAAAGCAGCATTGAGCTCCACAGACGGCAAGAAGCCCCCGACGCGCAAGGAGCCGATGGCAGAGCGCAGTGTTTCCATTGCAGAAACCGCCTGTCATTGACGAATTGCTGAAAATCTGTGACACCAGATTGGGCCAGACTGGCCCATCCTTTTTTGGGGAACTGTGGAAAGGTTAGTGTATCGGCCCCTGCCTCTGCCTATTAAGGGCAATCTGCAAGAGACCCCCAGACCCCGCAGGCCTTGCATGGCCTGCACCAGCACCTGTACAGAGGCAGGGACCAGGAGCACCCGGGACCCAATAATCTTGGGGGAGGCCGCGCAGCAAACTCTATCTTGTATCCGGAGGGCACTATCTCCTGAATCCACCAGGCGTGATACCTCCTGGCATGAGAAAGGTGCTGCAGCCGTCCCCTCACCCAGACGGGCAAGGGCGCCCCAACATGCTTGAGGGGATGTTGGTGGAAGACTTAGGCTTAGCCCCGCCAGAGGGGCCAGGGAATTATATGTTGCTCCTGGGGCAGGAACCTGCACAAGCCCCCAGGAAGGACACTCCTGGTTCTTGTTTTACGGTATGGTAGGGAGGGGGAGGGGTTACCCTGCCTTGAGGGGCTGGGACGGCCGCCTACGTTGGGGTGAATTGCCCTTATTTACCAACAAGTCCAGACGGCCCCAAACAGGCGTTGCCCTCTAAAGGGAAGCCCAGTAAGAGTCTTCTTAGCATCATCGTCAGTACCCCACTGTCGCAGCCAAACCAAGCGACGTATAGCCACCACAAGGGCAGAAGTCCTTGCACACATTCTAATGGTGTCATCCAGTGCGAATAGGATAAATTTTACAAATACATTACAACTGGAGAGTGCATGAAACGCATCCCAGGGGAGATACTCAGGGTGATGATCAAGCATCTTTCTGATGAGGGTTCTAGCGGCCACTGCAGTGATGACCGCGGCACAGACTAGGCGCAGCGCTGTCCCTGTACAAGAAAAGGCGTGGGAGGCCACAGGTCAATGCGCCGGTCCTCAGCATCCCGAAGGGTACTATAAGCAGGGGCTGTAATAAAGGGGGGGGGGGGGGGTTAGAAACCCCTACGATCTGCGCATCCACCACGGGGGGTGATGACTAACAATTGACCACCTCAGGGGGAACAAGGGGTATTTCCTATCCCAGTCCCCTGGGACCCCTGGAATTTACTGGGGAAATCCCATTCCTTGAGTACAAAAGCATGGAAACGAGCCTGCTCTAGAAATTCCAAGCGCGCTGTCGCTGTATGGAAACGCTCCCTTCTCGGCTTGTGAGGACTCACCAGGGAGAGAGATAGACAGGACCCTTAAAAGACCTTAACCAACAAATCTCACACTGGCCCCAGTATTCAGGGCCAGAATCGCCATGACGCCTCGGCCTCTCATCAGATGAGCCCGAGTCAGAGACCAGCGCTCCTTCATCAGAAGGGGTATAGTCACGCGGAGTAGTCAACTCCTCAGTTCCCATAGGACAACAGAAAACAGGAGGCGTCAAGGGCCACTTCTTACCAGGGCCCCTGCGCCCTGACAACCTCGCCATAATCTGATCAGCCGTAGGCAGGCTGGAAGACACAGCAGGCTGCAAATCCCCACTTGTATACGACTCAGCAGGAGTCAGAAGCAAGCATGGGGAAACAAGTGTATTGAAACGAGGTGCAGCCACTGGCAAGCCTGATTGCAGGGCCAGTGCTTGCTCAGCACATGGTGCGCAGACCCATGCCCTGTCAGCATCAGCATGGGGTTGACCACACGCTATACACAGCCGGTCTTGTCCCAGAGGGACCCCGGTCACATAATTCTGAGATGCCTCCATATGGTGATTATCTAGGCACGATATGCCAGCAGGGATTTACGCAATAAGCAACCCTAGATGCCCCAAAGACCCGCTAGGAAGGTGGGAGAATTTTACAAGGCCCGCTATAATTTAACACAGGCCGGGGAAGCCACTGGATTCAACTGTCTGAAAGACATAATGGGAATAAAGGGTGTCAGAGCCATGCGCAGTAATAAGAATCATGAAAATCGCCCGTGAGGGCACTTACAGACCAAGGTAGGAGGAGGGCCGTAACCACGCGCGCGACTAACATCAAAATGGCGCCAAGCGAACCTCGAAGGGCGGGCCAGAGCAGGCCGTGACGCAGAGCGCGCCAAACCAGGCCCCCGCCCCCCCCGAAGAGCGCGAAGCTCTAAGGCAGTAGTCAATATTGTAAAGAGAAGCAGAGTGTATGATACACATAGCATAGATGATTTTTGCCAATGGAGACGCCGCAGCGTCTGGGGCGCCACAGCACATCCAGTAAGGAAAGAGACGAGCGCGGCGGCGGCAGATAACAATAAAAAAAGCAAACAGCGTGGCTCTGACACCAAGTTACAAGTCAAGGACAATAAGGCCATAATCGTGTAATCGCAGTACACTTGAGACCGCCACACACACACCCCCCCCCTTTCTTTCCCCCCGATCTACGGGGGGAAACGAGGGAGGATGGCGACCCTTTGGATAGGGCCCACCGCTACACGGGGCAATAATGCAGGAGGGGTATCCACTAGAGGCTCACCATCAGCCTAAACTGCCTACCCTATGGTGGGGGACTGCGGTGGAGCAGTAAGGACAATAAGGCCATAATCGTGTAATCGCAGTACACTTGAGACCGCCACACACACCCCCCCCCTTTCTTTCCCCCCGATCTACGGGGGGAAACGAGGGAGGATGGCGACCCTTTGGATAGGGCCCACCGCTACACGGGGCAATAATGCGGGAGGGGTATCCACTAGAGGCTAACCATCAGCCTAAACTGCCTACCCTATGGTGGGGGACTGCGGTGGAGCTTGGCTCCATAAGCACGCATGGTGCTGCCTACCTTCACCCGACGAGCGCAGCCCAGGCTGGGAGGCACATCACACGAAGGACGGGTGGGAATAGTCCAACAGGGGCGCAGGCTGTAATAGCCCCGCTCACCTGCGAGAGAGTGATACTTCATGTCTTCGCAGTGGGCAATGCAGAGAAATCTGGGGATTTGTGGGAGGTCCCTGGGTATATGAAGGGCCGGGAGGAGCCTGTTTTTGCATGTCTGCAGTGCACAGCGCCATCTGGCGGAGGATTACCCAAGTGTAAGTACTATATCTGGAGCAGGACGTACTGTATACTTAGAATAAGGTGGTAATAAAGCCGCCCGCGAGGGCACTTACGGACCGCGGTAGGTAGACGCCGACCAAGCAGACAAAATGGCGTCTGTATACCTCGAGGGGCGGGCCGGCAGCAGCAATGACGCGGAGCGCCAGAGACGGGCCCCGCCACCCCCGAAGAGCGCAAAGCCAACACGTGACAAGCAGCCAATGATGGCACGCCAGCACATGAGGTGCCGCCAAGCGCGGAACAAAGTGACAAAAAGGCGCACAGCGGCGGCAATTTTAAATACAGACATAGCAAAGCAAGTCAGCGCGGTGGCTGACACAAAGCAGAATGAATGAAAAGGCCAATACACGTAATACATTGCATAAACACAGACACAACCCCCCCCTCTTTCCCCCCGAAGGCTACATGGAGAATGAGGGAGTAAAGCGGCCACTTAAAATAGGGCCCACCGATAGGCAGGGTTAAGAGGCAATAGTGCGGGAGGAGCATCCCATAGAGGCTCACCATAAGCTTGAACCGCCTACCCTTTGGTGGGGGATTGGGGTGGAGCAGAGCTCCTAAGCACCTAACGGCGGTGCTGCCTACCATCACCCGACCAGCGCAGCCAAGGCTGGGAGGCACATTACTAATGGAACGGGTGGGAATAGTCCTACAGGGCCGCAGGCTAATAGCCCAGCTCACCTGCGAGTAGAGAGCCATTTCTCGTCCTTCGCAGCCAGACTGCAGAGAAAATCTGGGGATTTGTGGGAGGTCCCTGGGTATTTGAGGGGCCGGGAAGAGCCTATTTTCGATGTCTGCAGTCCAGCGCCATCTGGCGGAGTAATACACGATAGTAAGTACTATATCTGGAGCAGGACGTACTGTATACTAAGAATATGTATTATTCACTCATAGTACCTATTCTCAAAATGCCTTTATTTTCTATTCCTTCGTGTAATCATTTGAAAGAACTGCACTGCTCACCCTCTCTTGGGTGTCCAGATGGGGGCTGGAAGCAGAACGTTTGATCCCAGGTAATCTGAAGCTATTGTCCTTTGCTTTGGCATCCTGCAGAGCCCCAAAGCTGCCAGTTTTTCGTAAGCCCGCCCTCAAGCTGGAGAGAGAAAGCTGGCATTTCTCTGTGAAGCTGCATGGTAAACCAGTAAACTGGAGATGGAAGAAGAGTATTTGGGGGATTTGCCATATAAAAATACTGGTAAAACTGGCGTGCAATCAAAGAAAATATGACATGCAGTCCCTTCAATGAACTATTTGGTGCACACAAACACTGAAATTAATGGGAGACATTTACAAAACAAACATAGGTTTAAAATAAGATCATATTAAATAGTTTGTTGAGACAATACAACTTTAAACATTAAACTGCCCAAAAGCTACACAAAGATTCAGATGCCTGAATTTTGACATTCAGTGTAACAATTCCATAATTGTTCTCACCATGACTACTTGGAGCCTGCTTAGATAAACCTACCAATATATATTGCTTTCCTTTGTGTTCCCCAATGCTCATTTCTTTCCCAGGAGGGAACATTACCTCAACCCTTGTTTAGCCAGCGTCCCAATAGCAGTTTGTTGTGCAAAAACTGTGATTACTCACCTGTAGAATTGTTATTATGAGTATACAGTACGTCCTGTTCCAGATAAGATTCATTACTCTTGGGTATTACTCCGCCAGATGGTGCTGGACTGCAGAGACCGTGAAATTGGCTCCTCCTGGCCCCTCAAATACCCGGGACCTCCCACAAATCCCCAGCATTGAAAAGCAGTTAACGAGAAGCCGGGAAAAAGATAACAGAACCAACTAGTAACTATAAAACAATGATAACAATCGCCATACAGGGGATCCAAGGATAATGCAAACCAAGGGTGGGGTGGAGCAGGACGTACTGTATACTCATAACAATTCTACAGGTGAGTAATCACAGAATTGTATTATTCTTAGTATACAGTACGTCCTGCTCCAGATAAGATTCATTACTCTTGGGACATCCAATAGCAGTATCCATAAAGTAGGGTGGGATCCCCAAAGGTAACGACAGGTCAGACCACTGCCACCTGCAGAACCTTGCGGCCAAAAGCAGCATCAGCTGAGGCTCTAACATCAACCTTGTAAAACTTTGAAAAGGTATGAACAGAAGACCAAGTAGTGGCCTTGCAAACTTGTTCAACAGAAACCTGGTGCTAAAAAGCCCAAGAGGCACCAATAGCACAAGTGGAATGAGCAGTAAGGCGGAAGGGAGGATTCATCCCCTTAGCAGAGTAGGCCTGAATCCACATCTGGTTGGCCCCAACGGTGAGATAGGGAGTGAAACACCCTGTCGCAGAGGGACCATTCTCCCAGGCGGGAGGGTTCCCCTGCCCAGAGAGTCTGCCTGCAGATTCTCCACCCCCGGAATGTACACAGCTGATATGCAGGGAATATTGTCCTCCGCCCAGGACAGGATCAGAGACACTTCCTTGAGGGCCCCTTGCTCCGGGTCCCCCCCGATGATTGATGTAGGCAACCGCCGTCTGGTTGTCCGAGCGTACCTGAACAGGTCGGCCCCAAAGGTGTTGGGTCAAGTGAGCCAGAACCAACCTAATCGCCCTCAGTTCCAGAATGTTGATAGGTGTGTGGGCCTACCAAGGGCCCCACTGCCCTTGGAACTGTAGGGACTTCCAGAAGCCCCCCCAACCTGTCAGAATGGCATCCGTGGTGACCATCTCCCAGCAGGGGGTCAGAAAGGATCTCCCCACCAACAGGTTCCTGGAGTCCAGCCACCACGAGATGAACCGCCTGGCTAGGGGGGACAGAACAAGGACCTGGTCCAGGGACGCAGGATCCTTGTCCCATACTGACAAGAGATGGAGTTGCAGAGGCCTCATGTGAAACTGGGCATAAGGAACTACCTCGAAGCACGACACCATCAGGCCCACCAGCTGCATTCCCTGCCTGATGGAGGGATGAGGGCAAGAGAGCGGGGACTGAACCTGCAAGAGCAGACTGTCCACCTTCTGCTGAGGAAGAAAAATCCTTGCCTGAACAGTATCCAGATTCATCCCCAGGAAGGGTGTCACCAAGGAGGGAGACAGGGAAGACTTGGGATGGTTGATCACCCAGCCAAATGACTCCAGAGTGGACACTACCAGCTGAGTATCCAGCTCTGCCTGATGGGGGGGACTGAGAAGTGATGAGAATGTCGTCCAAATATGGCAGCACGTGAATGCCCTGAGCAGAGCCATGACCCCTGCCAGCACCTTGGTGAACACTCTGGGGGCTGAAGTGAGACCGAAGGGCAATGCCACAAATTGGTAGTGCTGATCCTCCAGAGCGAACCTGAGGAATCTTTGATGATCTGCAAAAACAGGAATATGAAGGTAAGCATCTTTGATGTCCACAGAGGTCATGAAGTCCCCTGGACGCAGGGAACTGATAGCAGAGCGCAACATTGTCCTTTTTAAGAGTTATGTTTTTTCTTTGTAACTTCCCCAAGAAGCACACGGTTCAGACCAGACCATCTTGATCTTCTGCAACTTGCCTTTGAAATAAGCATTTAACATCACATTCAATGTAACTAAAATGGGATAGGCTGATAGTTCTGGGGATCTATCTATCTAACTAGTAGCTTATTTAACCAGCTGATAACCTCTAGCAGCAGACAATTAGTGGGTCTAGTGCCCTGTGAGGTTAGTTACTGCGCTATTACTGAAGACAGGAGGCAGCCCTGGAAACTATGCGTTCCAACTGTGGTTGAAAGCCTTTGCATGCATACTGCATCCGCTTGCTGTTGCTACGTATTACAGCTGCAGTTCCTTCAGAGGGTGTAACCATTGGACCCCAAATTCTGCCGATCACAGAGGGAGGCTAAATGTAGTGCAGAATGTCAGTCTGCTGCTATGCCCGATGTACATATGCATGCATCTCTCCAACAATCCACTTTTCTAGAAAGGAAATATCACGATCACCAAGCCTAACAGAGTGAAATGATCACCTACAACTCCCTAGTCTTCATTTAGTCAGTGACCCACCCACGCTTCAATGGAGGAGGCATGTCAAGTCTTTACAAGCACCCCTCAATTCACTGCAATGGAGGGTGACATGCCAGGTCTTGACACACAAGCTCCATTGGAGGGGCCATGCCATAGTCTGACGGATAGCGCCAGGTAGTCTATCGCCAATACTACAGAAGCGGTGGACAATCAGCCCAGGCAGCGTGTCATTTGAATTGGGCGATCAAGTAGGTGTCACAGTGCAGGACTAGGAGTTATCTGTGGATGATAAAGACAGCGTACAGCCTTTATGTTCATGCCTGGACAATGACCAACAGCCTTACACAGTTAAAGAAAAAAAAAAACACTCCCCAAATCTCACTTTTCCCACCTGCATGAATGATTGTTTGCATCCACCCAAAGCTAAAACACTGCCTCACCTATTTAACCCTTTAAACGCCAGCTACGTAAAATTCACGTAGCTGCCTCTCCTGTCATTAAACGCCAGCTACGTAAATTTTACGTACCTGGCTTTCCCCCCTGCTAACTGGCAAAAAAAAAAAAAAAAAAGACACTCACCTGACCCCTCGTTTGATTTGGCCGGGTCTCCCCTTTAAGATGGTGTGCTCCGATCGTCCGTGGGACCTCCTCCGGCTGCAGGGGAGGGCCCGGAATAGGGTGCCCCCCCCCCCCCCGTTTTAGCTGCCACTGGCTTTCCTGTAAAAAAAAAAATAAATAAAAATGACATTTACCTACTTGCATGTGCGCTGGCTCCCGTCGACCCTCCTCTTCACCTGGGGGGCCTCCGATCCCCCCCCCAGGGCTTGCCGATCTTCAGGAGAGAGCCCGGGAGGCTCTCTCCTTCTCGATGGCGGCCGCCATCTTGCCACCAAGGGGGCGGGGCTATGACGTCATCCCGTTCCGTCTCCCCGTCAAGCCCCGCCCCTTTTGGGGGCGTGGCTATGACGTCATCCCGGTCCCGATCACTGGCTTCAGCTGTTTCAGCTGTCAGATGCCGGTGATCGGCGACCTGGAAGGAGGTGGCAGGAGATCCTCTGATCTCCTGCCCCCCCTTCTCTGGATACCGATCACCGGCATCTGTCATCAGAGCAGCGAGGGACAAGAGCTTGCAATCGGAGGTAAGTACAGTAAAAACATTTTTTTTTTTTTTAATAAAATCATTTTGTGTGTGTTTTTTTTTGTTACAGTTAACCCTTTGACCCCTGTACCAGCTCACAAGGCTCTGGGTCTGGCAAGTCACCTGCGGGCTAGCGGGTGACTTGCCATTAACCCCCCGCCCCCCATTACCTGCCTCCCCAAAGGCCAGGGGGGGGCAGAAGGGCCCGGGCCACTATGGCTATGTGGGCCTGTTCTATAAGCCCCCATAGCTGGCCCGGGTCGGTAACGCTGGGTAGGGGGGACCCTACGTCATCTTTTTTTGGGATTTTTAAGGGTTTTTAACCCTTAAAATTCCAAAAAAAAAGGGGTCCCCCACCCTGGGAGGGGGGACCCTATGTCAATTTTTTTTTTTTAATTAACCCCTTATGTCCTGTCACCCAGCTGGTAATAAATGCTTCCAGCATTTTGTGGTGTGGTGTGTTTTTTTTTTTTTACATTTTAAGTGGACCAACACCCAGGATTTTGACTTTCCTGGGTATTGGTCCTTTCCCCTGGGGCATCCCGATTGGGGATGCCCCGCTGTGTGAAACCCCCCCGATCACCCACAATAACTCACCTTACCCGGGTCCTACGGCGCATGCGCGGCCGCTTGTCCAATCAGCGCGCTCAGAGCGGCTGAGTTATGGACGTCTAAGAGACATCTAAACTCAGCCGCTCTGAGCGCGCTGGCGGCCGCATCCCCCACTTCCCTCTAACAGGGAGCGTGCCCGCGTCGGCCATTCATAAATAGCCGGCCTGGGCACGCGTCCTGCTAGAGGGATAGCGGGGATGCGCCGTAGGACCGGATTCAAGTAAGTGGTAGCAGGTGTTCCGAGGGGTTTCACACAGGGGGGCATCCCGATTTTGGATGCCCCAGGGGGAGGGAATAGAACGGTCCAGGAATCTTATAGATTCCGGGGCCGATCAGCCCTGGGTGTTGGTCCACTTTAACCCATTGTGAACTTGTAAGGAGTCCATGAGACCCCTGTACCAGTTCACAAGGCTCGAGGGCTGTCAAGTGACCTGCGGCTAGCGGGTGACTTGCCATTAACCCCGGCCCCCCTATTACCTGCCTCCCCGAAGCCCAGGGGGGGGCAGAAGGGCCCGGGCTGATTTAGGCGGTGCTGGCTTGTACTTGGCAGGGCGGGGGGCCACCAAAGCTGGACCCTGCGCCCTGTTCTACAATCCCTGCATAGCTGATCCCCGGGCTGGTTATGCTGGGTAGGGGGGACCCCATGTCATTTTTATGGGAATTATTAAAATAAAAAAAATGGGGGTTACCTCCCCCCCAGGAAGGGGAACCCCACACCGATTTTTTTTCTTGATTTAACCCTTTATAGTGTGGATTGTAGTTGTATTTTATTTTTACATGTTATAAAATGTTTTTTCAGTTTGGGGGGTCTTCTGAACAGTAACAGGGGGCTACCGATACATATGTGGTACCGTTGTAATCGGAAGAAATGGGGCTTTCACATGTAATATGGTTTTCTTTAATAAAACAAATGTCTTATTTGAAATAAAGGAGATAATTTTCTAAAAAAAAATTTTTTATTTTGTTTTGTTTAATGTACTCAAAAATATTTAAAAAAACTGTAAAAAAATTACAAACAAGACATTTCATGTTAAAGCCTAAACTCTGCCGCAAAAAAAAAATATATGATTTTCCTGGAAATTCCTGCAAAAATCACAGTTAAGCATAGCGCAAAATGGTGAAAAATGACCTGTCAAGAGAGGGTGACAAAGCCTAAAGTAGGCTGGCAGTTAAAAGGGTTAGTAGTACCTATGCATATTGGGTATCGTTCTGCTCGGGGGATTTTGCGCTTTCAGATTTAGCTTTTTTTTTGTTTGCATATTGATATTTTAGGAAAACTCATTTTTTATTCTGCTTTATTATACATTTTTTAAGGAAACCCTGTGCAACCAACGAATTCTTTGAGGGATTACTTCCAGAAAGATGGGCCCACTACAACATGCTGGGTATGCTTAGAAAGCTTATCATGTGTACTTTCAGAAAATATATGGTGGCGGATATTCCAAATGTAAAGGGTTGTTTTGGTAGAAAAAGCGCAAGGTGCCACTTTGTCTGCAGAGCTGAAATTTTCAAGCAAAATTACCGTCTCCCCAAGCTTTACTTTGGGGTGTTTGGCAACTCTTCCCTTGACAGTAGCTATGCATGTTGGGTATCGTTCTGCTCGGGGGATGTTGCTTTTTTAGATTAACTTGTTTTTTCTTGTTTGCTTATAGTTTTCTTTAGAAAAATGTGGCTTTGATTCTGCTTTTTATCCTTTTTTAGGGAAGTTCTGTGTAACCAAAGAATACATTGAGGGAGAACTTCCAGAAAACTGTGGCAACATCAACAAGCCTGGTATGCCTAAAAAGCTTGAGGTGTGTACTTCCAGAGAATATATAGTTTGTGGGGGGTATTTCAAATGTAAAGGGTTGTTTTTATTGAAAAACTGCAAGGTGCACATAGTGCTTAGCATAGCTGTATTTGATCTGAAAATCCCCTAAAGCGCTGTTTCAGTTTGGGGGAGTCTCCTGGGCAGGAAAGGGTGTCTACCAATATATATGTGGTGCCGTTGTAACCGGGAGAAATTGGGATTTCACACGCAATAAGATTTTATTGACAAACTTACATTTTTTATTACAAAAAAACACTACAAATTGTAAAAAATAGATTTTTTTTTATTTTTTTGCACATATCTCACCCCAAAATATTAAGAATACACCTAAAAAATGACAAACAAGACATTTCATGTTAAAGCCCATACTCTGCTGAAAAAAAAACAATATACAATTTTTCTGGGAAATCCCTTCAAAAATCACAGTTGAACATGCATAGTGCAAAATAGTGAAAAATGGTCTGGCAACAAAGCGTAACAAAAACTCCAGGTAGGCTGGCAGCGAAAGGGTTAAAGGTAATCTCAATGACTGCCACTGGGCACTTTGCTCAGGGATTGTACACTAATTGTACCCTAATCATTATGTCCAACAGTCCTCTTTGAAACAAATCCAATGCTGCCATTTCCACGTCTACTTCTACTTCCTTCCACCATGACGATTAAAATTCATGTGGGTAACACCTGGATGTCCTGGTTAGTGTTCCAGGAGTCGGAGGAGTTCAGGGCATTGCATGTCTGATCGGGCATGGGCCTGTGTTGCCTGGGTGGGTTTGACTAGACTGGAACTGGGCCCCTTAAGGGAAGAGAAGTTCACAAATATGCCCCGGCGTAATTGCCCGCTGCTAGGGGTTACTGTACTGTTTTGCGCTGGGCGTGCCTCCTTCCCCTGGAGCCCCGTCCTTTCCTTCCCCTCTTTCCCCCCCCCCGTGCTTCCCTAGTCCCCCCTCCCCATTTATGTGTTGTCCTGTCCTGTCTTGTGTCTGGGAATGGGGCCGGAGCACCCTGTGCCCCGGTGTACTGGAGGACAGTGGTCCTTGACTGGAACCGATACGCTAAGAGAGGTCACCAGCTAGCCAAGAGCTAGAATACTGTTCTGAAATAGTAGACATGTAGAGCCACCTGTTGATTATAAAGACAACTGCTCTGTGACACTTTTGCATGAAGCTGGCATGTGGCCTGACTTCCTCCATCCCCCTCCCTTTATTTTCTCTACTGTGCTTTTTGTTCCTTCCTTGAATCTCTTGTTGGTTGTATTGTACCTATAAAATTGCTAAAATAATTAAATAAAGAATATTAAAAAAAAAAAAAAATTCATGTGGGTGTGCCAAATTAGAGAACATTTAAATTTGTCCATAACAACTCTTTAACACTTATTATTAAGTAACATTTATTAAGGTTGGACCACAGACAAACTTGGACCACAGACTAAAAATCTGAAAATATGGGACAAGATTTTCACCAGTGCATGATTTGACAATGGGAAACACAAAGGCCAGTAAAATCAAAGAATGTTCTTTTTTTAATATTGTGACAGCTAACATGAAGATTTCAGTGTTGTGTGGAAAACATGAAAGGTCACATCTGACATAGTAAGCATTTGTAAACATTTTACTATATGTCCTAAAACTGAAAATAATGGACTAATGCCAAATTTACTTCTAGCTTACATGCTATAATATTTTTTGAGATAAACATAGAAGGGCAACACTGACAAAGATGCAGACCATAAAAATTGAAAATGAATGGACAACAGCAATGCAAGACTTAAGACTGAATAAGGAACAAAGTAATGAAATAAGCAAGCTTGGGGTGAAGGGGAAAAACACAAATGGTTTAAATGCTACGAGAAATAATATATCCTAAACCTAAAATCAAGGTAACGCATCAAATTTTGTTAAAGTAATCTTAGTAATAAAGGATTGCACTATATCACATCAAATGATTTAGGCAAAACAATCTGGTAAATACCTAGATGCATGGTAACATAAAATGGATTGGGCATTAAACATATATATACACAAAAGGAGAAGCCACCAGCAAATTCAGACATGCAAACCTTAATGCAACTGACTAAGAGGCGACATCCAGATGCTTCAGGGCCCAATCCTCACCCCACCGCCCGCTTGGCCGCCGAAGAGGCTCTCTACAGACCTCCTTTCTTGCAGGGACACTTGACTTGGCAGTTGGACAAATTTGAAGAGGCATAAAGTATTAAAAAGCTAAATTTTATTTTTCATCCTGTAGGAGGGCCCCACAACTATAAATGTGCCCTTGGGATGTAAGAAAAATATCAGTAAGGGTGGATAACTGAATGTTTAAACTGATGGGACTATTGGAACATTAAAAAAAATTACTTGTGTCACAGAACATCATCCAACAGAACAGAGGTAAACAGAGGCCTGCATGCCATATCATATAGTCAAAAGCTGTATCAATCAATACCAGCTCAACATTCTAACAGAACTTTAAAATATGCAAATTGAGGACCAGGTAGCTATTTTGCAGACCTGGCCCACTATAACCTTGTGTGTGCCATCAGACATGGAGGACAGAGACCTTTATAGGAAATAAATATCTTTAAATGAAAAAACACCTTATGGTGGAATGCCACAGAAGTCAAAATAAGATGCTAGCTCTGGGGCACAACTGCCGTTAAAAAGGCCAGCTTTCTGAGAATACAATTAAAGGAAACTAATCCAGAAATGTAAAAGATGGTAGCTATAAGGTCAAGAGCACAAGATTCAAATTCTAAGGTTCCAAATGAAGCTAATGCTGCCGTGCTGGGTGAATTGATCCTGTCTAAAAGGTTTGACCAATAAATTAAGGTCAAGAGTCTTCGGAAAAAGAATAGACAAGGCAGAGCCCTGCCGCTTTGTGGTAGTCACAGAATTTTCTGCTTCTACGTACGACAGCAGGTAGTCCAGGAACCCAGAGAGAACAGGTCATAAAAGACGTCCCCAAGCTCTGAATCTTTATTACCTATAGAGGATCTTAGATGACGAGGCTTTGCGTTATGCAACTGTTAAACCCCTGTCCAGAGACAGAGGGGGCCTGTGACATTTGGCCGGGACAAAGCTGTAAGCCGACTCATACACAAGCAGAAGGTTAGAAGTATGTCCTTGAGAACCTTGTTTGGAGCCTCTGTTGCTGTGTCTTAGAAACAAATATTGACTATACCTGTATCCAATGTAGGCCCTTTTCACACCTATCCGTCTGCGTCGCATTGAAAGTAATGGGCCCTTTCATATCGGTGCACTGCGTTTTCAGAAGTCTATGGGCACACCAGGAAAAGTGCATGTAAGGCGCTTTACCTGCATCATGGTGGAAGGGTCACACTTACCATCACCTCCCGCTGTCACAGGCTTAGGGTCCGGTTCTGCTGCAGCCACCTTCCAACAGGTTCTGGCCGAAGCAAAGAACTGAAAGTCCTAAAAAGTTGGCTACAGCAATAGCCAGACCAGGGGGAGGCAGTCGAGGCACGCTGCCCCCAGTCACTGCTGCTGACAGGAGCCTGTAAAGCGCACTGCTAGCCAAACTGTTCCACTGTGGGTAAGACGCCCGATACCATGGAAAGTCTATGGAAAGGAAATCTCTTTCATCGAGGTGTTCCAGGGATGAAAGGAGCAGGAATCCCTGGCTCCTCAGTGGGAGCAGTCTACCGAAAAGGACACTGGCACAAACTGAAAAAAGGCTAACTTGAGGTGAAGCAGAACCAATTCTTGAGCCTGGCTACTTGGGACAGGCAGAAAGGCATCTTTGGTAGCCACCAATGCCGAAACCCAGACAGGCAGACTAGGACATTACTTCCAGGGAACAGGGGATAAAATCCCATGGACTCTTCTAGCCTGCGTATCACTCAGAAGAGCTTGAGCTTTCCACTGGCAAAAGTGGAAAGCTGAAGGGAAAAACCATTTTGGAGGAATAGAGTCTCTTGCACCCTAAAGTCTCAAGATTCTCCTACCTTGGCATGCTAAACAATTTCTCCAGGAAACATTTGGCAGCATACCAATAGAGTGGTTCACCTCAGGAACCTCTATCCTAAACTTTGGGCTTAAAAAAAAAAAAAAAAAAAAAAATACCAGGCTTTAGAGACAGATTGCCTGGCTTTTCCCAGTCACAGAGCTATAAAAATCACAAAATGATTATCATACACTTTGGTCAAGTGGGACTACCCGTTATGGACAGTGCTAAAATCAACTGTTGGTAAGGGAAACAAACATGTCCCTACCCCAATATAGAAGCATGGCCATAAATTACTTTGCTCCCTATCCATCTCCTTCCAGAGTAGGCATCAAACTCATTAGGAGCAGAATGACAACCAGCATAGGGAAGTCTGAATCCTTTGAGGAAATTTGTGTTTTTTTTTTTTATTTTACTTTTAAAAAACAGCTGGCTAGCAAATAAGGCATGTTCACAGTATTGTCTACATGGAAAAAAGCTAACCACAGTTCTTGGAGTCTAACAAAAGAAAACTAAAGTCCGGAGGTGCTGAGCCCTTGGCATGGCACACAAAAAGGGGAGAGAGAAGAAAAAGGACACCCCGTGGCCTCCCTCGCTTGATGAAATTCTGATTTGGGATGCCCTGTGAGCCCCCTTGTTTGGCTGGAATCTTACTTTTCCCGGGATCCCATGGTGCATATGTGGGCTGATTCAGCTGCTGTGGATCTAAATGGCTACCTAAATATATGGAGCTGTTCGGGAGAGGTCAAAAGTGATGCTTGCTTGCTCCCATTAACTCAGCATTATAGGACCTCTTAACCCAAATGGTGAGAACCCTCCACTAGACTGAAACTGCTGGCTTCTGATTTAGAGAATGGGAAGTTCATTGCAACCCTTTGATTGTTAAGGTAATTTATTCTGAAAAATCTTGTAAAATCAGCATTCCTTATTGCACACTTGCCAAATCGGAAGCAAAAATAAAGACCAAGGCAGAGAAAAGGGAAAGAAATGTGGGAGCACATCGGGGGAGGTCACTTAACCCTTCTAGTGCCAGCTACGCGAGTCTCACGTAGCTGCCTCTCCAACCGTTAAGTGCCAGCTACGCGAGACTCACGTAGCTGACTTTAAACCCCCATGAAAAAAAAAAAAACTGTAAAAAGATACAGACTTACCTGACCCCGCGTTTGATAGTGCCAGCTGTTTGATTTTCACCCCCTGGCCTCTGATCTTCAGGAGGGGGCCCGGAATAGCCCCCCCCCCCACCACGCCATCTGAAAGTAAAAAAAAAAAATAAAATAATAATGACACAAACTCACCTCGCAGCCCGATTGCTCTCCCCGGGTCTTCTCTTCACCAGGGGGGCTCCGATCCCCCCCCCCTGGACTTACCACTCTTCGGGTGAATACCCAGCAATGGGCCCTCACCGTCCTCCCTGTACAGCGCTGGCCCTGCCCCTAGCCCCGCCCACTTGGAGGAGCGGAATGACGTCATCCCGCTCCTCTATATCGGCACCCGGCCTCCGACTGTCACTTGTCGGTAGCGATCGGAGCAGGGAGGGTGGCAGGCAGGGAGGCTCTGATCTCCCTGCCTCTCACCCTCCCTGCTCTGATCACTACCGACAAGTGTCATCTGCAGCGGCGCGGGACACTGGATGGGAGGTAAGTATAAGTAAAAACAAGAATAATAAAGAATTTTGTATCTGTGTCTTTTTACTTTTAACTATTTGTGAACTGGTAAGGGGTCCATGAGACCCCTTATACCAGTTCACAAGGCGCTGGGGCTGGCAATCACCTGCGGTTAGCAGGTGACTTGCCATAACTCCCAGCCCCCCCCATTACCTGCCTCCCCAACGGCTGGGGGGGGGGGCAGAAGGGCCCGGGCCCCTTAGTGGCTATGTGGGCTAGTAGCCTGCAGGGCCAGGGGGATTTTAAGAGTTTTTAACCCCTTACAACTATGCAATCAGGATTCACGCAGTTTGGCTAGACATAGTAAATAAAGTGTCTCCCCCGGCCAACCCCCCCCCCCCCACATGACCCCGAGCGGCCGCAGCACCGCCGGCCCAGCCCGGGGGGGGGGGGGAAGAGGCCACGTAGCCCCATGTCGGGTTTGCTAAAGCAATGATGGGGGGTGCGACTCCCGGTAGATCATCCAGCTCATCCAGGTGGTTGTACATTGGTCTGGTCTGAGGTGCCCCTGCTTTTTGCAACTAGTTCTTCCATACAGCGAATCCCCCAACTCCACCACCCACCCACTCCGTCAATTTAGGGGGGGGGGGGGGGGTTGGAGTCCTCCAGCGCCGTGGGATTATTGCTCTCATAGCCGTAAGGAAGTGGCCCAAAACTCCCTTTTTAATCTTTGACACTGGGCCTGGAATTAATGACAGAAGAGCGACCTGGGGTGCATTATCTATCCTAATCCCAGATACCTCCTCATAGATTGCAAAGATTTGGACCCAAAGGGCTTTAATCACTGGGCAACTCCACCAGATGTGGGTCATGGTACCTACCTCCTTCTGGCATCTCCAACATTGGTCCGATTGTGCGGCTGCAAATCGGTGCAAGTCAACCGGGCACCTGTACCACCTAGCTAGTACTTTATAACTTCTTTCCTGGGAAGTATTCGCTAAAGAGATCCCGTGTGTGCTCAGAAACACTTTAGTCAAGTCAGTGTCTGAGATCCGTATACCTAGTTCTCTTTCCCACTTGTCTATGAACTTGTGTGGGCCCGAGCGATGCGTTCTGAGTAGGAGCGCATAAAGGGATGATACTACTCTAGTTGGGGGAGTTTGGGTGACAAGGGATTCTAGCTCCGTGGAGGGGCCACGGGGTGTTTCCAAGAGTTTGTTAGAGATGATGAAGTTGTGCAGCTGTCTGTGTAAAAGCCACGCGACACGCCTGTCTCCTGCTTTCTCACTCAGTTCTGATAGCGTGGGTATCTTGCCTGCCTCTAAAACGTGTCCTAACGTGGTGCCACTGGAAGCTTCCCAGATGAGGAAGCTCTCAGCACCAAGGCCGGCCTCAAAGGCTGGATTGTCAAAGAGCGGGGTAAAGAGACCCGGTCTGCGGACCAATGCACGCTTAGTCTGTAGAGGGTCCCACGTTTCCAGGAAGTGTCTAACCAAGAAGGGTGTAAACTCCCTATGGGGTTTAGAGAGGGGGGCGGCCCACGCTAGCAAGGTAGGATTAAAAGGGGAAAGAGATTTTTCAAGCTGTACCCAGAGTTTGTCACTCCCCCTGTGCATCCAGTCCACCATCCGCTGCAAGACCGCGGCTGTGTGGTAGGCTTTTAAGTCCGGAAGGCTTACTCCCCCCTCACTTTTATTCCTAGAAAGGGTGGAGAGTCGTATCCTGGGTTTGGAGACTACCCAGACGAATTTGGAGAAGGCTGACCTCCGTTTACTAAAAAACCTGTTGGGGATTTTTATAGGGACCGTCAGGAATATATATAAAAGTTTTGGGAGAATGTCCATTTTTAAGCTGTTGATTCTCCCAAACCATGAGATTGGCCATTTAGTATAGGAGTTAAGTTCCGTTAGCGTTTTGGTAAGAAGTGGAGCGTAATTAAGGTGGTAAAGGTTGGTTAGATTGGCCGGGATCTGTACGCCTAAGTACTTAATGGCCTGCGTTCTCCACTTGAAAGGGAAACTGCTTTCCAATTGGCTGGCCTCTTGGGGTGATAAGGAGATGCTGAGTGCTTCTGATTTAGAATAGTTAATTTTGAAGTTACTCACTTGGCCAAATCGCTGAAATTCTTTCAGGACAGAGGGGAAAGAGATGTGTGCCGAGGATAGATGCAGCAACAAATCATCCGCGAACAAGGAGGCTTTATATTGGTGGTTAGCTATCTGTATCCCTTTGATATCTGGGTTATCCCGGATGGCTATGGCCAAATGCTCCATAGTGAGGACATAAAGGAGGGGGGACAGCGGGCAACCTTGTCTCGTACCATTACTAATAGGGAAGGGGGTAGACAAGAGTCCGTTCGCCCCGACTCTGGCAGTAGGAACGGTGTACAGAGCGAGGATCTTGGAGAGGAGGCCAGGGCCAACACCAACCTGTCGAAGAGATGCCTCCATGAATGCCCAATTCACTCGGTCAAATGCTTTCTCTGCGTCGCAAGAGAGCAAGCAAACCGGCTCCCTCAAAGAGGTAACGTGTGCTATTAAGTTGAGCAGTTTGTTGGTGTTGTCCCTAACCTCCCTCCCCGGGAAAAATCCCACCTGGTCCAGGTGTATCAACGCCGGGATCAGAGGCTGTAGTTTTAGAGAAATGATCTTAGCGTAAAGTTTGAGGTCTACGTTAATCAGGGATATTGGTCTGTAATATCCACACAAGGAAGCGTCTTTACCCGGTTTAGGAATGGCCGAGATCGTAGCTTCCAATGACTGTTTGGGGAAGGGACAGTGTTCATCAATGGCATTAAAGGTTTTCGTCAAGAATGGGACTAAGTGGGACCCAAAGTGCTTGTAGAATTTAGGGGAGTAACCATCTGGGCCTGGGCATTTTCCAGAGGGCGATTCCTTGATTGCCTTTGCTACCTCCTGCTCTGAGAAGGGAGCCTCAAGAAGGTCCGCTTCCTCTGCAGGTATAGTTGGGAGGGGGGTGTTCTCTATGTATGTGTATATTTCTTCAGGGGTTACTTGCGTAGATGGAGATAGATTGTGCGGGCTATGGATATTGTATATTGATGAGTAAAATTTTTTAAAAGTGTCCACAATAGTGGTCGGTGTCTGTGCCAGAGTTCCGTCGCCCCTTTGGATAGTTGGTATATAAGTTGCTGTTGGTCTAGGGTTCTAGCAAGCATCCGGTCACATTTGTTGGCTGACTCGTAGAATATAGCCTTGCCCCTATCCCTGTAACGCAAGTAGGATTGATTATATAGCTTCTGAAGCTTCTCTCTAGCGTTTTGTAGTTCCAGCAGCTTGGTGTTGGTAGGCTTCTCTTTGTGTTCTTTCTCAAGGGTGAGGATCAGGGTTTGGGTCTGGGTGATAAGTGAAGCTCGTTCCCGTTTGAGCCTCGTACCATGTTTGATAAGCTCCCCTCTGATAACGCATTTAAGCGCTTCCCATTGGTAGGGCAGCGGCGTGGGGTCCTCCCTGTGGGTTTCAAGAAAGTGCTCAATAGTTTTTTCTATTGCGGAAGAGCAGACTGCGTCACCAAGCAAGTCATCATTCAGCTTCCAAGTCCAGCCCGGGGGGGGGGTAAGCCCCGGCAGGCAAAACGAGATAAAAATAGGAGCATGGTCTGACCATAGTATGGAGCCCATCCAAGGCTTGGGGTTTCAATCCAAGGCATGGTGGCTAAGTAAGAGGTAGTCAATTCTACTATAAGAATTGGCAGCATGGGAGTAGAACGAATAGTCTCTCCTATTGCCGTTAAGTGCCCTCCAGGTATCTATAAGTTGAAGGCTCCCTAAGGATTTTTTAAGTCTATTGATCTTGCTTAGCGACACAGCAGATCGCCCGGAGGAGGTGTCAATTACGGGGTCAAATGGAACATTAAAGTCACCTCCCATGATGATAATCCCTTCCACAAAGGCCTCGAGCAGGTGAAACGTTTCAACACAGAAGTTTACTTGATCCAGGTTCGGGGCGTATATGTTCACAAGAGTATGTGTCTTATTGTATAGTTTTACTTTAATAAAGAGAAATCGGCCCTGAGGATCGCTTTTTGTTTCTATTATTTCATGCGGGAGTGTCTTGTGGAATGCCACGGAGACTCCTTTTGTTTTAGCCTCGGGGTTGGAGCAGTGGTGCCAGGCTGGGAAATATCCGTTGCCTATTTTGGGAACATGATCTGACTTGAAGTGTGTCTCTTGGAATAGGGCAAACTTTCTGTTTGTGGAGGTCATAGAGAACTTTATTTCTCTTTTCTGGTACATTAAAGCCTTTCACATTGAAAGAGCATATTGTCACGTCCCCCATTATGTGGGTCAGAAGGCTAGTTCTAGTGATTAACTGGGGGGGGGGGGGGGGGGAGACCAAGGGGTGGAGAAAGGGACAGGGCAGAAGGCGGGACAGGGATGGGGGTATATGGGGATTACTCCAAGAGTAACTTATTACGCTCTTCTCTCTCCCGGATTCAGGAGAGGGAAGGATGGCCTAATCGGGGGTTGGAAAACTATGACCACCTGACGGGAGGTGTGCTTTCTTGAAGGAAGGATTGTTATACCCATCAGAGTGAAACCATACTGTGTTTACAGAGAACATCTGCAGGTTCGCCCGCCAATCCAGGGGAGATGCCTCCTTTAACTGAGTCAGTCGGGCCAACCCGGAGGGACAGACAGACATGGGCGTCAGCCCCAATAATCTAACATTGGTAACTTGTAACTTATAATGAACAGGAAACGTGCATTAAAACAAACTGAGTGCATCAGCACCTCTTTGGGCCAGACCGCTCCGACCAGAGCCGCCCGCCACGAGCATGTCGGCTAGATCCAGTGAGGACGGACCAGCCTCAAAGCCCGGCCCAGGCGACCAGCCGGTCCGCCAAGACAACGCCACCCAAACACTCAGGTCAGGCCCCGCAACGCCAATGCGTCCCCCCTCCCAAACAGTCGAGAGGAGGTGTCCACGAGTGGCCGTACAGCACGCTGCGAGGCGCCCTCGCAAGTCATGCCCCAAACCATTCGCAGGTACTTGGGCCCATCAAAAGACAGGTATCAGGAGCTGTCCCCCAACTCCCGCCCCCCACCCCCCACCAGCGACCCGTCGCGTCACGGCGCAGGGTTAGGAGCAAGGTCAAAGCGGGCGAGCGCACCGTCAGCTGCTCCAGGCAACCGCACGCCGGTTGCCCAGCCGGGGGAGGGAGACGGGGGGGGGGGGGGGGGGACGTCCCCCATAACTCAACAGTGTCAGGGGCGGCCAACAAACTCTTAGGTCAAACATCACAAAGGTGGGGTGGGGCGCAGGGATCGCATGGCTGGGGGTCGAGTCCCGTGGCACGCGGGTCAGACAGTCAGCAGGCACTTTCAGTCAATGGGTGCCGTGTCCCCGGCGGGCCAGGAGCCGCATTGCTAAAGCACGGGGCGGGCCCAGGTCTCTTTAGTTCAATGCGTTGCAACGTCAACCTCTTCGGTTCTCAGGCCTGCGTGGGCGACCCTCCCCACGCCCCGGACGCCAAGGCTCAGCCTCCCGGGAGCCAAGGTCCGGCGACAGCCAGTCCTCTATAGCAGTGGTCCTCAACCCTGTCCTCAAGGCCCACCAACATGTCATGTTTTTTGGATCTCCAAATAGCCAGCTCTATTGCTCTGCAGATGCACTAATTACTCCACCTGTGCATCTTTGTGGAGATCTGCAAAACCTGGCCTGTTGGTGGGCCTTGAGGACAGGGTTGGGGACCACTGCTCTATAGGAATAGCCGGCAGGTTGAGAAAGCCAAACAGATCCGGGAGCTGGGCAGGGGAGCGAAGCACAAAGGGGCGGCCCCGCTTCATGACCACCAAATGAAACGGATGCCCCCTATAGGTGGCTCCCACCTCGATTTTTTCCAAAAGGGGCTTAAGCGACCATCTCATCTGGAGTGTCCGCATGGCAAGGTCAGGTAACAGCGAAATCGAGGCACCCCGGTAGTTGGAGGGCCACCGCTCTCATGCCTTCCTTAAGATCTCCTCAATCTTGTAGTAGTGGATATGACAGACTGTCTCGAGGTCTGGCGGGATCCGTCGATCGAAGCCCCGGTGCTCTGTGGATCCTGTCGATCTTGATATGTTCGTCACGGCGCCGACCCAGGAGCTCGTTGAAGATAGCAATGGCAATCTCCTCCAAGTTACTGTTCTCTGGTGCCTCCGGGAGGCCTCGAATCCGGATGTTTCTCCTTCCTCTGTTTTCCATATCATCGAGGTGGAGCAGCGCCTTGGACGTATGTTGAGTTGCGATGGTCTGTGCTTGTTGCAGGGCAGCATTGGTTCTCTCCAGGGCCTCTAGGCGCCGATTTGTAGTTGTCTGGTCCTGTTCCAAGATCTGGACCCTATCAGCAACTTCAGTCACGGATTTTGTCACTTCCTCCAGTTCCCTCCGAAATAAGGTCTCCATCCTGTTGGTGTAGTTTTCGAAGTCTTTTCTTGAGGGAAGGAATCTCAGAAGGACTTCCAGGTTGTATTGGGCAGAGGGAATATTTTCAAAGTGCGCGGCGTCTGGCGAAGTCGCTGATTCGGGCCTGCTTAAGGCCACGGGGGATCCCACATCTAAGGGCTCCAACCGAGCCAATCCACTTGATTCGGGCAGCGGTGAGGGGGCCTCTGCTCTTAAAGGCCTGCGGGGGGCATCACCCATCTCTCCCCTGTGTTCGGGGCTGACGGCATACCTGCGAGGTTGCGCCGCTCCACCGCTTCAATCTGTCTGGCGTCTCTGACAGAAGAGGACGGCAGGCACTCCTCTCCTCGATGCGGTGTCACGCCGCATCTCCCCGCCGCCAGGACACCGCGAGCCTCCCGCAGTGGCTGCCTCTGGTGAGCTCCGACCCCCCCCCCCCGCGCCGTCATCCCTGTCTTGCTGGGTGAGCCGCAGCACATCTCCTCCTCGCCCTCGCGCTCTGGCACCATGTTGCGTCCCTCCCCTCTCGGGGTCGGGGACCCGCCACGGGCGAAATAATGAGTAATTTTGGTGCCCTCGTACCTCCGGACGCCGCCCTGCTCTTCCTCCTTCTTGACATGGGTCAGGCTAGTCACAGGGGATGGGTATAGGGCTGAGAAGAGCGAGTTAGGCACAGAGCTCAGAGTTCAGTCTTCACGTGGCCATAGCTTAACCACGCCCCCAAACTTACATTTTTTTATTACAAAAAAACACTACAAATTGTAAAAAATAGAATTTTTTTTTTTTGCACATATTTCATCCAAAAGTATTAAGAATACACTAAAAAAAGGCCAAACAAGACATTTCATGTTGAAACCCAGACTCTGCTGAAAAAAACAATATATAATTTCCCTGGAAATCCCTTCAAAAATCAGGTAGGCTGGCACTTAAAGGGCTAAAGGAGCACCATCACGAAAAATGGCCCGATGATAAAAAAAAAAATCCATATAAATATGCTGGATGGCGGGAGGAGGAGGTCACTTATACACCCGGCATCAAGAAATATCCAGCAAGGTTTGTTAAAGGGGAAATCTGGGGTGACAGGCTCTGTCTCCACTGATAAACTAAACCTGTAATCTCTGGATTTCATTTCTACCATGAGAAAATAAACCACAAGCTTGGTGGGAGTTTTATACAGTTCGGGTGTAAAAGTGACCCATCCCCATTAGCCAACGTGTTTATATAGATTTTTAATATTAGACAATTTTGTGATAGTGCTCCTTTAAAGTGCTACTGCAGGCAAAGGAAATTGTTTCACCACTGCATCAGGCTACGTTTGTCACCGTCTTAATCAGTTTTCCCTTTTCCCTTTTCAATTGATGAAGAAATGGCTAACATATTGAGGTTTACAGGTTCAGATTATGATTTTTCTTCTGAAAGAATGGTTGTGGCCCTTGGATCTGTGATGCTGCATAATAATTAGCTCTCTGTGCTGACAGCAATGTGCTGAATCTGAGCAGGAGGCAGAGGAGGGTCGGGAGGAGAGGGGGACCAGCAATCATGTCCCGCTCTGCTGAGTTGATTGGGGGACAGAATGAAAAAGAGAATGTAATTGGCTAAACCTGTAAACCTCAATGTCTCCATTGAAGCATTTCTGCTTCAATTTAAAAATGGAAAACCGTTTAGGACAGTGCCAAAATGTAGCCCGACACAATGGTGCAACAATTACCTATGCCTGCAGTATCACTTTAATGTTTTTCTCAGCTTAGTAGGAAAAATCCACTCAAAATGCCCCTTTTCAGCCAATCACTCCTCCTTCGATTGAGTGCAAGACAGGACAGACTGATAGAACTGAGCTTCCACTGCTAGGGCCTGCAGGCATCATGTACCAGGACTACAAATAATCCATGCGTCAGATTCACTTGTATGCTTTTTGACCAGCAACCAGCAATAAATGTCAAAATGCATGTAAAAATGCCACAAAAGTACAAAACAGTGCAAGCAAAAATAAAATAAAAAAAAGGCACAATGGAGCGCAGAAAATACAAACCCTGCCACCAGTGCATTGCAGAGTGTGATTTGGCAGAACTAAACAAGTTTGACCACATAACCCACTCGACTCTGATAAGGTCTGCAGCAGGATTAGCAATGCATGCTCATGCAACAATAACTTTAAGGCTTATGGTATGCTCTATAGTGAAGAATGTGGGTTTCTAATTTGTTGTTTCAGTCTTCTGCACACTATAAGGAAAATGTTTTAAGGCACACAGTCACTAGGTCACCTAAGCTACTGTGTGCTCACCATTTTCTGCATGCTGTGAATTAGTGTCACAAAAACAGTTGGTCCATCAATATGTGGTATAGTGAAAACCAGTAATAGGAAACAAAATGTTACTGTGCAGGAAAATGATAAAAAAAATCTATTCATTTTCACACAAGAAAAAGAAAGGAGGAGGAGAGGACAGCACGAATGATTAAAGAAAAACAGTAAAAAAAAAAAAAAAAAAGAAAAATGAACATGCACAAACACCACAAACAAGATGATGCTCACCGCAGCCCTTTGGCCTCTCCGGGGCACCAGAATAATGCCGGTTTTGCGCAAGCTCTGACGCCACATGGAAGGACCTACTGGTCCAGCAAGGGGTAAGATGGGAGTGACAAAGGTGAGAAGGTGCTGGCAGGATGGAAAGGGACAAACAAGCAGGTGCATGTGTAGAAAAACAAAAAAAAGGAGCAAGATTGGGTAACCAGGGCAATGGAGGAAAAGTTAAGAAAAAGAAGAGATCAGCAAATGCATCATTAACAAAATAAAAAGATGAACAGCCAATAAGCTCAAATTAAAAAGACAGGGACATGAAAGGTGTTAAAGTGAAAAGATAAAGACAGAAGAGAAATAGACCCAGAACAAACTTTTAGCAGGTGAGACAGAAAATTTTAACATCCTTTTGTTAGCATTCAACAACCTAGCTTGAACGGTTAGCAAAACGCATCTATCCTTTGCAATATATAGGGCACAATCAATCAAGAATTTGTCAATTTGTCTAAAGATGGTGTGTAAACGGCCCCTAGGATCCAAATCATCTAAAAGTATAACCAGAAGGACCTGCATAAAAGTGAAAGTTCACTTTTGATGCAATTTTTGAACATGTTGGGCAAGTATGTCCTCAAGGTGCTGATTTTTGTTCTTACGTTACACACTTTTTTTTTTTTTTTTTTAAACAAAAGGTAAAGAACACTCGATGTGCTGAGCACATTTAGGGCATAATCTTGACACCTAAAATACACTTTCAACAAAGGAATGGATACATTATTATTATTATTACTATTAATAGAGTTGCTTACAAGCGTTTAGTCAGATTCACTCCCAAAATTTCAATGCATTTGAGACTGGATTTTAGCAGGTATGAGAGAGGTATATTGCAACTTTTAATTTGTTGCCGTACCTAGTGCTCCTTATATACTTTATCAACTCAGCCCCCCTCCCCTTCCCCTTATTTGTTTTTTGTGTTTGTTCAGTATTGTGTCAACTGAAGAGTGCCTTTTTTTCTTATATGTAATGGCCACTTCATGGTAATGCCCTTTGGTAGTTAAGATATACTTTTTCAAGTGTCATTATGTAATATGTTCCTTGTTAGAAGTATAGCACTTTTTTGTAACCCGATATGTATACAAGAATAACTGAACCATATTTGCCCGTTTTTTAACTTTGTTGCAAAATGTTTTTAATAAAAACATTGTTCATTCGAAAGTAGCAAGCATTCATGACCTTTTCTCTTCAGAGACAACACTTTTCTGAACACACGGGCACTTGGCAAAATAGAACATATATATGTAGCTGTGTTTTAGTACTCCATGTAAAATTATTTCCCCGATATCCAGCAGAGGGCCCAGTTCTTATGAGTCAGCACACTGTAGAAAAGACCCCACCTCAGCATGCAACAAGAACAGCTTCTATTACGTGATCTCAAAGGAAAGGAAACTGGCAATCTCATCCACCTCTACTGACCACAGCCAGGATAGACAACGGTCATTGGGCCCTCTTGCAATAGATTTCACTGGAAGCACAAATATTTGAGTGACAGCCATGTACTTTAGTTCTGCAGTATAACCAGTCTATTATTTAGGCATGTGAGGGTCATTCAGTAAAACTTTTATTTTTTTTAGTTCTTCGGCTTCTCTCTCTCGTTTCCAACTTGGTCATAATTGATCTGAACTCTATGGGAAGAACTCTAACCAATCAGTCTACCCCCAGATACAACAAACCTCACACTGTTTTTACAACTCCAAGCAGAAGCTGGATTTCATCATCAGAACCCATATTAGATACCCAATACCAGGGATACATTCACCTTTCCTATATATATGCTTCTGGAAAGGCCCAATGTAAGTATGCCAGAAACCAACTTATCAGTTAAAGGGATCATAGCCTCATTCAAGGGTTGAGATTCTGATCTAGGGTATGAAAAATACCCAAATAACCATGCATCCCATTCCCACAAAGAAATCAATATTGAAGAGGTTACAAAGATGGCTGCTGGCTTGCCCTTCAGGTAACGCAGCTTGGGAGCCATTTTCCACACATTCGAAAAGGTAAAGTGAAATAGAATAAAACACAATAAAACTTTTTAAAAGCTGCAGTAAAAGGCTATACTGTATGCTTTGTCCATTAAAAATACAGGAAATTATATTGTGTAGCATTTCTTGGCTGTTTTGAGACTTACCTTTTGGTCAGGGGAGGTAGGGTGCAAAGTGCTATTTTGTGGTTCTGGTAGAATTCCATTCTCATTAATTTGCATATTCTCTTTAAAGTCTGTACAAATAAATATAATAATTTTACCACCTTTAATATCCAAAATTATATAAAGAGATAAGCGATCCCTTTTGTGTAATGACAATGTTTTATGCACACATCGGCCTTGATTCATCAAGAGTTGAAAAAATTCTAATGCGTGTACGCATGCATGCATACACATTGGTATGTATGGGATGTCTGTATGGGATAGGTCATATGTAGCTGTGGGGGGTGCACACGTGTATAGATGGGGGCAGCCATGGGCAACTGTGGGTGTGTGCGTTTTCATCTGCAGGTAGGTGTGGACAGGTGTGCTTGGCTGTGATTGTGTGGAGGATTCTCTGGAACCTTCCACCATTCATTTCTAACAGGGGATTTTGAACTGTTAAATCCAAATTTAATAAAACAAGCCTGATTAACTCCAAATATAACTACTGTAGCAACCACATCGCTATGTTTAGCCGTTCAGGACGCATAAATTGAGGGAAACTCAAGAAGAAGAAAGCGGAAGTGCTTTTTCCATGAAATAGAACAACATACAAATGATTTTCTGTAAATGACACTTTTCAAACACTAATGTTTTCCCAGCGAATTACCTGCAAGAAAAAAAAAAAAAGTGTACTAGGAAATACCCAGCTTTTGCCCAGTTTTAGATAAATATCAGTCAGGACATGGATTTGCCAGCAGATGGCACCATTACATCACTGACATCACAGAAGGGAGACAGCTGCACATTGTCTAACTTTCAGATGAAGAACATTTGCTGTGTAATTCCCATCTGCACAAAGCACATCCAGATTAGGTCAGTGTACAATACAGGAATCTACTATTCTAAATATCCAACTGTTACGTGATCAAATGTCTTCCATATTTTAACAATACAAACACAGATACCATCAACGATCCACCTCCCACAAGCCATCTGCACATATCACACAAGAGATCACACTTACAAATAAAAGCACAACTGCACACTTTCTAGTTTCTTATAATTAAGCTAACTATTGAGTCAAGCTAAAGAGGTTCAACCTCATCAGACTGCTTGAAATTGGAGAAATACAATGCAAAAAAAAATGTTACTAATCAAGGCTAACACAAACATTTAAGGTCCAAAAAGCTTTAATCATAAAATAAAGGATTGTCCACCCATTAAAAAAGGAAAGGGTACTAACTTCAGCTGAAGTCTAACTCTAGCGATCAGCAACTCAACTGACGGCTAGGTCACATCCTGCGCGCCCCGTCCCCCGTCAAAGGAGAGCTTTCACGTCCTCTCTATTCACTGCAATGCAGAGGGTGTGCTGAGGCCTGAGACACACCCTCCATTGAAGTGAGGAAAGGGGGTCGTAGCGCACCTGAAACGGATGGTGGAGGGCGTAAGCCAGACACGGCAGCACTACCAAATGATCTCCAGGCGGCACAGGATGCGCTACAGCCATCAGGTGAATTGTTGATCGTCAGAGTCCAAACAACTTGGGGGCACAAAAGATGAGCACCCTTTTTTCATCATGGGTTGTCAATTTAATGAAAAGTAAAATATCCTCAATGTTTTTTTTTGTTTTTTTTGTTTTTATTTTTTTAGGGAAACTGTTAGGACCTAAGAATTAATTGAGGGATTACGACCAGAAAGATGTGCCCCCCTAAACAAGCTGGGTATACCTAGAAAGCTTAAAGCAGACCAATAGCCAAAAAAGACTTAAACCAGACCAACACAACAAACGGTACCCATATGCAGCCCTCCACAGTGCAATTTAGATTGCTACAGATAAAAATTCATTTATCCTTTTCTAACTCCTGCTGTGGTAAATTTTAGAAACAAAATGGCGGCACATACATTTGCAGGCCACCTGCAAACTGGAAGTGCTGCTGGGCTTCCTGTTACTGTGAATTGTCAGTTATGTCAGTTGAATCCAGACAGCAGCATGGCTGAGAAGCTAGGACAGGTAGCTCCAAAATGACTACCTTTCTTTTCCAACTGTGCCAGGCTGGTCGGGTTTAATGTGTGTACTTTCAGGAAATACATGGTTTGTGGGGAGTATTTCAAATGTTAAGGCTTGTTTTGGTTGAAAAGTTTGATATTTCCCAAAGGGCTTTTTTCAATATCTGCAGTTGAGACACTGGCTATCACCCTTAACTAGATTGGGACAACCCTCCCCGGAAATGCAACACCTTTGAGGAGGTTTGTAGTGTAGACCCGTTCCGCAGGGGGTTAATATCCATGTTATATTCTATGTTGAACAACATAGGGGCGGGTACACATGTTTACGTGGATAAATAGGAGCGAGATCTGTTGTTCAGATAGGGGGTGGACGGAAATCTGGAATGCCGCTTCTTCATGCTCCACAAATGTTTTGACAACTAAAACGGCTTACAAAGTTTTGTTCCGCTGGTACCTGGTGGCCAGTCGCCTCAGTAAAATGTTCCCAGGACAGGCCAATACATGCTTCAGGGATTGTAATGTTGAGGGTAATTTTATGCACATCTGGTGGACATGTCCCATGCTGACCCATTTTTGGTCCCAAGTATACAAGATGGCTGGTAAAATGTTTCGGACAAATATCAGAAAAGATCCCTGGGTGGCCCTCCTCCACCATAGACCTCCAGAACTTACTAAAAAGCAGAACAAATTATTCATTTACTTGCTCTTGGCGGCTAAGCAAACCATTGCCAGGGCCTGGAGGAAACAGATCGTCCCGCTATCGGAGGTGTCGTCTAGGATGAACGGGTTTTTGGTCAATGAGAGGCTCTCAAGCATCCTAGCCGACACCCAAGACAAGTTCCTCTCCATCTGGGAGCCTTGGATACAATATGCCTGGCCTAATGCACCATCGGGAATGCTAAATTAGGTGCTCGGTGTGGACCCCCCCCCCCGTCTCCCCTACTTCGTCCCCCCTTCCTTCCCCCATCTCACTCTTCCTTTTTTACTTTCTATTCTGGGTCTATTCCCCCCCGCCCTTGTGTTTTCTTCTACTTCTTGTTCTGCGGCTCACCTCTCGCTGGTCCCCTGGGCCGTGGGCCTTGGACACGGGCGTGCATTGTGGCGGCTGGCGTGCCATGGTTTGGAGTGGTTCAGGTTGAGTGCACTGTGGTGAGATGCTAATATGGTCTGCTTGAAACTGCTATTAACCGATGCGAGAGGCAATATAATTGATGACACAATACTGACAAATCTTGGTGTATCAATTGTTTATTCATATCTTAGCAGCGCTGTAATTGCATTGCCATTTACTTCCTAGATGATCTGAATTGCTGTGTCCTGCCCTCTTGTCAGAATACGGTAAATTGTTGTAATCATTGTAATGTTTGCCTCCCTGGTGCGGGATGGATTTCTGCTTGGCTGATCACCTATACCTGTACTGCCTTCTTTTTCTTAAAAAATAAAGAAAAATATTGACAAATAAAACCCTTGTGACCTGGACCTAGAGTCCAAAAGATTCTAAGGCCAGTCACTTGACTACCTGTGTGAAACCCAGGACCACCCCATGAGATCAGCAATCCTCAAGTTTTTATTGCAGACTTCAGCAGGCAGTGGCTTTAAAGGTTAAAGCGGATTCCCACATACCAAAAAATACAATTCTGTGATTACTCACATGTAGAATTGGTATTATACGTATACAGCACGTCCTGTTCCAGAAGATTCCTTACACTTGGGTAATACATCCACAAGATGATGCTGGACTGCAGAAAACAGCAGACAGTTTAAACCACTGCCGCCTGCAGAACTTTGAGACCAAAAGCAGCATCAGCTGAGGCCCTAACATCAACCTTGTAAAACTTGGAAAAAGTATGAACAGAAGACCAAGTAGCGGCCTTGCAAACTTGTTCAACAGAAGCCTGGTGCCGAAAAGCCCAAGAGGCACCAATAGCACGAGTAGAATGAGCAGTAAGGCGGAAGGGAGGCTCCTTCCCCTTAGCAGAATAGGCCTGTACCACAGCCGGACGGATCCACTTGCTGATAGTGGACTTAGCTGGAGCCAGACCCTTCTTAGGTCCAGACGGGAGCACAAAAAGTCTTCCTGAAGGATTCAGTAGCCATCAAATAGAACTTCAGATTCCTGACCACATCCAGAGAGTGCGAAACCCTCTCCTTAGGGTTAATAGGATTAAGGCACAGAGAAGGCAAAACAATGTCCTGATTGAGGTGAAAAGCAGACACAACCTTAGGGAGAAAATCTGGCTTAAAACGAAACACCACCTTGTCCTGATGTCTCTCAAAGTAAGGGGGTTTGATGGAAAGCGCCGCCAACTAAGAAACACGCCTAACAGAAGAGATGGCCACCAAAGAGACTACCTTAAGCGTCAAAATGGACAAGGGGGCCTCACGCAAGGGCTCAAAGGGAGACCCCTGCAAGGCAGATGAGACCAAGTTCAAATCACAGACTGGTAACATAGGCTTACGTGGGGGACGCACATGACTAACCCCCTGGAAGAAGGTCTTAACCAAACGATGGTGAGCAAAAGATCTTTGGAAGAAAATAGCCAAGGCAGAAACATGACCTTTAAGGGTACTAAGTTGAAGACCCAAATCCAAACCATGTTGCAGAAACTCCAGAATCCTAGGGACAGAAAACACCCGACAGGGAAACGACTTAGACTCACACCAGTCAATATAAGCATGCCATTCCCTATAGTAGATGGAGGACGAGGACTGCTTCCTAGCCCTAATCATGGTATTAACAGAGGCAGGCAGCCCCTTTTCCATCAAGATGGAGGTTTCAGAAGCCAGGCCGTAAAAGCCAGCGTTTGTAAATTGGGATGGCGTAGCAGGAAGTATTGATCTACTGCCAACTGCACGATGTCTGCGAACCACACTCTTCCTGGCCAATAGGGGGCCACCAGGATGGTTGGCACCCCTTCCTGGGATATCTTGCGCAGCACCCTGCCCAGCAGAGGAAATGGAGGGAACACAAAGGAGCTGAAAGCTCTGCCAAGACATTGCTAGTGCATCCATGGCCAAGTCCAGAGGGTCCTGGGACAGAGAGACAAAGGCTGGAAGCTTGTGATTGTGGCGGGATGCAAACAGATCCACATCCGGCTGACCCCAACGGTGGAACAGGGAGCGAAACACCCTGTTACTGAGGGACCATTCTCCCAGGCGAGAAGTCCCCCTGCTGAGGGAGTCTGCTTCCAGATTCTCCACTCCCGGGATGTACACTGCCGAGATGCAGGGGACGTTCTCCTCCGCCCAGGACAGTATCAGAGACACTTGCTTGAGGGCCCTTTTGCTCCAGGTCCCTCTCTGATGATTGATGTAGGCAACCGCCGTCTGGTTGTCCGAGCGGACCTGAACAGCCTGACCCCGAAGGTGTGGAATCAGATGGGCGAGAACCAACCGTATCCTGGAATTTTAGGGATTTCCAGAAACCCCCCCAGCCTGTCAGACTAGCATCTGTGGTGACTGTCTCCCAGCACGGAGCCAGAAAGGATCTGCCCACCAACAGGTTTCTTGAGTCCAGCCACCACGAGAGAGAGAACGCCTGACCAGAGGGGACAGAACAAATACCTGATCCAGGGACACCGGGTCCCGATCCCAAACTGACAAGAGGTGAAGTTGAAGAGGCCTCATGTGAAACTGAGCTTATGGAACAGCCTCGAAGCAAGACACTATCAGGCCCACCAGCTGCATACCCTGCCGGATGGAAGGCAAGACAGAAGAAGCTTGCAGACTGTACACCTTCTGCTGAGGGAGAAGGATCTTGACCTGAGATGTATCCAGAGTCATGCCCAGAAAGGACTTGACCATTGACGGTAACGGGGAAGACTTGGAATGGTTGATCACCCAGCCGAAGGACTCCAGTGTGGACACCACCAACTGGGTATCCAGCTCGGCCTGCTGGAAGGACCGAGACGTGATGAGAATGTCGTCCAAGTAAGGAAGGATGCGAATGCACTGAGATCTCAGCAGAGCCATAATGCTCGCCAGCACCTTGGTGAATACAATGGGAGCCGAGGTGAGACCGAAGGGCAAGGCCACAAATTGCTTGTGCTGATCCTCCAGAGCAAACCTGAGGAATCTCTGATGACCTGGAAAGATTGGTATATGAAGGTAAGCATCCTTGATGTCTACAGAGGTCATGAGGTCCTCCGGGCGTAGTGAATTTACAGCTGAGCGCAGAGTCTGCATGTGAAAGTGTTTGAAGCTGACAAATTTGTTGAAGCGCTTTAAATCCAGGATGGGTCTGATGGACCCGTCTTTCTTGGGAACAGTGAAAAGATTGGAATAGTAGCCTCTGCCCTTTTCCTGTAAAGGCACTTGGCAGGTGACCCCTAACTCAAGAAGGTTCTGGACAGCAAGGCACAGAACCTGGGCTTAAAGATGGTTTTGAGCCATCCGGTATTTGATGAATCTTGGGGGCGGCCAGGCTGCAAACTCTATCTTGTAACCGGAGGACACTACCTCCTGAATCCACTGGTCTGAGACGTGAAGTCTCCAGACGTGAGCAAAAAGCCGAATCCGTCCCCCTACCCGGATGGGTGAGGGCGCCTCTTCATGCCTGAGGGGGCTTGGGTGAGGTTTTTGGCTTGAGACCCCAGGAGAGGCCAGGACGGCCACGTCCTCTGCCCCTACCCCAATGGTCTCCACGGTTAGTTCTGGAAGCACGAAGGATGGGAGAAAGGAACCTGTCCCCTGAAAAGACCGAGATGGCCTCCTGCGTTGAGGTAACCTACCACCCTTAGCAAACAAATCCAAGCGTTCCCCAAAGAGACTCAGGCCCTTGAAGGGAAAACCAGTGAGAGCCTTCTTAGCAGCATTGTCAGCCCCCCACTGACGTAGCCAGACAGAGCGGCGTATAGCCACCAACAGGACAGAACTCCTACCACACATTCTAATGGCATCATTCATGGCAGAGAGGATATATGCAATAAAATCCTCACAAAGCATTAGAGATCTATACTCCTCTCTATCCGCATCCTCAGATGCCCCATCCAAAATACACTCAAGTACCCCTTTAATGGCAATAGCCGTAATAGCAGAGGCACAAACCGGGCGCAGTGCCGTCCCCACACAGGCAAAGGCATGACAGGCCAGTTGGTCCAAACGCCGGTCCTCGGCATCTCGCAGGGTAGTAGTGTCAGGAGAATGCATGACAGATGTATTGGACAACCCTAGAACGGGCGCATCCACCTCGGGAGGACATGACCAAAAATGAACAACATCAGCAGGAAAGGGATACCTCTTGTCCCAACTCTTAGGCACCCCAGGCCGCTTGCTAGGCCATTCCAATTCTTTGAGCACTAGATTATTAAAGTGAGACTGCTCAGGAAACTCCCAGCGTGGCTTAACCGTATGAAAAAGCTCACCCTGCTGCTGCGGAGCCACTGCCGGGGGAGAAATACAAAGCACTTCAAAAATGTGACTCAGCAATCTGGGGTCATCAGGGGACCACGGGTCTTCCCCAAAGGGAGTCCCAGTACCACCGTATATCTTAGGTTGTTCCTCAGAGGATTCTGAATCAGAAAATTATTCTCCCTCCTCAAGGAGGTAAGGACCTGAGAGTGAGTAAGGGCCCTCATCTTCTACAGGGAAGAGGGAAACTGCGGGTGATGAATGCCGCTTCTTAACAGAAGCCTTACACGGAGCAGACCCAGCAAGATGTTTTTCAATGCTGGCCACCCGTGCAGCTAAATCAGGTTGAGACCCCCCACTAGTATGCCCCGCAGTGGGGGTCAGATGTAAGCGTGGGGGGGTAGGTGAGGCCAGAGGGGGCGCACCACCAGGCCCAGTAACAGACAGCCCAGACTGCAGCGCAAGCACCTGCTGAGCGCAGGGTACACACACCCTGACATCATCACTAATAGGGGATACCCCACACACAACACATAGCCGGGTTTGTCCCGAAGGAACCCCAGGCTCATTATCCCCAGAAGACTCCATATGGTGATTTGAATGGCACAATAGGCCAGTAAGGGTTAACGCTAAAGAGCTACCCGGGAAGCCCCAAGGGAAGGCTAGGGAAGTGGGAGTTAGTGAGGGAAAATGGCTGGGAGAAACCACAGTGCTGAAGTATTCACCCGCCTGGAAGACATAATCAACATTCCCATGAGAATAAGGCATGTTAAACTATTAGAAAAAAAGCACCCCATCGGGGTTACTCACAGACTGCAGTGAGCCAGGCAGCATGCAGCAAAGAGACAAAACGGTGTCCGCAGACCTCGAGGGGCAGGCCGAGGAGTCATGAGGTAAATTGCATCATCCACATCATCCCCCCCCCCCCCCCCCAAGAGCGGGAAACGCGCCCACGTGATCCGGCCGGCCAACAGCGGCCCGGCAGTTCTGAGGTGAATGGGGCTGCCAGGCGCGGAGGCACAGTTTTATAAAGTTACGAGCTCTTAAAGCATGTCAAGAGTGAAATACAGTGTTGAATCACTAGACGACGACCCCCTCCCCCCCAGAATTCCCAGGGACAATGGCGCCCAGAGGACTAATATGAGAAGCGAGGGTGGAGGGGAAACGAATAGGGTTTAACTGCACAGAAAAACCTGGCAAAACCCATGAGGCAGTGGGGGCATCCCAAAAAAGCTCACCATTAGCCGAAACCGCCTACCCTGTTAGAGCAGGGACTGCGGTAGGAGCCTAGCTCCTCCGCATCATTGGTGCGTGCTAACCTACCTTTACCCAAACCTTGTCAGCCGAAGCTGGGAGGCAGTAAATAAGACGGAAAGGGTGGGAATAGTCTTGCAGGTCCGCAGGCATATAAGCCCCGCTCACCTGTGCCACAGAGAGCTATCTTCTGTCTTCGCAGTCCAGACTGCAGAAAGAACTGGGGAATTTGAGGGAGGTCCCTGACATATAGGGCCAGGAGGAGCCACAAACTGTTTTCTGCAGTCCAGCGCCATCTTGTGGATGTATTACCCAAGTGTAAGGAATCTTCCAGAACAGGACGTGCTGTATACTTAGAATAATATAATGCCGATTGTCACACATCTGCTTTGATCAGTTTTGTTTGTGCATATGGTTATTGTATGCTTGCACACACAAAGACATTTTTCTTTCACATTTAATACAGTGAGAGAAATACTAGCAGTGAGTGCACACATACCTGGAGATGTGGGCTGCTCTAATTACTGGAATGGAACAGACTATCATAAAGGAGCATAAAGCTTTCTAAATAAAGTAGTAAGTACTGACAGTAAATATGTTCTCTTACCATTGATTGATTCAGTTTCCTCGTCTGAACTTGATGAGCTTTCTTCATCACCAACTGTTATAGTGCCTAATGTCTTCCTCTCCTTTGACTGATCCTGTACAGATATCTTCTCTTTGCTGCTCATTCTGCAAACAGAACTCCTGTAATACAAACCTAGGAATTAAATCAAAAGCCTATTCTATAGCAAATACAGCTCTGACAAGCAAGGTAACTGCCAGGGATGCTCTAGCTCTAATGTGGATCTTTAAATTAAACACAAGTGGATTCTTTAAAGATTTCATTGGAGTTCAGATAGACATAACTAACAGAAGTTTCTAAATTAAGGCTGCTATAATCACAGCAGTGTCACCAGCCTTGCCACCTTCCTGAAAAAGCAGTAAAGGGAAAAAAAGCAATACTCATCAGTCTTAAAAACTGTATTTTTCACACCATAAGATACACTTTCCCCCAAAAAACCTAATAGGGGGAGTGCAGATTGTGGCTGCACAAGCGTAGTGCGGTGTGTGCCGAGTCCCCATTTGGCAAATGCAGCATGATTTTATGCACAATAAACACAGCAGCATGGAAGTGGCTGTAATCACTTCAGCACATTCATCTGATATTAAAATTCAGCCTTGGCTCAGTGTCGCCCTCTCTGCCTATCTCCTGTGACATGAGGGGAGTCAGCAGGAAACACACTGAATACTGGCATCAAATGGGTGTGATGGAGTACCGCCGCCTTCATTGCTGCAGCATTTACTCTGCATATAATTACAGCCCGTTGGCCCACACCTCTAAGCCCACACCCCCCCATTGCTCTCAACGACTATTTCCCCAGTCACTTCTTGCTTCAAAAGTAATAAAGTGGAATATACTGGGGTGCCCCTTAAGGCCCCTTTCACATTATGCCGTTTCCAGCGTTTTGTGGTAGAAATGCACACTCTAGCGCAATAGACAATCGTGCGGTATGTTGTGCTTGCATTGCAGTACGGTACGGTTGCAGCACACCCTTGTTTCTTGTCCCCCAGGAGGAGCAGCGGCGCAGGCATTTATGGGGACAGTGGTGTTGGCAGGAGGTGGCAGTGGTGGACTAAGGTGATCCAGTAGAGAACACCAGCAGCGGTGGGATGCAGCACCCTCCACTGGTCCAGTCTCTTGAGGCCATTCTGCCCTCTGCTTTAGCAAGGACCCCAAGGAGGCGGCTGCAGCAGGCGTCGGACCAGAGGATGGAGGCCCATATTAGTGGGAGGGAACCAGCAGTGATTGACTGTGTGTTGGGAGTATGGCCCTTCCTTCTGCACCTCACCGCAGGTAAAATGCAACAACATGTGCTTTACCTGCTTTGCTCATATACTTCAATGAGCTGCAGGCCCATTTACTATCATGGGTTTCAAATTCTTGCCATATTCTTTGTGAGAAGTTTATTTCTATTCCAATGAGACAAAAATGGCTAGGTGTGAAAGGGGCCATAGTCTGGTATTCGGTGCAGGCTCTCCTTCAATCAGGGTAAATTGTCTTGAGATGGCAGACATTCAGAATGGATTGGGTCATCCAGCAATCTCTTCTGAATGGAGTGTTGAGCACCTCACGCTGGCACTTCTCTCTAGCTGATGCGCGTCTATGTTAGCCATTCACATATAGCTGCCACACATTCGGACATCAGCTGGGAAAAATACAATTCTGTAATTACTCACCTGTAGAATAGGTATTATGAGAATACAGTACGTCCTGCTCCAAATCTAATACTTACAGTTGGGATATACTCCGCCAGATGGCGCTGGACTGCAGAGACATCGAAAATAGGCTCCCAAATACCCAGGGACCTCCCACAAATCCCTAGCATTGAAAAGCAGTTAAGGAGAAGCCGGGAGAATTAAACAATCCAAACTATCAACTATAACAATGATAACAATCACCATACAGGGGATCCAAGAAAATGCAAACCAAGGGTGGGTTGGAGTAGGACGTACTGTATACTCATAATACCAATTCTACAGGTGAGTAATCACAGAATTGTATTATTCTTAGTATACAGCACGTCCTGCTCCAAATCTTATACTTACAGTTGGGACATCCAATAGCAGTGTCCATAAAGTAGGGTGGGATCCCCAAGAAAATCAGCAGCAGGCAGTTTAAACCAATGCCGCCTGCAGAACCGTTCGGCCAAAAACGGCCCTAACATCAACCTTATAAAACTTTGAAAAGGTATGAACAGAAGACCAAGTAGCGGCCTTGCAAACTTCTTCAACAGAAGCCTGTTGCTGAAAAGCCCAAGAGGCACCAATAGCACGAGTGGAATGAGCAGTAAGGCGGGAGGGAGGATTCTTCCCCTTAGCAGAGTAGGCCTGAATCACAGCCTGACGAATCCACTTGCTTATAGTAGACTTGGCAGGAGCCAAACCCTTCCTAGGACCAGAAGGGACCACAAAAAGAGCATCAGTTTTCCTGAAAGGTGCAGTAGCCACCAGATAGTACTTCAGACACCTAACCACATCCAAAGAGCAAAACTCTCTCCTTAGCATTGCTAGGATTAGGGCACAAAGAAGGAAGAACAATATCCTGATTCAAATGAAAAGCAGACACTACCTTAGGCAGAAAGTCATGTTTGAAATGAAACACCACCTTGTCCTGGTGCCTCTCATAGTAGGGGGGCTGAATGGACAGCGCCGCCAACTCAGACACACGCCTGACAGAAGTGATAGCCACCAGAAACACAACTTTGAGCATAAGAATGGCCAAGGCAGCATCCTGCACAGGTTCAAAGGGAGCACCCTGCAAGGCTGACAGAACCAAGTTCAGATCCCAAACAGGCACCATAGGTTTACGTGGGGGACGCACATGTGTGACCCCCTGGAAAAAAGTCCTGATCAGAGGGTGCTGAGCAAAGGACTAATGGAGAAAGATAGCCAGTGCAGAAACCTGACCCTTCAGAGTACTGTGTTGGAGTCCCATCTCCAACCTATGCTGCAGGAACTCCAGAATCCTGGGAATAGAGAAGACACGACAGGGAAGAGACTTAGACTCACACCAGTCAATATAGGCACGCCAAACCCTGTAATAAATGGAAGAGGAAGACTTCTTCCTAGCTTTAATCAAAGTATCCACAACTGAGGAAGACAGCCCCTTCTCCATCAAGATGGAGGTTTCAGCAGCCAAGCCGTCAAAGCCAGAGTTTGTAAATTGGGATGGCGTAGTGAGCCCTGAGTGATCAGATCTGGCACCAAGGGCAGACCGTACTGATCTACTGCCAGCTGTACCACGTCTGCGAACCACACTCTTCTTGGCCACCTGGGGGCCACCAAAATTGCTGGCACCCCTTCCAGAGCAATCTGCGCAGAACCCTGCGAATTGGGGGGGGGGGGAAGACATACAGGAACTGAAAGTCCTTCCATGACATTGCTAGCGCATCCAAGGTCAGGGCCAGAGGATCCCTGGACAGAGAGACAAAAGCTGGGAGCTTGTGATTGTGGCGGGACGCAAACAGATCCACATCTGGTTGGCCCCAAAGATGACACAGAGATTGAAACACCCTGCTGCATAGGGACCATTCTCCCTGGCAAGAGGTCCCCCTGCTCAGAGAGTCCGCCAGGCGATTTTCCACCCCCGGGATGTACACAGCTGATATGCAGGGGACATTGGCCTCTGCCCAAGTCAGGATCAGGGACACTTCCTGGAGGGCCCCCTTGCTCTGGGTCCCTCCCTGATGATTGATGTAGGCAACTGCCGTCTGGTTGTCCAAGCGAGCCAGAACTAACCTGATCGCTCGCAGCTCCAAAACATTGATAGGTGTGTGGGCCTCCTGAGGGCCCCACCTCCCCTGGAACCGCAGGGACTTCCAGAAACTCCCCCAACCTGAGAGACTGCCATCCGTAGTAACCGTCTCCCAGGAAGGGGCAAGAAAGGATCTGCCCCCCCCAACAGGTTCCTGGAGTCCATCCACCACAAGAGGGACCTCCTGACCAGGGGGGAGAGCAAACAGACCCTGTCCAGGGACGCTGGGTCCTTGTCCCATACAGACAATAGGTGAAGTTGCAGAGGCCTCAAGTGGAACTGAGCATAAGGGACCGCTTCGAAGCACGCCACCATCAGGCCCACCAGCTGCATCCCCTGCCTGATGGAGGGATGGGGACAAGCTAGGAGGGACTGAGCCTGTGCAATCAGACTGTCCACCTTCTGCTGAGGAAGGAAGATCCTTGCCTGAACAGTATCCAGAATCATTCCTAGGAATGGAGTTACCAAGGAAGGGGAACGTGAGGACTTGGGGTGGTTGATTACCCATCCAAATGACTCCAGAGTGGACACCACCAGCTGAGTATCCAACTCTGCCTGATGTAGAGACTGGGAAGTGATGAGGATGTCGTCCAGATAGGGAAGCACGCGGACGCCCTGACATCTGAGTAGAGACATCACGCCAGCCAGCACCTTGGTGTACACCCTGGGAGCTGAAGTGAGGCCGAAGGGCAAGGCCACAAATTGGTAATGTTGATCCATCAGAGCGAACCTGAGGAACCTTTGATGATCTGGGAACACAGGAATATGAAGGTAAGCATCTTTGATGTCCACAAAAGTCATGAAATCCCCTTGGCGCAGGGAACTGATGGCAGAGCGCAGAGTGCGAAAGCGCCTGCCCCTGACAAACTTGTTGAGAATCTTTAAGTCCAATATGGGCCTGACAGAACCATCCTTTTTGGGTACTGTGAATAGGTTGGAATAGAAGCACTTGCCTTTTTCTCTTAAAGGGACCTGGCAGATGATCCCCAGCTCCAGAAGGCCTTGCACTGCTTGCACTAGCTCCTGAGCTGACACAGGGTCCTGAGGAATCCGGGATCTGATGAATCTTGGAGGGGGATCGGCAGCAAACTATCTATCCAGAGGACACAACCTCCTGACTCCACCGGTCTGAGACATGAAGCCTCCAGACGTGAGCGAAGTGCTGCAGCCGTCCCCCCACACGGATGGGTGAGGGCGCCCCATCATGCCTGAGGGGGCTTGGGAGAGGATTTAGCTTTGGGACCCCAGGAGGAGCCAGGACGCCCACGTCCTCTGCCTCTACCCCAGAATTCTCCCTGGGCCCCAGGGAAAGACACCCATCTTCCCCGTCTTGCACCACGGTAAGGAGAGGAGAAGGAACCCTGACCCCGAAAGGGCCGAGGTTGCCGCCTGCGCTGGGGTAACCTGCCTCCCTTAGCAAAAAGGTCCAGGCGGTCTCCAAACAGACGCAGTCCTTTAAAGGGAAACCCAGTGAGGTCCTTCTTGGCATCATTGTCAGCAGCCCACTGGCGCAGCCAAAACGAGCGGCGTATAGCCACCACGAGGGCAGAGGTTCTGGCACACATTCTGATGGTGTCATCCAATGCTGATAGGATAACATTTACAAAAACATGACAACTGGAGAGTGCATTAAACACCTCACAAGGCAAATCATCAGGGGCACTGTCAAGCATATTTCTGATCAGGGTTCTAGTGGCCACAGCAGTAATGGCAGAGGCACAGACCGGGCACAGTGCCGTCCCCGCAAAGGCGTGGGATGCCAGCTGGTCAATGCGCCGGTCATCAGCATCCCGCAGGGTAGTAGAATCAGGGGAATGCATGACAGAGGTGTTAGATAGCCCTAGAATCGGGGAATCCACCTCGGGGGGGGGGATGACCAACATTTAACCACCTCAGCAGGAAAGGGATACTTCCTATCCCAACACTTTGGAACCCCGGGAAGTTTACACGGGCGCTCCCATTCCTTGAGCACAAGGTTATGGAAATGTGCCTGCTCTGGAAATTCCAAACGTGATTTTGCTGTATGGAAAAGCTCCCCTCTTTGCCTGGGAGCATCAACAGGGAGAGAGACAGAACCTCAAAAATCTGGGTCAATAATCTGTCAGTGTCATCCGGGGCCCAGGGGTCAGAGCCAGAATCGTCATGACCCCTTGGTCTCTCATCAGATGAGCCTGAATCAGAAAAGAGCTCCCCTTCATCAGACGGGGTATAGCCACACAGATTCATAAACTCCTCAGTTCCCATAGGGAAAACCGTGACATTAGGCGTCAAGTGCCGCTTCTTAGCAGGGGGCTTACGCGCTAAAGACTTCGCAATAATCTGTTCAACAGTAGCCAGTCTAGAAGACACATCAGGCTGAGAATCCCCACTAGTATGCAACTCAGTAGGAGTGAGATTTAAGCTTGGGGGAGTAGGTGAAGTGAAACGAGGTGCAGCCACTGGCAGGCCAGATTGCAATGTAAGCACCTGCTCAGCACAGGGTACACAGACCCGTGCTTTGTCAGCATGAGGCTGCCCACACGCTACACGCAGCCGGTCTTGTCCCAAAGGGACCCCGGTAACATTATCTTGAGATGCCTCCATATGGTGATTATAGCGGCGCTATACGCCGATAGGGAATAACGCTATATAGCAACCCTGGATGCCCCAATAACCCGCTAGGGACGTGGGAGTATAATTTTTACAAAGCCTACAAGTAATATACTAAAAGCAGGGCTGGGAGAAGCCAAGAAGGGTCCCTCCCACCTGAAAGACATAAGCAGACAAGACCTTAAGTACATCGTAACAAAAGTGAAGCAGATAAAGCCGCCCGCGAGGGCACTTACGGACCGCGGTAGGTAGGAGTCCGTCGCGCATAGGCCAACCAAGTCAGAAAAGATGGCGTCGGTATACCTCGAGGGGCGGGCCAGTAACAGCGATGACACGGAAGGCGCCAAAGACGGGCCCGCCCCCCCCGAAGAGCGCAAAGCCAGAGGGCCAACAGCCAATGATGACGCACCAGCGCCTGAGGTAAATTTAAAAGCAATAAAGACAAGTCAGCGCGGCGGCTGACACAAGAATAAAGACATGTGAAAGGTGAAAGCACAGACTGCATAACCTACATATCTATACAGGTACACCCCCCCCCCCCCCTTTTCCCCCGAAGACTATAAAGGAGGATGAGGGAGGACGGCGGCCACTTAATTAGGGCCCACCAATAGACAGAGGCAAGGGGCAATAGTGCGGGAGGGGCATCCCATAGAGGCTCACCATAAGCAAGTGGAACGGGTGGGAATAGTCCTATAGGGCCGCAGGTTAATAACCCCGCTCACCTGCGAGTAGAGAGCCAATTTCTCGCCCTTCGCAGCCAGACTGCAGAGAAATTCTGGGGATTTGTGGGAGGTCTCTGGGTATTTGAGGGGCCGGAAGGAGCCTATTTTCGATGTCTCTGCAGTCCAGCGCCATCTGGCGGAGTATATCCCAACTGTAAGTATTAGATTTGGAGCAAGACGTACTGTATACTAAGAATAAACGGTGATGTTACTGGGGCCCTGTACATGTGCCGTGGGATAGCTGAATCTGTAAGTTAACTGGGCGACTGGGAGGGGGGGTCACAGAGCAAGGCATTCTGGATCGGGTTGCCCCGGGGGCACCTGCTGGTCAAAGAATTTTGGTCTGCTTTAAAGGCCCTGCAAACAGGTCTTGGGAAACACAACAGTAGGGTTTAAGGCCATTCGGAGCTGCGAGGGGGGAAAGGCGATTTCTGTGGTTTAAGCCCATCCCACAGAAATAGCCACAGATTTGGTTCACAATATTTTTTCTCCCTCTAAAACCTAGGGGCGTCCTATGGCCAGGGGCTTCTTACAGTGCGAAAAAAAAATACCATTTTGTGAGTACTCACCTGAAAAATGGATATTATTGGTGTGCCACACACCCCGCTTCCCCTTTAATTTTTAACGATCGGGTTACTCACCAGCAGGTGACGACGTTGCAGAGAGAGTCTTGTAAACGAGCCCCTCCTGGCCTACATATACCTGGGACCTCCCACTGAATCACCAGTTATTTAAAAAGCAGAAAGACAAGGTACCAGGAAATCCAACGGTAACCTCAAAATAAAGAAAAGCTTCACCATATAAAGGATTCGGGATACCGAAAAGGGCGGGTGAAGCGGGGTGTGTGGCACACCGATAAAATATATACATTTTTCAGGTGAGTACTCACAAAATGGTATTCTCGGTGTGCCACACACCCCGCTTCCCCTTTAATTCTTATGATCGGGACATCCAAAAGCAGTGTCCACAAGGGATGGGTATCCAAAGGCAAGGTGAAGCATAACTTAAATGACTGCAGTCTGCAGAACTTTGCGGCCAAAAGCAGCATCCGCTGAGGCCCGCACATCAACCTTGTAAAACTTAGAAAAAAGTATGAACAGAAGACCAAGAAGCGGCCTTACAAACTTGTTCAACAGAAGCTTGGTGCTGAAAAGCCCAAGACGCTCCAACGGCGTGAGTAGAATGAGCAGTGATACGAAAAGGGGGAACTTTCCCCTTAGCAGAATAGGCCGCAATAATGGCCTGACGTATCCATTTGCTAATGGAAGATTTGGCCGGTGCCAAACCCTTCTTAGGCCCACAGGGCACAACAAAAAAGGCATCAGTTTTACGAAAAGGAGAAGTAATAATCAAATAGTACTTATCACAGCGTACTACATCCAAACAATGCAAAACCCTCTCCTTGTCATTCTTAGGCTTAGGACACAGGGAGGGAAGAACAATATCTTGGTTCAAATGAAAAGCAGAAACAACCTTAGGAAGAAAGTCTGGTTTGAACCGAAAGACCACTTTGTCCTGATGCCTCTCAAAGTAGAGCGCCTGGATAGATAAGGCCGCCAACTCCGAGACACGCCAAACCGAAGTGATGGCTACCAAGAAGACAATCTTCTGAGTCAGGGTAGACAACACAATATCTTGCAAAGGCTCAAAAGGAGGAGCCTGAAGAGCAGAAAGAACCAAATTCAAGTCCCAAATAGGGAGTAATGGTTTCCTGGGAGGCCGCACATTCGTAACCCCCTGGAAAAAAGTTTTAACTAAGGGATGAAGCGCAAAAACGCTTCTGAAAAAAGATCGATAGGGCAGAAACCTGCCCTTTCAAAGTACTCAGCTGAAGACCAGAGTCCAGCCCAGATTGTAAAAACTCCAGAATCCTGGAGACCGAAAAAAACCCTACAAGGAAAAGATCTAACCTCACACCAAGCGATATAGGTTTTCCAAGTCCTATAGTATGTGATAGAAGAAGACCTCTTTCTGGCACCGATTATGGTCTTAATAACCGAGTCAGAAAGACCCTCCTCCTTCAAGATGGAGGTCTCAGCGGCCAAGCCATCAAAACCAGCGTTGGTAAACTGGGGTAAGACAGACGACCCTGAGCGAGCGGACCTGACCGAAGAGGCAGAATGAGCTGATTTACTGTCAGCCAAATGATGTCCGCCACACTCGTCTTGGCCGTCTTGGAGCCACGAGAATGGCGGACACCCTTTCCAGAACCAGCTTCCGTACCACCCAGCCTAGCCTGGGTATCAGAGGAAACAGGTACAGAAAACCCGGGTTCCCCCCGGCTCAGGGATATGGCTTCCGCCGCCAAAGGATCCTGAGAGGGCGACACAAAGATCGGGAGCCTGCAATTGTGATGCCAGGGAAACAGGACCACCTCTGGTGTCCCCCACCGGAGCAGACTGCAGACTGCCGAGAGATAAGGAACATGTGTCTTCGTCCAGGTCAGGATCAGGGACCCCACTCTAAGGGCACCCAGACTGGGAGTCCCTCCCTGATGATTGAAGTAAGCAACCGTTGTTTGACTGTCCGAGCGTAGCTGAACCAGAAGGCCCAGACCCTGATGGGACACAAGAGCAAGAACCAGACGGAAGGCTCTCAGCTCCAGAACAGACGGCCAAGGATTGGAACGAAGGATCTAAGCCAACTCCTGAATCAACCCTGGACTGAGCGAGCAACGCCCTGTGTTGACCGAAATCCGACCGCATTCCCAGAAAGGACACCACCCTAGAGCAAGGGGGGACCTGGGAAGTTTGAAAAACTTCAGATGCAGGACGGGGCAAGCTGACCCGTCCCTCCAGGGGATTGCAAAGAAAATGGTGAAAAAATCGAGGCCCACCTCTAAGTGCGGCACCAGCCGGATGACCGCCATTTCCAGGAAAACCCGTGAAGAAGGGCGAGACTCGAACTCCGGTTTGTAACTGGGCAACACCACCTCCCAGATCTATGTGTTCGGAGACTCCCGGCCTTAAACCAGGGAGAAGTGTCGCAATTGTCCCCCCACCCGCACGGGTGAGGGCAGCCCCTCATTGCTGAGCGGGCTTAGCGCCCCAGGACCTCTTCCCCGGGACCAACCTACAGCCCCAGTAACGGGAAGGGAAGCCCTTCTGCCTGCTCTGGCTCCTCGAAAGGAGGGACTAAAGGAACTCGCACCCCTAAAGGGACGACGAGGTTTCTTGAATTGAGGCAACTTACCATCCTTGGTAACAGCATCCAATTTCTCGCCAAAAAGGCGTAAACCTAGGAAGGGAAGAGCTGTAAGCGCCCTTTTAGAGTTAAGGTCCGCCGTCCACTGGCGCAGCCATATAGACCAACGAATAGCCACCAGCAAAGCCGCTGTCCTGCTACTCGTCGCAAGAGCATCGTCCTGAGCAGTCAGGGCAAAAGAAACAAACGACTCACACTGCTTGAGAGAGCTAATCATATCAAAAGCGGGATCAAGATCTGCGAGCAGATCCCTAATAATGGATCTAACGGCCAGCAGAAGAAGCGCCGAAGCACAAATTGGCCGTAGTGTCGACCCGGCACTGATGAAACCATGGCGGGCCAATTGATCAACCCGACGAACCTCACCATCCTTAATGGTAGTGGTGCCAGAAAGGTGCAACGCAGCCGGGCCAGTCAACCCCAACACCGGGGTGTCAACTTCGGGGGGCACTGACCATAGCTTCACCAAGTCCTCTGGAAAGGGATAACGGTTATCCCAATTAGGAGGAGTTCCAGCCAGGCGCGTGGGTTGTTCCCATTCTTTAAGGACAAGCTTCTCAAAGTGCTGTTGCCTGGGAAACACCAAACGCGGCTTGGGTACATCAAACAACTCACCTTTTGGCAGGGGGACCACCGCAGGTGGATCCAAGGCCAAAACTTTAAACATTTGAGCCAAAATGGAAGGAGTGTCAAGGGACACCCCCACAGCCTGATCACCAGCAGTATCAAACAATAGCTGGTCTGCAGGCTCATCCGACTCCTCAAGGAGTTCCCCCTCCTCATCAGGGGGACAATCGGAATAATCCAAAAATTCAGGTACCTCATCCTCCAGGGCAGATACTGCCGGAGCAAGGTGCTTCCGCTTTGCCATAGCCTTCTGAGCCACTGAAGCGGAGATAATTTTCTCGAGGTTGGCCAACCGCGCATGCACCTCGGAATGCGAATCCCCATTTTTGACAGTGTCACACGGGGTCCGGACTAGGTTGGGGGGGATAGGAGATGACGGAAATTGCGAGGAGCCAGAAGCAGGAGCAACGGACTGGCGCGCAATGTTCTGCTGAGCACATGGAACGCATAATATGACATCATCGCCTGGGAGCGGAACCCCACAGCCCCCCACAACTTTGTGGTATTCGCAACAACCCAGGGTTTTACGCATTAAGCAACCCGGGATGCCCCTTTGTAATTAAAGTCCCGGAAGTGGGAGGTTTTTTTTTTTTAAACCTAGGAAAATCCCAATTTAGAGACTAAGACTAGCCAGGTATAACAGACCGGGAGAGCCACTGCAGTGAGGGGATCCCAGAATCTGTGGGGGAAAAGGGATCCCAGAATCTGTGGGGGAAAAGAGACCACAGTCAGTCCCCCAGCCACAATCATACATAACCAATAAGGCAAACATATATGGCTAGCTTAAACACCTTGAATAAATATACATGACGCATGTAATTTCAAGGCAAAGCAGAGTGCAAAAAATCAGAGCACATACTGTGTATAAATACATGCCCATACACATACATAAATATACACATACCTGTACATAAACATTATATATATATATATATATATATATATATATATATATATATATATATATATCACTAGGTAAAGTGAACAATCGCAGCCACTGGAGCACATATCCCACCTATGTGAAACAACAACATTCCCCATAAGTAGAAATGCCCCAGGGAGAAAAATGCTGCACAAGCAGCCATAGCATAAGAACGGCCCCACGTGCGCAATGGTGGGGCCGTTTTACCTGTGTAGTTTTCAGCCGCAAGCTCTTCCCCCACCAGCTGCAGCGTCCAGGTCTCTAATGAGACCAGGGAAGCGAGGGGCGGGCCAGAAAAACAAACAGTCAAAAACAGGCCTCAGCAGCCCTGGCCATGTGCTGACACTAAAAACTGCCAAGGCCTTTTCACAGTAAAGTAAAGCACTCATGCACATTACACACACACACACCCCTGCCCCTATCCCGATGTCCCTTTAGGTCACCTTCTCCCGCTTGGCCTTCTCCCTTTGCTAGGGATGGGGGGATCCCTAGCAAAGGGAGAAGGCCAAGCGGGAGAAGGTGACCTAAAGGGACATCGGGATAGGGGCATCCCAAATCCGGATCACCAGCCGGATAGCCGCAGCGGAGGAGATAAGCTCCTAGGCACCTAAAGTGCCGTCTACCTTTGCCCAGCCCGCAGCCTAGGCTGGGAGGCTTCCATTTAACTAGGCATAATAAACACACTAGAACTGGGCAGATATAGACCAAAAGGGGATGCCAGATTTTACCCCGGCTACCTGCAAGGAGACTTCATTCTTCTGTCTTGTCGCTTCATGCAGAGAGAAAAAAACTGGTGATTCAGTGGGAGGTCCCAGGTATATGTAGGCCAGGAGTGGCTCGTTTACAAGACTCTCTCTGCAACGTCGTCACCCGCTGGTGAGTAACCCGATCGTTAAGAATTAAAGGGGAAGCGGGGTGTGTGGCGCACCGAGAATATAGTACCAAGATGCCCAGCGTTGATTTTATTGAAGCCCAACTTCAACAAGAGTAGGGGTTCTAACTAAATGCGTTTCTATTTCTGTGACACAAATGGAATAGTTACTGTTATGAGTTAATAAGTCTGTCAACATTTTACAGTCTTAAACCGGACCTTCAGCGTGATTTAATGACAAGCCCAAACTCTTAAACGATTCGGCAGCATCTAAAATTAATATATTTTACTTTTTAGTCACCAACTTATTATTCTTTTCCCCACTGGGCTGCAACTCTGTTCAGGAATTTAGGATACGGACGCCGCCATCTTGACTCAGAAGCATCACACTTACGGAGGAGAGTGGGATAAGGTACAGGGGGCGGCATATAGCTGTGCTTTGCTCAGACAGAGCAGAGCTGTGCTCTGGAAAAGGTCAGCAATCCCAGAATGCAGAGCAGCACAGTTAGAAGGCACTTCCTGTTTGCAGGCTGCCTGATAAGATGGCGACTTCCATAATCCGCCATCTTGGATGTTTAAAGGCTCATAACATGCACTAGGTGCAGGTAGGATGAATTTTAATGTTAGCAATCTGTATATACAGGGTGTGGGAAACATATAAGATAGACTCTTATTCAGAGTGAAGGTCCGCTTTAATCACATCCACCGTTTTCCTGTTACATTTCCAGTCTTAGGCCATTAGACAATGAAGCAGGATTAATCGTGCCTTTGAAATGGCAGTTAGGCAATTAGTATTTCTAGTACAGTGGATGCTCTAATACTTATCTCTATTAGGGGCTTTTTATTTCCCCCATACCCATATTCACCTTTGATAAAAACGGCAGTCCTTTTATGGACCTTATGTGAACCTTGTTTTAAATACTGTAATGGTGGGTTTTTAACGGTGAACAAAGAATGATATCACAAAAGTGGGGTAGAATGTCTCTGCTTCTTCCAATTATTATATCAATGCCCCACCCTTATTAAGTATTTATTAGTCGCCCATCCTTACCTTCTATGCTTGGCTGTATTCAGTGGTGGCTGTTCTATGCCAGTGTCAATAAATGTGCGTTTCAAGTTGGCTTCTTTTTCACTCCGTAACTACAAAACACAACATTAGAAGGTTTAATAAACCTCAAGTTGAAAGGGATTGTCCAGACACACTACATGCCGCAACTGATCGCTCCTATTCTCACCCGCTCACTCAATCTAAACAAACCTCCCTTAGGGCGGGAGGTATATGGCCATGAGCTCCTGCCTCTCACTGCCTACAAAGCAGATGGAAAGGAGCCAGTGGCCATACACCAGCATGCATGTCGTTGGCAGGATGAAAGTGTGGTGCTCACTGTCCTATCCAACCATCCGGGTTCATTCTCGAGTCTATATTTTCAAGTGTACGCCCACTGGCTCCTCCTGGCCCTCAGTGTGGGGGCACAAGAAAGTGGACAAAAGCCTGGGACTTTCAATTTCCTGGGTTCTAGTCCATCCATCTGGCGCTGCTGTGTGATACCCTGCCATCTGGCGCTGCTGTGTTATACTCTGCCATCTGCCTAGGAAACTCACCTCTCCTCGGTCCAATGGCACATGTGTGGCCTCCTGTCCAATCAGCTTCCCCGGCTGGGCATAATAATGTGCGGCTGGAGAAGCTAAAAGGAATCCCAGTCACACACATGGGCAGGTGCGTGGCATCACTGGCATCCTTGGGCAGGTGCATAGCATCACTGGCATCCTTGGGCAGGTGCATAGCATCACTGGCATCCTTCTGCTAAAAGTGGAAGCGAAGCTGCTGGTCGCTCATGTACCATGGGCTTGCACCATGGCCTTGTCAGAGTGCCAGTTTGGGAGAGGGGGTCCACTTTAAAGTAATTGTATAAGTGGCTGCACCTTCAAAAAAAAAAAAAAAAAAAAAAAAAAAAAAAAAAAAGCATGAAGGAAGGAGTACACACTTCATTATTGTCTTTGCTGCTCACTGCATTGTGAACTTGATATTCCCTCTCCAGGGCTACCAGCCAGCACACCAGGCATAGGTCCTCATGGCTCAGAGGCAAAAAGATTGGCTTTGGGCTATGCCAGGGACAAGCCTCCATGACCTTCGGCACAATGTGCCTCCAGGGGTAAACACCAGGACTACGTCAATGGTCCTGGGTAACTGTTTCCTCGGGGAATCTCCTCCTGGCCCATAGCTGTACAATGAAACTAGAAGGAATTCCAGGAAAACATGTCCTGGGTATAACTGCCCTTCCCTTCTATGGGGATTGCACAGAGCCTGGCAGGATTCCAGCCTGTAAAGAAGGGGGACCCTTGTGTTCCTTTGATCCAAATTCCAGCAGAATCGGTCAAAATGAGGAAGAAGGGGAGTCAATGGAGGACCCCAGAGCTGCCAGACAGTGAGAAGACGCCATCCGGCATTGGATGAAGAACACAAAGGTGAGTAGAGTTTAATGTTAGAACATTAAAGGACTTTGTTTTATTTACTTTTTGAACTGTGAACCGGTCCAAGAGATCCCGGTACTAGTTCAAAGGGTAAGGTGGACGGCAATTTACCTGCCGACATGGCAGCAGAGCCCAGTGTCTAAACATGCAGGCCTGGTGTTTACCCCTGGTGGAGCAATGAACCAGTGCTAGAGGGTATAGGGGCTTGTGTCCTGGCATAGCCTTGGGGAACATTCCAAGACACCTTGGGGACCCAGCCCCTACGTCTAGCCTGCCGGCCGGCAGCCTTGTGCAGGGGTCCCGCGTCTTTTTTTAACAAATAAAAACACAGACACACACACATTTATATTTGGTGCTTGAAGGGGGCAGGAATGCTGTATGAATGGGAATGAATAAGTGAGGTTATGCCATTGGATGTTCTAGGCTTCCATTGGTGGATGGGATTGTGAAGGTAGGTGGAGTAGGAAGGCAAGGAGTTGGTTTATTGCCCCACCCTCACAGAGACGTGTGCAATAAGGACCCTCAGGACAACAGCAGGAGGAACTGCTGACATACAATTTTCTTCATTTGCCTGGCAAATTCCTTTAAGGTGGGCTATTATCTCCTTTATATTCTGGTTTTATCGCACATTTAGATGATAACAAGGTAAACATTTCTGAGACATTTTCAAAATAAAACACCACATTAGCTTTACTGGTCAGGGGAAGAAGGTAATTCGGAGACTTACATCTTCCTGCTTCTTTTGCAGGTCTTCTAACAGGCTAACAATCTCCTCTTCTGCAACGTCACATGGCCTCTGACCCTGATGAGGTGAAACAAATGGTATTATCAAATGGTACAAATTATTATTAAGGAGATACAACAATGTCAAAGCATTGGCCTATGGGCAGCTATGCATGCAGCCATAGCCATAACATACTGTGATCCGACCTGATTAAAAAGGAAAGACCACTTTTGAATGGAATTTAGAGTGTATATTGTATATAGTGTGTAGATTTTTTGTGCCAAAAGTATTTACATTGTGTGTTTTACAGAAAAAGCCTAGGAAAACAAAATATTAAATCTGCTCTGCACCTTAAGGACATTATTTTGGCACAAAAAAAAATACAATTCTGTGATTACTCACCTGTAGAATTGGTATAATGAGTATACAGCACGTCCTGCTCCAGAAGATTCCTTACACTTGGGTTATACATCCACAAGATGGCGCTGGACTGCAGAGACCGCAAAAAGTGGCTCCTCCCAGCACCATATATACCAGGGACCTCCCACAAATTCCCCAGTATTGAAAAGCAGTAAAAATGAAGCCGGGAGAACTATAACAATCAAAATTCAATGAACATCTGAACAATCACCATGAAGAGGTAACTGAGAATAATGATAACAAGGGTGGGGTGGAGCAGGACGTGCTGTATACTCATACCACCAATTCTACAGGTGAGTAATCACAGAATTGTATTATTCTAAGTATACAGCACGTCCTGCTCCAGAAGATTCCTTACACTTGGGACATCCAATAGCAGTGTCCGTAAGGTAGGGTGGGATCCCCAAAAAGTAACAGTGGGCAGTTTAAACCACTGCCGCCTGCAGAACTTTGCGGCCAAAAGCAGCGTCAGCTGAGGCCCTAACATCAACTTTGTAAAACTTGGAAAAAGTATGAACAGAAGACCAAGTAGCGGCCTTGCAAACTTGTTCAACAGAAGCCTTTTCCTAGCCTTGATCATGGTATTAACAACTGAGGCAGGCAGCCCTTTCTCCATCAAGATGGAGGTTTCAGCAGCCAGGCTGTCAAAGCCAGCGTTTGTAAATTGGGGTGGCGTAGCTGCCCCTGAGTGAGCAGATCTGGAACCCTGGGCAGAACGTACTGATCTACTGCCAGCTGCACGATGTCTGTGAACCACACTCTTCTTGGCCAACAGGGGGCCACCAATATGGCTGGCACCTCTTCCTGAGCCATCTTGCGCAACACCCTGCCCAGCAGAGGAAACGGGGGAAACACATAGAGGAGTTGAAAGCTCTTCCAGGACATTGCCAAGGCATCCATGGCTAAGGCCAGAGGGTCCTGGGACAGAGAAACAAAGACTGGAAGCTTGTGATTGTGACGGGACGCAAACAGATCCACATGTGGCTGACCCCAACGGTGACACAGGGAGTGAAACACCCTGTTGCTGAGGGACCATTCTCCCAGGCGAGAGGTCCCCCTGCTCAGAGAGTCTGCATCCAGATTCTCCACCCCCGGAATGTACACTGCTGAGATTGCTGAGATGCAGGGAACATTGTCCTCCGCCCAGGACAGAATCAGACACACTTTCCTGAGGGCCCTTCTGCTCCGGGTCCCTCCCTGATGATTGATGTAGGCAACCGCCGTCTGGTTGTCCGAGCGGAACTGAACAGCCCGACCCCGAAGGTGTGGGGTTAGGTGGGCGAGAACCAACCTGATCGCCCTCAATTCCAGAATGTTGATAGGGGTGTGGGCCTCCTGAGGGCCCCACTGACCCTGGAATTGCAGGGACTTCCAGAAGCCCCCCCAACCGGTCAGACTGGCATCCGTGGGGACAGTCTCCCAGCAAGGGACCAGAAAGGATTAGCCCCCCCCAGCAGGTTCCTTGAGTCCAGCCACCATGATAATATCGTATGCCGCCGCACGGTTAGCAGTGACACCGCAAATCCACAGGTAGCAAAGAAAACCAGCACTCCATATATGTGAGAAGATGAGTAGAGCTGTAGATCCCTGCTGAAGGGGGCTCGCTGTAACCCCCGAAACGTTGGATTATGGATTGTTTGTTCCTGTTTGTACAATTGTACGAATACAGCTCTACTCATCTTCTCACATATATGGAGTGCTGGTTTTCTTTGCTACCAGCCACCACGATAGAGACGCCTGGCCAGAGGGGACAGAACAAACACCTGATCCAGGGACGCAGGGTCCCGATCCCAAACTGACAAGAGATGAAGTGGAAGAGGCCTCATGTGAAACATATGGAACCGCCTCGAAGCAGGCCACCATCAGGCCCACCAGCTGCATTCCCTGCCTGATGGACGGATGAGGACAAGACAGAAGGAGCTGAGCCTGCGCTTGAAGACTCTCCACCTTCTGCTGAGGAAGAAAGATCTTGACCTGAGAAGTATCCAGAGTCATGCCCAGAAAGGACTTCAACATGAAAGGAGACAGGGAATATTTCCTTACGTTTGGGACATCCAATAGCAGTGTCCGTAAGGTAGGGTGGGATCCCCAAAAGCAACAAGCAGATTAAACCACTGCTGCCTGCAGAACTTTGCGGCCAAAAACAGCATCAGCTGAGGCCCTAACATCAACCTTGTAAAACTTGGAAAAGGTATGAACAGAAGACCAAGTAGTGGCCTTGCAAACTTGTTCAACAGAAGCCTGGTGCTGAAAGGCCCAAGAGGCACCAATAACATGAGTGGAATGAGCAGTAAGGCAGTAGCAGTAAGTGGAGTAGCAGTAAGGCGGAAGGGAGGATCCTTCCCTTTAGCAGAAGAGGCCTGTACCACAGCCTGACGGATCCACTTGCTGATAGTAGACATAGCTGGAGCCAGACCCTTCTTGGGACCCGAAGGGACCACAAAAAGAGCATCAGTCTTCCTGAAGGGCTCAGTAGCCACCAAATAGAACTTCAGGTTCCTGACCACATCCAAGGAATGTAGAGCCCTCTCCTTAGAGATACTAGGATTAGGGCACAGAGAAGGTAGAACAATGTCTTGATTGAGATGAAAAGCAGACACAACTTTAGGCAGAAAATCTGGCTTAAAGCGAAACACCACCTTGTCCTGGTGTCTCTCAAAGTAAGGAGGCCTGATGGAGAGCGCCGCCAACTCAGAAACACACCTAACAGAAGTGATAGCCACCAAAAAGACTACCTTAAGCGTAAGAATGGACAAAGCAGCCTCATGCACAGGCTCAAAGGGAGACCCCTGCAAGGCAGATAGGACCAAGTTCAAGTCCCAGACTGGCTTACGTGGGGGGCGCACATGAGTAACCCCCTGGAAAAAAGTCCTGACCAGATGATGCTGAGCAAAAGATCTCTGAAAGAAAACAGCCAAGACAGACACATGACCCTTAAGAGTGCTGAGTTGAAGCCCCAGATCCAAACCATGTTGGAGAAACTGCAGAATCCTAGGAATAGAAAACACATGACAGAGAAGAGATTTAGCCTCACACCAAACGCCAAACGTAGGTACGCCAAACCCTATAGTAAATGGAAGAAGAGGACTTTTCCTAGCCCTGATCATGGTGCCAACAAAAGAGGCAGGCAGCCCCTTTTCCATTAAGATGGAGGTTTCAGCAGCCAGGCCATTAAAGCCAGCGTTTGTAAATTGGGGTAGCGAAACCGCCCCTGAGTGAGCAGGGCGTACTGATCTATGGCCAGCTGCACGATGTCTGCGAACCAAACTCTTCTTGGCCAACAGGGGGCCACCAGGATTGCTGGCACCCCTTCCTGAGCTATCTTTCGCAGAACCCTGCCCAACAGGGGAAAAGGGGGAAAGACATACAGTAGCTGAAAGCCCTGCCAGGGCATTGTCAGAGCATCCACGGAAAAGGCCAGAGGGTCCTGGGACAGAGACACAAAGACTGGAAGCTTGTGATTGTGACGGGACACAAACAGATAGACATCTGGCTGACCCCAACGGTGACAGAGCGAAACACCCTGTTGCTGAGGGACCATTCCCCCAGGCGAGAAGTCCCCCTGCTCAGAGAGTCTGCCTCCAAATTCTCCACCCCCGGAATGTACACAGCTGAGATGCAGGGGACATGGTCCAGAGACACTTCCTTGAGGGCCCCCTTGCTCCGGTCCCTCCCTGATGATTGATGTAGGTAACCGCCGTCTGGTTGTCCGAGCGGACCTGAACAGCCCGACCTCGAAGGTGCAGGGTCAAGCGGGCGAGAACCAACCTGATCGCCCTCAGTTCTAGAATGTTGATAGGGGTGTGGGCCTCCCGAGGGTCCCACTGCCTCTGGAAGGTTAGGGATCCCCAGAAGCCCCCCCAACCTGTCAGATTGGCATCCGTGGTGACTGTCTCCCAGCAAGGAGCCAGAAAGGATCTGCCCCCCAACAGGTTCCTTGAGTCAAGCCACCACGAGAGGGACCGCCTGGCTAGGGGGGACAGAACCAAGGCTTGATCCAGGGACACAGGGTACCTGTTCCATACAGACAAGAGGTGTAGTTGAAGAGGCCTCATGTGGAACTGAGCATAAGGAACCGCCTCAAAGCAGGACACCATCAGGCCCACCAGCTGCATTCCCTGTCTGATGGAAGGATGAGGGCATGACAGAAGGAGCTGAGCTTGCGCCTTCAGACTGTCCACCTTCTGCTGAGGAAGAAAAATCCTGGCCCGAGCTGTATCCAGATTCATGCCCAGAAATGGCTTTACCAAAGTGGGAGACAGGGAAGATTTGGAGTGGTTTATAACCCAGCCGAACGACTCCAGAGTGGTCACCACCCTCTGAGTATCCAGCTCTGCCTGTTGGAAGGACGGAGAAGTGATAAGAATGTCGTCCAAATAGGGAAAAATGCGAATGCCCTGAGCTCTCAGCAGAGCCATAATGCCGGTCAGCACCTTGGTGAATACCCTGGGAGCTGAAGACTGAAGGGCAATGCCACAAACTGGTAATGCTGATCCTCCAGAGAAAACCTGAGGAATCTCTGATGACCAGGAAAAACTGGAATATGGAGGTAAGCATCCTTGATGTCCACAGAGGTCATGAAGTCCCCTGGGCGTAGCGAACTTACAGCTGAGGGCAGTCTCCATGCGAAACCTCCTGGGTCTGACAAGCTTTCAATCCAGGATGGGCCTGACAGACTCATCTCTTTTGGGAACGGTGAAAAGGTTGGAATAGTAGCCCTTGCCCCTTTCCCCTAAGGGCACTTGGCAAATGACCCCCAGCTCCAGTAGATTCTGCACAGCAAGCAACAGGCACAGAGCTGACAGGGGGTCTTGAGGCATCCGGGATCTGATGAATCTTGGGGGCGGCCAGGCTGCCAACTCTATCTTGTAACCAGAGGACACTACCTTCTGAATCCACCGGTCTTAGACATGACGCCTCCAGACGTGAGCAAAGAGCCGAAGCAGTCCCCCCACCCCGGATGGGTGAGGGCGCCCCTTCATGCCTGAGGAGGCTTGGGGAAAGATTTAGATTTGGAACCCCAGGAGGATCCAGGGCGGCTACATCCTCTGCCCCTGCCCCAGAAATCTCCCCGGGCCCCTGAAAAGGTTGCTCCCCTTCCCACTCTGGACCCACGGTAAGAGGGAAGAAAGGAACCTGAACCCCAAAAGGGCAGAGACTGTCTCTTGCGCTGGGGTAACTTGCCTCCCTTAGCAAACAGGTCCAGGCGATCCCCAAAAAGACACAGCTCTTTAAAGGGGAACCCAGTGAGAGCCTTCTTGGCAGCGTTGTCAGCTGCCCACTGGCGCAGCCAAACCGAGCGGCGTATAGCCACCGCTAAAGCAGAAGCCCTGCCACACATTCTAATGGCATCATCCAAGGCAGAGAGGACATATGCAACAACGCAGAAGAGCACTATACTTCGCACTAGCTGCCTCATCAGGAGCCCCATCTAAAATACTCCTGAGCAGAGTCCTAATTGCCACAGCTGTAATGGCAGAGGCACAAACCGGGCGCAGCGCAGACCCCGCACAGGCAAAGGCATTGGAAGCCAGCTGATGAATGTGCCGGTCCTCACCATCTCTCAGTGTAGTAGAGTCAGGGGAATGCATGACAGAAGTGTTGGACAACCCCAGAATTGGTGCATTCACTTCTGGAGGGGACGACCAATGCTTAACCACTTCAGCAGGGAAAGGGTACCTCTTATCCCAATTTTTTGGCACCCCAGGGAGCCTGCTCGGTCGCTCCCACTCATTGAACACAAGATTATTAAAGTGAGTTTGCTCAGGAAACTCCAAACGTGGCTTAGCCGTGTGAAACAACTCCCCCTGCTGCCGAGGAGCCGCGGCAGGAGGAGAGATAGAAAGCACTTCAAAAATGTGAGCCAAAAGCCTGTCAGTATCATCTGGAGCCCATGGGTCCGAGCCAGAATCAGCATAACCCTTAGGCTGCTCATCAGATGATTCTGAATCAGAAAACAATTCTTCTTCCAGGGGGGTATAGCCAGCCAGGTCAAAAAATTCCTCAGCCTCTATAGAAAATAAGTTAACGCCAGGTGCCAGATGCCGCCTCTTAGAGACCTTATGCGCCGTAGAGCAATCAGCTTCTCAATACTAGCCACCCTGGTAGACAAATCAGGCTGAGACTCCCCACTGGTATGCACCTCACTGGGAGTTAGATGTAAGCGTTGGGGAGTGGGTGAAGCCACACGGGGCGCAGGCCCAGCCACAGGCAACCCAGAGTGCAGCGCAAGCACCCGCTGGGCACAGGGTATACAAACCCGCACATTGTCATCACTAGTAGGGGACACACCACATGACACACACAGCCAGGCTTGTCCCAAAGGAACCCCAAGCACATTATCCTGAGAAGCCTCCATATGGTGATTATCGCGGCCACCGGCCAATAGATATTTACACAATAAAGTCACCCGGGATGCCCCAATAACCCGCTAGGGAAGTGGGAGGTAAAGGCAGGGTAGGCCTCTAATAGCATCTAAATAGAGGGGATAGGCCGGGAGAAACCACAATTAAGTTTGACCCGCCTGCAAGACAAACAAAAAAGTCCCGTAAGCGGTAAGCATACACAATAATAAAATAAAGATAAGCCAGCCCGCAGGGGCACTTACGGACCGCGGTAGGTAGAAGCCAGCCACACAGCACGAGAAGGCAAAAATGGCGCCTGCAAATACCTCGAGGGGCGGGCCGCGGAGACAGTGATGCGGAACGTGCCATCCGCAAGGCCCTCTCCCCCCCCCGCAGTCCAGCGCCATCTTGTGGATGTATAACCCAAATGTAAGGAATTACTATCTGGAGCAGGACGTGCTGTATACTTAGAATAAACTCACCTCACCACGCACCTACGGCGCATGCGTGGGCCTCGTCCAATCAGTGCGCTCAGAGCCGCTGTGGTATGCACGTACAAGGAACGGACAACCACAGCGGCTCCGAGCACGCTGGCGGCCGCTTCTCGCGCTTCCCTCTAACAGGGAGCGCGCCCGCGCCTGCCATTCACAAACGGCCAGCGCGGGCGCGCGCCCTGCTAGAGAGAAGCGCATGATGCGGCCGAGGCCCGTGCATGCGCCGTTGAAACAGGGGTGAGGTAAGGTGAATGGGGCATCCTGGGGGGTTTCACACAGTGGGGCATCCCGATTTCAGATGCCCCGCAGGGACGGATCTGATCGGCCTGGGAATCTTATAGATTCCCGGGCCGATCAGCCAGGGTGTTGGTCCACTTTAAGGGCACTTGGCAGATGACCTTCAACTCCAGAAGGTTCTGGACAGCAAAGGACAGAACCTGAGCTGACAAGGGGTTTTGAGCTACCCAGGATCTGATGAATCTTGGGGGCGGCCAGGCTGCAAACTCTGTCTTGTAACCGGAGGACACTACCTCCTGAATCCACCGGTCTGAGACATGACGCCTCCAAACGTGAGCAAAGAGCCGAAGCCGTCCCCCCACCCGGATGGGTGAGGGCGCCCCATCATGCCTGAGGGGGCTTGGGAGAGGACTTAGGCTTGGAACCCCAGGAGGGACCAGGGCGGCCACGTCCTCTGCCCCTGCCCCAAAAATCTCCGCGGGCCCCAGCAAAGGAAGCTCCCCGTCCAACTCTACCCTAGTTCAGCTCCCTAGCACATGAAAACGGTGCTGCCTACCTTCACCCGAACCAGTGAAGCCTAAGCTGGGAGGCAGTAAAAGGAAACGGGTGGGAATAGTCCTACAGGGCCGCAGGCTAATAAGCCCCGCTCACCTGCGAGTAAAGAGAGCCATCTTCTAGACATCGCAGCCAGGACTGCAGAGAAGATCTGGGGAATTTGTGGGAGGTCCCTGGTATATATGGGGCCGGGAGGAGCCACTTTTTGCTGTCTCTGCAGTCCAGCGCCATCTTGTGGATGTATAACCCAAATGTAAGTAATAGCTTCTGGAACAGGACGTGCTGTATACTTAGAATATACACACTGCACTTTCACACCTAGCAGTTTGCATCGCGTTGAACTATAAATATTCCAACATGTCTCAAACAGCAAAATAACAATCGCCCAGTAAAATAATTCGGCCATTTTCACGTCAAAGCATTGAGGTTTGCAAAACTTTGCATGCAGTGTTTTGCCAGCAGCGCAACTGCACCGTGCCTCAAAGTATATAGGCACCGCAGGTAAAGTGCATGTATTTCACTTTACCTGTGGTGCAGTGTAGGGGCCATACTCCGCCTGTGGCTAGTGCCGCCTCGTCTTCCGGGCCCAACTGATTTTTCCAACAGTGTGGCGTCTATGAGACCCCAGGACAGGCTTATTCTCTAAGCCCAGGACATCCCCGCTGGTATGCTCCCTGTTAAGAGTGTAGTGCGGATATGGGTGCTGTGCTCGTCTCCGCTCAACGAGTTGACGCCAGAGGTTGATCGCGCGGTTTGGAAGAGAGGACCGTATATGCCGTAGGACCGGGGAAAGGGGAGTTTTGGAGGGCTACCTGGGGGGTTTCACACAGCAGGGCATCCAGCATCAGGGTGCCCTGGAAGCAAGGACCAAACCTGAGTTTTAGTCCACATTAAAGGCTATAGGGCTGCATTATGTAATCCGTTGGTGATGAGTTGATTAAGTTACATTGTGTAGTTGATTTTACTTATTGTTTTAATTTATCATCAAATCATGTAATTAAAATGGACCAAAAATAATTTTTGAACAAGGAGGGGTCCCTTAAAAAAAAAAAAAAAAAAATAGCTGTATATTGGATGTAGCCTTACCACATTATTAAGTGCATTCATGTCACAAAAATGCTCCACAAGAAGTCGACAGGCCTCTTCAACTCCCCAGTGAGCAGCAGCATGGAGAGGAGTCCAGCCATCTTTGTCTCGTACATTGGGGTCAAAACCAGCTTGAAGAAGTATCCTTGTTAAAGAGAAAGAAAAACATTCTTAACAGGTTCAAAGGGATACAAAGTAAAAAGAAAAGACATTCTACAATACCTCATGACTTCAATGTAGCATTTAGCTGCTGCCACATGAAGGGCACTAGCTCCAGTTTTTGGATGCCTGATGTCCTCTATCTTGCTTGCATTTAACCATTGCCGCGCATCCTGCAGCATCACCTCCTCCTCTTCCCTCTTGACTGCCTCTATGTCTATACCTAAAATAGCAAACATGCCAGTCTAATAAAGAAACACTGATAGGCCAGGTATTAACTAAATAAGAGGTAGAAATGAATATTTCTAAAAATCTATTAATAAAAATACGATTCTGTGATTACTCACCTGTAGAATTGTTATTATGAGTATACAGTACGTCCTGCTCCAGATAAGATTCTTTACTCTTGGGTATTACTCCACCAGATGGCGCTGGACTGCAGAGACCGCGAAATTGGCTCCTCCCGGACCCTCAAATACCCGGGACCTCCCACAAATCCCCAGCATTGAAAAGAAGCCGGAAGAAAGATAACAGAACCAACTAGTAACTATTAAACAATGATAACAATCACCATACAGGGGATCCAAGGATAATGCAAACCAAGGGTGGGGTGGAGCAGGACGTACTGTATACTCATAATACCAATTCTACAGGTGAGTAATCACAGAATTGTATTATTCTAAGTATACAGTACGTCCTGCTCCAGATAAGATTCTTTACTCTTGGGAGATCCAATAGCAGTATCCATAAAGTAGGGTGGGATCCCCAAAGGTAACAACAGACAGGTCAGACCACTGAAGCCTGCAGAACCTTGCAGCCAAAAGCAGCATCAGCTAAGGCCCTAGCATCAACCTTTTAAAACTTGGAAAAAGTATGAACAGAAGACCAAGTAGCGGCCTTGCAAACTTGTTCAACAGAAGCCTGGTGCTGAAAAGCCCAAGGGGCACCAATAGCACGAGTAGAATGAGCAGTAAGGCGGAAGGGAGGATTCTTCCCCTTAGCAGTGTAGGCCTGAATCACAGCCTGATGGATCCATTTGCTGATAGTAGATTTAGCAGGAGCCAAACCCTTCCTAGGACCAGAAGGGACAACAAAAAGAGCTTTTCAGTTTTCCTGAAAGGTGCAGTAGCCACCAGATAGTACTTCAGATTCCTAACCACATCCAAGGAATGCAAAACCCTCTCCTTAGCATTACTAGGATTAGGGCACAATGAAGGGAGAACAATGTCCTGATTCAAATGAAAGGCAGACACTACCTTAGGCAGAAAATCTGGCTTGAAGCAGAACACCACCTTGTCCTGGTGTCTCTCATAGTAGGGGGGCTGAATGGAAAGTGCCGCCAACTCAGACACACGCCTAACAGAGGCGATTGCAACCAAAAAGACAACTTTGAGAGTAACAATGGCCAAGGCAGCATCCTGCACAGGTTCAAAGGGAGCACCCTGCAAGGCTGACAAAACCAAGTTCAAATCCCAAACAGAAACCATAGGCTTACGTGGGGGACGCACATGAGTCACCCCCTGGAAAAAAGTCCTAATGAGAGAGTGCTGAGCAAAGGACTTCTGGAAGAAAACAGCCAGAGCAGAAACCTGACCTTTTAGAGTACTAAGTTGGAGCCCCATCTCCAACCCATGCTGTAGGAACTCCAGAATCCTAGGGATAGAGAAGACACGACAGGGAAGAGACTTAGACTCATACCAGTCAATTTAGAGCCCTGGGGTGAGCCCTGGGTGAGCAGATCTGGCACCAGAGGCAGAGCGTACTGATCTGCCAGCTGCACCACGTCTGCGAAACACTCCTCTTGGCCACCTGGGGTCCACCAGAATTGCTGGCACCCCTTCCAGAGCAATCTTGTGCAGCACCCTGCCCAGCAGGGGGAACGGAGGGAAGACATACAGAAGCTGAAAGTCCTGCCATGACATTGCTAGAGCATCCGTGGTGAAGGCCAGGGGATCCTGGGACAGGGTGACAAGGCCGGTAGCTTGTGATGGGACGCAAACAGATCCACATCTGGTTGGCCCCAACAGCGACACAGAGATTAGAACACCCTGTTGCATAGGGACCATTCTCCCAGGCGAGAGGTCCCCCTGCTCCGAGAGTCTGCCAGGAGGTTTTCTACCCCCGGTATGTACACAGCTGATATGCAGGGAACATTGGTCTCCGCCCAGGTCAGGATCAGAGACACTTCCTGGTGGGCCCCCTTGCTCCAGATCCCTCCCTGATGATTGATGTAGGCAACCGCTGTCTGGTTGTCTGAGCGCACCTGAACTGGCAGGCACCGAAGGTGAGTAGTCAACTGGGCCAGAACTAAACTGATCGCCCGCAGCTGCAGAATGTTGATAGGTGTGAGGGCCCCACCTCCCTTGGAACTGCAGGGACTTCCAGAAACCCCCCCAACCCGTCAGACTGGCATCCGTGGTGACCGTCTCCCAGCAGGGGGCCAGAAAGGATCTGCCCCCCAACAGGTTCCTGGAGTCCAGCCACCACGAGAGGGACCGCCTGACTAAGGAGGGAAAGCACAAGGACCTGGTCCAGGGACGCGGAATCCTTGTCCCATACTGACAAGAGGTGGAGTTGCAGAGGTCTCATGTGGAACTGAGCATAAGGGGCCGCCTCGAAGCACGCCACCATCAGGCCCACCAGCTGCATTCCCTGCCTGATGGAGGATGACGACAAGATAGCAGAAACTGGACCTGTGTAATCAGACCAATCACCATCTGCTGAGGAAGGAAAATCATTGCCTGAACTGTATCCAGATTCATTCCTAGGAATGGAGTCACCAAGGAGGGGGACAGTGAAGACTTGGGGTGGTTGATCACCCATCCAAATGACTCCAAGGTGGACACCACCAACTGAGTATCCACTTCTGCCTGATGTAGAGATTGGGAGGTGATGAGAATGTTGTCCAGATAAGCCAGCACGCGGACACCCTGATACCTGAGCATCACGCCAGCCAGCACCTTGGTAAACACCCTGGGAGCTGAGGTGAGACCGAATGGCAATGCCACAAATTGGTAGTGTTGATCCTCCAGAGCGTACCTGAGGAACCTTTGATGACCTGGAAATACAGGTATATGAAGGTAAGCATCCATGATGTCCACAGACGTCATGAAATCCCCTGGGCGCAGGGAACATATGGCAGAGCGCAGAGTTTCCATGCGAAAACGCCTGCTCTTGACAAATTTGTTGAGGATCTTTAAGTCCAGTATGGGCCTGACTGAACCATCTTTTTTGGGAACTGTGAATAGATTGGAATGGAAGCACTTGCCCTTTTCTCTTAAAGGGACCTTGCAGATGACCCCCAGCTCCAGGAGGCCTTGCACTGCCTGCAATAGCTCCTGAGCTGACACAGGGTCCTGGGGAATCTGGGATCTGATGAATCTTGGGGGCAGCCAAGCAGCAAACTATCTTGTAACCAGAGGACACTACCTCCTGAATCCACCGGTCTGAGACATGGAGCCTCCAGACGTGAGCGAAGTGCTGAAGCCGTCCCCCCACCCGGATGGGTGAGGGCGCCCCATCATGCCTGAGGGGGCTTGGGAGAGGATTTTGCCTTGGGGCCCCAGGAGGAGCCAGGACGTCCACGTTCTCTGCCCCTACCCCAGAAATCTCCCCGGGCCCCAGTGAAGGAAACCCCCCTCCCTTGTCTAGCACCACGGTAGGGGGAGGAGAAGGAGCCCTGACCCCGAAAGGGCCAAGATTGCCGCCTGCGCTGGGGTAACCTGCCTCCCTTAGCAAAAATATCCAGGCGGTCCCCAAACAGGCGTAGTCCTTTGATGGGAAACCCAGTGAGGGCCTTCTTGGCAGCATTGTCAGCAGCCCACTGGCGTAGCCAAACCGAGCGGCGTATAGCCACCACAAGGGCAGATGTCCTGGCACACATTCTAATGGTGTCATCCAAGGCAGAGAGGACAAAGTTTACAAAAACATCACAACTGGAGAGAGCATTGAACACTTCACAAGGCAAATCATCAGGGGCACCATCAAGTATATTTCTGATAAGGGTTCTAGTGGCCACAGCGGTAATGGCAGAAGCACAGACCGGCGCAGCACTGTCCCTGCACATGCAAAGGCATGGGACGCCAGCTGGTCAATGCGCCGGTCCTCAGCATCCTGCAGGATAGTAGAGTCAGGGGAATGCCTGACAGAGGTGTTAGATAACCATAGGACCGGGGCATCCACCTTGGGAGGGGATGACCAACATTTTAAAACATCAGCAGGAAAGGGATATTTCAACTTTTAGGTACCCCGGGAAGTCTACTGGGGCGCTCCCATTCCTTGAGCACAAGGTTATTGAAATGTGCTTGCCCGGGAAATTCCAAACGTGATTTATCTGTATGGAAGAGTCCCCCCCCCCCCCCCCTTTGCCTGGGAGCCGCAACAGGGGGAGAAATGGACAGAACCTCAAAAATCTGGGTCAGCAGTCTGTCAGTGTCATCTGGGGTCCAGGGGTCAGAGCCAGCCTCGTCATGACCCCTGGGACTCTCATCAGAGGACCCTGTGTCAGAGAAAAGCTCCCCTTCACCCTTCAAGGGGTATAGCCACAAAGATCAAAAAACTCCTCAGTTTCCATAGGGAAACGAGTGACATTGGGCGTTAAGTGCCGCTCTTTTGCAGGGGCCCTACGCGCCAAGGTATTAGCAATCAACTTCTCAACAGTAGCCAGTCTAGAAGACACATCAGGCTGAGAATCCCCACTTGTATGCAACTCAGTAGGTGTGAGATTTAAGCTTGGGGGGGGGGGGGGGGTAGGTGAAGAGATACGAAGTGCAGACCCAGCCACGGGTCAGCGCCTTGTCAGCGTCAGCATGAGGCTGCCCACACGCTACACACAGCCGGTCTTGTCCCAAAGGAACCCCAGTCACATTATCCTGAGATGCTTCCATATGGCGATTATAGCGGCGCTATAGGCCGATAGGGATTAACGCTATAAAGCAACCCTGGATGCCCCAATAGCCCGCTAGGGAGTGGGAGTAAATACAACTAGGCCTATAAAAATACCATTTTGTGATTACTCACCTGTAAAATGGGTATTATAAATATGTCTCACACCTTGCTTTGGAAATATTAATTACACGTGGGTTATAGTCCACAAGAGGGCGCTTTACTGCAGAGATGGCAAAAAAAGAAGCCCCTCCCAGTCCATAAATACCTGGGACCTCCCACACATTCCCCAGTATATGAAAGCAGTAAGGGGACCAGGGGAAGTCAATAATAAAATTAACAACATGAACAAGGAATAAAATTCACCATATAGAGGATCGAAGATACAACTCAGGGTGGGACGAAGCAGGGTTTGAGACATACTTATAATACCCATTTTACAGGTGAGTAATCACAAAATGGTATTATTCCAAGTATGTCTCACACCCTGCTTCGGAAATATTAATTACACATGGGACATCCAATAGCAGTGTCCAAAAAGGGTGGGGATCCCAACAGGCAATAGTGCGCAAAGTAAACCATTGCAGCTTGCAGAACCTTGCGGCCAAAAACAGCATCCGCTGAGGCCCGCACATCAACCTTATAAAACTTGGAAAGAGTATGAACAGAAGACCAAGTAGCAGCCTTACAAACTTGTTCAACAGAGGCCTGGTGCTGAAACGCCCAGGAAGCCCCAACAGCACGAGTAGAATGAGCAGTGATCTCGAAAGGGGGATCCCTCCCCTTGGCAGAGTAGGCCCTAATAACAGCCTGACGAATCCATTTACTAATGGTAGACTTGACGGGCGCCAAACCCTTCTTGGGCCCGGAGGGCACCACAAAAAAGGCGTCCGTCTTCCGGAATGGTGAAGTAGCCACCAGATAGTACTTTACACATCTAACGACATCCAGAGAGTGCAAAGCCCTCTCCTCGTCATTGCTAGGTTTAGGACACAATGAAGGAAGCCTAATGTCCTGATTGAGGTGAAAAGCAGAGACAACCTTTGGCAGGAAGTCTGGTTTAAAGCGGAAAACCACCTTGTCCTGATGTCTCTCAAAGTAGGGGGCCTGAATAGACAGAGCCGCCAACTCAGAAACACGTCAAAGGTGATAGCCACCAAAAAGGCAACTGTTAAGGTGAAAATGGATAGTGCAGCATCCTGCACTGGTTCAAAAGGAGGACCCTGAAGGGCAGACAACACTAAATTTAAATCCCAAACAGGCAACATGGGTTTGCGAGGAGGGCGCACATGAGTGACCCCCTGGAAAAAGGTCTTAACCAAAGGATGAAGAGCGAAAGATCTCTGAAAGAAAACCGCCAGAGCGGACACATGCCCCTTAAGGGTGCTAAGTTGAAAACCCATGTCCAGACCATGCTGAAGAAACTCCAAAATCCGAGGAAAGGAAAACACCTGACAAGGAAAGGCCCTAGCTTCACACCAATCAATGTAGGTCCGCCAGGTCCTGTAATAGATATTAGAGGAAGATTTCTTCCTAGCCCTGACGAGAGTCTGGACAACGGCTTCAGACAAACCCTTTTCCTTTAAGATGATGGTTTCAGCAGCCACGCCGTCAAAGCCAGCGTTTGTAAATTGGGGTAACAAAGCTGACCTTGTGTGATCAGATCTGGAACCAGAGGCAGCTTGAATTGATCGACCGCCAGCCGGACGACGTCTGCGAACCACACCTGTCTTGGCCACCTTGGGGCCATCAGGATTGCTGGCACACCCTCTTGAGACAGCTTGCGTACCACCTTGCCCACCATGGGAAAGGGAGGAAACAGATACAGGAGACCGAGCTCCTGCCAGGACAGAGACAAGGCATCCACTGCCAGAGCCAGAGGGTCCTGGGACAGACACAAATGCCGGAAGCTTGTGATTGTGACGAGAGGCAAACAGATCCACCTCCAGCCTCCCCCACCTGCGACAGAGGGATAGAAATACCTTGTTGCTGAGGGACCATTCCCCCCGGCGAGAGGTCCCCGTGCTCAGGGAGTCCGCTTCCAGGTTCTCCACCCCTGGAATGTAGACTGCCGAGATGCACGGAACAATACTCTCAGCCCAAGCAAGAATCAGAGACACTACCCGGAGGGCACTCCTGCTGCGAGTCCCTCCTTGGTGATTAATGTAAGCGACCGCTGTCCGATTGTCGGAGCGAACCTGAACTGGTAAGCCCTGAAGGTGATGTGTCAGGTGCGACAGCACCAACCGAACCGCCCTCAGCTCCAGAATGTTGATGGGGATATGGGCCTCCTGAGGACCCCACAGCCCCTGGAACTAATGTTCCCTCCAGAAGCCTCCCCAGCCTGACAGACTGGCATCCGTGGTGACCGTCTCCCAATAGGGCGCAAGAAAGGACCTGCCCCCAGGAGATTCCTCTGGTCCATCCCCCACTGGAAGGTCCGCCGGACAAGAGGGGACAGAACACAAGTCTGATCCAAGGACAGAGGACATTTGTCCCAAACTGATAGAAGATGGAGCTGAAGGGGTCTCATGTGAAACTGAGCAAATGGGACTGCCTCGAAGCAAGCCACCATCAAACCTACCAGCCTCATGCATTGCCTGATGGACGGACGAGGGCTGGACAGAAGAAAACGAATAAGAGCCTGAAAAACATCCACCTTCGGCTGGGGTAGGAACACCCAGGTCTGAATGGTGTCCAGAATCATGCCCAGGAACGAAGCCACCCTTGACGGGGATAGAGAGGACTTGGGGTAATTGATTACCCACCCAAACCTCTCCAGCGTCGTCACCACCGTTCTGGTGTCCAGCTCCGCCTGGTGGAGAGGATGACGTAATGAGAAGGTCGTCCAGGTAAGGCAAGATACGAATGCCCTGGACTCTGAGAAGGGCCATCACGCCCACCAAAACCTTGGTGAACACCCTGGGCGCCGAAGTCAGCCCGAAGGGAAGAGCAACAAACTGGAATTGCTGGCTGTCTACCACGAACCTGAGGAACCCTTGGTGTCCGGGGAAGACCGGCACATGAAGGTAAGCGTTCTTGATATCTATTGAGGTCATAAAGTCCCCCGGACGCAGTGAGTTGACAGCAGAGCGCAGAGTCTCCATGCGAAATTTTTTGGTTCAGATGAACCTGTTCAGAGTTTTCAAGTCCAAAATGGATCTTATGGAACCAACTTTTTTGGGCACCGTAAAGAGGTTGGAATAGAAACCCAAACCTCTCTCTGTGGGGGGAACCAGACAAACCACCCCCATATCCCAAAGGTTTTGCACCACCAGAAAAAGGCCCTGTGCCGCCCGTGGGTCCGACGGAACCCGGGACCTGATGAATCTGGGAGGAGGCCGGCATGCAAACTCCAGCTTGTACCCGGAGGAAATTACCTCCCGGATCCAGGCGTCTGTGACCTCTAGGGACCAGACCAGAGCAAAGAGCCGCAGCCGTCCCCCCACCCGCAAGGGTGAGAGCGCCCCTTCACTGCTGAGCGGGCTTGGCAACGGATTTGGGTTTAGTACCCCAGGAAGTTCCGGGTCGGGCACGTCCTCTGCCCCAGCCATCTCCTCGGGATGCAGTGAAATACGTTCCCCTGCCTGATAAAAGGAGGAGGAGTTGAATGAGCCCGAACCCCGAAAGGGCCAGCGCTGCTTCTTGCGTTGAGGTAACTTACCCCCTTTGTCAACAGTCTAAACTATCACCAAACAGGCGCAGACCCACGAAGGGAAGTCCTGTGAGCGCCTTCTTAGCAGCATTATCGGCCGCCCACTGGCGCAACCAGACCGACCGGCATATAGCAACCTGCAATGCAGAGGTCCTGCTACACATACGGATAGTATCATCCAAGGCTAATAAGACAAAAGCAATGAACATCTCACAATGAGTCAAGGCTGTAAACTCCTCACTGCAAGGATCCAATTGGGAACCATCCAAAATGCCCCTAATCAGAGCTCTAGTAGCCACGGCCGTGAGCGCAGAAGTACAAACCGGACGCAAGGCCGAATCCCACACAAGCAAAGGCATGTGAAGCCAATTGATCGAGACGTCAGTCCTCACTATCCTTCAAGGTAGTGGAATCCGGAGTATGCACAACTGAAGTATTGACAATCCCAGGACGGGCGCGTCGACCTCTGGGGGTGTCGACCAGCGTTTAACCACATCAACAGGAAAGGGATACTTCCTATCCCACCAGTGAGGAATACCAGGGAGCCGGCTAGGCTTTTCCCATTCCTTAAGGATTAGATTGTTAAAGTGCTTCTGATCCGGGAACTCCAAACGGGGTTTGGCGGTCCCAAAAAAATTCCCCCCGTTGCGGAGGGGCCTCCGCAGGAGGTGAAATGGCAAGTACCTCAAAAATTTGAGTAAGGAGCCTATGGGTGTCGACAGTATCCCCGCGCTCTGGACCGGCATCAGCGCCGGGGTACTGCCGATCCTCAGGTGAGTCAGAATCTGGGAAAAGTTCCCCTTCCTCGAGCGGGGAACAATCAGACCAGTCAAATGGTTCCAAATAATAATAATCACAGGCCAGCACCACGGGCGCCAAGTGCCGTCTCTTAGCTGGGACCTTCCTGGCCGCAGAGCTAGCAATCATTCTTTCAATGTTGGCCAGTCTTGCGCATACATCAGATTGCCACTCCCCACTGGTGACGTCGTCACTTGGGGTTATAACCAGGCGTGGGGGTGTAAGTGATGAGGCCAGCGGGCTAGAACCGTCTGCACGGGGCTAGGCTTGCCGCACAAGAGCCTGTTGTGCACAAGGTATACAAATTTGCACATTATCCCCCAAAAGGGATGCCCCACATAGCACACAGCCGGGGTTGTCCCAAGGGGACCCCGAACAAAGTATCCTGGGAAGCCTCCATAAGGTGATTTTTGGTAGTCGCAATTTTTTTGGTAGTCGCAATGACCAATGGGAATTACGCTGTTGAGCTACCCGGGATGCCCCTTAAATGTCCATTAGTGGGAGGATTTTTGTATAAGGTAATTTATGAGAAGGCATTATGCTCCCTTAACCCTTTCGCTGCCAGCCTACCTGGAGTTTTTGTCACCCTTGGTGCCAGACCATTTTGCGCTCCCCATGTTCAAATGTGATTTTTGAAGGGATTTCCCAGGAAAATGATATATTGTTTTTTTCAGCAGAGTCTGGGCTTTAACATGTAATGTCTTGTTTGTAATTTTTTAGGTGTATTCTCAATACTTTTGGGTGAAATATGTGCAAAAAAATAAAATCTATTTTTTGCAATTTGTAGTGTTTTTTGTAATAAATAAAATGTAAGTTTGTCAAAATCTTTTTCATGTGAAACCCCAATTAATCCCGGTCACAGCGTTACCACATATGTATAGGTAGATACCCTTTCCTGCCCAGGAGACTCCCCCAAACTGAAACAGCGCTTTAGGAGATTTTCAGATAAAATACAACTATGCACCGCGCCAAGCGCACCTTGATGTCTTTCCAGAGAAAGAACCCTTTAAATTTGAAATACCCCCACAAACTATATATTCTCTGGAAGTATACACCTCAGGCTTTCTAGGCGTACCAGGTTTGTTGACATGGGCGCAATTTTCTGGAAGTAATCCCTCAATCAATTCTTTGGTTGCACAGAGTTTCCCTAAAAAAGAATAAAAAAGAATTATCAAAGCCACATTTTCCTAAAAAAAACTATATGCAAACAGAAAAAAACAAGTAAAATCTGAAAAAGCAACATCCCCCGAACAGAACAATACCCAACATGCATAGGTACTGTCAAGGGAAGAGTTGCCAAACACCCCAAGTAAAGCATGCGCATAACGGAAATTTTACTTAAAAATTTCAGCTCTGCAGACAAAGTGCGCACCTTGCGATTTTTCAACCAAAACAACCCTTTAAATTTAGAATATCCCCATAAACCATATATTCCCTGAAAGTACACATGTTAAGCTTTCTAAGAGTACTGAGCTTGTTGTAGTGGGCTCATCTTTCTGGAAGTAATCCATTGAAGAATTCTTAGGTTGCACAGGGTTTCCCTAAAAACAATTATACAAAAAGCAGAATAAAGACCATGTTTTCCTAAAATATCAATATGCAAACAAGAAAAAACAAGCTAAATCTGAAAGCGCAAGGTCCCCCGAGCAGAACAAAATAATTGTCAGCCTACTTGAAGTTTTGTCACCCTCTGTTGACAGGTAATTTTTCCCCATTTTGCGGCATGATTAACCGTGATTTTTGCTGGAATTTCCAGAAAAATGATATACATTACATATACATTTTTTCGCAGCAGAGTTTAGGCTTTAACATGAAATGTCTTGTTTGTAATTTTTCTGATGTTTTTTGAATATTTCTGCTTAAAAAAACAATATATAATTTTTAGACAATTGTCTCCTTTATTTTAAATAAAACTTTTTTTTAATGAAAACCATATTGCATGTGATAGCCCCATTTCTCCCGATTACAACGGTACCACATATGTATCGGTAGCCCCCCATTCTTGCCCTGGAGACCCCCCAAACTGAAAAGAGCACTTTATAACATTTACAAATAAAATACTGTCGCCCTGATGAAGTAGTGCGCGGTCACTACGACACGCGTTGGCGTTTTACCTGTTTAGGGGTACCCTGGTTGGTCTGTATTTATACACTGTCACCTTTTCTTTGTGTTGAATAATTTTGAATAATTGTCTATTTTTCTTGTACACCCTGGGTAGTCCTCCTGTGTGTTGGAGATTTTATTTTAGTGTTTATACATGGCACAATTGCACATTGAAAGCAGATTTGTATATATGTAAAATGGTTTACTAGATGTTCCTTTTTTTTAGGTTGGATTTTAGGGTCACTTATGAATTGAGCAGACCCCTGGTGCCCCTTGCTGTTGTTTTTAATCTGTACGTCATGTTCTTTGTGTATATGTTTATTGTGGTAGTATGTGTTTCCTGTCTAATCATTTTGAGCAATAAATTGTTATAACTTTGTATAATGCATGTGTAGTGCCACTTATTCATAGCCCGGTACTTTCTTTTTTAGGGGGAGAGTGGGTCCCCCCTTTTTTGCTTAAAATACTATCCACACTATAAACATAAGGGGTTCATTAAAAAAAAAAAAAATGAACTGCCTACCCTTTGGTGGGGGATTGCGGTGCAGTAGCGCTCCTAAGCACCTGACAGCGGTGCTGCCTACCATCACCCAGACCAGCGCAGCCAAGGCTGGGAGGCATATAATTAATGAAATAGTCCAACAGGGCCGCAGGCTAATAGTCCCGCTCACCTGCGAGTAGAGAGCCATTTCTCGTCCTTAGCAGTCCAGACTGCAGAGAAAATCTGGGGATTTGTGGGAGGTCCCTGGGTATTTGAGGGGCCGGGAGGAGCCTGTTTTCGATGTCTCTGCAGTCCAGCGCCATCTGGCGGAGTAATACCCAAGTGTAAGTATTCTATTTGGAGCAGGAAGTACTGTATACTAAGAATAAAAACCCTTGCCCCTTTCTCGTAAGGGGACCTGACAGATGACCCCCAGCTCCAGAAGGCTTTGCACTGCCAGAATAAGAGCCTGAGCTGACATGGGGTCCTGAGACATCCGGGATCTGATGAATCTTGGGGGCAGCCAGGCACCAAACTCTGTCTTGTAACCGGAGGACATGAAGCCTCCAGACGTGAGCAAAATGCTGAAGACGTCCCCCCCACCCGGATGGGTGAGGACGCCCCTTCATGCCCGAGGGGGCTTGGGGGAAGGCTTAGGCTTTGAGCCCCAGGATGAGCCAGGCACGTCCTCTGCCCCTTCCCCAGAAATCTCCTTGGGCCCCCGTAAAGGAGACCCCCTTCCCCGGTCTGGCGCCATGGTAGGGGGAACAAAAGGAGCCAGAGCCCCGAAAGGGCCGGGCCTGCCTCCTGCGCTGGGGTAACCTGCCTCCCTTAGCAAACAGATCCAGGCGGTCCCCAAATAGGCGTAGTCCTTTGAAGGGAAAGCCAGTGAGAGCCTTCTTGGCAGCGTTGTCATCTGCCCACTGGCGCAGCCAAACCGAGCGGCGTATAGCCACCACCAAGGCAGAGGCTCTGCCACACATCCTAATGGTATCATCCAAGGCAGAGAGGACATAAGCAACAAATACCTCACAGCGCGAGAGTGCATTATACTCTTCACTAGACACATCAGGAGCTCCATCTAGGACACTTAAGTAGGGTCCTAATAGCCACAGCTGTAATGGCAGAGGCACAAACCGGGCGCAGAGCCATCCCCACAGAGGCAAAGGCATGGGACACCAGCTGATCAATACGCCGGTCCTCACTAGCCCTGTCAGTCAGTGGAATGCATGACAGAGGTGTTAGACAACCCCAGGATCGGGGCATCCCTTCTGGAGGGGATGACCAACGCTTTACCACATCAGTGAGAAAGGGATATCTATTATCCCAACTCTTAGGGACGCCGGGGATCCTGCTAGGATGCTCCTATTCCTTGAGCACGAGATTATTGAAATGAGATTGTTCAGGGAACTCTAAACGTGGCTTAGCACTATGAAACAATTCCCCCTGCTGCTTAGGAGCCGCGACCGGGGGAGAGATAGCAAGCACTTCAAAGATCTGAGCCAAAAGCCTATCAGTATCATCTAGGGCCCAGGGATCAGAGCCAGAATCATCATAACCCTTGGGATATCTTCAGATGACTGAGTCAGAACTATTCCCCTTCTTCCAGGGGAGTATAACCAGACAGATCAAAGAACTCTTCAACCTCCATAGGGAAGAGAGTGACATCAGGCGTCAAATGCTGCCTCTAAGTAGAGGCCTTACGCGCCATGGTATTAGCAAGCTACTTTTCAACACTAGCCAGTCTAGTGGACACATCAGGCTGAGATTCCCCACTGGTATGCAGCTCACGGGGAGTAAAATTTAAGCTTGGGGGAGTAGGCGAAGCCATACGTGGCGCACGCCCAGCCGCTGGTAAACCAGGCTGAAATGCAAGCACCTGCTGGGCACAAGGTACACAAACCCGCACATTGTCAATGCTAGTAGGGGACCAATTGAGTTTGACCCTCCTGTAGGACAAACGAAAAAACCCCGTAAGCGACATGCATAAATGACATTAAAGTAAAAATAAACAGCCCGCTAGGGCACTCACGGATCGCGGTAGGTAGGTAGCCAGCCACGCAGCATGAAGAGCAAGAAAAAATGGCGCTGAGTATACCTTGAGGGGCGGGCTGCGGAGACAGTGATTCAGAACGCGCAATCCGCAGGCCACGCCCCCCGAAGAGCGCGAAGCCGCACCCGTGACAAGCAACCAATGATGGCGCAGCAGCGCCTGAGGTAATGTCGCCGTCAACCGCAGAAGCGCGCGCGGCGGCATATTCAAACAAGTGACCAATGCAACCAAAGTCTGTGCGGTGACAGAACTAAAGGCAAGTCAAGCACACATACAAGTTAAAGTACAGAAGCACACACTCACCCCCCCTTCCCCCGGGAACTACAAGGGAGAGCGAGGGAGGGCAGCGGCCACCTAATGTAGGGCCCACCAATAGACAGGGGCAAGGGGCAATACCACGGGAGGGGCATCCCATAAGGCTCACCATATGCCTATACCGCCTACCCTTTGGTGGGGGATTGCGGTGGAGCAGCGCTCCTAAGCATCTGACAGTGGTGCTCCTACCGTCACCTGCACCAGCGCAGCCAGAGCTGGGAGGCACATAACAATGGAACGGGTGGGAATAGTCCTACAGGGCCACAGGCTAATAGCCCCGCTCACCTGCGAGAAGAGAGCCATCTTCTTGTCCTTCGCAGTCCAGACTGCAGAGAAAATCTGGGGATTTGTGGGAGGTCCCGGGTATTTGAGGGGCCGGGAGGAGCCAATTTCGCGGTCTCTGCAGTCCAGTGCCATCTGGCGGAGTAATACCCAAGAGTAAAGAATCTGGAGCAGGACGTACTGTATACTAAGAATAGGGAGATTTTGCCAAAAATGAATCATATCCATCATTGTACCAAAAAAATCTCCTGATGCACCAGACAGTTGCATTGATCCACCTAGCCACTAGAAACAATTTTCAGTTCCTGTGACTAAGGAAAAATATGTTACATGATATAAAGACATGAATACTTTACTGACTTTAATCATCAGTGGTTTAATTAGAGATAATAATTAGAGATGAAACCCTTCTGCCCATGTCCCCAAACACTAAGCATGCTATTAAGTATTAAAATAGAACACTACAAATTACAATTACCATTATTTTTAGCTTATCTGATTTTATCAGCAGAGCTTTCCATAGCTTAATACAAATTAGAAGACAGAAATGGTAAAATGCTGTAAAGATCATGGGGACGTGCACGTGTAAAGGTTAAATGGTCAACAACAAAAAACTCAGTTTCAAAGCAATTTTACCAGTAGGGGAGCTTAACTTCTCTACCTACAATTTTAACAGATTTGGAATTGAAAAGGACCTTCTAAAATGTTACCATGATTATAGAATCAGTAATATATATATATATATATATATATATATATATATATATATATATTCTCATTTTAATATTACACGTGCTTTATTTTTTGGACACCTACAGACCTAGAAGCCCCCAGTCATTGGCATTCAAAATCTACGGTGACGCTAGTCTAATAAATGAGGTCATTGGACATCTCTTTTTTATTCCATCCGAGACCACAATGAAAGTATTACAAAAGTCTTATTTATGGTTCAAATATAACTTGACTACCCCAACATCCATTTTGTCGGCGTATGGCAGGAGGAGAGTCAAACCAAGGTTTGCATTGGGTATGCACAGTGGAGATGGAGCAGGGGGGCCTCTAGCAATCTGCGAAACACACTTTCTAATAAATAGGTGTTGGACTGCTTTAAAGCGGAACAAAACTTGTCAGGCCCTGGAATTTAAAAGGTTAGATTGGGATGCCCCACGTGTTAAATTGGACCAACAGCTTGGCACAGTTGGAAAAGAAAGGTAGCGGTCATATCGGAGCTTCCTCTCCAAGTATCTAGCTTGGTTTTTAAAATTTACCACAAAACGGGTTAGAAAAATACAATTCTGTGACTACTCACCTGTAGAATTGGTATTATGAGTATACAGTACGTCCTGCTCCAAATCTAATACTTACAGTTGGGATATACTCCGCCAGATGGTGCTGGACTGCAGAGACATCGAAAATAGGCTCCTCCCGGCACCTCAAATAACCGGGGACCTCCCACAAATCCCCAGCATTGAAAAGCAGTTAATGAGAAGCCGGGAGAATTAAACAATCCAAACTATCAACTATAACAATTATAACAACCACCAAACAGGGGATCCAAGATAATGCAAACCAAGGGTGGGTTGGAGCAGGACGTACTGTATACTCATAATACCAATTCTACAGGTGAGTAATCACAGAATTGTATTATTCTTAGTATACAGTACGTCCTGCTCCAAATCTAATACTTACACTTGGGACATCCAATAGCAGTGTACATAAAGTAGGGTGGGATCCCCAAGAAAAATCAGCAGCGGCCAAAAACAGATTCATGCTGAGGCCCCAACATCAACCTTGTAAAACTTTGAAAAGGTATGAACAGAAGACCAAGTAGCAGCCTTGCAAACTTGTTCAACAGAAGCCTGGTGCTGAAAAGCCCAAGAGGCACCAATAGCACGAGTGGAATGAGCAGTAAGGCGGAAGGGAGGATTCTTCCCCTTAGCAGAGTAGGCCTGAATCACAGCCTGACAAATCCACTTGCTTATAGTAGACTTGGCGGGAGCCAAACCCTTCCTAGGACCAGAAGGGACCAAGGTGCAGTAGCCACCAGATAGTACTTCAGACACCTAACCACATCCAAAGAGTGCAAAACCCTCTCCTTAGCATTGCTAGGATTAGGGCACAAAGAAGGAAGAACAATATCCTGATTCAAATGAAAGGCAGACACTACCTTAGGCAGAAAGTCAGGTTTGAAACGAAACACCACCTTGTTCTGGTGTCTCTCATAGTAGGGGGGCTGAATGGAAAGCGCCGCCAATTCAGGCACACGCCTGACAGAAGTGATAGCCACCAGAAACACAACCTTGAGCATAACAATGGCCAAGGCAGCATCCTGCGCAGGTTCAAAAGGAGCATCCTGCAAGGCTGACAGAACCAAGTTCAGATCCCAAACAGGCACCATAGGCTTACGTGGGGGGTGCACATGAGTGACCCCCTGGAAAAAAGTCCTGATCAGATGGTGCTGAGCAAAGGACTTCTGGAAGAAAATAGCCAGGGCAGAAACCTGACCCTTCAGAGTACTGAGCTTGAGTCCCATCTCCAACCCATGCTGCAGGAACTCCAGAATCCTGGGAAGAGAGAACACATGACAGGGAAGAGACTTAGACTCACACCAGTCAATGTAGGCACGCCAAACCCTGTAATAAATGGAAGAGGAAGACTTCTTCCTAGCTTTAATCAAAGTATCCACAACCGAGGAAGACAGCCCTTTCTCCATCAAGATGGAGGTTTCAGCAGCCAAGCCGTCAAAGCCAGAGTTTGTAAATTGGGATGGCGTAGTGAACCCTGAATGATCAGATCTGGCACCAAGGGCAGAGCGTACTGATCTACTGCCAGCTGCACCACCACCTCTTCTTGGCCACAGAATTGCTGGCACCCCTTCCAGAGCAAGCTTGCGCAGAAACCTGCCCAGCAGGGGGATTGGAGGGAAGACATACAGGAACTGAAAGTCCTGCCATGGCATTGCTAGCGCATCCGAGGTCAAGGGCAGAGGATCCTGGGACAGAGAGACAAAAGCTGGGAGCTTGTGATTGTGGCAGGACGCAAACATATCCACATCTGCTTGGCCCCAACGGTGACACAGACATTGAAACACCCAGCTGCATAGGGACCATTCTCCCTGGCGAGAGGTTCCCCTGCTCAGAGAGTCCGCCAGGCGATTTTCCACCCTCGGGATGTACACAGCTGATATGCAGGGGACATTGGCCTCCGCCCAAGTCAGGATCAGAGACGCTTCCTGGAGGGCCCCCTTGATCCGGGTCCCTCCCGGATGATTGATGTAGACAACTGCCGTCTGGTTGTCCGAGCGCACCTGAACAGGCAGAACCCGAAGGCGAGTAGTCAAGTGAGCCAGAACTAGCCTGATCGCCCGCAGTTCCAAGACATTGATAGGTGTGTGGGCCTCCTGAGGGAACCGCAGGGACTTCCAGAAACCCCCCCAACCTGACAGACTTCCATCCGTGGTGACCGTCTCCCAGGAAGGGGAGGGACCTCCTGACCAAGGGGGAGAGCACACAGACCCTGTCCAGGGACGCTGGGTCCTTGTCCCATACTGACAATAGGTGAAGTTGCAGAGGCCTCAAGTGGAACGGAGCATAAGGGACCCCCTCGAAGCATGCCACCATCAGGCCCACCAGCTGCATTCCCTTGCCTGATTGCGGGATGGGGACAAGCTAGGAAGGACTGAGCCTGTGCAATCAGACCCGGATGGGTGAGGGTGCCCCCTCATGCCTGAGGGGGCTTGGGAGAGAATTTTGCTTTGGGACCCCAGGAGGAGCCAGGACGTCCTCTGCCCCTACCCCAGGAATCTCCCCGGGCCCCAGGAAAGGAAACCCCCCTCCCCTGTCTGGCAACACGGTAAGGGGAGGAGAAGGAACCCTGACCCCGAAAGGGCCGAGATTGCCGCGCTGGGGTAACCTGCCCCCCTTAGCAAAAAGGTCCAGGCGGTCCCCAAACAGGCGCAGTCCTTTAAAGGGAAACCCAGTGAGGGCCTTCTTGGCAGCGTTGTCAGCATCCCACTGGCGCAGCCAAACCGAGCGGCGTATAGCCACCACGAGGGCAGAAGTTCTGGCACACATTCTGATGGTGTCATCCAATGCTGAGAGGACAAAATTTACAAAAACATGACAACTGGAGAGTGCATTGAACACCTCACAAGGCAAATCATCAGGGGCACTATCAAGCATATTTCTGATAAGGGTTCTAGTGGCCACAGCAGTAATGGCAGAGGCACAGACCGGGCGCAGCGCCGTCCCCGCACATGCAAGACGTGGGATGCCAGCTGGTCAATGCGCCGGTCCTCAGCATCCCGCAGGGTAGTGGAGTCAGGGGAATGCATGACGGAGGTGTTAGATAGGATCGGGGCATCCACCTTGGGGGGGGGGGGGGATGACCAACATTTAACCACCTCAGAAGGAAAGGGATACTTCCTATCCCAACTTTTTGGAACCCTGGGAAGTTTACTGGGGCGCTCCCATTCCTTGAGCACAAGGTTATGGAAATGTGCCTGCTCGGGAAATTCCAAACGTGATTTTGCTGTATGGAAAAGCTCCCCTCTTTGCCTGGGAGCCGCAACAGGGAGAGATATGGCCAGAACCTCAAAAATCTGGGTCAATCTGTCATTGTCCTCCGGGGCCCAGGGGTCAGAGCCAGAATCGTCATGACCCCTTGGTCTCTCATCACATGAGCCTGAATCAGAAAAGAGCTCCCCTTCATCAGACGGGGGATAGCCACAAAGATCCAAAAACCCCTCAGTTTCCATAGGGAAAACAGTGACATTAGGCGTCAAGTGCCGCTTCTTAGCAGGGGCCTTACTCGCTAAGGGCTTAGCAATCAACTGCTCAACAGTAGCCAGTCTAGAAGACACATCAGGCTGAGAATCCCCACTAGTAAGCAACTCAGTAGGAGTGAGGTTTAAGCTTGGGGGAGTAGGTGAAGTGAAACGAGGTGCAGCCACTGGCAGGCCAGATTGCAATGCAAGCACCTGCTCAGCAAAGGGTACACAAACCCGCGCCTTGTCAGCGTCAGCATGAGGCTGCCCACACGCTACACACAGCCGGTCTTGTCCCGAAGGACACTGGTCACATTATCCTGGGATGCCTCCATATGGTGATTATAGCGGCGCTATACACTGATAGGGAATAACGCTATATAGTAACCCTGGATAGGCACCTAACGGCGGTGCTGCCTACCTTCACCCGACCAGAGCAGCCAAGGCTGGGAGGCATATTACTAGTGGAACGGGTGGGAATAGTCCTACAAGCCCCGCTCACCTGCAAGTAGAGAGCCAATTTCTCGTCCTTCACAGCCAGACTGCAATTCTGCAGAAATTCTGGGGATTTGTGTAAGGTCCCCGGGTATTTGAGGGGCCGGGAGGAGCCTATTTTCGATGTCTCTGCAGTCCAGCACCATCTGGCGGAGTCTAGACTAACACAGAAACCACAAAAGGAAAGACACACAGATGTGTAGCAGGACGTACTGTATACTAAGAATAAGGTAAATTTATTTTTATGTGCATCAATCGAAATTGCCCTTGGGGGGGGGGGGTTGCATATGAGCACTCATGGTGTGGTCCAAGTCATTTTTGACTTTATCTGCTCTAAACCCCAGGGGCACCCGTAAACACTCTACTTTCCCTGCACCAATGGTGCATACATTCTCATCCAATAAGAACAATCTGTCATGACTGTCATATGGCAAACGATCCTGATTGCTGTCAATGGGGAACGAACGCTGCTGCAGCTCCCCATTGTGGTCAACAAGAGCCACGAAAACCCCTGCATGTGCTGTTGCAACAAGGAAGAGGTGAGATTACTGGGCAATCGGGGGGGGGGGGGGGGTTTCACACATCGGGGCTTCCCAACTCTGCTTCTCCAAAAAAATAAAAAAACAGGCACAGCCTGCCGACAGCGCAATTCTCCTTCTGTCTCATTCCTTCGCTGAATTCAAATGTGTGCTCTTCAGCGGTCTTTACTATGCAACCCCCTGCTGCCAGTCAATAAGGGAGCATGATGACACATGACTGGCAGCAAAGTCAGGGTAAGACCGAAACAGACATCACTGAAACCCAGGAGATAAGCCTGCAGAACTTTGTGGGATCGAGTCTGCAGGATGACAGGTAGCGTACATTTTATTTTTCTGGACAGGGGCTTAAACTATCTCCACTTTATTTCCCTGTTCAGTAGTACAAGAGCATTCAATTGTAGTGGTGAGGTGGAATAAATACCTGGTAGTAAATGAATTATGTTTGTACCAAGGTCATCTTGGCATTAATTTATCTCATAAAAGTTTGGGTTGGTGGAAACACATTCCCAGAATACTGCAAATACATAATCAAAACCACACATTTGTATCACTGACAGATGAAAACAGGTAGCACATCACCAGCATTACACAGCACCGACATTGGAAACCATCACTGGAATAAATGAGCTGCACTGTGGAAATGTTTTGCAAGGTAGTCATGGGTCACACTGGCAAAACAGCTCATTTTCCAGAATGAAGTATATTTCCTGTTATGGATTGTCATTTTATGTAGGGCATGCAAACCCTGCCAGGAATCTTACCTCTCTTTTCTATTTCAGCACGGAGTAGAGTCTCCATGCAATCATCCTCAGCAATGTCCAGAGGAACATCGCCGTCACTGTTCACAGCAGCAATGTTTGCAGAATGTTTCAGCAGATACCTGGGAACAAACAAGGAACACAATGGTTACTTTTCTGGAAGCATATGACTAAAACTAACAAAAACGACAAAAAACAACTTTCAAGTGGCAAAGGGGTTACAATAAAAACAAAACTCCTTATCTCACTTAGTAACCTGCTCTGTTCACATGGCAATTCTGGCACAGGACGTGGCCATTTTGGATCTCGAATGAGCGGGCAGCATGTGCACAGGGCAGGGGGAGCCGCTTTGTGCATGGTCATTGCAGCAGCCACAGGAACATTGCTTAATCCCATGCAAGGTAAGGAGCTTTTTATTGTACCTTCACTTACCCGCTTGACTGGACTTTCATTCTAACTATGCTAAGTGAAGCCGTGGCTGACCTGGGAATGGCATGTCATGGCACAGCTTTAGGAGTCACGAGTATGCTTTATGTTGTCACAAACCGCTTTGGAGCCACTTTGTCATGCTTGCTCATGCGGTGAGCTCCAGGAGGACAGAATGGCTTTGAACCCACTTTTTTTTTATGATCCTGGAGAAATAATAATTGAGAAGAGGGCAAACGTTGGGGCCCTGCATTAATATTGCCATTGTGTTGTGTTGTCAGTCCCTTTAAAACAGAACAAAACCCTGGATAATTTCTATCCCGGGTTTTGTTCCTGTCTGGGGAATCCAGATTTGGGATGCCCCGCTGTGCAATCCCACCCCCCCCCCCCCCCCCCCCCCCCGATCACCTAGAAACTCACCATTCTCTCGCTCTCATATTCCACTCCAGAGAGTCAATGAATCAGATATGAATGGGTTAAATCTCGTCCGATGGGCGGGACTGCATGATAAAAAGTTGTGGTTCCTACCGGACTATATATACTTCTGGCTGCTCTCCGCAATCCATTCTTGCAGTTGGACTGGACTGTGAATGTTGTGCCTGGATTTAATTTCCTCTATTTTCATTTATTTTTTCCTTATATAGAATTGTTATTCTGGAAACTGGAAATATAACGCCAACTGTCTTCCAAGCCCTTACATTCCCGCTGATACAGTGGACCCCTTTATGCCTCCTGGAATCTGTTAAGCCGATATGTTGGATCAGGGTGAACCAAGGGTCTTGGAGTAGTCACTCATGACTATTGAGATTCCTCATATACTTCGGTCTTAGGCCATTGAGGGTAATAGACTAAATTCACCATGACATGGGGCATCCGGGTCTTGTATCTTAGAGAGTGTAGCCCCCTGTCCTCAGGGCTGTCCTTTTCTGGAGGCCTTTGCAAGCACAATCTGCTCAGAATGCACCGCCGTGGTGGTACTTTCCAGAATAAGGAGGCAGCTGCCACCCTTGCAAGTACTTCCCTCCATGGAAGCCTTGGAGCTTACGGCTCCTCTGGCAGCTCCACCTTGTTTCGATATTAGAGGTTTTCATTTCCAGCTGGAAATGGAGAAAGGTTGGCCCGCTTAGAAAGCTACCATTTCCAACCTAAGGGCCATAGAGATCTTTAAAGGCTTCTAAAAAGAGGAAACATTTGGTTTGCAGTCCCACCCTTTGGACGAGAGTTATCCCATTCGTATCTGATTCAGTGACATCCTGGAATGGAAGAAGAGAGAAATCAATTCTACAGGCGAGATGCGCCCAGGGTCCAAGTATGTGGCGTGGGATGTGCGTAAAAGGTGCATTTTTGTGTAATCCTGGGGGTTTCACACATCAAGGCATCACAAAATTGAGTCTTAAATTCTGGTTGCTTAAAAAAGTGGTTGCTTTCTAACTTTTCACATATGGTTAACTCCTCAGTAGGAGGCGATCCACAGACTTATCAATATGTCAGTCTGGAAAAAAGATCAAGAACTGAAGGCTCACTGTGTCTGCGTGTCTGGCTCCTTGTTGCAGTTGTTCATATTCCTGAAAGATCAAAACAACTCTTCCAAAGTAGAACCTTCAAAGATGGAAAGTGAAGATAAAGGGAGACTACCATCATATGGGTGAGTGATGTCTTACAGAACACATACACAACAGGCCATGTTTTGTAATGATCACGGGTCAAGTAATTAGTGCTTAGGCAAAACTATAGATTCTGCACTAAATATATTAACTGTGCATCAGTGTGGCGATCTGCAAAACCTGGCGAGACAAGAGGCAGCAAGCCTCTAGGACTATAAGATTCAGCAAGGCAGGACATAAGGGGCCCAAGTGGCGCAACATGTACCCCGACTGACGCCCCTGTCAGTAACACAGTGGAACGCGGACTACAGAGAACAGGGGTCCCACTGCCTGGCAAATATGGCCAATGAAATCTACTTCCCCAGAGCACAGGACTGCAGCTGGAGTCTAAGGACTAAATCATACCTTACATACATTCTGCGGTTTATAACTTTTGGTTGCAGCTGATTAAGACCCGATAATGACTGCTATCTGATAACTTACTCTGCTATCTCCATGTAACCACAGGAAGCAGCAACATGAAGAGGCGTCCATCCCTCATTGTCTGCTTGATTCACATTGGCACCATGATTCACCAGAAATTCTACCACTTCCAGGTTTTCATCAATACATGCCTAGAAAAACAAAACAAGAGGAAGGTTAGCCTTTTAATAATTTTTTTACTCAACTTTAGTCACTTCAGATCTCAGAATTTCAATGCCTCCCCCTTTCCCAGCGAGCCCGGTTCTACCGGGCCCCCACTCTCTCGGCCAAACAGGGCCCCGGGAATGGACGATGATGGTCGCCGCCAGAGCCCCATTACACATCACCCACCAGGATGCCCGTAAACCTTACCCTAACCTCGCTCCACAGCTGGTAATCCAGCACTGTGACTGGGAAGTGATGTTCTGGTCTCCGAAGGTCCTGCCTCTGAGCGCTGGGCAGCCAATCACACTGCTGTTACTGCCCACGTGAGTGTCAAGCAGCCAATAGCGTCGCTGGATTCCTGGCAGGGGAGCAAGGTCAAGGTAAGTTTTATGGGCATTCTGGGGGTGTTGGTCCGCATGATTGAGCATGGTGGTGGGATCAATATTGCTTTGGGGTTGTGTTGCAGCCAATGGCACAGAGAACCCTGCACAGGTAGAGGGAAGGTTACAATAAAACTCCAGCCAATACTAGAATCAAACATAACAGCAACTCTAAAAAAGCAGGTGTTACAATGAGCATGGGTTCTACTAACGGATAATGAGCCTAACTTGCCTCAATGTCCAAAATAAACCTCAAAAATCATTAGCTAAAATGTTTAACTATGGGCCGTTACGGATCTCTCATCTGAACATCAGTGAAAATCTATGGATAGGGCTCAAAAAGGCAGTGCATGCAAGACAACAGGAATCCCACAGAACTGGAAGCGGTTTCCAAGGAAGAATAGCTAAAAAATCACTCAAACAAGAACTGAAAAGCAAATCACGGTTTACAAAAATACATGATGTAATACTTGCCAAAAATGCCATTTTGTGAATACTCACCTGTAAAATGGGTATTATAAGTATGTCACACACCCCGCTTCAAGACATTCATTACACTTGGGTATACTGACCTGTAGATGGCGATCTTGCAGAGATGATAAAAAAAGGTCAGACCCTCCCTGGCCCATAAACACCTGGGACCTCCCACTCATTTCCCCATTCTGCGCCGTGTTTAACCGCGATTTTTGCCGGAATTTCCAGGAAAATTATAGATATATATTTTGCAGCAGAGTTTAGGCTTTAACATGAAATGTGTTTTTCTACTGTTTTTTTTATATTTTTGTGTAAAAAAAATACCATTTTGTGAGTACTCACCTGTAAAATGGTTATTACGAGTATGTCACACACCCCACTTCCAAAGATCCATGACACTTGGGAAACCGGCCTGTAGAGGGCGATCTTGCAGAGATGACATGGAAAAAGGAGCCCCTCCTGGTCCATAAGTACCGGGTTCCTCCCACTATTCCCCAGTCTTTTTAACAAGCAGCGAGAACCAGGAAGAGCCAAATATATTCAATAATTGAAAAATAATAATCACCATATAAAGGATCCCTAGAACAAAAAAGGGCGGGGGAAGTGGGGTGTGCGTAATAACCATTTTACAGGATAGTACTCACAAAATGGTATTATTCCTAGTATGTCACACACCCCACTTCCAAATATTCATGACACTTGGGACATCCAATAGCAGTGTCTATAATGGGTGGGGATCCCCAAGGAATAATGCATAACTTAAATTACTGCAGCTTGCAGAATTTTGCGGCCAAAAGCAGCATCCGCTGAGGTCCGCACATCAACCTTGTAGAACTTAGAAAAAGTATGCACAGAAGACCAAGTCGCAGCCTTGCAAACTTGTTCAACAAAAGCCTGGTGCTGAAAAGCCCAAGAGGCTCCAATAGCACGAGTAGAATGAGCGGTGACACGAAACGGGGGAACCTTCCCCTTAGCCATATAGGCCCCAATGATAGCCTGACGTATCCACTTACTAAGGGAAGATTTGGCAGGAGCAAAACCCTTCTTGACCCCAGAAGGCACAACAAAAAAGGCATCCGTCTTGCGGAAGGCCGAGGTAGTAACTAAATAATACTTAACACAACAAACTACATCCAAAGAATGTAAGACCCTTTCCTTGTCGTTACTAGGTTTAGGACACAAGGAAGGAAGAACTACATTCTGATTTAGGTGGAAAGCAGACACCACCTTAGGAAGGAAATCCGGTTTAAAACGGAAAACAACCTTATCTTGATGCCTCTCAAAATAAGGGGCTAGAATAGACAAAGCCGCCAGTTCAGAAACACCAAAAAGGCAACCTTCTGAGTAAGAATAGGAAGAGGAATATCCTGCAAAGGCTCAAAGGGAGCGGCCTGCATAGCTGAAAGCACTAGGTTGGGAGGCCGCACATGCACGACTCCTTGGAAAAAGGTCTTAACCAAAGGATGAAGAGAAAACAACCTTTGAAAGAAAATAGCCAAGGCAGAGACTTGCCCTTTCAAAGTACTAATCTGGAATCCCATATCCATCCTCGTTTCAGATATTCCAGAATTCTAGGAATAGAAAATACTCTACAGGGCAAAGCCCTGGATTCACACCAATCAATATAGGACCTCCAAGTCCTGTAATAAAATGACAGAGGAAGACTTCTTCCTAGCTCTAATAAGAGTCTGAATAACTGCATCAGAAAGACCTTCTTTCAAGATGGAAACTTCAGCAGCCATGCCGTCAAAGCCAGCGTTTGTAAATTGGGGGTAACAAAGTTGACCCTGAGTGATGAGATCTGGAAGAAGAGGCAGATGGAACCGATCCACTGCCAGCCTTACGACGTTTGCGTACCACAGACGTCTTGGCCACCTTGGCGCCACCAGAATTGCCGGCGCCTCCTCCAGTGCTAACTTGCGCACCACCTTGCTGATCATGGAGAATGGGGGAAACAGATATAGGAACCCCAGATCCTTCCAGGCCAGAGACATGACATCCGCTGCCACTGCCAGAGGATCCAGGGATAGAGACACAAAAGCTAGCAGCTTGTAATTGTGACGAAAAGCAAACAGGTCCAACCGTGGAGTTCCCCACTTGTGACAGAGGAACTGAAAGACCCTTGGATTGAGAGACCATTCTCCCTGGCGAGAACATCCCCTGCTCAGGGAGTCTGCCTCCACATTCTCTATCCCCGGAATGTAAACTGCTGATATGCAGGGAACATTGATCTCTGCCCACTGAAGGATCAGAGACACTTCCCGGAGGGCACCCCAACTGCAAGTCCCTCCCTGGTGATTGATGTATGCAACAGCTGTTCGGTTGTCTGACCGAATCTGAACTGGCAGACCCTGTAAGAAATGGGTCAGTCGAAGTAGAACAAGACGTATGGTCCGAAGCTCTAATACATTGATTGGAGAATGAGCCTCCTGAGGCCCCCACAATCCTTGGAACTGATGCTTCTTCCAGAAGCCCCCCCAACCCACCAGGCTGGCATCCGTGGTAACCAGTTCCCAACGCGGAGTCAGAAATGACTTGCCCTTCTGGAGGTTGTGTGATATTAACCACCACTGAAGGGACTGCAAAACGTGGGGAGACAATAGACAAGTCTGATTCAATGATAGTGGGCACCTGTCCCACTTTGCCAAGAGGAAGAGCTGAAGCGTCCTTATGTGAAACTGGGCAAACAGGACTGCCTTGAATGCAGCTACCATCAATCCCACTAGTCTCATCCCTAGACGGATAAACTGACGAGGGTTGGACAAGAATAGACGAATCAAGTCCTGAATCAGAACCATTTTGGACTGAGGAAGAAAAACCTTGGCCTGAAATGTATCCAGAATCAGGCCCAGGAAGGGAATTTTCCTGGAAGGACAGAGAGCATTTGGGGTAACTAATTACCCATCCGAACCTCTCTAGCGTAGAGACCACCATCCTGGTGTCCAACTGATTGTTCGAGGGAGGAGGCCGCGATAAGAAGATCGTCCAGAAAAGGCACAATGCGGATGCATAGCCATCACTCCTGCCAGCATCTTGGTAAAGACTCTTGGGGCCGAGGTAAGGCCGAATGGCAGGGCCACAAATTGATAATGCTGGTCTTCTATCGAGAACCTGAGAAATCTCTGGTGACCTGGAAAAATAGGAATGTGCAAATAAGCATCCTTGATGTCTATGGATGTCATGAAGTCCCCCTGACGGAGAGCATCGATCGTTGATCGCAGAGACTCCATGCGGAATCTTCTGAAACTGATAAATTGATTGAGTCTCCTTAGGTCTAGGATAGGCCGAACAGATCCGTCCATTTTGGGTACCATGAACAGGTTGGAGTAAAACCCCAAACCCCTTTCCGCTGGAGGCACTAGGCAGATGACAGCCATGTTTAACAGATTCGCTACTGCTGCCCGCAGTCCCTGCGCAATTACCGAATCTGACGGCATCCGGGACATGAAAAATCTGGGAGGAGGCCGGGACTCGAATTCCAGTTTGTAACCGGAAGAAACTACTTCCAGAACCCAATTGTCTGATACCTCCTGAACCCAGACCTGGAAGAAGAACCGCAGCCGTCCCCCCACCCGTAAGGGTGAGGGCGTCCCTCATTGTTGAGCAGGCTTAGGGGCAGATTTGATATTGGACCCCCAATTCTGCCTTGGACGGCCACGTCCTCTTCCTCTATTCCCTGCATTCCCTCTAGAGGCTGAAAAGGCCGATCCTCTACAGGATCTGGACCCCCGAAAGGAATGGCTAAAGGAAGCCACTCCACGACGTTGTCTTATACGCTGAGGTAATTTACCACCTTTAGTGACAGAATCCAATTTTTCTCCAAATAGGCGCAATCCCACAAATGGAAGCGCTGTAAGCGATTTCTTGGCTACAACATCCGCCGCCCACTGACGCAACCATACTGACCGCCGAATGGCGATTGAGAAGGCAGAGGTTCTGCTGCACATGAGCAGAGTATCATCTAAAGCAGACAGTACAAAAGATGCAAACATCTCAACGCTTAATAGCGGCGTACTCATCAGAAGCCGGATCAAGCCCCGAGTTATTCATTAGGTCTCTCACAACAGACCTAATAGCCACCGACATAAGCACCGAAGCGCCAATAGGCCGCAAGGCCGAGCCTACACTGGAAAAAGCGTGGCACGCCATTTGATCAATACGTTTGTCCTCTCCATCTTTAAGTGTAGTGGAGTCAGGAGAATGCAACACAGAAGAATTGGATAAACTAAGTATAGGGGCATCCACCTCAGGAGGTGATGATCAACGTTTAACCGTATCAGCTGGAAAGGGATATTTTTTGTCCCAACCCAAGGGAATGCCATGAAGCCGCGCAGGCTTCTCACATTTTTTAAGAATAATATCAAAATGCTTTTGATTTGGAAATTCCAAATGAGGTTTAGAGGCTCCAAAGAATTCCCCTCTTTTGAGAGACTACTTCAGGAGGAGTAATAACCAAAACCTCAAATAACTGGGCAAGAGCTTTTGGGGTATCCACAACACTTTATTCACCCTGCTCAATCTCAGTACCAACAAATTGCTGGTAAAGGCCGGGAGCAAACCCGGCTACCTGCAGCTTGAATAAGAGTCATTTTCTGAATGCTTCGACGACTGCAGAGACGAAAAGACTGGGGAATAGTGGGAGGAACCCGGTACTTATGGACCAGGAGGGGCTCCTTTTTCCATGTAATCTCTGCAAGATCACCCTCTACAGGCCGGTTTCCCAAGTGTCATGGATCTTTGGAAGTGGGGTGTGTGACATACTAGGAATAACAAAAAAAATAAATATTTTTTAGAAAATTGTCTCCTTTATTTTAAATAAAACATTTACTTTATTATAGAAAAACCATATTGCATGTGGAAGCCCAATCTCCCGATTACAACGGTACCACATATGTAATGGTAGCCCCCCCATTCTTGCCCAGGAGACCCCCTAAACTGAAAATAGCACTTTATAACATTTACAAATAAAATACTACTACTATCCACACTATAAACATAAGGGGTTAATTAAAAAAAAAAAAAATGACATAGGGTCCCCCCTCCTGGGGGGGGGGCGCATTTTTTTGGGAATTTTAAGGGTTAAAAACCCTTAAAACTGCCCCCAAAAAATACAATTCTGCGATTACTCACCTGTAGAATTGGTATTATGGGTATACAGTGCGTCCTGCTCCAAATCTAATACTTACAGTTGGTATATACTCCGCCAGATGGCGCTGAACTGCATAGACATTGAAAATAGGCTTCTCCCAGCCCCTCAAATACCAAGGGACCTCCCACAAATCCCCAGCATTGAAAAGCAGTTAAGGAGAAGCCGGGAGCATTAACCAATCTAAACTATAAACTATAACAATGATAAACATCACCATACAGGGGGATCCAAGAAAATGCAAACCAAGGGTGGGTTGGAGCAGGACGTAATGTATACTCATAATACCAATTCTACAGGTGAGTAATCACAGAATTGTATTATTCTTAGTATACAGTACGTCCTGCTCCAAATCTAATACAGTTGGGACATCCAATAGCAGTGTCCCACCCAAGTAGGGTGGGATCACCAAGAAAAATCAGCAGCAGGCAGTTTAAACCACTGCCGCCTGCAGAACCTTTCGGCCAAAAACAGATTCATGCTGAGGCCCTAACATCAACCTTGTAAAACTTTGAAAAGGTATGAACAGAAGACCAAGTAGCAGCCTTGTAAACTTGTTCAACAGAAGCCTGGTGCTGAAAAGCCCAAGGGGCACCAATAGCACGAGTGGAATGAGCCGTAAGGCAGAAGGGATGATTCTTCCCCTTAGCAGAGTAGGCCTGAATCACAGCCTGACTAATCCACTTGCTTATAGTGGACTTGGCAGGAGCCAAACCCTTCCTAGGACCAGAAGGGACCACAAAAAGAGCATCAGTTTTCCTGAAAGGTGCAGTAGCCACCAGATAGAACTTCAGACACCTAACCACATCCAAAGAGTGCAAAACCCTCTCCTTAGCATTGCTAGGATTAGGGCACAAAGAAGGAAGAACAATATCCTGATTCAAATGAAAGGCAGACACTACCTTAGGCAGAAAGTCAGGTTTGAAAAGAAACACCACCTTGTCCTGGTGCCTCTCATAGTAAGGGGGCTGAATGGACAGCGCCGCCAACTCAGACACACGCCTGACAGAAGTGATAGCCACCAGAAACACAACCTTGAGCGTAAGAATGGCCAAGGCAGCATCCTGCACAGGTTCAAAAGGAGCACCCTGCAGGACTGACAGAACCAAGTTCAAATCCCAAACAGGCACCATAGGTTTACGTGGGGGACGCACATGAGTGACCCCCTGCTGAGCAAAGGACTTCTGGAAGAAAATAGCCAGGGCAGAAACCTGACCCTTCAGAGTACTGAGTTGGAGCCCCATCTCCAACCCATGCTGCAGGAACTCCAGAATCCTGGGAATAGAGAACACACGACAGGGAAGAGACTTAGACTCACACCAGTCAATGTAGGCACGCCAAACCCTGTAAAAAATGGAAGAGGAAGACTTCTTCCTAGCTTTAATCAAAGTATCCACAACTGAAGAAGACAGCCCCTTCTCCATCAAGATGGAGGTTTCAGCAGCCAAGCAGTCAAAGCCAGAGTTTGTAAATTGGGATGGCGTAGTGAGCCCTGAGTGATCAGAACTGGCACCAAGGGCAGAGCGTACTGCCAGGGACAAGAAAGGATCTGCCCCCCAACAGGTTCCTTGAGCCCATCCACCGCAAGAGGGACCCCCTGACCAGGGGGGAGAGCACACAGACCCTGTCCAGGGATGTTGGGTCCTTGTTCCATACAGACAATAGGTGAATTTGCAGAGGCCTAGGATCGGGGCATCCACCTCGGGGGGGGGGGGGGGGATGACCAACATTTAACCACCTCAGTGGGAAAGGGATACTTCCTATCCCAACTCCTTGGAACCCCGGGAAGTTTACTGGGGCGCTCCCATTCCTTGAGCACAAGGTTATGGAAATGTGCCTGCTCTGGAAATACCAAACGTGATATTGCTGTATGGAAAAGCTCCTTTCTTTGCCTGGGAGCCTCAACAGGGAGAGAGAAACAGAACCTCAAAAATCTGGGTCAATAATCTGTCAGTGTCATCCGGGGCCCAGGGGTCAGAGCCAGAATAGTCATGACCCCTCGGTCTCTCATCAGATGAGCCTGAATCAGAAAAGAGCTCCCCTTCATCAGACGGGGTATAGCCACACAGATTCATAAACTCCTCAGTTCCCATAGGGAAAACAGTAACATTAGGCATCAAGTGGCACTTCTTAGCAGGGGCCTTACGCGCTAAAGACTTCGCAATAATCTGTTCAACAGTAGCCAGAAGTGAGATTTAAGCTTGGGGGAGTAGGTGAAGTGAAACAAGGTGCAGCCACTAGCAGGCCAGATTTCAATGCCAGCACCTGCTCAGCACAGGGTACAAAGACCCGCGCCTTGTCAGCGTCAGCATGAGGCTGCCCACACGCTACACACAGCCGGTCTTGTCCCAAAGGGACCCCGGTAACATTATCCTGGGATGCCTCCATATGGTGATTATAGCGGCGCTATACGCCGATAGGGAATGACGCTATATAGCAACCCTGGATGCCCCAATAACCCGCTAGGGACGTGGGAGCATAATTTGTACAAGGCCTACAAGTAATATACTAAAAACAGAGCCGGGAGTAGCCAAGAAGGGTTCGTCCCGCCTGAAAGACATAAGCAGACAAGACCTTAAGTACATCATAACAAAAGTGAAGCAGATAAGGCCGCTCGCAAGGGCACTTACGGTCCGCGGTAGGTAGGAGACCGTCGCGCATAGGCCAACCAAGTCAGACAAGATGGCGTCGGTATACCTCGAGTGACAGGCCAGTAATAGCGATGACGCGGAACGCGCCAAAGACGGGCCCCGCTCCCCCCCGAAGAGCGCGAAGCCAGAAGGCCAACAGCCAATGATGGCGCACCAGCAGCTGAGGTAATGCCGCCGCCAAGCGCGGAGCCAAGTCAGCGCATAGCGGCGGTAAATTTTAAAGCAATACAGACAAGTCAGCGTGACGGCTGACACAAGAATAAAGAAATGTGAAAAGTGAAAGCACAGACTGCATAACATACATATCTATACACATACACACCCCCCCTCTTTTCCCCCGAAGACTACAAGGAGGATGAGGGAGGACGGCGGCCACTTAAATAGGGCCCACCGCAGGGGCAAGGGGCAATAGTGCGGGAGGGGCATCCCATAGAGGCTCACCATAAGCCTGAACCGCCTACCCTTTGGTGGGGGATTGCGGTGGAGCAGCGCTCCTAAGCGCCAACGGCGGTGCTGCCTACTTTCACCCGACCAGCGCAGCCAAGGCTGGGAGGCATATTACTAGTGGAATGGGTGGGAATAGTCCTACAGGGCCGCAGGTTAATAACCCCACTCACCTGCAAGTAGAGAGCCAATTTCTCGTCCTTCGCAGCCAGACTGCAGAGAAATTCTGGGGATTTGTGGGAGGTCCCTGGGTATTTGAGGGGCCAGGAGGAGCCTTAAAAATCCAAAAAGAAATGAAATGGGGTACCCCTTACCCAGCATTACCAGCCCGGGACCAGCTATGTGGGCTTGTAGGAACAGAGTGGAGGGGCCAGGTTTTGTGGCCCCCTCCACCCTGCAGCCTACAAGCCCACATAGCCTATGTGGGCCCAGGCTCTTCTGCCCCCCTGGGCTTTAGGGAGGCAGGTAATAGGGGTGCCAGGGGTTAGACGCAGGTGACTTGCCAGCCCCAGCCTTGTGAACTGGTATAAGGGGTCTCATGGACCCCTTACGAGTTCACAAGGGGTTAAATGTAAAAATAAATACACTGACACATAAGAAAAAAAAAATGACATTATTTATTTATTTTTTTTACTTTACTCACCTCCGATCCTGTGTCCCCCGGGGATCTCTCCGATGACAGCTGTCAGTCGGCTCGGGTGTTTGGAGGAGAGAGCCTGGGGAGGGGGGGGCGATCACAGCCCTCTCCCCCTCCCCACCTCTCTCCTCCAAGCACCCAAGCAGACTGATTCTTAGTCTCGGGTGCTGGACTTAAGAAGCCGACTGCTGGTGACATCCCCCTCCTCGCCACGGAAGAGCCTGGGGGGGGCGATCGGAGGCCCCCCCCCGTGAAGAGGAGACCTGTCGGGAGGCAGCGCGACCGCAGGTAAGTAAATGTCATTTTTATTTTTATTTTTTTTCTTTACAGTTAACAGCTGCTGCTGCCGAAGCGGGGGGGGGGGGGGGGGGGGCTATTCCAGGGGCTCTCCTGGAGCCTTCCGAGCACCCACGGGCATTTTTTTATTACAAAAAAACTAAAAACTGTTTGTTTGCACATCTCACCCCAAAATATTGAGAATACACTCTGCTGAAAAAAACAATATATAATGATTCTGGAAAATGTATTGTGCCCCAAAATTCCTAGTGGTGGTCCTGGCTGCCTCCATGTCCCACGCTGACTGCCCAATCTTGCCCCTTTCTACTCACTGCAATGGAAAGGGGAATGTTAGGGCATCACACGCCCTTTTCCATTGCAATGAATGGAGCGGGGGGGGGCACCTCCCCATCGGAGAAGACTCAAGAGATGAGTAATCGGACAGTTGCTCTGGACATGGATGCAGCGACCAGGTAAGATCTGCAATTTAAAATAAAGAGAATGCTAATAAGGGACTGGCTAAAAATGCACTTTAATCGTCCATGCCAACTCTAAAAAAAGAAGCTTCATTAAACAAACAGGTTTATCAATTTTTCCATTAAGTAAATTCAGGAAGGAGAAAGCCTGAAGATGAAAAAACTGTTACAGTAACAAAAGTGCGTAACTAAGTAAAGATAAATGAAGAGCTCCTTTCCGACACATTATGTGTGTAACCAGGGCATGCAATAGGTGTGGAACCAGTTTCACAGCAGATAACCACAAGCCATTGTATAATACATACCACACTTTAGCAGTAAATAGGCTGTAAATAAAGCTTCCCAAACAGCAATGAAGACCATAAAATCCCCAGCAGAGAGCACCTAGCATAAAGCTAATGGCTACGGATGTACTGGATCTATTGGAATGATGCGTAGTCAGCATCTTAGCATCCTTGCATTAGGCTAGAAGGAAATGTGACTGGCTAGCACAGCAGTGAGCAAGGAAGAGCAAGGAGAACATTCTTAGACCAGCGTTTTAAAGAGGAACAAAACCCAGCTGGGTCTGACCTGGAACCTAAAATTCCAGGGCCGGTCACTGGTCTTCCCCCGGGGACATCCCAGATTGGTGAACCCCCCCCCCCCCCCCACTCTCCTCTTCCTGGCGCTCCCTCGCTGATGTAAACAAGGACGACCCCAGCCTTTGGGCTATGCGCATGCTCCCAGCACCCAGTAATTTAGATGGGGACAGGAGCACTCTCTCGCACCCATTACTGGGATGTGCGTGTAAACAGTGCACGTTTGCCAAGCAAATAAAGTGCTAATGCCGGCAAAAGTAATTGTTACACCATTGTGTCAGGCTACATTTAGCACTGCCCTAAACCATTTTTCCGTTTTTAAATTGAAGACAAAATGGCAGCGATAGAGATTAACCGATTTAGCTTATAATTTCTCGTCTGAAAAAAAAGGGGCGTGGCCCTTGGATCTGTGATGCTGCATAATCTGATAAATATGTAGGAGAAGGAGGTGGAGGGAGAGGCCGGAGGAGGGAGTAACTCCCGCTCTGCTGAACCGATTTCGGGGACGGGATGAAAAATAGTGTCATTGGCTGATCCTGTAAACCCAGATATCTCAGCCATTTCTGCTTCAATTTATAAACAGAAAATAGTTTATGTAGCCCACCGCAATGGTGTAACAATTTCCTTTGCCTGCAGTATCACTTTAATATGCAAGGCAAACAGCTTTGATTGGACAAGAGCCCGCATATGCACCATTGGATTGGGAAAAGGCAAGTTTGAAAGGGTTATCTGGGGGGATTCACACAGCAAGGCACAACGGCTCGGGATGCCCTAGGTGTGCAGAACAAAACCTAGGCAAGTCAAAAGCCTGGGATTTGTAGCTCTTTAAAAGACCAGCATCACTCCCAAACCTGAAACTTCATACAGCTATCTACATCTATCCTTGTGCTGATGAGGGCCAAAAGTCAACCACTTGTCCACAAATTACGTGGATAATTGTGTGAAAAAAAAAAAAATAAATAAAAAGATCGCACACCCCGGGGAATTTTCAGGGCTTAACCAAGGAGTAAAAAGGAATTAGCATGGCTCCGCCTACCACAAGAGATCCTGGGTCAAATATTATCCTTTGTAGTGAACACCATGCAAATACATTCCGTTTTAGAAGGACTGCAAATCCGTATAAAAAAAAAACAAAGATGCACTTACATTTTCCCCACAGCAGCTCCCAGCCAGTCCACCACTTAAAAACCCCTGTTTTCTAAGTACAGCAAGCATGCTCCCCAGAATTCCGCCAGCCACATGTAACGCTCGAATTCTGGCTTGGCCCTGTCAGTGCCTGTGCATACCCCCCTCCATTAATTGGTCTCTATTGCAGTAAGTAGAGGGAGTGTACAGAGTCACTGACATGGAGAATGACATGAGGGTTGGAGTCATCACTCAAGGACGATGAAAATACAATTCTGTGATACTCACCTGTAGAATTGTTTTTGAATATATCCAGTCCAGGTCATCCCAGAAGCAATGACATATGGGTATTCCGCCACCAGGTGGCGCTCAACTGCGAGATCAAAAGTGGTCACTCCTCCTGGCCCCCTATAAAAGCAGGTGTCTCACTATGATTTCCCAGTGGTTAAAAGCAGTAAGAAAAAGAGACAGGCCGGGAGGGCAAGAAACCATGTTACTTCACATAGCTTCAGCTTGTACTCTCTCCAACAAAAACGTAAGGACAACGGTGCAATATAACAAAGGTAACTACCAAGGGCGGGGTGGGACGACCTGGACTGGATATATTCAAAAACAATTCTACAGGAGAGTATCACAGAATTGTATTTTTCACTATATCCAGTCCAGGTCGTCCCAGAAGTAATGACATATGGGACATCCAAAAGCAGTGTCCATTAGGGTGGGATCCCCAGTGCGGAACAGCATGTAGTTCATTTCACTACCGCCTGAAGCACCTCGGCCAAAGACAGCATCAGCTGAGGTCCTAAAAACAACCTTGTAAAACTTGGTAAACCGAAGACAAAGTGGCGGCCTTACAAACCTGTTCAACAGATGCCTGGTGCTGAAAAGCCCAGGAGGCACCAACAGCTCTAGCAGAATGAGCTGTAACACAAAAAGGGGGTTCTTTCCCCTTGGCAGAATATGCTTGTACCACTGCCTGTCTGATCAACTTACTGAGAGTGGACTTGGCTGGTGGCAAACCTTTCCTAGAGCCCTCTGTTAGGACAAAGAGCAAATCCGATTTCCTGAAGGATTCAGTCGCAACCAGGTAATACTTAAAGGCTCTGAACACATCCAAGGCATGGAGGGTCCTTTCCTTAGAATTAGTCAGTGCTGGACACAACGAAGGTAAGACAACTTCCTCATTAAGGTGAAAGGGAGAAATGACCTTAGGCAAAAAAAAAAAAAAATAATAAATCAGGTTTAAAGCGAAAAACCACCTTATCCTTATGCCGCTCAAAGTAGGGAGGCTTCATACAAACCGTGGCCAGCTCTGACACGCAACGCACCGAGGTGATTGCTACCAAAAAGACCACTTTGAGAGTCAATATAGACAATGCAGCATCGCACAAAGGCTAGAAGGGAGGACCCTGAAGAGCAGAAAGTACCAAATTCAAGTCCCACACCGGCAATACAGTCTTGCGCGGTGGACGTACATGGGTGACTCCCTGGAAAAAGGTCTTGATCAATCTATGATTGCCAAAGGATCTCTGGAAAAAGATGGCCAAGGCAGAGACCTGGCCCTTGAGGGTGCTCAGCTCAAGTCTAACCCGTGTTGTAAAAACTCCAAGATCCTAGAGATAGAGAAAGTGCGGCAAGGAAGATTCTTGGATTCACACCAAGCAATGTAGGCACGCCAAACTCTCAAATATATCATGGAAGAAGACTTCTTCCATGCCTGAATCATGATATGCACAACCATAGCAGACAGGCCCTTTTCCATCAGAATTGATAGTCTCAATAGCCAGGCCGTCAAAGCCAGCCTCTGTAAATTGGGGTGCCGCAGCGACCCCTGTGTGAGAAGCCCTGGGTCGTCGGGCATGACGTAGCGATCCAGCAAACCAACTCCTTCTCGGCCAGCGAGGAACCACCAGGATGGTTGGGACCCCTTCCTGGGCTATCTTGCGCAGCACTCGGCCCAGGAGTGGAAACGGAGGGAATGCATAAAGGAGCCTGAACTCCTTGCCAGAGCGTCTGTGGCAAAGGCTAGAGGGTCTCTTGAGAGGGAGACGAACCTTGGGAGCTTGTGATTGTGTCTGGACGCAAAACAGGTCCACATCCGGCTGACCCCAGCGGAGACACAGAGCATGAAAGATCTTGTTGCCTCAGAATACCCAGCACCTTGGTGAAAACCCTGGGGGCTGAGGATATCCCGAATGGCAGAGCCACAAACTGGTAATGCTGGTCCTCCAGAGCAAATCTCAGGAACCTCTGATGTCACTGGAATATCGGGATATGCAAATAGGCATCCCTGATGACCACCATGGTCATGAAGTCGCCGGGCCGAAGCGAGCTCACAGCTGACAGTAAGGTTTCCATGCAGAAATGCCTGACTCTTACAAACCTGTTGAGACCCTTCAGGTGCAGGAAAGGCCTCAACGTTCCGTCCTTCTTGGGAACCATGAACAGGTTGGAGTAGAAGCCTTGACCCTGCTCCTGACGAGGTACAGGACAAATCACACCTAACCGCAGGAGGTGTTGTATGGCCATTCTCAGGCCCTGTGCAGTCAATGGGTTCTGGCATATGCGAGACTGAAGAAATCTTGAGGGTGGCCTGACTGCCAGCTCTATTTTGTAACCGGAGCACACCACCTCCTGAATTCACCGATCTGAGACGTGCAGTCTCCAGATATGAGCAAATAACAGAAGCCGCCCCCCCATGCCTGAGGAGCCTTGGCGGGGGCTTGGATCCCCAGGAGGGATTGGATCGGCCGTGGGACCTACCTCGTCCCCAGGTATCTCTGCGGCCACCTGAAAATGAAGTCTCTTCCTCCTCGAAAGGAGCGATAGGTAGAGGAACCCCGAAAGGGCCGCACAGGCTTCAGTCGCCAAGGGAGTCTACCACCCTTAATCAGGAGGTCCAGACGCTCCCCGAACAACCTGTGCCCCATGAAGGGGATACTAGTGAGCGACTTCTTAGCCGCGGCATCAGCCGACCTTTGCCACAACCAGAGCGAGCGACGAAGCTTAACAGCAGGGCCGAAACCCTGGCACCGAGCCAGACACCATCGTCCATGGCAGAGACAACAAAGGCAACAAAATCCAAGCTTTGAGGCCTTTATACTCCTCCACCAACTTGCAAGACTTACCAATATCCACAAGGCGTCTCACCTTCTTTCTGATGGCTAAGGAGACAATAGCCACGGCACACAGGGCAAAACTAAGCACCAGCAAAGGTGAAGACTTGACAAACTAACTGATCCATGCTCATGTCAGCTGGATCACCCAAGAAGCAGTATTGGGTGATGGCATAACCGTAGAGTTGGATAACTCCGACACAGGGGAATCCACTTTGGGGGGATGGGACCATAGGCGAACCAACTCCTCAGAAAAGGGATACCGCCTTTCCAGGCCCTTAGGCACCGACCAGGGTGGATAAAAATCAATGTTTTTTTTTTAAAAATCAAGAAAAAAAAATCAGATTTTTTTGATTTAAATCGGATTTTTTTGATTTAAATCGGATTTTTTTTCAATAAACTGCTTTTTGAGGAAAATATTTTACCATCCAAAGGTTCTTCCATCATGAGATAAAGCTGAGTTGTTAAACTCAGTAGAATAAAGGCTGTATATGTGTAACATTCACAATGCCATGCTCTTCCAGAGGTTTCTGTAGGATTAGTGTGCAGTTTCTCTCCTATATTATCACAGACGCTCGCTTTACTTACGCAGTTCTCAAAACTGAATTTGACTCCGCAGAGGTCCCAGCCTCTTCTTCACAGCAAAAATGTTACAACATGAACAGAGTTGAGAAAAAGACCTTAATCCTATTGTTCTACAAACCTATGACTAGTGAGCTACAGAGGACAGCAGGGACAGTAGTATTTTCATGTGTCGGCTGGGCTGACAGTCTAAGTTTCTTAAAATATATATATATTTTGTTTAGCTAAATTAGTTAACAAAACATGGATGTTTGTTTAAAGCGGACCTTCACTCTAAATAAGAGTCTATCTTATATGTTTCCCACACCCTGTACATACAGATTGCTCACATTAAAAATCATCCTACCTGCATCTACTGCATTTTATAAGCCTTTAAACATCCAAGATGGCGGCTTATGGAAGCTGCCATTTTTGCAGGCAGCCTGCAAACAGGAAGTGCCTGCAAACAGGAAGTGACTGTGCTGCTCTGCATTCTGGGACTGCTGACCTTTCCCTGACCCCAGCTCTGCTCTGTCTGAGCAAAGCACAGCTATTATAACCCGCCCCCCTGTACCTTATCCCACTCTCCTCTCCTCAGTAAGTGTGATGCTTCTGAGTCAAGATGGCGGCGCCCGTATCCTAAATTCCCGAACAGAGTTGCAGCCCAGTGGGGGAAAGTATAATAAATTAGTGACTAAACATGTAAAATATATTAATTTTAGATGCTGAGGAATTGTTTTTTGAGAGTTTGGGCTTTTCATTAAATCATGGTGAAGGTCCGGTTTAAGCAAATAACTTATGCTGTAATGTTGTTATTGTTTCAGTTGAATAAATCTATTTAAATTGTTATTAAGGTCAGGATTATTTTTCTCCTTCCTAAGTACAACAGAACAGTGGTGTCCAAATATGAATGATTAACCCATTAAACTGGGGAGAAAAAAGTAATATAAAAAGTGATTCTAAAAATCTTCATCTACTTGCATGTTAAAATAGCAAGGACTAGTTTAGGTAGAAACTTTGATTTAAATCACTGATTTAAATCAAGCCTTACTGACTAGTGATTTAAATCGTGATTTAAATCAAATCCACCCTGGCACCGACGGTAGCTTGTTAGGCCTTTCCCACTCCTTGAAGACGATACTAGAAAAATGGGCCTGCTCAGGAAAGACAAGTCTCTGTCTCTCAGGCCGAAACAAATCACCCTGCTTCCTTTTACCCGCTTTAGGAGGGACAATATGCAACGACTCAAATACTGAAGCCAGCAGCTTTTCCGTGTCATCAGGGAGCCACATATCCTCGCCCGAGGTTGTCATAGCCAGCAGAATAATCCACGGTGGAAATGGAGTCCTCATGCGGCTCACCTTCCTCCATGGAGCCCAGACCTCCAAAAAGATCATCATCATCATCATTATCCGATTAAATGGGCTCTATGTGCCGCTATGAGCCGTGCAAGAGAGCTGTCTCTCAAGGCTGGCCACCCGGAATGCCAAATCAACTTGGGACCCCTTGCTGGCTTCCCCCTCGCTGGGGGCTGAGTGCAGTAGTGGGGGTTCTGGAAAGGTCGCAGGCAATAAGGGGCTAGGGGCAGATACGCCGGCCCGATCATGCTCCAAAAAGACGCTCCTGGCGCAAGTGACACAAACAGTGCGCCCAGAGGGCTAGCACTGCACATGGGGCAGAGCTTCACCCGCCCAGATGGGGCCCCTAGCTCACTATCCCCAGAAGCCTCCATTATGATTAGCAGACAAACCACTATAACCCTCCAATATATTCCCTCTTTTAGTGTTATCCCTTAATAAAAAAGGGGGAAGGAGGGAGGGGGCCGGGGGACTGGGAGGAACCACAACCCACAATCTATAAGAGCCCAACCTGAAAGACACAAGCAAAGAATGGGCCATAAGCATCCCACAGCACATGCGCATGTCAGTAATACAATAAATAGTAAAACAAGGGGACTCTTGACACCAACAGTGATGGCTACACTGGAGGGGTCCCAGCAGCAAGGCAGAAGGAGCAGTAAGGCAGGAGAAGCAGCAAGATTGCGCCCAGCAGCAGCTCCATGCGTTCGAGGGGCGGGCCACACTGGCAGTGACGCGAAAAGCGTCATAATGCGCGCCCCCCACCCCAGACGGCGCAAACACAGCGCCCGCCTCCTGCCTCTCACAGCGCCAGACCAGTTGGAGGCCGACCTCCAAAAAGCCAAGACATGCCACAGGACAGCCCACGAAGGCCCCCCCGCACAGCGCGCGGACCACACCGGAGACAAAACGTGGCCTCAGGAGAGGCGGCCGAGCAGCGGCTGACCCCCCCCCCCCCACAGCGAACTGGCCCAAGATGGAGGGGAGAGGGAGCAAGAAGAGCAACTCGAGGGAACGAAAGAGGTAAGTATGGCCAGCGCAAGGAAAAAATACAATTCTGCGATTACTCACCTGTAAAATTGGTATTATGAGTATACAGTTCGTCCTGCTTAAAACAGAATAATTACATGTGGGTATTACTCCGCCAGATGGCGCTGGACTGCAGAGACATCAAAAATAGGCTCCTCCCAGCCCCTCAAATACCCGGGGACCTCCCACAAATCCCCAGCATTGAAAAGCCGTTAACGAGAAGCAGGGAAAATTAAACAACCCGAACTATCAACTACAACAATGATAACAATCACCATACAGGGGATCCAAGAAAATGCAAAGCCAAGGGTGGGTTGGAGCAGGACGTACAGTATACTCATAATACCAATTCTACAGGTGAGTAATCACAGAATTGTATTATTCTTAGTATACAGTACGTCCTGCTCCAAACAGATTACTTACACGTGGGACATCCAATAGCAGTGTCCATAAAGTAGGGTGGGATCCCCAAGAAAAAAGTAGCAGCAGATAGTTTAAACCACTGCCGCCTGCAGAACCTTTCAGCCAAAAGCAGTGTCAGCTGAGGCCCTAACATCAACCTTGTAAAACTTTGAAAAGGTATGAACAGAAGACCAGGTAGCTGCCTTGCAAACTTGTTCAACAGAAGCCTGGTGCTGAAAAGCCCAAGAAGCACCAATAGCACGAGTGGAATGAGCAGTAAGGCGGAAGGGAGCATTCTTCCCCTTAGCAGAGTAGGCCTGAATCACAGCCTGACGGATCCATTTGCTGATAGTGGACTTGGCAGGAGCCAAACCCTTCCTAGGCCCAGAAGGGACCACAAAAAGAGCATCAGTTTTCCTGAAAGGTGCAGTAGCCACCAGATAGTACTTCAGACACCTAACCACATCCAAAGAGTGTAAAACCCTCTCCTTAGCATTGCTAGGATTAGGGCACAAAGGAAGAACAATGTCCTGATTCAAATGAAAAGCAGATACTACCTTAGGCAGAAAGTCTGGCTTGAAACGAACCACCACCTTGTCCTGGTGTCTCTCATAGTAGGGGGCTTTAATAGAAAGCACCGCCAACTCAGACACACACCTAACAGAAGTGATAGCCACCAGAAAACAATCTTGAGTGTAAGAATGGCAAGGGCAGCATCCTGCACTGGTTCAAAGGGAGCACCCTGCAAGGCTGACAAAACCAAATTCAAATCCCAAACAGGCACCATAGGCTTACGTGGGGGGCACACATGAGTGACCCCCTGGAAAAAAGTCCTCATCAGAGGGTGCTGAGCAAGAGACTTCTGGAAGAAAATAGCCAGGGCAGAAACCTGACCCTTCAGAGCCCCATCTCCAACCCATGCTGCAGGAACTCCAGAACCCTGGGAATAGAGAACACACGACAGGGAAGAGACCTAGACTCACACCAGTCAATGTAGGCACGCCAAACCCTGTAATAAATGGAAGAGGAAGACTTCTTCCTAGCCTTTATCAAAGCATCCACAACCGAGGAAGACAGCCCCTTCTCCATCAAGATGGAGGTTTCAGCAGCCAGGCCGTCAAAGCCAGAGTTTGTAAATTGGGATGGCATAAGGGACCCTGAGTGAGCAGATCTGGCACCAAGGGCAGAGTGTACTGATCTACTGCCAGCTGCACCACGTCTGCGAACCACACTCTTCTTGGCGACCTGGGGGCCACCAGGATTGCTGGCACCCCTTCCAGGGCAATCTTGCGCAGAACCCTGACCAGCAGGGGAATTGGAGGGAAGACATACAGGAACTGAAAGTCCTGCCATGACATTGCTAGAGCATCCGAGGTCAAGGACAGAGGATCGTGGGACAGTGAGACAAAAGCTGGGAGCTTGTGATTGTGACGGGACGCAAACAGATCCACATCTGGGCGGCCCCAACGTTGACACAGGGATTGAAACACCCTGTTGCATAGGGACCATTCTCCCTGGCGAGAGGTCCCCCTGCTCAGAGAGTCCGCCAGGCGATTTTGCACCCCCGGTATGTACACAGCCGATATGCAGGGGACATTGGCCTCCGCCCAAGTCAGAATCAGAGACGCTTCCTGGAGGGCCCCCTTGCTCCGGGTCCCTCCCTGATGATTGATGTAGGCAACTGCCGTCTGGTTGTCCGAGCGCACCTGAACAGGCAGGCCCCGAAGGTGAGTAGTCAAGTGAGCCAGAACTAGCCTGATCGCCCGCAGTTCCAAGACATTGATAGCTGTGTGGGCCTCCTGAGGACCCCACCTCCCCCAGAACCGCAGGGACTTCCAGAAACCCCCCCCCCAACCTGACAGACTGGCATCTGTGGTGACCATCTCCCAGGGAGGGGTAAGAAAGGATCTGCCCCCAACAGGTTCCTTGAGTCCACCCACCACAAGAGGAACCTCCTGACCCGAGGGGAGAGCACACAGACCCCGTTTAGGGACGCTGGGGCCTTGTCCCATACTGACAATAGGTGAAGTTGCAGAGGCCTCAAGTGGAACTGAGCATAAGGGACCGCTTTGAAGCACACCACCATCAGGCCCACCAGCTGTATCCCCTGCCTGATGGAGGGATGAGGACAAGATAGGAGGAACTGAGCCTGTGCAATCAGACTGTCCACCTTCTGTTGAGGAAGGAAGAGCCTTGCCTGAACTGTATCCAGATTCATTCCTAGGAATGGAATTACCAAGGAAGGGGACAGTAAGGACTTGGGGTGGTTGATCACCCATCCAAATGACTCCAGAGTGGACACCACCAGCTGAGTATCCAACTCTGCCTGATGTAGAGATTGGGAAGTGATGAGAATGTCATCCAGATAGGGAAGCACGCGGACGCCCTGACATCTGAGCAGAGACATCACGCCCACCAGCACCTTGTGAACACCCTGGGAGCTGAAGTGAGACCAAAGGGCAAAGCCACAAACTGGTTGTGTTGATCCATCAGAGCGAACATGAGGAACCTTTGATGACCTGGAAATACAGGAATATGAAGGTAAGCATCTTTGATGTCCACAGAAGTCATGAAATCCCCTTGGCGCAGGGAACTGATGGCAGAGCGCATTGTTTCCATGCGAAAGCGCCTGCCCCTGACAAATTTGTTGAGGATCTTCAAGTCCAGGATGGCCTTGACTGAACCATCCTTTTTGGGTACTGTGAATAGGTTGGAATAAAAGCCCTTGCCTTTTTCTCTTAAGGGGACCTGGCAGATGACCCCCAGCTCCAGGAGGCCTTGCCCTGCTTGCACCAGTTCCTGAGCTGACACAGGATCCTGAGGAATCCGGGATCTGATGAATCTTGGAGGGGGGCAGGCAGCAAACTCTATCTTGTAACCGGAGGACACTACCCCCTGAATCCACCGGTCTGAGACATGAAGCCTCCAGACGTGAGCAAAGTGCTGCAGCCGTCCCCCTACCCGGATGGGTGAGGGCGCCCCATCATGCCTGAGGGGGCTTGGGGGATGACTTTGCTTTGGGACCACAGGAGGGGCCAGGATGTCCACGTCCTCTGCCCCTACCCTAGAAATCTCCCCGGGTCCCAGGAAAGGAAACCCCCCTCCCCTGTCTGGCTCCACGGTAAGGGGAGGAGAAGGAACCCTGGCCCCGAAAGGGCCGAGATTGCTGCCTGCGCTGGAGTAACCTGCCTCCCTTAGCAAAAAGGTCCAGGCGGTCCCCAAACAGGCGCAGTCCATTAAAGGGAAAACCAGTGAGGGCCTTCTTGGCAGTTTTGTCAGCAGCCCACTGGCGCAGCCAAACCGAGCGGCGTATAGCCACCACAAGGGCAGATGTTCTGGCACACATTCTGATGGTGTCATCCATGGCAGAGAGGACAACATTTACAAACACATCACAACTGGAGAATGCATCGAACACCTCACAAGGCAAATCAGGGGCACTATCAAACATATTTCTGATAAGGGTTCTAGTGGCCACAGCAGTGATGGCAGAGGCACAGACCGGGCGCAGCGCCGTCCCCGCACATGCAAAGGTGTGGGATGCCATCTGGGCAATGCGCCGGTCCTCAGCATCCCGCAGGGTAGTAGAGTCAGGGGAATGCATGACAGAGGTGTTAGATAGCCCTAGGACCGGGACATCCACCTCGGGGGGGGGGGGGGGGGGGATGACCAACACTTTACCACATCAGCAGGAAAAGGATACTTCCTATCCCAACTTTTTAGGGACCCTGGGAAGTTTACTGGGGCGCTCCCATTCCTTGAGCACAAGGTTATGGAAATGTGCCTGCTCGGGAAATTCCAAAGGTGATTTTGCTGTATGGAAAAGCACCTCCCTTTGCCTGGGAGCCACAACAGGGAGAGAGATGGACAGAACCTCAAAAATCTGGGTCAGCAATCTGTCAGTGTCATCCGGGGCCCAGGGGTCAGAGCCAGAATCGTCATGACCTCTTGGTCTCTCATCAGATGCGCCTGAGTCAGAAAAAAGCTCCCCTTCATCAAACGGGGTATAGCCATAAAGATTCCAAAACTCCTCAGTTTCCATAGGGAAAATAGTGACATTAGGCGTTAAATGCCGCTTTTTAGCAGGGGTCTTACGCGCCAAGGACTTGGCAATCAACTGCTCAACAGTAGCCAGTCTAGAAGACACATCAGGCTGAGAATCCCCACTAGTATGCAACTCAGTAGTGAGGTTTAGGCTTGGGGGAGTAGGCGAAGTGAAACGAGGTGCAGCCACTGGCAGGCCAGATTGCAATGCAAGTACCTGTTCAGCACAGATTACACAGACCCGCGCCTTGTCAGCGTCACCATGAGGCTGCCCACACGCTACACACAGCCGGTCTTGTCCCGAAGGAACCCTGGTCATTTCCTGGGATCACATTATCCTGGGATGCCTCCATATGGTGATTATAGCGGCACTATAGGCCGATTGGGATTAACGCTATACAGCAACCCCGGATGCCCCAATAACCCGCTAGTGAAGTGGGAGTATTACACAAGGCCTACAAGTTAATATAACTAATAAAGGGCCGGGAGAAGCCAAAGGGTTCGCCCAGCCTGAAAGACATAAGAAGACAAGACCATAAGCAGACAGTAATAAAAGAATATAAAGCCTCCCGCGAGGGCACTTACGGACTGCGGTAGGTAGAGGTCCGTCACGCATGGGCCAAGCAAGCAAGTTAAAGATGGCATCGGTATACCTCAAGGGGCGGGCGGTATCGGCGATGACGCGGAGCGCGCCATAGACGGGCCCCGCCCCCCGAAGAGCGTGAAGCCAGGACGTGCCAAGCAGCCAATGACGGCGCACCAGCGCCTGAGGCAATGCAAATTTGAAAGACAGTAAAAAGGAAAGCAAGCCAGCACGCCGGTTGACGCAAGGCCAACCAACCGATTTTCTATTGATTTTACAAAAGCTTTTCAAAGCCTTTGCGGCTTCAATTTTAAACCCAGCCGTGAACCGGCTCTCCTCTCCGCCTGCCCGCTGCCTTACCTACGAAATACAGCTATCACAGAGAAAACATCGAGCTTGAGCCAAGCTGTAGCATAAATAAGTGTGGCGCCACCATTGTTACCTGCTGGTGAAAGGTGGTATTGCGCCCCCCCCCCCCGAGTCAAATATGTAGCCACACACTCCAAGCTGGGGGGGTGCAAAAGGAGTGAATAGAATTTTTTATTTTAATGAAAACAAAGGAGGCGTATATGAAGGCCTGGATAGGGACTCAAAAAATGTTGGAGCCTTATTAGCAGCTCTAGTGCATAATATTTTTGCTTTAGTTTCAGCAGCCATTTCAAAAGGAAAGGAGGGGTACTTTTTAACATTTCTTTACCCAGAGGTTGTCTCATGACCCCATTATTATTCTAGGTCTCACTACAGGAATCAGACGAAAAACAAAGAAAAACAGGAACAATCTCCTTTTCTTCAGAAATGTTATCAACTACAAAAGCATGAGCAAAGACAACAAAAGTTATACCACTAAAAAAAAAAAAAAAAAAAAAAGTGCTTTATAAACCTCAGGATTACGCAAGCCATTTTTAAAATTAAAAGTTGTAGCTATTACTGGGCTGGTCAGATAAGAAAAGTCCTATGTTGCCTACACAATTAGCTTCTGCCAATTCTTTAAAATGTCAACACATTTAATGACCTTATACCCAATAGTTTTGGTCAAATTCTACAATTAGGATTGTGAAGTGTGTGGCCAGCACTTTGACAGTCCTGTTAGTAGGTGGACTGTGCAAAACAAATAATGTCATACATTTCACACATTTGGAATGCACACTGGTGTTTTCTAGCAGTGGTTTTACACTCTGATGACACTCTTACTGGTGATTTGCAGCACGTAGTAACTTGTTACTAGTGTTGCTCAAAAATGCTTCTAGTCTAAAAGGGTGTTTGAGTCAAACTGGACAGAATCAAAAGAATTCTGTTCAAATTAAAAAAAAAAGAAAACCAATTCCATTATATTTGAATGCTTTGAAAAGAGCATTTAGTTTATAATTTATCAGGATTGGTCCCTTCATGAAAGATAAAAGTAGCAAATTATGTAGAAAAAAATCAGATCTACAAGAGGAGATCTATATCATAACAGACCGAATGAAACCTGAATTTGTTCATTTACAAGGAAGCAAAAAAGCAAAGCTATTCTAATGTAATGCTGCTCAGAATAAAAAAAAAAAAAACTCAACTCAAGTCAATGGGAGCAACCGTTCTCCATCTCAGAGGTAAAGCAAGCAATAGAAAAATGAAAGACAGGGAGTCCCCAGGCATTGATGGCTAGCCAATAGAATATAAACAGTTCAAGAAGATTCCAGCTCCATATATTCTTGTGTTTATTTACTTGTCTGTTAAATTCGATTTATAATAGTGTTTTTTGTGTTGCATTGTTGTATTATAAGTATTTACTTGTCCCCCCGTACTTGCACAGCGACACGGAATACGATGGTGCTTTAATAATAAGCCAACTTCTGCCCAATCTAATTAAATCAAAGTAGATTTGAAAATATACACTACCATGTTATCTACCATACTCTGAAGTATTAACACCACACCAGATGGGTTTTATGCGCAATAGAGGAGTATTCCAGAACATCTTCATGGCAGTCACCACCATAAATATCAACCAAAGAAACGACAAAGCTTTAATTCTAGCTCTCGATGCTGAAAAGGCACTTGACTGGGTGTCATGGTCTTTTCTGGAATACACCTTTAACAATTCAATTTTGGCCTGCTCATTACCACTAAACTAACATCCTTATATTTTGATTAGAATGCAGTGGGTTGCGTGAATGGCACTTTATACAAACAATTCTTGTACGAAAAAGGGAACATGCCAAGGGTGAGGTGGAAAGCAGACACCACCTTAGGCAGGAAATCCGGCTTAAACCGAAAAACCACCTTATACTGGTGTCTCTCAAAGTAAGGGGCCTGAATCGACAGGGCCGCCAACTCAGAGACACGCCAAACAGAGGTAATAGCCACCAAGAAAGCAACCTTCTGAGTGAGAACCGAAAAAGCAATATCCTGTAACGGCTCAAAAGGAGGACCCAGCAGAGCCGAAAGAACCAAATTCAAATCCCAAACAGGAACTACAGCCTTCCGAGGGGGCCGCACATGCGCGAACCCCTTGGAAAAAAGTCTTAACCAGCGGGTGTAAAGCAAAAGACCTCTGGAAGAAAACCGACAGAGCAGAAACCTGTCCTTTCAAGGTACTAAGCTGAAAACTTCTCTATTTATAGTTTGTTGTGCGACCCTTAAGGACATGTAATTATATTGTCAGGCGGGTACAAGGTCAAGCCTATATATATATTTGCTGGTTCCGGGGTTTAGGCCTCCCCCGGTGTGATTCTAAACAGCCTATGACCGAGACCTCACCGTTGTGAATTCATAATCCTTTTATTATATTATACTTATTCATGGATAAAACACCGTACATATTAAAAACACATCATAATTGCTGACATACACATGTACTTTATATTTGAATTCGTTGAATTCTTCAAGATGTATGCATAGCGCAAATTATGTCAAAATATTTTGCCGTCCCATATATTCACTATCTTCCAACTAGTGATCTGGTTTTCCCTTTCTGGGCAAACATGTTTCGCCTTTAGTGTTTGGCTTCCTCAGTGCCCCTAATTTTTTGGAAGATATGGTGGGACTATATTAGCAATAAATATCCAATGTAACATACATATTTTTTGTCATTTTTCAAATCTTATTATGTGTACCTTTAAAGGGAATCTCATCGAATCACATTCAATCATTAGCATTTGTTTACAATCATAGTAGTTTCCCCTGGAGATCCAGTCCAAGGTCACCCTGGAAATAGATAGGGCCATTCAGTGATATGGTGCTTAATAAAGAGTGATTTGCATACTTGCAAAGAGTTTGGCTGGTTTTTCTTACTTTGCGCCACAGATTGTATCTCCAATGTGTTGCCCGGATTATCATTGGCTTTTGATGTCCCCTTGACCAGTCACTGGCCACTATCTGGGAATAAATGAAAATTCCCCTTATTATTCCCACCTTGGTTATTTTTGAACTTTAGTTACTCTTTAGTTTCTATGGTGACGTACCTTTAAGTTCCCGGAGTTGTGCTGCGCTGTTATGGTGGCTGCCCGCCCTGTGTCCTCCTCTCCGAGTATAGACTGCTCGTTCGTCTAGGGGTATAAGGCGGCGCCACCCGGGCGGCCTCTTTTATGCGCTCCGGGGCCGGGGGCGCGCCCCCCGCCCGCGTCCGCCGACGGCGCCGGTGCGCGCCTCAAGTTCCGGAGCGCAGGCAGCGTCACTCCGGCAACTGTGCCGGAAGTGACGTCACCGGCCGCCCGTCTCTTGCGCTTGGAGACTCCATTTTGTTGGAGCCTTTCCAAGCGTCCTAAGTGGTGTCATTCTTGCGGTCCAGGGGCCATTTTACCATAGCCCGTATCCCTACATTTACTGTTTATGCTGCCTGCAGTGTGGCTGAGACAACATGTCACCCTCATTGCTCACATAATCACTGTGTTATTGCCACTCGTTTCCTCTGAAACACATTATGGCTTCACTACTTATATTGGATGTCTATTGATGCTTGCTTTCTATTGCAATTAGTATGATCGGTTTGCTTAAGGGGATACCACCTGCATAATGACACCTACTCTCGCGCATGTATTGCACTGACAGGCGGGACTCACACTGCTCCTGGATCACCCTCCCGTATTCCAGGGTTCCTGGTCCTGTATCTCCATGGTTTACACTTGTGTATATATTCACAAAATTCATCAACTCTGTTCCACATTAATAAAGCGATTCAAACATTTTCTCAGGTACGGTACCCTCCCAACCACCCCCAGAACCCCCCCAAACCCTTTTCCCCCTTATTTACAATTATATACACTTCATTTTGCGTTTTCACAGTCACCCATTTACAGCTATTCTATCATAAAAATGATTTAAAGCTGAACATATCATTTAGACCTGGAGGCCGGGATGCTCCCAGCCTATAGATCCATCGCGTTTCCAATTGCAATGTCAGTTTTTCTATGTTTCCCCCTCTTTGGGGGTCATGTATCCTATCTATGCCTTGAAATTTTAATGAGTTGGGGTTTTGATTGTGATACTTCGTGAAGTGGCGGCCAACCGGTGTTTTTAGATTGCCTACTTTTATACTATATACATGTTCATATATACGGCGTCTAAATTGGCGGTTCGTTTTACCAATATAGAAGGATCCGCAGCCACATGTTAGTGTATATATAATGTTGGTAGATGAACAGTTAATGAAATGCTTAATTTTATAACTGTCTTTTTTATTTGTTGTGAATGTGTCCCCAGGTTGTATATAACGGCACATATTGCACCCGCCGCAGCGGTATGTGCCAGGTTGTTTGCAGCATTTTTCCCTTCTGTTGGTGTTGTAATGACTGTGTACCAGTCTGTCCCGTATGTTTGGGGACCGCCTAAAGATTAATTGTGGTTCCTTGGGAAGGAAGCTTTTCAGATTGTCATCGTTTAGGAGGATAGGCCAATATTTTTTAACTATTTGGCGTATGTTTTTATGGGACTCGCTATAGGTTAGTACTAGTGCTGGGCCTTGTTGGGTATTTTCTTTCTTTGGTTTATATAATAAGGTCTGTCTGTCATATTTCTTTGCTTTTTGGTAAGCCTGTTTCAACACTGATTGTTTATACCCCCGTTGCAATAACCTTTGTCTAATCAAATTTGCTTCTTCTTGGTACGCTTCCAGCGTACTACAATTCCTCCGCGCTCTAATGTACTCCCCATACGGGATGCTTTTCAGCAAATGCTTGGGATGAGAGCTAGAAGCTCTCAACATTGTGTTGGCCGCTGTGTCTTTGCGGTATAATGTTGTTGTGATGTGGCCTTGATCATCTTTAATTATAGAAATATCAAGAAAAGTTACTTGACTCAAACTATATGCCCATGTTAGCTTGAGATTCAAGTCATTTTGATTAAGGAGGATAAAGAATTCCTCCAGCTCCTGCTTCGGCCCCTCCCAGATGACCAAGATGTCGTCAATGTACCTGTGCCACGCCGAAACGTGACACAGGTACTTGGCCATCTGGTCCTCAGCCCACAACCCCCTCTCCCACCATCCCAGATACAGGTTAGCGAACGATGGGGCACAGGTCGTCCCCATCGCCGTTCCCTGTATCTGGTGGTATAGAGTGTTTTTAAAGAGAAAGAGGTTGTGGGTGAGGATAAAGTTGAGGAGCCGAAGCAGGAACATATTGTGATTGTGTTCTTCTATGTCCAATTCACTCAGGAAGGCCTTGACAGCCTTGAGTCCCTCCTTATGTGGGATACTGGAGTACAGGGCCTCCACGTCCAGAGTCACCAGGAATGCACTAGGACTCACCCACAGATCATCGAGGACACGGACTATGTGGCCCGTGTCCTTGACGAAAGATGGTAGGCCCGCCACCAGGGGCTGCAAATGCTGGTCCACATAACGGCTGGCATTTTCTGTGAGGGCCCCCATGCCCGACACTATAGGTCGTCCGGGAGGTGACGACCTAGACTTATGCACTTTTGGGAGTGCATAGAAGGTTGGAATTTTTGGGCATGGGGACTCCAGAAATCCAGCTGTGGGGGCATCTATCACCCCCCGGTCGCGGGCCTCGTGGATGATGTCATGGTATTCCTGTGCATCCCTGGCGAGTCTGGACATGGAGGCCCTTTCGTACCATTCTTTATTGTTAAGAATCTTATGGCACATTTCCTCATACTGTTCTACCGACATTATGACAATATTCCCTCCCTTGTCCGCTGGCTTCACTATAATCTGTGTGTTTGCTTCTAGGCTGCGGAGCGCCTCTTGTAACTTGATATCTAAGTTGGAAAGGTATTTTGGTTTCTTGGGTAATTGCTCTACTTCCGTGGTTACTAGATCTAAAAAGGTCGCCACATTATGGTTAACTCCCATTGGTGGGTAATACATAGAGGATTTTTTAAGTTTTTTTCTGTTCTTAGAGCTTGTTGTTCCCCCCTGAAGGCCTGCCACTTCCATTGCTAGGTCTACCATGTCTTGTTCCAATTGTTGTTCTGTGGGCACTTCTGTCTTGCTTTCAGACTCCCCATCCTTTGGCATGAACTGATATTTACAAATTATTTTTCGTGAGAAGAGATGGAGATCCTTGATGGTCTCAAATATGTCCAAGTTCTTAGTTGGGCAATAGTTGAGTCCTAATCTCAAGGCTTCAATCTCCTCGTCAGTGAGTTTATACGTGGACAGATTGATTACGTCCATTTGTGCCGTACTTTCTAAAGGTCGTTGTGTGATTGTTTGATTTGAGCTGTGGGGAACATTGTCGGCTTTTTGGGTTTCTGGGTTGGATTTTTTTGTCCTTCTCCGGGCTGCATTACGTCTCGCATTTCTGCGGGCGTTCCTCCTTCTCCTAAAAAATCACGTCTCTGGCTGGAGTATTCGTTTTGTTCTTCTTGAGACGTGTTCCTATCCTCAATTTTGCGTTTAGTGACATATTTTGGATTTTCTTCTCTCTCTCTTGCTTGGTTTTCCCTTTGGGCAGATGGCTGACTCTTTTTGAATTTTTTATCCCTCTCTAAGGGGGTTTTTAACCTGCGTTGTGGGCCCCAACTATCTATGTTGTATCTGGTGGGCCTTTCTCTGGATGATGATGTATCCGATGAGTTGGAAAATCTCCCTGGGTAATCCCTTCTCCCTCGCGGGTAATTTGGTTGATCTGGCCATATATAGGCTTCTTTTTGCCTATATGCTAGCTTGTCCCTAAAGAATTTCTTTTCTTTATTTTGTATAATTTCTCTGTTCAGTTTTTCTATTGACTCTTTGATGTTTTTGTCCCTCTGATGGAATAGATCATCTTTCTCAGAGCCCTCAAACGAGGCAATTACTATTTTGATCTGTTCAGTTATTTCCTTTAGATGTTGGGTGTGGTGGTCTATCAAAATTTTAATTAATTGGAGCGAGCAGTCCTGCAGGACTGCCTCCCACTGTCTCTTAAGGATTTCCGTCAGTGTTGCCACCTGGGGAAATAATTTTATCCTCAAACCTTTGGGGACTACTCCTGTATCTAAATATTCTTGCAAGTATTTTGTATCCCACCAGAGTTTGGATTTTTTTGCTAAGAGTTTATATAGTTTATTAAATGTCAGGTTGGTAACTTCTTGCTGTTCTATGAGGTTCTTATTGGTAATTTGACACTGAGTCAATCTCATTACCATGTCCTCCCATTCTTCTGTTCCCAGTTGTGTCATAATGCCAGGATAGGTAGGATTTAATAGTATGTAAAGGGTTATCAGAGTGGTGGGGAGGGGGGTTGTCTGATGCTATGCTTGGTGGTTCCCTTTATCATATCATGGGGTACGCACTAGGGTTAAAGCCCTATGCCTAATTCGACAACTTCTCTATTTATAGTTTGTTGTGCGACCCTTAAGGACATGTAATTATATTGTCAGGCGGGTACAAGGTCAAGCCTATATATATATTTGCTGGTTCCGGGGTTTAGGCCTCCCCCGGTGTGATTCTAAACAGCCTATGACCGAGACCTCACCGTTGTGAATTCATAATCCTTTTATTATATTATACTTATTCATGGATAAAACACCGTACATATTAAAAACACATCATAATTGCTGACATACACATGTACTTTATATTTGAATTCGTTGAATTCTTCAAGATGTATGCATAGCGCAAATTATGTCAAAATATTTTGCCGTCCCATATATTCACTATCTTCCAACTAGTGATCTGGTTTTCCCTTTCTGGGCAAACATGTTTCGCCTTTAGTGTTTGGCTTCCTCAGTGCCCCTAATTTTTTGGAAGATATGGTGGGACTATATTAGCAATAAATATCCAATGTAACATACATATTTTTTGTCATTTTTCAAATCTTATTATGTGTACCTTTAAAGGGAATCTCATCGAATCACATTCAATCATTAGCATTTGTTTACAATCATAGTAGTTTCCCCTGGAGATCCAGTCCAAGGTCACCCTGGAAATAGATAGGGCCATTCAGTGATATGGTGCTTAATAAAGAGTGATTTGCATACTTGCAAAGAGTTTGGCTGGTTTTTCTTACTTTGCGCCACAGATTGTATCTCCAATGTGTTGCCCGGATTATCATTGGCTTTTGATGTCCCCTTGACCAGTCACTGGCCACTATCTGGGAATAAATGAAAATTCCCCTTATTATTCCCACCTTGGTTATTTTTGAACTTTAGTTACTCTTTAGTTTCTATGGTGACGTACCTTTAAGTTCCCGGAGTTGTGCTGCGCTGTTATGGTGGCTGCCCGCCCTGTGTCCTCCTCTCCGAGTATAGACTGCTCGTTCGTCTAGGGGTATAAGGCGGCGCCACCCGGGCGGCCTCTTTTATGCGCTCCGGGGCCGGGGGCGCGCCCCCCGCCCGCGTCCGCCGACGGCGCCGGTGCGCGCCTCAAGTTCCGGAGCGCAGGCAGCGTCACTCCGGCAACTGTGCCGGAAGTGACGTCACCGGCCGCCCGTCTCTTGCGCTTGGAGACTCCATTTTGTTGGAGCCTTTCCAAGCGTCCTAAGTGGTGTCATTCTTGCGGTCCAGGGGCCATTTTACCATAGCCCGTATCCCTACATTTACTGTTTATGCTGCCTGCAGTGTGGCTGAGACAACATGTCACCCTCATTGCTCACATAATCACTGTGTTATTGCCACTCGTTTCCTCTGAAACACATTATGGCTTCACTACTTATATTGGATGTCTATTGATGCTTGCTTTCTATTGCAATTAGTATGATCGGTTTGCTTAAGGGGATACCACCTGCATAATGACACCTACTCTCGCGCATGTATTGCACTGACAGGCGGGACTCACACTGCTCCGCCTCTGAAAAGCTTCCTTCCCAAGGAACCACAATTAATCTTTAGGCGGTCCCCAAACATACGGGACAGACTGGTACACAGTCATTACAACACCAACAGAAGGGAAAAATGCTGCAAACAACCTGGCACATACCGCTGCGGCGGGTGCAATATGTGCCGTTATATACAACCTGGGGACACATTCACAACAAATAAAAAAGACAGTTATAAAATTAAGCATTTCATTAACTGTTCATCTACCAACATTATATATACACTAACATGTGGCTGCGGATCCTTCTATATTGGTAAAACGAACCGCCAATTTAGACGCCGTATATATGAACATGTATATAGTATAAAAGTAGGCAATCTAAAAACACCGGTTGGCCGCCACTTCACGAAGTATCACAATCAAAACCCCAACTCATTAAAATTTCAAGGCATAGATAGGATACATGACCCCCAAAGAGGGGGAAACATAGAAAAACTGACATTGCAATTGGAAACGCGATGGATCTATAGGCTGGGAGCATCCCGGCCTCCAGGTCTAAATGATATGTTCAGCTTTAAATCATTTTTATGATAGAATAGCTGTAAATGGGTGACTGTGAAAACGCAAAATGAAGTGTATATAATTGTAAATAAGGGGGAAAAGGGTTTGGGGGGGTTCTGGGGGTGGTTGGGAGGGTACCGTACCTGAGAAAATGTTTGAATCGCTTTATTAATGTGGAACAGAGTTGATGAATTTTGTGAATATATACACAAGTGTAAACCATGGAGATACAGGACCAGGAACCCTGGAATACGGGAGGGTGATCCAGGAGCAGTGTGAGTCCCGCCTGTCAGTGCAATACATGCGCGAGAGTAGGTGTCATTATGCAGGTGGTATCCCCTTAAGCAAACCGATCATACTAATTGCAATAGAAAGCAAGCATCAATAGACATCCAATATAAGTAGTGAAGCCATAATGTGTTTCAGAGGAAACGAGTGGCAATAACACAGTGATTATGTGAGCAATGAGGGTGACATGTTGTCTCAGCCACACTGCAGGCAGCATAAACAGTAAATGTAGGGATACGGGCTATGGTAAAATGGCCCCTGGACCGCAAGAATGACACCACTTAGGACGCTTGGAAAGGCTCCAACAAAATGGAGTCTCCAAGCGCAAGAGACGGGCGGCCGGTGACGTCACTTCCGGCACAGTTGCCGGAGTGACGCTGCCTGCGCTCCGGAACTTGAGGCGCGCACCGGCGCCGTCGGCGGACGCGGGCGGGGGGCGCGCCCCCGGCCCCGGAGCGCATAAAAGAGGCCGCCCGGGTGGCGCCGCCTTATACCCCTAGACGAACGAGCAGTCTATACTCGGAGAGGAGGACACAGGGCGGGCAGCCACCATAACAGCGCAGCACAACTCCGGGAACTTAAAGGTACGTCACCATAGAAACTAAAGAGTAACTAAAGTTCAAAAATAACCAAGGTGGGAATAATAAGGGGAATTTTCATTTATTCCCAGATAGTGGCCAGTGACTGGTCAAGGGGACATCAAAAGCCAATGATAATCCGGGCAACACATTGGAGATACAATCTGTGGCGCAAAGTAAGAAAAACCAGCCAAACTCTTTGCAAGTATGCAAATCACTCTTTATTAAGCACCATATCACTGAATGGCCCTATCTATTTCCAGGGTGACCTTGGACTGGATCTCCAGGGGAAACTACTATGATTGTAAACAAATGCTAATGATTGAATGTGATTCGATGAGATTCCCTTTAAAGGTACACATAATAAGATTTGAAAAATGACAAAAAATATGTATGTTACATTGGATATTTATTGCTAATATAGTCCCACCATATCTTCCAAAAAATTAGGGGCACTGAGGAAGCCAAACACTAAAGGCGAAACATGTTTGCCCAGAAAGGGAAAACCAGATCACTAGTTGGAAGATAGTGAATATATGGGACGGCAAAATATTTTGACATAATTTGCGCTATGCATACATCTTGAAGAATTCAACGAATTCAAATATAAAGTACATGTGTATGTCAGCAATTATGATGTGTTTTTAATATGTACGGTGTTTTATCCATGAATAAGTATAATATAATAAAAGGATTATGAATTCACAACGGTGAGGTCTCGGTCATAGGCTGTTTAGAATCACACCGGGGGAGGCCTAAACCCCGGAACCAGCAAATATACTAAGCTGAAAACCAAGATCCAGATTATGCTGAAGAAACTCCAAAATCCTGGGTATAGAAAAAACCCTGCAAGGCAAGGCCCTAGCCTCACACCAATCAATATAGGACCTCCAAGTCCTATAGTAAATGCCAGAAGAGGACCGCTTCCTAGCCCCTAGGGCCTGAACAACAGCCTCAGACAAACCTTCCTCTTTCAAGATGAAGGTTTCAGCAGCCAAGCCATCAAAGCCAGCGTTTGGAAATTGGGGTAAAGTAGATGACCCTGAGATAGCAGGTCCGGCAGCAAGGGAAGCCGGTACTGGTCTACGGCCATCCTTACGACGTCTGCGTACCAAACCCTTCTTGGCCACCTTGGAGCCACCAGAATTGCTGGTGCCCCTTCTAGAACCAGTTTGCGAACTACCTTGCCCAGCATGGAGACAGGTGGAAACAGGTACAGAAAACCCAGGTCCTTCCAAGCCAGTGACAAGGCATCCACTGCCAGAGACAGGGGATCCTGAGAAAGACACAAAGGCCGGAAGTTTGTGATTGTGCCTCGAGGCAAAGAGATCCACCTCCGGAGTCCCCCACTTGCGGCAAAAAATCCAGAAAAACCTCAGGGTTGAGAGACCACTCTCCGTGGCTAGAGGATCCCCTGCTCAGGGAATCCGCCTCCGTGTTCTCCACTCCCGGAATGTAGACTGCCGAAAGGCAAGGAACATTGCTCTCCGCCCAGTGCAGGATCAGAGAGACTTGGTGCGGTTGATCACCCACCCGAACCTCTTCAGGGTCGACACCACCTGGTGGGTGTCCAGCTCCGCCTGATTAAGGGAAGAAGCGGATATCAACAGATCGTCCAGATAAGGCACAATGCGAATGCCCTGAGAACGGAGCAGAGCCATTATGCCCGCCAAAACCTTGGTGAAGACCCTCGGTGCCGAAGTCAGATCGAAGGGAAGAGCTACAAACTGATAATGTTGATCCTCCACCGCAAACCAGAGGAATCTCTGATGTGTCTGAAAAATCGGGACATGCAGATACGCATCCCTGATGTCTATGGATGTCATAAAATCCCCTTGGCGCAGGGAATTGATAGCCGAGCGCAGAGTCTCCATGCAGAACTTTTTGGCTCTGAGAAATTTGTTGAGAACCTTGAGATCTAGAATGGGTCTCACCGAACCCTCCTTTTTTGGGAACCGTGAAAAGGTTGGAGTAGAAACCCCCGCCTCTCTCCGACAGAGGCACCGGGCATATAACCCCCATGTCCAGAAGGTTTTTTACTTCTAACAGGAGCCCCTGCGCAGCCTGAGGGTCCGAGGGCACCCGAGACCTTAAGAATCTTGGGGGCGGCCAGTACTCGAACTCCAGTTTGTACCCGGAGGAGACCACTTCCAAGATCCAGGTCTGGGCCCGGGAGGTCACAGACAATTGGAAGAAGAGCCGCAGCCGCCCCCCCACCCTTGCGGGTGAGGGCGCCCCTTCATTGCTGAGCCGGTTTAACGGCGGGACGAGCCCGACCTCTGCCTCTGTTCCAGGACAAGCCCCTGACACCTGAGAAGGCCAAACCCCTAGACGCTCTGGCCCCTCGAAAGGAAGGAGTGAACGAGCCCGCCCACCCAAAAGGGGTGGCGCTGTTTCCTCCGCTGAGGTAACTTACCTCCTTTGGCAACAGCATCCAATTTATCTCCAAACAGCTACGAACTCAAGAAGGGAAGAGCTGTGAGCGACTTCTTGGCTCCAACGTCCGCTGCCCACTGGCGGAGCCAGACCAATCTGCGCATAGCCACCAGTAAGGCTGACGTCCTACTACACACGACAATATAGAGTCTTCCATCGCAGCCATGACAAAATCCATGAACAATTCGCACTTCTTAAGGATAGCGAACTCAGCGCCAGCTGGATCAAACTGAGCGTTATTCAGCCAGTCCCTGATAAGAGACCTGGTAGCAAGCGACACCAGGGCAGATGCACTAACAGGCCGCAGGGCCGAGCCCACGTTGGCAAATGCGTGGCACGCCATCTGATCAAGGTGCTTATCCTCGCATCCCATAGTGAGGTCTCACAGTGGAGCAGTGCTCCTGCTGCACCCATAGGGTGCTCCTACCTTCACCAGGACCCGCAGCCTAAGCTGGGAGGCTCAATATAGGCAATTTAGAAGGGTCCTGGCAGTAATAGGGATAATAGAAGGCCGGGCGCGAGCCCGGCTTACCTGTAAGTAAAGAAGTCCTCATCTTCTGTCTTGTCGCTTTTTCTGCAGAGAAGAAACTGGGGAATTGGTGGGAGGTCCCAGGTATATATGGACCAGGAGGGGCTCTCTTTTTTGCATATTCATCTCTGCAGAAGTTCGCCCTCTACTGAAGACTACCCAGATGTCATGAAGACCGAAGTGGAGTGTATGGCACACTTAGAATAGATTACCTAAAAGATCTTGTTGTAAATTTCCTCTGAATATCATAAACTGTATTGCGGAAATCAAAACATTCTTCTGGTCCAATAGGAAGCGCAGGTTTGCTTACTCTATTTGTACTAGACCAAACTACTTGGGAGGATGGGGTTCCCCGGATCTGAACCTGTATGTAAAGGCGGCACATCTTCAGCATATATAGATGGATAAAAGAGGGATATCAACCCAGCTGGTCTGCAGAGGAAATGCATCCTTTACCCACCCAAGACATTGCAGCCCTACACAGACCACTACCTAAACAAGATTAGAATGAACAAATACCGAATAGCCATGGCGGTGTGTAAGACTCTTCCCAGCCTCCGGCAGAAACCTACTTTATTACCCTTTCCGGATATAATGAAGTCATTATCTTGGAACCCTGAAAATAGTAATAACTCGTGGAAATCTTATAAGTTAGGGGAAGGAGGAATTGAACAAATTAGGGGTTTCCATATGTGGAAAGACCCTACTGGAAACAACAATGGAGAGAGGGGGTCCTTCTGGCAAAATGTCAGGCTGGAAGTTACATGCAAACACTTACACTTCCTCAAGCAACATTTTCTATCACCACTCTTCAAATTCTATTTTTAGAATCAGAAGTTAAGACACTACCTTATTTTATAATGCCATCCTAGTTAAATCCAAATATCAAACTGCCCCACCTTATATTCAAAAGTGGAAAGCTGATCTAAAGAGCGCTTTCCCCAGTAGAAAGAGCCCAACTACTCCACCAAACTACAGATCAGCATGTGCAGGCCATCATCCAATCAGCGCTGTGTGCTGTGCATATCAAAGCATGGTACATAGCGCCTATTCAGCCCCAGCTTGTCCCTTCCTGCGTTCGGAGGTGCGCTACCGCGGCCAGTCATTCGGACAGTCTACTCCGTGGTGGAGATGCGGCTGCAGTCGGCAAAACTGGTGTGGGACCCACCACAAAGATGAGTCACCCTATTTAGAATGCCGCATGGGGGATTAGCTTGCCCTGGAGTCTTGTAGACTCCAGTGCTGCCATAAAAGATGGTTGGTCCTCCTTATATAAAAAAAAAAATCCCTCTGTGGTGCCGTTTCGTCAATTATGCCTTACTCATTTTAACAGAAGATATGGCCCAAGTATTGCAGGCCTCAAATTACCTTTAGGGTGATCCAACACCCATTTCAAGCACTGATCGCAACACAAAAAAAGAGGGGGCATCCCAATTGGCAGCAGCCCGGAAGTCTGGTTCGGCTTAACTTCACCTTGCTCCCATGGTGAAAGAGGGTCCTATAATAAGCCACATTATACAGAGGCCTTTCAGCAGATGTAACCCTAGAAGTGGATTTTCAGACCATATCACCTGCAGCAGCCAATTGCAGGTCCCAGTTTCGCCAAAAAGAATGAGATGAAGGTAAGCCAAATGAGACTTGCTGGTGGCCAAAACCCACTTTTTATAAAATGTGCTCACATAGGTGAGGCTTTTTTACTTGTCATCAGGGTCGGGATGAGAGACTAAAAAATAAAGTTTGTTGGGGTGATTTTTCATTTTACATTTTCAAATAAGCTAGATCTCCGGTAGGACATGGTATGCCCTACTCAATCTAATGCAAGAGTAGAGATATGTCCACCTCTCATGCATCATGAATACATTAAAGTGGGCTTAATCACAGCTTCAACAAATGTATTTAACAGGTAACCAAACAGTGATTTGTTTTTACACTTGACCACTGCATGAAGGGACAGGTTTTGGTTTGTATTTGATTACTTTTCACAGATTAAGCTATCCAATGAAGAACAAAATACCATTTTGTGAATACTCACCTGTAAAATGGGTATTCTAAGTATGTCACACACCCCGCTTCAAAACATTCATTACATGTGGATTATACTGACCTGTAGATGGCGATCTTGCAGAGATGTAAAGGAAAAAAAAGAGAGCCCCTCCCGGTCCATAAATACCTGGGACCTCCCACTCATTACCCAGTATAAGGACAGCAGTAAGGTAAGGGACCAGGAAGAGCCATATATAAGCCATAACAACAAAAAGTTCACCATATAAAGGATCCAGAATACAAAAGGGCAGGGTGAAGCGGGGGGTGTGACATACTTATAATACCCATTTTACAGGTGAGTATTCACAAAATGGTATTATTCTAAGTATGTCACAGACCCCGCTTCAAAACATTCATTACATGTGGGACATCCAATAGCAGTGTCCATAATGGGCGGGGATCCAAACAAGGCAATAAAGCACAACTTAAACCACTGCAGCTTGCAGAACCTTGCGGCCAAGAACAGCATCCGCTGAGGCCCGCACATCAACCTTGTAAAACTTGGAAAAAGTGTGAACAGAAGACCAAGTAGCAGCCTTACAAACTTGTTCAACAGAGGCCTGGTGCAGGAAAGCCCCAACAGCACGAGTAGAATGAGCAGTAACACGAAAAGGGGAAACCTTCCCCTTGGCAGAATAGGCCCCAACAATGGCCTGACGAATCCATTTACTAATGGAAGACTTGGCGGGCGCCAAACCTTTCCTGGACCCGGAGGGCACCACATAAAAAGCATCCGTCTTACGAAAGGAAGAAGTAACCACCAAATAGTACTTCACACAGCGAACCACATCCAAGGAATGCAAGACCCTCTCCTTGTCATTGCTGGGCTTAGGACACAAGGAGAGCAGAACAATGTCCTGATTAAGATGAAAGGCAGAAACTACCTTAGGAAGGAAATCCGGCTTGAATCGGAAAACAACCTTGTCCTGATGCCTCTCAAAGTACGGGGCCTGAATGGACAAAGCCGTCAACTCAGACGTGCCGAACAGAAGTGATAGCAACCAAAAATGCAACCTTCTGCGTAAGCGAAGACCATGCAATATCATGCAAAGGCTCAAAAGGAGGACCCTGAAGAGCAGAAAGAACCAAATTCAAATCCCAAACTGGGAGCAAAGGCTTCCTAGGAGGCTGTACATGCGTAACCCCCTGGAAAAAAAAGTCTTAACCAAAGGATGAAGAGCAAAAGACCTTTGAAAGAAAACCGCCAGGGCAGAAACCTGCCCTTTCAGCGTACTAAGCTGGAGCCCCAAGTCCAGACCATATTGCAGAAACTCCAAAATCCTAGGGATAGAAAACACCCTACAAGGCAAGGCCCTGACCTCACACCAATCAATATAAGACCTCCAAGTCCTATAGTAGATGGTAGAGGAAGACCGCTTCCTAGCGCTAACAAGAGTCCGAATCACAGCATCGGAAAGACCTTCCTCCTTCAAGATGGAGGTTTCAGCAGCCACGCCGTCAAAGCCAGCGTTGGTAAATTGGGGTAAAGTAGTTGACCCTAAGTGAGCAGATCCGGCAGAAGGGGCAGAGCGAACTGATCCACTGCCAACCACACAACATCTGCCTTGGCCATCTTGGAGCCACCAGGATTGCCGTCGCCCCCTCTAGGGCCAGCTTGCACACCATCTTGCCCACCATGGGAAACGGAGGGAACAGGTACGAAACCCCAGATCCCTCCAGTTCAGAGACATCGCATCCACTGCCAGAGCCAGCGGATCCCGGTAGAGAGACACAAATGCCGGAAGCTTGTGATTGTGCCGAGAAGCAAAGAGGTCCACCTCCGGAGACCCCGGAGGCAAATCGAGCGAAACACCTTGGGGCTGAGAGACCATTCCCCCCGGCGAGATGAGAACCTGCTCAGGGAGTCCGCCTCCGTGTTCTCCACTCCCGGAATGTAAACTGCCGAAATGCACGGGACATGTCTCTCCGCCCAGGCCAGAATCAAAGACACTTCCCTGAGGGCACTCCTGCTGCGAGTCCCTCCCTGGTGATTGATGTAGGCGACTGCCGTCCGATTGTCCGACCGAACCTGAACCGGCAAGCCCTGTAACTGATGAGTCAAGTGAAACAGAACCAATCTGATGGCTCTCAGTTCCAGAACATTGATGGGATCGTGAGCCTCCTGAGGCCCCCACAGACACTGAAACTGACGATCCTTCCAGAAACCCCCCCATCCTGACAGGCTGGCATCCGTGGTGACCGTTTTCCAACAAGGAGTCAGAAAGGATCTGCACCTCAGATTGATTGGATCCAGCCACCACTGAAGGGAACGCCGAACCAGGGGGGACATCCGAAAAGACTGATCCAACGACAGCGGAGACCTGTCCCAGGCCGCCAACAGATGGAGCTGGAGCGTCCTTGTGTGAAACTGAGCAAAAGGAACCGCCTCGAAGGAAGCCACCATCAATCCCATCAGCCTCATCCCCAGCCGGATGGCCGGACGAGGGATGGACAGGAGAAGCCGAGCCAATTCCTGAATCAAGAGAACCTTGGACCGAGAAAGAAACACCCTGGTCTGAGAAGTATCCAGAGACATTCCCAGAAAAGACACCACCCTGGAGGACTTGGGGTAGTCGATCACCCAACCGAATCTCTCCAGAGTGGAAACCACAGTCCTGGTGTCTAACTCCGCTTGGCTGAAGGAAGACGCCATAATGAGAAGATCGTCCAGATATGGCATGATGCGGATACCCTGGGCTCTGAGGAGAGCCATCACCCCTGCCAGCACCTTGGTGAAAACCCTTGGAGCCGAGGTAAGGCCGAAAGGAAGGGCCACAAACTGAAAATGCCGATCTTCCACCACGAACCTGAGAAATCTCTGGTGCGCCCGGAAAGATTGGAATATGCAGGTAAGCATCCTTGATGTCTATGGACATCATGAAGTCCCCCTGACGAAGAGAGTAGATGGCTGAACACAGCGTTTCCATGCGGAACTTCCGGAGACGGACGAACCTGTTGAGGATCTTCAGATCCAGAATGGGCCGAACAGAGCCATCCTTCTTGGGCACCGTGAACAGATTGGAATAAAAACCCCGGCCTGGTCCGAGGGAGGCACCGGGCAAATGACAGCCATATCCAGAAGATTTTTTACCACCGCCCGAAGCCCATGCGCGGCCAGAGGATCCGAAGGCACCCAAGACCTGAAGAATCTGGGAGGGGGCTGGATCTCAAACTCCAGCTTGTAGCCGGAAGACACTACTTCCCGAATCCATCTGTCCGAGACCTCCTGGTCCCAGACCTGGGAGAAGTGTCGCAGCCGTCCCCCCACCCACAAGGGTGAGGGCGCCCCCTCATTGCTGAGCTGGCTTGGCAGCGGCTTTGGGCTTAGAGCCCCAACTGTGTCCTGGACGGGCACGTCCCCTGCCCCTGTTCCAGGAATCACCTCTGGATGAGGAGAAAGCCAATCCTCTGCCAGCTCTGGCCCCACGAAAGGAAAGAGTAAAGGAAGCCGCCCCATGAAAGGAACAACGTTGCTTCCTTCGCTGAGGTAACTTACCGCCTTTGGCGACCGAATCCAATTTTTCTCCAAAGAGCCGCAACCCCACAAAGGGAAGTGCCGTAAGCGACTTTTTGGACACAAAAATCAGCCGCCCACTGGCGCAACCAAACCGAACGCCGAATAGCCACAAGCAGGGCCGATGTTCTGCCACACATCACCAATGCGTCATCCAAGGCGGCTAGAACAAATGACAAAAACAATTCACACCGTTTAAAGAGCAATGAACTCATCACTAGCCGGATCAGCCTGGAAGTAGTCAACAGGTCCCCAACAACCGACCTGGTAGCTACCACTAAAAGCGCCGAAGCACAAACAGGCCGCAAGGCCGACCCGACACTGGCAAAACCATGACAAGCCATCTGGTCAATGCGTTTATCCTCACCATCTTTAAGAGTGGAACAATCAGGAGAATTCAAAATAGCGGTGTTGGACAACCCAAAACTGGGGCATCCACCTCGGGAGGGGACGACCATCGCTCCACTGCATCCAGCGGAAAGGGATATTTCTTATCCCAACCCGGAGGAATACCTGGGAGCCTCTCCCATTCCTTAGTAATAATGCCATCAAAATGCTTTTGATTAGGGAATTCCAAGCGCGGCTTAGACTGCTCGAAAAACTCCCCCTTTTGCGGAGGAGCCACCTCAGGAAGAGAAATAGCCAGAACCTCAAACATCTGAGCCAGAACCTTAGGGGTATCCAAGGAATCCCCCAGCCCCCGCTCGGTATCAGCGCCAACAAACTGCTGATCGTCAGAATCATCCGACCCCTCTAATAGCTCCCTTTCTTCTAGCGGGAAGTAATCGGACCAGTCCAGAGATTCAAACTCATCAAAGTCAAAACCCGGCGTGGCTGGAGACAAGTGCTTTCTCTTAGCCGGGGCCTTTCTGGCATCAGCGCTAGAAAATAATTTCTCAAGATTGGCCAATCTGGCACACACCTCAGATTGCGACTCCCCACCTATGACAACGTCACATGGGGCACGGATCAGTCGGGGAGGGGTAGGAGAAGAGACCGGCGGCGCTGAACCAGACGCCTGGGGTCCGGACTGCCGCATAATAGTCTGCTGCGCACATGGTATACAAAGAAACACATCATCCCCCGTAAGGGATACCCCACACCCCATACACTGCCGGGATTGCCCCGAGGGGAGCCCAAGCCCAGTATCCGGGGACGCCTCCATACGGTGATCTTATAGGTAGTCGCAATGACCAAGGGAATTACGCATATAAGCAACCCGGGATGAACCTTTAATGTCCGAAGTGGGAGGATTTACAAGCTCATTTGAACCCAGGGACCCTAGGACCGGGAGAACCCCCTTAATAATCAATGTAGGTCCACCTGGAAGACACAAGAATAGGCCCATTCAGCATCACCAGCCTTCATATGTAAAACATATAACCATATATACACAACAACACACATATCAGCAATTAAAGAAGGGCCACAGGGCCACTCTCAGCGCTGCAATGGCGTCTACGCTGATCCCACGATGCTGAGAGGAGAGGACAGAGAGAAGGGGGCGTGGCCAGCGTGGTTCACGCGTCGCGCCCTGCTCTGCCCCCCCCTCCTCCAAACCGTGCGGTTCCCAGCCAGTGGCCGGCCTCCGCAGCGGCGCCAAAACAAACACACACGTCATAAAAATAAACATTGCGGGAGACGGGTCGCTCCCCCCCCCCCCCTCTAAGGAGAAGGGCATCCGAAAGAGGGGAGAAAACCACCCGGGTCGAAGGCCCAGGGACAGGGCATCCCAAAACCGGGGTCACCAACCCGGTTAACTGCCTACCCCTTAGTATGGGGTCTCACAGTGGAGCTTTAGCTTTTAGCTCCTAAGCACCTAAGCACCTAGGGTGCCATCTACCCTCGCCCGGACCAGCAGCCTAGGCTGGGAGGCTGGGTAAGACAAACAGGGATCCATGCAGAAATAGATATAACGGGCCGGGGGTCATCCCAGCTACCTGAAATCCCCCTGTGCAAGGAGGAGATATCATCTTCTGACTTGCTCGCCGTCTGCAGAGATGAAAGACTGAGGAAATGAGTGGGAGGTCCCAGGTATTTATGGACCGGGAGGGGCTCTCTTTTTTTCCTTTACATCTCTGCAAGATCGCCCTCTACAGGTCAGTATAACCCACATGTAATGAATGTTTTGAAGCGGGGTGTGTGACATACTTAGAATAAAAAAAGGCCTATGAGGACCATTTTCTTATTTAGGGTGGACACCACGAAAAAGCAAAACTTCAATTTAGAATAAGGTCTGACAGTTTTAGCCCTTTCCTAAATTCTACAAAAGATTAAACCGGACCTTCACCATGATTTATTGAAAAGCCCAAACCCTTATAAAACAATTCCCAAGCATCTAAAATTAATATATTTTAAGTTTTTAGTCACTTATTCTTTCCCCCACCGAGCTGCAACTCTGTTCAGGACTTTAGGATACGGGCGCCGCCATCTTGACTCAGAAGCATCACACTTAGTGAGGAGAGGAGAGTGGGATAATGTACAGGGGGCAGGCTATAGCTGTGCTTTGCTCAGATAGAGCAGAGCTGGCCTCAGGATAAGGTCAGCAATCCCAGAATGCAGAGCAGCACAGTCAGAAGGCACTTTGCAGGCTGCCTGATGTTCCATGAGCTGCCATCTTGAATGTTTAAAGGCTCATAACATGCAGTAGATGAAGGTAGGATGATTTTTAATGTGAGCAATCGGTATGTGCAGGGTGTGGGAAACATATAAGATAGACTCTTATTCAGAGTGAAGGTCCGCTTTAAAGGTTCGCTTTAAAGGTCCGCTTTAAAAACACTTGCACAAATAGACACAAGCCCAAAGGCAGTGTATGATTACACCCAGGAGTGGTGTAATAAAGTAATAAGTTTGGCATATTACGCCGGCAGCAACTTTTGAAAAAAAAAAAATATATATGAATATATTTAGTGGGAACAGTAGTCAAATTAAAATAATTCCACACCCAACAACAATAGTTAACAGTAGCCAGAATATACTTTGGGTCTTACATAAGCGGAACTAATTATATCCAGGAGTTTCTTTTCCAGGAACATGAAAGGGAGACGGCCCATTACACAATGGTTACATCGCACACTAGAAGCAAATATTCCATAGGCCAATCTAGTGAGCTCAGGATTATAGTTATTGCTGGCAAACAGGAACTATTCCTTCCAAGGCAGCGCATTACTCCTCCACCATCAGACTCAAATCAGGAGGAGCCTGCATTATCAAGACAGCAAGCCACATTCCTTCACAGAAACACTAATCAGTTTATGGCATCTAGAAAGGAGGCAAAGGCTGCAAGATACCAGAGAAGGGAAGAGGGCAGAGATAGTCCAAGGTCCATGATTAATATACTTATGAAGATAACAGTCCTGGCAACAAAGGAAGAATTACAGAGGTTGTATGCAGTAAGTAATGGCTGATCAATGTCAGCTCTATCTAGTGTCTACCCGATCTTAGCCAGCCTTGGAACTATCTACAATTGCAATTTAGGATACCTCTATAGTAAAAGATCCTTAAAGTGCACCTATACTTTGAGCTGTGTGTACTGTGACTGAACGCATCATCACTGGGGGTGGGGCTGCTCGGCCAGGGAACAAAACGGCTGACTGCTTCCAGTTTGTGTTATGAATATTGGGCAAAAGCTTTAGTAAAAAAAAAAAAAAAAAAAAAGGCTGTTTTGGGGCACTTGGCTGGGGATGAAGAGTGACCACAAACTTCCTTTCCGAGTATAGGTGCACTTTAGAAAGCCAAAATCAGTCATGATAAGAAAGAGACGCGCATAGCTCAGCGGCTCAGAGCGCGCCGATAGGACGAGCGCCCGCGCCGTAGGAGCGGGGTCAGGCAAGTTGATCTGGGCGTCTAGAAGTGGACCAAAGCCCAGGATAGTCAAAATCCTGGGTTTTGGTCTACTTTAAGGAAGTTCAAGTCTTTCCTCAGTGGATAAGTCGCATATGGGCAGTATGGCCCCACAACAAACCCTGGTCCTTCGCTAAAAATGCAATAATCTTCACATACAACCTACACTTCATGGACACATAAAGGGACTCATCAAAACTAATAGTTCTAGGCAGTCATATTAATGCAACCTATGTTTTCTCGTCACCAGTGTACTCATCACTAGGGGTGTCAGAAAATGAGACCCCTATAGCAGTTCACAAAGCTTAGGGGGCTTGCAAGCCACCATTGCTGATGGCCCTCTGCGCATTATGGCCCCAGCAGAAATTGAGCACGGTGATTGGGTGCCACAGCCATGTTGGTGGCAGCACTCTGCCATGCGACTGTAGTGGCTTCAACTTCACAAGGGGGGGTTGAGAAACTGAATTACTGCTGTGCTTGTCTTACCACTGGAGTTATCAACCCCAAAACAGTGTTTATGGGAAAACAGATTTGACTTTTAAAATAATCAATTAGTGTTCTATAGTGCACTAAAAAGAGGTGTCAGAGTTGCTTATTGAGCATATACACACACTACAAAAATCCACTTAGCCCCTGTAAACCTTATCACAATCCAGATCCTTACAGTGATCAGTGGGTTAAATCCCCGCCGACAGGTTTATTTTTAAATAACTGTAAGATGATTAGACAGGATTAAGACTCCTCTTCCATGGAACTGATGATTTCCAGCTTTGTCCAACTGCAACCATAACGGAATGAATGAATTAAAATAAAAACTCAATCCTATTTGAATCGAATCAAACTTTGCCGGTGATTGTGTACTTCCCTGCAGAACATCAGGATATCATTTAAAGCAACACACAATAGCAAGAAAGGACGGGAGGCTTCAGTGTGTGACCCACCCCATTAGTGATGCACATTCCAATATCATACAGATAGCTATGTCTGCACTTATAAAAACATAAGCCAACAGGTACATGCTCCTGAAAAAGTTACATAATGACAGTAGACAGGACAAACCACAAAAAAACCCAGGTCGCCCAATCTCACTGAATCTTCCCCGGTCCTATGCCGCATAATCAGCCCTCTCGTCCAATCAGCACGCTCAAATCCGCTCAAGCCCCTTCGTCCAGGAGCTCGTCTAATGAGAGCGCTGGTGGCCGCATCCCGTACCTGCGCTGGCCATTCACAAATGCCTGGTGCAGACACGCTCCCTGGTGGTACTCAAGGCCTACAGTGGTAAAAAAAAAAAAAAAGGGGGGGTGGCATAAAGTACTGTTCCAATAATGATGTGCTTGGTAGCTAAGTCAATCAGCTTCAGGAGCTGAGCATTCTGCTGGCAAAAAGTTGTTTGGAAGACCTGCCAGACAGCCTCAAGCTCATTTAAAGCGGACCAACACCCGGGGGGGGGGGGGGGGGGGGGGGGAATCGGCACAGGAATCTATAAGATTCCTGGGCCGATCAGATCCCTCCCCGCGGGGCATCCGAAATCGGGATGTCCCGCGGGGTGAAACCCCCCAGGAAGCCCACAATCCTACCTTTTCCACGTTCCAGCGGCGCATGCGCGTCCGCCGCCTCTCGCGCCGGCCGTTTGTAAATGGCCGGCGCTGCGCCCTGTGAGAGGGACGCACGGGAGGCGGCGCCGGACGCGCTCTGCTTGTCCGGCGCTGCCTCTCGCTTGTCCGTCGGCAGGGATTGGCTGCAGCGGTCACGTGGGAGCGGGGAGAGGTGAGTTTTCGGGGCACCCCCGATCGGGGTGCCCCACCGAAGTGGACCAAAACCCAGGATAGTCAAAATCCTGGGTGTTGGTCCACTTTAAAAGGAACAAAACAGGGTTTCCCAGAGATTCTTCCCTACTGCCTGGACACATAGGAGCAGACTGCCTCATTGATTGGTGGCAGAAAGTATATTGCAAGGCTGCTAGAAAGTGGCTAGAACTGTATTCAAAGCCGGAAGAGAAGTTTACTGTCAGCAGCGCAAAAACATTTATACTGCCTGGCGCTATACCTTGTGCTAGCCATGGCCACACATGGTAAGGAGGATGTAGGCAGCACACAGACATTTAATTAAAACATGCAGTCAAAGCTAGGGTTTTATTTGCCCACAAAAGACTTTTCATAACCGATTACTATTATCTAGTACCATCTTCATCTTTGGCCTTGTACAATGTAGTAAATTACAGACAAGGTAGAACAAGTAATACTGTGTTATAATTGAGATGCAGCAGAAATGAATGCATGGCACACCGATACAGCAGAAAAGAGAGCATTGCCTTTATAACCTTGCAATCTAAGTCCTAAAGAAATAAGAAAAATGGAGAGTCACATTAGCCGCATAAAAAATGGCAGCATATGCCCCATCAAGGGGTGGGATCAGGGAAGGAACCAAAGGATAATCAGATTAAATGCTTGTATGACAAGGTACATGATTAGAGATCTTCTGAAAGCATGGGGTATGGGAGCATCAAATTGCGCAGGAGCACTGCAAAGGAGAGGTGTGAATGAGAGAGGTCCGGGACAGAAATACATACATGAAGGTTCAAGGAGAAAGTCATGGTAGCAGAAACTGCATATGGGTTGGCAATCCAAATGTTAAGGGGATCCAGTAGGCAATGCCAAAATGCCAAGAGTTGGCCTGTTGTGTAGGGCTACACCTGACAATGTCCTAAACTTTTTTCTGTTTCTATAAAGAGACTTCTGTTGCCAAAAAAACAGTTAAACATTTTACTTTCACTTTCTCACACCGAGGGGAATGTAATGCCATGCTTGTGTAGAAGCTGTGGGGGGGGGGCTTGGTCATAGGAGACCAAGGATTTTTATTTGTTGACTATCAAAGAGTCGCAGAATGAACGATCAAAGACCGCTAAGCTAAACAATATTAAATGGAGAGAGGAGAAGGCTGCAGGTTTTATTAAAAAGAGGACCAAAACCCGCCAGGTCACCTGAAAACTCACCTTCACTCCCGGTCCAATTGCGAATGCGCGAGCTGTGCCCACATCCCCGTTATCCCTTTCGCCAAGTATTTGTGAATGCCGAGCGCGGGCGTGCTCCGTTAGAGGGTATCGGGGGGGATGTGCCCGCCAGCGCACTCGTATTCGCTCGCATTAGACGAAGGGGCTCGAGCGGATCCGAGGTGAGTTTGTTCGGACGACCTGGGGGGTTTCACACAGCGGAGCACCCCCAATCAGGGTGCCCCGAGCCAAGGACCAAAACCCAGGATAGTCAAAATTCTGGGTCCACTTTAACCCCTTGCATGGGCAGTCCCTTTAATTTGACAGCAATCTAGGGGCACTCAAACAGGTAGAAATTTGACATGAAACGGTCATTTAAAAAATTAAAGGTCGACAAAAAACTTCTAAAATCATCCAAATCATCAATGATCAACTTCAAAAACCAATCTAAATAAAAGCAAATGCAAATAAAGAAGCCTGTATGCCGCCCTTTTGGATGTCTAGAAAATAAGTAACGTTTTCTCAAAACATCCTCAGGGCAGCATACCACTAGGAGGATAAGCGAGATACTACCTCTACTGGGTGGGAAAGGCTGCTTGGTGCCAAAGGTAACCGCTCTACAAATCTGTTCAAATGAGGCACCAGCTTGTTCCGCCCAAGATGTGGCAACACTTCTTGTTGAATGAGCTGTAACCCGATCTGGGGTAGGAGATCAATTGCAAGCGAAACTAATGACGTTTCTCATCCATCGTGCAGATGTTGCCTTGGAAACACAATGGCCCCTTCTGTGACCCGGAAAAGATACAAATAAACCGTAGCCTCTCTCCATTATCTTGTTTGTCAAAGGTACTCCAAAAAACAAGCCCCACCAATAGTGGAACCGTGACCGCCAGTAGATGGAGGATCGATTTCTTGGGTTCTTTGGAAGTCTGAAGGGATCTTAGGAAGGTAGCAAGGATCAGCATGTAGGACTACTCGATCGTGAAAACCATGGTAAGAGTGCAAAAAGGGCTCAAAGCGAGGAACAGCTGGGGATTTATGCATGCAGGCAAGATAGTCTAGATAGTCTGACTGCTAACAAAAACTACTTGACCAATAAATAGGATGAAAGTATCTTGTCAAAAGAAAGGGTGGCTAATTGAGCCTTCAGGGTGCTAATGCCGAGACCCAGGTTAACACTTTTTTGAAGGAAATAGACAGGAAGGCTGGAGAGGGATCTCCTTGTAAGAATCTTCTACACTTTCAAATAAATCTTCGTCACCTTCTTTCTGCTAGTAAGGAGCTTCTTGATAACATCCCCTGAAAGACCCTTCTTTAAGAGTATAGCCACCATTTCTGAGGATTATGGCAGAACGCCGGCCAAGAAAATCTGGCCTCACTGGGAGTCCTCATGGTTCCTTAGATGGAGAGCATCTTTAGAAAACCATGGTCTCTTCTACCACCATGGGGCCAGTAGCAGAACCGTAGCAGATTGGCAAGAAAACTTGTTTAGAACCTGAGGAAGGATATGAATTGTAGGAAAGGGCTAAGCCAGGCTGAAAGGCTGCTGGTGAGCCAACACGTCTATTCTTCTTAGGAGAACTTTCTCAGTTTGCAGTTCCGACCAGAGGCAAAAATATTCACCTCCGGAGTTCCTCTTAAGGCACAAATCTGGTCGAATGCCTCTAGGTTTATGGACCATTCCCCTTCCAGCAGTGGAGAGCAGCTCAGATAAATACCATTTTGTGAGTACTCGCCTTTAAAATGGGTATTATGAGTGTGTCATACACCCCACTTCCACCATTCATGACATCTGGGCAGTCTCCAGTAGAGGGCGAACTTCTGCAGAGAATACCTGGGACCTCCCACTAATCCTCCAGTGTATGATAGTAGTAAGAGGACCAGGAAGAACCAATATAACAACAAAATTAAAAAAGGTTCACCATATAAAGGATCCGGAATACAACAAGGGTGGGGTGAAGCAGGGTGTATGACACACTCATAATACCCATTTTAAAAGGTGAGTACTCACAAAATGGTATTATTCTAAGTGTGTCATACACCCAGCTTCCACCATTCATGACATCTGCGACATCCAATAGCAGTGTCCGTCATGGGTGGGAACCGACAAAAAAAATAAAAAAATAAAAAAACAGGAAAAAAATGCACCAACTAAAACCACTGCAGCTTGCAGAACCTCGCGGCCAAAAAAAGCATCCGCCAAGGCCCGCACATCAACCTTGGAAAACTTGGAAAAAGTATGAACGGAAGACCAAGTAGCAGCCTTACAAACTTGTTCAACAGAAGCCTGGTGCTGAAAAGCCCAGGAAGCACCAACAGCACGAGTAGAATGCGCAGTGATCTTAAAAGGGGGCGTCCTCCCCTTAGCAGAATAGGCCCCAACAATGGCCTGGCGTATCCATTTACAAATGGTAGACTTGGCGGGCGGCAAACCTTTTCTGGGCCCGGAAGGCACCACGAACAAGGCGTCCTTCTTACGAAAAGCAGAAGTAGCGACCAAATAGCACTTCACACAACAAACCACATCCAAGGAGTGCAAAACCCTCTCCTTGCCATTGCTAGGCTTAGGACACAAGGAAGGGAGAACTACATCCTGATTGAGATGGAAGGCAGAAACCACCTTAGGAAGGAAATCTGGTTTAAAGCGAAAAACCACCTTATTCTGGTGTCTCTCAAAGTAAGGGGCCTGAATAGACAGAGCCGCCAACTCAGACACGCCGAACAGAAGTAATAGCCACCAAAAAGGCAACCTTTTGAGTGAGCACAGAAAGAGCCACATCCTGCATCGGTTCAAAAGGAGGCCCCTGAAGGGCCGACGAAACCAAATTTAGGTCCCAAACGGGAACCAAAGACTTTCTAGGGGGCCGAACATGAGTGACCCCTTGGAAAAAAGTCTTGACCAGATGATGCAAAGCAAAAGACCTTTGAAAAAAAAAAAAGACAGCCAGGGCAGAAACCTGACCCTTCAAAGTACTGAGCTGGAAACCCTGATCCAGACCGTTTTGTAGAAACTCCAAAATCCTAGGAATCGAAAACACCCTGCAAGGTAAGGCCCTAGCCTCACACCAGTCAATATAGGAACGCCAAATCCTATAGTAAATACCAGAGGAAGACCTCTTCCAAGCTCTAATCAACGTCTGAACGACAGCCTCAGACAAACCTTCCTCCTTCAGAATGAAGGTTTCAGCAGCCAAGCCGTCAAAGCCAGCGTTTGTAAATTGGGGTAACGTAGTAGACCCCGAGATATCAGGTCCGGAACCAGGGGCAGCCTGTTCTGCTCTACCGCCAGTCTTACGACATCTGCGTACCAAACTTGTCTTGGCCACATTGGGGCCACCAGAATTGCTGGCGCCCCCTCCAGAACCAGCTTGCGAACTACCTTGCCCACCATGGAGAAGGGGGGGGAACAGATACAGGACCCCCAGATCCCTCCAGGCAAGAGACAAGGCATCCACCGCCAAAGCCAGAGGATTCTGAGATAGAGCCACAAAGGATGGAAGCTTGTGATTGTGCCGTGAGGCAAAGAGATCCACCTCCGGAGTCCCCCACTTGTGACACAGGGATTGAAAAATCCCAAGATTGAGAGACCACTCCCCTCGGCGAGAGAAGCCCCTGCTCAGGGCATCTGCCTCCGTGTTCTCCACTCCCGGAATGTAAACTGCCGAAATGCAAGGGACATTGCTCTCCGCCCAAATCAAGATCAGAGAGACTTCCCTGAGGTCACTCCTGCTGCGAGTCCCTCCTTGGTGATTGATGTAGGCCACCGCCGTTCGATTGTCTGATCGAACCTGAACCGGCAAGCCCTGTAAGTGAGGTGTCAGCCTTGACAGAACAAGCCGGATGGCTCTGAGCTCTAGGACATTGATGGGGGTGTGAGCCTCCTGAGGACCCCACAACCCCCTGAACTGATGACTCTTCCAGAAACCTCCCCAGCCCAAAAGGCTGGCATCCGTGGTCACCGTTTCCCAACAAGGGGCCAGAAAAGACCTGCCCCTCAACAGATTGCTTGGCTCCAGCCACCACTGAAGTGACTGCCGAACCCTGGGAGACATCCGGAAGGATTGATCCAAGGACTGCGGACATCTGTCTCAATGCAACAACAGGTGAAGCTGGAGCGACCTCATGTGAACTGGGCAAAGGGGACTGCCTCGAAGGACGCCACCATCAAACCTACCAGTTTCATCCCCATCCGGATAGAGGGGCAACGAATGGCCAGAAGAAGGCGAATCAGATCCTGAACCCCCTGCACCTTGGGTCGAGGTAGAAACACTCTGGCCTGAGTGGTATCCAGATTCATGCCCAGGAATGAAATCTCCCTGGAAGGAGAAAGAGGATTTGGGGTGGTTGATCACCCATCCGAACCTCTTCAGAGTCGACACCACAGTCTTGGTGTCCAGTTCCGCCTGACGGAAGGAAGAAGCTGAAATGAACAGGTCGTCCAGATACGGCACAATGCGAATGCCCTGGGCCCTGAACAGGGCCATTACGCCCGCCAGAACCTTGGTGAAAACCCTTGGTGCTGAGGTCAGCCCGAACAGGAGGGCCACAAACTGAAAATGAAGATCTTCCACCGCAAACCTGAGAAATCTCTGGTGCGCTGGGAAGATTGGAACATGCAGGTAAGCATCCTTGATGTCTAAGGACGTCATAAAATCCCCTTGACGAAGGGAACCGATGGCAGAATGCAGAGTCTCCATGCGAAACTTCTTGGTTCTGATGAACCTGTTGAGAATTTTTAGATCCAGAATGGGTCTTATGGATCCACCCTTTTTGGGGACCAAGAAAAGATTGGAGTAGTAGCCCCTGCCTCTCTCCGAGGGAGGCACAGGACATATGACTCCCATGTTCTGAAGATTTTGGACTGCCAACAGGAGCCCCTGTGCAGCCTGAGAGTCCGTGGGCACCCGAGACCTTAAGAATCTTGGAGGGGGCCAGTACTCGAACTCCAGCTTGTACCCGGACGAGACCACTTCCAGAATCCATCTGTCTGTGACCTCCTGGGCCCAGACCTGGAAGAAGAGCCGCAGCCGTCCCCGCACCCGTACGGGCGAGGGCGCCCCCTCATTGCTGAGTTGGTTTGGCAGGGGGCTTCTGTTTGGAGCCCCAGGCAGATGCTGGACAGGCCCGTCCTCTGCCTCTGCCCCAGGAGGAACCTCTGACGGCTCTGGCACCTCGAAAGGAAGGGTTGAAGGAGCTCGCCCCCCGAAAGGAGCGACGCTGCTTCTTACGCTGGGGTAGCTTACCACCCTTAGCCACCGCATCCAACTTATCTCCAAACAGCCGCGTACCCAGGGAGGGAAGAGCGGCCAGCGATTTCTTGGCTGCAAAGTCCGCCGCCCACGGGCGAAGCCAGACCGATCGGAGCATGGCCACCAATAAGACCGAAGTTCTACATAACAATAGTGCCTTCCATAGCAGCCAAGACAAAAACTATAAACAATTCACATCTTTTAAGGGCAGCGAACTCAGCGCTGGCCGGATCAAAATGGGCACCATTTAAAAACTCCCTGACAAGGGATCTATTAGCCACAGCCTCTAGCGCAGATGCACACACAGGCTGTAAGGCTGAACCCACACTGGCAAAGGCATGGCAAGCCAACTGATCAATGCGCTTATCCTCACCATCTTTGAGGGTAGTGGCATCAGGGGTGTGGACCACAGAGGTGTTGGACAACCCCAAAACAGGCATGTCGACCTCGGGAGGGGAAGACCAGCGATTTACCGCATCAACCGGGAAGGGATACTTCCTATCCCATCCCTGAGGAACGCCAGGAAGCCGACTCGGGTTTCTCCCATTCCCTAAGGATCAATGCATCAAAATGACTTTGGGTAGGAAACTCCAAGCGGGGCTTAGAGGACCCAAAAAGTTCTCTTTTTTATTTATTTTTTTTTTTTTAGAGGGGCCGCCTCCGGTGGGGCAATGTCCAAAATCTCCAGGAGATGAGCCAGAACTTTAGAAGTGTCAATGGCATCCCCCATCGCCTGCCCAACACCATTATCACACAACTGCACATCGTCAGATTTTGATTCCTCAAACTCCTCCCCCTCCTCTAACGGGGAATAATCCAACCTCTCATCCTCATCAAAATCCAGCCATACCGGCGATAAATGTCTCTTCTTGGCATGGGCCTTTTTGCCCACTGCGCCGGAAAGAAATCTCTCAATGCTGGCCAGGCGAGCACAAACATCAGAGTGCGACTCCCCACTAGTGATGATGTCACTTGGGGTACGGATAAGACGGGGAGGGGTAGGCGATGAAGCGGGCGGTGCTGACCCAGAAGCCGGGGAAGCAGACTGCCACGATATGGCCTTTTGTGCACATGGAATACAAATTAGCACATTCTCCCCCATAAGGGATACCCCACAACCCACACGCGGCCGGGATTGTCCCGAAGGAAGCCCAAGCCCAGTATCCTGCGGAGCCTCCATATGGTGATATTTGTGGTAGTCGCAATGACCCTAGGGAATTAAGCTGGTAAGCAACCCTGGGGTGCCCCTTTAAAGTCCCAGTGGGAGGATTTAGAAAAGGTGTAATTTAAAGCTAGGGACCCTAGGACCGGGAGAACCCCCTAACATGCAGAACACAGGGAGTCCTCCTGAAAGACACAAATGAAAGGGGACCCATCAGCCAACACTCATACATTACCTAAATAAAACAGCGGAATCCGCAGCAGCAACAGGAACAAGATGGCCACCGGAGCCCAGCACAGCCTTGCCTGGAGGGAGTGAAGAGAAGAAGAGGGGCGGGTCAGCGCAGAACGCGCGCTCGTTAGGCCACGCCCCCTCACGCAAGTCCAGCAACGCGGATCCAGGCCGTGGGCTGAGCCTCAGCAAGGTGCCAAAACGAGGGGGAGGGGTGGGCCGCGGCGAGTGCCCGGCCCAGCCCCCCCCAACACGCAGCCTGAAGGGGAGAAGCTGATAAAGACAAGAAGTTCTCTTCTGCCTAAAATAGAATTTCTTCTGCTGCCTCATCTGTACATGATGACCTTGCAGGTAGGGGGAAAGGGTAAAAAAAAAAAAAAGCTTCCTTTACAACTTTTAATTCTCTAAGGTTTGAAGGGAATTGAATCATCTGCTTGGACTATTTCCCCTCTGTGGTCAAGGGGCAGAGAGCGCCCGAAGAAGAGGTGTTCGTAGTCACCATCATGTCCTAGGGGTCTGGCCAGGATAGGCTGCTTGCAAACCTGCCCCCATTCTGCCACCAATTAAGCGATGCCCTTACTCGATCTGGGACACAGATGATCATGTCCAGGGACCTGTCTCATCACTTTAGAATATGAAGCTGAAGAGTCATTGAATGCAGCTGACCCCACCTTACTGCAGGGAAAAGATGAAGTCATTAATCCTAAGACTCTCATGACAAACAGAAACCATCTGACTGCAGCACCGGGATTGAATAGCTTCCAAGAGAACTGCTACCTACATTTCTGAAGGGCTGTACCGATCTAGAACCCCAGATATGTAATAACCGGCCTAGCCTGGCCAAAGTTTAGGATCCAACCTAACTGAGGCAATAAAATCCTTTGTCAATCTTATATCCTGGTATAAGTTTTCCAGACTCCAAAAAAGAGGCGGCTATCCAGGTATACTATGACACAAACAGTGCACCGTCTAAAAACAGCCAGAGGTTATGCTGGGATTTTCGTAAAAATTCGTGGGGCTCCTCACAGAAAAGATGGACTCCATGTGGAAACGCCTGTAGTAGTTTTTTTCAGATTTGGAATGAAACGGAACACCATGGGACTTCTTTACCAAAAATGTTTGAATAGAACCCCTTCCCCACTGCTGATGGGGTACCGGGACAATTACTCCCATGTCCAGCTGTCAGGAACTCACTCACCGCGTCCTCGCTCCCGCGCCGTCCCCGGGCAGCTGGCCGCGTCTCTCCCGAGCAGCGGCTCTGGCGGCGGCACTCAGCTTGGCCACGCCCCCCGCTCTCAGCTCCGGCCCATGTAGACGTGCTCACGCGCGGGCACGTGTCTCTTATGCCCTCCGGCGGCGCTACTCTAAGAAGTTAAAGAGCCTGCGGGCTCAGCTTGGGGAGGGACTCCTCCCTCTCCACTCTTAGTGGGCCAATGAGCCCTAGTGTTGTATTTTCGGCCAATGAGCCCCGGCAGAGAGATGCTGCCTTTACGCCCCTTCCGTTTTGACCCAATCCATATTAAGTTCTATGTTGCACCAATCATGTCCCTGTCTCCTTGTCCAATCATGTCCTGTCCCTATAAAGTATTTCCCCGCCATTCAACCAGTGCCTGTGATAGCGCCTTGTACCTAGTTTTGACCTCTGTGTATTCGATCTGAACCCCTGTTGCCGACCACCGCCTGAACCGACCATTCTCGATCTGAACCCCTGTTGCCGACCACTGCCTGAACCGACCATTCTTGATCTGAACCCCGACCTCGAGTTGCCTAATCCTTTGTACCACCACGTTCTCTGTCTTCCCGCTGTAGACCTCTGGCCTGTCTCTGGACTTCCGCTACTAACGCTCTAGTTATTAGGTTCTCCAGACCTCCTACCAATAAGCTCTCATCCTTTGAGCCATTGAAGTCCTGGGGGCAACCGATCCCGGGCAGGCGTATTCTGCGTCCCGGCAAGCGGGGGCTCCTACAGGTGAAGCTGGCTGCGGAGATTGGGGCTTATCTGGAGGGCTGGAGTTACCCCGAGCGTGACACCAGCATTGAATCTAGACTGTTCCAAATAGACAATCCTTCCCCTCTGCCCCCTGGAAGAGGAGAAACAAATTCATGGAAGGGACGTGAATGAATTAGATTGGGAAACACTCCCAAAAAAAAGGGACAATCCAGCAAGACCTAAAATTGCAAGCTGCAAGATCTGGCATCATTGCCCTTTAGGGGCCAATTATTGGGTACCAAACAGGGTGGACCCTCTAAACTTGCCCCAACTAAGAGGCCCTTCGTGCCAACTATAAGCAAACCATTGTTAAGAAATGGTCAATTGTAGGAGGAATGGCTAGAAGAAAAAAATCGACTTCTAAAATCTTTGCTCTTGGTGGTAAAACACTTATTCCTGTCTGCTGACCTGTCTAACATTTTCTTCAACTTAGGACTGAAGAATTCCATGTTTAAAGGGCAAGGCACATAAGCGCATCTTTTAACCTGTGTCCCCTTGACCAAGTGTGCAGCCATCAAGTCCTACATAATGAATTTGTCAGGGCTAGCCCTAGCCAAAATCTCACTGACTGCGCAGTAAGTTGGTAAGAAAATGCGGCTGCTGAAAAAAAAAAAAAAAAAAATGAATAAGGCCTTCATAATCTTATCGCTTCCCTCCAGCAGTGCCCATGCCCGAGCCAGGCATTTCTGAATGACCGACGCCGGCACACTCCCCGTTAGAGGGAGGCAGAGGATGCGGCCGTCAGAGCCGCTGCCCTTAAGACGCGCCGTAGGACCGGGATAAGGTGAGTTGCTGTGGCGATCTGTGGGTGGGGTTCACACAGCAGGGTGCCCCCGGGGAAAAGAATAAAAAACCCAGGATAGTCAAAAGTTTTGACTATCCTGGGTTTTGGTCCACTTTAAAGTGTAAGTCGAGTGTTAAGGTAACCGGCACTGACACTCTGGACCCTAGGAAGATCCATTTTGGACAGGAAGCACAGAGTGGCTTCCCCCATTCTGCACAGTTCAGCCGCCCATTCAAGAGAATGGGCATGTGGCAGCCTGGACATAGTGGGGATGCTGCTTTGTGCTCACTCTGTGTGGAAGCCGAACACAACCAGGAGAGACGCAAGCCTCAGTCCCAGGGGAGGGTGGTGCCGTGAGGGGTTACCCCAAGACAGGAGTCACGCTTTAATAAACTGCCTCATAAAAAGGGGTGGTGTTCCTAGTGCAAAGAGGGAATCCCGACTGCCGATGCCCCCCTGCGCATTAACCCCAAGTGGAAAAAAAAACCCTGTGGTTGGCTCTGAAATTTTAAATAATTCAGGGCCGGCACTGTCCCTCTCTGGGAGCTCCCTGGATCAGGATGCCCTGCTGTGTAAAGCCCCACCTAGGGGGTGGCACAGAACTCCTCAGTTGGGTGGGTCCTGTTATAGATACTCTGCCAGTATCAATCACACAAAGCCCCTTACATAGTATGACTTACCCGAGTAACAAACCTCATCAGAGTATCCTTACACATGCAGTGTTGCCATACTGTCACTCCCAATAAACTTTGTCACATTGTACTTTGGCTGTCTGTGTGATACAGCCGCTTACCCAATATACCATACTGTCACCAATGAGTAATGGTACTCACCAAGAAAACACTGGCAGCCTCACCACTGCTGTGCATCTAACTCACCTGGCTGGACACATCATCTCAGCTAGTATTACTTAATATAACATTTTTTGAAAGAGTAAAAGTTGGTGCCAAAAAAAAAAAAAAACCAAACAAACTTTACTTCACTCATTATTTCATGGATAACTATAATTTTACAGTTTAAAGTGAACCAAAATCCTGGCTTTGACTATCGTGAGTTTTGGTCCTTGCCCCCGGGGGATCCCAATCTGCCCTGCTGTGTGAAACCCCCCCCCCCCAGGTCCCCGGACAAACTCACCTCTTCCCGGGTCCTACGACGCATGTGCACATGCTCATCATATCAGCACACTCGTATCCCCTTGAGCCCCTTCGTCCAGGAACTAGTCTAATATAAGCAGATCTAAGCGCACCGATGGGCGCATCCCCAGGGACAGCGCGCCGGCTATTCACGAATGACTGGCGCAGGCACGCGTGCCGCAAATGGGGTAGGAGAGAAGATGTCCCTTCGTCTAAGACGAGCGTCTCTGTGCGCGCTGGTGGCCACATCCCCCGCTACCCTCTAAAAGGGAGCGTGCCCGCGCCGGGCATCCACAAATGCCTGACGTGGGTACGCGCCCTGCTAGAGGGATAGTGAAGATGCGGCCGCGCCTCATGCAGGCGCCGTTGGACTGGAAAAATAGGTAAGTGTGTGGGTGACCTGGGGGGGGTTTACACAGAGGGGATTTTGGATGCCCTGGGCGGGAAGGAATTGATCGCCGTGGGCTTTGGTCCACTTTAGTGGAACTGTGAGGTGTGAACAGAGCCTAAATCGGACATGTTTTTAGCGCATTCCAGTAACACCCCTCTTCTGCAGATACAAGCCGTCGACAGCTTGCCCCATGCTGTTGTAAGAGGCTTTTATACACTAGCACCTTGCATTCCCTGATAAATCAACTTGCTGTCTTCTGATGACTCAATTTTTCAGAGTTTCTTGTTTGAAACTACAGTCCCCCATACAGGAAGAGCTGATGACTGATCCTAGCATGAGAGGTTCAGCACAAGAAAGAGAGTTGCCTTGGATTGTTAGAAAATATAAAGCAAGGTGAATGAAAGATGCCGCCCCTGACAGCCAAAATAGGGAGAAGCAGCTAAATGAACCCTTTGCCTGGAATGTCACTTTATAACCAGCTATACCTTGGCATTGTTTAATTCCCACAAATTGCGTACTCCTCCGTGACTAAAAATACTCCTCCAAGATTATGGGAGGAATATCTTGGGAAATGGTCTGGTGCGATCTCTGCTCCAAGCAATAATATGCTCCCACCTGGTTATGCGACAGAGTAAGAGTGGGCCTCTGCTTTTCCTATTACTTGGGGTTCTGGTAAGTGCTTCTCTTTTTCATATCAATGAAAATGATATCAATGTCTGCAATACTGTGTGGGCAAATATTGGCAAGATCTTAAATTTGTTTTTCACATTAGGTACGTTTGTTCGAAGACAACGTGACAGAGAGACAGGCAGCGATGAAGTTCCTGTTTATGAAAGGAGATGTCAGCCAAAAGCTTTCATGGTGCCCTTCACACTTAACAGTGAAAAACTGGGTTGACAAAACCACCCACGTCAACCAATGATGGAGAGTGTTCCAGAATCCATAGATGCCTTTATTACATGATTCTGGACTAATTTCAGTTTCTAAACTTTTGCAGAGAAAGTGTTGGGGCCAAAATTCACCACCTGGACATGAGGAAGGTGTCAGGCAAGTGGCTCGAAAATTCTTAGTCAGCACATCAAAAGCATGCCCAAGTGCCAACCTCCGAGTGAATGCTGTAGAGTTTTCATCAGGAATGTAGTGCTTTCCTATTGCATGGTTACAATACAGATTTTTTATTTATGATCCCAGTCAAAACAATGGAGACACAGTAGTTCCGCACATCCAAAGATGTTCAGGGAGAAGTAGTCATTCTAGGTGACGGAATCAACCATCTGAACTAACTTCCAAAGGGATCTACTATCACAGCTGCATATTACAAACTTCTGGAGAAGATGAAAATGCTATCCCAGTTAAAAAGAAAATCAAACGTTTTTCTGCACAACAAAATGCCTCCTCCCATACAGCGGCCATCACCCAGAACAATAGCGAGCCTGGACTTTGCAGTGTTGGAGCATTTACCATATTCAACAAATCTGACACCCTTAGACTATCATATGATTTCTAATATGAAGAAACACTTTGGATCAGTTGAACAAGTTGCAGCCCAATAGTCAAAAATGCATTAATATCCAAAAGGAATATATATATTCAAAGACATATTAGCACCCCTTGTACAGTGCCCATCTTACATGGCACATCACTATTCTGCCAACACCTAAGCACAGCATTCTAGTCAGTACCCAGAGAAGTAATGCCATGATAGTCCAACTTGAGCTAAGTGACTGCTGGTGTAATTTTCAAACCATTGTGACCACCATTACATCACAGGACAATCGCCACAACTTACATTGTTGGACCAAAAGTACCTATTATACACCTCTACCAGACTATTCATATAATATAGCACCCACCCACATATGGTGTACATTCTGCCGCATTATGGTGGTTTCCCCTTGCCACCCAAGTACTTGTATTAACAGAGACAGTCTTGATTACTTTTATTCTTAAGAGACATGATGTGCTGCCAGCGTGCTCAGTGCCAGTAAAACCTGAGTAATGGAAATCGTACTCAGATACCATGACCAGTGACAGAAAAACATGGGTATGGGTATTCTTTGCCAGGACACAGTACATTGCCAGTGTCAGGGGTGTCAGTAACACATGGGTTTTCCTTGCTGTGACATGAGACTCTGCCAGTAACGTGGCTATGGGGATTCCTTGCCTGCACACAGTTATCTGCCAATGTTAAAAATGCAAGTGTCAAGGTGTCAATAACACATGGGTAAAGGTATTCTAGGACATAGTAATATACCAATCCTGGGGGTACCAGTGACACATGGGTAAATATGTTCCTTACCAGAACACAGTATTCTGCCAGGGGTGCCAGTGACATGGGTACAGGTATTCCTTGGCAAAACTCTTATCAGGGTCAGGGGTGCTAGGAGCACATGGGTATTCGTTTCAGGACAGTACTCCGCCAGTGTCAGGGGTGTCAAAAACACATAGGTATGGGTATTTATTGCCAGGACTTAGTATTTTGCTAGTGTCAGGGGTGGCAGTAACAAATAGGTAAGGGTATTACATGCCAAGATACAGTTCCCTGAGTTATTCCTTGCCAGGACACAATATACTGCCAGTGTCAGGGGTGCCAATAACCCATGGGTAGAGGTATTCCTTGCCAGGACACAATATACTGCCAGTGTCAGGGGTGCCAATAACCCATGGGTAGAGGTATTCCTTGCCAGGGACACAGTACTTTGACAGTGTCACAGGTGCCAGTAACCCATGGGTAGAGGTATTCCTTGCCAGGACACAGTACTCTGCCAGTGTCACAGGTGCCAGTAACCCATGGGTAGAGGTATTCCTTGCCAGGACACAATATACTGCCAGTGTCAGGGGTGCCAATAACCCATGGGTAGAGGTATTCCTTGCCAGGGACACAGTACTTTGACAGTGTCGGGGTGTCAGGAACACATCAGTATGGTCATTCCTTGCCAGGACACAGTACTCTGCCAGTGTTAGAGGTGCCAGTAAGCCAAGGGTAGAGTTTTTCCTTGCCAGTACACTGCCAGTGTCAGGCATGCCAATAACCCATGGGTAGAGATATTCCTTGTTAGGACACACTACTCTGCCAGTGTCAGGGGTGCCAATAACCCATGGGTAGAGGTATTCCTTGCCAGGACACAGTACTCTGCCAGTGTCACAGGTACCAGTAACCCATGGGTAGAGGTATTCCTTGCCAGGACACAGTACTCTGCCAGTGTCACGGGTGCCAGTAACCCATGGGTAGAGGTATTCCTTGCCAGGACACAGTACTCTGCCAGTGTCACAGGTGCCAGTAACCCATGGGTAGAGGTATTCCTTGCCAGGACACAGTACTCTGCCAGTGTCACAGGTGCCAGTAACCCATGGGTAGAGGTATTCCTTGCCAGGACACAGTACTCTGCCAGTGTCACAGGTGCCAGTAACCCATGGGTAGAGGTATTCCTTGCCAGGACACAGTACTCTGCCAGTGTCAGGGGTGCCAGTAACCCATGGGTAGAGGTATTCCTTGCCAGGACACAGTACTCTGCCAGTGTCAGGGGTGCCAATAACCCATGGGTAGAGGTATTCCTTGCCAGGACACAGTACTCTGCCAGTGTCAGGGGTGCCAATAACCCATGGGTAGAGGTATTCCTTGCCAGGACACAGTACTCTGCCAGTGTCAGGGGTGCCAATAACCCATGGGTAGAGGTATTCCTTGCCAGGACACAGTACACTGCCAGTGTCAGGGGTGCCAATAACCCATGGGTAGAGGTATTCCTTGCCAGGACACAGTACTCTGCCAGTGTCAGGGGTGCCAGTAACCCATGGGTAGAGGTATTCCTTGCCAGGACACAGTACACTGCCAGTGTCAGGGGTGCCAATAACCCATGGGTAGAGGTATTCCTTGCCAGGACACAGTACACTGCCAGTGTCAGGGGTGCCAATAACCCATGGGTAGAGGTATTCCTTGCCAGGACACAGTACTCTGCAAGTGTCAGGGGTGCCAGTAACACATGGGTAGAGGTATTCCTTGCCAGGACACAGTACACTGCCAGTGTCAGGGGTGCCAATAACCCATGGGTAGAGGTATTCCTTGCCAGGACACAGTACTCTGCAAGTGTCAGGGGTGCCAGTAACCCATGGGTAGAGGTATTCCTTGCCAGGACACAGTACTCTGCCAGTGTCAGGGGTGCCAGTAACCCATGGGTAGAGGTATTCCTTGCCAGGACACAGTACTCTGCCAGTGTCAGGGGTGCCAATAACCCATGGGTAGAGGTATTCCTTGCCAGGACACAGTACACTGCCAGTGTCAGGGGTGCCAGTAACCCATGGGTAGAGGTATTCCTTGCCAGGACACAGTACACTGCCAGTGTTGGGGTCAGTAAGACATGGGTAGAGGTATTCCTTGCCAGGACACAGTACTCTGCCAGTGTCAGGGGTGCCAATAACCCATGGGTAGAGGTATTCCTTGCCAGGACACAATACACTGCCAGTGTCAGGGGTGCCAATAACCCATGGGTAGAGGTATTCCTTGCCAGGACACAGTACTCTGCCAGTGTTGGGGTCAGTAAGACATGGGTAGAGGTATTCCTTGCCAGGACACAGTACACTGCCAGTGTCAGGGGTGCCAGTAACCCATGGGTAGAGGTATTCCTTGCCAGGACACAGTACTCTGCAAGTGTCAGGGGTGCCAATAACCCATGGGTAGAGGTATTCCTTGCCAGGACACAGTACTCTGCCAGTGTCAGGGGTGCCAATAACCCATGGGTAGAGGTATTCCTTGCCAGGACACAGTACTCTGCCAGTGTTGGGGTCAGTAAGACATGGGTAGAGGTATTCCTTGCCAGGACACAGTACACTGCCAGTGTCAGGGGTGCCAGTAACCCATGGGTAGAGGTATTCCTTGCCAGGACACAGTACTCTGCCAGTGTCAGGGGTGCCAATAACCCATGGGTAGAGGTATTCCTTGCCAGGGCACAGTACACTGCCAGTGTCAGGGGTGCCAGTAACCCATGGGTAGAGGTATTCCTTGCCAGGACACAGTACACTGCCAGTGTCAGGGGTGCCAATAACCCATGGGTAGAGGTATTCCTTGCCAGGACACAGTACTCTGCCAGTGTTGGGGTCAGTAAGACATAGGGGACTCGTGGCAGTTCTGCAAGTGACACCCAAGTACTGTGACTGCCATTAGTCTGGCCAGCAGTCCCCCTGGCACCCTACCTGTCACCTGGGCACCGTTACAGAGCCCACATCCCCTGGCAGGAAACTTTTGCGGGCAGGGCACAGCCCCTCTCCCGGGCTCACCTGGTGCAGGGCGCTGATGCCGTCAGCGTTGGTGCTGTCTATGATGGACTCCCCGTCCTCCGCAGCCCGCAGCATGTCCTCGGCCTCCAGCAGATCCCCCCCGGCACAGGCAGCCAGGAACTCCGCCGCCCGCTCAAAGCGCACAGACCTTCCGCCCGCATCCCCGCGCTCCTCCGGCTGCCTCTTCCGCCGCTGCCAGCGGGGCTCGGGCGCCTCCTGGTTGGTGCAGGAACGGGCCCACTGGCGGAGCTGCTCCCGCCGCCTCTCTTTCGCCTGCGCAGCGGCCGCGGCCCCCTCCGCCATAATCACTAGCTGTCTCTCCCTTCTTCTCCTCCGCCCTTTACGTCTCCGACTGCTACCGCCAGTATGCTTCCCTGCGTCATGACGTCACAGAGAACGCACCCAGGCATGCCGGGAAATGTAGTCCAGGAAAGGAAATCTAGTGCCTTTGCTTAGGTGTTACCAAGCGGTGCCCGTGCTCGGGAGATGCTAATAGCACAGCGCGTTCTAACGTGCAGGGGCGTAACCTGAGGGGATGCGACCACCCTGGGGCACTATCGTTGTTGCTCCTCCGCCGTATTTATTTATGTTTCTGTTTTTGCCGTTATTTAGGGAAGGACGTGGTATGTGACCCTACTGTTTCAGTTTCAGTTTTCTCGCTGCATCCAGTTGAGTTAAAAGACGGAAAAAGTTTCCCTTATGCATACCTTTCAACTTTTCAGGGAAAGGGAGACAGTGTATAAATTAAGCCACATTGCCCTCATTAAGGGATGGATAGGAGAATGAATCAATTATTGCTGCAGATCTGCGTGTCAAAGAGGGACAAATAGGAACAGCAAGGGGACATGTGCTCCAAATAGGGACAGTTCCCCCAAATCTTGGACAGTTGGGAGGATGTATATGAGCAGTGGCCAACTGGGGCTGATTTTACCAGCCCTGGATTTTACCAGCCCCTGGCCGGCCCAGGTCATCTCTGCTGAGTTCCCCAACCATGATGCTGGGACTGGGCTTCCTTGGCTTGGGGGTACAATGGGGCTGAGAGGGAGACTAAGGGGGAAAGGAATTTAATGTGGGTGTTAAAAGCCGTGTGGCCCATCGAGCATTGTCCCAGGTCTCCCTATGGCCAGTCCACCCCTGTGTATGAGCCATAAAAGGGTCAATTTAATGTTTGCACCAGGGCCCCGTCACACTTAGTTACACCACTGCTAACCAGTGTGTTTAGTTAGAATATATCTATTTCTAATTCTACACCCTAAAGCGGTGAATCAGCAGGGTATTTGACCAAATGTATTCCACAAGTTCAGTGGGTCTTGGTCTGCTTTAAGACCCATAGAAGGACAGATTAGTATTCGTTCTCTGGTATCAGTAAGTTTTCAAAGCTGTGTGGAAGAGCTGCAGGGGTAGGTGAGCATAAATGTTTAATTTACAGATATAGAAGACCTGCCTCCTTTTTTAGCTTTACGAATTGTCCTGGAACACTGAGTTTTTTGCTGTCCCTCTCTGTGAGATGACAGATGATCAGTCATTGCATAGGTGTGGCAATTACATCATTGCCACACACAACAGTGTCAATGAATGGAGGAGGCGGAGCTTTACAGCTAAAACAGGCGCCATTATCTGGGATTAGAATGAAGCAGTAAAAATTGGCGAAAGGTGCTCTTCATAGGGGGAACAACTCGAAGGATGCTTGTTAAAAATGTGGGTTTTGGTCCGCTTTAAATCTCCACCTTTTTTAGGATTTAATTCTGCCCCCTCCATTCATTGCAATGGATGAACAGGGTGTGTGGAGGGGCATAATTCTGTATTGATGGAGGCTGCCATACATGGCCAAGGTGGGTAGTTGCACAGGGCGCCAGGGGCTATCAACTGGTATTTTTTTTAAATACCTCCATCTCTTCTCTTTCTTTTTTGAATAGTCATGCCTCTCTTTTCATATTCATATTTCATATTCTTCACATCTTCCTCTTTATTTCCTTCCATCTCTCTTTTCCACTTTTTTCTTTCTTTCTCTGCATTCCTATTTTCCGTGGATTCAGGTAAGGTGATCTCCCCAGTGGCCCGACATTTTCTTGAAGTGCATGGGGGGATTACTCCTCGTTTAGGGTCACCGGGCTAGAGAGGGTGCGTCTGGGCCCCCGGGGAGGTGATCTGAAGCGTCGACTGTTACAGCGGGAGTTACGATGGATTTTTGAACTTAACACCAGATCTCCCGCGGGGTTAAATGAGGATTGGTCTTTTGTTCCTTCTTTGGGGTGACTCGTGCACCGTTGGTTACTTATCCAGGATTTGGGTTCACCTTGTTTTCGAAGTATTTGGTTGGTATGGATCCTGATCCCTGTGTGTACTGAGAGTGGGTTGGCTCCTTGTTGGGTCTTTAACCGGGCTCCCTTTTGGACACATATGGTGGGTTTGTCCCCCTTTTTGGGCATTTGGGGTATCCAGTGGTTTCACTGGTCCTAGCGGGCTTAATGGGGGGTGGGTTTGGGACCGGTGGACAGCCTGCATCCGGGTATGCACTCGTGGGTTCCCGTGGGTGCAACTGCGGGTGTGAAGGCATCCACCGGCCTTTATATATATATATATATATATATATATATATATATATATATACATATATATCACATTTCACGTGGTTTTGATATGTTTGTCCACGTTGTTTGTTTGTTGTCTGGACCGTGGAGTTTTCCATGGTTTGGTCTAGTTTTTTTTGTTCATTAACATTTATTTTTATTTTTCACATTTTTATATATTTTGGCAGGTATCACTTTAAACGTTTACTTTGGAGCTAGTGGTGTTGAAGAGAATCGAGAGACCCCTTTATAATGGCATCATGGAGGAGCTTACTATCATTACACACTAAGGCACTTGTGAATACATCGGTGACTTCCCATCCCTATTTCTATAGGAAGATCGGTCTTACATAGATATTTTAATATATCCTGTCTCTTATAATGTGCCCCCACGCAGTGCTATTGTGGTTTATTACCAATTGTTAGATCTGCCTTATTGTGATATAATCGATCGTTCCCGTTATGAGCTCTGCAGAAGTTTTGTCCCAATGAACTCTATATGTTGCCATGGCATACTGATAGTTAATGATGTCCTGGTGTCACATGCATTGTATTGAAGTTATTATTGCATCCGATTGTTGTTCCCCAAGCCTGGTGCTCATTCACCGCCTCCCTGTAGATTGGGTAAACATCTATGTAATGCGGCAATCTGGCCGTATTCTGACAGTTTGTGTGCCCGGCGCATAGGTGTCTAGGCTGAGCGTCCTCCGTTACCGCGGTAACATGCAGTGAAGGGACTGCATGACGCGGTGGAACGCCTATCACGTGATGGTGCCACGTGGACGGAGGGGGGCAGATGGGTCAGTAATAACTAACAGCGTGACTTCCGGCGGCGGCGTGATGCGCCGAGCCGGTGGCGGGGTGGTGATGTGAGCGCGCAGGTGGAGGGGTAAGTATAAAATGACACAGCACACATTTGGAACTTCCCCCTAACCCTTTGAAGCGGCATGGGAACCACGGGCGCGGGTGGTTGATGCGTGGTTCTTTCCCCCCCCCCCCCTTGATGCTCTACATTGGTGTTTGATATTTAAAGTGGTAACCCTTTAATAGCTTACTGGCACATATATTTGTCTTTATTGTCTGGTATTGTTCATATGTTGTTGGTGATATGGTTCTCTTAGCAGTAGAGGTTTTGTGCAACATATCTCTGCATTATTTGATATAAATTTTTGTAATATATATTTGTAGTTATATCTTTTGATGTAAATTATGCACTGGTCACTTTATACTTATGTATTGTACTTTCTATGAATACACTTATGCATTGCACTTTATAGGTTACAGTTTATTGTGATATGCACTAAGCACTTTGTTATTTGTTGGTAATACACACATAGGAATTCTTAATAGGCTTTAGTAAAATATTTTTTTGTGCCGGCATAAAAACATACAAATAATCTCAAATACATTTCAGACAGGGCCTTGTAGGGCATTCAGTTATTGATTAGGTATTGAATGATATTCATCACCGGTTTTTGGTGTTATATGATAGAATATTTATATGCTTTGTGACATAGGGGGGAGCATCTTGGTTTTAAAATGTCTTGTGTTGTATATGTAATTTTAATTAGCTGTTTTTGAATAAAGGTGTTTATTTGCATTGATTGATTGGTTGTTGGTGCTCCTCATTTGTGTTTCCACGTCCACTCCTATTCCTGTGGTCTGTTCAATAAGAGTGAGCACAGAAAACAATTTGATTTACCAGTGGTGCACCAAAGTGAAATTATTGATAAATACACTTGCTTAGAAGCTCCTTGGGAGTGGAGCTAACTGGTGCATGGGCTTGTGATGGGCTGGTTGTGATTTTTGCTGACAGTCCGATACTGCAAAGCGATGTAAACTTGGGTGGCCCCATCCCCAGATTGTCTGGGCTGAGGTGCACTCCTATACCCAGTCATTCAGATAGTCTGGGGGTGTGAGTGCACCCTTGTCTTTAACCCTTTGAGTGCCGGCCTACCGAGATTTTTTGTCACAATCTGTTGCCAGACGACTTTTCACGTTTTTGCGCTACACGTGTGCAACCTTGATTTTTGAAGGGATTTCCAGGGATTTCGATGAAAATTATATATTGTTTTTTTCAGCAGAGTCTGGGCTTCAACATGAAATGTCTTGTTTGGCCTTTTTTTAGTGTATTCTCAATACTTTTGGGTGAAATATGTGCAAAAAAATGAAAAAAAACAATTTTTTACAATTTGTAGTGTTTTTTTTGTAATAAAAAATGTAAGTTTGTTAATAAAATATTATTGCGTGTGAAAGCCCTATTTCTCCCGGTTACAACGGTACCACATATGTATAGGTATACCCCTTTTCCTGAAACAGCAGTTTAGGGGATTCCAGATAGGATACAACTATGCAATATGATTGCATAGTTGTAAGGGGTTAATAAAAAAAAAAAATGACATAGGGTTCCCCCTCCCGGGGGGACCTCATTTCTTTTTTGGAATTCTAAGGGTTAAAAACCCTTAAAATCCCCCCCAAAAAATGACATAGGGTCCCCCTTACCCAGCATTACTGACCCGGACCAGCTATGGGGGCTTGCAGAACAGGGCGCAGGGGCCAGCGTTGGTGGCCCCTGGCCCTGCAGGCTACTAGCCCACATAGCCACGTGGCCCGGGCCCTTCTGCCCCCCCCTGGCCGTTGGGGAGGCAGGTAATGGGGGGCTGGGGGTTATGGCAAGTCACCCGCTTGCCGCAGGTGACCTGCCATACCCAGAGCCTTGTGAACTGGTATAAGGGGTCTCATGGACCCCTTACCAGTTCACAAAGGGTTAAGTTAAAAAAAAGACACCAGACAAGTTCTTTATTATTCTTTTTTCACTTATACTTACCTCCCATCCAGTGTCCCACGCTGCTGCAGATGACAGTTGTCGGTAGTGATCAGAGCAGGGAGGGTGGCAGGCAGGGAGATCAGAGTCACCCTGCCTGCCACCCTCCCTGCTCCGATCGCTGCTGACAACTGACAGATCGGAGCTTGGGTGCCAGTAACCCGAGGAGCGGGATGACGTCATCAAGTGGGCGGAGTTAGGGGCGGGGCTAGGGGCGGGGCCAGCGCCGGCCGAAGAGGATGGTGATGGCCCGTTTCTGGGCCCTCACAAGCAGCGTGGAAAGCCCAGGGGGGGGATCGGAGCCCCCCCTGGTGAAGAGAAGACCCGGGGAGAGCCATCGCGCTGCCAGGTGAGTAAATGTCATTTGCTTTTTTTTTTTTTTCAGATGTCGGCGCCGGCGGGGGGGGGGGGGGGCCTATTACGGGCCCCCTCCTGAAGATCAGCGGCCTGGCTTCTTGTACAGAATCGCTGGCCCTTTCAAATGAGGGGTAAGGTAAGTCTGTATGTTTTTTACTTTTTGTTTTGTGGGCCTCTAAAGTGAGAGTCACGTAGCTGGCACTTAACGGTTGGAGAGGCAGCTACGTGAGAGTCACGTAGCTGGCACTAGAAGGGTTAAAGGAAACTGGGGATGCAGCCGCTCTCGCTTCCTATTGTCGATCTTCCGTATGCATTAATATGCACAGATTACGGCACTGATTGAATGAGAGCCCTCGGAAGCACCGTTGGACCAGACAAAGGCTTTTATGGGTAATCTGGGTTTCACTTAGCGAGTCATCTCAAATTGCAATGCCCTGGGTTTTGTTCCACTTTAAAACTGTAGTCATCTCTGAAGCGCTAGACAGAATGGAAACACGTTGGTCAATAGTCCAGTGTGTTTATATGAAAAACAACCCTTTGTGACCATTGTATTACTTGTATCTGGCATTTTAGCAGTTTTTCTCTTTGGTTGATGAACATCTATTTGCAGTTCTCTCAAACATACTAATCTCTTTTGCTCTCAGAAAAGACATTGCTTTGCTTGTTTTGGTGTCTCTCCTGGAATCCTGTCTCACTCTCACCTTCTCACTTCTAACCTCCATTAAACAGACTTGCCCAACCTGTGGCCCTAAAAGCCATTTGATGTGACCCCTGACCTGCTATGGGGATAGTGGTAGGTGTACACAGAACAGGGGCATAAAGAAAGGTAAATAGAGGCTCAGTAAGAAGAGGAGGTGGAAATATTATATAAGTGGCATTGCCAAATAGAAGTGACAGTGGCAGCTTGGAGTAAGATTGCGACAATGATTTTGAGAGGTATCCCAAGAAGCCCAGATAGCACCACAGAGCCCATGAGTAAAATCTCTGATACAATAGTACAGTAATAGTTTTTCAATATTAATTGTATGCTTAGCATTGGTGGAAGTTTAGACACATTTGGGATTGTTGATACGGTTAGGATATGTGTCAGGAACCGCTTACCTGATCCCCGTTCCAGCGAAGTCTCCAGGCGGCCAGCTGCAGCTGTCACTGTGCGGCGGCCGCACCGGGCGGCGTCGGCTCGAGCGGCGTCCAGCTCAGCGCGCGTGGCCGCGAGCACATGTCTGTTATGCCCTCCAGCGGCGCTGTGCTGCGCGCACCCGCCGGAGGATCAATTAAAGGGTTAATGAGTCCTAGGGGATTGCTGCTCTGCAGGCCAATCAGCCCCATTGATATCTTGGCCTTACCTCCTCCCTTGTTGCCAGCCAATTACCCTTGGAATCCTATGTGCTCCAATCAGTACACTGCTTCCCTCAGACCTGTCCCTATAAAGGCAATTCCCTCTCAGTTGTGAATTGCCTGTGATAGCGCTCAGAACCCTGTGTTACCTACTCCTGTGAAGTTAGCCTGTTGCCGATTTGATTGTACGACCACTCTCGATCCTGAATCCTTGTTGCCGACCTCTGCCTGTATTGACGCCTCTCGAGTTTGGGATGATAGTGCAAGTCAGGATTGTGTGTGTGAGGGTGGGGGGGGGTTTGTCTGCAGGGGCTGTGGTGAGAGTTTGTAAGGTATGTGTGGTTTGAATGTGTTTGGAATTGGTGTGTTGGGGGTATGAGGGGGCAATATTGTTGGTTGTTTTAGTAAGTAGGTATCTAGATTTAATAAAATCTACACTCTAAACCAATCTGACTCATTAGAGCAGGTTTACTCAACCACTTCTTGTAAAAGTCCATTTAAAGGCATCCGGGGAGCGGTAAAGGTCCGGGCGGAGGGCTGTCGCAGGGGGTGGATAGTTAGAAACAGTGCACTGAGAGGTGGGGCAATGCTGGGGGGACAGGAATGGATGGGGAAAACCTGGGGGGACAGAATTGGATGGGGCAAAGCTGGGGGGACAGAATTGGATGGGGCTGAGTTGGGAGGACGAGATTGTGGGACAGGAATTGATGGGGCAGAGCTTGGGGGGGGGGGAGGATTGGATGGGGCAAGGTGACTGAGAAACAGAGTTTGTGTGTACCTTGCAATGCCACTTTATGCCCGTGCAGCACTTAATATTGCAATGCTAGGTGCCAGGGAGCATGACACTGGCAGGGAGACTAATCACTATATCGCCGATCAAGGAGGCAGCTCTGAGCGCGGCAACACAGAAGCAACTCAGTGCAGGGCTGTCATTGCAGGGGTCTGAAAATCTGGCGCTGGAGTCTGCATTTGGACCTCGGTCCACCAGTTGAGTATCGCTGCATTAGAGAGACCATAAGCAAAATTTATTGTAATACAATAAATAGGCTTTATGGCGGGGCTCTCGACCTTATGAATAGTGCGTGCCAGTTATTTGGTAGCCAACACTCCCAGCTGTGGGCAACTATTCACCCCTTCCAGGAGTTGTTCAGCCACAACCCTGGAAAAATGACATCGGGGGGTCACCCCTTGTTCAGTATGTCGGGTCTCCCTGGCAGTGCCACTCTGCATGCCCAAGGAGACTGCTGAAATGCTGATGGCAGGGGTCATCCAAGCATCCAGCCACAGCAGGGCCTCATCTGTGGTCCTCGTTCCAAGGAAGGGCAGTGACCATAGTAAAATGCACAGTTTATCCAAACAAGGGTAGGTTACAGGAGGGTGCCCATGGTAGCACAGGAAAAGTGGGGGGAGTTGTAAGGGAATAGTCATATATTTTAACAGAAATGCAGTCTGATTCCCTGGGTGTGAGCAAATAGTTATATAATTTCACAGATGGCCTGCTCATTACAGGTCGGTAAACACAGGTATGACAGTGTCCCCAAAGGTCTAGTACAGTTCATACCTCCAATACCCTGGCCAATAGGAAACTCACTGCCAGGAAGTCATGTTGAATGGGGAATTTCAAAGACCTGGGAGATTATACCTGCATTCATGCATGTGTCTCCACTTAGTCCAGCACCTTCGGGGGCTAAGATATTGGTTGGAAGCCAGATAGGATTATAGCTGCACAGAACCATCTATGCCTGATGAATTGGCCTTCTATGACTTTTCCCTGTAAACGCATGTTAGTTTTTAGAAGTTTTTAGCTGGGAGATGGCAGGAGGAGGGGACCAAGGTCTGTCCCAGGGAAAGAGAGGAGTGTTCCACCATTCTTCTGGGGGGTCATGGTGAGCATCGTGTCCGAAAGGGGCCAGGAACAAGCAGACTCTACCCACCCTTCTGTGGCTGTCTGCACCACTGCGTAACTTCAGTTTTCTTGATCCACGAACCCTCACACCACTGTGCTTCTGGTTTTAAGGTTACAGGCTACCAGATCTGGCTTCTGGCCCCATATAATCCCGTTACCGGATTGGGGCTATATTAAACAGAGCTTGTGGCATCCCTATGGGGCTAGCAGGGCTATGTTAACAGGTGGTAGTGAAAGGGCTCCACAGCCTGTCAAGGTTTTGAACAGCCTGTATGAAGGGACCACCCCCCGTGTGATCTCGATGTTGCAATGATGTCACTCAGGACCACGAATTATGATTCCTCACAGTAAGTATTTAACCTATTTTGGGATCAAATCCAAAAAATGTTACTGGTAAAAAAGGGATGCCCAGGATGGAAGTTATGTGTCCTTGTTAGTCCCTAAGTTTAGCTGCACTTCACAGCACCACACAGCATTCCCATTCCCTTTGGCCAATGTGCAATTCGGAGATCCAGAGACCTGTGCATGTGCTGTGGGATTGAGGTGAGTATACAGGAAAACATGTTTCACCCTAGGGGAAGAATTCGACCCGGATTAGAGTCTCTTAGACGTTGTCCTTTGTCTGCTTTAAAGCGGACCTTCACTCTGAATAAGAGTCTATCTTATATGTTTCCCACACCCTGTACATACAGATTGTCCACATTAAAAATCATCCTACCTGCATCTACTGCATGTTATGAGCCTTTAAACATCCAAGATGGCGGCTTATGGAAGCTGCCATCTTATCAGGCAGCCTGCAAACAGGAAGTGCCTCCTGACTGTGCTGCTCTGCATTCTGGGACTGCTGACCTTTACCTGTCCCCAGCTCTGCTCTGTCTGACCAAAGCACAGCTATAACCCGCCCCCTGTACCTTATCCCACTCTCCTCAGTAAGTGTGATGCTTCTGAGTCAAGATGGCGGCGCCCGTATCCTAAATTCCTGAACAGAGTTGCAGCCCAATGGTGGAAAGAATAATAAGTTAGTGACTAAAAACGTAAAATATATAAATTTTAGATGCTGGGGAACCGTTTTTTAAGAGTTTGGGCTTTTCATTAAATCACGCTGAAGGTCCGGTTTAACCCTTTAAGTGCCAGCCTACCTGCAGCATTTGCCACTCCCTGTTGCCAGACGATGTTTCACTATTTTGCGGTACACATGTTCAACTGTCATTTTTGAAAGGATTTTCAGGGATTTCCCTGGAAAATGATATATTGTTTTTTTCAGCAGAGTCTGGGCTTTAACATGAAATGTCTTGTTTGTATTTTTTAGGTGTATTCTCAATATTTTTGGGTGAAATATGTGAAAAAAAATAAAAAATATTTTTTTACAATTTGTAGTGTTTTTTTGTAATAAAAAATGTAAGTTTGTCAATAAAATTTTATTGCGTGTGAAATCCCAATTTCTCCCGGTTACAGCGATACCACATATGTATAGGTAGACACCCTTTCCTGCCCAGGAGAGGGTTAATTAAAAAAAAAATGACATAGGGTCCCCCCTCCCAGGGAGGCGGACCCCATTTTTTTTTTGGATTTTTAAGGGTTAAAAACCCTTAAAAATCCCCCCCCAAAAAATGACGTGGGGTCCCCCTTACCCAAAGTAACCAGCCCGGGACCAGCTATGGGGGCTTGTAGGCACAGAGTGGGGGGCCAGCTTTTGTGGCCCCCCCACCCTGCAGCCTACGAGCCCACATAGCTTATGTGGGCCCGGGCTCTTCTGCCCCCCCCTGGGCTTTGGGGAGGCAGATAATGGGGGTGCCGGGGGTTAATGGTAAGTCACCCGCTAGGGCAAGTGACTTGCCACCCCCCCAGCCTTGTGAACTGGTATAAGGGGTCTCATGGACCCCTTATACCAGGAGGAGGGACAGCGGGAGCCAGCGCACACACAGGTAAGTGAATGTCATTTTTTTTTTTTTTTTTTACAGTTAGCAGCTTCTGCTGCCAAAGCGGGGGGGGGGGGCGGCCTATTCCGGGGGCTCTCCTGGAGCCATCCGACCCCCCACGAGGGATCGGATGGCACCAAATTAAAGAGGAGACCCGGCCGGATCCAACAAGGGGTCAGGTGAGTATTTTTTATTTTTTAAACCAGCAGCGGGGAAAGTCAAGCACGTAACACCTACGGGCTTGGCACTTAAGGCCCAGCCAAGCCAGCAGGTAGGTAGGTGTTACGTGCTTGGCAACAAAAGGGTTAAGCAATAAAATAGGCTATTTTGTTTTTGTTAAATAGCTTTTTACTTGTGTTTGTATTGAGCTTTGGTCATTTATCTAGCCTTATTGACAAATGAAAAGAAGACACCATTCAGGTCCAGAAGACATCTGGTGGTCGTGTGAAGATGGCCATTAAAAACCAAAAGGGGAAATAGACATTTGGGTCAAACAAGAAAACACAGTTGAAAGGCATGCCCAAAAGATGGCAGTGTAGCCTCTGAACCATGTTGATACTATCTCCTTTGCTTGGAGCACAAGGCTGGTGGTTCTGCCAGGGGGGACCCCACACCATTTTTTCTTAACATTTTTTTCATTAAAAATGCAAGTGCCCCCTTGGGCTTCTATGGGGCTGCCTTAGGGCCACGGTTGTAATGATGTAGAACCAGCCAAAGAGATACACTGGCATCATTTTTAGCTTTAACCTCATTGTAATGCAATCCAGGCACATCCATATCAATTAAGCATGAACGCTGGACTAAGAGCCACTGCAGGGTTAAAGAGGAACTCAAGGAAGTCAAGTCAGCCAATGCTTACCACTTGCCCATTTCTTCATATGGCTGCCAATCACATGGCTGATGGCAAACATTTATATTTAATGTGCAAGTTCAACGTGACAAAACTGATGGTCAGTGGCGGTTGTCAGTGAACCGCGGGCCACGTGATCCAACACACAGACCGCTTTCCCAAACCCCCGTCCCAGCCCGCCTAGTGAAACTACCAGGCCCAAAGCCTGCGGACACACGGATTCTTGGCTAAGGCAAAAAGATCGCTCAAGTTAAGTTTAGGTTTCAATGCAATAAGCACACTAGGCAGTGATTACAAACATTTGGCTATGATGGAATTTGAATAAATACAAAACGTTCGGAGAAGTGGGTTACAGTGAGTTACACAGAGTTAGCTTAAGATGCAGTTGCAGAGTAGTGATGGTGATGAGCTCCCACATAGAGGTAAGTGACAAGCTTGTTGATGGGCACCTCCAGCACACATGCACTGTGCCCTCCCCAGAAGTGACCCTTTTGTCGTCTCCCTGGCCTACCTTTGGGCTCGATCTCTGCCCCTCCACCCCCCTCCTCCCAGACACAGGTCCTGTGTAATTCTTTTGAAGCCCACATACTATCACACCTCCCATCAAAGGATCCTGGCTACTCTCTGTCTGACCAAGGTGTTAGGAGAGCCGGAGGGGGGCTTTCATCCTCAAACTGCCTTTTCTGAGTGTCAGAACCTCAGGCCCTTTTCCTGCTAGGCTTGTAAGGGTGACATTTGCTAAGAACAGAGGATCTTAAAGGGGGATGTCGGGCATCAGAAATTAAATGAAATGTAATATTTGCCCTATTCCTCACAGCGCTCAGGTGATGTGTGGTGGTCACATGATTGGTAGATATATATTTTAAAGGATTTATTATGAACTTAGTTTACCTCTAAGTTTTCGATCCAAACAGATTTATAATCCATCAGTAGCTCACACAAACAGCACATGAATAGTTTTGGTAATGAGAGCCTGGGCCATTAGTAATATAGGGATAATATGTTCTAATATTTTATGGAGATCATAACAACAACAAAATCAGAATAATACTGAATATAATGTAAAGAAAAAAAAGTAGGTTGAGAGTTGTCATGTCAAGTCATTAACCAGGCAATGCTGGTAACCAGTGGCGTACATAGCCCATCATGGGCCCCCATTGGGGGGCCTTTTCCACTGGTACACTCACCGGCCCCTCGGGGCAGGAGGCAAATGGTAAGTGGAGGTGCGCACAGCAACAAGAGAGGCCTGCAGAGAGAGTCACATGCACACAGCGGGAAGGGGGGCCGCGGGACTCTCACGGCAATGAGGGAGGCGTGTTGCGTGCGTAATGAGGCCTGTGCCCAGAGCCAAGGAGGAAGGAATGAATGGCTAGATAAGTATGTATGCTGGTGCCGGGTGTACATTCTGCAGAGGTGGCGTAGGTAGCTTGCGTTTGCACCCCGCTCCACAGGCCAGGGGACCTGTGCCTGTACTGCCTCTATGGTATGTACGTCCCTACTGTTAACCCAATAATCCCTTCATGTGCTCATGCTCCCATTTGTTTCTTTTTAATGCATTTTGCAAATCAGAGAAAACTTACTTTAGAGTAGAACAACCCCCCTGGGTCAGCCCTGGAATCAAAAAGATTCCAGGGCTGGCAGCTGGCCTTTGGGATGCCCCGCTGTGTGAAACCCCTGGAGCGCAGATAAACACTCACCTTTCCCAGCTTCAACAGCTCATGCGTGGGCTCTCGTTCAATGAGAGCTGTCTGCCGTGACTATGTCACTCAGCAAATGGCCCTCATTGTTGTGAATGGGGAGTACACACTGCCACATCCCCGGTAGTGTGTCATTCAGATAGGCTGCAGCAGGAGCGTGTACTCCACCGGGGATGCATACTAATGCACAGCGTAAAGCTGCTGTTTTGACTGAGTGTCAGTTTCCTTGTAGAGTGCACGTTCTAAGCGGCCTGTGCCGCTTCAGCTGGGTGGCACGGGCGGCCGCGTGCGCAGGTGTTCCCCCCGCAGCTCTCCCCCCTCTCCTGAACACACGTGGAATGGTTGTACTGCCATGGCTCACGGTGCAGTATCTATTATATTTGTTCTTTAACATGTCTTCTACTCATGCATTTGCACTTTTTTGGGTCCATGAATATTTGCACATTTACAATTTGATTGTTTGTACTTTTTTGCACTTTAAATATATATATGCATTTAGGTTGGTAATTAGAATATGTTTTACTACCTTAGGTGGTAGTATTAATTGAGGTTATTGCACTGGTCACTTTATATATTGATTGGATTACTTTATACATGGATTGGATAGTTTTGTGCCGGCACAAACATTGTAATTAACTGTGGTTCCGTTCCATTTAATACATTGATTCCCAGATATTATTGTTTGCCTTGGTTTGGCAACACTGGATGTACTAGGGGAGTTCTGTGCAGTGTTTTTAATTGTGTTGTACTTTGTCATCATGTTATTATGTCATTTTGTCTTGTGATTTTTGCGTTTTGTACAATAAACTGATGTATTTTGTATAATTCTGTGGTGATCTTTTGGTGCTCCTTCCTGAGGGTGGAAGTGGATTAATTATCCCCTGCCCCCTGTGTTTTTTGTACTGCAGGGTGAGAAATAATGCCCTAAGGCACCGATTAGGAGCAAAAGTATGGAAACATATTATCAAAGTAAATGCATGTTGGATTCCACCAGATCTGTCACAAAGGACAGGAGGCCTCATGCTCTCATGAGCCACTATTTGGGCCTCAGCACACCCCCTCTATTGAAATTAATGGAATGGACATGCCACAAGTCTCTTACCGAAGCAGTGGATGATGGTTGATCTTAGGAGCCGGTACGTTTTATACTAGACTAGACTTGGACAAATGAGCTGTGGGGGACAAATGGTAAGTATTTTTTTGTTGATGCCTGGACTCTTATTGCATAACATTACATTTAAAAAAAAGTGATAGAGAGGGCTAACGATGTTTTTATCTGTTGCTAGAACAGTATCATATATATTAATAACATGCCAAAATGCAATGGGGTTATTTTTCAGGGGTTGGCCTAGGCTTCTTAGTTAATTGAAATCTTAATTCATTTTGGATGATTGTCTACTTCAGCCTTATAATAACAGCACTTTGAGGTTGGGGGAAGGATCCCAGGGAAGCTACCCACCAGAGTATATATCTCACAGTTCAGCAGCAAGCAGTATCTTGTGTAAGGGAGGGGGACCCTGAAGTTTAGATACCGGCGTAGTAGCCCCAATGACTGCTGCTTCTGCCAGAGCTGGACCTGGTGGACTGGAGGACATGCATGGAGGACAACTCCTGACGAAGAACAGGGAAGAAGACGTGGGAGGTGAGTATAGTTTAATAAAGATGTAGCTTTTTCATTGTGTGGGTTTTTTTCATTGCTCTCACTACTTGTGAACTGATATAGGGATCATAAGGACCCCTATACCAGTTCAAAGGCTAGGGGGCCCAACAAGCTCATTCCCCCGGTTCTCCTCCAGGGGATGTAGGGGCTGGTATTCTGGTATGGCTAGAGACCAGCCAGTCAGCATCCAAACCGCCCCAGCCCCCATGCCTAGGACACCTGGTAGCTTTGGACAGGGGGACCCTTATCATTTTTACTACTAAAAATCAAACATAAACAAAAAAAAAACATTTACATGCATTTACAATGGGCTCCCATAGACTTCTAGGGGCAACATTTTGAGTCCATTTGTAATGCAGTGCAAACACAGCAATCAAGGCGTCACACTGCACCATAGCTGTGAGTGGAATTATTTTGAATGTAATTGGACCCCTATAGAAGCTCATAGGGGAAGGGATACTAAATCACCTGCCCATCATATGAACATGATTGATTGCCAATACCCTAACTTGAAAACCCACACCCTCTCATTTAAGGGGTGTTGATGAGACTAGTGGCAACCTTTTTGGGGAAGAGCCCTTGACTTATGCTGGAAGGCAAAGGGGCTGGTATACCACCACATCATAAATATAAAGAAAACAATAAATAACAAGGGAGAAGGAGCAAATGAATGCTTTATGCTCACCAGTTAAATACAAAGACACTCTCAATAAAAGTTTTAGCAGGTCACTGATGCCTTATGCTAGGGCAATGGGGTCTATTTAGAGCCAGGTGAGATATCTCACTCCTTTTTTAGACGAGAAAACTTTCATTCACTTTCATTTCCTACCGTGAGGTTGATTCAGAGCCAGGTGAAAATTTAGGTAGACAATAAAAGTGAATGGCAGTTTTCTCTCCTAATAAAAGCTTGAGAAATCTCACCTGGCTCTGAATTGACCCCAATGTCACCTTGCCTCCTTAAAGTTGTTTGCTATGACTTTCTGAATATATTTTTCATTTAAAGCGGACCAACAGTGAAAAGTGAATTAAATCAGACCAACACAACAAACAGTGCTCATATGCATCTCTCTTCAGGGCAAGAATAGAATGCTGCACATAAAAAATAATTTACCTTTTTCTAACGCCTAGTGGGATAAATTTAAAAATAAGATGGCCGCTCATGGGCTTGCAGGCCACCTGCAAACAGGAAGTCGTGCTGGGCTTCCTGTTAATGTGCATTTCAGTTACTGTATATACTCGAGTGTAAGCCGAGTTTTTCAGCCCACTTTTTGGGCTGAAAAAAGCCGCCTCGGCTTATACTCGAGTCAGTGGCCGAAATGGAGGAGAAAAAGGGGCAGGGGGGGCGTGTCCTGACCGTGATGCGGAGTGGAAGCAGTTAGCCGAGCTGGATGAGAAGCGAGGAGGAGGTGACTGGCAAGATGGCGCCCATGCGGGAGAGCGAGGAGGAGAGCACTGCAGAGGATCTCCGTCTTACCAACTTGTCGGATGTCGTGGCTGAGGATGAGCGGAGGGGCAGAGGGACCTCTGTCATGAGCCCGGCGGCGGATGCTGCAGAGGAGCCACGGCAGCAGCATCGGAGCCCTGAAGGCAGCGTCCTACACCCAGGCAGAGGTGGGTGTATGAAGATGGCGGCGCACGCGCACCGCTCTGTCATGGCGGCGCAGCCCGGGCCCCAGGCGGTGTATAAAGGGAGCCCTCACCCTTACTTATCATTTGCTTTATTCTTTTCCTTGCTTTTAGATGCCGGGACTAATGGCTGGAAAAGCACAATGATACAAGATTAGGCAGCGGCTCTAAAGGTGACGTGTATAATTGAGGAGAGGGGAAAGGGGGAGGCTTTTAAACTTGTCCCAGTTTGTGTTTCCTCCCTCTCCGTGGCCATCCTGAAGGACATAGTGGGGAGAAAAATAAATGCCTTACTTTGCCCGGGATCTTGCGATGTTACACCAGCATCTCTGGTCCTGGGTGCAGCCATCTTGGCGAGAATGCACAGATTGGCAGGTCTGTCACCCAATTCTGTGCAGCAGTGTAATTAGTCATTCACTCAAGCTTAATTGTCTCTCAGGTCTATGTTTGCCATTCAAAGTCTAGCCCCCTGCCAGAATTGGGGAGGATTGCGATGATCAGGAAAGCTTGCGGTTCCTCTTTAAGTGGCCTGCACTCTTCAAAAGTTTAGGCATCCTTCTAGACGTATGCAGCAATGTGAAACTTCTTGGTTTCCCCATACACTGCCCTTGATCTCATATCTGTAGCAAGGCTTTGCATGCAACACCCCACAGCATCCTGCTCCTGCACATGACTCTGCAGTAGCCCAGAGGCATTGGACACTGCAAGCTCTATCTCAATATGCATACGCTCCCAGAGGCACAGACCAAGCTCCTGCACCCGCAGCCCCCCAGAACCTGCATTTCCCACCCTAGGCTTATACTCGAGTCAATAACTTTTCCAGTTTTTTTGTGGTAAAATTGGGTGCCTCGCCTTATATTCGGGTCGACCTATACTCGAGTATATACGGTATGTCAGTTGGGAAGAGGAAGCTCCAAAATGACTGCTACCTTTCTTTTCCAACTGACTTTTGGTCCGGTTTAAGGGCCTTCTCAGTTCAAAAGGACTTTCTAGGAAAATGACTGAACTCCCAAGTCCGACCGCCCTGAGGTTTTACTCCAATTATGCTGTAGCTCAGAGGAATAAGTACCTTCACAGACACATGTCTTAGAAAAAACAAAGCCACAAACCATCAGTTACTATAAGAAAGATTAAGGCTCTTAGTCATTAGATTCATGACATGATCACATGTGTTGGAATAACAGATTAGGGTTACAATTTTGTACTGGAATGAGGATGGAGAGATTGGTTTAGTATGCTCTGTGGGAATTAGAGAACTTTGCATTAACAAGATTTAATGTCTGTGCAAGTGCAAGTAGTTTAGGGGCTAGTGTCCCATGAGTGACACCAAGACTTAAGACCATAATAAAAGCACTGTATCCTATTTTTTGCCCATTTAGTAGCAGCCCACTTTGCACAGGATTCATCAGCACAGTGAACTTCCAGTCAATAGTGCTACTATATAGGCAATTGTGTTGTGTGAATGTGCTCCATCTAGTGTTGAATTCTAGGTATCACAGCAGATATAATATCGCAATAAACTACAACAAATCAGAAGTACTGCTAGATTGTTCGCCAACATCAGAGCAGAGGAAAAAATGGCAGGAATTTTATCATAGATCTCTACTTTGTACATGCTTAGCAGAGATCACTGCTTGGAGCAATCTTTTACTGCATACACACAGCCCAGATCTATTATTCTTCTGGCTTCAGGCTGCTGATTCCTCAGAAAGGACATGCCCACCCCATGTAAGATGATGTCTCAGCAGTTATTTAACATTAGGGCTTTACTACATTTGCCTAAAATCTTTCATTAGTTGGATGAGGCCATCCAACTAACATTTTAGTCATAAAAGCCCAAAAAATAAAACAAAAGTCATATAGTTGTAACAGGTTCCACTGTGGATATACTCTATGTGTAATATTCATGACTGCACCTTAAAAATGTTTTGGTATATTGTGTTACTGATTCGAAGCTTTTGATAAAAGTACAAAATGTTATAGGAGTGTTCTGATATAATATGCGAATTGATCGCAGTGTGGGGGCATCAATATTACTTAATCGGTAAGGGTTCCCGGATTGGTCATAAGTCCTCTCAGCAGCCAGAAACCCAGAAGTGACCCCCTGTGCTGCAACCAGCTGTGATCAACAATCAGCTTTAAAATGTTATGGAATTTTGTGTTACTGATTGGAAACTTTTGTTGAAAGTTCTGTAGCATCCTGGAAATATTTTGGTATAACATATCAGTTATAACTTGGTATTGTTGACTGCAGTGCAGGCGACATCCCACTTACCACTAATTGCCCCCCCTTTGCATGCCCACCCTGCAAGCCCTGCTTTCCTTACCTCCTCCTTGCTCCCCCAATGAGACCAAGGCCCCACGGATGGCTACAGCCGGTCACATGTTTCAGATTCTTCTCAGCAACCCATAAGTGAACCCCCTGTACTGCAACCAGCTGTGATCAACAAATTATTTTTTATTAAAGGTTGTTAGATTGCTTTCGAATCTTATGGAATTTTGTGTTACTGATTGGAAACTTTTGTTGAAAGTTTTGTAGCATCCTGGAAGTGTTTCGGTATAACATATCAGTTATAACTTGGTATTGTTGATTGCAGTGCGGGCGGCATCCCATTTAACCCTAACTGCCCCCCTTTGCATGCCCACCCTGCAGATCCTGCTCCTCCCAATGAGACCGGGCCCCACAGATGGCTACAGACGGTCACATGTTTCAGAGTCTTCTTGCCAGGTCCCGTGGGACGCCCACCTTCTAAATAAGTCTGCAACCCCCAATCTCCGCTGCTAGCTTCGCCTATAGACAAGCCCCTGTCTGCCGGGACGCTAAACACGCCTCACCGGGCACGGTTGCCCCCAGGACTTTATAGCACAAAGGATGCAGACTTATGAAGGGGAAGGCAGACGAACCAGGAACGAGACTGGGCAAGGTCAAACAAGCAGAGGTCATACACGGAAGATCAGTCCAATGGAGCGCAGTACACGAGGATGAGACAGAAGAATAGTCAAGTCGAGCCAAAGGTCAAACCGGGGAATCACGGGTACGCAGTACAGTGGAGCAGGCAAAATCGTGGTCAGGAAAACAGGCTAAGGTCAGTCCAGGCAGCGATCAAGGAAGGTCATACACAGCAGGCTAAACGAGGACAGAGCAGACACCAATTCACACCCAGCAGCACGCTATCACGGGCAAGGATCAAATGTGATGGAAACACCTTTATAGGAAGTAGCAGACATGATAGAGGGACATGATTGGTGCACTTAGGATACAAGGATTGATTTGCTAATATAGGGCGTTCCGCCTAGAACCACCCTGGGCTCATTGGCCCAAACCTGGAACCTCCCGCACACCCATAGGGCAATAAGCCCAGAACTGATTACCTCCGGCGGACGCGCTGTGTGCGAGCACGACGCAGGATGTCAGGAGCGCGCCTCGATGCCGGGGAGGCGGCCGCTCCAGGCGCCGCTCGTGGCGGAACAGCCCGAGCCGCCACTCGCGGTGGAAACAACCGAGCGGCGGTCAGGGAGGGAAGCCGCCGAACAGCCGCCCGCCGAGGACGCCGCCCCGCCAGTGCTCCAGCAGACCGACCGCAGCCGGCGCGGGACCGAAGGCCGGGTGAGTAGCTCGTGACCCTCGTGACACTTCTCAGCGGCCGGCAATCTGAGTAAGAACTTCCCTCCCAGTGCAATCAGCACTCATTTGTTTAATAAATGGGCATTATAAAATGTTATATACATAAATTAAAACTTAAAAGTGGCACCAATTGTGGGTCCCCTGTTAATTTCTTAGTTCACAAGTACAAATACCACAACAGAAGTCTTTATAACATAACAGCTACAAGTAATAGGATACATAACAATTCACACAATTGTTTTTGAACAGTTTCCTTTATTTAGCCATTGCTATGGCTGTTGTACAATATGTATAGTGGATGTTTTTTTGTGTAAGGATAAACCCTTAAATGCTTAGACGGTATGGGAAATTTGTAGTAAAGTTCGAGGTGACGTCTACAGGAAAGAGGAGCTACTTTCAAGATATCTAGCAGCCATCGATATGACTTCTTATTTCCAGCGCCCACCAACACGGCCTTTTCCTGCCCCTTTTTTACTGTGGGTATATAAGATACATTGTCATTTGCATATAGATTGGATTGCATTTTTCTACCTCATGCACAAACAATACTAAAATGTAACACCCAATTGCAGCTAAACTTTTATTTTAGTTTTAGATATAGTTGGAAGAAGTTAAAACTTTTTTGTGATCAGATTTTGGAGATTTAGTCTCACTTTGGCCACTGGAATTTTACAGAAAATACATAGGTGTTAATATGAATAAATGGCCGAAACAAGAATTGCAATTGAAAGCCCAATGCCTAAGCTTTTCTGTTAGATGCACTTTCTAATCGGTCACCACAGTTAGGAAGTGAGGCTAAATTAAACTGGCGTGGGTGTGGTTTGGGGTGTGGCTGATCTACTGGCATTTCAGGAACAAATACCTATGCTAATCTTCTGTGTGTAAGTAGATGTTGTCACATCCCCTTAAAGTACAACTTGAAAATTTCCAGTCTGTAAATGATGATGATTCGTGACCTAACATTCAGCCAAGACATACATTCCACTTCCATTGAGGCAGAGCACCAATCCATTTTCGATTGGTAGGACAGTATTCCCACAAAGTGGGTCATTTAGCTGTCCTCAATGTTTTTTGGGGGGTGGAGAGACTGGGACAAAATGACAGTAAGCGGGACTGTCCCACTAACCGGGGGAATAACTGCTCAGTTTAGACTAAATGGCCACAATAGGTTCACAGACTGCAAAAATAATCTTTGGCCCTAACTATTCAAACAAATAAAAGTTTTGCCTTCAGGGCTTTAAAAACCCTTAGTAAATTGTATTGTTTCTGTAAATGTATCTAATCCAGCACTGTTAATAGAAAAATGCTGGTTCCATGTTCTACCATGGTGAGCAAATTATACCTAATGCCTAGGCTTAAGCCACATCTTATAATTGGAATATAAACAATTTGTACATGAATACAAATGACTTAATAGATTGATTGGACAGAACCTTAGTGAAAACTGTTTTTTTAAATAAAAATGTTAAAAGACTTATTGTAAATAAAAACTGTACAGACTTTGCTGTTAGGAGCAGTTCATGAAAAACAAGTAAAGCATTTGGGCTTGATTAATTTGAATCTAATTTACTAGCCTTCACCTCACATAACATATTTCACGAGTTATTACGGCCCATTTCCATGAACAGATAAATGGACAACTTTTGGACTTTACGTCATTCGGACATAAAAGATTTGTCAGCTTATTGTTCATTAGAGAATTTGTTTGCGAGAACGCTTGCGTTTTGCGCTCCATGCCCTGTTCGTAGTCGATTTCTGTTCCCACATGTCAATGGTCTTGTAAAGAACAAAACTCTTTATTCCTTGATCGCAACAGGCATTTCCACTGATCTATTTTTGTCTGATTGGGGTTGAACTAGCAATTTTTCTTTTGCAAATCAATCTGTGGAAATGGCCCATTAAAAAGAATCACCTGTAACTAAACAAATATCCTTCTTTGAGTTAGGAAATATCCAGTATTTCCTGTGTGTAAGAAATGTCTTCCAAGAGTCTTATGAAAAAACTTAATCAGGCGAGGCCTTAATATAATTAAACTGACCAGATGTTCCACTTTTTGTGTGACAGTCCCACTTTGAGCCATTTTGTCCCACTGTCCCACCCAAAAACTCTGGGAACCCCTAAATATCCCTTTGCTGATATTATGGGGAAGACTATCCAATTGACTGAAGGGTGTCTGGCCGGCTTACACCTGATTCATGGATTGGCTGTACACTGGTGCAATCATAAACAAATTTTATGAACCGAAGATCCATTACACACAGGAGTAGCATAGAATGTTGTGAATATTTGTTTCCCAAAAGCCAGTAAATAAGCCACACCCCTAAACAACACCCACACCACACCCATCACCCACATACTCTTGTGGTGTGGTAAATTTAGATATAATCCACTTTAGGCCAACCTGGATTAATTTACTATTTATGAAATTCAGAAGTACATATTTTTCTTCTATGCATATTGCTTGGATTTAGGTTAACCCCAACATTCTGAACATGATTATGTCCATTGAGGGGCTTCCTCAGAGCAAATGTATTTACAATATTCACTGGGACCAAATCCAACGTGTTAAGTTAAAATCAAAATGTCCCATAATGTAAGCCGCACAAAGCATTGTTTCGTCTGATGTTTTTGAGAGTTTGCATTCATCATTATTTTTACTTTCAACCTCTTCTGCTAAGCATTTAATCTGTTGTTAGAATCTGGGGATACTCACCTTCCAATCAGCTTGCACTGCCCCAGAGCATGTCAGCCAGCCTGTCAACCAGCCTTCTGATCCTTCGGCTAGCTCAAATTCTTTCCAGCTGTTAGTGGTGGTGCTGTGGTGTACACCAGACATGATTGGGGTGCACAGTTGCTGGGGAATCACACAATGTGCCTTTGCCTGTCTGACCTACTCTTGTCTGACACTGTCCGACCATGTTTTTGCCTGTGCCCTTGGATACCGTGAACTTTTTGTTTTTTACTATAAAATTACCAGGCATCCTGGTTTTGGAATAAAGGGGAACAAGAAAAGATGAAGAAAGAGTATGTGAAATATGAGATTGAATTTGACACAGAATGTCACAGCAACCAGGTTCGGGTAGTCAAATCATGTATCAAAATAGGAGACATATCGGGGTTTGTTTATAGGTGAATGAGTGGTGTTAGTTTTTAACTTGAAAAAAGCCTGGTGATAATATGGGGCATTGCATGTGTCCACAGTAGGTTCATGACCTGGTTCTTTGCTTTCCATAGAGCAGACAGTTTATAGCAGTCTTTCTGGTAACATTTTATGTGTTTATTGTCAAGATTCCATACTTATCATCATCCCTTCGCACCTTTGTCCCTTGATGTTAATGGGACACTCCAGACACACTGCCATTCAGATGCTCTTTCTTCCCTATAGACTTTCTCATCTTGAATCTGTTTTTAAATGCTGCATACTCCTTATGTCAGTACAGACAGACACAGAGGCCCTTTTCTGGGTAAATATCCTCCAGTGTGGAGGGAAGGTATGATTGCGTTTGATTTTTTTTTTTAAGCCTGCAAATGGGCTTTTCTATAACGACTGCCCTGGTTCCAGAAGTGTAACTAAATGTGACTTATTCATTGTACAGACATTACCATAGGGGCTCCAGTGTTGCTCATACAGTAACATTTCCCTATCATATACAGTCCCCAGGATGCCAACAGTTCAGGCTGTAAAAGTGACATAATTCAGCAGGATCACGTGATGCGTCCAACTCAACAACAACAGGAGCTTACTTACATGTGACCAGCAGCAGGAAAACTTAGCAAGCCCGGGAAAAAAAGTGCGCTATCAGCACTGGAGCCTACATCGATGAACCTGCAGGGCTGTTACTCTCTGGACTTTGTGGGTTAGGGTGGGCTAGTATTAGTGGCCCACATTGGCGGGTGGCCAAGCTGAGAGGAGGCATAGTGCTGGAGAAAAACTTGGCAAGGTAAGCTTTTTAAAGTGATACTGCAGGCAAAGGTAATTGGTCCACATGTCAGGCTACATTTGGCACTGTCCTTTTTCCATTTTTAATATAAAGCAGAAATTAGCAGTAGCTTTTTCAATCCGTCCCCTGATCAGCTTGGCTAGGCAGGATGGAATTTGTAATTTCTCCTCCTAACGTCCCGCCCCCTCCTTCTCCTTCTTCAGAGCGGTGCTTGTCTGACCACCGTCCTTCCTGCACTCTCCCCGATCTGATGTCGGGAGAATGCGATGCGGCCAATGTTGGGAGCGTTATACTCTCGGCCCCAGCTGGCCCCCGCCTCCTCTTCCCCCCGTCACCGCTCCCCTTCCAGTCTCTCTCCCCCCAGCCGGTGCCAGTAGGGAGAGTTCTTTCCAGCCCCCAGCTTCTGCCTCCTGGCAGGGTTCCCCAGCCCACTCCATTAGAGCAGTGTGGGGGGGGGGGGGGGGAGGCTGTGCCTGCTGCTGAAGTTGCTCCTGCCTGGAGGGGGCACTGACCTCCCCCCTGACTGTCCCCCCTAACTACTGCCCCCTGAGTTGCTCAACCACCCACCCACCTACCTACCTACCCACCCACCAACCCACCTAGATGACTGGGAGTGCACACGTGTACAATTGGTAGTGGAGGTATACACTTTGGGAATGCAGCCATGCGCTTTGGGAGTGAGGACGTGCATTTTGGGAGTGCGGGCTTGTGCCTTGGACATGCACTTTGGGAATGCGGGCATGCATGCGTTTTGGGAGTGCATGCCCTTTTGGAGTGCAGGCGTGCATACACTTTGGGAATGCGGGTGTGCATGCGCTTTGGGAGTGCGTCTGGGAGTGCTGGTCTAGAGAAGCCCAGCCAGGGTGTCTTATGCAAGTTCTGGGAATTTTATTATGCAGCATCACAGAGCCAAGGGCCATGCCCACGTTTTTCAGAAGAGAAACAATGAGGAGAGCCTGTAAACCCCGATAGCTTGGCCATTTCTTCTTTGACAGTTAGGGACAGTGTCAAATGGTATAACAATTAACTTTGCCTGCAGTAGCACTTTAATATATGGCAGTTGGACGAATTGCTTGGGATTTTATAGAAGGCCTAGTAATGGCATCCTCTGTTTTTCCATGTCACTGATTCAACTGGTTCATTTTGAACATACAATTACAATTTAGAAAAATGGAATAAGAAACTACTTACAACTTCTGTGCATGGCTAATGCGATTGTAGAGGACATTGATCTAGAAGACAAACAATGAAGGGTAAGCAGCAACCTACCATAGTATCACTTACATCTGGGTTTATTTTTATATATAGATAATAAACCTACTTCATATTTTTGAGTTTTCATTTTCTCCATGAGGTCAAATTTCTCAGACTCTAGCTGATACATCCAATCTGCCAGCTCTTTTGCCTTCTCCCTGTCATCATAAAGAAGTTAGCTTAGCATTTTAGGTGCCTCTTTTTCCACCAGGAGTTTTCACCTTTAGCTATCCAGATCCAACCCTCAAGCATTTTGGGTCCTGTTTAATATTAGATATTCACCCTCCTAGTCTACCAGCAATTCCTTCTTTTTCATTCAGGGACCATTCCTGCTGCCCCCGGACATCCTCTTTAGCTTCAAGGGCTCCCTCCTGATTAGCAATTAAGATTCTTTTTTACATCTCTGGGCCAATAGAACCCCTCTTTTTTAACATTCACTCCCATTCTCCTCATTAGCTTTCCACATCTTATCTACACTTACCAAGTTTCCCAGCTCTACAGCGCCTACGCGAGCCATGGCCGCATCCCTGCTATCCCTCTAGCAGGGCGCGTGCCTGTGTCAGGTATTTGTGAATGGCCGGTGGGGGCACGCTCCCTGTTAGAGGGAAGCAGGATGTGGCCGGCAGCACGAAGCCACTGGCCTTAGACGAAGGCTTAGACAATGTGACGTCAGCAGCTCCGAGCGCGCTGATTGAACGAGCAGCCACACATGCGCCGTAGGACCAGGAAGATGTGAGCTGGCATCGGCGATCTGGGGGGTTTCACACAGCGGGGCATTCCCGATCGGGGTGTCCCGGGGGCAGTAAGTAGCCTCCTTCCCAATATTATCGATGATTACCCTAATGATCTACAGCCACCCAAATGAACCATTAGCATCTAGAACTCTATCTTTTCATTAGGCATCAAAGAGGAACATCGGACCTAAATTTGAATGTGGGGCAAATTGCCCAAAGTTAAGACCAGAGGTGGGGGGCAGCAGTCCGGTGAGGTTTGGGGGAGGTTTTAACCTCCCCTGATGTTTCTCTTTAAGATGCATTCATTCCTCAGCAATTCTCCAGTAGCCATCTTTTTTCCCTGAACCCTGATCATCCAAAGTGACTTATATATAATGGTGATTTATGCCTCCAAAATAGAAGATGCTTAAACTGGTAACACTGTAAAATCTTCACATTGTTCTCCTACGATGCTCCTGGGACTATCCACCTCATCTTCGCCTTGTAGCATCGCAGGAGAACAACGTGAAGATTTTGCAGCGTTACCATTAGAGGAGGCATAAGTGATCGGCAGAGGTGTGAACTGGTGCTGGGTACGATCTGGTGGATTTGAATATCAGTGAATATCTTTCAATGGTTGCTTGGTGTATTGACATTTATCTTGAAATCTGAGCTGAACATTTAATTAAGAGAACTGCATAAATAAGATGTAATATAATTGATTTAAGCATTATTGTCATTTAGTTGTTATTTATTTACACCACTGCATTTATGCATGTGTGAGCTAATAATAAGAGTTTTAATAGAGCAGTGGCTTGTTGGTGTATATATGTTTTTTATACGGCTTTCAGTATTGTGTGTTTTGCTACTTTTAATAAGGACTTATTTTGATATTTAAAGGAGCACTATTGCGAAAAATGGCCCAATGATAAAAATCCATATAAATATACTGGATGACGAGGGGAGGGGTTACTTATACACCTGGCATCAAGAACTATCCAGTCAGGCTTGTTTTATATTTTTTATTTTAACGGATGGAAGAGGAAACCCGGGGTGGCAGGCTCTGTCACCCTGATAGACTAAACATGTCACCCCTGGATTTTATTCCTACCATTAAAGACTCAACCACAAGCTCGGCGGAAGTTTTATTGAGTTCAGGTGTATAAGTGACCTTTTCTCTCATTAACTGATAGATTTTTAATATTACACAATTCCACTATAGTGCCCCTTTAATGATTATTTTGGTTGTTCTGTCATTTATTGCCATTTGGTTCTAGGTCTAAGGAGTTAAACCGGACTACCAGCCTGCCACAATTGGAAAAGAAAGGTAGTGGCCATTTTGGAGCTTCCTCTCCCAGCATCTGTGTTGGCTATCAAGCTCGTCTAACCTAAACTCCTTAGACAATATATGAGATATTGTCATGAGGTAAATAGGACACCAAACATAACAATACAGACAAGTTAGCAGAACTTGGCACATGCCTACACTGCCAAAAGTACCAAGAAATGGAATTACTATGCTTCATTGGCTATCATGTTCATCTAATCTATACTCCTTAGAATACATGGGGTATTGTCATGAGGTAAATAAGACACCAAACCCCACCAAGTACTGCGAGCATATTTACACTGTACAGTACTGCAACATTTCTCTATTAAAATAATTTTTCAAATTGCTCTAAGGATATTCTTATTTTCTGGGATACAACATTTGGGTTTCCATTAGCTATATGCTAAAATCATGAACATTCAAAGATATAAACACATAAAATAGGTCATTTTTGGTGTAATAAATCAATAAAACACATGAGGTTCACTTTCTGAAACAAATAAACTGTTTGACTATATTCTTCGCTGTGGCAGCCAAATCGGTGACCCTAGAGATGATATTGATACCTTAGTTGGTTTTCATTCATGTGGTCAATGGAAAGCGGTTTGTGTCTCTCTGCCAACATCTTTCTTTTCATTTCACGCCCTGTCTGTCTCTTCCCTCGCTTTTGCTCTGCCTATGACAAGGAGACGTGAAATACTTGATAAAGATGAAAGAAAATATATACAAACTATCCAAACACCCTCTATCACCTAATGTTATTAATGCCACTTACCTTCATAAGATAACCTCCATACTGTGCACCCATGTTGGACAGTACTTTTTTTTTCTTGGCATCATCATCAGCTCGCTTCTTAGCCTCTTCCTCTTCTTTTCTCATTTTTTCTTCCTATAAAAAGAACCACACAAACAGATCAAGAAACCAGCAAAAAGTCAATAAGCAGAAGTCGTGTATCTGATGAAAGATGTCAGTCCTAAAGTCACTCATGTTTCGTGGGAAAAGTGTCATTGTCAAAAATATGGTATAAATATAGTATAAATGTTACCAAAATAAGTATGTTGCAGGCCTCATAGCCCCTTTATAGATAGGAGGAAGGTCTTTTTGTTAAAAATATATACTATACCCACCAGAAACATCAATTGGTGCACCCCTGAGCATCACGCCTTTCCATCTGTGATGCATAACCCCTGGAGTATGGGTATACCTCAGGTTTAGAAAGAGTTGAGAAATGACCCTATTTCAATTTACATTTTGCCTATTTGACCTCCCAAACAAGTGAAGATTGCAGGCTATGCATGGTGTACTAAGGACCTAACTTTTGTTCTGAAATGTGGCATAAATTGACTACAGCGCTGTTCATTTTAATGTTCGTCTGGGTTATATGGATGTTTAATTTAATTGGAATATTAAACACAGGCAGGCTGATTCATTACTAGAGCCAGGTACCGACAGTTGAGCGTCTGTAGCGAGAGCGACTGCTAGTAGTCGCTGTGCTAAGCCATGGTTCTCTGTTTCAGAGCGTCTCAGTCGCTGGCCGGAATTGATGAATATATTGTGTGAGTCGCCTACTACCTGTCTCTATCCCTTCATGAATAAGGCACGACATTTTATGGTACCTGATAGCTGGAACTTTGTTTTCCAATGCATGGCATAGCTGTACCTAAAATCTCTGAGAATACAACATTACTACAATAACTTACTTACTGCCATTCGAGCTTGCCTTTCTCGTTCTTTTTCAGTCCTAAACCGTTGTTGCTCTGCACGTTCTGCTCTGCGTCTTTCCTGGAAGAAATGGAAAGTATAACAAAATAAATAACCCATTCTCTAACCAAACATCGCCTGTTAGATGTTAGCTTTTAAATATCAATAACCAGTTGATGACTATCTAATATACAGTAGGTAGTTCTTGAGCATTGAAATTAAAGATTAATGCTTATGGGTGCAGTATAGACGGCTACCACATTCAATGTAAATGTTTATATGGCGGAGAATGAACCCGGGCATTCTAAAAGATGCTAGGGTGGTGGAGAGGCTGAAAACGCAGATCAAACTATATTTCAAAGAGAACCAACCTGACATGGACCCAATGATAGTGTGGGAAGCACACAAATGTACCATGAGAGGGATTTTGATTCAGGAGAGCTCCAGATTGAAGAGAGAGAGAGGGGCTAGACTGGAGGGTTTATTGGCTAGAATTGCAAAATTGGAGACAAAACATAAACAATCACTACAAGAGCAGTGCCTGACAGAGCTGACAGACGCAAGGAAGGAACTGAAGGAGGCGCTGGCGGCGGCAGCAGGGCGAGCTTTCACTTATAGAAACGGTCTTTTCTATGAACAGGGCAACAAGCCGGGCCGCTTACTGGCCAGGGCCTTGAACCCCTTGCTTGCCAGGGCCCCTGTAAGTGGTATTAGGGACGCAGCAGGGGTACTCCAGCAGCGCAATAAAGCCATCGCGGAAGCATTCAAAACATACTATTCTGATCTCTATAACTTGCCGGTTCAAGGACAAAAAGAGTCGATGCTGAGGCGAATGCAGACATACTTGGCAGAGGTGGAGATGCCCAAACTGTCTAAGGACACCAGGGATGCCCTTGAGGCGCCCCTCACTGTCCTAGAGTTACAGAACGCAGTAAAACAGACTAGACCGGGAAGAGCTCCCGGGCCTGATGGCTTCCCCAGCTTATATTACAAGGAATTCGCCCCCCAAGTTCTTCCACATATGGCTAGGGCCTTTGAGAGTGCCGCCAAGTCAGGTTCGCTTCCACTACGCACCTTAGAGGCGCAAATAGTGGTTATTCCTAAAGAGGGGAAGGACCCTGAGATATGTCAACATTACAGGCCAATCTCACTGCTTAACACTGACTTAAAAATATATGCTAAGGCCCTGGCTAGCAGATTGGCAGGCCTCCTCCCGGAACTGGTTGCGCAAGACCAGACGGGCTTCATTCCGGGCCGGGAGGCTCGTGATAACACGATCAAGGCCTTGAATGTCCACTGGTGGGCTACCCATCATAAAGTTAAAACTGTAATGCTTTCAACAGATGCTGAAAAAGCATTTGACAGGGTAGATTGGCGATGGATTGAAGCAGTGCTCCGGCACATAGGGTTGGGTGACAGGGCCCTGAACCGGGTCTTGGCCCTGTACTCCAATCCTGCGGCAAAGGTACGGGTTAATAATACAAGCTCAGATTCCTTTGATATACGCAACGGAACAAGACAGGGATGCCCCCTTTCTCCATTGGTGTTCGCGCTCTCGCTTGAACCATTTTTGCGAAAGGTGAGGCTGAATGTGGATATTAAGGGGATCTCGATTGGGGGTAGGGAAAGGAAAGTGGCTGCTTATGCAGATGATATGTTATTTTTTTTATCCAATCCAACTGTTTCCATACCTAACCTACTCCAGGAATTCACGCGCTTTGGGATGATCTCGAACCTAAAAATCAATTATAGCAAATCCATGGCGTTGGGCGTGGGCCTCCCTTCTACAGAGGTGGCCGCCTTGGAGAGGTCTTTCTCATTTCGCTGGGTATCAGGCAGTATTAGATACTTGGGGATTCAACTTCCTACCTCTCTTGAGCACTTATTTAACTCTAATTTTGCTCCCTTGGAAACCAAAATCAGAAAAGACTTGGTGAAATGGGACAAACTAAAGCTTTCCTGGTTTGGAAGGATCGCAGTCCTAAAGATGAATGTTCTCCCAAGGCTGTTATACCTTTTGCAATGCATCCCCATCAGCATGCCGAGGTGGTTTCTGCAGAGAGTGCGCTCTCTGTTTTCAAAATTTATCTGGGACAATAAATCCCCCAGAATCAAGGGTTCCATACTGAGGCTCCCGAAGGCTAGAGGGGGTGTAGGAGTACCTTGTATTGAAACTTACTCACGGGCTATACATCTTAGTAGGGTCATAGAATGGCAGACATGTAGGGACAAGAAGGACTGGGTAGCAATTGAAGACGAGGTATGTGGGGGGAAGCTGAGGGCAATGGGTACACTGGGGAGAGCACATGTCCCGGAGTTAGTCAGGAGACACCCGCTTATAGGGGCCACTATCGGGGTCCTGGAGGTAGCTTCCAAAAAGCACAGGGCCTTGGTGTCGCTGCCAGGGCCTCTGACCCCCCTCACAGATAACCCACTTTTTCCCCCAGGCACGGAGAGATCCTTCCTAAGAACTTGCACTTTGCAAAGACCCTGGAGGGCAACACAGATTTTCCAAAACACTAAAGTGTTAGGTAAGGAGGCATTAGAGGAAAGATTAGGAGGTTCGATCCCCACCCTTACATATTTACAGATAAGGCACTTTGTGAGTTCTGGAGAAATGAGGGGCAAGGTGGAGAAATCACCCTCAGAATTTGAAAGAGCCTGTTTGGGTAACGGTCCCAGGGAGCATTTGCTTTCCTGGACTTATGGCCTTTTGCTGTCCTCAGTGGAGGAGGAGGAGAAGCCGTGGGAACGGAGATGGTCTGAAGCCCTGTCAATCAGCCTGGATGAAGAAGCATGGGACTCTATATATCTGGGGGCACACAAAAGCATAGTAGGTTCTTCGCTACAAGAAACTAATTACAAAATCATCTCAAGGTGGTACAAGACTCCACAGCGCCTACACCGTATCTTCCCTGAGGTCCCAGACAGATGCTGGCGGTGTGGAGGGGACGGCGCAGATATGCTCCATATTTGGTGGAACTGCCCCAAAATTAAAGTGTTCTGGGAGAAAATTCATGCTCTGATAGGGAAAATACTGGGATGTGAGCTAGAGTGGAATCCGGCGGGATACCTACTTAATTGGACAGCAGATGGCAAGGGAGTTGTTGGATACGGTCCTTTAGCTATCCATCTACTGAATGCCGCCAGAACGCTGATCCCTAGAAAATGGAGATCTGAAAATGTACCTACAATGGCGGAGTGGTTTAGTCAGATTAATTACATTGAGACAATGGAAGAGATTCTATACTCCAGACAAGATAGGCTGGATGCATTCAGAAAGGTCTGGACGATCTGGCAAGTGTTTAGGGACTCAGATGAATACAAAAAGGAACTCCCCTATTGAGCGGTTATTCAGCCGAGTCCCCCTGTGTGGTGAAGGAGCTGACCGGGAGCTGGGCATAGCCAGGGGCCCGGGAACACTTGGTCGTTGGAAGGTTGAGACTGGAAGCTGACTCCGTCTTTGCCTACCCCCCCCCTCCCGTTTCCCCCTCCCCCCCCCCCTTCCCCCCCCCCTCTCTGCCTCTCTACCCCCCATCCCCCCTCTTCCCTCACCAATATACCTTCTCTTCCCCCCCCCCCCCCTCCCTTGCCGTCATGGCTCCCACAACTCCTATCACTGCTCTCCCCCTCCCTCCCCTTCCTTCACTTCCCACACCTCCTGACCTGACCCTCCTGGCCCATCCGGCTCTCTCCCTTCCTCTTCTAGTACTCATTGTTTTTTCTTGTCTCGTTGAACTGTTGGTGTTGTTGGCGTCACCTGTTCTGCAGTAGGGGGTGGGGGATTGGAGACCCCTTGGGTTTGGTCAGTTCTGACTAACTCAGGATCCCGCTCTTAATACATGGACGACGGTACTGAAGATGGAAGCAGAGAAGTACACCCCCCCCCCTAACGCTAGGCTAACGACTTCCTAAGTATAAATTGGAGTGGTCGGCTGGAACATCGGCAACTGGTTTTAGGAACTGCTCCCTCGAATACATTTCTGAGTTGTGTATATTATGAGCGAATCTGAATTTTGTCTCTGTAACTGACTGTCCTTTGCTGAGATGACTTGTGACAACGGTCCACTTCACATTGTCTGCATTGCAAATAAAATAGCCTTGCCCATTTGGAAAAAAACTCCCTTGCCTCATCTGCATGATACTCAATCATTTTCAGCACTTACATTTACTCCTGCATCCACTGAAAGCTGAAACGCCACCTCAGAGATTTTCTCCTTTCAGCGGCCATTTTGGAAATTCCTTCCCCAGCATCCCTGCCTTGCTGCTGCCTGGATTTAACTGACATAACCCTTCAATACACAACAGCAGGAAAGTTCCTCTTTGCATACTGCCTGCAGCTTCATGAACCACCATTTTGTTTTTAAAATTGACTACAGAAGGGGTTGCTTTTTTTTTTTTGATACCTAGTCCCACCTTTAACCCTTTAAGTGCCAGCCTACCTGGAGTTTTTGTCACACTCTGTTGCCAGACCATTTTGCACTATTTTGCGCTCCCCATGTTCAAATGTGATTTTTGAAGGGATTTCCAGGGATTTCCCAGGAAAATGATATATTGTTTTTTTTCAGCAGAGTCTGAGCTTTAACATGAAATGTCTTGTTTGTAATTTTTAGGTGTATTCTCGATATTTTTTGGCGAAATATGTGCAAAAAAATTTGTAGTGTTTTTTTGTAATAAAAAATGTAAGTTTGTCAATAAAATCTTATTGCGTGTGAAATCCCAATTTCTCCCGGTTACAGCGGTACCACATATGTATAGGTAGACACCATTTCCTGCCCAGGAGACTCCCCCAAACTGAAACAGAGCTTTAGGGGATTTTCAGAAAAAATACAACTATGCTATGCAATATGCGCACCTTGCAATTTTACCAGAAAAACAACCCTTTACATTTGAAATACCCCCCACGAACTATATATTCTCTGGAAGTACACACCTCAGGCTTTCTATTTGTACCATGCTTGTTGATGTGGCCACAGTTTTCTAGAAGTAATCCCTCAATGTATTCTTTGGTTGCAAAGAGTTTCCCTAAAAAAAGGATAAAAAAGCAGAATCAAAGCCACATTTTCCTAAAAAAACTATATACAAACAAGAAAAAACAAGTATAATCTGAAAAAGCAACATCCCCCGAACAGAACGATGCCCAACATGCATAGCTACTGTCAAGGGAAGAGTTGCCAAACACCCCAAAGTAAAGCATGAGCATAACGGTAATTTTTCTTGAAAATTTCAGCTCTGCAGACAAAGTGCGCACCTTGCGATATTCTAAGCATACAGCACGTCCTGCTCCAGACATATTCATAACGTATGGGTATACCTCCGCCTTCAGCGCCGTGCACTGCAGATCATGAAGAAAACAAGCTCCTTCCGGCCCTACATATACCGGAGGACCTCCCACAATCCCCAGATTTCTCTGCAGTGCTGGAACTGCGAAGACATGAAGTATCACGCTCTCACAGGCGAGCGGGGCTTGACAGCCCGAGGCCCTGCGGGACTATTTCCACCTGTCCTCTTTGTAGAAGAATATGCCTCCCAGCCTGGGCTGCGTTGGTCGGGTGAAGGTAGGCAGCACCATGTGTGCTTACGGAGCTAGGCTCCACCGCAATTCCCCAACCATAGGGTAGGCGGTTTAGGCTGATGGTGAGCCTCCAAGGGATGCCCCTCCCGCATTATTGTCCCGTACCCTGCGTAGTGCTGGACCCTATTATCGGGTCGCCATTCTCCTTCATTTCCCCATCCACTTAGGGGGAAAAGAAGGGGGGGGAGGGAACGCGTGTGGCGGTCCCAGTGTACCGGTGTGTCACGCTCGTGGCCTCTATTCTGCCCTTTATTAGCTCAGAGATGTCAGAGCCGCGCTGCTTGCTCCTTATTTCGGCTGCCACTGTGTGTTTTTTACATGATTGCCACATAATCTTGATGCCGCGGTGCCCACGCTTATTGTCGGTGTCCGCTCTATGGAACGTTAGGCTCGTGGTTGCATCCTTTGCCTTATTTTTACCTCAGAGCTTCGCGCTCTTTAGAATGGGCGGGGCCTTATTTCGGCGCGCTTCGCGTCATGGCGGAGTATTTAGCCCGCCCTTCGAGCTTCGCTGGGCGCCATTTTGGTTAGCTTCATGCGCACGCGTCGTGGCGGTCTCCTCCTCCACTTGAGCTGTAAGTGCCCTTGCGGGTGAATCCCTCTGATTTTTGTTTGTCCATCTGCGCATGATCCTGACATCTCTTTCCCATTGTGTCTTTCAGACGCTGAGTTCCCGGTGGCCTCTCCCAGCCTCATATCCATATATATCTATTTACATATTCATATATTTATAATATACGTATACATTGATATACTCATACGTATAAGGAGCGGGCCTTCCCAAAATCTCCCTCATTAATCAGCAGGTAGTTGGGGCATCCAGGGTTGCTTATTGCATAAATCCCTATTGATATCCTATCTTTAAACAATCACCATATGGAGGCATCTCAGGATTGTGTTACCGGGGTCCCTCTGGGACAGGACCGGCTGTGTATATCGTGCGGTCTCCCCCATGCTGAGGCGGACGGGGCACGGGTCTGCGCGCCATGTTCTGAACAGACGCTGGAATTGCGAGCGACGCTTGCGGTTGTACCTCGCTCCTTCTCGCCCCTTTCCCCTTCCCTAAACCTCACCCCTGTTGAGTCCTGTACAAGCGGCGAGTTACAAATAGATACCTCTCCTAGACGGCCCACGCTTGTCCAGATTGTTGAAGGTTTGTCCGGCTGGATGGGTCCAGATAGACAACGGCCTTGGACTCCCGCGGCTTCGGCCTGTGCTATGGGCTCTGAGGAGTCTTTTTCTACACGTGCTAGCGCCACGTTGGAAGAAGGGGACCTGTTCTCTGACCTAGGTTCCTCTGACGAGAGGCCGAGGTGTCAGGATGATGCTGGTCAGGACGACTGGGACCAGCTTGATATTGGCGGGATGTTACTCAGGATTTATAATGTATTGTCCATTTCGCCTCCCGGTGCGGTCTCCAGGCCGAGAGGGGGGCGCTTTCATATTGCGCCTGCGCGTTTGGAATTTCTCGAGCAGGCTCACTTCCATGCTCTCGTACTTAAAGAGTGGGAATGTCCCACTGCTCTTCAAAGGCCCCCGGAGGACTGGGTTCGGAAATACCCTTTCCCCCCCCCGAGATGGTAAATATTTGGTCCTTGTCCCCATTAGTGGACGCACCGATTATTGGGGTTTCTAACCCCCCCCTTCCTTACAGCTCCGGCTTACAGCTCCCTGCGGGACGCCGAGGATCGGCGCATTGATAGGCTTGCTTCCCACGCCTTTGCCTGTGCAGGCACGGCGCTGCGCCCTGTCTGTGCCGCGGCTATCACGGCAGTGGCCGCTAAGACTCTTATAAGAAAGATGCTGGAGCACCAGCCTGAAGATTTACCCTGGGAGGTGTTTTACACACTCTCTAGCTGCGATATTTTTGTTAAATTTATCCTTTTGGCTCTGGATGACACCATCAAAATGTGTGCGAGGACTTCTGCCCAAGTGGTAGCTATACGTCGCCTGCTCTGGCTTTGTCAGTGGGGGGCAGACGATGACGCTAAAAGGACCTTGACGGGGCTTCCCTTTAGAGGCCATCGCCTGTTTGGGGCCCGTCTGGATCTATTTGAGAAACAGGACAGTCCACCCAGTCACGGGCGGCCGTTGCGCCCCCCGCGGAGCAGGGATACCCCTCCTCCTCCATATCATACTGTTAAGCAGGAACCGGGGATGCCCCCTGCAGGGTCTGGTTCGGTATCCTGTCCCAGGAGTGATGTTCAATGCCCGGGGCCCTCTGGCCGGGCTAAGCCCGTTTCCTTCCCTGAAAACCCTCATGCATGATGGGACGCCCTCACCCACCTGGGATGGCCACAGCACCTTACTCCTATCAGGAGCATCCTGCCTCATTCTAGTGGCTTTAGGAGATAGTTCCTCCAGATATGGGAGAGTGTTTGCTGGGTGGTCCTTCCCTGAGTCGGTCAGGAGGACTATGGTCCCATGCCTTTCTTCAGGTATGGGTGCAGGCTTAACTGGGCCTGTCGGGTATGGCTTCCTTGCAGAACGCAATTATCATATAGAAACTGGGGCCCCTGCGCGGGTCTGCCCCTTCCTCCCCTCAAGGATGAGGGAGTCTATCTGCCTAACCCCTAGGGGGGTGTGTTCAGATTTTTTTCTAGATTCCAAGGGGTCTTCTGGATATTGAGCACACTACTGCTGGGTATTGGTGGTCACTGACACCGTTGAGGCTTAGGCTGAGTTCCCTGTTGTGCCCAGGTGCGCGCTAGTCTCTGGGAAGGTGTGATGTCTCACATGACACCAGGGGGCATCTACCAGGGGACCTATCAGGCCCTCCTGTTCCTTCACAAAAGGAATTGTTGGATGGACCTTGGTGAACTCTGGCCCTACTCTGTTCCATCCTCTAGTTCTTGGTTGTACCTGGATTTGGCTTCGCCTAGTGCCCTTTTTCCTTGGTTATAAGGATTTTACCGGTATGAGGCCTCTGGTCTTCCGTCCTGTCTAGTTATTTCTCCAGACAGAATTGCTTCTGGTGCGCCAGTTGGCGGCTGGTCCTTTGACATCACTTGTCTCCGTGATCTTTGGGCTCTGAGGCTTCTAGCCATTAGTCCTGGATGAGGGGTTTATACCCGGGGTCTAGGTCTGTTTACCTTTCTCCTAGTAGAGGCTTTTATTCTTCCGCTGGTTTACTCGAGAGTACCGTCTTGGAACACTCCCTACCTGTTTGTTTTTTTCCCTGTTGGGAGTTACCATGGTACCTAATCTGGCAGGATGTCTAAGGGGGTCTTTCTCTTCTGAAACCCCAGGTGGTTCCTAGGAGGGACCTTAAAGGATCCGGCTACCTAGGTGTTTTTTTTGGGCACAATGAGCATTCAGGGACTACTCCTTCTTAGTACCTGCCCAATTGGGGGACTTTTGTCCATGGTAGGACAGTGGTTGTTCCTTGTTCCCGGGGAATTCTCGAGCCTGGCTCTATTCCAGGGGAGCCCTGATTCTTTCTATGGGGGAATTCATATTCCTTATTCTTCCTGTAGTATCCCTCCTGTGGGAGGGTCTCTGTTGTGACGTGAGCTCACACTGGCAGGGTCCCGTTGGACCCCGTCTCTATCGCATGGTTCTACCCTGTTATTGGCCAGATTGGTCTGCCCTGGTTGGGGTTAGTGGTTCTGGCTGGATATTTTGCTTGAAAAATGTTATCCCCTTGCCCTACCGGCGTGGGGGGGGGGGGCTTGCGCTAGTCTCAGACACCAAGCAGCACCCTTATGCTAGGGGCCTGGGTGGCCAAGTGGGGTGTTGGTATGCAGGGGATTCTGCTGAGAACAGTAGGACTGTATGTTCACCCTCGAGGCCTATTTGACACAAGTAAGGTGCCTTTACCTTAGGCCCACTTTAGCGTTGGCTGGCCTTTGGGCTTACCCCGTTGGACATGACAGATCTCGGGGTGTCTTGTTCATTGGAGAGTCAGGACTTGTTCTTTCTCTTCGTTTTCTTCCTTCTGCCACGCTATGTTAGGTTTTGTTGTACCCATGCTGTTTTGCTGGATCTAAGCTCCTTCCCTGGTGGGACGATCTCCGTTCCTGGGACTAGGGCCCTATCAGCAATGTTTGGTATTGGCTCACGACTTGGTTCAGTCTAGGGTTGGGGCCTGCCCTGTTTCATCTACTACAAAGCTTGATCCAATTTTTTGGTTGCGCATTCTTCAGGGTCTGCTCAGGTACATTCCTGGGGGATTCCTAGTTCCCCTTGGGGGATGATTTATTCTGATGCCCTGCTAAGGGTTCCCAAGGGCCTTATTCAGGTCCTTGTCTGACCTGCTCTCTCCATTATGTTGCTCTCCTGGGGCGGTTGCTCCAGTCAGAAGTGTGCCATAAGAATGGCTCGGTGGGCGGTCCTAGTCATTATATATATATATATATATATATATATATATATATATATATATATATGGCATTCTTTGTTTTATAACTCTATACCGCGAGGTGAGGGTGCCCACCTTATGCCAAGTTGGATCCAGGCGATGTTTTGTTTTCCTTCTGCCTTGACCCTGATCCTCTGTTCTCTGGGCTATTGTCTAATTAATATAAGATTAAGGGATCTGTGCCCGTCTACTGGGGTTAGAGGCCTGCCTGACCTGTCTTTGTCCCTGATAGGGATTTGACCTTTTTGGGGCCTACAGGTGTCCCCTTTTTGAAGCACCGGATTGTTTGCTTCCATGGGCATAGGGTATTCTGGTTGGTCTTATTCGGTTGATGGACCTTTCGGTCCTGAAGTACTTTTTCGGCTTTGCCGAGTATCGTTGTTAGCATTACTGCTGGTTCCGTTTATGACCTGGACTGGTGTTCCCTGTTGGGGAAAGTTTTGAGTTGTCATGGCTACCCTCGTTTGTAGTAGCATGATTAAGATGTGGCTCAGGTCTATTCTTTTAAGGGAAGATTATTCCTCCCTATTGTTTTTCGTTCTTTTACTATTGGTGCTCGGCTTGGGCCTTTTAGCACTGTGTTCTGGCGAGCAAGCTGGCTAGTTCGCTGCTTGTGTTCAGTTCAAAGGTTGAGGTTAGAGCATTGCTCTCGTTCGGTAGCATGGTTGAGAGTGACAGTGCTTTACTGTTGGCTGTGCCTTTCTCATGGGGATCCCACCCTATTTTGGACACTGCTATTGGATGTCCCATACGTTATGAATATGTCTGGAGCAGGACGTGCTGTATGCTTAGAATAATACAATTCTGTGAGATTCTCACCTGTAGAATTGGTATTATATGCATACAGCACGTCCTGCTCCACCCCACCCTGGTTTCACTTGTTCTGGATCCCCTGTATGGTGATTGTAATCACTTGGTATTATTGCCAGTTATTCTGGGTGGTTTGTTTCTCCTGGCTTCTCTTCTCACTGCTTTTCAATACTGGGGATTGTGGGAGGTCCTCCGGTATATGTAGGGCCGGGAGGAGCTTGTTTTCTTCATGATCTGCAGTGCACGGCGCTGAAGGCGGAGGTATACCCATACGTTATGAATATGTTTGGAGCAGGACGTGCTGTATGCATATAATACCAATTCTACAGGTGAGAATCTCACAGAATTGATTTTTTTCAACCAAAACAACCCTTTACATTTGGAATATCGCCCATAAACCATATATTCCCTGAAAGTACACATGTTTAGCTTTCTAAACGTACCCAGCTTGTTGTAGTGGGCTCATCTTTCTGGAATTGATCCGTCAAAGAATTATTTGGTTGCGCAGGGTTTCCCTAAAAAATGTATAAAAAAGCTGAATAAAAAACACCTTTTCCTAAAATATAAATATGCAAACAAGAAAAAACAAGCTAAGTCTGAAAGCGCAAGGTCCCCCGAACAGAACAATACCCAACATGCAGAGGTACTATTAACCCTTTTAATTGCCAGCCTACTTGAGATTTTGTCACCCTCTGTTCACAGGTAATTTTTCCCCATTTTGCGCCATGTTTTGCGTCATTTTTGCTGGAATTTTCAGGAAAATTATATATATATATTTTGCAGCAGAGTTTAGGCTTTAACATGAAATGTCTTGTTTGTAAGTTTTATTTATTATTAATTTTATTTATTATTAAGTAAAAAAAAATAAATAAAATTTTTTTTTAGAAAATTGCCTACATTATTTTAAATAAAAAATGTATTTTATTAGGGAAAACCATATTGCATGTGAAAGCCCCATTTCTACCGATTAGAACGGTACCACATATTTATCGGTAGCCCCCTGTTCCTGCCCAGGAGACCCCCCTAACTGAAACAAGTAATTTTTAACATTTACAAATAAAATACAACTACCATCCACACTACAAAGGGTTAAATCGAGAAAAAAAATGACATAGGGTCCCCCCTTACCCAAAGTAACCAGCCCGGGACCAGCTATGCAGGGCTTGTAGGAACAGGGCGCAGGGGCCAGCTTTTGTGGCCCCAGGCCCTGCAGGCTACAAGCCCGCATAGCCCGTGGCCACGGGCTCTTCTGCCCCCCCCAGCCTTTGGGGAGGCAGGTAATGGGGGTGCCGGGGGTTAATGGCAAGTCACCGGCTAGCGCAGGTGACTTGCCATCCCCCCAGCCTTGAGAACTGGTATAGGGGTCTCATGGACCCCTTACCAGTTCACAAGGGGTTAAATGTAAAAAAAAACACAGACACACAAAGAGAAAAAATATTTTATTATTATTTTTTTTTTTTTTTAATACTTACCTCCCATCCATACTGGAGCACTCTGTCCCTCGGCGATCACTGGCTTCTGCTCACTTGCTAGAAGCCTTTTATAGCTGCTGGATGACAGAACACAAAAGGGTTAATTAAAAAGAAAATGACATAGGGTTCCCCCCCATTTTTTTTGGAATTTTAAGGGTTAAAAACCCTTAAAAATCCCCCCAAAAAATGACGTAGGGTCCCCCCTACCCAGCATTACCGACCCGGGCCAGCTATGGGGGCTTGTAGAACCTGCGTTGGTGGCCCCTGGCCCTGCAGGCTACTAGCCCACATAGCCACTAAGTGGCCTGGGCCCTTCTGCCCCCCCCTGGCCATTGGGGAGGCAGGTAATGGGGGGCTGGGGGTAATGGCAAGGCACCCGCTAGCCGCAGGTGACTTGCCAGACCCAGAACCTTGTGAGCTGGTATAAGGGGTCTCATGGACCCCTTACCAGCTCACAAAGGGTTAACTGGTAAAACAAAAAAAAAAACAACACACTTTAAGAAAAAAAGTGCTACCTCCGATTGCAAGCTCTTGTCCCTCGCCGCTCTGATGACAGATGCCGGTGATCGGCATCCAGAGAAGGGGGAGGCAGGAGATCCCCAAGGGGGCGGGGCTTAGCGCCATCGAGGAGGAGAGAGGAGAGAGCCTCCCGGGCTCTCTCCTGAAGATCGGTAAGTCCTGGGGGGGGATCGGAGGCCCCCGAGGTGAAGAGGAGGGACAGCGGGAGCCAGCGCACATGCAGGTAAGTGAATGTCATTTTTATTTATTTATTTTTTTACAATTAGCAGCTGCTGCTGCAGAAGGGGGGGGGCGGCCTATTCCGGGGGCTCTCCTGGAGCCATCCGAGCCCCGACGGGGGATCGGATGGCACCAAATTAAAGAGGAGACCCGGCCGGATCCAACGAGGGGTCAGGTGAGTATTTTTTTTTTTTTTTTTTTTGCCCTAGCAGGGGTAAATGCCAGGCACGTAAATTTTACGTGGCTGGCACTTAAGTGACGGAGAGGCAACCACGTACATTTTTTTTGTGGCTGGCATTTAAAGGGTTAAAACCCATATGGGGTGTTATTCCCTTAAACACCCAGAGATACCGCCTGACAAACACCTTGAAGGAAGAGAAAGTATATTTGGGCAGAAGGACAATTAGCACGGCACTGTGAAATGAGCAAGCAGGCAGATCACAGAACCTCTGCTGACTTCTCTAACACCTTTGTCAGACAGCCGGGAACCAGCTAGCCCACCTAGTTGGGAAGGTGTGATAGCAGATGAGCTTCATGTATTGTGTCCCCAGCGGCCACTAGGAGGAAGGGAGGGGAAGTGAGAGGCCCCAGCATAAAGATGAGTATGCCTGTCAAGCACATTGTCACTGTGCATGTGACGTCACATCACATGTGCATGATGGAAGCACCAGGAATTTCAACAGGCTGTCCACACACTTTTTTGCGGATGCCCTACATCACTATACTTCATCTGTTTGATTAAGGTAACCTGATATTCTGTTGTATCTCTGTTTTGTAATCTATTTACCTGTAACCTATACTCTGCTCTCAGATCTGTATATGAAATACTTCCAAAAAGTAATCTGCCTAGTGTGCCTATCACAATAAAATATATATTTAACTTGAGCTGTCTGTTTGCCTAAACCGAAAAAGCTTGTCCGTGCCCTTGGCTACCATTTAGACCACTGGGCTGGTGAAACGGACCAGGGTTAGGAAAGAATTTTGCATGTACCCAGAGGTTGCTGCCCAGCAGGCTCACATGATTCGCATTCGAATCACGTGAGCCTGAATTTTTTTAGTAGCAGTAGAAAATTAATTTTTATAGTAGCAATCTGAATTTTCCTGGGGAGGGGGGCATATGAGCACTGTTTCTTGTTAGGGTATTGGTCCAGTATAAGTATAGCTGCTGAAAGAACAGCCGGGTTGTTCTAATTTTGAGAAGGGGGCCCTGTAATAACAGGTTTCGTTGTCTGTCATGTCTGCCTGGAGTTCAGTTTTTAGTGTTTGACATACAGTTAGGGAAAATATAGCCTCTGTGCCCCACCTACATCACTGCTGTCTGTCATATTATAGTTCTGAATAGGTGGGTAAAGTACTAGCTGCATTATGCTACTAGCACTTGTCAGCACATGTATGGAGGCGTGATCTTTTGTCTTTGCCTTCCTACACATTGATTTAAGATATGATACATTCTGCTCATTACATACAAAAATCAATAAACTGGAGAACAAAGAAAACAAGGCTACACCGGGAGTTAAAAGCAGGTCTGGCACATTCACCAATGTTTGTCTATGTGATTAATTCTCACCGAGCCTGGTAGAGCAGTTTATGTATCGGCAATTTGGCACCGACTGACTTTATAAGGTCAAAGGTTAAAATTCAAAGTGTGTACTGAACTTGTTAAAGGGCGAGTCAACCTAACACTGATATTTTACTTTAGAGAGCAAGTTTAACTGCCCACTGGCATTCCAAAAGCTATCTGGGCCCTACTCCATGCATAGACTTCTCTTCAAACACTACAAAACTCGCATTTTCTTTAAAGTGGATTGAAAGCCCTTTTAACCCCCCCCCCCCCCCCCCACTCAATACTACAGCCCTCGCCTCCCAACTACCTTGGGTAATGCTGGCAGTTTGGGGGTGGCCCAGTTTTTAAAAAAACATGTTTTTCCCCTGCCGAGGCCACGCACCCTGGCAATTTTGAGCTTGCTGATTGGCTGATCACAAAATTTCCAGATGACGTAGGCCCGTCAGCTGGCCGCATCCACAGCTCTCTTGACAAGCATACGTAGCTACAGAGATGCTTGGCCTGGGGCAGCCGCTGATCACAGCGTCGTGGGAGGCACTGGTAAAGGTGAGTTTACCAGCGACCCTGGGGGTTTCAAATATCTGGGCTAAAGGATGCCCTGTGGAATCCAGTGCTGGCGGACAAGGGTTTCAATCCGCTTTAAAGTGAAACATCCCCTTGCTTTTAACATTTGAAAACATACTTTTTCCTGAATGTTTTTTTCAGTGTATAAAGTTGACCCCTTTCTAAAAATAAATTTCTTATACATACTATTCTATCTTTTAATCCAATTATTTCCTCCTCCTCTTTTTTGCGCTGTTCGAAATGGACATCAATCAAAGTCTGCAGTTCCAGCAGATCTTTTTCCATTCGCTTCCTATGGATGTCCTGTTGGAGAAATGAATTAAAAATAATTATATGAAATGTAATGTAACACATCAGCCAAATAGTACAATGTAACTATCATTAGGAAAAATAATAAACAATCTGCTACCTACACAGTTGAGCAAACAAATCAATTTGTAATGTTTCATACGCGGATGTCTTACTTAGAAAGGTCCTATGCTACTGTGTTAGGTATATATAGAAAGCAGGCAGAGTTGGAAAAAACCTTTGTCATGCTACTGTATCACAACCAACACATAATAATGCCTGATCACATCTTTAGTTTCTTAGCAGAGTACCACAATTCCCAGCACTACGATGTCCAATGGCCAAGATTGTTGGAGCTAAACCCCCCAGAATTTTACCTTTCATGTCTTCTGTATCCTGCGGGCTCTGTTGAATAACAGACTTGCTGGGCATCTTAGATCTCAAATTCTAAGTCTCTCAACCACAGACCATGGAGCCTGGGCAAGAACGTTCCTGCTGGGCAAGCTGAGAGAACTTGGACACATGCGGTCTGAAATCAGCTGCTAGAAAGGCCGTACTAGACCAAAATATTTTTTGAAACCACATGATTTGGGTGTGGATGTTCAGTGTTGTGGCTGTGTTCAAGGCACTCATCAGGCCACGGGGCAGCTCTTAGGTTACCACTATGAACATGTGGGCAAAAAAGTGCCTCCATTCAATGCTGCTCGAAGGTTGGACCAGTTGCTGGTGTACAACTTGTTCCTATTTTTGTAACCGGTGGCACTGAGCTAAAGTGTTCCTGGGTAAATACGAGAGAAAGGGCATAAGGAAGATACCTCTGGTTCTATGGCTTTTACACTAGAAAGGATGTATATTACCTGTGGCATGGGTCTATTCTCAAAATTTCTAGTGTCAGGACTGAGTAAAATGTCATGGAGTAAATGTCATTATAAAAACGGAAAATGCTCCTTATTGGTCTTTTTTCAGCATGTGACCTAATTTTGATCTATCCTCTTCCCTACCTGGTCACCAGAGACCCTGATTAAACGAAAGCTAGCCAACAGCCAGGCTGCCCCAGTCCTTCAGCAGACAAAAGTAAACGCGTAGTATTCATTAGGCTATTTTCGTGTTGGCTAACACACTGAAGGAATTCCGGATTTACTGCTTTGTGCTGAGTTCTGAGCACAGGTTGCTGGCACACTGGGCTTGATTCATCAAAAGTTGAAAACAATTCTCATGGTACAAAAAAATTCATTTCATGAGAAAAAGCCTGAGAATTTGATGAATCACCAGATAGGAAGACAATGAAAGTCAATGGCACTCTTTACTACAGTGTAAAAAGGAGTAAAAAGTTCAATACTTTTCTCAGGAGTAAAAAAATGCCATTGACTTTCATTGTTTTCCTATCTGGTGATTTTATCTCAGGAAATGAATTTTTCCTACTGTGAAAATTTTTTTCAACTCTTGATGAATCCATGCCACTGAGGATCACTCCGATAGAACCCGATCGGGGGTTTATGAGTAATATTAGATCTTATTGATTGTCTATTCCCTAAATTTACATTAAATTAATGTTAAAATGCATTATTTTCCAATGTGCAGATTTTGTTTCTAAAAAATTTAATTGTTCTTGTGGCCCCATATATTTATATGACCCCCCGCCCCCATATACTTACTGAGTATCAAAGACTTTGTGAAAGGCCACTGCAGGCACGCACAACCGGATATATGCCAGCCACTCTCAATGATCTATGTCCTTCATTGTTTTGCCGTTGATTTCACACGCTAGGGTTATCCCAAATCAGGATTCCCCCTGCAAAACGGACAGTGGCGCCTGCTCCATTTCCTATTCCATTTACTACAATGGAGGGGGCCTGCCTGGTCTAAGCACACCCCCTACATTGCAATGAATGGAGAGGGTGTGGCAGTGCTTCTGTGACTGATGGCGGTTCACAAGCCCGACATGGCATCAATCCTGACCCCTTGTTTGGGCCCCTAGATGCGCGGGCTGGAATTCAGCGGTCAGATAAATTGCTGATTGCCAGACTCGCACCGATCAGCTGGCTGTTGTATCACTTTAAGTTACAGTGTCTAACTCAGTAAAGAGTGAAACATACTGTAATATCTTCTGCATTTAAAGTGATATTATAGGTAAAGCCAATTCTTAAAGTGGGGTTTCACACAACGGGGCATCCCGATTCCGGATGCCCCGCGGGGAGGGGGCTGATCGGCCCGGGAATCTTATAGATTCCCGGGCCGATCAGGGGTGGGTGTTGGTCCACTTTAAACCATTACTACATTTGACACTGTCGTTTTTAAACTGAAGAAGAAATAGTCAAGATATCGAGGTTTACAGGCTCACCTTATGATTTCTTTTTGAAGCAAGTGGGTGTGGCCCTTGGAGCTGTGCTGCTGCATAATAATCAGCATAATGGGCGGGGTTTGTAAGTTTCCCAAAACTTGCTTCAGACACGCTGGCTGTGCTTCTTCCCCTGTTGCTAGGGGACATTTGGGTCTAGACCAGCACTCCCAGACACACCAGGCCGCAATCCCACTCCCAAACATGCATGTTCACACTCCCAAACATGCATGCACCCTTCCAAACCCACAAAGTGCATGTGTGCACTCCAAAAGCACATACACTCCAAAAAAGCATGCGCACTTTCAAACGCACATTCAGAAACCCCCACACGCACATTCCCAAAGCACATGCGCACACACCCAAATGCACACTCATGCACTCCCAAAGTGCATGTGCGCACTCCCAAAGGGCATGCGTGTGCTCCCAAAGTGCATGCGTGCACTTTCAAAGGGCATGCACACATTACCAAACGCACATGCGCACACTCCCAAACACACATGCGCGCACTCCCAAAGCACATGCACCCACTTTTAAAGAGCATGTGTGCACTCCCAAAGAGAAGGCATGCACTTCCAAAGCACATGCGCACACTCCCAAACACACACATGTGCACTGCCAAAGCACATGCACCCACTTCCAACGAGCATGTGTGCATTCCCAAAGAGCACGCATGCACTTTCAAAGCACATGTGCACACTCCCAAATGCACATATATGCACTCCCAAAGCGCATGCGCACACTCCCTTAGAACTTGTGCACATTCCCAAAGTTCATTTGCACACTCCAAAAGTGCATGCACGCACTTTTCAAAGCACATGCATAGACTCCCAAAGGCACATGTGCACAGGTGCACACTAGTGCACTCCCAAAGCACATTTGCACACTCCCAGGGGACATGTGCGCACTCCCAAACACATATGTGTGCACTTCTAAAGAGTATGTGTACACTCTCAAATGCATATGTGTGCATCCCAAACTCACATACACACATAAGAGCACTCCCAAAGCACATGCACACACTCCCAAAGCACATGCGCATACACCCAAGGTCAATCTGCGCACTCCCAAAATGCATGCATGTACCCCCGCTCTGGTTAGGGGGCAGGCAAGCCGAACGGGTGGGGGCGGGTCTTAGCAGATCAGATAGGGGGTGCAGAGGCTGATTGGTTTGGGTCTTGGCAGATTGGATGGGGGGTGGGCAGGCCAACAGGTCGGGGGAGCGGTCTTGCCTGATCGGGTTGGAAGATCGAGACTGCGGGTGGGTGGAGGATCAGGAGGGCGGGTCGGTGGGAAACCCGAGCGGCAGCTAGCAGCTCTCCCCGGCGATGGTGAGGGAAACATGCCCCCCTCCCTGCTAGCTTTCTCACTCACTAGCTGTCAGTGACTGCCGAGGAAGGAACTGGGCTGCAGCTGGCGAACCTTCCTTCCCTGCTGCAGGCCGGAGCTTGTCTCTCTCCTGGTGTTAAGCTGTACGGCCAGCAGCGGGAGGGGAAGGTTCACCACATCTGCAGGAGGTGGCCAGAGCCACAAATAAGGAGGTCTATTTCCTCATTCATGGTACTGAGGGATGAAGAACGTCACCGGAATGACGTTTGGTAAGGTAAGCTGCTGTATATGTATTAGAATTTTGTGCTGAAGAGCTGGCTTAGTAAGAAATCTCTGTGTAGGTAAATTGTTAAATGCTTTAAAACCACTTAAAAAATGGTGGCCACTACATGGATGTGGAAGAGACAACAACAGTTTTTGCAAGACACTTCCTGTCTCTGCAGTAGTCATCTCTTTTTTGCCACCTTCTCCTTCTATGTGGCTTGTATTTCCTTCAGCTGAAGCTGTCATACTCACATGATGAAGCAGCTCCCTCTAGGGGAAAGTTGGGTTGATGAGCCAGAGATAAAAGTGCTCTAGTGGCCACCCCTGCTCAGACAATGCACCACATTTTATTGATGAAGAGGCAAATACTGTATATTAAGAATTAAAAGTCGGATGGGGGGAGGGGTTCTTAGGCAGTGACTTCAATTGAACATGTACAAGTACAATACTTACATCAAAATCAACTCTTTCGCCCTCTGGAATTTTTGGAGGAGCAATTTGTGGAATCATTGGTCTGAAGGTAAAATGAACAATAAAAATGTATTAACTACCACAAAACAAACTCAACTTTACCTAGTTCATATAATCAATTTATAAAAATTAATCAAATCCCTAAGCAAAACGAATGTAAAAGTTTTGGTTAACATTATTAAAATATCAAGCAAATATTTGTTTCCACAGCGGGTTCCGCCTCGCTGCTGGTTGTGGGTCACTTTTAGCTCCAAGCTCCTGAAAGCTTGACACAGCAATCGGGGTGCCCGGGAACTCAGCTGACAGTGCACCCGTATCTCCAGGACCTCGACGGCTGTGCAGGAGCAAACCCATACAGCGCTTTTATGCCACACCTCATGATAGGTCACACACTCCGAGGGCAAGACCAATTAAGCCAATGAGCCTAGAGTCATTGAGCTCTTAAAGTCTATAGAGTCTATAGGTCCTTGAAGTGGTCTAAGCCAATTGTCCCTGGTTTAGGTGGCCAAAGGCAAATTGTTCATGCCCCTGCAACCTATTGGTCACTGCCCCAATAAAAGAAGCCCTGACCCTGCCCACTTTGCCTGTGATAGCCGTTAGCTAAAGGTTTAGTTGTGTTATATTTCTAGTGATATCATTTGCGAAGTGCAACCTTCTGGTATAGATCTTTGCCTGACCTCGGACCTCACCTTGATCTGACCACCTCATGTCTGACAGTTATCCCTGCCATCCCCAGAGATTTCATGCCCAGCTTTCTAGTGTGCCTTAGCAGTGCAAAGGTCTCCACCTATATAAGTCCTGCATCCCAGCGAATGGCCCATTTACTATAGGCAGAAGCAGCAGCATAGATAGGGTGTTGCCCCCCCTTCGTTCAGGAAGTTGAGGTCACAAAAAAGGGGGTCTCAAAAACGAAAGAAAAATATACCAAATTTATGTACAATTAATTTTCTTATGTCCTAAAGACACACAAGACAAACAGATTGGACAAGTACCAGCTGCTGCATTTATTAGTTGATGAAACTTTCATCAGAATCCAGAAATATTGGGTTCAGTTTCCAACTGGAACCAAGTTGATTGTGCAGGGTAGGTAAATTGTTTAAGAGTTTGGGACACTGTAGGTACACTTTAAGAATGGCTAACTAAAGTAAGTAGACTTCTCTATTAGTATCAGTTACAAAAGAAACCCAAACAAGCAATAAGCAGGACAGGAGATTTTAACCAGGTCTTTGTAGCCTAATGAGGCCTGCATGTGATCCTCGGCAACATGTTGTATACCACTGCTTCAAAACTTGGCTGAGCTAATTGGATGTGACAGTTTCATGCAATATGCTTCTGCATCCTGATAGATTCTGCCAATTAATATCAGTGTAGACTAACTTTATATCCTTAAAGTCGCATTGGTTAATGTTGTTTTGCCTTTTAATGATCACTTGTGTTCTTCTTCGAACAGAGACTGTTTAAACTATTTTGACAGTATTCATTTGCTCCCTGTATCCTACCTATGTTGGCCACCCTGATTTATACCCACCCTTTATTATTGTATAATGTCTGAAATTGTAAGTGACTTTTAATCACACTAACAAAAACAAATTTGTATTGCATTAGTGAGTTATAAAGACAAAAATAAACTCACCTTGGCCTGGGGCGTTCCTCCTCTGTTTTTAAAAAAGAGAAAGATAAAAGGTTAAATCAAGTTTTAATTAATGCCATGTGACATTAACCTGCCATCTACTCAGCTCCCATCTAAGAAATGGATTAGTCAGTTCTCGTTCTTTGGTCTGTAAGGTAAAACTCTACTAAGAACCTTTTATTTTTGGCTTACCTTCACTTTCTACTGTAAGACACAATTGTCACAGAAAAGAAAAATGACTACGTTGTTATGTGTTTTCCTAACTCAATGACCAATCAAGTTTATATCCATTGTACCTGATTGGTTGTTGAAGTGTATATGCGTTCTAAATTAGGTTGTGATACTTCAAATGAGGTCAAGAAGCTCTGTACTAGTGGTACTTGTTTGCCTCATATGGAAGACACAGACTCCAAATTCCTCAATCTTATGTCTGTCAGTTAGAGGATGAAAACCTGTTTAGTTATTCTTTCTGTAGGCACATAATCCTGCCTCCACTGTAACTTTTCAGTTCTTTCAAGTGTCCCTGACAGAGAGTTCTAGTTAGCTTGCATAGCTTGCACTACAACAGTTAAAAAGGTATGCTTAACTTGAATTGCCATCCTCGGGGAAGAGAGCCGAGTGACAGCGAGTGCGCTGATTGACCCGAATCTGCGCCGTGGGAGCGGAAGGAAGGTGAGTGAAACAGGGCGACCTGGGGGATACACACAGCAGGGCATTCCAATTGGGGATGCCGTGCACAGAGGAACAACGCACAGGAAAGTCAAATTCATGTGTGTTGTTCCTCTTTAAGGTGGACCAATTACCAGGATTATGACTATTCTGGTAATCAGGGTAGTCAAAATCAGGATGGTCCTCTTACCTGGGGAATCCTGATTTGAGATGCCCTACTGTGTAACACCCCCCCCCCCCCCAGATTGCCAACACCACTTTCCTTTACGTTCTCAAGGCACGTGCACAGGATCTTGTTTAATCAGCTCTTTAAACCATGCATACTAATGCACAGCATAAAGTGTTGTTATAACTGAGCATTGTCATAGGGAGAGGGGGGCCGCCCTATCTCTGGTTTTCCTCGGGCATGTGAGTGCTCCTGCGCCTAGTCTATCTGAATGCTGGGCCGCTGGAGAGTGCCTCAGCAACAGGGAAACAGGGGATGTAGCGCTGTTGAGGGACCTGGGGGGGGGGGGGGATGCTCACACAATGGGGCATCCTGAAATTGGGATGTCTCAGGGACACTTAACCATCCTGCCCTGGAGTCAGTGATAGGTACCTCAAGGCAGTGAAGGCTGTAGGTGTAGAAGTAAGAAGAGTTCTTAAGAACCGTGGTTATCAAGGATGTGTATCAACAACACCAGCAACACCAAGGCTAATCGCCAAGGTGCTGGAGATAGTTATGGTGATATCACCATGGTCTGTTGCAATTGGAGATGGGATGTCCAGTGTCAGTTGTGGTGACAGTTATGAAGCAGTTTAGATGTTGCAATTGGAGATGGGATGTCCAGTGTCAGTAGTGGTGACAGTTATGAAGCAGTTTAGATGTTTCAATTGGAGATGGGATGTCCAGTGTCAGTAGTGGTGACAGTTTTAGAGCAGTTTAGATGGATTCCTTCCATGCCAGTCAATTTTCTAGTTATGGACGCTGACACAAATGCTAATGTTTTTTGTCCCAGAGGAGACGCATATTCGCAGCAACTTCTGAATTTAGCGGTTGATACAGAGAGTTGGTCAGTCAGCCAAGAGTGGTATTAGTGTATGTTTACCTTTGGTCAAAGCTTCTACAAGATCTCCTGTAAGTAGCCTACATCAGTCTGGGTGCCACCAAAAGCAGAGCAGTCATGATTGAAGCAAGATTTGTTATAGGGAGTAAGTGATCAGTATGCTATGCCAACACCAGGGCACTTAGGAAGAAGACCTGTTTTCATCTAGGAAGGCCAAGGCCTTTATAGGATGAGCCTCAAGCTGTTTAAAGTAGATGCCATTCCATTTTTGTATTGCTTGTTTCGATGGGTCACAATATAAGAGGTGGCGTGGCCTTCCCACAGACGGGACAACTTTATCAAGTATACAGTACATCCTACGATCAGCAGACGTAACCCAAGACTGAAGACCTGTGTCTCCCATATGGCTTGAAGAAAAATATTTTACATACAATGTCTCCACAGCCTTGACAGTTTCTACATCTCTGGAAAGACCTTGCATTATTCCAAATCAGAAACAAAAGAATAAGAAATGTTAAGTAAGTAATGACAATTCAGTGTGATTCATATTCTGTATTCCAGTTTATCCCACAGGGGCAGGTTGGTGTTCAGGGTAGTCAAGACATTTTTCATCAAACTCAGTATGAAATGTGCTTTGTGCAGAGGAGCATTGCCAGGCTGAAACATAAGAGGACCCTCCTCAAACTGTTGAGAAGTTATTAACAGCAATGCATATATTGCCAAGTAGGTTTTATTGCAGATAGAAATTAAGTTTCAGTTTCAAAACTAGTACACAAAATGTAAATAAACAGGGTTAGTGAAGTGAATGCATTGTAGTGTCAGATTTTTTTATACAGTCCTCTTCTTTGGATTACCATAGTTTGCAGCTGGCCTTATACATGACTGCAGTATTCTTGTTGGGTTTGGCAAATTCAATACTTTGAATTTGCCAAATTGTAAAAGCATGTTATATACTGCTCTTGAATCCAAAATTTGTGGTGGCTTTGTCCGCTTCGGCCAATGTTTTCCTTTGCACGGGGAGGCCGATTCATTAATAGCGCCAGGTAGCGACAGATGAGCGACAGTAGCGTTATTTTCACAGCGCACGCTAGTATTCGCTGTGCTTGGCCGTTGTTCGGCTGTTGACAGCGACTCAGTCGGTGTGCGGTAATGTTGAATACGGGGTTAGGAGTCGCTGTTTGACAGGTTCCGCGCTGTATGGGAGCGCATGACAGCGAATGGCCATAGCGAACGGCTCCCAGCATATTCATTAACAAATCACGCTCAAAAAATTCTCGCGCTGTGAAATGCTTGTTTAAACCCCAGAGCGCTGGCGGCGATGGGTTAAAAGTAGTTTTTTAACCCCCAAACAACCATATTTTTGGAAAAAAAAAAAAAAAAGTTTTTCAAAACATTTTGTAATATGAATGCATTAATATCAGACCTTAAAAAAAATATCTAACATTGCAGAAGTGGTCACAGAATTTTTGACATTTAAAAAAAATAAATAAATAAAAAAATAATAGCAATTAATTAAGAATATTTAAAGAATGCTCCATTGAAATGCATTGGAGAGCACCAGGTAGCGAGAGGTCATACCTGTCGCTGTTCAAGGTCGCTCGCTGGCGCTGTGGGGTAAGGCTGGAATAATGATGAATGATTCGCTATCTGGCGCTCTGTCAGTCGCTAAGCAGGATCGGCTTGATAAATGTGTGATTGCGGAGGGGAGCCGGCGTTCTCGTGGCGGTGACCGTCATTACCGTTCACTCACCATTCGCTACCTGGCGCTATCCCTTGTTAAATAAGGGCCATGGTGTTTTTGTATCCAGCTGTACCTGAATTAAGTGTGCTATGGTCACCCCACTACGCCCGCGTTGGTTGTATTTACCACTAGTTCAGTGTAGCTGGGTGGAGACTGGCGAACCCTTGAGCAGGATGCCAGATTCTTTCAGGGAACACCGTTAGTCAATAGTCAATACTAATCAATAGTAGTTCTTCCAAGAGAGTCCCTATTGGAATTTTTCATCAATACCAGATATTCTGATCCGGAAGGAAGGTAGAGGGCAAATTAGCGAATGTCCCTGGAATGTCGTACATCAGGCCGATGCTACCATAAACAGATGATATCTACATTAAACATATTATAATTTGGCTTTCTTATTTTCTGAGTTTGTGTATTATATCACTTCATGGGTGCTTGCATTTTGATTAACGATAACAGAATTAACACATGATATGTATGAGGAACTGATTTGTTCTGACATCTTGTAACAGAGCCCAATGGATTTTATGGGATACCTCATACTGATTATTTAAATGCATTTGGCCATGAATATAAAGGTTTTTGCTTGCCAGTTTGGATTAATGAATGCAAAAAAAAACTTTATGGCTTTTCCCTGCTCAGCACTTTTTAAATAAACACAACTTGCTCTCTTGATTTAACAGACAGCTTTATAAATAAGTGTGAAAGAAATAGAGTACTGGAAATTAAGGCAAGCAATAACTGACAAATTCAAAGTGGCCATTCATTTTATAATATTTTTATAGTCAATTATATTTTCAGACAATTATTTCTCTACCTTTTTTTGCTACGCTGAGAAAGGTCAGAAGGCTGAATGCAGATCTGTTAATTTACGTTGGATATTGCCTTAAGACCTCATTGATCCCAAATGCATACTTCCGTCCTTTTGTGCACATGCTATGAACTAACCACTGCAAAAGAAGCAGCTTGGAACCATAAAGTCTTTTTATGGGAATAAACACAAAGCCACACTCAAAATATTTACTTTGAAGTTGTATAAATGCCTTTAGCTATGGCGGGGGTAACAGCAGCACACAGAATTGACTAAGTAGTAACAGAAGCGTTTGGAAATAATTTCATGCAAATTATTTAACTAATAGTTAAACATAGAAAAGACCATATAGCTAATTCTGATGATAATTTAAATGAAAATCACTAAGCTCCTATGTGAAAGCCTGTACTTGGGCATGGCTTGTCTTCCTATGTACTGATCACACAGTCAAATGCAATTGTATTAAAACATTAGTTCTACTGTGTCCAAAGCTCATTGTACTAGACCTTCAGCGTAATTTAATGAAAAGCCCAAAATCCCAGCATCTAAAATTAATATATTTAAAATTTTTAGTCTCTTATGTATTCTTTCCCCCACTTGGCTTCAACTCTGTTTAGGACTCTAGTATACAGGTCTCGCCATCTTGCCTCAGAAGCATCACATACTGAGGAGAGGAGGGGGGGGGGGGCAAAAGTGCAGGGGGAGGGTTATAACTGTGCTTCGCACAGACAGAACAGAGCTGGGGTCAGGAAAAGGACAGCAATCCCAGGATGCAGAGCAGCACAGTCAGAAGACCCTTCCTGCCTGTAGACAGCCTGAGACTCCACGGGCTGCCATCTTGGATGTTAAAAGGCTCACAAAAAGCAATAGGTGCAGTTAGGATGATTTTTAATATGAGCAATCTGTATGTACGGGGTGGGGGGGCATACAAGATAGGCTCTTATTCAGGGTGAAGGTTCGGGTTTAAGGTTCACCATCTGATCCAAATATTTTTTAGAAATTAGTAAAGAGGATGTGTAGGTCTTTACCAGGTTTTTGGGGATCTAAAGATACACTTAGTTTTTAGTATCTTTTCCTAGTAACCTCTGGTTTGCCTACTCTATTACTATGTTTTTGCCCAAATAATAGGTGTACACTGCAAAAGTAAACTGAAGTGAAAATGGACGGCCTTGTTTACTAGTTTTCCCATACAAGAGGAGGTACAGATTGTATTTGTTGATTGGTGCATTTTAGTAAAATGTATTTTGTGCCTATAAAGGTTAATAGGATGCTAAATAACTATAAGGTTACTGTAGCTTAAAATGAAACGGGGAGGCCGATTCATCAATAGCGCCAGGTAGCGACAGATGAGCGACTGTAGCGTGATTTTTTCAGCGCCAGCCAGTATTCGCTGTGCCTGGCCGGCATTAGCTTGATGACAGCGACTCAGTCGGTGTGCGGTAATGTTGAATACGGGCTGGGGGGTCGCTGTTTCACAGGTCCAGCGTTGTATGTGAGCGCCTGACAACGAATGGCCAGAGCGAACGGCTAGCTTCATATTCATCAACAAATCACGCTCCGAATGTGCTGTCGCTGTCCATTCCTTGTTTAAACCCCAGAGCGCTGGCGGCGATCTGTATTAACTAGTTTTTAACCCCTAAACAACCATATTTTTTGAATGTAACATTATACATGTTTTTAGAATCATTTTGTAATATGAATACATTAATCTCAGACCTGTTAGATCAATTCTGCACATATTTTTTTTTTTTTTTTTGACTTAAAAATAAATCCTAACATTGCAGAAGTGTTCTCCGATTTTTTGACGTTAAAAAAAAAAAAAAAAAATATTACCAATTATTTATGAATAATTATAGATTGCTCCATTGAAATGCATTGGACATCGCTAGGGAGCGACAGCTCATACCTGGCGCTGTGAGGGAATTTGCAGCGGCGCTGTTCGGTCCAGGCGGCTTCATGATGAATGCCGCGCTAGCCGTCGCTCTCGCCGGCGCTAGCCTCATTTTGCTTGATAAATGCGTCATTGTGACTGCCGCCGGGCGTACTTGAGTCGGTAGTCGCCGTTAGCTGCCGCTACCTGGCGCTCGTCAGACACTACCTGGCGCTATCGCTTGATGAATAAGGGCCAAAGTCTTATACTCTGTCCCTAGTGATAGCTCCATGTTCTGCAACCTTCAGTTTTCATTGCGGTGTACTGCCCCCTGCCGCTGATCCCGATAGATCAAGTAAATTGCAAAAGACAGGTCCACTTTAAAATGTAGTAAAAAAAGATGTAATTTTTCCGAAATTTTTCTTTTGAATCCAAAATCGTTTGTGAGTATTTTTTACACAATTCATTACCAGGACACTAAGGAGAGTTGATACATGTTTTTTTTTCCATAGGACCTAATTGTTCCTCTTTAAAGAGGTCCTCTAAGGAGTTCTGGGTTAAATAAGCACACATCATCTATTACCTTCCACATGTTCTTCATTCTCCTCTGTGGCAGCATGCAACAGCAGCGGATGTCATGGAAGGTAGGCATGACAAAATGAAGAGACATAAAAAGAAGCAGAAGCAGCCATTTAACACATACGTACAGCATTCACTGCAGAACAGAAGTCATACAAGCCCAGCCAAGCAATGGTGTATGACCATTGGGAATAATGATGATTATATTTTAGTAGTTACATAATCATACTAAATCACCTATGTGTAACTGACAAGGCAGTTGCCAGCACAGACAGCTTTGTGGACCTCTCCAGCCAGTCATCATAGTAAAAATGATTGCAAATACCACAATTCCAAGTGTTTTTTCTCTCTCAACATAATTCCTAAAAGCTACTGGTGGACACCTGACCTGTTAGAAGGTTCTGGGGCATTGTGTATCTTTCATTAAGTCTCTGTCTTGTCTTCTCCATGCATTTGTGCTTTAAAGTGGACCAAAACCCAGAATTTTGACTATGGTTTTGGTCCTTGCCCCCCGCTGTGTGAAACCCACCAGGTCGGCAAATCTGACTTGCCCTTCCCCAGTCCTATGATGCCTGTGTGGCCTCTTGTCCAATCAGCGCATTCAGATCCGCTTCTGTCCCCTTTGTCTAAGCTATCATCTAAGGGAGTAGACCCGAGCACGCTGGTGACCGCATCCCCTGATTCCCTCATTCACAAATGCCTGGTGCGGGCATGCACCCTGCTAAAGGGATAGAGGGGATGCTCGCAGAAGGTGAGTGTCTGGACAACCTAGGGGGTTTCACACAGCAGGGCATCCCAATTCTGGATGCCCCGAGGGAGGGAATCAAGCAGCCCTGGAATCTTATAGACTCCAGGGCTGTTGGACCGTGGGTTTTCGTCCACTGTAAGTATTCCAGTTGTTCTTACTCTACTCACACGTCCTGTAGTTTCCCAAACCGTGCTATTGGCCCCCACCAGCCCTGGCCTTCCTTATGCTCTTTCTTATGTACAGGTACTGGTCATCAAAAAATGCACACAAACAGGGAAGGTTAACTGACTAGATATCCCACTGTTGCCCTAAAAACTCTGGGGATGTTTAAATGTCCCACTTTGCTGACATTACTGGCAAGACTCTCCTTCCAAATGCATGAAGTCTGGTCAATTCACAACTGGACCCCTGCTCGACCCACTGACTGATGCTAGTAATGACATTAAGTAGGGTCTGGGTTGTAGCCTAGCTGGCACCTGCGCCCTGGTCTATCATCACACATAGCTGGTACCCAGGATGGTTTTACTAAGAAGGGGGCCCCATGCTGTTCTTTTAAGCCTTTGAAATAAAAAATATGCAGCGCAATGGGGTGGCCCTCAACCCAATAAAAAAAAAAAAATATAACCCTTGATAGGGCGCATTGTAGTCGCAGGTGAACGTTGGGCGCAGTATGTGAAAACCATATATATGAAAATCAATCTGGTGAGCGCCTCTAATAGCGTCATGTAGTGTCACATGTATCACTAGCGGTGGCTCAGTGTAAAGTGCCGGCGCTGTGTGTTCCGCCATGTAGTACCTGTCGCTCAATAGCGCTCTCCTATACATGTCAATGGTGTTTTTTTTTTTGTTTTTTTTTTTGGTTGTGTATAAATAGCGTTTTCCTAAAGTAATGTTCTTAATTTTTGGTTCAAATCATTATTGTGTGTCCTCTCCTGCCCAGCAACCAAACACTTTTATTGTGATTGTTTTCATGCAGAATTGTATGTGCAGGTCGGCCATTGCAGTATCATTGTCACAGTGTTAAAACAATGTCATTCCATGTGTTTTCGCTCTGGTGCTTGTGTATATGTGTTTAGAAACAGACTTTTATCACATAGCTTCTGGCGTTCGACGCTAGAGTGCCCAGTTTTAGAGCGCTGACGCTGGTTGTGTGTAGCTTTTTATTAATTATGGGCTTCAGCGCCGAGTGCCGGACGCACTTAACTGGCGCTACCTATCGTTCGCTGCAGCGCTGTCCTGTTGTTAGATGTAGTGTCTTGGGCGCTTTGACCTCGGCACACCACCTAGCGTTCTTGATTGGCTCTGCAGTGAATCAGCACTTCTACAGCTCCCTCCTGACATTCATCACTGTTGGACTACATTTGTCCGCCTGCTACGCTAGGTTATAGCGCCAGACACCCGCTTGCAGCGGACGCTCTAAGGGTCTCGGCAGGTCACATGGCCAACCAGACACTGAACTTGTAAGAGGCTGAATACTAATTTTAGGCGCTCTGCATTTACAAAGGACTTTAGCTTGATCACAAGGACAGATGTAAAAGGAGCATTGCTCAATTGAAGCAGCATATTGTACCTGCTATGGTTTGGTCCCCAGCTTCCTCTTCGTGTTCCTCTGTAAAGAGCAGCATTGCAGCAGAAGCAGTGGTGGCAGTAGCCAAATAGCATCAGGAGCAAGCCAAATGCATACAAGACAAAGAAATGGAAAGAAGCCATGGATTAGCATAAGCTGGAGGATGGTTTGTCACTGCCATTGCTAAATAAAAAACATGTAAATCAAAGGAAACGTGTTCAAATGGTGAGTAAGCAGGTCTAGCGACACAGCAGTACAGACATGAGGTGGGTAGCTCTATATGTTCACTCCTGTACAGAGTTTATTTAGCAAGTTTGTCACTTGTACGGTGGTTCTAACACCAGCAGCCTGGATAGTGCATCTGAGGGGGTATTCCCTGTAAGCATGTGTTTGGGTAAGTAGTGTCCTTGCTTGCCATGTGTACATAAGGCATTATCATTTTGAAGGTTGTTTTCTTTCCCTAGTTATTAGGGAACACATGGAAGACTCTGGGTCTTATTTATAATGTGCACCTTTAACATCATTTTTGGAGTGCCGACATTCCCGTATTATCTGGTGCTGTCCTGTGGACTAGCAGTCTCTGTGCCAAATGCTATTAATTAGCTTTGATTGTTGCACTGAGATATTGGCCAGCCTATGTCAGCGTTTGTTGGAGTTGTTATCCCAGCACCAGTGAGCACCACTTTTTATTGCCATTTTTCCAGTGCTCCTCCTCAGCATATATATGATTTTTTATGATAATTTCCCCAGTTAAAGCCGTTTCCTGTATTGCACCTGGCGCTGTATTCCTGAGTATCGTGGTTTCAGAACACCCGCATTGGTGCTGGTTATTTACATGTTAAGTACAAATGATTTTTGCCTCCCAACTGGCGCTATCCGGTCGCAAGCTCCATTGGAAAAAGCATCTCTCCACAGACACACAAGTGGCGCTATGAGGCGCTAGTGAGAAATTGGCCTCCACTTATGCAAAAAAGATATTCGCACAGCTAAAAACTATGCTGAATAGCAACAAGGATTTGAAAATGCATGATTTTACAAAAAAACAGGGCAAAGTTCAAATTTGCAAGGTGCTGGATCGGCCCAATATGTGACTTCTTTTTCCACTAATATCTCACATTGCACACCCAATAGATTTTCCAGGCCATACTGAATGTCGACTTTGAACTCATGAACAGTGATGACACAATTATGGTTCATGCTATTTATCACACAGTGGTGATTCTGAGAAGCCAAAACAAGGAGTGCAGAAGTAGTAGCAGCACCTAAAATTAGCTTTCAGGAAATCCAGCCCTTTGCAAGGAAGTGCACAATGATACTTTCATTTCCTACTTTCCTAAGAAACGTAGCCCTGTCTCATTACAACAGAGCTAGCTAGACAGAGATAGATTCATTTGATCCAGCTTTTTTCCTGTGCCAAATACTTAAAGGGGAACAAACCCCACCCGTGGCTAGCCTGGAATCTAAAAAATTCCAGGGCTGAACACTGGCTTTTTGCCGGGGAATCTCGAATTGAGATACCCAGTTTGCCAATAAAATCTCACCTTCCCATGCTCCATAGGTGCATGTGCGGGCTCCTGTCCAATGAGAGCCCCCATTGTTTTAAATGAGGAGGGCACATCAATTTGGCAAAGGACTCAGAGGAGAGGTTAAAATCTTCCTTCCACTTTAAACGGCCTAGCTCATCGATAAAGTACTTAGGAAGCAAGATTGCGGACACAATAGACATCTCTCACTTCCTTAACTTCATCCCCTTAGTCAACAAAATCAAGATGGACCTGGCAAACTGGGATCTGTCCACTTTTTTATGACTGGGCAGGATCAATATCATTAAGATGACAATCCTGCCGAAATTGCTCTACTTATTCCAAACGTTGCCAATTCAGATACCTAGCGTTTATTTTAAATCTTTGAACTCCCTGTTCACCAGGTTCATCTGGCAGGGTCGTAAATCCAGGTTGAAGTTGCAAACTATCTTCTGGCCAAAACATTGAGGGGGATTAGCCTGCCCAGATATGTTGCAGTATTGGCGGGCAGCGCATTTGCAACACATAGTGGATTGGCACCACCAGGACGGGAAAAAGAAATGGGTGGAGATGGAGGGCACATTTCTTAGCACTCCGCTGAGGGAGACGGTCTGGGCGGTGAGGGCGGCTAAGTCGCTGTACAAAGATCACCCATTGATATCTACTACATTGGGGATTTTCGACAAGGTGAGTCTCTCCCTAAGGGAAAAGGTTTACCTAGGGGTAGGATATTGTCCTCCCCACGGGCTGGGCACAACTGGAAGTGCTGTGGAACGAATAGCAGCGCAGAACAAAAACGCAGCATGTGGACCCGTGGCAGTAATTGACCTTTCAACATTTCATTCTGAGGGCGCTCAATGCTGAGGGAGCTCACTCCTTTCGAGTGGTTGGCATTCTCCCCCGTGATCCCCAGAAAAACACTGTCACAGAACTACACATTACTATTTTTACTACAACACTTAAGGCTTCCATGTCCACGAAATTGCAGGAGCTGAACTATGAGTTCCTTTCGCGCTGGTATTACACTCCTGCTAGACTGCACAGCTTTACTCTAACACAACTCTCCGGTTGTTGGAGATGTCGGAACCTTGTTCCACATTTTCTGGGAGTGCCCGAAACTCACCTCTTTTTGGGACTCTGTGTCCTCAATCATAGCAGAAATATTACAAGAATCCATTAAGAGGGACTGGGCTTTTTTGCCCTTACGTTTCGCAGACATGCCTGTAAAGACTTACAAGAAGTCACTGTTAAGACATTTGGTTAACGCAGCCAAGGCGATAATACCAAGGCTTTGGAAATTAGAAGCTGTCCCAACTCTGGTGGACTGGGTTAAAAAGATTCACTGTATTATGGAGATGGAGGAGCTCACGGCGTCCTTACTTGACAAAACGCTGCAGTTGTCGCTTAGTTGGACATCCTGGTACTTATTCAGGGACACGTCACGTTATAAACAATTGGCAGCCGCATAACCATAGACAGATGAACTGACTCTGTCAGGGGTTGGCGGGAATAGAAGGTCGCGGGCTGGTGAGATCACCTTGAGGTCTCTCTGGATCTAGAACCCCCATGGGGGATTATGGAGCACATCCTCCCGCCAGCCCCCCAGCCCTCTTGTGTGTTTTTCCATTTTTCCCTTTCTTATCCCCCCTTCTTCTTTTTCTTTTGTCTTCTACAGGCAAGAAATGCGGTACAGGGGGAACATAAGGTGTTATGGGCTGTGTTTCATGGTTTTGAATGCACCTCAGGGATACTTCAGTCATGCAGCTACAATACAGGGGGGCAGCTTACAGCCTCGGGCGGTCCTGGGGTACGTAGCAATAGCCCCATTTGGTAAGACGTTGATCTCCTGGTGGGGAACAGCGCCTACCTCGGCCCATTGAAGACCTATGGAGGCATGGGCATTTGAATTACCCTTGAGGATGTGTATTGGTGGAAATTCTGTAAAGGACATCGATACTCATGTATTTACCCTTGTCGCAAAGTGTCTCCAGATACATGCTCTGTATGTTTGTGTTTTCTTTTAACCGCCTTGCAAGGCATATTGTTTTGCATTGTTGTAAACTTTCTGAGAAATAAAGAATTATAAAAAATGAGGAGGGCACACTGCCGCTTCCTTTAACCTTCCCTGATTGAACAAGAAAGAGGGTGCAAGGACCAGGGGTTAGTCAATGGAACTGACAAACAGAAAGCAAATCTAGATGTCAAAAATGGGATCAGATGTGGCAAAAAGGGCATTAAAGTGGGTCTGCATCATTCTCAGCCTGCAAAGGACTCAAGACTTGCTGCCTCCCACCACCCTCGCCACAGACAATGAAGCATGTGAATCAGGAACCTGCTCCATTTACATGTCCATTTGTACTCCCATGAATTGGCTGCTGGTCACAAGACCAGCTAGAATACACATCCTGCTGCTGAGTCTATCGGCCTCTCATAGGTCACATGGCTGGCAACACTGGAGTGTAGAGGACTGACTAACTTGCCAGATTTTGGACATTTTGGGAGTGGAACGATTCTGAGGGCCTCTGCATGGTGTAGGTCTACTTTAAAATGGTTCTAAGCAGTTATGCATAATATGTTACATTCCTTTGCCATTTCTTATCAGATATAAAACTGATTTAAATTCATATAAAGTATAAAATCAGGTATGATAAGAAAATACAAAGGAATACACATTGTAAATAAATGCAGCTCTATATTAACACACATAAACACACATAAAAAAAATCTAAAAGAATATTTAATATATATTAAAAAGGTAAAAAGCAAATATTAGTACCTGTGGCCTCCTCTGGCTCAGGCTCTTTAGCCTCTGTGCAACCAATACAGAAAGCAGCGACAGCAAACAAAATAAAAAGGTCAGAATCACAACAGCTAAAGCCTAATGGTCAATAGTCTTTGCTAATAGCTTTAAAAACAAAGCATGCTCTGGGGTTTCACATGGGGCTATCATGGATTATTCTGAGCAGCAAAAATATGCTGTAACCCAATAAGCTGATTTCTTATTGGGTGTTAGGTTAAAGCATGTTGTTTGCTGTTTTAATTTGGCATGAGTTAATATAGAATCAGTCAAACCAAAATGGGTGTTATTGATTTGCAAATGTGCTTTTTATATTAAAAACTCAGACCATTTTTGTTGAATATTTTTTTTTTACCTTCCTTATCTAATTCAACCCAAAGGTACAATACATTTTGTTATTTGTTATTTCAGGCCAATTAGACCTTTTATTGTCCTGTGCATTTGGCATGTCGCTGCACCCACGCCTGGAAAACCAAACTGTCCAACACAGCTGTCAAAGTGCAGAAAAAAGCATGAACCGGTGCGTAATATAATGGGCTTCCCAATAATCGTTAATTGGTGTGGCATCTCTTGGGTGAGGGTTTTATATTTTAAAATATATTATAATTTTATAATATAGTAAGGATGATAAGAGGCAGAGATATATTACTACTGGAGACCATAAACATATGCCAAAGGAATATTTATTCCACCCATAACTACAACACCTGCTTTGGGCAGACTGACCCTTTATATGAGCCCCATTGTGCCATGGAAGTCCAAGCTTTTTGTAACAGTCCATCTACCCACCCCTCCCCTGTGCTAAGGCCAATAATAGACTGGGCAAAAACAGATAACATAAAGCATAACTCACTTTAATCTACGCAGAAGCTGAAGCTAGGACCTTCATTGACAGGCCAGTTACTCAACCCATGTAACAGTGTGATGGCACCGGCCATGCAGAGCCCCGCGCCTCCTGGGCTGCCATCAGGGGCAACCAGGTGAGCTGTTTTATTATTTTAACTCCCAAATCAGGCTCAGAACGGAGAGAGGGTGGGGGTGTAGCTGGTGTGATAACAAAATCTTGGGCTTCCTTTTTAATGAATTACAACAAGGTGAAGTAGAACTCTGGCCATTTATTGCCACACTAAAATATTTCCATTCTCTTTCATTTTTTCCCCTCGTCTGATTCAGCAAAGCCTTTTTTCTGCGAGAACTTTAGTGTGAAATGTTTTCATTTTTGCATGATTTTTCGTTTGGTAGCAAGACCTCCATAGAAATGATGAGAAAGGGGCTCTGAATCAACCCTTAAAACTGCCCCTAAAGTAGTCCTCCCATTATTCCTGATGCACACAGCATCTCTATCACTGTGTAGGGTATGTAGACATGGTAATGCACATAGCATCTCTATCACTGTGTAGGGTATGTAGACATGGTAATGCACATAGCATCTCTATCACTGTGTAGGGTATGTAGACATGGTAATGCACATAGCATCTCTATCACTGTGTAGGGTATGTAGACATGGTGATGAGGGGACATGTAAAAGCATAGACCAGCTTGCATACTGCTATAGACTGTGCTATATAGTCTGTCAGTCTATGTAGAAGGTTACCCAGGACAAACAGCCCAAGAGTCACACAGTCCTGATCTGGTGCAGCACTAGATTTGTTCTAGATCTGTGTGAAGTCATGTACAGCTGAGCTCTAGCAGGGTTGAGTAAGATCAGGGTGACAATGAAAAGGAACTGATGTTACAAAACGTTCTCTGAAACAAAGGGCCTTATTTATAATGTGCGCCATTCAGCATCTTTTTGGCGACTATAGCACCAGTTTTGGAGCGCCAGCATTTTTGTCTTTTCTGGCGCTGCGCTTTGGACTACAATGGTGCAGGAAATCGCAGTGCCAAATGCTAACTAACTTGCTTTGATTGTTGCACTAGGTATTGGGCGGCCTGTGTCAGCACCTGTTGGACCCAACCATCTTTTCAGTGCTGCACAGCTTATTTATGAAATTATTCCTCCTGTATTTTTCCTGTGCTGGCCGGACAAAGACAAAAAACTTTACAGTGTGTTTAGGCTGCGTAGTTGTTGTTATTCAAATTACACAGTTGTAGCAAAAAGAAGCCACGAAAAAAATGTTATTTGGCGACATCTAGGTCCTGTGTTTCCATTATTGACAAGTCACAATGCAAGTTCTATACAAATAAATGTGTGTAATATTAATTAAAAAACATAAAACTGTTAAATAAGATGCTAGAAGGCAGCCGGATGCCTTATCGGGCCGCTGCGATCACTGTCTTTTTAGGCAGCAATAGCAGCGGGGCCAGAGACAGCGTCCCCGCCGCTCCTCCATCTGCTGCCTCTTCCGCCTGGGGCACATGCGAGCACCCAGGTTCGTGCAGCAGGTGGGCTTGATCTGCACCGACTAGGTGCAGGCCACGCCCACCCGCTGCCCTGACCTGGGTGTTCGCCTGTACCCAGGATAATGGGGGGAGGGGGATGCCACACTGGGAATGGGGGGAGAAGGATGCCACACAGCCAATGGGAATGGGGGGAGGGGGATGCCACACAGCCAATGGGAATGGGGGGTGAGGGATGCCACACAGCCAATGGGAATGGGGGAGGGGGATGCCACACAACCAATGGGAATGGGGGGAGAAGGATGCCACACAGCCTATGATAATGGGGTAAGGGGGATGCCACACAGCCAATGGGAATGGGGGGAGAGGGATGCCACACAGCCAATGGGAATGGGGGGAGGGGGATGCCACACTGCCAATGGGAATGGGGGGAGAGGGATGCCACACAGCCTATGATAATGGGGGGAGGGGGATGCCACACTGCCTATGATAATGGGGGGAGGGGGATGCCACACTGCCTATGATAATGGGGGGAGGGGGATGCCACACTGCCAATGAGAATGGGGGGAGGGGGATGCCACACTGCCAATGGGAATGGGGATGCCACACAGCCTATGATAATGGGGGGAGGGGATGCCACACAGCCAGTGGGAATGGGGGGGGGGCACACTGCCTATATGGGGAATAGGAGGGGGGAATGCCACACTGCCTATGGGAATGGGGGAGGGCACACTGCCTATATGGGGAATAGGAGGGGGGGAATGCCACACTGCTTATGATAATGGGGTGCACACTGCCTATATGGGAATGGGAGGGGGGATTCCACACTGGGTATATGGGGAATGGGAGGGGGAATGCCACACTGCCTATATGGGGAATGGGAGGGGGGAATTCCACGTTAGGTATACCGCGAATGGGATGGGGGCATGCTACATTGTCTATGGAGTGGGGACATCCCACACGGCCTAAGGGAATGGGATAGGGGAATGCCACACTGTCTGTAATGGTGCGTTTTTAGTTTAAAATATTTTTTTTCTTATTTTCCTCCCCCAAATCCTAGGTGCGTCCTATAGGGCGAAAAAGAACTGATTTTTAGATGTATTTACACAACACATATTAGTTTTTATGTTTCTCGGAGTTTTACTTTAACAACTTAGAATAGTACTTGTGGCTGCCAAGAAAACAGTACTTACAACAATATGTTGTACATAGCAGTGCTGCGGCGCCCATCCACCATGAAAAGAACATGACTGTTGGAAGTTCTGGCCATGCTGAGGGTAAGTAGCATGTACGCACCTGCCAACTTCTTGTTTGTATATTACCTTGTGGTAACTAAGAGTACAGTTAACTGTATGTGACCACTGCACTAAAGCATGTTGGATTATTGCATTTATCCCTGCCACAACCACGACAGTCACTATACGTTTAACGATCATGTTCTTTTTCTGATGGCTGGATGCTGCAGCAGCTCCAGTCTGCCACCCTATGGGAGCTGCAAGGCAGGCGGCCTCCCCCTCATTCACACTTTGTATGCCCCTGTCTGCATGGGTAAGTGTATAAAGAAACAGTCCACTTGATTTGTTGTCTCACCTTCTTCTTCCTCTTCCTCTTTTTTTGGCAAAATAAAAAAGAAAAATATGATTATTTTTTCAATGTTACTAGATAATCCAATTAATTTACATGCCCCTTATACTGAAGAAAAAATTATAGTCACAAAGAAAATACAAAGCTTATTCAGGCGTCAAATAAATCAGGATGGATGTGCCTTCTGTATATTTTGTTTGGCCCTGGGCTGAGCTGTTTCTAGGAGAGAGCGAGCAGGGCGATTGCCCTCGGTGCCAAGGTTATTGGAAGGTGCTTTATCCTAGCCATCCAGTTTTCAGAGTTAGTGGGCAGGCCCTCATATTGGGCTCGGCATTGCATATATGAGTAATGGACAGCAGCAGCACCATAGGAGGGGTGAAGAGGGGGCAGAATTTCTTTCCTTCTACGCTGAGTGCTATTTTGCTTAGACATTGCTCTGGTTAGGCCATCGTCTATCTTTGTGGAATGGTTTGACAACACATAAACCTTACATACAGGCTAAAATAATATCTAAATCATCTATATCAATATAAATGTATTCTCCCCTCAATCCCCCCTCCCCCTTTGGCCCCTATTTACCTTTTGGATGCCACTGCAGCCTGCTGCTGTGACATCCGGCTGCTTTAGGGGTCGATCGCTGCCCCCCCCAAGACGGCTTAGCTGTTTGTTAGTGACAGCACTGCCTTGCGGGATCTCAGGCGGCCCCATTGCATCCTACTCATGGGCACTGCGCAGGCGCAAGATCGCGGGCCGTGCGCAGTGCCTTATGGCATGCAAGATGGCGCCACCCTTCGGAAGGCCGCCCGGAATCCACGAGACCTAGAAGGTGGATCCCTTGGCGAGATGAGTAAAGGATGCCCTAAGGTAAAACTGGAGGGGGGCAGCAGAAAGGAGGATCCTCTTTAAGATATATTAAGCATTAGCAGCTGGTATGGGGCCCAGATGGGTTTGAGCTGATCATTTTAGGTGATTTTTTTCAATGTGCCATTTTGGACTATGGCATCTTTACTATTCTGGATAGGCCCAGATGGGTTTGAGCTGATCATTTTAGGTGATTTTTTCCACATTTTTTTCAATGTGCCATTTTGGAGTATGGCATCTTTACTATTCTGGATAGGACAAAATACTCCGCTTTTGTTTGAGAGCTCTTTAAAAGCCATTTTTTTAAACATGTATGATGTCAAAAAGCTGGTCTGCAGATAAGCCATCTGTGGTTTCCGTGTCTTTCTCCATCCATCACCAGCATTAAAATGCTAAATGTTTACCCACAGTACTGTGTCACCTGGGACGTAGTCCCTATTCGGTTACTCATGGTTTGTAGGTAAAGAGTGCGTTCTTCAGACAGAAAGTACATGGCACATACAGACCAAGAATAACATAATTTACCCATGATTCTTAGCCGGGGCTCTTTCTAGGGGAGGGTAAGCAGAGTGATCGCCCTGGGCACCAAGGTTACTCCTCTTCTGTAGAGCTGCAACACCCAGCATTACCTAATGCTACTAATACTGCAGAATAACATCAGTTGTTTCACAGCCTCCATATGACCAACAAATAACCTTCCCAGATTAATTAGTAACTGAGCCAACAGCAGTCTGTACCCCTATTCTGCCCCCTCAGATAAAGTTCCCTCATTTATTCCTTTGATTTGTGTCAGTACGGTTGGGTTTTTGTGCATTTTTACAAGGTGAATTACAATATTGAGGGATGAAGGGCTTGTCTTATGGCCTGCATCACTAAAAGGTCACCCCATGACCTTTTAGTGATGCAGGCCATAAGACAAGCCCTTCATCCCTCAATATTGGGCTCAGTCATTGGGAGGGGGCGCTGCTAAGGTAGAGGCACAACATTGCACATACTGGTATGGAACAGGATGGGTGAGGAGAGGGGCAGAATGTTTTCCTACCTGCACTGAGCACTATTTTGCCTAGAAACTGCCCTGTTCTTAGTAGTGAGCTGAACTGCCATTTCACTTCAAGGGTACGAGGCCTATTTTATGAAAGTGTTCTTTATAGTGTACCAATGAATATGGGCCTTTTTTATCTCTCCCTCTCACTATATTAAGCCTACCTTGGTTTCTATCTAAGTGGCTCGTCCCATCTGTCAGGGTGGGATGAAAGCAGATACAAATGGTGTGGGTGAAAGCGTAAGCAGTGATGACAAGCACATTGCAGATAGTCTTGTGGGTCTGCCGAACCAAACACATGCATAGGGACAATGACTATTGTAATAAATGAAATCAGTTGTCAGGTCTGCTGGCCAGGTATGCACAGAGCAAAGTACATCTTGCCTTATTGGTCGATGGCAGGTCACATGGCCAACCAAGGTGATGCTGAAGTGCATAGAGGTGGACAAATGGCGGAAATGTCATGGAGATGGGTGGTACGGTGAGGGGCTTAATTGCAGACCTTTGAAACAAATCTTTCCTTCCATGCAAATTGCCTATATATAAATTATACATGGTGCAGGGTGGGTAAATAAAGCTATTAAAATATATGGTAAATCTGGCCTTACACACACTCACTTTAATATTACAATTACTGATGCTACAAAGTAACAAACGCCTTCCCCTGCTGTTACTCCTCTTCTGTAGAGCTGCAACACCCAGCATTACCTAATGCTACTAATACTGCAGAATAACATCAGTTGTTTCACAGCCTCCATATGACCAACAAATAACCTTCCCAGATTAATTAGTAACTGAGCCAACAGCAGTCTGTACCCCTATTCTGCCCCCTCAGATAAAGTTCCCTCATTTATTCCTTTGATTTGTGTCAGTACGGTTGGGTTTTTGTGCATTTTTACAAGGTGAATTGCACTGGTTACAAGATGACAGGGTGATGAGGGATTTCAACAGGGCCACAGGGTGAGTTTATATGCCTAAAATGGCCCAAAGTAAAGGGCCTGTCCAAGACCACTGCTGTAAATAACAAACCTCACTTACCTGCCAGCATGTGGACTTGATCCACTGGAATCCTACAGGCTTCTGCAGTCAGTGCTTTTGGCTCCAGGTCAAGCCAGGTCAGAAGGCAGCTGGCTTCCTCATTGATTGGAAGCCAGGGCACATCATGTGAGCGTTCACTGCTAAAATGATTTCATTGGTGGACACTCACATGCACGCCTGGCAGCAACCTGACTGGCTCAGTCCGCAGCACAACATGGGACCAAGTTTTTGGACTGGCAGTTGAGTGTTGCTTTTTCATCTAGCCTAGACTATCCCCTTAAAGTGGACCAACACCGAGAGGTGATCGGCCCGGAAATCTATAAGATTCCCGGGCCGATCACCTCCCACCCCGCGGGACATCCGAGATCGGGATGTCCCGCGGGGTGAAACCCCCCAAAAAACCCCCAAACACCTTACCTGATCTTCGGCGGCGGCCGGCCGCCGCCGCCTCCCTCGCGCCCCTGTAGGCGTGCTCGCGCCCGCGCCGGCCGTCTGCGAATGGCCGGCGGGGGGCGCGCGCGCGCCGAAAGTGACGCGAGGGAGGCGGCGGCGGCGGCAGCCGCTTGGACGTTCCTGATCCCCGCCTGGACGTTGGCGGGGATTGGACCGTCCAGTCACGTGGGAGCGGGGACAGGTAAGATTTTGGGGCTTTCTGGGGGGTTTCACACAGCGGGGCACCCACGATCGGGGTGCCCCGCCGAAGTGGACCAAAACCCAGGATAGTCAAAATCCTGGGTGTTGGTCCACTTTAAATATTCTACTGGAGGTGATTATTTTATTTGTGGAAAACGTTTTTGCTACTCACTTTAGAGACTTGCCGGAAGGCGGGGGGGGGGGGGTTGCGGGTTACTTGCACCTGAAATGATTGTTCTTGAGTCCTCTCTAAGCTTAGCAGACTACAGGCCAACTGGCAAAGATCTCTCTACATGAGGTGAAAGAAATATATAATGTGTGTAAACAGTTAATTATTTCTTTGGAAGAATGAATGATGATGTAATCTATGAGATCATATGAAAAGTTTAGCCATGCTTTTTGGCAGCAGCACTGCGAGTAGCTTGAATGTAAAATCCAGAAAACATATGTTTTGCAGATGTGTTTTCTAAATGATGATTCATCAAAGTGGACCTAAAGACAGTTAAAGACTTGCCCCCTTCTATGCCTTTCACCAGTTAAGCCGGATTTTGGCAAAACAAAACAAAAATTGAAAAAAAATCAGTGTTTTTGGAGCTCCGTCATGCAGCTGAAGATGCAGTCTGGCATTATAAGTTATTTAGCCACCTAATCACTGTAGCTGCAGGGCCACTAAAGTTCTGCAGCGACTGAAAACTCCATTACTTATGAGGAAAGGAAAGAATTCAATGACCAAACTATGCTTAGCGGGGGGGGGGGGGAGGAGGAGAGAGAGAGGGAGGGAGGAAGGAGAGAGAGGGAGGGAGGAAGGAGAGAGAGGGAGGGATGAGTGGGAGGTAGGAGAGGGAGGGAGAGAGTGAGGTAAGAGAGAGAGAGGGAGGGAAGGAGGGAGGGAGAAGGGAGGGAGGAGAGAGGGGAGAGGGAGGGAGGAGAGAGGGGAGAGGGAGGGAGGAGAGAGAGGGAGGGAGGAAGGAGATAGAGGGAGGGAGGAAGGAGGGAGGGAGGAGTGGGAGGTAGGAGAGGGAGGGAGGAGAGGGAGGGAAGGAGGGAGGGAGAAGGAGGAGAGAGGGGAGAAGGAGGAGAGAGGGGAGAGGTAGGGAAGAGAGAGAGGGAGGGAGGAAGGAGAGAGAGGGAGGGAGGAAGGAGAGAGAGGGAGGGATGAGTGGGAGGTAGGAGAGGGAGGGAGAGAGTGAGGTAAGAGAGAGAGAGGGAGGGAAGGAGGGAGGGAGAAGGGAGGGAGGAGAGAGGGGAGAGGGAGAGAGGGGAGAGGGAGGGAGGAGAGAGAGGGAGGGAGGAAGGAGAGAGAGGGAGGGAGGAAGGAGGGAGGGAGGAGTGGGAGGTAGGAGAGGGAGGGAGGAGAGGGAGGGAAGGAGGGAGGGAGAAGGAGGAGAGAGGGGAGAAGGAGGAGAGAGGGGAGAGGGAGGGAAGAGAGAGAGGGAGGGAGGGAAGGAAAGAGGAAGGGAGGGAGGGAAGGAGGAAGGGAGGGAGGAGAGAGAGGGAGGGAGGAGATGGAGGGAAGGAGGGAGGGAGGGAGGGAGGGAAGGAGGAAGGGAGGGAGGGAGGGAGGGAGGGAGGGAGGGAGGAGAGGGAGAGAGAGAGGGAAGAGAGAGACAGAGGGAGGGAAAGAAGGAAGGAAATTGTAGGTGAATTTTTTCCCTGATGTGGGAAGTTTCAGATGCCTTATTAAACATTTGGAAAATGTATGCACAATAAAAATACGAAAGACATTAGTGACTGCAATAATAATACCATTAAATAACATATATAATATAAGCAATGTGAATATATAGCAGGACAAACTTACCCTCTTGCTGTTCCCTAAAGGGTGCAAAATGAGCAGTCGGGTTAAAGTTTGCATGTGTAAAATAATCAAGAAATAAACAATAACAAAAATTTAGTTAAGAGCTCAAAAATATGTTTTAAAAACAGTTGGACATTATTTGTGTGGCAATGGGGATCATGCTAATTATTTAGTAAAGCAAGGTGCCCCTTTAGAGAGCCTCGTGTGAATTGCAACCTGCATTATTGTTGAGATTTTGAATTTTAACACACAAAAAAATGCAAAAAAATATTTTTTGGTCAAAAGCTTTTCCCGAAAATCACCTGCACATTTGACGGGGGATTTTTACAGATGAGGTAGATTATTTATGCAATGAGGTAAGGATATTTTTTAAAATATTTCCTAAAGATGGCCCACAGTCTTAAGTCAAACCACTCAGCACCCCAATACCCACCTCCAGTTACTCATCTCCTTCCTTACGAAAAACCAGATTCAGCCTGGGCACTACTTTTTAATGGGGAACCAGGAACCACAATATGCACTGCCAAAGCCAGTGCCCCAGACTGAAAGAGCATTGGCAGACAGAAATGTGTCAGCAACAGATGAGGCTGTTATGGGGCTACTATGGATTGATCCTGCAGAAGGTCAGGAAAGTATATATACTTACCAAAAATATAAACACTTTTTGTTTTTGCTCCCATTTTTTATAGGCTCAACTCAAAGATCTTAGGCTTTTTTTATGTACACAAAATAACTTTTTCTCTCAAATATTGATCACAAATTTGTCTAAATATGTAATAATTTATCCACCTAACAGGTGTGGCATATCAAGATGCTGATTAGAGAGCATGATTATTGCACAGGTGTGCCTTAGGCTGGCCACAATAAAAGGCCACTCCAAAATGTGCAGTATATCACAAAGGACAATGCCACATAAGTCGCAAGTTTTGAGGGAAAGTAATTGGCATGCTGACTGCAGGAATGTCCACCAGAGCTGTTGCCTGTGAAATAAATGATTTTTTTTTTTTACTATAAGCCATCTCCAAAAGTGTTTTAGAGAATTTGGCAGTACATCCAATCGACCTCACAACCGCAGACCATGTGTAACCATGTTGCTACACTGTCAGGTGGAGACCCCGATGAAGACCACACGCATGCAGATGAGCTTCCATGAGATGGTTTCTGACAGTTTGTGCAGAAATTCGTTAGTAATTTAAACCAATTGTTGTAGAACAGGAATGAGCAGACCCCCGGGTTTGTCCGAACTTTGAATAAATGAACCCGAACCCAGTACCCATTGAAATCACTGAGGACCCAAACTTTGGGGGGGGGGGGGCAGCTGTGACAGCGTATCTTGTCCCTGCAATCCTTGGCCCCAGCCGTGGCTACAGAAAGGTGGCCACCGACTCCCATTAGTGAGAACACTTCTAGTATCAACACTGCCAACTGGCACTAGAAGTGTCCTCACTTATGGCAGCCAGCTGCCATCTTTTTGTAGCCCTGGCTGGGGGCAATTTGAAATGCTGCTGTCGCTGACCAGAAAGAGTATTGCGGGGCCGAAGTAACTTACGGCAGTGCTTCCTGCTGCTGCACCCATCAACTCGCATTTCCATGTTTGGGTCAGATGCCGAACTCGAACATGCCAAACTTGAACTTGAAAAGTTCAGTACCAACTTGAACTTTGCGGTTCGGGTTTGCCCATCACTATTGCACAAGCTTTCTGGGTGTCTGGTCTCAGGTGATCTTGGAGGTGAGGAGGATGTTGGATGTGGAAGTCCTGGGCTGGTGTTCTTACACGTGGTCTGAGGTTGTGAGGCCAGTGCCAATTATACTCCCTCTCAAAACTTATGACATCGGGGGCATTGTGCTGTGTGATAACACTGCACATTTTATAGTGGCCCTACTCTGTGGCCAGCCGGAAGCACCCCTGTGCAATATTCAAGCTGTCTAAGAGACCTCCTCACTAACACAGTTTTAGACAAATTTGTGAACAATATTTGAGAGACAAGGGGCTTTTGTGAACATAGAAAAAGTCTTAGATCTTTGAGTTCAGCTCATGAAAAATAGGGGCAAAAACAAAAATGTTGCATTTATATTAATATAGATAGATTAATATATAGATTTTACCTAGGCCTAAGACTTGGTTTAAGGGCCAAGATCAATAAAGACATCTGTTCAGATACAAAAATGGGACTTACTCATAATCCACTTCTTCGTCGGACATGATGCCAGGTGCAGAGTTTACCTGTTGGCAGAAAAGAGATCCATTAATGTACGTTGTCTTTTTATGAAAGTAAAATGAAAGTGAACTCTGTCACGCTCCGGGAACTACAGCAACCCACTTGGATAACTCCAGACCTCCCAGTAAGACCTCAACCCCCAATCTCCGCAGCCAGCTTCACCTTTAGGAGCCCCCGCTTGCCGGGACGCAGAGAACGCCTGCCCGGGATCGGTTGCCCCCAGGACTTCAATGGCTCAAAGATTGGAGTCTTACTGTTCAGAGGCCTGGAGAACCCGCGGCTGGAAGTGGCGCCGAGCAGCCCTATAGCTGAGCGTGTAACGGAAGTCCAGCAGGCTAGGAGTCAGCAACAGAGGTTCCGAGATGGCAGCGGAACAAAGGATTGGACAAGACGTGGTCGAGGATCAAGCAGAGGTCGGCAACAGGAGATCAGATCGGGGGGGTGGTCAAAACAGGCGAAGGTCGGCAACGGGAGATCAAGGTATTCTTTAGAGACAAGCAACAAAACTGGGTACAAGGCACTATCACAGGCAATTCCCAACTGAGGGGGAATTGCTTATATAGGGAAAGACAGAGAGGAAGATGAGGGTGATTGGTGCACTATGATGATAGGTCTGATTGGGAGAGCCTGCGTGTAATTAACATTATAGGGCTCATTGGCCCAGACAAGGGGGGAGGCATAACCTCATGAAACCTAGGGCTCATTGGCCCTTTAATCTGAACCAGGGGGCGTGCCAGTGCCCCCTGGCTAATCTACAGCCTCCGGCGGGCGCGCTGAGCACAGCGCCGCCGGAGGGAAAACAGACCTCGGGCACGCGCGCGCGCCCGGGAACAGATGACGCGCGCGCGAGGGGGGAGAGAGGCCGTGCTCGGCGCCGCCCGAGCAGACGCCGCACGGCGCGGCCGCCGGGCCGGAGCTGCTGGGGCCGGCCGGCCGCCAACGCTGGACCGGGGCCCAGGTAAGTGCCGATTGCTGACACTACCCCCCCCTTCACGAGGGGCCTCCGGACCCTCACCTGGTTTTCCCGGATTATCACGGTGGAATTTCCGTACAAGAGCTTTGGCGTGAACATCCCTCGCAGCCACCCAACATCTTTCTTCTGGACCATAGCCAACCCAATCCACCAAGTATTGTAAAGAATTGCGCATCCTACGAGAATCCAAGATCTTATTTACTTCGTACTCGGGCTCATTATCCACAAGAATAGGTGCAGGACCAGCAAGAGGCGTATTCTTCGCCGGTTTTAACAGTGAAACGTGAAAAGAGTTGGGTATTTTCATAGTTGGCGGAAGTTGAACTTTAAAAGACACATTATTCAACCTTTTAATTATAGGAAAGGGGCCAATGAATTTTGGACCCAACTTGCAAGAAGGTTGACGGAGCGCAATATTTTTAGTGGAGACCCAAACTAGATCGCCTACTTGAAGAGTAGGTTCCCGTGATCTACGGCGATCAGCAAATTTCTTATATCTTAAACTAGTGGTTTTAAGAGTTTCCTGAACATGTGTCCAGATATTCTTCCGTTCTTGAAGCCACTCCTCCAACGCCGGCAAGTTGGAGGGTGACCCTGAAAGGGAAGAGGCTCTAGGATTTTTCCCTAGGTTACAATAAAAAGGCGATATCTTGGTACTCTCACTAGGCGCATTATTGTAAGCAAATTCGGCGAAATCAATAAATTCTGCCCATTGTTCTTGGGCATCAGAGACATAACACCTTAAGTACTGTTCCAGAGTTTGATTAGTTCTTTCCGTCTGCCCATTGGACTGGGGATGGTAGGCAGACGAAAGAGAGATCTGTATACCCAGCCGCGAACAGAAACATTTCCAAAAACGGGAAGTAAATTGGACGCCCCGATCGGAGACTATATTGGACGGAATACCATGAATACGAAAAATGTGTGAAGTAAATAGTCGAGAAAGCTCTGGTGCAGAAGGAAGCTTAGCCAAAGGAATGAAGTGTGCCATTTTACTGAAGCGATCAACGACCACCCAAATAACAGTATTCCCGTGTGATAAAGGCAAATCTACAATAAAATCCATAGAAATATGAGTCCAAGGTTCGGCAGGGATTTCAAGAGGAACCAAACCGCCACTGGGAGCCTTATGAACCCCTTTACTTCGAGCGCAAACTGCACAAGCGTCGATAAAGGCCGTAATATCGCGTCTCATGGTTGGCCACCATACATGGCGACGGGCAAGCATAAAGGTTTTTCGGTTACCCACATGACCAGCAGTTTTAGCGTCGTGAAACTCGCGAATTACATCTGAACGCAAATGTGGCGGTACAAACTGGCATCCCAAGGGAACATCACTAGGAGACTGGTCTTGAAACGGCGCCAAGGTGTTAGAGAGATCAGGAAGTAATGCCCCGACCACACAACCCATGGGTAGAATCGGGTCACCAGTATCACCCCGATCCTTACATTCACCGAACATGCGAGATAGAGCATCAGCTTTAGTATTTTTTACACCCGGCTTGAACGTAATAATAAAATTAAAACGCGAGAAGAATAATGCCCAACGTGCTTGACGAGAGTTCAATCTCTTGGCAGACCCAATGTATTCAAGATTTTTGTGATCGGTATACACAGTTATAGGATGTAATGAACCCTCCAGCCAATGTCGCCATTCATCAAAAGCCAGTTTAATAGCTAATAGTTCCCTATTACCGACATCATAATTTTGCTCCGCGGTACTGAATTTACGTGAAAAATAAGCGCAAGGATGAAGACGCTCAGGGTTACCAGAATATTGCGACAAAACTGCCCCCACTCCCAACTCAGAAGCGTCCACTTCAACAATGAAGGCCTTACGAATATCTGGGTGAATTAACACTGGTGCCGAAGTGAAGGCCCGTTTCAAGGTCAGGAAGGCCTCACAGACAGAGGGAGACCAGTTGGCAGTAAAGGCCCCCTTGCGGGTAAGATTGGTAAGAGGTGCAACAACATGAGAGAAGCCTTTGATGAACCGCCGATAAAAATTGGCAAAACCTAGAAAACGCTGCAATTCTTTTAAGGTCTTGGGTTGGACCCAATCCTGAACCGCTGAAACTTTCCCCGCATCCATCTCTAGACCCTGGTTGGTAATAATGTACCCTAAGAAAGGAACTGTGGTGACTTCAAAAACGCATTTAGATAGTTTAGCAAATAAATTGTTCTCTCTTAATTTTTGTAGTACCAACTTAACATGGCGTCTGTGCTCCAACAAGGAATTAGAAAAAATGAGAATATCGTCTAAGTATATGACCACAAATCTACCGAGATACTCTCTGAAAATTTCGTTAACAAAATCTTGAAAAACGGCTGGCGCGTTACAAAGACCAAAAGGCATGACCAGGTACTCGTAATGGCCGTCTTTTACATTAAATGCGGTTTTCCACTCGTCCCCCTGTCGGATGCGAATAAGATTGTAAGCCCCTCTTAAATCCAACTTGGAAAAAATTTGGGACCCAGTGAGTTGATTGAACAGATCCCCGATCAAGGGCAAGGGGTATCGGTTCTTTACAGTGATTTTATTCAAGGCTCGATAATCTATGCATGGTCTCAAGCCGCCATCTTTTTTCTCTACAAAAAAGAATCCAGCCCCGGCAGGTGAGGTAGAGGGGCGAATAAATCCCTTCTTTAAATTTTCGGTGATGTACTCCCTCATTGCTTGCTCTTCAGGCAGGGTAAGATTATAAATCTTTCCCCTCGGGGGAATTGTGCCAGGCAGCAAGTCAATAGGGCAGTCATAAGACCGATGTGGAGGAAGGGTATCAGCAGAACGTTCAGAAAAGACATCAACCCAGTCAGCATATGGTTGAGGTAATCCCTGAGGTAAAACTTGCATACTTCTAAGGCCTGTACAAAAGCAGTGGCTTTTACAATGGTCACTCCACTTGATCAATTCTCCAACCCGCCAATCTATCACCGGGTTGTGGAGTTGTAACCAGGGGTATCCCAAAACCACCGGAGTCTCTGGACAGTCGAAGATGAAAAATTCTAAAAACTCGGAGTGAGAAGAGCCAACAATTAACCGAAGAGGTGGGGTCTTGGTGTTTATAGGCCCCCCCTGGATGGCCTTCCCATTGATGGCCAATACTTGCAGGGATCTTTCAAGAGGGACTAACGGAATACCTAAAAGGGAAATCATGCTCCTATCCAGAAAGTTTCCCGCCGCACCGCTGTCGATAAAGGCGGAAACTGTTTGCTTGGAAGAACCCCAAGATAAGTCAATGGGTACTAACATCTTATTTTGGCGAGAGTTGCAAAGGGACTCACCCAGATCAGTACTCTCTACCTGGTCTGGGTGCGGAAGTTTTCCGCCGGTTTCCCCTTGTTGGGACAGGACCCTGCGAAATGTCCCGAGTTCCCACAATATAGGCATAACCCATTGGACCGCCTACGCTGCTTTTCCTCTTGGGATAACCGGGTTCTCCCTAATTGCATGGGTTCTTCCTGGGAAGGAGATGGGGTATTTTCCCCACGGGTAGCGGGGGAACTAAGACTCTGGGAAGACCTGAAGGACGTGGGAGCCCTGGCTCTCTCCCTAGCCCTCTCCCTAAGACGCCTGTCTATTTTAATGGAGACCTGCATTAATTGGTCTAGGTCTGCGGGTGGAGGAAAATTTACCAAAGCATCCTTGATGCTTTCCGACAGCCCTACCCTGAATTGACTACACAAAGCGGGATCATTCCACCTCGATTCGACGGCCCAGCGGCGGAATTCAGCACTATAATCTTCAGCCGAATTCCGTCCTTGTCTCAAGGCCCGAAGCCTATTTTCTGCCGTAGATTGTTGATCAGGGTCAGCATATAAGACGCCCATAGCAGTAAAGAATGCTGTAACGGATTGTAGGGCAGAATCATGAGATGGCAAACTGAACGCCCAGGACTGCGGGTCTCCTTGAAGCAAAGAAATGACTAGGCCTACTCGTTGGGACTCTGTGCCTGAGGAGATGGGTCTCAGCTTGAAATACAGTTCGCAGGCATTCTTAAAATTGGAGAATCTAGCTCGTTCTCCAAAAAATTTTTCCGGCAATGGAATCTTTGGTTCTGAGATATGAGGTGGTACAGAGGATGCCGGTAACTGTCGAGATTCTTGAGTGGCCACTCTTTGAGCGAGCTGGTTTATCGCCGTAGCCATAGCTTGTACCTGCTGTACCAGGTCATCCATCTTGTGGCCTGTGATAATGTCACGCTCCGGGAACTACAGCAACCCACTTGGATAACTCCAGACCTCCCAGTAAGACCTCAACCCCCAATCTCCGCAGCCAGCTTCACCTTTAGGAGCCCCCGCTTGCCGGGACGCAGAGAACGCCTGCCCGGGATCGGTTGCCCCCAGGACTTCAATGGCTCAAAGATTGGAGTCTTACTGTTCAGAGGCCTGGAGAACCCGCGGCTGGAAGTGGCGCCGAGCAGCCCTATAGCTGAGCGTGTAACGGAAGTCCAGCAGGCTAGGAGTCAGCAACAGAGGTTCCGAGATGGCAGCGGAACAAAGGATTGGACAAGACGTGGTCGAGGATCAAGCAGAGGTCGGCAACAGGAGATCAGATCGGGGGGGTGGTCAAAACAGGCGAAGGTCGGCAACGGGAGATCAAGGTATTCTTTAGAGACAAGCAACAAAACTGGGTACAAGGCACTATCACAGGCAATTCCCAACTGAGGGGGAATTGCTTATATAGGGAAAGACAGAGAGGAAGATGAGGGTGATTGGTGCACTATGATGATAGGTCTGATTGGGAGAGCCTGCGTGTAATTAACATTATAGGGCTCATTGGCCCAGACAAGGGGGGAGGCATAACCTCATGAAACCTAGGGCTCATTGGCCCTTTAATCTGAACCAGGGGGCGTGCCAGTGCCCCCTGGCTAATCTACAGCCTCCGGCGGGCGCGCTGAGCACAGCGCCGCCGGAGGGAAAACAGACCTCGGGCACGCGCGCGCGCCCGGGAACAGATGACGCGCGCGCGAGGGGGGAGAGAGGCCGTGCTCGGCGCCGCCCGAGCAGACGCCGCACGGCGCGGCCGCCGGGCCGGAGCTGCTGGGGCCGGCCGGCCGCCAACGCTGGACCGGGGCCCAGGTAAGTGCCGATTGCTGACAAACTCTAATAATGCCAAAAAAACTGCTATTTGATAACTTAATATATTGAAATGAGACAATAGTATGTTTATATGCAATTGTAATACTGGACTAGGAAATAATTCACACTGTAACAGCATCCATCAGTTGATCTTGCCAGTCCAGGTAAACTGAAAACATGGAATGTAGCATTTACTGGTAACACATTTTATGCATGCTCATTGTTTTTTGCCCTTTTCTCTTGAATGAGTCTAAAAATAAGTCTGACAAAAAGAAACATGTACACATAACTAGTATGTAAATCTTCCTTATCTGTCATCCTTTGGTTATATCTGCCCAGCTAGCCTTTCATAAATAGTATAAAAGTAAGTATAGTATAATTAAAACTGTATTAAATATTGTTTCTCATTTTTTGACAGTGAGGCAAAGTCTTTTTGAGTACATCAAAACATGTAACAGTATGGGTTCAGGGCTCTTCCAGGGCAATCACAAATTCACCCATTGCATGTGAATGTCTCATAGAACCACAAATAAGGGTTAGTAGGCAACTGTATGTAAACAATTATACTTAACCCCTCTCTAAACCCTTCTTAAAAAATTAAATAAGTGGCCTTTTTTAGCTGTGGATCCCTCCCCTCTGCCTGTCAAACCAAGCAAACCAACATGAATGATGGGTAAACCTTTGATTCTTCAGGGGGCAGAGGTCCTGCAGCCTGGCATTCTACAGAAAGAATCATTCCGCCAGGTAGAGGGGCTTTTACACATGAGAGACGTGGCCTCTGCTTATTCCCCTGTGATGCAATATGCATCATAGTGCCTTTTATGTTTCCCCTGAGTCTCCTGCAAGTTTAAAAGGCTGGTGCTGAATCAACGCCATCCTACTGATCTCATATCATGTAAGCTTAGCTTGTGGCACTGTTCTACAAAGAATTTTGCCTCCCTGGCTCCCCTGTTCTTCTACTTTTTCTGACCACTCTCAGCTCTCTTATTATAATTATAAACCTGAATTACTCCCTAAGGCTGTATCTGCTGCCTTGCCAGAAATTAGCTCTGGCAACAGCCCAAGGGTTTGTGCTTTTCTATTTCCCCTACAGGACACAACTACTTTAAGAGCACAGTGGATCAGCTGCATGCACACACTGTCCCCTTACCAATGTCAGCCCAACCCTCCCTTCACTGACTTTATTTTACCTAGCTTAAATAAAAATAAGTAATAACTTGAATAACACTAAAGGGCAAACTCAAACCAAAAATTCATGCTGCAGCCACAACCCCCCACGCAGGGATTGCTGTTACTATGTCTCGTGTCCGACCTTATTGCTGATGGTCAATGGAGTTTGTGGGGAGTTTGTGCATCCATCACACACAGGACATGCATGCCCATCCCGGAAACCTGGTAACTGACAGTGATGATAATTCACAAAAAATGCTGCACTGGACACAGGAAAGCAGGAGGGGCATATGGTGAACAGGCATCTCAAATGACAAGTAAGGATCAAAAAGTCTTATTAGCCATTTTGGGTCTTGGTCCATTTTATTGGTTCTTCTTTGTTTAGATTAATCTATAGATGTGGCATTGGACTACGCCTTATTACCAGAGACATTTTGCAATGGGTAGTTTTTAAAGTGGACCAACACTCAGGATTTTGACTATCCTGGGTTTTGGTCCACTTCGGTGGGGCACCCCAATCGGGGGTGCCCCGCTGTGTGAAACCCCCCAGAAAGCCCCAAAAACTCACCCATCCCTGCTCCCACGTGACCGCTGCAGCCAATCCCCGCCGGCGGACAAGCGAGAGGCAGTGACGGACAAGAGAGCGCGCCCGCCGCCGCCTCCCGCGCGTCACTCTTACAGGGCCATTCACAAACGGCCGGTGCAGGTGCGCGTCCTGCTAGAGGGACGCGCGGGAGGCGGCAGCGGGCACCCCTGGATCGAGGAGCAGGTAGAGATTTAGGGGTTTCTGGGGGGTTTCACACAGCGGGCACCCCCGCAGTCAGGGAGCTGATCGGTCCGGGAATCTTATAGATTCCCGGGCCGATCATGGGAGGGTGTTGGTCCATTTTAATTAATAAAATAAATGTGGATTCCTTCAAACACACAGGGATCTGTGGCTTGATGCAGAGCCTCCCCGTTCAGCTCCCCCGTGCGTTTCCCCGTTGGTTTTGGGCTTTGATTGGGTCAGGAAAGGGTGCTACGTTGATTTTAGTGTGCGTTTATGCGCTCAGGTGTGCGCTCAGCCGTCTTTCCGATTGTCGGCTCGCAAGAGGCTGTTTGCCGGCAAAACGGACGCCTCGTTCATTGGCCCGTTTTTTTCAGTGATGCAGAGCCTTGATTTCCGATTGGATTCAGCCTAATAAAACGGGGCCGCCGAGCCTTCACTTACGGCCAGTCTGACCAGCCGTATTGGAGCTCCGTGCTTTTTGGGAATGCATTCCTCTGTGGGCCAACATCAAAGGCGCCAGCTACGCCATCTGGTACTTCTGAGTATGGCAGAAACCAGGCTGCAGCGCACGCCTTTGGACATCGATGGCATGAGTGACGTTGCCTTGCCTTGTATAGCGAGCTGCGGCCATGGTTAGCCCCCACCACAAGAAAGGGGCATGCAATTGCAGGTACGACCAAATTGGTTGGCTGCCTGCAATTTTTGGCGAACGGCTCGTTCCAGAGACTGGGTGCCTTCTCCCTGGGGATGTCCCAGTCTACGCTGAGCCGCAGCCTAACCAAGTTTTTGGATGGCATGGCTACCCTGGCACAGAATTACATTTTTTTCCCTCAAACAGGGGAAGCCTGGAATGCGGTTAAGTTGGGCTTTTATAACATAGCCGACATGCCCAACGTCCTTGGTGCAATCGATTGCACACATGTCTCGCTCATCCCCCCTGCGGACCAGGAATATCTGTTCAGGTATGTGGTTTGGGTCTGCTTTATTTCTGGTTATCACACATTTTTTAAGGCTCACACTAATTACACTTGTGTTTTGCTTGGTGCAGGAACAGGAAGATGGGCCATTCCATCAATGTTCAGGCAGTGGCGGGCCCTGATCTTCAATTTTTCAGTCTGTTTGCTGGCTTTCCTGGGTCCACGCATGATGCGCACATTTTGAGGAACTCCAGCCTCTATCAACGGTTTCAATCTGGAGATATTTCTGGAGGATGGTTACTGGGTATGTGTCTTAAAGTTGTATTTCTTGGCCCCCAGGTTTGAATGTGGATTTGCCACTACCCCACTAATCTGTGAGACCTTTCCTGGAAACTTGAAAAGGTTTTTGGTTTAATTAATGGGTGAAAGTATTCTCCACTATTGGCTTAAGTTCTGGCCCTCTTATCTCAGTAGCATTACGCAGACATTTTTAATGAGTGTACAGGTTGCATGTGTTTGTAGGCTCAGTAAAAATGTCAATTCCTCCCACCATACCTAGCTCACCTATTTGTCCCTGTGTACTAATGTTTCTATGCACACCTAAACCTTTTTTTAGGCATCCACCTTATGTTTGTCTTTTGGATTTTTGCAGGTGACTCAGGCTATCCCTTGTTACCATGGCTGCTCACACCCATCCTGCACCCATCTTCCCAGGCACAGGAGCGCTACAACACAGCCCATAGGAGGTCTCGCTCTGTGGTGGAACGTGCCTTTGGGTTGTGGAAGATGCGTTTCCGATGTCTGGATCACAGTGGGGGTTCTCTTCAGTATCAGCCTGGCAAGGTTATCAAAATAATTATTGCTTGTGGGGTCCTGCACAACCTTGCCATTAGAAGCAGGATTGCTCCATATACTGACCTGGGTGCAGAACCTTTCCCTATTTCTGACGAGCAGACCCCTCCTTACACTGGTACACAAAGTGGGCCAGCACACACAATCCGTGCTGACCTTGTGGCCAATGTATTTTCTTGAAACCACCCCCTGTCTGCAGGCTGGGGAAGATTAAATCACACCTAATAAGTGTTACATGCTGGTCACAAAGCGACTCTAAATGCATTTGGGCTTTACCTCTGCTGCCGGCGCATGTCCATTTTTGGGCAACTATATGATTTCAGGTCCACAAATGTCCGCTTGATTTGTTCAGTATCTCGATGGACAGAACACCATAATGTACCCAAACAGCATTGGCAACAGCCATGCTTTGTGCTTAGCAAAAACGGCCTGTTAGGGACCCACGGCGTGGTTATCGCCCACATGGGTGTGTGTTGTCCCCTGCAACACTTGAAATAGATGGTTGGCTATCTGGGGAGTCGTGTGTGGTTTTTGGGCCGGTGGTTGAGAATGGGTTAATGTCTCCTTGCTCCTGCGTTTTTGGGAATGTGCCTGTGTCTGGGGAGTCCCCACCGTTTTAGTTGGTGCATGTTCTGCATGTGTCTTGTGCCTGCTTTTGTGTTTTATTTAGGATGAGGCATGTGTGCGGCTGCTATGTGGCTTTGGCCTTGGTTGGCTCTTTGTGCTCCCTTTAGGTCTGACCATATTGATATGGTATCCCACACCAAGCGGAGTGCCTTGAGCTTTAAATATGTTTCCAACTGCGGTTGCGCGCCTGCGTGCACGCATGCACGTCACCGCGGGGGGAACGTCAGAGCTAGAATTTGAAAAACAAGCCAAGATGTCCCCCGCCGTCTTTACAACGGAGCAGGACGAGCTCATCATGGATGTGAGTATGCGAGCGAGCGTGCGTTTATGTGCGCGCACACATTCCTTGTAATAAAAAAAGAAAAAAACGCAAGAATAGTCTGAAACAACTTAGTTTGTCATGTTACAGACCAGCCCACCTTAGTTTAACCCATGTACGCAGCTACAAACTAGCCTACATGCAGATAGCAGAACTAGGGCAATGTGAGGCAGCAAGAGGTTAATAAAGTGACTTGATTTAGGCCAGGAAACTTGTTAATGTATTTTGTGGATTAATGGTGTGTCCTTGTATCTTTTTCTAACAGATGATGCTGAGGAATCGCTACGACTTCCTGACGTCAGATTATGACAAGCGGACGTTGGCCCTGGCGGTGGTGGAGGCGATAGAACGCCGAACCCAAACCACCTATACCTTCACCCAGATCGCCCAACACTGGTCTGATTTAAAAAGAAGACATAAGCCCCGGGTGAGGCGGTACTTCGCAACACATTTCCCATGTAAGTGTAGAAAATGTCAATGCACCTCTAACCCTGCCATCGCCTGGGCGTGGTTTAATGATTGTGTTTGTATTTCAGCCCATGAATGGAATTTGCGGTTCCGCCCCACCCGGACCAGGACACGCAGCCCAGTGTTGGGTGAAATAGGTGAAGGTGTAGGTGGCCCACCGCCAGGGTCAACGGCCACCCCCTCCTCTGTAAGTGACTCGGAGGAGCCGCTGGACCTCAGCATGCAGGGGAGGGGGCAATCTGACGGCAGGGAGTCGAGCAGAACAGAGCCTCAACCGGACTCCGGTAAGGGAAATATAGTTAGATATGTGGAAATACATGCATTAAATACAGATACTCATGTGCACTATTGTTGTAGATTCAGACGTCGCTGGAACATCCCAAGGGATGAGTGAGGAAGGGGGCGAGGAGGAAGAGGTTGCTGGGGAAGGTGAGTAGATTGATACCTAGAAGCCTAACATAATATTATATTAATGAAAGAACAACAGTCTCTGATATCAGTGTGTTTGTCATTCATACAGATTCCCAACTGCCACAGAGGGAGGCTGAAGGGAGACTCCGCCCCCGACGCAATGTGCGGCCTAAACCTTGTAAGTGGTGTTTATTTAAACTAAAGTAAATGAGCAAACAATTCCATTTAAAAAAAAATAAACTTTAACAGTTCAAAATGTATCCAAAAAAAGCCCTTAAAGCGGACCTTAACTATGAATAAGAGGCTAGCTTAAATATTTCCCACACCCTGTACATACAGATTGTCCACCTTACAAATCATCTTACCAACCTTTTCCCGAGCACAGCTCGGCTCTGTGTGAGCAAAGCACAGCTATAACCCACCCCCTGTACCTTATCCCACTCTCCTCTCCTCAGTAAGTGTGATGCTTCAGAGTCAACATGGCGTTGCACGTATCCTAAATTCCTGAACTGAGTTGCAGCCCAGTGGGGGAAAGAATAATAATTTATTGACTACAAAATTAATATATATTAGTTTAAGATGCTGTGGCAACGTTTCTGAAGAGTTTGGCCTTTTCATTAAAACACGCAGAAGGTCCCATTTAATAAGTGCACAAACAATCAAAAAACAAAAAAAAAAAAACAATGCTAAAGTAATGTTGTTTTTCATTCACAGATCAAAGAACACAGGCTACAGACCCCGAGGCCTAATTTTTATATTTTTGTAACAAAATGTAAATATGTTTTTTCTCGTTTAAAAAAAAAAAAAAAAAGGTTTTAATACAAAAACACCAAAAAAAAAAAAATAACTAATAAATAATTAATAATATTTCGAGAGTTGTGTTTCCTGCAAAAGTACCATCACACAACATCAGCACACATTTACATTACACACCAAAGGTTTAGATATGGGACAATAAATCCAAAACAATCAGAAAGAATTAAGGTATGCATTAATGGCAAGGAAAAAGGAACATAAAGGAGATTAAGGTATGCATTAATGGCAAGGAAAAAGGAACAACCCAAATTTATTGTTTTTAAAAAAATATGTGTCAAATTGGCAGTGGTTGCCATATGCATATTCCAATGGAGTTTGAGGGATGTGCGCTTGCGTGTAGCCAGATTGGCAACTGAAGAGCCATGGAGATGTAAGTATACTTGCTAAAACCACCAAAATGGAAGGTCAAATACGACGGAAACCAAGCAGGTACGTTCAAAAAGGCAGGAAAAATCAGGGAAAAACGGCCCGCCCGTGTGAACGTGAACGGGAGCCCCGATCAAATTGAAGGCACCCGAGAGAGCAAAAAAAGCTTTCCGAGTAAAGTGAAATTGACGGATCAGTTAGGGAGCCATTCCGACGGAGGCTCTGCATCACATGTGAGCCACGATTCAAACGGGAGCCCCGGACAATCGGAAGGTTTTAAGGGCAGTTCAGAGGAGGCTCTGCATCAGGCCCCTGATGGCTGATTTTATGTTTTGACATTTTAGAGCAGTTTATATCTATTAAAAATGTATTTGTGATTCGCAGACTGTCTAAATGTGGCCGGCTGAGCTTTCTCTGAGAATTCTGATTATTCCCAATGGAGGTCATGCTAATTATATGGTGAAGCCAGTGTGACTTGCAGGGGTAAGAATATTTCTTTTCAAGTTTGGAAACAACAGTACACTATGGGCTAAGAAGAAAAATTTGGCAAATTATTTAACATGGTGCATAAGGCGCTGTAAACTTTGAATAAAATATACTATACCTCATAGGAAATATGATGTACCTAACCTGTAAAAACAAAGTTTTTTTGCCCCTTAAACACTAGAAAGCTCACTGAGATGCGGTTGCAATCCACACCACAATGCACACTGCAAGTCACACTGGCTTCCTTCACCAAATATTTAGTATGACCCATAAGATGTGTGGTAGGAATGGCACTCAGCGTCAATGTTTCATAAGTGCGCTGCTCAATGTTTGATTTAAGCAAAAAACAGTGTGCTCTGAAATAACCGCCATTCAGCGTCTAATTTATCACCAGCGCCGTATAGGAAGTAGAGCCCGGTGCTCTTCCAAAATTTTCTCCAAATAATACAGATGCTTATACTCGATATCCCATAGACTTCAATAGATAGGCATGGTTAAAGTCTTTTCTTAGTTCCAAATAAGCTTTTAATAATTATTTTAATACTGTTCATATTAGAATATGGCAACATTAACATTGTGTTTGTTTGCCACCAAAGTTTCAAAATGTTGTGTCTTTTGGATTTTTTTATTCTAAAGCAAAACGAGGGATGTTTGGATGTACAAATGTAAAATTGCATGGCAACATGCCTCTGTGTCCCCATCACTGCTTAATCACATTGAACACCAATCTGCGCCGACCTAAAAAACTGCCAACATCATGTAAATTGTTGAATACGGTGCTGTCTTAGGTGACCATCACAGAGCAAACAGATGCTGCTTATTTTTTTCATATTTGTAGACAAGTGCCACTGGTAACATCTATTTATCATTCAGTGCTCATAAGGTACAGTGGCAATTTAGTTGTGCTAAAAACGCTTTCAGTGCCATTTCATACTTGCAAGTGCCTACAGATTAGCACTGTTACCACCACTCAAAAGGAGGTGAAATGGAACTGACTGGCATATTTCATAACATTGGGCTCTATATTTACCCTTTAATGCTATTCTCCAGTCGTAATTAACATCCCTACGTCCACCACTTATACCCCAAATTATAACAAAATTCCTCTTGCGATGCTCCATGGGTTATGCTTTTATTATTTGGCCAGTGATTAAAGCGAAATGCCAGTTAAGTTATAACCCCCTGCCCAGTCTTTCCCATTAAAGGGACCTGCCAAAGAGCTGGGTCCCATTACTAGCTATGTAGCACCCATTCTTCTCTAAAAAGATGAAAATGTGAGAGTTAAGGTGTTTGTAGAAAAGGGCCAGTAATAGAAGCATTCATGTGCATTTCAGGGAAAGCAGGGGTTACAGAGTAACTGCAAATTCTAAAATAGAGGAAATAGATTATAAGACATAATTTGTATAGCTTCCTTATTTTTCTTGCCAGCCCTTGTATACAGCTGTTGACTAGAAAACTGAAGCGATACTGTAGAAGACATGGAATCCAGATGTAACTGGGAAAGTTTACTATAAAAACAGCACTGGAATGCTCTTCCTATCTCACTGGTTAAGTCTCAGTGGGGTTACCTCTGCTCCAACATAAACAGCATCAACTCTATATTTAACAATCCCCAACAGACACCCAACTTCAGGGTTATTTATTGTTAAAGGCGTATTTGGGAAAGGATCTGAAATTGTCATTAAAGCAATCCTAAAATCTCAGGGTACCATGGACTAGTCCATGCAGAGAGATAAACCTGACAGCTGCACTAAATGTCAAGTTTATTATGGTGTTTTTGCTATTGTATCCTACCCTTTGTGATCTCAGATCTCTTTATAAATATACTGCATTCCATCCAACCCCCTCCCCCTGGGTTCCAGTGATACTGATGGGCTTTATTCGGTAACACTTTTAGACTTGCCATCACATTACAAATCCCACAGTTGCATTATTAGACAAAGTTGCAGCAGGTCAGGGGGGCCTGGGCACGGGTGGCACTAATGGCAGTGCTGGAGCGAGCCCCCAGACAGAGCAAGCAGCCTTATCTATCTCCCTCAGTAAAGGGAGGGGGAAAGGTGCGGCGCTGTTATGACATACCTCCCCACCTTTGAAAACAACAAAGAAGGAAATGCATGGTGCCACGCATAACCATGCCCCCAGCCACACCCTAAAAGGGAAACACCACATAAGAATACATAATAATAATACAAGCAAGCCCTCACACACACGCATACAGGCAATCCACCCCCACACACATGCATACAGGCAAGCCACCCCACACACATGCATACATGCAAGCCACCCCCACACACACGCATACAGGAAAGCCCCCCACACACATGCATACAGGCAAGCCACCCCACACACATGCATACAGGCAAGCCACCCCCACACACATGCATACAGGAAAGCCCCCCACACACATGCATACAGGCAAGCCCCCCACACACATGCATACAGGAAAGCCCCCCACACACATGCATACATGCAAGCCCCCAACACACATGCATACAGGCAAGCCCCCCACACACATGCATACAGGCAAGCCACCCCCACACACATGCATATAGGAAAGCCCCCTCACACACATGCATACATTCAAGCCCCCAACACACATGCATACAGGCAAGCCCCCCACAAACATGCATACAGGCAAGCACCCCACACACATGCATACAGGCAAGCACCCCACACACATGCATACATGCAAGCCCCCAACACACATGCATACAGGCAAGCCCCCCACACACATGCATACAGGCAAGCCACCCCCACACACATGCATACAGGAAAGCCCCCCCACACACATGCATACATTCAAGCCCCCAACACACATGCATACAGGCAAGCCCCCCACACACATGCATACAGGCAAGCACCCCACACACATGCATACAGGCAAGCACCCCACACACATGCATACAGGCAAGCTACCCCCACACACATGCATACAGGCAAGCCACCCCCACACACGCATACAGGAAAGCCCCCCACACACATGCATACAGGCAAGCCACCCCCACTCACATGCATACAGGCAAGCACCCCACACACATGCATACAGGCAAGCCACCCCCACACACATGCATACACAGGCAAGCCTCACCACACACATGCATACAGGCAAGCCCCCCACACACATGCATACAGGCAAGCCTCCCACACACACATGCATACAGGCAAGCCCCCCACACACATGCATACAGGCAAGCCTCCCACACACACATGCATACACAGGCAAGCCTCACCACACACACATGCATACAGACAAGCCCCCTCCACACACACCTTTTAAAGTTGGCCAAACCTAGAATTTTGACCATCCTAGGTTTTGGTCCGGGGGCCAGTTACTTATGCCCTTATTCATCAAGCGATAGCGCCAGGTAGTGTCTGACGAGCGCCAGGTAGCGGCAGCTAACGGCGACTACCGACTCAAGTACGCCCGGCGGCGGTCACAATGACACATTTATCAAGCAAAATGAGGCTAGCGCCGGCGAGAGCGACGGCTAGCGCGGCATTCATCATGAAGCCGCCTGGACCGAACAGCGCCGCTGCAAATTCCCTTACAGCGCCAGGTATGAGCTGTCGCTCCCTGGCGATGTCCAATGCATTTCAATGGAGCAATCTATAATTATTCATAATTAATTGGTATTAATTTTTTTTTTTTTTTTTTAATGTCAAAAAATCGGAGACCACTTCTGCAATGTTAGGATTTATTTTTAAGTAAAAAAAAATTAAAAATTTGTGCAGAATTGATCTAACAGGTCTGAGATTAATGTATTCAAATTACAAAATGATTCTAAAAACATGTATAATGTTACATTCAAAAAATATGGTTGTTTAGGGGTTAAAAACTAGTTAATACACATCGCCGCCAGCGCTCTGGGGTTTAAACAAGGAATGGACAGCGCCAGCACATTCGGAGCGTGATTTGTTAATGAATATGAAGCTAGCCGTTCGCTCTGGCCATTCGTTGTCAGGCGCTCACATACAACGCTGGACCTGTGAAACAGCGACCCCCCCAGCCCGTATTCAACATTACCGCACACCGAGAGAGTCGCTGTCATCAAGCTAACACCGGCCAAGCACAGCGAATACTGGCTGGCGCTGAAAAAATCACGCTACAGTCGCTCATCTGTCGCTACCTGGCGCTATTAATGAATCGGCCTCTTTTTCTATTTAAAGTGTGACAGTAGCCGCTGCACAGCATCACTAAGTTTGCAGCAGTTTGCGGTGGTTACTGCCACACTAATAGAAGAATATCGCCGTACCATCTCCAGGGGGGCCTTACATGACCTCATTATGGATTGTGCTGGTCTGCTGGCAAGGACACTGCATGTGGGCTGCTCAGCATCTCACTGAGCCAGCAAACAGCCTCACGGGCTCAATCTAACTCCGCCCCCTCAACTCCCTGCAACTTCCCTGGCACCACCCCCTCCCCGCAGTAGAGTTATTAACAGAGAGGAGCAACACTGGAGAAGCGAGAGAAGAATGAATTGATGCTAAATCAAGGCCAATGTCTATAAAAAGCATTGACCACCTTTGAAGTTTTTACCAGGGGTGCACCCCCCCCCCCCAGAAAGGAAGAAAAATGTTTTTGATATATAAAAAGAAATGTAATTTTTTTTTTCATGTCTCGGCAACGGTGGTGGTGGCAGGGCGGCGGCAGATGGGCTGGCTCTCTTCCTATAGCCAATGACAGGCTACAGCAAAATGGCTTCCACCTTCCCTGAGGACACATTTACTGGAGGATGGCTGAGAATGTCCTGAGTAAATGAAGTAGCCATTTTGCTGTAGCCTGTCACTGGTTATAGGAAGAGATATCACTGGCAGCTCACTGCCTGTACCCCTCTCCTGGCAAAAGGTGTGTGTGTGTGTTCACCATTAGCCCCCCCCCCCCGCCTGTGATGCCTAATTACCATATGATTCTCTGGGGTAAACAGAACCACGACTCTGTGCATTCTCTTCAAGATGGATTATGCTAAATGTGCTCAATTAAAAAATGCGGTAGGGCAAAGCTAGTCTGTAGTTGCAATATGCATCTCATGTCATGTGGTAACCCTTCTCGTGAGGTGCCACGCCTCACGAGAAGGCAATCTCTCTTACTATAGTGAGCTCTCTTTCTATAGCCAGTAACAGACTACAGCAAAATGTCTGCTTTCTCGTGAGGTGCCGCGCTTCCAGGCCACACCCCTCCCTGGCCCGCACTGTACCCCCTCACCCCACAGGGAAACCCTGGGTGCACCACTGGTTTTTACTGTCATAGTATGTTACCGTCCTAGACAGGCAGACAAATGCTCTGGGGCCAGAAGTCTTTCATTAGGCCCCAATAATATAAAGAATTGTGCTGGAGTCTCATATAGAGCTGATGATTGTACTGCTCTAGCAGCTATACTTACCTACCATTGCACAGCCTTATATAATGAACCCTTGTGCTTTTTACCTCTATATGACATTCTCTATATGTCCTAATGGATTGCCAGTTTCTTTATTATCCTTTCAGAATGTATTATTTAAGCCACCTAATGGTTAAGCGCTTAATGCTTTTTCTTAACAAGCGAGGGTGCTAACAGAACATGATTTAATTTGGTAGCTGGTGTAGATTGACCTCACAAGCATCTACATGGCTGGTGTTACATAGGGGTGAAACATCACCTCTATATATACATCTCCATGTTTTCTCTGCTTTCTTAAAATAGCCATAGCAGTGTATAGATGACCACACCCTGTTGTGATGCTGCATCTCCGCTAATGTAAAAGGAGCTAATGTAAAAATCCTGCTAAATATGCTAGACAGCAAAGAGAGCAGGTGGGGTTACTTACATACCTACCAACTTTTCAGGGTGGGAAAAAGGGACATTTCGCCCCTCATCCCTCATTGATTGATGGATAGGAGATAGGTTGTAACAGTTAAAACAATATAAGCACTTGAATAGGCAAATGAATCATTTAATGATGCACATCTGAATGTTACACCTCGAAGATGGACAAATGAGAACAAAGAGGGACAGAGGGACATGGACTCAAAAGAGGGACAATCCATCCAAATCAGGGACAATTGGGAGGTATGTACTTATGCACCTCATATAAAACAAATTCCAGCCAAGCTTGTGTCTTTCTTTTAAAAAATACTGAAAAAAAAACCAAAACCAGATCTATAAACAATTACATTCTAAATAGACCCATAGTGTGCCATACACTGGCCCTATTTCACTATACCAATTATACACAAGGACACCCTCAGAAGGCTAGACTAAGCATGCACCACTATCTATGTATTGAACAACAAAATAATTTATTTGGGATAAATACATACATACACATAAAAACCATACATACATACAGGGGCATGCTATGTGGACCCTAATATTACAAACATATACCATAATCTGAGATCCCCCTTTATACATGTGCCCCCTTAGGCCCCCATCTAATCCTATAATCACAATTTCACTAAAGCAACTCAGTAGCTATTACTATGCTTTATAAATGTGCCCAAATAAACAAAACATCTCTCATATAAATCCATATATTAATAAAGTGCTTGTGCAAGACTTAATTGTAACCCCTTGCCATAAACTCATATATTCCAAAGACGACCAGAGGGGGAGAGGGGGAAGAACAGTTATTTACAAGGAAAATATATCACCAATACAATATGTCCATCATAGAGCTCCCCTGTAAACCCACGCATTCCATAACTGTCAGGGCGTCACTTTCTCAAGGCATGTTTTTTCTTTTACAAGATAGAATAGGAATCAGGGGTGACAGGTTTTTAACAGACCATTCTGCTTTTATAGGGTAGAACTGTTCAACCCTGATGGCCTGTCCCCTAAATTATGATTATTTTTACAGCGACTCCTGTGATGTGTTTTGGGTACATGTTAAAGTGGTTAATATTACTATTGCCAATAGGCTGGCTTAGGAGTTAAGCTAGAGGTGAACATTTCTCCCTTGCAGTGGCATACTATGCAAATGCAGGGGGCCCCCAGTGGCAGGGTCAGATCAGTGGCAACTTTTTGTTTAAAAAGTAAAACAATAAATAACGACACCCAGTGGGCTGTGGTAAGTGAGAGGTGCCGTTTAACACAAATTCAGAGCGTGACACAGATAGGAAGTCCCTGTACAACTAGCGAGCTTAATGGTGCAGAGCAGCCCACTCACCTTTAGCTGGGGGTGTGCCTGGGCCAGCTGATCACAAATGGCTACCTCAGGTATGCATCTAGCTAAAGGTATAGCGAGGTTATGACCTGAACATGCATAATTGGAATGAGGTTAGGGAGTGGGTGCAGCGATTTAATGTGGTTTTACACAATGAGACATCCGAGTTTGGGACGCCACAGGGAGTGTAAATTGGATGCCCATATGGGCAATTCCCAGACAATTCCATATGCCATGGATGGACAATTCCCCATGCCAGGATGCCCCTCTGTTTGAAACCCCCTGGATTCACTGGTGCTTCCACAGCACACGTGCAGGCCATAGCTACATCCCTGATAAGGTGTGTTAATATTGTGTTTCACTATACAAAATTAGTCTTTGATTAGGGCCCCCAAACACAGCTTTGCATGGGGCCCCAGAAATGATATGCCCTGCCCTGTACGCTCAGTCAACTCTAGATCTTACCAGTAGACAAAAATCACAAACTTGGTGGGAATTATTTTCAGCTGGGGTGTATAAAGAACTCCACATCTCACAATGAGGCTGATTCATCATTAGCGGCAGGTAGCAACAGATGAGCGTCTGTAGCAGGCATTTTCAGAGCGCCCGCTAGTAGTCGCAGTGCTCGGCCGTGAGTTGCTACTTTATAGCGACTCAGTCGCTGTTCAGTAATGTTGAATACATTGTAAGGAGTCGCTATTTGACCAGTACAGTGCTGTATGGGAGCACATGTTAGCGACTGCTCATAGCGACCGACTCACACCATATTCAGCAAAAAAACTGCCTCCCAAATCTCTGGCGCTGAAAAATATTTGTTTGAAGCCCAGAACGCAGGAGGCGGTGTGTTTAAAGTGTGTTTTCAAGCATCTATCAACTAGTAACAAAGCGAAAACATATGGAATTACATTGTAACAACATTGTAACATGAACACTGTAATGCCAGACCTGTAATGTCATTTCTGAGGAAATATATACAAAATGAAAAAAATTATGAAAAAATTGCTATTTCAATGCCAGAAGAGGTCACAGATTTATTGAAAAAAATTTTTTTGAAAAAAAACAAAACAAAAAAACCCATTTAAAGAGAAGAAAAGGATCGTCCATTGAAATGTATGGGAGAGCGTCAGGTAGCAAGAAGTCATACCTGGCGCTGTGCAAGGCTGAACGCTGGTGCTGTTCGCTGAGGCTGTGAAAATGATGAGACGCTACATGGAGCTATCCCAGTTGCTAAACAGATTCTGCTTGATAAATGTGTAATTGCGTGCCGTGTCCGGCGTTCACCAGTCGCTACCTGTCGCTACCTCTCATTAACCAGCCACTACCTGACGCTATCCCTTCTTAAATAAGGGCCTATGTATTCTGATTATATTGATTTTGAACATTAGACAATTTTCAACAACTCCATTAATGTTTAATTAGCCAACCTGACCATGTTGTCTTTGCTGCAATAAGAATTTTTGGAGAACCCTCTTTTAAGAAAGGTACAAATCCAGTCCTGTTCCTTCAGTGAATATAAAGTGGTGTGCTCTGATTTTTCTATCTTTGTTTGAGTTCAAAATAAAAGAGAAAACATACATAGAGTATTTATCTTTATAGAGACAGATGTCTCTTGGCCATGCTCTGATGAGATGGGTAAACTGGGCCCTGATGCAAATTCAAACCAAGCACCTTCATAACACATGTACAACTCTTCATACTGAGACCTGCAAATATTTTATATCACTGGAAACAATGGCTTTATTTTCAGTTTTTAAACTGGAAGTCCGGTCTGATACCACCCACCTACTACCACCCATACCTTTCCCAGCACAAGACCTATTTTGAGTATTTTAAAGAAAAAAAGAGTATGAACCTTCCTGGGGCTGGATGTCCAATACCCCAGCATTTGGCTGATGTCACAGATGATTGGCTGCTTAGTCAACCAATGACAAGTACTGGTGCTGCTGCACTGATTGGCTGACTAAGCAGTCATTCACAGTCAGTCCAGCAGATAGAAATGCAGAAACACTGCTCCAGGTAGGGGATCAGGAATCTGGTGCTGGGCAGGTGAGTCCACACCCGCAATAGGGTTGTTTCAGCACCAGGTGAGAAAACTCTACTACTTTTTAAGAGAGAAAACTGACATTCACGTTTATTGTCTACCTTGGGGTTGATTCAGCACCATGTAAAAATTTACATCTGGATGCTGAATTACTCCCAAGGTAGTCTAATGCTGGATAATGAAACTCACACCAAACGGCCATTTTTGTGATACTTCAAAGTGTACTCAATCCAAAGAAATATATACAGGGTCAATGGGCAATGTACCATAATTGTCATTATGCCAAAAAGGGATACAATAAACCAGTCAATGATATGTTTTAAAACCAGAAGAGTTGTAACATCCATAGAGTAATATAGGTTATACCAATAACTGTATACAGAGCTGCAATTACTATATCACTATTCTGTGGTAAAAAAAAGTTTTACCTCATAGTATACCTAACAGTAAGGTGTTATTCTCACTCAGATGGACTATGGTAACACAGATAGTCTGCAACAGCAGTCAGTAAAAAAATAAAGAAAATTTGGTGTGCTTTTGATTAATCAACATTATATTGTCTTTTTGGCCTTCATAATAGGAGGGGACCTTTTGAAACAGCAGCCTTCCCTCTCCTATGGTCTCTTGATTGGTGTGCTCACCCTAAGATTTGTCATTTATATGTGGTCTCACTCCCAATGAAAAAATAGTATTATAACTTGGGGCCTTATTTAAGAAGGGAAAGCGTCAGGTAGTGCCTGGTTAATGAGAGGTAGCGACAGGTAGTGACTGGTGAACGCAGGACACGGCACGCAATTACACATTTATCAAGCAGAATCTGTTTAGCGACTGGGATAACGCCATGTAGCATCCGATTCATCATTTTCACAGCCTCAGCGAACAGCACCGGCGTCCTGCCTTGCACAGCGCCAGGTATGACCTCTCGCTACCTGACGCTCTCCCATACATTTCAATGGACAATCCTTTTCTTCTCTTTAAACAGGGTTTTTGTTTTTTTTTGTTTTTTCCAAAAATCTCAAATAATTCTGTGACCTCTTCTGGCAGTTTTTTCACAAATTTTTCATTTTTTATATATTTCTGCAGAAATGACATTACAGGTCTGGCATTAAAGTGTTCATGTTACAATGTAATTCCATATGTTTTCGCTTTGTTACTAGTGGATAGATGCCGAAAAACAGACTTTAAACACACAGCCTCCAGCGCTCTGGGCTTCAAACAAGCATTTTTCAGCGCCAGAGTTTTGTGAGGCTGTTTTTATAATGAATATGCTGTGAGTCGGTCGCACTGACCAGTCGCTAACATGCGCTCCCACACAGCGCTGTACTGGTCAAATAGCGACTCCTCACAATGTATTCATCATTACTGCACAATGACTGAGTCGCTATGAACTAGCGACCCACGGCCGAGCACAGTGACTACTAGCGGGCGCTCTGAAAATGCCTGCTACAGACGCTCATCTGTCGCTACCTGGCGTTAGTGATGAATCAGCCTGCCCGTAATGAATCGACGCTATTGTGTCTAGTGTGTCTATTGTGTCTAGTGCTGGGCAAGAGATGGGTTGCGGGTGGGTGTTATCAGGCAGGACTTCCAATTTACGTCACCTTGCGGTGAAAAGCTATCTGTTAAAATGTCAAATTAAACCTTCTTGCCGTACTACTGTATCAGTTCCAGAAAAGACTTGGACCTCTTCACACCTAGAAGCTTGCATTGGAAAAGTCCTTCATGGCAATGCACCAAGAATGTAAAAAGAAAATGGAACCCCACACAAAGGTGGAACAAGTCCCCAAACCACACCACTCAGAACCAATGAAATAATTATCACTTTATTAAGACTGTCTAATAAAAGTGTGTGTGTGTGTGTGTGTGTGTGTGTGTGTGTGTGTGTGTGTGTGTGTGTTTATATCTCAAGGAAATAAATAAAGTGCTATTAATATTAATAAATTACCACTTTAGATCCGGATCTATAAAGGAAAACCTTTTTCTTCCCCGGCATATACCCAAATATAATATCTGCATTCGAAGACAACTATCATTAAACACCACAAAATTGAAATGCTATTATATTATAAGATATGGGAAAATGGACTATGTTTAAATGTCTCCTAATGCTGTCTTTGACTCTGGATACGGGGGACAGTTGTAAGAGGAGCCTGACAGGCCTAGACAAACCAGCTGTATGAGCCCAGAAATTCCTAATGTCAGTTCACCTTTAAACCCCAGCCAAAACATTCTATTTATTGTTGGATATAGTAGAACAGTTGGAGAGAGTTTAGGGTTATTTTTGCTGTCTGTGACCTCATGGTAGAGATTAGAGAGGATTTACACCTTCAGAGAACAATTGCTATATATACCCCTATCTCATAACAAGCACATTTCCAATTCATTGTCTGTTAGTCAGTGCTGTGTCATCCTAGGGGTGCCGATTATTTGTCAAGGTCTTTTTTTTTTAAGTTTACCAAAACCTACCCTGGAGTGTATGAGACTCCAGGGCAGGCATACTCGCCCCCCCCCAATTGGGGGTGCTCTGCTGTTTGAAACTCCCCAGGTCTCCCGGAAACTCACCTTGTTTCTCGGCCCAACGGCCCATGCGCAAGCAGCGACTGAATCCCTACCATTCCTATTAGCAAGGTGTGTGCCCGCACCAGGCATTTGTGAATGGCTGGCGCGGGCACGTTCCCTGTTGGAGGGTATCGGGGGATGCAGCCACCAGTGCGCTCGGATTTGCTCACATTAGCCAAGCTTCTGGACAAAGTGGATCCAAGCACGCTGATTGGATGAGTGGCCGCGCATGCACCGTAGGACTGGGAAGAGGTGAGTTCGATCATGCGACCTGGGGGGTTTCACACAGCGGGGCACAGATCAAAACCCAGGATAGTTTAAATCCTGGGTTTTAGTCCACTTTAAATTGACCAGGTCGGGAAATAGTACCTCATCTACTAAGCTCAGGTTCTGCCAGATTGCCTTTTGGGGGTATATGAAGTTTACTGGAGGGCACATCAGGATAGGGAACCAACAATAGGCTTTTAAAAGCAGAAGCAATCGGAATCAAACTGAATCTTAAAGTGGGAGCCCAGTCTCTAGGTAACCCCCCATCCTTCTACCCTACCCTGGCACTAAGGCAGGATGGGGGCTTAAGAAGAAAAAAAAACTCACCTCACCTGCAGTCTGTTCTGTTGTAGCGTATCCATGAGGCCGCTGCACAGAAAGGCACAAAGAGGTATTGAGCACGCCCCCACCAATCCATTCACTTGAATAGGCGTGGAGCCGGGGAATGCCGGTCTTTGCTTTCTCACAAGGTGGCAACACCCAGTACCCGGAGCACTGGGAGAATAGTGCGGGAACGCGGGCAAGGAAATTTTCTTTTCCTTTGAAACTTCCCCGTCCTGCCTCAGTCTCAGGGGAGGGCGGCAGGTGGTGGTGGGGATTTACCTTGTCACTGAACACCCACTTTAAAATGTCACTTTCTGAAAAGGCAGTTATACATACTAACTAGTCCAAAGACTTCCAGGCTAACAAAGTGTGTCCTTTAACCAGAACAGCTGCATGGGCTGCTTAATGGTAGTTACTCATAAGAAACAGAAAAAAACTACCACCACCAGCCCAGCTGCTAGATGCTTCAGGTTCAAGTTGTGGGTCACAACTCACAAACTTATTGTGGACTTAGGATCCCTAATAACAATCACTCCTTGGACAACCCGATTTGAGATGTCCCTTCAGTCAAAGATCCCTTAGGAGGCCCTATTCAGGCATGGAGTTCTGTGTATCGGAGGACCAGAAACAGCTGCCCACTGCAAATAAGCATCTCATCTATTGGAAGATTCTACAGGAAGATTCTAAGGAAAATTCTACAATAATCTGTTGGCCACAATATTTATATTTCCAGTCACAGTTTAGGGAGTCCTTTGCTTTATAGCTCTAGTATCTCATTTTATGCAATTACTCAAAAAAGATATTTAATAAAAATTGTATTGCGTCTCCACCTCAATAGAGTACAGTACAAAATCATGATTTGAGGGTTTTGAGGTAAAGAAGTAAGCGGATCAGACATTTCCCACAAATAAATGTCATGTCACGACCCTTATGGCATATACAATACATTTGGGCAAGCTATTCTAAATGCAATAATCTTTGTATAGTGGCCAACAATGATTCCCTTCCTAATATAATGCAGTTTTCCTACTGTTGCATATATTACACAGTAAGTATGTTATATGTTTAGTTTGTCAGAATAATTTGCCTAATTAGAAATAGGACTTACCTCTAGGACTTATTTCCAGTGGTAGCAGTGATGAAGTGATGGAAAGGGCTGCCCGGAGGAAGCTTTGTAGTGGGGCTGTCCAAAGCAAATGTGAGGATTTACTGTGAGAAACCAGACACCACTGTGACACTAACTTTTTTTGGATGAATGGGATATCCAGTATCAGTATATGGAGAGGAACGAGCTGCTTCTCATACACTATTTGAGGCATCCCGATCCAGAGTCATCTAATTGGCATCCTGGGATAAGTAAGGATTCAGAGGCTATGAGCCATAGGTTTAGGTTTTGATTAGAAATCCTTGATATAGGTCTGGATGGCATTTCCACATGTATGTGGTTCTGAATAAATTGTTAAAGCCAAACCCCAACTTGGGGATATTATCAGGATCTATTTATCTGCGGGCTGCAAAAAAACGGTATTCATGTATCCCCAGTGGGAGTTATCCAGCACAGCCCCTGCTCCTCAAATACCACTGGCTTTTAGCTGAGCTAAAAGCACTCACTGTATCTGGTCTGATCACACCATCCTCCCTCCAGGCAGCAAAGGAGCCTGCTCACTCATGACTGGAGGCCGCAGAAGCTCCTGGAGCGAGTAGAGGGAAAGAGCCTGCAGCTCAGATGAGGGTGGCATTCCAGGAGCTGGAGCTGTGCAGGAAAAAAGTCTCCTGAGTAAGATTGAAGAGACTGTCCAGGTCAAATAAAAACAAACTTAATATCATTTACCTCTCTTGGGAACATTCTCAAATCGGCATCTCGGCCTACACATACCCTTTCTCTCTTCTACCAGATATTACTGAGTGCTAATACTGGTTAAAAACCTCTACATTTCATGAGGAAGTAGGGATTAGATAGGGCAGTATAGGTATTCAAAGCAGAAGAGTGGGAAAATAACTAATGTTAACCCCCACATTTTCAATGACATGCAGAACACAACAAAAGAATTTTGACCCGATGGTATATATGTCCAGTGGACCTTCTTAAGCAAATGCTGGTGATGTCACAAAGCTGAGGTTACCAAGAACCTACAAAATATCCCAAATAACCCTCAAGTCATCCTATTCTGTATGATCACGGACCACCCCTCTATCCCTTGTTCCCTCAACTCCAGTTTTTTTCTTTATCCCTATTATCTACTCCTACCCCTTCCCTATCCTAATACTTTCTACAAACAATCTGATGTAATAGCTCAGAGAAGAGGTTCACAGACATATCGTTCTAAGAGAACTTGTGTTAATGACCTAACAATTTAGAAAAATGGCAATTTTTGTCCCCACAGGTCCTACTGGTACGTAGGTGCTATGGATCTTTCCTGATCAGGCGATAAATTCTTGTGTCATCCAGGCCAGATCTCCAGTCATTGGTGCCTCTGTGGGGGAACAGCCTCGCTCTGCCTTCAGTTACAGTGCCACTCCCACTCCATTCACTGATATGAAGGTGGGTACTAGGCCTCAGCAATTGCAATGAATAGGGTTGGCATGCCAGCATTACTGTGACTGATAGTGGGGGCGGCCATTCGTCAATAGGTAACAGGATGGCTTCAGGTTAAGGCAGCTGACCCCACAGAATGCGGCTGCATGATATGGAAGAAAACAAATTGAGGCAATATAGCAATAATCAATAATAATAAAGGTCTATTACAAAAGGTGCTCATCCTTTAGTATTTAACTACATTATTTAAAATTGCAAGATTGCAAGCATGATTGCATGGCTGCCATGGGGTCCAGACAGAATAAGCTTGATTATGCACTGTTAACCAGCTAAATAAACAAACATTTTAATACTCTAAATTTGAATACTTACTGGTCTGTGTCTTCTTTCCCTAACTGGCCGGCGACCTCCTCCATTCCTGTGGGGTGTTCAGTGTCCTGCACCCGGCAGAAGAGGCATGGGAAGCCGCGTGCGCAGGTGTTAGTTTGAGTGACACCTCTCCCCCTCTTCTTCTATATATATATATATATATATATATATATATATATATATTTATTTAAACATCAGAGATATTGCACATAATCTTGGCTTTGTAGCCTGGAAACATGGCATAATTTGGTGAATGCTCTTAGCATTTTTATAATATATATGGATAATATATATGGAAATTTGATATAAATTGATGAATGTAGCCAGCACTTTATTGCAACATGATTTTTCCTTGATTTTTTAACACCTTATTACCACATTGCTTGGTATTTTTGCTGCACAGGTCACTTTAGGGTCTCTATTGGGACCACCACATAGTATTATTGCGTACCATTGAGGGTATTTTTGGACTAATCGATACTGTTTTGTGCCGACACAAAATACTGGCCTAGTGGCCCATTCGCCCATTCCTAGCATTGTGTAGGGGGGCCCCCCATCTGAGCATTTATTCATTTATTTATGTATTATACATGTAATTGCAACGTATGGAATTTATTGGGGCAGGAACACTCTGTTTTTAATTTGTGTGTTGTGTTATATGTTGATTTTAAAATTTATTAGATTGATTTTGCTAAATAAATTTTAATTTCTATTCTTACAATTGAACATGTGGTGCTCCTTTTGGGAGGTAGATGAGGAGTTTTCTTCACTACCCCCCTTCCTTTGGTATCCTTCACAAAATAATTTTGAAACTGTCCTGGGCAATATAATTCTGCGTGTGTATCTATCCTGGGAAAAATACTTTTGTATCTTCATCTGGCCTGTCCCAACTTTAAAAAATGCCTCTTAAATGCACACATCCTCCATTGATGTACTGCACATATAAAGCCAAAAATTAGGTTGTTGGGAAAATTTCAGTTTAAAAATGTTGACATTTTGAAATGTTGGGTTTCTGCAACAGTAAGTGCATGTCCATCTGATGAACCCATTGAATAGTGGTGTATAGCTTGAATAGCTAATGGCTGCCTAATTGTTCATAAACTACTAAACGAGCTGAACGACTTGCTTTCTCTACCATGCAAAATCTGTGACTGCTGGTTGCCAGTACGGTTCATGTCAACTTAAAGCTTGGTGTGTTTGTGAAGGGCCACCTGGACCTTCACAAGGTCTAGGTGGAATCTGTCTTGGCCCATTTTTGATGTTTCAAAGTATATGTTTGGTTCAGTGGTCTTGACTATGGCCCTGTAGAAATAGCAAAGCAAGAATTGGAGTTTAGTCCGAATTTCAAGGAAAAATTGTTTCAGTGTGAATTTTCTGTGATTTGTGCCGGCAGCTGTCACTGTCCTGCCACTGGCTGGGCTACTGGCATCTTACTCAGGGTGAGGCGGCCAACGAGCTGACATAAGCTTACTCCACTGGTATAAATAGCCCCTCCCTGCAGATGTCAAAAGCCGGAGAGATCAAAAAATGCAGGGCAGCTCTGCCCCATGCCTACGATTACTCCGGCTATCAGAAACAGCTGCAGTCATCGCAGGACAACAGAGAATGGTTAGGTAATGGGGGGGGGGGGGGGGGGATAAAAAAATGAAATTGTGTTTATTCTAAGCATACAGCACGTCCTGCTCCATCTATAATAATAAAAACAGGCTCCTCCCAGCCCTTCATATACCCAGGGACCTCCCACAAATCCCCAGATTTCTCTGCAGTGCTGAACTGCGAAGACATGAAGATATCACACTCTCGCAGGCGAGCGGGCTTTACAGCCCGAGGCCCTGCGGCACTATTTCCACCCGTCCTCTTCGAGAAGAATATGCCTCCCAGCCTGGGCTGCGTTGGTCGGGTTAAGGTAGGCAGCACCTTGTGTGCTGAACGGAGCCACGCTCCACCGCAATCCCCCACCATAGGGTAGGCGGTTAGGCCGATGGTGAGCCTCTAGTGGATGCCCCTCCCGCATTGTTGCCCGTGCCCCTCACAGAGTTAGTCCCTGGACGCTGGTCCGCTTCTCCCTCGCTTCCTCCCATAGCTCGGGGAAAAAGAAAGGGGGGGGGGGGTATGTGTGGCAGTCCTAGTGCAATATTTCACGTTAAGGCCTTGGGTATCAGTGTCGCGCTCCTTGCTATACAGTTGCGAGCCGTTTGTACTTTCATTAGCAACTGCCCAGACAGCAGCATCATCTCCAGCGTGACAGCATATTTATGCATGCGCCTTCTATTCTAATACTGTCCTTCTTATTTTGGTTGGTTAGAGCCTGGTCTGGCCCGCCCCTCGAGGTTCGCTTGGCGCCATTTTGACAATCTTCGCGTGCGCGCGTGGTGCGGTCCGCCTCCTCCCTTGGTCATGTAAGTGCCCTCCGGGGCGGCATTGTTCTATGTGTTTATTCGGCTGCGCATGGCACTGACACCACCCCTCTTGTCCCATTATGTCTTTCAGACGCCAGAACTTCGGTGGCTTCTCCCGGCCTAACATATATTACAGCGGGTCCACATAACAAATTCTCCCACTTCCTAGCGGGTCTTGGGGCATCCAGGGTTGCCTATTGCGTAAATCCCTGCGGGCATACTGCTCAAGATAAATAAATGCAATTGAACACCGCGCTGCACAAAACAGATCTCAAACAACACTAATACATGCTACAACGTGCTAGACTCCTTATTCCATATAAAAGTCCAGAAACAGATTAAAACAATAATAATGCACAGAGCAGTCCGTTATGGTGAAAAAGCACAGCTTCAATGGCAGTGTGAATAATAGAAAATCCCCGGAAGCATGCACACTTCAACACGTGCCCTCCACCTCTCTTATATACTCTTACCAGCAAGAATATAAAATCATGCCTCATAATCCATTATGATCTCCACCACGGATAATAAATGAGTGTTTATCCAGAACTTCCTCTTGAGATCCCAGGTTATTAACAGATAATCAAAAAAGTCTTCTCGTTGATTAAAGCAATATCTGATGATCTCATTCATTAATGTCCCCAAAAAAAGAAGAAAGCAAATCTAGTGCAACTCCATAAAATCAAAAAACCAATACGAAAAAGGCTCTCACTTGCCTTCCCTTCAGAGGACGGCGACTATTTGGGGCCCGTTTGGACCTTTTTGGTAAAAAGGGTAAGGCACCCTTGCGCAGAAGGCCGCTCCGGCCTCCCCGGGGCAGGGTCACCCCTCCACCTCCCTACGTTAGTGTCAAACGCGAACCTGAGGTGTGCTTCCAACTGTTCGGTGTGGATTTCCACCATGGGGTGGGCAGGCAACGCCCTGGGCCCTCTGGCAGGACTAAGTCCAAATCTGCCAAGACCTCCCAAGCATGAAGGGACGCCCTCGCCCTTCTGGGCGAGGGTACTGCTGCAGCAGCTGTCTCCCATCTAGGAATGTACCTTCTCCTTCTGGTGGTTCCAGGAGGTAGTTCCCCTGGACACAGGATAGCTTTTGCTGGGCGGTCCCTCTCAGTGGTTGTCAGGGTGCTTCTAGCCCCTGTTTTTCCCTTAGGATTTGGTGCAGGCCGTACTGGGCCTACAGAGTTTGGGCTTACTTACAGGTTGCCCTTAACAGTATGGGGCTATGGCCTCTATATTAACCTTCCTCCTTCCCTCAACAGTATGAGGCAGTCTGGGCCACGCTGGCCTATGGCAGGCCTGGCAATTCTACTCTCACAGGTAGTCCCTATATGACATCTCTGTCTTGGGACACAGGCGCCCTGTGCAAGGGGGGCTTCTGACCTCCCGTGGAGTTCTAGATCTTCTTAGTTCCCCCTGTGTCTGCTGGACACCAAGACCGTTACTGGCGGTGTGGCAGGACCAACCCTGCGGCTTGAGGCATTGTTGGTGGTCTCTTTTTCGCTCCTGGGCTACTCGCCATGGCGCGAATGGGGGTGATGTCTCGGACATGCATGGGGAGGCGTCCGCATTAGGACCTACCGGGTCGTCTTTCCTTACTCCCCAGTCTCTACGTCAGGCCGAGTGGATTGGTCGGCCGGCAGTGTCCCCTGGGAGTTACTGGATGGGTGCTCAGTCACCTCAATCCCTCTTGGTCCCTTATCTGCTATCTCCATTCCTTGGATTCGGTTCAGGCTTGAGCCTTCTTCCTTGGCAACAAGTGGACTCCTGGTTACAGGGGCTCTGCCCCCTTTGCTGACTTCTTACTTTCACCAGGCAGGATTGCAGCTGGTGGGCCCGTTGGTGGCGTATCAGATGATGTCCCTTATATACCGAGCCCTTTGGCTCTTTGGCACAGTAGGTTGTTGATCCTAAATGGGGTTCCAGCACCCCTGGGGCTTGGTCTGTGCTCATTCCCCCTTGGTAAGGTGGTTCCTCTTGAGCTGATCATATTCAAGGACCCTGTCAGGGGGCACCCCCTTCTTTGCTTACATCTTCCTGTGAATGGTCACCTTTGGTACCAAGTCTCGCAGGTAGGCGGGGGGAGGAACTTTCTTCCAAAAGCCCCCCGTGGTTCCTAGGTAAAGGTCCTTAGAGGGTCCATCTTACCTACTGGTTGTTGCAACAGTGAGCCTTCCCTTGACTCTATACGGCTGGACTTCTCCTCTTTTAGGACCTGTCTATTTGGGGACTCTTGGTCTGTTGGAAGACAATGGTCTGTTTTATTATTGGTCTGGAGCTTGAAGCAGGATGATCCCTCTGGAGGGTTCCTGATCCTGATCTGGGCGGGGGTCTACGCCTCCTGCTCCTCAGCGGTATTCGCTCCTATAGATGCCTTTCAGTGGCAGGTTGTGGTATCCTGGTGGAGCTCTGAGGGCCAACTAGGGTGGCTCTGCTGGGTCTCGTTTATACCACTGGGGCTCAGTCCTTGTTTTACTGTCCCAGAATATTCTGACTCTGGTCATGGGGGCTTAGTAAAATTATGCATAGTCTTTCTATTTTATATGCCTTCTCTTCGTTCAACCTACTATGTGGGGTTCTGCGCACGGTTGTGCTGCTAGAGACCCGTGAGATTGATGGCCTGGGTGACCTTGTGAACTGTGGTTCGCAGATGCTTCTGCTGAGGTCGGCTGACCTGTACGCTCTCTCAGGAGTACGGTTCTGCCCTTGTCAGGCCCCTTCTTTTGTCGTCTCAATCTACAGACTCTTGTCGGGGGCTTGACAGCTGATTCATTCACCCCTTGGAGACGGGCTTATCTTCTGGGTGACTTGGTATATGGGGGGCTAGGAGCAAGCTTCCTTGGCTTCCTCTTCCTCCGTCTATTGTGGATCATGGTGTACCCATACTGATTGGCATGAGTTTTGGTCTCTTACCTGTTGGACGTTCGTGGTTCCCAGGGTTCTAGAGTCTTTACAGCATAGGTTGGGGTTGGCTCCCCATCTAGGTACTCTGGAGGTCCAGGTCCTGTCCTGGCTGTCTTCCTGTAGGAGTCTGGTTCTGTCTTCCTTGTGAGGAATTCTCTTGGGGTTTTGCTCATGGGCATCTCCCAAGTAGTTCTGTGGTTCCTGTTGGGATCCATTTTCATTCTGTTTGCCCTGCGGATTTTTCCCTTGGGACTTATTCTGGATGCTGTCTGAGCTGCTTTGTAGTCCAAGTCGCTTCTCTGGGAGCTCCTGCCTCAGTCAGACGTGTGCCTGAGAAGGTGGATCCAATTACTTAGCCTTGACTCGATAGATATATATATATATATCTATATGAACACCATGCCGTGGTGGTATTCCGTCTTATGCCGGACCTCTGTGCCCAAGTGGTGTTTTATGATCATTGTTAAGTCCTTTTAGTCTAACTACGGACCTTATTCTTAATAATGCTAATGTTAAGGGTCTACATTCCCTCAACAGGTGTTGCAATTTTTCCTGATGGTTTCTTGTCCCTTAGGGGGACTGATGCCCTTGGGGTCTGCGGGCCCCTCCTTATGTATGCGCCGGATATCGCTTGCTTCCAGGGCCACTGCGCCCTTTGGATTGATCTTACTTGGATGCCTTCTGGTCCTGAATAAAGCTTTCGGCTTCTTGCTAATGAAGGGGTCAGTATTCCCGCCTTTTGACGGGTGACCAGTTCTCATTCCCCTTGGGAGAGTTCTAAGTTTTCCACAAGGCTTCTGTTGCCTGTGGGCTGGTTGGGACACTACACTGGCCTATTCCTTTAAGGGGGAAGAATCTCCCTTTTTCATTTTATTTCGTTATATTGGTGTTTGGGTACCATTGGCCCTTCAGCACCAGGTTTTTTCTGTTGAATAAGTTACTAGACTGTTGCTTGTCTCTGTTCATACCTTTCAAAGGTCTTGTTATGAGATTGACATTAGAGCGTCTGCTCATGTCATACCTGATTGCAAAGTTTTGCAGGTGACAGCGCCTTTACTGTCCGCTGTGCCTTGTTTTTGGGGATCCCACTCTACTTTATGGACACTGCTATTGGATGTCCCATGTGTTATTATTATAGATGGAGCAGGACGTGCTGTATACTTAGAATAATACAATTCTGTGAAATACTCACCTGTAGAATTGGTATTATACGCATACAGCATGTCCTGCTACACCCCACCCTGGTTTTACATTTTTCTGGATCCCCTGTATGGTGATTGTTATCATTACTATTGTTACCAGTTGGTGGTTGGTTTCTCCCGGCTTCTTTTCTCACTGCTTTTCAATACTGGGGATTTGTGGGAGGTCCCTGGGTATATGAAGGGCCGGGAGGAGCTTGTTCTTGCATGTCTGCAGTGAACAGCGCCCTCTGGCGGAGTATTACCCATGTGTTATTATTATAGATGGAGCAGGACGTGCTGTATGCATATAATACCAATTCTACAGGTGAATATTTCACAAAATTTTTTTTTTTTTCCATTTAATCAGCAAGCGGGTGACTTGCCATAACCCCCACCCCATTATCTGCCCCACAAATGTTTCCAATGATCTCTATGGCTCTGACATCTCGCACCCTGATGCAGGGAGGGGCCTTTTATACCTTATACTTCACTCAACGTTTTGTTGTCACCCTGTTGATTAATTGCAAATAACATGGTGATTTTATGACACGCTCCAATATTTTTTTGGCCCATTTTGCCTGAGGAAAACTAGCTGCCTAATAATTATGGCACATCTTGATATAGGATCTTCATCTTCTTAGGTCATACCCTCCCTAATTACACAAATACAAATCACCTGATATGCTGCACTCCAAAAGGCATTCAAGTTTTTACAGTTTGGAGTAGGAAAATATGTAAAAAAATGATATGCTCAAAATTCTACCTGGGCAAATAATTGTGCACACATTGTACAGTAGCTATCTACAACAAACCAGCCCTGCTGTTCAATGGCAGCATGATGTCTTTGTTTTTCGTCCTATTGGTAAAAGCAGGAGTGTGGCTTCTTGGGTCAGGGAAAGAGGTCCTTCTCTTCTGTCAGCTGCTCACCTATTACATTCCATGCTTATGACCGGTGAGCTCATGGACTTGACCAAACCTGAACTGTTTTTCAATCCAAATAGTAAAGTTCACCCATAAAGCTTTCAGCACCAGTGCTCCAAATATTAAAACATAACTTTTACTGTAATAACATTAAAATCATCTTACAAAGGGACCGACCATTCCATTCGCCAAGCCCCCAGCTGGGCCGTGATGTGTTTCAGGGAAAAATAACCCTTTTATCAAGCAGCATCAAGCAGTAAGTTCATAATTAGCTGAAGACCCTGAATGCCGTGTGTGTGTTTTTGGGTGGGGTGTCACTTTTTTAAGAAGATTTTGGCTAGAGATGAGCGAATTTTTGAAAAATTTGATTAGTCCGATTTGCCAAATTTCGCAGTGAAACGCTATTAAAAACAGCTATTTCTGGCCTTCTGAGAGCCTCAATAGGGTTGTAGAACATCTTGCCTTGCCGTAACACGCATAGGATGCATGCTGGGTTAGTGAAATAACACTGTAAAGAGGTATGACATGCAGATCAGAGGCATCGATATTAGAATCGCAGAGTGGCACAATTACAGAGCCTTGAGGTGGCATCAGCATGAGGAGACCATATATTGCCTGTAAGACACACCCTGGAGTCGGCAGCAGCATGGGGAGCCCATATATTGCCTGAAAGACACACCCTGGAGTTGGAAGCAGCATAAGGAGCCCATATATTGCATGAAAGACACACCCTGGAGTTGGCAGCAGCTTGAGGTGCCGATATATTGCCTGAAAGACACACTGGAGTTGGCAGCAGCATAAGGAGCCCATATATGCCTGAAATACAAACTGGAGTTGGCAGCAGCATGAGGAGCTCATATATTGCCTGAAGGACACACCCTGGAGTTGGCAGCAGCATGAGGAGCTCATATATTGCCTGAAGGACACACCCTGGAGTTGGCAGCAGCATGAGGAGCCCATATATTGCCGGAAAAACACACCCTGAAGTTGTCAGCAGCACGAGGAGCCCATTTATTGCCTGAAAAACACACCCTGGAGTTGGCAGCAGCATGAGGATCCCATATATTGCCAGGACACACCCTGGAGTTGGCAGCAGCATGAGGAGCCCATATATTGCCAGAAGGACACACTCTGGAGTTGGCAGCAGCATGGGGAGCCCATATATTGCCAGAAGGACACACCCTGGAGTTGGCAGCAGCATAAGGAGCCAATATATTGCCTGAAAGACACATTGGAGTTGGCAGCAGCATGGGGAGCCCATATATTGCCTTAAAGACACACCCTGGAGTTGGCAGCAGCATAAGGAGCCCATATATTGTCTGAAAGACTCACTGGAGTTGGCAGCAGCATGAGGAGCCCATATATTGCCAGAAGGACACACTGGAGTTGGCAGCAGCATGAGGAGCACAGATATTGCCTGAAAGACACACCCTAGAGTTGGCAGCAGCATGAGGATCCCATATATTGCCTGAAAAACAGAACCTGGGGTTGGCAGCAACATGAGGAGCCCATATATTGCCTGAAAGACGCACTGGAGTTGGCAGCAGCATGAGGAGCCCATATATTACCAGAAGGACACACCCTGGAGTTGGGAGCAGCATAAGGAGCCCATATATTGCGCCGGGTAAGCAGGGGTCATACACGGGTGATCAGTTCAAAATAGCGCAGCACCAAAAAGAAGAGATGGAAGAAAAGTAAAAAATCAAGCCAGGGGTCATGCCGGGAGGTCACGGGTACGCAGTACAAGGGATAAGACTATATCGTAGTCAGGAAACAGGCAATGGTCGGTCCAGGTGGCAATAATGGGATGGTCAAAACATGGCAAGGTTGATAACAGAAAGGATTCAGTAGTCTCAGACAAAAACACGCCAGGAGCAAGCTATTACGGGCAAGGAACAAATGTGAGGGAAACACCTTTAATTGATGGGGGCTGACATGAGTGGTGCAACTTAGGATACCTGGGCTGATTGCCTAATTCACTCTATATGGCGTTCTGCCCAGAAGAAACCCTGGGCTCATTGACCCTTTAAACCTAACCTCCAGCGGGCACGCTGTCTGCAGCGCCGCCGGAGGTCATAAGAAAGCCGTGCTTGCGCGAGCACGGACTGAAGAACAGTGACGCGGAGAGGGGGCGGATACCCTCGGCGTGGCTCAAGCCGATGCAGCTCGAGCTGACACTTGCCGAGGATGCGGCTGCCGGGCGGAGGGAGAGCCCGTCAGCCGCCGAAGCCCGCGCCGTCCGCAGACATCAGGGGACCAGACATAAGGTAAGCCCATATATTGCCTGAAAGACACACTGAAGTTGGCAGCAGCATAAGGAGCCCATATATTGCCTGAAAGACACACTGGAGTTGGCAGCAGCATAAGGAGCCCATATATGCCTGAAAAACACACCCTGGAGTTGGCAGCAGCATGATGACCCCATATATTGGAGTTGGCAGCAGTATAAGGAGCCCATATATTGCCTGAAAAACATACCCTGAAGCTGGCAGCAACATAAGGAGCCCATATATTGCCTGAAAGACACACTGGAGTTGGCAGCAGCATGAGAAGCTCATATATTGCCATTAGGACACACTGGAGTTGGCAGCAGCATGAGGAGCCCATATATTGCATGAAAGACACACCCTAGAGTTGGCAGCAGCATGGGGAGCCCATATATTGCTTGAAAGACACACCCTGGAGTTGGCAGCAGCATGAGGAGATTATATATTGCCTGAAAGACACACTGGAGTTGGCAGCAGCATGAGGAGCCCATATATTGCCTGAAAAACATACCCTGGAGTTGGCAGCAGCATGAGGAGCCGATATATTGCCTGAAAGACACACTGGACTTGCCAGCAGCATAAGGGGCCCATACATTGCCTGAAAGACACACTGGAGTTGGCAACAGCATGAGGAGCTACCATGCATCAGCTACTACCATGCATCAGCCATTGGTGGGTGGAAATCCTGGCTGATCCATGCCCGATTCATCTTCACAAAGGTGAGTCTTTCCACATTTTTCGTGGACAGACGAGTTCTCCTTGGCGTTACTATGGCCCTCGCCGCACTAAACACCCGCTCAGATGGCACACCACTGGCCGGGCAGGACAGCTTTCCCAGGGCAAACTCTGCTAGTTGCAGCCACAAGTCAAGTTTGGCTGCCCAGAAGTCCAGCGAATCCTCAAGGTTGGCATGATCATGTCAAGTTATGACACGACCTGCTGATTCAGGTCCTGCTCTAGGTCTTCCTGCTGCTCATGAGTAGCCTCACTATGAGGGTGAAGAAAGCTACTCATTAACGATGTCTCCTCCATTTCTTGGCTGGGCAGTAGCTGCTGACTGTCCTCTATCAGATCGTCCTCACTGAATAGTGGAGCTGAACCCAAAGCATAAGATACGTCACTGGGGGGCGTAGGACAGAGGCAATGGAAGGACAGGGACTGCTTCCGGGCCATGCCAACTCAGGGTTGTGTCAGATGTCACTTGTAATGAAATGGATGACCGAATTAACCAATTGATGATGGCAGATGCGTTGCTGGTCGAGACATGACCGTTAGCAGATACCGGGAGATCAGGCCTCTCACCGCAACTGCTGCTTCCACTCGCCCCTAGTCTGCTGCGACCTCTGCCTGATGAATCTAGGCCTCTGCCACTCCTCTGTGCACATCCTGGCACTTCTCTGCCTGACATTTTTACTGCGTTTAGGAGGGGAAAACAATATGCTACACTACACTTAAAACAGTATTTTTTGAACAACAGCAAGTGTGTAGAAAAGCTAGAGCAAAATAGACAGACACTGTAGCTAAAAACTAATGCAAAAAGACACTGTCAGATGGCCTTAAATAGGATGCCCCTGGTCAGTTAAATGCACTACAGACATTTTTAACGTGGTTTTGTTTAAAAACAAGAGCGAAATAGGCAGGTGCTCTAGCAAAAGATAAAGGCAAATACACTGTCAGATGGCCTTAATTAGGATGACCCTGGTCAGAGTTAAATGCACTACAGGCAGTTTTAAAAGGTGGTTTTGTTTGAAAAACAAGAGCGATATAGGCAGGCGCTCTAGCAAAAGATAAAGGCAAATATACTGTCACATTATGGGCCGCTATGGGATGCCCCCGGTGAAATTGAAGCACTACAGAACTTTTAAAACGTGGTTTTTGATACAAAAGGAAAAGTTAAATACGCAGGTACTCTTTAAAGACAAATGCTAGCACGCTGTCACATCATGGGCTGGCATGGGATGCCCCCGGTGAAAGTGAAGCACTACAGAACTTTTAAAACTTGGTTTCTGATACAAGAGGAAAAGCTAAATAGGCAGGTTCATTTTAAAGACAAATGCTACCACGCTGTCACATCATGGGCTGGCATGGGATGCCCCCGGTGACAGTGAGGCACTACAGAACTTTTAAAACGTGGTTTTTGTTACAAAAAGGAAAAGCTAAATAGGCAGGTTCTCTTTAAAGACAAATGCTAGCATGCTGTCACATCATGGGCTGGCATGGGATGCCCCCCATGAAAGTGTATTAAAACTAAATAGGCTTGAAAGATCTGGGCATGAAAGCTAAAGCAAACACACTGTAAACTGTCTCTCTCTGCCTCTCTCTTTCTCACCCTGTCTTTCTCGCCCTGTCTTTTTCTTTTACTGTCTTTTTCTCTTCCTGGCTCTATCTCTTCCTGGCTCTATCTCTCCCTGACCTATTCTCGCCGTAATACACCGCCGAAATGAGCCCCCAAAAGATGGCCGCATATATAGGACTGTGACATCATCGTGGAGCCTGGCTGCTGATAGGCAGCATGTGATGCCTACCCAGGATTCTTTGCCCCATGGGACATGTCCTGACAATCGAATCGCAGCGATATTCGGATTAGTCTAGATTTGATTTTTTCCTGAAATTCGTAACGAATTCGGATTTAACAAATTCGATTCGCTCATCTCTTATTATGGCAGGTCACCAAAACTGCACCTATGTGCATAGATCTCTCTATAGTTCTCATTATCTTGCTTTGGTTTGTCTGGTCAGTGTTTTCTGTTAAGCCTGGCAGGAGTCAGAGTAATAATCAGCCTGCTGATCTGTGATTTGGAACCATAGGCTCGATTCAGAGAGACAAAAAAAACTTCCGTTTTAGTGCCGATCAGTTTTTTTTGTGAAATTTTTCCGTTCTCGTATGAGTGTACGAGCGATTCTATGCATGCATTGAAAACCTTCTGTAAAGTTTCCGTCCGTTAGTATAGCAGATTACGGATACGAGGATGTCATTTTTCAGCGTGACTTTTCCGTTTCATTTTCACATGTTACAACGTAGGCTTTCGTTTTTGCCCTTTTCCCATCGTATCCTCCAACGAATCCTTTACGTTTCCCGTTCGATTCTGTTTCTCTTTTTTAATAAATATTAGTCCAGACGGAAATCCTTACGATCTAGCGCCTGCGCACTACAAACTTGACTCATTAAAGTGCTCGCCTACATATTTGCCACCCTCACTTCTACTACAATGTTTAGCTAAATCACTTAGCACTATCCTCCATCTTCCCTTTTGGACCCTTAAAGCTCACCCAAACCACTTAGCACTATCCTCCATCTTCCCTTTTGGACCCTTAAAGCTCACCCAAACCACTTAGCACTATCCTCCATCTTCCATTTTGGACCTTTGAAGCTCACCCAAATCACTTCTCGGTCATGTGAATATTCCTCTTTAAATATTTCTGGGCCCATTAGATTTGTGTTAATGTATTTTGTAAATGAAATGACACTAACATTTTTCTTTTGGATTCCATCATAAAATATAAAATTTTAAAAATTTAGAAAATTTCTAATTTTTACAACTATAAAAAACAAAATACATAGCAATGGTAGGCCACAGAACATTATTCTTCATCTGTGGTCCCCAACGAGTTGCGCAGCTCCTGCATCTTGCTCACCAACTGAAGGACCCTGACACTCAGTTGTGCCACTCTGGCACATGTGGTCCCTGTTAAAAAACGTAAATTAAAATATTGGTACAACCTTGTTGGGGTCATACTGCAGTGCCCCCCCCCCCCGTATGGTCCAAACACCTAAATCTGGACTTCAAAAGCCAGAGGGCACTCGCCACCACGGGCCGGGTTTTGCATAGTGCCCAATTAGAGAACCCCTGGCCCGCATTCTGCAGGCAAAGAATGGGCATCAGGAGCAAGGGCAGGAGTGGATATCCAGAATCCCCTGAAAGAATTTAAAAATAATAACATAAAATACACATTCTAAGCTACAATATTGTTTAACATGTCATCAAGGGCTAAAAACAGCAATAGGTTAAGTCATGAGTCATCAACTATATTCACTGCCATACAGTGAAAATGGATTGATGGAATGTGAGCAAACTTACCCAGGAGCCATCTACCAGATAATTCTCCTGACTCAAACTGACGAAATAAGCCGGAGCTCTGCAATATATAAGCATCATGGGACGACCCTGGATGCCCTGCAAGAACACTGAGGAATCGCATAGCTGGACCAAAGATGCTTGTATGTTGTGTGAGTGGCACATCTTGCGGTTCCTGCAACCAAATATAAAATAATTGCACAAAGCAAAGATAACCAACTAAAATCATAACTCCTACAACAAATTAAGATTCAAGTTCAACAATCCAAATATAATTCACAAAGGACATAAGTCTAAAAAAATATAGCAATTTTATGGATGTGTGGGAAAATAAATGTTTACATGCTAAGGACTAATTAAGGTCAGCATTAAAATGCATCTAGAAGGCATACATGAAATGTATTGATTCAGGTATGCATTGCTATACAATTTATGGCCTCGGCCATGCTGATACATGCAATGCCTTGGTGCTAAAGTCGTGCAGACTCCTCCACATAGCCGCAAAACATGTTCAACAATAGCAATCCGAGCCCTCAAAGGTCCCATAAGTGGATTGGAAATGAAATGGATTTATAGGGTGGTGGTCCGTCGGAAATCAGCTCCCTGAATCAGACGGAAACCCATCCCAACAACGGAAGTTATCTGAACGAACGAAAAATTTCCGATTTTGTTTGGAAAATGATCCGAACTAACGGAAATGTTCCGATTTGCTTCCGTTCATCGAAAGCGCATATACACATTTTCCCGAACGTTCGTACGAATGAAAAATGACTACTGAAATTAATGGGAAGGATATCGCTGGTTAAAATGGCATTTCTCCCAAAAATAATTTTTCTTTTTCAAGCTTTGCCAATATCAATCCCAGAAAAGTTCTTCAGTGAACTCTCCAGAATTACTACACTATTTATATCGAGAGGTAAGAGACATAGGGTTAAATATAGCTACCTAAGTCGCCCAATAGAGCAAGGAGGCCTAGGGGCACCAGACTATCGAACATATTACTACTCTACACACCTGCAAAGAATACTTAAATGGAACCACATGCTTGATAAAGGAAAATGGATTCCGATGGAACTAGGTCCAATTAATATTGATGAAGTTTTCTCCCTAAACCTAAAAAAGCTGAATGAAGTAATTAGGCACCTAACCCACCCCATTACACTACCAATAATCAACACACTTAAAAAATTAATCACAGACCCAGAAAAATCTCCATACCCACAATGTTTGATTGCCCTAGATAAGAGAGAAACATTAGTTAAAAACAATATAACTCAGGCTTTCGACAGGAAATACATCAGGATCAAGGATATTTGGACCAAAGAAATCGACCTAAATATGCCCCTCGATTCAAAGAGCAAAAGTTAATTGATTTCGGATCGAGAATCGTAAGTTTGGGTGGGTGTTTGTCATTTTTTCTTGTTTTTTTGCCCATTTCGTATTCGCACGATCGTTCGCGCATAGACGTATATGAACATACGCATTTCGTACGGGAATCGTATATTTTGCGTTAGTTCGTGTCTTTTTCCCGTCCAAATCGTATTATTTGCGTCAGATCCTATTTTTTACGTCCTTCACATGGGCTTGCGACCAATTCAGAGAGGTGATTGCTAATTGTTTTGAAGCCCATTAAAGAGCTGCTTTACGAAATGTTTGCCGGCAGCTATTTGGCCTCGGGAGTAGGATGGAGAGGAGCGAGTTTGTGGCACATCAAGGGCTTATGCTTTTTGGCATTGAGTTGATCCAGATGTCTGAGAGCAGATTGCCCCTGCGTCGTCGCATGAACATCGATAGCATGAATGATGTTGAGCTGTTCGAGCTGACCAGGCTTAATCGCGCTTCCCTGCATAAATTATATAGTGAGCTGCGGCCATGGTTAGCCCGCACCACAAGGAAGGGGCAAGCAATTTCAGGTATGACCAAGATGCTTGGCTGCCTGCAATTTTTGGCGAACGGCTCGTTCCAGAGGCTGGGTGCCCTCTCCGTGGGGATGTCCCAGCCTACGCTGAGCCGCGCACTATCTAAATTTTTGGAAGGCATGGCTGCCATAACTCCAAAATATATTTTTTTTCCGGATGATATGGCAGCCAGAAACGCCATTAAGCTTGGTTTTTATAATGTGGCCGACATGCCCAACGTTATTGGTGCTGTTGACTGCACACATGTGGCACTTGTACCTAGGGCAGCCGACGAGTATATATATATAGGTATTGATATTTTGTTTTAGCTTATTATGTTGCCCAACGTGTAATGTAACCTTTTTTCCTTTGCGGCAGCATATTTTTTTTGGCCTCATTTGTGTACATGCCTTATTTAGGCTTTTCATTAGTAGTTTCCAATAGAGTGCAGACATGTTTTAAATTTTTGATCCTTTTTTCAATTATTAATTACCCTTTTTTTATGCTTTTCCCTTAAGGAATCGAAAAATGGGACACTCCCTTAATGTCCAGGCCGTGGTTGGGCCGGACATGCGTTTTCTGAGTGTCCTTGCCGGCTACCCCGGATCGTCTCACGACTCCTATATACTCAGACGATCTGGGTTGTTTCGGAGATTTGAGTCAGGTGAATTTTCGGGTGCATGGCTGCTTGGTAAGTGTGTCCTATTTATTTGGTATTACATTTCAGACTAATCTGTTATTTGTGGATATTTCTGTTTTGGTATTCTTTACATAAGCCTGAAACTGCCTTTTAGTTGGGTCTTCTTTTCTGAACTCCCAACCAAAATGCTTGCCTCACTTTGTCCTTCAGAATGTTTTCCCTTTAGTTAGGATGTCTGTAAGTTCCATGTCCCAAAATATATTGGTTGTGAGTTGATCCCCAAGTGTCTGTTAGTTTAGGTTCCTTTTGTAGTATTGGTCTTTAAATGTCAAAGTGGACTTAAACTGCATACATTGTATTCTTTACATAAATGTTGAGTGGCCCTAGTTCCATGTCCCAAAATATATTGGTTGTGAGTTGATCCCCAAGTATCTGTTAGTTTAGGTTCCTTTTGTAGTATTGGTCTTTAAATGTCAAAGTGGACTTAAACTGCATACATTGTATTCTTTACATAAATGTTGAGTGGCCCTAGTTCCATGTCCCAAAATATATTGGTTGTGAGTTGATCCCCAAGCATCTGTTAGTTTAGGTTCCTTTTGTAGTATTGGTCTTTAAATGTCAAAGTGGACTTAAACTGCATACATTGTATTCTTTACATAAATGTTGAGTGGCCCTAGTTCCATGTCCCAAAATATATTGGTTGTGAGTTGATCCCCAAGTATCTGTTAGTTTAGGTTCCTTTTGTAGTATTGGTCTTTAAATGTCAAAGTGGACTTAAACTGCATACATTGTATTCTTTACATAAATGTTGAGTGGCCCTCAGCAGCATCCTAATTGTAACATGTCCGAAAACCCAAAATATCGGTAAATTCTACCTGCCCTTGCCCGTGCAGATGTTTTATAATTATTTGGTATATTTAAGCGGCATTTTTATTTATGTACTCCATTAGTGGCAATAGTTATTTTGCAAATGTGCCCTGGGTGTATTTTTACGCCCTTTACCTTACATCATTTGGATATATGTCAAATTCTTTGTGTTTGTTCTCTTGCCTTTTTAATGTTTATGAAATTTCATTGTCTTGTTAAGGTGATTCCGGGTACCCACTTCTCCCCTGGCTCATGACGCCTGTGCTGCGGCCCCAGGATGCCTCTCAGGAAGCGTACAACCGTGCGCACCGCAAGACCAGGGCTGTTGTGGAGAGGGCCTTTGGGCTGTTGAAGACCCGTTTTCGTTGTTTGGACCATACTGGGGGCGCCCTGCAATATGATCCCAAAAAAGTGATCGACATCATCATGGCATGTGCTGTTTTGCACAATTTTGCTATACTCGAACGTGTACCACGTTATGTGGATAGTCTGCCCTCTACAGCCCTAGAGGATGATGTGGAAAATTATGTGGGCCCACCCAGTGAGTCTGGACAATCAGTTCGAGCAAACTTGATATTGCAGCATTTTAGTTAATTTAGTTTCGTTTTGCAACATTCTGTGTGTGTGTCTTAGCCTTTTGGTTCAATATGTTGGTTTGCCGTAATGTGGCATTACCTTAAATTAAAAAAAATTTCCCTTAATTGTTGCCTAATGTATTTCATGTTGTTTATTTAGCTTGATATTTGCATTGTTACACCTCTTAAACCAAAAAGGATCTGGTTTAGCCCAAGCTGATTTAAACTGTGTTTCCAGTAAAAACGCCACAAGTATAGTAAATTTAAATTTTGTTTTACTTTGTCTAATTATAGTTATTTGGCTTAACATAAAACATTCCACATACAACTGTGGTTAAAAAGGCATGAGATAACCAAACAAAAAATAAACACATCTACACCTGGAAGTGAGTGGCACAACCAAACAAGGACACCCAGTCCAAAGGCCAGCCTAGTCCAGTCATTAATATTGCCTGTGCCCAGGGATATTTGGGCATGGCCATAATGTCACACAAACATGTCTGCAAACAGGAGGAGCACAAACCAAATACATATTTCAAGCCATAAGTGGCCAGATACACTCCACATAGACCTATGGCATTGGCTAGTGGCCTTAATCATTACTCTAAGGAGCTATATGGGAGCAAATACAAAACACAACCTGCATGAGCAACACAAAATGGATTGTTTGAAACCTCAAAGGACAAGTAAATACAGTGGGGGGTAAGAGAAAAGATGTCCCACACAATCATGGCTTAATATGGTGGCTGCCCATAATACCCAGGTGGAGGTCCAGGTGGATGGGACCTAGCCTGGGCCATGGCAGCATTGTGAATTTGAAACTGCTCCACAATGTTTCTCTGCATATTGGTCATCTCAGCCATGGCTGACTGGATGCCATTACTTGCAGTTACCATGTTGCTGTTGAGGGTACGCAACTCCGCGAGGATGCCCTGTAAGCTGGTATTGATGGTGACCATGTCGGCATGCCTTTCCTCACGCTCTGTAACGAGCTGTGCCTCATAAGAGTCCCTTTCTTGGGTCCATAATTGAAGCAGGGCACTCTGCCTCCCCTGGGAAATTGTGGGGCGGCGTAATGGAGTCCGCTGCCAAATTCCCCTGGCTCTTGGGCGTGCCCTGCCGCGTGGTGTCGTCCCCTCAACAGCAACAGGCCTGCTTTGCAAATCCTCAGCAGCAGAGTGAACACTGGGGACTGTTGTGTCAGTCTCCCCATGTGCCAGCACAATGGATGGAGATTCACTCTGCTGCTGAGGATTGGCCAGAGAAACATTAGGGAGCAGTTCCAGATTGGGACCCAGGGGGAGGTCATCGGACGTGCCCTGCAGGGAGACATCAGCTTCCTCCATTTCCATGATATCTTCCATGATTGTGCGGGTCTGTAGGGACATATAAAAAAAAAGGGTAAGTTGGCGTCCAAATTTGGGATTCCATCAGTTTAACACATGCATAAGCACTTGGTAGTATTTATGGTACTAAATTAACTTACCGGAAATCTCGGATCTGGGCTCCTATGCTGTACGGACCTGGTAGGCATAAGCAAACTGGGGGGTGAGTTTACCCTTGCTGAGGGATCATGCTGGCCTGAAGAAGAGAAAACCAAACAAGGTAAACACACACATAAGCATTGTTTTTGAAGTGAATCCAAAAAAACACTATTTGTAATATTAAGCAACTCTACAGCAATGGGGACATTTGTTAAAAGACACGCTATTTTAGATAGGTGCAATGGCTGGAGAAAACTGCTAACTGACCTCAGTTCGAAGTCAGGAAGTGTACCCAGTCAGCATACAACTTGCACCGCCAATATTTGGATTTTGACTACCATTCGCTAGGTCAGGGGTACTCAAACACTTCTTGTAAAGGTCCATTTAAAGGTATGTGGTGAGAGGTGAATGTCTGGCCATGGGGCTGTCGCAGGGGGTGTCTAGTTTGGATGCTGGCTTTTTTGGTGCCATTTTCCACAAAGGCTCAAAGAGAATGAGCTTTGGGTGCAGGGACCTTTAAATAATGAGCCCAGCGTGTGACGCCTATGCGCACGACTACACGCTCGTACGGACGTACGTTCGAGCGGAACCAGGAAACCGCTGGGGTTTCACTTATCTGCTGCCTTGAAGAAGCATAAAGATGGCGCCCACTATCTTCACCCGTCAACAGGAAGAGATCCTCATGCTGGTAAGTGCCTGCCTCTGCATTTTAATCTAATAGTCAATGATGGCCTAAATGTAAATGATGCGTTTGTAACTAGTTTTGGGTCTCTTAATGTGCGGCCAGATGGTTGGCTTGGCTGCTCCTCCATGTGTGCAGACACATGTGGTGACATTATGGCCTGGGGCTGGGTAGGGGAATGAACGGATTGTTGGCTTCCCAATGACTGGACTGGACTGGCCAAGGGACTGGGTGTTCTTGCGTGGCTGGCCACCGAACTTCCAGGTGTAGATGTGGTCAGGGTGGCCATTCTTTGGCCTCTTGGGGGGCTATGTTCCCGGCTGGTGCCAGGTCGGGGGCTCTGTTCCCGGCTGGTGCCAGGTCATGGGCTTCTGGCCCTGCTGCGGGGCCTGTCTTGGCTTCTGGCCCTGCTTCTTTCCCTTTCTGGGGTTCGGGCCCTGCTGCGGGGCCTGTAGGGGCTTCTGGCCCTGCTTCGGGGCCTTGCTGGGGTTCTGGGCCTCCGTTCTCGTCTTTCTGGGCTTCTGGCCCTGCTTGTGTGGCTGTAGGGGCTTCTGGGCCTGCTTCTGGGCCTTTCTGGGGTTCGGGCCCGGCTTGTGTGGCTGTAGGGGCTTCTGGGCCTGCTTCTGGGCCTTTCTGGGGTTCGGGCCCGGCTTGTGTGGCTGTAGGGGCTTCTGGCCCTGCTTCTGGGCCTTTCTGGGGTTCGGGCCCGGCTTGTGTGGCTGTAGGGGCTTCTGGGCCTGCTTCTGGGCCTTTCTGGGGTTCGGGCCCGGCTTGTGTGGCTGTAGGGGCTTCTGGCCCTGCTTCTGGGCCTTTCTGGGGTTCGGGCCCTGCTGCGGGGCCTGTAGGGGCTTCTGGCCCTGCTTCGGGGCCTTGCTGGGGTTCTGGGCCTCCGTTCTCGCCTTTCTGGGCTTCTGGCCCTGCTTGTGTGCCTGGACGGACTTCTGGCCCGGGATGGGCTTCTGGCCCTGGATGGGGTTCTGGCCCTGCTGCGGGGCCTGGGTTGGCGAACTGCCCTGCTTGAACCCATGGGCGGTGTGTCCTCCCTTGGGCGGCCTCTTCTGGGGGCAGAGGTGGTGGGTGCTGCTGTGGCCTGTTTTTTTGCCGCAGGGGCACGTGCCTTGGGGCCCCTTTTTTGGCTAACGGAGGGTCCAGTGTCCCTTGGTGGGGCAGAGGTAGTACTTGCCGTCTTGGATCGGAGTTTTTTCCTTCCTTGCTGGGACCTGGTGGTTGGGCCCTCCGAGGTCTGGCTTTGCTGGGCGCGTTTGGATGCTGGCTTTTTTGGTGCCATTTTCCACAAAGGCTCAAAGAGAATGAGCTTTGGGTGCAGGGACCTTTAAATAATGAGCCCAGCGTGTGACGCCTATGCGCACGACTACACGCTCGTACGGACGTACGTTCGAGCGGAACCAGGAAACCGCTGGGGTTTCACTTATCTGCTGCCTTGAAGAAGCATAAAGATGGCGCCCACTATCTTCACCCGTCAACAGGAAGAGATCCTCATGCTGGTAAGTGCCTGCCTCTGCATTTTAATCTAATAGTCAATGATGGCCTAAATGTAAATGATGCGTTTGTAACTAGTTTTGGGTCTCTTAATGTTTAAGAACTGGCTCCTCACACTTCATCCTCAAGGGCCGAGCCTGGCCACGTTTTCACCTGTCTATGCTGATGTCCGAATTAGGGCAATTGCTCAGGCTTAGCACCAGTTAATTAACCTGTGGAGTAGCGGGGCTAGCTGTCAAACCTGGCCTGTCTCGGACCTTGATGCGGATGTTTGAGGAACACTGTTTGCCTAAGCACGCAAAACACAACGGGAAGCCACACACGTGGGCCAAAAGCCTAAGCATAAGCCTACATCTTGGATGTTGAAACCATCCTAACATGCCATAGATGCAGGTGGGCTGATTTTTAATGTTGGCTATTATCTGTATGTACATGGTGTGTGAAACATATAACATAAGACCAGACTCTCATTCCCAGTCAACGTCCGCTTTAAGGCACTCCCCAAAAATGGCTGCCACTCTAAATGTGTGTGTTAATGACATGCAATTCTCAACTTGTGATGCAACACATATGGGTCTGTGTAAAAGTAAAAGCTCTGTGTCCATTATGTTTTTCAGATCATGCTTCAGTGCCGGTATGACTTCGCGCCCAATGTGTGCGAAAAAAGGGACATCGCCCGGGAGATCATCACGGAAATCCACCGTGTCACCAGCACCACCTTCACTCACACCCAGATAATGCAGCATTGGTCGGACCTGAAACGTCTGCACATGGCCCGGGTGCGGAGGTTTTTTGGGATCCATTTCCCAAGTAAGTACCAAGTGATAGCATGTGATATGTAGGAAATGTGTAAGCTATACCTTTATTTATAATGACTTTTCTTTGCTAGTGTTGGAAATGGATTTCAGAATTCGCCGCACCCGGAGGCGCACAGGCCGACCAGTGCTGCATGAGTCTGCATCTGTGAGTGAAGGTGGTGGATCTCCCGGGCGACGGACCTACCCCTCCTCTGTGGCCTCCTCAGACCAGCCCCTGGACCTTACCACAGAGGAGGGGCCCAACCGCGTGGGCGTGGAGTCATGCCCGGCCAGGCATGGGGAAGTCTCTGGTATGTCACTCTTCATGTATAGGCACAAAGATATACATGCAAGGCCAAAAACTAAGTTCTCCTTTATTATGTATTTGTAGAATCTTCGGGAGCGGGTGAAATAGTGGAGGAGGAGGCAGCAGAGATGCTGGAAGGAGATCCTGACGAAGGTGAGTGATGTCAGCCAGCCTGGGAGCCAGATATGTTGGGAATAGTGACTCTCTACAAGTACTAACCAAATGTCACATGTTTCTCCAGGGACTTCTTCACAGCATAGCCAGGACCAAGGGCAGCCTGTTGGCCCCAACCAGCCATCTGTCGGCCACCAACTCCGTAAGTCTCCATGCCATTATTCATATTAATGTTTTGTTAGCTAATAACACACACATAACTAAAGGCGTAGCCAATGTGTAGTTAACACTTTCATGTGGCCACTTCGTTAGCTTAAAGCGGACCCTAACTTGTATTAAGAACATAGCTAATAATTAGCCAACACACTGTACCTACAGATTTGAAACATGGAAAAACAGCCTTCAGCCATCTAATGCATGTTAGGAGCCTGTAAACATCCAATATTGCGGAATATTGAATGCGCAATATTTACAGGCAGCATGGGATACAGATTTTAAAAAGTAAGGTGCTGCAATGCATTGTGGGAGTGATGACCTTTCCCTCAACCCAGCTATGCTCTGGCTTCCCAACGCACCACTGTAACCTACTCCCCTGTACTTTAGCCAACTCTCCACTCCTCATTAAGTGTTATGCTTCAGAGTCCAGATGGCGGCGCTGTAATCCAAAAACCTACAAAATGTACTTTGATCTGGTGCAGAATCATTTGGGAATAGTTATTGGTTTTCATTAAATAATGTTGAAGGTCCGGTTTAAGGAGTTTAAATACTTACCTGTGGGAAATGCATTAACTTTATCCCTTGGAAGAATGACATATGTCATGCATTTACATGTATTTGATTAACCCCAAATCGATTTCCAGCATACAAACCGGTCTGGTACTCCTATTTATGTTTATTTCTCTATTGCTTACAGGGATTATCCCAAAAACCGTGGCCGAAAAAAAAAAAAGAATGAAGGAGTTGGTGGCCGAGCTGCTGGCCATACAGGCGACGTTGGGGCCAACAGATGAAGAAGAGGAGGATGATTAGTGCCCTTGGTCCTGGCTACTTTGGTTAAATGTTTTTAAAATGTTTTTATTGTTTAAAATTTTATAGTTTTTAAAAAACCAAAAAAAAAACAAAAATATTTTCCTATGTTTTAAACAAAAAAAAAAAAAAATTAATATGTTTGTCCAAAAAAAAAACAACAAACTTTTATAATGTTTTAAACCAAACCAAAAAAAAAAAAGTTACTATGTTTTAACAAAAAAAAAAAACAAACAAACAAAATATTTTAAATAAATTATATTTTAAGCCTTCATAAATGTGTCTTTTCTAATATGCGCACCAAAAAACAATTACACAAACAAGAAAAAACACGCTTATAAACATATAGACATATGTACATTATGTGGTTTGGGTAAGTTTTAGGGTCGTCAACATGAAGAAGGATGCAAGCGCTAAGGGGTTTAGGTAAGTTTTAGGGACCCAGAAATGAAGAAGGATGCAAGCGCTAAGGGGTTTAGGTAAGTGTTAGGGACCGAGAAATGAAGAAGGATGCAAGCGCTAAGGGGTTTAGGTAAGTTTTAGGGACCGAGAAATGAAGAAGGATGCAAGCGCTAAGGGGTTTAGGTAAGTTTTAGGGTCGTCAACATGAAGAAGGATGCAAGCGCTAAGGGGTTTAGGTAAGTTTTAGGGACCCAGAAATGAAGAAGGATGCAAGCGCTAAGGGGTTTAGGTAAGTTTTAGGGACCGAGAAATGAAGAAGGATGCAAGCGCTAAGGGGTTTAGGTAAGTTTTAGGGACCGAGAAATGAAGAAGGATGCAAGCGCTAAGGGGTTTAGGTAAGTTTTAGGGTCGTCAACATGAAGAAGGATGCAAGTGCTAAGGGGTTTAGGTAAGTTTTAGGGACCCAGAAATGAAGAAGGATGCAAGCGCTAAGGGGTTTAGGTAAGTTTTAGGGACCGAGAAATTAAGAAGGATGCAAGCGCTAAGGGGTTTAGGTAAGTTTTAGGGACCGAGAAATGAAGAAGGATGCAAGCGCTAAGGGGTTTAGGTAAGTTTTAGGGTCGTCAACATGAAGAAGGATGCAAGCGCTAAGGGGTTTAGGTAAGTTTTAGGGACCGAGAAATGAAGTTGGATGCAGGCGCTAAGGGGTTTAGGTAAGTTTTAGGGACCGAGAAATGAAGAAGGATGCAAGCGCTAAGGGGTTTAGGTAAGTTTTAGGGACCGAGAAATGAAGAAGGATGCAAGCGCTAAGGGGTTTAGGTAAGTTTTAGGGACCGAGAAATGAAGAAGGATGCAAGCGCTAAGGGGTTTAGGTAAGTTTTAGGGTCGTCAACATGAAGAAGGATGCAAGCGCTAAGGGGTTTAGGTAAGTTTTAGGGACCGAGAAATGAAGAAGGATGCAAGCGCTAAGGGGTTTAGGTAAGTTTTAGGGTCGTCAACATGAAGAAGGATGCAAGCGCTAAGAGGTTTAGGTAAGTTTTAGGGACCGAGAAATGAAGAAGGATGCAAGCGCTAAGGGGTTTAGGTAAGTTTTAGGGACCGAGAAATGAAGAAGGATGCAAGCGCTAAGGGGTTTAGGTAAGTTTTAGGGACCGAGAAATGAAGTGGGATGCAGGCGCTAAGAGGTTTAGGTAAGTTTTAGGGACCGAGAAATGAAGTTGGATGCAGGCGCTAAGGGGTTTAGGTAAGTTTTAGGGACCCAGAAATGAAGAAGGATGCAGGCGCTAAGGGGTTTAGGTAAGTTTTAGGGACCGAGAAATGAAGTTGGATGCAGGCGCTAAGGGGTTTAGGTAAGTTTTAGGGACCGAGAAATGAAGTTGGATGCAGGCGCTAAGGGGTTTAGGTAAGTTTTAGGGACCGAGAAATGAAGTTGGATGCAGGCGCTAAGGGGTTTAGGTAAGTTTTAGGGACCGAGAAATGAAGTTGGATGCAAGCGCTAAGGGGTTTAGGTAAGTTTTAGGGACCGAGAAATGAAGTTGGATGCAGCCGCTAAGGGGTTTAGGTAAGTTTTAGGGACCGAGAAATGAAGTTGGATGCAGGCGCTAAGGGGTTTAGGTAAGTTTTAGGGACCGAGAAATGAAGTTGGATGCAAGCGCTAAGGGGTTTAGGTAAGTTTTAGGGACCGAGAAATGAAGAAGGATGCAAGCGCTAAGGGGTTTAGGTAAGTTTTAGGGACCGAGAAATGAAGAAGGATGCAAGCGCTAAGGGGTTTAGGTAAGTTTTAGGGTCGTCAACATGAAGAAGGATGCAAGCGCTAAGGGGTTTAGGTAAGTTTTAGGGACCCAGAAATGAAGAAGGATGCAAGCGCTAAGGGGTTTAGGTAAGTTTTAGGGACCCAGAAATGAAGAAGGATGCAAGCGCTAAGGGGTTTAGGTAAGTTTTAGGGACCCAGAAATGAAGAAGGATGCAGGCGCTAAGGGGTTTAGGTAAGTTTTAGGGACCGAGAAATGAAGTTGGATGCAGGCGCTAAGGGGTTTAGGTAAGTTTTAGGGACCGAGAAATGAAGTTGGATGCAGGCGCTAAGGGGTTTAGGTAAGTTTTAGGGACCGAGAAATGAAGAAGGATGCAAGCGCTAAGGGGTTTAGGTAAGTTTTAGGGACCGAGAAATGAAGAAGGATGCAAGCGCTAAGGGGTTTAGGTAAGTTTTAGGGTCGTCAACATGAAGAAGGATGCAAGCGCTAAGGGGTTTAGGTAAGTTTTAGGGACCCAGAAATGAAGAAGGATGCAAGCGCTAAGGGGTTTAGGTAAGTTTTAGGGACCGAGAAATGAAGAAGGATGCAAGCGCTAAGGGGTTTAGGTAAGTTTTAGGGTCGTCAACATGAAGAAGGATGCAAGCGCTAAGGGGTTTAGGTAAGTTTTAGGGACCCAGAAATGAAGAAGGATGCAAGCGCTAAGGGGTTTAGGTAAGTTTTAGGGACCGAGAAATGAAGAAGGATGCAAGCGCTAAGGGGTTTAGGTAAGTTTTAGGGTCGTCAACATGAAGAAGGATGCAAGCGCTAAGGGGTTTAGGTAAGTTTTAGGGACCCAGAAATGAAGAAGGATGCAAGCGCTAAGGGGTTTAGGTAAGTTTTAGGGACCGAGAAATGAAGTTGGATGCAAGCGCTAAGGGGTTTAGGTAAGTTTTAGGGACCCAGAAATGAAGAAGGATGCAAGCGCTAAGGGGTTTAGGTAAGTTTTAGGGACCCAGAAATGAAGAAGGATGCAAGCGCTAAGGGGTTTAGGTAAGTTTTAGGGACCGAGAAATGAAGAAGGATGCAAGCGCTAAGGGGTTTAGGTAAGTTTTAGGGACCGAGAAATGAAGAAGGATGCAAGCGCTAAGGGGTTTAGGTAAGTTTTAGGGTCGTCAACATGAAGAAGGATGCAAGCGCTAAGGGGTTTAGGTAAGTTTTAGGGACCCAGAAATGAAGAAGGATGCAAGCGCTAAGGGGTTTAGGTAAGTTTTAGGGACCCAGAAATGAAGAAGGATGCAGGCGCTAAGGGGTTTAGGTAAGTTTTAGGGACCGAGAAATGAAGTTGGATGCAGGCGCTAAGGGGTTTAGGTAAGTTTTAGGGACCGAGAAATGAAGTTGGATGCAGGCGCTAAGGGGTTTAGGTAAGTTTTAGGGACCGAGAAATGAAGTTGGATGCAAGCGCTAAGGGGTTTAGGTAAGTTTTAGGGACCGAGAAATGAAGTTGGATGCAGCCGCTAAGGGGTTTAGGTAAGTTTTAGGGACCGAGAAATGAAGTTGGATGCAGGCGCTAAGGGGTTTAGGTAAGTTTTAGGGACCGAGAAATGAAGTTGGATGCAGGCGCTAAGGGGTTTAGGTAAGTTTTAGGGACCGAGAAATGAAGTTGGATGCAGCCGCTAAGGGGTTTAGGTAAGTTTTAGGGACCGAGAAATGAAGTTGGATGCAGGCGCTAAGGGGTTTAGGTAAGTTTTAGGGACCGAGAAATGAAGTTGGATGCAAGCGCTAAGGGGTTTAGGTAAGTTTTAGGGACCGAGAAATGAAGAAGGATGCAAGCGCTAAGGGGTTTAGGTAAGTTTTAGGGACCGAGAAATGAAGAAGGATGCAAGCGCTAAGGGGTTTAGGTAAGTTTTAGGGTCGTCAACATGAAGAAGGATGCAAGCGCTAAGGGGTTTAGGTAAGTTTTAGGGACCCAGAAATGAAGAAGGATGCAAGCGCTAAGGGGTTTAGGTAAGTTTTAGGGACCCAGAAATGAAGAAGGATGCAAGCGCTAAGGGGTTTAGGTAAGTTTTAGGGACCGAGAAATGAAGAAGGATGCAAGCGCTAAGGGGTTTAGGTAAGTTTTAGGGTCGTCAACATGAAGAAGGATGCAAGCGCTAAGGGGTTTAGGTAAGTTTTAGGGACCCAGAAATGAAGAAGGATGCAAGCGCTAAGGGGTTTAGGTAAGTTTTAGGGACCCAGAAATGAAGAAGGATGCAAGCGCTAAGGGGTTTAGGTAAGTTTTAGGGACCCAGAAATGAAGAAGGATGCAGGCGCTAAGGGGTTTAGGTAAGTTTTAGGGACCGAGAAATGAAGTTGGATGCAGGCGCTAAGGGGTTTAGGTAAGTTTTAGGGACCGAGAAATGAAGTTGGATGCAGGCGCTAAGGGGTTTAGGTAAGTTTTAGGGACCGAGAAATGAAGAAGGATGCAAGCGCTAAGGGGTTTAGGTAAGTTTTAGGGACCGAGAAATGAAGAAGGATGCAAGCGCTAAGGGGTTTAGGTAAGTTTTAGGGTCGTCAACATGAAGAAGGATGCAAGCGCTAAGGGGTTTAGGTAAGTTTTAGGGACCCAGAAATGAAGAAGGATGCAAGCGCTAAGGGGTTTAGGTAAGTTTTAGGGACCGAGAAATGAAGAAGGATGCAAGCGCTAAGGGGTTTAGGTAAGTTTTAGGGTCGTCAACATGAAGAAGGATGCAAGCGCTAAGGGGTTTAGGTAAGTTTTAGGGACCCAGAAATGAAGAAGGATGCAAGCGCTAAGGGGTTTAGGTAAGTTTTAGGGACCGAGAAATGAAGAAGGATGCAAGCGCTAAGGGGTTTAGGTAAGTTTTAGGGTCGTCAACATGAAGAAGGATGCAAGCGCTAAGGGGTTTAGGTAAGTTTTAGGGACCCAGAAATGAAGAAGGATGCAAGCGCTAAGGGGTTTAGGTAAGTTTTAGGGACCCAGAAATGAAGAAGGATGCAAGCGCTAAGGGGTTTAGGTAAGTTTTAGGGACCGAGAAATGAAGAAGGATGCAAGCGCTAAGGGGTTTAGGTAAGTTTTAGGGACCCAGAAATGAAGAAGGATGCAAGCGCTAAGGGGTTTAGGTAAGTTTTAGGGACCCAGAAATGAAGAAGGATGCAAGCGCTAAGGGGTTTAGGTAAGTTTTAGGGTCGTCAACATGAAGAAGGATGCAAGCGCTAAGGGGTTTAGGTAAGTTTTAGAGACCGAGAAATGAAGTTGGATGCAGGCGCTAAGAGGTTTAGGTAAGTTTCTGGTTGAGGGTGCGCATGCGCAAGATCTTATAAACATACGAACGCACGAATCTAAGAGGCCAAAAACCAATGAAAACCAGAGGCAAACGCAAGTAATTGGAAGAGCTGGACGATGGAAGCAGCAGAAAAAACAGGCTGCCGCCGCAACAGGTGAGCACATGAACGTGATTTTTACGATTGCCAACTGACTGAGGCAAGTTCGGGAGATATCATACGAACGGACGTATCTTTTAGGATAGAAACGTATTTGCTTATTGAATCACTCGCAAGTTCATACGAACGCACGAGCGGACGGGAAAAATAGGATGATCGTGAGCCAAATCCAAGCTGTTACATGTTTCTTTGAATCGACCCAATACTGTACCCTAAGGAAAAAATAGAAACAGATATGACTCTCCTTTTAAACTTCATTAAATCCCATAACTTACTTAACACACTCACCCAGCCAAGATTTTAAAAATATTTATTCTACCAGACGCAATTCCTAAACAGTTATCCTTCTACTACAAGTTATTACTGGAGTACAACAACAATACAAATAATAAACCAAACTCATACAAAAAGAAATGGAATAAGGATCTAGGAAAAACCATAGGTGTGGTAGGTTGGCAACAAATTCACAAAGCCAACTTAACTATACGATCAACACCACTCAGAATCTTCAACTTTAAATTCATAACACGATATTATTTAACAACGGATGATAATGACAAGATGACCCCCTTTTCATGTTGGTGGTGTAGAGATCACCTGGCTACAATGAGCCACTTGTGGGATTGTAACCTCACCAAAAAATTATGGGAGGAAGTGGTAAATTTCATCAATATAAAAGGAGGAGTAATAAACATGATGTATACTAAAGATAAAATCCTGCTAGAACCTCAATGGACATCCCAAGATCCCACAAACTTGGCCATAGCACATTTGATAACTACAGGTACAAGACAATATATAGGTAGCTGCTGGGGTAACCCAAATCCACCTACTTTTATAGCATGGAAGCATAAGATGAAAAATACATTAGAAATCGAACTTCTAAATTTAAAGTGTGTATTAAACTAAGTTGTAAGGAGCACTACTCAAAGTCACCTAGAAAGCATTCGTCCAACCTGGGTGCTTCCCTGAATTCCATAATACTAATTATGTAACAACCAAAAAAAGAAAAACAATGGAATTCATATCAATATATGGGCACACCAGTGGGAATAATGAAAATAAGAGAATACTTTTAATAATTCCATCATGAGTTAAAAAACACTTTTTTGGTTGTTACACAATTCTAAATTTAAAGCCCGGAAATATCGAAAGAAAATATCAAGCACTTCTTGAGTCCTTTCTGAATCCGTAGAATCTCATAAAAACATTGTGAGTAGATACAAGATAGTTTTCACGTACCTACCTGTCCCGCCGACCAATAGTTTAACTGGCACTAGGGGAGGGGGGGGGAATGATCTTCCTATCGTTTGTCTTTCTTCTTCTTTTCACCTCTTTATTCTTCTTCATTTCTTTATCTTCTGTTTTCTTCTTCTTCTTCTACATGCTTTGCTACCGTAGTGTAAAAAGGGGAAGGAAATACCTATATACTTAAGACAACCTGCACTTAATTTGTCGCCTTCCCATAATGATGTATCTTACTATGATCTTAAAGCTTATGATAAGAGATGATTATCTGGCAACTTAACTAAGATCACTACTGAATGGGAAAACACCCACCCAAACTTTCACAGACAGCTACGGAAGTCCGGACGAATGTGTCTTTGAATCGAGGCTCATGTATCCACACAGATAAATTAATTAGGGGTCCAGCAAACCCAGCAAGAAGTTCAGTACAGGGTGTTAAACCGCATGAACAGTTATGGCGGGGTCTACATATATTGCAAGCACCAAGTTCTTAAAATCTAATTATCTGGAAGCTGCCGAGCAACATTTGCTAAACTGAATAGTGAGTGACAGAAAATCATTTTGCTTCACTCGCCACTGATCCTTTATTGCAGGAAGAAGGTGAAAGGTCTTTAGTAATTGCAAACTTTTTAAAGAGGCCCTGTTGAGTAGGCCTAAAACTTGTGTGCCAACTATGATATCTGTGTTTCATATTTGTCACAGTGAAGGAATGCTGAAAGCTTCTGTCAGATCGCATTGTCTGTAAATTGTAACTGGAGTCGGGCAGCTGCTGGGCCGAGGATAAATTTAGATTGTAAGGTGGATTCTGATAATGTTGGAAGATTATACAAATCCGAGGAGCTTAGCTGTGCTCAACAGCACCTGGCCCAAGCATTGTCCTTCCAATACAATCACACTTGCGGACGTTTATAATTGTACAGATTAACAACACATCGTATTTTTGGGCAGTGTTAAACTGTCATAGGCCAAAAAAACAACCTACATGTAAGAATAAATGAGCAGATTTAGACCAAACAGAGCTGCTCATCCCATGATTGGACACATTTCTTTGGCAGTGGATACATTCTGATGGCCACTTACATTTTCAGGCTTTTGATGCCTGCCCCCCAAATCCAGCAAATCATCAAAGCTTATCCACATAAGTCTGCCCACGTCTGGTATTCTAGATATTTATTTTACATGGTGTCTGGGAGAAAAAAACGAGAAAGGAGAAATGTTAGTGTTATGGGTGTGTAAGTAACACACTTGAGGAAGGAAGGAGGAAGTTTAGCCTTTGTAAAGGCTATTGTCACACTTAGTTACTGTATTTGCACAACTACACCGAAAATGTGTTTTTAGAAACTAAATATTACACTAATTCTTACCACATCCCGGGCCATACTTATGTTTTCCATGATGCTGTAGCTCTGGAATATCAGCCAATAGATACTCAGTGGGGTGATCATGGAGCTCTTCCAGAGGTGCCGTGGGCTCTTCTGTACCCTCAATGCCCCAAATAGGGGTGCAGATAATGTCGGGTTACCAGCATGTCACACGCCATGCTGGCTCCCGACCCTGGTGAACTGGTATAGGTGTCCCCTATAAAAAATAAAGACATCACACAATAAACTATTCATGCCAATTTAACTACTCACTTCTCGTTACATTTATTCATTCCAGTGCCAGGATGCTCTGCTGTGTGAAACCCCCGGGGCTCCAGTAAACTCAACCTGTGACTCCCACAATGCTGTGTTCTCTGGGGGCCAAAACTGTGCATGTTCCTGAGCCCGTGTACTTAACAGGGAAACTGGAGATGCGTCTAGCCGGTCCATGTCATCCAGCAGCCTTGAGATTAGCCAATTGGTGGACTCAAAACTGGCAGAGGGTGTAGCTGTGTCAGTGCAAAAAAATGCTTTTTTTTTTTAACCTGGGCCAACGCCGATCCGGCAGCTTCACCCAATATACAGGAAATGCGGGTGGGGGGGTGCAGGCGAGAAAATAATGGTTTTGTTCCACTTTAAAGCTGGAAAAAAAAGATAGTTTCCAGCCATCTAAATTCTATTCTCAGTTTTTAGTCTGAAAATGCATTATGTGGGTGGTTGACGGAAGCAGGGAGGGGGGAAGGGTAGTTCCCAAAAAAGATACAAATGTATCCTCTACATGCAGTGTCATGGATGTATGGGCACATATGACAGTGACTTGATGTGTAACTCAAATTGATTTTAACAAAACACCCATCCCCTCCTGATTACCCTGGAATAGGCATTAGCTTTACTAAATTGTGCCCTGCTCCCCAAGTTAAAATGGCATTGCGGGTCTGAATGATATGGAGCTGGTGGGTGTTCTGTCAAGGCATGTCTGGTCCTCACCTCTCTCCCTAGCAGGCCAAGCTGTAGAATAGTCTCTACTGAGAGTTTGGGTATTGAAAGTGTTGGAGATACTGTGCAACAGCTTACAGCGTGTCTCTATGTGATCTGCATCTATATTGCTAGGTTAATGCAGTTTACATTTCTCACAGTAGATGGCGCTGTTGCATATATCTATGTGTAGTCTCTGTTGTACATTCTCTGATGCAAGTTTTGTTTCCTGTACATTGAGGTTATCTCTGTGACTGTTTTTTCCTGTCTATGTTATCCACCATGAAAGGGGACATTCTCTTACTGAACTCATGAGCCAGTTCCTGTTACACAACAAATGTCTTTCTGGATTTGACTCTGCTGCACTCTGCACTCACACTCTGTAACAGGTTATGGGCCCAGTGATTGAATGAAGCCCCAAAGACCCAGTGACCAGATGCAGCCCAGGCAGAGAATAGCCCCAAACAGCTGACAACGTGGCCGATGCGAAGGTCAGCATAAAGCTTCCACAGAGATATCTCCTGTATACAAGTAAGACTGTTCTTATATATAAAAAGGGTGAATTGCCAGGAGCTTAAACTGTCAGTGGCCAAGCTGAACAATGACAATAATCAGCTAAGGAAGTTTGGAAGTGTGGAAGTGCTATTATCCAGAGATTACTTGTGGGAGGTTATCACTACACAGAGGCCACAGACAATAAGACTGGGACAGGAAAAATAGACATGCACGGGCCATCATAAGCTTACTAGTAGAAGATGAAAAGCTTATTAACATGCGCAGTGAGAATAAATCGAAAGGCATGTGGGATGTACTGAAAAGACTACATGAGAGATCCAGTTTAAACAGCAAGTTGCTTCTGCTGACTGGAACTTTATAAAATGAGGCTTAGCAGAGAGCTGGACATGCAGGAGCATATAAATGCCATTCTGATCTTACAACTCAGATTGTACTATATGGAAAGCAGAGCAAATAAAACAGTGCCTCTCTTATACTAAAAAGAAGGTCAAAGCCACAATTTCGGATGTGAAGTGGAACTGGAATGCCACATTCAAAGTGACAGGCAACCATACATTTCAAGGCTGGTGCAACTGGAGCAACTAGTCACATGACAAGCTTTATCACAGAACTTGATCTGAATAACAAATAGACAATTTATCTTGCAGATGGAAGTACAATACATGCAGAGGGATATGGGCATGGAACCCCAATTATGCGGGACAAAAGCAATACCAGTAAAAGATGTGCTTTATGTAACTGATCTAGAAGTCAGACTCTTATCTGTGAAGCGCCTGACAGCCAAACGGCTCACTGTAAAATTCTAAGGTGACACAAGTTCTATCCTGGACGGCAAGCAGACCACAGCGAGTGCCAAGCTGGATGATCATCTATATCTCCTCAACACAGTAAGGGAAAAAGTGAGACTGTGAACCCATAAATAGAATGACTGTATACACATGTGACATGGTTGTTTAGTTCACAGACACTCAGAATGCATACAAGAACTGCAAAAGAGGAATCTGACAAAAGAGCTAACAGTATCTCCTTGTCCAGTTATTGGTAGTGTGAATGTTGCATCAAAGCCAAAGCTACAAGAGCAACAGTTCCTAAGGTCAGTCAGAATAGAGCTTTAAGACCACTTGACCTAGTTAATAATGATATATGTGGTCCCCTAAACCCACTTACACCTGGAGGCAACAGGTACATAATGACTTTCATGGATGACTATTCAAGATACACTGTCACTAACCAAATGCAACACAAGAGTTAAGTTCTTTCTTACAAAGACTGAAGTTTCTTAAAAATTACAAGACTATGTAGTAAAGACAAGTAACACGTTTTTGAGGAAACATCTCATACTTCAGAGCAGCTGCATACATACCATAGGGCAGAGCAGGCACATGCCCCCAGGCCCATGGAACAAGTGGGCCAGCCGCACGCTGCCCCACGCCCCAGTGGTATGTACCTGTGCATACTTACCAGCCATGCCTCCTTCATGCAGCCGCCTTCTCACTGGCTGCAGTGCAGGATGCGGTCCCATGACTTTGTTTCCACCAGCGCCTTGCTGCCGTGCATCGGAGTAAGTTGTGGACTGGGCTGGTGACTGTTTTGTTGCTGATGGGGACCCATGGTGAGGACCCTGATATGGGGCCCCATCAGGGATATGTATGCCCCTGCTTCGGAGTGATAATGGAGGTGAGTGGAGGACACAAAGTACAAGAGTACTTAAAGCAGAATGGAATAGAACATCAAGAGACAGTGCCATACACTGCAAAATGGGGTAGCTGACAGAAAGAACCAAACTCTGAAATTATAAGATGTATGCTGGGGTCAGGCAGCAATGACAGCCACTTATTTGCAGAACAGATTATTTTCTATAACAGTGGAGAAAATGCCATAGGAACTGTGGCAAAATGAGAAGCCAAGTATAAAACACCTAAGAGTTTTTGGATGCAAAGTGTTCATCTACATTCAAGAGGAAAAACACACAAAACTCCAAAACAGAGCATTTGAAGGAATCTTTTTGGATACCAAGACAATGTTAAGAGTTACAGAATTATAAATCCCCAAACTGACAAGGTTACCATTAGCAACAGTATAACTTTTGTTGAGGTCTGAAAGAAAATGTGATGACAACTGTCAGGGATTGTAAGAAACAAGGACAAGGGCAGTATGAAGCAATGGTCAGTCATCTGCTGGTGGTGCTATTCAATCATCTGGTGGTGCTTGTATTTCTTAGTAGCAACCAGCAGGCTCTCCCTCCTGATTAATTGTGCAGCTGCTAAATATCTGACCGTAAATTAGCTCCACAGACAAGGCTCCTGGCTCCAGTATCTGATTGCCTTTCTGCTATACAGACCTACCGCCCTGTTTGCCTGAGACGCCATCACCATATCCAGCTCCAGCTCCTGCCCTATTCAGCTTCTGTTCCTGTTTCCAGTTTAGTTCCAGTCCTGTGCCCAGTCCCTTCCTGCCCTCTGGTCTCCCTGTCCATCCACTGGCCTTTCAGGTACTTTGCAGCCTTATCTGCAGAGCCTGTATATATTGTATGTATGTTGTGATGTGCTGTATATATATTTCTTTCTGGTTTGCTGCGCTCTGTATTCGGTCTTGTACATATCATTTGCTTGTATATATTTCTGGCTGCGTGCTGTGTTTGTATTTAGTGCAGGTGCAGGGTCATTGTACATAGTTGTGGTTGCTGTGCTGTGTTTTCCCCTTTGTCACAATAAATCACTGTTTAGTTTTACCAGTTTGGTCTCAGTGTCTATCATTTGCTGGTCACACCTTGCAGATTCGTGACAGTATACAGGAGCTGGGACGGGACAGATAGGAGAGATGTCTCCTGCTGACTTAAGATTACTATGTTAATTTAGCTGAGGACGATATACCTGCTTTCTATTAGGAATTTTCTGACTGTAGCAGAATCAGTCAGGCACAGGTAATCGTTGATAAAGAGTTCTTTCAGTACTGTAATGTTCAGGCTTTTATATTGTAGTATAGACTGGCTCTATCTAAGGTAGATGTTAAGAGTGATTTTTGCCCACTTTTCTCTGGCGACCAGGTGAAAGTTCATTGAACTTGCTGGAAGATGACCCAGAACACTTATAAGATCAGTACAGGAATCGGCCTAAGACTAAAACCTCTGGGAAGTTCAGCCACTGCTTAACCATTGGTCTGACTTATTAAACAGGAAACTACCTGCTATTCCCCTCCAGTCATCTCCCAGTCCATCGCCCTTAGCAGCCAAACCTCTCTCCCCTGCAGCTTTCCTCTCCGGCTCAGCCATTAATCACTATTGTTTCACTTCCTCATCTGTTACTATTCCATTACCCCCAACCACAACAAAATCCACTGCAGGTTATCACTCTAGTTCAGCTTTATCATAAGGGATTATCCTTTTTGTATACCCTCTCTTTCCGGATCCCCGGCCCCGCACCCCGCACCCACTCCAACCTCAGTACACCATTTGGGCTTTGCACCCTGGGACAAGATTGACACCCTGGTTCCATCTGGACTAGTCATCTGTTCAGGGGCCAAGAGTGGAATTGTCCAGTCAGTCTCTGGAACTGGTGGTGGAGAGGTGGGTGTGGAAGCCATGGGTTTGGACAATTGGAGTCTCCTGGGATATGACGATGTTGCTTCTGAGGATAGGGGTGCTCCATCTGGGCAGCCCTATCCCGGTGGTACATTCACATTGCCTTTCAGTCGAGACAAATCTGACATCTTCTCCAGTGAAGGCGCTAGATCGTATAAATCGGACCATAGTGAAGGGCCCTCTTCTAAAGGGCTGAACCCTAATCCTGGCTACTACCATTGCCTAACTGTCCCCAGTGGAATAGCCACTTACCAAATATTGGTCCCTGACAGTGGCACTCCATTGGTCTGAGATCTTCAGAAGGGTGGCTTCTGACAGCTCAGATGGGCCTTTAATACCAGGAGTGAGATGACATCATCCTGCATAATAGGTTGCTCCCAGCAGGGGGAGGGGGAGTGTCAGATGCCCAGAGTAATCGCCAGAAGCTGGCAGCAGTGGCGGTGCTGGACATTGCTTGAAGGTGAGTAAAAAAAAATAATAAAACACTTGTGTGTGTGTGTGTGTGTGTGTGTGTGTGTTTTATTTACATTTAATGACTTGTGAACAGGTAAGGGGTCAATAAGACCCCTATACCAGTTCAAAGGGCCATCAAGCAGGTGATTTGCCATAGCTCCCGCCCCATTACCTGCATCACCAAAGCCCAGGGGGGGTGCAGAAGGCCCATGGCTTATATGGCCTATGCAGGCTGGTAGCCTCCAGGGCCAGGGGCCAGGGCCAGCGACCATAGCTGGTGCCCCAGCTGGTTTTGATGGAGAGGCAGAACCCCACGCCATTTCAAAACATTTTTTTTTAGGGTTTAACCCTTGATAGTGAGCATAGTAGTTGTATTTCATTTGAAAATGTCATAAAGTGCTCTTTTGTTTGGCGGGTCTCCTGGGCAGGATTGGGTGTCTACTGAAGCATTTTTGGTTGTAATCAGGAGGAGTGAGGCTTTTATACACAATATGATTTTCTTGAAAAACTTAACAATGATAATTTGTATATTTGTTTTACATATTTCACCCAAAAATATTATGAAAGCAGTGAAAATTTACAAACAAGACATTTCATGTTAAAGCCCAAACTCTGCCGAAAGAAACAATATAGAATTTTCCTGGAATTCCCTTGAAATGCCTGCAAAAACATAAAACAGTTGAACATATATAGCGCAAATAGTGAAAAATAGTCTGGCAACAAGGGGGGACAAAATCTCTAGGTTCTGAAAAAGGAAGATGAAACACCCCTTTGGGTCTTACTGCACTCAAAAATGAATCATGGTAATAAATGATTGTTATTAAGCATATATTAACACGTTATGAAGCTTTTCCCTTCCACACACAGCCATTGTGGTAAGTTATAACTCGATCAGCCAAGAAAACAATTTCCAGCATTTCAGATCTCTCCGTCGCCACATGGATTAATCAATTCATATACAAAGTTTACTTTAGTTCCATATTTTCTTAAATAGCTGACAGTAAGAGAAAGGCAGTGCCAGAGAGGACAAGATTGAACACTTGCTGAGACAAGCTATTCTAATAATCAAATATACATTGGCATGGGATGCCAGGTGAGATAGTGGGGCACTGTGGGAAGCATAAATGTCCCAGGATGTAGCGCCACATCTATTTTACACATTTGGGCTCTTTTCATCATGCTGGCACACATACCTTTGGCATCCAGAACTGTTTGCTCTTTCAATCATTCCCAAAGAAGGCTGCAGCACGTTATTTTTGTATCAGCTGGTTTCATTAGTGCATGGAAACAATATAAACTCTATTCTGGAAAAATAAATGTTTCCCATGAGCCAAAATCCCATGCACATGTGCACACATTTTCGTTTTTTTATGAAGTTACGTCTCTTAGGGTTGCCATGGAAATTTGGTTAAATAATGCTGACCTCAACCATAGTTTCCCAAATATCTTTCTAGGGTAAGTAAGACCTTTGCTTAACTAAACTTTTACACAAATTTACAAAATTCATGTATCATAATTAGCATTGTGCCAAAGACTCTGTGCTATTAGTCAGTTTGACAACTGTGGCAAACCTGTGCATGAGAGAAATAGAATGTAAGGGATCACCGGACACCCCCCTTTCTTAAGCCAAGCAATCCCCAATCTCCACCGCCTCTTCTGCCTATAGACAAGCCCCCGCTCGCTGGAGACACGGGTTATGCCTCTCCAGACTCGGTTGCCCCCAGGTCTTACTGGCGCAAAGATTGCAGGCTTAAGGTGAAGAAGGATGAACAGCCGGGGAATCCCAAATTGGTAGTTCGAGTGGGCAGGATCTGAAACGTAGAGTCCAGACAAGAATGGTTCAAGAGGAGCAGGGGTCAAAGCCGGGTGGTCACAGAGCACGTTATCCGAAGGGTTAGACAAAGAATGGTCAAGACAAGCCGGGGTCAAAAGCCAGGTGGTCACCAGAGCGCGGTATCCAAGGGACTAGACTAAGACGTGGTCAGACAGGCAGATGGTCGGTGCGGGCAGCGGACAGGAATGGTCGATAACGGAGCCGGATCAGAAAACACTAGAAACTATTCAAAGCACACCCAAGCTTGTAATGGCTATAACGGGCGCTGATGGTCGGGGTAGGGACACTTTTAAAGGGGAACTGGCCAATGGGATGAGGGGAATGTCTGATTGGTGTGACATGGGGTGATTGGTGCAATACTAATCATGCTCCTGATAGGAGCAGCCCAGGGACTGGACCCCCCTGGCCAGTCAGGCTGTCCAGTCCCTGGGTTCATCCCCACCCAGGTTAGGGACCTGACTGGTCCATTTGAATTTGCCCCTGGCGAATGCGCTGATAGGAGGCCGGGCGCGCTCCCCGAGAGGGAAGGGGATGACGCGCCTGCTGACAAGGAGGAGGAGCCGCCAGCAAGAGTGGAGGGGGGGCCCGCGACATCAGCCACAGTAGACGCGGCGGAGACGGCCGCCGGAAGACCAGAGCCGGGCGCCGCCGCACGGAGACGCCGCGGGACAGGGCGCCAGGACCAGGTAAGGATCTTACATAGAAAATACAGGTCTCGCCACATTCAAAGCACAGTTATTGGTTCAGATACATGGATGACACTACATACAAAGAGCTACACATTTTTACTGAGCACATCAAGTAGATCAGATTATGAAATGTATACAGGAAGATGTCCAAGAGAACCTGGAATTCTTGAATTGTTTGGCAAGATCTAGAGAATATAAAAAGCTGGTTACACGAAACCACCACAAATCAACCAGTAGCTGGCGTTGAATTCTACCAAGCAGTAGATCTTTAGCTGAGAGGTCATAAAAATGATACACCATTAAAGTCCCTGCGCAAGCACACACTAACTTCCTCCCACATCATCTAAGCAAAGCTCTAATTTATAGAGATTAAATATTTTGTTCCCTTGTCTTTTGAGGTGATATTTAATTAAATTGCATTTCCCCATAACTTTTGTATGGACCCTTCATGTCTTTATAGTTATAGATAATCATGACTTCTCTTTGACATCTCTTGGTCTCTTAGTGGTCATCTTCATGCATCCTTTCTATGAATTGTGCCCAGAACTGGGCTGAATATTTTAGACCAGTGATACTCAACTTTCAGACTGGGGTCTGAATGCGGACCTCTGCGCCAGATTTCCGGACCCCTGCCCTGACAGCCCTGTACTCAGTTGCTTCTGTGCTGCCGTGCTCAGAGCTGCCCCCTCAATCGGTGATGTAGTGCTTACCCTCCCTGCCAGTGTCACAGCTCCCTGGCACCTAGCATTGCAATATGAAGTGCTGCACGGGCAGAAAGTGGCTTTGCAAGGTACACACAAACTTTGTCCCCCCCAGCTCAGCCCTATCCAACCCTGTTCCCTCAGTTCTCCCCTATCCAACCCAGTCTCTCTGACCCATCCATTCCTGTCCTCCCAGTTTTGCCCATCCATTACTCTTTCTTCCAGCTCTGGCCATCTATCCCCAAGCTCTACCCATTCATACCTGCCCTTCTATTTCTGCCCATCCATTCCAGTTCTCTCTCCATCCCTCCCTGTTCTTCCTGTTCTGTCTATCCATCCCTCTTCATTACAGCTTCTCCCCCACCTTATTGCCAGTAACATTTTGGTCTACCCCTGTACCCCTAGTCTACCCATGTACATGACCTGCATAGAATGCAAAGCTGGGGGGGGGGTAATGCAGTGTGCCACAGGCCAGAACTGTAGGTTCTGTGGGGTTTCTTCCAAGTGCCCAATAGGACTTTTGGGGTGGGTTGGGGTGGGAGCCAAGCAGACTGATTTCTAACTAAGCACCCCCAGCGACAGCCCTCCACCCGGACCTTCCCCTCTCACCTGATGCCTTTAAATGGATCTTTACAAGAACTGGTTGAGTACCGTTGTTCTAGACATACCAGGACCTGTGTCATTGTGTTAGTCTGGCTTGCACATCCCAATGCATCAGAAGGTATGTATAGTTCAACATTTTCTTGGCTGTCAGTGGAGCTCTCCCTTGTATAGAGGATTGCAAAACATGTTGCTCTGCTGGTTTAATTAAGGGTCACTCTGTGTCAGCATTGATAACTGGGTATATCTATGTCATTTGCAGCAGGTTTGATTTATGGCCCATCTCTTTTTATTTGTATTCATTGTGGATTTACCCTTCAATGTAGTTGCCTGCTGCTCCTGGAAACCTTGTTCTTTACATGATGCGTTAGGGTAGAAGCTCTTACCTTGCTCTAGCATGCCTCCCAACTGTCCCGATTTTCCCGGGATTGTCCCGATTTTTTAGAAGGATCCCGCGGTCCCGGAACATTACCAAATGTCCCGGGACCCCCTGCGCTGTGACAGCCCAGGGCCGCAATGACGCCGGCGGGAAGATAACTTCCTGGCGCGTGGGGTGAGAGAGTGGGGCGGGCGCACGGGGGTGGGTGGGCAGGCGCACGGGGGTGGGTGGGCAGGCGCACAGGGGTGGGGGGGCTACGTACCGCATGCAGGGGTGAAGGCAGCCGACATTGCTGGAGCTGGAGAGCGTGACGGGGGCGTGGCCGGGGCGTGACGGGGGCGTGGCCGGGACGTGACGGGGGCGTGGCCGGGGCGTGACAGGGGCGTGGCCGGGGCGTGACGGGGGTGTGGCCGGGTGCATGGCTTGTCCCGCTTTCAAGTTTTCAGAAGTTGGGAGGTATGCTCTAGTGTTACTTTCTGGTTAAAATCATTAGTGTAGTTGCTGTGCATTGTGTCATGTAATGACAGACAAGTTCACACACAGAGCAGCGCTGGAAGCAATCTGGTACAGCGAGAAATAAAAGGCGACCCTTGTAGCAGAGTGATATGATAGAAGAGGAATGTTTATCTATTGTTGACTGTCCTCCTTTCTGGCCACAATCAGCTGTCGTATGGAGACAATGGCCGTGTGTTCCATGCCAGCATCCCCCTGACAATGACTGGTATGTATGATCTGAGTAGGAGAACTTTCAGCACCTTACAGAAGTCCTTTCATAGACAGTAATGAATCCTTAGCTAATGTCATCCAGTGGAGCTCACTGTCATGGAATGAAGGCTCTGGCCTTTGTTCAGGCTATTCATGGCACTACAGTGATACCAGCTGCCAGAAATTAGCTTTGACCCTTTATTTACTGAAGTTGATTTCGTTTATCCTTACATCCCATGTGAAAAGCAACTCACCCAACCTTGTTTTCTGTTATAGGAAGAAAAAAAACTTGTGTGTCGGGAGAACTGTTCACATGTTTCTTGAATCCAGACTGTTAGGAATTATAGTAATAACCACTAAAATGTCTTCCCAAAGCAGTGCCTTGTCAGTTATGTTAGTTGGGAGAGGAAGCTTCAAAATGGCCGCTACCTCTTTTCCAACTGTGCCAGGTTTTTGGTCCAGTTTAAATTGTGCTTTAGAGAACAGATGACCAGCACCTACCTGTAAATCCCCCTGTAAAAATGGGTTTGCTCATTTTTCCTGATTATATGAGTGAGATCCAGTATTTCACACAAAAGAAACAAGATAACAAGAAAGGCCCCCATCAAGGCAACTAAAATAAATAAACTAATCTAAACTAAAAACTACAACTACCTCTGTCCCAGAGAGTGTGTCGGCCTGCAGCATCCATGGTTTAGTGCTGCTAGCTCTGGTGCCAACAGCATGCTCCATGCCTAGCATTGGTGCACGGCCCTGTTGCCAGCCATGTGGAAACAGGCTTTCATGCCGATTGGCAGCAGGGGGCGCATCATGTGATCTATCACGAGCATCCACCACTGTGTTAGCTGTGTACATATGTATGCATGCAGGAGGGATTGACAGCATAAGAAAATAGGCTCCAGTTCTAAACAAGCAATGAAATTATCAGAAAATAAGTGTTATCACAAAGAAAAAAGAACGGCGTTAGGCCTTATCTTGCTTATACTATGATTGTTCCTGTTGGACTGCTGATTTTATTGATGGAAGTTTAATAAAATTGAAGATTTTTCAACATCTTGGGCTGGCTGAGAAACTTTGTACCACAAAGAAAAAGTGGTGAACAGCAAACAAGATGAAGTCACTTATTTTCTTTAGGATCAGCATCCACTTTAGGATTGACAGACAAGAGAAAGTAGAATAAGCAGCTCTGGAGACTCTGGGTGCTGCTGTTGCTCACAAGGATTGTAGAGCAGCGGTTCTCAGCCTTTTTTTTGCCCCCTAACGGCAGGCAGTTGCAACCAAGTACCCCAAAAAGGGGGAATCTATGACTAATGTTACAGAAATAGGTAGGTCACTGGCATTTAAGCACTTTTTGAAGCAAGAAAGAAAAATGTTTTACTATTATAATAATAATCAGAGCGATTCTGTTGGTGCGCCCCCGTTGTGCTGAGTACCCTCCGGGGTATGCTTACCGTGCTATAAAGCATCAGAGGATGTTGAGCACAAAAAAGAAAAGTTAGCTCCCTTATGCTCCAACTGTTGGCAAAGCCTTAGTGCATATTCCCTACCTTACCTATGTATCATCACAAGAAATGTGCTTACTTTATTCAAAGTTCCTTAAAAGTTTTGTAATAAGAAGCTGTCATTAGTTATTCCTTAACGCACAGATGACATTTACTCACATACAGGTGATAAAGCAAAAATTGGACAATAATGTTTTGGAACTGTTTATTTGTGAAGGCAGAAGTAAAATGTGAATGTTAAATGGTAAAATGTGTTTGCTTTGTATACTATAATGGCATCATCAACAAGGGTCTGGGTCCTGGCATGGATGAAGATGTCTGATGTTTCAACCTAAGAAACCAGAGAAGATTATTGTCTCATCAGTTCTGTAATGAAAATTGGCTAAATACAATCATGTAAAGTCTTATATAAAGCAGGCCTATACACTAAAGTGGGAGCTATATCTCCCCCACCCACCTAATGGAAGCCCACCAGCAGCTAGCACCTTGTCCAGGAGTGATCTATAAAGCAGAATACAGATGTCTCTCATTCTACGCAGTCTTATTCAAATTTTTTTCAGAATTTGATGGATGGGGGAAATTCATCTTGAGGGTATAGGTCTGCTTTATATACTTTATTGCTTACAATATATATTTGTTTTCACTGACATTAATACAAATTGTGTTGTAAATTTACCTTCAAATTTCTTTTTCCTGCCCTCCATTCCGCTAAGAGCATCAACATTTTTTCTCCAATCACCAACTTCCCTTATATCCTAGGTGACAAACAGCAAAAAATGACTTTGACATAACATTGGATCAATCTGATGAATCCAATCTGCCTCAGTAATAATCTGGAATATTCTTAGAGAACAAACAGTGCGCAATTCAAATCCTTAAGTGAACATTGAAAATCGAGGTGTAGCTGCACAATGTTTTTACAACTAATCAATGGTGGCTCAGCAGCATCACCCAAATGCTGTACATACCTTTATTGTTTTGGTATTTTCAAGATTATACCCTCTGTATATTGTCATTATTACTTGACAGTCTTTAAACTTAAAGGAGCAGTATCGCGAATTTTTCTTGGTGACTTATATTTAAATGGTACTTTGAATGTAGGTAAGTGTTGGAGTAAGAATTACAAATGTAGAAAAAAATGATGTCTGTGTTGAGCAGCTGGAGACTAATAGCTCATGTTTATGTCTTCTGAGTGTCGGAGCCCGATACTCTGGCCTGTTCCATGCTGAGGAGAGGGGTGAAACAATGTATCAAAGTCTCAGCTGTTCAGTGCTGGCAGCCGTCCAGCATAAGATAACAACATTGCAACATTGCCTGGCCAGAACTTATATATCTAAAACAGAGAGAAAAGCTCTAGAAGTCATTTAGCTGATTTTGACAGTTTTCCCTTCATGTTGGCTCTGCTGCAGAATCTTTCAGTTTACCATTTTCTCTTTCATATTCTTATTTTTCATTTTTCCATATGATCTTTCTTTCAGCTTTGTGTGTTTTGAGCAAAGCCCAACCCAGGATTTTCACTATCTGGAGTTTTGTTTTGTGCCCCTAGGGGCATCCCGACTTGGGATGCCCTGATATGTGAAATCCCCAAGTTCGCCTGTGAAAATGTACCTTTCCCTGTCCCACAGCGCATGCGCGGGCTCTCATCCAATCAGCTCTGTTTGCACGCAGATGGGGAGCCTGAGCAGTAACCTTCCTGGCCGCCCCGCCCTGTCTAAATGACTATCTGCGTGAGCGCGCCAGAAAAATGGGGGGATCTGTGGTTATCCAGGGGTCGTTTCACACAGTGGGGCATCCCGATTTAGGATGCCCAAGGGGGAAGGTCAATGGCCGGGTCTTATAGACTTCAGGGTCGCCACTCAGGGTTTTGTTCCACTTTAATACCTTTAGATTTTCCTGCACAGTTATTCAAAGAAGAATTTCAGTCATTTTCAGTCAGTTTAGTTTATTTTGTATAGATTTTACACATTTGAGTCACCTGGTCTCATAACAAAAGCAGCACCTCACACACACACAGCCGCTACCACTGATTACAGTGTCAGCCTCTGAGGTAAAGTGTTGCTAGGAGACCAATGGGCTAAATGAAGCAGCTCACTAAATACAACCCAGCAGATCCCCCTATTCAGCAAATGGACTGAGCCATTGTAATTATACAATTTAAAAGGAAGGCATATATTTTTTCCTTTTTCTATCTCCAGATTATTTATACACATGTTAGAAGCTATTGTGTGGCTATTTATTTATCTTTTTTAATGCAAATTTCGTGATACTGCTTCTTTAAATTTCGATTTCTAATGTGACCAGATTCTTCTTCTGTAGCCCTTCAGCCTAAACAGTCAGCTCTGCTTCAATTAGCACCAAGCCGCCGTGATAGCAGCCCCACCTGGTCATGTGTGGCCTGTCCATCTGACTTGGAGGACTAGCATATCCAAAGGATAAGGTTGACTTTAAAGCGGCCCTTTAGGCTGAAAAGTCTTTGAGACTGCTGATTAGTTTTCCTTGGAAGCATAGTGGAATAAGTGGTGGGATGAACCAGAGGAACCTGGTGATGCTGAATGTATGTCATTAGTTTGCTAATAACACACATTACCAAGTATTCACAGTCACATTGTATATAGATTCTATATTAAACCCCAGGCCAGGATAGGAAAGTGAACTATTTTGAGCTCTGACTCAATTATCAGTTTACTATTGATAGAGGAGACCCAGATAACTGGAATATACAGAAGGTTTAGGAGGCTCAGAGATATTTATAGAGACCCTAAAGTTTGGGAGGGGTGGACAAGCTTTGCTGTGGTTTCTACCAGGGGAACGTGCTGATGTTAGGACAGGGTGAATTGTAAAAAAAGTGTAACCCTCACACTGACTATACACTGAGGGTGGAGGACCAGGGGGGAAGGGAACACTAGATTCACCAGTCTGGTGACTTTAGTGTCCCTCTTAGCCACCTTTACATTTCAAAATATACATCAGCATGGACAAACTTCCAAAAATACCCATTGATACCTAATTATTTTTTTGCTAAATTACCTTTCTGATTCTGGTTACCAAACAGGAAGTGAGGCTAATGGTCCATTTCAACAGAAGGATTAGTGAATGAATATAAGCAAAAGCAAACGCATAAAGGCAATTATTGATCCATGGAAAAGACTGCTGCAATCCAGCGATCAGCAAGAATTTGCTCGTTGGTTGAGAGTGTTATTGTATTGGCTGACATAACATTTCTTGTTCATCGCTATAATGTCGACATGTGGAAACTGAAATTGGCTATAAATAGGACTATACAAATACCTTACACGTGATCTTAAAGTGATCCTATACCCAGAAAGGAAGTTTATGTAGTCACCTTCTATCCCCAGCCCAGTGCTCCAAAACCGCCTGTTTCATTTTTAACTAAAGCCTTTGCCCAATATTCCATAACAACACAAACTGGATATAGTCGAACATATTGCTCCCTGGCCAAGCACACCTTGTGATTTCCAGCGATTATACATTCAGTTACAGTGCACACAGCTCAGCATTGGGGAGCACTTCAACCTAACTTCCATTAGGTGAGTTTAGTTGTAACTGAACTAATTAGCATATGACTGACACTGGGACTGCTTCCTTTTAGTGTTTTTATCAATATTGGGCAAATACTTCAGTAAAAAGAAGGAAACAAAAGAGGGTCGATTCATGGACGGTGCACAGAAATGTTCAAGGAGAGTGCAAACGATTGCGCATATGCGCCTAGGGGCATGACTTATGGCCGCGTGCGTACGCCGGACGCACGTGCGAATATCACCAAATAGGAAGTGCACGGGAGAAGCGCCAATTGCCTCTTCTTGCGCCAATTTCCACTAGGAAAATCTTCTGTTCTGAAGTGGAAATGGCCCTGTCCCATGCGCATTTGGCCAGCTAAGTGCTTAACTGCTTCCGATGGTTCCCATGTCTCTCCCCTTTCCTTTACTGTCTCTCCATAGTGATTTGATCTGTCCAGCTTCTGTGTTTTCTGCGAAGCTCTATATCGCCATTTCAGAGTGTATTCTCTGGAGAACCCTTGTTCTCCATTTTTTGGGGGTGATTTTTTGGGGGGATATTCTGATTCCAGTTAACCCTTAATGTTTTTTTCCTAATATTTTGTCCCAGATGTTCTCTAACCCTCCCTCCTCTGTTTGGTTTGCATATTAATGATTAATAATTTAACTATCATTTTTTTAATTTTTTGTTTTTGCTAAACTTTATGGCCCAATATCCACATCTTTTTTTGTGATTTTGGACAAATTTTTTCGAACAAAAAAAGGGTTCAATACCCAAAAAGTACTTGCGGCTGACACTTTCATTGTTCAGAAACATGCAGGACACTGTCAGCATGTGTTTTTGGAATGAAATAAGATTGTTACTCAATGAAATCAGCAGTTTCCTTAACCTATTTGTTGGAGGGAATTTCACTCTTCAAATTGCCACATTTGCACACGCCTCATATCATAAATCATCCCATTTTGACAACCATGAATCAGGAAACCAAATTCACGACCATGAATAACGCTAAGCTGTTTTTGGGCATTGGACTGGGGATGGAAGGTGAAGACATAAACTTTCTTTCTGAGTACAGGTGCACTTAAATTACGGTTGCTTTAATTAATATTTGCTGCAAATTCTTTCACATGCAAACGCAAGTCATCTGATCATTCACGACTCACATATGCAATCACTTCAGCGATTTTTTGTTCACAAATCGTACTATGTAAATGTACCTTAAACCCTCAATGATGTTGTGGAGACATAAAATAACTTAAAGTGACTAACCCTTTACAAGAGCTAGCATTGATGAATTGCTAAGTAATGCTTATATATGCAGAGCTGCTCTGTTTACTCTATCATATTGTTATGGATAGTTTTCTGTCTATAAAACTGTAGGACTGGAACTGTACCAGATCATCCAGTATACTAACCCCGATTTCCCTCCTGCTGATGTACGTACATACGTATTTCTTATTGCCACAGATATGCTCAGTCAATTCCTAGTGCTCCATTCAGCTTTGTTAAGCTGCTTTAATGCCAGATCAATCAGAAGAGGAACAATCTCTAGTATAGTGAAATTCCTGGTGGTTGTTGTTCTTTAATACCTGCAGATTTGTGTTATTTCTTTACAAGACCTAGCCACATAGAGGTGGACAGATGGACAAAAACACTAGCTGGTAATGGTTGATAATGGGAAATACTTGCCACACTATCACGTATACCCCAACACAATAAATACCTTGTCTGCATCATCTTTTTTGGTTTGCTTGACTTGTTTGAGATTGGCCCTGAGATCCATGGCTGCCTTGTGCTTGGTTCCCAGAAGTGCCCGCATCATGGCATCTGCCGATAAACGCACTCTGCGCAATGTTGGACGTTTGAATTTCCCACCGAATATCTTACGAGTCAAATCTTCAATCTGTAAGATATGAAAATGATGACTTTATTTTTGTTTTCCTAAGTCTCACTGCATGCTAAGGATAGCTGAATCACCCTCTCATAATTTATAATTTAACATTATATATGGTGTACAGACACAGCACATGTGCAGTATTGAGCTTTATCTGAGCTGTGTTATGGTGTAGTTAGAGATCCATATGCTCACCACTCCCTTCTAGTCCATTGCTAATGACATTCACTGCTGTCACCATTCCTTCCTTGGGTGGTGTCTGCTGCAGCAACCTTTTTCCCGAGCCCTGCCACTCAGGTCCATCCAGGTCCACCTGGGGACCTTCTGCTGTCCCCACCAATGCTGAGATCCTCCTGGTGCCGCAGACACCTGTGACCATGGACAGGAAACAGCTGACATGCAGTGTGGCCTCTAGGGCTTTCACCACACAACAGAGGCACATCAGAGTAAACAATAGTACTATACTGTGCTGCATTTGGAAGTGGAAGTGCACAATATAAAAGTAGCCTCAACTAATAAACTAAATACTGATGCAGAATTAGACATACATATGAGCTATCATAGGGGACAAAGTGGTGAGAGCTGGAATAAAAGGATGAGATATAAAACTGGGAATCCAGTATCTAAAAAAACCTCAAGGCCCTGTCTTACTCTGTTTCTGGTGCACACTTCCTCTCAGGATGTGGTTAGAATGTAATGTAAGACAGTAGCATCATTAGACATAATAATCAACATTCAACTTCTGCCTTCATAATTAGTTAGGGCACTACTGCACTTAACTCTTTAAGTGCCAGACCACGTTTCACTATTTTGCGCTACACATGTTCAACTTTGATTTTTGAAGGGAATTCCAGGGATTTCCCAGGAAAATTATATATTGTTTTTTTCTGTTGTTGAGTCTGGGCTTCAACATGCAATGTCTTGTATGGCCTTTTTTTAGTGCATTCTCAATACTTTTGGGTGAAATATGTGCAAAAAAATAAAATCTTATTGCGTGTGAGACCCACCCGGTTACAGCGGTACCACATGGAGACTCCTCCAAACTGAAACAGAGCTTTAGGAGATTTTCAGATAAAATACAACTGTGATATGCGCTATGAACACCTTGCAGTTTTTCCAGAAAAACAACTCTTTACGTTTGAAATATCCCCTACAAACTATATTCTATATTCTATGGAAGTACACGCCTCAAGCTTTCTAGGCGTACCAGGCTTGTTTATGCGGGCGTAGTTTTCTGGAAGTAATCCCTCGATCAATTCTTTAGTTGCACAGAGTTTTCCTAAAAACATAATAAAAAGGAAGAATCAAAGCCACATTTTCCTGAAAAAAAACTATATGCAAACAAGAAAAAACAAGTAAAATCAAGTAAAATCTGAAAAAGCAACATCCCCGAACAGAACAATACCCAGCATATGTAGCTACTGTCAAGGGAAAAGTTGCCAAACACCACAAAGTAAAGCATGTGCGTAACGGTAATTTTACTTGAAAATTTCAGCTATGCAGACAAAGTGCGCACCTTGCAATTTTTCAACCAAAACAACCCTTTACATTTGGAATATCCCCCATAAACCATATATTTCCTCAAAGTACACATGTTAAGCTTTCTAAGCGTACCCAGCTTGTTGTAGTGGGCTCATCTTTCTGGAAGTAATCCCTCGAAGAATTCTTAGGTTGCACAGGGTTTCCCTAAAAAAATGTATAAAAAAGCTAAATAAATAACATGTTTTCCTAAAATATCAATATGCAAGCAAGAAAAAACAAGCTAAATCTAAAAGCGCAAGGTCCCCCGAGCAGAGCAATACTCAAATATTTTAATTGCCAGCCTACTTGAAGTTTTGTCACCCTCTGTTGACAGGTCATTTTTCCCCATTTTGCGCCATGTTTAATTTAATTAATGATTTTTGCAGGAAAATTATATATATTTTTTTTGCAGCAGAGTTTAGGCTTTACATGAAATATCTTGTTTGTGATTTTTCTAAAAATATATTTGCGTAAAAAACATAAAAATAAATAAAAAATATTTTTTACACAATTGTCTCCTTTGTTTTAAATAAAACATTTGTTTTATTAATGAAAACCATATTGCATGTGAAAGCCCCATTTCTCCCGATTACAACTGTACCACATATGCATCGGTAGCCCCCCCATTCTTGCCCAGGAGACCCCCCAACCTTAACTTTATAACATTTACAAATAAAATACAACTACTATCCACACTATAAACAAAAGGGGTTAATTTTTAAAGAAACGACATAGGGTCCCCCCTCCTGGGGGAAGGGGGGCATTTTTTTGGAATTTTAAGGGTTAAAAAATGACACAGGGTCCCACTTACGAATCATAACCAGCCCGGGACTATCTACGGGGGCTTGTAGGAACAGGGCGCAGGGGCCAGCTTTGGTGGCCCTCCGCCCTGACAGCTACAAGGTCTGTGGGCCGAGCCCTTCTGCCCCTCTGGGCTTTGGGGAGACAGGTAAACTTGCCAGCCCCCAGCCTTGTGGACCCCTTACCAGTTAACAAGGGGTTAACAGTAAAAATAAACACACAGACACATAAGAAAAAAAATGGCATTTATTTATTTTTTTTTCTTTACTCATCTCTGATCCTCAGCTGTCTTTCTCACCCTCTCCTCATCATGGAAGAGCCCGGGGGGTGATCAGAGGCCCCCCTGTGAAGAGGAGACCCCGCGGGAGGGATTGCTGCCGCAGGTGAGTAAATGCCTTTTTTTTTTCTTTACAATTAATTGTGCCGTCGGCCGAAGCGGGGGGAGGGGGGGCGCCAAGCAGTGTGGCCAACTAAGAATTTCCTCACCACTGGCTCAGGCACTAATGATGACATACAAATCTCTGTTCTTAAATGTACACCTTCAATCTAGACTGGTTCTATCAGAGGCAACGAAGAGACCCTAAACTCAGGTCATTAAAGTGTAAAAAACCCACCAGTGGCTGACCTGGAATCTAGAGTCCAGAGTCGGTCGCTGGCTTTCCCACAGGGCATCCCAAATCATGAAACCCCCCATGGTACCTGTACGCACTCACCTTTCCCTGGTCCAATGGCGCATGCATGGACCCTCGCTCAATGAGAGCTACCCGCTGAACTGATGTAATTCGTCAGGCCCATCCACATAGGCTGAGGTGGGAGCGCAGGCACATCTGGGATGCGGGGGATGCGGCAGCACGTGCTCCCCATTATAGTAATTGAGAGCTGTTTGGCAAAAGATGTAAACATACCAAATGGCTCTCATTATGCTTTGTTGGACCGAGGAAGGGTGAAGCTTAACTTGGTGAACTGGGGGTTACACACAGCGGGTCATCCCCAATCGTGATGCCCTTGGGGAATGGAACAAAACCTGGGAAAGTCAAAAACACGGGTTTTGTTCTGCTTTAAGAAATAGATGACATAAAGTCAACCAGGGGAAGAAACCTAAAAAGCATCTTACAGAATGGGCAATGGGCAGGGGGGAAAAGCCGTTTTGAAACTTCGAAGCCATTGCCAAGTAGACCAAAGAAACATTTAGTATCCTATGCCCACAATATTGATGTATCAATTGCCATGTCAGTTCTGTGGATGAAACATTTGCTCAGCAAATTGTGACACTGAGCATACCCTGAGCAACAGTGCCATCTAGTGGTTAATTAAATATATGCATCATGGGAATGTTCTAGATTTTTGTAATTATGTAAACAAAATTTACCCTATTTACTATAGGCAACATTAGGAAAATAATAAAATTTGTAGAAAAGGACATAATTGTGTTACAATCAGGGATGTGGAGTTGGAAGTCGGACTCTAAAGAATATCCCATCTCTGACCCCAGCATAAAAAAGAAAATCAAATGACTAATATTGTATAATTAATGTAACTTTCATAGGAAGCTTATAGACTAAATACCTTATATTTCGCCCCATAAGACACACTTATTTCTTCTGTGCTGAGTGAGCGTGCCACCAACTGCATCCTCGCTCGCCTCTAGCGGAATGGCCCTTTACAGTTGGCTGTTCACAAATGCCTGGCTTGGGTACATGCCTGGCTAAAGGTACAGCTCGGCCACAGCCCACGTGCCATGGGATCAGCAGTTAGGTGAATTAATGTGGCAATCTATGGGGTTTCATACAGCTGGGCACCCCAAATTGAGATGCCCCAGGGAGAGAGAGTCGGCAGGTCCTGGAATCTAAACTACAAGATGGATTTTGGTCCACTTTTAAATTAGGAGTAATTTCAAAATAGAAAATTTGAATGATCAAAAAATACAATGGCAGAAATTTGTGTCATGTAGCGTACCTCAGAAACATTTATATTCACTTTAGCTTCCATGTCATATCTCTCTTCATCCACCACATCAATTCTGGCATGAAGTTCTCTGCACAGATCCTACAAAAGATAATAATTTTTAAAAAGATTAAACAAATGTAACGAAAATCATCATCATATGCTGCTGCCTGAATTCAACTGACATAACTAAAAATGCACAGTTACAGGAAACTCAGCAGCACTTCCTGTTTGCAGCTGCTGACCACAACAGGAATTAGAAAAAGATCATTTCATTTTTATGTGCAGCAATCTGAGTTGCTCTGGGGAGGGATGCATATGAGGGTGTATATCAATTCCATCCAGCCTATCACAAACAAAGAGGCTCTTTCTATTCTAGTGCTGCAGGTCAGGGGGGTGGAGCCAGGCAGTAAAAGGCTCCCAGATAAATGCTGCTGTGTAGCCAGAATACAGTTGTAAACTACTGGTGGTATAAAGGAGAGCAACTACACAGAGATGTGAAGAGATCCATCTGTATATGATCACTACAGTCAAGGATCTTTGCCACTGTTATGAGTAGTGATGAACCGGAGCAGGAGCAGTTCGGAAACCCTATGGCCAAATAGTCCCCATTACTTTCAGCAGCAGAGAACTAATGGAGCCCCCTTTTTGCTCAAGATAAGTCAAATGATCCAAGAGGCGTACATATAGGAATGGACTCTTTTTCTATATAGTATCCTTGGTCTGCTCTGACACATTTGCTGATCAAGTCAGCGGGAGTAAAAATACTTTGTCCGTATAAGTGTCCTGTCTGCTATACACAGCTTGTCTGACCCTTTAGTATGGGCAGCTCCTGCCCCTAGCCAAGGTAAAGCACTACTAAGAAATCTAACCCACGAGAAATCATACCGTGATAATCAAATCAAAAGACTGTGGTTACCGTAGATCCTGGAGATAACATGCAGCAGAAAGACGAGGTGCAGAAGCAGGAAGAAAAGAAACAGAGCCCACAAATTTGTCAATGTTTAAATGCAAACACAGCTGTTGGAGGGCATAGATAGGTGGCATAAATGATGAGCCTTCTTGTGCATGCTTGTAAGTTACACATTTGCAACAGCGAAACAATTGTGTTTGCCTCAAAAGTCTACACTGGGATCTAGATCTGAGGTCTAAAGGCATCTAGATCTGAGATTACGCATTACAGTTTTTACCTGCAGCTCAGAAAAAGACAACCCAGAAAGCTGAAGTGGTGGACAATGCTCGGCCAAGAACCTTTCTTTCTCCTGGGCCCTCTCCTCCTCTTCCCGTTCCATCTCACTTTTCGCAATTTGAAGCATCAGACTCTAAAAATATTATAGAAAAATAGAGAATGTTACAGGCCAGACTCGATTCTGGCAACTGTAAATTTGGTTGCAGAAGAGAAGATACAATAGGGGTTATTTTCTGGGGGGTTGCCTCAGGCCTCTTTGTTCCAGTCAAAGAAAGTCCTCATGCTTTAACATACCAAGACATTTTGGGCAAATATATAGGGAGCATGCTTTTTTTTCCCTGTTCAAGTGTGCATGTGCCCCAGAACCGCCATCAGGAATTTTTTGGCCCCATACACCAAAACTGTATAGGTCCGCTTGTCCACATCCTCCCCAACCCCTGCTAGCCCCTCATAATGAGCAATGACTGGTTTTGGAAATCTGTAAAAAATCCTTACACCGTGTTCCTCCTCCAATTCCTGCAGGAGTTGGCCCTCATCCATGGCAGAAAAGAAGCTAGAGTCAGCCAATCACAGCTGCACAAGTGCATGGGGTGCCGCAGTGATCAGTGGAGGATTGTGGCATCAAGTTATGGTGGAGAAAGGGTGCCTAGGAAAGGCTGTAGCTCAAGGCACTATAACAACCCCCCCAGATCCTGAATGACCCCTCCAGCAATAAGCACATTTCCTGCTTAGACAGGAAGTGGTCTTGTCAGCAGCTGACAGTCTTTGGCTGCAGGGCCCTGGTCATCGGCAGTCAGTGGCTTCAGATCTTAGTTTCTGTAGGCTGAGCCCTGGTCAGCGTTGCCTGGTTGCTGGTGGCTTGGCTCAAGCGTGGTGATGACTGCTGGGTGGCAGCATAATCCTTATAGTTAGCAGCTATGCTGCAGGGGACCCTGTGCTCCAACATCCTAAAGGGTCTCTGTGCTTGCAGGAGCCCTTTAGACTGCTATGGGGCGCTGGGTTTCTTTGCTGCTGTAGGGGGCGCAGGGGCTCTTTGCTGTTTTGAGGCACAGGGACACTTTGCTGCTATGGAGCAGATGTTCTGGAACCAGCTGGTGGCTGATGCAGAGTGCGCTGCCAGGGGAGTTCACTCGGCCTCCATGTGCATCATCCAAAAAATTACACAGGCGTCACATGACAGCCTATGCTACTTTTCTGAATGGGCGAAGGCTGAGGAGCCACGTACAATAATTTCTGTGGTAGTGCCAGCTCCACGTTTTATGGACCCTTTCAGGTACTCATTGACCTCTATGGGGTTCTGGGTCCAGGTCAAGTTCCGGTCCCAAACTGAATATTATTCTAATGTTCGGCTGAACAGGTGAATGAACGGGCTCATCACTACTCATTACTGAGCTCAGCCATGAACCAGCATTATAATCAAGGTACCTTCAGTTAAAATAAGGTATTGAGGTATAATTGGAGATTTTGAGATTCTGTAAAATGTACTCCAGGGGTCGCATGAGGCGGCTGGTACAAAGATGGTCAGCGCTGGATCGTGGGGTGAGGTAGGTATCTTTTTTTTATGTAACCATGCCCTGCTTCAGTGCTAGCAGATAGTGGTAAGGCAGTGGGGACTAGCCCATACATGCACCGTAGCAACACAAAAAAAAAGGTGTTTGTGTGGTGATTCCGGGGGATGTCCCTCTACAGTGTATCAAAACCCAGTATAGTAAAAATCCTGGGTGTTGTTCCTTTTAAAGCATTAATGAATATTTATAACAGCACAAAATAATAGCATATATCACAATACCTTTAGTTGCAGTTTTCGGGATGCAGAAATCTTTGGTTGTCTCTGGTAAAAGAAATAATTTTTTACCACACAATATAGCAATAGCAACTGACTCTCAACTTGTTTATCATTATTTGTAAAAAATACATAGGGTTTTAGCATCCATTCAGCTGTCCTGTCTTTGTATATCTTCAGCTAGGCATATTAACAAAATCTGTTTATAAAGATTATGTTTTTATTTTCTAACTTAACTTAAATAGTGATGAGCAAACCTGACTCACAAATTTCAGGTCCGTGCCAAACTTTTCAGGTTTGGGTTCACGAACACAGACAGAAGTCTGTGCCAGGGTTCTGCATTCAGCCCAACTAAAGCTGATTACTGGGCTGCTGAGCTTCTAGTCCTCCCTGCAGCCAATCAGGTCAGTCAGCAGGCCAACCAACTTGCTACCCCGGCCCCCAACCAGGGAAGGGTAGTAAGCGGGGCCAGGCCGTGAAAGGGGGATGACCGCGAGCTGGGACACAGTGCCTAGCCTGGTCAGCAAGCTGGAGAGCACTTACAGTGCTTTGCCTGCAAATGAAGATGGGGCTCTGTCACAGTCTGCTATGGATTGATGGAGGTTGTTCTGCAACAGTCTGCTATGGGGGATGATAGGGGTTGTTCTGCAACACAGTCTGCTATGGGATAAGATGGGGTCTCTGCAACAGTCTGCTATGGGAGAAGATGGGGGTTCTGTCACAGTCTGCTATGGGAGAAGGTGGGGTCTCTGTCACAGTCTGCTATGGGAGAAGATGGGGGTTCTGTCACAGTCTGCTATGGGAGAAGATGGGGTATCTGTCACAGTCTGCTATGGGAGAAGATGGGGTCTCTCTCACAGTCTGCTATGGGAGAAGATGGGGGTTCTGTCACAGTCTGCTAGGGGAGAAGATGGGGGTTCTGTCACAGTCTGCTATGGGAGAAGATGGGATCTCTGTCACAGTCTGCTATGGGAGAAGATGGGGGCTCTGTCACAGTCTGCTATGGGAGAAGATGGGGTCTCTCTCACAGTCTGCTATGGGAGAAGATGGGGTCTCTGTCACAGTCTGCTATGGGAGAAGATGGGGTCTCTGTCACAGTCTGCTATGGGAGAAGATGGGGTCTCTGTCACAGTCTGCTATGGGAGAAGATGGGGTCTCTGTCACAGTCTGCTATGGGAGAAGATGGGGGTTCTGTCACAGTCTGCTATGGGAGAAGATGGGGGTTCTGTCACAGTCTGCTATGTGAGAAGATGGGGTCTCTGTCACAGTCTGCTATGGGAGAAGATGGGGGTTCTGTCACAGTCTGCTATCGGAGAAGATGGGGTCTCTGTCACAGTCTGCTATGGGAGAAGATGGAGTCTCTGTCACAGTCTGCTATGGGAGAAGATGGGGGTTCTGTCACAGTCTGCTATGGGAGAAGATGGGGGTTCTGTCACAGTCTGCTATCGGAGAAGATGGGGTCTCTGTCACAGTCTGCTATGGGAGAAGATGGAGTCTCTGTCACAGTCTGCTATGGGAGAAGATGGGGGTTCTGTCACAGTCTGCTATGGGAGAAGATGGGGTCTCTGTCACAGTCTGCTATGGGAGAAGATGGGATCTCTGTCACAGTCTGCTATGGGAGAAGATGGGGGTTCTGTCACAGTCTGCTATGGGAGAAGATGGGGTCTCTCTCACAGTCTGCTATGGGAGAAGATGGGGTCTCTATCACAGTCTGCTATGGGAGAAGATGGGGTCTCTATCACAGTCTGCTATGGGGATGATGGGGGTTGTTCTGCAACACAGTGTACTATGGGGAAGATGGCGGCTCTGTCACACTCTTCTATGGGGCGATGGAGGGAATCTGTCACAGTCTGCTATGAGGGATGATGGGGGTTGTTCTGAAACACAATCTGTTATGGGACAAGATGGGGGCTCTGTCACAGTCTGCAATGGGGTGATAGGGCAATTCTGTCACAGTCTGCTATGGGGCTGATGGGGGGCTCTGTCACAGTCTGCTATGGGGTGATGGGGGGGCTCTGTCACAGTCTGCTATGGGGTGATGGGGTGCTCTGTCACAGTCTGCTATGGGGTGATGGGGGGTCTTATTATTTTTTTTTTATAAATGATACATACGGCCCATACGGTACTCAGAGCAGGGATTCCTTGGGTAGAAGGAATCCCTGCTCTGAGTATCATATGGGCAGCACTGTGTTAGCCAGGACCTCGGAGGAGAGAGATTTAGGGGTACTGATTACTGATAGCTGCAAGATGAGTGGACAGTGTAGCCAGGCAGTGGGAAAAGCAAGCAGGATGCTCGGCTGCATAGCTCGAGGCATCACCAGTAGGAAGAGGGAGGTTGTGATGCCTCTGTATAGAGCCCTGGTGAGGCCACAGCTAGAATACTGTGTGCAGTTCTGGAGACCTTACCTGCAAAAAGACATTATTCAAATAGAACGGGTCCAAAGGCGGGCAACAAAAATGGTGGAAGGACTTAAACTTAAAACTTATCAGGAGAGACTGAAAGAACTTAATGTGTACAGTCTGGAGGAAAGAAGGGAGAGGGGGGACATGATTGAGACCTTTAAATATGTGAAAGGATTAAATAAGGTTCAGGAGGGAAGTGTTTTTAAGAAGAAACTTAATGATAGAACAAGGGGGCAGAACCTGAAGCTAGTCGGGGGGAAGATCAGGAGCAATGTTAGAAAATATTATTTTACAGAAAGAGTAGTAGATGCTTGGAACAAACTTCCAGCAGAGGTAGTTGAAAAATCAACAGTCACTGAATTTAAACATGCCTGGGATAAGCACACATCTATCCTAAGATAAAGAGTACATACAGTATACACATAAGGGCAGACTAGATGGACCGTATGGTCTCCTTCTACCGTCAACCTTCTATGTATGTCTATGATGTATATTATTAGTACTGTCTCTACCCCATTTTATTAAGACCAATCTTCCTGGTGTTACCTCACGATTCTTCGCCTGACACCCGTTAAAAAAATATTTTAATTTAGTTTTTATTTATATTTAATGTATTTATTTAACTTTTTTGTTACATGTAATTATTTGGAGTACTTTCCCTACCCCATTTTGTGCAGGGCAATTTCCCTGGTGTTATCTCCCCAATTTTTAATAAATTTTTTAAGGACAGCGAGAGTAAGGACAGCGCTGGAGCAACTCGTGGCAAGGTTTATTTATTTATTTTGTTCACTTTATCATGGCAAATACTTTTAAGCATTTTAAACATTTTAAGCGTATGCAATGAATAGATGCTGCTACATTATCATATTATTTTTTATGTTTAATAAAAAGAAAAACCTGCTAGCCTCTGTAAACACCTGCCTCTATTGGGACTATGGAAGGGCAAAAGAAAACTTTTCAGATGGTGGTAGCAAATTCTGCCCAAAGGCAAAACCAAAGTTATTGTCCTGGCAGTAAAATGCAAAAAAATCAATATTCAACTTTATATTCCCCACAGATGATAACTCTAAATGCTACCTGATTGGCAGTCCCGTGGCTACATAATCAGACATTTTGTTGAGACTGTTATCCAAAATTTCGGCTTTATAAAAAAATTAAACAGGACTCAACTTCTATTACCCTGCTGATAATGCATACTGAAGGTGTTCACATTGTTCTAGGTTCTATCAAATGCTATACATAATGCTCAATAACATTGTAATAAAATAGCATAATCCATTACATATTTAATGGTAAATAATTTGCACCTTGGCATGAGGCTCTGTCGCATAGGAACGATAGTTGGCTGATGATTTCCGGCGGATCAGTGGTGGAGCAGCGACTGGAGGTGGTGCGGGTTTGGGTGGCTCTGGCACTGGTTCTGGCTCTGCTTCCTCTTCCACTTCTTCTTCTTCTTCTTCCTCCACATATTCCTCCTCCTCCTCTTCATACTGATTTAAAAAAAAGAAGGGTTTACAGTTGAACCTAACTACAATCGGTAAACCTGGATTTATAGTCAGGTCAGGCGCTCTGACGGTTACCGGATCACCCAATCCAACTCCAGGGCTGCCAGGCTCTGTATGTCTGTATGGCTGAACCACTAGCTGACACTACTTTCCTGATGACTGAGTTGTCCTAGCTGGGGACTGACTGTTAAGTGTCCAATGGAGAATCTAATGAAGGTCTGATTAGACCTCTAACTTTGAATAAAACAGAGCATCAGTGGTGATACAGAGTGAAACTACCGATCTAATTGAGAGACATTTTGATCTTCCAACTGTGCAGGGGGTCCATCTATATTTGGATCCCATGTAACATATCAATGATCCATGCTCAACATTTAAACCAGACCTTCGCTCTAAATTAGAGCATATCTTATATGTTTCCCCCACCCTGTACATACAGATTGCCCACATTAAAAATCATCCTACCTGCATCTACTGCATTTTCTGAGCCTTTAAACACCCAAGATGGTGGCACATGGAGTCTCAGGCTGCCTGCAAACAGGAAGTGTCTTCTGATTGTGTCGCTCTGCATTCTGGGATTGCTGTTCTTTTCCTGACCCCAGCTCTGCTCTGTCTGAGCAAAACACAGCTATAACCCGCCCCCTGCCCTCCCTGCCCCTCTCCTCAGTATGTGATGCTTCTGAGGCAAGATGGCGGCACCTGTATCCTAGAGTCCTGAACAGATTTGCAGCCCAGTGGAGGAAAGATCAAAAAGTAAGCAACTAAAAATGTAAAATCTATTAATGTTAGATGTTGGGGAATAGTTTTTTACAGGTTTGGGCTTTTCATGAAATGATCCTGAAGGTCCGGTTTAAATTTACAAAAAATGCAATTCTGTGAGTACTCACCTGTAGAATTGATTTTGGTGGTGTCCTGTTCGGGTCGCCCCATTCTTAACAAGTGGGTTATCCGCCACAAGGTGGCGCAGTTGACTGCAAGACGAAACTTGTGGCTCCTCCCAGCCCATATAAAGGCATCTGTCTCCCTAAGAATCCCCAGTGGTTGAAAAGCAGTAAAAAGAGAGACATGCCGGGAGGCCAGAGACCATGTTACTTCACACAGCCTCGAAATGAACTCTCTCAAGAAAAAGTAACACAACAATAATCACCATAACAGGCAAAAGAGGATAACAGAACAAGGGTGGGATGGAGCGACCCGAACAGGACACCACCAAAATCAATTCTACAGGTGAGTACTCACAGAATTGCATTTTTCCTGGTGTCCTATTCGTGTCGCTCCATTCTTGACAAGTGGGACATCCAAAAGCAGTGTCCAAAAGAAGGGTGGGATCCCCAGTGAGCAACAGCACGTAGTTCATGACACTACCGCCTGAAGCACCTTACGGCCAAAAACAGCATCAGCTGAGGCCCTAACATCAACCTTGTAAAACTTTGTAAACGTATGAACCGAAGACCAAGTAGTGGCCTTATAAACCTGTTCAACCGAAGCCTGGTGCTGAAAAGCCCAAGAGGCTCCAATAGCTCTGGTAGAGTGAGCAGTTATCCGAAAAGGGGGTTCCTTCCCCCTTGGCAGAATACGCTTGCACCACGGCCTGTCTAATCCACCTGCTGAGAGTGGATTTGGCTGGAGGCAAGCCCTTCCTAGGCCCATCAGGAAGGCCAAAAAGAGAATCTGACTTCCTGAAGGACTCCGAAGCAACAAGGTAGTACTTAAGGACTCTGACCACATGCAAGGCATGGAGGGTCCTCTCCTTAGAATTAGAAGGCGCAGGCAGGACACAATGGAGGCAAGACAATAGGGTCGATTCAAAGAAACATGTAACAGCTTGGATTTTGGTGCCGATCATCCTATTTTTCCCGTACGCTCGTGCGTTCGTATGAACTTGCGAGTGATTCTATAAGCAAATACGTTTCTATCCTAAAATGTACGTCCGTTCGTATGGCAGTTCGGGAATCAGACCTATGTCAGTTTCCATCCTGAATTTTCCGTTTCATTTCTCAGGTTGCAACATTGGTTTTGCCCTTTTTCCTTTTTTGTCTGGACGTAAATCCTTCTGATCTTGCGGCTCCGCACTACAAACTTACCTCATTAAAGTGCATTCTAAATATTTGGTCTTTTATTTTTCTTTATTTCATTCATTTTGTAGTAACCAACCATTAATGAATGCATTTGCATAAGTAAATCTTACTTTGTTTAATTTTTAGTTAACTTGCATTTTTTACTTGTGGATTTAATTTTAATATTTTGGCTTCAAATGGTACAACTTAAAATTTTGTGTGTGGTTACCCACACCCTCTCCATACAGATTGCTCTCAAATATAAAAAAACACCCAGCAACTTCTGCATGTTATGAGTCTAGAAACAGCCAAGATGGCGGGTCAGGTATTATCGGGCAGCCTGCAAACAGAAAGGGCCTTGTGACTGTGTTGCTCTGCATTCTTTGATTTCTGACCTTTCCGTGCCCCCAGCTCTGCTGTGTCTGTGCAAAATACAGCAGTAACCCACATCCTGCACTTTATCCCGCTCTCCTCTCCTCAGTAAGTGTGATGCATCTGACCAAAGATGAGCTTAAATAATTAAACAAAGCAAAGGTAAACAACTACACCAATAAATTCAATCTAAAAATATTATTCTAGTACATCAATTTAAAAATAAATAACAAAGGACATAAGTTTCTTTAATTAACGCAAATATATTGCAAAATAAAGGTTTACATGCAAAGGACTAATTAAGGTCCACATTAAAATGCTTTTATAAGGCATACATGAATCAGGTATGCATTGCTATACAATTTATGGCCTCGGCCATGCTGATACATGCAGTTCATTGGAGCTCAAGACGCGCAGACTCCTCCACATAGCCAAAAAACCTGTTCAAGAACAGCAATCCGACTGCTAAAAGGTGTCGGCAGTGGCTTTCTTTTAAAACTTATTTAGAGGTTGGAAAACTGTTCTCTGAATCACACCTAAACACATCCAATTATCCTAAGTTTTACGTTTTGATCCTAAGTTTTAGGATTTGATCCTAAGTTTTACGTTTTGATCCTAAAATTTAGGAACGAACTTGTGATGATCGTAAGAGCATATACGAATTCGTACGTAGGCTCGTGCGAGTCGGAAATGGCTAAAAAAACAGGAAAAAATGACTAACACCCACCCAAACTTACGATTCTCGATCCGAAATCAATTAACTTTTGCTCTTTGAATCGAGGGGAATGTCTTCATTGAGATGAAAGGCAGAAAGTCCGGTTTAAGTCGAAAGACCACCTTATCCTGATGCCTCTCAAAGTAAGGAGGCTTAATACAAAGCGCTGCCAGCTCTGAATTGTGACGCACCGAGGTGATAGCTACCAAAAAGACCACCTTTAGAGTCAGAATGGATAAAGCAGCGTCACACAAGGGCTCAAAAGGAGGACCCTGGAGAGCAGAAAGCACCAAATTAGAATCCCACACCGGTAACATAGGCTTACGCGGTGGACGTACATGAGTAACTCCTTGGAAAAAAGTCTTGATGAGTCTATGATTGGTGAAGGATCTTTGGAAAAAAATTGCCAAGGCCGAAACCTGACCCTTGAGGGTACTCCGCTGGATACCCGAGTCCAATCCATGTTGTAAGAACTCCAAAATCCTTGAAAAGCCAGAATCTGTAATAGATCATGAAGGAGGATTTCTTCCGAGCCTGAATCATGGTACACATGACCGAAGCAGACAGCCCTTTCTCCGTTAAGATGGAGGTTTCAGCAGCCAAGCCGTCAAAGCCAGCGTTTGTAAATTGGGGTAGCGTAACAGCCCCTGGAAACGGGGGAAAGGCGTAAAGCAGTCGGAACTCCGTCCAAGGAATTGCCAGAGCGTCCGTGGCGAAGGCCAGAGGATCTCTTGACAGGGAGACGAACCTTGGAAGCTTGTGATTGTGTTGGGACGCAAACAGGTCCACGTCCGGCTGACCCCAGCGGCAACACAGAGCGTGAAAGATCTTGTTGCTGAGAGACCATTCCCCCAGACGAGAAGTCCCCCTGCTCAGGGAGTCTGCCTCCTGGTTTTCTACCCTGGGGATGTAAACCGCCGAGATGCAGGAAACATTCTCCTCTGCCCAAGTCAGAATCTGGGTCACCTCCTTGAGGGCTCGCTTGCTCCGAGTCCCGCCCTGGTAATTGATGTAGGCGACAGCCGTCTGATTGTCCGAGCGAACCTGCACCGCACGGCCCCTTAGCTGGGGAGTCAGTTGAAGAAGCACCAACCGGATCGCTCTCAGCTCCAGGAAATTTACGGGAAAGCGGTTCTCCTGCGGACCCCACTGCCCCTAGAAATTCAGCGATTGCCAAAAACCTCCCCAACCGGTCAGACTGGCGTCCGTGGTGACAATCTCCCAACGTGGAGTCAGAAAGGACCTGCCCATTAGAAGATTTCCTGAGTCCAACCACCACGAGAGGGACCGCCTGGCCAGGGGAGACAGAGAGAACTCCTGCTCCAGGGACTCCTGTGTCCGATCGGAGCTTGCTCCGAGTCCCGCCCTGGTAATTGATGTAGGCAACAGCCGTCTGATTGTCCGAGCGAACCTGCACCGCACGGCCCCTTAGCTGGGGAGTCAGTTGAAGAAGCACCAACCGGATCGCTCTCAGCTCCAGGAAATTTACGGGAAAGCGGTTCTCCTGCGGACCCCACTGCCCCTAGAAATTCAGCGATTGCCAAAAACCTCCCCAACCGGTCAGACTGGCGTCCGTGGTGACAATCTCCCAACGTGGAGTCAGAAAGGACCTGCCCATTAGAAGATTTCCTGAGTCCAACCACCACGAGAGGGACCGCCTGGCCAGGGGAGACAGAGAGAACTCCTGCTCCAGGGACTCCTGTGTCCGATCCCAAACAGACAAGAGATACAACTAAAGAGGTCTCATGTGGAACTGGGCGAAGGGCACAGCCTCGAAGCAAGACACCATGAGACCCACCAGCTTCATCCCCAGATGAATAGATGGGTGTAGACCCGGCAGCAAAGCCCAAGCCTGCGTCTGAAAACCCTCCACCTTCTTCTGGGGAGGAACACCTTGACCTGAGAGGTGTCCAACGTCATGCCCAGGAAGGACCTCACCAATGACGGAGTGATCGAGGACTTGGGATAAATGATAACTCAGCCGAAATCCTCGAGAGTGGACAAAACCGTCTGGGTGTTGCTCTCGGCCTGCTGAAGAGATTGAGCAGCAATCAGCAAGTCGTCCAGATAAGGAAGAATAGGAATGCCCTGGTTCCTCAGCAGGGCCATAACACCCGCCAGCACCTTGGTGAACACCCGGGGGGCTGAGGAGATCCCGAACGGCAACGCCACAAACTGGTAGTGCTGATCCTCCAGCGCAAATCTTAGGAACTTCTGATGTCCCTGGAATATAGGGATGTGCAGGTAGGCATCCCTGATGCCCACTGTGGTCATGAAGTCGCCTGGCCGAAGCAAGCTCACCGCGGACCGTAAGGTCTCCATGCGAAAATGTCTGTATCTGACAAATCTGTTGAGACCCTTCAGGTCCAAAATAGGCCTCAGAGTACCATCCTTCTTGGGTACCGTGAACAGGTTGGAATAGAAACCTCGACCCCGTTCCTGGTGAGGCACGGGACAAATCATCCCGGACAAGAGAAGACGATCGACAGCCATTCTTAGGCCCTGCGCCGTCAAGGGGTTCTGGGAGATCCACGACCAAAGAAATCTTGGGGGCTGCCAAACTGCCAGCTCTATTTTGTAGCCGGAGGACACCACCTCCTGAATCCACCGATCCGAGACTTGCTGTCTCCAGACGTGAGCAAAGAGCAGAAGCCGTCCCCCCACCCGGATGGGTGAGGGCGCCTACTCATGCCTGAGGGGCTTTGACCGGGGGCTTAGACTTGGACCCCCAGGAGGGATTGGGACGACCGCGAGACCTACCTCGTCCCCAGGAGTCTCGGCGGCCACCAGAAAAGGAAGAGCATCTTCCCCCTTGAAAGGGACGAAAGGAAGAAGAGGCCCGAAAGGGCCGCACAGACTTCCGACGCTGAGGGAGCCTCCCATCTTTTCGACAGGAGACGCTCCCCGAACAGACGAAGTCCCAGGAAGGGAATCCCAGTGAGTGATTTCTTGGCGGGTGCCTCGGCCGCCCACTGTCGCAGCCAGATAGACCGACGAAGATCAACCAGCAGGGCCGAAGCCCTGCCGCCCAGGCGGACAGTATCATCCATGGCCGAAGTTACAAATGCAATGAAGTACGCGCAAGCCAGGAGTTCCTTGTACTCCTCCGCTCGCTTGCGAGATCTGGCGATATCCACAAGGCATCTCACCTTCTTTCTGATGGCAATGGAGACAATGGCCGCGGCACAGACAGGACGAAGACCAGCACCCACCAAGGTGAAAGCGTGACATGCCAGTTGATAAATGCGCCTATCAGCATGATCATGCAAGGAAGTAGTATCTGGAGATGGCATAACCAAGGTATTGGAGAGCCCCAGAACAGGAGCATCCACCTCCGGGGGACGGGACCATAGATGAATCAACTCCTCCGAAAAGGGATACTGTCTGTCCAGGCCCTTAGGCACCAAAGGCAATTTATAAGGCCTCTCCCATTCCTTAAAAACCGTTTTAAAGAAGTGGCCTTTCTCAGGAAAAACAAGACGCTGCCTCTCAGGCCGAAAAAAGGTCCCCCTGCTTCATTTCGGCCGTCTTCGGAGGTACAATGTGCAAGGTTTCAAATACCGCAGACAACAACTTCTCCGTGTCATCGGGGACCCAAATGTCCTCGTCCGAGGAGGACGCGGGCTCACTCTCAAAGCCACCCGGGTGGTCCCCTGAGGAGTCAGAATCATGAAATAACTCACCCTCCTCCATGGAGTCTCGGCCACCAAAGGCCTCATAATCATCGTCATCATCAGCAAACAGCGAACAAGACGGCTCCAAATGCCGCTTCTTACCCATGGCCTTGCCGGCGGCCGGACGGGATAATTGTTGCTCTATACTGGCCACACGTAGCGCCAAGTCCAATGGAGACCCCCTGCTGGCTTCCCCCTCACTGGGAGCTAAATGCAGACACGGGGGTGTCGGCGAGGCTGTAGGTTAAATAGGACTGGGGAGAGTAGCGCTCGCCCCATCCCGTTCTGAAATGACACTTTGGGCGCAGGGTACACAAATAGCGCTGCGACAGCTCAGAGGGCATGTACCACACAAGAGACAAAGCTTAGCCCGCCCCAAGGGGCCCCCAAGCTCACCATCCCCAGAAGCCTGCATTATGGTGATTAGTAGCCAAGAAACAGGTTACAAGGCACTAATGGCCCAAACCCGGACAATCCCCAATAATATCCCCTAATAGATCCCTGCGAGGGGGAGCGGGGGGTGGATGGGACCGGGAGGAACCACAGTACTGAGAGTAATACGGGGCCTGCCTGAAAGACACAAGGGGAAACACACATGAGCATCCCACAGTGCATTCACCAACAAGAATATAAAAAAATATAAAAATATATAAGACCAGACTCACGGACCAAGAAGATCAATTTGCCGACACAGAAAGCACAAAGGCAGAGCAGCGCAGCACAGATGGAGCCCGGGAAGGAAGAACGCGAGGATCCGAGTGCCACCACTCAGGCAGGAGGGAGAATGGCGCAGAGAACAGCCCCAGGCAGCACCTCGTGCGAACTCCGGATGCCAGGGAAGGCGAAAATGGCGCCCCGAGAAGAAGGGGACAGGCAGGGAGGATCCCCCCCTCACCATGCCGCAGAGCGCAGTCCGCGCCCGCAGCGAGCGGCGGAGAAGAGAACACTGAAGGTCCGCCTCCCTCGTGTAAGAGGGTGCCCCCCCCTCACAACGCCTGAACACCGGAGAGGGGGGAGGAGCAGGAGCGAGGAGGGTGAGTATAAGAACAACAGTGAAGCACCAAAGTAAAAAGCACAAGGCACATAATGAATAAGCACATACCAAAATAAAGCATGTGGGCTACATAAGGGGTCCCTAGGTGGTTCCCCCCCCCCAATAGGCTCACCATTAGCCTATGGCCCGCTACCCTTTGGGAGAGGGTCTGCGGCCCAGAGCCTAGCTCTGTGAACGCCTGACCCTCGGCGTTCTCCCTACCGTCACCTGATCCGCAGCCAGGGCTGGGAGGCAGGATGGGTCCCGGAAGCAGGTGAGAACAGGGCTGCAGTGGCCGACAGGCTTGGGATGCCCCGCTCGCCTGCAATATCCATATAGAGATCGCATTCCATCTTCGCAGTCTGACTGGAAGAGAACTCTGGGGATTCTTAGGGAGATGCCTTTATATGGGCCGGGAGGAGCCACAAGTTTCGTCTTGCAGTCAACTGTGCCACCTTGTGGCGGATAACCCACTTGTCAAGAATGGAGCGACCTGAACAGGACACCAGGAAAATATTTTATTATTTATTTTGCATTGTTTTGAATAGCTGTCAGAGGTGTACAACCAGGCCTCCACCGCCTCTGTAGCATGTACTCCCTTTGCATACTTACCCAGCCATGCCGCTTCCCTACTCCACGCTGCCTTGGTGTATCTTCTGCCAAATGGCTAATAGAAATTGTCTAACTGAAAGAAAAAATACGGATTGGGGCTGAGCTCAGAACAGCAAGAAAAATCTGAATGAAACATTTGTTTATGTGCCGTGGAAACAAAATAAAGGTGAGGTTTTGGGTGATCGGGTTTTACGCTCTAGGTCTGGTTTCAAGCTCTAAATACAGTGTTCCAGTGACATCTATCTTGTGCCAGTGATGTCAATGACTATACTGAACAGGAAGAAATGCTTAATCTTCTCAATGGGATGACAGCCAGCAAAAACAGACATTGGAAAGTGGGACATTGGAAAGTGGGACTCCCTCTAGAACACGTGGGGTCGGTTATGGGCTCCCCTACACCCTCCTCCTTGTTTTGGGTTCTTTTTCACTGAGGTTTTTGGTCACATTGGCATTTTTATACTATGTTTGTTGGGTGGGATTGTTCACTTGGTAATAATGTCAGTTGCTTAAAATGTATCTAGTGTTTATGTGCATATCATTAGCACTTTGTTTAGGCTTTGTATACATTTAGGCACCCTTTCAGCACTATAAGGAGCCATTGGAGGGAGGGTAGTACTTTGGGTAGGCGGTTAGCCACTTTTTCTTATTTGAATTGTTCTTGCATTGACTTATATGTATTTTAATGTCTAAATAAGTAAAATGTCTTGCTTTTTCATATGCTTTGGTTGTGCGGTCATAATAATTATGGGGCATATCTTCTCCCTGTGGTGGTGGGGGGGGGGGGGGGGCTTACTGCAAAAAAAGACATTCCATAGGCTCTAAACCTTTCCTTACTTACACCTAAACTGGATGTATGGATTAAGCTATAGTCTCCCTACCTTTATTAGGAGATGTGGGTTTCTAGATGGGACCAAGCAGGGTGATCATTTTCTGCAGATGAGCCCGGGCAACTGTTAGTGGTGTAGGCCATATATATGAGCCACAATATTGGGTTTAGGGGGGCACTGCCTGCTGCTAAGGAAAAGGCACAACATGGCACTAACCGGTATGGAACAGCAGCTGCAACATAGGATGGGTGAGGAGGTGGCAAATTGTTTTCCTTCTAGCACTGAATGCCTATGAATTGCTCCATCTACAAGCTGGCTTTTCTGGCGGTATTAGCAGAAGCATGTGCATATACGTATGTAACTATGAAAATACTGACTTGCATATACATTTACCCATAGTGCCCTGGTGCGCCCCAGCCAGGCGCTGCTCATGATTGTAAAATACTTGCCCACAAATTAGAAAGTTAAACCATGAAACTTTCAAGTAACAAAGTTTTGCCTTGTTGGCAGCCACATATTTGGAACAGTGAGTACATTAGTCATGACACAATCATTAGAAGTATAGATTAGTAAGCCATTCTGGGAGTGCTATGGAAGTATACTTTGTGTTCTGTAATACAGACAAATCAATGGTTCAAGGCAGATTGAACATCAAAGACTGCAGCTCATGAAATACTTACAGTTACCTCTTCCCTGCAGGAAAACAGACAGAAACAAAATATATTAATATTTCAAGCTGCTCAATGACACACACAGAGACAAGGTGCAAAAGGAACATTTCTATCAAAGATTTTTAATCCATTAGTCCAATCCATTTTAATCCATTAGTCCAAGGAACAATGACATCAATTAAACAAACACAAAAGTAAAAGCAGTGCATGTGAAAACCATTAAAATAATCTAACTGACCAATGTTTATATCTAAGATTTTAATTAGCTCATAAATATCAAAAAAAAGAGAGAAGATGAGAAAGTGCTGTCCTGCTGCAGTCAGGTCTAGCAAAACAATAAAAACACTCGAAAGCTAGAATGCTTTCAAATATAATGTCATGGATAGCTTTTAATCATCAATGGCAGTACAAAAGGGCAGTATACTGAATAAGAGGAACTCAGCTCTGGACAAAATGGAAGTCCTACATTCTTACTATATTTCCCTTTTTACTTGATTGTGTTTGAGGTGGGGTGGGGCTGAAGGATAAGGGGAACTGACTACTCTGTCAAGAAGTTCTGGCTCTTGCTTATGGTCATCTCTTTGGCATACATTGCATTCCCTCTTTAAAGTGGACCAACACCCAGGAATTTGACTATCCTGGGTCTTGGTCCACTTTGGTGGGGCACCCCCGATCGGGGTGCCCCGCTGTGTGAAACCCCCCGATCACCCGAAAAACTCGACGGACAAGCCGACGGACAAGCGTTTTGACAGCCGCGGACAAGCGGCTCCTCCGCCGCCGCCTCCCGTGCGTCACTCTTGACGCGCCCGCGCCGGCCATTCACAGATGGCCGGCGAGGGTGCGCGCACGTCTAGAGGGGACAAGACAAGGTAAGGGGATTTGGGGTGTTTGGGGGGGTTTCACCCCGCGGGACATCCCGATCTCGGATGTCCCGCGGGGAGGGAGGTGATCGGCCCGGGAATCTTATAGATTCCCTGGCCGATCACGGGAGGGTGATGGTCCACTTTAAATAGTAGCTGCCCCACAGTAGGGGAGGGAAGAAGGAACACACAAAGCTTCCGTGATGTCACACCGATGTCTGCCATGCCATCAGTCGGAATACAACTAAACAAATGCCTGACCCAGAATTAGTAATATTAGTTTAAGACAACAAGTTTGTTATATCCTCAAACGGGCACAAATCCTTGTTGCATACAGGACTTTTTGCTAGGTCATATCATCTCCAAGCAAGGATCATTAAGGTTGTAAACCATTAACAGCAATATTTTTGATAGTATTAGCTTTACAACAGTTTCCATACATTTCAAACATAAATACAAATGTATAGGTGGTTCCAGGGGAACAAAAGCTATCAAATCTAATACCCCCTTTCCTTCAATGTCACAAGGGGCTTGTGCTTTGGCCTGAGTCTGACCATGGGGTTAGAAGACCTTATCTCATAGCAATTAATGGGTAAAGAAGTCTATATAATCAGGGAGTGGGGGTACCAATGATTGCTGGGTGCTACCAATAACAGGCCTGAAGCATGGCTGATGCAGTGGCAATAAGCCCCACTGCATAAAGGTAATTAAGCAACTAAGCGCCTACTTTATATCCTGACTATCATTTGGGCAGTCATGTTTTAGAACAATAAAGCGGACAGTTATCAGCCAATCTCCCCACACATAGTCCTCTCTCTGGCAGTAGAGATATATTCACAATTTTAACATATTGTAAACCCTGTTTTTAATGCCATCAGTGCCCCTGGAGCAGGCATTTTATACATAATGAAAGAGGACCTAGTGCTGTGAGATTTGAACATGTTCAAGTCCCGGGAGCTGGGTCATGATGCTTTCCTGCAATTGCTGGTCCTGCCATTCAACTCCTGGCAGTCTTCCAGATAAACAGAACTGCCTGTGGGGTGAGGGGTGCCGGGAATATCAGTTTAAAGAAACATTTAGACACAGTTTGATTTCGCAACTAAGATGCTTTATTGATCTTGCAATCAGTACTTACTCAGACATCTTGGATTGTTCTTCTACAAATAAAAAAAAGGTTGAAATCAATTATTGTGTTCAGTTTGTATATTTGCTCTACAGACAAATTTGATCCAGGTAGAACAATGAAACTAAATCCTGTATCATATGACTTTTGGTTGTAGAAATTCATTTACACAAATCTGGTGTTCTAGAAATTTCTAGCACACACCTTTAAAATGCCTACTTTAGGGGAAAACATTTTAGAAAACTGGTGCTAAGAGGACGACCTTCAGCAATATGATTTCAGCAATGATGAAGATGAGCGGATTTCAGCAAGATGCAGAAGAGGAGCTTCGACCCCGGATTAATGTGTGGAACGTGTGTGAGTTAAAGTACCTTGGAGTGCAAACCACACAGGATCTCTAATGGTCTCGCCACATCACGTGAAAAAGGCACGGCAGCATCCTACCAACTTAGGCACTTAAAAGACTTTCAACTGCCAACAAAGGTACTAAAGGGCTCCTTCACCTGCACCTACACATGTCAGATGGTGTATCACACGCCGGTACAGCAACAAACATGATAGGCAGGCCCTGCAGAAGGTAGTGTGAACTGCACTGAAGGCTACTACAAAAAGGATGCTTCTTCCTACAGGTGATCTGGACCCTCAACAGGACAAATACCTCCATAAATAAACAAAAAGAACAAAACCCTGCTGGCCTTCCTCGGAGTCCATGTGAATCATCAGATACAGTGGTCTGGACACCAAAACGGTTAATTCTGAGACTAACTAACTTCTGAGTTCTAACTAATAAAACTACTACCTAGAGTCAACAATGGGGCCTTTAGCATTACCTCACATGGAAGGCCTTACTAGCCAAAAAAATCAGTTTAATCATCCTGGATGAAAGCGGAACAAAACCCTGCTGGCCTTCCCGCGGGGCAATCTGAATTGGGATGCCCAGCTGTGTGAACCCTCCACCCTTGGGCACTGGTAAACGCACCTCTTCTTCGTCTCTATGGCGCATGTGCAGGTGTGCAGCCAATTGGTGTCGTTTGGCGTGCATGTGTAATTCAGCAAACGGACAATGGGGTGCGAGAGTAAAACCACCAAAGGAAGGAACGCAGGCAAATTCATCAGTCCATGTGAATCAGCAGATACAGTGGTCTGGACACCAAAACTGCTAGTTCTGAGACTGTCCTTGTGGAAAAAATCCAGAAACATAAGTCTTCAAGAAATGCAATGTTTCGACCTGGTGCCTGCTACTTCAATTTCCAATGCCTGAATTACTACCTCTTTTTACTTGCTTAAATACAGGTTTAGACAAAGGAGCGTAAATTACCATCCTAATTGTATGCCTGGACACATGTCAGACTTCGATTGGACATTTTAAACATACACAAAAACTTATATGGAAGGTATAGTTCAGACAGGAAGAACATTTGTTTCTCATTAAGCATACATAACATTCTTTAGCAATAGTCATATGAGGAAGGAGAGGTGAAAACCCCTCCACACACTGACAATGTGAGAGATGGCATACAGGCGGCTTATAAAATTAATACTAATTATAATATATCATTTTCCACCTCATCCTAACTAATAAAACTACTACCTAGAGTCAACAATGGGGCCTTTAGCATTACCTTAAATGGATGGCCTTACTAGCCAAAAGAATCAGTTTAATCATCTTGCATGTTAATTTCATTTCTGTACCTTCAATGTATAAAGACAAAAAGAGAGACTTTAAATAGGCTTTTTAGGGATATGGGGACTAAGGAGGGACTGCATGGTTACATCTGTTTGCCTTCCACAATTTTCTTCTTGTTATCTAGCAGACTGTGTTCTTTTATTTTCTACTGTCCTTCCCAGCAAGTTCCTCTTAAAAGATAAATATGTCATAGGAGTTGCCTAAGGCCTCCCGCCTTGTCAGAGCCCCAAATGTGCTACTGGCAGGCATGTCAAGATAAGATTTATAACCACAGAACAACTTTGTGTAGTGATGCAATTAATGGAGCCATCACACTTCTTAGATATTACCCATTGTTACCTTTCATGGCTCCCTGCTTGTGGCCATATTTGGGCTATGTAGCAGGTTTCACAGCACCAAGGAGATAAAGGACAACGTTTCTGCTGTGTTCCCATCTAAATGCTAAAGTTTATTAGCAGGGATGACTTGTTGACACATACAACCCTTGGGGTACTAATGGAAGATAAGATTGTAACTGCAGCACATACTTACACACTTTACTAATGACCTATTAATAGATTGCTCTATTGCAATAAATACATGTCCAAGACTATCTCCTACACAATTGGTTTTATTACTCTATATAATTTTGCCTTTTTTAGCTTCTTTAGGAGTATGTGGCTATTTTATTACTAACAGATCCATCATATCAGCAACATTTACATCAATCTCAAATTCTATTTGCCTAACACAGGTATACATACAATATAAACATACTGTATTTTATTATATTTGTAGCCACCATAATTATCATTTGTTCCTCTTTGAGGTGTAACATGCAGATCTGCATCAATAAGTGACTCATTTGCCTATTCAAAGTGTTTATAGCATTGTAACTGTTATATTCTATCACCTATCCATCCCTCATGAGGGGACCTGGCCTAATTTTAAAATAGTCCCTCTTTCCCACCCTGAAAAGTTTAAAGATATGTGTATGAATTAATCTGCAGGTAGCATTACAAATTAATCAGGTTTCTCAGCACACAGAAAACCAGCAGAGTTGGGTGTGATTGGATAAGAGTATTCTAACTACACAAGGACCAGAAAAAGGACTACTCAAGGACCAGTCCTCACACAGGGGAGTTACTGAGTTAACAGTTCTGCTGTTTGCTGCTCTGTTACTTTGATTTGGACCTTAAAACTGAAGTCACGAGCTCAGCTTCCGAGTTCTGACTGACAAGGGGGTGTGGCCTGTGTACGAATGACTTCCACTGAAAACAATGGGCTTCTCTGTACACCAGAAACTTCTGTGTACAGAGGCATACATTGTTTTCACACTCATCCACCTGCTTCACAAACTGGGGCTACGAGACCAATCGGTGGCACAGGAGCAGTGGTAAGGTAAGTGGTAAACGTATCTTCTAGTTAGCCCTTGGACTGCCTGGCACTGGAGTCCCCTTTCGTTGAGGAGATGGAGTATGAGAAGACACTAAGATGGGGTAACAAGCATAGACATTGAGACAGGAAAACAAACCCTCTCCCCAAGAGCCACCAATAGGTCATATTTTGTGGATCTTCACATAACCAGCTCTTTAGCCTTGCTGCCGCACCAATTACTTCACCTGTGCATCTGAGTGGAGATCTGCAAAACCCGGCCAATGGACAATGGGACAATGGTATATAGAAAAAGAAGGCTAAAGGGGGTTATAAAGAGAGAGAGAGAAAAATAAGGGAAGGCAAAGGAAAAATGCACCTGTGACAGGCAATTTGGCCTGAGCAGCGCAGGAGCCATAACACCAAGGAGCACAAGGTGAATAGTGTTAGTCGCCTGGACAATCACTTTAAAGCGGACCGAAACCCAGGGCCGAAGGCCCTGGAATCTATAAGGTCTCAAGGCTGCTTCATTCCCTCCCCCCGGGTCATCCAAATTCGAGATCCGCTGTGTGAAACCCCCCAGGTTGCCCAGCGTTTGCTCCTTGCTATCCTTTAGAAGGATGCGCACCTGCACCAGGCATTTGTGAACAGCCGACATGGGCATGCTCCCTGTTGGAGGATAACAGGGATGTTGCCGCCATAACGCTCAGGTCCGCTCAGCTTAGACGAATGGGCTGGAGCGGTTCCGAGCAAGCTGATTGGACAAGAGGCCGCACATGCGACGTAGGACTGGGGAAAGGTGAATTAAATTGTGTGAAATGGGGGGTTTCACACAGCAGGGCATCCCTTATCAGGGTGCCCTGGGGGCAAGGGCCAAGACCCAAGATAGTCAAAATCCTGTTTTGCTCCACTTTAAAGAGGAACAACCCACCGAAATGTCACTTTTCGTCATGTTGTTCTTCTTAAGGCAGAAGGGATCTGAGTGTGCCGCAGGCCACATCCCCCGCTTACCTTCTAGCCATGGCATGGCTCATGCCGCACATTCAGAAAAGCTGGGTGCGGGTGCACGCACAGTTAAAGGTAAGCGGGGATGCGGCCACGACGCAGAGACGTAGCAAGGGCTTCAGGGAAAGGTAAGTGGATTTGGGGATCTTAGGTGTGGGGGAAATGTAAAAAAAAGCAAGAAGCGGGTAATGTGGAAAAAACTGAGAAAAAGGGGAAAGAGATACAAGGAACTGTAAAAGAGAGAGAAAGTAGAAGAGAAAGAAAAAAAATGAATGCAGAAAGAAAGAGTAAAAAGAGAGGAGGACAAAAAAGGTGAAAAAAAAGAAAAGAAAAAACAAGGAACTAATGTGGAATCAAGAAGAAGGAGGGAATACTGAATAGACATGAAAAAGGGGGAGGAGGAAAAAGAGAAAGATGGAGGGATCAAATGAAAGAGAAAGATAGAACATTTGAAAAAAACAAGGGAAAAAGAAGAGAAAGAGGGGGCGAGTGTGATGGAGACAATATGCAAAAGATAGAAATCTACAAGGAAAAATAACAATTGGTGTGGAAATCACTTCCTTGTATATTTTTTTGCATTCCATCATTGCTAACCACAGCTCCCCTGTTTGCCCTGTAATGATCTTAATATATAGCAGATATGACAGACAGACTGCTCCCAGCTGGCTTGTGTAGAAAGGGCTTCTCCTCATTTTGACACCAGGGCCATTTGTTTGCGCTAGCGATTTCCTATTAAAATTGCTATTTGCTAGTGCAAATGCTATTGTGCTTTTGCCATGATTTGCAAGTGATAGCACTAGCAGCCACAAAAACTCGGCATGAGGAACTTTGCTGGGTAACTGCAATCATCCCACAAATGTGTGATGGGACCCATAGTTTCCTATGGGCAGCGTCTTTACAGTGATTATGGGGTGATTGGAAGTGTATTGTGATCACCTTGCAATCGTGCTGGTGTGAAACCAACCTAAACATCCTTACAATAACTTATTGCCTGAATGTCAGGAAGCTGCCAGGATGGGACAATCAGCTGACAGATGGAGGGTTGAATGATGTAGACTGGGTATTGAGGGATAAGAACATATTCGACTCTCTGATAAGCACATCAGTTCCAACTTCCAGATAGGAACTCTTGGCAGGGATGTGAGAGGCCTGGCAGCCCTCATGTTTCTCTCCTGCCAGATTTCCATTTAAGGGGCTTATTTATCTAGCCCACCAAGCTTTTGAGGTGACAAGAGAAAGTGGATGCTAAGATATCATTTAAATTAGACCAGAACCCACTGAACTTGTGAAATACATTTTGCCAAAGCCACTGAATTTTCCTGAAACACTGATTTTTTTGCTGCCCCTCTCCAATCGCCCCTATGTCATCATTGTAGCCCCTGAGATAAGTACCATGGGAGTTTACACAATTCTGGTCCGGATCTATGGATTTGCCAAAGATGTGGCATTGAGGAGCTGCTGTCGACAAACCAGGACAGCACTGATTGCCAAAAAGTCTCTCTGAAAATGGCTTCAGTGGTAGTTAAGGGCATCAGATGGTCTTACACAGCACTCAGGGCAAAAAACTTTCCCCACTAAATAGAACAGAGGCTGATCGGCGGATGTGGAAGCACCCATAGTCCCTGAAAGTGAAGGAGCTGGTGAGAAGTCACAAGGCTGTCATCAGAGCCAGTGGCTGGGCCCCCAGTCCGAGCGGGTCACTTACAGGAATCCTGCTTGTACTGCCCTGATGGCAGGCCTCTGCAGGCATCCACAATATATCAAGCAACACAATAACCAGTAGGCAAAGGGTAAAAAGGTTATCAACTGCACCAGCTACTTTTGTACCTCCTGGATTTCTAACAATCACCGTCAAAATACCCATAAAAAGAAAAATACCTTGCCACACTTTAATGTGGATCTAATATGAAAGCCACGTCCTATTGTACAGGCTTTCCTTTAAGGGTCAGAACCCCAAAATGAGCAGCTTAAAGTGCTGGTGCTGCCTGAAATATCCACTTACCATCTGACCCAGAAATCCCTGGAAGTCTTATTTGACAATACTAACTTAAGATGACTATGCACCATACTGCATACTGCAATACCAGTAATATAAGGGGCACCCTTAGGGTCCTTCAGAAGGTTCAATACATTACCGATTGCCTAATTAAATTGATCAGACATGATACAAACTACAGTAATCAGGACAGTTGTCCAGTGTAAGAAGAGGCTGCGTTTCTTACCTGAGGGTCCGGATGGTGGTTCTTGACTGGCTAACTTGTGGTGGGGGTCCCAGAGAAAGAAGCACGAACAAGAAGATCACTGCCTTCTATAAAGAGGTGAAGAGTGGATGTGGCCTTGTAAGGTAAGAGTTGTAGCTACGGCTCTTCAGTTTGTTATCTCGCTGCTCCTCTTATCACACTCCATTAGGCCAAGGCATTCCACTGCCTTCTATGCTGGACCATTAAAAATACATAATCACTGGGGACATATACCTGATGTTACTTCTGTCATATTACACCGAAAGCTATTTTTGTTTTTACAATTTTAAACCTGTACTTAAAGCAGCACTATTGCGAAAAATGTCCCAATGATAAAAATCCATATAAATATGCTGGATGGTGGGAGCAGTGGTCCCCTTTAAACCTGGCATCAAGAAATATCCAGCCAGGCTTATTTCTCTTATTTAAATGGAAGGAAAAGGACATCCAGGATTACAGGCTCTGTCATCCCTGATAGACTAAACCTGTCACCCCTGGAGTTTATTCCTACCATAAGAAGATAACCACAAGCTTGGCTGGAGTTTTATTCAGTTTGGGAATATAAGTGACCCCTCCTCACATTAGCTAACGTGTTTATATGGATATTACACAATTTCGCAATAGTGATAGTAATGTAGTAATGTAGAGCTCTACAGTGAAAAAATAATCCTGTAATAAAATTCACCATAAATATGATGGATTGCTGCATAAAAAATGATTCCAGCTAAGCATCTTTCTTTTACTGGAAGGAAAAATAATCAGGGGTTACAGGTTGTGAACATACTTCGCCATTCTGCTTTTGCAGAGGGGAAACTGCTCAATTCTCAAGGCCTGTTTCCTAATGCAGCTTATGCTGGAATAATGGCTGATTGCTATTGGAATGCTTCTGATGTGTGTAGAAAATTTTACCCATTATGCAATGATTTGGATTTCGCAGGCGATCTGTATTCGGGGGATGGGACAGTCAGTCCCTATGTCAGCTCACTTGCAGTTTTACATTTTAGAAGTAAAGATTACGTTTTATTTTTGGATTGGGGCCACCTGTGCTGATCAGTATGCAATGATTTGGACAGATCGTAAAGTGGGTCGCTTTAAAGTGGATCTAAGTCCTCTAAACAACCCCGTGACCCCTTCCCCCCACCAATCTCCCTCTACTTCAGATGATGCTGCAGGCTCAGGTTTTCCTCTGCTGTAGCAGCGCCCAGATGGCAGATCTGAGATCACCGATCAGCTGATCTCAGATGTGCAAGTTTACATGCACAAGCCTACTGGCTGCATCCCTGCCTTCCCTCTAGTCTGAGGCAAAGTAAAGCCTCTAGCCTATCTGAATAGCTGGGTGCCACAGCACGTCTCAGCTAAAGAGAGCAGGCCATGGGAGCCCCTGGCGGGTGATTGGCAGGGTGTAACACAGCATGGCATCTGAGTCGAGATGCCCCAGGGCAGGACCTGGGAGTGCAGGTTTTAATCTGCTTTAAAGTGTAGCAAAACCCACTGGAGTCTAAAAGATTTTAGGGCCAGCTGATTCCCTAGCCCTTTGGGATGTCGCGCTGTGTGAAATTGCCGTTATACTTACACTGCCAGTGATCCCACAGCGAATGTGCAGGCTGCGTCCCTGGATGCCCCATAGAAAAGGATCAAAACCCAGGATAGTCAGTAAGTTTTGGCCCACTTTAAGATATTTCCTTAAGGACATTAGGATTTGAGAGGGGGAAGTAAAACTCCTTTGTTTCCTCATAAACACCTCTCAATCACACAGGTAAGCTTACCCACACTCTAAGTTTGACTCTCAGATGTAAATCAAGATGGTTGCTCCCATGTACAGTATTTCATGAATCAGCCTTCTATTCCACAGAATCTGCATGTGGTTAAGCCCTCTCAAATAGGTTAAGCCCTCACTGATTTCCAGAGTGTGGCTTTAGGGGAGCAATATACTAAGCTTTCAATTTCTAACTGCAGGTCCGCTTTAATTTGACCTGCAAGAAGTATTGAAAGGCTGAGTAGCTTATCTGTACAATTATTTAGGGTTTGTGGCTCACTGAGCAATTTAAAGTAGACCTAACCCCCCCTTGCAACTCAGGGAGTATCCTGGCCCACAGGGACCATTAAAGTGGGTCAAAACCCTTGTGGCCGGGCCACTAGCCTGCCCCCAGAAAAACTGCCTAACAAAACCACACAACTTACTGTCACAGCAGAGGATGCTACAGCTGCTGCAGGGGTTATTGCTAGCTATTGCTAAGGGAGGTGGGAAAATGAATTGGCTGTCCTGGGCAAAATAATTCTACGTCTGCATCTGTTCTGGGAAAAATAAATCTGCATCGGTCCTGGGCAAAATTTGTGTCTTTAACTCTCCTGGGCAAAATAATTCTGTGCCTGCATTTGTCCTGGCCAAAAACATTCAGTGGCTGTCCTGAACAAAAATATCTTATGTCTGCATCTGTTCTGGGCAAAATAATTCAGCATTTACATCTGTCCTGGAAATAAAAATAATTCTTTAACTATCCTGGGCTGTCTTGGGCATAAAAATTCAGTGGCTGCCTTGTGCAGAAACATTCAGTGGCTGTCCTGTGCAGAAACATTCAGTGGCTGTCCTGTGCAGAAACATTCAGTGGCTGTCTTGTGCAGAAACATTCAGTGGCTGTCCTGTGCAGAAACATTCAGTGGCTGTCTTGTGCAGAAACATTCAGTGGCCGTCCTGTGCAGAAACATTCAGTGGCTGTCCTGTGCAGAAACATTCAGTGGCTGTCCTGTGCAGAAACATTCAGTGGCTGTCCTGTGCAGAAACATTCAGTGGCTGTCCTGTGCAGAAACATTCAGTGGCTGTCCTGTGCAGAAACATTCAGTGGCTGTCTTGTGCAGAAACATTCAGTGGCTGTCCTGTGCAGAAACATTCAGTGGCTGTCCTGTGCAGAAACATTCAGTGGCTGTCTTGTGCAGAAACATTCAGTGGCTGTCCTGTGCAGAAACATTCAGTGGCTGTCCTGTGCAGAAACATTCAGTGGCTGTCCTGTGCAGAAACATTCAGTGGCTGTCCTGTGCAGAAACATTCAGTGGCTGTCCTGTGCAGAAAAATTCTGTGGATGTCCTGGGCAGAAACATTCAGTGGCTGTCTTGTGCAGAAACATTCAGTGGCTGTCCTGTGCAGAAACATTCAGTGGCTGTCCTGTGCAGAAACATTCAGTGGCTGTCCTGTGCAGAAAAATTCTGTGGATGTCCTGGGCAGAAACATTCAGTGGCTGTCTTGTGCAGAAACATTCAGTGGCTGTCCTGTGCAGAAACATTCAGTGGCTGTCTTGTGCAGAAACATTCAGTGGCTGTCTTGTGCAGAAACATTCAGTGGCTGTCTTGTGCAGAAACATTCAGTGGCTGTCCTGTGCAGAAACATTCAGTGGCTGTCCTGTGCAGAAACATTCAGTGGCTGTCCTGTGCAGAAACATTCAGTGGCTGTCTTGTGCAGAAACATTCAGTGGCTGTCCTGGGCAGAAACATTCAGTGGCTGTCTTGTGCAGAAACATTCAGTGGCTGTCCTGTGCAGAAACATTCAGTGGCCGTCCTGTGCAGAAAAATTCTGTGGATGTCCTGGGCAGAAACATTTAGCATCTGCATCTGTCCCGGGCAAAACAGTTCTGCTTCTGTCCTGGGTAACATAATTCTGTGGCTGTCCTTGGCAAAATAATTCAGCATCTGTACTGGGCAAAACAATTGGCTGTCCTGGGCAAAATAATTCTGCATCTATCCTGGGCAAAATAGGTTGTGTTTTCATTTTCATTTTGTTTTAAGTTTGTAAATAATGTCCCTTTGAAGGTGACTAGAATACTGATGTGGTACTCTGTGAAAATGAGTTTGAAATAGACCATATTTGTGGTGAAAATCCAGGGTGCCCTACTATATGTTCTAAGGCATTTTGCTAGGCATTCATCTCAGTTCACTGTGATTCATACAGGAAATTCAACTTCCGATGGCCTTTTTCACAAATGGCCAATAAAGTGATTGGCACGTCAAAAGTAAAAAAAAAAAAATCAGTAGCTAACCTTTTACTGAGTGGCTCCAGAGCTGTCCTCCCTCTCCTGGCTGCCTCCTTAGTGAGGTCAATCACTTCTGGCTTTCTGGTTTTCTTCCTGACCTGCCGATGTGGTCCACCAATCAACCTTTGGGGAAATAAACGGAAACACCCCCACTCCCTGCAGCTATGAAACCCCAGCCTCCTCCCTCCTCTCTGATCTCCTACAGCATCTATCACCAACCTAATCTGATCATGTGCGGGCAATAATAACTAGAGGCACAATAATGCACATATTTTGTTCTACTATGATATATAGTGGTTCCCGGCATACGCATTAAAGACCGCCCATTATGAATGTGAAAAGCACACAGTGTGCTTACAACACATAGATGTTGCCACACCCACTGTTTTTGCTCTCCTGTTTTCCTGTTTCTCTGCATCTCTTATGATCTAATACCTTTACAAATAACTTAAGCTACAGGGTCTTTTGAAAATGGATGTCTACCAAATTGATGTGCAAAATGAGCGTATTTGTTAATTTTTTGGGAGGTTGTAGGCATTTCCACTATTGTTGTGATGTAATCTCATTGTAGAGATGACATGGCTGTTTCATTAAAGTAGACAGGAGTCGGTATCCAACATTAAAGGGTAATTCCACTTCTGATGGGATGTTTAAAAATGTCCATTACTGTCTAACAAATTGATGTTTTTTTCATTTGTTTGCAACTCTGTTTTAAAAAGAAGCAGAAATGTGATGTGTTTGGTGTACAGAGCAGAAACTCTTATCATCCTGACTCGTTTGCTAATTTTTCAATTGGCTGCTCCAATTTAGCTTCTTCAGATGAGAGAATCGCAATCATGTGTTCCAGTTGCTAAAGGGTTACTGGCAGTGCTATCACCCGGGGTCAATACTTCTCACTGATTTCTGTCTGCTTTGAGGGGGAGGGGAACCCCAGGATTCTGGGATTTGTGGTAAGCAGCTATACAAAAGGGCTTTACTCAAGACCAGGAAAGCCACTCCTACTTTGGCAACACAGAGCCACAATCCTAACCCGAAATGTTTACTTTACAGTCCAGAAGAGAAAACAGTAAGGCAGAACACTACAATCTTGACCGAATGGAGTTTTCATTTAACCAGCCACTGACACTAAATCGTTAGTTTGGGGGGGGGCCTTGCCACAGTAGGTCTGGTTGATCTGGTATTTACTAAGGGCTATCCTTGGCAAGTCATGAGCAATCAGAACAGTGCAAGTTGAATTCATTAGAATATAGAATACCTTACATTAAACTACTAATGAACCTCTGTGTTTAAGAAGATCTTTGATCTGGCTTACAAAGGTCTCCATCTTCTGGATCAAGTTGGGAACATATACACTTTCGGAGTGTCCCACATGTGACACTTCTAACAGCTATTGATCATTGGTTGGAATGTAAATTGAGCACAAATTATGGGGGTAGACTGCCGCACTCTTACCATTCCTCCAGTGATGTGTGCCCAATTCGCGGAGACGCCGCACAATCCAATTTCTGTTGAAGAACCAGAACTCCAGACGTGATCAATGTCAAAGAATTGTATTAAAGATCCAAACATGAACAGAATGTACAATAAAGTCCATAAGTCCAATGCATGAGGTTATCAGTCAACGTTTCGGGGTGCACTTAGGCCCCCTTCCTCAGGCCTAACCACATGTCAAGAATGCAAAAAGACGTCTGTAAATAGGACACTTTCTACCATCGCTCTCTTGCTTTTGGGTCAGTTCTGATAGGTCATGCATTTACCGATTGTGGGATCTTGTATATTTCATGAAACGAGTTCCCATGTTTTAAAGACATGTTTTCCTATGCTCTTATTAACTTGCATTGAGTTCTACACCACACATTGCTATCTACTGGCGCCTTTTCAGATGACAACTTTTTCTGTGAATGATTTTCTGTATTTTCATCTGTTTGATTAGTTGGCACAAGATTACTACTGTCTTATGCATTCTGGCTGTTGATAGTCTTGGCCTTCAGTTTCCCAGAAGTCCCCTGGTTCCTTGTCCAGCCTCCTGTTCAGTCAAGCAATCTTGTCTACAGAACAGCAGCCCACACACGCTGTTCCTGCTATCTTGTGCCATCCTTCCTTTCAATCCTTATCATTGGTAAGTTCTACAGCCCCCTTTAGAATATGGATGTATTTTAACCTGTTACCCAGCTGTGCTGCAGGAAATTCCCATATGGCCCCCACATGTGCTTCCTCCATCATGTTCCTGCCCAGGTATTAACCCTTTCGCTGCCAGCCTATCTGGAGATTTTGTCACCCTTGTTGCCAGACCATTTTGCACTATTTTGCACTCTATATGTTCAACTGTGATATTTGAAGGGATTTCCCAGGGGAATTATATATTGTTTTTTTTCAGCAGAGTCTGAAATGTCTTGTTTGTCATTTTTTGGTATATTCTAATTTTACTTGAAAATTTCAGCTCCGATGACAAAGTGCGCACCTTGTGCTTTTTCTACCAGAACAACCCTTTACATTTGGAATGCCCCCCACAAACCATATATTCCCTGAAAGAACACATGTTAAGCTTTCTAAGCGTACCAAGCTTTTTTGGTTACACAGGGTTTCCCTAAATAATGTATAAAAAAGCAGAATAAAAAACACCTTTTCCTAAAATATTAAGGTACAAACAAGAAAGAACAAGGTAAATCTGAAAGTGCAAGGTCCCCCAAGCAGAACAATAACCAATTAGCATAGCTAATTTCAAACCTTTTTATTGCCAGCTCACTTGAAATTTTGTCACCCTCTTTTGACAGGTCATTTTCCCCATGTTTAACTGGGACTTTCGCAGGAATTTCCAGGAAAATTCTATATATTTTTTGCGGCAGAGTTTAGGTTTTAACATAAAATGTCATGTTTGTAATTTTTTTACTGTTTAAAATATTTTACTGTTTTTTTAAATATTTTTAAGTAAAAAAAATAAAAAAATATTCTTTATTTTAAATTGTCTCATTTATTTTAAATAAACAATTTATTTTACTAAAGAAAACCACATTGCATGTGAAAGCCCAATTTTTCCTGATTACAATGGTACCACATATGTATCGGTAGCCCCCTGTTACTGTCCAGGAGACCCCCCCAAACTGAAAAGAGCACTTTATAACATTTACAAATAAAATACAACTACTATCCACACTATAAAGGATTAAATTTAAAAAAAATGTCCTGGGGTCCCCCTTCCCAGGGGAGGGGGGACACATTTTTTTTTAAGGGGGGAATTTAAGGGTTAAAAACCCCTAAAATTCCCCCCCAAAAAATGGCATGAGGTCCAGCTATGGGGGCTTGTACAAGGCGCAGGGGCCAGCTTTGGCATTGCCTATGGTTATGGGCTCTTCTGCCCCCCCCCGCATTTGGGGAGGCAGGTAATGGGGGGCTCAGAGTTAATGGCAAGTCACCCGCTAGCCGCAGGTGACTTGCCAGACCCAGAGCCTTGTGAACTGGTATAGGGGTCTCATGGATCCCTTACCAGTTCACAAAGGGTTAAATGTAAAAAAACACACACACAGAGTAAAAAAAAATGATTACTTTTATTACTTACCTCCCATCCATCCCCGGGCACTGTGTCCCACGCTGATCACTTTGGCTTCAGTGCTCCTGCTACTGCTGGAAGCCTTTTTTACCTGCTGGGTGACAGGTAACATAGGGTTAATTAAAAAAAAAAATCCCTTAAAAATCCTTCCAAAAAATGGCGTGAGGTCCCCCCTACCCAGCATAACCGGCCCAGGGCCAGCTATGCAGGGCTTGTAGAACAGGGCGCAGGGGCTACAAGCCCACATAGCCTATGTGAGGCCCGGGCCCTTCTGCCCCATCGGCCTTTGGGGAGGAAGGTAATTTGGGGTCCGGGGGTTAACGGCAAATCACCCGCTAGCCACAGGTGACTTGCCAGCCCCCAGCCTTGTGAACTGGTATAGGGGTCTCATGGATCCCTTACCAGATCATAAAGGGTCAACAGTAAAAAACACACCACACACAGAATTAAAAAGGACTTTACTCACCTCCGATCGTCAGCTTTTGTGTCCTTCGCAGATCCGATTACAGATGCGGTCATCGCTGGCCAGTGGAGGGGGGGAGGCAGGTGATCAGATCATTGCCTGCCTCCCCCCCTCCTATGGCCAGCAATGATTGCATGTGAAAGAACAACAGCCGGGAGCCAGGATGACACCTGGCGAGTGACGTCATAAGCCCCACCCCCAAAGCGTCAGGGCTTAGCGGCAAGATGGCAGCGCCCATCGGGAGAGGAGACCTGAAATCAGAAGAGGAGTCCTGAAGACAGAAGAGCCCTGGGGGGGGGGGGGGGAATCGGAGGCCCCCTGGGTGAAGAGGAGGGCCGGCGGTGGCGTAAGTGGAGTAGAAGCGAGCACGTAGAATCTACGTGCTTGGCACTGAAAGGGTTAAGACATCTCTCTTTTCATCTACCAAGAGTAGCCTTGTTTATCTATATGTAATGTATAGCACTGTTGCAAGGTTAATCTATTTCATATAGTAAGATATGTCATTGCTTATTTACAGTTTTACACACTCCTTAAATAAGTGGTTAAATGACCAGCATCAAGTCACTGAATTTGAGGGGAGGCGTTACCTAGCTGCCACCACGCTCTCTCACGGGGCGGAGGGTGACAGAGCTGTATCTGAAATAGGATTTTTTGCTGTTTTGATGCCAACAAAGATACAGCAGGATCCCCTTGGTTTCAACACATTTAGTGTACCAGTTTTCCTCTTGTATTGGAATTTGTGTTGCTCACTTACTTTAAAGGGTTAATAACCCCCCAAAAAACAGACCCTCACCTTCACTCCCCCCACTCAGCCGTTCATGAATCTCCCAGTTTCTGAAAACAGCGCTCCTACACATGATATAGTTGGAACAGGTTTAACTTGTTGCGTTCTTCCTATCAAAAAGTTTTGGATCCAGCAATGAATGTTGTGTGCTATGCCAATCAGCTCCAGCTTTTTGTCTAGGATGAATAGATTAATAGTATTGAATGCAGAACTGATGTCACCTGATGACCTATTTGGTCTGTCGGCAAACTAAAGTGGATCCAATATGTGGTCAGTTGAGGCTTTTAGGCAAGACAGGATGATTCGTTCAAGGGTCTTCATTGGCACTGAGGTCAATGCCACAGGTCTGTAGTAATTTGGGCCTTTTGAGACCCTTTTTTGGGGGAATAGGGATTAAACAAACTGGTACCTCACAATTTTCCAGGGATTTTTTGTATATTTCATTGAAAATTGGAGACATTGGTTCTGCACACACTTTCAGACAGGAAGGTGACACTCCATCTGGTCCAGCTGCTTTCTTGAGGGTTTAGACTGCTAAACAGTCTACTGACCTCGTAAACATTTATATCTACGTGGCTTTGAGAGAGAGGTGGTTTATGAAAGGGTGGTGGAGAGGGGTGAACCTCCGTACCTTTAGTGTTAAATCTACAGAAGGAGTCTTCTGTCAGTTTTTGCTAGGTGTAATGTAATGTGGTTGTGTGCCTTTGCCGTTTGGGATTTCTCTCAGGCCTTTTTTAGACTTGCCTAGGATCACCCACCGAGAATCTTGATTTCAGTTTTTTTGCATATTCTCTTTTTGCTGCCTACCATTGGAGTTACCATTGATTGCTGCCAGATTCCTGAACAAGTCAATCTGAATTAAGACAGCCAGTCGGATGACTAGCAAAACGTCTTCAAGAAAAATACCATTTTGTGAATACTCACCTGTAAAATGGGTATTATAAGTATGTCACACACCCCACTTCAGACATTAATAATTACAATAGGGTTAACGCACCGCTAGGTGGCAGCATTGCAGAGAATCTCCAAAAACTTCAACAGGCCCCTCCCGGTCTATACATACCTGGTACCTCCCAAGAACCTCCCAGTATTAGAACAGCAGTAAGACAAGGTACCAGAAACAAACAATGTAACCCTCAACGTAAAGAACTAAACTTCACCATATAAAGAGCCAGGATACCGAAAAGGGCGGGTGAAGTGGGGTGTGTGACATACTTATAATACCCATTTTACAGGTGAGTATTCACAAAATGGTATTATTCTAAGTATGTCACACACCCCACTTCAGACATTAATAATTACAATAGGGACATCCAACAGCAGTGTCCAGAAAAGGGTGGGTATCCGAATCAGGCAATAACGCAGAAAAAACTCAAACCACTGCAGCCTGCAAAACCTTGCGGCCAAAAACAGCATCCGCTGAGGCCCGCACATCAACCTTATAGAACTTAGAAAAAGTATGAACAGAAGACCAAGTTGCAGCCTTGCACACTTGTTCAACCGAAGCCTGGTGCTGAAAAGCCCAGGACGCACCAACCGCACGAGTAGAGTGAGCAGTAACGCGGAAAGGCGGATCCTTCCCTTTAGCCGAATAAGCACCAACAATGGCCTGACGAATCCATTTACTAATGGAAGATTTGGCCGGAGCCAAACCCTTCCTAGGCCCACATGGCACAACGAAAAAGGCATCAGTCTTACGAAAAGAAGACGTAGCACGTAGATAGTACCTGACACAACGTACCACATCCAAGCAGTGCAAAGCACTCTCCTTGACATTCTTAGGCTTAGGACACAAGGAAGGAAGAACAATGTCCTGGTTAAGATGAAAAGCAGAGACCACTTTAGGGAGAAAGTCTGACTTGTATCGAAAAACCACTTTGTCCTGATGATCCTCAAAATAAGGAGCCTGAATAGACAAGGCTGCCAACTCTGAAACACGCCGAACCGAAGTGATGGCCACCAGAAAGGCAACCTTCTGAGTAAGAACGGACAAAGCAACATCCCGCAAAGGCTCAAAAGGAGGAGCCTTAAGAGCAGAAAGAACCAAATTCAAATCCCACACTGGGAGCAAAGGCTTCCTAGGAGGCCGCACATGCGAAACCCCCTGGAAAAAGGTCTTGACCAAGGAATGACTAGCAAAAGACTTCTGGAAAAAAATAGACAAAGCAGAAACCTGCCCCTTCAAGGTACTCAGCTGAAGACCGGAGTCCAGCCCCGACTGAAGAAACTCCAAAATCCTAGACACAGAAAAGACCCGGCAAGGCAAAGACCTAGCCTCACACCAATCAATATAAGATCTCCAATACCTGTAATAGATGGAAGAAGAAGATCTCTTCCTGGCACTAATAAGAGTCCGAATGACCGCATCCGAAAGACCCTCCTCCTTTAAGATGGAGGTTTCAGCAGCCAAGCCGTCAAAGCCAGCGTTTGTAAACTGGGGTAACATAGTTGACCCTGAGTGAGAAGATCTGGCCGAAGAGGCAGATCAAACTGATCTACGGCCAGACGAACGATGTCCGCGAACCACACCCGCCTTGGCCACCTTGGAGCCACGAGAATGGCGGGAACTCCCTCCAGAACCAACTTTCGCAGAACCCTGCCAAGCATGGGAATCGGAGGAAACAGATAAAGAAACCCCAGGTCCCTCCAGCTCAGGGTCATGGCATCCACCGCCAGAGCCAGAGGGTCCCGGGACAGGGACACAAAGGAAGCTTGTGATTGTGACGAGAGGCAAACAGATCCACCTCCGGCGTCCCCCACCGGAGACAAAGTGACCGAAACACCTGGGGATGGAGAGACCACTCCCCCCGACGGGACGCACACCGGCTCAGAAAATCCGCCTCTGTGTTTTCCACTCCCGGAATGTAAACTGCCGAGATGCAAGGGACATGAGTCTCCGCCCAGACCAAAATCAGAGACACCTCCCTGTGGGCACCCAGACTGCGAGTCCCTCCTTGGTGATTGATGTAAGCAACCGCCGTCTGATTGTCTGAGCGAACCTGAACTGGCAGACCCTGTAAATGATGCGTCAAGCGAGACAGAACCAACCTGATGGCTCGCAATTCCAGAACATTGATGGGCAAGTGGGCCTCCTGAGGGTCCCACTGCCCCTGAAACCGAAGATCCTTCCAAAAACCTCCCCAGCCTGACAAACTGGCATCCGTGGTGACAGTTTCCCAAAGCGGGGCCAGAAACGACCTGCCCTTCAGAAGGTTGTCCGAGACCAACCACCACAGAAGGGACTGCCGAACCCGAGGGGACAACCGGAAGGACCGATCCAACGACCCCGGACACCGGTTCCAAGACGCCAAAAGATGAAGTTGAAGAGTCCTCGTATGAAACTGAGCAAAGGGAACTGCCTCGAACAAGGCCACCATCAACCCCACCAGTCTCATCCCCAGACGAATGGACGGATGAGGATGGGAGAGGAGCAGCTGGACCAATTCCTGAATCATCAGAACCTTGGCCTGAGGAAGAAACACCCTGTGCTGGCAGGAGTCCAACGACATCCCCAGAAAGGTCACCACCCTGGCCGGAACCAGCGAGGACTTGGGGTAATTGATCACCCAGCCGAACCTCTCCAACATAGACACCACCGTGCTGGTGTCCCCCTCTGCTTGACTGAAGGAAGGCGCCATGATGAGAAGATCGTCCAGATAAGGCACAATGCGAATCCCCTGAGCTCTGAGCAGGGCCATCACCCCCGCCAACACCTTGGTGAACACTCTCGGAGCAGAGGTGAGGACGAATGGAAGAGCCACAAACTGAAAGTGCCGATCCTCCACCACGAAACAAAGGAACCGCTGATGAGCTGGAAAGATCGGAACGTGCAGGTACGCATCCTTGATGTCTATGGACGTCATAAAGTCCCCCTGCCGAAGCGAACCGATCGCAGACCGCAGGGTTTCCATGCGGAACTTCCGGGGACGAATAAACCTGTTGAGAAACTTCAAATCCAGAATAGGACGGAAGGACCCGTCCTTTTTGGGAACCGTGAAAAGATTGGAGTAAAACCCGCGCCCTACCTCTGAAGAAGGAACCGGGCAAACGACAGCTAAGTCTAGAAGATTCCTTACTGCCGCCAGGAGCCCCTGCGCGGCCAAAGGATCCAAAGACACCCGAGACCTGAAGAACCTTGGAGGAGGACGGGACTCGAGCTCCAACTTGTAACCGGCCGAAACCACCTCCCGGATCCATCTGTCCGAGACCTCCTGGTCCCACACCCGGGAGAAAAGTTGCAACTGTCCCCCCACCCGAACGGGTGAGGGCGCCCCCTCATTGCTGGGTGGGCTTGGCTTGGGCTTGGGCTTGGCACCCCAGACGCGAGCGGGACGGCCACGGCCTCTACCCCTATTCCAACTGGCGCCCCTGGGGGCCGAGGAGCCCGCACCCCTACCGGCTCCGGCTCCCCGAAAGGACGGATTGAAGGAGACCGTCCCCCGAAAGGAACGGCGAAATTTCTTGCGCTGAGGTAACTTACCTCCCTTGGCAACAGAATCCAGCCTCTCACCAAAAAGCCTCAAACCCAAAAAGGGCAGAGCCGTGAGCGATCTTTTAGAATTAAAATCAGCCGTCCACTGTCTCAACCACACACAGCGCCAGATAGCCACCAGCAAGGCAGTAGCCCTGCCACACATCAACATGGCATCCTCTTGAGCGGCCAGGATAAAAGACAAGAAAGAATCGCAGCGCTTAAGCGCAAGGGACTCATCACTGGTGGGCTCGAGATCCACACCCAAGTCCCTGACAATAGACCTGACAGCAAAAGTCAAAAGAGCCGAAGCACAGACAGGCCTTAACACCGAACCCGCACATACAAAACCATGACGGGCAAGCTGATCAACCCGGCGATCCTCGCCGTCCCTGAGCGAAGTCGTGTCAGGGGAATGCACGACCGCCGTGTTGGACAGTCCCAAGACCGGAGTATCTACCTCAGGGGGGACAGACCAACGCTTCATCAATTCCGCCGGGAAGGGATACTTCCTATCCCAGCTAGACGGCACACCAACAAGACGTGTAGGTTGCTCCCATTGCTTGAAAACAATTTCTTCAAAATGCTGTTGGCTGGGAAACTCCAAACGCTGCTTGGACACCCCAAAAAGCTGACCCTTAGGCCTAGGAGCAACCACCGGAGGATCCAAATCCAAAACCTCAAACATCTGGGTCAGAATGGTAGAAGAATCAAGAGGGAGGCCGTCAGCCTGATCCCCCTCAGAACCCAGCAACTGCTGAACATCAGAATCTTCTTCCTCAATGAGCTCACCATCTTCAAGGGGACGATCCGACCAATCCAGATCTCCCAAAACTTCCTCATCTGAATCCGGCGGAGGCGGAGACAGATGCTTCCGCTTAGCTATAGCCTTCTGAGCGGCCATAGCAGAAAACCGCTTCTCAAGGCTGGTCAAACGGGCACATACCTCAGACTGCGAATCCCCGCCCAGGACAACGTCACACGGGGTCCGGAATAAGCGAGGGGGAGAGGGAGATGGCGCGGCTGATGAAGTGCTAGGCACCGGAGTACTGGACTGCCGTGCAATGTTCTGCTGTGCACAAGGGATACACAAAATGACATCATCTCCCTGGAGCGGAGTCCCACAACCCCCGCACACCTTGGATTGTCCCGAAGAACCATTCCCGGTATCTGTGGCAGCCTCCATGTGGTGAAATTTATGGTATTCGCAGAACCCAGGGATTTATGCGGTACGCGACCCGGGATGCCCCCTTAATAACCTAACAATTGTCTAAAGATTGTCAAAAGATCCTGACCCAGGGGAATAGCATAAAAACCCTTATATATATATATATATATAGTTTAATGAAAACACCCCCCACAAGCCAGGTATATAAGACTGGGAGAGCCCTGCCAGACGGGATCCCAGGATCTGAAATACACAAAAGAAGAGGGACAAGAGTCAATCCAGGCCCAATAATACCTACACAAGCATACAAGCATAACATACAACCCCCCTCCCCCCCCCCCCTCTCATTAACCATAGACAAAAAGAGATGGTTAAAACACACAACCAGCACTTCAAAAGTAGTGCAGGAGCGAGGAGGCGGGAGCAGGAGGGGAAGTAATACGGGGGGCCAGGCCACCAACCTTATGTGAACATGCCCTGCAAGATAACAAAAAAAAAAACGCCTACCTGAGAGAGAGAGCACAAGCGCAGAGAGGCACCGCAGAAGATGGCGGCCCGAACACCGCTCCGAGAAGTGAGGGAGGGGAAGACGAGCCCCGGGAGCGCGGGAGCCGAGAAGGCCCCGCCCCTCCGGAACAGCCAATCAGCGCGCGGCCCGCGCGCGCGCGGTCCCGCCCCCCTGCAGCGTCAGCGCCAGAGACCGCGCTCAGCCTCAAGGCGGGACCGGCGGAGCAACCTGCCGGTCCCAAGAGCGCACACAAAAGGACACACACACTCATCACCCTCTGTCCCTCAGTGCAGACCGGACACGCCAGGCTGTAAGCGCCGGGCACGGCGCTCAGCCACAGGCGGGACCGCGGCGCAGCGCGCCGCGAGGCCCCGCCCCCCCCGGCTCCTGAGGGGAGAGAGCCATTCACGCCAACAACAGTGACAAAGAAAGACACACAAGGCAGATCCTCAATAAAAAGAAAAATCGCCACAGTAAACAGCGCATAAGCCCTCACAATACAGCAGCACAGCAGCCACACTCACACACCATGTCACCGGTCCCAAAGCGCGCCACACACCCCGGAGCGTTGAATAACTAAAGTCCCAGGGCTAGGCACATCCTGACCGCTAACCTACTATTAAATGGGGGCATCCCACATCCGGATCACCACTCCGGGAATCCCGCTATGCCCCGCAATGAAGGGTCGAGCGGAGGAGCTAATCTCCTAGGCACCAAGGGTGCCGGCCACCTTTTGCCCGGCCTACAGCCGAAGCTGGGAGGCTGCCAGTAAACATATATATAACCAAACAAGAGCCGGGCAGAAATAGACCACGGGGGGGGGGGGGGCCGGGGGGATACCCCGGCTACCTGCAAGCAGGAGACTTCTTTCTTCTGTCTTGTCGCCACCTTGCAGAGAACAACACTGGGAGGTTCTTGGGAGGTACCAGGTATGTATAGACCGGGAGGGGCCTGTTGAAGTTTTTGGAGATTCTCTGCAATGCTGCCACCTAGCGGTGCGTTAACCCTATTGTAATTATTAATGTCTGAAGTGGGGTGTGTGACATACTTAGAATATAGCATCAGCAAGTCCAGTTGCCTTGATTCATTCCTACAAATATACCCTGGCCTGGATGAATGAGGCCTTTCTCAGACATCTTGCACTAATCTGTTATTGTGGAGCTAAAGTGAGTTTTTTTGGGATAAGCTTTCTAGTCCACATGCGCTTGCACAGAGCAGTTGGGGGTGACATCGAAGTGTTAAGTGACAAAAGACTGGATCCTCTATTAGGCAAGTGGTAGTCCACCCTTGGAGAAAAAGGTGTGTCCACCTCCCAGCCTGACTGATAGGGACTACCCAGTCAAAAGGTTTGGCTGGATGTAGTCTGATGTGTATGTTTGCTGCTTAACTCTCGGTGGTGGCTTCATTTGTAAACATGTATATTACCGAATGAATTGTTTAATTGGCTTTAATTGCAGTGGTAGTAGTTTATCTCCCATCTGACTTGATTTAGCAATACACAACCTCATAGGAGAGCCTCACATCAGTCACCACCCATCACTGAAAAAATACAATTCTGTGATTACTCACCTGTAGAATTGTTATTATGAGTATACAGTACGTCCTGCTCCAGATAATCATTACTCTTGGGTATTACTCTGCCAGATGGCGCTGGACTGCAGAGACCGCGAAATTGGCTTCTCCCGGCCCCTCAAATACCCGGGACCTCCCACAAATCCCCAGCATTGAAAAGCAGTTAACGAGAAGCCGGGAGAATGATAACAGAACCATACAGGGGATCCAAGGATAATGCAAGCCAAGGGTGGGGTGGAGCAGGACATACTGTATACTCATAATAACAATTCTACAGGTGAGTAATCACAGAATTGTATTATTCTTAGTATACAGTACGTCCTGCTCCAGATAAGAATCATTACTCTTGGGACATCCAATAGCAGTGTCCATAAAGAAGGGTGGGATCCCCAAAGGTAACAACAGACTGGTCAGACCACTGCCGCCTGCAGAACCTTGCGGCCAAAAGCAGCATCAGCTGAGGCCTCAACATCAACCTTGTAAAACTTTGAAAAGGTATGAACAGGAGACCAAGTAGCGGCCTTGCAAACTTGTTCAACAGAAGCCAGGTGCTGAAAAGCCCAAGAGGCACCAATAACACGAGTGGAATGAGCAGTAAGGCGGAAGGGAGGATTCTTCCCCTTAGCATAGTAGGCCTGAATCACAGCCTGACGGTTCCATTTGCTGATAGTAGATTTAGCAGGAGCCAAACCCTTCCTAGGACCAGAAGGGACCACAAAAAGAGCATCAGTTTTTCTGAAAGGTGCAGTAGCCACCAGATAGTACTTCAGACACCTAACCACATCCAAGGAATGCAAAACCCTCTCCTTAGCATTACTAGGATTAGGGCACAAGGAAGGAAGAACAATGTCCTGATTCAGATGAAAGGCAGACACGACCTTAGGCAGAAAATCTGTCTTGAAGCGAAAAACCACCTTGTCCTGGTGTCTCTCAAAGTAGGGGGGCTGGATGGAAAGCGCCGGCAACTCAGAAACACGCCTAACAGAAGTGATAGGCACCAAAAATACAACCTTGAGAGTAAGAATGGCCAGGGAAGCCTCCTGCACAGGTTCAAAAGGAGCACCCTGCAAGGCAGACAAGACCAAGTTCAAATCCCAAACAGGCAACATAGGCTTACGTGGGGGACGCACATGAGTAACCCCCTGGAAAAAAGTCCTGATCAGAGAATGCTAGGCAAAGGACCTCTGGAAGAAAACAGCCAGGACAGAGACATGGCCCTTCAGAGTACTGAGTTGAAGTCCCAGCTCCAACCCATGCTGTAGGAACTCCAGGATCCTGGGAATAGAGAACACGCAACAGGGGAGAGACCTAGACTCACACCAGCCAATATAGGCACGCCAAACCCTATAGTAAATGGAAGAAGAAGACTTCTTTCTGGCCTTTATCATGGTATCAACAACAGAGACAGACAGCCCCTTTTCCATCAAGATGGAGGTTTCAGCAGCCAGGCCGCCAAAGCCAGAGTTTGTAAATTGGGATGGCCTAAATGACCCTGAGTGAGCAGGTCTGGAACCCTGGGCAGAGCGTACTGATCTACTGCCAGCTGCACCACGTCTGCGAACCACACTCTTCTTGGCCACCTGGATTGCTGGCACCCCCCCCATGAGCTATCTTGCGCAGAACCCTGCCCAACAGGGGGAATGGGGGAAAGACATACAGGTGCTGAAAGTCCTGCAATGACATTGCTAGAGCATCTGTGGCCAAGGCCAGAGGATCCTGGGACAGGGAGACAAAGGCCGGGAGCTTGTGATTGTGATGGGACGCAAACAGATCCACATCTGGTTGGCCCCAACGGTGACACAGAGATTGAAACACCCTGTCGCAGAGGGACCATTCTCCCAGGCGAGAGGTCCCCCTGCTCAGAGAGTCTGCCTGCAGATTCTCCACCCCCGGAATGTACACAGCTGATATGCAGGGAACATTGTCCTCCGCCCAGGCCAGGATCAGAGACACTTCCTTGAGGGCCCCCTTGCTCCGGGTCCCTTCCTGATGATTGATGTAGGCAACCGCCGTCTGGTTGTCCGAGCGTACCTGAACAGGCCGGCTCCGAAGGTGTTGGGTCAAGTGAGCCAGAACCAACCTGATCGCCCTCAGTTCCAGAATGTTGATAGGTGTGTGGGCCTCCTGAGGGCCCCACCGCCCTTGGAACTGCAGGGACTTCCAGAAGCCCCCCAACCTGTCAGACTGGCATCCGTGGTGACAGTCTCCCAGCAGGAAAGGATCTGCCCACCAACAGGATCCTGGAGTCCAGCCACCACGAGAGGGACCGCCTGACTAGTGGGGACAGAACAAGGACCTGGTCCAGGGACGCAGGATCCTTGTCCCATACTGACAAGAGGTGGAGTTGCAGAGGCCTCATGTGAAACTGGGCATAAGGGACCTCCTCGAAGCACGACACCATCAGGCCCACCAGCTGCATTCCCTGCCTGATGGAGGGATGAGGGCAAGATAGCAGGAACTGAACCTGCGCTAGCAGACTGTCCACCTTCTGCTGAGGAAGAAAAATCCTTGCCTGAACTGTATCCAGATTAATTCCCAGGAAGGGTGTCACCAAGGAGGGAGACTGGGAAGACTTGGGATGGTTGATCACCCAGCCAAATGACTCCAGAGTGGACACTACTAGCCGAGTATCCATCTCTGCCTGTTGGAGGGACTAATAAGTGATGAGAATGTCGTCCAAATAGGGCAGCACGTGAATACCCTGAGACCTGAGCAGAGATATCACTCCTGCCAGCACCTTGGTGAACACTCTGGGAGCTGAAGTGAGACCGAAGGGCAATGCCACAAATTGGTAGTGCTGATCCTCCAGAGCGAACCTGAGGAATCTTTTGATGACCTGGAAAAACAGAAATATGAAGGTAAGCATCCTTGATGTCCACTGAGGTCATGAAGTCCCCTGGACGCAGGGAACTGATGGCAGAGCGCAAAGTTTCCATGCGAAAGCGGCTGCACCTGACAAATTTGTTGAGGATCTTCAAGTCCAGGATGGGCCTGACTGACCCATCTCTTTTGGGCACGGTGAAAAGGTTGGAATAGAAACCCTTGCCCCTTTCTCATAAGGGGACCTGACAGATGACCCCCAGCTCCAGAAGGCTTTGCACCGCCAGAATTAGAGCCCGAGCTGACATAGGGTCCTGAGACATTCGGGATCTGATGAATCTTGGGGGCAGCCAGGCAGAAAACTCTATCTTGTAACCGAAGGACACTACCTTCTGAATCCACCGGTCTGAGACATGAAGCCTCCAGACGTAAGCAAAATGCTGAAGCCGTCCCCCCACCCGGATGGGTGAGGGCGCCCCTTCATGCCTGAGGGGGCTTGGGAGAAGACTTAGGCTTGGAGCCCCAGGATGAGCCAGGGCGTCCACGTCCTCTGCCCCTACCCCAGAAATCTCCTCGGGCCCCAGTAAAGGAGACCCCCCACCCCTGTCTGGATCCATGGTAGGGGGAAGAAAAGGAGCCTTGGCCCTGAAAGGGCCGAGACTGCCTCCTGCGCTGGGGTAACCTGCCTCCCTTAGCAAACAGGTCCAGGCGGTCCCCAAACAGGCATAATCCTTTGAAGGGAAAACCAGTGAGAGCCTTCTTGGCAGCTTTGTCCGCTGCCCACTGGCGCAGCCAAACCGAGCGGCGTATAGCCACCACTAGGGCAGAGGCTCTGCCACACATCCTAATGGTATCGCCCAAGGCAGAGGGGACATAAGTTACAAAAACTCCACAACGAGAAAGAGCATCACCCACGGGTGATCGGCCCGGCAATCTATAAGATTCCCGGGCCGATCACCTCCCTCCCCGCGGGACATCCGAGATCGGGATGTCCCGCGGGGTGAAACCCCCCCAAACACCCCAAACCCCCTTACCTCCCTCGCGCCCCTCTAGGCGTGCACGCGCCTGCGCTGGCCGTCTGTGAATGGCTGGCGCGCGCGTCAAGACGCGCGGGAGGCGGTGGCGGAGGAGCCGCTTGTCCGGGACTGTCAAACTGCTTGTCCGTCGGCGCTGGGAGCGGGGAGAGGTGAGTTTTTCGGGTGATCGGGGGCGTTTCACACAGCGGGGCACCCCGATCGGGGGTGCCCCACCGAAGTGGACCAAGACTCAGGATAGTCAAAATCCTGGGTGTTGGTCCACTTTAAACTCTTCACTAGACACATTATCAGGAGCACCATCTAGGACACTTCTAAGAAGGGTCCTAATAGCCACCGCTGTAATGGCAGAGGCACCACACAGGCAAAGGCATGGGACGCCAGCTGATCAATACGCCGGTCCTCACCATCCTGCAGCGTAGTAGAGTCAGGGCAATGCATGACAGAGGTGTTAGATAACCCAAGGACCGGGGCATCCACCTCCGGAGGGGATGACCAACGCTTCACCACATCAGCAGGAAAGGGATACCTCTTATCCCAACTCTTAGGGACTCTGGAGAGCCTGCTGGGACGCTCCCATTCCTCGAGCACGAGGTTATTAAAATGGGCCTGCTCAGGAAACTCTAAACGTGGCTTAGCAGTATGAAACAATTCCCCCTGCCGCCTAGGGGCCGCAACCGGGGGTGAGATAGACAGAACCTCAAATCTGAGCCAACAGCCTATCAGTATCATCTGGGGCCCAGGGGTCAGAGCCAGAATCATCATGGCCCCTGTGCCTCTCATCAGATGAGTCCGAGTCAGAGAACAACTCCCCTTCTTCCAAGGGGGTATAACCAGACAGTTCAAAAAACTCTTCAGCCTCCATAGGGAAAAGAGTGACATCAGGCGTCAAGTGGCGCATTTTAGCAGAGGCCTTACGCGCCATGGTATTAGCCAAGGAAATGGTATTAATTAGCACACTAGGCCTCACAAAGTTTAGTAACTAAACGAGGGGTAGGGCCAAGAGAAACCAATGGAGTTCGACCCGCCTGAAAGACATAAGCGAAGAGGACCACATAAGCGACATGCATAATGACATAGGGTAAATAAAACCACCCGCGAGGGCACTCACGGACCGCGGTAGGTAGATGCCAGCCACGCAGCAGACGGAATCCAGAGAAAAAATGGCGGCAAGCATCCCTCGAGGGGCGGGCCGCGGAGAAGGTGACGCAGAACGCGCCATCGGCAGCCCCCCCCCCGAAGAGCGCGAAGCAGCACATGTGACAAGCAGCCAATGAAGGTGCATCAATGCCTGAGGTAATGCCGCCGCCGACAGTGGAAGCACGCAGAGGCGACGGCGGCATATTCAAATCGCAACCAAGTCAGTGCGGAGACTGAACAAAGTCAACAAGCACACCATCCAAGTGAAGCACCAACGCATAACACCCCCCCCCCCCCCCCGAGAGCTACAAGGGAGAGCGAGGGAGGGCAGCGGCCACTTAACGTAGGGCCCACCGATAGACAGGGGCAAGGGGCAAAGTGCGGGAGGGGCATCCCATAGAGGCTCACCACATGCCTATACCGCCTACCCTTTGGTGGGGGATTGTGGTTGGAGCAGCGCTCCTAAGCACCTGACAGCGGTGCTGCCTACCATCACCCGGACCAGCACAGCCAAGGCTGGGAGGCACAGTAATAATGGAACGGGTGGGAATAGTCCTACAGGGCCGCAGGCTAATAGCCCCGTTCACCTGCGAGAAGAGAGAGAGCTATCTTCTTGTCCTTCGCAGTCCAGACTGCAGAGAAATTCTGGGGATTTGTGGGAGGTCCCGGGTATTTGAGGGGCCGGGAGGAGCCAATTTCGCGGCCTCTGCAGTCCAGAGCCATCTGGCGGAGTAATATGCAAGAGTAATGATTCTTATCTGGAGCAGGACCTACTGTATACTGTACTGTAGTAGTTTGATTTGCAAGGCTGCAGATCTGTCACATCAGCCCAGGAAACATTACAGCAAATTATTTTTTGTCAAGCTGTAAAAAAATACCACAAACACATTACAGTAGGAAAATATTTTATTTAAAATTCACAAAAAAAGTAGAAGATAAATTAACAATAGCCATCACCTATATACCCCAGAAAGTATCACCATTTCCTGCCGGGGTATAAAACATTTAACTTAATATGGATTGTACAGGTTAAGTGTAAAAACATGCCATGACGATGAATCATCCTGGTGTGCTGCTGAATACAGCTGTTGTTGTGATAAACCCCTTTCCAGTAGCCCAGTCCCTAGATTTTATTTATTCATTACCACTTTTTTTTTAACATTTATGTGTTGGCCTATCTCCGTCCATATGGAGGATAGCAAATCCCTGTTTTGCTTGTCTGTCTTTTCCCTGCATTTTTGTATAGGTTCACCTTTCAGTGCCAAAAAGGTCAAATCATTCAACAGAATATAGGGGTTGGGCTACAGAAAATGGGCTGGATCTCAGCAACAACCGCCTTTTTAGAAGCAGCTCCACAGTATGAATCTTCTGCATGATAGGACAGCAAGCAATTATTTGTTTTTCCACTTAGTTTGGGCAACCCCTTTAAAGAAAGAATATTGGTAAAAGGCAATCTTTATGGTAATCCACAACAACCTATCAGGCAGAAAAACTGGGTCAGGCTCTCTATTGGTTGTTGATGAAGTGAGAAACGTTTGTATGTAGCTGTCATAATCACAGGGAACGCAGAAGCATGCTTGGCTGACTGGCATCCCAAATAGGGTTGGCCAAGGGGAATAAACCAGCCCAATAACACATGTTGTGTCCCAGGCTTCTGGTGTACCTAAACCCCTTTCCCCTCTTAACTAGTCTGTACCAAAACAGTGCTGCATGAGCTACAGTACATGAGCAAGGGTGCAGCCAACCATCAGAACAATCCTGGGGAGTGAATGAAACTTTTTTAAATGCCCTCCAACTTCTAGGTAAAGTAAAAACCACAGATAACTGCCAAAAATCCTTTCACAGTGGACACTGAGGCACAAAATAAAGGGGATCTCCAGCCCCAAACCTGAACAGCTACAAACTAAAACCTCCACAAGAATGGCCAGAGGTAGTAATAACCCAGCAGAGAATTTTAACCATCTGTGCCCTAAAACAAACGAAAAGCATTATATTTGCTTTTCCATTTTAACAGTCCAAATTACTAGCAAGTGCTTCACACAGAGTTTGGTTTCTCTGTGCAGTCGTCCTCAAGACGTTCAAATATGGCAATGTGATCTCGCTTCCAATCTAGGTTTCCAGTAGTCATAAATCCTGCTTCCTTGGCAACTTTGGTTACTATATTAACATAACTCTTCATCTTGTCCACATGCAGGTCTATCATGTATCTAAAAACAGAAAGCAGACTCTATCATAAATAATTTGAGAAAAGTAAATTATGTATACAGTGTAATAGTGGGCAACACCACTCTGATGGCTCACAGTAGTCAGAACAGTGCTGCCCAATTGGTGGTACAGTGCAACTGTCTACATCTGTAACATAGCAAAAATCACTGCTGCTCTGCGGTGGCAATGGAAGCCCTGCTACCATTCTTACAAGAAACCTATTTAAATTTCCTCTCTGGCCAAACATAAGAACTAATTAGCCACTTCTCTTCTCTTCGCCTCTTATTAGCCTTTTCTCATTTGCTTTGCCCAGATCCTGCAGCCTAATATCCGAACCAGAGACTGGGTCATGTGGTATCCTGGAGTTCCTTTGATGTACAGAGGGAATACACCTCTGTTGCAGCAAATGGCATAACCCAGTCACTGACAGGTCAGGTGCGTGAATGCCACAGGCAGCTGCAGTAGAGAAGAGATGTGCATTTATTTGCTCAGACGGGCCATTTAAGGTTACTGCCACTCTGCCTACCAATTGAGTAGGAGTACATGTTTTCCATGTAAAAATAAAAGTAAAATAAATCATACGAATCCAAAAAATACCATTTTGTGAGTACTCACCTGAAAAATGGATATTGTTGGTGTGCCACACACCCCGCTTCACTTCTTAAATATTCATCCATTAATGGGTTAATCCACCGCCAGGTGACGTAGTGCAGAGAGGAAGTCTTGTAACGAGCCCCCTTCCGGCCTATATATACCTGGTACCTCCCTTCAATCACCAGTATATTAAAAAGCAGAAAGACAAGGTACCAGTATTCCACCGGTAACCTCAAAATCAATTTTGATATAAATAAAAAAGGGCTTCACCATATAAAGGCTTCGGCAATGCCGAAAAGGGTGGGGGTGAAGCGGGGTGTGTGGCACACCAACAATATCCATTTTTCAGGTGAGTACTCACAAAATGGTATTATTCTTGGTGTGCCACACACCCCGCTTCACTTCTTAAATATTCATCCATTAATGGGACATCCAAAAGCAGTGTCCACAAGGGAAGGGCATCTCAAGGCCAGGTGAAGCATAACTTAAATGACTGCAGTCTGCAGAACTTTGCGGCCAAAAACAGCATCCGCTGAGGCCCGCACATCAACTTTGTAAAACTTAGAAAAAGTGTGAACAGAAGACCAAGTGGCGGCCTTACAAACCTGTTCAACAGAAGCTTGGTGCTGAAATGCCCAAGACGCCCCAACAGCGCGAGTGGAATGAGCAGTGATACGAAAAGGGGGAACTCTTCCCTTAGCAGAATAGCCGCAGTAACGGCCTGACGTATCCACTTGCTAATGGCAGATTTGGCTGGTGCCAAACCCTTCTTAGGCCCATGGGGCACAACAAAAAAGGAATCCGTCCTACGAAAAGGAGACGTGATAATCAAGTAGTACTTAACACAGCGTACTACATCCAAACAATGCAAAACCCTCTCTTTGTCATTCTTAGGATTAGGACACAAGGAGGGAAGAACAATATCTTGGTTCAAATGAAAAGCAGAAACAACCTTAGGAAGAAAGTCTGGCTTGAACCGAAAGACCACTTTATCCTGATGCCTCTCAAAGTAAGGCGCCTGGATAGTCAAGGCCGCCAACTCTGAGACACGCCGGACAGAAGTGATAGCTACCAAGAAGACAATCTTCTGAGTCAGGGTAGACAAAGCAATATCTTGCAAAGGCTCAAAAGGAGGAGCCTGAAGAGCAGAAAGAACCAAATTCAAATCCCAAACCGGGAGTAATGGTTTCCTGGGAGGCCGCACATGCGTAACCCCTGGAAAAAAGTTTTAACTAAAGGTTTAAGCGCAACACGCTTCTGAAAAAAGATAGATAAGGCAGAGACCTGCCCTTTCAACGTACTAAGCTGGAGACCAGAGTCCAGCCCTGATTGTAAAAACTCCAGAATCCTGGAGACCGAAAAGACCCTACAAGGAAAAGATCTTATCTCACACCAAGTGATATAGGCTTTCCAAGTCCTATAGTAGGTGATGGAAGAAGACCTCTTCCGGGCACTGATCAGAGTCTTAATGACAGAATCAGAAAGACCCTCCTCCTTCAGGATGGAGGTTTCAGCAGCCGGGCCATCAAACCCAGCACTGGTAAATTGGGGTAACACAATTGACCCTGAGTGAGCAGATCCAGCCGAAGAGGCAGAACGAACTGGTCCACTGCCAGCCGAACGATGTCTGCGAACCTCACTCGTCTTGGCCACCTTGGGGCCACGAGAACGGCGTACACCTTTTCCAGAGCCAACTTCTGAAGAACCCTGCCCAGCATGGGCATCGGAGGAAACAGGTATAGAAATCCCAGAGCTCCCCAGTTCAGGGACATGGCGTCCACTGCCAGAGCCAGAGGATCCTGGGAGAGCGACACGAAGTTCGGGAGCCTGTGATAGTGATGAGGGGCCAACAGGTCCACCTCCGGGGTCCCCCATTGGAGACACAGTGAGAGAACCACCCGAGGATGGAGAGCCTAATCTTCCAGACGGGGAGAGCCCTTGCTCAACCGGTCCGCTACCTGTTTCATCACCTCTGGAATGTAAACCGCCGAGAGATAGGGAACATGGAACACTGCCCAGGTCCAGATCAGGGACACTTCTCTGAGAGTACTCAGACTGCGCGTCCTTCCCTGAAGACCGACGTAAGCAACCGCTGATCGATTGTCTGAACACATCTGGACCAGAAGGCCCAGAACGTGCTGAGTCAGGAGAGCAAGCACCTGACGGATGGTTCTCAGATTCAGAATATTGATGGGTAAGTGGGGCCTTTAAGGTCTCCACTGCCCCTGAAACCGCAGCTCCTTCCAGAATCTGCCCCATCCCGACAGACTGGCGTCCGTGGTGACAATTTTCCAAAGGGGGGTCAGGAAAGGCCTGCCCTACACAAGATTGGTCGAGACCAACCACCACAGGAGGGACTGCCGTACACGGGAGGACAACTGGAAGGACTGATCCAGCGACTGAGGTTGCTGGTCCTAACACGCTAACAGAAATAGCTGAAGCGTTCTCGTGTGAATTTGGGCAAAAGGAAGACACACGCCGTTTTGATGAGAGTTCAGGCCGGGATGAACCGACCCATGAACGGACCGTGAAGGAGGGTGAGACTCGAATTCCAGGTCGTAACTGGGCGACACTACCTCCTGGATCCATCTGCCTGGAACCACTTGATTCCAAACCTGGTAGAAGTGTCGCAATAGTCCCCCCACCCGCACGGGTGAGGGCAGCCCCTCATTGCTGAGTGAGCTTATCAGCAGGTTTGGGCTTGGTGCCCCAGGACTGAGTGGGCCGGCCACGGCCCCTTCCCCGAGTCCAACCTGCGCCACTGGTAGCGGGAAAGGAAGCACCCCTGCCCGCTCTGAATCCTCGAAAGGAAGGCCTACCGGAACCTGCCCCCCCAAAGGGGACACGAGGCCTCTTGCGTTGTGGCATCTTACCACCCTTTGCGACTGAATCAATTTTCTCCCCGAACAGACGCAACCCCAAAAAGGGGAGAGCTGTGAGCACCTTTTTGGAAGCCGTGTCCGCTGACCACTGACGCAGCCATACTGACCTGCGAATAGCCACCAGCATAGCTGCTGCCTTGCTACTCATAGTCAGCGCATCGTCCTGAGCGGCCAGGACATAAGCCACAAAAGATTCACACTGCTTAAGTGCAGTGAACTGTTTGCAAGCGGGATTAAGATCCTCATATAGCCCCTGAATTAAGGACTTAATTGCCAATAGAAGAAGGGCTGAAGCACATACCGGGCGCAACGCTGACCCGGAATAGATAAAACCATGTCGAGCGTATTGGTCAATCCGACGATCTTCCCCATCTTTAGGGACAGTGGTCTCAGCAGACTGTACCATAGCCGTGCTGGAGAGCCCTAGTACAGGGGTATCTACGTCAGGAGGGACAGACCAAAGCTTCACCAATTATGGTGGAAAAGGATAATGCTTTTCCCAACTGGAAGGAATTCCAGATAACCGCGTGGGATGTTCCCATTCCTTAAGAACCACCCTCTCAAAGTGGTGTTGTCTGGGAAAAACCAAACGCGGCTGAGGCTCCTTAAACAACTGACCCTTCGGCGGGGCGGCCGCCTCAGGCGTATCTAAACTCAAAATTTTAAACATTTGAGCCAGAATAGAGGGGGTGTCAAAAACAACCCCCTCTGACCAATCGCCAATCTCATCAGCCACAAGCTGACCTGCCGGCTCATCTGACTCCGACGGGAATTCATCCTCGTCCGGGGATCCATCGGACCATTCCACAGGTTCACAAAGCTCGTCCTGTGGAGCCGAAGGTAACGGAGTCAGGTGCCTTCGTTTTGCAGCGGCCTTTAACGCTGCTTTAACGGGCATCACTTTCCGGGGGCAGGGCTGTGCCGCCGCCTCGGAATGCGAATCCCCACTTTTGACAGTGTCATGCGGGGTCCGGAACAGGGAGGGAGAGGTAGGAGATGATGAAGGATGCGATGGACCCGCAGCCGAAGCAACGGACTGGCGCGCAATAGTCTGTTTTGCACAAGGGATGCAAATAAAGACATCATCAGTTGGGAGTGGAACCCCACAACCTACGCACCCCCCGAACGGCTCAGCAGAACCGTTTCCGGAAATTACGGAAGCCTCCATATGGTGATTTATGGTATTCGCAATACTTGGGACTTTTAAGGCATAAGCCAACCCGGGATGCCCCTTTATTAGTAATGTCCCGGAAGGGAGGATTTTTTATTTATATATATTTTTTTTTTTTAAGTTAAGGTCCCCTTTAATAAACTATATATATATATTTATATATAGTCTATAGGGTCCATTCAAAGAAACATGTAACAGCTTTGATTTTGGTGCCGATCATCCTATTTTTCACGTCCGCTCGTGCGTTCGTATGAACTTGCGAGTGATTCTATAAGCAAATACGTTTCTATCCTAAAATGTACGTCCGTTCGTATGGCAGTTCGGGAATCAGACCTATGTCAGTTTCCATCCTGAATTTTCCGTTTCATTTCTCAGGTTGCAACATTGGTTTTGCCCTTTTTCCTTTTTTGTCTGGACGTAAATCCTTCTGATCTTGCGCCTGCGCACTACAAACTTACCTCATTAAAGTGCATTCTAAATATTTGGTCTTATTTTTCTTTATTTCATTCATTTTGTAGTAACCAACCATTAATGAATGCATTTGCATAAGTAAATCTTACTTTGTTTAATTTTTAGTTAACTTGCATTTTTTACTTGAGGATTTAATTTTAATATTTTGGCTTCAAATGGTACAACTTAAAATTTTGTGTGTGGTTACCCACACCCTCTACATACAGATTGCTCTCAAATATAAAAAAAACACCCAGCAACTTCTGCATGTTATGAGCCTAGAAACAGCCAAGATGGCGGCTCAGGTATTATCGGGCAGCCTGCAAACAGAAAGGGCCTTGTGACTGTGTTGCTCTGCATTCTTTGATTTCTGACCTTTCCGTGCCCCCAGCTCTGCTGTGTCTGTGCAAAATACAGCAGTAACCCACATCCTGCACTTTATCCCGCTCTCCTCTCCTCAGTAAGTGTGATGCATCTGACCAAAGATGTGCTTAAATAATTAAACAAAGCAAAGGTAAACAACTACACCAATAAATGCAATCTAAAAATATTATTCTAGTACATCAATTTAAAAATAAATACCAAAGGACATAAGTTTCTTTAATTAACGCAAATAGATTGCAAAATAAAGGTTTACATGCAAAGGACTAATTAAGGTCCACATTAAAATGCTTTTATAAGGCATACATGAATCAGGTATGCATTGCCATACAATTTATGGCCTCGCCCATGCTGATACATGCAGTTCATTGGAGCTCCAGACGCGCAGACTCCTCCACATAGCCAAAAAACCTGTTCAAGAACAGCAATACGACTGCTAAAAGGTGTCGGCAGTGGCTTTCTTTTAAAACGTATTTAGAGGTTTGAAAACTGCTCTCTGAATCACACCTAAACACATCCAATTATCCTAAGTTTTACGTTTTGATCCTAAGTTTTAGGATTTGATCCTAAGTTTTACGTTTTGATCCTAAAATTTACGAACGAACTTGCGATGATCGTAAGAGCATATACGCATTCGAACGTAGGCTCGTGCGAGTCGTAAATGGCCAAAAAAACAGGAAAAAATGACTAACACTCACCCAAACTTACGATTCTCGATCCGAAATCAATTAACTTTTGCTCTTTGAATCGAGGGGTATATATATATATATATATACATTTAATAGATATCCCAATAATTAGCCAGGCACATAGAGCCGGAGGGCCACCATAAGCAGGGATCCCAGGATCTGCAAGGAAAAGAAAACCATCAGATCCTCACATGTGTATAAGAAAACATATAAGCATGGCACAAAAGCGCCTTTAAATAAGAGCAAAAACATGCCCCCTTAATAAAAAGTGACTCCCCACTATATCACTATAAAGAAATATGCATTCCCCACTTAACGGCCCCAACGGGTGGGGCCGCTTACCTGGTCAGCGAAGGCAGCAGCCGGAGCAAGACTGCAGCCAGCAGCCAGCACAGAGACTAAGTGCGGGCGCGCGCCCACGCGACTTCCTGCTTTTGAAAGGAAGTAAACGCTGGGCCCGCCGCAAGACGCCGCATGACGTCGGCGCCGCGCCCCCGATGCCGCGTCAACGGGACCCGCCCCCCCACGCCAATCAGCTGGAAATCACTCTCAGATGGGCCACTACACGTGCGCCCAGGCGGCGGAGGGGGGAGGATAAAGACCGCATGGCGCAGCCTAAAGAGTACAAAAAAATGCCAGGCGGGGAAGAGGGGAGGGGGTAGGGGGCCACAAAGCAATAGTCTGCCAAGGAAAGTGGCCAGCCCCTACCCAGCGCAGTCTGCCCTTCAAGCAGACCAAAACCAAAAGTATACACATGCTGAACAACAGTGAATGCATAATCATGAACACACACACATGTTGAAATGAAGTGATACAAGTGAAACACACATACTTAAAGCACACCCTCACACCCCCCCCCCCCCCCCATAGTGAAGGGAGAAGGGATCGTAACGGGAGAGAAAGGGGCTACGGGGAACCTCGGGACAGGGGCATCCCATTTCCGGATCACCATGCCGGATAGCCGCATTGCCCCACGCATGAGGTCGAGCGGTAGGAGATAAGCTCCTAGGCACTTAAAGTGCCATCTACCATTTGCCCGGTGAGCAGCCTAGGCTGGGAGGCTTCCATTCCACCATAAAGGTATACAAACTCAAACCGGGCAGAAATAGACCAAAAGGGGGGTGGCGGGGTAAGAATACCCCGGCCTACCTGTAAGCAGGAGACTTCCATCTTCTGACTTGTCAGCAAGCAGAGAGAAAAATACTGGTGATTGAAGGGAGGTACCAGGTATATATAGGCCGGAAGGGGGCTCGTTACAAGACTTCCTCTCTGCACTACGTCACCTGGCGGTGGATTAACCCATTAATGGATGAATATTTAAGAAGTGAAGCGGGGTGTGTGGCACACCAAGAATATTCAGGGTGCATAAGCATGGAACCATTAAGGGTAGGTAAGCTGCTTCCTGCATTTAATCAGTAAAATAAATCAGAAACTACTGCTGTTGTGTCAGTGCAGTTTAATGGAATGCTTTACAAAATCCAGGGATGGAGGTTTAGGACTGTAACATGAAGGCGTAGGAGGAACAATCTGTACCTGAATATTTCACTGGCTGTAAACTGGGACCCCTTATAGCTTGTACATTTCCTGAACTGATCAACTTACATTCTCAGCAGACCCAACTGTAACAAAAAAAAAACAAGCAGCCATAACGGGGCTGGGAGTGTGTCCCAATAAAGTTTATGGCTCCAGGAATCCAAGAAAATCCAAAAATGTTCTTAAATGACACGATTCATTCTTTACTTCTGGAAGATCCTAAAGCAGTGTGACAAAGGAGGGCAACACTAGGACCAAAGGGAAACACCACTTCCCACTGCAAATGCAAAAGTCCAGCCTACCTAGCATCCACCTGTTCTAGACACTAGACCTAAATTGAATATAAGAACTTCCTGCATAGAGCATTGCTGCAAACAATATATCTATATGGGGGGAGACCCAAAACTTAACCTTCTCTATTGTGTTGACCTTCCATAAGGTTCATTTATACCCATATTTAAACTTCATCCACAGATGCACAGTTAGGTATTATTGCTATAGACACCTCAGAGAGTGACCATACATAAGGCCATTGCTTGGACAAGGAATGGGGAAACCAGAGAGCTGCATCTCATGAACTTCAATTAGCTTCCTTAAAATGCAATGGTACTAACTGCCATGGTACAAACGGGTTTGCACAAATAAAGCCAATCTAAAAGACTCCAGGGCCGGCTGCTAGCCTGCCCCAGGGGCATTGTAAGTCGGATGCTCCTCTGTGTGGTCACTTATACCAGTGGTTCCTGCGATGATGTGTGAGTAGATGGGTTAAAACAATGAAAGCCAAGTATGTGGCAAAGCGGAATAAAACCCATGATTTTGACTTTCTGGGTTTTGTTCGTTGTCCTTGAACTGGGATGCCCCAGAATAACTCACCTCTGCCTGGTCCTTTGGCCCATGTACAGGCCCTCATCCAATCAGAGCTGTTTGCTGTGCATATTAAATGTTCGGCAAACGACTCGTTAGCAATTGGAGCAAGAGTGGCCGCATTCGCTGCAGAGCACACTCTCTTGTCCCCAGGCTATCTGAATGGCTGGGCGCGGAAGTGTGTGCACAGTCCAATGATGCAGGGGATGCGGAGGCCAGGATTTACATCGGCAATGGTGCCCTGAAGCAGGTAAGTGTTGCAGTGTCTTGGGGTCTGGTGGGGTGGCTTATAGATTCACACAGCAGGGCATCCTGAACTGGGATGCCCCAGGGGAAGGGCTGTTCCTTGATGGTTTTGTTCCGCTTTAGATAGTGGAAGTACAAACATGTTTATCTGTGTAATAAATTAGGCCAAACCAAATTTTATATTGTAAACCTTTTTAAAACAGAATAAAAACTATGAAGTGCACATACTTTGTGAGTTCCAATATGAGTGTTGCTTTCCTTGCAGTAATCATTTTATATTCAGGATTCAAGTAGTGAACCATGCTAGAAGGAAAACAGAAAGAAGAAGAGAAAATAGGTTACAAGCAGTCCTTTCAATTCAGAATCTGCCTCTGCCCCCATCTTTCATAACTTGGCTGACCCTAAAGCCAAAAATAAACCCATTCTCTATCACCTCTCTCCCCTGGCCCAGACCATTTTAGGAAAAAAAAAACCTCACCGTGCAGCTACCCTTCCTAGTCCCACACCAGAGGTGGAGCACTGTAATTTTTCGGTTCAGGGGATCATGGATTTATGGATCAGTGACTGTATAAGTAACAAGTCACTCATGGCATGGTCAAAGGGGCCGGCCCAGGGATCTAAAAAGATATTTCTGGGGTTGTGGCCCGCTGGTGTTACTAAATGACTGGCGTGATGCAGCCTAGTGATGCAGGGGCGCTGTGCGCCGATCACAAGTGTGGCTAGGATTCCATTCAGCTCATCCAGCCCCACATTAATATGAATGCCCAAAGAAGCTGATTGGAGGAGAGGCATGCCTGCACCGTGGGATTACCGGCAAGGTATGTATAGCGGCCAACCGGGGGGGGGGGGGGGGCGCTGACCAAAACCAGACAAAATCACAGCTTTTTGTCCACTTTAAGTACTGTATATTTATCTTGCATGAAGGCAAACTTTTTGATCTGTTTTAACTTAGGTGTGGACCTAGGTGGAGAAGAGATTAGTGTAGGTGCGCTGTGGATAAAAAAGCAGGTAAAAAGGGAGAGTGAATAAAGGGTTCATGTTCTCCGCAATCCTGTGAGGAAAAATAGGTTAGTGTATATACATAAAAGTATGAATAAACAAATGCAATAGTATTACCAAAGTGAAGTTTTGTTTGGGGGGGGGGTGTTTCCACCTTTTAATTAAGTCAGAAACAACTAGGTATCATTGCCTCTGACTAATTAGGCCTCAAAAATTGTTGCAATCTTTAATCTTGCTGTCTGAGGGATTTCTCCTCTCAGGTAGCGTTATACAGATTGGTCAGTGTTGATTACACTATTGGCCCTGTATTCTGAGTTCTTTGAGCTGGTTTGTGGTGTATGATTCCTTGTTCAGGGTGAGTTGAGTTTCTAGCGGGTTGGAGCAATGTAGTTGGGGGAACCTAGATGGTTTAGAGGTTGTGGGTCGGCGCTGAAATGAAAAAAGCGGTGTTCCTGAGGTCCAGGTAGGTGGTATGGGTTGAGGTAGATGATTGTTTTGGATGGATGGAGATGAATATGTCATCAGAAAGGGTTCTGGTGGTTAGTGCAGATTAATTGGTTGAGGTCTGCTTTAATGTTCTGATTTTAGATGTGTTGTGAGGCTTGTAACCATTGTGGGGGAAGTGTGAAAACTTGTAATTAAAGGTAAAATGAATATAAGGAGATTGTATGACTTACAGTTTCGGTAAGTTGATTAAAATTGATGCAACAATTAGTACAGTATATGCTCTGTGTTTTTTATTCCCCGCCACAGCCTGGATTGGCTGTGGTTTTACTTATATCCTTTTAATTAATGGTAAACGAATTAAAGGAAATTGTATGAATTGCAGTTTCAGTAAGTTGATCAAAATTGCTAGGAAAAATAGTACATTTGATGTTCAGTGATAATTACTCACCACCACAGCCTGGATGGGCTGTGGTATTAGTTGTATTGCAGAGGGTGCAGGTGAAAAGCCGGTTATAGCAGAGGGGGCAGACAGGAGCAGTGCTGAGGTTTCCTCTGGGCTGGAGAAGTTTAGGGGACGTTGGTCTGGCTGCCTTGGGTAGTCAGATCTGAGCTGGCGACCGTAGGTAAGGCGGCAGGCAGGAGGAGAGGAGAGCCGGTTCACGGCTGGGTTTAAAATTGAAGCCGCAAAGGCAGCTGAAAAGTAGCAAAGTTCTTGCCCGATTTAAGTCTTTGAAAAGCTTTTGTAAAATCAATAGAAAATCGGTTCACCGACGGCCGTTTCGTCTATGCCGTTGTCAAGGTGATCGGGGGCGGGTTAGGCGCCCAGCGTTTTTATTGGTTGTTTGTTGCTGAAAGGGTAACTGGGAGAAGTAGTTTCAGTCAGTAGTTTTTTCAGAGTGGGTGTGCGCTGGATTCATTGTAATTGGTTGGTTACTTTCTGTTAACTAGGCGAACTGCCAAGGTTGTGAAAAGAAACAAATGTAACACTTGGGCTGGGTGATTGACATATTGCAGTTTTCTCTCAGTCTGAGCTCTGGAGGTTCCAGACTGATACTTTGTAATGAGTTGGCGTGCTGCCAAGGTTTGTTCAAGATACAAATGTAACACTTGAGCTGGGTGATTGACATATTGCGGTTTTCTCTCAGTCTGAGCTCTGGAGGCTGTGTTCAGCTGTAACACTGGTAGAGTCATATAAGACGGGTAGAGACATATAGGAGGGAAGGATGTAATTGAGATTAGTGTTAGATAACCCACTGGGTTATTTATTTTCTAGAAAGCAGTTTAGGTCTAGTTCAATGTGGAGTCCTTGTGGGGTCATGGTGTTGAGCTCAAAGATCCAATAGGTTTCTCTCTTTGATAGTTCTCTTAGTAGGTCCGAGCCCCTCCAGCTGGGGGTGATTCTTTCAATGAGCCAGAATTCTAGTCCCTTGGAATCTTGGTTGTGTTTGTCTCGGAAGTGTGCGGATACACTGTGGGTAGGGATGCCTGAGATTGGGTTGGTAAAGTGGTTCTTTGTGTGTGTCGGAGGTTTATTTTGCATAGTCAGTTTGCGGCCATTGGCAGCCTCTGCATTTTGTGAATTTGTTATGTGCTGGTGTTGCAGTTTCTGGTGGGTCTATTACGCTGGAGGTAATGTATTGTGACAGGGTTTTGGGCTTCCTGTAGATGAATCTTGTTTTTTCTCCAATGATGTTCTGTAGGGTGGGATCTGTTTTCAGGATTCCATCAGGAATCAATGTTTTCTGATAATGGCTTCTGTTTTTTTGTAGTCTTTGTTGAACTTGGTGATGAAGGTGACTTCTCTCTGGGCTGTGTTTTCATTCAGGTCGGTGATGCTAGGCTGTGTGCTGATATCTTCTATGATTTTATCCAGGTGGTTTTCGTCGTATCCTTTTTCTATAAATCGGTTTTTAATGGTCGTGGCTTGCTGCAAGAAGGTGTTTTTATCTGAGCAGTTCCTTTTTATCCTTTGGAACTGTCCTTTTGGGATGTTCTTCATTCAGGTCAGGTGGTGGCAACTGCTTATTGGGATGTAGCTATTTCTATCGGTTTCTTTGAAGAAGGTGCGGGTTTTGATCTTGTTGTCCTCTTTAGATCAGGATGTCGAGGAAGTGGATTTCACTAGTGCTTAATTCATGGGTGAACTTTATGTTCCAGTCATTATCGTTGAGTTGGTTCAGGAAGGAGGTGAGAGACTCTTCCGTCCCATCCCAAAGGAAGAGGCAGTCATCTATGTAGCGTTTGTAATATATCAATTCTTTTGGTTTGAACATGTCCATGATTTGGGTTTCCCAGAGTGCCATGAAAAAGTTGGCCACACTTGGAGCAAATTTGCCTCCCATGGCTACTCCTATTTTTTGTAATAGTCCCCTCAAACCAGAAATAGTTGTGGTGGAGGGAGAATTCGAGGCATTCTAGAATGAACTGAATTCGTTCTGCTAGAAGGGTTTTTTCTCTTTCGAGGAAAAAATTGACTGCTTCCAGACCCTTCTGGTGGGGGATGAACCCGCCCCCGATCACCTTGACAACGACGAAACAGTCGCCGGTGAACCGATTTTCTATTGATTTTACAAAAGCTTTTCAAAGACTTAAATCAGGCAAGAACTTTGCTACTTTCCAGCCGCCTTTGTGGCTTCAATTTTAAACCCAGCCGTGAACCGGCTCTCCTCTCCGCCTGCCGGCCGCCAGCTCAGATCTGACTACCTAAGGCAGCCAGACCAACGTCCCCTAAACTTCTCCAGCACTGCTCCTGTCTGCCCCCTCTGCAATAACCGGCTTTTCCGTTTTTTCACCTGCACCCTCTGCACTACAACTAATACCACAGCCCATCCAGGCTGTGGTGGTGAGTAATTATCACCAAGCATCAACTGTACTATTTTTCCTAGCAATTTTGATCAACTTACTGAAACTGCAATTCATACAATCTCCTTTAATTCGTTTACCATTAATTAAAAGGATATAAGTAAAACCACAGCCAATCCAGGCTGTGGCGGGGAATAAAAAACACAGAGCATATACTGTACAAGGAATCATGCACCACAAACCAGCTCAAAGAACTCAGAATACAGGGCCAATAGTGTAATCAACACTGACCAATCTGTATAACGCTACCAGAGAGGAGAAATCCCTCAGACAGCAAGATTAAAGATTCCAACAATTTTTGAGGCCTAATTAGTCAGAGGCAATGATACCTAGCTGTTTCTGATTTAATTATAAGGTGGAAACACCCCCTCAAACAAAACTTCACTTTGGTAATACTATTGCATTTGTTTATTCATACTTTTATGTATATACACTAACCTATTTTTCCTCACAGGATTGCGGAGAGCATTAACCCTTTATTTACTCTCCCTTTTAACCTGCCTTTTTATCAACAGTGTACCTACACTAATCTCTTCTCCACCTAGGTCCACACCTAAGTTAGAACAGATTTAACCCATCTACATTTCTCCCAGGGAATACAGGTTTTTCCCTCAAGTAGGAGCTGCTCAGATTATCTAATTGCGCTTTCCTCAATCCAATTCCTGCAAACTTTCTGATCTGCTTGAAGGTTTAAGAGTTCAAACAAACAACTTCCACTCTCTTGAGATATTTACACACGTCTGAGTAAAGGAATATCAGTGATGGTAACTCACTGCCACCCTAGGCTCACTGACCGACATCATTAGAGTCTGAACCCTTGAATCTTCAAGCAGAAAGTTTGCCTTCCTGTCCAACTAGATCCAGCTTACCTAATGTAATGAGGTCTTTGTGGATCACTGCAGGGGTAATACAATGCATGCTGAAAGGCTGCCGTGCAATATTGCAATAAAAGTAGACCTACTGTACTGCAAAAGGGTATTATTATATTATAGCCCCCCCACCACCAAAACTCAGCTAAAAATTGCCAAAAAAGTAGGCACAATACTCATTCTTCTCCTTTCCAGGACCAATGGTAGATGCACATCCTTATGCCCATCACTGCCAGTGATGCTGTACATGTACATTTGGTGAACACTAGCAAACTATCAGGTTTTTCTAAAAATACCATTTTGTGATTACTCACCTTTAAAATGGGTATTATAAATATGTCACACACCCCACTTCCACTATTCATGACATATGGGTTATGGTCCAGTAGAGGGCGAACGTCTGCAGAGATGAAAGCAAAAGAAAAACCCCTCCCGGTCCATAAATACCTGGGACCTCCCACACATTCCCCAGTATATGACAGCAGTAACGGGACCAGGAACAGCTAATGAAACGTTGTTAACCATAAAAAGGTTCACCATATAAAGGATCTAGTATACAAAAGGGAGGGATGAAGCGGGGTGTGTGACATACTTATAATACCCATTTTAAAGGTGAGTAATCACAAAATGGTATTATTCCAAGTATGTCACACACCCCGCTTCCACTATTCATGACATATGGGACATCCAAAAGCAGTGTCCGTCATGGGTGGGGATCCAAATACAGCAAAAAAATGCACCAATTTAAAACCACTGCAGCTTGCAGAACCTTGCGCCCAAAAACAGCATCCGCTGAGGCCCGCACATCAACCTTATAAAACTTTGAAAAAGTATGAACGGAAGACCAAGTAGCAGCCTTACAAACTTGTTCAACAGAAGCCTGGTGCTGAAAAGCCCAGGAAGCCCCAACAGCAGAAGTAGAATGAGCAGTGATCTTAAAAGGAGGAACCCTCCCCTTAGCAGAATAGGCCCCCACAATGGCCTGGCGTATACATTTACTAATGGTAGACATGGCGGGCGCCAAATCTTTTCTGGGTCCAGAAGGCAACACGAACAAGGCGTCCGTTTTACGAAAAGGAGAAGTAGCAACCAAATAATACTTCACACAACGAACCACATCCAAAGAGTGCAAAACCCTCTCCTTGTCATTGCTAGGCTTAGGACACAAGGAAGGGAGAACTGTATCCTGATTGAGATGGAAAGCAGAAACCACCTTAGGAAGGAAATCTGGTTTAAAGCGAAAAACCACCTTATCCTGGTGTCTCTCAAAGTAAGGGGCCTGAATAGACAGAGCCGTCAACTCAGAGACACGCCGAACAGAGGTAATAGCCACCAAAAAGGCTACCTTTTGAGTAAGCACAGAAAGAGCCACATCCTGCATGGGTTCAAAGGGAGGCCCCTGGGGGGCCGGAAGAACCAAATTTAGGTCCCAAACGGGAACCAAAGGCTTTCTAGGGGGCCGAACATGAGTGACCCCTTGGAAAAAAGTCTTGACCAGATGATGCAAAGCAAAAAGACAGCCAGGGCAGAAACCTGACCCTTCAAAGTACTGATCTGGAACCCCAGATCCAGACCGTGTTGTAGAAACTCCAAAATCCTAGGGATTGAAAACACCCTGCAAGGTAAGGCCCTAGCCTCACACCAGTCAATATAGGTCCGCCAAGTCCTATAGTAAATAGTAGAGGAAGACCTTTTCCTAGCTCTAATCAAGGGTTGAATAACCGCCTCAGACAAACCTTCCTCCCTCAGGATGAAGGTTTCAGCAGCCATGCCGTCAAAGCAAGCGTTTGTAAATTGGGGTAACGTAGTTGACCCTGAGAGATCAGACCTGGAGACAGGGGCAGCCTGTACTGATCTACCGCCAAACCTACGACGTATGCGAACCAAACCTGTCTTGGCCACCTTGGGGCCACCAGAATTGCTGATGCCCCCTCTAGAGCCAGCTTGCGCACTACCTTGCCCACCACGGAGAAGGGGGGAAACAGGTACAGAAACCCCAGATCCCTCCAGGCAAGGGACAAGGCATCCACTGCCAGGGCCAGAGGATCCTGAGACAGAGATACAAAGGTTGGGAGCTTGTGATTGTGCCAAGAGTCAAAGAGATCCACCTCCGGAGTCCCCCACTTGTGACACCGTGGCCGAAACACCCTGTGGTTGAGAGACCATTCCCCTCGGTGAGAGAATCCCCTGCTCAGGGAGTCCGCCTCCGTGTTCTCTCCCAGAATGTATACTGCCGAGATGCAAGGAACATTGCTCTCCGCCCATGTCAGAATCAGAGAGACTTCCCTGAGGGCACTCCTGCTGCGAGTCCCTCCTTGGTGATTGCTGTAAGCTACCGCAGTACGATTGTCTCATCGAACCTGAACCAGTAAACCCTGTAGGTGAAGTGTCAGACGCGACAGAACCAAGCGGATAGCTCTGAGCTCCAAGACATTGATGGGGTTGTGACCCTCCTGAGGACCCCACAACCCATGGAGCTGATGATCTTTCCAGAAACCTCCCCAGCCCGACAGGCTGGCATCCGTGGTAACCGTCTCCCAACGAGGGGCCAGGAACGATCTGCCCCGAATGGAAGGGCGAGGGTTGGTCAGGAGAACACGTATCAGATCCTGAACCCTCTGCACCTTTGACTGAGGTAGGAATCCTCTGGCCTGACTGGTATCCAGATTCATGCCCAGAAAGGAGATCTCCCTTGATGGGGAGAGAGAAGACTTGGGGTGGTTGATCACCCATCCGAACCTTTCCAGCGTCACCACCACCGTCCTGGTGTCCAACTGCGCCTGGCAGAGGGAAGAAGCTGTAATGAGTAGGTCGTCCAAATACGGCACAATGCGAATGCCCTGGGCTCTGATCAGGGCCATTATGCCCGCCAGAACCTTGGTAAACACCCTCTGTGCCGAGGTCAGCCCGAACGGGAGGGCCACAAACTGAAAATGCTGATCTCCCACCACGAACCTGAGAAATCTCTGGTGTGCTGGGAAAATTGGTACATGAAGGTAAGCATCCTTGATGTCTATGAAATCCCCCTGACGAAGGGAACCGATGGCTGAATGCAGAGTCTCCATGCGGAACTTCTTGGTTCTGATGAACCTGTTGAGAAGCTTCAAATCCAGGATGGGTCTTATGGAGCCATCCTTTTTGGGAACCGTGAAGAGGTTGGAATAATAGCCCCGGCCCCTCTCTGAAAGAGGCACCGGGCATATGACCGCCATGTCCAGGAGATTCTTTACAGCCAACAGGAGCCCCTGCGCCGCCAGAGGATCCAATAGCACCCGAGACCTTAGGAATCTGGGAGGAGGCCGTGACTCGAACTCCAGTTTGTACCCAGACGAGACCGCTTCCAATATCCACTTGTCTGTGACCTCCTGGGCCCAGACCTGGAAGAAGAGCCGCAGCCGTCCCCCCACCCGCAAAAGGTGAGGGCGCCTCCTCATTGTTGAGCTGGCTTGGCAGGGCGCTTGGGCCTGGAACCCCAGGTAGAGGCTGTACGGGCACGTCCTCTACCTCTGTTCCAGGAATCACCTCTAAAGCCAGAGTAGGCAAGACCTCTGCCCCCTCTGGCACCGCGAAAGGAAGGATTAAAGGAGCTTGCCCCCCGAAAGGAGCGACGCAGCTTCTTACGCTGAGGTAGCTTCCCACCCTTCGCCACAGAATCCAATTTGTCTCCAAACAGCCGCGTTCCCAAAAAGGGCAAAGCTGTAAGTGACTTCTTGGTCGCAATGTCAGCCACCCACTGGCGCAGCCAGACCGATCAGCGCATTGCCACCAACAAGGCCGAAGTTCTACTACACATGGTAATAGTGTCGTCCATAGCCAACAGAACAAAATTCATAAACAATTCACACCTCTTAAGGGTTGTGAATTCAACGGGCTCTGGGCTGAGCTGGGACCCACTTAACATGTTCCTGATCTCCGACCTGGTGGCCACAGCCACGAGTGCCGATGCACAGACAGGCCACAAGGCAGAACCCACACTGGCAAAGGCATGACATGCGATCTGATCAATGAGCTTGTCCTCGCCATCCTTAAGGGTAGTGGCGTCAGGAGTATGTACAACGGAGGTGTTGGACAATCCTAGAACGGGCGCATCAACCTCGGGAGGGGAAGACCAGCGCTTCACCGCGTCCATCGGAAAGGGATACTTCCTATCCCATCCCTGAGGATTCTCCCATTCTCTAAGAATCATGCTGTCAAAATGATCCTGATTTGGAAACTCCAAGCGGGGCATAGAGAACCCAAAGAATTCCCCCTTCTTCGGAGGAGCCTCCGCTGGTGGGGAAATATCCAGAACCTCTAACAGATGGGTCAGGACCCTGGGGGTATCAACAGTATCCCCCAGTGCCTGCCCGGCATCAGAATCAAAGAACTGCAATTCCTCAGTCTCAGATTCCTCAAACAATTCCCCTTCCTCAAGCGGGGAATAATCAGCCCAATCAGGTGAGTCATAATCATCAAAATCAATTACCGGCATAGCCGGTGACAGATGCCTTTTCTTAGCAGTGGCCTTTCTGCCCACTGAGCTAGAAATAATTTTCTCGAGGTTGGCCAGCCTGGCACATACATCCGAGTGCGACTCCCCACTAATGACAGTGTCACTTGGGGTACGGATGATGCGGGGTGAGGTAGGAGAGGCGGGCGCCACTGACCCAGACGCCTGGGGTCCCGACTGCCACGTTAATGCCTGTTGCGCACATGGTATGCAAATAAGCACATTCTCCCCCGTAAGGGATACCCCACAACCCACACATAGCCGGGATTGTCCCAAGGGGAGCCCGAGCCCGGTATCCTGTGGAGCCTCCATATGGTGATTTTAAGGTAGTCGCAATTACCCGAGGGAATTACGCTGGTAAGCAACCCGGGATGCCCCTTAAGTCCCAAGTGGGAGAATTTTTAAGTGCCTCAAATTTCTGCTAGGGACCTAGGACCGGGGCGAACCCCCTTGTCTGCCATAAGCACATGCACACACTATATATATATATATATATATATATATATATATATATATATATACACACACACACACACACACATATTAACTATGTCATCATAATCAAGGCAAAAAGGTGACAAGGACTAGCGCTGTCCCCTGCAGAATGGGGCACAAGGCTAAGTCCAGTAAATAAAAGGGGAGAGCCCGACAGGGCACTCACGAGCTTTGTATAATGGCTGCCACCACTCATCAGTTCAGAGGAAGAGGAAGCAGGGGCGGGCCAGCGCGGATTGCGCGCCGCGCCTGGCCCCGCCCCCCTACCAAGACAACCAGCAGCGCGGTTCCCAGCCATGGGCTGGGCTCCGTAATTGGCTCCAACCAGAAGGGGGGGGGGGGGACGGGCCGTGGCAACGCGCGAGCGCCCTGCCCCGCCCCCTTAACACCGCAGCCTGAGGGGAAGAAGCTCCCCTCAGCAGAAGTAAAAAATGGCGACCACCCAGTAAAGTGCAGCACCAAACACAGATACACACACACACTCACACTAGAAATAAAGAGGAAAAGACTGCCCCCCCCCACTGGAGGGTTAACAGAGGGACCCGGAAGGGGGATAATCCCATACCAAATATGGTGTAAGGGATATATATATATATATATATATATATATATATATATATATATATATTTATGCAATTAGGGACAGGGTATTCCAAACCGGGATCACCAACCCGGATTCCGCCTACCCCTTTATATGGGGTCTCACGGGGGAGCATGGCTCCCTAGACACCTAATAAGGTGATTCCTACCCTCGCCCGGACCTGCAGCCAAGGCTGGGAGGCTAATACTGGGCTTAATGTATAAAGGTCCGGGCAGAAATAGGGCAAAAATGGCCGGGCGTAAGGCCGGCTTACCTGCAAGGAGGAGAAGCAGACATCTTCTGACTTGCTTGCCGTCCTGCAGAGAAGGAACTGAGAATGTGTGGGAGGTCCCAGGTATTTATGGACCGGGAGGGGCTTCTTTTTTGCTTTCATCTCTGCAGAAGTTTGCCCTCTTCTGGACCATAACCCATATGTCATGAATAGTGGAAGCAGGGTGTGTGACATACTTGGAATATATTAGGAGCAGATAGGTGGGTGGCCAAGCTGGAGATCAACTTAAGGATACCTAGAGGAGCCTTTTTTTGCCTGTGCCCTGAAAGGACATGTGCCAGCATGCCCAGCAATCAAAGTCATGGACCTATGAATGCCAGTGCATGCTGGTGCTTGTCGTCCCTTCTCCAATATAAACATTCAAATTCTGCAACAACAACCCCCAACCTTAATATTCAGTCTAAACCAGGCAGTATACTATAAGGCAGACAGTATACAAATTAGGGCAGACTAGATGGACCATATGGTCTCCTTCTGCCGTCAACCTTCTGTTTCCTAATACTAGTGGTGCGGGTGCCATTGGTGGTACTCCAGATTCTATCAGGTGGTACTTACCAAGGTTGCAGAATGATCTGTACTCCAACAAGATGTGCTGCCATCTAAATTTGACTAAAAACGTATGAAAACTATTTATGTGCAATTTTATGCATTTTAAGTGGTTATTTTGTGCCTTTGTATCACCATTTTAGGCGATAGATATGCCCATAGATACTACCAAGAGGTACTTGAGAATCTAACAAAAAAGAGGTGGTATTCTTATAAGTACAAGCAGCAGTAGTACAAGTACAAGCCGGCGCGCGCCCTGCTAGAAAGAAGCACGAGATGCGGCTGTGGCCCGCGCATGCGCCGTTGGAATGGGAGTAAGGTAAGGTGAATGGGGCGTCCTGGGGGGTTTCACACAGCGGGGCATCCCGATTTCGGATGCCCCCGCGGGGAGGGATCTGATCGGCCCGGGAATCTTATAGATTCCCGGGCCGATCAGCCTGGGTGTTGGTCCACTTTAATTACATTTACATTTTTACATTTCTTCTCTTTAATAAGCGAAAGGCTAGGCATAGATAGCCTTGCATAATGACAAACACCTTCAAGGTACAATAAACTTCTTAACACTTGGTGAGTGCACAAGTTTTAAGAAGTTTATTGGTTTTATTGGGTTTTGGTCCACTGAACCATCCTGTGTTTTGCCCCTTTTTCCCCGGGTGTGTGAAACCCCACAAGATCGCCGAGCCCAACTCACCCTCCGCTTTCCTCTAACAGGGAGCATGCCAGAGCCGGCCATTCACAAATGCCTAGCGCAGGCACGCGCCCTGCTAGAGGGATAGCGGGGATGCAGCTTGTGAATGCGTCGTTAGACCAGGAAACAAGGTAAGTGTATGGGGCGACCTGGGGGGTTTCACACAGCAGGGCATCTCGATTTTGGTTTCCTCGGGGGAGGGAATCGATCGGCCCAGGAATCTTATAGATTCCCAGGCCAGTTGCGGTGGGTTTTGGCCCACTTGAAGTCCCAATTTCTTCTTAAGTAAAAAGACAGGTAGTGCTGTAGGAACCTGGCTCCAGAAAACATGGTGTTAAATACCAATGAAGATGCAACTTAAAAGGAAAGATGTATGAGAAAAGCCCAAACACTAACTGGTTACATTACCTGCAAGAAAAATAGACCATGTTGAAAAGATTATAGAACTTGCTTCTTCTGTGAAGCTCACTGACCCAGCTGAGGGGCAGAAAATGAATCTCCACATTGTCCACTTTGAAAAAATCTGCAAAGAATGAGAAGATATAAAGGTATAAATACTCTTGTCAATGTCACTACACGTACTAAACGCTCTACTACCAAACAGTTGTGACTGCTGCTTTCTTACTGTTGCTAAAATCTAGGATTGTTATAGATCTTAACCCCCTCAATATGCATAAATATTAATTCAGATTTCTAAAGAAACCCTTATCATATAAGTACCTTATTTCAACCTCAGATTCTGACATGAGACACAACTGCTATAATAGCATTTAAACCGGACCTTCACCCTGAGTAAGCGCCTATCTTGTATGTTCCCCACACCCCGTACATACAGATTGCCCACATTAAATATCATCCTACCTGCATCTATTGCATTTTCTGAGCCTTTTAACATCCAAGATGATGGCCCATGGAGTCTCGGGCTGCCTGCAGACAGGAAGTGCCTTCTGCTCTGCATTCTGGGATTGCTGTCCTTTTCCTGACCCCAGCTCTGTCTGTGCAAATCACAACTATAATCCCGCCCCCTGTACTTTTCACCCCTTTCCTCAATATGTGATGGGGGCACCTGTATTCTTGACTTCTAAACACAGTTGAAGCCCAGCGGGGGAAAGAATAATAAGTAAGCAACTAAAAACTTAAAATATATTAATTTTAGATGCTGGGGAATAGTTTGGGCTTTTTTTTTTTTAAATGCTGAAGGTCGGGTTTAAATATGCTACTTCTAGAAAGTTAAGGATACACTAAAGTGATATTTCAGGCAAACCCAATTGTTACACCGCAATGGTGTAACAATTGGGTTTGCCTGAAATATCACTTCCAAGTGATATCACTACCAAGGACACTGCCAAGCGTAGCCCAACGCAATGTTGGGCTACGCTTGGCAGTGTCCTTGGTAGTGCTGGCAGCAAGAACGCTTGCTAGGAGGAGGATGGGTGGGGAGGAGGGTTTAGCTGGGGTTAAACTGCAGCTCTGGGAGTGCTATTCAAGCCATCAGTACGGAGGCGGTGTGGAGTGGACTAGCTCCTTAAGCCAGTATTAGTGGCCCAAATCAGCAGGGTGGCATTTGAGAGGCAGATGAGGAAGTAGATTTCTTGATCCAGGGCGCTGCGTGGAAAGGAGGCACAGCAAAGGAGGATTTTAAGCTGCTGTTTATTTTTTGTAACCTTTTGCCTGAAAAATCCCTTTGATCTCAAAATGAGAGTTCAAGTAAAAGCAGGGGATTGTTTAAACTACAAACTGCAGTATAATGAATTATAAGGATATAAGGGTTGGGCGGCTATTGTAGCGCACTGTTGTCTCTCCTGAAAGACAGGTCTAAAAGAACATTAACATCGACCAGTGACAATAGTAATTCTAGACCTGGACTTTAAAGCCTGTATATGAAGAAGACCACAGGATGTATGCAGTGATTTTGACTTTTGTTAAGTATGATCTCCCTAATGAAACCAGACAGTATAAGGTTTTGCATAGAAATTGATCCCCAAATGGTCACAGCTTAAAATGGATCAAAACCCAGGATAGTGAATCATTATTGAATTCTGGATTTTGGTCCTTTCCCCGGGGGCACCCTGATTGGGGGTGCCCCGCTGTGTGAAACCCCCCAGATTGCCCGAACCCAGCTCACCTCTTCCCGGTCCCATGGCGCGTCTAAGAGCAGCGGCTCTGGCGGCCGCATCCTCCACTTCCCTCTAACAGGGAGTGTGCCTGTGGTCCGGGGAAAGGACCAAAACCCAGGATAGCCAAAATCCTGCTGATGGTTACCCATGGGACTAAACTATTTTAAGTTCAAATTAAAATAGTCTCATTTTACTAGATATAATATATATGCAAATTGTTTCATGTTCTTGAGGTTAACAGATTTATTATTATAATTATTATTGTTTATTTATATAGCAGATCAATCTGCTAATTTTCTATGGTTCTCTACTAGAATTATTACTTGGAGCTTGTGTGGAATCTTCATGATCTTTGCTTCCATTTGTTTCCTCAGCATCTTTCTTTCTTAGAACTGTAGCATTAAGTGTTGGCTCATCAGTTATGGTACAATCCTGTGTGTCTTCAGAATCCCCTGATGCTGGGAGATATTTTTGGCCAGTGACGAGCTCATGAAACATAGCTGTGAGGTTGTATTGTGACAGATCTTGAGCAGTCTAGAAAATAGAATATACAGACTATATATATATATATATATATATATATATTTAAAAGAAATAATTTTTACATTTCTCAAGGAATAAATACCATTGTGCAACCTTCTATTACACGTTATGGATTCTGTGAATAATCTGTAATTATTCCTTTATTATTAAGTGTGATGGGTAGCCATATTTACATTTTGCATATTGGACTGCCGCATAGGCTGGCCAACCACAGTCAGATAGGAAATTAAAAGTATGTGTTTTGCAATAGACCATTTTCTATGGTCTTATTTATCTAAAATATTTGCCCAAGCGTCATGCAATGCAATTGTTTCCCAAAAAACAGACCCATAGTTGAGCATTTTATACACAGACCTTTAGGCTCTGTTCCCACCTTTGCACTTTCTCTGTGTTGCAACGCAGGCACAACGCATGTATAACGCAGTGTACCTGCATTGCGTTTGCGCTGTGCTTGCGTTGCCATAGACTTTACCATTTACTGATTATGCCCAAAAAAATGTTTCTTTAAAAAACGCGAAAGCATCAAAAGCACAGCGTTTGTTTTGATACAATGCGCCTCTGGCATACTTACAAACGCTTGCTTTTAAAGCGATGGAGAGGTGTGAACATCTTAAAAATAAGGGAAAATCAGTGCCCACTAAAACAAGACATTAGAATACTGACCATAATTCTTATGCAATCTGACCTATTCCTGTATTTAAAACAATACAAATCAAAGAAGATTTCCACCGCTTCTCTGATCTTGGCTTTAATCACCAACATGGCCAACCTTAAAAATAGAATAGCTGACACTGAAGCAGCAAGAGAAGGGAAGAAAGCTAAGGTCCATGCATCCTCTCCCATCAGCCCAGTTCTCTCCCTACCAAACCAATCCGGTGTCTGCTCAGGTGGCCTTTCTAACTACAAGAATGTGATTAGCTAATATATCCAATGAGCAGGTTCGTGGGCAACTCTGTTGACACCCATTGCATTGACTGTGGTCTAATCCTCCTGAAAAAAAGTGATCCTTTTGGATGGCCATTCCCCAGACTCCAATGGACCCATAAAAATCATAGCTATTTGGATAGTGTTAAAAACCTTGACCCCTGCAAGTACAAGAAATTATTAAGCAGGAACAACATGTGACCCACCGAAAAGGTAAACTGATCCTGGGGTAAAAGAATCGACAACCACAAAGGCCCAAATAGGGTTACATTTAGGGGGGGAGTCACCCCGATGTTGTCAGTTCACTTTGTGTATTTTAGTGCTAAATAAGGATTTATTGCAGACTTAAGGATATGGTGTATTTTTGAGATGTTAGTAGTTGGGGAGGGGGTGGGTGAAGAAAAAGTGGGACAGGTAACCCTTACAGGGTTACAGGTAACCCTTACTGTCACCACCTAGTACACCTTAGTCCTGTTGACATGCAAATGTGCTCCAAAAGTGTTGCATAAAATACATTTTAATATTTCAATCTTTCTTATTACAACATATGATATTCTACAATATAGATAAAAATGTTACAGTTTGGTTTGTCCGGATTTTGCTGGACTATTAAAATAGCCCTCATTGCCATGAGGAAAGAGAACTATCTTACATAGAATCCAGAGAAACAAAGGTGCACTGACTCTATACTAATTAACCCCTAATATACCATCACATGTAAATCTATGAATGGTCTCCATGCATAAATCCAGCTCAACCAAGTCACATAAACATAACTTTTACTGTGAGTATTTAAAAACATACATATCCTGTGTTGGTGTGTAAGCCGATCTTGCCCCCCTCAAAGGTTTCGCCTTTCGGGGAGCAGCCCCTTAGTCATACCTGATGTTGGAGATTTGAAAAGGATTTACAGAGGTCCATCCTTGCTCCTAGGTGGATACCCATGACGGGGCTTTGTGAGCTGTCTAGGAATTGAATAGGTTTTGTTGAAATATTATGAATGGTGTCTGTTAATCTCCCCTCCCCACATCTAACTATTGTGCCAGCTTAAGGTAGGCGAAGCACACCCACCCATATTTTAATTAATAAATATGTCATTGCAAATCAACCCTAATTATACGAACACCATTATGTCTATATATTTTTTAGAAATCAGAAGTGCTGAAGAAGCCAAAAATACAATTCTGCGAGTACTCGCCTGTAGAATTGTTATTACTATGCATGGCACGGCCTTCTTCAAGAAGTCCTTACGTATGGGATATTCCACCACAAGGTGGCGCAGTGTACTGCAGAAGAGTTGTAGCTCCTCCCGGTACCATATAAAAACAGGATCACCAATAGACCTCCCCAGTGTTGACAAGCAGTTATACAAGAAGCCGGGAGATAATAAAGGTAAAAAAGGTAACAACCCCAACTAACTTGGAACAATCACCATAAAGAGGCAACCAAGAATAACGATAACAAGGGTGGGGTGAAGCAGGCCGTGCCATGCATAGTAAAAACAATTCTACAAGTGAGTACTCACAGAATTGTATTTTTCCTATTGCATGGCACGGCCTGCTTCAAGAAGTCCTTACGTATGGGACATCCAAAAGCAGTGTCCGTAAGGTAGGGTGGGATCCCCAAAAAGTAGCAGCAGGCAGTTTCAACCACCACTGCCTGAAGTACTTTGCGACCAAAGGCAGCATCAGCCGAGGCCTTAACATCAACCTTGTAAAACTTGGAAAAGGTATGAAGACCAAGTTGCAGCCTTACAAACTTGTTCAACAGAAGCTTGGTGCTGAAAAGCTCTTTTTGTTCTTCCTGTGGGACCTGGACAGGAAGAACAAAAAGAGCATCAGATTTTCTGAAAGACTCAGTAGCAACCAAATAAAACTTCAGACCCCTGACAACATCCAGAGAATGCAGGGTCTGTTCCTTGGAATTAGCAGAGTTAGGACACAAGGAAGGTAAGACAAAGTCCTGATTGAGATGAAAAGCAGACACAACCTTGGGCAAGAAATCCGGCTTAAGCCTAAACACCACCTTATCCTGATGCTGCTCAAAATAAGAAGGTTTAATGGAAAGCGCCGCCAGCTCAGAAACTAGCCTGACCGAAGTAATAGCCACCAAGAGTCAGAATAGGCAACGCAGCCCCACGGATAGGCTCAAAGGGAGGACCCTGCAGAGCAGACAACACCAGATTTAAGTACCAAACCGGCAGCATGGGTTTACATGGCGGTTCATGTGGACGCACATGAGTAACTCCCTGGAAAAAAGTCTTAACCAGCCGGTGATTGGCAAAGGATCTTTGGAAAAAAATAGCCAGAGCTGACACCTGTCCCTTGAGTGTACCAAGTTGAAGGTCTGAATCCAAACCATGTTGTAAAAATTCCAGAATCCTGGGAATAGAAAACACCCGACAAGGAAAAGACTTGGACTCACACCAGGCAATGTAAGCATGTCAGACCCTGTAGTAGATAAAGGACGAGGACTTCTTCCGAGCCCGAATCATGGTAACAGAGGCAGGCAACCCCTTTTCCATCAAGATGGAGGTTTCAGCAGCCAAGCCGTTAAAGCCAGTGTTTGTAAATTGGGATGGCGCAGCTGTCCCTGAGTTAGAAGATCTGGATCCCTAGGCAAGACGCACCGATCTACTGCCAACTGTAGGACGTTCGCGAACCACACCCTCCGTGGCAAACAGGGGGCCACCAGAATGGCTGGTACCCCCTCCTGGGCTATCTTGCACAGCACCCTGCCCAGCAGAGGAAAAGGAGGGAACGCACAAAGGAGCCGAAACTCTGTCCAAGGAATCGCAAGAGCGTCCGTGGCAAAGGCCAGAGGATCCTGTGACAGAGAGACAAACCTTGGAAGCTTGTGATTGTGGCGGGACGCAAACAGGTCCACGTCCGGCCGACCCTATCGGGACACAGGGATCGAAAAACCTTGTTGCTGAGGGACCATTCCCCCAGCCGAGACATCCCCCTGCTCAGGGAGTCTGCCTCCTGGTTCTCCACCCCTGGAATGTAGATCGCCGAGATGCACGGTACATTCTCCTCCGCCCAAGACAGTATCAGGGACACTTCCTTGAGGGCTAGCTTGCTCCGATGATTGATGTAGGCAACCGCCATCTGACTGTCCGAGCGGACAGCCCGACCCCGTAGGTGTGTGGTCAGCTGATAGAGAGCCTCCTGGGGGCCCCACTGACCCTGGAACTTCAGAGGACTTCCAAAAGCCCCCCCCCAACCGGTCAGACTGGCATCTGTGGTGACAGTCTCCCAGCACGGAGGCAAATCCCTGTCTGGCCAGGAGGGACAAGGCAAATCCCTGATCCAGGGACGCAGAATTCCGATCCCAAACTGACAAGAGGTGCAACTGAAGAGGCCTAATGTGAAACTGAGCAAAGGGAACCACCTCGAAGCAGGACACCATCAGGCTCACTAACTGCATCCCCTGCCAGATGGAGGGATAGGGACACAAGAGCAGGGCCCGTGCATGCTTCTGAAGGCCCTCCACTTTCTGCTGAGGCAGGAAAACCTTAACCTGAGAGATATCCAGAGTCATGCCCAGAAAGGACCTCACTAAAGACGGAGACAAAGAAGACTTGGGATAGTTGATCGCCCAGCCGAAGGACTCGAGAGTGGAGGTCACCACCTGAGTATCCTTCTCGGCCTGAGGAAGAGACTGAGCCGCAATCAGAATGTCGTCCAGGTAAGGAAGGATGCGAATGCCCTGGTTCCGCAGCAGAGCCATCACCCCCACCAGCACCTGGACCTTTCAAGTTCAGGATGTGCCTCAGAGACCCGTCCTTTTTGGGGACCGTAAAAAGATTGTAGTACCCCTGACCCTGTTCTTGGTAAGGCACCAGACAAACGACTCCTGACTCTAACAGGCATTGAACTGCAAGGCGCAAACCCCGAGCTGACAGAGGGTTTTGAGACATCCGGGATCTGAGGAATCTCGGGGGCAGCCAGGCTGCAATCTCTATCTTGTAATCGGAGGACACCATCTCTTGAATCCACCGGAGACGCGAAGCCTCCAGACGTGAGCAAAGAGCCGAAGCCGTCCCCCCCACCCAGAAGGCTGAGGGCACCTCCTCATGCCTGAGGGGCCTTGGGAGGGGGTTTGGGATTGGACCACCAAGAGAGACCGGGGCGGCCACGGGACCTGCCACGGCCCCAAGAATCTCTGCGGCTACCCAAGAAGATGGAGCCACGACCTCCTCTAGAGGCACGAAAGGAGGAGGAGGAAATGGAAGGCCCCCGAAAGGGCCGAGACAGCTTCCTATGCTGAGGTAGCCTACCATCCTTGGCTAGGACATCCAGACGCTCACCAAAGAGCCGCAACCCCGCAAAGGGGAGCCCAATGAGAGCCTTCTTAGCTGCAGTGTCAGCTGCCCACTGACGCAACCACACAGAGCGGCGCATAGCCACCAAGAGACGAGGCCCTACCACCCAGCCGGACGGCATAATCAATGGCAGTAAGGACAAAGGCAACAAAATCAGAGCAAAGCAAGAGGGCCCTATAATCCTCCCTCCTCCTACCAGCCATAGCGCCATCGGCGAGACGTTTGAGCTTCTTAAGAGCAATGGCTGTGATGGCAGCAGCACAGACCGGACGCAGCCCTGCCCCCACAAAAGTAAAGGCATGGCAGGCCAGCTGATCCATACGCCGGTCCGCGCTGTCACGCAGTGTAGTAGTGTCAGGGGAAGGCATGACCGAGGTGTTGGACAGCCCTAGGACGGGAGCGTCCACTTCAGGGGGGCACGACCATCACTTGACCAGGTCAGCAGAAAAAGGATACCCCCTATCCAAACCCGTGGGCAACCTATTAGGACGCTCCCACTCCTTGAGGACCATATTAGAGAAATGGCCCTGCTCAGGAAACTCCAGGCGCTGCTTATCAGGACGGAAGAGCTCACCCGGTTTCCTCTTAGCCACCTTAGGGGGGGGGCGATGTGCAGAGTATCGAAAATGTCAGACAACAGTCTATCAGTGTCATCAGGTAGCCAGGAGCCCTCCTCGGAAGAAAACCCAGGTGCACTGTCGTACCCCTCCTGCTGGTCCCCAGAGGAGTCAGAGTCCTGGAAAAGCTCTCCCTCCTCTAGTGAGTCACGGCCACCAAATGCATTGTCCCTTATCAGCAAAAATGGGGGGCGTGGGATCAAGGTGCCGCTTCTTGCCAGAGGCCTTACCCATCACAGGCCTGGCAAGCTGCCTGTCAATGCTGTCCGCGCGTAGTACCAGATTAGATTGCGACCCCCTGCTAGTATCCCCTTCACTAAGGGCTAAATGCAGGCGCGGGGGAGTAGGAGATGCCTGAGGGAGCGCAGAACTGGGGAGAGAGACGCTCAAACCAACCTGGTCCGCAATAACACTTTTGGCGCACGGCACACAAACCGCGCCACCACCACTCAAAGGGGACATGACACACAGCCGGGATTGCCCCGAAGGACCCCCAAGCACGCTATTTCCAGAAGCCTCCATATGGTGATTAACACAGGTGCAATAGGCCAGCACAGGGTAAGGGCTAATAAAAGCCACCCGGGATGCCCCCAGAAGCCAGGAAAGGAGAGAGGGGGGGGAAGGAGCAGGACCGGGAGAAACCACAACACACAGTTATCCCGCCTGAAAGACATAAACAGACATGCACATAAGCATCCCGCAGCACATGCCCCAAGTAAAAACAACCCCCAAAGGGGACTCACGGACCAAGGAGACCGGACGTGCAGCACACAGCCGAAGATCGCCAATCCGCCAGGTCGCAGAGTGAAAAGACACTGAATCAATCAATCACTGCCGCAGCCCACGGGGAAGAAGAGGCCCCGGACATGCAGCAGCCTTAAAATGGCGCCAGAACGAGACCTCGAGGGGCGGGCCTCGGGGGAACGACGCGATACGAGTCATCCCCCGTCCCGCCTCCCCCCCAAAGAGCGCGAAACAGCGCTCACGTAACCCGTGTCGGCGCCACCACCACAGCAAACACCTCACGGCAGTAGCGCCGCCCGCCGCGGAGCGGTGTCCAAGGCGGCGGTGAAAACCACAGCGCAAACAATTACCATATGGACAATGGACTTATGAATCAATACCCACATCAGTGGACTATATTAAGGATTCCTGTATGTATATATCACTTTGAATAGAAGTTGGAGTGCTGGCTTTTCTGCTTTTATGTTATTTAATAAGAGGAGAATATTTCTTAAAATTTTGAGGCAATGCCTTGAACAGGGAGCACACGCTGCTGCATCCCCGGCGGCCTGTCTAAATGGCTGGGGCGGGATGCAGGGAATGCAGCAGTGCGCGCTTCCGATTGTAAACAATCAGAGCCTTTTTGTGTCATTGGACCAGTGAAAGTTGAGTTATTACCCCCATGGGGGGATGTCACACAGATTCAGGATGCCCCAGGGGAAAGCCAGCAGCCCGCCCTGGAATCTTTTCAATTCCAGGCCGCCGATTGTTCTGTTAAGAGAATGTTCTTTTGCCTGGACCAAATATATTATGATGAAATAACACACACATTTAATTGCAAGAGTTACATGTAAACTTACCTTTGTATGTACACCATTGGCCATTTTCAACAAGCTCTTCTCTTCAGTCTCTATGCCAAATGCTATATAAGGACTTGCTGTAATGTCCCCCCAGTAACCTCGAGCCTGGACATTCCCACATCTCTAAAAAAAAAGAGGCAATTTAAAAATTAAAGCAGTCCTAAATTCAAAGTTCTGTTAATATGCCAATAAATACCATGCAATAACACCAATGCACCTTAGCCCTCTCTTGTAGTCAGAACTGTACATCTGCCAAGTTTGAAGACTTACCCATCTTGGCAAGCTGCCGTCACTCACTCCACTTGATACAACTGTGTCAACAGATACAACAGTATGAACACTTTCCAGGCTTGATCAGCCTGTGTTTGCTGCATGCTGCCCCTGCTCTCACAAGACTTGCTACAGGGCTGAAGAGTGGCAGAGAGGCTGCTGTGCTTGATTTTCAGCCCAAGTCAAAAAGGGATAATGGCGGATGGTCAGTTGTCACCCTTCCTGGGTGTGCCAGCCTGGCAACATGAATGACTAAAGGTGAGTATGGTGGTCAGTGCTGGGACAAGGTGATCCTGCAGTAACCAGATTGGTGAATTTAGGGTCTCTAATAGATACCATCTGATTTAAAGCGGATCAACAATCAAAAATGACTTAAACCAGACCAACAGAACAAACAGTGCTCATATTCATCCCTCCCCAGGGCAATTTAGATTGCTGCACATAAAAAATAATTAACCTTTTTCTAACTCCAGCTGTAGTAAATTTTAAAAACAAAATGGTGGCTCATGCTTTTGCAGGACATCGGCAAACAGGGAGTGCTGCTGGGCTTCCTGTTACTGCGCATTGTCAGTTATGTCAATTGAATCTAGGCAGCTGCATGGCTGAGATGCTGGGAGAGAAAGCTCCAAAATGGCCGCTCCCTTTAACTGTCCCAGGCTGTTGGTCTGGTTTAATCTTGGCTGTGACAAGAATGCCTCCTCTCAACTCTTATTTCTCTTGGTTTGTATAGGAGAATTGTGTTTCCATTAGTAGCATTTTAATTTTCAAGATTTCTTTATTATCCGATAGAACATAGATATAATTAATTAAAACAAAACCTAAATGTAACCAGTACAATGTTACCATAGCTAATGGATAAGTCTATAAAGCTTATAGAGGAACTTCTGAGACGCTGGAGTCCAAAAGATGCCAGGGCCATTCGAGTTCTACTCCTTGGGGCATCCTGAATTGGGATGCCCCACTGTGTAAGCCGCATCCCACTCACCGCTAACCGTGTGCGCACCCGTGCCTGGCCTTTCTGAATGGGCGGTGTGGGCAATCCAGGCGGCTTAGCCGTCAGCAGAGCTGAGTGAAAGCGAGCACGCCGATTGGTTGAAAGGACCGCTCAGCCAATCAGCATGCTCATTCTCGCCCGAGACTGCGACGTGGGATCGACAGGAAGGTGAGCAACCTAGGGGCATACACACAGTGGGGCAACCCAGTTCGGGATGCCCCCACTAAGAGGAACAACACCCCAAAAAATGAAAATCAGGCGTGTTCTTCCCCTTTAAACATTTCTTCCTCCTTTTAGAGCAATAAAGATATCAAACCTTAATAAATGGAGAGAAAAAAAAAGACAATTCTGTGAGTACTCACCTGTAGAATTGTTTTTACTATGCATGGCACGGCCCGCTTCAAGAAGTCCTTACGTATGGGATATTCCGCCACAAGGTGGCGCAGTGTACTGCAGAAGAGTTGTGGCTCCTCCTGGTACCATATAAAAACAGGATCACCAATAGACCTATCCAGCGTTGACAAGCAGTTATTCAAGAAACCGGGAGATAATAAAGGTAACAAACCCCAACTAATTTGGAACAATCACCATAAAGAGGCAACCAAGAATAACGATAACAAGGGTTGGGTGAAGCAGGCCATGCCATGCATAGTAAAAGCAATTCTACAGGTGAGTACTCACAGAATTGTCTTTTTCCAATTGCATGGCACGGCCTGCTTCAAGAAGTCCTTACGTATGGGACGTCCAACAGCAGTGTCCGTAAAGTAGGGTGGGATCCCCAAAGAGTAACAACAGGCAGTTCAAACCACTACCGCCTGAAGTACCTTGCGGCCAAAAGCAGCATCAGCTGAGGCCTTAACATCAACCTTGTAAAACTTGGAAAAAGTATGAACAGAAGACCAGGTTGCGGCCTTACAAACTTGTTCAACAGAAGCTTGGTGCTGAAAGGCTCAAGACGCACCAATAGCACAAGTGGAATGAGCAGTAAACCTAAAAGGAGGAACCTCCCCCCTGGCAGAGTAGGCCTGCTCCACCACCTGACGGATCCACTTGATAGTGGATTTAGCCGGAGGCAAACCCTTCCTAGGTCCAGCAGGAAGAACAAAAAGAACGTCAGATTTCCTGAAAGACTCAGTAGCAACCAAATAAAAGCCCTGACAACATCCAAAGAATGAAGGGTCCGCTCCTTGGAATTAGCAGGCTTAGGACACAAGGAAGGTAAGACAATGTCCTGATTGAGATGAAAAGCAGACACAACCTTAGGCAAGAAATCCGGCTTAAGCCGAAACACCACCTTATCCTGATGCCGCTCAAAATAAGGAGGTTTGATGGAGAGCGCCGCCAGCTCAGAAACTCGCCTAACCGAAGTAATGGCCACCAAAAAGGCCACCTTAAGAGTCAGAACGGGCAAAGCAGCCCCACGGATAGGCTCAAAGGGAGGACCCTGTAGAGCAGACAACACCAGATTCAGATTCCAAACCAGTAGCATAGGCTTAAGTGGCGGATGCACATGAGTAACTCCCTGGAAAAAAGTCTTAACCAACCGGTGATTGGCAAAGGATCTTTGGAAAAAAATTGACAGAGCTGACACCTGTCCCCTGAGGGTACTAAGTTGAAGGCCCAAATCCAAACCATGCTGCAAAAATTCCAGAATCCTGGGGATAGAAAACACCCGACAAGGAAGAGACTTGGACTCACACCAGGCAATGTAAGCATGCCAGACCATGTAGTAGATAAAGGCCGAGGACTTCTTCCTAGCCCTAATCATGGTATCAACAACAGAAGCCGGCAAACCCTTATCCATCAAGATGGAGGTTTCAGCAGCCAAGCCGTTAAAGCCAGCGTTTGTAAATTGGGATGGTACAGTTGTCCCTGAGTGAGCAGATCTGGATCCTTGGGCAAGACATACTGATCTACTGACAACTGCACGACGTCTGTGAACCACACCCTCCTTGGCCAACAGGGGGCCACCAGAATGGCTGGTACCACTTCCTTGGCAATCTTGCGCAGCACCCTGCCCAGCAGAGGAAAGGGAGGGAACACATAGAGAAGCCGAAACTTCGTCCAAGGCATTGCTAGCGCATCCATGGTGAAGGCCAGAGGGTCCAGGGAGACCAACCTGGGAAGCTTGTGATTGTGGCGGGATGCAAACAGGTCCACATCCGGCTGATCCCAGGGGTGATACAGGGAGTGAAATACCTTGTTTCTGAGGGACCATTCCCCCAGCCGAGACGTCCCCCTGCTCAGGGAGTCTGTCTCCTGGTTCTCCACCCCCGGAATGTAAACCGCCAAGATGCAAGGGGCATTCTCTTCTGCCCAAGACAGTATCAGGGACACTTCCTTGAGGGCTCGCTTGCTCCGAGTCCCTCCCTGATGACTGATGTAGGCAACCGCAGTCTGGTTGTCCGAGCGGATCTGAACAGCCCGACCCCGAAGGTGTGTGGTCAGCTCAGAAAGAACCAACCTGATCGCCCTCAGTTCCAGGACATTGATGGGAGCATGGGCCTCCTGGGGGCCCTACCGACCCTGGAACTTCAGAGGCTTCCAAAAGCCCCCCAACCGGTCAGACTGGCATCTGTGGTGACAGTCTTCCAGCACGGGGGCAGAAAAGTCCTGCCCACTAGAAGGTTCCCTGAGTCCAGCCACCATGAGAGGGACTGTCTGGCCAGGGGGGACAGAACAAATTCCTGATCCAGGGACACAGGGTCCCGATCCCAAACTGACAAGAGGTGCAACTGAAGAGGTCTCATGTGAAACTGAGCAAAAGGGACCGCCTCGAAGCAGGACACCATCAGACCCACTAACTGCATCCCTTGCCGGATGGAGGGATGGGGACACAAGAGCAGAGTCCGTGCCTGCTTCTGAAGGCCCTCCACTTTCTGCTGAGGCAGGAGTACCTTGACCTGAGAGATATCCAGAGTCATGCCCAGAAAGGACCTCACCAAAGACGGAGACAGTGAAGACTTGGGATAGTTGATCACCCAGCCGAAGGACTCGAGAGTGGAGGTCACAACCAGAGCATTCCTCTCGGCCTGATGAAGAGACTGAGCCGCAATCAGAATGTCGTCCAGGTAAGGGAGGATGCGAATGCCCTGATTCGGCAGCAGAGCCATCACGCCCGTCAGCACCTTGGTGAACACCCGAGGTGCCGAAGTGATACCGAACGGTAAAGCCACAAACTGGTAATGCTGATCCTCTAGAGCGAACCTGAGAAACCTCTGATTACCTGGAAAGATTGGCACGTGAAGATAGGCATCCTTGATGTCCACGAAAGTTCATGAAGTCGCCCGGGCGCAGGGTACTGACAGCCGAGTGTAGCGTCTCCATGCGAAAGTGATTGAACCTGACAAACTTGTTGAGACCCTTCAAGTCCACAATGGGCCTCAAGGACCCGTCTTTTTTGGGGACCGTGAACAGATTGGAGTAGAACCCCTGACCCCGTTCCTGTGAAGGCACCAGGCAAATGACTCCTGACTCCAACAGACGTTGAACCGCAAGGCGCAAACCCTGAGCTGACAGAGGGTTTTGAGACATCCGGGATCTGATGAATCTTGGGGGCGGACAGGCTGCAATCTCTATCTTGTAACCGGAGGACACCACCTCCTGAATCCACCGGTCTGAGATGCGGAGCCTCCAGACGTGAGCAAAGAGCCGAAGCCACCCCCCACCCGAATGGGTGAGGGCGCCTCCTCATGCCTGAGGGGGCTTGGGAGAAGGTTTGGGACCCCATGAGAGACCGGGACGACCACGTGGTCTGCCACGGCCCCAAGAATCTCTGCGGGTACCCGAAAAGAGGGAGCCACGCCCTCCTCCTACGCTGAGGTAGCCTACCATCCTTGGCTAGAACATCCAGATGCTCACCAAATAGCCGCAGCCCCGTAAAGGGGAGCCCAGTGAGAGCCTTCTTAGCAGCAGCGTCAGCCGCCCACTGACGCAGCCAAACAGAGCGGCGCATAGCCACCAAAAGGGCAGAGGCCCTACCACTCAGCCGTACTGCATCATCCATGGCAGTAAGGACAAAGGCAACAAAATCAGAGCAAAGCAAAAGAGCCCTGTAATCCTTCCCCCTGCTACCAGCCGTAGCGCCATCAAGGAGATGCTTAAGCTGTGTCTTAAGGGCAATAGCTGTAATGGCAGCGGCGCAGACCGGATGCAGCCCAGCCCCCAACAAATGTAAAAGCATGGCAGGCCAGCTGATCCATGCGCCAGTCCTCGCTGTCCCGCAGTGTAGTAGTGTCAGGGGAAGGCATGACCGAGGTGTTGGACAGCCCTAGGACGGAAGCGTCCACTTCAGGGGGGCACGACCATCGCTTGACCAGGTCGGCAGGAAAAGGATACCTCTTATCCAACCCTTTGGGCACCGCGGGCAATCTACTAGGACGTTTCCACTCCTTAGCACCATATTAGTGAAATGGCTCTGCTCAGGGAACTCCAGACGCTGTTTATCAGGACGAAAGAGCTCACCCTGCTTCCTCTTAGCCACCTCAGGGGGGACAATGTGCAAGATTTCAAAAATGTAACCCTCCTGCTGGTCCCCAGAGGAGTCAGAGTCCAGGAAGAGTTCCCCCTCCTCTAGGGGGTAAAGGCCACCAAAAGCATCAAGTCCCTCATCATCCTCAGGAAAGAGGGATGGCACGGGAGCCAGGTGCCGCGTCTTGCCAGAGGCCTTACTTGGAACAGGCCTGGCAAGCTGCCTTTCAATGCTGGCCACACACAGTGCCAGATCAGACTGTGACCCCCCGCTAATATCCCCCTCACTGGGGGCTAAATGCAGGCGCGGAGGGGTAGGCGACGCCGAAGGGGGCGCAGAGCTGGGAAGCAAAGCGGGTAGCCCAGCCTGGGCTGCAACGATACCCTGGGCGCACGGCACGCACACCGTGGCACTGTTACTCAGAGGGGATGCCCTGCACATGGCACACAGCCGGGATTACCCCGAAGGACCCCCGAGCACGCTATCCCCAGAAGCCCCCATATGGTGATTAAGACAGGTGCAATAGGCCAGCACAGGGTAAGGGCTAATAAAAAGCCACCCGGGATGCCCCCCCAAGGGATGCCCCCAGAAGCCAGTAAGGTAAGATGAGGGAGGGTAAGGGGCAGGACCGTGAGAAACCACAACCCACAGTTGTCCCGCCTGAAAGACATAAGTAAAAACACATAAGCACCCCGCAGCCCATGCCCCAAGGAAACCAAAGGGGACTCACGGACCAAGCAGGCCAAAATCACCAAGCCCACAGGAGGAAGCGACACAGGCAGAGATCACCGCCGCAGCTCAGGGAGGAAGAGGGGCCCCAGACGCGCAGCAGAATCAAAATGGCGCCGGCAGAGGAACCTTGAGGGGCGGGCCGCGGGAGGACGACGCAATGCGCGTCATCCTCCGGCCCCGCCCCCCCGAAGAGCGCAAAAACGGCGCTCACGTGACTGCGCCGGCGTCATCACACAGCAAAAAAAACGCCTCACAGTTATAGCGCCGCCCGCCGCGGAGCGTAGTACAAAGCGGTGACGGCGGCGAAAACAGTTTAAAAACAGCTAAAAGCACTCGCTGCGACCCCCGCCCTCCCCGAACACACGGGGGGGGGGGGAAGGAGAGCAAGCAGGCAGAGGCGAGAGCCTAGGCCAGGGATGGGAGGGGGCCCAAACACCAGAAACAAGTCCCATAGTCCCCAAAACACTCACCCCCTCAGAAGCTAGGACAGGAACTCCGCATCCCTAGTATCACTCACCATAAAGCCTATGGCCGGCTACCCTTTGTGGTACAGGGTCTGCGGCCAGGAGCAGCGCTCCTTGAGCACCTGACCCTAGTGCTCCTCTACCCTCACCTGATCCGACAGCCGAGGCTGGGAGGCACAGAGGGTCCGGAAGTGGGTGGAAATAGACATGCAGGGCCGCAGGCTTGGTTGCCCCGCTCACCTGCGCAATATAAGAGCCATCTTCTATCTTCACAGAATCACTGCAGAGAAAACACTGGATAGGTCTATTGGTGATCCTGTTTTTATATGGTACCGGGAGGAGCCACAACTCCTCTGCAGTACACTGCGCCACCTTGTGGCGGAATATCCCATACGTAAGGACTTCTTGAAGCAGGCCGTGCCATGCAATAGGAAAAAGAAAATGAAGAGAATAAAAACAGGGTCTCAACATAACCTAACTCAATTATTATTATTTTGCATATATTCAGTTCAAGCTAGAGAAAGCACTTGTTGTTAAATTAAACCCCTAATGGTTTTGCCCTTTTGATTAAAAAAAAAAGAGCTTAAGTAGACTGGTGACTCTCACCGCCCCTCAGCCAGTTTTCTAGGATCCCACACTCTGTACTACGAGTCTGGAGCTGCCCCTGCTATTGGAGACATACTTTTGGATGTTTTTTTCTATTTAGGGGGCTAAAGTACAAGGTGGTATCTGTAAGGAATGAATAAAAAAAATACAAAAAATGATATTCAACTGCCAAGACTAAGCCAAGGAATTAGTTTGCAGACTACTACTACAAGTTTTACACACTCTTCCACAGAAAAATACAGATATTATTAGGATCAAAGAAAGAGTTCCCATCATTTAAACAAAACTAGAACTTGGGTCTTGACTTCTCCGGTTAAAGATTAATCATGGGGAGAAAAAAGGCTTCTTATATTATAAAAAAAAACATATTAGCTCTAAAAAGATGCATGCATGTATTTAAAGAAACTAGAAGGGAATAATACAATTCTGAGAGTACTCACCTGTAGAATTGATTTTATAGTATACAGCACGTCCTGTTCCAGTAATTCCTTACACTTGGGTTATTCCGCCACAAGGTGGCGCAGTGGACTGCAAAAAGACCTGTGGCCACTCCCGGCCCCATAAATAGCCAGGTACCTCCCACCAATTTCCAGTGTTGACAAGCAGTTATACAAGAAGCCGGGAGAATCAAAAAATGGATAAGAACCCAAAATGAACTTTTGAACAATCACCATACAGAGGTAACCAAGAAAAATGATAACAAGGGAGGGATGGAACAGGACGTGCAGTATACTATAAAATCAGTTCTACAGGTGAGTACTCACAGAATTGTATTTTTCCAAGTATACAGCACTTCCTGTTCCAGTAATTCCTTACACTTGGAACATTCAAAAGCAGTGCCCGTAAGGTAGGATGGGATAGCCAAAGAGCAACGGGGGGCTGTTTAAACCACTGCCGCCTGAAGAACTTTGCGGCCAAAAGCAGCATCAGCTGAGGCCCTAACATCAACCTTGTAAATCTTAGAAAAAGTATGAACTGAAGACCAAGTAGCGGCCTTACAAACCTGTTCAACAGAAGCCTGGTGCTGGAAGGCCCAGGACGCACCAATAGCACGAGTGGAATGAGCAGTAAGGCGGAAGGGAGGTTCCTTCCCCTTAGCAGAATAGGCTTGCACCACCGCCTGACGGATCCACCTGCTGATAGTGGATTTAGCCGGAGGCAAACCCTTCCTAGGTCCAGAAGGGAGAACAAAAAGAGCATCAGTCTTCCTGAATGATTCAGTAGCAACCAAATAAAACTTCAGAACCCTGACCACATCCAAGGAATGCAGAGTCAGCTCCTTGGAATTAGCAGGATTAGGACACAATGAAGGCAAAACAATGTCTTGATTGAGATGAAATGCAGACACAACCTTAGGCAGGAAATCTGGCTTATACCGAAACACCACCTTGTCCTGGTGACGCTCAAAGTAAGGAGGTGTAATGGAAAGCACCGCCAACTCAGAAACACGCCTAACAGAAGTGATAGCCACCATAAAGGCTACCGTAAGCTCAAAAGGAGGACCCTGCAAAGCAGATAAAACCAAATTCAAATCCCAGACTGGTAACATAGGCTTACGTGGCGGGCGCACGTGAGTAACCCCCTGGAAAAAAGTCTTAACCAACGGTGGTTGGCAAAAGATCTTTGGAAGAAAATAACCAAGGCTAAAACATGTCCCTTGAGAGTACTAAGTTGAAGGCCCAAATCCAAACCATGCTGCAAGAATTGGGAATAGAAAACACCCGACAGGGAAGAGACTTAGACTCACACCAGGCAATGTAAGCATGCCATACCCTATAGTAGATAAAGGACGAGGAATTCTTCCTAGCCCGAATCATGGTAGTAACAACAGAGGCAGGCAGCCCCTTTTCCATCAAGATGGAGGTCTCAGCAGCCAGGCCGTTAACGCCAGCGTTTGTAAATTGGGATGGCGTAGCTGCCCCTGAGTGAGCAGGTCTGGAACCTTGGGCAGGACGTATTGATCTACTGCCAACTGCACAATGTCTGCGAACCACACCCTTCTTGGCCAACAGGGGGCCACCAGGATGGTTGGCGCCCCTTCCTGGGCTATCTTGCGCAGCACCCTGCCCAGCAGAGGAAACGGAGGGAACACATAGAGGAGCCGAAAGCTCTTCCAAGACATTGCTAGTGCATCCATGGCTAAGGCCAGAGGGTCCTGGGGCAGAGGGACAAAGACAGGAAGCTTGTGATTGTGACGGGACGCAAACAGATCCACATCCGGCTGACCCCAGCGGTGACACAGAGAGCGAAACACCCTGCTGCTGAGGGACCATTCTCCCAGACGAGAAGTCCTCCTGCTCAGGGAGTCCGCCTCCAGATTTTCCACCCCCGGGATGTACACTGCAGAGATGCAGGGAACATTCTCCTACCTTTTGCTCCGGGTCCCTCCTTGATGATTGATGTAGGCAACCGCCGTCTGGTTGTCCGAGCGGATCTGAACAGCCCGACCCCGAAGGTCGGGCGAGAACCAACCTTACCACCCTCAGTTCCAGAATGTTGATAGGAGTATGGGCCTCCTGGGGGCCCCACTGACCCTGGAATTTCAAGGACTTCCAGAAGCCCCCCCAACCTGTCAGACTAGCATCTGTGGTGACAGTCTCCCAGCAAGGGGACAGAAAGGCTCTGCCCACCAAGAGATTCCTTGAGTCCAGCCACCACGAGAGGGACCTGGCCAGGGGGGACAGAGCAAACACCTGATCCAGGGACACAGGGTCCCAATTTCACACTGATAAGAGGTGTAGCTGCAGAGGTCTCATGTGAAACTGAGCATAGGGTACCACCTCGAAGCAAGGCACCATCAGGCCCACCAGTTGCATCCCCTGCCGGATGGAGGGATGAGGACAAGAAAGAAGAAACTGGGCCTGAGCTTGAAGACTCTCCACCTTCTGTTGAGGGAGAAAAACCTTGACCTGAGATGTATCCAGAGTCATGCCCATAAAGGACCTCACCAGTGACGGGGACAGAAAAGACTTGGGATGGTTGATCACCCAGCCGAAGGACTCTAGTGTGGACACCACCATCTGGGTATTCAGTTCTGCCTAAAGAAGGACTGAGACGAGATCAGAATGTCATCCAAATAAGGAAGGTTGCGAATGCCCTGAGATCTCAGAGCCATCACACCCGCCAGCACCTTAGTGAATACCCTGGGAGCTGAGGTGATACCGAAAGGTAAGGCCACAAATTGGTAGTGCTGATCCTCCAGAGCGAACCTGAGAAATTTCTGATGACCTGGGAAGATTGGTACGTGAAGGTAAGCGTCCTTGATGTCTACGGATGTCATGAAGTCGCCCGGATGCAGAGTATTGACTGCTGAGCGTAGGGTCTCCATGCGAAAATGCTTGAATCTGACAAACTTGTTGAGGAGCTTTAAATCCAGGATGGGCCTGAGGGACCCATCCTTTTTGGGAACCGTGAATAGATCAGATGACCCCGAACTCCAGAAGGTTTTGGACCGCGAGCCTCAAGCCCTGAGCTGACAGGGGGTTTTGAGCCATCCGGGATCTGATAAATCTTGGGGGCGGCCAGGCTGCAAACTCTATCTTGTATCTGGAGGACACCACCTCCTGAATCCATCTGTCTGCTACACGTAGCCTCCAGACGTGAGCAAAGCTGTCCCCCCACTCAGATGGGTGAGGGCGCCTCCTCATGCCTGAGGGGGCTTGGGGAGGATTTGGGCTTGGGACCCCATGAGAGCCCGGGACGGCCTCGTCCTCTACCCCTGCCCCAATAGTCTCCGCGTGCCCCAGCAAAAGAAACTCCTTGACCAGCCCTGGAAGCGCGGAAGGAGGGGAGAGAAGCACCGTTCCCCCGAAAGGGCCGTGACGGCCTCCTACGTTGAGGCAGCCTACCGCCCCTGGCAAATTGGTCCAAGCGTTCACCAAAGAGCCGCAGCCCCTTAAAGGGAAAACCAGTGAGGGCCTTTTTAACAGCATTATCAGCCACCCACTGACGTAGCCAGACAGAGCGTCGTATAGCCACCAAAAGGGCAGAAGTCCTACCACACATTCTAATGGCATCATTCATGGCAGAAAGAATATATGCAACAAATTCATAGCAAAGTAGGAGAGATCTATAATCCTCACCTCCCGCGTCATCAGAGGCCTCATCCAAGAGACACTTAAGCAGCCCCTTAATAGCAATAGCCATTATGGCAGAGGCAAAAACCGGGCACAGTGCAGTCCCCACACAGGCAAAGGCATGACAGGACAGCTGGTCCATGCGCCGGTCCTCACCATCCCGCAGGGTATTAGTGTCAGGTGAATGCATGACTGATGTATTAGACAACCCCAGGACGGGCGCATCCACCTCGGGAGGACATGACCAACGCTTAACCACATCAGCGGGAAAAGGATACCTACTGTCCCAACTCTTGGGCACCCCAGGTAGCTTACTAGGGCGTTCCCACTCTTTGAGCACCAGATTATTAAAGTGATTCTGCTCAGGGAACTCCAAGCGTGGTTTAACAGAATGGAAAAGCTCACCCTGCTGCTGCGGAGCCACTGCAGGAGGGGAAATACAAAGCACTTCAAAAATGTGAGTCAATAACCTGTCAGTGTCATCTGAGGACCATGGGTCTTCTCTAAAGGGAGTGAATCAGAGAATAATTCTCCCTCCTCGAGGGGGTAAAAGCCAGAAAATTAGTCCTTCATCCTCCACAGGAAAGAGGGAAGCAGTGAGAGATAAATACCGCTTCTTAGCAGAAGCCTTACGCGGGGCTGGCCCAGCAATATGCTTTTCAATGCTGGCCACCTGTGAAGCCAAGTCATATTGAGACTTCCCGCTAGTGTGCCTCTCACTGGGAGTCAGATGCAAGCGTGGGGGGGGGGTAGGCGAAGCAGAAAGGGCCGCAGCACCGGGACCCGTAGGAGATGACCCAGGCTGTAGCGCAAGTACATGCTGGGCGCAGGTCAAACACACCCTGATACCATCACTAACAGGGGATACCCCACACGCAACACACAGCTGGGCTTGTCCCGAAGGAACCCCAAGCATATTGTCCCCGGAAGCCTCCATATGGTGATATAGATACAGGCATAACGGCCAGTACAGGGATACAGCTAGCAATAGCCACCCCTTTTGGGATGCCCCCCAAAGCCCGCTAGGGAAGGTGGGAGATTGGTAAAGGGCAGGGCCGGGAGAACCACAGTCAAAGGTGACCCACCTGCAAGACACAAGTACAAAATAAACATTCCCAGCGCATACAGAGTAAAGCAATATAAAAACCCCATAAGGGACTCACGACCAAGCGGACAGATCGCGCAGAGAGGTAAAACACAGCCAGACCATGTCGCAGTACCGCAAGGGCAAGGCCACAAAATGGCGGCGCAGCAGTACCTAGAGGGGCGGCGCGAGAGCATGACGCAGAACGCGTCAAACCGCGGTTCCCGCCCCCCCACAAGAGTGCGAAACTGTGATCACGTGAGACGCCGGCACCATGACAGTAACAAAAAATACCATTCTGTGAATACTCACCTGTAGAATGGATATTATAAGTATGCATCACACCCTGCTCCAGAATGATTCATTACGTCTGGGTTATAGTCCACAAGAGGGCGCTTTACTGCAGAGATGGCAAAAAAGAGGCCCCTCCCGGTCCACATATACCCGGGACCTCCCATTCATTCCTCAGTATAAGGAAGCAGTAAGGAACCAGGAGGAATCAAAAAACAACATTAACAAGGAAAAATTCACCATATAGAGGATCCAAGAATAAAACTCTGGGTGGGATGGAGCAGGGTGTGATGCATACTTATAATATCCATTCTACAGGTGAGTATTCACAGAATGGTATTATTCCAAGTATGCATCACACCCTGCTCCAGAATGATTCATTACATCTGGGACATCCAGTAGCAGTGTCCACCAACGGGTGGGGATCCCAAAAAAAGGCAACAATGCGCAGTTCAAACCACTGCAGCTTGCAGAACTTTGTGGCCAAAAACAGCATCCGCTGAGGCCCGAACATCAACCTTGTAAAACTTGGAAAAAGTATGAACAGAAGACCAAGTAGCAGCCTTACAAACTTGTTCAACAGAGGCCTGGTGCTGAAAAGCCCAAGAGGCCCCAACAGCACTAGTAGAATGAGCAGTGATCCGGAAAGGGGGATCCTTGACAAAATAGGCCCTAACAATGGCCTGACAAATTCATTTGCCAATGGTAGACTTGACGGGCGCCAAACCCTTCTTAGGACTAGAGGGCACAACAAACAAGGCGTCCGTCTTCCTAAAAGGCGCAGTAGCCACCAGGTAGTATTTCAAGTTTCTGACGACATCCAAAGAGTGCAGGGCCCTCTCCATGTCGTTACTAGGATTAGGACATAAGGAAGGAAGCACAATGTCCTGATTGAGATGAAAGGCAGAGACAACCTTAGGCAAGAAGTCTGTCTTAAAACGAAAAACCACCTTGTCCCGGTGTCTCTCAAAGTAGGGGGCCTGAATGGACAGAGCCGCCAACTCAGAAACACGCCGGACAGAAGTGATAGCCCCCAGAAAGGCAACTTTCCAGGTGAGAATAGACAGTGCAGCCTCATGCACAGGCTCAAACGGAGGACCCTGAAGGGCCAACAACACCAAATTCAAATCCCAAACCTGTAACATGGGTTTGCGGGGAGGTCGCACATGAGCGACCCCCTGGAAGAAAGTCTTGACCAAAGGATGAAGAGCGAAAGACCTCTGAAAGAAAACCGCCAAGGCGGAAACATGCCCTTTCAGAGTGCTGAGCTGAAAACCCATATCCAGACCATGTTGGAGGAACTCCAGAATCCGAGGGATAGAAAACACCAGACAAGGGAAGGCCCTAGCCTCACACTAGTCAATGTAGGTCCACCAGGTCCTGTAGTAGATATTAGAGGAAGATTTCTTCCTATCCTTAACCAAAGTCTGAACAACCGCCTCAGACAGACCCTTTTCCTTTAGGATGGAGGTTTCAGCAGCCACGCCGTCAAAGCCAGCGTTTGTAAATTGGGGTAACAGAGACGTCCTTGAGTTAGAAGATCCGGAACCAGAGGCAGAGGGTACTGATCGACTGCCAACTGCACGACGTCTGCGAACCACGCCTGTCTTGGCCACCTGGGGGCCACCAGGACAGCTGGCACTCCTTCGTGAATCAGCTTGCGCAAGACCTTGCCCAGAAGGGGAAACGGAGGGAAGAGGTACAGGAGACCGAACCCCCGCCAAAACAGAGACATGGCATCCACCGCCATAGCCAGAGGATCCTGGGACAGTGACACAAATGCTGGGAGCTTGTGATTGTGGCGAGAGGCAAACAGATCCACATCCGGCAGCCCCCACCTGCGACAGAGGGGTAGGAAGACTTCGTTGCTGAGGGACCATTCCCCCCGGCGAGAGGCCCCCCTGCTCAGGGAGTCCGCTTCCAAGTTCTCCACCCCCGGAATGTAAACCGCCGAAATGCACGGAACATTGCTCTCGGCCCAAGACAGAAGCAAAGACACCTACCGGAGGGCACTCTTGCTCTGAGTCCCTCCCTGATGATTGATGTAAGCGACCGCAGTCCTGTTGCCAGAGCGAACCTGAACCGGCATGCCCTGAAAGTGAGGGTCAGCTGCGCCAGCACCAACCGAACCGCCCTCAGCTCCAGAACATTGATGGGGGCGTGTGCCTCCTGAGGGCCCCACAGCCCCTGAAATTGATGGGCTCTCCAGTAGCCCTCCAGCCTGACAGACTGGCATCCGTCGTGACCATCTCCCAGCGGGGCGTCAGAAATGATCTGCCCCCCAAAAGATTCTTCGGGTCCAGCCACCACAGAAGGGACCGCCGTACCAGTGGAGACAGAACAAAGGCCTGATCCAGAGACAGAGGACACTTGTCCCAGGCCGACAGGAGATGGAGCTGAAGAGGCCTCATGTGAAATTGAGCAAAGGGCACTGCCTCGAAGCAGGCCACCATCTGTTCCACCAGTCTTATTCCTTGCCGGATGGATGGATGAGGATTGGACAGTAAGAGATGAATCAGCGCTTGAAGAGCGTCCACCTTCTGCTGAGGTAAGAAAATCCTGGCCTGAATGGTATCCAGCGTCATGCCCAGGAAAGAAGTCACCTGTGACGGAGTGAGGACTTGGGGTAATTGATTACCCACCCAAACCTCTCCAGTGTCGCCACCACCGTCCGGGTGTCCAATTCCGCCTGATGGAGTGAAGGAGACGTAATGAGAAGGTCGTCCAGATAAGGAAGAATGCGAATGCCCTTGGCTCTGAGAAGTGCCATCACACTCGCCAGTACCTTGGTGAACACCCTGGGTGCAGAGGTGAGCCCGAAGGGTAGAGCCACAAATTGGTAGTGATGTTCCCCTACCGCAAACCTGCAGAACCGCTGGTGTCCTGGAAAGACCAGCACATGAAGGTAAGCGTCTTTGATGTCTATGGAGGTCATAAAGTCCCCCGGGCGCAGGGAGCTGACAGCGGAGCGCAGTGTCTCCATGCGAAACCGTCTGGGTCTGATGAACCGGTTGAGAATCTTCAAGTCCAGAATGGGTCTGATGGAACCATCCTTTTTGGGCACTGTAAAGAGATTGGAATAGTAACACTGACCTCTCTCTCTGGGGGGAACCTGACGAACGACCCCCATGGCCCGAAGGTTTTGCACCACCAACAACAGTCCCTGCGCCGCCCGAGGGTCCGTAGGAACCCGAGATCTGAGGAATCTGTGAGGAGGCCAGTCCAGCTTGTACCCGGAGGAGACAACCTCCAGGATCCATTTGTCTGAAACCTGTTTGGCCCAGACCCGAGCGAAGAGCCGCAGTCGTCCCCCCACCCGCAAGGGTGAGGGCGCTCCCTCATTGCTGAGCAGGCTTGGCAGTGGATTTGGGTTTGGCACCCCAGGAGGATCCGGGTCGGGCATGGCCCCTACCCTTGCCCCAGAAATCTCCCCTTTGTCCAGCAAAGGATTCCCCCTTGCCTGTCCTAGGCCCACGAAAGGAGGGAGCGAAAGAGCCTGAACCCCGAAAAGGTCGCGGCTGCTTTTTGCGTTGGGGTAACTTACCTCCCTTAGCAAAAAGGTCCAAACGATCCCCAAACAGGCGCAAACCCTGAAAGGGAAGCCCCATGAGCGCCTTTTTAGCAGCATTGTCAGCTGCCCACTGGCGCAACCAGACCGAACGGCGGATAGAGACTACCAATGCCGAGGTCCTGCTACACATTCGAATGATGTCATCTAAGGCAGATAAGACGTAAGTGATGAAGAACTCACATTGCGACAGGGCTCCCAAAGCACTAGAAAGATCCTCATGGGAGCCATCCAGAATGCCCCTGATCAAGGTCCTAATAGCCACGGCTGTGATAGCAGAAGCACACACCGGGCGCAAGGCCGAACCCGTACAAGCAAAAGCATGGGAGGCCAGTTGGTCAATACGTCGGTCCTCACTATCCTTCAAGGTGGAATCAGGAGAATGCACGACGGACGTATTGGACAACCCCAGGACGGGGGCATTCACCTCGGGGGGAGTTGACCAACGTTTGACCGTGTCAGCAGGAAAGGGATACCTCCTATCCCACCCCTTAGGGATTCCTTAAGAATCAGCTTGTTAAAATGCGTCTGATCTGGGAATTCCAACCGTGGCTTAACGGTACCAAACAATTCCACCTGCTGCTTAGGCACCGCAGCAGGGGGGGAAATGGCAAGTACCTCAAATATTTGGGTAAGCAGCCTATGGGTGTCGTCCGCGTCCCCACGCTCTGTACCGGCATCTGCGCCAAGGTACTGCTGATCACCAGAGAAATCGGAGTCCGAGAATAATTCCCCCTCCTCAAGCGGGGTATAGTCAGACAAATCAAGAAAATCATCATAATCAGAGGCAAAGGCCGGCGCAGCGGGCGCAATGTGCTGTCTTTTAGCTGGAGCCTTCCTGGCTGCAGAACTAGCAATCATTCTCTCAATGTTGGCCAGTCTAGCGCAAACATCGGATTGCGACTCCCCCTAGTGTTAATGTCACTAGGGGTCATAACCAGGCACGGAGGTGTGGGGGATAAGACCAGCGGAGCTGACCCAGCTGCACGGGGCCCAGATTGCCATGCAATCGCCTGCTACGCACATGGTACACAAATCTGCACATTATCGCTCTCAAGGGATGCCCCGCACACCACACACAGCCGGGATTGCTCCGAGGGGACCCCGAGCACAGTATCCTGGGGAGCCTCCATATGGCGATTTTAGGTAGTCTCAATGACCAACGGGAATTACGCTAATCAGCTACCCGGGATGCCCCCTTAAATGTCCGTTAGTGGGAGGATTTTATAGAATAAAATTAAAGATCCCCCTAAATTTTTTAGGATGGGCCACAGGACCGGGAGAAACCTCTAATTAGGGTTGTCCCCCTGGAAAACATGAGTAAAAAACCCCAGCGTGCATACCCATAATAGTAATTATACATCTATATAGATATATACACATACACTGCCCGCAGAGTCCCAATCACCTAGCAGACAAACATGAAATACTAAAGGGAAGCCCGCATGGGCACTCACGGAACCGGCAGGGATCGCAAAATGGCGTCCGGACGGACAGCAGGAAGAGAGGAGGACGGGGGCGGGCCACTGCTGAGCGCGCCGAGCGCTAGGCCCCGCCCCCTCCAAAGCGCGGGGACAAGCTAACAGGCCGCGCTCCCCAGCCTATAGGCTGGGAGCCGGCCGTAACGTCACCGGCCCGCCGCAGAGCGCGCGCGCGGGCCGATGAAGCAGAGGGAGCCGATGGAAGAGAAGAGGAGAGCGTGCTGGCAGCTGCCAGCGCACGTATCAGTCACAAAACACTCACACACATACACAAGTAAAAACATACATATAAATACAATAGCCAACTGAATACCCCCCCTCCACTAACCGGGAACAGGGAGGCAGAGGGAAAGCCCATGGTTACATTTGGGTCTATGTAATGAGGGCAGAAAAAACGGACAGGGCATCCCATATCAGGATCACCAACCTGAAAACCGCCTACCCTTTGGTGGGGTATTTGCAGTGGAGTCTAGCTCCATTGTGAAAAACACCTCTAATAGGTGCCACCTACCCTCACCCGGACCATGCAGCCGTAGCTGGGAGGCATTTTAAAATGACCCGGGTGGAAATAGGACAAAAGGGGGGCCGGGTGCTACCCGGCTTACCTGTAAGGAGAGAGAGAGCCATCATCTTGACTGTCGACGCCGACTGCAGAGACTAAACTGGGGAATGAGTGGGAGGTCCCGGGTATATGTGGACCGGGAGGGGCCTCTTTTTTGCCATCTCTGCAGTAAAGCGCCCTCTTGTGGACTATAACCCAGACGTAATGAATCATTCTGGAGCAGGGTGTGATGCATACTTAGAATAATACATAGCGCCAACCACCGCGGAGCGCCGTACAACGGCCCGCACACACACCAATAATAAAAATAACACACAAAAATCACAGACCCCCCAGGCGCCCCCTGCCAGCCGAGCCGGCCACAACAAAAGCGGTCGCACACAACCTTCTAGAGGGGAGGGGAGAAGGGTGAGGGTAACAAGGACCCATGAGGCTGGGGCATCCCAATGAGGCTCACCATAGAAAGCCTGTCGCCGGCTACCCTTTGGTACAGGGTCTTGCGGCCCGGAGCAATGCTACTTCAGCACCTGACCCTAGTGCTGTCCTACCTTCACCCGAACAGTAAGCCGAGGCTGGGAGGCAGTGGGTCCAGAATGGGTGGAAATAAGCCTGCAGGGCCCTAGGCTTGAAAAGCCCCACTCCCTGCGCAATAGAAAGCCATCTTCTATCTTCGCAGTCCAGACTGCAGAGAAACACTGGAAATTGGTGGGAGTTACCTGGCTATTTATGGGGCCAGGAGTGGCCACAAGTCTTTCTGCAGTCCACTGCGCCACCTTGTGTCGGAATAACCCAAGTGTAAGGAATTACTGGAACAGGACGTGCTGTATACTTGGAAAATATCATTTTCAAGTTGGACATTCACGTGAGAGGCAAATCAGATTCAGAACCTAGTGTAATACATACAAGAAATTTCTTTTGGTAGGGGGCACCTAATAAAAGACAACATTTGTATAGCGAAATACAATATTAATACACCTTGCACATGAGCTGTGGAGCGAACCCAGGGGGTTTCACAGAGAGGGATGTCCTAGGATTGTCCATCCATGGCATGAGGAATTGTTCGGGAACTGCCCATATTGCCCAATTTGTGATCCCAGGTCCCCCCGAACTAGGATGCCCCACTGTGTGAAACGCCATTAAAATCGGCACACCCTCTCACCAAGCCTCGTTCCAATGACGCATGCGCAGGTCACGGTTTTGCTGTACTTTTAGCTAGATGCATACCCGGGGTAGCCATTTGTGACTGGCTGGCCCAGGCACACCCCAGCTAGAGGTGAGCGGGAATGCAACCAGTAGCCCGCTCTGGGCCATGCATCTTGCACACTCTGTATTGCGTTAAACGGCACCCCTCCTCCGCCACAGGCCGTCCGACATTATTGTTTATTTTTTTAAACACAAATTGCCACAGATCTGACGCTGCCCCTGGCGGGTGGAGGCCCCATGCAATTGCATGGTATGCGTGTTGGTTAAGCACGCCACTTGGTTAATTTGGGCAAGAGATGGGATTATTGTGTAGGGTAAAATGAATAAAAGGGTAAAGCGCTTGAATGCGCCTGCAGAAAATAAAAGGTCCAGAGTTGGGAAGGATTCTTCTGACTCAGGACTCAAGAAAAATCTATGACCCAATCCTGGTCAGGGGTTGGGTCATAGAAAGAGTGAAGATAGTAGGGGCAGAGAAAGAGATTTGCAGGGAGCACCTGGACCCAGAGGCGGCTGCAGGGAGAACCCTTCACTGTACTCTATGCGGCCATGAGCATTGGAAGGATAAATGTTAGTTAGCACCCTTGCAAAATCCAGAAGGTTCTTGGAGAAATGGCAAAGGATCTGGACTGTAGTAGAATAGGGTGCCACTACCACGCAGATTCCCCCCTACTGTTAAGACTTACTGGGCCCAGGAAGTGGACTGACAGTGGACTCACAAAGAATGTGCCATGGATGGATCTGAGTGACTGCAACAACTAAATGGCGTCTAAGCATTCTGTTGTGGAAGCATGTATGACGCATGGCAGAGTATGTAAAAGAAGAATGCAGGCAGTCTACACTGGGAGTAAAACACAACCAAGGGGAGGGCCCTCATGAAGGTAGGCAATTGAGTGAAAGGAAGAATGCAGGGGGGCAAGTGAAAGGCCATCGACAGACCAAGAACACACATAGCAGCGAAAAGCGGTGGAGAAAGTATATAGCTGCAAATTGACTTATGTTTGGGTTGGCCAGAAGTTGAAACTCTGCTGGTCATCACAGACAATTTTTCCACAGTGTGTGATTAGGAGACCAGAGAAGCTAGTGATACACTTCAGAAACACAGATCTGCAGAGAAGAATAATGAGGTGGCAGCAGCACAAGGTATTGAGGAAGATTCAGTGGGTTATGTAGAAGGTGGTTAGGTCTATTGTCTTTAAGATGTCTGCCTAGCTACAGTAGCAAATATACAATTCTGTGAAATACTCACTTGTAGAATTGGTATTATAAGTATACAGTACGTCCTGCTCCAGATAGATTACTTACACTTGGGTTATCCTCCGCCAGATGGCGCTGCACTGCAGAGACATGTAAAAACAGGCTCCTCCCGGCCCCTCAAATACCCGGGACCTCCCACAAATCCCCAGCATTGAAAAGCAGTGAACGAGAAGCCGGGAGAATTTAACCACCCAAACTGGTAACTATAACAATGATAACAATCACCATACAGGGGATCCAGAATAATACAAAACCAAGGGTGGGGTGGAGCAGGACGTACTGTATACTTATAATACCAATTCTACAGGTGAGTATTTCACAGAATTGTATTATTCTTAGTATACAGTACGTCCTGCTCCAGATAGATTACTTACACTTGGGACATCCAATAGCAGTGTCCATAAAAGTAGGGTGGGATCTCCAACAAAAAAGGTAACAGCAGACAGTTTAAACCACTGCCGCCTGCAAAACCTTGCGGCCAAGAACAGCATCAGCTGAGGCCCTAACATCAACCTAGTAAAAACCTTTGAAAAGGTATGAACAGAAGACCAGGTAGTGGCCTTGCAACCATCTCAACAGAAGCCTGGAGCTGGAAGGCCCAAGAGGCACCAATAGCACGAGTAAAATGAGTAGTAAGGCAAAAAAGGGAAAACCCTTCCCCTTAACAAAATAGGCCCGAAACACGGCCTGAAGGATCCATTTGCTAATAATAGACTTGGCAGAAGCCAAAACCTTTCCTGGGCCCATAAGGGACCACAAAAAAAGAGCATCAGTTTTCCTGAAGAACGCAGTGACTACCAGGTAATACTTCAGACACCTGACCACATCCCAGCAATGCAGAACCCATTCCTTAGTGTTGCTAGGATTAGGGCACAATGAAAGAAGAACAATATCTTGATGTAGATGAAAAGCAGACACCACCATAGGCAGAAGTCTGTCCCAAAGCGGAACACCACCTAGACCTGGTGTCTCTCATAGTATGGGGGCTGAATGGACAGAGGCGCCAACTCAGACACCCGCCTGACCGAAGTAATGGCCACCAGAAAGACAACCTTGAGAGTAAGCACAGCCAGAGCAGCCTCCTGTATAGGCTCAAAGGGGGCACCCTGCAAGGTAGACAAAACCAAGTTCAAATCCCAAACAGGGACCATATGTTTACATGGGGGATGCACATGAGTAATCCCCTGGAAGAAGGTCTTAACCAAAGAATGCTGAGCAAAAGACTTCTGAAAGAAAACAGACAGGGCAGAACCCTGACTCTTCAGAGTACTGAGTTGGAGCCCCCGACTCCAACCCATGTTGTAAGAACTCCAGAACCCTGGGAACTGAAAAACACCTGACAGGGAAGAGACCTAGACTCACACCAGTCAATGTAGGTACGCCATACCCTGTAAGAGAAGGAAGAAAAAGTTTTCTTCCTAACCTTCACCATGGTATCAACCACCGAGGCAGACAAACCTTTCTCCATCAAGATGGAGGTTTCAGCAACCAGGCCATCAAAGCCAGAGATTGTAAATTGGGGTGGCGTAAGGGGCCCTGAGTGAGCAGATCTGGCACCCCTGGCAGAACGTACTGGTCTACTGCCATCTGCACCACGTCTGCAAACCCCACTCTTCTTGGCCACCTGGGGGCCACCAGAATCGCTGGCACCCCTACCAGAGCAATCTTGCGCCGAACCCTGCACAGCAGGGGAAATGGAGGAAAGACATACAGGAACTGAATATTTACACATGAACCAGCTCACCCTTGAAAGCCAAATCCTCCAGCACGGATCAAGCAAACTCCTGAATTGCTTCCAATGTAGTAGAAAAAGAAGTATATCCAGCTGGTAGATAAAACGTAGCGTTTACTAAATAAATCCTTAAAATAGCATAGCAATGAAATCCAAACGAGTGGTACAATCTATAGTGTGACCCCTGCAATCACCACAACCCGTGACGCTTTCCAAGCTCCTCTGAGCCCTTAATCATACCAATGATGATTAAGGGCTCAGAGGAGCTTGAAACGCGTCACGGGTTGTGGTGATTGCAGGGGTCACACTGTAGATTGTACCACTCGTTTGGAATTCATTGCTATGCTATTTTAAGGATTTATTTAGTAAACGCTACGTTTTATCTACCAGCTGGATATAATTCTTTTTCTAATACAGGAACTGAATGTCCAGCCATGACAGTGCAAAAGCATCCGAGGTCAAAGCCAGAGGATCCTGGGACAGGGAGACAAACGGCCGAGAGCTTGAGATTGTGACGGGACGCAAACAGATCCACATCTGTCTGACCCCAACGGTGGCACAGAGATTGAAAGAACCCTGTTGCAGAGGGACCATTCTCCCTGGCGAGAGGTCCCCTTGCTCAGAGGGTCTGCCAGCAGAATTTTCACCCCCGGAATGTACACCACTGATATGCAGGGAACATTGTCCTCCACCCAGGACAGGAAGAGAAACACCACCTGGAGGGCCCTCCTGCTCCGGTTCCCTCCCAGATGATTAATGTAGGCAACTGCCGTCTGGTTGTCCGGGAGCCCCAGGACAGGCAGGCCCTGAAGATGAGCAGTCAAGCGAGCCTAAACTAACCTGAGCGCTCGCAGCTCTAAGACATAGATAGGAGTGTGGGCCTCCCGAGGGCCCCACCTCCCAGGAAGGGCAAAAAAGGGACTGCCCCTCAACAGGTTCCTTGAGTCCATCCACCACAAGAGGGATCTCCTGACAGGGGGGAAAGCACACAGACCCTGTCCAGGGACGCTGGGTCCTTGTCCCATACAGACAATAGGTGAAGTTGCAGAGGCCTCAAGTGGAACTGAGCCCAAGGAACCGCTGCGAAGCACGCCACCATCAGGCCCACCAGCTGCATCCCCTGCCTACTGGATGGATGGGGACAAGCTAGGAGAGCTTGAGCCTGTGCAATCAGATTGTCCACCTTCGGCTGAGGTAGGAAGATCCTTACCTGAACTGTATCCAGATTCATTCCTAGGAATGGAGTTACCAAGGAAGGGGACAGTGAGTGAGTGGTTGATCACCCATCCAAATGACTCCAGAATGGGCACCACCAGCTGAGTATCCAACTCTGCCTGATGTAGAGACTAAGAAGTGATGAGGATGTCGTCCAGATAGGGAAGCACGCTGACACCCTGACGTCTGAGTAGAGACATCCCGCCAGCCAGCACCTTGGTGAACACCCTGGGAGCTGAAGTGAGGCCGAAGGCCAAGGCCACAAATTGGTAATGTTGAATCATCAGAGCGAACCTGAGGAACTTGTAATGACCTGGGAGCACAGGAATATGAAGGTAAGCATATTTGATGTCCATAGAAGTCATGAAATCCCCCTTGCGCAGGGAACTGACGGCAAAGCGCAGAGTCTCCATGCGAAAGTGCCTGTCCATGACCAAACTTATTGAGAATCTTTAAGCCCAGGATGGACCTGACAGAACCATCTTTTGGGATACTGTAAATAGGTTGGATGAAAAAAAAACACATGCCCTCTTTCTCTTAAAGGCACCTGGCAGATGACTCCCAGCTCCAGTAGGCCTTGTACAGCATGCACTAGCTCCTGAGCTGACACAGGGCACTGAGGAATCCGGGACCTGATGAATTTTGGTGGGGGATCGGCAGCAACCTCCAACTTGTAACCGGAGGACACTACCTCCTGAATCCACCGGTCTGAGACCTGAAGCCTCCAGACGAGAGCGAAGTGCTGCAGCCGTCCCCCCACCCGGATGGGCGAGGGCGACCCATCATGCCTGAGGGGGCTTGGGAGAAGATTTGGCTTTGGGACCCCAGGAGGAGCCAGGACGTCCACGTCCTCTGCCTCTACCCCAGGAAACTCCCCGGGCCCCAGGGAAAGATGCCCCCCTTCCCTGTCCGGCCCCACGGTAAGGGGAGGAGGAGGAACCCTGACCCGTGACTGGCGTCTGCGCTGGGGCAACTTACCTCCTTTAATAAAAAGGTCCAGGCGGTCCCCAAACAGACGTAGCCCCTTAAATGGAAGCCCAGTGAGGGCCTTCTTTGCAGCCATGTCAGCAGCCCACTGGCGCAACCAAACAGAGCGGCGTATAGCCACCACAAGGGCAGAAGTTCTGGCACACATTCTGATGGTGTCATCCAGTGCTGCAAGGACAAAATTTACAAAGGTAGCACAACTGGAGAGTGCATTAAACACCTCACAAGGAAAATCATCAGGGGCACTATACATCATATTTCTGATAAGGGATCTAGTGGCCGCAGCAGTAATGACAGAGGCACAGACCGGGCGCAGCCCCGTCCCCGCACATGCAAAGGCGTGGGAGGCCAGCTGGTCAATGCGTCGGTCCTCAGCATCCCGCAGGGTGGTAGAAGCAGGGGAATGCATGACAGAGGTGCTAGACAGTCCTAGGATCTGGGCATCCACCTCGGGGGGAGATGACCAACATTTAACCACCTCTGCAGTAAAGGGATGCTTCCTATCCCAACTCTTTGGAACCCCGGGAGGTTTACAGGGGCGCTCCCATTCCTTGAGCACAAGGTTATGGAAATGTGCCTGCCCTGGAAATTCCAAATGCGATTTAGCTGTATGGAAAGGCTCCCCTCTTTGCCTGGGAGCCTCAACAGGAAGAGAGATAGACAGCGCCTCAAAGATCTGGGTCAATAATCTGTCAGTGTCATCCGGGGTCCGGGGGTCAGAGCTAGAAGCGTCATGACCCCTCGGTCCCTCATCAGATGAGCCCGAGTCAGAAAGGAGCTCCCCTTCATCAGACGGGGTATAGCCACACAGGTCCATAAACTCCTCAGCTCCCATAGGGAAAACAGTAACATTAGGCATCAAGAGCCGCTTCTTCCCAGGGCCCTTACGCGCCAAGGACCTCACAATAATCTGTTCAGCAGTAGCCAGTGAAGAAGACACCTCAGGCTGAGAATCCCCACTAGTATGCAACTCAACAGGAGTGAGATTTAAGCTTGGGGGAGTAGGTGAAGAGAAACGAGGTGCAGCCACTGGCAGGCCAGATTGCAATGCAAACGCCTGCTCAGCACAGGGTACACAGACCCACGCCTTGTCAGCGTCAGCATGAGGCTGCCCACACGCTACACACAGCTGGTCTTGTCCCAAGGGGTCCCCGGTAACATTATCCTGGGATGCCTCCATATGGTGATTATTAGGCACAATATGCCAGTAGGGATTTACGCTATAAGCAACCCTGGATGCCCCAATGACCCGCTAGGGAAGTGGGAGGAATTTTACAAGGCCCCTATCAATTACACCGGGCCGGGAGAAGCCAATGGATTCACCCGTCTGAAAGACACAATGGGAAGAGGGGGTGTCAGAACCAAACATACCACCAAGAGTATAGAGCCGCCCGCGAGGGCACTTACGGACCGCGGTAAGTAGAACCGTCACACACGCGCGCGCAATCTGTACAGAAAATGGAGCCGCGAGTACCTCGAAGGGCGGGCCAGAGCGAGCCGTGATGCATAGCGCGCCAAGCCAGGCCCCGCCCCCCCGAAGAGCGTGAAGCAATTACCATAGTAAAAAAGACAAGTCAGCGCGGCGGCTGGCACCATATATACTAGTACAAGGAAACATGACAAAACGCCGTATACACGAATCACGATACACGCTCTCACACACACACACCCCCCCTTCTTTTTCTCCCGAAGTCTACAGGGAGAATGAGGGAGGATGGCGGCCCTCTGTACAGGACCCACCGCTACACGGGGCAATAATGCGGGAGGGGCATCCCATGAAGGCTCACCATCAGCCTATACCGCCTACTCTTTGGTGGGGGATTGCGGTGGAGCAGCCTCCTTAAGCACACATTGTGCTGCCTACCTTCACCCGACCAGCGCAGCCAAGGCTGGGAGGCACAAACGAGGAACGGGTGGGAATAGTCCAACAGGACCGCAGGCTAATAGCCCCGTTCACCTGCGAGAGAGTGATCATTTCATGTCTTCGCAGTAAGCACTGCAGAGAAATCTGGGGATTTGTGGGAGGTCCCGGGTATTTGAAGGGCCGGGAGGAGCCTGTTTTACATGTCTCTGCAGTGCAGCGCCATCTGGCGGAGCATAACCCAAGTGTAAGTAATCTATCTGGAGCAGGACGTACTGTATACTAAGAATAAATCTATTATAAATTACTCTTTGGGGGCTTGAAGAGAAAAAACAAACACTGTTTGCTCCTTATTTTATACTGAAAATTGATTCAATTACATGTTGATACCTATGTTTAAACATCAATTGTCTTCTGTAAAAAACAGAAGCATTGACCCCTGCAGTGTGGAATTTGAGAAGTGCTTGTGGGTTTCCTACCGCTGTGCATTGTGGGTTCAGCAGCAGCAGGACAGCTTGGATGCTGGAAAAAGGAAGCTCTGAAATGACAGCTACCTATTCACTGCACATCTTGCTGCCAATTTTTGTTCCAACATATGAGACTTTACAAATAAACCTACGTTGGCTAACACCTTTCCTTGCTACAAACTGTTGATGTTTGCTTGATTGGTTGTCCCTGCTCTGGATAGATGGGCTTCAGGATGATGCATAATGTCTGCTCTGCGCCATCCACCCTTTGAGCCATTTGAATCTGCCCCAGTCAGTAAAAGCCAGGAGTGCTTTTCCCATGTCTCCGATTGCAGAGATGCAGAGCTGTAATATCACGCCACCAACCAGGACCCCACTTGACATGTGTGCTCCTCTTCATGTCACTCTGTGCTATGATGGGGTACGGTGTGCGACAAGGCGACTCAAGACTCAATGTTTGAAACAGAATGGTGATGCTATATATAGATTTTCCCCTGGATGCACTTCAGGGGTATTGCAGTCTGGAGGACCATCAGTGGTATTCCATCTTCGCAGTAAAGGCCTCTAACCTTTCCTGTCAAGATAAAGGTAGGCCCCTCAGACTATAAATGACATTACTATGCAACAGCTAGGCCTCAACATTGTCTAATGATGGGGTACGGTGTGCGACAAGGCGACTCAAGACTCAATGTTTGAAACAGAATGGTGATGCTATATACAGATTTTCCCCTGGATGCACTTCAGTGGTATCGCAGTCTGGAGGACCATCAGTGGTATTCCATCTTCCCAGTAAAGGCCTCTAACCTTTCCTGTCAAGGTAGGCCCTTCAGACTGTAAATAACATTACTGAGCAACAGGTAGGCCTCAACATTGTCTAAAAGTCACACTTCTTATATGCTTCACTTGTAGAGACATCATCAATCTTTTAAGTTAAAGCCAAAGGAAGGAAAATCACTAAAAGGATGTTGGTGTGGGAGCTTTGAAACTTCTCTATGTGGTTCCTGTCCTATAGTCTCCTAAAAATATGCAACAATCTAGAAAATGGAGAAAACCAACATTACAAGAGTTACTACTTTTGTTACTCACATTGTTCATAGTCATATGTGAAGCCAGCGTTTTGTTAGGAACATCATAGGTTCCTTCCCGTATCTGAAATGCAACCCCTTTCTCTCTCCAACGATTATACTCAATAGCATTGATCACTGCAGCCTACAAGAAAAGATAAATCAGATGTAACAAAGTAGAAGTCTGGTCAAATATGCACAATCTCCCCAACCCTTACAGTGATCCCGATTTGGCCATTTAGCAGTAGTTGCTACTGGTAAAGCTTTCCCTGACAGCTAGTGTGAATGTTGGGGCCTTATTCATGAAGGGATAGCGACAGGTAGTGGCTATTTAGCGACCGGTATCAGCAGGTATCGGCATGAGAACGGAGGCCAGAGCACGCAATTACACATTTATGAAGCCGATCCTGTTGAGCAACTGGGATAACGGCATGTAGCGTACGATTCATCATTATCCCAGCCTTAGCGTACAGCGCTGGCATTCAAACTTTCAGAGCGCCACGTCTTACCTCTCGCTACCTGCCGCTCTCCCATACATTTCAATGGACGATCCTTAAATCCCATTCCTCATCCCGTTTTTTTTTTTTATTTAATAATATAAATGTTTCAGACATTTATCCTGGCCCGCATTTTGTTTTTTACAATTTTTATTTTTTTATTTTTGGAAAAATGTATTTATTTGTCTGGTAGGAAAGTATTAATGTCACACCCCACCAACAACGTAATTCCAGTGTTTTTCGCTTGCTTAATGTTGTTCATGTGTCTAAAAAAATCACTTTAATCACACAGCGTCTGGCGCTATGTCCTCCAGCCACACAATCTAGAACGCCAGCGTTCGCTCACTGTTAAATGTTGTTGAATACGGTAGGATTCGCTGAGATTCGGTCGCACTGAGCAGTCACCGTCATTCACAGCATGCAGCGCTCTACAGTTGTTAAATATGTTTTTGTGTGTGTGCCTATAGCGCCGAACATGTTATGTTCCATAGCGGCTGTAATGGCGTTTCTTTGCGTTTTTTTTTTGCAAGGAGGGTCAAAGGTTTTGCTTTCACTTTTGTTTTGTGCACTTCCGGTTTTACACCTACCAGGATCCACCATGAGGCCAAGAAGACCTGCCAGACGGCTCCCCAGCTCCTCCTCTGACTGCCAGACGGCTCCCCAGCTCCTCCTCTGACTCCCCCCCTGCCCCTTCAGCCTCCTCTGCCCCCACTGACTCCCCAAAGAAGACCAGGAAGAGGGTGGATCCTCGGGTAAATGGCCAAGCGGTGAAAGTGTTTTTTTTTCTCTGTTTTTGCTTGGAGCTGCTAAACCTAAATCTCTAATGTGTTTTGATTTTTAAAGTGTGTTAGTATGTTCATAGTTTTTGTTTTTTTTTTGAGAAATTGTCATTATTTTTTTTTTCAAACTGTATTTTTTATCTTGTGTTTTTAAAAAAAACCTATGTCCTTTGTTTAACATTTTTTGACCCATTTTTACAGTAAAATAGTGACTTTTGCTAAAATGTTTAAATTGTTGATTAGCATATTTCTGTTTTTTTTTTTTTTTTTTTAATCTTAGGATTTCTGCTGTTTGGAGTACGACTATGTCCTGAGTGCGAAGAGCAGCATAGTGATGGAGGTGCAAGCCACAGTGTCCCGGTGCTTCAAAACCAATCTCAGTAAAAGGTCTATTATTCAGAAATGGTCCGACTTTAAGCGGCTCTATATACCAGCGTATACCGGCTCTATGATGCCTTTGCATCTGGTAAGTGTAAACTAACTAAATACTTGTAATTTCTATAATGTGGCCAGATAAATGTATTTGAGTGTGATGTGATTTCCTCTCCACAGATAAGCGTCCTCCCCTGGGGAAACACGGGAAGGGGATCCTCCCCCGCACACGAGGGCCCCTCTCGTAGATCTCATCTTGAGGACCCAGGGGAGGAAGGGGATGATGCCCCAGTGGAGCGTGCTGCTGGGGTGAGGGCAGTATGGAGCCTCGGCTCTTCACAGTCGGACTCAGCTGAGTCCCAAACCCCCTGTGGCCACTCACAAGTGGGGAGGAGCCAAGGGACTCGCCCACACTCCCTCAAGGATCAGGGAGTGAGAGGGAGGCCCATCAGGTTTGGGATCTGCTGGGCCTATTGTGAGGAGTGGAGGCTCCTCACCTCCACCTCATAGATGGGATACCAGCAGCAGCTCATTCCCTGGTGAGTGCATTTCTTATTGTGGTTTTTACTCCAATGGTTACCTTGTTGTTACTTATATATTCCTTTCTACCTATAACTGTTTAGGCAGATCTTGCACTCGGGCATAGTCGTGGTAAGTTATTTTTAAGAATATTCTATATTGTCTAGCAAATTTATATCTTTACATCTAAAACATGTATTAGGCACAAATACATTATATGGTATTGAGAGGGCCATGTGGACTAGTTCACAGTAACTGCTCAACTCTTGTACCCCTAAATACCATTTTAATGTGTTCAAACCATGTGTTACACATTGTTTTATTAATGAACCTAATACATGTGCTAATATCTAAAAACAATGATTTGTATTATATGTTTTCTTAAAAAACGATGGAGATTGACAACATCCAAAATTAAGATCTTATGAATGTTTCTGTTGTGTTTTTTACCAAACAGATGTTTCCACACAGACGGACCCGATCATCATACTCCCCACCCCAGCTCCAGGAACCCCCAGCAGCATGGTCCCTAGCCACAGCTGTGATGGTGAGTACACTAAAATTTCAAAAACACATACCTAACACAAAAGACAATTCTGTGAGTACTCACCTGTAGAATTGCTTTTAATATGCATGGCACGGCCTGCTTCCAGAAGTCCTTACGTATGGGTTATTCCGCCACAAGGTGGCGCAGTGTACTGCAGAAGAGTTGTGGCTCCTCCCAGTACCATATAAAAACGGAATCACCATAGACTTATCCAGTGTTGACAAGCAGTTATTCAAGAAACCGGGAGATGGCATGGCACGGCCTGCTTCCAGAAGTCCTTACGTATGGGAAGTCCAACAGCAGTATCTGTAAGGTAGGGTGGGATCCCCAAAGAGTAACAACAGGCAGTTCAAACCACTACCGCCTGAAGTACCTTGCGGCCAAAAGCAGCATCAGCTGAGGCCTTAACATCAACCTTGTAAAACTTGGAAAAAGTATGAACAGAAGACTAAGTTGCGGCCTTACAAACTTGTTCAATAGAAGCTTGGTGCTGAAAGGCCCAAGACGCACCAATAGCACAAGTGGAATGAGCAGTAACCCTAAAAGGAGGAACCTTCCCCCTGGCAGAATAGGCCTGTTCCACCGCCTGACTCAACCACTTGCCGGAGCCGGAGACAAACCCTTCCTAGGTCCAGCAGGAAGAACAAAAAGAGCGTCAGATTTCCTGAAAGACTCAGTAGCAACCAAATAAAAGTCCTGACAACATCCAAAGAGTGAAGGGTCTGTTCCTTGGAATTAGCAGGGTTAGGACACAAAGAAGTCAAAACAATGTCCTGATTGAGATGAAAAGCAGACACAACCTTAGGCAAGAAATCCGGCTTAAGCCGAAACACCACCTTATCCTGATGCCGCTCAAAATAAGGAGGTTTGATGGAAAGCGCCGCCAGCTCAGAAACTCGCCTGACCGAAGTAATGGCCACCAAAAAGGCCACCTCAAGAGTCAGAATGGGCAAAGCAGCCCCACAGATAGGCTCAAAGGGAGGACCCTGCAGAGCAGACAACACCAGATTCAGATTCCAAACCGGTAGAATAGGCTTATGTGGCGGACGCACATGAGTAACTTCCTGGTAAAAAGTCTTAACCAACCGGTAATTGGCAAAGGATCTTTGGAAAAAAATTGCCAGAGCTGACACCTGTCCCTTAAGGGTACTAAGTTGAAGGCCCGAATCCAAACCATGTTGCAAAAATTCCAGAATCCTGGGGATAGAAAACACCCGACAAGGCTGAGACTTTGACTCACACCAGGCAATGTAAGCATGCCATATCCTGTAGTAGATAAAGGACGAAGAGTTCTTCCTAGCCCTAATCATGGTATCAACAACAGAAGCCGGCAAACCCTTATCCATCAAGATGGAGGTTTCAGCAGCCAAGCCGTTAAAGCCAGCATTTGTAAATTTGGATGGCACAGCTGTCCCTGAGTGAGCAGATCTGGATCCTTGGGCAGGGCATACTGATCTACTGCCAACTGCACGACTTCTGTGAACCACACCCTCCTTGGCCAACAGGGGACCACCAGAATGGCTGGTACCCCTTCCTGGGCTATCTTGGGCAGCACCCTGCCCAGCAGAGGGAAGGGAGGGAACACATAGAGGAGCCGAAACTCCATCCAAGGCATTGCTAGCGCATCCATGGCGAAGGCAAGAGGGTCCTGTGACAGGGAGACAAACCTGGGAAGCTTGTGATTGTGGGGCGGGACGCAAACAGGCCCACATCCGGCTGACCCCAGCAGTGACACAGGGAGTGAAAAATCTTGTTGCTGAGGGACCATTCTCCCAGCCGAGACGTCCCCCTGCTCAGGGAGTCTGCCTCCTGGTTCTCCACCCCGGAATATAAACCGCCGAGATGCAAGGGGCATTCTCTTCCGCCCAAGACAGTATCAGGGACACTTCCTTGAGGGCTCGCTTGCTCCGAGTCCCTCCCTAATGATTGATGTAGGTAACCACTGTTTGGTTGTCTGAGCGGATCTGAACAGCCCGACCCCGAAGGTGCGTGGTCAGTTGAGAAAGAACCAACCTGATCGCCCTCAATTCCAGGACATTAATGGGAGCATGGGCCTCCTGGGGGCCCCATCGACCCTGGAACTTCAGAGACTTCCAAAAGTCCCCCCAACCGGTCAGACTGGCACCTCTGGTGACAGTCTCCCAGAATGGAGGCAGAAAGGTCATGCCCACTAGAAGATTCCAGCCACCACGAGAGGGACTGTATGACCAGGGGGGACAGAGCAAACTCCTGATCCAGGGACAAAGGGTCCCGATCCTAAACTGACAAGAGGTGCAACTGAAGAGGTCTCATGTGAAACTGAGCAAAGGGGACCGCCTCGAAGCTAGACACCATCAGACCCACTAACTCCATCCCTTGCCGGATGGAAGGATGGGGACACAAGAGCAGAGTCCGTGCCTGCTTCTGAAGGCCCTCCACTTTCTGCTGAGGCAGGAATACCTTGACCTGAGAGGTATCCAGAGTCATGCCCAGAAAGGACCTCACCAAAGACGGAGACAGTGAAGACATGGGATAATTGATCACCCAGCCGAAGGACTCGAGAGTGGAGATCACCACCAGAGTATCCTTCTCGGCCTGATGAAGAGACTGAGCCGCAATCAGAATGTCATCCAGGTAAGGGAGGATGCGAATGCCCTGGTTCCGCAGCAGAGCCATCACGCCCACCAGCACCTTGGTGAACACCCGAGGCGCCGAGGTGATACCGAACGGTAAAGCCACAAACTGGTAATGCTGATCCTCTAGAGCGAACCTGAGAAATCTCTGATGACCTGAAAAGATTGGCACGTAAAGATAGGCATTCTTGATGTCCACGGAGGTCATGAAGTCGCCCGGGCGCAGGGTACTAAGCGCCGAGCGTAGAGTCTCCATGCAAAAGTGCTTGAACCTGACAAACTTGTTGAGACCCTTCAAGTCCAGGATGGGCCCCAGGGACCTGTTCTTTTTGGGGACCGTGAACAGATTGGAGTAGAAACCTCGACCCTGTTCCTGGGAAGGCACCAGGCAAATGACTCCTGACTCCAACAGACGTTGAACCGCAAGGCGCAAACCCTGAGCTGACAGAGGGTTTTGAGACATCCGGGATCTGATGAATCTTGGGGGCGGCAAGGCAAACTCTATCTTGTAACCAGAGGACATCGCCTCCTGAATCCACCGGTCTGAGACGCGGAGCCTCCAGACTTGAGCAAAGAGCCGAAGCCGTCCCCCTACCCGGATGGGTGAGGGCGCCTCCTCATGCTTGAGGGGGCTTGTGAGAAGGTTTGGGCTTGGGACCCAATGAGAAACCGGGACGACCACGTGGTCTGCCACGGCCGCAAGAATCCCTGCGGGTACCCGAGAAAAGGGAGCCACGACCTCCTCTGGGAGCACGATAGGAGGGGAGGGAAAAGGAGGGCCCCCGGAAAGGCCGAGGCTGCCTCCTACGTTGAGCTTGAGTTGAGTTACCATCCTTGGCTAGAACATCCAGACGCTCACCAAAGAGCCGCAGCCCCGTAAAGGGGAGCCCAGTGGGAGCCTTCTTAGCGGCAGCATCAGCCGCCCACTGATGCAGCCAAACAGAGCGGCGCATAGCGACCAAAAGGGCTGAGGCCCTACCACTCAGCCGTATCGCATCATCCATGGCAGTAAGGACAAAGGCAACAAAATCAGAGCAAAGCAAAAAGGGACCTATAATCCTCCCCCCTGCTACCAGCCGTAGCGCCATCAATGAGACGCTTGAGCTGTGTCTTAAGGGCAACAGCTGTAATGGCAGCAGCGCAGACCGGACGCAGCCCAGCCCCCACACATGTAAAAACATGGCAGGCCAGCTGATCCATGCGGCCTCGCTGTCCCGCAGTGTAGTAGTGTCAGGGGAAGGCATGACCGAGGTGTTGGACAGCCCTAGAATGGGAGCGTCCACCTCAGGGGGACACGACCATTGCTTGACCAGGTCGGCAGGAAAAGGATACCTCTTATCCAACCCTTTGGGCACCGTGGGCAATCTATTAGGACGTTCCCACTCCTTGAGCACCATATCTGCTCAGGGAACTCCAGACACCGTTTATCAGGATGAAAGAGCTCACCCTGCTTCCTTTAGCCACCTCAAGGGGGACAATGTGCAAGATTTCAAAAATGTGAGCCTCACAGTCACAGCGCCGCACGATGCGGAGTGCAGTACAAAGCGGTGACGGCGGCGAAAACAGTTAAAAAAACAGTTAAAAACTGTTTAAAAAATAGCTAAACACCCTCGTCGCTACCACCCCCCCCCTTCCCAACACACGCCGGGGAGGGGGAGAGGAAAGCGAACAGGCCGCGGTGAGAGCCCAGGCCCGGGATGGGGGGGGGGGACCCCAAAACGCCAGTACAAGTCACATAGTCCCCAAAACCCTCACCCCCTCAGAAGCTAGGACAGGAACTCTGCATCCCTAGTAGGCTCACCATAAAGCCTATGGCAGGCTACCCTTTGTGGTACAGGGTCTGCGGCTTGGAGCAGCGTTTCTTGAGCACTTGACCCTAGTGCTCCTCTACCCTCACCCGATCCGTCAGCCGAGGCTGGGAGGCGCAGAGGGTCCGGAAACGGGTGGAAATAGCCATGCAGGGCCGCAGGCTTGGTTGCCCCGCTCACCTGCGCAATATAAAGAGCCATCTTCTATCTTCGCAGAATCACTGTAGAGAGAACACTGGATAAGTCTATGGGGATTCCGTTTTTATATGGTACCGGGAGGAGCCACAACTCCTCTGCAGTACACTGCGCCACCTTGTGGCGGAATAACCCATACGTAAGGACTTCTGGAAGCAGGCCGTGCCATGCAATAGGAAAATATGTCTGTCTCCATGACCAGGTATAAAGGTTAGTGACAGTCTGGGGTTTCTTATCAGACATGGAGATGCTATATTTGCAAGCCACATTCATAATTGCATGTATGCATGCTAGTTTGTTGGCTCAGCTTAGGTTAAGTTAAAATACATTAAACAGGCAGCCTGTGATTATGTGGGGTAATTATAGTAATACTTCTATAGTATATTCTATACCTATAATTGTAATAGGTGAAGGATTGTTTAATAAATATGGACATGAGTAATTGAGCTGTACAGGATGTACAGTCTTCCACTGCAAGAAGCCCTTATTTGGTTATTTATTTATAAAGTGAGCCTAGAGAGGATAATATCGAATGGTAGGCCAGAAAATAAACTAATTTTATCTAATACTTTACAATACTAGCCTAATGTTTAAGGGATAAAATATTTAGAAGCAAGATTTATTAATCCTTAACATTTTTGCCCTGTCATTGGTTTCTATGCAAAAAATAATTAAATTTCTTTCTCCCTACAGCTTGCAATATTGAGCATCGCAGACTGTGGCAGTATGTCCGAAGGACCAGATTTATGCTTCTGGGGAAGAAGAAAAAGCCATAGGGTGGGGGGATTAGAATGGCAGCTATGCGGCCTTGGGTTCTGCCCGTGTTGGGCCTCTTTTTTAAAAATAATAAATATTTTTTGTATTTTTCCTAAATTTTGTTGTCAGAGTTTCATTACATCAACACACACACATAAAAATATTTTTAAAAAAATCTTATATTGCCTATGTGAGCATAGACAATATAACATTATTCTAAATTGCAGCATTGCTACAACATTAAAACGCCCAGACACTATTAGATTCGGGTGAGCGAATGTACAGTGGCTTTATAGCGACTGAGAAACATCATATTCAACATTGGCGACCAGGTTAATATAGCGACTGAGGAGCTCTGTAATAGTGTCTGACGACTGATTGGGGCGCACACTAGCGGCCGCTCATAGCGCCGCTATACAGATGCTCATCTGTCGCTACCTGCCGCTAGTAATGAATCAGCCTGCCAGTTGCCCAGCCACTACACAACCACCACTGCTGCACTGACTGGGTGATTAAGCAGTCACTCAAGCTTAGTGCTGCACCAGGGAATCCAGAAGAGCTGCTGCATAGTTCAGCTTATGTTGGTGCAATCTGGCTCCAGGCAACAAGTAGTGTATTTTAATTTTTTTTATCACTTTATCACTGGGAAGGGGTGGGTAGATTTCAACTGTTAAAGTAGCCAGACTGCCGTTTTAAGTAAATGATCCAATATTACAAAATTAAAAAAAAAACGTAAACATGTTATGTTTACACCTCCCAAGCTTTAAGTTCCTGTAGAGGGAAAAGCGCAAAAAAAAGGGCACGCTATTAATATAGAAGGCCTGCTAAAACTAAAAATGGCTGTCCCCTATTCCAACCTGTATTGATTGTGGCATTTTAGTGATGTTTGTAATGCTGTCCTCACACAGGCTAGCCTTGGCAAATGTCGTTTCACATGATTAATAAAGTGTCAAAATTAACATTTACAGCGAAAGAAAACACTAAAACACAAACATTTCCAGGAGAAAAAAAAATGCAGATTTTCCCTCTCTCCCAATTCAGTAGGCATTTTTTCATTTTTTTTTTACTTGTGGGTGTGGAAAAACTTGTATGTGGGAAAAACAAAACAGGTATTAAGAATAAAAGTGTTGGAGCACATACAAGATATAGGGACACAAAGTGACAGAAGCCCTGTGGCTCAATGCCCTTTAGGTAAAAAGGAAGGTATAAGAATAACAGGGATTTACCACCTAGATATCTTACCATACCACAGAGTTGTGTGTCAAAAAGAAGACAAATGGAGTTTCTATGCAAACCTTATCTCCGCTAGGTCTCAATTCCGATAGTGGTCTGCAGGTGCATTTGTGAACTAGTATTGTTGCCCCTGTTGCCATAGGTTTTGCTATGAACTAGTTTTCCTTATAATTTTGTAACAATGGGGGTATTCCCATTTAAGAAGTTTGTGCTGTTTCACTGCTGGCTTCTGGCTAAATAGCACAAGTAAATCCCCCTCCTTTCACCTTCTTTTGACTTACCATCGCAATAAGAATGCCTGCATGAGCATTACGATTGAATTCGGTATTGTGGTTTGTGTGTGAGGTAAAGGATTTGCTACATGGAATGGAAAGATGGAAAGACCCTCATTTCTTGCATTAGGGGCAGCTTTATACTGGTAATGAATGGGATCGGCAAAAGAAGTGGACATCCTCAGGGAGGTGCCAATGGGTGTTCCTGATGTGCTTTTAGATGATCTGCCCAAATGCCATCCTGAAGAAGCTGTGAGGACGGGAACAATACGCTGTTGGTGCCTGGAGGCACTCCCACTGCGCATCACATGATGCACGCTGATGGCACTCGTAACCAGGAAGTGGCTGATGGACTGGCATGTGGCCCATGCAGCCAGTTCTGCTTGGATTTGGAGACAAGGAATGTGAGCTCTGCAATCTTTGGCCTTTCCATGGGATGCCCCGATGTGTGAACCCCCTGGGCGACAAAAAACTCAGATGCTTCCTGGTGCCCTCAGCAATGTAAACATCGGACGGCCACATCTTAGAGCTGGAAGTGTGCTCCTGCCCCCAGCCATAAGCCTGCTACTAGGGATGTGGCCACTCTTGCTCCGATAGCCGTGAACAAGAGCTGTATTGCGGTGCAAAAATATGCATGGCAAAGAGCTCTGATTGGACAAAAGCACACACATGTGCCATAGGACTAGGAAGAGGTTTTATAGTTCAATCTGCTGGGTTTCCCACACTTGGGCATCCAAAATTGGGATGCTCCCGTGGCACGGACCAAAATCCAGGATAGTCAAAATTCCAGGCTTTGTTCCACTTTAATGTAAATCCATGTTGGTACCAATTTCATTATTAGTAAATTACAATTATTCTGTGAAGCACAATTTAATACTGCACTTCTATAAACTGTCATTTTGTATTTGTTTTTGTAATTTTTGTATTGTATGTTGTTAGTCCTTGTAGTGGTTTTAGGTACTGCAATACTTTTTTTTATTTTTATACTTAAAGCAGACCAAGTCAAAAATGAATTAAATCAGACCAACACAACAAGCGTGCTCATACGCATCCTTCCCCAGTGCAATTTGCATTGCTGCGCATAAAACATGATTTACCTTTTTCTAACACCTACTGGGATACATTTTAAAAACAAGATGGGCTTGCAAGCCACCTGCAAACAGGAAGTCATGCTGGGCTTCCTGTTACTGTGCATTTCAGTTATGTCAGTTGGGAGAGGAAGCTCCAAAATGGCCACTACCTTTCTTTTCCAACTGTGCCAGGCTGTTGTTCCGGTTTAAGTAGTACTATGCAGTACCCCAAAATGTCCTTTATGTTAACTGGTTATAGATTACGACCTCAATTGTTGGGAGACGAGGATGTGTGTAGTGATGGTTATGCATTGGTTTTATAGGATTTAGTGGACATTATACTATAACCTTTATCTATTCTGTGAAGCAGATTTACTAGTTCACATGAACTATTCCAAAGTAAAAAATGACCTTAAGCTTGTTTGAAAGTATACCAATAGTCAAAAGGACTGTGGGTCTGGTTAGCCCTGCAGCAGGGGCGAGTCACGATTTCAGATGACTTGGCACACATGCCCCGACTAAAAGCCTGGTACTGTGCACCCGTCCACCTAAGGGGGGGCTACAGAATGGCAGCAATATGAGGGAACACAGAAGTAGGCATATAAGCTCTGGCCAGTCTCTGACTTGCAGAGATGCCCTAGTGAAAAGGGGTGGCGACAGGACCTTTTTACTTTAGGTTCACTTTAACATCCAACTCAGGCATCACAATTTAAAATTCACATCCATTTAGAGAATTCCATACAAAGCCCAAAACCAGGCAAAATGTTCACCCGCATGTTCACAGCTCCACTGGCGAACAATAGTGTAGGGTGGACAAATATGCTGTTGATGGTCCCACTCACACCCCAGTCACATGGCACATGCAAATGACACTACAGCGTGGACACAGCAAGTAGAGCTGCCTGACTTTCAGGCTTTCCAATAAACATCAAGATGACGGGCATCCAAAAACAGGGTGGGGAATGCAGATGCCCCGCTGCAGGAATTTAGACTGGAAGTCCACTTTAAACCTAACTATTGCAGAACATGAAAAATGCAATTCTGTGATTACTCTCCTGTAGAATTGTTTATGTCTGTGTCCTGTTCAGGTCGCTCCACTTCTTACATGTGGGTAATCCGCCACAAGGTGGCGCAGTGACTGCAAGATCAAAAAATTGTAGCTCCTCCTGGCCCTTTATAAGGCAGATGTCTCCCAAAAATCCCCAGTGGTTCCAAAGCAGTAGAAGAGACAGGCCAGGAGGCCAAGAAACCATGTTACTTCACATAGCTTCAATATGTAGTCTCTCAACAAGAAAAAACCTCAGGACAGGTTCCATATAAAACGGTAATCACCATAACAGGCAGAAGGAGATAACAAGAAAAAGGGTGGGGTGGAGAGACCTGAACAGGACACAGACAAAAACAATTCTACAGGTGAGTAATCCCAGAATTGCATTTTTCTCTGTGTCCTGTTCAGGTCGCTCCACTTCTTACATGTGGGACATCCAAAAGCAGTATCCAAAAAGAAGGGTGGGATCCCCATTGAGCAACAGCATATAGTTCATGACACTACTGCCTGAAGCACCGTACGGCCAAAGACAGCATCGGCTGAGGCCCTAACGTCAACCCTGTAAAACTTAGTAAAGGTACTAACAGGCAGATTTAGACTAAGCTAACTGGGCAGCACCAGCCTGGAAGCCACTAATAGATATGATCACAACAGTAACTGTGTGCACACTCAGCCCAGTACAAAAATGTAGAACATGAACTAAGAGAATGGGGGTACCCACACTACCCCCAAAGAAAATGTGCTGGGCTAACAATGAGTGGCACTACTCATGAACGTACAAAAATGGTAAAGGTTTTATTAGTCTAAATAGTTAAACAATCATGACATACTAACACAATTTACATGAACACAATAGATATAACAAGACAAATATAAAAACATCAGGGGGACCGGAGGTCTGCTAATTCATAAAGTGGCCCTGAAAACCCCAGATAATCAACCTAAAATAGAGGCACCAAATAATCAGTCAAAAATATGTGCAAATCTGCAATGAACTATACAATTGTGCCCAACATAACAGTAATATATACAAATATAAAATGAAGCAATCTCAAACAAGTGACAGGAGGACTAACCAGGGTGTGCAAGGGAAATAGAAAAAATCATCAAAAAATTATGATACCAAAGAAAAGCTTATTAACATGCATTTATACAGACCAACCGGGATACCCCTGAGAGGATAAAACGCCGACGCGTGTCGTAGTGACCTCACACTACTTCATCAGGGCGACAATGAGTGTAGCCCCACAGTGAGTCCCTTATAAAGCAATACATGTCAATCCCCCACAAATTGAGTGCCCAATCACAGCCCGCAGAATGTGAGCCATACCTCATGACCTGCCTCCAGTGCATCCCGTTTGGCCAGTGCGCTAATTAGCAAGTATGTGGCATATTAACCGGCCTATAGAATGTAAAGCAGCTGAGCCGGGACTCACACGTGCGCACTCCGGCCGGAAGTGCGTCACGCGGGCCCCGCTCGCTGTAGCCGGGCAACAGACAGCGTCCTGGGCACATACAAAATCAGTAACGCCAGATAGAACTGGGGCGTCAGCAAGAACGCCAACTTACCCCAGCTACAGAAGGCCCGCAGGTTGCACCGGAGGCACAATGTGCAGCAAAATAGGTCCGCCGCTAGAGGCCGAGGCGCGCGTGTATATAGCTACATTAGTTTAACCATTTAATAATACACCATATAGAATAAATAAATAATCAATCTATATACATAAAGATCATAAGATAACAGATTAATTCAATTCATGCTAATCAACTGGTCCAATATAATTATCAGAAAGCGTCTACCACTATAACAGTGAATTAATAAGGCATCATTCATAGTGGAGAGCGGTCAGACATCAAAACAGTAGCTAAACAGGCCAGCAGCCGAGAGATACAACATATATTATAGATGCTTGGAATCAAGTCTCTCTTGGTCAAGACTTGGAATGTATCCAACCAAAGTGCATCACAGCACGGGGTACTTCGATATATCACTGTTCATTAGTCCAATGTAGATCCAGATATCAGGTAGGTAAGGATCACCCGGTCAGCCGCCACAGGCTTATCTCAGACACTTGTCCAGAATACTGGAAGACACGAACCGAAGCTCCCCCCACCAAACCACCTTTCTTCATAAGGGAATCCAGACAGGACAGTATCCCGTATAGATGAGATGAGGGTAACCAAAACTCGTGTAGTTGGAGCCCAGTAGGAGGCAGAAAAGGCGAAAAACTACATCCAAGATGTCACAAAGAAGGTGGGGTCCTGAGTCACAACATAAGTTTTCCTAGAGGGTCATCCGAACGAGGCACTCCCCAGCATTCTGATACAGCATCCCATTCCACGCACGCCGATCAGTAATGTCTGTTGGTGATTCCTCTATTCCGTCACTTCACTTGTTGTAACACCGGTATGTATCACCTCCACCTCAAAGCCTGTGCAATATCCCTATTCATATCTATAATAAAAAATCAAAAAATAAATAAAAAACCCAACGTGAAAGTGATGAATGAATTAAAGTGAAACGAAACCATTAAAATATAAAAACAACAACACACCACAAAAACAAACGATGATAATAAATACACCACCTATATTGGTGACTAGCCACCAAGTACACCTACAATAAATATATATGCCCCCATTCACAAATCCAAAGCAAAAACTAGTGACCACCAGACCACAAAGTGTCACCAGGCCTAAAGTGAGCCAACTCAAACCCCCAAAAACGGTGTGAAGGACACATCTTCATTTAGACCCACAGGGTGTTGTGAGTTAAGTAGGTGAATCCACCTAAGTTCCTGTTGGAGTAGTTTACGTTTAAGATCTCCCCCCCTGGGGCCCATCACGACCCTTTCTATACCCATAACCCTAAGTAATGTATAATCTGAGTTATGAGCCCGCAGGAAGTGTCTGGCTACCGGGGTAATATTCTTACCTTGTTCCACATGTTTCATTGCCAGGCGTATACTTGAGATATGAGCCTGTAGCCTGGCCTTCAGACTATTTCTAGTTTCCCCAACATACACTTTGGGGCATGAACACCAGAGGGCATAGATCACTCCCGTACTACGACAGTTGATAAACTGCCTAATGGAAAAGATTTTTCCAGTAGTTAAATTCCGTACCTTCTTATCCTTGATCATATACTGGCACACGGAGCACCCACCACAGGGAAAATTACCAGTGATGCCATGCTCAGCGAGCCAGTTCGAAGAAGGCCTAAAATGGCTGGGGCAAAGCAAGTCTCTCATATTAGGTGCGCGTTGTGCCACCATCCTTGGACCCCCTACAATCCATCTAGCCAAGTCCGGGTCAGATTCCAAAATGCTCCAATGTGATTGCAATATGCGTCTGAGTCTATTCCAATCCCGATTCAATTTGGTGCAGAATCTAATTTCAGACTTACCCTGACGCCTTTTCCTCGGAATCAAGAGGGTATCTCTGGGAGTGGCCTCCGCACGTTCCCAAGCCCGTTTTATAACTTGTTTCGGGTAACCCCTTTTCTCAAAGCGAGCACTCAAGTCTCCAGCCTGTTGTTGAAAGTTTATATCTTCGGAACAATTCCTTCGTACCCGTAAAAACTGACCAACCGGTATACCGTTCTTGAGGGCCGAGGTGTGAAAGCTATCATAGTGGAGGAGCGCATTGGTCGAAGTGGCCTTACGAAACAAATTAGTTTCGATTTTCCCATCCTCCCTCAACATGATGTTTAGATCTAGGAAAGTAACACTTGACTTAGACTTGTGTGTAGTCAAAAAGATGTTATGTTCATTCACATTGAGCAGATTGATGAAATCATCCAATTCATCCTCGGTCCCCCGCCACAGCATCAACACGTCATCGATGTATCGATACCAACCCAGCACGTGCCGGCACCCAACCATAAAGTCATCCTGGAACACCACCTCTCGCTCCCACCATCCCAGAAAAAGATTGGCAATGGAGGGTGCGCAGCGTGCCCCCATAGCCACACCACAGATTTGTCGGAAAAAAGCTCCGTCAAAGGTGAAAAAATTGTGTGATAACACAAAATCCAGGAGTGTAAGAATAAAATCCTGTTGGGAGCGAGAGGTGTGAGTGGTCATAGACAGGAAGTACCGGCACGTGCGGATGGCATCAGTATGGGATATATTAGTGTACAGGGATCCGACATCCATTGTCACCAACAAAGTGTCAGTGGGTACATGCAGCGCATTCAAGCGAGTAAGTAAGTCAGCCGAGTCCCTGACATATGACGGTAATGCTGTGACGGAGGACCGTAGGTGTTGATCGATGAAGATACAAGCCTTCTCCGTCAGCCCCCCGATGCCCGCCACAATAGGTCGTCCGGGGGGGCACCGGGGGTTTTTGTGAATTTTCGGCAGAAGATAGAATGTGGCCACAATAGGGTGTTCTACTTTAAGAAATTCAAATAGTCTCTGGTTAATAAGACCTTCACTCCAAGCCTGCTTAATTAGATCCTCATATTCAGCCCTATACCGTTGTAGAGGATTGCTGCTCAGTGCCTCATAATGTTGGGGGTTGTGAAGCTGTCTCAGGGCCTCGGTCCGGTAGTATTCACGGGACATCAAGACAATATTGCCCCCTTTATCCGCCTCCTTGATAACAATGTCCCGGCAAGACCGAAGCCCCGAGACAGCCTCCCGTTCCCCCCGAGAAAGGTTATCTTTGTGTTTGCTGCATGGCAACCGCCATATATCTCTGCTGACCACCTTAAAAAATGTAAAAATAGCAGGACTGATTGACCATTGAGGGGTGTATGTCGAGGGCTTACGTAGATTGGAGGTACCGTCAGTTTCAGTCAATTGTTCTTGTAATAGATCATTAAGATCTTCAAGGGCGAGCATTTCTGTAGGTGACAGGTCCATAGAGTCAGAGGTAGAGTCAAATTGTTTTTTTAGTAGTAATTTCCTACAAAAAAGAAATAAATCTTTAGTTGTGGTGAATTTGTCAAGGTCACAACTAGGAGAGAAAGACAATCCTTTAGAGAGCACTGACCGTTGGTCCGGGGTGAGAATCATGTCAGTCAAGTTAATAATGTTTAAAGTCAGATTGGAAGAAGGGGTGGGGTTCGCAACAAGATCTACAGCCCCCAGATCATTCAAAGTTAGGGGCTGGGATCCAGCCTGGAGCGTTTTAGGGTCACTGACCGTGTCTGGCGTGAGGCCCACCGGTTGGTCCCTTTTCTTTGCTCTATTTCTCCTCCGCCCCCCCGGTGCGTCCTCCTGTGTTTCTTATCTCTAAAAAACGTTGTGACACATTGCTAGAATCAGACATGCGGCTAGAAAAAGATGACCGTCTACTCTGAGAACGATTTTGTCTGGGGCCCCTAGACAAAATCGTTCTCAGAGTAGACGGTCATCTTTTTCTAGCCGCATGTCTGATTCTAGCAATGTGTCACAACGTTTTTTAGAGATAAGAAACACAGGAGGACGCGCCGGGGGGGGGGGGGGGCGGAGGAGAAATAGAGCAAAGAAAAGGGACCAACCGGTGGGCCTCACGCCAGACACGGTCAGTGACCCTAAAACGCTCCAGGCTGGATCCCAGCCCCTAACTTTGAATGATCTGGGGGCTGTAGATCTTGTTGCGAACCCCACCCCTTCTTCCAATCTGACTTTAAACATTATTAACTTGACTGACATGATTCTCACCCCGGACCAACGGTCAGTGCTCTCTAAAGGATTGTCTTTCTCTCCTAGTTGTGACCTTGACAAATTCACCACAACTAAAGATTTATTTCTTTTTTGTAGGAAATTACTACTAAAAAAACAATTTGACTCTACCTCTGACTCTATGGACTTGTCACCTACAGAAATGCTCGCCCTTGAAGATCTTAATGATCTATTACAAGAACAATTGACTGAAACTGACGGTACCTCCAATCTACGTAAGCCCTCGACATACACCCCTCAATGGTCAATCAGTCCTGCTATTTTTACATTTTTTAAGGTGGTCAGCAGAGATATATGGCGGTTGCCATGCAGCAAACACAAAGATAACCTTTCTCGGGGGGAACGGGAGGCTGTCTCGGGGCTTCGGTCTTGCCGGGACATTGTTATCAAGGAGGCGGATAAAGGGGGCAATATTGTCTTGATGTCCCGTGAATACTACCGGACCGAGGCCCTGAGACAGCTTCACAACCCCCAACATTATGAGGCACTGAGCAGCAATCCTCTACAACGGTATAGGGCTGAATATGAGGATCTAATTAAGCAGGCTTGGAGTGAAGGTCTTATTAACCAGAGACTATTTGAATTTCTTAAAGTAGAACACCCTATTGTGGCCACATTCTATCTTCTGCCGAAAATTCACAAAAACCCCCGGTGCCCCCCCGGACGACCTATTGTGGCGGGCATCGGGGGGCTGACGGAGAAGGCTTGTATCTTCATCGATCAACACCTACGGTCCTCCGTCACAGCATTACCGTCATATGTCAGGGACTCGGCTGACTTACTTACTCGCTTGAATGCGCTGCATGTACCCACTGACACTTTGTTGGTGACAATGGATGTCGAGTCCCTGTACACTAATATATCCCATACTGATGCCATCCGCACGTGCCGGTACTTCCTGTCTATGACCACTCACACCTCTCGCTCCCAACAGGATTTTATTCTTACACTCCTGGATTTTGTGTTATCACACAATTTTTTCACCTTTGACGGAGCTTTTTTCCGACAAATCTGTGGTGTGGCTATGGGGGCACGCTGCGTACCCTCCATTGCCAATCTTTTTCTGGGATGGTGGGAGCGAGAGGTGGTGTTCCAGGATGACTTTATGGTTGGGTGCCGGCACGTGCTGGGTTGGTATCGATACATCGATGACGTGTTGATGCTGTGGCGGGGGACCGAGGATGAATTGGATGATTTCATCAATCTGCTCAATGTGAATGAACATAACATCTTTTTGACTACACACAAGTCTAAGTCAAGTGTTACTTTCCTAGATCTAAACATCATGTTGAGGGAGGATGGGAAAATCGAAACTAATTTGTTTCGTAAGGCCACTTCGACCAATGCGCTCCTCCACTATGATAGCTTCCACACCTCGGCCCTCAAGAACGGTATACCGGTTGGTCAGTTTTTACGGGTACGAAGGAATTGTTCCGAAGATATAAACTTTCAACAACAGGCTGGAGACTTGAGTGCTCGCTTTGAGAAAAGGGGTTACCCGAAACAAGTTATAAAACGGGCTTGGGAACGTGCGGAGGCCACTCCCAGAGATACCCTCTTGATTCCGAGGAAAAGGCGTCAGGGTAAGTCTGAAATTAGATTCTGCACCAAATTGAATCGGGATTGGAATAGACTCAGACGCATATTGCAATCACATTGGAGCATTTTGGAATCTGACCCGGACTTGGCTAGATGGATTGTAGGGGGTCCAAGGATGGTGGCACAACGCGCACCTAATATGAGAGACTTGCTTTGCCCCAGCCATTTTAGGCCTTCTTCGAACTGGCTCGCTGAGCATGGCATCACTGGTAATTTTCCCTGTGGTGGGTGCTCCGTGTGCCAGTATATGATCAAGGATAAGAAGGTACGGAATTTAACTACTGGAAAAATCTTTTCCATTAGGCAGTTTATCAACTGTCGTAGTACGGGAGTGATCTATGCCCTCTGGTGTTCATGCCCCAAAGTGTATGTTGGGGAAACTAGAAATAGTCTGAAGGCCAGGCTACAGGCTCATATCTCAAGTATACGCCTGGCAATGAAACATGTGGAACAAGGTAAGAATATTACCCCGGTAGCCAGACACTTCCTGCGGGCTCATAACTCAGATTATACATTACTTAGGGTTATGGGTATAGAAAGGGTCGTGATGGGCCCCAGGGGGGGAGATCTTAAACGTAAACTACTCCAACAGGAACTTAGGTGGATTCACCTACTTAACTCACAACACCCTGTGGGTCTAAATGAAGATGTGTCCTTCACACCGTTTTTGGGGGTTTGAGTTGGCTCACTTTAGGCCTGGTGACACTTTGTGGTCTGGTGGTCACTAGTTTTTGCTTTGGATTTGTGAATGGGGGCATATATATTTATTGTAGGTGTACTTGGTGGCTAGTCACCAATATAGGTGGTGTATTTATTATCATCGTTTGTTTTTGTGGTGTGTTGTTGTTTTTATATTTTAATGGTTTCGTTTCACTTTAATTCATTCATCACTTTCACGTTGGGTTTTTTATTTATTTTTTGATTTTTTATTATAGATATGAATAGGGATATTGCACAGGCTTTGAGGTGGAGGTGATACATACCGGTGTTACAACAAGTGAAGTGACGGAATAGAGGAATCACCAACAGACATTACTGATCGGCGTGCGTGGAATGGGATGCTGTATCAGAATGCTGGGGAGTGCCTCGTTCGGATGACCCTCTAGGAAAACTTATGTTGTGACTCAGGACCCCACCTTCTTTGTGACATCTTGGATGTAGTTTTTCGCCTTTTCTGCCTCCTACTGGGCTCCAACTACACGAGTTTTGGTTACCCTCATCTCATCTATACGGGATACTGTCCTGTCTGGATTCCCTTATGAAGAAAGGTGGTTTGGTGGGGGGAGCTTCGGTTCGTGTCTTCCAGTATTCTGGACAAGTGTCTGAGATAAGCCTGTGGCGGCTGACCGGGTGATCCTTACCTACCTGATATCTGGATCTACATTGGACTAATGAACAGTGATATATCGAAGTACCCCGTGCTGTGATGCACTTTGGTTGGATACATTCCAAGTCTTGACCAAGAGAGACTTGATTCCAAGCATCTATAATATATGTTGTATCTCTCGGCTGCTGGCCTGTTTAGCTACTGTTTTGATGTCTGACCGCTCTCCACTATGAATGATGCCTTATTAATTCACTGTTATAGTGGTAGACGCTTTCTGATAATTATATTGGACCAGTTGATTAGCATGAATTGAATTAATCTGTTATCTTATGATCTTTATGTATATAGATTGATTATTTATTTATTCTATATGGTGTATTATTAAATGGTTAAACTAATGTAGCTATATGTTGTATACTGTATATCAGTCTTGTATTAGGATAGGTGGGTGGTTCCCCCCAGTGTCCCTTGTATTAGCTAGTGCTGACAGGTGTCTGTCTTAGCACACTAGCCTGTTGGGTAGTTATTGCTACACAGGCTGCCCCCGGAGGGATCAATCACAGCGTTCCCGCAGCGGGCCATCCTTTCTCTGGCTGATGTGCAGCATTATGACCCACCACTTTGCTGGGTGTTGATTCACCCTCACTCTTAATGCCCTGTCACTTCTGGGCTGTCATGCTGTTTGAGCTGGCCGTAGCGCTGGTGACGTCACGGAGATGGAGACCGTGACTCACGCGCGCCTCGGCCTCTAGCGGCGGACCTATTTTGCTGCACATTGTGCCTCCGGTGCAACCTGCGGGCCTTCTGTAGCTGGGGTAAGTTGGCGTTCTTGCTGACGCCCCAGTTCTATCTGGCGTTACTGATTTTGTATGTGCCCAGGACGCTGTCTGTTGCCCGGCTACAGCGAGCGGGGCCCGCGTGACGCACTTCCGGCCGGAGTGCGCACGTGTGAGTCCCGGCTCAGCTGCTTTACATTCTATAGGCCGGTTAATATGCCACATACTTGCTAATTAGCGCACTGGCCAAACGGGATGCACTGGAGGCAGGTCATGAGGTATGGCTCACATTCTGCGGGCTGTGATTGGGCACTCAATTTGTGGGGGATTGACATGTATTGCTTTATAAAGGGACTCACTGTGGGGCTACACTCATTGTCGCCCTGATGAAGTAGTGTGAGGTCACTACGACACGCGTCGGCGTTTTATCCTCTCAGGGGTATCCCGGTTGGTCTGTATAAATGCATGTTAATAAGCTTTTCTTTGGTATCATAATTTTTTGATGATTTTTTCTATTTCCCTTGCACACCCTGGTTAGTCCTCCTGTCACTTGTTTGAGATTGCTTCATTTTATATTTGTATATATTACTGTTATGTTGGGCACAATTGTATAGTTCATTGCAGATTTGCACATATTTTTGACTGATTATTTGGTGCCTCTATTTTAGGTTGATTATCTGGGGTTTTTAGGGCCACTTTATGAATTAGCAGACCTCCGGTCCCCCTGATGTTTTTATATTTGTCTTGTTATGTCTATTGTGTTCATGTAAATTGTGTTAGTATGTCATGATTGTTTAACTATTTAGACTAATAAAACCTTTACCATTTTTGTACGTTCATGAGTAGTGCCACTCATTGTTAGCCCAGCACATTTTCTTTGGGGGTAGTGTGGGTACCCCCATTCTCTTAGTTCAAAGGTACTAACAGAAGACCAAGTGGCGGCCTTACAAACTTGTTCAACAGAGGCCTGGTGCTGAAAAGCCCAGGAAGCACCAATAGCTCTAGTAGAATGAGCAGTAACACAGAAAGGGGGTTCCTTCCCCTTGGCAGAATACGCTTGCACCACCGCCTGTCTAATCCACTTGCTGAGAGTGGATTTGGCTGGAGGCAGACCCTTCCTAGGGCCGTCAGTGAGAACAAATAGAGAATCCGATTTCCTAAATGATTCCTTTGCATCCAGGTAGTACTTGATGGCTCTGACCACATCCAAGGAATGGAGGGTCCTTTCCTTAGAATTAGAAGGTGCTGGACACAAGAAAGTCAAAACAATGTCCTCATTAAGGTGAAAAGAAGAAACAACCTTAGGTAAAAAATCCGGTTTAAGGCAAAACCTTATGCCGCTCAAAGTAAGGAGGCTTCATACAAAGCGCAGCCAGCTCTGAAACACGATGCACCGAGGTGACTGCTACCAAAAAGACCACCTTCAGAGTCAAAATGGATAGTGCAGCATCGCACAAGGGCTCAAAGGGAGGGCCCTGTAGAGCAGAAAGCACCAAGTTCAAATCCCACACTGGTAAAAGAGGCTTACGCGGTGGACGTACATGAGTAACCCCCTGAAAAAAGGTCTTGATAAGTCTATGATTGGCAAAAGATCTTTGGAAAAAAATGGCCAAGGCCAAAACCTGGCCCTTGAGAGTACTCAGCTGGAGACCCGAGTCCAAACCATGTTGTAGAAAATCCCAAATCCTTGAAACAGAGAAAGTGCGACAATGGAGACTCTTAGACTCACACCAGGCAATGTAGGCATGCCAAACTCTGTAATATATCATGGAAGAGGATTTCTTCCGAGCCTGAACCATGGTACACACAACCGTGGTGGACAGCCCCTTCTCCATCAAGATGGAGGTTTCAGCAGCCAAGCCGTCAAAGCCAGCGTTTGTAAATTGGGGTGGCACAGCAACCCCTGTGTGAGAAGCCCTGGATCGTCGGGCATGATGTAGCGATTCACTGACAACTGAACTATGTCCGCAAACCAACTCCTTCTTGGAGCCACCAAGATGGTTGGAACCCCCTCCTGGGCTATCTTGCGCAGCACTCGACCCAGGAGTGGAAACGGAGGAAATGCGTAAAGGAGCCTGAACTCCATCCAAGGAATCGCCAGAGCGTCCGTGGCGAAGACCAGCGGATCCCTTGACAGGGAGACGAACCTCGGAAGCTTGTGATTGTGTCTGGACGCAAACAGGTCCACTTCCGGCTGACCCCAGCGGAGACACAGAGCGTGAAAGATCTTGTTGTTGAGAGACCCTTCCCCCACACGAGAGGCCTCCCTGCTCAGGGAGTCTGCCTCCTGGTTCTCCACCCCGGGAATGTAAACCGCCGAGATGCAAGGAACATTCTCCTCCGCCCACATCAGGATCTGGGTCACCTCCTTGAGGGCTCGCTTGCTCCGAGTCACACCCTGGTGATTGATGTAGGCGATAGCCGTCTGATTGTCTGAGCGGACCTGGACCGCACGACCTGCACGGGGAGTCAAATGAAACAGGAACAACCGGATCGCTGTCAGCTCCAGGAGATTGATGGGCAAGTGGGCCTCCTGTGGACCCCACTGGCCCTGAAACTTCAGCAATTGCCAAAAACCTCCCCAGCCGGTCAGACTGGTGTCTGTGGTGACAATCTCCCAACGAGGAGTCAGAAAGGACCTGCCCACTAAAAGATTTCTGGAGTCCAACCACCACGAGAGGGACTGCCTGGCCAGAGGAGACAGTGTGAACTCCTGCTTCAGGGACTCCTGTGTCCGGTCCCAACTGGACAAAAGATTCAATTGAAGAGGCCTCATGTGAAACTGAGCGAAGGGCACTGCCTCGAAGCATGACACCATGAGGCCCACAAGCTTCATCCCTAGACGGATCGATGGCCGCTGGCAAGAAAGTAGGGCCCTTCTGCTGGGGGAGGAATACCTTGATCTGAGAGGTGTCCAACGTCATGCCCAGGAAGGACCTCACCATTGAGTGATGGAAGACTTGGGATAATTGATCACCCATCCGAAATCCTCGAGAGTGGACAACACCGTCCGGGTATCGCTCTCGGACTGCTGAAGAGATTGAGCCGCAATCAGCAGGTCGTCCAGATAAGGAAGAACACGAATACCCTGGTTCCTCAGGAGGGCCATAACGCCCGCCAGCACCTTGGTGAACACCTGGGGGGGTTATCCCGAACGGCAACGCCACAAACTGGTAATCCTGATCCTCCTGCGCAAACCTCAGGAACTTCTGATGTCCCTGGAAAATCAGGATGTGCAGGTAAGCATCCCTGATGTCCACCGTGGTCACAAAGTCGCCGGGCCGAAGCAAGCTCAGCGCGGATCGTAAAGACTGCATGCGAAAATGCCTGAATCTGACAAACTTGTTGAGACCCTTCAGGTCCAGGATAGGCCTCAGAGTACCGTCCTTTTTGGGCACTGTGAACAGATTGGAAAAGAACCCTCGACCTCGTTCCTGGTGAGGCACAGGACAAATCACCCCGGACAGCAGAAGGCGTTGAACAGCCATTCTTAGGCCCTGCGCCGTCAATGGATTCTGGGATATTCATGACTGAAGAAATCTTGGGGGCGGCCAAGCTGCCAGCTCTATTTTGTAACCGGAGGACACCACCTCCTGAATCCACCGATCCGAGACGTGCAGTCTCCAGATGTGAGCAAATAGCAGAAGCCGTCTCTCCACCCGAATGGGTAAGGGCGCCCCCTCAAGCCTGAGAGGACTTGGCCGGGGGATTGGATTTAGTTCCCCAGGAGGGATTGGGTCGGCCGTGAGACCTACCTCATCCCCAGGAATCTCTGCGGCCACCTGAAAAGAATTTGCCTATCGCTCCTTTCGAGGAGGTAGAGGCTGACGAAAAGGGCCGCGCAGGGTTGCTGAGGGAGTCTCCCATGGTCAGGAGATCCAGACGTTCCCCGAATAACCGAAGCCCCAAGGAGGGGATACTAGTGAGTGATTTCTTGGCAGCTGCGCCAGCTGACCACTGCTGCAGCCAGATAGAGCGACGAAGTGCAACCAGCAGGGCCAAAGCCCTGCCGCCAAGTCGGACGCTATCGTCCATAGCTGAGACTACAAATGCAATAAAGTCAACGCAGGCTAGAAGGTCCTTATACTCCTCCGCCCGCTTGCGAGACCTGGCAAGATCAACAAGATGTCTCACCTTCTTTCTGATGGCTAAGGAGACAATGGCCGTGGCGCAGACAGGATGAAGCCCAGCACTCACAAAGGTGAAAGCATGACAAGCCAGCTGATCCATGCGCCGGTCAGCAGGGTCGCGCAAGGAAGCCGCATCGGGTGACGGCATAACCGTGGTATTAGATAGCCCCAGCACAGGGACCAGAGGTGAACCAACTCCTCAGAGAAAGGATACCGTCTGTCTAGACCCTTAGGCCCCGACGGCAACTTATTAGGCCTTTCCCATTCCTTAAAAACCATTTTAGAAAAATGGCCCTGTTCAGGAAAGACAAATCGCTGTCTCTCAGGCCAGATTAAATCCCCCTGCTTCTTTTTGGCCGCCTTTGGAGGAACAATGTGCAAGGTCTCAAACACAGAAGATAGCAACTTCTCCGTGTCATCAGGGAGCCACATATCCTCATCCGAGGAAGACCCAGGGTCGCTGTCATAGCCAGCCGGTCGCTCCCCTGAGGAGGCGGAGTCCTGAAATAACTCACCCCCCTTCATGGAGTCCCGACCACCAAAGGAGAGACTGGGAGGAACCACAATCCTGATCAGCAAAGATGGGACCCGTCTGGAAGACACAAATAAGAGCTATGAGCATCCCACAGCACATGCAAGAAAAGAGAGACAAAAAGCAAGGACTCACGGACCACCAGCAGGGACAGAGGAGTCGAGTGAAGCGCCTGTTCCTGGGTAAGGCAGTGCAGCCAATTATCGAGGGAGTACTTCCAGAAGCGGGACCGCACGAGCACCTCGAGGGGCGGGCCGTGTCATCGTGCGGCCCCGCCCCCCTCCGCTGCCCGGGAAACCAGGGCGCCCGGGTGAAAATGGTGCCCAGGCACACAGGAGGAAGAGACAACCCCGAAGACGCCCCTCCCCCCCGCCACGGAGCGCTCGCTCACGTCCGCACGGAGCGGCGCCCCCCCTCCTCCTTCACAGAGCCTGACAGCAGGAGGGGAGAGGAGACGGAAACCAAGAACGAGGGGGGTGAGTAGGCACAGCAAAAAACACACACACACATGATGATCACAATAAAGCTTGTGGGTAAAAAGAGGGAATGAAAATAGCCCCTAGGTGGTTCCCCCCCCCATATAGGCTCACCATAGCCTATGGCCGGCTACCCTTCGGGAGAGGGTCTGCGGCCCAGAGCTTAGCTCTGCCGAACGCCTGACCCTCGGCGTTCCCCTACCGCCACCTGTTCCGTAGCCGAGGCTGGGAGGCAGAATGGGTCCATGGAAGGAGGCGGGAATAGGGATGCAGTGGCCGACAGGCTTAGAATGCCCCGCTCGCCTGCAATATCCAGAGAGAGTACTAAAAAACAATCCTCGCAGTGAGACTGGATTTTTGGGAGACATCTGCCTTATAAAGGGCTGGGAGGAGCTACAATTTTTTGATCTTGCAATCACTGCGCCCATTGGAAGAAGTGGAGCGACCTGAACAGGGACCTGACACAGAGAAAAGCAAAATCTTGGTGCTGCATGTAAAGTTACCAATGAACAAGTCCTGCTTAAAACATAAGTATAATGTGCCCCAACCTTGCAGACAAAAGAACATACCTCATGTGTGGATAAAAAATGAGAAAGATGCAGACAGAACTTATAGTAATGACAGATGTGTGGCAATTAACTTATCATTCAGCTTTAGACAAGCTCTTCATTTTAGGTTACATTTCCTCTTTAAGATTCTTACCCCACGGTCATGAAGCTTCATAGTTAGGTCCCAATCATAAGCTCCTTTTCTGGCATCATATCGCCTTCCCAAAGCCTGCCGATTTTTCACATCCCAGTACCTCTCGATGGGGAAGAGCTTAGGATCTGGAGACCGCCAGAACTTAAAGATACATTCCAGTTCATCTCGCTCTTTAAACTTTAATGAAGACAAACACAGTAATATATCAAAGCCAGTACGTTTTTCTCTAAAGCAAACTATGTTAGTACCACATAACTATATCATATGCAAGTAGTTTTATTTTAAGCAGAGGCTTAATGAATATCATTCTCAAACATAAATGTTTTCCTTGCTCTAAATTTGAGTCTCATGAGACCCAAAATAGGGCATATAAGGAGGAGGAGGATGCAAACACCTGCAGGTAACTAAAGGCTTGAATTTCAAAGATTTCTATCAGAAGATGTCTATCAGACACAAAACAGGATGAGGCAACCAAGCTGCTCTGCAATGCAGGGATGGCTAGTAAAATACCGCCAGAAAGCTTAATGTTTTTCTATTTACGTGCGCTGTTCTTGTGAATGGCAATCGTGAATTTTAATTACAGGTAAGCTTGCTCCTCAGACCTCTGCTGTTCAGCACCAGGTCGCTGCTCCTTACTCATGCAAACCACCTCACAAACAGTAGTTAGATAGATATCTTCCAACAGGTCTTCCTCCAGTAATATCATTATTGTTTAATTATAAATCTCCATAATCTTTTGTGGCAGTGTAGAAAATAGAGATTGCAGAAGGAGTGTGACAATACACATTGATACAGGGGAACACTAAGAGTGAGGGACCTGTCCTTCCTGCAAACAGGGTAGAGGCAACAGGTTGGGTCACAAGTAGTATGTATTAAGCATGGTGGCAGGTGCTACAAAGGGTGATAAGACTGTGAAGTGAATTGCTCGAGCCAGATGACCGGCTGAAGAGTAGCAAATTTTATGGAGTGGAGCAGAAAATGGGAGGTCCTGAAGAGTCCCCAATATTGTAAGGGTAATGATCAAGGCTGGGGACAGGAGGAGGTTATGGGAAAAGCAGAAGCGGTGTCTGGTCTGTTATATTTGGACTGGAGAGTAAAACAAAATCCACCAGTGGCCAGACTTGAATCTAAAAGATTCCAGGGCTAGCAGCTGGCTTTCCCCGGGGCATCTCAAATAAGGATGCCCTCCTGTGTGCGTGCGTTCTGGGGAGTTTTACACACTCAGCTTTACCCGGTCCAATGGCGCATGCGCAGGCTCTTGTCCAATTAGATCCGCCCGCTGAACTGATGTAATTCGGAAGGCAGCTCTCATTGTTGTCAATGGGAAGTGCTTGCTGCATACCCTGAATACCCTGTGTCATGCGCGTGCCTCCGTCCCAGCCATTCATATAGAATGGGGCGGTAGTGCATGCATGGCCGCGGAATGCGGCAGTGTGCGCTCCCCATTATAGTCAACGAGAGCCGTTATGACAAATATGGTAAGCATAGCAAATGGCTCTCATTGACGGAGCACCCGTGCATGCGCTGTTGGACCGAGGAAAGGTGAGTTTGGGCGAACTGGGGGGTTTTACACAGCAGGGCATCCCCAATGCCAGCCTACAGAGAAAAGTGTTCAGTAGTCTAGTCAGGAAACAATTAGGGCATGCACAAAAATGTTTGTGGTTTAAGCCTTTAAGTGCCAAGCACGTAACACCTACGGCCTGGCTTGTCTGGGCCTTAAGTGCCAAGCCCATAGGTGTCACGTGCTTGACTTTCCCCGCTGTTTTTAAAAAAAAAATAATGTAAAAAAATACTCACCCAACCCCTCTATGGATCCGGCCGGGTCTCCTCTTTAATTTGGTGCCATCCGATCCCCCGTGGAGGGGCCTCCGCCCCCCCAGCCTCTACTGTGGCAAGGAGAGGGAAGAAATCGCCCTCTCCCCCCACTTCCTGGATCGCGACTGCTAGCCCCGCCCCTGGGGCGGGGCCGAGTGACATCATTTTGATGTCACCAGCATCCAGCTACTTAAGTCCTGCACCCGAGACTAAGAATCAGTCTGCTCGGGTGGTTGGAGGAGAGAGGTGGGGAGGGGGAGAGGGCTGTGATCGCCCACCCCCCTCCCCAGGCTCTCTCCTCCAAACACCCGAGCAGACTGACAGAGGATCGGAGGTGAGTAAAGTAAAAAATAAATAAATAAATGAAATTTTTTTCTTATGTGTCAGTGTGTTTATTTTTACATTTAAACCCTTGTGAACTGGTAAGGGGTCCATGAGACCCCTTATACCAGTTCACAAGGCTGGGAGCCGCAGGTGACTTGCCATTAACCCTCGGCACCCCTATTACCTGCCTCCCCAAAGCCCGGGGGGGAGGGGCAGAAGAGCCCGGGCCCACATAGGCTATGTGGGCTTGTAGGCTGCAGGGTGGGGGGGCCAGAAAAGCTGGCCCCCCCACTCTGTTCCTACAAGTCCCCATAGCTGGTCCCGGGCTGGTAATGGAGGGTAAGGGGGACCCCATTTCATTTTTTTCGGATTTTTAAGGGATCTGGCAGAAGCCAGATTGATCAGCGTGGGACACAGGGATGGATGGGAGGTAAGTATTAAAAAAAAAAATATATATTTTTTCTGCTTGTTTCTGTGTTTTTTTTACACTTAACCCCTTGTGAACTGGCAAGGGATCCATGAGACCCCTATACCAGTTCCCAAGGCTGGGGAGTAAGGCAAGTCACCTGCGGCTAGCGAGTGACTTGCCGTTAACCCCCGGCACCCCAATTATCAGCCTCCCCAAAGCCCAGGGGGGGGGGGGGCAGAAGAGCCCAGGCCATGGCTATGTGGGCTTGTAGCCTGCAGGGTGGGGGGGGCCACCAAAGCTGGCCCCCTGTTCTACAAGCCCCCATAGCTGGTCCAGGGCTGGTTATGATTGGTAAGGGGGACCCCATATCATTTTTTGGGGGGAGTTTTAAGGGTTTTTAACCTCTAAAATTCCCCAAAAAATGGGGGGACCCTATGTCATTTTTTTTTAATTAACCCCTTATGTTTATAGTGTGGATAGTAGTAGTATTTTATTTGTAAATGTTATAAAGTGCTATTTTCAGTTTAGGGGGTCTCCTGGGCAAGAATGGGGGGGATACCAATACATATGTGGTACCGTTGTAATCGGAAGAAATGGGGCTTTCACATGCAATATGGTTTTTTCTAATAAAGTAAATGTTTTATTTAAAATAAAGGAGACAATTTTCTAAAAAATAATTTTTAATTTTTTTTTGTTCTTTTTACGCAAAAATATTTAAAAAAACTGTAGAAAAATTACAAACAAGACATTTCATGTTAAAGCCTAAACTCTAAAGAAATATAAAAATATATCTATAATTTTCCTGGAAATTCCTCCAAAAATCATGGTTAAACATGGTGCAAAATGGTGAAAAATTACCTGTCAGTCAAAAGAAGGTGAAAAAAATTCAAGTAGACGGGCAATTCAAAAGGTTAATATTACCTATGCATGTGGGGTATTGTTCTGCTTGGGGGATCTTGCACTTTCAGATTTAGCTTCTTTTTTCTTGTTTGCAGGGAAATTTTTTTGTATAATTTTTTTGAGGGAAATCTCTTGCAACCTAAGAATTCTTCAAGGGATTACTTCTAAAATGATGAGCTTAACATATGTTCTTTCAGGGAATATATGGTTTCTGGGGGGTATTCCAAATGTAAAGGGTTGTTTTGGTAGAAAAAGTACAAGGTGCGCACTTTGTCTGCAGAGCTGAAATTTTCAAGTAAAATTACCCTTACGCACATGCTTTACTTTGGGGTGTTTGACAACTCTTTCCTTGACAGTAGCTATGCATGTTGAGTATTGTTCTGTTCGGGGGATGCTGCTTTTTCAGATTGGGCTTGTTTGTTTTGTTTGCATATTTTGTTTTAGGAAAATATGAGTTTGATTCTGCTTTTTTATTCTTTTTTAGTGAAACTCTGTGCTACCAAAGAATTCATTGAGGAATTACTTCCAGAAAACTGCACCCATGTAAACAAGCCTGGTACACCTAGAAAGCCTGTATACTTCCAGGGAATATATAGTTTGTGGGGGGTATTTCAAATGTAAAGGGTTTTTTTTTTCTTGAAAAACTGCAAGGTGTGCCTAGCGCTTAGCATATTTGTGTTTTATCTGAAAATCTTCTAAAGCGTTGTTTCAGTTTGGGGGAGTCTCCTGGGCAGGAAAGGGTGTCCACCAATACATATGTGGTATTGCTGTAACCGGGAGAAATTAGGATTTCACTCGCAATAAGATTTTATTGACAAAATTACTTTTTTCATTACAAAAAACACTACAAATTGTAAAAAAAATTATTTTTTTAAATTTTTTTGCACATATTTCACTCCAAAATATTGAGAATACACCTAAAAAAATGACAAAAAAGACATTTCATGTTAAAGCCCAGATTCTGCTGAAAAAAAGAATATATAATTCCCTGGGAAATCCCTTCAAAAATCACAGTTGAACATGTGGAGCGCAAAATAGTGCAAAAGGGTCTGGCAACAGAGAATGAAGAATGCTCCAGGTAGGCTGGCACTTAAAGGGCAACTCATGTGGGAGTTTTTGAGTTGAAGATGTCTGGAAGTGGAAATAGGAGTGGCAGCTGTGATATAGTCTATGGCATGAGCTAGAAGGCAAGAGAAGTTTGGGCCTGAGAAGTACTTGAGAGTAATCTGCACAAAGGTGGTGTTGGAAGTCAAATGAGTTTATAAGTTGGCCAAGACTATAGATATAAATTAAGATGTGTAAGGGATAGTAAGGTGTAGAAAAGATAGAACTCTGTGATACACAAACAAAAGGAAGATGTGTTGGGATACACGAATGCCAGATCTGAGAGGTGGGAGGCTGGTACTTTAAAGTGGACCAACACCCACCGCTGATCTATAAGATTCCCGGGCCGATCAGCTCCCTGCCTGTGTGAAACCCCCCAGGATGCCTGCAAATCCTACCTGTTTCTCGTTCCAACGGCGCATGCGCGGGCCGCCGCCTCTCGCGCATCTCTCTAGCAGGGCGCGCACCCGCGCCGGCCGCTTGTGAATGGCCGGCGCGCTCCCTGAAAGAGGGACGCGCGAGAGGCGGCGGCGGCCCGCGCATGCGCCGTTGGAACGAGAAAGCGGCGGCGGCTCTCACCTTGTCCGTCGGCGGTGATTGGTGGAGCGAGTCACGTGGGAGTGGGGTCAGGTGAGTTTTTGGGGCTTTCTGGGGGGTTTCACACAGATGGGGGGGGTGCCCCGCGGAAGTGGACCAACACCCAGGATAGTGAAAATCCTGGGTGTTGGTGCACTTTAAGTTGAAGAGAAGTAGCTTTTAGAAAAAAGTAAACAGACTGTTGACTGTTGAAAGGTAAATAAAGGGGCAGCCCTGAAACCTTAAATGGCATATTTATAAAGCAGTGATATTCCACCATCATTGTTCAGTGACTCCCTATCACACTAGCAATATCTATATGAAGCCGGTTGTGGGTGTGTTTGACAAAAGTGGCTGTACGTGGGGCGGATGTCAGAAGATATTAGGGTCGATTCAAAGAAACATGTAACAGCTTGGATTTTGGTGCCGATCATCCTATTTTTCCCGTCCGCTCGTGCGTTCGTATGAACTTGCGAGTGATTCTATAAGCAAATACGTTTCTATCCTAAAATGTACGTCCGTTCGTATGGCAGTTCGGGAATCAGACCTATGTCAGTTTCCATCCTGAATTTTCCGTTTCATTTCTCAGGTTGCAACATTGGTTTTGCCCTTTTTCCTTTTTTGTCTGGACGTAAATCCTTCTGATCTTGCGGCTGCGCACTACAAACTTACCTCATTAAAGTGCATTCTAAATATTTGGTCTTATTTTTCTTTATTTCATTCATTTTGTAGTAACCAACCATTAATGAATGCATTTGCATAAGTAAATCTTACTTTGTTTAATTTTTAGTTAACTTGCATTTTTTACTTGTGGATTTAATTTTAATATTTTGGCTTCAAATGGTACAACTTAAAATTTTGTGTGTGGTTACCCACACCCTCTACATACAGATTGCTCTCAAATATAAAAAAACACAGCAACTTCTGCATGTTATGAGTCTAGAAACAGCCAAGATGGCGGCTCAGGTATTATCGGGCAGCCTGCAAACAGAAAGGGCCTTGTGACTGTGTTGCTCTGCATTCTTTGATTTCTGACCTTTCCGTGCCCCCAGCTCTGCTGTGTCTGTGCAAAATACAGCAGTAACCCACATCCTGCACTTTATCCCGCTCTCCTCTCCTCAGTAAGTGTGATGCATCTGACCAAAGATGTGCTTAAATAATTAAACAAAGCAAAGGTAAACAACTACACCAATAAATGCAATCTAAAAATATTATTCTAGTACAATTTAAAAATAAATACCAAAGGACATAAGTTTCTTTAATTAACGCAAATATATTGCAAAATAAAGGTTTACATGCAAAGGACTAATTAAGGTCCACATTAAAATGCTTTTATAAGGCATACATGAATCAGGTATGCATTGCCATACAATTTATGGCCTCGGCCATGCTGATACATGCAGTTCATTGGAGCTCAAGACGCGCAGACTCCTCCACATAGCCAAAAAACCTGTTCAAGAACAGCAATCCGACTGCTAAAAGGTGTCGGCAGTGGCTTTCTTTTAAAACGTATTTAGAGGTTTGAAAACTGTTCTCTGAATCACACCTAAACACATCCGATTATCCTAAGTTTTACGTTTTGATCCTAAGTTTTAGGATTTGATCCTAAGTTTTACGTTTTGATCCTAAAATTTAGGAACGAACTTGCGATGATCGTAAGAGCATATACGCATTCGTACGTAGGCTCGTGCGAGTCGGAAATGGCCAAAAAAACAGGAAAAAATGACAAACACCCACCCAAACTTACGATTCTCGATCCGAAATCAATTAACTTTTGCTCTTTGAATCGAGGGGATTGTTTTTATGAAAAAGCAAGGTTAGAACAATTTACAGCTTACAGCTTAATATAGGTGTTTCTCCAAGAAAACTTATTAAACCAAATAAATTGTATTTAAGCAAGCATTAAATCCATGGTTCTACTTTTTCATTGATCTCAGGCAGATTTATTTACAGTATAGCTTTAAACAAAAAACCAAGTCTGAGCCATGGGAGATACTAGTAAAGACTGTACTAGGAAAGCTTCCAATCTAGCCATCCAAGTATCAACCATATTTCAGCCATGACCACAAATTTCAGTTATCGACCATTAGCAATTACTAATGGCCTACTTAATGGGGCCACAAACTGTAATTAAAACAGAGGCTGCTGAAGAAAATAAGAAAGAAACAACAACAACAAAAAAGGTTCAAGTTGATGATTATTCTCCTCTGACCAAAAAAAAAAAAAACGGTTCTGGGCAAGATCTTCTTAGGGAGGGGGCAGCACTGCGGCACTGTGTAATTGCAAGTTTTTATTTTAGTAACTTGGTGAAAGGCCCCCATTTCTTCTTTGGCCTCCGGAGACTGGTATGGTATGGACTGAAAATGGTAATTTAAGTGAAATTAAATAGGAGCCATCAGAACTAAACATGATGACCTGTAGAAATATGTTATCTTTGTGACCATCTGGTTCCTGGAATATCTACAATAAGAATTTTGAATTAAACTGGTGAAGAAACAGCAAGCTAATATGTCAGCAAAAAAATAAAAAATAAGCTGTCCCCACTTTATCCAAAATGCAAAAAAAATGTGTCTAGACATTAACACTCTTGACTTGCACTAACAGGGCCCAAGAATTCAAATCTTTTTTTAGGGCATATATCTTACATAGTGTGTAAATAATAATCCATTGAATATTTATACTTTTATAACTCAAAACCTATAGGTTTTATTTGGTGGCTGAATAACCTGCCCATAGTGCACGTGTTATGGTGTCAGAAGGCGCTCATTCATCCAGGTCATTGAATATCTGTAGCACTACAGCAAGTCCGGTTGCCATGCTAATTACAACATACATTTATACTAAATACATTAAATGTATATTGTGATCTACTGTACGATTCTACTGTGAATATGCCTTTTCTGCTAACAATCATTAAAGCGTACCTTCACACTGAATAAGAGTCTATCTGTATGTTTCCCCCACCATGTACATACAGATTGCTCACATTAAAAACCGTCCTACCTCCATCTGCCTTTTCTGAGTTTTTAAACATCCAAGATGGTGGCACATGGAGTCTCAGGCTGCGTGTAGACATGAAGTGCCTTCTGACTGTGCCACTTTGCATTCTGGGATTGCCGTCCTTTTCCTGATCCCAGCTCTGCTCTGTCTGTGCAAAGCACAGCTATAACCCTGCCTCTTGCACTTTTGCCCCCCTCTCCTTTCCTCAGTATGTGATGCGTCTGAGGCAAGATGGCAGGGGCCCATATCCTTGTGTGCTGAACAGAGTAGCAGCCCAGCAGGGGAAAGAATAAAAAGTAAGTCACTAAAAATGTCAAATGTATTCATTTTAGATGTTGGGGAATAGTTTAAGGGTTTGGGCTTTTCTTCAATGATGCTGAAGGTCCGGTTTAAGTTCTGCACAAGCATTCCTGTGCCACAAGACAAAGGCTAGTGAAATGCGCTTTGTCAACACTTGATCAATCAAAAATGTACTACTACTACCTATAGTTTGCAATGCAAATATAAATGCATATACAATACAGTATAATCAGTATACTAATAACAGTACTAACGTGACCTAGAAAAACAAAGAAGGAAAAATATATGGCAGCACGTTCTCAACAGGAAGCACTCCACACAGCTAAATAAGGCCAATCAATTATGCAATAAGAACTTATATCACCAACAGCAGGAGGACGCAACCAACCCCTCGCGTTCCGCAGCGGGAACCACTTTCAGAGGTTGAAGGTGAGAACAAAAAGTTTAAAAACCTGCAGCTGCATGGCCTATCTGTGGAGGACGTCGTCCACCACCGCTCCCAACAGCGAAGCAAGAAGATTGCGTCTAATGGAAACAGTGGTGCCTCAGGAAAACCTGTCGCGAACTGCCCGCCAGTCCCCACCACCATGCAAACAACACCCTGCCTGCGATGGAAGCCATAACAGAGGCGTTCTGCAAAGCAAACCACAGCACAGGCGGGAGGTGGGCCTAGGCTCACCCCGCCAATCCACAGCTGTGATTGGAACAACCAGGGCCGCAGATTTAAAGTGGCCCGAAACCCAGGATTTTGACTATCCTGGGTTTTGGTCCACTTCGGTGGGGCACCCCGATCGGGGGTGCCCCGCTGTCTGAAACCCCCCCCGGAAGCCCAGAAACACTCACCTCACCACGCTCCCACATGACCGCTCCAGCCAATCACAGCGCTCAGAGCCGCTGTGGTATGCGCGTCCAAGGCCGGAGAGCTGGAGGCCGCGTCTCGCACTTCCCTCTAACAGGGAGCGCGCCTGCGCCGGCCATTCACAAACGGCCGGCGCGGGTGCGCGCCCTGCTAGAGGGAAGCGCGAGGTTTGTGGGCCTCCTGGGGGGTTCCTCCCCGCGGGACATCCAGATTTTGGATGTCCCGCGGAGAGGGATCTGATCGGTCCGGTAATTTTATAGATTCCCGGGCCGATCCCCCCTGGGTTTCAAGCCACTTTAAAGTCTTGAAAGCTTTTATGTTTTACCTTTTTTTTGTCAAGTGCAGCTTTGACACAAAAGCACACTTAAACATAGGTTAAGAGAAGCTATTTTACCTCATCCCTAGACTTTTAGGTAAATAATCAGGGATAAAGTAGACCTCAACTCCCTTTCTGGGTGATAAAGACAAAACCTAGGTCATAAAGACAGTCACTTCATCTTTGTCTGGTGAATAGAGACTTATCAGTGTCTGTAACACAGTCCCAAGGACTCATAGATGACGGGGGGGGGGGGGGGGACATGGCTTGTCCCTGGGTCACAGTGACTAGAGCATGCTAGCTCTATTCACTGCAACATTCCCATGCAAAGTTCAGAAGAAAAAAAAAAGGGAATGGTCTGTTTCCAGAAAGCAGGAACACTGATCTATTACAATTTATCTGAAATAGAACAGCTCCACCCGGCTACAACAGCTTATTTTCATGGACCAATGCAAGTCTGGCTTTGAGGCATTGGCTTTTAGACCTGCAATACAAGTTACATACCATGTTTTCTGTGTTGAAAGCACATCAGGCTAGTCTACTCATAAAAGGTATCAATAATCACCCCAATTTTTTTACAGGGTCCCATATATACATGTAACCAGGCCACATAACCATCTTCCTTTCTAATTTACATAAAAGGAGCTTTTAGTCAGCTACTGTACAGATCCTTTAACTTCGAAACCAGACAAAATGAAAGGAAACAAAAACAAATCTTGCTTGTCGGCAGGCTCTTAAGCCCATTTTCATGAAAAGATGAAAGCAGTCTCTTCAGTATAAAGTAGTTCTAGAGAGGTAGAAGTAATTTACAGATTTTTTTCTGCCTTTTTAATTTAATCTGCAAATGGAAAACTTTTGGAATGTAAAATAATAATCTGTGTTAGGATTGTGCTCCCATAAATGTGATTTACTTATCAGCAAACTGTTACCTAATTTCTCATTTTCCTGAGGCTCTGTGTTGCTATAGTGGGAGGGGTTTCCATGGCCTTGAGTGAAAACTACTGACTACAAGTCCCAGAATTCTTCCAATGTAACAGGCGAGTTAATCAGCAGCTTTGGTAGACTGATGTCAGCTGTGCTTCTGCAAGCCGCTTCCAGAATCTGCCACTCCATGAATGAACAGCAAGCTGCAGACTACTCTCGTCACCGGCCAACGTCAGCAGCATAGAGCGGTGAATCGTGCCTCCAGGCTCCCGGTGTAAGAATAGCCGGACGCTCTCTGAGGGGCCAGCTCACCGGGAGGATCAAAGGCTGCACCTGGGAGGATTGTGGGATACTCCGGGTGTAAAACTTAGCACATTGAAGACATCATTTTGGCACACAATAATGGAAATTTTAAAAATGCCATCATTGGTGGAATTACCCTTTAAATGTTTAAATGAGAATCTATTGAATGTCCGATCTATATTTTGATCTATAGTTGGACCTCATGTAACATATTGATGATCTGATACATTCTCAACGTTCAAATTTACAAAAATATTTTAAAATTGACTTTGCTTTGGTTTTATTGTCAGTTATTATGGAATCGCAGTCTTTGTGTCTTATCTGTTGCTACCCATGGGTTACCTGCATTTTGGTTTTAGTGTAGGGTAAGTCTAGCTGTAGGAGCTGGCTTCTGGTTCAAATTCATTTGCTTGTGTGTTAGATTCAAGTAGACGTAGTGTTAGATAAGTGTTGTACAATCAATGTCACCCTGCTCCTCACAACACAAAACTCACAACTGTCACCTCTATTTACCAATGCGCGCATTACCATTTCACTCTACATGCAATCGCCCATACTTACTGTAGCCGTATTTAACTACAGTATCTTTACATGTCCGTCCTTTTTACCCCTCCCACTTTCCCCACAGCAGATTGCTTTGTGAGCTACATGCGTGTGTTATTGCAAAATCTTTACGCTTTTAAAGCGGACCGAAAACTCTCAGTTACACTCTCCGTTAAAAACTCTCCCCATTACACCCAGACCTCCACAGGGAAATTCTGATCTGGGATGCTTGGCATTGTGAAATCCTCCAGTTTACCTGTCACTTACCTCGAACCAGCGATCCCACAGCCTCCACTGCAGCAATCCATGCACACATGTGTCTGGCATATCTGGAACCAAAACCCAGGGGGGTAAAATCCTAGGTTTTGGTCAGCTTTAAACCAACACAGTGTAAGTAAATTGTTGTCATTTGTGATTCAGCTGGGGGGGGGGGGGGGGGGGGAGTTTGGGGTTTTGGGGTACTCACCATGGTAGTACTGAATGCCAAATTCATACATGGACAGAAAAAAGAAAAGTATTCTGGGTTCCCAAAAGAACTACATAGAGTATTCCAGAAAGGCAACAGATACAGTCTGGTATGTCGGCAGATGCATCTGCTGCACACAGGAACTAATACATAAGAGTGGCTACAATTGAAGATCTCCAGCATGCGTATAATACAGCAGTATAGCACGTGTTTGACTTTATAAACCATACCTTGAGAGAGGACATGTCTAGCAGTGGCAGGACACTTTGCTGGTACTCCGAATCTGTCACACAACGAATAAAATGCTCACATTTCTCCTGAAGATAGCAAGCAGTCTTACTACGAATAAGGCTGTTGCCAAAAACCTCCAGAAACATTTCACACTTCTCTGCAATAAGAAAGACAAAAGCGTTAGTGCCTGGGACTGGTGCAAAACTTAAAAAGGAAACAAAGTAGTCCAGACTGCAATTATTATATTGATAAGTTCAGCTTTAAACGAACAAAGGGGGGTGGGAGCAGCTCAATCACTATTATTTATACAAAATTATTATTATTCAGGGCCTGGGAACTAATTTACCGCCCAGTTTAACCCCCTCATCAACTAAATATCAAGCAACAAACATGTCTAGCTATGTGGAAAGACAGAGATTTGGTTGCATATATCTGCAGATACATGTGGAAGCCACACCGCCCCGGCAAGGCACTCTGTGTTTAGTGTGGTCCCTACTCTTAATTCTGAGTCCCCAAAGTTGGGACATGCAATGCAGACAAATATCTGAGAGCTACTCACCTGGGAAGCTGCCAGCCTCCCTTTAGAACACTTCACAGGGAGAAATCCATATTGACTGAATTCCTCCCTGCTTGTGCTCATGGCAAGTCAAATGAACAAAGGGGGGTGGGAGCAGCTCAATCACTATTATATATACAAAATTATTATTATTATTCAGGGCCTGGGAACTAATTTACCGCCCAGTTTAACCCTCTCATCAACTAAATATCAAGCAACAAACATAAGTTCAGCTTTACAATGGTTGCCATGTACTTGTGCACCCCCCTCACCACTCCACAAGCAATAAAAAAAAAAAAAAAATTCAGAACCTTTAAAGTGTATTAAAACCCAACAGGCCACTAGCCTGCCCCCGGGAAATCCAAACCTGGGATGCCTCACTGTGTGAAACCCCCAGGGTCGCCAGTAATCTTACCTTTCCAGGTGGCTCCTGTGACACTGTTCGCTGGGGGTCACATCCCAAGCATCCCAGCGCACTACAACACCCAGCCATTCAGGTAGGCTGTGCGTCATACAACAGCATTGGCCGTGGTACTTGGGTGGGAGGGGGGCGTGTGGGGAAGAGTTTTCATCTGCTTTAAAAGGGCAATTCCATTTTCCGTTACTGTGTGTAAATACAATGTATCATTGTGCTAAGCGTATTTGTATATTCTTTAGTTTTTATCTGTTTGCAACTCCATGTTATAAAATAAAACAGTTTTCCCTAACAACAATGTACATCGAAGAGATCAGAGGCTTCCTGACTCTTTATTCTAAGTATGTCACACACCCCGCTTCAAGATATTCATAACCTGTGGGTATACTGACCTGAAGAGGGCGATCTGCAGAGATGATTGGAGGAAAGTAAGCCCCTCCCGGTCCATAAATACCTGGGACCTCCCACTCACTCCCCAGTCTTCATCTCTGCAGGACGGCGAGCAAGCAGAAGATGATCTCTCCTCCTTGCAAGGGGGTTTTCCAAGGTAGCCGGGTTTACCCCCGGCCTATATTATTTTATTCCCGCTCGGACTTATTATCCCTGTTTAATATATTTAATATTCACATGCCTCCTCAGTTTTGACTGCGGTCCGGGTGATGGTATATTAGCACACACGTGCTTGGGAGCTATGCTCCGCCGCGAGACCCTATTTAGAGGGTAGGCGGTTATGCCGGGTTGTGACCCCGGTTTGGGATGCCCTGTCCTTAAATATTTTACCTCAGAAATTTCCCTCATTTACCTCTTTCCCTCATAGTTAGGCTGGGGGCCCTCCTTTCTTAAGATTCTGAGGAACGTATAGGAGTAATCCCTCATTGAATTGGTTACACTCCTATTTGTTGTATGTATGTCTGTTTTAAATGTAACTGTTACTTGCAACATTGTTAATAAGACACCGCGGCAGCTATTGCCGCCGCGGTGCTATATTTTACCTCAGAAGGCGGAGGGGCTCTCCCCTCATGCTCTTCTGTCAGTGGCGGGACCGGGCCTCTTGCAGAGGCCGCGGCCCGCGCCCTGTCTCTTTCTAGCCGGGCAGCGGCTCGCAGGCAGCGGGCCGCTGCCGGTCTCTGGTGATATGTGAGGAGACGCGGGTCCCCGCGTCTCCGGCGCATTATAGCTTAGCGGAGGGGAGCTTTCTCCCCTCACGCGCAGTGTCATTGGGGGCGGAGCCGGACTTGCGGCGCGTCGCCGCGGCCCGCCCCCTATCTTGCCCGGGCACCGCTGAGGAGCTTTGGCTCCTATCTGCCTATCTCTAGGGGCCGGTAAAAGCGCGCGATCCGCGCAGGCCACGCCCCTCTGCTCTGTCTCTCACAGCTGCGCTGATTTACAATTACCTCACGCATCTGGGCTGCATGCTGCTGGGTCCTGGTCTGGTCCGGAGGTTCTGTGAGTGGCCCTGTGGGCCTTTTGTCATTTTATTAGTAGCCAATATAACTTTTGGTTTCTAATTATTTTGTTTTATCTGTGTTTTAGGTGAATTCTTCAGGGAATAGTTATAAGGGGGTTTCTCCTGGTCCTAAGTCCCTGGGTACTCTCACTGGGTTTCTTTCCTACAAAATTCCTCCCATTTAAAAAGGACACTATAAGGGCATCCCGGGTTGCTTCATAGCGTAATTCCCTCTGTCATAGCGACTCATTAAGTTCACCTTATGGAGGCATCCCAGGAATCCGGGCTCCCCTCGGGACAGTCCCGGAAGTGTTTGGGGTGTGGGGTATCCCTAACTGGGGATGATTTCTTTTTATGTATATCCTGTGCACAACACACTATTACGCGGCAGTCAGGACCCCAGGCCTCTGGGTCAGCACCGCCGGCGTCATCCTCTCCCCCTCCCATTTTAACCCGTGCTCCATGTGATGTTACCATGGGGGGGCAGTCGCAATCTGATGTATGTGCCAGATTGACCAGTATTGAATAATTTATTTCCTCTACGGTAGCTAAGAAGGCGCCGGCTAAGAGAAAACATTTGTCCACGGTTTCTCATTATGAATATGATGATACGGATGGTCTGGATTGGTCAGATTATTCTCCTCTAGAGGAAGGGGAGGTGTTTGAGGATTCGGATAATTCCGAGGATAAACAAATTGTTGGCGCTGATTCTGATAGGGGGTCAGGAGGTTCCTTGGACACCCCTAACGTTTTGACTCAGATGTTTGAGGTTTTGGCAATCTCGCCTCCGGGGGAGGCCCCCCAACAACAAGGGGAGTTTTATGAGGAATCCAGACCGCGCTTAGAATTTCCTAATCAAAAGCATTTTGATAATATTATTTCCAAGGAATAGGAGAGACCAGCTCGGCTCCCAGGCATTCCTCAGAGTTGGGATAGAAGGTATCCTTTCCCCGCGGACACGGTTAAGCGCTGGGCTTCCCCCCCTCCGAAGTGGACGCCCCAATTTTGGGGTTATCCAACTCTGCCGTTTTAAATAACCCTGATTGTTCCTCCCTCAAGGATGGTGAGGATAAACGCATTGACCAGATGGCTTGTCATGGTTTTGCCAGTATTGGGGCAGCTATACGGCCAGTTTGTGCCTCATCACTGTTGGCGGTGGCCGCTAGAAAGGTGATCAGGGATTTACTATCCTCGTCCGGCTTGGAACCGGACAGCGATGAATTCCTTGGACTGAAACGTTGTGAGTCTTTTCTTTCCTTCATTTTAACTGCTCTGGATGATTCATTGATGATGAACAGCAGGGCCTCTGCTCTTATGGTTACCATTAGGCGTTCAATTTGGTTGCGCCAGTGGGCGGCTGATTTTGGGTCCAAAAAGTCTCTGACGTCTCTTCTCTTTGTTGGTCTAAGGCTTTTTGGAGAAAAATTGGACTCAGTAGCTAAAGGTGGAAAATTACCTCAACGTAGGAAGCAACGTCGCCCCTTTCGAGGGGCGGCTTCCTTCACCCCTTCCTTTCGGGGAGCTAGAGCGGGAAGAGGTTTTGCCTTCCCTTCTACAAGAGGAGACTCCTGGAACAGGGGCAGAGGTCGTGCCCGTTCAGGATACAGTTGGGGTTCAAAACCCAAGCCCGCGGCCAAGCCTGCTCAACAATGAGGGGGCGCCCGCGCGGGTGGGCGGGCGGCTGCGACACTTCTCCCAAGTCTGGATTCGGGAGGTCTCGGACAGATGGATCAGGGAAGTGGTGTCTTCCGGTTACATGCTGGAGTTCGAGTCCCGCCCCCCCCCCCCCCCCCCCCACGTTTCCTCACGTCTCGGGTGTCCCCGGACGTACAGGTTGCATTGCAGCTCCGGGCGGCGGTATCGAGTCTTCTAGAAATGGCGGTCATTTGTCCAGTACCTCCATTAGAAAGGGGTCGGGGTTTTTACTCAAATCTGTTCACGGTTCCCAAAAAGGATGGCTCCGTGCGGCCCATCCTGGACCTAAAGATTCTCAACAAATTCATCAGGCTGCGAAAATTTCGCATGGAAACGTTGCGTTCCGCTATCCACTCTCTTCGTCAGGGGGATTTCATGACGTCCATAGATATCCAGGACGCTTATCTCCATGTTCCCATTTTTCCTGCGCACCAGAGGTTCCTAAGGTTCGCTCTGAAGGATCGGCACTTCCAATTTGTAGCCCTTCCCTTCGGTCTCACCACAGCTCCAAGGGTTTTCACCAAGGTACTTGCTGGGGTAATGGCTCTTCTCAGAGCTCAAGGAATTCGCATAGTGCCATATCTGGACGATCTCCTCATATTGGCATCGTCATTCGGCCAAGCGGAATTGGACACCAGGACGGTTCTATCCACTCTGGAGAGATTCGGCTGGGTGATCAACTACCCCAAGTCCTCCCTTCACCCGTCCAGGTTAATTTCCTTTCTGGGGATGTCTCTGGATACAGATCAGGCCAGAGTGTTCCTTCCTCAGTCCAAGGTTCTTCTGATTCAGGAGTTGGTTCGGTCGCTTATGTCCATTCCTCGACCGTCCATCCGGCTAGGGATGAGACTGGTGGGTCTGATGGTGGCCTCATTCGAGGCAGTTCCCTTTGCTCAGTTTCACACAAGGACACTACAGCTCCATCTGTTGTCGGTCTGGAACAGGTCTCCTCAGTCGCTGGATCAATTCTTTCAGATGTCCCCCCGGGTTCGCTGCTCGCTTCAGTGGTGGCTGAACTCAACCAACCTGCTGAAGGGCAGATCCTTTCGGACTCCCCAGTGGGAGATAGTCACCACGGATGCCAGCCTCTCGGGTTGGGGGGGCTTCTGGAAGGATCTGCAATTTCAGGGTTTGTGGGGTTCCCTGGAAGCCCACGAGCCTATCAATGTTCTGGAATTAAGGGCCATCAGGATGGTTCTTTGTCACTTAACTCATCAACTGCGAGGTTTGCCGGTCCAGGTCCGGTCGGACAATCGGACGGCAGTGGCCAACATCAATCACCAGGGAGGCACCCGCAGCAGGAGTGCCCTCAAGGAAGTGTCCCTGATTCTGGACTGGGCGGAGAGCCATGTCCCGTGCATCTCGGCAGTTTACATCCCGGGAGTGGAGAATGCGGAGGCGGACTCTCTGAGCAGGCTGTCAGCCCGCAAAGGGGAGTGGTCTCTCAATCCCAAGGTCTTTCACTCAATTTGTCGCAGGTGGGGGTCACCGGCGGTGGACCTCTTTGCCTGCCGTCACAATCACAAACTTCCGTCATTTGTGTCTCTGGCGAAGGATCCTCTGGCCCTTGCGACGGATGCCATGTCTCTGAATTGGAGGGATCTGGGGTTTCTGTATCTGTTCCCTCCTTTTCCCATGGTGGCCAGAGTAGTGCGCAAGCTTGCTCTGGAGAGAGCACCAGCAACCCTGGTGGCTCCAAGGTGGCCAAGACAGGTTTGGTTCGCAGACGTGGTAAGGTTGGCAGAAGATCAGTTCGTTCTGCCCCTGCTGCCAGATCTACTCACACAGGGTCATCTTCGTTACCCGAATTTACCAATGCTGGCTTTGACGGCGTGGCTGCTGAAACCTCCATCTTGAAGGAGGAAGGTCTTTCGGATGCTGTGATTCAGACTCTTATTAGTGCTAGGAAAAGGTCCTCATCGTCTGTGTACTATAGGACTTGGAGGACTTATATTGATTGGTGTGAAACCAGGGCCTTCCCTTGTAGGGAATTCTCTATTTCTAGAATTTTGGAGTTTTTGAAACATGGTCTGGACCTAGGGCTCCAACTCAGTACTCTGAAGGGGCAGGTGTCTGCCCTGGCGGTGTTTTTCCAAAAGCCTTTTGCTCTTCATCCGTTGGTTAAAACCTTTTTCCAGGGGGTTACACATGTGCGGCCTCCTAGGAAGCCTCTGATTCCAGTTTGGGATTTGAACTTGGTTCTTTCTGCACTTCAGGGTCCCCCCTTTGAGCCTTTGCATGATATTCCTTTGTCTTCCCTTACACAGAAGGTAGCCTTTTTGGTAGCTATCACTTCCGTTAGACGTGTCTCTGAGTTGGCGGCTCTGTCTATTCAAGCCCCATATTTTGAAAGACATCAGGACAAAGTGGTTTTCCGTTTTAAGACGGACTTCCTTCCTAAGGTGGTTTCGTCCTTTCATTTGAATCAGGATATTGTTTTGCCCTCTCTGTGTCCCAATCCTAGCAATGACAAGGAGAGGGCCCTGCATTCTTTGGATGTGGTTCGGGTTGTGAAGTATTATTTGGTGGTAACGTCTGCCTTTCGCAAGACTGATGCATTTTTCGTGGTGCCATTTGGGCCCAAGAAGGGTCTAGCACCCACAAAGTCTACCATCAGCAGGTGGATTCGTCAGGCCATTGTCGGGGCCTATTCTGCTAAGGGGAGAGATCCTCCCTTTCGTGTTACAGCTCATTCTACTCGTGCGGTTGGGGCTTCCTGGGCTTTTCAGCACCAGGCCTCTGTTGAGCAAGTTTGCAAGGCCGCTACCTGGTCTTCTGTTCACACTTTTTCAAAGTTTTACAAGGTAGATGTTCGGGCCTCAGCGGATGCTGTTTTTGGCCGCAAAGTTCTGCAGGCTGCAGTAGTTTAAGTTGTGCTTTATACCTTGTTTTGGATCCCCACCCCTTTTGGACACTGCTTTTGGATGTCCCACAGGTTATGAATATCTTGAAGCGGGGTGTGTGACATACTTAGAATAATACCATTTTGTGAATACTCACCTTGTAAAATGGGTATTATAAGTATGTCACACACCCCGCTTCAACCCGCCCTTTTGTATTTTGGATCCTTCATTTTGTGAACTTTGCGTTGTTATGACTTATATTTGGCTCTTCCTGGTCCCTTACCTTACTGCTTTCTTTATACTGGGGAGTGAGTGGGAGGTCCCAGGTATTTATGGACCGGGAGGGGCTTACTTTCCTCCAATCATCTCTGCAGATCGCCCTCTTCAGGTCAGTATACCCACAGGTTATGAATATCTTGAAGCGGGGTGTGTGACATACTTATAATACCCATTTTACAAGGTGAGTATTCACAAAATGGTATTTTTACATCCCAGAAGAGGAAAACAATAAAGTAAAACACCAAAAAACTGTTTTCCTTTAAGGATGTATTGTTCTGCCACATAAGCCTTGCACTGTCCCACCTATAGAGGGGGAAAGTCCCACACTTTGAGAACAGTCCGATTGTCAGAGGGAAATCTATTTCCGCTAGTGCCGTTTCACTATGGCCAGTTTAGACGCCTGCCTTTTTTTAAATAACCACAATTGCACTGCCAGATCCATTAACATGCTAGTTAATTATTAAAAATGGGGAGAGAACTTCCTTCAGTATAGACATGATTGCCGTTAATTACATTACAGAATAAGAAAAGGGACTGTGGAACATTGTACTCTTTCCTTTATAATCAGTGCTGACAACCTACGTGAATAGCAACATGTCCAAGATGAGCAGAGACACAGGCGCTGACCTTTGTGGCTCATTTTCAGCAACACCAAGCACCAGCTCAATCAGCCATACACATTTCTATTTACCTTGTAAGCCCATTTGTTCTGGATTTTCTAGGGCTAAAGTTAAGAGCAACATTTGCCTGGCCTGGAGCTCTAGATCACTCTCAATTATGTAGAACTAGAAAAAAAGAAAAGAAATATAAAAAATATATATAATACACATAAAAAAGCGTCATGGTTAATTAGTAGATAATAGGGTGTCAGCAGCAGGTAGGCTCCAAACCAGGTCAGGGTCGCTATTCTGCTGGTGCATCATTTGAATGCAGTTGGTTCACACTCAATGGGGGTAGACAAGTATGAATTGTACAGGTTTCACTGGTATTAACCTTATGGCCCCCCTAATAATCATATATGCATAGCAGTTTATAATAAGAAGGAGGGCCCATACCAGTTTTTATCGGCTTGTGGGGTCCTCAGCCCAATATTTGTTGACAAAGGTGCACAAGCTTTCAGGTAAGGAACCCTTCACACACAATGGGGCTTAGGTACATTATTTTTCCAGTGATGTAAGGATATATTTTTAAAGTTTGGAAACAACAGCGCCCTATGGGCTATACTTAAACTGGACCATTTAATGGAAATTAATCAATTAATAAAACGCCCAAACCCTCAAAAAACTATTCCCCAGCATCTAAAATTAATATATTTTACATTTTAGTCACTTACTTATTATTCTTTCCCCCATCGGGCTGCAACTTTGTTCAGGACACTAGGATACAGTTGCCGCCATCTTGATTCAGAAGCATCACATATACTGAGGAGAGGAGAGTGGGATAAAGTGCAGGGGGTGGGGTTATAGCTGTGCTTTGCACAGACAGATCAGAGTTGGAGTCAGAAGACACTTCCTGTTTGCAGGCTGCCTGAAGCCCCATGAGCCGCCATCTTGGATGTTTAAAAGCTCATAACATGCAGTAGGTGCAGGTAGGATGATTTTTATAGTGAGCAATCTGTATGTACAGGGTGTGGAAAACATATAAGATAGGCTCTTATTCAAGGTGAAGGTCTGCTTTAAACCAGACCTTCAGCGTAATTTAATGAAAAGCCAAAATCCTTAAAAATTTCTCAGCATTTAAAATCAATATGTTTTAAGTCGCTTACTTATTATTATTATTCTTTCCCCCACTGGGCTGCATCTCTCTTCAGGACTCTAGGATATGGGCGCTGTCATCTTACCTCAGAAGCATCACATACTGAGAAGAGGGGGCAAAAGTGCAGAGGGGCGGGGTTATAGCTGTGCTTTGCACAGACAGAGTAAAGTTGGGGGTCAGCCTGTTTGCAGGCAGCCTGAGACTCCATGGGCCGCCATCTTGGATGTTTAAAAGCTCAGAAAAGGCAGTAGATACCTGTATGTACAGGGTGGGTGAAACATACAAGATAGGCTCTTATTTAGAGTGAAGGTCCGGTTTAATATTTCACTATTTTTTTCTGCATAGCCCAAAGGGTTCTGTTGTTTCCAAGCTTAACAAATATCCTTACCTCATTGAAAGAAATGTTGTGCCTAACCTGCAAAAATGCCCCATCACAGGTACAGGTCATTTTGGGCAAAAAAAATGTAGAAAAACATTTTTTTTGCACTTTTTTGTGTCTAAACACTAGAAAGCTCACTGAGATGCAGGTTGCAATCCACACCGCAATGCACACTGCACGTCACACTGGCTTCACCAACTATTCAGCACGACCCCCAATGACTAAACAAGTAGTAAAAAGCTCGCTGGTCAAAATGAAGATGAGTTTTGGACAGCGGCCTAGCGGTAAGCGTGGAGCTCCGTATATACATCCTTCGGCCCCACTTCTATGTTTGTGGAACAAACAATTGTTTCAGCAAGTTAATTAGGAAGGTTTGTACATGATATAAGTGATTTTCCAAATCAGTGGATCAGAGGTTCACATACACAACGTTTTGGAAACTTTACAGCTTTTGATGGTAGGACTTTGGGGTAATAGAAAGTGTACAACAGTCACCTGTTCAAATGATAATATGCAAGAATAAATGCTACGAGACCATACAGCCTTTATACCATTCATGTAGGAGACACATTCTCTCTCTTAAACCGGACCTTCACCATGATTTAATGAAAAGCCCAAACTCTTAAAAAACGGTTCCCCAGCATCTAAAATTAATATATTTTACGTTTTTAGCCACTAACTTATTATTCTTTCCCCCACTGGGCTGCAACTCTGTTCAGGAATTTAGGATACGGGCGCCGCCATCTTGACTCAGAAGCATCACACTTACTGAGGAGAGGAGAGTGGGATAAGGTACAGGGGGGCGGGTTATAGCTGTGCCTTGCTCAGACAGAGCAGAGCTGGGGTCAGGTAAAGGTCAGCAGTCCCAGAATGCCGAGCAGGACAGTCAGGAGGCACTTCCTGTTTGCAGGCTGCCTGATAAAATGGCGGCTTCCATAAGCCGCCATCTTGGATGTTTAAAGGCTCATAACATGCAGTAGATGCAGGTAGGATGATTTTTAATGTGGCCAATCTGTATGTACAGGGAGTGGGAAACATATAAGATAGACTCTTATTCAGAGTGAAGGTCCGCTTTAAGTATCTACTGTATATGGAAGGTTTGTCAAAATAGTAATATAGTTTTAATGTTAAAGTGGACCAACACCCAGGATTTTGACTATCCTGGGTTTTGGTCCACTTCGGCGGGGCACCCCGATCGGGGGGGGGGGCGCTGTGTGAAACCCCCCAGAAACCCCGAAAAACTCACCTCTCCTCGCTCCCACGTGACCGCCGCTGCCAATCCCTGCCGATGGACAAGCAGGAGGCAGCGACGGACATTCACAAACTAGCATCCTGCTAGAGGGACGCGCGGGGGGCGGCGGCGGGCGCCACTGGATCGTGGATAAGGTAGGGATTTAGGGGTTTCTGGGGGGTGCCCCGCAGTCAGGGGTCTGATCGGTCCGGGAATCTTATAGATTCCCGGGCCGATCATGGGAGGGTGTTGGTCCACTTTAAGGGGACAGTCCAGGGTGGGTAAAAAAAAAACTCCCCTTCAGTTTAAGTTCAGCTGCAATGCAGACAGTGCACTCCAGCAGGGCCACACCACAAGACCCCACTCCACCAACCCTACATAGATTTGAATTCAACGAAAGGGCGCTAAGGGCTGAACGGGCAGCACTGGAGCTGACAGCTCTTAAAGCCAATCAAAGAGTCTTTTGTTACTCTTTAAAGGGGACAGTCCAGGCTGGAGATGAAATCAAACAGCAAGTCCCATGAGTCTTATGAGCGGGTAGGTAGGTGTTTGTTTTCTTCTCCAGCCTAGACGGTCCCTTAAAGAGGAACAAAAGCCTCTTTGATTGGCCTATTTACATTTATCAGGGCATCCTGGTTTAAGATGCTCTGCTGTGTGAAATCCCCAGGATCACCTTATTTACTCACCTTGCCTCACAATGTGTAACCTGCAATGGCATCCCAGGCTTCCCTCTGGCTGATGCACACAACGGTGCCAGGCATTTCTGAATGGCTGGCATAGGCACAGATAGATGAAGGGGGCCGATAGGCTCCATTTATATTTACTAAGTCGCTCTGAAGTATAAGTGACTTAGAAACCCTTCTGGCCTCTGCATCTGCCATGGGATCCCCAGCAAAGGGAGTAAACAAGGCCATCCGGGGGATTTCATACAGTGGGGCATCCCAAATCATAAGGCTGATCAGCAAGGAAGAATCCACTGCAAGTTGCCATGAGAAATAACTTTGCAACTGCCCATAGGGACAAAGATCCCAAGTTTTAGAAATATCCTCTGGTCTGATAACAAGTCTTCGCAAAAAGGCAACCCTACCAAATAATAACCATGTGTATCTAAACTTCTCAGCCACTGGGAATGTGATAAAAGAAATAAAAGCGGAAATAATCTGTTGTAATTCAAACATTTCACACTCCAGAACTACTGTAGAATGGACCTCAAAGTATGAGGACATGAAAGAATCATGGTTACTGAATAGGACACTGCCATTAAGAGTACGGATTATTGATGGGACCTCAGATACACCCATTGAATCTCATGTTTATGACAATAAAACATCAAAAACAAAGGAGTGAACTTTTCTTTTATTTGCAATGTATTTACTATAGAGCTTTATATCAAGAGGATAGTCACTCACGCGTAATTTCCGCTGAGGCCACCTGCGAGCCTGACAAATTGTCTTGAGAAGATGTCTTGCATCGCCGCAGCCCACAAGGAGGATATTAAGCTCAGGGATGCCATCACAAGAAGTCACATGCTGAAGGCTGTCCTGTTGACCTTAATGGCAAAAAAGATAGTTTTGTAATAAGACCTAAATCTAACCTTACTATGGCACGGGCACCAAGCTGGCCCAAAACAAATGGCCAACCTTGACAAGGTAAGTTAGCATAACATAAAACCTACAGAAATTAAGAATCTTTACATTTTGATTTTTTGAATCACATACTGATCAATCGGATTGCCACGTGCCAGTGTTCTCTTCCGCCACTAAGAGTTTTAATAACATTTTTAGGCAATTATTAAAGTGGTCATCCAGTGAAAAGATATTGGGCATTGCAAATGCTAGCGCCCACAGTACCTCTCCAGGGGCTTCCAGGGCAGCCACCAGTGAAGAGCTCACCTAGAGCTTCGGTGACTCCAAATTGTGTGACATTGCAGTGCACCCTGGGGAACCTGTAAGCCCTGCTTCTCTAGGTACGGGGCTCAGAAGCTCGATACCATAAATGGCATTTCTTATTTTAGAGCTTGTTGCCGGGGTGGGGTATAGGTTTGTGAGCAGCGGCCCAATGATCGGACAGCCGCTCAAATCTTTATGTATATTTAACCTACCACTCCAATTCCTCTTGTCCAGGAGTTCCCAACAGATGGTACTAGTATCACTAGCGTGGTGCTCGACAAGGCTGCAGACATACCTGTATCCCAGTCTGATCTACTGCCATTTATACTTCACTCAAGCATGGGTTGCACCATAAATAATAAAAAAACTCCCTTTTTTCTGTGATTTGTTCACTTTAAAGCAGATCAACACCCATGCAGCACAGGTGCTTGTTCCCTGCTGCTTTATGATAGGCAGGCGGAGGGGGCATCCAGAACATCCCGAACATAACCCACCCCAAACTCCCCTAAATCTTTCCCTCGGCCCCCCCGGGAATCCAATACCCACCCATGCGAGTATCGAGCAGCATCATTGTTCTAGCTGCCGTAATGTGCTTACCAATCACAGCACTGGATTCCCGGCGGGGGACAAAGGTAAAAATTAAGATTTACGGGCGCTCAAGAGGGTATGTGTGGTATGTGTATGAGTGTAGGAAGCAGAGGCTGTAACTTTTGCTCTTAAACCAGGCCAACATCCATTTGACAAGAAATGGGTGTTGGGCTACTCGAAAGGGCATCCTGTTGCCCCCCCCCTCCCTCCCGATGAAGCGATGTCACACTTTCTCTCATGGAGGAGGGCATGCAACCCTGCAATGTGCAACTATCCTAAAGTGAAATCTATGGCTCCCTCTCAGCACCCTAGTGCTCAGTCCCTCTAGGGCAGTGGTCCCCATTGTCCTCAAGACCCACCAATCACCATGTTTTGTGGATCTCCACATAGCCAGCTCTATAGCCCTGTTGCTGCACTAATGCCACTTGTGCATCTTTCTGGAGATCTGCAAAACTTGGCCTATTGGTGGGCCTTAAGGAGAGGGTTGGGGACCCCCTGCTCTGGGGGCGTTAAAACAAAAAAAATAAAATCATCAAAAGTGGACTTACCCCTTAAGTCCCATGACGCAGGTGCGGGTTGCGGATGCATTCCTCGCTGATGTTCACTTCCACATCAGATTGATCTGAACCTGGGTTTTAGTCTGCTTTAAATCTGAACAAAACCCTAAGTGGCCAGCCCTGGAATCTGTTTTTAGTCTTCCCCTGCTGTGTGAAACCCCCCAAATTGCCCATAACTAATCTCTTTCCAGTCCAATAGCGCATGTGCAGGCTCTAGTTCAATCAGTCGTTTGCAGTGTCCATGTAATTCAGCAATTGGCTCCGATTTTATTCAGTGGGGAGCAGAAGCAGCTGCATCCCCTGCATCCTCAGGTTAGGGCAGGAGTGCAGACAGCCTCTTGCGCTATCCATTGAAGCACATAAGAGTCATTTGCCAAATTATAGGACATGGGCTCTGATTGGATTAGAGCCTGCGCATATGCGTATGGACCGGGAAGAGGTGAGTTACGACGGGCGATTTGGGGGGGGGGGGGGGTAAACGGAGCCTAGGATACTCAAAATCCCTGGACTACGTCTTTCCTTTGCAGCACAATACAAAGCCCAATATAGAGCAATGCAGACTCACCTCTCCTGTGTTAGCAGGGAGGTGGGTGCATAGTAATATGGTGGTCACATGGGTGGCAGCAAACCATGCTAGAACATACCGGAGGCGAGTAGGGATTACCGAGGGGGGGGGTGTTATGGGATGCCCCTGAGCTGCAAAGACAAGGGGTGGTCCAATCTTTTAACTTCCAATATTTTTAATAGTTTGATCATTTCCTGGGTCAGACTGAGGCACATATTACAATAAATAATTATAATGTGTCTACACACAGAACTACCTTTACCTGCATAAACATTGGAAGCATGTCATTTGGGGCATATTATTAGAAGGGGCAGTTTTTGTGAAGTGGGGGTAATTAAAGGTTAGGCAGGAGCAGTAAGAAAAAGGGGGTGATGTTATGCACTTGGGGGGGTGTCAATGCCTCCAGGACCCCATATGCCCCCCTCGCTAATGGCGTGTGACTCACAGTGCATCTGCAGATCCAAGGCTGGGCTGAAGCCCCACATGGCAGGGTGCACCTCTCCACTGCCGCCAGAAGCCATGAGCCCTGAAAAGAAACAAACCCATCATCACACACTACCTCATGACACCCGAATGCCGCCCCCAGCGTCACCCAGGCTCACTCACACTCCACTCCACAGGCACCCGGCGAAACGAACGAAACTTCTAGCACCCGTTTCAATTAAAAACTTGACACTCTGCGCTTCAATCTAACCTGGAAATCCAGCTAAGCACCGTCCAATAGGAAGGCGACTTCCCTTAGTGACAGCTGAATGGAGCAATAGAAAGTCGCTGTCTGAAGGAGGCGGGCGAAAGGCGGTGTTGCCATGCTAGGTTGCCTTTCATGCTGACGCTTTGTCGTTGCCTTGGTAACGCGTGGCTGCCGCTAGGATTCAGCCTGGTTTCTGTGGCAGGAGGAGAGTTCGCGCACCCGTTATCTGTATTCATTACCTGCAGGGCGCTGCTTTGGCCAACCACCCGCTTCCCTTTCCCGCAACACACAGGAAAAAGTGGACAAATTCCACAGTTGAGGTACAGTGGTTTTGCGCCTCCTAAAGCAGCCCTGTTCATAAAGCGGAACAAAACCAAATGAGGTTGGCCCTGGAATCTAAAAGATATCAGGGCTGGGGATGTGGCAGCTCTCGCCATCGACTGCCATAAATAGAGCCGTTTAATATGCACCTGGGTTTACACAGTGAGGAATCCCAAATCGGGATGCCCCAGGCAGAGTACGTCTAAATCCTGGGTTTTGTTTCGCTTTAAAACGGTCCTTCGCTCTGAATAAGAGTCTATATTATATGTTTCCCACACCCTGTGCATACAGATTGCTCACATTAAAAATCATCCTACCTGCTCATGGAACATCAGGCAGCCTGCAAACAGGAAGTGTGCCACTCTGCATTCTGGGACTGCTGACATTTTCCTGACCCCAGCTCTGCTCTGTCTGTGCAAAGCACACCTATAACCCCGCACCCCTGTACTTTATCCCACTCTCCTTTCCTCAGTAAGTTTGATGCTTCTGAGTCAAGATGGCAGCGCCCGTATCCTGAAGTCCTTAACAGAGATGCAGCCAAGTGGGGGAAAGAATAATAGGTGATTAAAAACTTAAAATATATTCATTTTAGATGCTTTAGATCTGTTTTTTAAGGGTTTGGCCTTTTCAATAAATCATGGTGAAGGTCCGGTTTAAAGGGCCATTCCACTTTCAAGGCCTTTGCCAGTAGACCCCATATCAGAGTTGCTGGAGGCTCCTGGTGCACCGTCACCCAGAGCCCCGATATCTAAAGCTGGGTGTCGCACTGCCAGCAGTCCATTCAACAATTTGGACTCTTGGCTGCTTGTCCCGTCCTCATGGGATAAGACCCAGGGCAGGCGTCAGCACTGGATGTGCCTCTGCACCTTGGCAGGTTTTCTTTCTGCTATTTCTTTTCTTTTTTTCTCCCCTATTATTCCTGCCAGTCCTTCTGTTCATTCCTTTTCTTTCCTTCTAGTCTTTATCTTTCTTTCATTCTATCTATTCTTTATTTCTTTCTTTCAACTGTTCGTTCTGCCATCCTTTTTTATTTTCCTCTTTCCCTCTATTCTTTCTGTCATTTCTTCTATTTTTTTTTGTTGGTCCTTCTGTTCTTTCCTTCCTTCCATTCCTTCTGTGTTTCTCCTAATCCTTCTATCTTTCTTTCCTGCTTTATTCTTTCTTTGTTTCTGACATCCATTCTTTGCTTTTGTACTTCCTTAGTTTCTTTTCATGTAGTTTTTCTGTTAAATTATTTCTTTCAATTGATTCTTTATTTCTTGTCATTCCTTTTCGCTCTTTCTTTTCTCTGATGTTTTTTCTCTCATTCCTTCTATTCTTTTTCCTTTATTTCTCTTTCTTTCTGTCATTCCATTTATACTTTGTCTTTCCCTCTATTCTTTAGCATTATTCACCATGTATGCAACTTTATGACCATGTATGAACTATCATACCACACGACAGGGGGCCCACTGAGAATTTATCGCCTAAGGACCCTGGAAGGGTCCAGATGTGGGCATTTCTATTATTCTATTATGCAGAGCAACAGTGGTTCAGACCCAAAAAATAACATGTCGAGCAAGGATCCCCAGCCTTTCTTGCCCCAAGAGCCACATTCAAAAATGAGATATGGTCAGGAGCCACATTTAAAGCGGACCTTCACTCTGAATAAGAGTTTATCTTATATGTTTCCCACACCCTGTACATACAGATTGCTCACATTAAAAATCATCCTACCTGCATCTACTGCATGTTATGAGCTTTAAACATCCAAGATGGCGGCTTAAGGAAGCAGCCATCTTATCAGGCAGCCTGCAAACAGGAAGTGCCTCCTGACTGTGCTGCTCTGCATTCTGGGACTGCTGACTTTTACCTGACCCCAGCTCTGCTCTGTCTGAGCAAAGCACAGCTATAACCCGCCCCCCTGTACCTTATCCCACTCTCCTCTCCTCAGTAAGTGTGATGCTTCTGAGTCAAGATGGTGGCGGCCGTATCCTAAATTCCTGAACAGAGTTGCAGCCCAGTGGGGGAAAGAATAATAAGTTAGTGACTAAAAACGTAAAATATATTAAATTTAAATGCTGGGGAACTGTTTTTTAAGAGTTTGGGCTTTTCATTAAATCACGCTGAAGGTCCGGTTTAAGATATATAAAGTGTAGAAGCCATATAACTCTCATAGTGGACCAACCACAGCTTTGGCTGGGTCAAGATTCTAAAAGACTCCAGGGCCGGTCGATCAAATAACCTTGGTGCATCCTGATTTGGGCTGCTCCACCATGTGAGTCCCCAGATTGCCCCGTGTCCACTCACCTTTTCTGGGGCTCCCATGCCAGTCGTGCCTGCATTCCCGGCCCCCATGTGGCTGAGGTGTGCTCCATATAGATAGGCTGGGTGAAGGAAGGTGCTACACACCACAAGGGAACTGAGGATGCTGGAAGCACCGGTGAATGGTGTGCCTGCCCAGGGTGATGCCAATATCGCCAGAGGCATGCCCATGCACTGTGAGAATGAAGGTTAGTATACGGGGTAACCAGGGGGATTCACACTAAAGGGCATGCCAAATCGAGATGCCTCTTAAAAAGGAACTCTGGTCAAAAATGACTGGACTCCCTCTTTAACATGTAGCAGCGGCGGAGCCTGGGTGGGCCTGTCCTGCTGTGCATCGGCACCTTTAAAGGAAAGAACAGGGCCGTCTGGATACTCACCTTTTTTGGGGTGAACACAAGCAGCCTATAATAGCGGGTTTTGCGAGCCAGAAAGCCGGTCCCATAGCTGCTGTAGAAGGATCCCAGAAGAGGTGATGACCCTGTTCTCCTGTATAGCGGCGCGGATGCACAGCGGGGCAGCCCAACCCAGCCAACCCACTGCTGCTCCACTTCAAAAAGAAGCAATAACTGGCCTAAAGCCTACAAGACTTGGGGGGTTATCTAAGGACGGATAGCGCCAGGTAGTGCCACGTAGCGGCAGGCAGCGTCTGGTGAACGCCGAGCGCTGTGCGCAAAACCACATTTAAGAAAGCGAATCTGGTGAGCGCCTCTAACAGCGTCATGTAGCGTCACATGTATTATTACAGGCGGCTCAGCGTATAGCACCGGCGCTCTAGGCTCGGGAGTGCCATGTAGTACCTATCGCTCTGTGCCGCTCTCCCATACATTTCAATGAGGCTTCATTAGTTGTGTATAAATAGCGTGTTTGGCAATTTAACATTTTTTTGCTCAAACCATTGTGTCACCCCTCCTGGCTGCAAACAAACACTTTTATACATTTTTTTACTTTTTATATTTTTAATATTATATTGTTATTGTCCCAGTGTTAAAACAATGTCATTCCATGTGTTTTCGCTTTGTTACTGGGGTATATGTGTTCAAAATCAGACTTTGATCACACAGCGTCTGGCGCCGTCTATGCTACAGCGCCCAACTTTAGAGCTCTGTTGCTGTGTGTGTATTTTTTTGCTAAATACGGTGTGGAGCTCCTAGTGCCGGTCGCACTGAGCTGGCGCTACCTCTCGCTCACTGCAGCGCTGTCCTGTTGTTAGAGCGCCCAACACACATCGCATTCATCAATGCCGGCCTGGTTACTACAGCGGCTGAGACGCTATGTTACAGCGCCCGATAACCGCTTACAGTGCCTACTAGCGTTCGCTCTAAGCGCCGCTATACAGACGCTCATCTGGCAAGACATGGCGCTAGTAGTGAATCAGCCTCCATGTCTTACACATTAAGGGGTGATGCTACTTATTTGGTGAAGCCAGTGTTACTCGTAGTGTGGATTGCAACATGCATCTCAGTGAGCTTTTTAGTGTTTAGAAAAATGTTTTTTCTACCTTTTTTTCCATAAAACCACATGTACCTGTGATGAGGCAATTTTACAGGTTAGGCATTTTTTCCAATGAGGTAAGGATGTTTTTTTAATTTTAGAAACAACAGCACCCTGTGTGCTATGCAGAAAAATGTGGTGAATTCTTTAAAGTGGACCAAATCCCACAATTTTGACTATCCTGGGTTTTGGTCCTTTCCCCGGGGACATGTGTGAAACCCTCCCATATCTCCGCAGCTACCTCACCTTATCCCGGTCCCACGGCGCGTCTAAGAGCAGCGGCTCTGAAGGCTGCATCCTCCGCTCCCCTCTAGCAGTGTGCCCGCACCAGGCATTTGTGAATTACCCTGTTAGAGGGAGTTGGAGGAAGCGGCTGTCAGAGCTACTGCTCTTAGACACGGGATAAGGTGAATTGCTGCGGCGATCTGGGGGGGTTTCACACAGCGGGGCACCCCCGATCGGGCTGCCCCGGAGGAAGGAACAAAAGCCAGGATAGTCAAAACTTTTGACTATCCTGTGTTTTGGTCCACTTTAATTTTCAAAAATCTCCAATCTTTGGAAAATTTCCAAACTTTGGAAAAAATCTACTTGCCTTGTTGATATTATGATATACGTCGCCTGTCCAAATGCCCCATAAGGTACAGGTCATTTTACGTGAAAACTAAACACTAAAAAGCTCACAGAGATGCAGGTTGCAATCCACAACGCAATGCACACCAGAGGTTACACTTACTTCACCAAATATTTAGCATCACTCCCCTGACATCCCCTCATCGGGATGCACTAATGTGGTGAACCCTGGAATTACCTTTGCCAGGGCGCATGTGCAGGCTCTAGTAGCATCCCTTTGACTGTTTCACGCTCCCGCACCAGGCCAATTTGAGTGGCTGCCACAGTAACACACAGCTAGAGGGAGGCAGCTGTGGGGATGCTTGCAGCTCCCCTTTAATGCTGCTCATTAATAAACGTGGCAAAGAGGAGCCCGCACAAGCATGTAGGATAGCCAGCAAAGTAAGAATAATGGGCTTTCACACAACAGTAGGGCTTTCACCCTACTAGTAATATGCAGATTATCAGCTGGTCTCACCCTACAAACCTGAACATTAATCTGCAGAGCATTAGCCGGTCTCCCCACCCAAGCCTAAACATTTATATGCAGAACTTGAGCGGATCCCACCCCCCAGACTCAACCGGAAATATGCAAAGCATAAGCTGATCTCGTCCCCAAACATGAATATGCAGAGCATGAGCTGATCTAACCCCCCCAAACCCAAACATGAATAGGCTTAGCATAAGCCAATCTCACCCCACATATCCAAACATTAACATCTCCCCAATCCCAAATATTAATATGCAGAGAATGAGCCGATTTCACACTCCAAACCTACACATTAATATGAGCCAATCTAACCCCCAGACATGAATATGCAAAATATGAGCCTATCTCACCCTACAAACCCAAACATTAAGATGAAGAGCATGAAACAATCACACCCCTAACTCAAATATTAATATGTAGAGCATGAGACCTTCTCACCCCTCAAGCTGAAACATGAATATGCAGAGCATTAGCTGACCTATCCACCCCCCCCCCAGACCCAACCAGTAATATGTAAAGCAGGAAACAATCTCATTCCCCAAGCCCAAATCAGAATAGGCAGAGAATTAGCTAGTCTCACCCGCTCCCCCGAAACACGAATATGTGTAAGCGTTCTCACTCTCCACACTGAAACATTAATATTCAGAGCATGAGTCAATCTGCCCCCCTTCCCCCTTGGACTATGATATGTAGAGCATAACCTGATCTCACCTACCAAACCCAAACATGAATATGCAGAGCTTGAGCCGATCTCATCTTCCAAACTTTAATATGCAGAGCATGAGATCCAGGGCTGGCCGACTAGGCACCCATCCTGATTCGAGGTGCCCCAATGTGTGAGCCCCCTGAGATCACTTGCAAACCCCCTGCTTTGCCTTCAGGGATGCAGCTGCTGCCTGCACAAGCAGCATGGTAGTGATGCAGAGCTGAGTGGGTGATCTGGGGGTATCACATGGTGGAGCATCTCAAATCGGGATCGGGATATCCCGGGAATCAGGATAGTGAAAATCCTGGTAATTGATCCACTTTAAACAGCCTATAACAATAGCATACTCACCCACAGCCCTGAGCACAATCTTAATAATGGAGGGGGAATGCCTGGGTTATCTCCTTCTTCGAAGTATTAGATGTGACTGAAATGGGGGCAGTGTGCCTGAACAGCGGGGCACCCACTTTCAGAAATTGTGAGGTTTCTAATTGTAGGACCGAGAAGAAAGAGCTGCGGGGATGGAAGGTGAGTATATTGGGGGTTTTTTTGTTTTGTTCCCCCTTTAATATGAAGAGCAGGAGCTGATCTTGCCCTCTGACCCAAACATTACAGCGGCACAAAATCTCCTTCTTCCTGTTTTTTTTTTTTCCCTTTAATTTCTGTAGCTACATCTTTGTGCACTTTGGCCCTTATTTAACAAGGGATAGCACCAGGTAGCGAATGATGAGCGAACGGTAATGACGCTCACCGCCACGAGAACGCCAGCTCCCCTCCGCAATCACACATTTATCAAGCCGATCCTACTTAGCGACTGACAGAGCGCCAGATAGCGAATCATTCATCATTATTCCAGCCTCACCCCACAGCGCCAGCGAGCGACCTTGAACAGCGACAGGTAGGACCTCTCGCTACCTGGCGCTCTCCAATGCATTTCAATGGAGCAATCTTTAAAGTGGACCAACACCCAGGATTTTGACTATCCTGGGTGTTGGTCCACTTAGGTGGGGCACCCCGATCGCGGGTGCCCCGCTGTGTGAAACCCCCCCGATCGCCGCAAAAACTCACCTCTCCCCGCTCCCACGTGACCTCGTCCGGCCAATGACAGCGCTCAGAGCCGCTCTGGTATGCGCGTCCAAAGCCGCTTGGACGCGCATACCAGAGCGCTGTCATTGGCTGCGTCTCTCGCTTCCCTCTAACAGGGAGCGCGCCTGCGCCGGCCATTCACAAAACGGCCGGCGCGGGAGCGCCCCCTGCTAGAGGGAAGCGAGAGACGCGGCCGCGTCTCGCGCATGCGCCGTTGGATCGCCGGTAAGGTAAGGATTGTGGGCCTCCTGGGGAGTTCCTCCCCGCGGGACATCCCGATTTCGGATGCCCCGCGGGGAGGGATCTGATCGGTTCGGGAATCTTATAGATTCCCGGGCCGATCCCCCCTGGGTGTTGGTCCACTTTAAATATTCATAATTAATTGCTATTAATTTTTTTTATTTTTTTTTAAATGTCATAAATTCTGTGGCCACTTCTGCAATGTTAGATTTTTTTTTTAAGGTAAAAAAAAATAAATAAATACATTTGTGCAGAATTGATATTACAGGTCTGATATTAATGTATTCATATTACAAAATATTTTGAAAAACAAGCACAGCGAATACTAGCGGGCGCTGTGAAAATAACGCTACTGTCGCTCATCTGTCGCTACCTGGCACTATTAATGAATCTGCCTCTTTGTGTCACTCCTTAGTTGATGAGCAAATTGTAAAATGTAGCCATACAAAAACGTTATAAAAAAATCTTGAACTCGATAGATTTGATTTCATACACTGTAAAGAGCTTAAAATGTTCATTGTTTCTGACTTCGGTATCTAACATAAATTCTGGCTAATTGCTGACACAGTGCACAGTCTGCTGCGCTAGGACAAGACTGACAGAACCTAGGGGAGCTTTCATGACTTACTGCATCTCCATGGAAACACAATTTTAATCCATATTATTCTGTGCTCCTTTTTTACACTTAAAACGATAAGAATGTAGTTATTACTACTATGCAACTTAAATTTACATGTTACACTGAATCAGAAAACGCAATAAATTTCTCCAGCCCACAACTACAGCAGTTGCTTAATTTAAAGAGGAACATCTGTTCCCTATCCTTAGAGCATCCCGATTTGGGATATCCCACTGTGTGACATCCGTGGTTTGATGTGCATACTCAACTCACTGGCGATCTAATGACCACATCCCCAGCTCCCCTCTGGGTGATGGTCGTACCTGTGCCAGACATTTATGAATTTGCTTTATTAAAGTTTGACTATCCTAGGATTTGGTCCTTTCCCCAGGGGAACCTCGATCGGGGGTGCCCCACTGTGGGAAACCTCTCCAGGTCGCTGCAACCAACTTACCTCTTCCCGGTCCCGCAGTGCATCTAAGAACAGCGGCTCTGACCTCCCTCTAGCAGTGTATGCCCGCGCCAGGCATTTGTGAACGGGCACGCTCCCTGTTAGAGGGCTGCTCCTAGACGCGCCGTGGGACCGGGATGTAATGTGGGAGCATATCTTACATCTAACAGAGAGGAAAAGCTTTTCATGAAAGTAAGAGGAACAAGAGAGGGAGTTAAATATCCATATAGATTTAAATATTTGATCCTTGTTGTAATCAATTAAATTGGATGTGGAAGTCTAAAAATACTTAGCTTAGTTAGCTTACTAGTCAGGGGCATCCCCATTTGGAATTCCCTGCAGTCAATCGAGGAAGCTCAAGAATGGGCTGTTATGTTTGCCATTTCTGGATGCCAGGGCTACGGGAATCTTCAGCAACCACTCTCCACCCCGTGTTTCCCCCTCTTTGTATGTGCCTGCCAGTGATCATGCGCTATAACAGCCCAAATTGGGATGCTCCAACAGGGGACTGTCAGCAGGGCAGTTTCTAGGCAAAGTGCGGCAAGGACAAAATTCTGCCCCCTTCCTCACACATCATATGGTGCTGCTGCTGTCCCATGAATGTATGTGCCATGCTGTGCCTCTACCTTAACAGCAAGCTGAATAACTGAGCATAATATGGGACCTGTCTGTCTTATGGCCTGTGCCTCTAATAGTGGTCCTAACTCTTCTGCAGAAAACAGGATGGCAGGGATAAAGGTGCCCCCAATGGCCTTGATGCCTATGGTGATTGCCCCGCTCACTCTCCCCTAGAAACAGCCCTGACTGTGAGCAGGAGTGAGAGGACCTGAAGTCTGTATTCACCTATACAAGGTTGAAGTCCGGTCTCTATGTAACCCCCTGTCCTGCCTTCCTCCCCTGGTGCTGAGGCAGGAGGGGGAGCGGGTAGCAACTGCACAGAGCTGTATCCCTCGCTTGCTCTTCCGCACACCTATTCTCTGAGCAGGGGGACCTCTCGTCTGGGAGAATGGTCCCTCAGCAGCAGGGTGTTACCCTGCTTCCTGTGCCACCGCTGGGGTCAGCCGGATGTGGATCTGTTTGCGCCCCATCACAATCACAAGCTTCCAGTCTTTGTCTCTCTGTCCCAGGATCCTCTGGCCTTGGCCACGGATTCCCTGGCAATGTCTTGGACGAGGTTCCAGCTTCTGTATGTGTTTCCCCCGTTTCCACTTGTAAATAAGGGGCCTTTATGGAAAATCAATATTGTTAATAATGGTATATATATATATATATATATATATATATATATATATATACAGCATGGCATGACATGAAGTGGGAAGGCCTAAGGCAGGTTTTCCAAGCTAGATGATATCTGCATTCCGCAACCAGATAATAAGAACAAAGAGATCTGAGAGGGCACTAGATAATATCAACATTCTGTGACCATACCATAAATATGTTGCAAATAGACATATAGACCTGAAATAGCAGCTGCTTGGTAATCCCATTATGCACCCTCTTAGCAAAACGACTGGACATCAAAAGGTAGACAGGCAATGACTGGACATCAAAGGGTTAGACAGACAATAGACGCTGGCACCACAAAATATACAAACGGCTTCTGGGAATTTCCGTGATGGACCCTCTTAGCATAACCGGTGGGACAGGCCCGAGGGGGAGAGGACAGCAGGACTGGAGATCAAAGGGTGGGGAAGTATAATTGAGGTGAGTGCAGCCAGATTGGGGGACAGAAGGAAGGACACAGAAGGAAGGACAGAAGGAGGAAGGAAGGCAAGAAGGAGAGTCTGTGTGAGGACATGAGAAGGGCCCTGCGATAGCGCTGAGAGAGACGATCCACTGAGGCAGGTAACTGAGCTGCTACTGATGTTGTGCCATAGCTAACACTGGTTAGTGCTATCAGGGGATATTGCTGGGTTGCCTACCATAACCTTTACGTCTAGCATGGTATTGGGGTGTCCATTTAACTTGTGTGGCTCTTTTCTTTTCTGCATGATTAATTAGTTCCTTGTGTGAATTTTCTGTCTCACTATGGTATTGGTGCTGTAAATCCACCCATTAGGGGTTAATATATCTGTGGTCGCATGTAGAGTAAATTGTCTTGTCTTTTGCCATTTTGTTTTCACTACAATATATCTCTTTATTTACTACTTGTCTCAGTGTCCTCTGCATATACCAGAAGTCAAAAGAACCTACAGTCTTATAGTCTTATGCGTGTATCCATTGTGTGATCATTAGCCAGATATTGATAATATTTGTATATGTGTTTGCCTAATTTAGTCGAGCCGGGCAGGATAGATATATATACATATCATATTATTAATATTAGTTATTAATATTGTTTACATAAGTGGCGACCCAGGCAGGAGATTTATAGTTATAAATTAATATCTAGTTATTAAATTGTTTATGCTAGTTAAATTGTTTACACACTGCTGGGCAGGGTGCTGTGCAAGATAGTTCAGGAAGGGGTGCCAGCCATCCTGGTGGCCCCCTGTTGGCCAAGAAGAGTGTGGTTCACAGACATCGTGCAGTTGGCAGTAGATCAGTACGCCCTGCCACGGGTTCCAGATCTGCTCACTCAGGGACACCTATGCCACCCCAATTTACAAACGCTGGCTTTGACTGCCTGGCTGTTGAAACCTCCATCTTGATGGAAAAAGGGCTGCCTGCCTCGCTGGTGAATACAATGATCAGGGCTAGGAAGAGGTCCTCTTCTTCCATCTATTACACGGTTTGGCATACTTACATTGACTGGTGCGAGTCCCACTCGCTTCCCTGTCGTGTGTTTTCTATTCCTAGGATTCTGGAGTTTCTCCAACATGGTTTGGATCTGGGTCTTCAGCTCAGTACTCTGAAAGGCCATGTTTCTGCTTTGGCTATTTTTTCCAAAGATCCTTTGCTCAGCATCCCCTGATCAAGACCTTTTTCCAGGGGGTTACTCACGTGCGTCCCCCACGTAAGCCTATGTTACCAGTCTAGGACTTGAACTTGGTCTTATCTGCCCTGCAGGGGTCTCCCTTTGAGCCCTTGCAAGGGGCTCCTTTGTCCATTCTCACGCTTAAGGTGGTCTTTTTGATGGCTATCACTTCTGTTAGGCGTGTTTCTGAGTTGGCAGCGCTTTCCATCAAGCCTCCTTATTTTAGAGGCACCAGGACAAGGTGGTGTTTCGTTTTAAGCCAGATTTTCTGCCTAAGGTTGTTTCTGCCTTTCATCTCAATCAGGACATTGTTTTGCCTTCTCTGTGTCCTAATCCCAGTAACCCTAAGGAGAGGGTTTTACATTCTTTGGACGTAGTCAGAACTCTGAAGTTCTATTTGGTGGCTATTGAATCCTTCAGGAAGACTGATGCTCTTTTTGTGCTTCCGTCTGGACCTAAGAAAGGTCTGGCTCTGGCTAAGTCCACTATCAGCAAGTGGATACGTCAGGCTGTGATACAGGCCTACTATGCTAAGGGGAAGGAGCCTCCCTTCCGCCTTACTGCTCATTCTACTTGTGCTATTGATGCCTCTTGGGCTTTTCAGCACCCAAGCTTCTGTTGAACAAGTTTGCAAGGCCGCTACTTGGTCTTCTGTTCATACTTTTTCAAAGTTTTACAAGGTTGATGTTAGGGCCTCAGCTGATGCTGCTTTTGGCCGCAAGGTTCTACAGGCGGCTTAAACTGTCTGCTGTTACTTTTGGGGGGTCCCACCCTACCTTACGTTCACTGCTATTGGATGTCCCAAGTGTAAGGAATATCTTCTGGAACAGGACGTGCTGTATACTTAGAATAATACAATTCTGTGATTACTCACCTGTAGAATTGGTATTATATGTATACAGCACGTCCTGTTCCACCCCACCCTTGTTATCATTATCTTTAGTTACCTCTTTATGGTGATTGTTCTTGTGTTCAAATTTTCATATATTGGTTATAGTTCTCCCGGTCTCATTTTAACTGCTTTTCAATACTGGGGATTTTGTGGGAGGTCCCTGGTATATATGGGGACGGGAGGAGCCACTTTTCTGTCTCTGCAGTCCAGCGCCATCTACTGGATGTATAACCCAAGTGTAAGGAATATCTTCTGGAACAGGACGTGCTGTATACGTATAATACCAATTCTACAGGTGAGTAATCACAGAATTGTATTTTTGTAGCCCCCCATCTTACCTTAGCACCAGTGGAGGGAGGCAGCGCACTGGGAATTCCTCATCTGGACTTCTGCTTTAAAGTGGACCAAAATCCATGATTTTGACTATCTTGGGTTTCGGTCCTTCCCCCTTATCCTGATCCTGCGGTGCATGTACGGCCGCTCGTCCAAGCAGCGCTCGGATCCGCTGACTTCACGTCTAAGGCCAGTGGCTCCGAGTGCGCTGACAGCAGCATCCCCCGCTACCCTCTTAACAGGGAGCGTGCCCACGCCTGCCATTCACAAATGCCTGCCACGGGCACGTGTCTTTCTAGATGGATAGTGGGAACGCGGCCGCGGCTCGTGCATGCGCCATTGGCCCGGGAAAAAATGGGCGACCTGGGGCGTTTCACACAGTAACCTTTGTAAAATAATGCATTATTTGTGAATATGCTTTTTTTCGGCAACTCTTATGGGTCAGGTTGATGCTGTGATTTCTCTGGTATGATTTATTCTAGTTGCATTGATAGTCGGTTGGTAAATGGGTTTGCTGGACAGGCGTGCCCAGGTGTCCCTTATTAAAAGCTCTGGCTACAAGGTGTTCCCATGCCATGGACAGTAAGCTGGAGCCAGGGGGCACCTGATCACCACTGCCAGCATTGTTGTGAGGGGTGGCGGTACTTGTGCTCATCCGCCTGTATCTGGTGGGTGGCAGGTGCTTACTTATTATACCTGCACACTGCCTAACATTTGTGGATCCTAAAGGGTGGAAATCTTATTTTCCTTGTGTACAGCACGGCTTGCTTCATTTCAATTCTTAACGATCCTCAAGGAATGGGAACGGCCCAACAGGTTGCCCTCGGTGCCCAAAGGCAGGGGCGGACTGGGGCTAAAAAACGGCCCCGGACTTTCTGGGGCACACTGGCCCTGCTGCACTGTTCCTGACCCGGTATAATATCTTAATGTCACTTTTTGTTCCATAACACGCACCCAGGGTTTAAAGAACAAAAATAAGAAATAAAATAGTCTGAACCAAATGATGTGCTTAAATCCCCCCATTACAGACAGTGCACAGAATCCCCCATTACAGGCAGTGATCAGTATCCCTCATTACAACCAGTAAGTAGCATCCCTCATTACAGCGAGTGAGGGGGATCCCACACAGGCGCATTGCGGCATCTTCCGTTAAGGCCAATGAGGGGGAACCCTCTTTATAGCCAATGAGTGGCATCCCTACATTACAGTTATTGAGGGGCATCCCTCATTAAAGGCAGTGGTAGCATCCCTCAGTACAGGCAATGGGGGCATCCCTCAATACAGGCAGTGGGGGCATCCCTCAATAAAGCCAGTGCAGGCATCCTCCATTACTGCCAGTGGGGCATCCCTCATTACTGCCAGTGGGGCATCCTCCATTACTGCCACTGGGGCATCCCCCATCATTGCCAGTAAGGGGCATCCCTCAGTACAACCAATGCAGGCATCCCCTGTTACTGCCAGTGGGGGCATCCCTCAGTACAGCCAGTGCGGGCAACCCCCATTACTGCCAGTGGGGCATCCCTCAGTACAGCCAGTGCGGGCATCCCTCAGTACAGCCAGTGCGGGCATCCCCCATTACTGCCAGTAAGGGGCATCCCTCAGTCCAACCAGTGCGGGCATCCCCCATTACTGCCAGTGGGGGCATCCCTCAATACAGTCATGGGGGCATCCCCCCTCACTGCCAGTAAGGGGCATCCCTCAGTACAACCAGTGCGGGCATCCCCCATTACTGCCAGTGGGGGCATCCCTCAGTACAGTCATTGCGGGCATCCCCCATTACTACCACTGGGGGCATCCCTCAGTCAGTTTCTGACTTCGGTATCTAACATAAATTCTGGCTAATTGCTGACACAGTGCACAGTCTGCTGCGCTAGGACAAGACTGACAGAACCTAGGGGGCTTTCATGACTTACTGCATCTCCATGGAAACACAATTTTAATCCATATTATTCTGTGCTCCTTTTTTACACTTAAAACGATAAGAATGTAGTTATTACTACTTAAATTTACATGTTACACTGAATCAGAAAACGCATTAAATTTCTCCAGCCCACAACTACAGCAGTTGCTTAATTTAAAGAGGAACATCTGTTCCCTATCCTTAGAGCATCCCGATTTGGGATATCCCACTGTGTGACATCCGTGGTTTGATGTGCATACTCAACTCACTGGCGATCTAATGACCACATCCCCAGCTCCCCTCTGGGTGATGGTCGTACCTGTGCCAGACATTTATGAATTTGCTTTATTAAAGTTTGACTATCCTAGGATTTGGTCCTTTCCCCAGGGGAACCTCGATCGGGGGTGCCCCACTGTGGGAAACCTCTCCAGGTCGCTGCAACCAACTTACCTCTTCCCGGTCCCGCAGTGCATCTAAGAACAGCGGCTCTGACCTCCCTCTAGCAGTGTATGCCCGCGCCAGGCATTTGTGAACGGGCACGCTCCCTGTTAGAGGGCTGCTCCTAGACGCGCCGTGGGACCGGGATGTAATGTGGGAGCATATCTTACATCTAACAGAGAGGAAAAGCTTTTCATGAAAGTAAGAGGAACAAGAGAGGGAGTTAAATATCCATATAGATTTAAATATTTGATCCTTGTTGTAATCAATTAAATTGGATGTGGAAGTCTAAAAATACTTAGCTTAGTTAGCTTACTAGTCAGGGGCATCCCCATTTGGAATTCCCTGCAGTCAATCGAGGAAGCTCAAGAATGGGCTGTTATGTTTGCCATTTCTGGATGCCAGGGCTACGGGAATCTTCAGCAACCACTCTCCACCCCGTGTTTCCCCCTCTTTGTATGTGCCTGCCAGTGATCATGCGCTATAACAGCCCAAATTGGGATGCTCCAACAGGGGACTGTCAGCAGGGCAGTTTCTAGGCAAAGTGCGGCAAGGACAAAATTCTGCCCCCTTCCTCACACATCATATGGTGCTGCTGCTGTCCCATGAATGTATGTGCCATGCTGTGCCTCTACCTTAACAGCAAGCTGAATAACTGAGCATAATATGGGACCTGTCTGTCTTATGGCCTGCGCCTCTAATAGTGGTCCTAACTCTTCTGCAGAAAACAGGATGGCAGGGATAAAGGTGCCCCCAATGGCCTTGATGCCTATGGTGATTGCCCCGCTCACTCTCCCCTAGAAACAGCCCTGACTGTGAGCAGGAGTGAGAGGACCTGAAGTCTGTATTCACCTATACAAGGTTGAAGTCCGGTCTCTATGTAACCCCCTGTCCTGCCTTCCTCCCCTGGTGCTGAGGCAGGAGGGGGAGCGGGTAGCAACTGCACAGAGCTGTATCCCTCGCTTGCTCTTCCGCACACCTATTCTCTGAGCAGGGGGACCTCTCGTCTGGGAGAATGGTCTCTCAGCAGCAGGGTGTTACCCTGCTTCCTGTGCCACCGCTGGGGTCAGCCGGATGTGGATCTGTTTGCGTCCCATCACAATCACAAGCTTCCAGTCTTTGTCTCTCTGTCCCAGGATCCTCTGGCCTTGGCCACGGATTCCCTGGCAATGTCTTGGACGAGGTTCCAGCTTCTGTATGTGTTTCCCCCGTTTCCACTTGTAAATAAGGGGCCTTTATGGAAAATCAATATTGTTAATAATGGTATATATATATATATATATATATATATATATATATATACAGCATGGCATGACATGAAGTGGGAAGGCCTAAGGCAGGTTTTCCAAGCTAGATGATATCTGCATTCCGCAACCAGATAATAAGAACAAAGAGATCTGAGAGGGCACTAGATAATATCAACATTCTGTGACCATACCATAAATATGTTGCAAATAGACATATAGACCTGAAATAGCAGCTGCTTGGTAATCCCATTATGCACCCTCTTAGCAAAACGACTGGACATCAAAAGGTAGACAGGCAATGACTGGACATCAAAGGGTTAGACAGACAATAGACGCTGGCACCACAAAATATACAAACGGCTTCTGGGAATTTCCGTGATGGACCCTCTTAGCATAACCGGTGGGACAGGCCCGAGGGGGAGAGGACAGCAGGACTGGAGATCAAAGGGTGGGGAAGTATAATTGAGGTGAGTGCAGCCAGATTGGGGGACAGAAGGAAGGACACAGAAGGAAGGACAGAAGGAGGAAGGAAGGCAAGAAGGAGAGTCTGTGTGAGGACATGAGAAGGGCCCTGCGATAGCGCTGAGAGAGACGATCCACTGAGGCAGGTAACTGAGCTGCTACTGATGTTGTGCCATAGCTAACACTGGTTAGTGCTATCAGGGGATATTGCTGGGTTGCCTACCATAACCTTTACGTCTAGCATGGTATTGGGGTGTCCATTTAACTTGTGTGGCTCTTTTCTTTTCTGCATGATTAATTAGTTCCTTGTGTGAATTTTCTGTCTCACTATGGTATTGGTGCTGTAAATCCACCCATTAGGGGTTAATATATCTGTGGTCGCATGTAGAGTAAATTGTCTTGTCTTTTGCCATTTTGTTTTCACTACAATATATCTCTTTATTTACTACTTGTCTCAGTGTCCTCTGCATATACCAGAAGTCAAAAGAACCTACAGTCTTATAGTCTTATGCGTGTATCCATTGTGTGATCATTGGCCAGATATTGATAATATTTGTATATGTGTTTGCCTAATTTAGTCGAGCCGGGCAGGATAGATATATATACATATCATATTATTAATATTAGTTATTAATATTGTTTACATAAGTGGCGACCCAGGCAGGAGATTTATAGTTATAAATTAATATCTAGTTATTAAATTGTTTATGCTAGTTAAATTGTTTACACACTGCTGGGCAGGGTGCTGTGCAAGATAGTTCAGGAAGGGGTGCCAGCCATCCTGGTGGCCCCCTGTTGGCCAAGAAGAGTGTGGTTCACAGACATCGTGCAGTTGGCAGTAGATCAGTACGCCCTGCCACGGGTTCCAGATCTGCTCACTCAGGGACACCTATGCCACCCCAATTTACAAACGCTGGCTTTGACTGCCTGGCTGTTGAAACCTCCATCTTGATGGAAAAAGGGCTGCCTGCCTCGCTGGTGAATACAATGATCAGGGCTAGGAAGAGGTCCTCTTCTTCCATCTATTACACGGTTTGGCATACTTACATTGACTGGTGCGAGTCCCACTCGCTTCCCTGTCGTGTGTTTTCTATTCCTAGGATTCTGGAGTTTCTCCAACATGGTTTGGATCTGGGTCTTCAGCTCAGTACTCTGAAAGGCCATGTTTCTGCTTTGGCTATTTTTTCCAAAGATCCTTTGCTCAGCATCCCCTGATCAAGACCTTTTTCCAGGGGGTTACTCACGTGCGTCCCCCACGTAAGCCTATGTTACCAGTCTAGGACTTGAACTTGGTCTTATCTGCCCTGCAGGGGTCTCCCTTTGAGCCCTTGCAAGGGGCTCCTTTGTCCATTCTCACGCTTAAGGTGGTCTTTTTGATGGCTATCACTTCTGTTAGGCGTGTTTCTGAGTTGGCAGCGCTTTCCATCAAGCCTCCTTATTTTAGAGGCACCAGGACAAGGTGGTGTTTCGTTTTAAGCCAGATTTTCTGCCTAAGGTTGTTTCTGCCTTTCATCTCAATCAGGACATTGTTTTGCCTTCTCTGTGTCCTAATCCCAGTAACCCTAAGGAGAGGGTTTTACATTCTTTGGACGTAGTCAGAACTCTGAAGTTCTATTTGGTGGCTATTGAATCCTTCAGGAAGACTGATGCTCTTTTTGTGCTTCCGTCTGGACCTAAGAAAGGTCTGGCTCTGGCTAAGTCCACTATCAGCAAGTGGATACGTCAGGCTGTGATACAGGCCTACTATGCTAAGGGGAAGGAGCCTCCCTTCCGCCTTACTGCTCATTCTACTTGTGCTATTGATGCCTCTTGGGCTTTTCAGCACCCAAGCTTCTGTTGAACAAGTTTGCAAGGACGCTACTTGGTCTTCTGTTCATACTTTTTCAAAGTTTTACAAGGTTGATGTTAGGGCCTCAGCTGATGCTGCTTTTGGCCGCAAGGTTCTACAGGCGGCTTAAACTGTCTGCTGTTACTTTTGGGGGGTCCCACCCTACCTTACGTTCACTGCTATTGGATGTCCCAAGTGTAAGGAATATCTTCTGGAACAGGACGTGCTGTATACTTAGAATAATACAATTCTGTGATTACTCACCTGTAGAATTGGTATTATATGTATACAGCACGTCCTGTTCCACCCCACCCTTGTTATCATTATCTTTAGTTACCTCTTTATGGTGATTGTTCTTGTGTTCAAATTTTCATATATTGGTTATAGTTCTCCCGGTCTCATTTTAACTGCTTTTCAATACTGGGGATTTTGTGGGAGGTCCCTGGTATATATGGGGACGGGAGGAGCCACTTTTCTGTCTCTGCAGTCCAGCGCCATCTACTGGATGTATAACCCAAGTGTAAGGAATATCTTCTGGAACAGGACGTGCTGTATACGTATAATACCAATTCTACAGGTGAGTAATCACAGAATTGTATTTTTGTAGCCCCCCATCTTACCTTAGCACCAGTGGAGGGAGGCAGCGCACTGGGAATTCCTCATCTGGACTTCTGCTTTAAAGTGGACCAAAATCCATGATTTTGACTATCTTGGGTTTCGGTCCTTCCCCCTTATCCTGATCCTGCGGTGCATGTACGGCCGCTCGTCCAAGCAGCGCTCGGATCCGCTGACTTCACGTCTAAGGCCAGTGGCTCCGAGTGCGCTGACAGCAGCATCCCCCGCTACCCTCTTAACAGGGAGCGTGCCCACGCCTGCCATTCACAAATGCCTGCCACGGGCACGTGTCTTTCTAGATGGATAGTGGGAACGCGGCCGCGGCTCGTGCATGCGCCATTGGCCCGGGAAAAAATGGGCGACCTGGGGCGTTTCACACAGTAACCTTTGTAAAATAATGCATTATTTGTGAATATGCTTTTTTTCGGCAACTCTTATGGGTCAGGTTGATGCTGTGATTTCTCTGGTATGATTTATTCTAGTTGCATTGATAGTCGGTTGGTAAATGGGTTTGCTGGACAGGCGTGCCCAGGTGTCCCTTATTAAAAGCTCTGGCTACAAGGTGTTCCCATGCCATGGACAGTAAGCTGGAGCCAGGGGGCACCTGATCACCACTGCCAGCATTGTTGTGAGGGGTGGCGGTACTTGTGCTCATCCGCCTGTATCTGGTGGGTGGCAGGTGCTTACTTATTATACCTGCACACTGCCTAACATTTGTGGATCCTAAAGGGTGGAAATCTTATTTTCCTTGTGTACAGCACGGCTTGCTTCATTTCAATTCTTAACGATCCTCAAGGAATGGGAACGGCCCAACAGGTTGCCCTCGGTGCCCAAAGGCAGGGGCGGACTGGGGCTAAAAAACGGCCCCGGACTTTCTGGGGCACACTGGCCCTGCTGCACTGTTCCTGACCCGGTATAATATCTTAATGTCACTTTTTGTTCCATAACACGCACCCAGGGTTTAAAGAACAAAAATAAGAAATAAAATAGTCTGAACCAAATGATGTGCTTAAATCCCCCCATTACAGACAGTGCACAGAATCCCCCATTACAGGCAGTGATCAGTATCCCTCATTACAACCAGTAAGTAGCATCCCTCATTACAGCGAGTGAGGGGGATCCCACACAGGCGCATTGCGGCATCTTCCGTTAAGGCCAATGAGGGGGAACCCTCTTTATAGCCAATGAGTGGCATCCCTACATTACAGTTATTGAGGGGCATCCCTCATTAAAGGCAGTGGTAGCATCCCTCAGTACAGGCAATGGGGGCATCCCTCAATACAGGCAGTGGGGGCATCCCTCAATAAAGCCAGTGCAGGCATCCTCCATTACTGCCAGTGGGGCATCCCTCATTACTGCCAGTGGGGCATCCTCCATTACTGCCACTGGGGCATCCCCCATCATTGCCAGTAAGGGGCATCCCTCAGTACAACCAGTGCAGGCATCCCCTGTTACTGCCAGTGGGGGCATCTCTCAGTACAGCCAGAGCGGGCATCCCCCATTACTGCCAGTGCGGGCATCCCTCAGTACAGCCAGTGCGGGCAACCCCCATTACTGCCAGTGGGGCATCCCTCAGTACAGCCAGTGCGGGCATCCCTCAGTACAGCCAGTGCGGGCATCCCCCATTACTGCCAGTAAGGGGCATCCCTCAGTCCAACCAGTGCGGGCATCCCCCATTACTGCCAGTGGGGGCATCCCTCAATACAGTCATGGGGGCATCCCCCCTCACTGCCAGTAAGGGGCATCCCTCAGTACAACCAGTGTGGGCATCCCCCATTACTGCCAGTGGGGGCATCCCTAAGTACAGTCATTGCGGACATCCCCCATTACTACCACTGGGGGCATCCCTCAGTACAGCCAGTGCGGGCATCCCTCAGTACAGCCAGTGCGGGCATTCTCCATTACTGCCAGTGCGGGCATCCCTCAGTACAGTCAGTGCGGGCATCCCCCATTACTGCCAGTGCGGGCATCCCTCAGTACAGCCAGTAGGGGCATCCCTCAGTGCAGCCAGTACGGGCATCCCCCATTACTGCCAGTGGGGCATCCCTAAGTACAGCCAGTGCAGGCATCCCTCATTACTGCCAGTGGAGCATCCCTCAGTACAGCCAGTGCGGGCATCCCCCATTACTGCCAGTGGGGCATCCCTAAGTACAGCCAGTGCGGGCATCCCCCATTACTGCCAGTGCGGGCATCCCTCAGTACAGCCAGTAGGGGCATCCCTCAGTACAGCCAGTGCTGGCATCCCCCATTACTGCCAGTGGGGCATCCCTAAGTACAGCCAGTTCGGGCATCCCCCATTACTGCCAGTGGGGCATCCCTCAGTACAGCCAGTGCGGGCATCCCCCATTAATGCCAGTGCAGGCATCCCTCAGTAAAGCCAGTGCGGGCATTCTCCATTACTGCCAGTGCGGGCATCCCTCAGTACAGTCAGTGCGGGCATCCCCCATTACTGCCAGTGCGGGCATCCCTCAGTACAGCCAGTGTGGACATCCCCCATTACTGCCAGTGGGGCATCCCTCAGTACAGCCAGTGCGGGAATCCCCCATTACTGCCAGTGGGGCATCCCTAAGTACAGCCAGTGCGGGCATCCCCCATTACTGCCAGTGGGGGCATCCCTCAGTACAGCCAGTGTGGGCATCCCCCATTACTGCCAGTGGGGCATCCCTAAGTACAGCCAGTGCGGGCATCCCCCATTACTGCCAGTGCGGGCATCCCCCATTACTGCCAGTGGGGGCATCCCTCAGTACAGCCAGTGTGGGCATCCCCCATTACTGCCAGTGGGGCATCCCTAAGTACAGCCAGTGTGGGCATCCCCCATTACTGCCAGTGCGGGCATCCCTCAGTACAGCCAGTAGGGGCATCCCTCAGTACAGCCAGTGCGGGCATCCCCCATTACTGCCAGTGGGGCATCCCTAAGTACAGCTAGTGTGGGCATCCCCCATTACTGCCAGTGGGGCATCCCTCAGTACAGCCAGTGCGGGCATCCCCCATTACTGCCAGTGGGGCATCCCTAAGTACAGCCAGTGCGGGCATCCCCCATTTCTGCCAGTGGGGGCATCCCTCAGTACAGCCAGTGCGGGCATCCCCCATTACTGCCAGTGGGGCATCCCTAAGTACAGCCAGTGCGGGCATCCCCCATTACTGCCAGTGGGGCATCCCTCAGTACAGCCAGTGCGGGCATCCCCCATTACTGCCAGTGGGGTATCCCTCAGTACAGCCAGTGCGGGCATCCCCCATTACTGCCAGTGGAGGCATCCCTCAGTAAAGCCAATGAGTGACATCCCCCACTCCCCCCGCGCCACTCACACCCACGCACTTACCGCTGGTTCCCGATGGTCAGAGGACCGGTCTGCCTGTTGCTGCTGTTCCTGCCACCTTCGCCGCCGCCGCTCTCATACACACAAACACACATTCACACACTTACCGACACTTCCTGGCTGTTGCGCGCTGGTCGTCGGTGGGCGTGCCCCATATGGCCGGCGTCCAATGAAAACATTGGACGCCGCCCATTGACGACCAGCGCGCAACAGCCAGGAAGTGCTGGTAAGTGTGTGTTTGTGTGTACGAGAGCGGCGGCGGCGGCGACAGCAGGTACAGCAGGGACCCGCAGCGGCCGCCCCTCACCCTCCAGCATCTGTTGTTTTCAGGGTTGCGGCCTTCCCTGGCGCCGGCCTACCGGGATATTGCCCGGTACGCCCTATGGCCAGTCCGCCCCTGCCTTGGCTAGAAGGTATCCTTTCTCGGCTCGACTTGGTTCGCCGCTGGTCTTATCCCCCCGAGGTGGACGCCCCCGTCCTGGGGCTCTCCAGTACTTCTATTATGCCGTCTCCTGACACCACTACTTTGCGCGATAATGCCGACCGGCGTATGGATCAACTAGCCTGTCATGCCTTCACCTTTGTGGGAACGGGTTTACGCCCGGTCTGTGCCGCGGCTATTGTTGCCATTCCACTTAGGAAGATGGTTAGGCGCCTTGCCGAGGCTGCCAGATCTCGCAAGCGAGAGGATGACTACAAGGACCTTTTGCTTTGCTCTGACTTTATTGCTTTTGTGCTGTCTGCCATGGACGATGCCGTCCGGCTTGGTGGTAGGGCCTCTGCCCTGTTTGTTGCCATGCGTCTGGCTGCGTCAGTGGGTGGTTGCCCCTCACTGGGCTTCCCTTCACGGGGCTACGTCTCTTTGGGGAACATCTTGATGTTTTGACCAAGGATGCGTAGAAAGCATTCTCGGCCCTTTCGGGGGTCCTCCTCATTTCGTCCTTCCCATGGGGGACGCGGAGCTTCCTTCGCAGGTAGCCGCAGAGACTCTTGGGGACGGGGTAGATCCCATGGTCACCCTGGTCTCTTCTGGGGTGCTAAGCCCAAGCCCCCTACCAAGGCCCCTCAGGCATGAGGGGGCGCCCTCACCCATCCGGGTGGGGGGACGGCTTCGGCTCTTTGCTCACGTCTGGAGACAACGCGTCTCGGATCGGTGGATCCAGGAGGTGGTGTCCTCTGGTTACAAGATAGAGATAGCAGCTTGGCCGCCCCCAAGATTTCTCCGGTCCCCGGACCTCCCAAAATTCCGTGACGGCGCAGGGCCTGAGGTTGGCCGTCCAACGTTCTCTATCGTCCGGAGTGGTTTGTCCTGTGCCTCTTCAGGAACGGGGTCGGGGGTTCTACTCCAATCTGTTCACTGTGCCCAAGAAGGATGGCTCCCTGAGACCCATCCTGGATCTAAAGGGTCTCAACAGATTTGTCAGGTTCAAACACTTCCGCATGGAGGCCTTACGGTCGGCGGTGAGCTCTCTTCGGCCGGGTGACTTTAAGACCACTGTGGACATCAAGGATGCCTACCTGTACGTTCAGATCTTCTGCATCAGAAGTTCCTGAGGTTCGCTCTGGGGGATCGGCCCTACCAGTTTGTGGCCTTGCCATTCGGTATCACTTCGGCCCCTCGGGTGTTCACCAAGGTGCTGGCGGGGTTCATGGCCCTCCTGAGGGGCCAGGGCATTCGCATTCTTTCTTACCTGGACGACCTGTTGATTGCTGCGAAATCTTTTCATCAGGCCGAGAGGGATACTCAGGTGGTTGTGTCCATCCTCCAGTGTCCAGTCTTCGCTCACTCCGTCATTGGTGAGGTCCTTCCTGGGCATGACACTGGATACTTCTCAGGTCAAGGTGTTTCTTCCTCAGCAGAAGGTGGAGGGCCTTCGGATGCAGGCACGAGCACTGCTGTCATGTCCTCATCCCTCCATCCGTCTGGGGATGCAGTTGGTGGGACTTATGGTGTCTTGCTTCGAGGCTGTACCCTTCGCCCAGTTCCACATGAGACCTCTTCAGTTGAACCTCTTGACCGTTTGGGATCGGAAACAGGAATCCCTGGAGCAGGAATTCGCTCTGTCCCCTCTGGCCAGACAGTCCCTCTCGTGGTGGTTGGACTCGAAGAATCTCCAAGAGGGCAGGTCCTTTCTGCCTCCGTGCTGGGAGATTGTCACCACGGACACCAGTCTGACCGGTTGGGGAGGGTTTTGGCAATCGCTGAAGTTCCAGGGCCAGTGGGGCCCTCAGGAGGCCCACACGCCCATCAATCTCCTGGAACTCAGAGCGATCAGGTTGGTTCTCTTCCAGTTGACTCCCCCCTACAGGGTCGTGCGGTCCAGGTCCGCTCGGACAATCAGATGGCTGTCGCTTACATCAATCATCAGGGCGGGACTCGGAGCAAACGAGCCCTCAAGGAGGTGTCCTTGATATTGTCTTGGGCAGAGGAGAATGTTCCCTGCATCTCAGCAGTTTACATCCCAGGGGTGGAGAACCAGGAGGCGGACTCCCTGAGCAGGGGGACGTCTCGTCTGGGGGAATGGTCCCTCGACAACAAGATCTTTCATGTCCTGTGTCGCCCCTGGGGTCAGCCGGATGTGGACCTGTTTGTGTCCCGTCACAATCACAAGCTTCCAAGATTCGTCTCTCTGTCAAGAGATCCACTGGCCGTCGCCACGGATGCTCTAGCCATTCCCTGGCTGGATTTCCGGCTCCTCTATGCGTTTCCTCCATTTCCTCTCCTGGGGCGGGTGTTGCGCAAGATAGCCCAGGAGGGGGTACCGACCATTCTGGTGGCCCCCCGCTGGCCGAGGAGAGTATGGTTCGCGGACGTCGTCCAGATGATGGTGGATCACTTCGTTCTGCCTGACGATCCAGGGCTTCTAACTCAGGGTCAGTTGCGCCACCCCAATTTACAAGTGCTGGCTTTTAAGGCTTGGCTGCTGAAACTTCCATCCTGATAAGGGACTGCCGGCTTCTGTAGTCAGTACTATGATTCAGGCTCGAAAGAAATCATCTTCCATGATTTATTACAGGGTCTGGCATGCTTACATTGCCTGGTGCGAGTCTAAATCTTTTCCTTCTTGCACTTTCTCCATTTCCAGGATTTTGGAGTTTTTGCAACATGGTCTGGAGTCGGGTCTGCAACTGAGTACTCTCAAAGGCCAGGTTTCGGCCCTGGCAATTTTTTTCCAAAGATCTTTCGCCAATCATAGGCTTGTCAAGACTTTTTTCCAAGGAGTTACTCATGTACGTCCACCGCGTAAGCCCCTGCTACCGGTGTGGGATTTGAACTTGGTGCTGTCTGCTCTCCAGGATCCTCTCTTTGAGCCATTGAACAATGCTGCGATGGCCATTATGACTCTTAAGGTGGTCTTTTTGGTGGCTATCACTTCTGTGCATCGTGTTTCTGAGCTGGCGGTGCTCTCTATTAAGCCTCCTTATTTCGAACGGCATCAGGATAAGGTAGTATTCCGTCTCCTGCACCTTCTAATTCTAAGGAACGAAGTCTTCATTCTCTGGATGTGGTCAGGGCGCTCAAATTCTGTCCGCCACTGCGTCTTTTCGGAAGTCGGATCCTCTGTTTGTCCTTCCTGCTAGACCTAGGAAGGTTTTGCCTCCAGTCAAGTCCACTATCAGCAAGTGGATCCGACAGGCGGTGGGGCAAGCATACGCTGCTAAGGGGAAGGAACCTCCTTTTCATGTTACGGCTCATTCCACTAGAGCTATTGGTGCCTCTTGGGCTTTTCAGCACCAGGCTTCTGTTGAACAAGTTTGTAAGGCCGCTACTTGGCCTTCTGTTCATACTTTTTCTAAGTTTTACAAGGTTGATGTTAGAGCCTCAGCTGACGCTGTTTTTGGTCGCAAGGTGCTTCAGGCGGTAGTGTCTTAAACTGCCTGCTGTTGCTCACTGGGGATTCCACCCTTTTGTTCTTGGACACTGCTGTTGGATGTCCCAATTGTTAAGAATTGAAATGAAGCAAGCCGTGCTGTACACAAGGAAAAATACAATTCTGTGATTACTCACCTGTAGAATGGTTTTACTGTGTACAGCACGGCTTTCTTCATCCCTCCCTTGTTATTGTTATCCTATTTTGCCTTGTTATGGTGATTTTCTTGAGAGAGAGTTTTTAGTGGGGCTGTGTTTTTTGTTAACATGGTCTTGCCTCCCGGCTTCTTGCATTACTGCTTTCAAGCACTGGGGGTCTCTGGGTTATTCCTGCCCTTTTTATGGGCCGGGAGGAGCCACAAGTCTTTCTGCAGTCGACTGCGCCACCTTGTGCCGGATTACCCAATCGTTAAGAATTGAAATGAAGCAAGCTGTGCTGTACCCAGTAAAAACAATTCTACAGGGGAGTAATCACAGAATTGTATTTTTTGAGGCCAAATCTATAGCACTAGGCGAGGTATGCAAAATGTATGTGTGTGTGTTGGGAGTGGAGGGACTACATGTAAATCTTGCACAGTGCGCCACGTAACAGAAGGCCGGCCCTGGGGGTGGGGTCAGGAAGGTGGTGTTTTGAAAGGAGGAGGAGGATAATATGCTAGGATAAGGTTACAGGGGTGCTTTGCTTTTCCTGTCCTGTTACCTGTTAAAGTGGCCCAAGACCCGAGATTTTGACTATCCCTGGTTTGGGTTGATGCCCTGCTGTGTGACATCCCACAGGTTCCCCATAAAAAACATTTCCTGGTCCTATGGCGCATTCGCAGGTGCACAGCCAATCAGTGTACTCAGCTCCATTCGGCCCTTACGACTGAGCTGAATGTAGCTGAGCATGTCAACGGCATCCCAGCTAGCCTCTAGCAGGGGGCGTGCCCTTGCCGTCCATTCACAAATGCCTGGCTAAAGGAGTACAGCCACAGTGCGTGCAAGCACCATTGGATCGAGGATCAAGTAGGTTTTACTGGGGACTGGGGGGGGCTTCACATAGCAGAGCATCCCGATTTAGAGATTCCAGGGCTGCCTAAAATGGGTTTTGGTCCACTTTAATACTCCAAGGACTGCAAGCTTCAGTCCATGGAGCTGTGACTACTAAGACTGCTGGTATCCCAGCTGGACCATCATGACCAAGCATAGTTGGTGGAAGACAGGACAAAATCTGTTAGCTACGGCCTTCAGAAGCCAGTTTACTTTTCCCCTAATACACTAACCCTTGCCCATTCCTCTGAGTTTGTAGATCTTAACCAAAATAAGATAAGGAATGTTGCTGAGCTTGCACAATAATTGGGCTGAACAGCAATGACTTTTTGTTTAATACTCTGGCTGCTGTGGAAGGCACCCATTGCTCCTCACATCCAAGATGGAGAATACATTAGACATGGAGGCTGGTTTATTACTAATGCCAGGTATCGGCAGATGAGTGTCTGTATAGTGGCGCTTAGAGCGTAGCAGGTAAGCGGGTATCGGGCACTGTAACAGAGCGCCTCAGTAGCTCTAGTAACCTGGTCGGCATTGATGAATGTGATGTATGTTGGGCGCTCTAACACCAGTAGAGGGAGCGAAAGGTAGCGCCAGCTCATTGCGACCAACTCTCTGCGCGCCACACCATACATCAAAAAAGGACACACACAAAGCTTTGGTGCTCTAAAGCTGGGCGCTGTAGCATAGGGCACCAGTTTACAGTCTGTTTTTGAACACATATCCACCAGTAACAAAGCGAAAACACATGGAATTGCATTGTTGTAACATTGTGACATTAACACTTTAGTGCCAGACCTGTAATAAGAATTCTTAATAAAAATATAAAAAGTCAAAAAAGTTTCTAAAAGTGTTTACAGTCAGGAGACGTCACACAATGATTTGAGTAAAAAAATAAAATAAAAAATGTCAAACACGCCCATTGAAATGTATCGGAGAGCAACAGTGAGCGAATATAATACCTGGCGCTCTGGATGCTAGAGCACCGGCGCTATACGCTGAGCCGCCTGTAATAATACATGTGATGCTACATGGCGCTGTTAGAGTCGCTTACCAGATTCGCTTTCATAAATGTGGTTTTGCGTACAGCGTCCGGCGTTCACCAGCCGCTGCCTGCCGCTACGAGGCACTACCTGCCGCTATTCCTTCTTAAATAACCCCCTTAGTGGCATAACTCCCCATTTGGAATATCCCTGTTACTGGGAAACCCCCCTGGTTTTCCCAGTAACTTACCTAAATCCCTGCTCCCACAGCACCTATTAATACCCAGCAATGAATGCCAAATAAATGGATTGCCCTTTGCTTCCTCTGGGCCAATCTCTCCAGCTGTGTGCACCTTCCAATAAGCCTTGCTTAAGGGGTGCAAGGGATACCGGGGGGGGGGCTTGCACATGTGTCTTGGATTGCCAGATCAGGATGAGTGAACTGGGGGGGTTACACAATGGGGAATCCCAAATTAGGATGCCTAAGGGCAAGTTGTAACCCAGTCCTGGAATCTTTTAGATATCAGACCCAGATTGCATGGGTTTTGGACTGCATTAAAATGGACCAAAAACCCACTGAACTTGTAAAATAAATTTGGCTGAAGCTGTGATCCCTCGCCCCCCCCCAAGGCTCCCTCCACGGAGCACCCTGCAGCTGTCATCGGAGATCGCCGGGGGACAGCAAAAAATAAAAATAAAATAAATATCATTTTTTTTATTATATGTGTGTGTGTGTGTTTCTTTTTACATTTAACCCCTTGTGAACTGGTAAGGGATCCATGAGATCCCTATACCATTTCACAAGGCTGGGGGCTGGCAAGTCACCTGCGGCTAGCGGGTGACTTTCCATTAACCCCCGGCAACCCCAATTACCTGCCTCCCCAAAGCGGGGGGGGGGGGGGCAGAAGAGCCCGTGCCCACAGAGGGTATGTGGGCTTGTAGGCTGCAGGGTGGGGGGCCCCCATAGCTGGTCCCTGGCTATTTATTTCGGGTAGGGGGGACCCCATGTTTTTTTTTTATTTTAAAGGGCTTTTAACCCTTAAAATTAAAAAAAGGGGTCTCCCCCCTGGGAGGGGGGACCCTATGTCATTTTTTTTATTAACCCCTTATGTTCTTTCCCCCAGCAGCTATAAATGGCTTTCAGCAGGAGATCAGAAGCCAGAGTGATCAGCGTGGGACAAACCCAGGTATGGATGGGAGGTAAGTATTAAAAAAACTAATAAATAAAATATTTTTTCTCCTTGTCTCTGTGTGTTTTTTTACGCTTAACACTTAACCCTAAGGGATCCATGAGACCCTATACCAGTTCACAAGGCTGGGGGCTAGCAAGTCACCTGCGGCTAGCGGGTGACTTGCCATTAACCCCCCCGCACCCCAATTACCTTCCTCCCCAAAGCCCGGGGGGGGGGGGGGGCAGAAGGGCCCGGCCCATGGCTATGTGGTTTTTAGCCTGCAGGGCGCGAAGAAATGGGGCTTTTTACATGTAATATGGTTTTCATTAATAAAACAAATGTTTTGTTTAAAAAAAGGAGACAATTGTCTAAAAAATATTTATTTATTTTTTGTTTTTAATGCAAAAATTTTTAAAGAAACAGTAGAAAAATTACAAACAACACATTTCATGTTAAAGCCTAAACTCTGCTGCAAAAAATATATATATAATTTTCCTAGAAATTCCGGCAAAAATCACGGATAAACATGACCTGTCAACAGAGGGTGACAAAAAAGTATATATTTCACCCAAAAGTATTGAGAATCCACTAAAAAAGGCCATACAAGACATTCCATGTCTTCGGCGCCACGGAATGACGCGTATTGCGGCATCTCCCCGCGGCCCGCCCCTCGAGGTTCTACAAGCGGCGCCATCTTACCTTCTCCGCGCCTGTGCTCCAGGGTCATCCCGGGTGGGCTCTTCTTAGCCTTTACACCGTGTTGGCTGACTGTGCCTTTTTTGATAATCACCATATGGAGGCTTCTGGGGATAGCGAGCCTGGGGGCCCCTCAGGGCAGGCTCGGCTGTATGTCATGTGCGGGGCATCCCCTTTGAGTGGAGGCAGCACGGCGCAGTTTGTGTCCCGTGCGCCCAAAGCATTATCGCGGAACAGGTTGGGCTGAGCGCCTCTCTTTCCAGTCCTGTCCTCCCGACAGCATCCCCTACTCCCCCGTGCCTGCATTTAGCTCCCAGCGAGGGGTAAGTCAGCAGGGGGTCGCAATCGGATCTGGCGCTGTGCGTGGCCAGCATTGAGCGACAACTGGCCCGGCCGGCCGCGGGCAAGGCCTCTAGCAAGAGGAGACACCTAGACGTGAATTTGCCCCTTTTTGCCGGTGAGGACGAGGGCCTTGACATCTGTGGTGGTCGTGACTCCTTGGAGGAGGGGGAGTTGTTCCGTGACTCGGATTCCTCTGGGGATCGTTTGGGCGAGTTTGATAGTGACTTAGGGTCTTCCTCAGATGAGGATACTTGGCTCCTGGATGATACCGACAGGCTTCTGTCGGCTGTGTTTGATACCCTACACATTGCCCCCCCTAAGGTGGCGAAGAAGAAGCAGGGTGAGCTCTTCCGCCCTGGCAAGCAACCCCTAGAGTTCCCGGAACAGGGCCATTTAGCTAATATGGTCCTCAAGGAGTGGGAATGCCCTAACAGGTTACCTTCGGTGCCCAAGGGTTTAGATAGAAGGTACCCCTTCTCGGCTGATTTGGTTCCTCGCTGGTCGTGCCCCCCCGAGGTGGACGCTCCGGTCCTGGGTCATGCCGTCCCCCGACACTACTACCTTACGCGATAGCGCGGACCGGCGTATGAATCAGCTGGCTTGTCATGCCTTCACCTTTGTAGGGACTGGTTTGCGCCCGGTCTGCGCTGCGGCTATTGTGGCCATCGCTCTTTAAAAGAAGGTCCGGCGCCTTGCCAAGGCTGCCCGGTCTTGCAAGAAAATGGAGGACTATAAGGATCTTTTGCTTTGTTCTGATTTTGTTGCATTTGTACTATCTGCCATGGATGACGCCATCAGGCTAGGCGGTAGGGCCTCAGCTCTGTTGGTCGCTATGCGGAGGTCTGTCTGCTAGCGTCAGTGGGCGGCCAATTCTGCCGCTAAGAAGTCTCTCACTGGGCTGCCCTTCACTGGACTTCGTCTCTTCGGTGAGCGTCTTGATGCTATGACCAAGGATAGTAGGCTCCCCCAGCGTAGGAAGCAGGCTCGGCCCTTTCGGGGATCCTCTTCCTTTCGCCCTTCGAGGGGAGGTTGTGGGTCCTCCTCAGGTGGTCGCAGAGGCTCTGGAGGTCAAGGCAGATCCCCCCCTGCTCTCTCCTGGGGAATCAAGCCCAAACCCTCCCCCAAGGCCCCTCAGGCATGAGGAGGCGCCCTCACCCGACCGGGTGGGGGGACGGCTTTGGCTTTTTGCTCACGTCTGGAGACTGCGCGTCTCAGACCGGTGGATTCAGGAGGTGGTTTCCTCTGGTTACAAGATAGAGTTTGCAGTCTGGCCGCCTCCAAGATTCCTCCGGTCCCGGATCTCTCTAAATCCTGTGGCGGTTCAAGGCATGCGGTTGGCCGTACAGCGTCTTCTAGCTTCCGGAGTGATTTGCCCGGTACCTTTTCAGGAACAGGGTCGGGGTTACTACTCCAATCTGTTCACAGTCCCCAAAAAGGACGGCTCTCTGAGGCCCATCCTGGATTTAAAGGGTCTCAACAAATTTGTCAGATTCAAGCATTTCCGCATGGAGACCTTACGCTCAGCTGTGAGTTCCCTTCGGCCGGTGACTTCATGACCACGGTGGACATCAAGGATGCCTACCTTCACGTTCCGATCTTTCCAGGTCACCAGAGGTTTGCTCTGGAGGATCAACACTACCAGTTTGTGGCCTTGCCGTTCGGTATCACATCGGCCCCTCGGGTCTTCACCAAGGTGCTGGCGGGTGTCATGGCTCTACTGAGAAGCCAGGGCATTCGCATTCTCCCTTACCTGGACGACCTATTGATTGCTGCTCAATCTCTTCATCAGGCCGAGAAGGATACTCAGGTGGTGACGTCCACTCTCGAGTCCATCGGCTGGGTGATCAACTATCCCAAGTCTTCACTATCTCCTTTTTTGGCAAGGTCCTTCCTGGGCATGACGCTGGATAATTCTCAGGTCAAGGTATTTCTTCTCCAGCAGAAAGTGGAGGGCATTCAAATGCAGGCGCAGACACTGCTGCTGTGCCCTCATCCCTCCATCCATCTGGGGATGCAGTTGGTAGGCCTCATGGTGTCTTGCTTAGAGGCGGTTCCCTTTGCTTAGTTGCACATGAGACCTCTGCAGTTACACCTCTTGTCGGTTTGGGATCGGAATCAGGAGTCCCTGGATCAGGAATTTGCTCTGTCTCCTCTGGCCAGGCAGTCCCTTTCATGGTGGCTGGACTCGAGGAATCTCCAAGAGGGCAGGTCCTTTCTGCCTCCGCGCTGGGAGATTGTCACCACGGATGCCAGTCTGACCGGTTGGCGGAGAGTTTGGCAGTCACTGAAGTTCCAGGGTCAGTGGGGTCCCCAGGAGGCCCATGTGCCCATCAACATTCTAGAGTTGAGGGCGCTCAGGTTGATTCTCTTCCAGTTGACTTCCCACCTTCGGGGTTTGCCTGTGCAGGTGCGCTCAGACAATCAGACGGCAGTTGCCTACATCAATCATCAGGGAGGGACTCGGAGCAAGCGAGCCCTCAAGGAAGTGTCTCTGATCTTATCTTGGGCGGAGGAGACTGTTCCCTGCATCTCGGCGGTTTACATTCCGGGGGTGGAGAACCAGGAGGCGGACTCCCTGAGCAGGGGGACGTCTCATCTGGGGAAATGGTCTCTCGGCAACAAGGTATTTCTTGCCCTGTGTCGCAGCTGGGGTCCGCCAGATGTGGACATGTTTGCGTCCCGTCACTATCACAAGCTTCCAAGATTCGTCTCCCTGTCAAAGGATCCTCTGGCCTTCGCCACGGACGCGCTCGCAATTCCCTGGACGGAGTTTTGGCTCCTCTATGCATTTCCTCTGCTGGGTCGGGTGCTCCGCAAGATATCCCAGGAGGGGGTACCGTCCATTCTAGTGGCCCCCCGCTGGCCGAGGAGGGTATGGTTCGCGGACGTCGTCCAGATGGCAGTGGATCAGTACGTCTTGCCCGACGATCCAGAGCTTCTCACTCAGGGACAGCTGCTCTATCCCAATTTACAAAGGCTGGCTTTAACGACTTGGCTGTTGAAACCTACATCTTGATGGGCAAGGGTTTGCTTGCTTCAGTTTTGATACTTTGATTCAAGCTCGGAAGAAATCTTCGTCCATGATTTACTATAGGGTCTGGCGTGCTTATATTGCTTGGTGTGAGTCCAAGTCTCTATCTTGTCGTAAATTCTCCATTCCCAGGATTCTGGAGTTTTTACAGCATGGTCTGAATTCGGGTCTACAACTTAGTACCCTCAAGGGACAGGTTTCGGCTTTGGCAATCTTTTTCCAAAGATCTTTTGCCAATCATAGGCTTGTCAAGACTTTTTTCCAGGGAGTTACTCATGTGCGCCCGCCGCGTAAGCCTCTGCTACCAGTTTGGGATTTCAACTTGGTGCTTTCTGCTTTACAGGGCCCTCCCTTCGAGCCTCTGTGCAAGGCCGCTCTGTCCATTCTGACTCATAAGGTGGCCTTTTTGGTTGCTATTACTTCGGTGCGTCGAGTCTCTGAGCTGGCGGCGCTTTCCATGAAACCTCCCTTATTTTGAGCGGCATCAGGATAAGGTGGTGTTCCGTCTTAACCCAGAATTTTTGCCCAAGGTTGTATCTGTCTTTCATCTCAATGAGAACATTGTCTTACCTTCCTATTGTCCTGCCCCTGCTAATTCCAAGGAATCGAATCTTCATTCTCTGGATGTGGTCAGGACGCTCAAGTATTATTTGGTCGCCACTGAGCCCTTTCAGAAGTCTGATTCTCTTTTTGTTCTTCCTTACGGACCTAGGAAGGGCTTGCCTTCAGCCAAATCCACTATCAGCAAGTAGATTAGACAGGCAGTGGTGCGAGCTTATTCTGCCAAAGGGAAGGAACCTCCCTTCGTGTTACTGCTCACTCTATTAGGGCTATTGGTGCCTCTTGGGCTTTTCAGCACCAGGCTTCTGTTGAACAGGTTTGTAAGGCCGCTACCTGGTCTTCAGTTCATACTTTTTCTAAGTTTTACAAGGTTGATGTTAGGGCCTCGGCTGATGCTGTCTTTGACCGCAAGGTGCTTCAGGCGGTAGTGGCTTGAACTGCCTACCGTTGTTCATTGGGATCCCTCCCTACCTTTTACTCACCTGTAGAATTGATTTTACTGTGTACAGCACGGCCTGTTTCATCCCTCCCTTGTTATCGTTGTCCTTGGTTGCCTCTTTATGGTGATTTGTTTAGGAGGTTATTTTTTTTTCTGTGGGCTGTGTACTTTGTTCTCATGGTTTATCTCCCGGCTTCTGGCATTACTGCTTTTCAACACTGGGGGTCTATGGGTGATTCCTGGCCGGGAGGAACCACAAGTCTTCTGCAGTCAACTGCGCCACCTTGTGGCGGAATACCCAGATGTAACGATTGAAATGAAACAGGCCAAATCTGGATGCCCCAAGGGTGGGTATTTAACCTTATAGACGGAACAAAACCAATCTAAAATTTCAGGGCCGGTCATTGGCCTTCCAATGTAAACACTCACCTTTCCCCACTCCAACAGCGTGCGCTGGCTCTGATCAAATGAGAGATGTCTACGATTATTATGGCGGCGAAAGCCTCTCATTTTTGTAAATGGGGAGCGCATGCTGCTGCATCCCCTGTGGCGTGCATGTGCTCCCATCCCACCCATTGCATTCAATGACAGTTGTTTGCCTAATGACATAGTCACAGCAGACGGCTTTTATTGGATGAGAGCTCACGGCATGCACTGTTGGAACCAGGAATAGGTGAGTGAATTTGGGCTGTCCTAGGGGAACGGAACAAAACCTGGGAAAGTCAAATTCCTGGGTTTTGTTTTGCATAAAATGAGATTAGAATTTGTTTTCAGACCACTAGATGGAGCTCTTAGGCAATATGAGTAAAGCCAGCAAAGCAATAGATATTTATGCTGGTAATGACTTCATTATGTTTCAGCTACCTGAGTTTCTTGTGAATAGCATATCATTTGTCTGCCTATTTAAAGTGTGTATATTGTTTTAAAGTGGACCAAAGCCCTGGATTTTGACTATCCTGGGTTTTTGTCCTTGCCCCCAGGGCACCCCGATCGGCCGATGTGTGAAATCCTGCAGGTCGCCGAAGCAAACTCACCTCTTCCCGGTCCTACGGCGCATGCATGGCCACTCGTCCAATCAGCACGCTCGGATCCGCTCACCTAAGCGCGTCTAAGCCGTCTAAGGTGAGCAGCTCCGAGCATGCTGATGGCCGCGTTCCCCGCTACCCTCTAACAAGGAGTGTGTCCGTGCCGGCCACTCACAAATGTCTGGTGCAGGCACACGCCCTGCTAGAGGGATAGAGGGGTGATGTGTCCACGGCTCCCACATGTACCGTTGGACGGGAAAAGTGTATGGGGCGACCTGGGGGGTTTCACACAGCGGGGAATCCCGCTTTTGGATCAGCCCGGGAATTTTATAGATTGCCGGGCCGATCGCCATGGGTTTTGATCCACTTTAACTGTTACACCCTATCTCCTATCCATCCCTCAATTAGGGGCATGGCATAATTCAACAAATGTCCCTCTTTCCCACCCTAAAAAGTTGGTAGGTATGAAATAGGTCAATATAGGCCTATTATATTTAACTTGCCATGTTGAAATATGTGAGTAATATAACCAAATATATTGGTTATTTTCATTCTGTTTTTACATTCTTGTAATCTCTGGTAATCTCTGGTTCTTTAAAGTGGATCTACCAAGGGCATAATCCCAAGCACTGGGCAGAGGCAGGAAGTACATTTAGAGGCATGAGTACCATGTGATTTTTCTCTCATATGAGTGCAGGACCTTGGTGTTCCATGATTTAAAGTATAGCAACCATAGCAACCAATTTACCAATCCTGCCTAGACAGCCAATCAGTGCTGCAGCAGCAGGACTCCTGCACACCGATTGGCTGATTTGACAGTCAGTCCAATAATAAATGTCTGCATGCATATGTAAATTTACTGGAAATTAAGGAAAATCAGGGGTGACAGGTTTGAGGCTGCTAAAATTTAACGGCCTGGGCTGAAATAACAGGAGCTTATTGCTCTTACAACTCTTTTTTTACCCACCATTCACAGCTTTGGGTAGATATCGCGATACAGACATTGGAATGGAATAGATCTCTCCTGTAAAAGTGGAATGTTATTTTCGAAAACAGCTACTCCAGTCCAGGATTTCTATTTTCTAAATCCCCCCGCTCTGCCATCCTCCCCTAGCATTGAAGCAGGGTTACATAAAAAAAAACACTTATCTGTCCCGTAATCCAGCAGCGAAGCACAGGTGATGCATTTTTTCGAGGCCAGGACAGCCACTGGGTGTGCCTGTGCCCATCCATTAACTTGAAGGCCCTGGCCTACGAAATAATGGCGGCGTGCAGAGGCGGTGAGCAGCAGCGACATTGCCCGACCTTTACCACTGGATTTCGTGCCAGGTGTTTTGTAACCCCCCACCCTGCTTCAACGCTAGGGGAGGGTGCCAGGGTTGGGGGATTTAGAAAACAGGAATCCTGGGCTGTAGTGGCTCTTTAAACCCAAGAAATCTTACTTTTCAAAGCATCTCAAAATCTTAGGTTAATGTAAAAACCTGTATTTTAAGCAAAACTGCTTTCGTCATTGTGATTTGGGCCTCGGAGGGTCCTTGGATGAGCTGGGAAGAATGTGTCATTACACAGCTTTATAACCTATGTGTGTGCTATGCTGTGGTCAGAGGCTGCTGCGGGACCTATGTGGCTTGCCAGGTTTGCTCATGCTCCAAGGGACCAAGTCTTAGACTTTATTGCATGGTCCTGGAGAAATGGAATTGAAAGGAGGGCTACGCTCACCAACCACATCGTTGATGCGGTGAGAGATGTGCAGTGGATGAAAGGTAAGTGGGGTGTCTTGTGCCCCATGGCAACCCTGATCCGAGGTCACATAGTTCACAAAATTGAATGGCAGTTTTCTTTCCTAAAAGATAGTAGAGTTTTCTCACTTGGTGCTGAATCAAGCCTTATGTTTGCCATGAATAAGGATTCAACCTAGTGTGTTTTTCCTCCCCTGTCTATGCTTCCTCCTCTTATAAAATAAAATCAGAAAAATGTCCAACCACTCTGGCAAAGGAGAACTTGATTTGTGGACATAATCAGAATGGAGACAGATATAACAGCCTGGCAAGTTGGAAAAATCTCCCCAAAACTCACTTGCCCCATCTGCATGCATGATACTGAATCATTGTCAGCACTTACATTTTCTCCTGTGTCCACTCAAAATGGAAACGTCACCAACCAACATAACCCACAATGCACAGCTGCAGGAAACCCAGCAGCACTTTCTCTTTGCAGGCTACTAGTAGGTCCATAGGATGCCAATGAGGGAGCAAAATTGAGCAGGGCAGTAGTTACAAAAAGGTGTATGACTTTTTATGTGCAGCAATCTGAATTGCCCTGGGGAGGGATGTATATGAGCACTGTTTCTTGTGAGGGTGTTGGTCCGGTTTAAAGGCATCTTCTGAATCAGCCTGATCTTTTGTTTTAAGACATGTGGTAAGCCAGTTCATGGCTGCTGGGTTTGGTTACCTGGCTGTTCAAACTAGGGTGTTAGAAAAGAAAGGTAAAGGGTTATTCACACCATGGTTAAAAAACATAAAGATGTTTTCAACAAAGGTTTATATAGCACATGGAATACAGTCTAGAGCATTACCACTTAAAGTGTAATTCCATTTTTTAAACTTTCCATTATTGTGTGCTAATATTATGCATTATGTGCTAAGCTTATTAGTTTTTTTTTTCTATTTGCTTGCAACTCTGTGTTATAACAGATTTTACGAACGCTCGTATTGTTCACAGCAGTGTTTCCGAGAAATGTTCGAACATGTGTATGCAGGCGTAATTGCTTTGCGTACACATACGGTTTAGCTGAGCATTTATGGTTTTGGCTCTCGAAGTCTTCTTGGAAGCCAAATTTATACCTGTTTTCTTCTGTAAGTTGCCGTGTAGTCCATCCATCTTGGTGTTCCATGTCCGTCTCTGATCTTTCAGCGCACGCATTCCGCTTGTTTTTTTTTACATTTTAATGGTTCTTTAATGGTTCTGTGTGTGGCATCCCATTTAGTGTGTATGTCATTCTTGACACTTACCTTCTCCCTTGTTTTCCTGTGTGGCATCCCATTTAGTGTGTATGTAATTCTTGACACTTACCTTCTCCCTTGTTTTCCTGTGTGGCATCCTATGTAGTGTGCATGTCATTCAAAACACTTACCTTCTCCAAGTTTTTAAATTCATTGGCCTCCCATGTCATTTGCTTCCACCCAGTGTTACTCACTTTTTTTGTTAGATATCCCTAGGAAACCTTCTCTTACCTCACACCATTACGTGTTCGAGCCTCTATCCCCTGCCTAAATTATGTTGCATTATTAAAGGACACCAGGCAGCCTAGAAATTTAGCACAATGTTTATTTATTAATTTTTTTGTAAATGAAGTTTGAAAAAAAAGTGTAAAAACAGAAATTGAAATTTTAAGAGCGTACAAATCTCATTTAAAATATTTTGGGCCAACATGGCACCTGTAAAGACAAAAGAAAAGCATCTTTTTGGACAGATGTGTGGTTGGAGATGCCCCCCAAAGTCAACCTACTTCAAAATTGTTCTGCGCCCATTTAGGGGGCCACCCTCTTCCGCAGTGCCATGCCTTCTCCAGGGTCTGTAATGAAAAACATCCTGCTGTAACCAGTCTGCGCATGTGTTGTTTTACTTCAGCTTGTGTAATGGTCTGCTTAACTGTGTTTACACACCTGAGTCTGGCGCTGGACCCACCTCAGGAGGCCCCATTGCGGCCTACTTCCCCTCTGAAGATTCTCTATGGCAAGAGAAGCACAACACAACAGCGCTTAGCATATATTTCATTTGGCCATCCCTTCACACAACTGGATTGTTTTTGGACTATTGGCTTACCTGACTGCTGTGGGACTGTGTGTGACTACAAGCCCACCACCCCCTCAGCATGTTCCATGGCTGGTGGTGGGAAGGCTATAGAGGAGGACGAGGTCGTTGGCAGGGTTTGTGGGCCACCATCTTATACCCACACACATTACACCCATCTTCTTTGCACCACTGGTTGGATCCCCTGCCTCCGGAGCCAGAACTCCTCTGCCACAATATAGATTTAAATGTCAATTTACATGTTCTGGCTGAGTGCTTACCTTCTCTCTAGTACATACACTTACCTGGGAAGTTCTGGCTGTAGAACCACCGCACCCATCTCTCCTATGCAACAGAACCGGAGGATTGCAGTCGCAGACACAATAATCTGGGCCTGTTGAACCACTTGGATTACAAGGCCCCTGCCATTACTGTGCGCCCTGCCATGTGCCTTCGACGTAATGTTGACACTCTGGTCTGTCACCTGTATGCACCTTTGCTTGATTGTAAAGCAGCACACCTGCATAGGCAAATGGCATGGATTGGCATAGAATGGAGAATTTTGCTTGTGCTTCCCACTCAATTTGGCTTCTTTAGTATATCCTTTTAGATTACTTTTCCCTGGATAAATGGGAGAGAAAACTAAATTTTGCAAATTACTGTATTTTGATGCACTTTTGAAGTATGTAAAGGTGTGTCCATCAGGTGGGGCCTCCAAGTGTCATTATGCTTGATATTAACTGAGGAGGCTATGGATGGCGAAAGGCTAGGTATGGTTAGATGTTTCTTATGTACCATTCACTGTGCCGTGGGCACCATATGGTGTCTGTATTCCTAGATGAATATTGAGAGATATATTTCATGTGCTCACTAAAGAAAATGTACTCTAAAATTTGTTATCATTTGTCAGTTTCTTGTGCATTTTGCCTCTTTGAACAGAGAATACATTTTACTTATTTTATTGTGTGCACTGTCTATCCAACCGAATGCCCATGGGATAAAATAGGCACAATAATATTAGGAGCATCTGACTTCATTTCACTTAGCTAGCACATCACAAGATTTTCTGTTAGCAAGGCAATGTTTCAAAGTGAAATCTAAGGTATAAAGCAATTCTGGTAAATCCCCTCTAGATTAATTAAATGTAGTTTACATTTCCCATATTAATTTCTGAAAACTGAGAGGGCTCATTAAACTCCAGCAATATGGCAAATAACTGTGAGGGGGGGCATTTTATTGGGCAATATTTTATGGCAGACAAAGAACTGTATTGTATTATGGACAAAGAGTTAACATCTAAATATGCGTTACTAGAATTACATGTTAAATGCAAAGTGTATGCCATATTTTTCGCACTATAAGACGCACCACCAAAAGAGTGTGTGTGTGTGTGTGTGTGTGTGTGTGTGTGTGTGTGTGTGGGTCTTAGTGCGTCTTATTGGGTGAATATAAAGAAAAAAGAAAAGTGAGTCTTGTGTCTGCGCTGTGGCCACGAGGAGGCCAGCCAAGCAGTGGGCGGATGGGCACTGCCTATGGGGAATGGGGGGTGCCACACTGCCTATGGGAATGACAGGGAGGAATGTCATACTACCTATGGGAAATGGGAGGGGGGGAATGCCACACTGAATAAGGGAATGGGGGAATGCCACACTGCCTATTGAATTGGGAGGGGGGAATGCTACACTGTCTATTGGAATAGGAGGGGAGAATGCCACAATGCCAGTGAGATGGGGGAATGTCACACTACCTAAGGGAAATGGGAGGGGGAATGCCACACTGTTTATGGGGAATAGGAGGGGGGAATGCCACACTTCCTATAGGGAATGGGATGGGGGAATGCCACACTGCCCATGAGGAATGGGATGGTGGAATGCCACACTGCCTATGGGAATAGGATGGGGGGAGTGCCACACTGCCCATGGAAAAGTGGGTGGGGGAGGGGGTCACACTGCCTGTAATGGGGTGTTTTAGCACAATATTTGGTTTAGAATATTTTTTTTCTTATTTTCCTCCTCCAAATCCTAGGTGCTTCTTATGTGCAGATGCGTCTTATAGGTGTGGTGTATTGTTTGAGTTCTAAGCTGTAAAATTTTGTTTGAGGGCTTCTTGGTTACCAAGCAGTGGAAATATTAGAACTCCTTTTGTCATCTACCTTCTTAATAAATCAGGTGGTAATCCACCCATGGAGCAAATGTGTGCCCTTTTCCTGGGGCTCACAACAGGAGAACTCTAGCCCGAGTGATTAGGGCTAACTGGTCGAATGGGCTGGATGAAGAATCTAGGGGTGTATGACCCCATGGTTTGCAGTATCTCATACGTCAGAATTCTGTTTCTAGATGGTAGTTTGGCCTTTTATATGATGTAGAATTTTATACGATGTAGAATTATTTTGAAAAGGACAGATGGAGGTACTGAATTATTTTGTCCGAGGAAGATGCAGAGGTAGAATTATTTTGTCCAGGTTGACCACAGAATTGTTTTTCCCAGGACAGCACTACTATCATTTTTCCCACCCCAGATGTAGCACCCTCTGCTGTGGCAGTTAGTTTGGTGGGTTAGGTGGGCGCCCTTGAGTGGTGAGAGCTGGTTTCACAGATACATAGAACAGATGCAGACACTACTCTCCTCTCCCCCAACATCTTTAAAAAGCTGTACACCAGTCCTTTTATAGGCACTGTGTATCACTCGCCAGCACCACACACAGGCGTGAGGATGTACTTCCAGTGTCACAAGCCTTGGAATGTTCATGCTGGCTGGAAGGGGCACCATCCAGCTACCACCATCTGGTACCTGTGAGAGAGAGCCACATCCGGCCCATGAGACTTGAGTTTGACACATGTGCACTAGGCCTTGATTGCCCATAACATACTAGTGAGCAAGATAGACCCGCTTGCAATCCCATCTGTGGTTGCATTAGATTGACAGATAGGTCATGATAAGTCAAACTGGGACCTTTTTGTGTCAGAATGGAAGATCATTAACACTGGAGGGCCGCATGGTTGTGTCTCATCCCCATTACTCAGTTTACTTCAGCTCGTATTCTCCACCACTGCCCCTCTCCCACTATTGCACAAGTGGCAACTTGTGTTAAAGAAAGGGGGGTGCAAGGTGCAGGTGGAAACACACTGAAGTCCTGGAGCCCGTTCGATATCCAGGCTTCATGACTCAAAAAGAAACTCCCTCCATAGTCTTGATACATTTTTCTAAATTGATACACAGCTGATCCACAAAGCTTTGACATCTTCATTGAATGCTAGGTGATGAATTCTCATATCTCCATGGTAATTAGAAAGAAACTGACTCACCTCTGAAAAAGCTTTAGCGAATTGCGTTGGGAGCGGGAGTGAGAGAACAATTATCTGCAGAAATCTGTAAAAAAAACTTTTTGATACATGCGAACATTATCCCCTTTGTGAATATAATCACTATTTAACTGCATTGTATAAATTCTGAAATATTGTTACTGAGTAAATCTGAATTTTTTTTAATAAAGATCCTTTTGGTTGGTGATATATAGTAAAGACCAATAATTAGAGGAGCTGGTGGTAGCAGTGAGATACTAATTATTTTTCAATGTATACTATAATTACCCATCCCCACCAAGCACCCCTTTTGAAGTACTTTGAAGTACTAATAGCGGTTGGTAAACGTGAGTAAATGGGTATAGGGGGTCTGAAATAATAGATTTAGAATTTAAATTTGCAGACGCCACTATTTCCAGCCTCATCAAGGACAATGAGTAAGAGGATAAAACAAATGAGATAGAGAAGACCCCCAATCGGTTCAGAGCAAATAACGGTGCTAAGGCTGTGGAAATAGGAATGAATTTCACGTGGAACATCCCAACAATTAGGAAGAGGTGGATAAAGTTGAAGAGACAAAGTTCCTTGTGTACAATACCAGGAATTTGAAATTGGAGGCATTAAGCTAGTGTGGAAGAAAGTTTGGTTTAGAAACGACTTTTCAAGTTTGGTCTGCCAAAAAAGTTCTTCTTCAACACAGTCATTATGGTAGTTCTGTGCTCCTTTTCACCATTAGGTGTGGAGCGCCTCTAGGAGTGACCAGAATTGACTCCAAAAGACTATCAAAACAGCATAAAGAATAATTGGTCTCTCACTTCCAACAATCACTGAATGCAGGATTAAATCTCAAAACATAAGCATTATAGAAGACCCACTGCACACAATTTTCTCTGTGAACTACTCCTTTTTAGGTCATCACCGTAGAGCTCCAGCCTTCAAGACCAGCAGCGTTCAAAAGATTTTTCCCATGGCTATTAATGTCACCAATTCCAGTTGGGCTGAAGTTATCCTCAACAATTTTCTGTGTGTTTTTTTTCTAACCCACAGTCTCTTGCCAAAGTGATTTCCTTGTATGCTGTAATGATGTACTTGGTGAATAAAAAAATACTCAGTTTTTTCTACAACTAATAGGTCCGACTTAGTGTTAATATTTACCCATTCTAAATTGAATTTGAAAAAATCCGACGCCCATACAAAACAGGTGTCTGTCCTTGTACTTGTGGTGGGGGGGGGGGGCTTCCTGTTTGCCATCCCCCCTGGGCATATCTCCCAGCTAAACTCTGTATTGCACTTGCATTAACTCACATGGTCTGTTTTTTATTTCATTTCACCAATGTGAGGCTGGATTTCGTTGAGGGAGCATAGTGCAAGAAATAAATACCAGACTTCGCAAGGGGAAATGTAAAGGGGCCCTCTGCAATTGAGAACAAATTGGGTGTTGGAAAGAAATCTCAAGCCTGCTACATATATTTACTCTACTTTATATGCAAAATGAAATCGCTTCCCCACCACCACAAAAAATACATGCAAATGTGCACACAATGACCTCAATTTTGTAATCTAAAGTAAGAATATAACAGGGGTTTAGAAATGCTTAAATGAGCATATATGCTGGTTATTATCCCCTAAAATTTGCAGGTAAAAATATTCAGCGACTGAAAGAACCTAAAGTTTGATTATATGATCATCAATGATGTCAGGCGGGATTTTCACACTACTAATGTATCTAACTCTGGTGTACAATCTGCTTGACTGTCCATCCCTGATGAAGGGGCGCAAGTCGCCCTGAAACATTGGAAAAGAACCAACATGGACTTTATAAATTTGGACCATTTTGGATTATTGTTGGATTATCTAATATACAACATTCCACTTGGCTGCTGGCCTCTTGATTGAAAGTTTTAGGTGCAAATCATGCTCTAACGCTATTACTGAATCCCACCTTATTTTGAAATGAACCAAGAAACAGTGCTTATTTTCTTGAGACAATTTTTGTTATCATGAGATTTTGTTAAGAAACAGTGGAGAGATTTTCTTAGCAAATACATTTGTTAAACAAAGAACAAGGAATTTAGAACTACGTGGTATATTTGGAACATAGTATTTTAAATTTAGCACTTGGAACATAAAATTTTGGATTGTGAATTTGGACTTGAAAATAGAACATGTAGAAATCTTGTAGGCCTCACCTGTAGAACTGCCCTTTGACCAATAAAGTGCACAATCCGCATTTACCACCCTTGTAAACAGCTTTGAGGGGCATTGTGAAGGTGAGCCTCGCCTCACCACATCTTTTCGATTACTCTCCTTAGCATTTAAAGCTTGGAACTTATAATTCTAAAATTTAGATTTAGAATACAATGTTTTGTATTCCACGCATCAGTCCATTTCCTAAAAGCAAATGACCACCTTCCTCCGCCCCCTCCCCCAAAGCCTTTTTCCAGCGGTCCAACATCATTGACCCTGGAGTGCAGCTCTGTATTTTTCTAAATTCCAAGTAGAGTGGCAGGCCTTGAGTGATGCAATCACTGCACAGTAGCAGCACTGATGCTCTAGGGAATTAGAGACTGACAAGTCACTCCAGCTCCTAGCTCCATGGCAGCTGGGGAACAAGGCCATTTATTCACAATGACCTGAAAAGAATCGCTGTCATCAGATGGGTTTTTTAAAACATATTACTTAAAACGTCTTATCATAGGGGTGATAAGGACGATTTTGTTTTAAAGGTTGGAGGTCCTTAAAATTTGTAACTTGGAGTAATAACTTGGTACTCAGAATATAGAATATAGTGCTTGTAGCTTACTATTCAGAACAAGAAGTCGAATTTGGAACTTAGAACTTAGTTTTTTAAGTGTAGAATTCAGAACTATAAATGCAAAATGTAGAGCTTAGAAGCTGGAACTACAAATTTAGAACTTGGAACATTGAATCTGGAACTTAGAATACAGATGTTAAAACTTAGAATTTAGAACTTTTAAACATAGAACTCAGAGCATAGAATTCGAAACAAAGCACATAGACTAGACAATGTGGAATTAATAGATTAGAAAGCAGAATCTGGAATGTAGAGTTTGAAATGCATAATAATGTTTCCCACCTTCCATATATTGACAACAACAAATATATGGAACATAAAGGAATATATTTTGCATATTTATAGCAGCAAGTTTTCTTTATTGTCAGCAGAACTGCATTAAAAAAATCAGACCCAATTCTTTTAAATATATAGCTTTCATTTATTCATTAACAGACAATGTTTCATTCAAATACATTTATAATAAAATGTGTTCAAAAGGGAACCTTTATAAATTACAGTGTCACTGCTAGAACAGAGGGATTCCAGGAAAACAACAGGAGGAGAAATAGGTCAGAAAGCTCTGACTGGTTGATCCACAATGCATTACTAAGTGCAAGGATCTGTGTTTCCACTGATCATTCTGTAATGTACATCTGTTTATGTTTCGGCAGACGATTAACAGTTGGTAAGAATAATGAGTCATAAGTGAACAAGTAAGTATGTAGTTATGTAACAAGGAAATGAGAACATCGGACATAAATTAATGACATTGAGCCTATGTAATAAAACATGTACATTGAGTAGCCATTTAGATTTAAGTGTACTGTTAACAGTAAAGATATTGATAAGTTGCTATAAAATCTTGCTCTTTCCTTTGCTGTACAACGTTTTATCTTTTACAATGACATTATGAATAAAAGATTTTTTTTTTTTTTTACTTTCAAAAAATATGTTATAATATATGGTTGAATTTATATATACAACCCTAGACAATTGTGTAATGTATTACATCTATTTATGTAGTAATTTATGTAGTAATTAGGGTGAAAAGAGTCACCCCACAACTGAGAATAAGAAAAACAGAAGTAGTGAATTAGACGCAGATGTAAAATAAAAAGTGTAGGAGTTATTTATTAAACTGTATAAACTAGATACAGTCTGCCTATTTAATTATTGTGTATGTTAGGAGACAGTACTCACCAACTCATGTTGCTCAATGTGTGCCCCCAGAACACTGCTTAGTGCAGGAATTGGGAATCTAGGCCAATAAGCTTTGATGGGAAACTCAGAGCCACGATCAGGGCAGCTAAGACTTGAATATGAGAAGCTACACAAAGGGGGTCAATGTCTGGGCCCCAGCCAGCAGCCCTTGTGGGGGCCCTGTGCCTGAACCGTGCATTGCTGAGTCCTAATTGTTTATGGGCAAGCTGTACAGAAAATGTTGCATAATATGCTGTATAGAGACTGGGCCCTCGTATAACCTATATGTGATGACTGTGCATCTAGTTTATGCTGGACCAGGCTGGTTTCCTTGTGACAAAGGGGTCAGCCATCACATAAAGCTTATGGAGTGCATGGGGCCCAAAAATTCCAGATAAGGGGCCATGGGGCAATTGGTAAAGGTTTGCAGTCAATAGTCATCTAGATCTTCTACTCTGTAATCATTACCATCATTCCCCAATAAAGCCAGTTTCTGCCTGAGCCCATATTGTCCATGATAGCGTTTAGACACAAGGGTGTCCCCCATTTCTCTGAACTTTTGCTTCTGACTATCTGCCTGACCTTGGACCTCAAGTTTGCTTTAGCCTTCAGCACCGTGAATCTCTGGCAGATGATCCATGGCCCCTTGACCAGACTTTGGATTCTCTGTTGTTTGCTCTTTTGGTACTGTTACTAGTTATTAACCGCCTGCTGGCCTGGCTTTTCATACCAGGAGAGCAATGCAGGAGAGCAATGATCAGCAGGAGAGTTCAGTACACAGCACCTGCACTTCTGGTGTACCTATACTGCTGGAGTAGGTAGAGATTTGCTTTGAGAACATTAACTTTTCCAAAGGTCTTTTATAATGTCCACATGTCAGCAGGTCAGGGTCATAAATCAGATAAAGCTAGACAAAGCCCCGTAACAGGAGAGTAGACAGTGAGTACAATTCAGTAGGTTAGTAGTGGTATATTGCAAATGTAAACTTAAAACCCTGTCTTTCTCTTTCCTCCCTTCAGGCCAACCCACTAGATTATAAAATAACTGATACTTCTAAGAATGTTTGAACTATATAACTTTAAGAAAAAAGTGCCATTGGCATACAACTGTAAGTACAAATTACAAGTTCATGTTTATATGCCTTTTAGATGTTTTCTCCTTTGTATTGGTGATCTGGCATGATTAGGGGAGGCTTTTTAATGAGTGAGTATATATGTAGCAATACATAAAGGCAACTCAAGTTCCTGTTTTATTTTCAGATTTTTGATAGTCATCCTACTGGCTTTCTCTTTATGACGGGAGCAGCTCCAAAACAACATCCTATGTTTACCATAAACAATATGGAGGTAAGGACTCTCTATTCAAGCTTCCTCATTTCAAAATGAATAGCTTCTTCCACACACCTTTGAACTGGTCTTCCTTAGTATTCAAGATGTGAACTTGACTATGTGGTTCATTCAAAGGTGAGAATTCTCAATCATTTTGAGGGGAGAAAACATGCCATTGTAATTCATTGTCTGCCTTGGGGCTGATTCAGGGCCAGGTGAAAATTTACACCCAGTAGAGAATGGTAGTCAATGGCAGTTTTCTCACATCACATTCCTGGCAGATCTATGGTCCCTTTCACACCTCTCTGATTTGATAGAGTGCAGTTGGAACATAGCCAAAAAAGTCCTGCTTTTTGCGTTCCAACCGGACTGCAAATGCAGATCTATACTGTGTCTATTCTATAGAATTGCAACTGTAAAACGCACCTGAACTGCAACTGCATAGTGTGAATGTAGCCTGAGGCAACAGCTGGTTCACTGACCAGATTCACAAGAAGAGCAATATTTGTATGAAATGCAGTGCAATGAGTCTGGACAGGTATGTTCACTGTGTGCATACATATGTCTGAAGAACACAGGGCACTCATCTGATGATAGATTCTCAACTTGGATAAAGAGGAAGTTTGGTTTAAAACTGTGAAAGAAGCAATTTATTCTAAAGTGGAGAAGCCAAGCATGAATAGAGATGGGGGCTACGGCATTTAAAGTCTGCCACATACAATGCAATATTATGTACCCAACCTGACCTAGGGGTTCAGTAATAGTAAATTTTACTATTAACCTTAAACCTGGTCTGGAACTGCACTTTACCCAAACCTATAACCCAATACTATAGACCTTTGACAAAAAAAAACTAACCCTAAACACAAATATTCTCTATGGACACACATGTAACTCAAATTAATATCTGGGTAACCTATGGGTATTGCAAGTACATAAAATGTTGAATGACTCCTAAATAAATTTGACTTAGGACTCCAGGTTGGCCTGAAGAATTTAATTTTATCCTGGGAGTAGGGCTACACTTTGGTGTAATTGCAAGAAAGAGATAGTTTTACAAGATCTAGGGTGCCTGGCAGGGATGTCTCACTACTGAAGCAACATCAATAATGTTGATTACTACTATGCTCCAGTGTGTTTTACCTCACTCTACATGAAAAAGCCTGTTCTTCCCTGAATACAACAAAATCACAAATACTTGTGGAAACTGTTAGTGCATAGGCATGTGTCTTTTATGGACAGCAAGTAACCCCTATGAACTTCTAAAAAGTATAAACTGGAGCAGAAATATAACCTAACAAAAGGAATGTGTGAGGTATGGGGTTCCTCCACAATATAGGAGCATGCTTCTGCCCTGTGTTGGCCTTGGCTGGATTTTCCCCTGCAGGTGGCCCTCTGCTGCAGAGGTGCTGGTCCTACTGGACTTCCCCTTTATAAGCTGCTCAGACCTTGAAACTGGTGGATCAGCATTGTATTGTCATCTGAATCTAGACGCAGGACTTCTGCTACAGCCTAAGGATTCTGGACTCGGTATCTGTTTTGGACTGGATCCCAGCACGTGTATGTTTGCTCCCTTCACCTCTGGCTTCTGCACCTTGGGTTTATAAACATTCCCTGCCTGGCCCCTCACCTGTGTTATCTGTACATCCATCTCTCTGTAGTAGTAGTAGCAGCCTGTTTTGCTTTGTGTTGTGTATACCCATACCTACCAACTTTTCTGGATGGGAAAGAGGGACATTCAATTAATCAAGCCACACCTCCTCACTGATTGATGATTAGGAGATAGATTATAACAGTTAAAATATGAACACTTTAAAAAGGCAAATGGATAATTTATTGATGCAGATCTGCATATTAAACCTCCCTCAAAGAAGAACAATGAGGGACAGGGGGACATGGACTCAAAAGAGGGACAGTCCCTCCAAATCAGGGACACTTGGGAGGCATGTATACCTGTTACCACCATTAAACCCTGTTTTCTGTATTTCTACTTCTGTCTCAGTGTTACAGCTCTCAATTACTGGTCACTCTTATAGTGAGGGATTTCTCTGCTGAGTATCCCCGACAGAATGTTAAAATCTAGCTCAAAGGAATAACCTGTAAATAACCAACAGATAAGAAAGACAACCCCATTCTGCAAAGGAGTGTCACAATATCATAATAATAATCATCATCACAAAATATCTTACCTAACTATCAAAAAGGTCACAGAATGTTTTACCAAATGTGATATATCAAACTCTACTTACTCATTTTTAAGCCATGCTGCAAAATGCAGCTTTTGCATTTTGCTGATTGTTTGCTCTTTGGAAATTATTTTACCTAATATGTTTGTATATCTTGCCTGTTTTGCCAGTTTTTCTTACGAGCTATTCATATGCCAATTTGTATTAACAATCTAATTTCATTTAGACCGCTTTTAAAGTGAAGCAAATCCCACATTTGTAACTAGCATCCCATGAATTGATTCCCGCTTGAAAAGTACCTTTTGGAAATGTTCCTGTTTCACAGTGATGTGACACCTGCCATCTCACGGAGATGTATAGCAAAAACAAAAAAGAACAATTCGGTAGACGAAAATATCCATTTCTAGTTCTGCACCCTAAGAAGGCAGTATCAACAAATGTATTTCATAAGTTCAGTGGGCTTTGGTCCATTGGGAAACTAAGCCAGTATAGCTGCTATCTTTGTTCTGCTTTCCTTATGTTTCAAGCACTGGTACTTTCAAACATATCTTTGTTAAAACAGTGCCCATTTTCTAACTAACTGGGTGTGGGGCGGAATCGGGGCAGGCTCATGGGGTGGACACATCCAGATTGCAGGAGCCCCCCATGCAATGACCCACGCAACCCCCCATCCTTACCTTGACCTTCAATCCATGGCCGAAATGCGGTCCTTCGATTGGCCCCCGTTGGTAACTTGGGCCATCCTTGACCAACAGTCAGGAAAAAGAATGTGGACCCACCCACGTGACTGCTGGCAGCCAGTAAAAAGACCAGATTTTAAATCTCCTGCATCTGGTTGGGTTTGTATTTGCACAGCTCTATAGGTGAGGGTCTATAATTTTGCCGGTGAGGTAGAAATGTTTTTTATACAGATTTGTAATAAGCCTTTCATGAGGTTCTCTTTAAAATCCAGAGAGTGTGGCAAGAAGAGGTCTTGAAAAGCTTTCCTGTTTAGAATAGAGAGGCCTCCCCAAATCCTAATAAATATTGTTGAGCGTAACATTTGGGTCAAAGTTAAATTGCTGCGATCACCAAGATTCAGTGCTTAAAGAGTGGAGTGAATGCGCAACTTTCTATGCGCACAAAATTACCTTCTGGGGAATAGGCCTGATGTGAACGTGTGACAGCTAGTATTTTAGTTTTTTAGTCAATAGCTAGTCAGTAAGTGACTGTAATAGGTAGCTAGATAGAGGTTTGGTCCTCTCTTTTTCAGCTAGGCTGCAGGGATGTTGGGATACTTAGATAGCGTAGGTAGCTGCTAGGATAATATATGGCAGTGACCAGGCCCATTGTATGGTTAGTTCCAGCAGTTCTTTGGTTTTTATGTAGTATGAGCAGAAGGAAAGAAAGAGAAACAATCAGTCCAGTCAAGGAGAAAGATAACAGTAGCTGCCCCAGAGGATCTTGACAGATGCCTTGACACCTGTGACTGGGATAAAGTCCAGCCATGACCAATCTTCTGCCAGAATCATTGACACAATGAAACCTACAGGAGTAGTGATATAGTAAGCCAGTATTTTGCTGTGAACTATACTAGTATACTACTATAATAGTATTGAAAAATAGTTTCTGCATATTGATGTGTTAAGTAAACTATACCACCAATCATATTTACAGTAACTGTTTAGACTAAACAATGGTGATTGGTTTTATAGTTTACTGGCTTTTGCAACTTCTTTTAATGTACTTTGCACTGCTTTATAACTGGCAGATCTTGAGATATTATGATTAGAGATGAGCGAACTTGAAAGTTGAAAGATGAGCGAACTTGAAAGTTCGATTCGGGCGATTCGCCGAATTTCCCCAAGAAATTCGGGTTCGCCCGAATCAAACTTTCACGAATCGCTCATCTGAAAAAAAAAAATGCCGCCGCCGCATTTTTTTTTTAAGCAAAAATGCCGGCATGGTGGGAGCGGGCAGGCCGGCTACGCTGTCAGCGGGCGGCGGAAGCGCAGCCGGCCCGCTCTGATGACAGCTGAGAGCGGCGCCGGCCTTCACGCTCCGGCGCCGCTCTCAGCTGTCATCAGAGGACACGTCATCAGAGGGCGCGTCATCAGAGGGTGCCTGAGAGCGGCACTGGCCTCCATGCTCCGACCATGCAGGTAAGTGTTTGCTTTTTAAACAAATGCCGGCATGGTGGGAGCGGGCAGGCCGGCTGCGCTGTCAGCGGCCGGCTTCCGCCGCCCGCTGACAGCGTAGCCGGCCTGCCCGCTCCCACCATGCTGGCATTTTTTTTTTTTTATTTCAGGGAAAATTCGATCGGCACGAACCAAAAAAAAATTCGGGTTCGTGCCGAATCGAATTTTCCCTGAAATTCGGAGCGAATTCCGGTTCGTCCGAACCGGTTCGCTCATCCCTAATTATGATCACCAAGCTTCACTGCTTACAGAGCCCCTGTCCTGAAAAAATTGTTTAAGCCTAGAATTACATTTTGGAATAGAGTTAAAGTCACATAACATGTAATAGGTGAAACCATCAGGAATATAAGAGCTTCCTTTATGAGTACTAGACACATGAGGTTCAGTTATAAAAAAAATCATCAATTATTTGGTCCAATAAGTGGTGACCAGCACACAATGTATCCTTTCCCAGTGGCACCCCCTCCTGTACCAGAGGCACGCATGATTTTTCTGTTGCGTTTTCTGTTTGGTCACCACAGACATGAACTGAAGTTGTATCCCTACAATAGATCACAGGCAAGGGAGGAAAAAACTCCACAGTTAAATGTCAACATAGACCAGTAAGTAGAATCACAACTCTGCAACTACTGTATTTAGAATGCCAGCAGTGCAATTCTATAAATCTACTAATGAAGGTGCCTTTTAAATACATTACTGAATAATGTAAACTGTCATTATTCAAGATATATATATATATATATATATATATATATATATATATATATATATATATATCCGAACTCAAGCACTAGACCCTCTGGCATTTATTGCTATGTGTGCCCCTGTTGGGGAAATTTTCCTCCTGTTCCAGTGAAATTACTCAAACTAGGCAACTGTTAATGCTGTCTATCAATGGGGTAGAAATAAGCAATACATTTACCTACCTATGTTATTCTATTAATTTCCCTGTCATAGAAACCTTTTGTTGTTAGAAGAACTGTTTAGAGAAATAGGTCACAGAACACTAACATAAGAGATGGGTGAAAATTTCTCCAAAAGTAGACATACAGGAATAAATAGCTTGCAAGGAGTTTAAACACCCTTGCCAATACCTAATGTGGGTTAAGTCCTGCTTTATCAAATGCCAACCAATTGCTTTTTTTTTTTCTTTTCTCTGACCCCGGATTAAAAAAAACATCACTCAATCCTTTAGTAACCTAGGCTAGTGTGCATCGAGGACTTTTGGGTTGGTCACCTCCAGCAGCTGCTCCCATAGGCTTAAAATGGACCTTCAGCCAAAATGACTGAAGACCAGTTTTAACCCCAAACCCCTGGATATCCAATTTTGGGATGGCAGTTCTCCCCTGTGAGAATAAATACTTACCCTTATGTGGTGGCTACCTGCTACCTGTAGTGAGAGCATGGCCTGTGCATCAAACCCTATTGGCTACCGGCAGTCACGTTGGACACTCAGGTGTGGTAAGAGCACAAACACAGTCAATTTTGTCTTGGAGCTATATATGCCCCCCCCCCCCCCCCCCCCAATGGTTGGAGGCAGGATAGTGATTAAAATAGAAGACCTCACTTTTTTCTGGCGCTCCCAATGTCTGTTTTACAGAGAGGCATCCCCTGTTTTGTGGGCACACCCCCTAGGCCATCAACTTCAATTTTCAATTTTGACTGTTCGGACCACTGTAGACCTTGCCATAGAAGTATACATTCCATTAAAGCACAAGTCTAGTAACAATGGACAGGATGGAGCAGCCGTTTAAATTGATTCAGCAAATAAATAAATTGTTTTTGTGTTCTAAGTTGCCTAGACAGCCAATCCAGTGTGACTAGACTTATACTTTCTTTTTATACTCATGCTCTCTTGAAATTCATTATTATTCACTCTTTTCCTAAAGCTTATCTGCTATGCATACTGAAACTATAAAAAAAAATCACTACAAGCTTTCTATCCACCCCTTAGCCTCTAAAACATAAGCACTTGTTTTAAACTCTGTAGAACCTGATTTACATGTATTGTATTGTTTTACCCTGTCTGTGTATCTTGTATATTGCTATGGAATAAAAGAGCGCTATATGAATAATTAATAAATAATAATACTACAAGATAGATGGCATGAAAAATGCAATTCTGCAATCAAATCCCTGTCTCTAGAAGTTTACGTTTAAATGAATTCCCATCATAAGAAACCAAATTAAACAAGCATTTGTGGTATGCAAACAAATTTGTTGTTTAGTACTTCAATGTTTTATATATTTGAAGAGTTTCATTCAGATTTATTTTGCTTCTAGTAAAGGGCCGAGTTTTCCCTTCATAACCATTTTTATGGTGATTTGATTAAAGTTTTTTTATAACTGAGTGTATTTTTAGTAATTTACTAACAAATTATTAAAGTGGATGACCAGCCTCCAAAGCCATGCCAAAAATGTATCGCCTACATTATACCTTAAATGTTTGCTGATGTTCCTTTATTTTCCAGTGCTGAACACAAAGAACCAGCGTAAACCCAGACCTTGGCAGATAAGGGCTCAGGAGATATTAACCAAAAAGTGTCAAGGCAGAATTTGCTGTAAATTACATATTTCACCTGCACTGTGACAAATATTGTCCACCTTCAGCTTGCATGTTTCAAGGAATTACTTTACTGAGACTTTAGTGACATTTGTTGCTGGATTAGCCACCTAAGGCAACAAGTAGTAGGGCCCCCCTCCCCGTACAGTACTAGACTGCAGTTCTATTTACTGCAAACTGTAAAACAAAAACTGAAAGTAAAATGTTGATTGTCACAATTTGTACTTGTTTTCAAAATTCTAAAGTACTTATTTTCATATTATAGTGACACCCTCAGAAATATTACCCTTGACGGCTTTAGAAAGAGGCATAATCCTTTCTCTTACACTTCAAGCAGAAATAAAGGGTCCATTTTGCTATATGTAAAAAAAATGCCTCTTCCATTCCTCCCTCTCTCTAACTGATTTGCAATCGTAGATAATAAATATATTTTTACTGGCTAAGCGCAGGCTGCCTTGTCCTCTGTTGGAAGGCAGATTCTTTCTCCTTGTATCATAGGCTATAGTCACCAGACCACTGACCCATGGCTGCTACAGTGGTTCAGTGACAAAAGCTTCAGTCATCTGAAGTGGCTGCTTCGTAGGCCCCTGGAAAGGATTTTTAAAACAGAGAAGGTAATTATCTTTGTATTTTTTGGTATGTAAGTATTTGGTAAATATTTTTTTGATCTAATATTGCAAATCGTGGTTAGCAGGGAGGTGGAGTTGGAGGTTTTTTTAGATATAGGTCCACTTTCAGATGTCCAGCTATAGGCAACATTGATTAGTCAATATAAGTGGCAGTGAGTAGCCGGTATAAAGTAGATCCATGAGTATAAAGATTTGATTTAATCCCTGCATTTTATAATCACTGTATTAGTGATGCAGTGGCTAACCTGAGTCTTTTCCACCATGTCTTTGTGAGCATACAAATGACCTGTAAATTACAATTACCATTATCTCTTTTCTCTTTGTTACTGGACTATAAGGCGTATTCAGACAATCCCTACTTCCACTCTCACAACCTCCATCTGGTAAATTAAGCTATAGAAATTTTTAATGTACTGGTCTTTGCCTTCAGGCATAAAATCATATATTAATTCCACCCTGTGGCTTATCAAATCACGTGCCCTCTTCAAGTTGGCCAAGTACCAAGGTGACTGCTCTTCACCATAGGTTGTCAACACAGGGATATATTTTAGGGTTGGAAGAGTGTGGAAGGAGGATTTTTTCATGCTTGGACTGTAGGAGTAAGATAACACTGTAGCAGAATGACAGTATATATCTTTGCTATAATAATTTACAGTAGTTGGTCTTCAGATAGAGATTTACCCTTTTGGTGTCAGGGTTTATTCTTTTTGTATCTTATTCCTAAGCAACCCTTTCTTTTTTTTGCAGAGTCTGAAATATAATTATTGCATAGACTGATGAAAATCAAGGAAGTTTAAAGTAGACATGTTAAACTATTATATATATATACAGTATATATATATATATATATATATATATATATATATATATATATATATATATATATTTATTACATTCCTGTATATTATACCAAGTATATGGAATGATGGGCATTATTCATTCCACAACCCATTTTACTTCTTATTTACTCATGGTGGGCTTCCAATTTAAAATGACATAAAATCACGTTTAGTAATTAATTTTTCAGTAAGGAACAAGTTAGAGAAAATAATTTAGTGTGAGCAGTGTTAACTTTTGTGGCAAAATCTTTCAAAATGTCATTCCATCTGCCACCTGAAAGTTTGCGCCATAGAAATGACATATCTACTTTAAATTCATTGAGGTTCTTCAAGGAATCCAAGGTTATTAGTTGTGGTTTGTGCAATAGGTTTAACCATGGACTCCAGTCGATGCACGCCTTCTTTCATTTTTGTTTTGTTGTTTCGATAATGTAGCCCCTAAACTTGCTACATGGCAACAGAAACTGCATTTTGTTTTTACAAAAGATTTGTGTCTATTGCCAAAATCTCCCATCAGGTGTTACTGTTCCAAACATTCCCCTCCCATATTGAAAATAAATGGTTCTTGCTTCACCTGTAAGATTTTAAGGCAAAGTTTCCAATATTATCTTGGTGAAAACTAGAAATATAATATCTATAAATTAAGAACTCCAACAGCTCTTAGTTGTAAAAATGCATACAGGAACCCTGTTGGTGCGTTTATACTTTATAACATAGAAGATATTTTGAAAAAGGATACTGCCTCTTGGCTAAGTCATATAAATATTTTAGTAATTTACAAATAACCACAAAACAGGAGGTTTCTCAAAGCTATTTCACAGCTACAGCTTTGAACAAGTATATACAAACAGCAGCAAGTGGAGCTCCTCCAAATGCCCAACAGACACTCGCACGCATTCACACCAAGTAAGTGACATCATGAAGTCTTCATTCCAAGGAGTGCATCCACTTCCTCTTCCGGCTGTAGAGTGTGCCACTGAGCAATAGGCCTTCTGGGATTGGCTAGCATATCAGACCAATGACGCAGCTCAGTCCCTGTAGCATTACAGCCTACAAAGACCTTTCCAATAGCTTCATTTTTGCCAAGCTTGTCATAATCAAGAACTGTAAGCACCACTTGAACTTTCTGCGGATATAAAATGATAGATTGGTCAAACTTTATTCAACAATTTGGTACTCTAATAAACACTGGTGCTATTTGGGGTCAGTGTATGATAAATTCTTAACTGACATAAACAGTATATAAGACGAATGACACCCAACATCTGGTTGCTGGAGTCGGTGTGAAAGTATCTTTCTTAAACATAGCAACTGTAGGAGATATCTCTGTGCTCAAAAAATTAGTCCAGGGGGAAAGTTTGTGTGTATAGGGTGGATGCCACTAACTAACCTGGGGGGGGGGTGCCAGTAATGTACAAGAGGACATTTCCTGGTGTGTAGAGGGGTGCTACTAATAATATGCCTAAGTATAATATGTGCTGCTGTAATATGCCTAAATCTTATTAAATCTAAGGCCCTTATTTAACAAGGGATAGCGCCAGGTAGCGACTGGTGAGCGAACGGTAATGACGCTCCCCGCCACGCGAACGCCGGCTCCCCTCCGCAATCACACATTTATCAAGCTGATCCTGCTTAGCGACAGAGAGCGCCAGATAGCGAATCATTCATCATTATTCCAGCCTCACCCCACAGCGCCAGCAAGCGACCTTGAACAGCGACAGGTATGACCTCTCGCTACCTGGCGCTCTCCAATGCATTTCAATGGAACAATCTTTAATTAATCATAAATAATTATTAATTTTTTTTTTTTTTTTTTAATGTGAAAAATTCTGTTACCACTTCTGCAATGTAAGATATTTTTTTTAAGGTAAAAAAAAAAAATTTGTGCGGAATTGATATTACAGGTCTGATATTAATGTATTCATATTACACAATGTTTTTATAAACTTGTTTTTTTTTGTTTCAAAAAATATGGTTGTTTGGGGGTTAAAAAACTACTTTTAACCCATCGCCGCCAGCGCTCTGGGGTTTAAACATGCATTTCACAGCGCAAGAATTTTTTTAGCGTGATTTGTTAATGAATATGGTGGGAGCCGTTCGCTATAGCCATTCGCTGTCATGCGCTCCCATACAGCGCGGAACTTGTCAAATAGCGACTCCTCACCCAATATTCAACATTACCGCACACCGACTGAGTCGCTGTCAACAACCGAACAACGGCCAAGCACAGCGACTACTAGCGGGCGCTCTGAAAATGCCGCTACAGTCGCTCAACTGTCGCTACCTGGTGCTATTAATGAATCGGCCTCTAAGAGACTAATCATACAAGCACTGCATTAGCCACAAATGTTATTCAAAGAGGTAGGAATGATTTCCACAAATGTGTACAGCCTCTATGCATGCAATTACTTTTGCTGCTTCCCTCTACACTGTGATATATACAGTTCACATTCTCGTCCTGGCACTAGGCTCCAGCATCCTGATTCCCTGCTGCGGGGGGGGGGGGGGGGGGCTATTTCTAGCCAAGGAGTCAGGTGGCTGCGAAAGGCAGCTCTCTTTCCGCCTACAAATAGTCCCTCCCTGCAGCGGAAGTGAGAGGCTTTGTTTCTCCTAAACCTCAGTTCAAAACCCCGGTAATAAAATGAGCTTTTTATTTACAACTTACCTGGACTTGCTCAAAAGGAACTTCAAAACTAAATGATTCATTATAATAAGGATTAAGAGTATTTTTCTTAATAGTTGTCTTTTTCTTCTTCAGTCGCTTGCCATTTTGCATTAGATGAATCTTCACATATGGATCTAAGAGAGTAGATGAAACTGTAACTAACTGAATCCCATTGTAATACGTTATATACTTATTTGTATGAATGTGAGTTTGGTATATATGGTATATATGAAGTAACTGATGCCACCACCTTACAATATCTGACATTGTATTACACTGTATAACCATAAACTATGATAGATTTGCTGGAAATTTGTTTTTCAGTTTGTTTAAAATGTATTGCAGCAGGTTAAATTCCAAATATAAGGAAGTCCAACGGGATTTGCTCTTGGTGACCTTCTTACATTTTTCACATCTGTTCAAAAACTTTTTGTGATTGGACATATCTTATATGGCACATTAATGTCCCCAAGGATGATGGTTATTCTGTCATTTAGACAGTTAGTCATACTTCCTTAATCTATGTTGACACTGATGACTGACACAGCTGGTAATAAATCCAAGTATATTTTCAGACATAACGGCGAGCTACACCACAAAATGTTTATACATCTATATCTTCTTTGCAATAATATGCTTTTGGTTTTAAAGGGATTATACACCCTGCAATAATAAGGCAGCAAGGAGCACCCCTGATGCCTGTTCCATGTGCCCCTCCTCCGTTCTCTGCAGCGCCAGGTAGAAGCTTTAGTCGGCTTCTTTCAATTTCAATTCCATAACTATGTAAAATAGCCACTCCATTAATTTGTGCTCTCAGCATGTGCTAGCCTGGTAAGCCACAGTGGTCACACAGCGGTCACTGTTTTGTTTCTAATTTGTTTTAACTATCAGTGTTTTTTTTGTTAAATCATTGCTATACCAATGCATAGGTTACGTTTACCAAAGCTGTCCCAGTCATGTCTGTTACTATCACTATTAGCCTTCCTTCCTGATGACAGATTCATAGATTTAGATACATCTAGCAGGTAACCTATAACTGGCACTATTGTTGCTGTTCAGCGTGGAGTTGTGACTACAATCTGTATCAGTCATTTAATAGGGGAAAAGGCTAAGCTCAGCCCCAGTCCACTGCTACAGTAGATGTGTAAGTTATAAGTTAGATGGAGCAGTTGTAGAGGGCACAGTTTGTAAAGGGATACCAGGCAGGTAGTACAGGTACTTACAGTTAGAGCAAGGCATACATAAAGGGTCAGAAAGGAGGGAAAGTGCGTGTACAGGTCACAGATGATTCAAAACATACATTTAACTCATGGATGGCATGGCTAGACAGCTGATGAATTGGCTGAACGAATGGCTTGGCTGGACAATGGAAGAAGCCCTAGAAACCTGAAAAACTAGAAAACTGACTTGTTTAAACTCCAGCAGCACCGGCATTATGTCTAATAGTTTTTGTCAAGTCATAATACATTACCCCTAAACATTCAAAGGACTGCTTTAACTATTCAGTCAATCTCCTTTTGCATTTAACAACATGTGAGGAGACCATTATTGAGTGAGAATGTTAAGGTGTTGAATAATATTGATGCAACATTACTAAGTATTGATATATTTGTTAATATTGCATCAGCCTTTTGCCAATTCTTAAAAGGAAAGGACCCAAAAATGGGTCCACCGCTCAATCTATGCACCCCCTGCCCAGCTGGCCTCATCCCTGGGACACTGCTTGGGCACGCGTGTTTCCACGTCGAGCCATTCAGAAAGGCTGGGAGCAGGAGCATGCATGGCCAAAGAGAAGCCGAGGATGTTGCGCCACAGGGTGTTTCACACAGCGGGGCATCAGTGTATGATGCCCTGGAGGCAGGATAAAAGCCGGGCCTGAAATCTTAGATTAGATTCCAGGGCCTGACCGCATAGTTTTTGACCTGCCTTAAGGGGATATAGGCTGCCATTAGCATCTGGCTGCTGCAGCTTTCAGATAATAGGGCTGCAAGTACAAATGCATACAAATATACATGTGCGCAAAACAGATAGCCCTGTAGGGGGGGAGGGATCAAAATTGAATTGTCTTTTATCTCCCTGTCTGCTGGTATTAAAGCGACAGCAACAATTTTTGTTTTTTAACTAAATTCAATCATGTGACATCATGTGACTGTGAGTGTTTGCCAAGTGGGTTTGCACATCAAACCTAAATGGTTGCCAACAGTCTTATGACTGGCTGCTATACGGATGAATAAGGAAATAAACACTTGACTTTAGTTCCTCTTTTGTAATCCTGTGTATTTAAGGCTAGATGTCCCCCTTAACTAAAAATAGTCAAGAAAAAATTCTTGAATAGTCCTTAGAATTTTAACCCCTAGACTGGAATGGTTGTTGTACTGATGTAGGTGATGCTGCACAAATAATATTCCAAAAACCTTCAGCGACTAGCACCAGAATTGGACGGTGACATACAGTATTTCACAGACACTGCTGAAGGTGTCAAGGACAAACATATGTAAAAACTAACCAGAAAGTCCTCCTACGTCCATCTTCTTCAGATTCTTGGCCTCCAGCACAATCACAGTGAGCTTGCCTGCTGTGGGCACATATCGTAAGGAGAAGCAAATATCTCCCAATTTTTCTTGCTGTTAAATACAGAATGAAAATGTTAAAGAGCAGACGTAGCTTAGCTGCAATATTTAATTACACTCAAAGCCAAAAGTGTAGTTTTGTGTTTATTATGTTTCATGTATTGTGTTTGTTAAACTATTTATAGCAGAGGTAATATCTCTTAGCTCTGTATATACAAATGTGAAAGCGTTGGTCATTTTCCTCCCTACCTTTAATCTAATCCTACAATCCTAGCTCTCTAGGGGCATATGGGCATGTGTGTACTTGCAGACATAACGCGCCCAGCCAGCGCTAGCTTTGATTGTCTCCCCAGAGTCCCTGGACATCAAAACCTAATGCCCAGGGGCTTAGGAGACACAATTAGAGGAACACAGAGTTGTAGTCTACCACTTAAAGCGGACCAAAACCCACATTTTTAACTAGCACCTCCTGAATTACTCCCCCCATGAAGAGAAGCTTTTGCCAATTTTCACTGCGCCTGCTTCACTCTAATCCCAGATAATGCCGCCTGTTTTAGCTGTAAAGCTCCGCCTCCTCCGTTCATTGGCACTGTTGGCAGGGGCTTTGGCCAAATGTATTTCAGTGGTTTTTGGTCCGCTTTAATTGTCATAGTGTTTAGTTACTAATATCTGGCTTGAGAAACCCAAAATTTGGAAAAAGGATAAGACTGTGTGCACTTATTTCCTGTTCCTCTGTTAGAAGTTGTAGCCTTAGGAAAAGGTAAGCATCTCCATATTGCAGGTCTTGTGGGTGGTGCGCAGAAGGTAATGGGTTAGGGTCTCTGAGGACCAGGACCCTTTAGAGCTGACATTAACCATGGCACAGCCTTCTATTCCCCTTTCCCACCACTCCTAAACCTGCAGTTCAGAGTACACTGCTGGGTCTCTGTAAGACAAGGATTGAAAGTCATAGAACACATAGAGGCATTGGCTGCTGTAGCATAGCATGAAGACCCTTAAAGGAGCACTATTGGCAAAAATGGCCCAATAATAAAAATCCCTATAAATATGCTGGATGGTAGGAGGAGAGTTCACGTATACACCCAGCATCAAGAAATATTCAGCCAGGCTTGTTTCTTTTATTTTAATGTAAGCAAGAGGAAATTTGGGGACAGGCTCTGTCACCCCTGATACTCTCAAACCTGTCATCCATGGATTTTTCCTACAACACAAACTTAGCAGAAGTTTTAATCAGTTTGGGTGTAAAAGTGACTCCTCCTGTCATTAGCCGACATGTTTACATGGATTTTTAAAATTGCTCCTTTAAAATGTGTTTTAAATAACAGATGCCTTTTTGACTTCTCTCAATAAGAGCTGACCCGAGTCAACCTTAAAACAAATAACAAAAATCTTAAAATTAAATGTCCAGGCACACTAACTTCCTCCCACCTTATCCCCATTGGGAACTGTGTAAAATAAGCCACTTAAAGTATCTAAAATCTCTGATTATATGTAAATACTGCATGCATTCTAAATGTATCCTCTTCCTTTGCTTAACTTTTGTCGCTGAGATGGGAAGAGTGTGTCATGATGCACACCCATGGATGACACGTATTTGACAGGCTATTTTGCCTCACAGGATTGCCAGTCCACAAGGCCTTTTATTAATTTGTTCATGTATACTGATGCTTGCCTTTTCATTCTGTAAATTCTGACACAAGTTTTTTTCAGAATTCCAGTTTAACATTTTTGCATTAATAGGTTTTGTACATAAACATGCACATTATTGTAACATTTGTTGTATATGCAATACATCAATATTTGCTCCACTTTATGTAGGATTGGAAACAGGGGCCATATTAGCAAATTGCTAACCCCCCTCTGGCAATCAGTGATGTAAGCTATTTAACCCTATGCAAATGTTGTAGACTAGAGGGCAGATTCTGTGCTCCCAAATTGTATTAGATCTTGTTACAATTCTCATAGCCCTGCTTTTTGAAAACCCAGTCCTACAGAATAAATTAACCTTAATCTCAGTGCAATAATGCTTTATTTCTAAGCTGAAGTAAAAAGTCTACAGCTGCAATGACTGAGCACTGGTCAGAAAGCTCTTAAAACATTGTATCAACATTGTAAACAACTGTTTCAATGCTTTGTGGCTGCCGAGGCCATAAACTTACATTGATTCAGCAGCTGATCAGTCAGTGTGTGTGTATGCGAGATGCTGCCCCATGTTTCTGAGGAGAATCAATCTCTCTCTCTCTGTTTGGCATGGGCTGCTTATAGCAAAACTCCAAGCTGCTGACAGCCTGCCTTGTGCAGAGAAACAATATCACACAGGTACACTACAGGCCAGCTGACCTTTACATCAATACAGCCAGCTAGAGAAGCATTATATCTTCTTCTAACATTCTCTGTGGAAAGAGATGACATTTCTGGCTAAATAGGCTGACCATAAGGAAGTTCCCAGCTCACAGCTGCAGTGTGCCTGTGTGCTAGAAAAGGCTCGCTCCATTGTTGGTTATTTGGGAGAGGAAGCTCCAAAATGGCCACTCCCTTTCTTTTCCAACTGTGCCAGGCTGTTGGTCCGGTTTAAGCTCTCTCAAACAGCATACGTCACTGATTGTCAAAGTGGGTGTTAGGGGAGCATACTATTAAACGTTATTTTAATGACTGGAGGTCTAATTTAAACCTTTGGTTACAGGTTACCCATAAGGGACAATGGGTGTCATGCTAAAGATTTGGCGAACCAAGTTTAGCTTTGCGTGAGCTTTAGGTGTGAATTTTAATTTACTCCTGTGTGAGTGTTTTAAATTGAACTCACTAAAAAAAATTCTGTAAGATTGTTTGTTATAATGTTTAATTTCGTCTACTCCTGTAATAGGAGAATTTTACTGGTACGGTAGATCATTTTTCCAGTGGGGTAAGGATATTTTTTTCTAGTTTAAGTTAGGAAAAACAGCACCCTATGGGCTATGGTAAAGTATTTGCCGAATTGTTCTGCATATCCTGTCTGCCCATGGCATTTCAGTGGCTGCAGAGCCATCATCCACCTCTTCCTACTAGCACACTTATAGGTAATGCAAGCTAAATCAATGTCAGAAGAGGAGTTTTAGATCCATGCAAAATAGGTGCAAGTGGAGATCAGTAAGCATAGGAGAGGATGGATTATTTTTGTCCAGAGTTACACTTTAAATGGTTTTTCGTTCTCGGCTAAAATCCCAACTCTGTATACACATCTGTAAAACTATCACCATAATAACATGAACTTTAAAAATTCGATATTGGCAAACTCCAGCTCACATGAAATTGATTTATTGTTTGAGCTGCAGCTCTTGGTAACCCTTGTTTAAATTTTATAAGCTCTTACAATTTCATTTAATGTAAACGATGTAATAAGAGAGATCAATATTACAAATATTGCGTAAGTATGCAGCTGAACAAAATAGTTTATTTTTATAATGTCACTGGATCAATGGACATCTGTAGCTGAGCGTAACACTTGTTTGTAACGTAAAACGATCCACCTCCATAGCAACATGAGCGAGAATGCTGACGCAAGCCATGTCCCTTTATCCCTGAAGGAGTACCTGTATTTGAGGTTATTTTGACTTTAAACCTTTACACAATTAATGTGACACATACACTTAGCATGACCAAAATTTGCACTCCATCCATTACTGGTTCCATTGTCGGAAAATACCTTTGCTTTGGTGATGCTGAGCCGGGAGAGCCCAATGGGTTGAGCCATTGAACGCCCAGACGTACCAGGTCCCAGGGTCTATGTGATGCCCTGGGCTTCACTGGACACCGCAAGTCATCTACCTGACAGTACTGGGCACCAGGGCCTGGGCACAGCTGTACGTAGATAGGAGGCATGGTATGCATGCAAAGCAGGGTCAAAATCCAGGCTGTGGTCAAAGGGCAGGTTTTGAGAATCAAATATGAAAGTCCAAGCAAGATGTCGGGGCTGGCAGCAAAGAAGCATAGTCAAAACAAGCCATAGTCAAAATCCAGAGAAGCGGTCCAAGGGTGATCCAGAAAACAAAGTTCAATGCCCAGGGTCTAAAGGAGGAATCCAATAAGAGCAAGCATGGTCCAGGAAACCAGGAAACAAGGGGCTGAGAAGACAATCCAGCAACATCCTGGTGCAAAGCACTTTCTTTTAAAGCAGGTAGGAGCCATGCATCAAGGAGGCATGCATCATCTGTTCACACTAATCTGTGACTGCTCTAATCACGTGGTTGCTCTAATCACATGACAGCACTACCCACCTTAAACCGGACCTTCAGTGTGATTTAATGAAAAGCCCAAACTCTTAAAAAACGGTTCCCCAGCATCTAAAATTAATATATTTTACGTTTTTAGTCACTAACTTATTATTCTTTCCTCCACTGGGCTGCAACTCTGTTCAGGGATTTAGGATACGGGCGCCGCCATCTTGACTCAGAAGCATCACACTTACTGAGGAGAGGAGAGTGGGATAAGGTGCAGGGGGGCGGGTTATAGCTGTGCTTTGCTCAGACAGAGCAGAGCTGGGGTCAGGTAAAGGTCAGCAGTCCCAGAATGCAGAGAAGCACAGTCAGGAGGCACTTCCTGTTTGCAGGCTGCCTGATAAGATGGCGGCTTCCATAAGCCGCCATCTTGGATGTTTAAAGGTTCATAACATGCAGTAGATGCAGGTAGGATGATTTTTAATGTGAGCAATCTGTATGTACAGGGTGTGGGAAACATATAAGATAGACTCTTATTCAGAGTGAAGGTCCACTTTAACTGAATTGAGCTGAGTTGAAAGCAAAAGATAGCAAGCAGATGGGAAACCCTGTAAGCAGACTACCTGCTGGAGCGAATACCAAGTCTCTTTACATTTAACCCATTTTGCTGGTGAGCCAATGTGCTGATCTGTGAGCTGACTTTGCTCCCCCTTAAGGAAGGCCCCCAGCCGACCCCAGGGTCAGGTTTCTTGAAGTGCAGTCTGTGAAAAGGTGTCACAAGGTTTGGAGCATGAATATTGTTCCTGGGTTCCCAAAACACTTCCATCTTATTAAATATTGAAGTCCCCTTCCTTGATACCGTGAATCCCAGATGGTCTCCACTTCGTATTCTTCCTCCTCATCCACCTGAACTGGCTCTGGATTAGCGTATGTTGTGTATTTGATGGATGCTGCTTTTAATAGGGAGGCATGAAACCCCGGATGGATCTGATAGGGCCAAGCTTCCTGAGACGGAAGTTATGACTGGCCAGCTAAAGCTTATCACCAGTTTGGAAACCTGGCATAGGAGATCGATGGCCATCAGAGAATTTCTTTTGAGACTCTTGTGAGATCTAGAGAGTCTCCCTGAGTTTATGATGCACCTCCGTCAGCTGCTATCTCTTGTGCCATGGGTACATCAACTTGAAAATGCAGATCCAGAAGCATCCTGGCATGTAAACCCAAATTTGCAAGAAAAGGAGACATATTGGTGGGAACATGCTTGGTATTGTTATAGGCATATTCAGCGAATTGCAGTAATATTGCTCTAGCATCTGACCTGTAGACCTGCAGGAGATGAATGAGAAGTCTTGGACCTGGCACAAGTGTTAACATACTGGAGTCAACTCTGCCAAAAGTTGGGCCACCAAAAATGGTGCAGAATTAAGTCTATGGTTTTCCAAAATCCAAATGCCCTGCACAGGGGTTATCATGAAATGCATCAAGAACTCTGGTTTGCACAGATTCGGAGAGCAAGGATTTTCCCTTTCACCAAGATTAGATCTACCATTGGGTGGAAGGCAGGATTCCAGAACTAAAAAAGTGATTTTCAGAAATCACTGGATAATCTTATTCTGGATTCTGATAATTCTTGGCATGAAGCCTAGAGATAGCTAGGTTAAGTGTTCTTGGAGCCTGGGTGGTAAGAGATGTGGAAATTGAAACAGGAGAAAAAGAGGGACCATCTTGCTTGTCGTGGACAAAGATGTTTAGCTTAGGTATACGAGGTTGCGATGATCTGTTAAGATCAATATAGGATGGGCAGCACTCTCCAGTAAATGACGCCACTCCTCTAAAGCCAGCTGGACATCAATTCTTGGTCGCCAACATCATAGTTTTGTTCAGTCGGTCAAAGTTTCTTAAAGAAGAAGGCTACAGGGTACAAAACTTGCTTCTCCCCAAATCGCTGGGACAAAATGTCTCTCCCCACTGATTCAGAGGCATCAACTTCCATTATGAATGGGAGCCGAGGTTCGGGATGAGCCAAAACAGGGGCAGTGATGAAGTGTTTCTTCAGGTCTTCAAAGGCAAACTGGGCCATTGGAACCGGACCTTGGAACGGGTGAGGTCTGTGAAGGAACGAACCACCTTGGAGAAGTTCTAAATGAACCATCAGTAGAAGTTTGCGAAGCCTAAAAATCTTTCCACTTCTTTCTGAGAAGAGGGAACTTGCCAGTTGAAAACCCCCAAAAACTGTATGATCATCTAGTTGAAATCACATTTCTCTGCCTTTGCATACAGATGGTACTGTCTTGGAGGACCTGAGAAATGTGATCATGGTGTTGCTCAGGAGATAACAAAAATATAAGAATGATACACTATGACAAATACATCCAGGAGGTCATGAAATACTTCACTGACAAAATGGAAAGTAGCGAGGGTGTTACAGAGCCCGAAAGGCATAATCAAATATTCAAAATGACCATGACGGGTCCAGAAAGAGATCTTCCACTTGCTCCCTGCACAAACCCTGATAATATTATAGGTCCCTCGAAGGTCCAACTTGGTAAAGATCCTGGCTGTGTGAGCTCTCAATTTGGTGATGAGTGGGAGCGGGTACCTATTCTTAACAGTGACCCTATTCAGGTCCTGGTAGTCTATACAGGGGCAAAGCGACCCTTCTTTTTTTTCAACGAAAATATGCCCGCCTCAGTAGGAGATGTGGATGGTTTGATGAGACCCTTCTTGTTCTCATCAACATATTTTTTCAGAGCCACAAGTTCTGGGTCAGACAAAGGGTAGATCTTGCCAAATTGTATCGGGGCACTGGGCAGTAGGTCAATTGAGAATCGTATGTCCTGTGTGGTGGTAAAGAATCAGCCCCCTTCTTATCAAATATATCCAGGAACTGGTGGTGTTAAGGCGGAACCTGATCTTTGAGAGATTCATGGTCAGAAAGTAAGGCAGTACAGGCCACATCCTCCTCCATCTTGGCTAAACATATAGACTTACCACCGTTTTATGGCAGGGTTATGGGAGGAGAGCCAAGGCAGACCTAAAATCACCAGAAATTTAATTGTTTAATGTTCTGTGTTATAATTATTCCCCACACCACCTTTGTCCCCCGCAGCTTGAACACTAACAGCCTGTATGACTGACAGGTTCATATGAGCTGCCGGAGGTGCCGCTGGGCGGGCGTGGTGTGCGTGACGTCACGGCGTGTGTGCGCCTCCTACTGCAGGGGAGAGCGCGCACGCGCCGGGCGTCTGCGCGCGCGCTGGGCCAGCGTCACATCCGGTTCTTGCGTTCCAACCCGAGGGAAGCAGGAAGTACGTGCGGCGTGGCCCCTGCGAGCTCCTTGAGGCTCGGACGGGGCGCGCGGGTGCGTGCAACCGCGCCCTCGCCAGGTATGGACGTGATTGGAGATCGGGAGAATAAAAGGTGAGTGTTAGGGGCACATAACTTACCTGATGAAGTGGTGAGGGGGTTCACCACGCAACGCGTCGTGTGTATACTTTGTCGGATGGGGTTCATCATACGGTGATGTATTAATAACTACAGCAGACTATTAGTTCCCAGCAGACTTTGCATATTTTGTATATTGTTCTTGTATATATATATCTCCCAACTCTTGGGACGGTAATAGCACTTGCCACTTTAAATAAGGAAAATCACACTTGTCACTTTAACCGCACAGGTCACTTACCTTTTGATAACTTGTTGTACATATATGAATTATGTTATATTTTCTTAGATCTTGCATTTTTCTTTATGATTTATTATCTTTCACCTACTTATCATGAACTTTTAGATGAATATGTGTGAGGGAACTTGATGATGAGATATACATATAGATACTAACCACCTGATAGCCATCCCCCCCCCCAAACGTTTGGGGCTTTTTAATTGTGTTTTTAGATGTATGTTTTCTTTGTATGTAGGATTTGATCAAATAAATTACCATATGTCAATTTAAACTTTATAGTGTGCAGCACATTTCATTCGGGCAGTCTTTTTGTTTGTGGTCATCTGGTAAACCACAAATATATTTCTTGGTAAAATCACCAGAAACATTGGGAATGACGACAGGTCATATTTAATCATCTCCTCATTACCCCCAGAAGATAAAGTAGACAAAGGAGCAGAATGATGCATAATTGGGCTAGGTTTAATGGGAGAGCCATCAGGAAGGGCTATAGAGGAGGGTGTTTAGGTTTTAGAGGAATATTGTGGCACTGAGAGAAGTCAATGTCCATGAAGGAACTGCTGGCACCATCAGAGTCGGCTGTCACATTAATTCTTTGGTTCTGAAACTATAGGGAGAGAGGGAGAGAAATGTAAGCACCCCTTGTGGAAAAAGCGATACGGATCTCACATTACATACAGTGCCCTTACCCCCAGAACGGACAGGGCAGTTCAAACTACTAGCGCCACAATAGAGGCACAGGCAATTCAGTCTACATCTTTGTTTTTCTTCTGAGGTGAGTGGGTTGGGAATCACCCCAAGTTGCATAGGTTCAGGAGCCAGAGCAGGGTCACGTAAAGTTTGGTCAGAGCTAGACCAGGATGAGGTGCTCATGCCGCTCTGCTTGTCTCTCTCTAAGTCTTCTATCAATTTGGTGACCTGATCAATAAACTTGTCCTTGTATTTGGGATGCCCCCATGCACCATCTCATCCTTACGTGTGTCTGCTAACCCCAAGCAGAAAGTGCTTAAGGGTTGATTCATCCAGTTGAATGTCTGCAGAGAGACAGCGGAATTCCGTGATATATTCTTCTACCAGACGCCGCCATAAGTTCCTCAGGGCTGCTTCGGTAGAGAATGTATGACCTGAATCATCATACATAGTGGCTAAGGCAGCGAAGAAGGTCTTCAAGGTATTCAGACTCAAGCTCTTCTACTTGGGAAAGCTGATGTTCCTGGGACTGAGGACTGCCACGAAGGTGGGAAATAATGGACCAGACCCTGACAGCTTCATTTGGGTATGACCTGGGCTGAAGGTCGAAGAGGAGGAAACAGCTGTTCATGAAGGCACGAAATGTACTGGGCACCTTGGCCTGGGCATGGCTGTAGGTAGGTAGGAGGCTACATATGTATGTAAAGCAGGGTCAAAATCCAGGCTGGGATCAAAGGGCAGGTGGTGAGAATCAAATACGAAAGTTCAAGTAAGATGTCAGGGCTGGCAGCAAAAAAGCCTAGTTAAAACAAGCCGTAGTAAAAATCCAGAGAAGCAGTCTAAGGGTGAGCCAAAAACAAAGTCCAAAAAGTCCAAAGCCAAGGGTCAAAACGAGAAAACCAATAAGAGCAAGCACGGTCCAGGAAAACAGGGGGTTGAGAAATCCAAAGACAATCCAGCAATTTCCTGGTGCAAGGCACTTCCTTATAAAGCAGGTAGGAGGCAATCAGGAGGCATACATGCATCATGACAGCACTACAAACCTTAACTGGGCTGAGCTGAGCTGAAAGCAAAAGACAGCAAGCAGATGGGAAAACCCATAAGCGGACTACCTGCTGGAGCAAACACCAAGTCTCTTTACATTGAACCTCTTTTGCTGGTGATACAATGTGTGGATCTGTGAGCTGGCAGGGACCTGACCCTATCCTCTATTATCTACCCAGGAAAGTAAGGTTCAGGGATGGAATGGCCATAAGGAGAGGAAGGAAAATTTCCAGTGGGCCAAACAGTTGTTGCTGGCTTGGCTCAATATGCAGCTCTTGCAGTTCGACTATTTGCATCCACCTTTTACTGGTTCCATTGTTGAAAAATACCTTTGACTGTCCTCTACTCTCTATCCTGGGAACTAAGGTTCAGCTGCAGACTGACCATAAGCAGACCTGGAAAAGTTTATTGGAAAAGGTAAGAGTGCGATGATGGAAACCGATCTTGCATGGGGGATATGCATTTGGAGGCATTTGGCAATCGGGATCAACACCCTTTTCCTATTTAATGAATGAACATTTTTTTCCCTACCCATGATCTGTCCCTGCAATGTTATGGTCACAACAGTGGAGCACACTCCATAGATAGTAAGCACATTTCATTTAGAATGTCAGGGGCTGTACAGGTGCTTCTGCATCTGGTATGCTCTGTAGATGTACCTTAGTAATTTTCCCAGCAAAATTACCATTGGAGGGCACAGTAATGATTAATGATATTAAATTAAATGAGGTGCTTATGCCGCACTGAAAGAGAATAAAGTAAAACCAATGACACTATGTGATTAAATATAAGTGACAGGAGGGGTTCGCTTTGTATTCAGATCAGAACCCTGAAGAATCAGGCCTAAATTGACCAGATGTCCCACTTTGGGCCGGACAATCCTAATTTGAGGCCCACTGCCCCTCCAGAAACTCTGGGGACACCCAAATGTCCCACCAAATGCAGAATGCTGGATGTTTGGGGGGTTTACAACTGCTCTGACTCTTAAGTTAAATCGTGGTAGTGGAACGCATGGATTTTTGTGTATTGGCTCAATCAACATCTTTTATGCACCAAATATTCCTAGAGCATGTGATCTGTAATAAAACTACATGCTAAACCACATCCATTCCATGCTCATCACCCACAACCTGGTTTAAACTGTCCCACTTTGAGGATCTCCAAAAATGGTCAGTTTAATTAGCGCAGCAGTTTGATATATTTAGAGGAGTGCTGGATGAATATCAAATGTACAGGATGGATGAAGGGGTGGAATTTACTAGGTGAAGTTTTTGTCTCTGGGAATGCCAAGGGATACACTTGGGGCCCACTGTGTATAACAAGATGATCAGTACTGATTTAAAGCCAGCTACCAACTTTAGCTTATCAGTAGGATTAAACATAAGACCTGATTTACAAAGTGCACCAATTTCTACTTTTTTACGCTATTTCACATATCAGCGACAGCACTGCTGATGTCGCCATTGTGGGGGTCACACCCAGCGCATAAAATGGCAGCAGCGGATAACTGTGTAATACAGTGAACATCTGTTTGGCGCCGTTGCCAGTATACCCTCCGCTACTTTCCGTCACTTGGTATCTTCGAATGAGCGCTGCATTTATATCATTTGTACACAAATTTCACACAAGCGCATATTAGCGAAGTATTATATAACTATGCCGGCATATACTTTGACAAAATAATAAACTCAGGACATCACTTGGCCACAAACATTTCTCTCTTGTAGACAAATACCCTTAGGTTGCATAAGTCTACATTTCTTTGTGGAATCATGTTGTGAAAAACATTTTAAACAAAAAATAAAAATATACACATCTGTAGGTTAAAAAGCAAGATTTACAAGGCCTGGAAAACACAATTTATATACCTGATGGAGGTGAAGTCGAGATTTAATGGGTTTTTCATAAACAAAAAGCTCACCGCCATTTTAAATGTCACACATTAAAAATTCTTGAGCATTTAGGAGCCATGGCAAACATTGGCCCACCCCAAACCTTTCACAGCTAGCACTGAATTAACACGCTCACCTCCCACCCTTCCTTAAAGGGCACCTATACTCAGAGGAAAGTCTATGTAGTCACCTTCTATCCCCAGCCCAGTGCCCCAAAACACCTGTGTTTATTTAGTTACCTCAGCATTTGCCCAATATCTATAACAGCACCAACTGGATGCAGTTGGCTTTATTGCTCTCTGGCTGAGCAGCCCCACCCCCAGTGATGATGCAACACACAACTTATGGTGAAGCACTTCAACCTAACTGCCATTAATTGACAGTTTAGTTGTAACTAAATTAATTAGCATATGGCAGGGCATTCACCATAATACTTTCGTTTTTTTATGGATATTGAGCAAAGGCTGAGGTAAAAAAAAGAGACTGTTTTGGGGCACTGGGCTGGGAATAGAAGGTGACCACATAATCTTCCTTTCTGAGTATAGGTGCAGTATAGTTTTTTGCCTTCTCCCTCTTGTTTTCTTTTACTCCACTTATATATTGCTTAGTACCGGAATCTGAAATTGTGTGGAACTCTTTCTTTAATTGCATTAATGAGGTTCTGAACACCTTATGGTGCTGTTGACAGAAACAACTTTATTTCTATGCAAAACTTTATTCATATGTAAAAAATAGGCTAACAACAAAACCCATACATTTCAATGGCTAGATTGGTTTATGCACCACCAGCTTCTGCCACTGTGTTACTTGCCTGCGCTACCCTAGAAATTTGGCTAAAGCTGGTGGATGGCCTATTTTGAACTGGCCCACTTCGATGTTTAAAAAAATGGTAAAAATCTATACAATTAGCCTGTTCACAATATGGGAACTGGATCTTAGTATATACAAACCAAGTGTGATCTTAAAGTGGGCCCCCTCGATTGGGGGTGCCCTGCTGAGTGAAACCCCCCAGATCGTTGCAGCCAACTCACCTTATCCCACAGCACACCTAAGAGCAGCGGCTCTGTCGGCCGCATCCTCTGCGCCCCTCTAGAAGTGCGGGTGCCCGCGCCAGGCATCTGTGAATGGCCGGCGCAAGCGCGCTCCCTGTTGGCGGGAGGCGGAGGATGCTGCCATCAGAGCCGCTGCTCTTAGAGGCGCCATGGGACCGGGATAATGTGAGTTGCTGCGGCAATCTGGGGGGGGTCACACAGCGGGGCACCCCCGATCGGTGCCCCCAGAGAAAGGACCAAAAGGTGGCTCAGGGTAAAGTTTGGATCAAGTTCTGGTCGTGACCCAAACAATTTTCTAATGGGCAAACCCGAACATCCACAGGTCCGGTCATTCCAAGTACTGACTGTTCGCTTTTTGCTAGTAGAGTTGCTGTTCAACTCTCTCTCTCTCTCTCTCTCTCTCTCTCTCTTCTACCAAACATCTAGATATAATGCTTTTAATCATTATATAGTAATGTTTTTATATAGTTAAAGAGGAACATCGGACCTAAAATAAAATGGGGCCAACTCCCCCGCCCCATTGGCCCCTACTTACCTTTTGGATGTCACCGCTGCCTGCTGCGGCGACATCCGGCTGCTTCAGGGCCCGATCCTCCGCTCCTGCCGCCGGCTTGGTCTTCTGTAACTGCGCTTCAATTGTAAGCATGCACCACCAGATGAAAAACGTTGTACTAGACTGCTGCTTTTTTATTATTAACGATTGGTCCACATGATTATTTCATCAAAATTTTTAAAAAGAAAATAACAAATGCACATAAGCCTGATTTTGTCCTATCAATTATATTTTTAATATGTTTGATGACTTTGGGGAAGGTTTGTGGTTCTCAAACAGCTCTTGCAGAATAATTTCCTGGAATACATGCGAGGCAGCTATTAAAATCAGCTGGCATCACATAATTGGTGATTAAATATGAAGTTACTCATAACACACCGAATAAATACGGGAAAACCTAATGTCACGGAAGGGGAAAAAAATACAGAAAACTCACTCCGCAGGGAGCCTATTAATTTAAAGATAAATACAAAATGATTACTCACTGGGAATACTGTAAATAAAACAAAATATGTGTGCCATCATGCAACTGGGCCTATTTATTTAGTAGGTGCAGCAAAGGCTAAATGGCATTTTTAATTGACATATGTATAATGTAGTATATGGGCCTGCAGCCAAGTGTCATATAACCAAGAGGTCTCTAACATAATGAGGGTGTATATAGTTGAACTCAGGGACAAGTCTTACTGATTTAGGAGGCATTCAGAATAAGGGGTTAATAATCTGGTTTGAGGGGGCTGGTTTATGAATGGTGGGTCCACTTATGTTGGAGTCTCATGGAATTTCTGTGTATTTATTTGTGTGAGGGTGGGGGTTATTTTATGGGCTAGGCGATTTATTTTTCTCAAGCTAAAAAGGTTCTATCAGGGTAGTACAAAACAACAAACATACAAACAAGTATGTAAAAAGTATTCTCTTACAGCAGAACAAATCCTATATTTTTAACATCCCCTGAACTGCAATTTACAATGCACCTGCTTCACTCTTCTCCAGGCTAATGCCACCTGTTCATTTAGCAGGAAGTCCTATGAGTCTTTGCTGCTGAGCGGCAGGTGATGTAGACGCATCTATGCAATGACAGATTGCCTGCCATCTCCACTGAACCGCAGTGGTGGCAAGTAGATCTGTAGTCGTGACAGTTACAATTTGTCAGTGGGGTGCTAGAATGAGGGTAGTTTTGGTTTATAAATTAGGAGGGGAGAAGTCACGGCCACCAGTTGGTGTTGAGGATAGGTTCTAGTTGTCAGCTGGCAGTTTAGGTAGTTATTCTTAAAGAGTGCAAGGTGTAGAAGGTACGAGGTGTGGAACGTAGGTGGTACTTTTGAGTTATGAGTAAGGATATCTTCAGCTCATGGATCCCAGTATGGAAAAACCTAGATTTTATTTATTGTTCATAATCTAAAGAAACAGCAGCTTAAAATCAACAGAAAATTTGGATGGCATTCTGCACTTACTCATATGGAAGTATCATAAGATACTCAGTTGGAAGCAGGGGATAGTAGTGAATAGTAGGCAGAAGTTGTGAGTATTTGGCCTAGAATGTCTCTAATTGCTTCCTCTTTGAAATCAGGATAGCAATTGAAATAAAGTAGAAATCAGAAAATGAATTTCTCCTTCACCTTCACATATTTTTCATTTTGGCAGCAGTGCCTCTTTAGTGTGGAAATTCATTTGTAGGTTTCTCGTTTTGCAGGAAACAGGTTAGCCCATGCTAGAATAAGATTAGATAGGGGGCTAGGTTCCTCCTCCAACAGTGGGCTGAAAACCACAGCACAAACTGTAATGACTGGTACAACCTTGAATAAGAGGAGGAATGTATAGAAAAGTATCTCCTTATTGCCAGGCTGGAGGCCAGTGGGAAGGGTGTTAACGTGCCCCTACTTGGCCATAAATTGTAACACAGTCCTTATATTAGCGCACACATCCTGTGTACCCAAACCCCCAAAGATACAGTTTTCATTTATGTCTTATAATGTTCTTGTTACTTTTTTTGATTCCATTTATCTTTAGTCAGATTTTTCTACAGTCATTCGCAAGTATTGTTCTCTAACACTGGAGAGGTTGATATGACTTACCTCTTCCTTTTCAGCAGACAGAAGGTCCTGCCACTCTTCAATAACATGAGCCAGGTCCACAGTGTTCATGTGTATGCGGATTTCCCCAATCGCATCGTGTTTAGAGAACCGATCAAAATCATATACTGACATCACTAAAGTTTTTCCTCCCAGCTCTGCGTAAGGAATCTGGAGAAGAGAAGACATTGCTTAACAAATGATAATGAAATGAAGATAATAATGTGATATGTCTAACACACATTTCAGGCAAATAACCTGAAGGTACCTTAAATGTGAAGGACTCGTTAAAAGTTGGATTAAGAGTCTTGCGATGCACTTTGGTTTCATGCTTCTTTTTTTTGTCCGGGAGGAGAAACACTTTGACGTAAGGATCAGATGTTCCACCAATGTCTAAAGCTGGCAGATCTGCTGCTTGTATAATTCCCACAATAAGCTGCAAAAACATACAAAGGTAATGCTATATAGCGATGTGGCAAAGGTGTATCCAAGCTTCTAATACTGCTACTACAGAGTTGTTTAGATGCTACATGCTTTCAAGAAGGGATGTTACATTCTCATGGCAGAGGTGGCTGCTGCCCACCTCTCACTTTTAATTTTATGGATGCCCCCCACACACACCTGCATGCACTGTACCATCACTCCAGGGTACATTGTAATGGTAACTATTTTTCAGGTGCTACATAGGCACAGCAGTCATGGCCTAAGGAACTGATCTCATGACCAGCGGATTGCAGGTTCAATTTTCGGGTGGGACATGACTGGTATGCTTTTGAGCAAAGCACCTAACCCCCAACATCCAGGAAATATCCAGGAAATAGCTTAACATTTGAGGAGTATGGTCTGCCATAAAAGATCACAGATCCAAATGCCTACCCTGGCCAGTGGCTAGCGCACCAGTTCTTCTGTGCGTGTTTTAGTAGTTATGTGGGCAACACTGCATTGATCAGATTATGTTAAAACAAACCAAAACCCACTCATTATTATTATTATTGTTTATTTATAAAGCACCACCGTATTCCCGGGTGCTGTACAAATATGCAGGAATACATTAGGAGAGAGAGCCCTGCCCTTGCAAACTTACAATCTGATGGGAAATGGGATGAGACAATAAGATCACAAGGGGTATGTACTAAGCAGGTGCCCAGTGTTCTGAGGGAGGATAAGACGGTAAGATGGGTGAGTTAAGTCAGATGATAGACTCTTCTAAATAGATGGGTTTAAGTGCAGTTCTGGAGGTTTTAAGGGAAGGGAAGTGGCAAATTGTATGAGGAAGGGTATTCCAGAGAGGTGGAGCAGCGCATGTGAAATCCTGGACTTCGGAATGGGAGGAAGTGATCAAGGTAGAGGACAGGAAGAGGTTGTGAGCAGAGCGGAGACTGTGTCTGGGTTGGTATTGTTGTACTAGTGATGAAATGTATGAGTGGGCTTGGTTGTAGAGAGCCTTGTAGGCTTCATGATTTGGACTGAGAGGAGGCACTGCCATGGATTGATGTTTGGCAAGGTAAGCTACCGTTTTATTTTGGTTTGCCTGCAAAATGTTGTCTAGGAAGACCAACCTACCACAGACAAGCATTGCAAAACACCCAGTTTCCTAAACAAGCCTTCTCCCTGCCTCACTACCATCTAACCAGGTTTGTGTTGACTGCACTTAACCACAGAGGATGATGATAGTAGTCATAGCAGGAAAGAGTGTATGCCTTATAGTGGGCCTATCAGCAGGAGGGCTCAGAGTGACCATTACTCTACAAGCTGCTGTGTGTGTGACAGTAAGTAAGGGCCTACATGATTCAATAGGCCGCTTTGACTTTTTCCTGAACAAGTTGGGACATTTATGCTAATATACTGGAGTGGGTTTATATACCGTATGAGCCATTTTTTAAAGATTTGGTGACAGAGGTGCTTTGAATGTAGGGTTCATCTTTTGTTGTAAAGGCTGGATGATTTTTTTCCTTCTGTCTTAGGTAAAACAGTAGGTTAAAGCAGAATATTCAGCAAACTCAACAGAGTCTAGGTTATAGCACAAGGGCCACTGCTTTACCTGTGGCAGGAAATCAATTCCAAGGGGATTTGGGAAGCACTTAAACATGACAGAAGATCCAAAGTATCTGGCTTGACCTACACATTCAGGTAACATAAGGAACCATTGTAGACATCTTGCTGCCATATTGAAAAGCCAATTTCTACCTACCTGGCCATTTTGGAAATCATAATCCAGAGAGTACTGCAGCTTCCCCAACTTCTCCTGCGGCTTTTCTTCTTTCCCGTCTCCTAGAAGAGAGGGATCCAAATCCTCAACATCAGGCTGCACCTGCATAGAAAATTATTTTTTATAAAACATTATTTTATTAGTGGTCAAAAAAAACAATAACAATAGGAATTCAGAAATGTATTAACTTCCTTCTATTAGTAAATATTGCGCTGTAAATCAGTAGTAGGCTTGGAAGCCCAGATGGAATTTACTAGCTGGAGAGTTAAACCTTTAGTCCTGTTGTCATTTTTTCATTATTCATGACTCCCTCTTTATAATGCAGCAGCAGGTACAGTAATTTTTTATTGGGTTACCTCTTTAATGATTGAAGAAGAAGTGACAACAGGTCTGAAGATTTAGTTTTCCATCAGCACCTAATAATCCAGAGAATTAGGCCGCTGATCCTTCCACAGCATCCGTAAACCAGCCTATCAGTCTTGCATGCCCGACAGGTGCACAGTAACAGGCATTAAAAAGAGGGAGTGCAGTCTGGACTGATGTGAGAGCCCCCCGTGCAGCACTTGGCATCGGTAAATGGCATCCGTAAACCAGCCTATCAGTCTTGCATGCCCGAAATGTGCACAGTAACGTGCATAAGAAAGAGGGAGTCCAGTCTGGACTGATGTGAGAGCCCCCTGTGCAGCCCCAGGCATCCGTAAATGGCATCCATAAACCAGCCTATCAGTCTTGAAGGCCTGACAGGTGCACAGTAACGTGCATAAGAAAGATTTTGACTGGACTTCCTTTTAGAAGTTATACTCTTTGGAATATTTTGGATGAGGGTCAGGGATATACTTCCTATCCTCTCTCCAACCCTGTCACATACACTAATGTTTTCTCTATTCTCTAGCTTTTATTATTTTAAGCAAAATTATTTGTATCACAAGGGTGCCTTTTTATCCCGTTGTCTGTTTAAGACCACTTTTGCCATCTAGAACCCCACTGGAATGACTTAATGGTGATTGTGCACAAAATATGGCTTTTTTTATGAAGAAGTTCATGACCCAATGGAAGTACAGATAGCACAAATATTGTAATTCTCCCCTACTCTAGCCAATAGTAAAATGTTTCCTCTGGAGTCCAGCAAACAAAAAATGTTGATGTTCATTTTACAAATGTAGACTTTTCACTGTTTATCTCACAAAACAAAATCTACAAGCACTCCTACTAATGAATAATTCTTCCCAGTTGAAAATCACGGTAGTGGGGTTCCCACATTACAAATGTCTCTTCTACTGGAGTGTGGTAGCAAAAGATACATTCTGATTGTTTATGGTCTATGCCAAACAGTTCCTGGCGTTTCTAAAGGTTGCTCGCTGGGTGATGGCGGGGTTAACATTTTCCCTTTTCATGAGACATAGCACAAGTAGACAAGTAAATGAGACACCAGAAGATGACAGATGTGAAGACAAAGAAAAAGGAAGGAAGATCACAAGTGACAGTCAGAGTGACTAATGAGCGTGTACTGTATGAACAGCATTGTTAGAAGTAATTCTCCAAAAATGAAAGAAAACTGGTAAAAACAAGATTGAGGAGGACAAAAGATAATTTCATTTTCAAATAGAGGCAATTGCTGAATCCTCATGTGAAATGAAGTGTCAGAGAACCGTATGATGTCTGGCAAGAAACATTGGCATTGTGGAGCCAAATAGCGTTTCATTTTGTGGAAGCTGGAGAGGCATAGAAAACATTTACTCTCCTTTGTTTTATTTATCAGTGCAGATTTTTGAAGACTTTATTTATATTTTTTTGTAAACCAAGGATATGTACAGAGAAACAGAAGGCCTTTTACACTATTGCTATTATCAGAAGGTTAATGGAGCTCTATCACGGAATATGGTCTAATGATAAAAATCTAAGTTATGTCATTACATAGCAAGATGCGGAGTAACTTATACATAATACATCAATGCAAAAACGCATTGATCCTTCACTGGAAGGAAGAAGACTCAGAGGTGAAAGGTTTAAGAATGTACCATTCTAATTTTACAGGGGTGGACTGCTTAATCCTCAGGATGTTCCTGAGCCTGCGCTGAAATAGCTCATTGCTATTGCAATTCTTCTGAAATGTGTATATTTACTGATCATGCAATGTTTAGAGCAGATACTTCTTCATAATTAGAGATGAGCGAACTTTTGAAAAATTCGATTCGACTGATTCGCCGAATTTTCCGACAAAAATCGTTTCGACCCGAATAAATTCGCGACGAATCGCTATTAAAAACGGCTATTTCTGAGCCTCCTACAGCCTCAATAGGGTTGTAAACCATTCAGCCTTGCTGTAACACGCACAGGATGCGTGCTGGGTTAGTTAAATAATACTTTTAAGAAATATCACATGCAGATCAGAGGCATCGCTAATAGAATCGCAGAGCGGCACAATTGCAGAGAGTTGAAGTGGCATCACTATGAGGGGCAGAAGGAGCCCAAATATACACTGGAGTTGGCTTCAGGAGCCCAAAAATTGGATGAATCACACCCTGGAGTTGGCAGAAGTTGGCAGCAGCAGCAGCAGGAGCCCAAATATACACTGGAGTTGGCTTCAGGAGCCCAAAAATTGAATGAATCACACCCTGGAGTTGGCAGGAGTTGACAGCAGCAGCAGCAGGAGCCCAAATATACACTGGAGTTGGCTTCAGGAGCCCAAAAATTGGATGAATCACACCCTGGAGTTGGCAGGAGTTGACAGCAGCAGCAGCAGGAGCCCAAATATACACTGGAGTTGGCTTCAGGAGCCCAAAAATTGGATGAATCACACCCTGGAGTTGGCAGAAGTTGGCAGCAGCAGCAGCAGGAGCCCAAATATACACTGGAGTTGGCTTCAGGAGCCCAAAAATTGGATGAATCACACCCTGGAGTTGGCAGGAGTTGACAGCAGCAGCAGCAGGAGCCCAAATATACACTGGAGTTGGCTTCAGGAGCCCAAAAATTGGATGAATCACACCCTGGAGTTGGCAGAAGTTGGCAGCAGCAGCAGCAGGAGCCCAAATATACACTGGAGTTGGCTTCAGGAGCCCAAAAATTGGATGAATCACACCCTGGAGTTGGCAGGAGTTGACAGCAGCAGCAGCAGGAGCCCAAATATACACTGGAGTTGGCTTCAGGAGCCCAAAAATTGGATGAATCACACCCTGGAGTTGGCAGAAGTTGGCAGCAGCAGCAGCAGGAGCCCAAATATACACTGGAGTTGGCTTCAGGAGCCCAAAAATTGGATGAATCACACCCTGGAGTTGGCAGGAGTTGACAGCAGCAGCAGCAGGAGCCCAAATATACACTGGAGTTGGCTTCAGGAGCCCAAAAATTGGATGAATCACACCCTGGAGTTGGCAGAAGTTGGCAGCAGCAGCAGCAGGAGCCCAAATATACACTGGAGTTGGCTTCAGGAGCCCAAAAATTGGATGAATCACACCCTGGAGTTGGCAGAAGTTGGCAGCAGCAGCAGCAGGAGCCCAAATATACACTGGAGTTGGCTTCAGGAGCCCAAAAATTGGATGAATCACACCCTGGAGTTGGCAGGAGTTGACAGCAGCAGCAGCATGAGCCCAAATATACACTGGAGTTGGCTTCAGGAGCCCAAAAATTGGATGAATCACACCCTGGAGTTGGCAGAAGTTGGCAGCAGCAGCAGCAGGAGCCCAAATATACACTGGAGTTGGCTTCAGGAGCCCAAAAATTGGATGAATCACACCCTGGAGTTGGCAGGAGTTGACAGTAGCAGCAGCAGGAGCCCAAATATACACTGGAGTTGGCTTCAGGAGCCCAAAAATTGGATGAATCACACCCTGGAGTTGGCAGAAGTTGGCAGCAGCAGCAGCAGGAGCCCAAATATACACTGGAGTTGGCTTCAGGAGCCCAAAAATTGGATGAATCACACCCTGGAGTTGGCAGGAGTTGACAGCAGCAGCAGCAGGAGCCCAAATATACACTGGAGTTGGCTTCAGGAGCCCAAAAATTGGATGAATCACACCCTGGAGTTGGCAGGAGTTGACAGCAGCAGCAGCAGGAGCCCAAATATACACTGGAGTTGGCTTCAGGAGCCCAAAAATTGGATGAATCACACCCTGGAGTTGGCAGAAGTTGGCAGCAGCAGCAGCAGGAGCCCAAATATACACTGGAGTTGGCTTCAGGAGCCCAAAAATTGGATGAATCACACCCTGGAGTTGGCAGGAGTTGACAGCAGCAGCAGCAGGAGCCCAAATATACACTGGAGTTGGCTTCAGGAGCCCAAAAATTGGATGAATCACACCCTGGAGTTGGCAGGAGTTGACAGCAGCAGCAGCAGGAGCCCAAATATACACTGGAGTTGGCTTCAGGAGCCCAAAAATTGGATGAATCACACCCTGGAGTTGGCAGAAGTTGGCAGCAGCAGCAGCAGGAGCCCAAATATACACTGGAGTTGGCTTCAGGAGCCCAAAAATTGGATGAATCACACCCTGGAGTTGGCAGGAGTTGACAGCAGCAGCAGCAGGAGCCCAAATATACACTGGAGTTGGCTTCAGGAGCCCAAAAATTGGATGAATCACACCCTGGAGTTGGCAGGAGTTGACAGCAGCAGCAGCAGGAGCCCAAATATACACTGGAGTTGGCTTCAGGAGCCCAAAAATTGGATGAATCACACCCTGGAGTTGGCAGGAGTTGACAGCAGCAGCAGCAGGAGCCCAAATATACACTGGAGTTGGCTTCAGGAGCCCAAAAATTGGATGAATCACACCCTGGAGTTGGCAGAAGTTGGCAGCAGCAGCAGCAGGAGCCCAAATATACACTGGAGTTGGCTTCAGGAGCCCAAAAATTGGATGAATCACACCCTGGAGTTGGCAGGAGTTGACAGCAGCAGCAGCAGGAGCCCAAATATACACTGGAGTTGGCTTCAGGAGCCCAAAAATTGGATGAATCACACCCTGGAGTTGGCAGAAGTTGGCAGCAGCAGCAGCAGGAGCCCAAATATACACTGGAGTTGGCTTCAGGAGCCCAAAAATTGGATGAATCACACCCTGGAGTTGGCAGGAGTTGACAGCAGCAGCAGCAGGAGCCCAAATATACACTGGAGTTGGCTTCAGGAGCCCAAAAATTGGATGAATCACACCCTGGAGTTGGCAGAAGTTGGCAGCAGCAGCAGCAGGAGCCCAAATATACACTGGAGTTGGCTTCAGGAGCCCAAAAATTGGATGAATCACACCCTGGAGTTGGCAGGAGTTGACAGCAGCAGCAGCAGGAGCCCAAATATACACTGGAGTTGGCTTCAGGAGCCCAAAAATTGGATGAATCACACCCTGGAGTTGGCAGAAGTTGGCAGCAGCAGCAGCAGGAGCCCAAATATACACTGGAGTTGGCTTCAGGAGCCCAAAAATTGGATGAATCACACCCTGGAGTTGGCAGGAGTTGACAGCAGCAGCAGCAGGAGCCCAAATATACACTGGAGTTGGCTTCAGGAGCCCAAAAATTGGATGAATCACACCCTGGAGTTGGCAGAAGTTGGCAGCAGCAGCAGCAGGAGCCCAAATATACACTGGAGTTGGCTTCAGGAGCCCAAAAATTGGATGAATCACACCCTGGAGTTGGCAGGAGTTGACAGCAGCAGCAGCAGGAGCCCAAATATACACTGGAGTTGGCTTCAGGAGCCCAAAAATTGGATGAATCACACCCTGGAGTTGGCAGAAGTTGGCAGCAGCAGCAGCAGGAGCCCAAATATACACTGGAGTTGGCTTCAGGAGCCCAAAAATTGGATGAATCACACCCTGGAGTTGGCAGGAGTTGACAGTAGCAGCAGCAGGAGCCCAAATATACACTGGAGTTGGCTTCAGGAGCCCAAAAATTGGATGAATCACACCCTGGAGTTGGCAGAAGTTGGCAGCAGCAGCAGCAGGAGCCCAAATATACACTGGAGTTGGCTTCAGGAGCCCAAAAATTGGATGAATCACACCCTGGAGTTGGCAGGAGTTGACAGCAGCAGCAGCAGGAGCCCAAATATACACTGGAGTTGGCTTCAGGAGCCCAAAAATTGGATGAATCACACCCTGGAGTTGGCAGGAGTTGACAGTAGCAGCAGCAGGAGCCCAAAAAATGGCCTAAAGACATAAATATGTTTTGCACCATTTGGAAAGTGTAAAACGTGGCACCATGCTGAATCTAGTCGCATGCATCAGGCATTGGTGGGTGGAAATCCTGGCTGATCCATCCCTGATTCATTTTGACAAAGGTGAGTCTCTCCACATTTTTAGTTGACAGACGAGTTCTCCTCGCCGTAACTATGGCCCCCGCCGCACTAAACACCCGCTCAGATGGCACGCTACTTGCCGGGCAGGACAGCTTTTCCAGGGCAAACTCTGCTAGTTGCGGCCACAAATCAAGTTTGGCTGCCCAGAAGTCCAGCGGATCCTCAAGGTGTGTTGGCATGGTCATGTCAAAGTATGACATGACCTGCTGGTTCAGGTCCTGCTCCAGGTCTTCCTGCTGCTCATGAGTAGCCTCACTATGCGGGTGTAGAAAGCTACTCATTAGCGACTGAAGACTGAGGCTGCTGCTGCTGATGGAGCTTCTGCTGCTGCTGCTGCCAACCCCCCCAGCGGCCATGGCAGTGGAAGGTGAGCGCAGAGGTCCCCTCGAGTCAGACCTGCGAGAGTATGGACCATGGCGCAGATAGGCATCGGCCAACTGCCTACGTAGAATGTCTTTGTAGTAGTTGAGTTTGTCCTCCCTCTCGGTGGGTTTAAAAAATGCCCCCATTTTGTGCCGGAAGCGAGGGTCCAATAAGGTGGACAGCCAGAAGTCATCCCGCCGACAGATGGAAACAATTCTGGGGTCACTACGCAAGCACGTGAGCATGCTTCGTGCCATTTGCGCAAGTGACTCGGATGGACTACCTGTCTCCATCTCCACTGCATACTGCCACGGTGTGCCCGGGTCCTCTGTCTCTCCTTCCTCAAAAACCTCTAGCTCCTCTGGCTGCTCCTGCTCCTCCTCTCCTGTCCGCTGACTAGATAAACCAGCCATTTCGCCAAGCCTAAACTGTGTTTCGCTGGGCAACTCCTCCTCCTCCTCTTCCTCCTCCTCCTCCTCCAGTTCAGCTCCAAGGGGGTTCATGTGGCCGTAAGATGTAAACGCCATGTCTCCAGTGCCCTGACCAGCCATGGTTTCCAACATGTGCTGTAGTACATGAAGCAGTGGAATCACGTCGTTCATCCCGTAATCCTGCCGACTGACAAATAAAGTGGCTTCCTCAAAGGGCCTGAGCAAACGGCAGGTGTCACGTATGAGCTGCCACTGGTTGACATTGAAGTTACACAGGGGAGTCCCCCTATCTGCTTGGATCATCAGGAAATCCGTGATGGCTTTTCTCTGTTCATATAATCGGTCCAACATGTGAAGGGTGGAATTCCAACGGGTGGAAACATCGCAAATCAGACTATGTTGGGGGATACCATTCTGACGCTGTAGCTCAAGAAGGGTGTGTTTGGCGGTGTAGGAGTGGCTGAAGTGCATGCAAAGTTTCCGTGAAGTTGTTAGGATGTCCTGCAGATGGGGGGAACACTTCAGAAACCGCTTGACAACCAGATTGAAGACGTGAGCCATGCAGGGGGCATGGGTCAGGCTTCCTTGGCGCAGCGCAGACAAAATGTTCTTCCCATTGTCGGTAACCATGATTCCCATTTTAAGTTTTCTCGGAGTAAGCCATGTTTGGATTTCCTGATGAATACATTTAAGCAGTTCCTCCCCTGTGTGACTCCGTTCGCCAAGACAAACCATGTGAAGCACTGCGTGACACCTCCGTGCCCTGCACACATGGTAGACTGGAGGGGCACTGAGACTTGAGCCTACAGTGGAGGGTGAGGAGATGGCGGAGGATGAGGAGGCCGAGTCGCACGGTGTCACAGGCCCAATGGGCAGAGAGCGCGGAGGCCGAAGCGGCGTGACCTGTCCAAGTTGCTGCTGCAAAGGGACCACATTCACCCAGTGGGCCGTAAACGACATGTACTGCCCCTGACCGTAGTTACAGCTCCAGATGTCGGCGCTGCCATGTATTTTGCTACACACCGACAGGCTCAAGGACTGGCCCACCTTCTGTTCAACAAAAGTGTGCAGCGCTGGTACTGCCTTCTTGGCAAAGAAATGACGGCTTGGGACTCTCCACCTCGGCTCGGCACAAGCCATCAGTTCTCTGAAAGGTGCAGATTCCACCACCTGAAAAGGGAGCGACTGCAGCACCAGCAACTTGGACAGGAGCACATTCAGCTTCTGCGCCGTAGGATGAGTGGGCGCATACTGCTGTCTCTTGGACATGGCTTCGCTGATGGATTGCTGGCGGGATGCATGACTTGGAGGAGGAGGAGGAGGAGCAGGAGCGACAGAGGATGGGTATGACGCACAGCTGCCTTCGGCTGAGGTGCTGGAGCCTTGGCTGGCAGAAATTGGGAGCTCACTTGGTGAGGAAGCAGACTGGACCACCCCTTGGGAGCCTCGGTTCTCCCAGGTCGTTTTATGGTGACGCATCATATGTTGACGCAGGGCCGTGGTGCCAACATTTGGACCCTGGCCACGCTTCACCTTTTGCCTACATATCTTGCATGTGGCCATGTTACCCTCCTGCGGATGCCTCAGGAAAAACTGCCACACTGCCGAGTAGCTACTTTTCCCACCCCCTGGCCTCACTGATTCACTGCTGCTGTTGCCAACTCCAGGAACCCCTGCTCCACTACCTCCCGATAAGGTAGACTGCCGCACAGCAGGTGCTCTACCCCGGCCCCGGCCCCGGCCCCGGCCGGCTCCAGCCTTTGGAATTGTGCCCCCATGCTGACTGCTACCACTTTGCTGCCTCAGCTGCTGACTCCGGGGCAACCTGCACCCCTCTTCTCCTGATGATGACGATGAAGCCCCTTCATCACCCGGCTCCCAAGTGCGATCGGCTTCATCGTCATCATCATCATCATCACCGGGTTGTGGCTGTACGTCACTGATGTTCGTGGATTCGTCAACAGTGTCTGGCGCAGGAGCTGGAACGCTCGCAGCACCCACGACACTGTCCACATCACTATTTGTCTGCCTAGCTAAAGAAGCCACCTCCATTTCTTGGCTGGGCAGTAGCTGCTGACTGTCCTCTATCTGATGGTCCTCCTCACTAAAGAGTGGAGCTGAACCCAAAGCATAGGATACGTCGCTGGGGGAGGGAACGGCGTAGGCCAGAGGCAATGGGAGGACAGGGACTGCTCTCGGGGCATGCCAACTCAGGGTTGTGTCAGAGGAACCTACCGACCCTAGACTGGGGGTCTCAGACGTAAGTTGTGATGATGTTGTTGATGAGCGCGTCAACCAATCTACCACGGCAGATGCGTTACTGGTGGAGACCCGACCGCTAGCAGATACTGGCAGATTAGGTCTCTCAGCGTGACTCCTGCTGCTACTGGCCCCCAGTCTGATGCGAGCTCTTCCTGCGGAATCTTGGCCTCTGCCACTCCTCTTTTCACTTCCAGGCACTTGTCTGCCCGACATAGTCTAACTGGCGTGGTAGTAGGTGATATTTAAAAAAACCCCGGGCAGCGGTGGGTCTATATGAAACAGAATATAATGCACACCAAAAGTGAGCAGTAACACTCAGCCTCCAACAGGCCTGCTTAGTGTAAATAAGAGAGCTGCTTAGTGTAAATAAAGAGGGGTATGCTATGTTACAGAATGGGATGCCTCAACAGAAGTGCACCTGGCAGGCAGCAGTAAGCCTATGCCCAGCAAAAGTGTCTTATAATATAAATATAATAAGAGCAAATGCTTATATGGTCTTAAACAGAGGCTGCTTTAGTCACAGAATGGGATGCCCCGGGCAGGAATCGAGCTGCCAGGGTACAGTAGTGCTTTGGCCAGCAAAAGTGTCTTTATCAGGCCTAATTTCAAATATGATTAGAGCAAATGCTTATATGGTCTTAAACAGAGGCTGCTTTAGTCACAGAATGGGATGCCCCGGGCAGGAATCGAGCTGCCAGGGTACAGTAGTGCTTTGGCCAGCAAAAGTGTCTTTATCAGGCCTAATTTCAAATATGATTAGAGCAAATGCTTATATGGTCTTAAACAGAGGCTGCTTTAGTCACAGAATGGGATGCCCCGGGCAGGAATCGAGCTGCCAGGGTACAGTAGTGCTTTGGCCAGCAAAAGTGTCTTTATCAGGCCTAATTTCAAATATGATTAGAGCAAATGCTTATATGGTCTTAAACAGAGGCTGCTTTAGTCACAGAATGGGATGCCCCGGGCAGGAATCGAGCTGCCAGGGTACAGTAGTGCTTTGGCCAGCAAAAGTGTCTTTATCAGGCCTAATTTCAAATATGATTAGAGCAAATGCTTATATGGTCTTAAACAGAGGCTGCTTTAGTCACAGAATGGGATGCCCCGGGCAGGAATCGAGCTGCCAGGGTACAGTAGTGCTTTGGCCAGCAAAAGTGTCTTTATCAGGCCTAATTTCAAATATGATTAGAGCAAATGCTTATATGGTCTTAAACAGAGGCTGCTTTAGTCACAGAATGGGATGCCCCGGGCAGGAATCGAGCTGCCAGGGTACAGTAGTGCTTTGGCCAGCAAAAGTGTCTTTATCAGGCCTAATTTCAAATATGATTAGAGCAAATGCTTATATGGTCTTAAACAGAGGCTGCTTTAGTCACAGAATGGGATGCCCCGGGCAGGAATCGAGCTGCCAGGGTACAGTAGTGCTTTGGCCAGCAAAAGTGTCTTTATCAGGCCTAATTTCAAATATGATTAGAGCAAATGCTTATATGGTCTTAAACAGAGGCTGCTTTAGTCACAGAATGGGATGCCCCGGGCAGGAATCGAGCTGCCAGGGTACAGTAGTGCTTTGGCCAGCAAAAGTGTCTTTATCAGGCCTAATTTCAAATATGATTAGAGCAAATGCTTATATGGTCTTAAACAGAGGCTGCTTTAGTCACAGAATGGGATGCCCCGGGCAGGAATCGAGCTGCCAGGGTACAGTAGTGCTTTGGCCAGCAAAAGTGTCTTTATCAGGCCTAATTTCAAATATGATTAGAGCAAATGCTTATATGGTCTTAAACAGAGGCTGCTTTAGTCACAGAATGGGATGCCCCGGGCAGGAATCGAGCTGCCAGGGTACAGTAGTGCTTTGGCCAGCAAAAGTGTCTTTATCAGGCCTAATTTCAAATATGATTAGAGCAAATGCTTATATGGTCTTAAACAGAGGCTGCTTTAGTCACAGAATGGGATGCCCCGGGCAGGAATCGAGCTGCCAGGGTACAGTAGTGCTTTGGCCAGCAAAAGTGTCTTTATCAGGCCTAATTTCAAATATGATTAGAGCAAATGCTTATATGGTCTTAAACAGAGGCTGCTTTAGTCACAGAATGGGATGCCCCGGGCAGGAATCGAGCTGCCAGGGTACAGTAGTGCTTTGGCCAGCAAAAGTGTCTTTATCAGGCCTAATTTCAAATATGATTAGAGCAAATGCTTATATGGTCTTAAACAGAGGCTGCTTTAGTCACAGAATGGGATGCCCCGGGCAGGAATCGAGCTGCCAGGGTACAGTAGTGCTTTGGCCAGCAAAAGTGTCTTTATCAGGCCTAATTTCAAATATGATTAGAGCAAATGCTTATATGGTCTTAAACAGAGGCTGCTTTAGTCACAGAATGGGATGCCCCGGGCAGGAATCGAGCTGCCAGGGTACAGTAGTGCTTTGGCCAGCAAAAGTGTCTTTATCAGGCCTAATTTCAAATATGATTAGAGCAAATGCTTATATGGTCTTAAACAGAGGCTGCTTTAGTCACAGAATGGGATGCCCCGGGCAGGAATCGAGCTGCCAGGGTACAGTAGTGCTTTGGCCAGCAAAAGTGTCTTTATCAGGCCTAATTTCAAATATGATTAGAGCAAATGCTTATATGGTCTTAAACAGAGGCTGCTTTAGTCACAGAATGGGATGCCCCGGGCAGGAATCGAGCTGCCAGGGTACAGTAGTGCTTTGGCCAGCAAAAGTGTCTTTATCAGGCCTAATTTCAAATATGATTAGAGCAAATGCTTATATGGTCTTAAACAGAGGCTGCTTTAGTCACAGAATGGGATGCACCGGGCAGGAATCGAGCTGCCAGGGTACAGTAGTGCTTTGGCCAGCAAAAGTGTCTTTATCAGGCCTAATTTCAAATATGATTAGAGCAAATGCTTATATGGTCTTAAACAGAGGCTGCTTTAGTCACAGAATGGGATGCCCCGGGCAGGAATCGAGCTGCCAGGGTACAGTAGTGCTTTGGCCAGCAAAAGTGTCTTTATCAGGCCTAATTTCAAATATGATTAGAGCAAATGCTTATATGGTCTTAAACAGAGGCTGCTTTAGTCACAGAATGGGATGCCCCGGGCAGGAATCGAGCTGCCAGGGTACAGTAGTGCTTTGGCCAGCAAAAGTGTCTTTATCAGGCCTAATTTCAAATATGATTAGAGCAAATGCTTATATGGTCTTAAACAGAGGCTGCTTTAGTCACAGAATGGGATGCCCCGGGCAGGAATCGAGCTGCCAGGGTACAGTAGTGCTTTGGCCAGCAAAAGTGTCTTTATCAGGCCTAATTTCAAATATGATTAGAGCAAATGCTTATATGGTCTTAAACAGAGGCTGCTTTAGTCACAGAATGGGATGCCCCGGGCAGGAATCGAGCTGCCAGGGTACAGTAGTGCTTTGGCCAGCAAAAGTGTCTTTATCAGGCCTAATTTCAAATATGATTAGAGCAAATGCTTATATGGTCTTAAACAGAGGCTGCTTTAGTCACAGAATGGGATGCCCCGGGCAGGAATCGAGCTGCCAGGGTACAGTAGTGCTTTGGCCAGCAAAAGTGTCTTTATCAGGCCTAATTTCAAATATGATTAGAGCAAATGCTTATATGGTCTTAAACAGAGGCTGCTTTAGTCACAGAATGGGATGCCCCGGGCAGGAATCGAGCTGCCAGGGTACAGTAGTGCTTTGGCCAGCAAAAGTGTCTTTATCAGGCCTAATTTCAAATATGATTAGAGCAAATGCTTATATGGTCTTAAACAGAGGCTGCTTTAGTCACAGAATGGGATGCCCCGGGCAGGAATCGAGCTGCCAGGGTACAGTAGTGCTTTGGCCAGCAAAAGTGTCTTTATCAGGCCTAATTTCAAATATGATTAGAGCAAATGCTTATATGGTCTTAAACAGAGGCTGCTTTAGTCACAGAATGGGATGCCCCGGGCAGGAATCGAGCTGCCAGGGTACAGTAGTGCTTTGGCCAGCAAAAGTGTCTTTATCAGGCCTAATTTCAAATATGATTAGAGCAAATGCTTATATGGTCTTAAACAGAGGCTGCTTTAGTCACAGAATGGGATGCCCCGGGCAGGAATCGAGCTGCCAGGGTACAGTAGTGCTTTGGCCAGCAAAAGTGTCTTTATCAGGCCTAATTTCAAATATGATTAGAGCAAATGCTTATATGGTCTTAAACAGAGGCTGCTTTAGTCACAGAATGGGATGCCCCGGGCAGGAATCGAGCTGCCAGGGTACAGTAGTGCTTTGGCCAGCAAAAGTGTCTTTATCAGGCCTAATTTCAAATATGATTAGAGCAAATGCTTATATGGTCTTAAACAGAGGCTGCTTTAGTCACAGAATGGGATGCCCCGGGCAGGAATCGAGCTGCCAGGGTACAGTAGTGCTTTGGCCAGCAAAAGTGTCTTTATCAGGCCTAATTTCAAATATGATTAGAGCAAATGCTTATATGGTCTTAAACAGAGGCTGCTTTAGTCACAGAATGGGATGCCCCGGGCAGGAATCGAGCTGCCAGGGTACAGTAGTGCTTTGGCCAGCAAAAGTGTCTTTATCAGGCCTAATTTCAAATATGATTAGAGCAAATGCTTATATGGTCTTAAACAGAGGCTGCTTTAGTCACAGAATGGGATGCCCCGGGCAGGAATCGAGCTGCCAGGGTACAGTAGTGCTTTGGCCAGCAAAAGTGTCTTTATCAGGCCTAATTTCAAATATGATTAGAGCAAATGCTTATATGGTCTTAAACAGAGGCTGCTTTAGTCACAGAATGGGATGCCCCGGGCAGGAATCGAGCTGCCAGGGTACAGTAGTGCTTTGGCCAGCAAAAGTGTCTTTATCAGGCCTAATTTCAAATATGATTAGAGCAAATGCTTATATGGTCTTAAACAGAGGCTGCTTTAGTCACAGAATGGGATGCCCCGGGCAGGAATCGAGCTGCCAGGGTACAGTAGTGCTTTGGCCAGCAAAAGTGTCTTTATCAGGCCTAATTTCAAATATGATTAGAGCAAATGCTTATATGGTCTTAAACAGAGGCTGCTTTAGTCACAGAATGGGATGCCCCGGGCAGGAATCGAGCTGCCAGGGTACAGTAGTGCTTTGGCCAGCAAAAGTGTCTTTATCAGGCCTAATTTCAAATATGATTAGAGCAAATGCTTATATGGTCTTAAACAGAGGCTGCTTTAGTCACAGAATGGGATGCCCCGGGCAGGAATCGAGCTGCCAGGGTACAGTAGTGCTTTGGCCAGCAAAAGTGTCTTTATCAGGCCTAATTTCAAATATGATTAGAGCAAATGCTTATATGGTCTTAAACAGAGGCTGCTTTAGTCACAGAATGGGATGCCCCGGGCAGGAATCGAGCTGCCAGGGTACAGTAGTGCTTTGGCCAGCAAAAGTGTCTTTATCAGGCCTAATTTCAAATATGATTAGAGCAAATGCTTATATGGTCTTAAACAGAGGCTGCTTTAGTCACAGAATGGGATGCCCCGGGCAGGAATCGAGCTGCCAGGGTACAGTAGTGCTTTGGCCAGCAAAAGTGTCTTTATCAGGCCTAATTTCAAATATGATTAGAGCAAATGCTTATATGGTCTTAAACAGAGGCTGCTTTAGTCACAGAATGGGATGCCTCACAGCAGACTTAAGATCAGTTCAGTATATATGCACAGTTAGTTACTATAAGCAGCCTGAAAACGCTAACAAAGGCTGGATGAAAAAAAAAAAATCTCCCTGTCAGCCAGCTCCGTTTTTCCTACCTTTCCCTGGCTTTCTGTCTGTCTCCTGTCTGTCTCCTGCCTGTCTCCTGCCTGTCTCCAGCCTGTCCCTGTCTGTCCCTGTCTGTCCCTGTCTCCAGCCTGTCTCCAGCCTGTCTAACTGCCTCAGCTACACAGCGTTCTGTCTGTCTGTCACGAATGCAATAGAGAAATGAGGAAAAGCAAGATGGCCGCCGTTAAATACCGCTGTGTGACGTCACCGGGCTTGCTGGCTGCTGATAGGCTGCATGTGACTGCCCCAGCTTGCACTGGCGCGGGATACATGTCCAGACATGTCCCGCCCGCCATCTTAGAATGCCTGTAATGTAAATGAATGGATGTTAAAGGAAAACTTCGAGTGATCGAATCGCGGGGAAATTCGGATTCGATCCGAATCGAATTTTTCCTGAAATTCGGATCGAATCCGGGTTCGTCCGGATCGATTCGCTCATCCCTATTCATAATGGTTAATATTACAGTTCCCCACAGACTGGCTTAGGGGAAAGTTGAGCAGGTTATGGCACTTTTAAAAAGTGGGAAATCTTGTGTCTGAGGCCACATCTGGTCCTAGTTTGACAAAAGTAGATTTTCCCTTTAAACCAGAACAGCACGCATTTTTCTGAGCACAGCGTGGTTCTGGACACAGGGAGGCATCCCAATTGCAGATTTCCCACTTCCCTTAACAGAGTCAAACAGGAGAAATGTTACCTTTCTCCTGGTCCCAGGAGAGATCCAGCAATCCAGCGATGTGATTGGCCATTTGGTTGCCGACACACGGCCAGTCGAGTGACAGAAATGATGTGACTGTTGTGGCCAATCACTGCGCTGGATTTCTCTAGGGTGACTGAGGATAGGAAAGGTACGTTTTTTTAGTTCAGGCTTTATGACATCATATACGATATCAGGGGTGCTCACCCTTTGAAGAGCATGGGACATATAAGTGATTTGAAACTGGGCGCAGTCCACAATGTATAGGTTCAAAATTTAACATTTTTCATTTTAAATAACAGAACAAAGATTTTCTACACATCAGGATAGCCACTGTCTCTGCAAACACCATAGATCTTTTTACTCATAGGTCCTTCCACCACACCATCCCATTCCACACATCTAACAATCCCCACATGCCACCAATACACATGCTGATTGCCTTATGCCTCCAAATATATGGGTCCCATATTTATAGCCCAACCCTCCATCAGTCCTAAATCGTAACCCTATTCCCAATACTTAACCAATTAATTAATGTCACCACATTCCTCCAAGCCACCGCTGCCACCTTTGTTTGGCAATGCCCCCCCCCCCCTCCTATATCACTCTCCTCTTATCCTTACTGAGCCTCTAACTACCTTTATATACCTATTCTATTAACCCCCTTCCACTTTCCGCACAGCAGGTTAGGGGCCGCATCAGATGGCTCAGAGGGCCACATGCGTATGTATACTACAGATATAAATATATAATTACATATTTATATATTATTTATATATATTATAAACATTATTTTGTAGGTAATAGTTAATATATGTGTGACTGACAAACTCCTGAATGCTACTGAATCTTATCCTAAATCTAAGCTTGGGTCTGTGGCAGGAAATGAAAGCTGTGGCAATCTTTCCCAGCAGGATTCTTTCAGCAGAAAAATAATAATGTCTAGGAAGTCTTGTTACATTTTTATTGTTTCATATACATCAATATATTGAAAATCAGTAATGCCTCCTTCTTTTCCATGAAGATGTGGGTCTATGAAAGTTAATGCTTATAAAATGTAGCCATTATGCTGTTCTATACAATTGCTATTTGTTGTCCTTACCCATCTGCCTTTACAATAATATCTGCTTTCACTGACATCAAGAACCAAATGGTCTTTGGAACTACTTTATCTAGCCACTACTTCTTTTTTACTGTCATTGGATAAATAACACCCATTGTGCTCTCACAAAAAGAAAGTACTAGTGATTACTTTGAATTGCTTTTGCTGTGTGAAGCATCCAGAAATTCACTGTGCCCTGGACTGCCAGGTTAGATAAATAAAATGCTATACCAGAAATTACATATACCTTTCTTTGTTATAGTAAAATGCAGGTCAAAACTTCAACTTCACAGAGTCATGTACAAAAAACTGTATGATTTGGGAACAGTTTCTGATCTGGTAACAGCCATGACTTTGTATTAGTTAGAGCCTCTTTATCTTTTAGGCTCTCTTTTCACATCTACAGTATCAGTTGCTCTTTGGTTGTAATGGATTTTAGCTAGGCTAAAGTGACCCTTTATCAAAATGTATGCTGTGCTATTAATGTATTTGTATTTTAATGAAAAAAGCACCTTCCCCAGGGTTACTAGGTCAGGCATAGGGGCCAAGGCATAGGGGCTGGTAATCCAGGGCCCTAAGGCCGAGCAGCCACCATTTCCGGCCATGCCAAGTTATCACTTCCTATGCCCATCAGAATCGGCCCAGTGCTGTAAAAATACAATTCTGTGAAATACTCACCTGTAGAATTGATATTATATGCATACAGTACGTCCTGCTCCATATATAATACCTACACGTGGGTAATCCTCCGCCAGATGGCACTGTTCACTGCAGACATGCAAAAACAGGCTCCTCCCGGCCCTTCATATACCCAGGGACCTCCCACAAATCCCCAGCATTGAAAAGCAGTGAGAAAAGAAGCCGGGAGAAACCAACCACCAAACTGGTAACAATAACAATGAAAACAATCACCATACAGGGGATCCAGAAAAATGTAAAACCAGGGTGGGGTGGAGCAGGACGTACTGTTTGCGTATAATACCAATTCTACAGGTGAGTATTTCACAGAATTGTATTATTCTAAGCGTACAGTACGTCCTGCTCCAATATAATACTTACACGTGGGACATCCAATAGCAGTGTCCATAAAGTAGGGTGGGATCCCCATAAAAAAAGGCACAGCAGACAGTAAAGGCGCTGTATCTGCAAACCTTGCTACCAAGAGCGACAGGAGCAAAGGCTCTAAAGTCAACCTCATAAAAACCTTTGAAAAGGTATGAACAGAAAACAAGCAGCGGTCTAGCAAAACCTGTTTAACAGAAACCTGGTGCTGAAAGGCCAAAGGTACCCAAGCACAAGTAGAAACAGAATAAAAAAGAGAAGAAGATTCTTCCCCTTAAAATAATAGGCCAGAGTAAAAGCCTGACCAGTCCAATTGCAAACAGTAGCCTCAGCAAAACTTAGAGCTCTCCCCATCGGGGAATTTGAACCCTGGTCTCCCGCGTGACAGGCGAGGATACTGACCACTACACTAACAAGGATCAGCAAGAAGCCAACACCCTTACCTAGGACCAGAAGGACAATCCATCCAAGCAAGACCAGTCCAAAGGGCGCATAACCCCTGGAAGCAGATGAGATCAGGCACATACGTATGGAGGCGCCCGCAAACCCCAAGGAGCATCAGTCCCCCTAAGGGACAAGAGACAAACCAGGAAAACTCCAACACCTGTTGAGGGAATGTAGACCCCCTTACTTCAGCATTATTAAGAATAAGGCCCAGAGGCAGACAAAAGGTCTTGAACAAATGAGCATAAGACACCACCTTGGGCATAAGGTCCGGCGTAAGGCGGAATACCACCACATCATGGTGTATATAGAATGAACGAGGGCTAACTAAACAGAGCCACCTTCTCAGGCACACATCTGACTGAAGCAACAGCCCCCAGAAGGGCAACTTGAAATAAGAACAGTTCAGACAGCATCCGGAATAGGTCCAAAGGGAACAACCCGCAAGGCAAACAGAATAAAAATTAACCCCAACAGGGAGCATAGAACTACTTGGGGGATGCCCTGAGCAATCCCCAAAAGAACGCTTAACAAGGAAGACTGAACAAGACTTCTACGGAAAGGCGGACAGGGCAGAACCTGAACCTTCAGAGCACCGAGATGGGGAGCCAACTCCAACCCATGCTGTAATAACTCTAGAACCCTGGGAACAGAGAACGTCCGACAGGGGAGAGACCTAGACTCACGCCAATCAATATGGGTATGCCATACCCTATAATAGACGGAGGAAGGAGAAGAAGAAGCTTGCTCCTAGCCCTCCATAGACAAAGTCACCCAGAAGATAAACCCGTCTCCAAAAGGGTGAAAGAATCAACCGTCAGGCCGTCAGACTAGAGCCTGTAGATTGGGGCGACATAAGAAGGAGCCTGAAAAGGGCAGAACCGCACTCCTAAGAGAGCGTACAGGTCTGCTGTCCTCAGCAGAAACATCTGCGAACCACACTCCACTAGGCCACCCAGGGGCCATTAGTATCATGGGCAATCTTGCGCAGAACCCCGCCTAGCAGGGTGAATGAAGATAAAACATATAAAATAGAATGTCCAGACATAAAATTACTAAGCCCCCATGACCAAAGTCAGAATATTCTGGGGCAGTAAAAACAAGGGCAGAGCCCCTGTGATAGTAACAGGGCCCAACAGAGCCACCCTAGTTGGCTCTCAGAGGGACACCAGGATAGCACAACCTGCCACTAAAGGACATCCATTGGAGTGAATACCCCTGAGATGCAGGGAACGTTGACCCCCACCTAGATCAGGATCAGAAACCTTCCAGGAGAATCATCCTGCTCCAAGTTCCAGACCGATAATAAATACAGGCCACTGTCCTCCGACAGGCCAAGAGTCCCCAAATAGACAGGTCCTGAAGAGGAGTAGTCCAGCAAGATAGAGCCAACTGAAGGCTCCCTGTTTTAACAAAATCAGTTGGTAAATGGACCCTCTAAGGGCCCCTACCTAGGAACCGCAGGGGATTTTAGAAGAAAATCCCCCCCCCCCCGTCAACCTGCGAGACTTGGTACCCAAGGTGACCATCTACAGAAAGATGCAAGAAAAGGAGGGGATGCCCCCTGACAGGTTCCTTGAATTTAACCAGCTCAAGAGCAACCACCGTACCAAGGGGGAATGAGCACAGACCTAGCTCCAGGGGTGCTGGAACCCCATCCAGGATTAATAACATACTGTGCCGAAGAGCCCAAGGGCTCTGAATATAAGGGACATCATCTGATACGCCACCAACGGGCCCACCAGCTGCAATCCTGCCTGGTGAAAGTAAGGTGACAGCAAAGAGGGACAGAGCCCATGTAACCAGGAGTCCACTTATTGCCAAGGAAGAAGGTTCAAGCCTGAACCGAATCCAAGGAATGGAGATACCGAATAAGGGACAATGAGGAATTGAGGTGACTGAGCACCCATCCAAATAACTCCCAAAGGACACCACCGGCCGACTAACCCACTCGGCCTGACGCAGAGATTGGGAAGTAAAGAAGGACGATCCGGTAGGTCCTAGTGCGGACGCCCCAGGGGCATGTCAGAGACATCACCCCCATCCGCGCCTTGACGAGCAGCCTGGGAGCAGAAGAGAGGCCAAAAACAAGGCCCCAATCCGCAGAGTTGGTCCTTCAACACTGACCTGTAAAGGTCTCGGTGTCCAGAAGACACAGGGGAAACTAAAAGGATCTTAGATCTCCACAGGTGGCAAGAGGCCCCCCTGGCACAGGGCGCCTGTGGCCCAACACAGAGATATCATGCAGGGACTACCTGTGAGTGTAGAATTGCCAAGCCTACAATAGGCCAGCATGGCCCAGACTGCCTCATCCTTTTGAGGGAGAGAGGAAAGGTTAATGTAGAGGCCATCGCCCCAGCCTGTTAAGGGCAACCTGCACGAACTCCTGAAGAGAAAACAGGGACTAAAAGCACCCTGACAACCTCGGAAAGGGACCGCCCAGCAAACTCTATCCTGTATCCAGGGGAACTACCTCCTGGATCCACCAGAAGGAGGCGAGACGCTCCCAGATAGGAGCCAGGTGCTGCAGCAGTCGCCCAGAAGGGCGAGGGCGTCCCTTCATGCTTGGGAGGTCTTGGCAGATTTGGACTTAGTCCTGCCGGAGGGCCCAGGACGTTGCCTGCCCACCCTGGAGTGGGAATCTACGCCGAAAAGTTGGAAGCACACCTCTGGTTCGTGCTTGACACTAACGTAGGGAGGGGGAGGGGTGTCCCTGCCCCGAGGAGGCCGGGACGGCCTTCTGCGTAGGAGTGCCTTACCCTTTTTTCCCAAAAGGTCCAAACGGGCCCCAAATAGGCGCTGTCCTCTAAAGGGAAGGCCAGTGAGAGCCTTTTTTGTATCATCATCAGCACCCCACTGTCGCAGCCAGACCAGGCGGCGAATAGCTACCACAAGGGCAGAGGTTCTAGCACACATCTTAATGGTGTCGTCCAGCGCTGAGAGGATAAACCTCACAAACACATCACAATCTGAGAGTGCCTTAAAGACCTCCCAGGGGAGATCCTCAGGTTGGTGATCAAGTAGCTTTCTAATGAGGGTCCTGGTGGCCACCGTAGTGATGGCCGCGACACAGACCGGGCGCAGAGCCGTCCCTGCACACGAAAAGGCGTGGGAAGCCAGTCTGTCAATGCGCTGGTCCTCAGCATCCCGAAGGGTACGGTAATTAGGAGCAGTCATGAAGGGGGGGTTAGTAACCCCTATGATCGGTGCATCCACCACGGGAGGTGCTAACCAAAAATTAACCACATCAGGGGGAAAAGGGTACTTCCAATCCCAGACCCCTGGAACCCCTTTAAGTTTACAAGACGATTCCCATTCTTTGGATATAAGAGCCTGGAAATGATCCTGTTCCAGAAATTCCAAGTGCGGTGTCGCTGTGTGGAAACTCTCCCTCTTAGGGTTGGGAGCCTCTCCAGGGGGAGAGATTGACAAAGCCGCAAAGATCTTTATAAGTAGTTCATCAGTGTCACACAGGCCCCAAGAACCGGGGCCAGAATCATCACGGCTCCAAGGCATCTCGTCCGAGGAGCCCGAATTGGAGAACAGCTCCACTTCATCAGAAGGAGCAAGGTCCTGCATAGCAGCAGACTCTTCAGTTTCAGTAGGAACCAGAGAACCAGGAGGCATCAGGGACCGCTTCTTTCCAGGGCCCAAGCGCTCCGTCAAACTAGATATCACCTGCTCTGCCGTAGGCAGCCTGCGCGGCACGACTTGCTGGTCATCCCCGCTCGAGTGCGACTCATCAGGAGTGAGATTTAAGCACGGGGAGGTGTATTGAAGCGAGGTGCAGCCACTGGTAAACCTGATTGCAGGGGCCAGTACCTGTGCAGCACACAGTCCGCAGACCCGTGCTCTGTCAGCATCAGCATGGGGCTGTCCACACGCTGTACACAGCCGGTCTTGTCCCCGAGGGGCCCCAGGCACATAATTCTGAGATGCCTCCATATTATCTGAGCAATATGCCCGCAAGGATTTATGCAATAGGCAACCCTGGATGACCCAAGACCCGCTAGGGATGTGGGAGAATTTTTTTTTTTTTTTATGTGAACCCGCTATAATATATGTAAGGTCGGGAGAAGCCACCAAAATCTTGGCGTCTGAAAGACATAAAGAGAATAAGGAAGGGGGGGGGGGGGTCAGAGCCATGCGCAGCTGAACGAAAGATCATAGGAAAATAAACGCCCAGGAGGGCACTTACATGACCAAGGGAGGAGGAAGATCGCAACCACGCACGCGCGCGAAGACCGTCAAAATGGCACCAAGCGAACCTCGAGGGGCGGGCCCGATCTGGCCGTGACGCGGAGCGGGCCATGCCAGGTCCCCGCCTCCCCCAAAGAGCGCGAAGCTTCAATCATCGGTAACGTTCATGACAATCAGTGGATAAGACACACAGTTAGAATTTAGGTAAGGGAACCGCCAAAACTACTGAATGACACTGCCGCCCGGGCCCCACACTTCAGTAAGGGAAAAATACACGCGTGCGCAACCTGTCAAGGGTTATGTGGATCAAGAAGCGCGGCTCTGACACCCAGTTCAAAGACAAAACAGCGGCCATAAACGTGTACAACATTACACTGAAACCGCCACAGGCATACCCCCCCTTTTCTTTTCCTCCGAGCTACAGGGGGAAATGAGGGAGAAGGCGACCCTTCATCCAGGGTTCATCGCTACGAGGGGCACGAGGCAATATTGCGGGAGGGGCATCTATTAGAGGCTCACCATCAGCCTAAACCGCCTACCCTATGGTCGGGGACTGCAGTGGAGCGTAGCTCCGTGAGCACACATGGTGCTGCCTACCTTCACCCGAACCAGCGCAGCCCAGGCTGGGAGGCACATCTTTATCGAAGAGGACGGGTGGTAATAGTCCTGCAGGGCCGCAGGCTGTAAAAGCCCCGCTCACCTGTGAGAGAGTGGTACTTCATGTCTTTGCAGTCAGCACTGCAGAGAAATCTGGGGATTTGTGGGAGGTCCCTGGTAATTTGAAGGGCCGGGAGGAGCCTGTTTTTGCATGTCTGCAGTGAACTGCGCCATCTGGCGGAGGATTTCCTACGTGTAAGTATTATATATGGAGCAGGACGTACTGTATGCTTAGAATATAATACTAGGTCCATGTCAATAGGCATCAGGCTCTTCTGCACCCCCTGTGGCCAGTTGGGGGTACAGGTTATGAGGCAGGCAGGGTATATCAGCAAGCAACCCATCTGCTAGCAAGTGGCTTTACCAGCCCCCTAAACTGATATAGGGATCCTGTGACCAAGCAGGTAATAGATGCCCGTGTGTGTGTATATATAAATATATATATATATTATACCTTGGCTGACCTGCCTGCTTTGTGTAAGCCACTAATTTCTTGTCCCCCTCCCACATGGATTTCACCTTCATCTCACCCTCACAGACCTACATGCAGTGGTCAGTGGTCATAACCCCCTAAATGTGTCTCTCTTACTCATTCCCCCCTCCACCTAGTAATAAAACCTAGTGGTTAAAAAGCAAACTGAACAAATCCCATCAACAGATCCCAAATTCAGAGAGCAAGGTTCCTCTCCTGCCCATGTCTCCCTGCCCCTCCCCATGGAATTTCATCAAAGTCAGGGCATCTCTATGGAAAGTGTGTGCCTCTGGGAGGGATGTAAGCTGTCAGTTTCTGAGATGGAATGAGGTCGGCTGGAGATAGGCGAGGGACACTCGAGTCTTACCATCAAGGGTGACAAATGCTTCATTTTAACATCTAACCAGGAGGATACCGGAACCATTGGTTATTGGGGAAAAAGTGAGGACTGACAGATAATTGATTCGATCAAACTGCAGCTCAGACAGTATTTTTCCATTTTCTCCTTTTTATTTGTATTGCTATCTTATAGTTAATCCTGTTCACCTTGCACCATTTTTCTTGTTTTTCTTGTTGTTTTTCATTTTTTTTAAAGTAAACTCTGAAAATACAGCATAGGGTAACTGATGCTCTGAATTAAGGATCTAAAATAGCTCACACTAGCTCTGAAGAGCCTGCCACATTACTTGCCTAGGACACTTGATTGCCCCCTGCCTGGAAGTGGTCATGGGTCGATCTGATTGTGATGTGTGTGTGGGGTAGATAGTGGAGAACACACCATGGTTTTGTGTTCAGGTGGCAGCTTTGTATAGCCACACGTGTTGCCAATTGAACAAGTCTAATGTCGCGGTGACACAGGTAGAGTGTGATTGGCTGGTTTGATCAGATAAACAATCAAGAGGTCTGATCAACCCATGCAATCACCACAGACCCCTTACCAATTCACTAGGGTGTAAAGTAAATAAAAGACAGTCTATGAAAAATTATTTAATCAATCTAAATTAACAGTACTTACTCCCAATGCCCATTACTCCCCATGCGGTAGAATTAGGAGGGGTGTGGTGGCTTTAGCAACTGCCCAAAACCTCTGGATTTCAGGGGCACAAAAGTGCCAGCATCCAGAGAGAGGTAATGTTTCCTCTCCATACCCCTTTGCCCCCCGGCACCCCCAGAACATACCGGCACCAAAGACTAATGGGACTTCAAACCCTGTGTTACCATCCCCTATGTCTGGTGTGCTGGGCTAGTAGCCTGGTGGGGAGGACTATTTAAAAACTAAAATAAAACTAGCCAAATATTTGGACAATATCTACTTCATAGCAGCACAATTTGAAAACATCTAACAGCCCATGGAGTCTCAGGCTGTCTGCAGACAGAAAGTGTCTATTGACTATGTATTCTGGGATTGCTGTTCTCTCCCTGACCCCAGCTCCACTCTGCCTGTGCAAAGCACAGCTACTGTATAACTCATCCCCCCTGTACTTTTCACTGCTGCTCAATATGAGATGCTTCTGAGGCAAGATGGAGGTACCCGTATCCTAGAGTCCTGAACAGTGTTGAAGCCCAGCTGAGGAAAGAATAATAGGTAAGCGACTAAAGACTTAAAATATATTAATTTTAGATTCTGTTTTTTTAATGGTTTGGCTTTTCATTAAATGAAGTTGAAGGTTCGGCTTAACACAAGCATTCCGCAGATATGGCTCACTACACTGCCATTTGCCATAAACTTTTATTTACCGGCGCTAATGTTGGGAAAGCTGCAGCAACATCATTAAATATATATAAAGAAGAATCAGATTTTGGCCTAGCTTCAGTGAAAGGAAAAAATGTTCTATTAATGCATGTTTTTTGGAGTAAAACGTCCGCCCAGTTCTCTCTACTCCTTCTGTAATGTAAAAAAAATGTAAGTTAGTTACCTGGTAACTTCTTTTCTAAACATCCAAAAGGAACACATGACCACCAGAATTATACAAAAGCTTTAGCTCCACTTCCAGAACGCCAGTTGTTTAAAGTGAATCAAAACCCATGGCAATTGATTCCCTCCCTCCGAGGCTTCCAAAATCGGGATGCCCTACTGTGTGGAAACCCTCTGGTTGCCCCATACACTTACCTTAATTCCCGGTCCAACGCCGCATGCGCGAGACGTGGCCACATACCCGCTATCCCTCTATCAGGGCACGTGCCCGCACCAGGCATTTGTGAATAGCTACTGGCCGTAGAAGAAGGTTTAGACGATGTGACGTCAGCGGCTCAGAGCACGCTGATTGGACGAGCGGCTGCGTATGTGCCGTAGGACCGGGAGGAGGTGAGTTGGTTTTGTCAACCTGGGGGGTTTCACACAGCGGGGCACCTCCGATCGGGGTGCCCCGAGGGCAATGACCATAATAGGGCAGCATACCACTGAGAGGATAAGCGAGATACTACCTCTGGTGGGAAAGGTTGCTTGTAGCAAACTTCTTCCAAAAGATCCAGGTGCTAATGATTGACAAATGTCTTAGCACTAGACCAGGTAGCTGCCCTACAAATCTGTTCAATAGAGGCACCAGCTTGCTCCGCCCCCTGTGTGGAAACACTTCTTGTTGAATGAGCTGTATTCCGACCTGGGTAAGGAGATCTGTTAGTAAGTGAAACTAACTTCTCATCCATCGAGCCAATGTTGCCTTTGAAACACTCAGGCACTTTCTATGACCCAAGAAAGATACAAATAAACTGTCCACCTCTCTCCATTCTCTTGTTTGTCAAAAGAACGCAATTAAGCCCTGAAATCTAAAGACTTGTCTACTGAACCAGTTGTGAAACTGTGACCACCAGCACATGGAAGAACAATTTCTTGGGTTCTATGGAAGTCCGAAGGTATCTTAGGCAGGAAACAAGGATCCACCTGTAGTACTACTTGATCTTGAAGCTGATGTAATTGCCACAAAAAAAGGACTTTCCATAAAAGAAATTTGGTATGGGAGTACAAAAGGGGCTCAATGGGAGGAGCAGCTAGGGACTTAAGCACACAGGCAAGATCCCATTGTGGAGCTACCCTCAAGCGGACCGTCTAGATCGACTGCTAACAAAAACCACGTGACCAATGAAAAGCATGACATTCTCTTGTCCAAAAAAGCAAAAGGGCTGCTAATTGAACCGTTAGGGTGTTTATGTTGAGACCCAAGTTAACACCATCCTGAAGGAAATCGAGTATGACAGGAAGGCTGTTGAGGGAGCTCCATGTATGAATCTTCCAAGCACTGAAGATTTTCCAAACTTTCAAATAAATCTTCTTTGTCACATCCTTTCTGCTAGTAAGGAAAGTCTAGATACCATCCCCTGAAAGACTCGTCTTTAAGAGCATACTGATCTTAGGGTCCACAGAGTTAATCGCCATTTCTGAAGATCCTGGCAGAAAATCGGCCCCTGGAATAATAAAGACAAGAAGTCAAGAGGTTCTCATCTGCCCAAAATAGAATTTCTTCTGCTGCCTTTTGCAGGACAGATGACCTTGCCCCCCCCCCTCTCAGATTCAGATATGCCACCATAGTAATGTTGTCGGTTGTGATCTGTATGTGATGACCCTGAAGTTGGGGGGAAAAGGCCAATAATGCTTCTTTTACAGCTTTCAATTCTCTGAGGTTTAAGGAGGATTGACTCCTGGACCATTTTCCCTGTCTGGTCAAGGGGCAACGATGAGCTCCCCATCTCCACAAAGAGGTGTCTGTAGTCACCATCATGTCCTTAGTGTCTGACCATGATAGACCACTTGCAAATCTGACCTCATCCTGCCACCAATTTAGCGATGCGCTCCCTCGATCTGGGAAACAAATTATCACATCCAGGATTTCCTGGGCCCTGTCCCATGACTTTAGAATATGAGGCTGAAAATTCCTTGAATGCAGCTGAGCCCTTACTGAGGGGAGAGATGAAGCCATAAATCCTAAGACTCTCATTGCTTGAAGAACAGAAACCATCTGACAGGGATTGAATAGCTTCCAAGAGAACTGTTACCTTTGATAGAGGCCAAATACAAATCTGAATCACTGTATTGATCATGAACCCCAGATAGGTCATAACCTGTGATGGGACTAGACTGGAAAGTTGGCGGTTTTCCAGGTATGCTATGACACAAACCTTTCTCTGTCTTAAAACAGCCAGAGGTTCTGCTAGGACTTTGGTAAAAATTCTCAGGGCTGAGGCCAACATGAAGGGCATGCATACAAACTGGAAGTGGAGAGTTTGACCTCTTAACCTCAATGCGAACCGCAAAAAAGCTTGTGCTGACACACTCATTAGTATCTGCCAATAAGCATCCTTCAGGTCTATCGAGACCATGAAGGAGCTTGACGGGAGCTGGCTCCTCACTGAGAAGATGGACTCCATGCGGAAACGCCTGTAGCATACTGAGATATCAGTTTCTTCAGATTTAGAATTAAACTGAATTCCCCGGAGGACTTCCTTACCGAAAATATGTTTGAATAAATGCCCACTGCTGATGGGGGACTGGGACATTCACTCCCATGTCCAGCATTGAACTTAGACTGTTTGGAATGGACAGTCTTTCCTCCCTGCCCCCTGGGAAAGGCATGTGAATTAATTCTATTGGGAAACCCTCCTTTATCTCCTTGGAAATAAAGGGAGAATCCAGCAGGGTTTCCCCACAAGGCATGAAACAGCTTCAACCGGGCACCTACTAGAGACTTGGCGTCATTGCCTTTTAGGGCCAATTGTTGGATACAAACAGGGTGGACTCTCTTAACTTGCCCTTCCTAGAAGAACAGACCCCCCTGCCTCCTCTAAACGAATCCTTGTTGGGTCACTTTAGGAGGAATGACTAGAAAAAACATTACAACTTCTAAAATCTTTGAGCTTTGGGGGAAAACACTTATTCCTGTCAACTGACCTACCTAACACTTTCTCTAACTCCGGACCGAAGAGGAATTCCCCATTAAGGGCATGGCACATAAGTCCATCTTTGAATCTGTGTCCTTTGACCAAGTGTGCAGCCATGAGGTTCTAGCGAATTTGTCATGGCCATAGTCCCGGACCAAAAATCTCACTGACTCTGCAGTGGTGTCAGTAAGAAAAGAGGCTGCTCATAAAAGAATAGGTAAGGCCTTCATAATCTCATTAACATCAATCTGTTTCAAAAGGCAAGACTTCAGTTGTTGTTTTTGGCTACACAAGTAGAAGCTAAAACTGGCTTGAGAGTGCAAGATTCAGCCTGCCAAGCTTTCTTAAAAAGGGTATCTATTTTCTTATCTAGAGGGTCTTTGAGGATTAGAAAAGAGGTGAATGCTGAAGGCCATAGGGGTTTCAGAAACAGAATCAGGATAGAACCCCTCATGCTTAGATTTAGGAGTGGTACTTTTAGACCTCCGACCTTAGACCTCCGACTCCTGCCCTCGTGAAAAAAAGGGCTTTATGGGGATGGACTTCTAATGGTGGAAGAGATATAATCATCTCCTACTCTTGTCTTTTGCTTTGGCACTAGATTTAGATTTTATTACTTCCTAAGTGGTGGGTTTTAGAGGTCTAGATCAAAAAACACAAGAAAAGAGTAGGGGGCCATGATAAATAGTAAAAAAGGTCAGGTCGTGACCCCTCCTCCCTTTCGGTCCAAAAACCAGAAGATGCACACACACGTGCATACCGCAGAAGCCGTGGAAACTGAAAGACCCCAGGCGGGGAACACAGTGGGAGCTGGCAGTGGTGACCCAGCATACCCTCGATCCCTTCCCCGGGGCTAGAAAACGAGCACCTTGTCAGCAGACGCAGTGCAGCGGCTGGCGACAGAGCAAGAGCCCTGGATCCATGAAACTCAGGCAGGCTTGAGGATACAGGCGCACTGTGAAGCTATGATATTTTTTATATGTTTTGTTCCCATAGAAATTGTAAAAAATATTATACAATCACTGTACATAGGATAATCCCTTTTTGTTTGAAGCAGCAGGGTGGGTAACCCCCTTTGTTCTTTGGAGACTGGTTGTCTGTAGCTCCAGTTTCAGGTGTGCATTTGTATGCAAATTAAGCTGGCTACCTGTGATAGAGTAAGGGTATTCATTTGTGAGTTTTGCCTGGGCCAATCACAGACGACCTGCAGATTTCAAAATGGAACAAAGGGTCCACTTGATAAAAACAGGAGGCTAGAGAGAGAGGAGAGATTTTTCTTTTGTAGGGCAGCTGGAGCAGCTGGTGCGCTTGACCAGATGGACGATGATGGGACTTTGCCTTGGGTAGATGGACCTGCATTGTGAAGCCAAGTACAGCAGCCATCTTGTTTGGACGTGGTCTGCTGATTTTCTGCGTGGAGCAATTAAAACAGATGAGTAATCCGTTTTAATATATATATGCTTTTGCCCTGTTAGGCTTTCTATGTTGTAACACAGATTGTAGTATTTTTGTTTTGTACATTTTGCAAGGTATATAAAATAACTTTAAAGTGCATCATCTTCCTTGGAGATTACTGGCAATTGAACTTATTAGACAAACAAGGCATAATTTTTGGAGATATACATGTATTTGAGCTCTTAAGTTTCCTTATATATTTGAGGGCTGCAAATATATTTTGTAAATTTTAGATAAATTACGCCCAAGCAAGACACGCACATACCGGCACAGGTACTGTGGGTGATGCAGGTAGAAGTGGGGCCCGGTAATCCTCTCTGATGATGCCACAGTGCCTCAGACAGATGGGCAGGGCTAACCCCCCTGCACTTAGCTCATGGGTCAGGAAATCTGGCCTCTATCTCCTGGGGGCTCTCTGGGTCCCTGGCAGGCTGCCTCTGGAGCCAGGTAATGGGTCTCCCCAACCAGACCCACAGCTTCCGGAAATACTTACCTATACCCATCCATTTAGGAGCTGGTGATCTTGCCCCTACTCTAGGGCAGGAACACATAAAAAAACCTGGGCGTTCCAGAGGTGAAGTTAAAGCTTTTGTATAATTCTGGTGGTCATGTGTACAAACCTAGGGGCGGAGCCATAGTCTCTCAGTGGTATGCCCCAGACATAGGAGCTGGAATTTCAATGGCTCAGAGGCTGCACCGCTTCCTCCAGAATTGTCTTACTTTGAAGCGGACTGGTCTCAGGGGTTAGTCTATGGGCGGGGGAGAGAATAGTCCCTTCTGCAGGGAGGAACATTTATACCCTCATAGATCATGCTTGATTTGGATTCCCTTTGCATAAGAACCATGCCTCTTGGGTATAACATTATGACATTGAGAACTGCATAGTGTGGAGAAGCATGTGCGCATTTCAAAACCTGCATAAATGCCCATGGAGTCCGACTAGATTGCATAGTAACATTAGTTTGATTGCACAATTGCCTTGTAATGTAATGTATTGTTCTGACACCCCCCTCTCCTGGGGCTAACCCAGCCTCTTGTTTCTTCCTATAGCATTCATATTTCCTATGGAGACTGAACTGGCCTGAGAAGAGAGGTGATAATGGCATACTAAATGGGGCAAGACAGATGGATAGTGATTTCAATGTATTCTTAAATCCCCAAATGTTATTTTGCATCCTGCCTTCAAACCTACAGGTAGTTAGAAAATAGCCCTAAAAGGGGGCTTTAGACAAGGTCAAATGTAGCTCTAATTAAATATATCCGAGAACAGAAATAAACAGTGGCAAGTGCTTCTTGCTGCCAAGTATCTTTCTGTTTATGTGTGTAAGGGAGGTGGATGACATTTTTGTTCCTTACAAGTCACGTTAATCTCCTGCGAATATTGCTTAGGCTGAATTTTCAGAGATTTTGGGCCTCTCACAGCACATCATACAGTATGTTTTCATTTATCCAGCCTATTATACCTTCTTTCTCTCATTTCATGTTTTATTTGCATAATAAGCTTTCCAAGGTGTATATCTCTTTACTTTTTTATGTATGTTCGTTTATTAACTGCTCAGCTGTGTTAAACTGTGATGCCTCATAAATTCTTGATAATCATGAAAACTCCTAACACCTGTATTGTGGCCACCCACAGAGGTAATTGCAAAGGCGTCAACGTGCTACTGGGATTTGGCCGGCTGAGTCCTTTGGCTCACATTATCTGCACCAGATTGCCAATTTATCTCAGGATTCCAGAATAAGTGGTGCTGCAGATTTTACAACATATTGCCAATTTACTGCTGTCTAACAAATGGTGACAGTAATGAGATATCACAATGATAGATGAAAAGGAGGAAACAAAACCTGAATTCCTTTGGGTATCATAGAGCAGAATTCTTCCAACTGGAGATGGCATTTGATAATGCAACAAATGTCTAAGCTCTTCCGATCAGAAAATACCTTTTGCATACAAGTGTTTTGGGTCTGTTCCAGATTGTCTGCCAAAATAAAAGGCCTGCATTTCCATTCGGAAGCAATTACGAGTTTCAGGATAGTTGTAGGTGCCAAACGTAGAAGGTTGATGACAAAAGCCCACATGGTACATCTAGTCTGCCCTTATGTGTATATGTTCTCTTTATCTTAGGATAGATGTGTGTTTATTTTACCACCACCTATACCGGTAGTTTATTCCAAGGATGAGAGAAACCCCTTCACACATTGGGGTTAATTCTGCACGAGTCAAGAGTACTCTTCCAAAACCGTTGCACATGCAAGAAAAGTGTAGGTGTCGCATAGGGAACTCGCATACAAGTTTTCTTTTTTTGCAGTGCTGAACTGCTAGGACTGTAATAACCCTTAATTTTAGTTTTGTTCTCTACATTTTTTATTAAAAACAAAAAAAACTGACAACCAGCCTGGGCACAAGGCATAGGGGCTGGCAACCCAGGGCTCAGAGGAAGAAAAAAACCCAGAAGGAATTTCAGACACCTCACCAGAATCTGTAGTGAAGGGAGGCAGAGGTTCCCCTCCTCCTTCTTGGCATCCCATCAAGGGTAATGATGGAAGCTGTAATCTCCCCCATGTGATTCTTGAATTCCCCCCCTGCCACTCCCCTTCAGTGATGTAGATAGTGGATGCCAGGATGGAACAATGGCAGACCTCTGTCCCTCTGTTTTAGATATGCAGGCTGGGGAGACATTTTTAGACACAGCCCCTGGCATCAACAGATTCCACTGTGGAACCAGGAGAAAGGCCTGACCCAGTGAACCAGGATGCTGCCCTGTGAGGGACAGGAGGAAGAGGTTTAATTTACAGTATTAAAATTTTGTTTGTGTCAAACCTATTTTTTACTACCATTTGGCAACTGGTAAAGGGTCCAGGGGACCCCAGGGTAGTAGTAGTACCCGTCCCGTACGTCACCCACGCCTAGCCATGCAGACAGACACCGCCCCTCCTTATATTGTATGCTACTCTAGCTGATATAGAATCACTCCCAGTTGCAGAGCTTTATTTAAAATACAGAAGAGGCCAACATCAACTTACTTTTACTAAATCTGCAAGAAGAAAAATAATTTTAGTGCAACTACAATGAAAAACATTTTTAGGTTTGTGTTGACTTCCACAATTAATATCAAAATGACTACTGATTTTTTAAAATAATAACTTAAAAAAAAGTCAGTTACCTTATCGATATAACTCTTCCCCAGGTCCTTTACCTCCTTCATATTTATCTGTGCCTTGACCTTGTCTTTGCCTTTCTTGCCTTTTTTCTTCTTGCCAAAGCATTTTTTGCAGATGCAGAAGCAACAGCATAACAGGAGCAGGGCAGCCACAATCAAAATGGTAGCCAGTGCCCATGGGGGTACTGGGTGTAAACAAAAAAAGTAAGAAGAATCTAGTTAGTAGGCAAAAATTGCAGTCACATACATGTTTTGACAGTTATGACACTGATCACTATGTTTTAGGAATTCCAAATGAACTGTGGCACTTGACAACTAAGAAACTTAATGGTTATAGAGATATATTTGGCTCTCAGATATACTTACAATAAGCCTTTTTAGTAAATGTAAAGGACAGTAAACAGAGTAATAATAGTAATACCTATTGTAGAGAATTTATAAGGTGTCACCAGATGACTGGAGACTGGCAAGTCTCCAATGCTGGACACCAATGCTCCTGGTCCAGTGGTGGACTGTGGCCACAAATCAGCATGATATTTTACAAGCACCCTTGACATCTTTGCTGATCCCTCTCCAATATGCCTCCTTGCCAGTTAATGAATGCACTTTAAGGCTGAGGCTATAGCAATAGGGACAGAACATAAACAGGGGTTTACTGGCAGAGGGGGTACAGTGGGATTGGGAATAAGGGGCAGGGATTGGGTGGAGGATTTAAAAGCAGCAGCCCAACTGGCCATAAAGCAGTGCAGCCCCCCAGGATTTCTCACAGTTCTCCCTATGGACAGGTTGTCCCTGTACACAACTGTGCTGGCCTACCCATTCTGCACTTTGGTAAAAAGCAGATTTCTTACTGTGACACTAACTTGGAACTACCTTGTGCAGTATTGGCTATGGGCCTTCTCACCTCCAAAATTACAGTAGACAGGGAAAGGGGGTTGCAGCTTTCAGCAGCTCATTAATTAATGTTCTTGTTCATGTTCAGATATAAAAAAAAATAATAAACTCACCTTTATTTGCCTCTGTTTGGTTCTACTCCAGTAGTCTAATACTCGGGAGGTCCACACGTGCCACCTCAGCCTCCTACATGGAGGCAGAGCCTGCTGGCACTGTGCTGAATTTAGGGCTGGTCCATCATCCACCAATTTGCTAGAAAATGGCAGAGAGGCATGCAAGGAATGTGTAGTTTTATTTATTTTGTATGTTTCAACAATACTCAATCTTTTCCATTGCAGATCATATTCTTTCCTTTTGTCAGCGTTTATTGTCCCTCACTGCTAAATAACATGGTCTTTTACGGTAATTTTAGAAAGAACGAGGATCAGACTTATTGTTTGTGATGGCACAACATGAAGTTTATCAAAAAGAAAAGGGTGTTGAACAGACAGAGAATTTTCACTGGTGCACCAACCCTTTGGTCTCTAAGATACAAAATGATTTTTAGTTCTATATCCTATTCCATCCAGTATTTTCAGTATAAAAGGGACAGCTATGGTACAAATATAAACCCTTCAATTTTTTTTATCACCTACTCATGCTGTTTTTTTTTTTTTTTTTGCTATTTTGGCTATGGCTGCCCCTCAATAAAATTGCCACTTGTGGATTTAAATGGAATTTCTCATCATAGTCCTATTGCAGACAAAGTCTGTTATAATAATAGTCACATACTAGCTCCCAAGACACTGTGTGGTCTGAAGCAAGCATAGAGGTACCTAAACCATAAGAAGTGAATTATGGGCCACACTAGGGGAGCGTTAGCCTAGATTTGCCGAGATCATAAAAACAAAACAATGGTTTTATTAGGACTAAGGAATAATTATCTTGCCTACACAAGTTCTTTAACACTCCCAGTGCCAAAGATTTTGCCACCCTCTGTTGCCAGGCCATTTTCCACCATGTTGCACTATATATATACTGCAAAGAGCACTTGGTATGCACACTATCAAGGGTTAAACTCCTTCAAAAAATTTTTAAAAATTAAAAAATGAGCAATCCCTTTAAATATGTCAGTGAACACCTAAGAGAATAAAAGAGCAGAGTTCTTCAATATCCATTGGTCCAGCTGAATTGCAGAATGTGAACATTTTATTTGATCTTTCACAAGTCCCTCCAAGCCGATACAGAGTAATTTTCGGAGAAATGTTGCAGCTTCACAGAGTAGCATTATTATCAATTTTCAAATATGTATTTTGTCACTTTTATTTTGGCCCTGTCCCCAATCCCAAAAGCATTCTGTTTTTTTCTTTCATGGATGTTTCAGTTGTTTGTCTTTATACAGCAGTCCTCGAAAAAGCTAATGTAAAATGTAACAGCCTCTGTGTACTCATCCATACTGCCTTTAGCATATCTGAAAACTTCCAAGTCAATACAATCTAAGCAAGTATGAAGGTTCTCCACAGAGCCACTGTCCCACATCTTTAATGTCCTAACATCTGGTTTGGAGAATTAAACAATGCTGGTCCAAAGTATTCTCCTCTCTGATTGGGTCTTTAATGAACTGGCTGCATTTAGGAAGTTAATGGCTTTTCTGAAGTCACCAAGGGTAATAACTAAAGAGCCCAGAGGTGACTGTCCACGCATTTTTCAGTTAGCGTTGTGCTTCCTATACCTTGAGTGAAATTTAGACAACGACCAGTATGAAAGAAGTGAACTCACCTGGTGGGTAAGAAGGCTTGTAAATCACTGTACCATCCCACTACCAACTGCTATTTTTATCAAAACAAATAGCTCTAACCTTCACCTTGCCAGGGAGTTTTATGTTGTGACATGCATGGAAAAGCTGTTAGCCAGAGCATAGTGTCTGGTATAGATTCACAGAACCAAGTTTCTATGAAGCACAAAATGGTGGATTAAGGTGTAGTTCATCCAACTTGTTGCACAATGATTTAATGCTGGAAATAAATATTCCTGGAAGAGGGGTTGGGACCCTCGACACAGGCACCTCTCCATCTCCTCCTATGTCTTACTGTGCAGTCTAGGTTGAGTACACCTTTTACCAAAATGTCCAACAGACCCAAAGATGAGGCAATAAAAATGGGTAATAAGTTTATAGGTTTTTCCCCTGCTTTAAGTGTTCCAATAACAATAGCAAAAATAGTAAGTAAATAATAACAAACAAAACAAAGTACAGCACAGACGATCACCAAGGCTGCCATCAGCTGCATCATCCTGGATCACCCATCATGTTGCTGTAATTAGAGAATGAACCTTACACATGAAAAGCACTGAAGATTACTGAGTAGTCACCCTCCTGGAACCTACAAGGACAAAATGCCAGATGAAAGGAAGATCAACATGTTTGTGCAAAACCTTTCTCAATGGCAGTGGGGTTTCATCTGTTACCTCATTGGTTTCATTATCACTGCCTTCTGATGACACCCATGTTTCGTTTTCGTCTCTGCTGAGCATGTTGAAAGCAAGTCTAGAGCTCACTAATTATACCTGCTTTGTAAATGCTCCCACTTACTGCTGTCAGGTTGTGAAAACTCATATCACAAATATCACCTTTCACTTAAAACGGTCTTCCACCTTGCATTATTTCACAGCAGCATTATCTTGCACCATTAAGCAGGATTGTTATAGACAATTTACAGGGTTGTGCTAAGCTGACTGTAGTAGACAAGTGGACAAAGGGCTGACCAAGGATAAGGAAGTGGACATTGTTTACTCTGGCAAAAGGAAAAGGCTGGATAACACTACTCATTAGTCAAATGGGCTCCAACACTGGGAAGGAGGTCCAGTTTGAGCACAAGACAAAGTAAATATGGGTCACTTGGTGGGTTTAAGAAACATCTAACAAATATTTTTGGCATTTTGGGGTATTTTTAAAGCAGAAGTGGTTCCCCAACTATGGTGTCTGGAGGATGGGGCCCTGAGAACAGCAATGAACTGTAGGCTTTCTACCTTCTTTGCTGGCAGCAATTGATAAGTCATGAAACACCTCCGCTGTCCCAGCTCCACTTCAGGATACGTCACATAGAACCCACACTGCTGTTAACCAAGACAGCAAAATCCCAACATAAACATTCTTTAGGTTTGTGAGGGAAACCATTATATGGAGCATACAGAGCATGTTGGGCGACAGACAATTTTGTTGCTATTTGAAACTTTTATTGCACAGTCCAAAATTCTAAAAGAGGATAATTGAGAGCCTTTTGTTTTTTTGGCCAGCTTAGACTACCTTTTAATGCATGCCCTGTTCTGAAATAAAGCAACAGAGTGGTTCTACCCAGTAGCTTTACCTCTTGAGTACTTCTACTTAAAAATGTTTGTGGCATTTTAGTATCAAAGGATGACTGTAACCTGGACAATTAAAGAGCTCTCCCTTTTAGACAGTTAAAGGATTGCAGCAGCAGTCTGAAGAGTCCTACAAAATTTGAGGGGGATGTCTGGTCCAGTACCTCATTTGGATACTCAGTCTACTTATAGCAATCCTTAATAAACTCTAATTCACTAGGAATCAGTTGGGCAGATTGGACAGGTAAGAAACTATATGGACACACCCACAGACAGGTATCACTTGGACAGATGAGTACCTCTAACAAAACACCTGCAGACACACTTGGCACCCCAGACTTAGATTCCACTGGCAAAAACACAGCCCCTTTAAAGCGGTCCCATACCTTGCAGGGTAGTACAGAACTGCTGCTCGTTTCTGGAGGAGAGGGCTCCCTGATTGCTGATGATACCCTGTGGATAGCCCACGGCAAGCTCAAAAGCTGGCCCCCAATACTTACTTTTCTGGGACAGCTTCCATCAGTGGTCACATGACTGATGGCAGCCAGTTGATATGGCCACCCCAGAGACATCAATTAGCTGCCACCAGTCATATGTCTTGGGAAATCAGAAGATAAGTAAAGAGGTGAGGTCCAGGGTCCATATTCTGTGGCTATGTTTGTGAGCATGTGTGGGGGGTGGTATTACCAGACACAAAACGAGCAGTGGTTCTGTTGCCACTTTAAACCGATCCCAGGGTGTGGGATCACTGCAAAAAAATCACCAGTACCTGCAATGGGGCATTTTTAAAGATGAGATACATCCAGTGACACAACTAAATGTGATGGGGTCCTGGTGTGAATATTAAATGGGGTCCTTTCGAAGCTCATACTGATGTTTTACTGTCTTTAAACTCAGAGACTCAAGACTGAAATAGCAGAGATGATAGCTGCTTCCATTCTCTAAATAATGCCAAGTGAGCACAAAAATGATAAATAAGGTGAGGGGCACCAATGATGGGGCCCTCCTGGGCTCTGCTGTGATTGCACCCCCTGCTAAACGATTTGCATGAATCAACAGCACATATTTAAACCAGTTTTATTCTCTTACTACACACTTTATCAGTCTACAGTTCTCCTTAGTGACTGGGGTCAGTTTGGAACTTTGCCGGCCCGGTCAGCCCATGAGTAGCCATAAAACCCGCACCATGTCTGAGTGCCATCCAAAGCTGAACCCATAGCAATGCAGGAACAGGTCATGAACATATATGAATACAGCCACCTTGATGGTACTGAAGCTTTAGCATTGTGGGGTCAGACAATGTGGCAGAGATAGCCATAGTCCCAAACAGTCATGGTTGTGAGGTTGTAGCAATAGGGGGAAGAACATGGGCTGGGGGGGGGGGGGTTAAAGTGAAGCCAGGTACAGTCTGCCCTTAGTTCTTCTTGGTGGGTTGCAGTTACTATACGCCATTTACATCTCAGTTTAAACTAAGAGCAGCTAAATGTTGCAGTAATAAAAGGCTAGATTACACAGTAGTTTTGCTAAAATCTAGAGGATTAACCTGGAAGCAGAATGATGGTTTCTTACCTTTCCTGGCATGAGCTTAAGAGATGAAAAGGAAAACAAAAGAAAGCAGAAAATGAGATGAATAAATGATGAAATGAAAGAATGACAAGGGATAAAATAAACAGAAAACATCAAAACTGTATCTAATGTGAATAAATGAATTAAAATATTGCCCACTGATAACTGGAGTTCCGGAAAGCAATCCAGAAATACAGTAGCTTCTTAGCTAACAACTTGTTTGTATTTGCTATATAGTTTACCAGATTTATTAAAGCTTATGTAGCTTCAAATACAAGTTTTTTCTGTACTTATTTAAAGGTAACCAGATTGGGGTGTGAAAAAGATAGAGCATCATCATGAGAATCTAGCGATTGTTTAACCCTTTTAATTGCCAGCCTCATAAATTTTACTTGGTACACATTTTCCCCTGTTTAGTGCCTAAAAAAAGCTTACCTCTGTCCAGGATCCAGGGCCCTCAAATTGGTGGGCCGGGGTCTTCAGCTGGACAGAGAGCACTGATTCTCTGTTCCGCGCTCAGCTTCTGCCAGGTCGCTTCCGGCTGCAGGGAGGGTCCTTCTAAACTGGCGATTGTGCAGACATCAGTTCACTCCGCCAGTATAAAAGGCCCCTCTCGGCAGAAGGATTGAGTAGCAGAAGCCGCCGGGAGCCGGGCAGAGGACACAGGTCATCCATACTGCTCCTGGCTTTCACCGGCAACTCCCGGCTGTTATCGGATGGTGGGGACAACGGTTAAGGAGTAAGTATTAGTTTAAAAAATAAAATTAAAAAATCAAGGGCTTTTGTGTGTGTGTTTTTTTTTACCTACACCTTTGTCAACTTGTAAGGTGTCCTTGAGACCCCTATGCCAGTTCAAAAGGCAGGAGGGGCCATCAAGTCACCTGCCAGCAAGTGGGTGACTTTGCAAAACCCTCATCTGATTATCTGCACCCCCCAAGGGGCCAGGGGTAGGGTGCTTGGCCTCCGATGCCTAGTCTACCAGCCTACATAGCTGGTTTTGCTGAAGAAAGGTGGACCCCATGCCATTTAAAAAAAAAAATTGAAATAAAGGGTTTAACCATTAAAAATAATAAAACAACCCCCTCCAAAGAAGGGAGACTCCAGGCCATTTAAGTATTTAAGCCTTGATAGTGTGCATATTAGTTGCATTTTAATTGAAAATCTCATAAAGTGCTCTTTTTAGTTTGGGTAGCTTCTTAGGCAGGAACGGGCATCTACCGATACATATGTGGTTTCTTTGTAACTGGAAGGAATGGCGCTTTTGCAAGAAATATATATATATAATATATTAACTTACATTTTTATTCTATTCAGCTATAAGTTTTACAGCAATTCATTCACGTATATCAGGAGAAATGGAGGGTAGAGATGAGCAAACCCCCCAAAGTTCAGCTCAGGTAAGCTTAAAGTGGACCAACACCCACCGGTGATCGGCCCGGGAATCTATAAGATTCCCGGGCCGATCACCTCCCTCCCCGCGGGACATCCGAGATCGGGATGTCCCGCGGAGTGAAACCCCCCCAAACACCCCAAACTCCTTACCCCAGTTTCGGCGGCGGCCTCCCTCGCGCCCCTCTAGACGTGCCCGCGCCCGCGCTGGCCGTCTGTGAATGGCCGGCGCGGGCACGCGCGCGTCAAGAGGGACGTGCGGGAGGCGGCGGCGGAGGAGCCGCTTGTCCGCGGCTTGTCCGTCGGCTCGGGGAGAGGTGAGTTCGGGGGGTTCAGGGGGGTTTCACACAGCGGGGCACCCCGATCGGGGGTGCCCCACCGAAGTGGACCAAGACCCAGGATAGTCAAAATCCTGGGTGTTGGTTCACTTTAACAGTGGCTTCGCCTGCTGAATCCTTTAGGTAAAGCTGCTTGATGCTGGTTGATCAACCAGCTTTTCCGAGTTCAGGCTTGATGTCGAACTTGATCACGGACTTCTGGCTGAAAGCCATGTTTGCGTTTGGAAGTTCAGTATGAACCCAAAATTTGCGGTACGGGTTTGCCCATCACTAATAAAGAGTGATCCTGTTTAACTTCCACATGCAATTTTATAGATGGTTAGGTGAGAATCATTTAACTAGCCAACTAACAAGTGTTAAGAGCACTGTCAGGAAGAACTTATTTTGGCCAAGGGTCTGACAATTTGGGATTTCCCCAGAGAAGATCCTGCTGGGGCCTAAAGTTTATCGGTCTTTTGTTCTTGTTCGAGATGAGCCCCACCTCCCACAGAGAACAGGGGTGGCACTGCTCAGGCTAATTTCCACCATTAATCATTTACATGCTGGACTCCTAATGTTGCAATCAAAAATTAGTTGGTAAGCACACTCCTCTAATGTATTAATAAACAAAATCAGACTATTGGCTGGGTGCAATCATAAATATTTGACAGTAGCTGCCCTATATAACACTAAGAACTTAACATATATGAAGGTACACCTTCACACAAAAGCTTTGAAGCAAAGTGGATGATTGTATTTCATAAATTAAGTTTACAATAAGTTAATGTGGACCTATAATACATAATAGGTCCGCTTTAAGGAACATATAGGGACACCATACACCAAGTATACAACAATAAAGTGAGTTAATATACAATATACACAGAGAGCAGCTAGTTAGTACTGTCCATAGATTGTAATTTTCAACTTTGTGCAGGGAGATGCAGTACTAATAGCAAAATTGTAATACGGCACATAGGGGACTATAGGGACTATAGGGAGCCACTTAAATATAGCTAATATCATTTAAGTAGAGAGAATTGATTTAAGTGGCTCAGTCCCCTATATGCCGTATTACACTTTTGCTATTAGTACTGCATCTCCCTAATATCGTTTAAGTAGAGAGAATAGATTCCAAGTGGCCCAATATTCGCCCCAATATTCGGAAGTCCAAGTTTTCCAGGGTAGATTTCTGCTGGTGTGCTGGCTGCTAATGCTGACACGTGTTTCGGGAATACTGCCTCCCTTCTTCAGTACGATGTTAAGGTGCAGAGTCCGGCAATGCGGAAGAGCGTGGTGCCTTCTGAATATTAGGACAATCCTGGACAAATAACTGGCCACTGCCTGTATGAGTGCCTACAACACACAGTCCGTTTAAGGTATAGCCACTTGGAATCTATTCTCTTTACTTAAACAATATTAGCTATATTTAGTTGGCTCAGTCCCCTATGTGCCGTATTACACTTCTGCTATTAGTACTGTATCTCCCTGCACAAAGTTGAAAATTGCATCTATGGACAGTACTATCTAGCTGCTTTCTGTATATATTGTATATTAACTCACTTTGTTGTTGTATACTTGGTGTATGGTGTCCTCACACTTATATGTTCCTTAAAGAGGACCTACTATGTATTGAAGATCTACATTAACTTATTGTAAACTTAATTTATGAAATACAAGACTCCTAATGTACGAATGATAGCTTGTCTAAGCTTTAAGGCTACATTTACTTGTATCCAGAACAACATTCATTTTTCCTTTCTTGTAAACAGTAGAGCATCCATGGTAATGACAAAACCCCCAACAAGTATCATCTGAATGCAGGGTTCATGGGTGTTGGGGGGATAGGTTAGTGCTTCTACAGACCATGACCTGCATTGAAACATAATACCTAGCAGTAGTTTAGGTCCACATTAACGCAACAGTCTAGGCCAGTCGTTCTCCATCTTTTTACATCAAGTACTCTCTTTTGACAAGTTCCAAACAAGTACCCCCAAGAGGGTGAACAGTTATAAATAGTACAGAAAAAGTAGCCCATATGGCTTGTAGTATACTTTTATATCAAGAAAAGATAAGTTTCACTTTTAAAATAATATACCAGACTTGTCAGACACCCACTGTTGGTGTGCTCCGAACACCGCCATGTACCACCTGGAGTAAGTGTACCACAGGCTGAGAAACGGTGGTCTAACTGTATATATAAGGTGGGTGTGGGTGAGATGGGCCCAACTTTCGCTTTCTCTCCAAAGTTTCTCTCCCTCATTTTAGCAACGGTTGGCTCAGCGTGCAGATGAAAATTCTCTTGTCCTCTGTGCACTGTTCGAAAAATGCAGTGCTGGTGAGATCCTTTGAGGCAGCTTTGGCGTGCTCAGTCCCTGGGCTTTGTGGTCAGTAGTCGCAACGGACTGATCACTGATGGTTTGCATCCTTCTCATTCTTCTGCTGGCTGTCTGGGGCACTAACAGGTGCCTTGAACTATAGGTATTGCTGAGCACTAACAGATGCCTTGAACTATAGGTATTTTTATAGGTACATTTTTATTTTTATTTCCCAAGAGGGTCTTAAGTGCTCTGAACCAGTGGAGGTATTGAAGAGCACTAACACACAAGTGCCCTGAACAATTGGTATTCAAGTGCGGTTGTTGTGGGCACCCCAGTGTTTAGAGGATGTTGTGGGTTAATAGTACACATAAACCCCAGTGTTTATAGCTTCTTGTAGGATAGGGGGATACACCCGAGTGCTTAAAGGAAAATGTGGGTTAAGGGGACACGCAAACCCCTGTGCTTAAATGAAAAGGTGGGGTAAGGAGTCACCCAAACCCCAGCACTTAAATGAAAAGGTGGAATAAGGGGGCACCCAAACCCCAGTGCTTAAAGTAAAATGTGGGTTAAGGGCACACCCAAATTCCAGTGCTTAAAGGAAGGTGCAGCAATGGTGCTGGGACACGCAACCCTGACTGAGGCAGATTGAAAATGTGTAAGATCTGATTTTATCTCATTTTGGCCATGGTGGCCCTATGCTGATTTTAAATAACTGGAATAAATTTTGGATGTTTTAATAACTGTTCTGTGCCGGCTTCCCCTTTCTATTTTGATGCTTTCTGGGGGCACCCACAACCAAGAGGTATAGTGTTTAGCTGCCTCATTTTCTCATTAGAGGGCACGATCTGGTAGCTGTTCAATATCGATGCATCTCTTAAGATACACAAATTCCCTGCCTTCTCCAGGGAACAACAGCATTCAGCTGTTTAAACTTCATACAGAAACCAGAGAACAGCTCCATGGTTGAAGGCAGCAAATAGAGTTTTCTACTGTAAAACAGCATTCTCTCCTCCTGCAAGCAGCATAAAAAAAATTGTGTGAAACACTACAATTTAATTCATGTGAGGAGACAATCTAGAGCACATGAATCGCTTGGAATAATTCCACACAAAATAAATTACATTGACAAGTTTTTTTTCGGGTGCATTTTTCCATGCTCGAATTTAATTAGCAGAAATCGAAAAAACACAGCCTTTAGGATTGATGAATCATGGGTAGAAATTGCATGAAAAATGTACATCTTTTTAAAAAACTCATTTTCATTTTCGACCTTGGATGAATCAAGATGAATGTTGTTGCTGTTTTTGTCTTAGCCTGATGTCCTTGCTGTTTACCATTAGCATAAGGATTCTGCTGCCCTGGCTAATTGTTACCTCCTCTGCCAGTTCCACAATGCCTGACCTACCAGCAACAGCTTTCAGCATGTCTGTGTCTAAACCAGTGTCTAATCCTGCCTGTGCTTTAGATAGCACATCTGTTGGCTCCAAATTGACGTACCCAAAATCTGAGGCCATGTCTCCCATTGCTTAAAGTTATTTTCTAGTCATGTTCCTACACATTGTAATGTTCCTTTTTTTCCTTTTTAAAAGAAAGGTTGTATTGCCAGAGTGATTAAAAATTAAAGTTTCACCTTGTGTTGTTCTGCCAGGGCTGAGTAATGCAAGCACATTGCGTGCATTGCATTGAAGTGAGCAGGACTTGAGTGACAGCGTGGAGGGCTCTATTCTAGCCTACCACTAAGAGAGGTGGGTCAACCTGGGACAAACCTCAGGCTTCGATTTGTGATAAGATTCAGGGAAGGCGCCAGAGCTAGAGGAAGAGGAAGAAGAAATTCTTGTTCCTTTTGGTGACCAGAGCAAAGAGACAGCGTGGGATAGATACTGCATCAGGCAAGCTGCCAGGCAAGTCATTTTGAGGTTTGACTGGTCAATCCCTTTAAAATGGACCAATCACCTCCTGCAGTTGACCTGGAGCCTAAAAAATCCCAGGACCGGCCACTAGCCTGCCACTGGGACATCCTATACTGGATGTCCCGCTGTGTGAGACCCCCCAGGGTGCCGGTAATCTTAAGCTGATCTGCGCTCTAGCGATGCTGTCTATGCCGGCGGTCGCTTCCCTGGCTTCTCTGCAGCTGTGTGCACACAAGATAAACTAAACTGTAACACATAAAATGTTATACAATTAGCTACTACAAACCTAAAGAACATTCGAAGTTCTTAACTTAAGCTTCTTTCCTGCTGCTTGATGTTCACTATCCGGAGAAGCAGGATTCTCTTTAGGACATGTACTGTGGAGTAAAAATTGTAACGTTGGATATTTTAGGCTGGAGACAAAAAAGTCAGCCAGTTGTTTTACAAAAATTGAACTAAATATAGCATGTAGAAATCTGACAGCATAATGGGCTTGAACATTTAGTGATTTGCCTAAATAATAAGGTCTTCATGATGGGATTTTTTTACATGAATACTGTGCAGCATATGCTATCACTAATTAGCTGCTCATTTTGTTTCTACTTTAAGCTGCCTGAAACAGGCTAATTGAGTGAAGAAAGCAAGCTGCCAGGTGAAACTGTACTGTAAATGGTAAAATATACTTGATGGGTACTCAGCACATGGTGCCGTTACAGCAGATATAGTATAGAGATTTGGCTGCTGGGAGTCTGGTAGTATATTATATTTTGAACACTACTCACTAACTTATATTACATTTCCTCTAGCATTTTATCTGATCTAGAGTGAAGGGGTTAGCTGTGTTTGCTTAGAAGTTGTTTGGAGCTGGAAGTCAGAACTTGCAAATTCTGACTTTCTCTCCTAATCCACTCCAGGCCAACAGCATTCAGTCACAAATGGGTTAACTCTCGACCGAAGGGCGTAGACTGCAAGACATAAAGGCGTGGCTCCTCCCGGCCTCTATATGCTTCCGGCTGCACCTCTACAATCCAGTTTCCTTTTTGCAGTTGGACTGGACTGTGAAGGTTGCTTGGATTTGTTTTCTATTTTATTTTCTATTTTAGAGGATTTTTTATCTATGGAAGCTGGGGAATTAACCCTGTCTGTCTTCCTGGCCCCTATATTAATTCTTTTATAAATATTTTTCAATTATGTTTAATCTAAATATCTTGTTTTTGTTATTTAATATAAATTGTGGGAAAGGGGGCAGTTTGGTTGTGGTTCACCCCTAAGGGCTTGGAGTTGTCACTTGCGACTATCAAGTACTTGATTTACTTCGGTCTTAGGCCCTCAGGGACATTGAGACTGTCTTATTTTCACCATGAAGGAAACATATGGGGTAAGCGGGTCTGGTTCCCTTAGCAGACAGGGTCACCCCATGTCCAATATGCCTGCAAAGGCCTCTGGACGAGGACAGTACTGTTTGTCCTGAATGTGCTATGGTACTCGCTAAATTTGGGAGGAGAAATTCTCCTTCAACAGACTACTGATGCTGGGCCCTCAGAACCTAGAGCTACTTCGGTAGCTCAGCCTAGCCTGGATAACCAGGAGAGTGTTGCGGAGAGGTTAGTCCGCATAGAAAGCCAGTTAGTACCAGTGGTCCCCAAGAAGGCATTAGAGAAGAGGAAGCATTTAGTTTCCTCTGATTCTGAAGAGGACATATATGCGTTCGTAGTTTCTGATGATTTATCTGAGGGCGAACTTCCTTCCAGTAGGGAAGAGAGTATTTCAGACTAAGGATCCTCTACACAAGAGGGCTCTCTGTTTAAGGATCAGATGGAAGGTCTGATTAGTTCCATTTTAGAGATTCTGGATATCTCGGCTCCCAAAGTTCCCAAGAGGAAAAAGGGAAATTTGTTCAAGCCTGAGAGACCGAGGCAACAGTTCCCTGAGCAAACTCGTTTTCAATTATCGCCCGGAAAGAATGGAAGCCAAATAGGCTCCCTTCTGTTGCTAGTGTTAGATACTATGTATGCTTTTTCCCTCAGGTCTGACTAATTTATGGTCTCTTGAAGAGACTCTCTTCCTCCTGTGGTAGATGCTCCAGTTTCAGGTCTCTTTAATACTATGGTTATGCCTTCCTCTGATAGCGCATGCTTAAAAGATCTAGCGGATAAGAGCATGGATCAGGTGGCATGTCATGCTTTTTCTATTGTAGGTTCAACCTTACGGCCAGCCTGTGCCACTTCCATAGCATCTTAGGCGAGCAGAAGGTTGTTAAAAAAAATAGATTCCAAGACTCGGTCCAGGAGTCATTCACTGAATCATGCTCCCAGTTAATTAATACCAGTATGTATATTAATAAGTATGACATATCTGCTATGGATGGATGGTTAGATTAAGCGCCAGAGGTTTAGCTTTGTTATTAGCTTTAAGGCGTTTACTATGGCTAAAGCAATGGATGTGGCCTCCAAAAGACCCTGACGGGACTCCCCATTCAGGGGGGACATTTGTTTGGATAATATAGTAAAGGAGGCTACTGTTTTTTTGAAGGTCCTTTAATCCCTGTTTTTTTTGCGGGGGTAGAGGTTCCGCCTCTTCAGGATACCAAAAATTATTTTGGAACAGACCAAAGTCCCTAAATTGGGCAAGATCTTTTTGGCGGAATAAGGCAAAGCCCCCTTCAAAGCCCCCTCAGGCATGAAGGACGCCCTCATTGTTGTGGGTTGGGGGACGGCATCTGCATTTTGCTGCCATAAGGAGGCTCCATGTATCAGATCTTGGATACAGGAGGTGATTTCCTCAGGTTACAAGATCGAATTGGGGACCGAGCCTCCTTGGAGATTCTTTTGGTAAGGGGTATCCCGAAATCCAGTGAAAACAGAAGACTTGAGATCCACCATAGCTCACCTTTTGCAGATTGGAGTAGTCCGTCATGTTCCCTTCTCAGAGAGAGGTCAGGGTGTTTACTCCAATCTGTTCATGCTCTGTGCGCCCAATATTAGATCTCAAAGGGCCTTAACAGATTAGTCCGTCTGAAGAAATTTTGCATGGAATCCTTAAGATCCACAGTGATGTCACTTCAACCGGGAGAATTTATGACGACAGTGGATATAAAGGAGGCATACCTACACATCCTGATTTTTCTGGGTCATTAAAAATATTTGCTTTTTGCCTTCGGCCTGGCTTCAGCAAGAGTGTTTACCAAGGACTTATGGCTTTTATAAGAAACCAGGGGATACCTCGACGGTCCCATCTTTTCAGGAGACCCAGAAGGATACACAGACTGTCCTATCGGCACTAGAGAAGTTTATACTAAATAAGCTTGTTCAGCCTGAGTTTTATTAAGCTATTGCATTTTGAATTGGTTTTTGTCCTGCTGTCAAAACACTAGCCCACATGGGCATCCCAAACCAGCACATGTCAACCAATCTGTTATACTAAATAAGCTTCTACAGGCCCTTTTATTTATTTATTTATTTATTTTTTATATAGAGCTGTAATAGTTTATATAGTGAGGTAAATTCGCTATTTTGCACCATTATATAGAGAAGCCCACTGTGTAAATCTGAGGAGCAATAGTTTGTACAGTATTGTGAGGTAAATTCGCTGTTTTGCACTATTATATATATCAACCTAAATCCCTGTGTAAATCTGAGGAGCAATAGTTTATATTGTGAGGTAAAGTTGCCATTTTATAGAGCAGGCCCTGTCTGAAAATCTCATTTTGCAATCTATGTTATATTGTGAGCTAAATTCGCCATGTTGCACCATTCTTTAGAGTGGCCCTCCTGTGTAAATCAGAGCAGCAATAGTTTATATTGGACAATACATTTGCCCTGTTTTGCACCATTATATGGAGCAGCCCCTGAGTAAATCTGGTGGGCAATAGTTTATATTATGAGGTAAATTCATGGTTTTGCACCATTACATAGAGCAGTCCCTATATAAACCTGAGAAATAGGTTATATTGTGTGAGTTAAATCCGCTCTTGGTTTTATAGCATTCTATAGAGCAGGCCCTGTGTAAATCTGAGGGGCAATAGCTTATACTGTGAGGTAAATTTGCTATTTTGCAGCATAATATAGAGCAGGCCCTGTGTAAATCTGAGGGGCATTAGCTTATATAGTGAGGTAAATTTGCCATTTTGCAGCATAATATAGAGCAGCCCCTGTGTAAATCTGAGGGGCAATAGTTTATATTATGAGGTAAATTCATGGTTTTGCACTGTTATATACAGCAGCCCCTATATAAACCTGAGGAGTAATAGTTTATATTGTGAGATAAATTCAGTTTTGCACCATTATATGGAGCAGCAATAGTTTATATTGTAGATAAATTCATGGTTTTGCACCATTACATAGAGCAGTCCCTATATAAACCTGAGAAATAGGTTATATTGTGTGAGTTATATCCGCTCTTGGTTTTGTAGCATTATATAGAGCAGCTCCTGTGTCAATCTGAGGGGCAATAGCTTATACTGTGAGGTAAATTTGCCATTTTGCAGCATAATATAGTGCAGCCCCTGTGTAAATCTGAGGGGCATTAGCTTATATAGTGAGGTAAATTTGCCATTTTGCAGCATAATATAGAGCAGCCCCTGTGTAAATCTGAGGGGCAATAGCTTATATTGTGAGGTAAATTTGCCATTTTGCAGCATAATATAGTGCAGCCCCTGTGTAAATCTGAGGGGCAATAGCTTATACTGTGAGGTAAATTTGCCATTTTGCAGCATAATATAGAGCAGCCCCTGTGTAAATCTGAGGGGCATTAGCTTATATTGTGAGGTAAATTTGCCATTTTGCAGCATAATATAGTGCAGCCCCTGTGTAAATCTGAGGGGCACTAGCTTATACTGTGAGGTAAATTTGCCATTTTGCAGCATAATATAGAGCAGCCCCTGTGTAAATCTGAGGGGCAACAGCTTATACTGTGAGGTAAATTTGCCATTTTGCAGCATAATATAGAGCAGGCCCTGTGTAAATCTGAGGGGCATTAGCTTATATAGTGAGGTAAATTTGCCATTTTGCAGCATTATATAGAGCAGGCCCTGTGTAAATCTGAGGGGCAATAGCTTATATTGTGAGGTAAATTTGCCATTTTGTAGCATAGTATAGAGCACCCCCTGTGTAAATCTGAGGGGAAATAGCTTATACTGTGAGGTAAATTTGCCACTTTGCAGCATAATATAGAGCAGGCCCTGTGTAAATCTGAGGGGCAATAGCTTATATTGTGAGGTAAATTTGCCATTTTGCAGCATAATATAGAGCAGGCCCTCTGTAAATCTGAGGGGCAATAGCTTATACTGTGAGGTAAATTTGCCATTTTGCAGCATTATATAGAGCATGCCCTGTTTTCCAGGGCAAACTAGCAATGTTTGCCCTGAAAAGCTGTCCTGTCAGACCGAGGGGCAATAGTTTATATTGTGAGGTAAATTTGCCATTTTACAGCATAATATAGAGCAGCCCCTGTGTAAATCTGAGGGGCATTAGCTTATATAGTGAGGTAAATTTGCCATTTTGCAGCATTATATAGAGCAGGCCCTGTGTAAATCTGAGGGGCAATAGCTTATATTGTGAGGTAAATTTGCCATTTTGCAGCACAATATAGAGCAGCCCAGTTGCCATCTGAATCAGCTACTGGCCGGGCAGGACAGCTTTTCCAGGGCAAACATTGCTAGTTGCGGCCACAAGTCAAGTTTGGCTTCCCAGAAGTCCAGCGGATCCTCAAGGTGTGTTGGCATGGTCATGTCAAGGTATGACATGACCTGCTGGTTCAGGTCCTGCTCCAGGTCTTCCTGCTGCTCATGAGTAGACTCACTATGCGGGTGTAGAAAGCTACTCATTAGCGACTGAAGACTGAGGCTGCTGCTGATGGAGCTGCTGCTGCTGCTGCCACCCCCCCCCGGCAGCCATGGCAGTGGAAGGTGAGCGCAGAGGTCCCCCCGAGTCAGACCTGCGAAAGTATGGACCATGGCACAGATAGACTTCGCCCAACTGACTACGTAGGATGTCTCTGTAGTAGGTCAGTTTGTCCTCCCTCTCAGTGGGTGTAAAAAATGCCCCCATTTTGTGCCAGAAGCGAGGGTCTAATATGGTGGAGAGCCAGAAGTCATCCCGCTGACAAATGGAGACAATTCTGTGGTCACTACGCAAGCATGTGAGCATGCATCGTGCCATTTGTGCAAGTGACTCGGAGGGACTACCTGTCTCCATCTCCACTGCAAACTGCCACGGTGTGTCTGGGTCCTCTGTCTTGCCTTCCTCACAACCCTCTAGCTCCACTGGCTGCTCCTGCTCCTCCTCTCCTGTCAGATGACTAGATAAAATGGTCATTTTGTCAAACCTAAACTGTGTTTCGCTGTGCCCCACCCCCTCCTCCTCCTCCACTTCAGCCCCCACAGGCTTCATGTGGCTGTGAAATGTATGCGCCATGTCTCTAGTGCCCTGACCAGCCATGGCTTCCAACATGTGTTGTAGTACATGAAGCAGTGGAATCTCATTGTTCATCTCATAGTCCTGGATACTGACTAATAAAGTAGCTTCCTCAAAGGGCCTGAGCAAACGGCAGGTGTCACGTATGAGCTGCCACTGGTTTACATTGAAGTTACACAGGGGAGTCCCCCTATCCGTTTGGATCATCAAGAAATCCGTGATGGCTTTTCTCTGTTCCTATAGTCGATCCTGCATATGGAGGGTGGAATTCCAACGGGTGGAAACATCGCAAATCAGACTATGTTGGGGGATACCGTTCCGACGCTGAAGCTCAAGAAGGGTGTGCTTGGCGGTGTAGGAGTGCCTGAAGTGCATGCAAAGTTTCCTTCCCGTTGTTAGGATGTCTTGCAGATGGGGGGAAGACTTCAGAAAAAGCTTGACAACTAGGTTGAACACGTGTGCCATGGCAGGACGCATGGCTCAGGCTTCCTTGTTGCAGCGCAGACAAGATGTTCTTCCCAGTGTCAGTCACCATGGGTCCCATTTGCAGTTTTCGTGGAGTAAGCCATGATTTCATGTATTGAGTTCTCGTTTTTAGCAGTTCCTCCCACATGTGACTCTGTTGCTCAAGGCAAACCATGTGAAGAACAGCATGAAACTGCCGTGTCCTGCACACATGGTAGGCTGGAAGGGCACTGGGAAAAAAACCCCAAAAATTTAAAAAAAGAGAAAAAATAAATATTTAGAAAAAAAAGTAAAAAAAAAAATAAAAAAATAAAAAAAAAATGTACAAAAATTCACAAAATATTAACAGGCAATGGAAAATATATATATATATATATATATATATATATATATATATATATTTCTAAAAAATACAAAATATAAAAAAAAATACAAAATATAAAAAAAAAAAAAACAATACTAAATTAACCAAAAAAAAAATGTTGATACATTTTATATGTTACTTTTATTATGTTATATGTTATTGTTGCTATGTTATATGTTATTATATGTTATTATTATAAATATGTTCAAATAAGATAAATGTTAACTATTAATATGTAATTGACAATTTGTAAGTGCAAGTGCACTGTCACAGGCTCAAAGGCCTAGGAGCGTGGAGGCCACAGCGGAGGGACCTGTCCAAGTTGCTTTTGTGGTTGTGCAGGAACCACAATCACCCAGTGGTCCTAAAAGGATATTTATTGTCCCTGACCATAGTTACAGCTCCAGACGTAGGCACTGCTGTGCACTTTGGTACACACTGACAGGCTAAAGGACTGCCCCGCCTTCTGTTCAACAAATTGTACAGGGCTGGTACTGCCTTCTTCGCATATAAATGACAGCATGGGACTCTTCACCTCGGCTCGGCACAAGCCATCAGTTCTCTGAAAGGTCCACCAACTCAAAAGAGAGGGACTGCAGCACCAGCAACTTATACAGGAGCACATTTAGCTTCTGCACGTTGGATGAGTGGGCACATGCTGTTGTCTCTTGGACATGGCTTGGCAATTGATTGCTGGCGGAATGACTGACTCGGATTAAGAGGAGGAGGAGCATCTGAAGCGACAGAGGATGGGTATGATACACAGGAGGTGGTGGAGACTTGGCTGGCTGGAACAGAGAGCGGTGTGCCACTGGGTAATGCAGCAGGCTGGACCACCACTTTGGAGCCCAGGCCGCTTTATGGTGACGCTGCAAATGTTGACGCAGGGCTGTGGGTCCAACATTGGGACCCTGGCCACACTTCACCTTCTGCCTACACATCTTTCATATAGCCATGTTAACCTCCTGCGGATGCTTGATGAAAAACTGCAACATGGGCTTGTAGCTGATTTCTCCTACCAACAGTCCGCACTAATTCACTGATGCTGCTGCCGCCGCTGCCGCCAAGTCCAGGGACCCTCTTCCACTACCTCCTGGGAAGATAGCCTGCCGCACGAGTGGTCTACCACGAGCACATTTGCCTCCATACTTTCCCCTTCTGCCACCATGCTGGCCGCTAAATCTGTCACTCTCCGGCACTCCAAGCCTTTAAAAGTGCCCTCAAAACTCACTGATGTCCTCCTCAGGTTCCTCAACAGTGTCTGCTTAAGAAGCCAAAATGCTTGCAACACCTCCTCCCACGACACTCTCCTTATCACTACTTGCCCGCCTAGTGGAAGAAGTGGCAAGTGTCTCCTCCACTTCTTGGCTGGGCAGTAGCTGCTGATTTTTCTGATTATCAGATCGTCCTCACTGAATAGTGGAGCTGAACCCAAAGCATAACATACAACAGACAGTTGACTGGGGGTGTCAGATGTCACTTGTGATGCAGTGGATGATCGTGTTAACCAATGGATGACGGCAGATGGGTTGCTGTTCAAGACACGACTGCTAGCTGATCCCAGGAGATCAGGCCTCTCACTGAGATTCCTGCTGCCACTCACCCCTATTCTGCAGAGACCTCTGCTTGATGAAATGAGGCCTTATATGTTACTATGTTACTAATATGTTACTATGTTACTAATATGTTACTAATCTGTCACTCTCCATGTTTTTTTTTAGAGACCAGCCTGCGTGGAAATGAATCGGGCATGAATCAGCCAAGATTTCCACCCACCAATGCCTGATGCATTAGAGTAGATTGATGATGGGGCCAGACCAACACTAAAGAAATATGGATCGTGCAAAACAGATTTAAGGCGCTGCTCTCCAGTTACAGACATTCCTCCGCATCAATTATTGAGAAAATGCTTTACGTTACTCTTACTTTTTATTAATATTCTTCGGATGAGATATATGTGCCGAAAATCTGTATTCATGCTGCTGCCAACTCCAGGGTGTGTCTTTCTGGCAATTTTGGGCTCCTGCTGCTGCTGCTTGCAACTCCAGGGTGTGATTCATCCAATTTTTGGGCACCTGCTGCCAACTCCAGTGTCTCTTTCAAGCAATATTTGGGCTCCTGCTGCTGCTTGCAACTCCAGGGTGTGATTCATCCAATTTTTGGGCTCCTGCAGCCAACTCCAGTGTCTCTTTCAAGCTATGTTTGGGCTCCTGCTGCTGCGGCTTGCAACTCCAGGGTGTGAGTCATCCAATTTTTGGGCTCCTGCAGCCAAATACAGTGTCTCTTTCAAGCTATGTCTGGGCTCCTGCTGCTGCTGCTGCTTGCAACTCCAGGGTGTGATTCATCCAATTTTTGGGCTCCTGCAGCCAACTCCAGTGTCTCTTTCACGCAATGTTTGGGCTCCTGCTGCTGCTGCTTGCAACTCCAGGGTGTGAGTCATCCAATTTTTGGGCTCCTGAAGCCAACTCCAGTGTCTCTTTAAAGCAATGTTTGGGCTCCTGCTGCTGCTTGCAACTCCAGGGTGTGAGTCATCCAATTTTTGGGCTCCTGCAGCCAACTCCAGTGTCTCTTTCACGCAATGTTTGGGCTCATGCTGCTGCTGCTTGCAACTCCAGGGTGTGATTCATCCAATTTTTGGGCTCCTGAAGCCAACTCCAGTGTCTCTTTAAAGCAATGTTTGGGCTCCTGCTGCTGCTTGCAACTCCAGGGTGTGATTCATCCAATTTTTGGGCTCCTGCAGCCAACTCCAGTGTCTCTTTCAAGCTATGTTTGGGCTCCTGCTGCTGCTGCTTGCAACTCCAAGGTGTGAGTCATCCAATTTTTGGGCTCCTGCAGCCAAATCCAGTGTCTCTTTCAAGCTATGTCTGGGCTCCTGCTGCTGCTGCTTGCAACTCCAGGGTGTGATTCATCCAATTTTTGGGCTCCTGAAGCCAACTCCAGTGTCTCTTTAAAGCAATGTTTGGGCTCCTGCTGCTGCTTGCAACTCCAGGGTGTGAGTCATCCAATTTTTGGGCTCCTGCAGTCAACTCCAGTGTCTCTTTCACGCAATGTTTGGGCTCCTGCTGCTGCTGCTTGCAACTCCAGGGTTTGATTTATCCAATTTCTGGCCTCCTGCAGCAAACTCCAGTGTCTCTTTCACGCAATGTTTGGGCTCCTGCTGCTGCTGCTTGCAACTCCAGGGTGTGATTCATCCAATTTTTGGCCTCCTGCTGCCAACTCCAGTGTCTCTTTAAAGCAATGTTTGGGCTCCTGCTGCTGCTTGCGACTCCAGGGTGTGATTCATCCAATTTTTGGGCTCCTGCAGCAAACTCCAGTGTCTCTTTCACGCAATGTTTGGGCTCCTGCTGCTGCTTGCGACTCCAGGGTGTGATTCATCCAATTTTTGGGCTCCTGCTGCCAACTCCAGTGTCTCTTTCAAGCTATGTTTGGGCTCCTGCTGCTGCTTGCAACTCCAGGGTGTGATTCACCCAATTTTTGGGCTCCTGCTGCCAACTCCAGTGTCTCTTTCAAGCTATGTTTGGGCTCCTGCTGCTGCTTGCAACTCCAGGGTGTGATTCATCCAATTTTTGGTCTCCTGCTGCCAACTCCAGTGTCTCTTTCAAGATATGTTTGGGCTCCTGCTGCTGCTTGCAACTCCAGGGTGTGATTAAGTCAATTTTTGGGCTCCTGCTGCCAACTCCAGTGTGTCTTTCAAGCTATGTTTGGGATCCTGCTGCTGCTGCTGCTTACAACTCCAGGGTGTGATTCATCCAATTTTTGGGCTCCTGCTGCCAACTCCAGTGTCTCTTTCAAGATATGTTTGGGCTGATGCTGCTTGCAACTTCAGGGTGTCATTCAGCCAATTTTTGGGCTCCTGGTGCCAACTCCAGTGTCTCTTTCAAGATATGTTTGGGCTCCTGCTGCTGCTTGCAACTCCAGGGTGTGATTCATCCAATTTTTGGGCTCCTGCAGCCAAATCCAGTGTCTCTTTAAAGCAATGTTTGGGCTCCTGCTGCTGCTGCTTGCAACACCAGGGTGTGATTCATTCAATTTTTGGGCTCCTGCAGCCAACTCCAGTGTCTCTTTAAAGCAATGTTTGGGCTCCTGCAGCTGCTGCTGCTTGCAACTCCAGTGTGTGATTCAGCTAACTTTTAGGCTCCTGCTGCTGCCAGCTCCAGGGTGTGTTTTTCAGGCACTATAGGGGCCCCTCATAGTGATGCCCCCTCAACTCTCTGAAATTGTGCCGCTTTGCGACTCTATTAGCGATGCCTCCGATCTGCATGTGATAATTATTTACAGTATTATTTCAATAACCCAGCACGCGTCCTATGCGTGTTACAGCAAGGCAGAATGGTTTACAACCCTATTGAGGTTCTAGGAGGCTCAGAAATAGCCGTTTTTAATAGCGATTCATCGCGAATAAATTCGGGTCGAAACGATTTTTGTCGGAAAATTCGTCGAATCAGTCGAATCAAATTTTTCAAAAGTTCGCTCATCTCTAGTGTCTTGCTTTGAGGCGCAGTTTTACACAAGGCAACTCCAGATGGAGTTGCTCTTGATCTGGGATCAGACCACAGAAGCTCTGGATCTCCCCTTTCACTTGACACAATCGGCCAGACAGTCCCTAACCTGGTGGCTGAATCCTCAGCATCTTCAGGTGGGCAGGTTTTTTCTTCTGGTTCAATGGAAAACAGCCACCATGGATCCCAACCAACGGATTGGGGGTGTCATGGGGTCTGGGGATGATTCAGGGGCAGTGGGGACAGGGGGAGAACAAGCTTCCTATGTATTATCTAGAACTAAGAGTGATTCTCTTATACCTCACATATTGGACTTCCGAACCGAGAGATTATCTTGTCAGGATTCAGTCAGACAACCTGATGGCGGTGGCATATATCAACCCCTGGGGGCACCAGGAGCAAGAGAGCTCTCAAGGAGATAAGCCAGATATTTCTTTGGGCCAAGAAGCAGGTTCCATGCATCTCAGCGATTCACATTCCAGAAGTGGACAACTTTCAGGACGATTGTCTGAGCAGAACAGTCCTGCATCAGGGAGAGTGTTTTCAGTTCCTCTGCATGCGATGGGGGCTCCCAGATGTAGATCTCTTTGCATCTCAACACAATTGGAAGGTTTCAGAGTTTTTTGTCTTGTTCCAGGGACCCTCTAGCAATAGCAACAGATGCACTGACTCTTACTTGGTCAGCATTCAGGCTTCTTTCAGGCTTCTTTATGCATTGGAAAAAAGAAAGAAACACTATGGGTTTAGAAAAACCCAAAGTTGCCACGACCCACCCCTACAGAGCAAACTACATTTGACACCCTGAACAAAATGTATGCCCTAGAGGTGATCCAGACCATGACAGCTTTTAACTGTAACAGGTACTTATTACAGTGATTGAGGGGGGGGGGGGAAGGTGAGGGGAGGGAACTGGTGGATTGGGTGCCTCTCTTCTTGTAGTGTCCCAGGGGTGTAGAGGTTGGCCTCTTGGGCACTGTAGACAAAATTTGGGTTGTTTTCCTCCTTTCCCGTGGTCCAGAAGGATTCCTCCAGGCCACCTTCACAACCAATCAAGGTATTGGAGTGGAAGAGGAGTCTGTTGGAAAACTCCAGGTCTCGGGAGGAAGAAAGGGGGGGCCCTCTAAGTCACTCCCTGGGAAAGTTAGGTTAAGCGTAGCACACAAACAATTATTGCAAAGGCTCAGTATATGCCAGTAGTAAAACCTTAGTTTAATGCTCATTCCATTTGTGTGATACAAAAAAACAGTATTATATTCATACTTGTTTCTGCAGGTTCATTTGTTTAGAAAACAAAGTCCTTAAATGTATTAGGGGCTTGTATTTGCCCTCAGCCTGTAGCAAGGCTTATTGTGGTCTGTTGATGTGGACCTCTTTCACAGACGCGTTTCGCTCTTTTGCTTCTTCAGTGTGAGGGTCCTTGTGTTAATTCCTTATCTTTGTTTCTACATGGATGCTGAATTTTTTTGCAGCTAAAAACGGCTGTTGTCGCGGCTTTAGAGCTTTGGTTGCAGCGGTTCCTCCCAGCTTTTTTGTATATGCGGACTCCCAAGGTGTTGCCTTTGAAATAGGTATAAGATAGGGAGTACAGATGTCATTTGCTGTGCAATGGTATTTTTGGTCTATATTGGAGAAGGGGTGGGGTGTGTATATATGTGTACTCCCTATCTTATACCTATTTCAAAGGCAACACCTTGGGAGTCCGCAACCTTTGAGCTGGTTGCCCAGTTTAAACCTTAAGGGTGTTTCACCCAGAACACCCTGAGAGCTCATTGGACCGTTTATTCAGCCCCCAGCGGCCACACTGTTGAGGGCATAAACTAGCTGTGCTCACGCATGGGCACAAGCAGAGAAACAAGTGATGCAGTGGAAAAGGGAGGAGGAGGACGCGCTCGGCGCTGCTCAAACCGATGCAGCCCGAGCCAGCATCTGACGTGAATGCGGCTGCCGGGCAGGAGGAGTCCCGGCCAGTTGCTCATGGATGCCGTGGGAACAGACTGCAGGTAAGCGCGCCGTGACAGGCTACACAAGCCTTCTGTGAGTCCTTACATGTTATAGAATAGCAGAGGGGCCCCGGAAGGATCTTCTGCCAGCTAAATCAACCACCAGCCAAAGGTTTAGACAAGCGGTAATAAGGGCCTATATCTCCATGGGGAGGAATCCCCCCTTTTGGGGTTACAGCTCATACTACATGAGCTATTGGAGCTTCCTGGGCTTTTCAGCACCAGGCTTCGGTAGAACAGGTATGTAAGGCTGCTACTTGGTCTTCAGTTCATACATTTACCAAATGTTAAAGATTGGGATCCCACCCTAAAGTACGGACACTGAAAAGAGACGGAAAAGGTAGAGAATAATTTATCTTGTCTTCCTTGTCTCCAACAAAGACATAGGGCTTCTGAGGATGCCTTATCCTCCCGTACGGCTGTGTCAACTGCTTTTCAATTACTGGATTGTGGATGTGCAGCCGGAAGTATAGGAGGAGCCACGCCTTTTTGTCTTGCAGTCCACTTCCTTTGGTCGAGAGTTAACCCATTTGTGACTGAATGCTGATGGCCTGGAGTGGATATAGAAGAGAGAACAATTCTACAGGTGAGAATCACAGAATTGTATTTTTCTATCTGTCTCTTGAGATTACTGGAAGCAATGGTCGGCATCAGCACCTGGCAAATCTGGCAAAGTGCCAGTGCCCATTGTACCTTGAAAGACCCACTGATATCTACCTCAACTAATGAGTGTGTGTACTGGCTTGGAATTGGCTTGGGAGAAAATTTTGGAATTCTAAGGAGGGATCTGGGGGTGCCATACACAATCAAAGGTTGTCCAGGACCAGAAACTTTTTCTGCCAAGAAATAAAATAAAGCTCATGGCCCCCATTATCTAAGTTTTACTCGGTCTCGAAAATCATTTTGTAGCCTTTTTGTATTTGGATATGCATTTGACATGCATATGTGACAGCTACGTATGTTTGACACACTGCCCAGGGGCCCACATAGACCTGGAGCTGTTACTGCATGGAGGTCTCTGCAGTCCCAGAGTCTTTATGTAGAGACAAAAACTCATAAAGTCAGGCCCTGCATGGAAGAGGAGATTAGCTATTGAAAAGGAACAAACCACCAAGTACCCCTGGGGGATACCAATTCAGGAAGCCTCTTATATGAACACCCCGCAATCGCCCTGCAAACGGGTCGCAGCCACAACCCCAGCCTCCCTGCAGCTGAGGATGCTCTCAGGCATTCAGATGGGATGCAGCCACTCCCACTTCTTTATGTTAGAGCTCTGTCACAAACAGAGCTGTATGTGGTACATGAAGGTGTGGTCAAAATCTTGTTTATTTTTGTCCACTTTAAAAATTGATGTAAGGATTGACCCCTGAAAAACTCCTAGGCTATATCTAAGAAAAAAGTTATAACAGTTCTTTAATTTACTGCAGTTCTGTTTAATATTTCAACCTACTGCTGAGCAGATTTCTGGAGACCCTGAACCCTCCCTGGCAACTCTGTGTCCTGGTTCAAAGGAACGCTAAATTAACCTAATTCTCCTCCACATGCCATCAGTAATCCCTGCATTAGCAAGATATCCACTCTCCCCGCTGCCGCAAGCTCGGTATCGATTGTGTTTCACCTACAGAAACACTTTTAGTAAAAAGTGGCATTGCCTTTCACTGTATACCTAGGGGGCAAATCAGGACCAGTTTAGCAGAACATTTTTTTCCACAAGGAGGTTTAAGCAGGAAATGCATGAAAAACTCTTAAAAGTTCTTAAAAGTTCACCGCCCACCCATTTACCCAGTACCCAGGCAACCACAGGAAGACAAGCACCATTTGCCCCCTACCATCCTGGGCCTTACAGACCGTCATCCATTTTAGACCCTCTCATACAATGTCTAATGAAAATCTCTTATGCAAGGCTGGAAATTCTGTCACGGAACAGATGATCTTCGCATGGCTTTCTCTCATGCGCAAGTGCAAGGTCTATTATGCATGTGTCCCTTGAATCATGTGTCCATTTGAGTGAGATTTCATCATGCGAAAATGATTTTGTGCAGCAAATTCTCTCACATTGTTGAATAAGCCCTTTAGAGAGAACTTGTCCATTTCAAAACCCAATCAGATGCAGGGGAGTTAGCAAAGCAACTTTCTTTGCTGTTGAGGTGGAAATATTGGTCACAAAAGGTTCTTTAATAATTTTTAGAAACTCCATATTTTGATGAAAAACCTGCCAGATATGGAATGGCGTAACTATCTACCTCCTTAAACATAGCCTACCTAAATTATCTCTAATGTCATCGCTGTTCCTAAATTACAAACTTAGTTTGTGTTCATGTAAGTCTTGGTCATGGCTTGACTCATAAAGCCCCCTTGGCTCATAAAGAAGGGAGAAAAAAATGATATGTGAGGGGCCCCGTCTGGCTGCTTTATTCTGTCTCTGTTAAAAAGGAAAGTATTCATTTAATAAAAATGGGAACTCAAGTTGATTAGTAACACCCAACCTAACAATGAGCTGTCATTGTCCTCACATTTTACACATCATTTCTAATATAATCCCTCCACTGCTAAAACCTCACTGTATTAATGACAATAAAAAAGAGAAGGGAGAATACAACAGCACTGTCAAGCAATGAACATGTGCGTCTTGCTAATATCAATTTTTAATAAGCAGAGATAATTTAAATCGGATCTCAGCGGGGGCTATATTAACTAAAATGCATAACTGAATTATTAAATACATTAGGCTAGTCTCTCCTTATACATCTGCAGTGGGTCCTATGCAGCTCAAGTGTCATTAGAATTAGAATTTCCAATCATCTATTAAGCATTTATGTTTCAATAATGTTTTATTGTCACACATAAAAGTATCAAAAAATAACGTTTTACTATAAGCATGGCTCTATTTCAAATTACAATGGTGACCAGTCCAAACATATTAGCAGAAATTCTATGAATGGGAGCGTACTATACATTTAACATAATCTATTATCAAAACTCAGCTTATCGTATTTATAAAGTCCCACCTACAACCTACTTCTTCTGAGATGCAATTCAACCAGACATAAAATAAGTTATGTCCACAAATAAATTCCTTCAGACTCCTTATTAAGGGTCATATCTATATACAGGTCCATTATCATGTACATTCAGAGAAATGAGAACAAAAACAGTTTAAGAGACAAAAATAAAAGAAAGTATAGGGAAGAAGAAAAGAAAAAAAGGGGAGGAAGAGAAAAAGATGTAGACTAGGGGTCTAGACATGGATGGTGGTCCATGATAGCCAAGCCTCCAAATGAAACTGGAGACTATGCTAGCATCAAGACCATCTACCAAAAAGGTCAGACCTCTATAATTAGCCCATGGGTCCTATACCGAGGAGACATACTCCTGCTTATCCTGCAGAATTGAGGGCAGCCTCTCGATGTTCATAATCTAATTTAGTTTATGATGTACTATTTCAATACCTATTGTCTAAAATCATCTAAAAGAATCCAGGGCCAGCAGACTAGGTGCCCCAAATTGGGATACCCCACTGATTGGCCGGTAGAGCGCACTTCACAGGAGAAACGTGAATGCAGCCACTGGTGTTCCCTATGCCAATGCGCACCCCGAAACAACGGCTTCATGCCTTGCATTAGTGTGCCTGAAATAAAGCGCTGATTGTACAAGCACCTGCACATGCACTGTGGGGACAGCGGAAAAGTGAGTGAAGTGAGCGTTCTGGGGGGGTTCACACAGTGGGACATCCCAAATCAGGATGCCCCAGGGCAAGTACCTAACAACAGGACTAGAGATGAGCGAACTTCTTGAAAGTTCGATTCGGGCAATTCGCCGAATTTCCCCAAGAAATTCGGGGCTCACCCGAATCGAACTTTCACGAATCGCTCATCTGAAAAAAAAAATGCCGGCATGGTGGGAGCGGGCAGGCCGGCTACGCCTGTCAGCGGCCCCGCTCCCACCATGCCGGCATTTTTTTTTTTTTATTTCAGGGAAAATTCGATCGGCACGAACCAAAAAAAATTCGGGTTCGTGCCGAATCGAATTTTCCCTGAAATTCGGAGCGAATTCCGGCTCATCCCTAAACAGGACAGTCAATCTTAAAAATATATTTTTTCTTATATTCTATTAAGCATTTATTAAGGATTTAAAGTGGATGCATTTGTTATTTTGTCTCCTAGAAAGATGTTAATTGTCAACATTTATACATATTTGCCCTTTTCTGGCATTGTCACAGATGAAGTTGCCTTTGTGAAAATGTCGGTGTTTGTTATCTTTGTTTAGAAATACCTGAGTTTGGGAGAATAAGGGCAATAATGTCACTTTGTCAGACAGACTGAAGATTCTGGATTTTCCACCAGTAGCTCATATACTCCATCCTGGGACACACAATAAGTATTGATTCATCGCTTTAAAAGTGCTACTGAACAAACACACTGCAAACTGTGATAAACACCAATCAAAGCTGATCGAATTTACTGTTTAAAGGTCTTAGCTAAGTCTTGAAATTTACCAACATTATTTGTCCTTGTCAGTCACTGTCCTCATTCACTTAGCATAAGGTGTGTATGTGATAAATGGTCAACGCACATAGACTTTTATAGATGTTTTTATTGTATGTATTTGCCAATCATCCAACTGCCTTCAACAATTCAGTGTTGTGAAAGCTGGTTATATAATTAGTGAATTTTATGCTGGTGTTGCACTTTTGAAAAATAAAAAAAATAAACTGGAGGGGAGGGGCAAGCAGATGATACTATTTAGATACATTAATTACACCGTTGTAATGCTCTGCAGCTGCTGCACCATTGATGTAACATGAAGAAACAAATGTAGCAGATTCCCTCCTACACAGAATTCATTTAGCGGCTGTTTATTAAATGTGCTTGTGTGTGTAGAGTGATCAGGAGCTGCTCTGTGTTTCTGAGACATATATCTCTCTCTCAGTTTTGTGTGAATTGATGCTTTCACACCTCCCCCCTCGCAAGGCTGTCACGTGTGTAGTAAGATGGCTGCTCTCATGTTATTCAAGAGCGCAGTTATTCCACAACATTTGCATGGGGTTAATCCCTCTCAAACAGATTATGCAATATATTTTTGACTGTAGATCCACTTTAAGCTATATGTCACTTAGGGCATTATTCATGAAGGGATAGCGTCAGGTAGTGGCTGGTTAATGAGAGGTAGCGTCAGGTAGCGACTGGTGAACACCGGACACGGCACGCAATTACACATTTATCAAGCAGAATCTGTTTAGTGACTGGGATAACGCCATGTAGCGTCTGCTTCATCATTTTCCCAGCCTCAGCGAACAGCGCCGGCGTTCAGCCTTGCACAGCGCCAGGTATGACATCTCGCTACCTGACGCTCTGCCATACATTTCAATGGACGATCCTTTCCTTCTCCTTAACCTGTGTTAACCTTGCTTTGCTACAGCTGATATTCTTCTAAATTGTATCTACTGAGTGCTTTTGCAGCAGCTGCAGCCATAGAGATACAATGTAACAGCTTCCCTCACACAGATTTCCATTGCTACATTAGCTGTTTATTCAGTGTTTGCCTGTGTGAAAAATGACAGGCAATATATCTCTTATAATTTAGTGTGAATTGCTGCTGGCACAGCACCCCCCTAATTCTCATGAGTAAGCAGGACTATCAGGTGTGTGGCAAGATGGCCGCCCCATGCCATCCAAGAGTGATTAATCTTTATGCCATTCCACAGCATCTGCATTGGGTTACTCAAACTGCTCATGCCACTGATCATAAGAGGGGAAGCAATTTACTGAACGTTTTTTTTGACTGGAGGTCCGCTTCAAATCAGCAGGCTGTAACTGCTTCTCCTTGTAACTGATTTACTGTTTTAACCTCTGCCCTAAACCTATTCCTAACCTTGATTTAATCATTAACCTACCACTAGCTCTAAAGCCAATGCCCACTAATACCAACACTAGCCCAAAGCATAAATTGTAGCCCTGGTTATTTTTACCCTGTGTCAGTGGCAGCATTTCAGCCAGGCAAGTTGTATCATTAGTGAAAGGAATGGAAGCCTCCATGTTTCTTTTATGACAGGTGCAAATTAATAAAGGAATACAACCACCTGTCCTGTGAGGGAAAAGTTTATATGTCTCTGGTTATTGGTGAAAAAAAAATGAAAGATATACTAATACATTCTGTCACTTGCGGGAAGACAAATGTACAAAGGGAGCCTTTCTATACTCCACAACATCTTGTAAATTCATTAGAGACCTTTAAAGTTCCTAAAATAACACCTCAGCCTTTCACTTGTACAAGCCACTTCAGCAACCTTTCAACATAAACGTCTATGCAGCCTGTTTGATAAATCTCTCCTCTCAGACCTTTACAACTCTATAGCTATCACAGCTGACAATCTCTTTTCCAAGACAAATGGCCGCCATTGATTTTTAGCAGACAGGCCCTGTTCCCATGCTTGAACATCCTAGCTGTCAGCTTTTAGGGCAGATAAATAAATAACAAGCCTAACATCTCCTTACTTGGTAGTTTGCTTAGTTCATTCATAAATTTGTCCTTCATGTCCGAAAAGACATTGTGCTTAGTTGATATGTCTGTGCCATTTTGGTGAAGCTCCGGCAAAACTGTTGCTTGTGCTGTCTGCTCTGATGCCAATTCGACAGATCTACGCCCCTGGCTCATTATGGAGCTGTTGAAAAAGACAATAGAAGGTATTTAGATTAATAAAAATTACACCTGCAAATGTAATGATCAAAACTTGAAACAAGAAAGCAAATCAAATAGCTAGTCATATCAGTCATGGGTTTCACAGGGACCACATTGGGTGTTACTGCCATAGGAACCATATATGTCACTCTGGACACCACTATTCAGGCCTGATGACACCCACAGTTGTCCTGTAAAGTGATTTGTTTCTGGTGACCAAATAGAATAATTGTATGATTAGCTACTATAGGCCATTCCGACCCCCGTCAACCTCAGCTCTAATGGCAGTCCCTCCTGCTAGCTGGTCTCCTTTTCTCCCCTCAGCCAAGGGAGATGGGGGGGGGGGGGTGCTGAAGTCTAGGTAATTGTGCACTTTGTTATTTCTTAGTTATATCTCAACATTATGTTAAGCAGGTGAACAAATGGAACCAGAATTGAATGATCACAGTCATCCAAAGAGTAGCCTGACTTCAAAAAGGCAAAATATATGCAAATATACAGTACTGAGAGGTTGGGCCTCATTTGTGAATGTGTTGTCAGGTTCGATACTTTAGGAAGATATTACAAAAAACATCGTTTAAATGTTTATAAAATCAACAATCTATCATTTCAGCTTTTATTTCTGTAGTTAAAACCATGTTCATCACCTTTTCAACAAAGTTTTCCCAGAATAATCCTTCTCAGCAGTGAGCGCACACAACTAACATTAGCCCCTTCCTCATTTTCAATCATTGCATCCCATCACACTTGCCAAATTTGGACTTGTTTATTTCTTAACCTTTCTTTAAAATAGTGGTCCCTGAACTAAAAACACCAGCTTCAAAATATTAGTGTAACATGACATTCAACATGGCTTGTATACTCATGTCCCAAACTGGGGATTACCTAAATCACTCCACCATATATATATATATATATATATATATATATATATATATATATATGTAGCAAACTAAGCGCACCAAAAAAGCAGGTGGAGTGAAATGGTGAGGTAATGTGCGCTCATGGATTAGTAAATACCGGTTTCAAACTGCGCTGACATGTGCTGATGATAAATGCAGTTTGCACACAAAACCAATTCATCATGTGCTCAAACTGGCGTTAAATCAGCGTAGTACTTTGATCAGGCCCCTAGTGTTTTAAGGAGGACCAAGCAGTCCAATACCCTCTTTTTTACCTGTTCATCAGTGGTTCACAACGTGTAGAGATGAATGAACCGAACTCCTAGAACCGGAAGTCGGTTCAAATTTTGGGGAAGATTAGATTTGGCTTGAATCGAATTTCTTGTGGTTCGTGCTGACCGAGTTTTTCCCTGAAATTGTTAAAAAAAAACCCTGTTCCGTGGTCACTGCCCCCAGTCTATCCCGCACCACCCTCCGCAGAATCCCCAAACCCCGGCTGGGCTCCTGGCATCTCGCTCACCGCTGCAGGGTGGGCTATTTATAGGCGGAGTGAGCTGATGTCAGTTCATCGGGTTTGCCTCTATGCCCCTTTCTGCAGCGGGAAGCAAGATGTCAGAAGCTGTAGAGTTTGGTGGAAGCCAGGTGCTTTTTCCGATCTCTCTGGCTGTCAGTGACAGCAGTGGCAGGTGGTGCGGGCCATCAGCGATAGATTAGAGGTAAGCCTGGGGGGCAAAAGTAAAAATAAAAAAACATTTTTTTTATCGTGTCTGACTGATAAGGGGTCCTTGAGACCTCTATAACAGGGTACAGTTTTTTTAAAAAATGCCTAATGGTTTAACCCTTAATTTTTTTTAAAAAAAGCTGTGGGTTCCCCCCTCCTAAAAGGGGAACACTATGGGTCTTATTCATGATGGTATAGCGCTAGGTAGTGCCTGTACAGCGGCAGGCAGCGCCAGGTAGCGGCAGGTGAACGCCGGAGACGGCACGCAATTACACATTTATGAAGCCAAATCTGGTGAGCGACTAGAACAACGCCATGTAGCGTACGATTCGTCATTATCCCAGGCTCAGCATACAGCACCGGCGTTCAGTCTTGCAGAGCGCCACGTCTTACCTATCGTTACCTGGTGCTCTCCCATACATTTCAATGGACGATCCTTAAATCCCTTTCCTGATCCCATTTTTTTTTTCCCTTAAAAAAATTCTCAAAACTTCTGACATGTATTCTGGGCAAGAAAATGACATTTTTGAAAACTTTTTGGATTAATAATATTTTTTATGCATAATTGTCCTTACATGTCTGGTATTAAAGTGTTCATAGTTACAATGTAATAAAAAGTTAATCCATATGTTTTCGCTTTGTTACTAGTGGATACTAGAGCCTTTAATCACACATATTCTGGTGCTATAGGCTATAACTACATGATTTTGAGCGCCAGCGATGTTTGAGGCTGTTTTTTTATGGTGTGAGTCAGTCGTTCTGACCTGGCGCTACCATTCGGTCCCATACAGTGTAGTACTGTGACTCACACATGATATTCATCAATGCCGGCCAGCAACTGAGGCACTCTAAAACAATGATCCATGGCACGACGACTACTACACTCTACAGACGCGCATCTGTCGCTACCTGGCGTTAGTAATGAATCAGTCTGCCCGTCTTTTTTCAATTTTTATGTGTTTAACCCTTAAAAATAAAAAATCACTCTTCAGAAGACGAGGAACCCCACAAGACATTCCTTATTGTAACTTAGAGGGCTATGACAAACCTTGAAAACAGCTTGCTCAGGTATTCACCTAACCACTAAGAGATTTCATGTGTTGAAGCTGCTTTGCACTGCCATATAAATAGCCGTTAACCTGAATGGCTCCCTACAAAGCTCTGACCATAGTGTATAAGTCTCACTCTGTCTACTTTGTACAGTATTTGTAAAATGATATTATAATATATAGTCTGATCCATGGCGCTACAAACATCCCCAGCCATCACTTCATGTCAGAAGCAACTTTGCAAAGATGACACAGCCTGCAGAAGACATCTGTCAAAAATCATGAGCCAAGCAAATGCCGTGCTGAATATTAAACTGATCCCTGTCCTTATAGTAACGTGAACAGCAAGTCAGAACAACTCAGATCATTCTGTGTGGAGGATGACAAGACAGTGTTTACCCCTAAACAAGAAATTAATGAAGAACCATTATATTAAAGATACCAGACAGGCTCCAAGAAAACGGGAACTCAGGGATGACACACCTTTGTTTGTATGTTTTGGGGTTGTGGGTGACATGACCTATGGGAATGTGAGGGTTAGTAGGTATGTGTGATTACAAAGCCCTTGTTGATATTTCTAATGCATTTAACCATTTACAGTTCCTCAGGGGTACAGAGGATGCTGTTAGATTGCATCTTGTCTATAACCAGGGAATTTCTTCCAGTTTCCTTGCTTTAGAACAGGTATCTTATAATGCTGGAAAAATAGCGTACAATTATTAGGCAAGGGAATATTTTAATTATGCATGTCCAACTCTAAGCTGTATAAACTTGAATGCTTGTGGCATAGAAGTATATCAGGTGTATTTGTGGAATGAAGTAAGGTGTGGTTTAAGAATAGCAAGACCCTATATCAATATTTGTATAAATATAAGGCAGCTTGTTTGAGCAAATTGGAATAAAAAGAGGCTTAAATGACTTTGAACAGTGAAAGTACAGTATTTCAGGGGGTTGCAGCAATGGTCCAAGGAGAGTTTGGCCAGCACAGCCATTGAAACTATATAATAAGGACATGTGCAAAAGCTTATAAAATCAATATTACGTGTTTTGGCGTCCTTAATCGTAGATTAACATTCTCATGAGTTGATGTACCTTTAATTTATTGCTATATTTATTAATTAGGATATTGTAATGTGTATCTATTACATCTATCAAATAATTACTATATATAATACATATATATTTTGCCCTAATATGTATTTTCTTGAGTGTCTTCCTCCATCCTGGGATTCCCTTCTTCATGATCTGCCACTGTCCCTTCATTGCAAGATGGCCAAAGGTTTGTAACACTACTGTGGGCGTGTTTATCTGATGACAGATTCAGCAGTGTGATCACCCAGTAGTGTTTCTTTCTTGTGGGCTGTTGCCCTGTGCTCCATGATAGTATGTCACTGGCTACATGAGCCTACTTGTGGGAAGCGGCGCTGTTGCTCATTATTGCTCATTGCTCAATGTTCCACATTAGTGCAGATGTCTACATGGTGTGTCGCACTGCGTTCCGGACTTCCGGCTGGGTCTGTGTTCCATCTGATCTGACCTGGTGCCTGAGTCTTATGGTTTGATGGGGGCAGTGCTGCATTTTCCAGCTGTACCATTTCCAGGGTTGCAGCGCTGTCTATTGGGTCCTGCTGTCAATGTGCAGGTAGATTCATGGACATGTTATTTCATTATGGTTAATTGCCATGAAGCTGCTTTTATGCTACCTTTTGTACTGACTTTTTAACTAGCTTCAAATAAATGTGAAAGTTTTAATGGTTGTTAGGCACCCCTTCCATGCTCCCAAGTACTACCTTTGCTTTTCGTGCCTTCTCCTTTTGGGGAAAGATAATTTGGGCCGCAGCACTCTTGTTCAGTTATTGGGGCGTGAATAAAGAAGCTTCAAAAGTTTTGTTGCAAGAAGCCAGCAGGGTCGAAAGATTTGTGTTGAGAAAAAAATACCAAAATTAACTGCCATGATTTGTAAAGGTTCAAATGTGAAGCAACGAGAAAGCCAGTATCCATCACTGATGTTGTATTCCAGAACTGCTACCTCACTGTAGTGTCTGCAAGTACAAGGTGTTTAGTACCCAGTGACTGGAGAAATATCTGAAGGTTTTGTAGCCTAATGAGAGGGATTGGCCCGGGGCTGGATCAGTAACCAGTGCAGAGCTCAACTTGACTCAGACCCTAGCAAGATGGAGATGGGGTACTGCTATGGGCTGGTATTATTATAGATAAGCTAGTTAGAAAGTTTTGTGTTGATTTAAAATTAAATCCCAAATCTTCTGCCAGTTTTTAGACGACACTTTCTTCAAACAGGCAATGGTCTGCATCTTTTAAGAGTCACTTTCATCTCATCGGGGATCTTATCTAATGCCTGGTTTGGCATTCTAACACTTATAACACTACCTTTATTTTTTTAACGTCAACATAGTTGTTACGTTTTGGATTCTAATCTGAAATTAGGCAATGCTAACTACCATTCTTGCAACTTTTCATCCAGGGACTGATTCATGATCACTGTGCCAGGCTGTCCCAGCTTGTGCCACATCAACCACACAGGAAGTTTACACCTGGTGCATTCATAGGTAATGCCAAACACACCTTTACTAGTTCATTGGTATACAGAGGTGCAAATAGCAAATATATACACTAATATATCACCAATTGTGCCTGTCATATATCTAATATATCAGCATAATGGAGATCAAAGTCTGGACCTCCAATTTGGGATAATCAATAACGTAAACCCCCCCAGATTTTCCTGTATACACAACTTAATCCTACAATTTATGCGGGTCTCTGGCAGTAATCCCACTCTGTATAATTGCCAAAACCAGGCAGAATTGAAAGTCTGAAATTACACACAATTGGCATTGAGCAAATCTTTAAAAGAAGAAAAAAGTCATGTTAAATTTGTTTTCCTAGCAATAGAGGGGTTAATCTTCAAATCATTTGAAGTGTGGCACTATGGGAGCCACCCTCCACCACCGGTGCATTTGAAAATAATTTACTTGCACATCAACATGTAATATTAATCTATGTAGGTCCACTTTAAAGCTTCAACATGTCCACTAAACACTTCAGAGAGATGTATGCACTGGCCATACCTCAGTTCACCATGAAGAAATCAAGTGGAAGCAAGCATAGTGTAATCCAGCAGAGGCAAATATTTAATAAAATAAAGAATTGCATTTACAAGAAAGCCACTTGTAACACGCTTATAGAATATTCAGAAACACTCCCAGAGACTCCCAAAACTTTTACCTGTGGCCATCCGGCTAGAGGGGATTCCCTTCTCAGTAGGACTTGTTAAGCTGCTCTCTCAAAGTAGCTCCAACGCATTTCATTCTTATAAAGGACTTTCTCAAATGCTACTGGACACGGCTATGTGACAATCTTAAATACAAAAATACAAGAGTAGGGGTCTGGACCTGTAGAAGGAGATGTGAAAAGTTTAGGTCATATTGAGGTACGTGGGCAGAGTGCACCTGTCGTACCCCGGACGTCATTTATGGATGCAGACTGTGCACGCAGTTACACACGCTGATGTCTTAAGCATCACTTCCATATGTAGACAAAACAGTTTGAATCTCATACTAACGGAGGCATGCCAAATTGAGGCTGCCTATGCACACTACACCCTCGGATGCTGTATGCATCACTTCCAGGTGTACAGGAGAAAGTGTATTACATTGATCCCTATTTAACTAGCAGGTTGATTTTCAGGTGATGAACTGACCATGCACTTAAACACCATCTCCATAGCCTATTCGGGTGGATTTCAACATCCAATCAGACAGCTGTTCCACCCACCACATCATCTCACAAAATACTAAACATAGTGCATTACCAAGGCAACTGGATAGGCGACTATGATACTATTAATGAACGGAAACATTGTCTGCTGTTTATATTAAGATCCAAGTGTTTATGTTTGAAAACTAGAAAAACACAGTAGGGGACTGGGACTATAATATAAAAAAAATTAATGGAGGACAATACTTCAAGCCCATCATTGATTTTCACTCTTCCTAATAATGGAGGCAATAAATATATACATGCCTTATATACAACTATCAGTAAGTACCTAATATTATGTATAAAAACAAAAGTGCATGTTTCCAAAAGGATGAATAAAAGAGAAAGCTAATTATGAATCTATACGTGAATTCAAGTCAAAATTTACATTAACCCTTTCGCTGCCAGCCTATCTGGAGATTTTGTCACCCTTGTTGCCAGACCATTTTGCACTATTTTCCGCTCCACATGTTCAACTGTGATTTTTGAAGGGATTTCCAGGGATTTCCCTGGGAAATTAAATATTGTTTTTTTTCAGCAGAGTTTGGGCTTTAACATGAAATGTCTTGTTTGTAATCTTTTAGGTGTATTCTCAATATTTTTGGGCAAAATATGTGCAAAAAAATAAAAAATTTTTTTTACAGTTTGTAGTGTTCTGTTGCAATACAAAATGTAAGTTTGTCAACGAAATCTTATTGCCTGTAAAAGCCCCATTTCTCCCGGTTACAGCGGTACCACATATGTATTGGTGGACACCCTTTCCTGCCCAGGAGACCCCCCCAAACTGAAACAGCGCTTTAGGAGATTTTCAGATAAAATAAAACTATGCTATGCGCACCTTGCAGTTTTTCAAGGAAAACAACCCTTTACATTTGAAATAACCCCCACAAACTATATATTCTCTGGAAGTACATACTTCTAGGCGTACCAGGCTTGTTGACATGGGTGCAGTTTTCTGGAAGTAATCCCTCAATTAATTATTTGGTTGCACAGGGTTTCCCTTAAAAAAGAATAAAAAAACTTTTTCTAAAAAAGCAATATGCAAACAAGAAAAAACAAGTTGAATCTGAAAAAACAACATCCCCCGAACAGAAAAATTACCCAACATTCATAGCTACTGTCAAGAGAAGAGTTGCCAAACACCCCAAAGTAAAGCATGTGCGTAACGGTAATTTTACTTGAAATTTTCAGCTAAACTTTCTGGAAGTAATCCGTCAAAGATTTCTATGGTTGCACAGGGTTTCCCTAAAAAATTTATAAAAAAGCAAGTCCGAAAGCGCAAGATCCCCTGAACAGAACAATACCCAACATGCATAGCTACGTTCAACCCTTTTAATTGCCAGCCTACTTGAAATTTTGTCACCCTCTGTTGACAGGTCATTTTTCCTCATTTTGCGCCATGTTTAACTGTGATTTTTGCCAGAATTTCCAGGAATATATATATATATATATATATATTGCAGCAGAGTTTAGGCTTTAACATGAAATGTCTTGTTTGTAATTTTTCTACTGTTTTTTAAATATTTTTGTGTAAAAAACAAAAAAATAAATAAAATAATATTTTTTAGACAATTGTCTCCTTTATTTTATATAAACATTTGTTTTATTAATGAAAACCATATTGCATGTGAAAGCCCCATTTCTCCCGATTACAACGGTACCACATATGTCTCAGTTGCCCCCCCATTCTTGCCCAGGAGACCCCCCAAACTGAAAAGAGCACTTTATAACATTTACAAATAAAATACTACTATCCACATTATAAACATAAGGGGTTAATTTAAAAAAAAAAAATGAGCCCCCCCCCATTTTGGGGGGAATTTTAAGGGTTAAAACCCCTTAAAAATCCCCCCCAAAAAATGACGTGGGGTCCTCCTTCCCCATCATAACCAGCCCCGGACCAGCTATGGGGGTTTGTAGGAACAGGGCAAAGGGGCCAGGTTTGGTGGCCCCCACCCTGCCAGCTACAAGCTCCGTGGGCCGGGCTCTTCTGCCCCCCCCGGGCTTTGGGGAGGCAGGTAATTGGGGGTGCGGGGGGTTAATGGCAAGTCACCCGCTAGCCGCAGGTGACTTGCCAGCCCCCAGCCTTGTGAACTGGAATCCCTTGGATCCCTTACAAGTTCACAAGGGGTTAAGTGTAAAAAAACACATGGAGAAATTTCTTTCTTTTTTTTAATTTTTTATACTTACCTCCCATCCATCCCTGGGCAAAGTGTCCCCCGCTGATAACTCTGGCTTCTGCTCTCCTGCTGCTGCTGGAAGCCTTTTATAGCTGCTAGGTGACAGAGCATAAGGGGTTAATTAAAAAAAAACATAGGGTCCCCCCTCCCGGGGGTGGGGGGTGTAAACCGCATTTTTTTTTGGAATTTTAAGGGTTAGGGTTAGGCTAACCCTAACTCTAACCCTTAAAAATCCCCCAAAAAAGGACATAGGGTCCCCCCTACCCGTCATAACCAGCCCGGGACCAGCTATGGGGGCTTGTAGGAACAGGGTGCAGGAGCCAGCTTTTGTGGCCCCCCACCCTGCAGCCTACAAGCCCACATACCCTGTGTGGGTCCGGGCTCTTCTGCCCCCCCGGGCTCTGGGGAGGCAGGTAATAGGGGGTGCCGGGGGTTAATGGCAAGTCACCCGCTAGCTGCAGGTGACTTGCCAGCCCCCAGCCTTGTGAACTGGTATAGGGATCTCATGGATCCCTTACTAGTTCACAAAAGGTTAACAGGAAAAAAACACACAGACACATAATTAAAAATGACTTTTTTTTACTTTACTTAACTCCGATCGTCAGCTCCTTTGTCCCTCGATGTGATGACAGATGCGATCATGCTGGCTACAGGAGCAGAGGGGCAGGCGATGATCTGATCACCTGCCCCTCTGCTCCTGTGGCCAGCATGATCGCATCTGAAAGAACAACAGCTGGGAGCCAGGACGACACCCAGTGAGTGATGTCATAAGCCCCGCCCCCAAATGGGGCAGGGCTTAGCGGCAAGATGGTGGTGCCCATCAGGAGAGGAGGGGGGAGGCCTGTCAGGCTCTCCCCTGAAGCTGAAGAGCCAGGAGGAGGTGATCGGAGGCACCCCTGGTGAAGAGGAGACCCGGCGGGAGCGATCGAACACTCAGGTGTTTTTTTTTACAGGTAACTTCGGCGGGGGGTGGTTATTCCGGGCCCTCCCTTGCACCAAGGGGGGCCTGGGTGGTGGAACGAAGCCGCCCCGGATGAAGAGGAGACCCGGCCCGTACGAGGGGTCAGGTGAATGTTTTTTTTACTTTACTGTTACTGCAGCAGGGGGGAAAGTCAGGCACGTAGATTCTACGTGCTTGGCACTTAAGTGGAGTGGAAGCGAGCACGTAGAATCTATGTGCTTGGCACTGAAAGGGTTAAGCCAGAATCCTGCAGGGTTTTCATTTTATATATCCATTTGGAGATAATTCCCCAATTTGATTAGAACCTCTCCAATGGGCTAAAACCTAATAATACTTTTAAGATATTTTATAATTCTCTTACCTAAAAAGAGGAGTGCAGTAGTAGTGTGTGTATTAGAATTGAGGGTCTGCTGGTGCGACCACACAGGACAAAGAGAGTGGGGATTCCACAGGGTGTTGCAGTGTGGCTAGGCTTAGCTGCCACTATGAGATTGAGGATCAAGGTAATTATATGGGAAAACCAAGTGGGTTTACACCGTGGGATGCCCCTAGAGAAATCTTTAAAAGAGGGCCAATTCACTTATTTGAGTTTTGGTCCAAAGAGGCGCATTGTGTCAGTTTTGGTAAATCAGGGCCCTGTCCTGACTCTTACTGGCAATCTGACTGTAGACACAACCTATTTCGAATTGATACCATTTCAAGTTAATTTTATTCATCCATTTAAAGACTTTTAGAAAAATATGAGGAATTATATCACAAATCCTTAACACTTTATTACTTGTTTTTTCTTCCACAATCTGTAACACATAATCATGTTTAATTGTATCTATAAATCAGCCACTCTTGCAGCACAGAATGCTCTATTATGGCTGTTTATTTCTTTCTGGATGGTTGAAGTTCCTTAGGTGCGCATCTGTTTGTTACCAGGCTTCCAGGCACAAACATGTCAATAAAACACCAGCTCAGAGGTACTGCACTCTAACTAAAAATCTGAGACTTATATACAGTAAGTGGATGGATAATTGTAGAATATCATAGCATGGTCTGTATCATCCTTGGGGAAACACATGACCCATATCAATAAGCACGGTGGCTGTTAGACACCCCAGTGACCATGACGGGGTGCGGGTTATCAGGCAGGGGGGAACCTGCATGCCAAAAGCCAGTTCACAGCGAGCTAAAGTAGCAAAAATAAAAACACAATTTTGACATGATGTAATAAACTGAATTTAATATATTTACCTGCACTGTCTTCTCCAGTGCCGGATGTAGTTCTCCTCTAGTCCAACGGCTTTTGCTGGTCGGCTGGCGGCTCCTGTGCTGCTGGCTGTATCAAAGTGATCACAACCGCCGGCACTTGCATAACAGTCTACCCTGGCATGAGAAATCCCCATTTTTTGACTATTTGACTATCAAAATTTGCCTGATTCAGAGCCTCTCTCACAGGCATTCCCATCAGCGGGAATGACGCAAAAGGACCGTATTTGGTCTCTTTTCCATGTCAGGTGATTCGGAGACTTGTTTTTTTGGCTAAGTTGTCCTTTTCACTGGAAATTGCGGTATGTGTACACCAAACCGAGTGTTCGTCGTATAAATATGGCTCAAGGCACTCTTGTGTCAATAATTTCACGGATTTAGCCTCCGCTTGTGTGTGATTCTGAGCCCTGATTTGGTTTTTTTTGGACCTATAAGTTGTAGTTTTCCGGTTAAACTTACACCATCTTTTTGCTAGCGGGAATACCTGGATATCGGTCACATGACCACTTAGCAGGTGTTCAAATTGACCCGACTGAACCGCCTTTCTTTTGAGAAGCTTTACTCAAAGCTGCAGCCATAGTTTGACCCGACCACAAGAAAGGGGCTTGCAATTGGGGGTATGACCAAATTGGTTGTCTGCCTCCAATTTTTAGCAAATGGTTCCTTCCAGAGGCTAGGGGCACTGTCAGTTGGCATGTGCCAGCCTGCTGAGCCGTGCCCTGTCTAAATTTCTTGGTGGCATGGCTAGAGGTGTGAATTGGCTTGAATATGGCGATACGATATGTATCACGATACACGTATGACAATACGATATATCCCGATATATGCCAATATATCCCGTTTCTGTCTCAAATTACATAGGGTGCCCCTTCCCGGAGGGGGGGACCCCATTTTTGGGGGGAATTTTAAGGGTTAAAAACTCAGGTTCTTTCTCTCTACAGACAGCAGAGGAAGGTGGCCCCTTAAATGTATGCGTCAACCAGTTTGAATAAGTATGTAAAAATGTGCATGCATATACAGGCTCGCATGTAGACAAACAAGTGCTAATGTATATTTTTTTTCTCTTTGAAGGTGCCATGTTGGTCCCACAAACAACTGTAAAAATAATTTATATATTTTTATGTAAATACATTTAAAAAAAAAAGAGTTAGTTAAAAAAGAGTTTTTAATAGACTAAGAGTTTTAAAGTTATATTCTACGCGGTGGCGTGTTTTCTATGCAACTACATAAAGCAGACGGAAACCAAATGCCAGTGTAAAAGAGAACACTAAAACAGAAGGTGGTCGAAGTAGGAGGTGAATAACAGTGGGTAGAAGCAGACGACATGGCCACCAAGGTACAACGGTAAGTATGTGCAAGGACATGCAGACTAAATAGGATGTCCTAGATGCCAGCGGGGCGGGGAAAGGTAGGTATGTGCAAGGACATGGCATACTATCATGATGAGTACACTGGCAAGGGACAGCGGGAAGCACCTTAAAAAGGCTAGGAAAAACTAAAAAAGGCCTACACGGGAAAGCCACCAAAGGACATGGCACACTGAGAGCAATGGGATCCACAGCAAATTACATGTAGATAAACAAGTACTAATGTATATTTTTTTTCTCTTTGCAGGTGCCATGTTGGTCCCAGAAACAATTTTAAAAAAATTGAGGAAATGAGATCCAATTGTGTACAAAAACAGGTAAAACCTTGGCTTCCAAAACTACATTGGCTGCAAATAACATAAATGGTCAGCTGAAATGTTTCTGTACGCAAAGCAAATATGGCCGCTTACACATGAACAAACTTTTCTCAGAAAGCGACAGTGAATGATACAAGCATACGCAATTTCCCGGTTTCCGAGATCAGTTCCAAAAAAAAACGAGCATTCACGGGCAGGCATTACTGACTGATTAGTGGGACTCCAGGGCCAACCCACCTCTAAGTCCTTATACACAAGGCTGAACACTACTTCTCAATTAATACAATTTATAAATCAAGGATTTATACATATATAACATACATAACATACATCACATGACATCATAAAAAACACATAATAAAAACCCAAGTGGGGAGGAACTCCAGGGCAAACCAATTTAGACACTAATAATAATCTTTGCACCAGGATCAATTAAATTACATGTGTTACTTGGCTCAAAAATATAAAAACATATATAAGCTGACGCTTAGTAGATAAAGTGCTAAGTGCTTGTGCAACCTTACTTTTAATACAGAAAAAAGTGAACTAATGCCTCAATATTTTCAGTGCAACTCAATTTTATAAATTTAAACCATCAACTACTATAGAAAGCTTTGTGCAAAATAAAGTGAAACTAAAGTGCCAAGTGCCTAATTGCAATAAAGCATAGTACAAAGCCTATGATGTGATCCTATACATCTGTTAAGCGTCACCTATATACATCAATATATGCCAAAATGATAATAGCGATATACGCAATCAAAACGCCCTCTATCCTCCCCACCTACCTCACCGACGCGCTGCGTGGTCCTCGACCACTTTGCCTGGGTGCCGACCACCGGGCAGGCTCTAATTCATCCCCAATGTATCACTGGAGGGGAGGGACATGAAAGAAATTCCCCAGAGTATCCAGTAGCTTTAGAGAATTCAAGGACAAACACAGCCAACTTCTTAGATTGTACCAGAGAATGTCCTCAGCCATAGGACTCAGTATGACTAAATTACAAAGCAGTAGCTAAAGAAATATTCCTTATAGCGTAGCCATAAATGTATTTGTGGTAGTGAATTACATCACACTTTTAAGGGCAAAGGTTATCCTGATGAAGGGGGGGGGGGGTGTGCCCTTGAAGGTTTGATGTTATGCACTACTACAAAAAGATACCAAACTATTAGTAATTAGGTATCCAAGGGATCTTCCAGAAGTGCCATGAGCAGAGCACCAGACCTGTGCTAAAGGGCATAGGTGCTGGGGTCCAATCATGGCTAGAGGCCTCCAGCCCATGGGGGGCAGAGTCCCATAGCTAGTGTACCGGCTGGGGAGGGAAGGGTCAACCTGACCTAATTTTTATCTCTGAACTAAAGAAGTGTAAAAGGGGCCATAGAGAAGCCATTGTTTTTACTGCTGGTAGCGCTACACCTTATGGAATTGGACAGGTGGGAATGTAACCTAAATACTGTGGCGACATCAACATGTTGCTATCGGGGTCTTTAATTGTTAAGTATGCTGCTGTATATAGTACGGCTTATTTTAGTAGGGAATAGTCATATTTCAGAACTGGGTCAAATGTATTCTGGAAAGGTGAGTATGTTTTCCACTTAAAGTGGAACAAAACTCTTTAAGTGAAGTCTAACAGATTCTAGGGCCGGCCTCTGGCTTTCCCCTGAGTGTGAAACTCAGCAGGGCACCAGTAATAACTCACCTTTTTCGGTCTAACGGTGCATGCTCTGGCTCTCGTCCAAACATGGCCGTTTGCCTTTCGCCAAAATAACACTGGAGAAATCTCAGGAAACCAAGGCCACTGGACAGTGGCGGACTGGGGCAAAAATCACCCTAGGACTTTACTGACTCGCATCATCCCCTGAGTGGGCTCCATGACAGGTCAACAAGTGCAGGGGTGCTTATGGACCAAACAAAAATGTTACGTAGGCTGGGGCATTGCCTGGGCAAAAAAAGGTCTGAGGTCTTGGATGGGAAGGGATACAGTGGGGCTGGGAGAGGGAACAAGGAGGCAGTGGTTGTATGGGGATTTAGAAGCAGCAGCCAAGCCACCTCCAAAGCATAACTGCCTTTCAGGAATTACCCCAGGTCTCCCTATGGCGAGTTTACTCCTTTCCCCGGGGAAAAAAATAAGACTCTCCCTAAGGGTAATGAGGAGGAAACCTGTTTTTCCTTGAAGAGGAAATGTCAGGGGGTGCCATAGGTGGTCAGTCGCCACTGGACCATGAACAGGTGATAGACACCAGGTTAAGTCAGAAAGATCTGATGGTGAGTAGTGATGAGTTGGAGTGGGGACAATCCAGTTTGGAAGCCCTCTAGCTGGATAATGTCCAGTATCCTGACTTTCTGGCATCAAGTTTGCTGGACCAGACCAGTAGGGAACCTGGTGGATCTGCAGAGAAAATGCGGCAATGGTGAGTCATTTTTTTAAATGTACTTTCTTTCTTTCTTTTTCTTTTTTTTGCCAGCATCAGTGGGTGGCATACCCATGATAATTTGACCCAGATCTTGGGATCTCCGGTATCTGTGATAGGGTGAACTGTAGCAAATCAGCAAGATCTTTGTCAAATCTAGCCCATCTGATGCCGATCCAAAGCCGATCCAAATGCCAATCACTAATGGTGAGTACATTTTAAAAATCTAATTTAAGAAAGAATACAGAAATAGAAAAGTACAGTACAGAGACAATTCTCACTGACAAATCACAAAAGATATAAATGCACATCAATCAAGGAGAGAGAATGGCACAAATCAGAATAAGATCCCAAAGAGAGCTCTCCTGCTGGGGCCACAATACATATTGGTATAGATTTTATAATGTATTACATCTGCCTCCCAGATTTTATTCTTATATAGTTCTTATATAAGGACTATTCACCCACTCAGAAAGTCCTGGGGCTCTGCCTCTTTCCAATTTTAAGCAGATCAGGAGCCAGAATTTCCTCCTTCTGGGTTTTGGGGCCTAATTTATGATGTGTGTCTGGCATTCCCGTCTGATTTGACCCTGTGCTAATTAGCTTTAATTGTTACACTGAGGTATTGGCCGGCCTATGTCAGTACCTGTCACACCCGCAGATTATCCCAGTGCCAGTGAGCACCACTTTGTACTGCCATTTTTTCCGGAGCTCTTCAGCATGTTTATGAATTTTTTCCTCCTTGAAATCTTTGGCACTGGTCAGAGTTACAAGAACAAACTTTACAGTGTGTTTTGGCTGCGTTTTAGTTGTTCTCCAAATTACACTTTGTTAGGTAAAAGAAGCCATTAAAATCAATTTTAATAACCCTAACCCTTGTTTTAGCTGTAAAGCTCTGCCTCCTCCATTCATTGCCACTGCTGTGTGTGGCAATGGTGTCATTGCCACACCTATGGAATGACTGGTCACCTGCCTTCTTACAGAGAGAAACAGCAAAAATGGGGTGTTCCAGGGCGATTCGAAAAGCAAAAATATCAATCTCTAGTTCTAACCTCTAAGATAGGAGTATAGGCAGGGGTTTTGGCCAAATGTATTTTACAAGTTTAGTGGGTTTTGGTCCACTTTAAATAAGGCTCCCTGTCTGCTGATTTTGGTATATGTTAATAAGATTGTAGAACACAGTTGCTTATCCATTATTGTAAAAGCTTCAGGTTTCCCACAGTCCCTGTAAGCTGGATTCTGGCAGACAGCTGGGCCAAATAGTCTGATCACCAGCCTTGCTGCCCCTGCATACAGAGGAATCAAATCCTCCTTCAGTTAAGTGATAAATTGATCTCTTTTCTTTAGAAACACTGCTCTTGGGCTACATAAAAAAACAATATTCTTTGGATGTTTTCTCCAGTATTTACATTTTTCCTAAAACAAAAGTATATATGTTTCAAATGATTTATACACTCCTGATATGAACTACAAAAGGGTCCAAAGAACCTTCTCATTAAATCTAAATAATGCTGTGACTGGGCCCCATATCAGTCACTTGGGCTTCTTAGCGGCTGCTAATGAATGTTTAATTGCATATTGTCTAAACTAAAGAGCATGTGTGGAAGACATGGGTGTTTTACGTGTCTGCAAGATTACGATGTGTCTGCAAGATTACACTTGTTAAATTCAGAATAATCACATTTTTTGCTATAGACATTAAGGGGGTATTTAAGAAACGCCAACGCCACCGCCACATAGTGCCATGTAGTGTCAGGTAAACGCCAAAGTCAATCTAGTGAGCGCCTCTAATAGTGTCATGTAGCATCACATGTAGCGGCAACTGAGTGTAAAGCACCGGTGCTGTGTGTTCAGCAGCGTCATGTAGTACCTGTCACTCAGTAGCGCTCTCCTATACATTTCAATGGTTTTGTATAAATAGCGTTTTCCTAAAGTAATGTTCTAAATTTTTGGTTCAACTGATTGTGTGGCCTCTCCTGCCCAGCAACCAAACACTATACATTTTTAAAATGACTTGCACAGCCAGAGATATAACTGCAAAACAAGGGCAAAATTCTGATGGAGCCTGACATTGCAGTAATGCATTCAATTTGAACATGCTATAAATACTGCTCATAAACAACCGCACAGAACATTTTAATGGTCAGGCCCTTATTACTTAAGCCACAGTGAAATCAGAAAAACTGTGATAAGGGCAGGACCAGTGAATAATCACACTTGCACAAAAGGTCAGGTTTATATCCAAGCTATTTAAATTCGCAATTCAACACTTCATTTAAATTTAGGGCATAATTTATGAAATTTTTGTGCGGGCGCTAGATGAACGTCTCTTCTGAAACGCTATCAGCATCCGCACTGTTAGAGCGGCTGGAGGCAGCTGGCGCTTAGCTCGTGCACACTTCCAACCGGTTCTATAAATCTCTATTTCAACAATTCTTTGTGTAGTATAAAAAATCTTGAAAAACTTAGTTCTTTTATCATCTAGTTGATGTGGTATACAAAGATAATCAATTATTGATGTCTTGGATGTTTTTAGGTTTATATACCAGAAATGTACACCTGACTGTGAGATTCATGCATTGAGTTTGAAAGCAAAAAGTACTTTAAATTGAGTCTTCCACACTATGTTCAAAACAATGAAAACATTGCATGAATGGGGTTTTACAGGGGAACAACTTCTGAGATTTTCACTCTCCCGGATGTTGTCAGTGCCTGTTTGTGTACCTGTTGCACTTATACTAAAGTTAACAGCGCCAATGAGCACCACCATATTTGCACATTTTTAGGATGCGGCGGGGCTGCGGGTGGATAGATGTTGGTTGCTGTAATAAAGTTATCTGAAAACACTGTTGCAATAAAAATGTGGCAAACTTTGTAGTGCGCATAATTTTATTTTTACTTATTGAGGTTAAATTATTGCAAAAATCATTTTTCCTTTGACATGTTGCAAAAACTAACGGTATTTCCTTTTTTGCATTTAATTTCATCATTTTTTCATTATATAACAGTTCAATAGGGCATGCCACTGTCCTTCCCCTGTCTTCCTGATATCGAATGCCCCACTGTGTGAAATCCCCTGGGTTGATGCAATTCTCACCTGCTTCCTGGCTCCCTCGTTGATATAAACATTGGGTAGCCGCATCCCCGCATCATTGGGCTACGAGCAGTCTCCTGCCTCCAACCATTCAGATAGGCTAGGGGTAGGAGTGCGTCCGCTGCGGGGGATGCAGCCACTTTCACTTCTATGATGCAGCTCCAGCACTCTGGTTGAAGCAGTGCCAGATGACAATTGGCGCTGTAGCTTAAGGTGTAGTGTTTAATGCTTATAATTAATATTAAACACATTTTTGTACAGAATTCGCATTGGTAATTGTCAATACTTGAAACACAGAATCTAGATGGGACAAAATGTTTTCTTGAATAGCTTATTTTGCTTAACAATTTCGGACACTAACAACTAAAACACAATCTAAACGCACTGTAAAATTTGTCCTTTTTGCCTCCAGCTGTTTTTCTTGTTTTTACAAGATTTCTTGTAACTGTAAAAAAAAACGCTGACCAGCGCTGGAAAAATACAGCGCCAAAGATTTTAAGGAGAAAACAAAAATCATAAATATGCTGGTGAGCACCAGAATAATGGCAGTACAAAGTGGCGCTCACTGGAGCTGGGTTAATCGGTCCAACAGGCACTGCCATAGGCCGGTCAATACCTAAGTGCAACAATCAAAGTTAATTAGTAGCATTCAACGCAGCGACTGTGCCAATATAGTACACAGCATGACGGCAGATAAGACAGGAATGCCGGCGCTATGAAGCTGACACTATAGACACAAAAATTATACTAAAAGGCGCACATCATAAATAAGCCCCTTAATATGCACAGCAAATGGCTCTGATTGAATGAGAACCTGGGCATGCGTTGTAGGATGGGGGAGAGGGGAGTTTTACAGGGCAATCTGAGGGGTTTCACATAGCATGACATCCCAAGTGGAGGAAGAGAACAAAGCCTGTGATAGTCAAAATCCCTGGTTTTGTTCTGTAAGTAAGCGCCACTAAAACCTGCCTCTGCTTACAAAACTGTGGTTACGTGCTGTGAAGAACGAAGTCATAAGTTTGTCTCTATTCGGCATACACATTGGCATTAATTGTCAAATTGACGCTGTGGTAAAGCCCTTGGCACTAATTTTATATTTCAATAGTTTTTATTGAGAAGTTCTCATACTTATTAAGCAAGAAGCATAGACCATCGAAGAGGAAGATGACAAGCATTGGAGAACAGACAAACTTCAATAGACATCTTATGAAACATCCAAGCCATAGGAGAGGAAAGTAGTATAACAACAATCATTTATAAGGTCACATAGGTAGAATCGGACATTGTTAATATTAAACATTGGTTAAAGAAATCCTAAGCAAAAGTAATAAAAACAAAACTAAACAAAAGATCAAAAAGAGAAAACAAAGAGAGAAAGAAAAGAAAAAGATCGAAACTGGAAAGTAAGAGAACAGAAAAAAAAAAAACAAAGAACTGGTTGGCTGCCCCCCTTCCCCCCGCGCCCCCTGTAAGTCTCCCATCTGCTCCAGGTCAAGTTAAATTTGACTGCAGGGTCTTAACCTAACCTTAACCTAGACTCAATCTACTTTCTTATGGAACAAAAGCATATTAATGTGCTTTTTCTCCCAGCACCTGACGATGATTTTGGCAGCTGTACAGAGAGCAAGGATTAGAAGTACTTGGGGGTGGAAGGGGAGCCTGACCCCGAGGAGAGCAGTCTCTATGATTTTCAAGATCTCCAACTACTGACAACTACCTGGAAAACTTTATTCCAGAAACTGCTCCCCCTGGGACAGGTCCACCACATGTGCAAAGTGTCTCCCCAAGAACCGCAACCACAAAAGCAAAGAGTATTGGGAAAGGCTTTTGCCAGTCTTTCAGGCACCATATACCAACGCATCACCTTCCGGTAATGAGGTGCTCAAGGAGCCTCCAGACATAGATTTGTTTAGTTGGTTCCATTTATCTCTCTCAAAAATCAATCCCAGATCCGACTATAATATATAACCCAGCTTCATGTCTGACTTACTGAACCAGTTATACAGCAAGGAAATTCCCCCCTTTACTGAAGAAGCTCTAAAGCACAATTTGTCATACTTTATCAAAAATCACCACCCCCCCACTCTGGGGTACCCCAAAATAACTCAGACCTAGGGAATTCTGAGGACCCAGCCACAGTTTGTTTGGACTTTACTCCGGTTGAGGTAAAGCAATCCCCCACCTTGAGACCCTTGTTGACCCAGCAGTGGAAGCTGCTAGTGTTCAGGCCAGGTTTCCCCACATGGGGCCTTTGGCACATAAGGGAAGGACAAGATAAAGAATGAGATAGAGCCGGGCAAAGCAATGTGGGCCTCTCCAATGTGGTCTACTGACCAACAGCCACTCCCTCAATTGTAACCCAACTAGGTCTCTCTTTTTTTCTGATAGATACCTAACAATTGGGTGAGGTGGGCCACCACATAATATTTCTTTAAATTGGGTGCTCCTAAGCCACTTGACATTGCTTCCCACCCCAAATATAACTACTGATTTTAGATTGGAACGATTTTAAGTCTGCTATCGGGATACTAATTGGGAGGGATCTAAAACAGTATAGGATATGCAGCAATAAAGTCATTTTGACCAAACTCAATCTGCCCAGCTAAGACAATTTCAGACCCCTCCAGACATTAGGATCCACTGTCAGTTTTTGGAACAGCAGAGTAAAATTAGCTCTATAAAGAGATTGACAATTAGTGGTCACATTAATCCCCTAAATATTTTATGCTCATTGTATTCCACTTAAATGTAGGTTTATGGTAAAATCCTCCAATTTACTGTCATTAATTTGCAAACTGGAAATTTTTGAAGGGTCCTGAACAGTGGATCCTAATGTCTGGAGGGGTCTGAAATTGTCTTAGCTGGGTAGATTGAGTTTGGTCAAAATGACTTTATTGCGAGAGGGTCAGTTACCACCATAATTTTGTCATTAGCGAACAATGCGCATTTGTGCTCCCGGTCCCCGCTCCAGATGCCCTTAATATTTTGGTCAGACCGAATAAGTCTTGCCAGATGTTCATAGCCAGGACAAATAGGAACGGGGACAGGGGACACCTCTGTCTGGTGCCTCGTCTAATAGAAAACAGTTCAGAGCTAAGAGCTTTTGGTAGTATAGCCCCGTAAGTCCATCCCGACCTGGGGTTTTAGAGGGCTTTAATCCCCTAGCCCCATAGTCCAAGAAACTTCCTCCTGAGCTACAGCCTCTTGTAAGATGGTAGAGATGAGCGAACTTTTGAAAAATTCGATTCGACTGATTCGCCGAATTTTCCGACAAAAATAGTTTCGACCCGAATAAATTCGCGACGAATCGCTATTAAAAACGGCTATTTCTGAGCCTCCTACAGCCTCAATAGGGTTGTAAACCATTCAGCCTTGCTGTAACACGCACAGGATGCGTGCTGGGTTTGTTAAATAATACTTTGAAGAAATATCACATGCAGATCAGAGGCATCGCTAATAGAATCGCAGAGCGGCACAATTGCAGAGAGTTGAAGTGGCATCACTATGAGGGGCAGAAGGAGCCCAAATATACACTGGAGTTGGCCTCAGGAGCCCAAAAATTGGATGAATCACACCCTGGAGTTGGCAGAAGTTGGCAGCAGCAGCAGGAGCCCAAATATACACTGGAGTTGGCTTCAGGAGCCCAAAAATTGGATGAATCACACCCTGGAGTTGGCAGAAGTTGGCAGCAGCAGGAGCAGGAGCCCAAATATACGCTGGAGTTGGCCTCAGGAGCCCAAAAATTGGATGAATCACACCCTGGAGTTGGCAGAAGTTGGCAGCAGCAGCAGCAGGAGCCCAAATATACACTGGAGTTGGCCTCAGGAGCCCAAAAATTGGATGAATCACACCCTGGAGTTGGCAGAAGTTGGCAGCAGCAGCAGCAGGAGCCCAAATATACACTGGAGTTGGCCTCAGGAGCCCAAAAATTGGATGAATCACACCCTGGAGTTGGCAGGAGTTGACAGTAGTAGCAGCAGGAGCCCAAATATACACTGGAGTTGGCTTCAGGAGCCCAAAAATTGGATGAATCACACCCTGGAGTTGGCAGAAGTTGGCAGCAGCAGCAGCAGGAGCCCAAATATACACTGGAGTTGGCCTCAGGAGCCCAAAAATTGGATGAATCACACCCTGGAGTTGGCAGAAGTTGGCAGTAGTAGCAGCAGGAGCCCAAATATACACTGGAGTTGGCTTCAGGAGCCCAAAAATTGGATGAATCACACCCTGGAGTTGGCAGAAGTTGGCAGCAGCAGCAGCAGCAGGAGCCCAAATATACACTGGAGTTGGCTTCAGGAGCCCAAAAATTGGATGAATCACACCCTGGAGTTGGCAGAAGTTGGCAGCAGCAGGAGCAGGAGCCCAAATATACACTGGAGTTGGCCTCAGGAGCCCAAAAATTGGATGAATCACACCCTGGAGTTGGCAGAAGTTGGCAGCAGCAGCAGCAGGAGCCCAAATATACACTGGAGTTGGCCTCAGGAGCCCAAAAATTGGATGAATCACACCCTGGAGTTGGCAGGAGTTGACAGTAGTAGCAGCAGGAGCCCAAATATACACTGGAGTTGGCTTCAGGAGCCCAAAAATTGGATGAATCACACCCTGGAGTTGGCAGAAGTTGGCAGCAGCAGCAGCAGGAGCCCAAATATACACTGGAGTTGGCCTCAGGAGCCCAAAAATTGGATGAATCACACCCTGGAGTTGGCAGAAGTTGGCAGTAGTAGCAGCAGGAGCCCAAATATACACTGGAGTTGGCTTCAGGAGCCCAAAAATTGGATGAATCACACCCTGGAGTTGGCAGAAGTTGGCAGTAGCAGCAGCAGGAGCCCAAATATACACTGGAGTTGGCCTCAGGAGCCCAAAAATTGGATGAATCACACCCTGGAGTTGGCAGAAGTTGGCAGTAGTAGCAGCAGGAGCCCAAATATACACTGGAGTTGGCTTCAGGAGCCCAAAAATTGGATGAATCACACCCTGGAGTTGGCAGAAGTTGGCAGTAGCAGCAGCAGGAGCCCAAATATACACTGGAGTTGGCTTCAGGAGCCCAAAAATTGGATGAATCACACCCTGGAGTTGGCAGGAGTTGACAGTAGCAGCAGCAGGAGCCCAAATATACACTGGAGTTGGCTTCAGGAGCCCAAAAATTGGATGAATCACACCCTGGAGTTGGCAGAAGTTGGCAGCAGCAGCAGCAGCAGGAGCCCAAATATACACTGGAGTTGGCTTCAGGAGCCCAAAAATTGGATGAATCACACCCTGGAGTTGGCAGGAGTTGACAGTAGCAGCAGCAGGAGCCCAAATATACACTGGAGTTGGCCTCAGGAGCCCAAAAATTGGATGAATCACACCCTGGAGTTGGCAGGAGTTGACAGTAGCAGCAGCAGGAGCCCAAATATACACTGGAGTTGGCTTCAGGAGCCCAAAAATTGGATGAATCACACCCTGGAGTTGGCAGAAGTTGGCAGCAGCAGCAGCAGCAGGAGCCCAAATATACACTGGAGTTGGCTTCAGGAGCCCAAAAATTGGATGAATCACACCCTGGAGTTGGCAGAAGTTGGCAGCAGCAGCAGCAGCAGGAGCCCAAATATACACTGGAGTTGGCTTCAGGAGCCCAAAAATTGGATGAATCACACCCTGGAGTTGGCAGAAGTTGGCAGTAGCAGCAGCAGGAGCCCAAATATACACTGGAGTTGGCTTCAGGAGCCCAAAAATTGGATGAATCACACCCTGGAGTTGGCAGGAGTTGACAGTAGCAGCAGCAGGAGCCCAAATATACACTGGAGTTGGCTTCAGGAGCCCAAAAATTGGATGAATCACACCCTGGAGTTGGCAGAAGTTGGCAGTAGTAGCAGCAGGAGCCCAAATATACACTGGAGTTGGCTTCAGGAGCCCAAAAATTGGATGAATCACACCCTGGAGTTGGCAGGAGTTGACAGTAGCAGCAGCAGGAGCCCAAATATACACTGGAGTTGGCTTCAGGAGCCCAAAAATTGGATGAATCACACCCTGGAGTTGGCAGAAGTTGGCAGCAGCAGCAGCAGCAGGAGCCCAAATATACACTGGAGTTGGCTTCAGGAGCCCAAAAATTGGATGAATCACACCCTGGAGTTGGCAGGAGTTGACAGTAGCAGCAGCAGGAGCCCAAATATACACTGGAGTTGGCCTCAGGAGCCCAAAAATTGGATGAATCACACCCTGGAGTTGGCAGGAGTTGACAGTAGCAGCAGCAGGAGCCCAAATATACACTGGAGTTGGCTTCAGGAGCCCAAAAATTGGATGAATCACACCCTGGAGTTGGCAGAAGTTGGCAGCAGCAGCAGCAGCAGGAGCCCAAATATACACTGGAGTTGGCTTCAGGAGCCCAAAAATTGGATGAATCACACCCTGGAGTTGGCAGAAGTTGGCAGCAGCAGCAGCAGCAGGAGCCCAAATATACACTGGAGTTGGCTTCAGGAGCCCAAAAATTGGATGAATCACACCCTGGAGTTGGCAGAAGTTGGCAGTAGCAGCAGCAGGAGCCCAAATATACACTGGAGTTGGCTTCAGGAGCCCAAAAATTGGATGAATCACACCCTGGAGTTGGCAGGAGTTGACAGTAGCAGCAGCAGGAGCCCAAATATACACTGGAGTTGGCTTCAGGAGCCCAAAAATTGGATGAATCACACCCTGGAGTTGGCAGAAGTTGGCAGTAGTAGCAGCAGGAGCCCAAATATACACTGGAGTTGGCTTCAGGAGCCCAAAAATTGGATGAATCACACCCTGGAGTTGGCAGGAGTTGACAGTAGCAGCAGCAGGAGCCCAAATATACACTGGAGTTGGCCTCAGGAGCCCAAAAATTGGATGAATCACACCCTGGAGTTGGCAGGAGTTGACAGTAGTAGCAGCAGGAGCCCAAATATACACTGGAGTTGGCTTCAGGAGCCCAAAAATTGGATGAATCACACCCTGGAGTTGGCAGAAGTTGGCAGTAGCAGCAGCAGGAGCCCAAAAAATGGCCTAAAGACATAAATATGTTTTGCACCATTTGTAAAGTGTAAAACGTGGCACCATGCTGAATCTAGTCGCATGCATCAGGCATTGGTGGGTGGAAATCCTGGCTGATCCATCCCTGATTCATTTTGACAAAGGTGAGTCTCTCCACATTTTTAGTTGACAGACGAGTTCTCCTCGCCGTAACTATGGCCCCCGCCGCACTAAACACCCGCTCAGATGGCACGCTACTTGCCGGGCAGGACAGCTTTTCCAGGGCAAACTCTGCTAGTTGCGGCCACAAATCAAGTTTGGCTGCCCAGAAGTCCAGCGGATCCTCAAGGTGTGTTGGCATGGTCATGTCAAAGTATGACATGACCTGCTGGTTCAGGTCCTGCTCCAGGTCTTCCTGCTGCTCATGAGTAGCCTCACTATGCGGGTGTAGAAAGCTACTCATTAGCGACTGAAGACTGAGGCTGCTGCTGCTGATGGAGCTTCTGCTGCTGCTGCTGCCAACCCCCCCAGCGGCCATGGCAGTGGAAGGTGAGCGCAGAGGTCCCCTCGAGTCAGACCTGCGAGAGTATGGACCATGGCGCAGATAGGCATCGGCCAACTGCCTACGTAGAATGTCTTTGTAGTAGTTGAGTTTGTCCTCCCTCTCGGTGGGTTTAAAAAATGCCCCCATTTTGTGCCGGAAGCGAGGGTCCAATAAGGTGGACAGCCAGAAGTCATCCCGCCGACAGATGGAAACAATTCTGGGGTCACTACGCAAGCATGTGAGCATGCTTCGTGCCATTTGCGCAAGTGACTCGGATGGACTACCTGTCTCCATCTCCACTGCATACTGCCACGGTGTGCCCGGGTCCTCTGTCTCTCCTTCCTCAAAAACCTCTAGCTCCTCTGGCTGCTCCTGCTCCTCCTCTCCTGTCCGCTGACTAGATAAACCAGCCATTTCGCCAAGCCTAAACTGTGTTTCGCTGGGCAACTCCTCCTCCTCCTCTTCCTCCTCCTCCTCCTCCAGTTCAGCTCCAACGGGGTTCATGTGGCCGTAAGATGTAAACGCCATGTCTCCAGTGCCCTGACCAGCCATGGTTTCCAACATGTGCTGTAGTACATGAAGCAGTGGAATCACGTCGTTCATCCCGTAATCCTGCCGACTGACAAATAAAGTGGCTTCCTCAAAGGGCCTGAGCAAACGGCAGGTGTCACGTATGAGCTGCCACTGGTTGACATTGAAGTTACACAGGGGAGTCCCCCTATCTGCTTGGATCATCAGGAAATCCGTGATGGCTTTTCTCTGTTCATATAATCGGTCCAACATGTGAAGGGTGGAATTCCAACGGGTGGAAACATCGCAAATCAGACTATGTTGGGGGATACCATTCTGACGCTGTAGCTCAAGAAGGGTGTGTTTGGCGGTGTAGGAGTGGCTGAAGTGCATGCAAAGTTTCCGTGAAGTTGTTAGGATGTCCTGCAGATGGGGGGAACACTTCAGAAACCGCTTGACAACCAGATTGAAGACGTGAGCCATGCAGGGGGCATGGGTCAGGCTTCCTTGGCGCAGCGCAGACAAAATGTTCTTCCCATTGTCGGTAACCATGATTCCCATTTTAAGTTTTCTCGGAGTAAGCCATGTTTGGATTTCCTGATGAATACATTTAAGCAGTTCCTCCCCTGTGTGGCTCCGTTCGCCAAGACAAACCATGTGAAGCACTGCGTGACACCTCCGTGCCCTGCACACATGGTAGACTGGAGGGGCACTGAGACTTGAGCCTACAGTGGAGGGTGAGGAGATGGCGGAGGATGAGGAGGCCGAGTCGCACGGTGTCACAGGCCCAATGGGCAGAGAGCGCGGAGGCCGAAGCGGCGTGACCTGTCCAAGTTGCTGCTGCAAAGGGACCACATTCACCCAGTGGGCCGTAAACGACATGTACTGCCCCTGACCGTAGTTACAGCTCCAGATGTCGGCGCTGCCATGTATTTTGCTACACACCGACAGGCTCAAGGACTGGCCCACCTTCTGTTCAACAAAAGTGTGCAGCGCTGGTACTGCCTTCTTGGCAAAGAAATGACGGCTTGGGACTCTCCACCTCGGCTCGGCACAAGCCATCAGTTCTCTGAAAGGTGCAGATTCCACCACCTGAAAAGGGAGCGACTGCAGCACCAGCAACTTGGACAGGAGCACATTCAGCTTCTGCGCCGTAGGATGAGTGGGCGCATACTGCTGTCTCTTGGACATGGCTTCGCTGATGGATTGCTGGCGGGATGCATGACTTGGAGGAGGAGGAGGAGGAGCAGGAGCGACAGAGGATGGGTGTGACGCACAGCTGCCTTCGGCTGAGGTGCTGGAGCCTTGGCTGGCAGAAATTGGGAGCTCACTTGGTGAGGAAGCAGACTGGACCACCCCTTGGGAGCCTCGGTTCTCCCAGGTCGTTTTATGGTGACGCATCATATGTTGACGCAGGGCCGTGGTGCCAACATTTGGACCCTGGCCACGCTTCACCTTTTGCCTACATATCTTGCATGTGGCCATGTTACCCTCCTGCGGATGCCTCAGGAAAAACTGCCACACTGCCGAGTAGCTACTTTTCCCACCCCCTGGCCTCACTGATTCACTGCTGCTGTTGCCAACTCCAGGAACCCCTGCTCCACTACCTCCCGATAAGGTAGACTGCCGCACAGCAGGTGCTCTACCCCGGCCCCGGCCCCGGCCGGCTCCAGCCTTTGGAATTGTGCCCCCATGCTGACTGCTACCACCTTGCTGCCTCAGCTGCTGACTCCGGGGCAACCTGCGCCCCTCTTCTCCTGATGATGACGATGAAGCCCCTTCATCACCCGGCTCCCAAGTGCGATCGGCTTCATCGTCATCATCATCATCATCACCGGGTTGTGGCTGTACGTCACTGATGTTCGTGGATTCGTCAACAGTGTCTGGCGCAGGAGCTGGAACGCTCGCAGCACCCACGACACTGTCCACATCACTATTTGTCTGCCTAGCTAAAGAAGCCACCTCCATTTCTTGGCTGGGCAGTAGCTGCTGACTGTCCTCCTGTATCTGATCGTCCTCCTCACTAAAGAGTGGAGCTGAACCCAAAGCATAGGATACGTCGCTGGGGGAGGGAACGGCGTAGGACAGAGGCAATGGGAGGACAGGGACTGCTCTCGGGGCATGCCAACTCAGGGTTGTGTCAGAGGAACCTACCGACCCTAGACTGGGGGTCTCAGATGTAAGTTGTGATGATGTTGTTGATGAGCGCGTCAGCCAATCTACCACGGCAGATGCGTTACTGGTGGAGACCCGACCGCTAGCAGATACTGGCAGATTAGGTCTCTCAGCGTGACTCCTGCTGCTACTGGCCCCCAGTCTGATGCGAGCTCTGCCTGCGGAATCTTGGCCTCTGCCACTCCTCTTTTCACTTCCAGGCACTTGTCTGCCCGACATAGTCTAACTGGCGTGGTAGTAGGTGATATTTTAAGAACCCCCAGGCAGCAGTGGGTCTATATAAAACAGAATATAATGCACACCAAAAGTGAGCAGTAACACTCAGCCTCCAACAGGCCTGCTTAGTGTAAATAAGAGAGCTGCTTAGTGTAAATAAAGAGGGGTATGCTATGTTACAGAATGGGATGCCTCAACAGAAGTGCACCTGGCAGGCAGCAGTAAGCCTATGCCCAGCAAAAGTGTCTTATAATATAAATATAATAAGAGCAAATGCTTATATGGTCTTAAACAGAGGCTGCTTTAGTCACAGAATGGGATGCCCTGGGCAGGAATGGACCTGGCAGGGTCCAGTAGGGCTTTGGCCAGCAAAAGTGTCTTTATCAGGCTAATTTCAAATATGATAAGAGCAAATGCTTATATGGTCTTAAACAGAGGCTGCTGTAGTCACAGAATGGGATGCCCCGGGCAGGAATCGACCTGGCAGGGTCCAGTAGGGCTTTGGCCAGCAAAAGTGTCTTTATCAGGCCTGATTTCTATGAGAATAAGTGCAAATGTTTATTATGCTATTAAATAGAGGCTGCTTTAGTCACAGAATGGGATGCCAGTGCCACAAAAACCAGAGAGCATGCACAGCAAAAGTGTCTTTATCAGGCCTGATTTCTATGAGAATAAGTGCAAATGTTTATTATGCTATTAAATAGAGGCTGCTTTAGTCACAGAATGGGATGCCAGTGCCACAAAAACCAGAGAGCATGCACAGCAAAAGTGTCTTTATCAGGCCTGATTTCTATGAGAATAAGTGCAAATGTTTATTATGCTATTAAATAGAGGCTGCTTTAGTCACAGAATGGGATGCCAGTGCCACAAAAACCAGAGAGCATGCACAGCAAAAGTGTCTTTATCAGGCCTGATTTCTATGAGAATAAGTGCAAATGTTTATTATGCTATTAAATAGAGGCTGCTTTAGTCACAGAATGGGATGCCAGTGCCACAAAAACCAGAGAGCATGCACAGCAAAAGTGTCTTTATCAGGCCTGATTTCTATGACAATAAGTGCAAATGTTTATTATGCTATTAAATAGAGGCTGCTTTAGTCACAGAATGGGATGCCAGTGCCACAAAAACCAGAGAGCATGCACAGCAAAAGTGTCTTTATCAGGCCTGATTTCTATGAGAATAAGTGCAAATGTTTATTATGCTATTAAATAGAGGCTGCTTTAGTCACAGAATGGGATGCCAGTGCCACAAAAACCAGAGAGCATGCACAGCAAAAGTGTCTTTATCAGGCCTGATTTCTATGAGAATAAGTGCAAATGTTTATTATGCTATTAAATAGAGGCTGCTTTAGTCACAGAATGGGATGCCAGTGCCACAAAAACCAGAGAGCATGCACAGCAAAAGTGTCTTTATCAGGCCTGATTTCTATGAGAATAAGTGCAAATGTTTATTATGCTATTAAATAGAGGCTGCTTTAGTCACAGAATGGGATGCCAGTGCCACAAAAACCAGAGAGCATGCACAGCAAAAGTGTCTTTATCAGGCCTGATTTCTATGAGAATAAGTGCAAATGTTTATTATGCTATTAAATAGAGGCTGCTTTAGTCACAGAATGGGATGCCAGTGCCACAAAAACCAGAGAGCATGCACAGCAAAAGTGTCTTTATCAGGCCTGATTTCTATGAGAATAAGTGCAAATGTTTATTATGCTATTAAATAGAGGCTGCTTTAGTCACAGAATGGGATGCCAGTGCCACAAAAACCAGAGAGCATGCACAGCAAAAGTGTCTTTATCAGGCCTGATTTCTATGAGAATAAGTGCAAATGTTTATTATGCTATTAAATAGAGGCTGCTTTAGTCACAGAATGGGATGCCAGTGCCACAAAAACCAGAGAGCATGCACAGCAAAAGTGTCTTTATCAGGCCTGATTTCTATGAGAATAAGTGCAAATGTTTATTATGCTATTAAATAGAGGCTGCTTTAGTCACAGAATGGGATGCCAGTGCCACAAAAACCAGAGAGCATGCACAGCAAAAGTGTCTTTATCAGGCCTGATTTCTATGAGAATAAGTGCAAATGTTTATTATGCTATTAAATAGAGGCTGCTTTAGTCACAGAATGGGATGCCAGTGCCACAAAAACCAGAGAGCATGCACAGCAAAAGTGTCTTTATCAGGCCTGATTTCTATGAGAATAAGTGCAAATGTTTATTATGCTATTAAATAGAGGCTGCTTTAGTCACAGAATGGGATGCCAGTGCCACAAAAACCAGAGAGCATGCACAGCAAAAGTGTCTTTATCAGGCCTGATTTCTATGAGAATAAGTGCAAATGTTTATTATGCTATTAAATAGAGGCTGCTTTAGTCACAGAATGGGATGCCAGTGCCACAAAAACCAGAGAGCATGCACAGCAAAAGTGTCTTTATCAGGCCTGATTTCTATGAGAATAAGTGCAAATGTTTATTATGCTATTAAATAGAGGCTGCTTTAGTCACAGAATGGGATGCCAGTGCCACAAAAACCAGAGAGCATGCACAGCAAAAGTGTCTTTATCAGGCCTGATTTCTATGAGAATAAGTGCAAATGTTTATTATGCTATTAAATAGAGGCTGCTTTAGTCACAGAATGGGATGCCAGTGCCACAAAAACCAGAGAGCATGCACAGCAAAAGTGTCTTTATCAGGCCTGATTTCTATGAGAATAAGTGCAAATGTTTATTATGCTATTAAATAGAGGCTGCTTTAGTCACAGAATGGGATGCCAGTGCCACAAAAACCAGAGAGCATGCACAGCAAAAGTGTCTTTATCAGGCCTGATTTCTATGAGAATAAGTGCAAATGTTTATTATGCTATTAAATAGAGGCTGCTTTAGTCACAGAATGGGATGCCAGTGCCACAAAAACCAGAGAGCATGCACAGCAAAAGTGTCTTTATCAGGCCTGATTTCTATGAGAATAAGTGCAAATGTTTATTATGCTATTAAATAGAGGCTGCTTTAGTCACAGAATGGGATGCCAGTGCCACAAAAACCAGAGAGCATGCACAGCAAAAGTGTCTTTATCAGGCCTGATTTCTATGAGAATAAGTGCAAATGTTTATTATGCTATTAAATAGAGGCTGCTTTAGTCACAGAATGGGATGCCAGTGCCACAAAAACCAGAGAGCATGCACAGCAAAAGTGTCTTTATCAGGCCTGATTTCTATGAGAATAAGTGCAAATGTTTATTATGCTATTAAATAGAGGCTGCTTTAGTCACAGAATGGGATGCCAGTGCCACAAAAACCAGAGAGCATGCACAGCAAAAGTGTCTTTATCAGGCCTGATTTCTATGAGAATAAGTGCAAATGTTTATTATGCTATTAAATAGAGGCTGCTTTAGTCACAGAATGGGATGCCAGTGCCACAAAAACCAGAGAGCATGCACAGCAAAAGTGTCTTTATCAGGCCTGATTTCTATGAGAATAAGTGCAAATGTTTATTATGCTATTAAATAGAGGCTGCTTTAGTCACAGAATGGGATGCCAGTGCCACAAAAACCAGAGAGCATGCACAGCAAAAGTGTCTTTATCAGGCCTGATTTCTATGAGAATAAGTGCAAATGTTTATTATGCTATTAAATAGAGGCTGCTTTAGTCACAGAATGGGATGCCAGTGCCACAAAAACCAGAGAGCATGCACAGCAAAAGTGTCTTTATCAGGCCTGATTTCTATGAGAATAAGTGCAAATGTTTATTATGCTATTAAATAGAGGCTGCTTTAGTCACAGAATGGGATGCCAGTGCCACAAAAACCAGAGAGCATGCACAGCAAAAGTGTCTTTATCAGGCCTGATTTCTATGAGAATAAGTGCAAATGTTTATTATGCTATTAAATAGAGGCTGCTTTAGTCACAGAATGGGATGCCAGTGCCACAAAAACCAGAGAGCATGCACAGCAAAAGTGTCTTTATCAGGCCTGATTTCTATGAGAATAAGTGCAAATGTTTATTATGCTATTATATAGAGGCTGCTTTAGTCACAGAATGGGATGCCTCACAGCAGACTTAAGATCAGTTCAGTATATATGCACAGTTAGTTACTATAAGCAGCCTGAAAACGCTAACAAAGGCTGGATGAAAAAAAAAAAATCTCCCTGTCAGCCAGCTCCGTTTTTCCTACCTTTCCCTGGCTTTCTGTCTGTCTCCTGTCTGTCTCCTGCCTGTCTCCTGCCTGTCTCCAGCCTGTCCCTGTCTGTCCCTGTCTCCAGCCTGTCTCCAGCCTGTCTAACTGCCTCAGCTACACAGCGTTCTGTCTGTCTGTCACGAATGCAATAGAGAAATGAGGAAAAGCAAGATGGCCGCCGTTAAATACCGCTGTGTGACGTCACCGGGCTTGCTGGCTGCTGATAGGCTGCATGTGACTGCCCCAGCTTGCACTGGCGCGGGATACATGTCCAGACATGTCCCGCCCGCCATCTTAGAATGCCTGTAATGTAAATGAATGGATGTTAAAGGAAAACTTCGAGTGATCGAATCGCGGGGAAATTCGGATTCGATCCGAATCGAATTTTTCCTGAAATTCGGATCGAATCCGGGTTCGTCCGGATCGATTCGCTCATCCCTATAAGATGGGAATTTGACTTCGCACAAAATGAAGGAACGCCACCACCCGGAAAATGTGTCCGCTCTGAAGCTCAGAAATTCCGGAGGGGGATCATATAGATTTTTATAAAAGGAAACAAACCCCGCCCCTTATCGGGAGTGCACGTTAAGTTCCCTGAACCCAATCTGAATTTTGGTGTAGCAAACAGCTTACTCCTAGGAGTGGTCTTCTTGGCTAGCATTGACCCTATCTTGTCTCCTCCTATCTCCTATCTTGTCTAACTTGTGCTTGCTCCATCTGATCGCCTTCTCAGCATCAGAGGTCAAGTAAATATTCATGTCTGTTCTTGCTCTATGTCCTTCAGTAAATCCTGGTCTGGATTACTCTTATACGCTTTATGTAGATTGAACAATAGTGTCTCCTCAGCCTTAAGAGAGGCTGCCTTTTCCCTCTTCATTCTACTCCCCTCCTGGATCAGTTATCAGTTAGTGAAAAAACTCAATTTACTTTCCACCTTCCAGGGTCATTCAGGAACGATTCATTAATCCTCCACCTAAACCGCTAAAGATTAGTGCCACTGTGGAATGAGCCCATGGTACTGCCAATATTTTGTATTTAGCAATCCTCAAAGCCCACCTTGCAGGGAGGAGCAAATGGTCTATCCTAGACATGGTGCGGTGGGCTGCTGAAAATAATGTAAAATCCCTACCTGAGGGATTGTCTTCTTTCCAGCAATCCACCAGTGGATTTGGAAAGATGACAGCTGACCCTATAAATTCTCTTAGTCCAAGGTATCAAGCCCTGAGACTTGTCCATAACCGCGTCAATGCGACATTGGATTCTCCCCCCAATACTACTGTGCCCTCCGACCAATCAGTTATGTTTGCCAATAACTTTCTAAAACACGATAGCTGACCTTAATTAGCAATATGAGACAAAAGACACCTTAAAGTCTAACATCCCTTTAACACAAATGTATAAGAATGAGTAAACGGCACATTCTTAGAGAGGAAATTAGCTGCCCCCTATTTTTCCTCAAGTGCATTGGCCAGGAAAAATTACCTATAAGCCAAACTGAAATAGGCTGGATAAGATGTTTTAGAAAAGTGGATCTCCTGCATCAGAATAATACCGCCCTTTGTAGACTGATAATATTTAAATGCCTTGACCCGTTTAATGGGGGAATTGAACTCCTGAGCATTATGAGAATTACATTTGTAGGCTGCCTTGGTCCTAGCCATATTTGCTACTGAGGGCTCTCCGAATGGAAAACAACCAATTTCTACAGGGAACCCACAAAGGGCCAGGAAGAGAGGAGTGAGCAGCCAAACCAGTCTGAGAAACTCCAGACTTAAAGAAGAAAAAGAATAGTGATAGAAACATACATACATAGAAAAAAAACGATATAATAGAAAGAAAAAAACTGAGAGAAGAAAAATCAACAAAAAATAACACAATTAACCCTAACTATCATTGCCATCCCAAGGCCTAATTGGACCCGGGAGCAAAACCACTTCTAGGGATCTGGTCCTCCTTAAACCAACCCTTTACCAGAACCCAATGAGGAGTGTGACCACCTGCCCAACCAAATACTAATGCTATAATAACCTATTGGCCCAGCCAGGGTCTATAACAACATAGTGAAATAAAACAAATAACCTGATCTCCTGAGACACAGCGGTGCCCACCCCCTTGCCCCCTTCTCCAACCCCTCCTAGCCCTCTTCTCCCACCCCTCCTGAGGGCTCCAGCAACTCCACAGAGGAAAGATAGAAAACTATTAGCAAAACCACAGATCCCATCTCTACCCCTAAACCCACATCATAACTACACCAAATACATTCCCCCTCCCTTCCTCAAAACACTTTAACAAAAACTAAGAAAATGAACAACTATGGCACACGATAGTCTCCATGATCGTGATCCTAAAGTTTTTTAATCAAACTGGGAAAAAGCTCAATTCCCGTGTCAGAAACACAGTGCCCACTATGCGCCCTGTCAATCGCACAATGGTCACTGCTACCGTCAGGAAGTAAAGCGCATAAAAGTTCATCCAACATCTGCTTCACATCTAAATGCGTGTCAAGAAGGCCCCCAATACGGAATTTTGCCCTCCTGGATCTGTTTTCCAAATCCTCAGTCTTAGAATTAGAGGAATCAAGCTGCTGCTGGAGAGATTGCAGAATTTATATTTAAAATAGCATGGGCCGTGAAGTGATCCAGCAGAATGGCCCCGCTAGATGTAAGCTCTGGCTACAAAGCCGCTGCTTCCAAAGCGTTGTGCAATGATCCAAATGTTCTATTGCCTAATAACTCCTTTTTAACAAGGTGCCTGACGCGCTGTTATAAATATCTCCTATTGCCAGCCTGCATACTCATTTCCAATATAGCCTTTCTCTGCATAGTTAAACAGTAAAGGAGCAAATTAAAATAAATATTGGCTCATTACATGTTCAAGAAGTGTTTAATCACTTTGATCGGCATCTCACTGGCACAGGTGTTAGGATGGGAAAAATTCTCCCAGAGGAGCAGAGATCTCTACTTTGTCGCAATCATTTTGGCTTATTTATTTCTCATAAATGTAAAAAAAAAAAAGTATGTTTATGGGGTAATTACAAATCAAAGGACTCGATAACTAAGCTAGCTACTATTTTGGCTCGGAAATTCTTTTTTTGCATCTTTTTAATACATGCAAGACTAGTAATATTTTTGTAAACATTTGAAATGTTCCCATGGCACCACTTAGCAGATTTGACTTCAATTAAGGCAAATCCACGCCCTGCCTGGGAAATGAGGGTGTGCATAAGTTTCATGGAGTTTCACTAAGACCAGAGAGGTGTCATTTTTAGTCTATATTTTTCATGCTAACAAGCAGCTTTGGGTCTGAATGTCACTATCTGTTCTGTTCTATTTCTGTTATTGGTGATCAGCATTGCCGCTACACATTGGATCACAGTCAGCCAGCATTACATTGGCCCAATACTTTCCAGCTCTAAGAAAAAAAATGGTTTTAGTTATCACACCAATCTGGGCTTCCTTTATTGGGGATTAGTTTAATCTAGTATTGCATATGCTCATATGTATATGTTGCTGTCCAGCGAGAGAAACAATGAAAAATCCTTAATATTCTACTCCAAATGTCACTCTACCAGCAGCCAGCTGAGTGTAGTTATGAGCCACATCTGCCTATATTCTGCTACAGTAGAGTTCTTCTGAATAGTTTGTAATATTCTAGTTCTGCATCATCCAAATCCCAATCCCACTTTCAGGATGTGCATTTAAGGCCCTTATTTATGAAGGAATAGCGACAGGTTGCGATGGGTGAGCGACCGGTAATGACGGGCAACGCCACGAGAACGCCGGCTCCCCACCACAATCACACATTTATCAAGCCGATCCTGCTTAGCGACTGAGATAGCGCCAGATCATTCATCATTATTCCAGCCTCAGCCCACAGTGCCAGCGTCCGACCTTGAACAGCGACAGCTATGACCTCTCGCTACCTGGCGCTCTCCAATGCATTTCAATGGAACAATCTTTAAATATTCATAATTAATTGTTATTAATGTTTTTTTTTTTTAAATGTGAAAAATTCTGTGACCACTTCTGCCATGGTAGATAATTTTTTTAAGGTAAAAAAAAAAAAAATATTGTGCAGAATTGATATTACAGGTCTGATATTATTGTATTCATATTACTAAATTCTTTAAAAAATTATTTTTTTTTGGTTTCCAAAAATATGGTGGTTTGGGGGTTAAAAAACTACTTTTAACACATCGCCGCCAGCGCTCTGGGGTTTAAACATGCATTTCACAGCGCGATAATTTTTTGAGCGTGATTTTTTGATGAATATGGTGGGAGCCGGTCGCTCTGACCAGTCGGTATCATGCGCACCCATACATCGCGGAACCTGTCAAATAGCGACTCCTCACCCAATATTCAACATTACTGCACACCGACTCGCTATCAACTACCGAACAACGGCCAAGCACAGCGACTACTAGCGGGCGCTGTGAAAATACTGCTACAGTCGCTCAACTGACGCTACCTGCCGCTATTAATGAATCAGCCTCCCAGTCTCTGAAAGCAACTAAAGCACCAATTCTTCCAAACTGCATGATGAGAAGACCACAAGATCTGGGGTCATTATAACTAAAGCATCCAAAACAAAGTCACCTTAGTCAATTAATGTTTTTTGGTGTAGCAATAAAATCCCCCTAGAACCTTTAGAACATCTGTATTTAAAGCTAAACCTCCACACAAAAATGAACAATGGCCAAATAACTTATTTGTAGCTTGAGAAGGAGTACATTTTCACTTTATTTAATCATTAAAAGCTTCTTCTTTCTGATACATTTTATCATTAAATGCCAAAATTGTAACCGTTACTGATACACTTGTATCCTATGCTTTATATACAGATGTTATACCATAAAGAAAGGGAAATTCTTCCACTATAATTAACATTATTTTGTGAAAACAGCTCTATAGTTTGCACACGGATTATTTAAGAGGAATTATTCACTGTGAAAATACATTATTATAACTTTGCTTTGTGATGTTGGCTATAATTAAAGGGGGCTTCTTCTTTCATTTTCGACTTCAAATGCATTAGCTGGCTAATGATGACCTCTATCATTATCTACAGACAGGTTACTGCTGCTAAAACCTTTTTATTTACCAAAACAATAGCTGGGATCAGACTTTTGTTAATATTCTGTTTTTGACTGAACCAAATTTGCAAAATTCTGGTTGAATTATCAAAACCCTTAGCTGAACATAAGCTGTGTTGCTGCCCAATTGGAAAAGAGTAGCTGGCTGTCCCTGGTTAATAGGTTGGGGACATGTTTTTTTAGAATAAATGTTACCTTAATATCACCTTGACTGTGTCTCTAAAATAAAAATGATAAAAAAAAATCTTTAGCAGTTCTATATGATCCCTAATAAACCTCACTCCAAGGCTTTTCATAAAATGAAATTACTTACATCTTTAATAATCAGCAATGATTTAATTTAAGTTCTTGAATGTTCTCTGTAATGTCATCTTTGACATAATTAATTAGCATTATGTCATTTTATGAGTAATTCTATTAGAAAGCCCCTACTATTAGGCATAATAGGCATAATCTGTTGTGAAGTCTTAATTAAAACATTTTATCTCATCTTTGAGTATTTGCTGGAATCCAGAAGGCTTTGTTTTTGGTTTTAATAAAAATCCATTAAAAGGATACATGCATATGTCTGTTAGTAAGGTGAAGGGGAACAAAACCCGGGATTTGGACCATCCCAGGTTTTGGTTCATTTTCCTGGGACATCCCAATTGCTGATGTGGATCACCCTCGAAACTCACCTTTTCACCAGTCTCCTTCAAGAGTATGTCTGCATATTAAGGTGCAGCTATACTTAGAGGGTATATGTAGTCACCTTCTATCCCCAGTCCAGTGACACAGAACAACCTTTTTTACCTCAGCCTTTGCTGAGCAGCCCCACCCCCAATGATGATGCACTGCTCAGAAATGCAGAACTTCAACCTAACTATTATGGGACAATTTGGTTGTAACTGAGTTAATTAGCATATGGCATGCTATTCACTATAGTACTACTTCTTGTTGTGTTTTTCCTGGTGTTTTTTTGATATTGGGCAAAGGCTGAGGTAAAAAAAAGAAGCAAGGGCTGTTTTGGGGCACAGGGCTGGGGATGGAAGGTGACCACATAAACTTCCTTTCTGAGTATAGGTACACTGTAATGCATGGCATACATCTCTGTTTGGAAACAGAGCTCTGGCATAGGGAGCAAGGAGCGGCCTCATCCTCAGTTTCCCTGAGGTATGAGGCGCACTCCTGTCCCATCACAATGGCAGAGCAAGATGCTGGGGATGCAGCTGCAGCTTGTGCTTGGGCCATGCGATTGACGGAGAGGTAATATTTGCGGTGATCACAGGGATTTCACACAGCGGGGCATCCCAAACCATTATGTCTCAGGCAATTGTCTGGCACTGTAGGCTTTAAGACTGCAGAGGCGGCACCACAAGGTTTTGGTCTTTTGTGAGTAAATGAGCAGAATGGCTAAAGGCAAAAGGTATCAAAAAAAGGACAGAATTATCACTATCCTGCTAATTGTCCCTCCCCAGCGGGGCATCCCAATTTTAATTTCTAAAAGAGTAAGAATCAGTATACTATTATTGCTCTTTTGGCTGTACATTACCTAACTGGGAAGATTTGATCTAACGTTCTGTCGGCAATTTGTCCTAATAGAGTGTCCCAGGCACCAGAGGGATGCCACTGTTGCCCCCACCTGTATTTTTCTGGTCCTGCACCCTTTTGTCCCAGTTACACGGTTAAACATTCTTGTTTTAGGTGTCCATACAAAAAGTAAAGCTTAATCTCTTTAGTTGTGTCACAGATTGGAAAGCAACCCTAAAGCAATTTAGCTCTGCTCATATAATCTAACACTATAATAATAATAATAAAGCTTCATTTGATGTTTGGTCACTTGACTTGAGGAAGTGAAAAAATAAATTTAAAGGAAAATCCAATTCATGTGTGGCAGCTGAAACGAAAGGTGGTGTCTAGTACAAAATATTGGCTTCCTCTGGTCTTTGGGTTTGGAAGACCCATGTAGTAAATAAACAACTTTGCCATTTAGCCCCCTAGGGAAACTGTCTGGTCAAGTCTGCAGTGTTCTAATATGAAGCTCATCTAACAAAAGGCTGGGCTTGCATTCAGCTTTAAGCAACCTTTATTCATATTTCTAACCCATAGATAAAAATATGCACTGTGGTCTCTCTGGCTCTTTAACTACGTCTGCAACAGAAGTGGAGGTAAGGGGAGTTAAAGTTCAGCGACAAAACAAGATTTGTACAGAACTTTAGCATTCACGTAAATGGCAGTTGTTCTAATCAGGGATACATCCTGAGGGGGAAAAGCTCCCATGTCTGAATTAGAAATGACATTTTAACGGCTTATTCATCTGGCTATTGTTGACTGTAGATGACATCTGCACAGTCATTTTCTTGTACTTGAAATTCTTCTGTCATCATCGGCTTCCATAGAGAAAGGGAGGCCTAAGCTGGAGCGTTTGGAAGGGATGAGCAAGAAGTGCAGGCGACAAGAATCATGATTGAATAGGGGAAAGGATGGATGAAAGCACACCAACTACACTTTTATGCAACAAAAAGAGTGTATTTACAAAAAACTGTGAACAACAATTGATTCATATAGATCCACATAATGACAGGCACTATACATAGTAGTACAAAATCTATGAAATATTCTATATCGTATAATAGAACCACAAAAAGGATATGGTATGATGGTCTCTGTATGGTACACCATCTATCGTCAGGAAGGTCCAGTACCTCTAGTGAAAAAAGAATAAAGTAGCAATCTAGCTCTATACAAGTGAGTAAATAGTATACTAAGGTAAACGAATTTTACCCTGTTCGTCTAAGAGGTGGACTGGTAGTTCTCTTGACAACTGATTGAAATGATTGAATCATGACTCTATTGATTGGCAGTACATTAGGCCATTATGCAGGACTGGTCTGCAATGTTTTCAACCTATAAGAAATCTTAAATATGACTTTGGAGATCTTTCATGGCCCTTCCTACATATGTAGCCATAGCTTTTGCAGGTTGAGGAGTTTGACTTATGTAGTACCCTTGTGAGAGGTGGTCTCTCTCAGCAGCATTACTCTTACAGTGGTTGATTATTAATTACTCAAAGTTGAGGAAGAACAGATGAGATAGATGGGCCATTTAGGACAGGCTAGATACACCAAACGCAAAGTAACACAGACATTTGCTTATGAGAATTCTGACCTATTCCTGCAGGGGGATTTTCTCCAGTCCTGCACTTAGCACTGAGCATTATCCTGAATACACCTGCGCTCAGCCAATTAACCAGGTTGAGTAGGAGTTCTAATTACCTAAGTTCAGGTGTGTTGAGGTAAATGGTCATTGTGAAGTGCAGGACTTGAGAAAAATCATCCTACAGGAATGGGTCCCGAACGTGACCTGAACCTGAACCCCATTGAAGTCAATGGAGACCTGAACTTTGGGGCCCAAAAATGGCTGTAAAATGGGGAAAGTAAGGGCTAGAAGGTTGCAAATCAAGGGGACACCAGGGTGATTGCCCAGCACAAAATGGGGTATGAAAAGTACTCAAAACAATAACAGAACTCAAAAAATTATAAATACCAAAATAAATAAAAAATATTAAAATATTAAATTAGGGCAAATTGGGGGCGAGGGGTTCAGAGCGCAGTGTGATTGCCCTGCACAATATGGGGTAGAGACAGTACTAATATCATGTATCCTTTATTGAAAAAAAGTGCCTCCGATAACCCTATAACAGGCTGTGTGACAGAATCTCCCCATCATCCCATAGCAGACCATGTGACAGAATCCCCCCATCACCCCAATAGCAGACTGTATGACAGAATCCCACCATCACCCGCATAGCAGACTGTGTGAAAGTAATCTCCCATCACCCCTATAGCAAACTGTATGGCAGAACTCCCCCATTACCCCCATAGCAGGCTGTGTAACAGAACCCCCCCATACCCATAGCAGACTGTGTGGCTAAACAACCACCATCATTTCTATAGCAGACTGTGTGGCAGAATCCCACACATCGTCCCCATTGCAGACTGTATGACAGAATCCCACCCACTGTCCTCATAGCAGACTTTGACTGAACAACCCTCATCATCCCCATAGCATGCTGTGTTACAGATTCCCCCTCCCCATCATCCCCATAGACCACTTTTGACAGAATCCCCTCCTATCACCCATAGTGCAGGCTGTGTGACAGAATCTCCCCCATCATCCCCATAGCAGGCTGTGTGACAAAATCCCCCCATCTTCCCCATAGCAGACTGTGTGGTAGAACAACCCCCATAATCCCCATAGCAGACTGTGTGACAACCCCCCAATTGTCCCCATAGCAGACTGTGTGGCAGAACAACCCCCATCATCCCCATAGCAGACTGTGTGGCAGAACAACCCCCATCATCCCCATAGCAGGCTGTGTGACAGAATCCCACCCATTGTCCCCATTGCAGACTGTGTAGCAGAATATCCCTCATCATACAGACTGTGTTAAAGAATCCCCCCATCATCCCCGTAGCAGACTGTGTGACAGAGCCCCCTATCGCCCTATTAACAGACTTTGTGACAGAATCCCCCCATCACCATAGTAGACTGTGTGCCCTGTGCAGTAGTCCCAGCAAGCGCCCATCCCCCATTGTGCTCCGGTCCCACCTACTCCACTTCATGGTTGGTTGGGGGCAGGGCACGGGTGGGCAGCGAGATGGTCGACCTCCTGACTGACCTGATTGGCTGAGGGGGGGGGGAGGGCTATAATCCAAATATGGACTTCAGAAGTACTTGTCGGGGTTCAGTGTTCAGCCCAACACTGAAGCTGCGGAAGTGCTTGTTTGGGAACCTGAACTCATAAAGTTTGGTATAAACCCGACATTATTTTTTACCAATCATAAGCCCTAACTGATGGCTACAAGTCAGGAAGAGACCACTGAGAGCCCCATCCAGGGCACTGAACCATCCAAGAGTTGCTATGAGGTAGAAAAGGAGAGAAAAGGTTTAGATATCTAGCATTTATATATTCAATGGCTGTTCAACGTTTACAATGTCTATCCATGCAGACTCAATTATGCCCAGCATACATGCTTCATAAACATGTCTTGTGCGTAGAGGTGGTAGATTGTCTTTTTCATTGTGTTAGGTGGAAAATGGAAACATATAATCAGTCATTATGTTTATAAAAAGAAACCTGTAAAATGGACGAGTAGCGTTGAGTAAGGCTGACATGTTAATTCCCTTAAGCTTCAGAATCTGTGAACGCATAATTAGGGCGGCTTAAACCAAAGAGGGAGGTTGGGGGTTGTTGCCATATAAAAAGATGTGAGTAATACACCTGGTGTTTGCACAGAAACAGTTAAGCCTTTATAACCCAGGAACAGCTCCATAATTTAGATACAGCGCTAGCCTTTATCCTTAGAGACAACGTTATTTTTTTATTTCCGGCACTGCGAGTAGGGCATCCTAGTTGCATTTTTGGTTTCTGCAGGCCAAGACCTCTGGGTGAGAAAGAGGTCCTGGTAGACAGGGTGCTTAGAGTCCAGGGCCCACTGATTACTGTTTTTAAATCGTGATATCCCTTTGTGTGAATGCTCACTTTGGCTAGTCACCTCACCAAGGTTTTCATGGCTGATGCACACACCCGCACCAGACATTTCTAAATAGTTGTGCTGGTACAGCCAAAGGGGAGCAGCCAGCTGGTCATTCTCTATGACATTCTCTATTCTCTGATGACAGAGTAGCTTAGTAAAGCTGAATGGAGCACTAGGCACTGATTAGAGGAGGGCATGTGCCATGGGATCACCAGCAAAGTAAAAATTACTGGCATTCCAAGAGGGGTTTAAACCAAATTAGGATGCCCTGTTTGAAAGGAACAATCACAAGGATAGTGAGAATATCCACTTTGACCTTCACTCTTAGTACTCACCACCTCTTCCTGATCCTTATCAGTACCCTTCTCTGCTACTGATTGTCCTTTGTTACTTTCTGCCCCAGTCTGGTCCTCCAGTTTTTGCACTTACTGACTCTGCTGCTGCTGGGTCTTTGCTGCTGCTGAGCCATCTTCTAGGTTAGGTCAGAGGTGCAGTTCAGTGGCCACGGAGATCGGTTAGATGAGTGATAGAGGACAGTAGCAGGGGGTGGAGGAGCCAGGTGAGTGGGAGAGAACAGTGGTAGGGGGTGGATAGGGATTAGGTGAGTGGTGGATGACAGCAGCAGGGGGTAGAGGGGTTAGGTAAGTGGTAGAGGACAGCAGCAGAGGGTAGAGGGGTTAGGTAAGTGGTAGAGGACAGTGGCAGGGGGTGTAGGAGTTAGGTGAGAAGTAGAGAAGTGCGGCGGGGGGAGAGGTGTAAAGTGGTAGAGGACATTGGCAGGGATAGAGAGGCTAGGCGAGTGGTGGAGGACAGCAGCAGAGGTAGGAGAGGTTAGGTGAGCAGTAGAGGACATTGGCAGGGGTGGAGAGGTTAGGTGAGTGGTGGAGAACATCGGCAGTGGGTGGAGGGGTTAGGTAAATGGTAGAGGACAGAGGCAGGGGGTGGAGAGGTTAGGTGAGCAGTAGAGGACAGCGGCAAGGGTGTGGAGAGGTTAGGTGACCAGTAGAGGACAGCAGCAGGGGTGGAGAGGTTAGACGAGTGGTAGAGGACAGCAGCAGGAAGTGGAGGGGTTAGGTAAGAGGTAGAGGGCAGCTGCAGGGGGTGGAGAGGTTAGGTGAGTCATAGAGGACAGCAGCAGGGGGTAGAGGAGTTAGGCAAGTGGTAGAGGACAGTGGCAGGGGGTTGAGGGGATATGTGAATGGTATAGGACAGCGGCAAAGGGTGGAGGAGTCAGGTAAGTGATAGAGGATAGCAGCTGCAGGTGAAGGGGACAGGTGAGTGGTTACACTGCACAGCATTGATTTGACAAGAACCCATACTTGGGCCATGGGACTGCCAGAAAGATGAGTTTTCATGGCAATTTGGCCTTAATGAACAGGTAGATCTCAGCCCATGTATCTATAGAAAGTGATGGGAATAATGTATGTGAATAGACAGCCTAACCCTGCATTAGGGACTTTGTATTATCCCTGTATATTGCCCTGTATTTAACCCTGATGGGGTCAGATGGTGTAGTTGTAAATACATTTATACATAGTCTTTTCTTTCTTTGCCATTTTATTTACAAGTAGTTTTTCTGCTGTGGATTTCTAATATCTAAAGTGTGAGCTATACATTGTATCAAATCTGATTCAGTGAGTCACTTGAAGCAAACTAATCTGCTGGCAGCTTTCAAAGTGGATCGTGTACATGTTATGTATCTTTATTTTTGTTACATTCATCTTGTTACATATTCCAGACACTGCTACCTGTATAACATTCTCATAGTGGTAATTATTGTATATGTATTATGAATCTGAATGTCCCCACCCACCTAAATACCACTCATGATTTGCATATTTTCATGTATATGGTGTGCATCTGTGATCCCTTTTTGTTGTATAGGGTTTTCTTTCTGCAGAATGTTTATTAAAATATTGTAGCAAGGGTGTTCATGACACAAATTATATTTTTGAAAGAAATTATATATATATATATCTTCTGGGGGGGGATACAGACCCAGGGACCCCCTTAGGTTCGCCCCTGACTAAATGTGACAGGGCATTGGTGCAGACTTAAAACAGGGCCCCAGCTTTGGTCATACAGTACTCATTTTCCTGCTACATTCAACCCCTTGCATGTCATTTTTTAAGAATATTTGATACAATTAGACTACTAAACTACAAATACAAATGGTGCTTATTTTTGGTACATGATGCCATGTGAGCACAAATAAAATAAATAAGGTAGCCCTTATGACCTTATGGCCCCTGACCTCATGGGCTAGATGCGGTCACTGAGTTGAGTGAGTTGTATCCTCCACATCAGTGAACATACACCCCTGTGTAGATGAATGAGATCCGCTTATCCCGGGGATAACCAACTATACATTTAGAAAAGTGAAAAGAAGAAACAAAGATAGAGGAGAGAGAAGTAACAGAAAAGGATCAAGATAGTGGAGAATTGTGAGTCAAGAGAGGAAAGGATGAAGTGTGGAAGGGAACTAAATAATAATGAAAAGCTGCAAATCTGTCCCAGACCTTCTGTGCAACGCTTATAAACAAAAGCTGATTGGATCCCCTGCAATGTATGTTCTCAAGACAAGAGAATGCAGCAGGTGTGTATTTATCTCAGCCCAGGTCTCATGATTGCGGCAGTAGCTAAGCAATGTGCATTCTATTCCAAGTAAAGCCTCCTTCTGCTGACGTTTACATGGTGATGAGATTTTTCCATTTCACTTTCCTGTCACTCCTGGGAAACATTCTGTGAGCAGCCCTGGACTCTACTATTGCTATTTAAACAGTATTGACTGACATGGAAACAAGTGCTTAACATGGTAACCCACAGAAAGGGCAGCTGCAGCAGCAACAATGTTGCCTGTTGGCATAAATGGCCAAAAAGAAGTACATTTGCTGCAGCATTTATTATTGTTCTCCTGATATATTGTTTATTCCATTTATATGATAATGTTCTTTAAGCGTTTAGATTTTCTTCTTTGAGGTTTTGCGATAAATGTAATATCCAGAAGCATCACTGGCCTCTGGGGTGTTCATGGATGAAGCTACTGCGCAGGGCAGCAGCAGCTTACTGTTATCCATGGAGCACCAGACTTTTTAGTATCTTTTTTATGGAAGGGTGCCATTTGCTCCAGGTATGGGTAAGGGGAGAGGGCATCACCAGCTCATCTCTGGCTCTGCTGCATTGCTTTCTGGGGATAAGCTGGGTTCATTGGAGTGCAATTGGAGGACAGTGTGTCCAGGGAGGAGATGCCACTTGCTCACCTCTGTCTCTTAGGGGGAAAGTCTATTGAAGGGCACACATTCTGCACAGGATGCTTTCCTACCTAGGGCCAATGTGTCATTCAGTGCTACAATTGGCAACATACCCTATCTACCCATTCCTTGCTATCCTCCTCCCTATATAAGCAATTGTACAGTATGAGCACACACACACACACATCGGCTTGCAATAGCTTCCTATAGAACCTAAAATGGCTCAGGTCATTGATCAAACAAAGCTTGCTATCTAGTCCTGGGTAGTGAGCTATGCATCCAATATGGGTGTGTGTGGGGTGTACCCCCACATGACAATTATGATGAATTTCAAAGATATAAAATAAGGATCCTCACTGGATTGTGCTCTTTTTTTAGCTGCTCCTCCATTGGAAGACTGCGTGCTAGAATGATGTTTCATCAGTGTTATCTCACGGAGGGAAGACAGACCTTTTTTCAAATTCTAATACCTGTTGCACACACAACCCCAGTGGTTATAACAGGGTTTGTGTGTAATGGATTCTTCTTGGGCCAAGAGGTGTCCTGTGTGGCACTGCGGAGATGCGGGTTGCTCTAGATAAGAACATTTTTTAATCTGCAGGCCTCTGTGCCTTCTTCAAATGGACAAAACCACTGCAAAGTAAGGATAAGAGTATCATAAGACTACTAGGTCATCTCTGATGAAGTCCCAATGTTCACAGTGCAACGTGTCAGGTAATCAGGGCAATGATAAAAAAAAAGTGCACTGGAAAATGTAAAGCGAGTGTACATTTGCGTGTGCACTGCAACCTACATCTTGGTGAGCTTTTTAACTTTTACACACCAAAAAATGCAATAAAAATATTTGTTCTACTTTTTCTTTTTAAAAAATCACCTTTAGCAGATACAGATGAAGTCACAACTTTAATTTAGCATTTTTTCCTGCATACTCCATAGGATGCAGGTTTTCCCAGACTCTCACAAAATTATTCTCACATCGAGAATATGCCCCATAAAAATGCCCCATCACAGGTGTAGATATATTAGAACAGAAATGTTTTATAGAATCTTGTTCAGTTCACTCATTCAGAGTGAACCAGTTGGGAGTAGTAATGTGCAACACCAAACCCAAAAGTCCTGTTTGAATAATCTCTGGACACTACTGTATCGCTCGATAATAAATATAAATAAATATTTTATCTGAAATTAGGCTTGGTTAGGTTCATGGTTTGTGAATAATTAGTTTAGCTCTAGTTTAGATTTAGGGGGTAATTTTCCAAAGCTTTTGCCGTTTATTCACGCATATGCGCAACTTTGCTGCACTTACAAAAGCCTGGCAGCAGCCTGCACTGATGAAACAGCGTTTTCAACCTATTTACTTTACCAGTATAAAGCTGAAAAAGTAGAAAAATATAACTTTTGAAATACACATTTTTATATTTATCACAATCGTTTGGCCAAATGCTTGTCCAAGATTTTTGCCATCGGCTACAAGCTTGGGCTGACCATGTCCAGGCATATTTATGATCAGTCAAAAAAATGATACCACTTGTAAACCCCAAACATTACAAGTAGTAGATTAATGTGCATTCAAAGTCACAGGCTCACAGTAACTCTCTCCCTCTATCCTTTTGTCCACCTGGAGTGCTCGATGACCTTTGGGCTTTCTGCTTTCTATTGCTTCGTGCCCTCATACGTGACTGGTTCACCTTCTTGTGTCACCGATACGGCACTGGTCAGCGTGGGTGCGCATACGTCATTTTGGCGCCTCCTTGTGTAGCAAATACACCCTTATGTTGCGCGTGCAAGGGGTACGCCCACATACACGCATATCTTCAACTGAATGGCACCACATAGTATAAAAGGACAGGTAGGTGCTCCTTACAGAAGTCTTTGAGACCCTTGTTACACTTGTGTGCATATTTGCCTGATAGTGCTTCTGCTTTACTTGATTGCTGGTTGTGTTAATTGTGTGTTAATTGTCCCTGTTGTGCTAGGAGTTGCTGCTGGTGTAGGTTGTGCCAGGTGTGTTTGGAGTTGCTGCTGTTATAGGTTGTGCCAGGTGTGTTTGGAGTTGCTGCTGGTGTTGGTTGTGCCAGGTGTGTTTGGAGTTGCTGCTGGTGTTGGTTGTGCCAGGTGTGTTTGGAGTTGCTGCTGGTGTTGGTTGTGCCAGGTGTGTTTGGAGTTGCTGCTGGTGTTGGTTGTGCCAGGTGTGTTTGGAGTTGCTGCTGGTGTTGGTTGTGCCAGGTGTGTTTGGAGTTGCTGCTGGTGTTGGTTGTGCCAGGTGTGTTTGGAGTTGCTGCTGGTGTAGGTTGTGCTAGGTGTGCTGTGTTTGGAGAGACAGTAGTGGAAGTTGCCCGTTGGTTTGCTTGCAGTGTTTGCAGGATGAGTGCCTCCCAGGACATGATTGAGCTTGAAGGGATGATGGCATTTTGGCTTTTTATTGCCACTCGTGTTGTCCAATTCCTTAATGAGGAAAGGGGGGATCTGGTGGAAGCAAGACAGCATGTGCTGGAACTGATCTTGATACACTGGATAATGAGCGTATCCAGTTTAGATTCTGTTTAAGCCGTACAGCCATTATCAATTTTTATGAACAAATCCATGCAAAAAGTGATCCTTGCACTGCTAGAAGCCATGCTGTGCCAAGGATGGTGAAACTTTTGGCCACATTGTTTATTCTTGGGCAAGGTACTTTTCAAACATCATCTGGTCTCATTACTGGGATGAGTCAGCCAACTGTTTCACGCATATTCATGCAAGCGATCTTGACCTCATGCCCAGATATATAGCTTTCCCTACAGCTACTTTATTGAAGTTTGTTAAATAAAATGTACATTTTACAACCAAGCTGGTATTCCCCATGTCCTCGGCTGTTCTGACAGTACCCACAGTTTCTCTGCAGCCACCACCAAGCCAGGAGCATATGTTCCGCAACTAGAAATAATAGCACTCCATGAATGTAATGATAGTCTGTGACCACCAGAAGAACATTTGTGAGGTTAAATCAGGGTGTCCAGGTTTATGCCATGATGCCCATGTGATGGTGCTGATGGTCTCAGTATGAACTCGGGTCACCTTAGTTGAAATTTCATATCCTTGGTAAGGTTTTTTGGGGGTTTACCACCTGTATGTGTAGGAAAACCTAATATTAATATCACAATAATTGTGTAACATCCGGGGGGGGGGGGGTTCAAAAAAGTAAAAAGGCTTACAACTTTTCCCCCTTATCCTGTGGCATGTGCAGGCCTGCTATGGCACAAACGTACAATCACTTCCCAGCCTGTCACGGCTGCTGCCTTGTCCTAGAGTCAGTCCTTGATGGTGGTGGCGGCTGGAATCTCCAAAGATGGAAAGCGGCTGTTCCTTGGGCAAGGATGGCACATGTCCAGGGGGCATACAGTGGTGCCCGGGAGAGCTACCTGCGCCACACTGGCTAGTCTTTATCTGCGCTCCAGAGTGTGGAGCGCACTAGCATCCCCAGGCTTGCAGTGTGAAGGTTGTGCATTCGTCCTCCACCTAGTGAGCAGGCAGCACTGTGCGTGCCAGCTCTATCTGGGCTATGGATTCCCCACCCGGGTGCCATTTTGTTGGAGCCCCCACTATCTTTTCCATCTGTTAGGTTTAATCGCTTTCCACTGCTACTAATTTTTTATGGGCTATGCAATACAGCATGCCTTATCCTGAGTGGTTTTATACTCATCCCCCTAAAGAGCACCTAAATATGCTATGATATTACACATAGTATGATGGTCACTGATCCTCCATTGATAAACTTTAGGGTCCTACTTGTCCTATAAATGAGTGAGCATTAACTGTCATCTTCTAGAATATTTAAAAAAGACCCAATGTCTCCTGTTCTGATACCCCTACTGTATGAGCTGTTGAGATGGCAGCCATCCAGTTTATGTTTGTAAACTAGACTATGTTGATGCATTGGAAAACAGGGTTTATTCATAGCCAAAATAGGCAACAGGCTTAGAAGGGACTAGAACGCCCCTTATTACACATGGCTATTTTCCGGGTAGGGGGATTGGTAGCCCAAAGCCCCTGATTATTAATATGTAACCCCTTGTATGCCTCTGAGGATATTTCCTCTTTTTTCTTCTTTTTATTTTGCCCTTTTTTTTCTCCAACAAAATGCCCCCCCCCCCCCGGGTGGGGAATTCCTAGCCCAAATAGGGCTGGTGCGTACAGCGCTGCCTGGTCACTAGACGGAGGGCTAACACACACACTTCCGCAGAAAGCTGGGTGGCGATATAGCACTCCATGCTCTGGAGCACAGAAAAAGCCAGCGGAATTGTAGCGCAGGTGGCTTTCCTGGCCACAGTTGTATGTTGTCCGGGCGTGTGCCATCCTCGTTCACGGAGGCAGCCACTTTCCATCTTTGGCATCTCCAGCTGCCACCATCATCAGGGACGGACACTAGGTCAAGGCAGCGGCCGTGACAGACCGGGAAGTGATTGTACGTTTGTGCCACAGCAGGCCTGCACACGCCACAGGATAAGGGGGAAATGCAGTAAGCTTTTTTAGCTTTTAGAAAACAAAAAGCCTAAAAGGTTACACAATTAGTGTGATATTAATATTAGGTTGTCCTACACATACAGGTGATAACCCCCAAAAAACCATACCAAGGATATGAAATTTCAACTAAGGCCCCTCAAGACCTTTAGCACCAGTACATTATCTGCTGTAACAAAAGCGCCAGATCAGGATTGAAATAACTTTTGATTTAGTCATTTATTATGAATGTGGGTGAACTCAATCTAGTCACTTTGGTCCATTTGTATGTATACTCCTTTTCAGGTGTTTTAGCCACTCCATATGGGCACTGAGATAGCCAAGCCTGAAAAAATGACGTGCTAGATTTCACCCTATAGCAATTATCCTGGGGCATTATGGAAGCTGTGCTAGATGGACTGAATATTGGTGACAAACTTGTGTATTTTAACATCAATAAAATGATTAATATTTTTAATTTAGTATTCCAGTACCCTCAAAAAATAACTAGGGCATTATGTCAAATATAGAATGATTTTCTTTGACCAAGCTGAGTTTTTTGGGGGCTTTCAATTTTAGCGGATGCTAGCTATGGCCAGCTGCCCTGGCTAATGACGCTATTTCATCGCCTTGCCTCATCAGGCCAGCAACAGATACAACCAGGCTCATATAAAAACCTGGAGGACAGCTGCTATATATCCCGGAAAAAGTTTTTAAAATTATAATAGCCTGCTGTATTTTGCACAACCTGTGCATTGAACATTGCATTTCACCTCCTGAGCCTGTGGACCTTGAGGCTGATATGGTTTGGCGGAGAGCAAGAAGAAGGGAAGGAAACTTCTGTGGTGTACAAGCCAGGCAAGAGCTCATGGATGGGTATTTCAGGTGAGTCATGTTAGGGGTAATAATGTGAAAATTAGTATGCAGAGCTCAGCCAGTAACTCTTAATAACCTTTTATTTCTTACAGTGAAGATAACCAACCAAGCAGAGCAACATGAAGTTGTTTCTACTGAAACCAAAGTGTGCATTTTTATTTATTTTCCTTTGACCGCAAATCATGTTAGAAGGTTGGTGACAATGAAGTGTCTTGGCACAGTAATCTGGCACTGCAATAAAATGTGGCACCATGATGAGCTGTTGCCAAATTTCCCTTTGCAGGGCAGCAGCAGTCACAAGACGCACATTAAATTGAACTGAACTTGAAAAATCTTGGTCGGTTAAGAAAAGAGAAAAATCTTCCAAAAGGTCCATCTTGGTATTCAGCGGAAATGCATTGGGAACAACAGGAGGGAACTACAACAGAAAGACATTGGGGAAAAGTATCTGCGTGTGATCCAGACAACTACTGAGAAATTTTCTGATTGAGATTATGTGGTTTAAATTGCTGGTACATTTGATTTTATGGACATTTTATGGACAGCAAGTAAACAAACTTTATGGGCAGATAAAATATGTATTCTTTCCAGTTAAAGGCTAATACAAATTTAAGGGAGGAGTTTAAAGTTAGGGTAAACATTTTGTCCAGGATTGTCCATGCAGAAACCTTTGGTCCACTGCAGCACTTCCATCCTACTCCAGTTTGCAAAAATACTCACTGGGTGCAGAGATTCGGTTCTTACAAGGTTCACAGTCCTCCCCTGTTCACTGCCACATCCACTCTATTCACTTTAATGAAGGAGGAAGTGCCCAGGCCTGGAATGCCCCTCCATTAGAGTGAATGCGGTGGGCATGCTTGAGTCACTGTAACTGACGTAGAGGATCGGTGCTGCTACTATATGCTGCCATTTGATCCTGGCATTTGGTGAGTTTTTCCTTTAACACCGACTTGAATACTGGTTTCATCACTGTGTACCATGTCAGAATTACAAGTATTTAACTCTTACCTTCATAAAAAGTTGTAATCAATCCTGCCCAAAATATTGTGAATAAGCAAACAAAATTCACAATCAATTAAATGAATTAACACCACTAATGGGTGTTGTTCCATGTCTGGCTGAAAAAAGACATCATCGGGGGCACCCAGAATGCTGGAATCCCCCCGCACTCCGCCCCCAGAATGCCCGCAACTCTTACCTGTGCCTCGATTTATGGGAATAGAGCCCCGCAATCTGTACCACTGTCCATCATGTAGGTCGGGTCATATACTCGGTTCTGGGCGGTGAAAGGTTTCGCCCATGTGACTGCCGGCGGAACAATTGCGGGGCTACATTCCTGGCCGAGGATTGAGAAACAGGTCCAAATTTTGGGCTTTCTGGGGGGCATTTGTGGGGGGCCCAGCAATCTGGATACCCTCCCAGTCTGTCTTGTTGTGGCCAGACATGGACCAACACCGGTTAGTGGGCCAATGGTGTCGGTCCGATTTAAATATAATAGTCTACCTTCATGTAATAATGTCACTGAAAGCCACAGAAATCCAGATCAACTAGTAACAAAGATAAATGCCAGTTTAATATAAAATAAATTAAATGAAAGTCACAGCAAATGCACAATCCCATCGTAGCCTGATTAATCGTCTTTAAGATTGTTTTGTCCCCAGATGTTATTTTTCCAAGTGGATGATTTTATATTCTTCTCTTAAATTAAAGAGTCTTGTGTAATCCACAAGAGAGAGTGTTGTCGCGTAACTAGATACTCCTGGAAATCAGTGCGTCTGAGGAGCCCTCAATCTCTTCCTTTATTTATTTGAACAGTCGCTACACACTAACGCTCCAGCAACATTCTCTGCAAGGAATGCTAGCCCAAAAAGAAAGATTGCTATTAATGTGCTTAAATTTCCTTGATTATGACAGATATTGAAAAGGTGTTCATGTTGAAAGATGTCCTACTTATTTTGACAAACGTTCATTATTATTTTCAGGGTTCAATTTCTTATTTTCTCATGTGAATCATCACAATAAAAGAACATGCCCAATGTTTTACACCACAAATCTAACGCTAATTTAATTTAAGTTCCTAAATGTACCAATACCTAACCTCTAACAATAAAATGAGCTTACACCCAGGAAGTGGTTTCTGTCTTTGTTGGACATACTTAAAGGAGGTGTATTGCAAAATTGTGTAATTTAAAAAATCCATATGAACACGTTGGCCAATGAGAGGAGTCAATTTATACACCTGATCTAATTAAAACTTTCCACCACCGAACTTGTGGTTTACCTCTCCTGGTAGGAATTAAATACAGAAGTGCCAGGTTTGAGAGTACCATGTAGTGACACCCATCTGTTCTAAAATTAGTGCTGGTCCACTTTAAGCCCAAGAACCAACCATTTGCTTTAAAGATATGCTTAAAATGTTACTATTCTCAAGTAATAAACAATGATTGGCTGGGGAACTTATTCCAGGCCACATAGCCACTGTTTGTTAAAGTTGTGAGGAAACTGCCCAGAGTAATATATGGGGGGAGATAACTACAAGCGTGACAGCGGAAGTTTAATGGCAATTATATCAAGTGCAATTAGGTAACTTGGAATGAAAAGTACTAATGCCCTTATTCATCAAGCGATAGCGCCAGGTAGTGTCTGACGAGCGCCAGGTAGCGGCAGCTAACGGCGACTACCGACTCAAGTACGCCCGGCGGCGGTCACAATGATGCATTTATCAAGCAAAATGAGGCTAGCGCCGGCGAGAGCGACGGCTAGCGCGGCGTTCATCATGAAGCCGCCTGGACCGAACAGCGCCGCTGCAAATTCCCTCACAGCGCCAGGTATGAGCTGTCGCTCCCTGGCGATGTCCAATGCATTTCAATGGAGCAATCTATAATTAATCATAATTAATTGGTATTAATTTTTTTTTTTTTTTTTAATGTCAAAAAATCGGAGACCACTTCTGCAATGTTAGGATTTATTTTTAAGTACAAAAAAAATTAAAAAAAAATTTGTGCAGAATTGATCTAACAGGTCTGAGATTAATGTATTCATATTACAAAATGATTCTAAAAACATGTATAATGTTACATTCAAAAAATATGGTTGTTTAGGGGTTAAAAACTAGTTAATACACATCGCCGCCAGCGCACTGGGGTTTAAACAAGGAATGGACAGATGAATATGAAGCTAGCCGTTCGCTCTGGCCATTCGTTGTCAGGCGCTCACATACAACGCTGGACCTGTGAAACAGCGACCCCCCAGCCCGTATTCAACATTACCGCACACCGACTGAGTCGCTGTCATCAAGCTAACGCCGGCCAAGCACAGCGAATACTGGCTGGCGCTGAAAAAATCACGCTACAGTCGCTCATCTGTCGCTACCTGGCGCTATTAATGAATCGGCCTCCCCATCTTCTCACTGTCTGCGACTGTTCATTTGAATGCCAAAATTGTCTTCTAGTTTAGGTATACTTCTCCAATGGTTTTCTTCCTATAATATGCCAATAAGCAGAGACTGGTGTCTAAAATTACCCATTTCTGTCATGCATTTCTGTATGTGTTTACATATTGTTTTATAGATCTCAGTTATTACATAGAGTTACATTAAATTGCCATCTCGCACTGCTTCTAAACTGCAAGGTTTTTCTTACGCTGTATTGAGCACATGTTCAACTTCCCTGCTTTCTGAAGTTTGCTGTTTGAGGTTTGCTTTCTGGCAGCCACTGTAGTCTACCCAGTATTCTTAGAGGTTTAGTAGACCAGCCCTCTCTTTCTCAGAAAATGTTTTTCTTAGTGGTTATCAAGCCATGCATCTAGTATGGACCATCCATCGCCATCCTCTCACATTATCCTCACAATAGCAAAGTTGGTGAATCTGAATACCCCTATGATCAGTGTTCCCCAGCCCTCTCCTTAAGAACTACTCAAGAGGCCATGTTTTATGGATCTCAACACAACTCCGTGAACACACCAGTGAATAAAAACCATGTGCCACCTTCCGGTCACAAGCCTGTTTCCTTACCTCTAGGCCATAACTGCCCCCAGTCCTTTTAGATAGTGATCATAATTTGTACCCAGAGGTTAGTAGTAAGCTGTTGTTGCACAAGTGAGACAGCATACTCCTCTCACAGCCAGTTATTTATCCTTCATATCAATCTTTCCATCAGATGCACAGCTTATATTTTAAATAGTCATTCCTGTCCATGTATATTGTACAGTTGTATTGGTACATTTGTATAAGGCTATGCAAATCTATGTGAAGCAATGTATTTTAGATTGTATGTTGTATCTTATAGTTAATATTGGTATTATTTACTTTGTCTCTACTTTACCAATATCTCTGAAATGAAAGTTAAGGTACATTTTCAGGCAAATAAAAAAAAGCTATACTCACCTATTCTCCCAATCAGACCATCACTCGCTTCACGTCCTGTCTCCCTCTGACGTGGCGGTGCCCTCACCATTAGTCACGGTGAGCTGCCATGCCCCCCTCCATTGCAGTGAATGGAGAGGGGCGTGACAGCTCACCGTGACTGATGGCGAGGGGTGTCGCCACGTCAGAGGGAGATAGGAAGAGAAGCCTGCCGAGCAGAGCAGAGCTGCGCATGGTGGCGTGTAGCAAGGGACATGAATCCAATCTTTCAGGTGAGCATTGCTGCCTTGGACTAGCAGTGATGGGACTAGGAGGGAGAATATGTGGTATAGGTTTTTTTTTTATTTTTCTGAAAATTGTCTTTAAGTAGAACTCTGCTTCTGTTGTAATGGATTAAACAGAGTTTCATATCCCAGCATAAACACACAAAGACCTACAAATTATTTGAAAAGTAATAATGGGATAACACCCAAGTACAAGCACACTGCATACATTTGCAGTATATTACAAAGTATTGCCAGTGGAACAATTAAACAAGAAATACTAGGCCAATGTAAAGTAATCCTCCATGCTAGGCTGTAATCACTAAGCAATGCTGCTTCTTTTAATGAAGGCACATCACTTTAAAATAAGCTTTTGCCATCTGTCCTATCCTCTACATATATAGGCGAAATGAAAAGAGACCATAATCAGCAAAGAAAGATCAGCCGCCGTTGGTTTTGTTTATTAAGCATGGCATCTGCGTTGCTCCCATTCTTTTCATCTCAAAGGTAAGCAAAGGTAGATTTAAGAGGGCTGGCATCCAAAGTAAGACATTTTTAGGGCAGCAAGTAAATCAAAATGAAATATGTTGCATTTATCTCCACTCTGCATTTTAGAAGCAGGGCCGGATTATCATTGCTTCAGTGGTGCAGCTGCACCAGGCTTCTGCAGCTCAGGGACCTCCAGCACCTCCTATCACCAGGGGGCATAATAGCCGACTGTTGGAAGGCAAACTGGACTCTCACTTGTGGTGTCAGATGCAGGGCCACACAGGCAAAGAGGCTGGACAACACACAGAAACAACATCTCTGTCTGAGCAGAGCAGCAGGCTCCATCCCCAGAGGCATCATCATCCTCCTCACTGCGCCCCTAAATTGTAGGAGAGAGGAGGAGGTGCCGCAGCAGTGCTTCACACTGACATGTGAGTGTTATAGGTTGTTTGGGATGCCCCTTCAGAATCAGTGCAAATCTTATCTCATTCCTCTCTCCCACTGCACATGTGCAGATATCCCTACACACAGCTGGAGGTGCCCCAGGCAATCGATTCATTCAGAATAGATTGCATTAATGTGCATGAATATTTATTGTTATTGGAGGAGAGCCTGTGCATGCTCTGTGGAAACATGGAACAAGGTAAAATTTGCAGTGATCCCAGGGGTGTCCCACACAGGGGAATCCTGAATCAAGAAGCCCCTTCAAATGGGACCAAAACCCAGGAGGATGAAAATCCTGGATAGGCTCATCTATATGCTGTACACGCATTGTTCATGTTGATTTATATATATATATATATGATTTAAAACCTGCCTGGTCAATGTTTTCATCCCCAGGGCATCCTGATTTGGGATTGTTCACTATGTGAAACCTTAGGATGGCCAAGTAAATTCACCTAGCCAGCGATCCCACAGCGCATGCATGGGCTGCAAACAAATCCCAGCTATGCATCTGAGACACATACCAGCGCTAGGTATTATTTTATGGCGACCAGTGGTACTCACTCCATTCGTGCTTTCTACTCCACTGTGTCATGTAAGAAATAAATGGAATGCAAGCATTGAATGGGCTCATGTGCTGTGGGATTGTTGGCAGGTGAGTTTTTACCACCAATCACAGGGATAGCGCTGGAGAGGAACAACACATGGGAATACTTTCCAGTTACTATGACTAGGTTAGTTTTCATTCGGAAATGCTTGGTGGGGGTACGCGCCTCAGCTAGAGGAATGCGGGTATGCGGTTGCAGCTCCTGCATGTGCTGTGCAATCTCCAGCGAGGTCAGACCTGTTTCCAAACATTAGGCTTTTTGCACATGCATACTAGTGACCCGTTCTGAGCTTTTGGATTGTTGGGTGAGAGGAGGTGGGGGCTGTGTGATGAGTGTGATGTTGGTAGGCGACATAAAAGAACTGCTTGGCATCATGGACTCATGGACTTAATCTGGCCCTGATGCTCAGATGCACATTTGTCAGTTTTTAACTGGTGGGCATTTCTTTCCTGTGTAATGGTCTTTGTCATTCATCCATGGAGAGGGAAAACAACAGCTTTACCTGTGATTACACCTCCTAAGAAGAAGAATAATAACAGAGGGTGCCCAACTGTGACCATAAAATATTTATTTTGCATTGCATTTCATTTAATGAATTATAACTTTTGACAGTGGCTTATATTGTGAGTGATATTAATAAATATGGGCAGGAAAGAACATGCTTCTAGTGCTGTTAACCCTAGGATTTTGTGCATTTTCTAAAATTCACATTGTATTCATGCATTAAGCTAGTAGTTAGCTACATCCAGGACCGCATCTCCATTAAGGAATCGCTAGGCCTGTGCCTAGGGCGGCAGACTTCAGAGGGAGCATTAACTGCTATTGGTTAACATACTAAAACAAATCCTGTTGCCAGCACTTTAATGCCCCCTCTTTTAGCGTGTATAATGGGTTGTCAGAAAGACCTGACTTCCCAGCCACCCTGCTTTGTGTCACAACAGAGCCTGGGGGGGGGGGGGGGCAGTAAGAAGTGTACAGGTGCCTTCTGCCTATGACTCTGCATTTAACCTCTTGCCCCCCCCCCCCCACACACAAATAGTCTACATTAAACCCCTTGCAACACATTTACAAAACCAGAGATTTTTCGATTTCCCAGGTTTTATATTTCTGCTACAGGGCATTCCGATGCACCCCCTGTGTGTAAAAAAAAAAATAGAATCCCAAAAATTCTTGCCTCACTAGAAATCTCACAACACATCCAATCAATGCCATGCACATTGGCATAGTAAGCTGAAAGAGGGAGACCACTGGGCCTAGAATCTTATAGACTCTAAATAACTGGTTGCTTATCTTTAACCCATTGGGCCTTTCCCCTCACACTGCCTGCATGTAACTCTTTGCACCCTACCTCTTTACACACTCTGCATATTAATTGGGGGGCACTGGAGTTCTGGTGCTTATACATTGCATATTCATGTTAAGGGCTGAAAAAGCAGTCTTTGGGCAACCCTGATATTCACAGGCTCTACAATCAGGGTACCTAAAAGTGCCTTGCCAGCTTGAAAACTAAACACAGCCCTGGCTACATCATGAAGTTTCTATGGACCTTAAACTGGTTAAACAGGTGCTAACAGATCCATGATTCTGTGCTAGTGTGGAAGCAGTGAGCATAGGCTGCCGGTCTTGGAGTTCCCAGCAGGAAGATGCACAGCAAGGCATCCTAAGTCTTTGAAGCTGAGTTTGGAACAGTTGCTTATACTATATACTATTATTAGGGATGAGCGAATCGATCCGGACGAACCCGGATTAGATCCGAATTTCATAAAAAATTCGATTCGGATCGAATCCGAATTTCCCCGCGATTCGATCGCTCGAAGTTTTCCTTTAACATCCATTCATTTACATTACAGGCATTCTAAGATGGCGGACGGGACATGTCTAGACATCAACCCCGCGCCAGTGCAAGCTGGGGCAGTCACATGCAGCCTATCAGCAGCCAGCAAGCCCGGTGACGTCACAGCGCTATTTAAGGCCGGCGGCCATCTTGCTTTTCCTCATTTCTCTATTGCATTCGTGAGAGACAGGACGCTGCTGTAGGCAGGGAGAGAGACAGTTAGACAGACAGGGACAGACAGGGAAAGGCTGGAGACAGGCAGGAGACAGGCAGAAGACAGACAGAAAGTCAGCGAAAAACAGGGAAAGTTAGGAAAAATCGGAGGCAGTCACAGGGAGATTTTTTTTTTTCATCCAGCCTGAGTGTTACTGGCTGGCTGACTGTCTTTGTTAGCGTTTTCAGGCTGCTTATACACTTACTGTGCATATATACTGAACTGATCTCAAGTCTGCTGTGAGGCATCCCATTCTGTGACTACACCAGCCTCTATTTAATACCATAATAACCATTTGAACTTATTCTCATAGAAATTAGGCCTGATAAAGACACTTTTGCTGTGCATGCTCTCTGGTTTTTGTGGCATCCCATTCTGTGACTACACCAGCCTCTATTTAATACCATAATAACCATTTGCACTTATTCTCATAGAAATTAGGCCTGATAAAGACACTTTTGCTGTGCATGCTCTCTGGTTTTTGTGGCATCCCATTCTGTGACTACACCAACCTCTATTTAATACCATAATAACCATTTGCACTTATTCTCATAGAAATTAGGCCTGATAAAGACACTTTTGCTGTTCATGCTCTCTGGTTTTTGTGGCATCCCATTCTTCTTTGCCAAGAAGGCAGTACCAGCGCTGCACACTTTTGTTGAACAGAAGGTGGGCCAGTCCTTGAGCCTGTCGGTGTGTAGCAAAGTGCATGGCAGCGCCGACATCTGGAGCTGTAACTACGGTCAGGGACAGTACATGTCGTTTACGGCCCACTGGGTGAATGTGGTCCCTTTGCAGCAGCAGCAGCAACTTGGACAGGTCACGCTGCTTCGGCCGCCGCGCTCCCTGCCCGTTGGGCCTGTGACACCGTGCGACTCGGCCTCCTCATCCTCCGCCATCTCCTCACCCTCCACTGTAGGCTCAAGTCTCAGTGCCCCTCCAGTCTACCATGTGTGCAGGGCATGGAGGTGTCACGCAGTGCTTCACATGGTTTGTCTTGGCGAACGGAGTCACACAGGGGAGGAACTGCTTAAATGTATTCATCAGGAAATCCAAACATGGCTTACTCCAAGAAAACTTAAAATGGGAATCATGGTTACCGACAATGGGAAGAACATTTTGTCTGCGCTGCACCAAGGAAGCCTGACCCATGCCCCTTGCATGGCTCACGTCTTCATTCTGGTTGTCAAGCGGTTTCTGAAGTGTTCCCCCCATATGCAAGACATCCTAACAACTTCAAGGAAACTTTGCATGCACTTCAGCCACTCATACACCGCCAAACACACCCTTCTTGAGCTACAGCGTCAGAATGGTATCCCCCAACATAGTCTGATTTGCGATGTTTCCACCCGTTGGAATTCCACCCTTCACATGTTGGACCGATTATATGAACAGAGAAAAGCCATCACGGATTTCCTGATGATCCAAGCAGATAGGGGGACTCCCCTGTGTAACTTCAATGTCAACCAGTGGCAGCTCATACGTGACACCTGCCGTTTGCTCAGGCCCTTTGAGGAAGCCACTTTATTTGTCAGTCGGCAGGATTACGGGATGAACGACGTGATTCCACTGCTTCATGTACTACAGCACATGTTGGAAACCATGGCTGGTCAGGGCACTGGAGACATGGCGTTTACATCTTACGGCCACATGAACCCCTGTTGGAGCTGAACTGGAGGAGGAGGAGGAAGAGGAGGAGGAGGAGTTGCCCAGCGAAACACAGTTTAGGCTTGGCGAAATGGCTGGTTTATCTAGTCAGCGGACAGGAGAGGAGGAGCAGGAGCAGCCAGAGGAGCTAGAGGTTTTTGAGGAAGGCGAGACAGAGGACCCGGGCACACCGTGGCAGTATGCAGTGGAGATGGAGACAGGTAGCCCATCCGAGTCACTTGCGCAAATGGCACGAAGCATGCTCACGTGCTTGCACAATTGTTTCCATCTGTCGGCGGGATGACTTCTGGCTGTCCACCTTATTGGACCCTTGCTTCCGGCACAAAATGGGGGCATTTTTTAAACCCACCGAGAGGGAGGACAAACTGAACTACTACAAAGACATTCTACGTAGGCAGTTGGCCGATGCCTATCTGCGCCATGGTCCATACTCTCGCAGGTCTGACTCGAGGGGACCTCTGCGCTCACCTTCCACTGCCATGGCCGCTGGGGGGGTTGGCAGGAGCAGCAGCAGCAGCTCCATCAGCAGCAGCCTCAGTCTTCAGTCGCTAATGAGTAGCTTTCTACACCCGCATAGTGAGGCTACTCATGAGCAGCAGGAAGACCTGGAGCAGGACCTGAACCAGCAGGTCATGTCATACTTTGACATGACCATGCCAACACACCTTGAGGATCCGCTGGACTTCTGGGCAGCCAAACTTGATTTGTGGCCGCAACTAGCAGAGTTTGCCCTGGAAAAGCTGTCCTGCCCGGCAAGTAGCGTGCCATCTGAGCGGGTGTTTAGTGCGGCGGGGGCCATAGTTACGGCGAGGAGAACTCCTCTGTCAACTAAAAATGTGGAGAGACTCACCTTTGTCAAAATGAATCAGGGATGGATCAGCCAGGATTTCCACCCACCAATGCCTGATGCATGCGACTAGATTCAGCATGGTGCCACGTTTTACACTTTCCAAATGGTGCAAAACATATTTATGTCTTTAGGCCAATTTTTGGGCTCCTGCTGCTGCCAACCCCAGGGTGTGATTCATCCAATTTTTGGGCTCCTGAAGCCAACCCCAGTGTCTCTTTAAAGTAATATTTGGGCTCCTGCTGCTGCTGCCAACTCCAGGGTGTGATTCATCCAATTTTTCGGCTCCTGAAGCCAACTCCAGTGTCTCTTTAAAGTAATATTTGGGCTCCTGCTGCTGCTGCTGCCAACTCCAGGGTGTGAATCATCCAATTTTTGGGCTCCTGAAGCCAACTCCAGTGTCTCTTTAAAGTAATGTTTGGGCTCCTGCTGCTGCTGCTCCTGCTGCTGCCAACTCCAGGGTGTGATTCATCCAATTTTTGGGCTCCTGAAGCCAACTCCAGTGTCTCTTTAAAGTAATGTTTGGGCTCCTGTTGCTGCTGCTGCTGCCAACTCCTGCCAACTCCAGGGTGTGATTCATCCAATTTTTGGGCTCCTGAAGCCAACCCCAGGGTCTCTTTAAAGTAATATTTGGGCTCCTGCTGCTGCTGCTGCCCAATCCAGGGCGTGATTCATCCAATTTTTGGCCGCCTGAAGCCAACCCCAGGGTCTCTTTAAAGTAATATTGGGGCTCCTGCTGCTGCTGCTGCCAACTCCAGGGTGTGAATCATCCAATTTTTGGGCTCCTGAAGCCAACCCCAGGGTCTCTTTAAAGTAATATTTGGGCTCCTGCTACTGCTGCCAACTCCAGGGTGTGATTCATCCAATTTTTGGGCTCCTGAAGCCAACCCCAGGGTCTCTTTAAAGTAATATTTGGGCTCCTGCTGCTGCTGCTGCCAACTCCAGGGTGTGATTCATCCAATTTTGGGGCTCCTGAAGCCAACTCCAGTGTCTCTTTAAAGTAATGTTTGGGCTCCTGTTGCTGCTGCTGCTGCTGCCAACTCCTGCCAACTCCAGGGTGTGATTCATCCAATTTTTGGCCTCCTGAAGCCAACCCCAGGGTCTCTTTAAAGTAATATTTGGGCTCCTGCTGCTGCTGCTGCCAACTCCAGGGTGTGATTCATCCAATTTTTGGGCTCCTGAAGCCAACTCCAGTGTCTCTTTAAAGTAATGTTTGGGCTCCTGTTGCTGCTGCTGCTGCCAACTCCTGCCAACTCCAGGGTGTGATTCATCCAATTTTTGGCCTCCTGAAGCCAACCCCAGGGTCTCTTTAAAGTAATATTTGGGCTCCTGCTGCTGCTGCCAACTCCAGGGTGTGAATCATCCAATTTTTGGGCTCCTGAAGCCAACTCCAGTGTCTCTTTAAAGTACTGTTTGGGCTCCTGTTGCTGCTGCTGCTGCTGCCAACTCCTGCCAACTCCAGGGTGTGATTCATCCAATTTTTGGGCTCCTGAAGCCAACCCCAGGGTCTCTTTAAAGTAATATTTGGGCTCCTGCTGCTGCTGCTGCCAACTCCAGGGTGTGAATCATCCAATTTTTGGGCTACTGAAGCCAACTCCAGTGTCTCTTTAAAGTAATGTTTGGGCTCCTGTTGCTGCTGCTCCTGCTGCTGCTGCTGCCAACTCCAGGGTGTGATTCATCTAAATTTTGGGCTCCTGAAGCCAACCCCAGGGTCTCTTTAAAGTAATATTTGGGCTCCTGCTGCTGCTGCTGCCAACTCCAGGGTGTGATTCATCCAATTTTTAGGGCTCCTGAAGCCAACCCCAGGGTCTCTTTAAAGTAATATTTGGGCTCCTGCTGCTGCCAACTCCAGGGTGTGATGCATCCAATTTTTGGCCTCCTGAAGCCAACCCCAGGGTCTCTTTAAAGTAATATTTGGGCTCCTGCTTCTGCTGCTGCCAACTCCAGGGTGTGAATCATCCAATTTTTGGGCTCCTGAAGCCAACCCCAGGGTCTCTTTAAAGTAATATTTGGGCTACTGCTGCTGCTGCTGCCAACTCCAGGGTGTGATTCATCCAATTTTTGGGCTCCTGAAGCCAACTCCAGTGTCTCTTTAAAGTAATGTTTGAGCTCCTGTTGCTGCTGCTGCCAACTCCTGCCAACTCCAGGGTGTGATTCATCCAATTTGTGGCCTCCTGAAGCCAACCCCAGGGTCTCTTTAAAGTAATATTTGGGCTCCTGCTGCTGCTGCTTCCAACTCCAGGGTGTGATTCATCCAATTTTTGGGCTCCTGAAGCCAACTCCAGTGTCTCTTTAAAGTAATATGTGGGCTCCTGCTGCTGCCAACTCCAGGGTGTGATTCATCCAATTTTTGGGCTCCTGAAGCCAACTCCAGTGTCTCTTTAAAGTAATATTTGGGCTCCTGTTGCTGCTGCTGCTGCTGCTGCCAACTCCTGCCAACTCCAGGGTGTGATTTATCCAATTTATGGGCTCCTGAAGCCAACCCCAGGGTCTCTTTAAAGTAATATTTGGGCTCCTGCTGCTGCTTCTGCCAACTCCAGGGTGTGATTCATCCAATTTTTTGCCTCCTGAAGCCAACCCCAGGGTCTCTTTAAAGTAATATTTGGGCTCCTGCTGCTGCCAACTCCAGGGTGTGATTCATCCAATTTTTGGGCTCCTGAAGCCAACTCCAGTGTCTCTTTAAAGTAATGTTTGGGCTCCTGTTGCTGCTGCTGCTGCTGCCAACTCCTGCCAACTCCAGGGTGTGATTCATCAAATGTTTGGGCTCCTGAAGCCAACCCCAGGGTCTCTTTAAAGTAATATTTGGGCTCCTGCTGCTGCTGCTGCCAACTCCAGGGTGTGATTCATCCAATTTTTGGGCTACTGAAGCCAACTCCAGTGTCTCTTTAAAGTAATGTTTGGGCTCCTGTTGCTGCTGCTCCTGCTGCTGCTGCTGCCAACTCCAGGGTGTGATTCATCCAATTTTTGGGCTCCTGAAGCCAACCCCAGGGTCTCTTTAAAGTAATATTTGGGCTCCTGCTGCTGCTGCTGCCAACTCCAGGGTGTGATTCATCCAATTTTTGGGCTACTGAAGCCAACTCCAGTGTCTCTTTAAAGTAATGTTTGGGCTCCTGTTGCTGCTGCTCCTGCTGCTGCTGCTGCCAACTCCAGGGTGTGATTTATCCAATTTTTGGGCTCCTGAAGCCAACCCCAGGGTCTCTCTAAAGTAATATTTGGGCAATTGCTGCTGCTGCTGCCAACTCCAGGGTGTGATTCATCCAATTTTTGGGCTCCTGAAGCCAACCCCAGTGTCTCTTTAAAGTAATGTTTGGGCTCCTGCTGCTGCTGCCAACTCCAGGGTGTGATTTATCCAATTTTTGGGCTCCTGAAGCCAACCCCAGTGTCTCTTTAAAGTAATGTTTGGGCTCCTGCTGCTGCTGCCAACTCCAGGGTGTGATTCATCCAATTTTTTGCCTCCTGAAGCCAACCCCAGGGTCTCTTTAAAGTAATATTTGGGCTCCTGCTGCTGCCAACTCCAGGGTGTGATTCATCCAATTTTTGGGCTCCTGAAGCCAACTCCAGTGTCTCTTTAAAGTAATGTTTGGGCTCCTGTTGCTGCTGCTGCTGCTGCCAACTCCTGCCAACTCCAGGGTGTGATTCATCAAATGTTTGGGCTCCTGAAGCCAACCCCAGGGTCTCTTTAAAGTAATATTTGGGCTCCTGCTGCTGCTGCTGCCAACTCCAGGGTGTGAATCATCCAATTTTTGGGCTACTGAAGCCAACTCCAGTGTCTCTTTAAAGTAATGTTTGGGCTCCTGTTGCTGCTGCTCCTGCTGCTGCTGCTGCCAACTCCAGGGTGTGATTCATCCAATTTTTGGGCTCCTGAAGCCAACCCCAGGGTCTCTTTAAAGTAATATTTGGGCTCCTGCTGCTGCTGCTGCCAACTCCAGGGTGTGATTCATCCAATTTTTGGGCTACTGAAGCCAACTCCAGTGTCTCTTTAAAGTAATGTTTGGGCTCCTGTTGCTGCTGCTCCTGCTGCTGCTGCTGCCAACTCCAGGGTGTGATTTATCCAATTTTTGGGCTCCTGAAGCCAACCCCAGGGTCTCTTTAAAGTAATATTTGGGCAATTGCTGCTGCTGCTGCCAACTCCAGGGTGTGATTCATCCAATTTTTGGGCTCCTGAAGCCAACCCCAGTGTCTCTTTAAAGTAATGTTTGGGCTCCTGCTGCTGCTGCCAACTCCAGGGTGTGATTCATCCAATTTTTGGGCTCCTGAAGCCAACCCCAGTGTCTCTTTAAAGTAATGTTTGGGCTCCTGCTGCTGCTGCTGCCAACTCCAGGGTGTGATTCATCCAATTTTTGGGCTCCTGCTGCTGCCAACTCCAGTGTCTCTTTAAAGCAATGTTTGGGCTCCTGCCCCTCATAGTGATGCCACTTCAACTCTCTGCAATTGTGCCGCTCTGCGATTCTATTAGCGATGCCTCTGATCTGCATGTGATATTTATTTAAAGTATTATTTAACTAACCCAGCACGCATCCTATGCGTGTTACAGCAAGGCAGAATGGTTTACAACCCTATTGAGGCTCTAGGAGGCTCAGAAATAGCTGTTTTTAATAGCGATTCATCGCGAATACATTTGGGTCGAAACGATTTTTGTCTGAAAATTCGGCGAATCAGTCGAATCGAATTTTTCAAAAGTTCGCTCATCTCTAACTATTATATATACTATGTACTATTTGCTTATCTGACCAATGGGTAAGGGCAAGTGTAGGATTCAGCAGGTTCTCCATGATTCTGTAGAACCAGTTGTTAAAATTGTAGCAATTCTCAGAACCCAGAACAACTGGCACATATAAGTTATACAATTGCTTAACATTGCTTAGACACATTTTAATAGTATTATACAGATTTCTCTTTATTAGATTGTTTGAAAACATTTATTTTAAAATCATGAATGCAGCACTTGCCGATTTTATGTATAGGGAGACGGTAATTAAATATTTGAATCCCACCTCTGGGTAAGGGTGATGGATTTTACAAAGCAGGTATTAACTCTCATGTACTACACCATAAAAGCCACCATCTGGTTCAAATGTACCTTTTTTCTCTTTGTGGTATTATACTACTGTACTTTTTAGATACAGTACAGTTTGTTCAAATTACAAATATGAGACTAACTATGTCAGTTAGATGTACCAAAGATAAAATCAAAACGAAGAATAACGTTTGTAGGACAACTGAATATATTTTTAGGTAAGGGTTCGAACCTATAAAAGGTGTCACCTTCCACCACTTTGCTACTATTCTCAATAGCTTAAACGGTAAAATAGATTACTGCTTGCAACCCGAGATAGCATGAAATGGAAGAAAATTAAGTAAACTAAGCTAAGTCCACTTGTTACTTGAGTGTTGCGGAAGAGAATGATGAATGTTTACCCACTAGTGAAGTAGTGGCACTTTTTATTTCTATCAACTGTTTCTTTTACAGACTTGTAGTTATTTCATTTATGCTAATGTCTGTTTCCTTAAAACCACTGCAATCATCCTGTTTAAAGTATTACTCAGCAATGAAAGCAGCCTGATAGCCCGGCAGCTCATTTGCAGAGGTAGGCTTGGGCAAATGTCCTTGTGCATGAAAGCCCAAGGCATGTTTCCTTCACACAAATTAGATTACACTCCATTTGAGAACCTGAAGTGGTTAGATGTTCTCATTCCACCCTAAATGAATGAAGTTACTTTAAATTTCTGTCTATGATAGCACAACAGAAGCATAGCACATAGCATAAACTCCTTCTATTCTACTATTATGCATACTGAACAGATGAAGCACGATAATTCTGAGTGTGAGTTCCTCACTGGACAAACTATTTTCAACTTGAGGGTTTTTTATTGTTTTTTTTTGTTTATGAGTATTACTTATACACAAGTAAGTGCAAAGGGGGAGGTTCGGTTGGTATATGAGTATTGATGAGTGTGCCCGTAGAAGTTGGGGTTCGGAACCCCATTGAAGTCAACAGGAAGGGACCACAAAAATGGCTGTAAAATGGGGGGTAGAATGCTGCAAATTGGGAGGAACACCAGGGTGGTTGCCCTGCACAAAATGAGCTAGGAAATGTACTCCAAACAATCACTGAAAACAAAAAAAAAATAAAGAAATACATAAATAAAAAATGAATAATAAAATATTATTATTTTAACAGGTGTCAGAGGCCAATTTGGGGGTAACACCAGGGTGATTGCCCTGCACAAAATGGGCCAGGGAAAGTACTCAAAATAATAACAGAAAGTAAAAAATTAAAGAAATACATACATAAAAAAAAAAAAATTAAATATTTATTTTTTAACAGGAATCAGATTTTAAGGCCAATTTGGGGTAACACCAGCAAAGTACTTAAAATAAAAACATCAAACAAACAAATGAAAGAAATGCATACATCAATAAATCAAAAAAGTTAGTTAAAAACAAATAAAATGCTATTTTTTTGCACAGGTGTTAGAGGTCCGGAGGGGGGAGAGGTGAATTTGGCAGTGTAAGAAGAAGAGGCGGAGGGGGTGAATGTGGTGCTGTAGGTGGAAAACACAGAGGAGGAAGAGACGCTAGCCAATACTAAAACTATTCACATCATTACATTAATCTTAAGGAATGTAAGGATGTCCATGTTGGCTGTGGATAGGCGGATCCCCCTGTCAATGATGACCCCCTGCAGTGCTGAACACACATTCCAAACCCATTGCTCACTACCAGGAAATGCTTCAACAAAGTAATCCGCCATGTGAGTCAAAATTTGCCTTCTGGTACTATAGGCTGTAACTGATGGAGGGGGATGTGGTGGACAATTAAATAAGGTGTTCATTGTGGCCATGCTCACACTTCCTTGTGCGGTGGTGTTGGTGCCCCTGCTGCATTGGCGACTTGCTCCTTTCTCCTCGGCCTCCTGCCGCCACTGAGCCCTGGTTGTCAGCTGGGAACTCCGCCAATAGTGCATCCACCAGAGTGTGTTTGTACTCCTCATCTTTCTATCTCTCTCCAGTGGTGGAATTAAGGAGGTGATGTTATCCTTATAGCGGGGATAGTGTCAGAGTGGCCACCCAGCAATCAGTGCTGATGGCTATCCAGGCAATTCTGCAATCGTTCAGGTTGCCCTGAGTCAAGGAGAAGCTGTCCTTGGTGTCAGGTGTCCCCTTCTCCTCTTTCTGCTCCTCCCTCGCTTCAGTGCCATCTGTGAGCTGCTCTGGGTGCCACTCTGCTGTGAGAGAAAACCTTCTCCCTCTCCTCCAAAAACTTCCACTGGTTGGACAGTGGAGCATCTGGCCACTGGCGACACAAGCAACCCACCCTGGGAGCCACGTGTGCACTGCCCTGATGGCTGGGAAAATGGGCCAGCTTTGGCAAGCTCAGTCCCTGGGCGTGGTGGGCAGTACTAGCAACGGACTGACCGCTGAGGGTTTGTACCCTTCTCCCTCTTCCTCTGAACTCTGATGGCCTTCAGTCCATTTTGGGTCTAGAACTTCATCATCACCCCTGAGAACATCTTCAACCCCATCCTCTACGATACCCTCCCTTTCAGCCTCCACATTGCAGAAAGCTGTAGCAGTCGGCACTAGAGTTTCATCATCATCCGAGGTCCTGCAATGTTCTGCTGGCCACGCCCTCATTCTCCAACATGAGTTGTTTGGCATCTGAGAACGCTAGGTCTGCAACTGGGGCAGGGGCAGTTGGGTAGCCCACGGTATGCTCTGCAAACCATGGCACCTGCTTGCACCAGAGGAAGATGTAGCAGGCACAGATGAAATACGTCCTCTCCCTGCAGCACCAGCTCTATCAACAGCAGCAGCAGCAGTAGAAGCACCACGGCCACATTCCTGTCCCTTATTTCTTCATTGCCAGACACAGTGTATAGGCAGCATTTCCTAATAAGTATAATGCAGGTGTGCAGATGTGAGTACTCTTATCAAACACCCAGTATGTATATTACAGGTGGACAGTGATAAGTACTTTTATTAAACACCCAATATGTATAATGCAGATGGGCTGAGGTAAGTACTTTCATCAAACACCCAGTAAATAGAATGCAGGTGCCCAGAGGTGAGTACTTTTATCAAACACCCAGTATGTATAATGCAGGTTCCCAGAGGTGAGTAGTTTTATCAAACACCCAGTATGTATAATGTAGGTGGGCTGGGGTGAGTACTTTCATCAAATACTCAATATGTATATTGCGGGTGGGCATAGGTGAGTGCTTTTATCAAACGCACAATATATAGATTGCGGGTGCCCGGAGGTGAGTACTTTTATCAAACACCCAGTAAATAGAATGCAGGTGCCAAGAGATTAGCACTTTTATCAAATACCATGTAAGTAAAATGCAGGTTCCCAGAAGTGAGTACTTTTAATCAAACATCCAGTATGTATAATGCAGGTGGGCAAAGAAAAGTATGTTTATCAAACACCCAGTAGGTGGAATGCAGGTGCCTATAGGTGAGTATTTTCTTTTATCAACCACCAGTTTGTATAATGCTGGTGGGCAGAGGTGAGTACTTTCATCAAACACCCAGTATGTATATTGTGGGTGTTCAATTGCATGTTTGGGCAGACCCATCCATTTTAAATAGGGAGGCATCCCAATTGTCGGTGCACCCCCTGATCAACCAGCCTCTGGATTTGGGCATTTTTAACTTTATGAATTAAGTTTCCAATGCTAATACATGAAGTTGACTTAAAATGGAACAAAACTGGACCTATTATCCAAAAGACACAGGGAGGCCGATTCATTAATAGCGCCAGGTAGCGACAGATGAGCGACAGTAGCGTTATTTTCACAGCGCCCGCTAGTATTCGCTGTGCTTGGCCGTTGTTCGGTTGTTGACAGCGACTCAGTCGGTGTGCGGTAATGTTGAATACGGGGTTAGGAGTCGCTGTTTGACAGGTTCCGTGCTGTATGGGAGCGCATGATAGCGAATGGCCATAGCGAATGGCTCCCAGCATATTGACCCTTGTCCTTGAAGCAGCATGGGGGCTGCGTGCGCAGACATTTTTCATTGAGGTTGGCCTGACTGTTGCCCTGGGTGTTATCTTATGACGTGAGATTTAACCATTTATTTTCTTTCTGCTGGCACTTGCATTTATATCATATATTGTTATTGTCTGCACTTTAAAGTCTTATTGGTATGGGTTTCCCTGTGCAATAGTAGGTAGTGTTCTAGGTTTATGTGTTTTTCATGCATTTGCACTTTATATATTGATATTTTTGTTTATTGTATATTCACTTTTTTTGCACATATTTTTGCCATATATATTATTATTTTTGTAGTATTGGTTTTATGAAATTTGCACATATATTTACATGTGGTTAGGATTTTTTGTGCCGGCACAAAAAAGGATGGGTTATGACTGTTCTAGGATAATTAATATTATTCACCCATAGGGCAGTTATTTAAGAGGCCCTTAGGGGCCATACACATTGATATAGATACATTTGGCCATACTGGTTGTTTTTAAATTTGTCTTGTGGTGTATGTATTTTAATTCTTTGTTTTTTTTGTACTAATAAAATCATTAATATATACTGTTGTTTGTAGTGGTGCTTCCTTTGGAGATTGGTGTGTTCTTTGCACGCCCACTCCAAATTATTGTGGCTCCCACCATATTCATTAACAAATCACTCTCAAAAAATTCTTGCGTTGTGAAATGCTTGTTTAAACCCCAGAGCGCTGGCGGCGATGGGTTAAAAGTAGTTTTTTAACCCCCAAACAAGTTTTTCAAAACATTTTGTAATATGAATACATTAATATCAGACCTGTAATATCAATTCTGCACAAATATTTTTTTTTTTTTTTTACCTTAAAAAAAATATCTAACATTGCAGAAGTGGTCACAGAATTTTTGACATTTGAAAAAAAAAAAAAAAAAAAACATTAATAGCAATTAATTAAGAATATTTAAAGATTGCTCCATTGAAATGCATTGGAGAGCGCCAGGTAGAGAGAGGTCATACCTGTCGCTGTTCAAGGTCGCTCGCTGGCGCTGTGGGGTGAGGCTGGAATAATGATGAATGATTCGCTATCTGGCGTTCTGTCAGTCGCTAAGCAGGATCGGCTTCATAAATGTGTGATTGCGGAGGGGAGCCGGCGTTCTCGTGGCGGTGACCGTCATTACCGTTCACTCACCATTCGCTACCTGGCGCTATCCCTTGTTAAATAAGGGCCTAGGTCTGGTTAGACATCCACCCCTGCGGCATTCCAATTTGGGATGCCTCGCTGTGTGAGACCCCACCAGTTACTCAATATTCTTACTTCACCAACAAGCTCGCCAATCAAAGTTCAGCTAGGCTCCCAACTTCCTCAGCCAATGAATAAAGGGGGGTGGGAGCAGCTCAATCACTATTATTTATACAAAATTATTATTATTATTATTAATTATATATATTAATTATTATTATTATTATTCAGGGCCTGGGAACTAATTTACCGCCCAGTTTAACCCTCTCATCATCTAAATATCAAGCAACAAACATGTCTAGCTATGTGGAAAGACAGAGATTTGGTTGCATATATCTGCAGATACATGTGGAAGCTTCCTCAGCCACACATTAATATGCACGACTGAAGAAGTTAAAGGAGAGCCGAGCCGGCGTCATGGGAACAATGGGGAGGTATGTATAGAGGCCGACCAGCAGGGTGTCACACAGCAGAGCATCCCAAAGTGGAATGCCCCAGGGGGACATACGAAACCCCAGGCTACTGAAAATCCTGGGTTTTGGTCCACATTAAAGAGGTTATTAGGTCCCTGAAGACAGGGCATTCATTTCATTTAATGTAATAAAGATTGCAATAATAACACCTATGGCATTAATGTTCATTGAATCTCCTTTTTGGATACAAACATGGAAGAAGAAAGGCTTTAGCTCCACAATCAAGTCCCTTATAGCCAAAAGAACCTTTAAAATAGTCTAAACCTAGAAAAAGCTGAAGCTGAACAGTGCTGAACCATATTCATAACTTTATACTTGCATGCATATCGGGTATCATTGAGAATGTCACTGAAACTAATGCCAAACCTATTAACACTGAACATTTTCACTTACAAAGAGCAACATTTCTAAAAAGGCAATTATAGCCTAGCATGATGCGTCTTCAGTTCAAAAACTCTGCAGTTATCCAGCCTTCTACGTTCCGATATACAAACCATTCAACCAGCCCAGTATTTGTGATTTGCAACGAAAGACATGTCCCCTACCAGCGAATTCTTTTTTTAAGACACTGGATACAGAGCAGCTAAGAGGAGGAGAGGTTGCTAAGCAACCTGTCTCCCACAATCCTCCATCAGCTCAAAGATGATAAAAAAGGCAAAGTGACAAAAAAATCTTTATTTTTCTCCCAATAAAAAGGGCATTATTAGAAAATTAAATAAACAAAGGCAAAAACATTTTTTTTTTTCACAGACGGCTGGGAGGGGAGGGATCAGACAGAAAAGAAAACAGCGACATGGTAACATTCAAGGGATGAGGGAAAGACAGAAGGAATCCAATTATGTTATCAAGTTCAATCCCTAGAGCTGTTCTAGTTTTCACAGGGCTTTAAGGTTCATCTCGGCTCCAACAGCACACACAATATCAGTTATGAAAAATTGCTTTGCTTCAATAATTAAAGCCCTTGCCCTGTGTCCATCATACTATACAGAATTCAAAATATGAGTCAGTGGGGCACAGCCTTTGTCAAGGCAGGCTATTTTTTGCCTGTTAAAATATACAATATGGTTTTTGCCTCAAAAATTTGGATTCAGATGACACATGAAATCTAAAATGTTATCTATGTTAAAGGGGTTAACATCAATGTCTGTGTTGCTAGAAGACAGCAAGCTAAAGCAATGATGGTTTTGCATAAAATATATAAAGCAGTTAGAGCAATCATATTATATTCTGCTGGAAAACACAATAGAGTTTCAAGTGTAGTGCAAGGTTCTCAATTTCGAAGCAGCTGATTAATAAACGGTTGTTTTCTATCCTAAAAGAATTGACTTGTTCCTTTGCTGTGTAGTACAGCTGCCTTATTTAGGGTTAAAAACTTGTGAAAGTTCGTTTTTAGAGAACTTAACCCCCAACTCAAGACCTGAATTTCCTGCACCCCTCTATCGCTTCTCTACCTAACCAGAGAACATCTCTGTCACTTGAGGATTCTATCCAGCACAGCTGCAGAACAGAAAGTCAATTTATGTGTTGATAAGGTGAAGCTTTCCTGCAGAATAGGGAATAGAAAATGGGAAAGAATCTTTAAGCTCAGCAACTGAGAAATGTTTATAATTGAAACAATAACCAAATGTGTCCCACAGACATTTTAGATAAAAACTGTGTCTGTGTTTTTTTGTGTTTTTTTATGCTTATTCCCATCCCTGACTAACAACCTAACTCTGAACAGCTCAATCTCAGTATTAGAATAGCTAGCAAACATAGGGGTAGCTGACCAGATATGCCAGAGGACACGAGACTGCCCACTTACAGTACCTGCCACCCGCTCCCGTGCCGCTCACCTTTAGTCTTGCAGCACTGGTATGTAAGGCGTGGCCATAGTACAAAATGCTCCCATTGACTTCAGTGGGTGTTTCCATACATAAAGAATGTCTGTGTATGGAGGCACCCATTAAAGTTAATTGGAGTGCTCTGTACTGAAGCCAGGCCCACCTTCCACATTGGATTCAGATATAGAATGCAGGAATACATCTGAATACAGGAACATGACTCTACAGATAATTTTGGCTGGACACAGGAAGACGGCTGGATTCAGAAACACAGCTGGATGTAGGAACATGATGCATAAACTGTCTATACTGGAACGTAAGTGGGGAGGGGTACCTGGCAGCCCAGGTAAACAGCTGCACATGCTACCTGACGATTAGCCACTGGAATGTGACAAGGAGCATTACCTTCTTTTCTAGGAGACTCCCCTATATTCAGGGTCTAGCTTAAGGGGAGATTTACCTGATGAGGAGCAGGCACTTGGGTAACAGGAATATCAAGGAAATTCTCCTATGGTCCTTATCCTTTACAATTTACAAGACCAAAAAACTTGCCATCACAGAGCTTAACCAAAGGCTTTAAAGCATACACATTCAATGGGCTGGGAATTGGTATAGTCATCATTTGTAGAATTTGTCTGACCATTGTTATTGTCATGGAGCTGGAGGCCTAGATGTTGCTTCTCTGGCCTCTGTGCATTTCCCTGTTGGAGCTTCTTCTGGACTCTCCCTGTGCGGACTCACCCTTGTCTGGGCCTCTTTCAGCATTGCCATTGCCCAGGACTCCGTTGTCCTTGCCCTTGCACGGGCCTGTGTCATCTATGTCCTTGTCTGGGCTTCACCCTTGCCCAGGCCTTCTGCCTGCCTCACCCCTGTTTGGACCATTGCATGTCTGGCCCCTGTCTTGGTCTCTGCCTGCTTGGCCTCAGGGCCCTACATGATAGTGGGCACGCCCACCGACCGGTGCGCAACAGCCGGGAAGTGCCAGTAAGCATGTATGTGTGTTATTGTGTGTGTGTGTGTGAGAGAGCGGCGGCGGCGTTGCCGGTTCGCTGCTGCTGCGTCATCCTCTGCCAGTCCTGCTGCCATCGCCTTCCACTCCAGGTGCCCACGCCGCTGGGGGACAGGAAATGCAATTTCACAAGTCACAGTAAAATGGAGGGTGAGGCTGGTTTCACACTAGCGCTATTGCAGGATGATCACGATCGCCCCAGGATGCCGCTCATTGGCTGAACTGAGGGATGCCCCACTGGCTGTACTGAGGGATGCCCCTACTGGCTGTACTGAGGGATGCCCCATTGGCTGTACTGAGGGATGCCCCACTGGCTGTACTGAGGGATGCCCCACTGGCTGTATTGAGGGATGCCCCACTGGCTGTACTGAGGGATGCCCCACTGGCTGTACTGAGGGATGCCCCTACTGGCTGTATTGAGGGATGTCCCACTGGCTGTAATGAGGGATGCCCCCACTGGCTGTACTGAGGGATGCCCCACTGGCTGTATTGAGGGATTCCTCACTGGCTGTACTGAGGGATGCCCCTACTGGCTGTACTGAGGGATGCCCCACTGGCTGTACCGAAGGATACCGCACTGGCTGCACTGAGGGATGTCTCTACTGGCTGTACTGAGGGATGCCCCTACTGGCTGTACTGAGGGATGCCCCTACTGGCTGTACTGAGGGATGTCCCACTGGCTGTAATGAGGGATGCCCCTACTGGCTGTACTGAGGGATGCCCCACTGGCTGTACTGAGGGATGCCCCACTGGCTGTACTGAGGGATGCCCCTACTGGCTGTACTGAGGGATGCCCCTACTGGCTGTAATGAGGGATGCCCCTACTGGCTGTAATGAGGGATGCCCCACTGGCTGTAATGAGGGATGCCCCACTGGCTGTACTGAGGGATACCCCTACTGGCTGTACTGAGGGATGCCCCCACTGGCTGTACTGAGGGATGCCCCACTGGCTGTACTGAGGAATGCCCCTACTGGCTGTACTGAGGGATGCCCCTACTGGCTGTACTGAGGGATGCCCCACTGGCTGTACTGAGGGATGCCCCACTGGCTGTACTGAGGGATGCCCCACTGGCTGTACTGAGGGATGCCCCTACTGGCTGTACTGAGGGATGCCCCTACTGGCTGTAATGAGGGATGCCCCACTGGCTGTAATGAGGGATGCCCCACTGGCTGTACTGAGGGATGCCCCACTGGCTGTACTGAGGGATGCCCCTACTGGCTGTACTGAGGGATGCCCCACTGGCTGTACTGAGGGATGCCCCACTGGCTGTACTGAGGGATGCCCCACTGGCTGTACTGAGGGATGCCCCACTGGCTGTAATGAGGGATGCCCCACTGGCTGTACTGAGGGATGCCCCACTGGCTGTACTGAGGGATGCCCTACTGGCTGTACTGAGGGATGCCCCACTGGCTGTACTGAGGGATGCTCCACTGGCTGTACTGAGGGATGCCCCCACTGGCTGTACTGAGGGATGCCCCACTGGCTGTACTGAGGGATGCCCCTACTGGCTGTACTGAGGGATGCCCCTACTGGCTGTAATGAGGGATGCCCCACTGGCTGTAATGAGGGATGCCCCACTGGCTGTACTGAGGGATGCCCCACTGGCTGTACTGAGGGATGCCCCTACTGGCTGTACTGAGGGATGCCCCCACTGGCTGTACTGAGGGATGCCCCCACTGGCTGTACTGAGGGATGCCCCACTGGCTGTACTGAGGGATGCCCCTACTGGCTGTACTGAGGGATGCCCCACTGGCTGTACTGAGGGATGCCCCACTGGCTGTACTGAGGGATGCCCCTACTGGCTGTACTGAGGGATGCCCCACTGGCTGTACTGAGGGATGCCCCTACTGGCTGTACTGAGGGATGCCCCACTGGCTGTACTGAGGGATGCCCCACTGGCTGTACTGAGGGATGCCCCTACTGGCTGTACTGAGGGATGCCCCTACTGGCTGTACTGAGGGATGTCCCACTGGCTGTAATGAGGGATGCCCCACTGGCTGTACTGAGGGATGCCCCACTGGCTGTACTGAGGGATGACACTACTGGCTGTACTGAGGGATGACACTACTGGCTGTACTGAGGGATGCCCCACTGGCTGTAATGAGGGATGCCCCACTGGCTGTACTGAGGGATGCCCCACTGGCTGTACTGAGGGATGCCCCACTGGCTGTACTGAGGGATGCCCCACTGGCTGTACTGAGGGATGCCCCACTGGCTGTACTGAGGGATGCCCTATTGGCTGTACTGAGGGATGCCCCACTGGCTGTACTGAGGGATGCCCCACTGGCTGTACTGAGGGATGCTCCACTGGCTGTACTGAGGGATGCCCCCACTGGCTGTACTGAAGGATGCCCCACTGGCTGTACTGAGGGATGCCCCACTGGCTGTACTGAGGGATGCCCCCACTGGCTGTACTGAGGGATGGCCCAATGGCTGTACTGAGGGATGCCCCCACTGGCTGTACTGAGGGATGCCCCCACTGGCTGTACTGAGGGATGCCCCACTGGCTGTACTGAGGGATGCCCCCACTGGCTGTACTGAGGGATGGCCCAATGGCTGTACTGAGGGATGCCCCCACTGCCTTAATTGTAATGGGGTGATTCTGTGCACTGAATGGGGGGATTTAAGCACACCATTTGGTTCAGAATATTTTCTTTCCTATTTTAGTCCTTTAACCCTTTAACCGCCAGCCTACCTTGAGATTTTGTCACCCTTTGTTGCCAGACCATTTTGCACTATTTTGCGCTCCACATGTTCAACTGTGATTTTTGAAGGGATTTCCCAGTATTTCCCTGGAAAATTATATATTGTTTTTTTCAGCACAGTCTGGGCTTTAACATGAAGTGTCTTGTTTGTAAGATTGTCAGTGTTTTTTAAATATTTTTGTGGAAAATATGTTAAAAAAAAACAAAAAAACTTTTTTTTTACAATTTGTAGTGCGTTTTCTTAATAAAACATGCAAGTTATTTCAGGAAATCATATTGTGTGTAAAAGCCTTATTGCTCCCGATTGCAACAGTACCACATATGTATTGGTAGACACCCTTTCTTGCCCAGGAGACACGTAAAACTGAAAATAGCGACTGAGCCAATTTTGAAAGAAAACTCAACCATTTTGCTCTCCTTGCAGTTTTTCAACCAAAACACCACTTTTCAATTAAAATACCCCCCACAAACCACATGTTCCCTGAAAGTACACACCTCAAGCGTTCTAGGAGTACCAGGCTTGTTGTTGTAGCTGCAGCTTTCTGGACGCAAGCCTTCCCGAAACTCACTGGTTGTACCGGATTTCCCTAAAAAAATAGCAAAAATGCAGCATTAAGACCAAATTTTTCTATAAAAATCATGCGCTAACCAAAAAAAACTAATCAAATCTGAAATGGCAAGGTCCCCTGAACAGAACAATACCCAACATGCATAGCTACCTCCAAGGGTAGGGTTGCCAATTACCCCAAAGCAAAGCGTATGCATAACGGGCATTTCCATTGAAATTTCCTGCTCTGCAGACAAAGTGCGCACCTTGCGCTTTTTCAACAAAAACATCACTTTTCAATAAAAATACCCCCCACAAACCACATGTTCCCTGAAAGTACACACCTCAAGCGTTCTAGGCGTACCAGGCTTGTTGTTGTAGCTGCAGCTTTCTGGGCGCAAGCCTTCCCGAAACTCACTGGTTGTACTGGATTTCCCTAAAAAAAATAGCAAAAATGCAGCATTAAGACCAATTTTTTCTATAAAAAACATGCGCTAACCAAAAAAAACTAATCAAATCTGAAATGGCAAGGTCTTCTGAACAGAACAATACCCAACATGCATAGCTACCTCCAAGGGTAGGGTTGCCAATTACCCCAAAGCAAAGCGTATGCATAACGGGCATTTCACTTGAAATTTCCTGCTCTGCAGACAAAGTGCGCACCTTGCGCTTTTTCAACCAAAACACCACTTTTCAATTAAAATACCCCCCACAAACCACATGTTCCCTGAAAGTACACACCTCAAGCGTTCTAGGCGTACCAGGCTTGTTGTTGTAGCTGCAGCTTTCTGGGCGCAAGCCTTCCCGAAACTCACTGGTTGTACCGGATTTCCCTAAAAAAATAGCAAAAATGCAGCATTAAGACCAAATTTTTCTATAAAAAACATGCGCTAACCAAAAAAAACTAATCAAATCTGAAATGGCAAGGTCTTCTGAACAGAACAATACCCAACATGCATAGCTACCTCCAAGGGTAGGGTTGCCAATTACCCCAAAGCAAAGCGTATGCATAACGGGCATTTCACTTGAAATTTCCTGCTCTGCAGACAAAGTGCGCACCTTGCGCTTTTTCAACCAAAACACCACTTTTCAATTAAAATACCCCCCACAAACCACATGTTCCCTGAAAGTACACACCTCAAGCGTTCTAGGCGTACCAGGCTTGTTGTTGTAGCTGCAGCTTTCTGGACGCAAGCCTTCCTGAAACTCACTGGTTATACTGGTTGTTGTGGAGGTTGGTCTTCCCCTGGGGAAGGGCGCCGGAACCACCGAACTGGCCAGATTTACTTGTTGGTCATGGGGCACGGGCGCCCCTATGGGCATGCGCTCGGGAGCCCCGTGACCAAACTGAAAAAAAAAACCACACATATACACACACACTTCCTCTCCAAAATCAACATCTATTTTTTTTTAGTTTTTTTTAAATACCTTTTCTTCCGGGGTCTCTTCCTCAGCACTTCAGTCAGTCACACGTCCCTGACCCAGTAGGTGGGCGGAGTCCGGTGGCCTGCTCTCATGTCCCGCGCTGGCAATGCTCTTTAACCAATGGCTGAGGCGGGGCAGGCAGGGCGAGGAGGCCAATCAAGATGCCAGCTGTCAGAGCCGACCGAGATGGAGGCCAGGTGGGTGCGAGCGCGGCCGCCAGGGAGCACATGATCGCCTGGGGGTGACAGGATGGATGGCTGCATGGGAGGGTGATAGGATGGATGGATGGCGGCATGGGGGTGACAGGATGGATGGATGGCGGCATGGGGGTGACAGGATGGATGGATGGCGGCATGGGGGTGACAGGATGGATGGATGGATGGCGGCATGGGGGTGACTGGATGGATGGCGGCATGGGGGTGACTGGATGGATGGCGGCATGGGGGTGACTGGATGGATGGCGGCATGGGGGTGACTGGATGGATGGCGGCATGGGGGTGACTGGATGGATGGCGGCATGGGGGTGACAGGATGAATGGCTGCATGGGGGTGACAGGATGAATGGATGGCTGCATGGGGGTGACAGGATGAATGGATGGCTGCATGGGGGTGACAGGATGAATGGATGGCTGCATGGGGGTGACAGGATGAATGGATGGCTGCATGGGGGTGACAGGGTGAATGGATGGCTGCATGGGGGTGACAGGATGAATGGATGGCTGCATGGGGGTGACAGGATGAATGGATGGCTGCATGGGGGTGACAGGATGAATGGATGGCTGCATGGGGGTGACAGGATGAATGGATGGCTGCATGGGGGTGACAGGATGAATGGATGGCTGCATGGGGGTGACAGGATGAATGGATGGCTGCATGGGGGTGACAGGATGAATGGATGGCTGCATGGGGGTGACAGGATGAATGGATGGCTGCATGGGGGTGACAGGATGAATGGATGGATGGCGGCATGGGGGTGACAGGATGGATGGATGGATGGCGGCATGGGGGTGACAGGATGGATGGATGGATGGCGGCATGGGGGTGACAGGATGGATGGATGGATGGCGGCATGGGGGTGACTGGATGGATGGCGGCATGGGGGTGACTGGATGGATGGCGGCATGGGGGTGACTGGATGGATGGCGGCATGGGGGTGACAGGATGAATGGATGGCTGCATGGGGGTGACAGGATGAATGGATGGCTGCATGGGGGTGACAGGATGAATGGATGGCTGCATGGGGGTGACAGGATGAATGGATGGCTGCATGGGGGTGACAGGATGAATGGATGGCTGCATGGGGGTGACAGGATGAATGGATGGCTGCATGGGGGTGACAGGATGAATGGATGGATGGCGGCATGGGGGTGACAGGATGGATGGATGGATGGCGGCATGGGGGTGACAGGATGGATGGATGGATGGCGGCATGGGGGTGACAGGATGGATGGATGGATGGCGGCATGGGGGTGACTGGATGGATGGCGGCATGGGGGTGACTGGATGGATGGCTGCATGGGGGTGACAGGATGAATGGATGGCTGCATGGGGGTGACAGGATGAATGGATGGCTGCATGGGGGTGACAGGATGAATGGATGGATGGCGGCATGGGGGTGACAGGATGGATGGATGGATGGCGGCATGGGGGTGACAGGATGGATGGATGGATGGCGGCATGGGGGTGACAGGATGGATGGATGGATGGCGGCATGGGGGTGACAGGATGGATGGATGGCGGCATGGGGGTGACTGGATGGATGGCGGCATGGGGGTGACTGGATGGATGGCGGCATGGGGGTGACTGGATGGATGGCGGCATGGGGGTGACAGGATGAATGGATGGCTGCATGGGGGTGACAGGATGAATGGATGGCTGCATGGGGGTGACAGGATGAATGGATGGCTGCATGGGGGTGACAGGATGAATGGATGGCTGCATGGGGGTGACAGGATGAATGGATGGCTGCATGGGGGTGACAGGATGAATGGATGGCTGCATGGGGGTGACAGGATGAATGGATGGCTGCATGGGGGTGACAGGATGAATGGATGGCTGCATGGGGGTGACAGGATGGATGGATGGATGGATGGATGTCAGCATTCCATAACGATCGCCTTTACCTGGCGGCGGCGACAGACAGATGATCAGCGGCGCGGGCGGGCGGGCGGGGGGGGGGGGGGTCGAGCGATCGGGCGGGGGGGGGGGCGGGCGATCGGGCGGGGGGGGGGGGCGGGCGATCGGGCGGGGGGGGGGGGGGGGGGCGGGCGATCGGGCGGGGGGGGGGGTCGGGGATCGGTATTACTTACGGCTCCGGAAAGGTTTCTGCTCCAGCGTCATCTGATGAGGTAAGCAGGGGGCGCCGGCTGATGACAGCTGCCGTGCGCCCCCTGCTGATTGGTCAGGGGAGCGATCGGGTGACTTGGTTCACACCCAGGTCACCTCCCCCTGACCCCTGGACTCCCTGCAAGCTGCTCCACAGCAACGGTCCCGCTGATGCCCCCCCGATGGCCCGGAAGGTAAGGGAACGCTAGCTACGTGAAATTCACGTAGCTGGCGTTTAACGACAGGAGAGGCAGCTACGTGAATTTTACGTAGCTGGCGCTAGAAGGGTTAAACCCTGGGTGCATCTTATGGAACAAAAATAAGGTGTGTGTATATAGTGACATTAAGAACAGTGCAGCAGGGCCGGTGTGCCCCAAAAAGTCCCGGGCCGTTTTCTAGCCCCAGTCCGCCCCTGCCAGAGGCTGTTCTTTGTAAGGGGGGGGGGGGTAATGTAAGGTTTGGATGTCCAACCAAACCCGGAATCCTGCAACTCAGCCCAGGTGCATGGGCATTTTTATCTTCATCCTGAGTGGCTGGTGGCAGGAGACAAGAAGCTGCATTCTCGGGACTTTTGCAATTTATCCTGCACACCGTACTCAGCACCTTTCTGTGGACACTCCTGCTCCTTGTCTAAAAATTCTTGATCTCTGGAAGAAGCAAGAGAGGGTTTTTATCTGGATGCACACAGCTCATGTCTGAATGTTGAATGTCGACCTTTACATCCTGGTGTATTGTAGGCCACTAGACAAAGACGTTGCAAAAGCCAAGGGGGCACACATTTTTTGTTGCACTCAATCTAGGACCATTGTGGCATAACACACCAATATGATAATACAGAGAAAATTAGAACCTTAATCTGGTTCTATAAAAAAGGGACATGGATAAGTTATAAATCAGGTTCTAATTATGAATAGCAATCAGTCCTATGTACAAGCATTAGGTGGTACAGAATGCAACAAAGTATTCAAATAGTAAAGAGTACAGCACACTTTCCAGTGAGGAGTAAAACACACATACAGGTACCTTCAAGTACAGTAAATATGACATTTCAAAGCAAACACAGCACTTTCATCAGAGAGCAGACAGACAGGATATTACGTGGCTTGGTTGTGGGAGGACTAACCAGATGACTGTCCATGTCGTGGTATCTGATGGGGTGACAAAAAGAAAAGAGATTTCCACCTGGTGACAGCTCTAAAAGCACTCTTTTTCTGCCTTTTTTTCTCTGTGGGAGCCCCAGTTCCTTTCAATTTCAATAAATCACATTTTTTAAAGGTTTCCCAAAAACTCCCTAAATATTCCTAGCTAGACTTGATGGGGTTTTTCCTCTTGAAACAGAACTACCACTCTGAACCCTTACCTGAGGAAACTCCAACAAGGCGAAACGCAACAGGACATTATATCAGCTTAATGAATACAAAATTATAGATCAGTATGGTGTAATTTGTATGGTGATATGATTTGTAAGGTTTGATGAAAAATGTGCTCAGAACCTTAACATCATTTAAACTTACATGTAAAAAAGTGATCATGCACAATAATTGATTGAGACAATGTTGTTCTTTAAGGTATCCTCTTTTTATTCTGTACATAAATAAATCCCTACTAAAGTTAATGGGAGGAGTTAATTATATTTAATCTACTGGATTGTCTTATGTAAAGCAATATTTTGAGTTTGTTTCCTGTTTCAGCACTGTTCTTGATAATTGCAAGATTATCACACTGTTTTTCATGCCTTTTTTTATAATCAATGATCATAAAGTACTTAAAAAGACTGACTAGTGGGCAAGCTTTAGAAAACAAAAAGAAAGAATGAAGATTTAGGGACAACACCTTTCCCCACACATGATTAAGGGCTGAGTCTGTGCCCGAAACGCGTTGGCATCCAAACTGCTCCCTAATGCTTTACCTTGACTTGTATCTGTGGATGGAATGCTTTTAAAGAATTTTGTACGGAATAAAAACGTGGATATTATATCCTTTTAAACTGGATTAAGGCTGGCATATTGACTGACCTTTCCACACACTGCCAAGGAAATTTACCATGTCTGTAATGTAGCTCCCAGCAATCCCAGCTTCAAAGATGATAAATAGGCCTTCAACAATTAAAGCGGACCAATGTGGGCTACCATTTGCCAATTTTCACTGCTCCTGCTTTATTCTAATATCAGATAATGACTAATATCTAATATCCATTCACTGCCACTGTTGTGTGTGGCAGTTACGTCATTGCCTGTCAACTTACATAGAGGAATACCAGGGAGATTGAAAAAGTAAAACTATTCATTTCTAGTGGGTTTGGCTTATTTAATAAGACAGTGCTAGGGTGAATGAACAGGAACAAGTACAAGTACTGCAACCATGGCAACCACAATTTTTACTATATATATATATATATATATATATATATATATATATATTAACCTCATTCTATTTTCTATAAAATATTGCACATTAACATTTTTAATCCAGGAGCTAAATTAGCTATTCATGATATAGCCATTTTCCAGCCTACTTTTACATAGCAGTGACCAGTTTAAATACTAGAGTCTTGACGTATTTACACTAAACATTTAGTGAAAATGAAATCTTTTTAGCAGTGCTTGCTAACTTCAACCACATTGCAAGCAGGAGGTATCTAAGAAACCAAAGTTCACCATGGTTTAAAGTAATGCGTGGTGATGTCTGTGCAACCTGTCAAGAGATTTTCCAGCTCCATAAGCTGTGTGCATGCAGTCACCTCATTCAAATAACCCTGTTGAGCTTGCCAACCTGGAAATTTGACAAAGGAGATCCCTCAAGAGGCCGCACAGCACTATCGACAAAATGCTTCACCCACTTAACTTCAAGACATGATGGATTTCAACTTTCTGTTTCAAGAAAATGCTCCTTTTACTTTTAGCCCACTATATTAAGTCAAACAAAGCTGTGTCCCCTAAGGTGGCTTGCTGCTATGTTATGGCACTTCCAAATCTCGGCAGTCCCATACAACCATTACCTTCTGGCCTTGTGCCTAAAACTTGTGAAGAAAAATAGAAGTGGATGGCTGTATAAATGTCAAAAGCTAGGGGTATACATATGGTTTATATATATGGTGGAGGCAGGGGAGGCAGCTGCTACCAGGCCCATGGCAGAAGTGGGTGAGGTGCTGCCTTGTACCCCTGTGGGCGACAGACTGGCAGCTCTTTGTCACCCAGCTGCCATGGTATAACTATAATTATCGGACGGATGGTTGATCAAGAAGGGGATAATTAGCACAGCACGCTGCAAACTGGCCAGTTTCTTGTACACATGACTGCGACAGAATTTTTCGCACTCTTGGTGCTTAAGTAGTTAGTTCAGTACACAGTGTGTGTCATGTTCCCTTACCTATGTTTCATTTTGCTGTTTTTTATGTCTGTTATACAGTTTATTTACATATGCTGAGCAATATGCCTTTTCAATGGTTTGTCCCCTTCTCCTTTCCTCTCTTATTCAGGCATTTTCTATGCTGCATTCGATGTGAGCACATGTGTACTGCTACCCTCTGGCAAAGAACAGCCTTTTTACCCGCTGTAGGCTGTTCATCTCAAGATTCCAGTTTGAAAATAAAGCTCAACAGGAACCCTCACACAGACCTTTTCAGATGAATTTAAGCTATCTGTCTCTTGGCGTAAATTCGGTATAGGCACACACACACAGACAAGATAAAGTTCTCTCCAGATCCCACAAAGGGGAGCAACAAAGGGGTGCTCTGGCTACCTTTTGTGGCACTCTTGAGCACAGAGTGGAAGCTGTTTGCGTTAGTGGCAATGAGCAGCCTGACATTGACTATATGACAGGTGAGGATAGCATTTAAATAAAAGCAGCAATGGGAAAGAGAAGGAGAGAGGGTGCAAGCAGTCCCTGGAGCTCAGGACACATTTCACATTTAACTGTCACGATTAAGGGGTGCAGGGAATGGGTGCCTAGTCACAAAGAATTCATAAGCAGAAGAAGCACACAGAAATTCCTGTAAAATAGCCATTAATGTTACTGCATCAGTCACATTGTCATGTTGACAACCAGTATGCAACCAAAATATTGTGCCTGGGACCCTAATCCTTTAAACCGGACCTTCACCATGATTTAATGAAAAGCCCAAACTCTTAAAAAACGATTCCCCAGCATCTAAAATTAATATATTTTACATTTTTAGTCACTAACTTATTATTCTTTCCCCCACTGGGCTGCAACTCTGTTCAGGAATTTAGGATACGGGCGCCGCCATCTTGACTCAGAAGCATCACACTTACTGAGGAGAGGAGAGTGGGATAAGGTACAGGGGGGCAGGTTATAGCTGTGCTTTGCTCAGACAGAGCAGAGCTGGGGTCAGGGAAAGGTCAGCAGTCCCAGAATGCAGAGCAGCACAGTCACTTCCTGTTTGCAGGCACTTCCTGTTTGCAGGCTGCCTGATAAAATGGCGGCTTCCATAAGCCGCCATCTTGGATGTTTAAAGGCTCATAACATGCAGTAGATGCAGGTAGGATGATTTTTAATGTGAGCAATCTGTATGTACAGTGTGGGGGAAACATATAAGATAGACTCTTATTCAGAGTGAAGGTCCGCTTTAAGCCCACTTCAAATTCTGTAACAACTCATATTACAAACATTAGCAAATACATTCATACTGCAAACATTAGTATTCCAAGATGCTCTTACCACCACATATTTATTGGTTTCTTATGGTATTAACTAAAAGCTACTTATTTAAATCCAATGACATGGGACAGGGAGCAGAGAGAGGCTTTCTCTAGGCTCCAGCACTTATTATTGCTACTCTTGCAACACTTCCTTTTCAACACATTTTTCTGAGGATAGTTAAGCTCTGCCACTGTACATGCACTCTTGTCTGTAGTCCTACGATATCTCACACAGTCAATAGGTTTGATTCAGCACAGCGCGAAAACGCATTCTGGCATGGTTTCCGGTACAAAAACCTTACTTTTGTATCATACGTGATTCAGCAGATACATTTTTACATGCAAGTTTTCTTAAGCATATATTTGTGCATGATTCAGCGAGCACAATTAACCTTAGAGGAGACAGGCTATTTACACAAGAAATTGGTGGTAGAAGTCCTCTATATGTTTGCTGATGAGAATGGTGGTTTTGGAGAAATTGAGCCTTTTGATGAATATCTTACTGAGAGATTGATGAATCCTGATCGTTTTTTCATCTCTGTTGATTCCAGTGTTTTTTTTTTTTAATTTGTAATTCTTCAAATTTTACTAATTTTACTAAAACTATATTGCATTTTGCCAAATCAGTATCGGGTAGTCAGGTAGTCAGGAGAAAGGAGCGACAGTCAGCTGAAGCTTTGGAGCTGCAGAGGTCATGTGAGCATGAGAAAGCTAATGCTAAAGCTAATTGTCACGATCTCGATCTCACCTGCCCCTCGTTCCCCCGCTGGCTCCGGTCCTTCTCGGTTGCAGCCGGCGGCGGGCCGGCGTCGCTCCTGCCCGCCCGCCGCTCGGCTGTCACGAGCAGCCGCTCGGGAGGCTTCCGGCCTAGCCGCGCCGGGAGCGGGCGCGCCGCTCTCCGTGCGGCGCGCTCCCGGCGCGCGTCCCCGTACACGCGCGGCCTCACAACTCAGGACGGAACTGGCCGAGAGCAAGAGTTCACGTTTGAACTCGAAACGCGTTGGTCTGGGCCCGGGAGGATCACCTGCAGGTTAATAGTAAGCACTTGTTTGATTATGTGTGATCTCAGCTGCCTCTCCTACATGTAAATATTATTGAGTACTTTTTGCACAGACTTTTTACTTTGATATGGAAGCACTGACACCTTAAAAGGATAAAGTTAGATAGGAGTTCTTTTTTTGATTTTGTATTTTGATATTGGTATATGTTTATAGTGGATTATCATTATTGTATATAGTATAGGGTTAATTAAGGTCTAAATTAGGTATATTAAATCACTGTAGTTCACATTGATGGTTTAAAATAGAGAGCAGGTGCGCCCCCCGGTGTCTGAAACATGCACATGGCCTGTATTCAGTGTTTTTAATTGGGTTTTAAATTTGTAAATTTGCAATAAAATGATTTGACTTTTTGATACCACTTGAGTGCAAGAGTAAGTCTCTTTTTGGGGAAATACAGGGGTGCTTTAGGGGTCACTCCATTTGGAATTTTGTGAAGTTATGGGCATTAACCCCATGAGAGCAGTGCACCTACATTGATATTTGCCAGTGCTGCCCACACTCTCTTTGCCCTTGCCCATAGGGCACCTATTTGCAACCCGTACACGCGCGCGCGCGCGTCTGACACTCTCATATGCCCTCCGGCGGCGCTGCACACAGCGCGCCCGCCGGAGGTAATTAGTGTTGGGCCAATGAGCCCTTGTATTCAGTAACAACCACTGTTGTCCCCCTCCCAGGTTTAAACGGGGCAATCAGCCCAGAGTTCCCCAATTGCCCCTATCAACTCACTTCCCTCCTCAGCCAATCCAGCCTGTCCCTTTCCTATATAGGGTTTCACCCTGCACTAGTTCATTGCCCGTTATAGCGTGCTACTGGGTGCGATTTGGATAGCTATCTCGTTGTGATTTCTGCCGTGATTTTGACCTTCCCTGTTTGCCGCCTGGACCGACCCTTGCTTGCTCTTCGACCACGATTCCGCCTGACCCTCTGTACCGCGAACTTCTGATCTCCCGTTGTGACCTTTGGCTTGCCCTGACTACTCTTCCGTCTAACCCTTCTGTACCGTGCCTCCTCGGATTGACCACCCGTGTATGACCCCTGTCCGTTTATCATTACTCAGTCTCGTCCCTGGATTCATCTGCCTTCCCCTGCATAAGTCAGCATCCTTTGTGCTAACAAGACCTGGGGGCAACCGTGTCCGGTGAGGCGTGTCTAGCGTCCCGGCAAACGGGGGCTTACTATAGGTGAAGAAAGCAGCGGAGATTGGGGGTTGCTGATTTATTGGAAGGTGGGTGTCTCCGGGACCTGACATTATAACGGGCCACAAAAGAAAGAATACCTTCTAGATGGAAGAATTGATCCAACAGGTTCAAGCTATGGCCACCGCCATTAATCAGCTGGCTCAACGAGTGGCCGCGCAAGAAAATCGTCAGGTGCCTGCGCCAGCGGATCCTTCTCCGGCCGTCGAGCCCAAGATCCCTCTCCCGGAAAAATTTTTGGGAGATCGGGCGAAGTTTTCTAACTTTAAAAATTCTTGCGAACTGTACTTCCGCCTTCGACCCCACGCATCTGGATCCGAAGCGCAACGCGTTGGGCTAGTCATTTCTCTCCTCCAGGGCGACCCACAGACCTGGGCGTTTGGTTTAGCTCCGTCTGATGAAGCCTTGCAGTCGGTCTCCTCTTTTTTTTCGGCCATGGAACTATTGTATGCTGACCCAGATCGGGCCGCGACGGCGGATTCTAAATTGCGGAACCTGAGACAGGCCAAACGTTCTGCTGAAGAATATAGCGCAGAATTTCGGCGGTGGGCTATAGATTCCCAGTGGAACGATCCGGCTTTATGTAGCCAATTTAGAATGGGGCTCTCCGATAACATCAAGGACATCCTGGTGAACTATCCTTTGCCTAAAAACCTAGATGAATATATGCAGCTGGCCATCAGGGTGGATCGACGTCTTCGAGAAAGGCGCCAGGAGAGAGGCAAGGACCAACCTTGGGGGTCCTCGCGTCAAGAGTCAAGCTTTAAGGGGGCAGCCGTTTCCTCTCCTTCCGTGTCGCAGGAGGAACCGATGCAGCTTGGCGTTACCCACCTCTCTCAGGCGGAGAAGGTTCGGCGCAGATCCCAAGGCCTCTGCCTCTATTGTGGTAATCCGGGTCATTTTGCCAAGACCTGCCCAAACAAGGCTCCGGTGGTGGGAAACTTCAACGCCTAGATCTTGCAGAGGGACCTCTTCTAGGCGATCAGGTATCGTTCCCTCCAGACAATCGTGTACTCTTACCTGTTACACTCTCTTGGGGTCCGTCCCGGACTATTGCCTCCGCCTTCATCGATAGTGGAGCGGCTGGCAATTTCCTGGATAGATCCTTAGCCATCACTCTAGGGATCCCGTTAATCCCATTAGAAAATTCCCTCCGGGTCCTGGCGGTCAACAATAAACCTATTGAAGGGGGGTTGGTCTCCCACAAGACCCCTTGGGTGAATTTGGTCGTAGGATCTGCCCACTCGGAAGAAATAGAATTTTTGATTATTGAAAGTCCCGTCTCCCCTATCGTTTTAGGATTTCCCTGGTTAAAAGTCCATAACCCCGTGATAGATTGGAGATCGGGGGATCTGGTGAAGTGGAGTCCTTCATGTCAAAGTCGTTGTTTTTCTATATCCCTTAGGACCACACCTATTGTCCTTGATGGGTTACCTCCAGTCTATGCAGATTGGGCAGACGTATTTTCGGAGAAATCCGCTGACATTCTTCCACCCCATAGGGCCTACGACTGTCCTATTGACTTACTCCCAGGTACTATGCCCCCTAGGGGGAAGCTATATAATCTCACTAGATCCGAAGAGCAGGCCATGAAAGATTATATCACCGAAAATCTCCAGAAAGGTTTTATCCGTCCTTCCACCTCCCCTGCCGGTGCTGGGTTCTTCTTCGTCGAGAAGAAGGACGGCGGCTTACGCCCCTGTATAGATTATCGTGGGTTAAATAAGATTACTGTAAAAAATAGATATCCTCTACCATTGATCAATGACCTTTTTAATCAGGTCTCTGGGGCCCAGGTCTTCACTAAGTTAGACCTTCGAGGAGCATATAACCTTATTCGCATACGGCAGGGGGATGAATGGAAAACGGCCTTCAATGTAAAGGATGGGCATTATGAATACTTAGTGATGCCATTCGGGTTATGCAATGCTCCTGCAGTGTTTCAAGATTTTGTCAATGACATATTCCGTGATTTTTTGGGTCAGTTTCTCGTGGTCTATTTGGACGACATACTGATTTTTTCCCGCTCTCTGGTGGAGCACCGTCAACATGTCAAAGCGGTGTTGCAGAGATTGCGGGAAAATCGTCTGTATGCTAAAATCTCCAAATGTGTTTTTGAAATGTCTGAAATCCCGTTCCTAGGATTTATAATCTCCAAACGGGGATTGGTGATGGATCCTTCCAAGGTTTCTGCTATTTTGGTGTGGGAACAACCTAGAACCCTAAAGGCGCTTCAGAGATTTTTAGGATTTGCGAATTTTTACAGGCAGTTTATAAAGGGTTTCTCGTCCATTGTGAGTCCTTTAACAGATCTCACTCGTAAGGGCGCTTTTGTTGAGGAGTGGCCTCCCTCAGCTAAAAACGCCTTTCAAGTGTTAAAGGAGACTTTCACCTCCGCTCCTATTTTGATACATCCCGACACCCGGCTTCCATTTCTATTAGAGGTTGACGCCTCGGAACTGGGAGTAGGAGCGGTTCTTTCTCAGTATGCGGGAAATCCTGAGAAACTACATCCCTGTGCATTCTTCTCTCGGAAGTTTTTACCTGCTGAACGCAATTACGATGTTGGGAATAGGGAACTATTGGGTATTAAACTGGCCTTTGAAGAATGGCGCCACTGGCTAGAAGGTTCCCTACACCCCATCACGGTGTATACTGATCACAAGAATCTGGAGTATTTAGAGTCTGCCAAGAGACTCAACTCCCGTCAGGCGCGATGGGCACTCTTCTTTTCTCGATTTAATTTTATTATCACCTATAAGCCGGGGAAGAAGAATGCCAAAGCAGATGCCCTATCCCGTGATTTCGGGGATTGTAAGGACCAGAGTGGTCCTCCAGAATCGATATTGCCTTTGGGTTGTGTTGTGGCTGCTCTTCTCCCTGACCTGTCTAGCTCGTTGGTACCATTTCAGGTTGATTCTCCTCCGGGTAAACCCTCTGATTGTTTATTTGTTCCGCCTCATTTGCGTCTGGCCGTGTTACAGGAACTACATGATGCCAAGTCGGCTGGTCACTTAGGTGTTCGTAAGACTTTAGCTATCGCCAAACGTCATGTCTGGTGGCCCACCATCCGACGCGATACTTCCGCCTTTGTCGAAGCATGTCCGGTATGTGCTCGAAGTAAGACCACTCATGGGTCCCCTGCGGGATTATTAGTTCCCTTAGAAATCCCCGCTGAACCATGGTCGCACATATCCATGGATTTTATTGTTGATCTTCCTCCATCACAGGGGAATTCTGTAATTTGGGTGGTGGTGGATCGCTTCAGTAAAATGGCACACTTTATTCCATTGATAAAACTTCCGTCGGCACCAGATTTAGTACAACTATTCATTAAGCATGTTTTTCGCCTCCATGGTTTACCTCAGAATATTGTTTCGGATCGAGGAGTTCAGTTTGTATCTCGTTTTTGGAAAGCCTTCTGCAATCGTTTAGGTATTAAAGTGTCGCTCTCTACCGCCTATCACCCGCAGTCTAATGGACAGACCGAACGGGTAAATCAATGTTTAGAACAATATCTACGCTGTTTCGTCTCCGATCGCCAAGAACAATGGGCGGAATTCATCGAATTTGCAGAATTCGCCTTTAACAATGCGCCGAGTGAATCTACTAGGTTTTCGCCTTTTTTTTGTAATTACGGTAGAAATCCAAAGGCATCATCTTTTTCTGGTCCTTCCTCCAACTTGCCGGCCTTGGAGGAATGGCTACGAGAAAGGACTAAAGTATGGTCTGAAATACAGACTAACTTAAAGAAAGCCTCTGGAACTTACAAAACCTTTGCGGATCGACATAGGTCACTTGAACCACCATTTCAGGTGGGTGATTGGGTCTGGGTCTCTACTAAAAATATTGCCCTTCGACAGCCCTCGTCTAAGCTAGGACCTAAATTTATCGGTCCGTTTCCTATCACAGATAAACTAAGCGACGTTACCTTTAAGGTCCAGTTACCTTCATCCATGAGAATTCCGTCGTCCTTTCATGTCTCTTTGTTAAAGTCTGCCAAGAATATTCAGGTGTCGTCTCCTCCTCCGATCATAGTGGAAGATGAGCCTGAATTTGAAATTAATAGAATACTTGACGCTCGGGGGCTGCAAAACTCTCTACAGTATTTAATTGATTGGAAGGGTTTTGGTCCTGAGGAAAGGTGTTGGGTACCAGCCAAGGATGTCCATGCTAAAACCCTTATCAATAGGTTTCATCGTGAGAATCCGGATAAGCCTGGTAAGGGTCCTGAGGCCCCTCGTGAAGGGGGGGGTAGTGTCACGATCTCGATCTCACCTGCCCCTCGTTCCCCCGCTGGCTCCGGTCCTTCTCGGTTGCAGCCGGCGGCGGGCCGGCGTCGCTCCTGCCCGCCCGCCGCTCGGCTGTCACGAGCAGCCGCTCGGGAGGCTTCCGGCCTAGCCGCGCCGGGAGCGGGCGCGCCGCTCTCCGTGCGGCGCGCTCCCGGCGCGCGTCCCCGTACACGCGCGCGCGCGCGTCTGACACTCTCATATGCCCTCCGGCGGCGCTGCACACAGCGCGCCCGCCGGAGGTAATTAGTGTTGGGCCAATGAGCCCTTGTATTCAGTAACAACCACTGTTGTCCCCCTCCCAGGTTTAAACGGGGCAATCAGCCCAGAGTTCCCCAATTGCCCCTATCAACTCACTTCCCTCCTCAGCCAATCCAGCCTGTCCCTTTCCTATATAGGGTTTCACCCTGCACTAGTTCATTGCCCGTTATAGCGTGCTACTGGGTGCGATTTGGATAGCTATCTCGTTGTGATTTCTGCCGTGATTTTGACCTTCCCTGTTTGCCGCCTGGACCGACCCTTGCTTGCTCTTCGACCACGATTCCGCCTGACCCTCTGTACCGCGAACTTCTGATCTCCCGTTGTGACCTTTGGCTTGCCCTGACTACTCTTCCGTCTAACCCTTCTGTACCGTGCCTCCTCGGATTGACCACCCGTGTATGACCCCTGTCCGTTTATCATTACTCCGTCTCGTCCCTGGATTCATCTGCCTTCCCCTGCATAAGTCAGCATCCTTTGTGCTAACAAGACCTGGGGGCAACCGTGTCCGGTGAGGCGTGTCTAGCGTCCCGGCAAACGGGGGCTTACTATAGGTGAAGAAAGCAGCGGAGATTGGGGGTTGCTGATTTATTGGAAGGTGGGTGTCTCCGGGACCTGACACTAATGCTTTCATTTCTCACTCAAATGGGGCTGCTGGATGTAATTTCTCGCACAGTGCGAGAGATCTTGCACAGCTTTCTTGGCTGCTCTCGCACGTGCAAGGCAAACATATGTCGCCTGAATCCTGCGAGAATGCAAGATTTCTCACCTGTGAGTTTATGGAGTGTTTTACGACCCAGGCTGAATCAATCCTATTGGTTATAGAGGCTGTAAGTGGACCCCCAAGATTAAATGGGCCTTGGACTCACCTGGAATTTCTGGGTTCTGATGCTGACCATGATTCCAGGTCTGCCCCTGGTCTAATGCAGAAGCATCATTGGAAGCCATAGAAAATTACTTTATGGGGGTTATGCAGAAAAAAGCAATACATGCTAAATCTTAAGGATAAGCTAGATTTGTACTATTTATGAAGAAAAAAACCTATACAGAATAATCAAGATTTGTTTTTTCATTTAACAAATTAACAGTATTGAGTACACGCCAGAAAGAAGGCCTCCAAACTGGGCCCCAAAGGTTGTCCTAAAAATTATGCTACACCAGATAAAAAATCCAAAAAGCTATATTTATTAGGACAGTAAATACAAATGAAACATATACACACAAGATCAATAAAAACAAGAATGAAGCGACCCCGATGGCTCTAATATATGTATCAAGGTGCTGCCAGAAAACTAACTTGACTGATAAATACAAATAAAAAATGTAAACTTGATACATGGTTTCAAATCTTGCAAACTGTTTATTGTCTATCTTTAATTTTCACACAAGGTTGCAGTCACAGATCTTTTCAATTGTTCCCTTTGCTGGTACATCTTTGCAGTTGATGTTTGTAATCCCCAAGTGATTTGATTTCGAGAGGATGTGCCAGGGGTAGAAAGTATGTAACAAAATTGCAAATGACAGCTAAATTTAAGTAATGAGATGCGTGTAAAATATTGTGATATTCACCATGAACAGAATAGATGCCATTTATGGAAGAAGCAGTAGCAACTACTGAACTGTAGCAAGACACAATAACATGAATGAGGAAAAGCCCTCCAATCACCGTATATGCCCCACCCTATTTATTTAAATGAAAAACTTGATCACACTAAAAAACATTCAACAACAGTATCTGCATAGCGGAAAACACAACCGGCAGAGCTGCTGTGCACTGATTGGCTGACTAGGCACTCACACCCGGGGCAGCAGCTTAGAATGCAGAGGCTGTGTTACTGGTGAGGAAACTTCATTTTCTGTCTTAAAGATATTCTGCGGGCAGTAACATAAAAAATGCTCTACTCGCCTTTTTCCCTTACTGGGGATTGCTGCTATTCCAGTGCTCGTGCCCTCCTCCATTCACTGCGGCTGTGCAGGCAGCACGGGATTGGATCAGACAATCGGGTAAGGGTCTGAGCACTGGACTAGAAGAGATAGCCTGCAGGAGAAAACATCTAACTTCCATACCCCAAGTCAGCCCCAGGTGTTGGGGAGGTCTGTCAATGGGATCAGATTGCTTTCATTTAAAATACATATTTATTAAATATGGCCAGTAGCCACTTTTTGAGTTTAAACTAGAACAACACCAATGTTGGCGGTCAGAGCAGAAAAGTTTGATTTCTGGGGTTTTATGGGCAGGGAACAGCTGGTCATCGGGAGTAGTGGGACAAATCTCGCTAGGCTGCTGCAGTGACCACCGGGACAACTACAGTCCAATATGGCTCTGGCTACGCATTTTGCCCTGGCTGGGTAAGTGGGAGTAGGGACCCCCTGCACTCTGTTTTCCAGCATTGGACATCTGGCGGGAGACATTACATAGCAGCAAGCCAGCCTCTGGCTGAGAATGAAGCAGCATGTACAGGGGAGGCACTGGGCCAGCATAACAGGCCAGAAAGTGCACACCGAGGGAGAAACAAATGGAGTCCCAGCCAGCCTGACCGAAACGATGCAGGGGCCAGTGCTGCAAACAGTTCCAAAATGTACATCAAAGTATGCCAGTCCTGTTCAGTATATTGAATTGGGGGGGGGGGGGGGGGCTATATCAGTCCTATATAATTCTAGGTTTGGCTACATACCTGCCCTTGGTGCATCTCAATTTTGGATGCCCCCCTATGTAAACCCCTGGCATTTCCAGCATCCAGTCTAGTCTGTGCGTGGTCAAAACTGTATGGCAGGGGTAGCCATGCACATCCTTACAGGAATGCAGGGATACACTGCCAAGAGCGAGAGCAGCTAAGCCACCATTTTGCTGACATATAAGCCGCTTAGAATGCTGAATGCAAGAGAGCTGCGCATGGTTCATGGGATCTCTGAAAAGCTATGTATACCAGGCCAGCAGAATTGAGGAAGAAAATGGGACGGGACTAGAGAGGCAGAAAAACGTTGTATAACCGGTTGGTTTAACAAAAGGAAAGGTGCTGTAGTGGGCCTTTGGCGCTCTCCCGACTGGCACTGGCCCTGGTCTGCGGTGTAACGCCACATAACACTATGCTAACAGCAGGAGTGCAGTGATCATGCTGGTTAAAAGGGGCGCCGTCCGGTAGTCCCACTGGCACTTGTATGTGGATCACATCACAAGGTGTGGCGGCTGACGGGTGTCTTATGGCTCCCCTTCTTGCTGGACTGGTTACCACCGAGGGATATATATATATATATATATATATATATATATATATATATATATATTGTGGTAAATTGTATCAAAATGTCTGTTTCTTCCCTGCTTGGTTGTATAAAGCACAATCCGGCCCGGGTTTTCAGGACCCGGGTCACTTCCCCAATTCCATAACGGGTTGTTACATGTTCTAAGGCCTCCACAAGTGTGCACGCTGATTACAGGGAAGCCTGTATAAGAACAGAGCACACGGCCTTTCCTTGGTTGATGACCAGCCTGTTGGAGTGAGCCCAGGCTGAGCTGCACCGTGGTGAAGGATAGCACTGGACATTGAGCAGAGGGCTGATACGCCCTGTAAAGGGGACTGGAATTGATCAGCTTGCTGGAGTACCCAGCCCAGGACTATTTGGTTGGTGAAGTAACCCTTTTTGCTTTCTGCATTTATGCTGCAACCTTTGGACTATCTACTGAACTTTGCTGAATAAAAGCCGTTTTGCCGTTCAAATCCGTTGTCCGTCACTGCTGATTGTCTGCCCGCTTACAATATATATATATATATATATATATATATATATATTATATATTATATATAATATATATTATATGATATATATATATACTGGGCCGAGCACAGTACAGCAGGGCCGGTGAGCCCCAAAAAGTCCCAGGCCCTTCTTTAACCCCAGTCCACCACTGTTTATAGAGTTAATGCGCAAATGTGTGTTGTTCCAGTTTAAGTCGATTGATAGCTTGCAAGGCAGTCGAAAGATATTAAGAACTGAACAACATTCATTAGATGGCATTATGTTAGCAAGAATACAATAAAATAACCAATATGCTTCAGCTATTCTCCTACAACATGGCTTCTGGTGACAGCAAGTTCTTGTTTCCTGCTAGAATAAATTAGGCTTAGCGTCTTGCTCCTATAGCACTGACAATCATTACAAACTCCTTTCATATCCATGAAGTTTCGTCTAACTCAATAAATAGCCTATTAGTTTTTTTAGCGCACGATGCGTAATATCTGCTGATGAGCTTTAATTTACTTGATTGGTGATACCGAAATAATAAATGAAACTGACTTGTCTTCGTCACTCTAGAATAGTGCACTCTAGATAGGTCAAGATGCTATGAGACTTTTCAAAATACTGTAATTACAATTTGTTGTTTATGATTCAGATTCTTCACAACTTCTATTTTACTTTTGGTGGGTGGTGGATCATTATCTGAATTCATACATATTCTTAGTCATATGCCATGGGTCATCAACCCATACACAGTGGCATAACTAAATGTGGCAGTGCCCTGGTGCGAACACTATATGGGGCCTTTTCATGGCTTATATAGTAAACTTTTTAAACTCAGTTGGATGCAGCTAGACTACTAAAGACTGAAAGGGCTGTTTCGTTATCTAAATGATCAAGAGTAAGCACAATTTAATAAATAAGGTGTATGAACAACAATGATGGGCCCCCCCTAACCTTCTTGGCACCGATGCAGTCACTCCCCCTGCCTATATGTTTACAAAAAAGAAAAAATGCTGCATTCTCAACATACCCAGAGGAAAAAATCTTTACTGTGAGTACTAACATTGTTTTTATTTTTTATTTATTTTTATTTTGGGCTTTAATGTATGCCTAGCAGGCTGGATTTTTCTCTTGAGTACCTTGGAATCAGCAGCCACCCCTCCCGACCCACCTCCTGTGGACTTACTGCTTATGAAGTGAGCTGAGTTACCTACATTTTGTTATGACCCTGGAAAGTCCATTGCATCCTGGAAATACCACAGGTCCTCTGAATCACCAACCCCTATTCAGGATGTCCATCCATTTAGGAGTGCATCTATAAAGAAGCCATATGAGGCAGCTTCCCCAAGAGGCACTGCAGGGGGCAGCAATCAGTGGGCCTGTTTTTCTTTATTATTATTACTATTATTATTATTTATTTTTACTATCTGTTATGCCTCAGCTAGAGTTCAATAAAAGCTAATCTTGAATAAAAGCTCTACATTCTCTATACAAGTCTTGCAAATGTCCTGCTCTCTGCAAACTTCCTTTTTGTACAAAGCAGACGGGATTGAGCTTGCATTCCACTAGGTAGTAAGTTCCATCCTATTCAAGGTGTTCTTCCACTGACATGATAGTTCCACATAATAAAAATAGTACAGATGTGGGTCTGTAGCAGCCCCAATGGCCTTTGTAAGGTATAGGTCTGCTATAATAGCTATGATGGCCAACCTGAGTGCTTTCAAACACCACTGAGAGTTTTTCATTGGTACCTCTTATGTACAGATAGCATCTGCCTATAATGTTTTTTTTTTCTGTGACTTCAGGAGGATATAACGGCTTAGAAAGGTTGGTGATATTGCAGGTTGCTAGACATTAAAGGGTTACTAAACCCACACCAAAAAAAACACCACTTACCTTCTCTCCCGCACAGCAGCCTCAGCCCTATCTGTCGTTTGGAAACCTCCCGGTTTCCGTAAGCGAGGGGTGAGGTTGCATGCTCCCTGATTGGCAAGCTGCCGCCACAGCTTCGGACGGTTGAGCTGGTCACACATCGCTTTCCATTCATTGCAATAGAGGGGTTTGCCTGGCCCACCGCTCCATCTTAATTAATGGACAGCGCTGTGTGACTGATGTGAGGGGTGGCTCGGAAGGCAGGGGCATTTGAGTGTTGGAACACTGCGTGGGAGGGAAGGCAAGTGCCTGTTTGTCTTTTCTTTTGGGCTTAATAACCCTTTAAGGTCAATTCAGCACCAAAAAAGAGAATGTGCAACTCCCTAAAAATCCACTGGATGGCAGCACAGACCCAGTCAGTGTACAACAATCATAGTCCTTAGCCTGTGCACAATCCATGGGCGCATGATTCAGTAACATGTGCGCTACAATTCAGCATGTGTGTGAACCATGCACCGAAGCCATGTAAATTCTTTCTTCATGCACCTTTTTACAACACACAGGAGACTTTACTGAATCATTGTATGGGAGTAAATGCTGCAGGCATGGTTTTATCAATGAAAATGACAGCCATTACTAAAGTTAAAAAAAAGAGTGTACCCCTCCCCCAAGAGACAACTAGCCCAGACACCAGGCATAACGGCTAGTAACAGAGGACTCAGGGGCCTGGCCCTGGCCCTACCGGTATACCAGCCCTTATGCCTTCGGTATCACCATGTCACCCGCCAGTGCCACCTGTGAACTGGTATAGGGGTCCTCTGAACCCCTTACCAGTTCACCTCAAGTGTAAAAAGTAAAAGACACAAACCTCCCCAAAAATGTAATAATCTAAATTTAACGACCTACCGTACAGCGTCCTCTTTCTTCTGTCCTCCGTCGGGCGCCGTCTTCTTCCGGTCCGGTGGTTGGTCTATGACCCGTGCCTGGCCTTCTCTGGATCTTCAGGGCTTTGGTGCCTAATGAAGAAAGGGGTAGCATCAAAAGAAGACACCACTGGTTCAGAGAGGGGTTTCTCTCTGTATAAAAGCTCTGCTGCCCCACCCTTACCAGGATGGGTATAGGTAGGTATAGGTTAATTAAGAATATTAAAAATATTGTGTGGTCTCTTTATTTTTCCAACTACTTTTGAACTGGGAAGGGATCCGTCACAGGGTAGGTGACCACCATGTCACCTGCTGGCATTGGCGGATGACATGGCGGTACCCTGACTGCAACTCCATTTGTGTTCCACAAAAAGTTAGAATTTTACACATGCTTTAAGCAGTAAAAAAAGGTGGCTCGTAAAAGACCCAAATTTCCCCCCTGCAAAAAAACTCCTTGAATCACACACAATTACACTTTTTGAGTAAGTTTCCGGTGAGATCTGGCTCCTTGCTCAAATTTACTCCCAAAAAATGTCTCACCAAAATTAGGAGTAAGGGGAAAATGTGAGTACATGGGTTTTACTCAAGAAAAACTGTGTGTAAATGCCTTTACTCATCAGGTCAGGGGGCCCCATCATTGTTGCTCTTCACCTTATTTATCATATTTGTGCTCACTTGGTGTCATTTAGAGAAAGCGAGCTCCATTATTTTTTTTTTGTTTCAGTCTATAGTTGTCCAGCTGCATCTAATTGAGTTAACAGACAGAAAAATGTTTTCTGTATTTAATGTTCACACCTAGGCTCCATCACATTTAGTTACGTCACTGTTCATGGTGCTTAACTGATCCTATTGTGGTGTTCTGCTTTGAATATTGCAGAACACCCAGCAATCTGTAATTCTCTTTCAGAAGTCTATTCTAGCAATTGGGAGGTTGAAAGGCTCTTGTAGAGCCCTGTTAACTCCCCCACAGACATGGTTGCCACCTTTGCCAGAAAAACTTTGACTGGCAAAGGCCCTTTCCAGGCTTCAGCATTGTCACCTTCCCAAGTCTTCTCAACTTCTCATTGTTGGTTCCTTCTCCACTAGATCTTTCCAGGCTTTGCTCCCAGAACAAACACATTTTGTAGGCCCTGATTCTAGCTGTTTCCCACCTATATAAGTTATGATATCTCCAACTGCATTACTAAGAGGCTGATTCACTACTAACGCCAGGTATTGGCAGATGTGCATCTGTATAGCGGCACTTAGAGCGACTGCTAGTAGACGCTGTAAGCGGGTATCGGGCGCTGTAACAGAGAACCTCAGTCGCTGTAGTCACCTGGCCCGCACTGATGAATGTGATGTATGTTGGGTGCTCTAACACCAGTACAGCGCTGCAGCGTGCGAAAGGTATCGCCAGCTCAGTGCGACCGACTCTCAGCGCTCCACACCAACACAGCGTTGGCGCTGTAAATCTGGTTGCTGTAGCATACAACGCCAGACGCTGTGTGATCAAAGTCTGTTTTTGAACACACATCCACCTGTTACAAAGCGAAAACACATGGAATGACATTGTTTTAACACTGGTACAACAACACTTTAGTGCCAGACCTGTAATGACAATTCTGTATAATAATACTAAAAGTCAAAAAAGTTTCTGAAAGTGTTTGTTTGCAGCCAGGAGAGGTCACACAATGATTTGAGCAAAAAAAAAAAAAAAAAAATTTGTCAAACACGCTGTTTAAACACAAGAGAGAAAGGTAATACCTGGCGCTCTGGAAGCTAGAGCGTTGGCGCTATATGTAATAATAGATCGTACGCTAAATGGCGCTCTTAGAGTCGCTCACCAGATTCGCTTTCATAAATGTGGTTTGCGTACAGCGTTTGGCGTTCACCAGATGCTGCCTGCCGCTACGAGGCACTACCTGGCCCTATCCCTTCTTAAATATCCCCCTAAGTATTACCCACTTGTATCATTTAGCAGAGCAGCTCCCATGTTGGACTTACAGACACATATCTGGGCACTGATTACTTAACTATTTTGTTACTAAGCTCTACTACTAGAATGCCGTGGCTAGCTGCCATCCAGTGGCACTGCTGACACTTCTGCCAGAACCATCCCTCAGCTTCCTGTGATAACAATGGATTGTCTGTTTGTTAAGCATCCTTTTGATTTTGGCACTTTTTAAAATAGAGGTAAAGTCAGGCGCACCTTTACTTTTGGCCAAGGAGAATGTCTGTTGGGAGCTGTGTAATCTTTCACTGCGTTTGGATGTGAAGGTGCCAAGATTTACTCATTTATGCAAAAATCAGTCAATAAACACAACAGTAAAAAAAAACATTCCAGTTGTAAAAAGATTTCACTGTTTCTCTCGAGTTTTGGTAATTATTTATTTAATATTCCCACTGCCTGCGTGGGTGGACCTGTTAGCATAAGCATGTAGGCCTGGGAAAAATCCCAGTTGCCATGGTAACCTTAAACACTGTAGAAACAAGCACGGCTTAATTATAAGTCAGGAGAATCCACATCTCAGGGAAATATATATATATATATATATATATATATATATATACTCAGCCCGAGCTTTGCATCTTTTTATTCACTTTGTTTTGGGCTTTTATCAGTACAGATACCAGACTCTAAAGACCAAAGCACAAGGACGGTGGCATTTTGGCAGGTTTTTATAATGTTAAATTACATAATGAAAATTACAAAATGAAAATACATCTCACTGTAAAAAATAAAATAAAATAAGCTTAATTATGCCATTGCTCCAGTCTGCATAATCCATTATCATAATTGGCATGTGGTAAAGGACCTCATGAAGGTGGAGTGTTGATTAGATATATAGGACTGGAACCATGAGATGTTTTTAAACTGCGGAGATACTAGCTAGCTACTAGCTGATTATCATAACAGATTATGTTGAAGCAACATTCTGTATTTAAACTGGACCAACATTCAAAATTATTAGATCCGAAATGGGAAGGTTGGGCATCCCATCATGCATTACTTTGACATATTGCTACCCATAGCTAGGGCCAATTTCTGGTTTATGTGGGTCTGGGGTAAGAGAGTCTCAGTGGGCCCCATTGCAATGTCATGGCACATGCCATGTCTACCTTCAGATTCACTGCCATTGATGGGTCCTCCTCTGCTGCTATTTGCCCTACAATCCCCATGGCCTTCTTCACTGCCACCTCCTCTGCTCCTCTAGTCCTTAGCACCTTCTCTGCTGCCACAGATCATCCTCTGGTCTTTGTTGCCTTCTCGTTTGCTACCAATCTCCCTTCAGTCCCTACTGCTTTTCCTGCTGCTGCTCCTCCTCCAGTCTTTGCTAGCAGCTGAAAAGTCCTCAATTGCTACCAGCTGTCGCCTGGTTCTCACTGCCTTCCAAGCTGCCACCAATCACCCTCCATTCCTCACCACCTTCTCTATTTCTGCTGATGGCCCTTACATCCTGAGGCAAGTTGTGAGCAGGTCTGCACATGGGATCCCAGCTCACCCTATCCTCCTGCTAGCCTGCCTGAGCCCAAGATGTCAGAGGCCCCAGAATCTGACCTAGTATGCCCAGTGCTGGTGCCAGCTGAACCCTGAAAGCTGGATGAATGAGAACATCATCGATGTTCACACTTCTACAGACTAACAGTTGAGACAGACACTATAGCCCAGACACAATATAAAGAGTTTTCAGTAAGCAAGCTATCCAAACACAATTGGGATCCCAATGTCAGATCAAGCAATTTATGCCTGGCACTCAGAGGGGCAGTGAAGTGCCTAAACTTTTGGTGAGTACTAAGAGGCTGACCCATAATGTAGTGCAATGCAAGTAACTGTAAATAAACCTAGCTCAGCGTGAATAAGAGCGAGGGTTAAAGAGGAACAATCACCAGGATTCTCACGAATCACCTGGTGATTGCTCTTCTCCAGCGGGGCATCCAGATTTGGTGTGAAACCCCCTTGAAATGCCAGTAATTCTTACCTTGCTGGTGATCCCATGGCGCATGCAAATGTTCTCCCATCAGTGGCTCCTGCTCCATTTAGATTTACTAAGCCATTCTGACAGAGCTGACATCAGAGTGTCTTAGTAAAGCTGGCTTTTAGCATATCAATGCCAACCATTCAAAAATGCCTGGTGCAGGAGTGTGCATCAGCCAGAGGGAAGCCAAAGATGGCAGCACAGCCCACATATGTGGCATGGGAACCTTGGGGAGGTGAGTATACTAGGCATTCTGGATGATTTCACCCAAAGCTATCCTGACATTGAATAGATATTGACATTTTCATTTTTGATGCACTGTCTACAAGGGGACTATGAAATGGCATAGTGCGGGCACATATGCTTTTCCTCCTCTTTTCCATTTTCAAAAAGGTATGCTTCTCGCGAGGTGCCTTACCTCTTCGGGGGCACAACTGTTCCAGGATCATGCCCCCCTGCTCAAACCAGCCCCCCAAGGCAAAATGCTGGGTGCGCCACTGCTGGCACCTATATATAATCCAAGTTAAGCAGCTCAGACTCTGAAGCTCTCAGTTTAATTAACCCTTCTTACAGTTAGTGTTGGGATTTGGATTAGGGTCAAATTTTACTAGGATTAAGGGTCTTATTCATGAAGGGATAGCGGCAGGTAGTGGCTATTTAGCAACAGGTAGTGGCAGGTATGGGCAAGAGAACGCCGGCCACATCACGCAATTACACATTTAGGAAGCCGATCCTGTTGAGCAACTGGGATAACGCCATGTAGCGTACGATTCATCATTATGCCAGCCTCAGCGTACAGCACCGGCGTTCAAACTTTCAGAGCGCCACGTCTTACCTCTCGCTACCTGCCGCACTCCCATACATTTCAATGGACGATCCTTAAATCCCATTTCTCTTCCCTTGTTTTTTTTGTAATAATCCAAATGCTTCACACATTACCCTGACCTGTATGAATGTTTTTAACATTTTTTTTTAATGTATTTAATTGTCTGGCAGGAAAGTGTTAATGTCACACCCCTCCAACAATGTCATTCCAGTGTATTTCGCTTGCTTAATGTTGTTCATGTGTTCTAAAAATCACTTTAATCACACAACAACTGGCGCTATGTCCTCCAGCCACACAATCTAGAATGCCTGCGTTCGCTCACTGTCAAATTTTGTTGAATACGGTAGGATTCGCAGAGATTCAGTCGCACTGAGCAGTCGCTGTCGTTCGCAGCATGCAGCGCTCCACAGTTGTTATATATGGATTTTGCGTGTGTGGCTATAGCACCGAACATTGGTATGCATATGCATTGTTAAATTTGCATTTCCTAGCGGTATAATTGGTGTTTCTTAGCGTTTTTATATTGGAGTGTCAAAGGTTTTGCTTTCACTTTCGTTTTGTGTACTTCCGGTTTTACACCTACTAGGATCCACCATGAGGCACAGACGCCCAGCTCGTCGTTTCCCCAGCTCCTCCTCAGATTCTGAGGATTCTGGGATACCAGCAGGAACTCATCCCCTGGTGAGTGCATTTCTTATTGTGGTTGTTTAGTTCCATGGTGACCTTGTTGTTACTTATTTATTCCTTTCCACCTTTAACTGTTTTACAGGGCATCATAGAGCCGGCACCTCCACCATCTATGCTGTAGATCTTGCACTCGGGCATTTGGATCATGGTAACTTATTTTTAAGACTATTTTACCTGGTGTTGCAAATTTAGCTCTTTAAATCGAAAACATGTATTAGGGCCAAATACATTATATGGTATTGAATGGCCCATATGGACTAGTTCACAGTAACAGGTCAACTCATGTCCCTCTAAATACCATGCTAATGTGTTCAAACCATGTGTTACACATTGTTTTATAAATTAAACAAATCCCTCATTTTTTTTTATTTTTATTTTTTTTTTATTCCAAAAAAACAGGTGGATGCCGATTACCAACATCCATTTTTAAAATCTTATGAATGTTTCTGTTGTGTTTTTAACCAAACAGATGTTTCCACACAGACAGACCCGGTCTTCATACTCCCCACCCAGCTCCAGGAACCCCCAGCAGCATGGTCCCTAGCCACAGCTGCGATGGTGAATACAATAAAATTTAAAATGCACATACCTTAATAACATATGTCTGTATACATGACCAGGGATAAAGGTTAATGTCAGTCTGGGGTTAATTATGAGGCATGTAGATGCTATATTTGCAAGCCACAGTCATAATTGCACATATGCATGCTAGTTTGTTGGGTTTGCTTAGGTTAAGTTAAAATACATTAAACAGTCAGCCTGTGATTTTGTAGGGTAATTATAATAATCCTTCTATAGTATATTCTATAACTATACTTGTAATAGGTGAAGGATTGTTCTATAAAAATGGACATGAGTAAATAAGCTATACAGGATGTACAGTCTTCCACTGCTTAAGTAGCCCTTATTTTGTTATTTAAGGTAAATTATAAAGTGAGCCTACGGAGGCTAAAAGAGAATGGTAGGCCAGAAAATAAACTAATTTGATATAATATTTTACTATACTAGCCTAATGTTTAAGGTATTAAATATTTACAAGCAACATTAATTAATCCTTTACATTTTTGGCCTCTCATAGGTTTGTTAACATTCTTGTGAAGTTAAAATATTAATGAAATTTCTTTCAGCATCGCAGACTGTGGCAGTATGTCCGAAGGACCAGATTTATGCTGCTGGGGAAGAAGAAAAAGCAATAGGGTGGGGGGGTACTATGCGGCCTTGGGTTCTGCCCATGTTGGGCTGCTTTTTTAAATTAATAAAGTTTTTTATATTTTTTGAAAATTTTGTGGTGAGAGTTTCATTACATCTACACACACACACACACACACACACACACTTAAAAAAATATTAAAAAAATCTTATATTGTCTATGTGAGCATTATTCGACATTGCAGCATTCAAATCACATTAAAACGCCCAGACACTATTAGATTTGGGTTTGCGAATGTACAGTGGCTTTATTGCGACTGAAAAACAACATTGGCGGCCAGGTAAATATAGCGACTGAGGAGCTCTGTAATAGCGTCTGACAGCTGATCGGAGTGCCCTCTGCCACTGTACAGACGCTCATCTGTCGCTACCTGCCGCTAGTAATGAATCAGCCTGCCCGCTAATTTGGCTTGGATCATCCAAAACCGAATATTGGCAAAATTTGGGTCCAATTCTATCAGCCTTTTTTTGGTAGAACAAAAACACCTGTATTGTGTCAGTAGATAATGAAAGAGCTCACCATTAGCCAACTAACTGTATTTCAAGGTGGAAACCAATAGCCAGTAGCCCCTTTTAACTTCAACTTCACAAACTTTCGTAATCAGGGAAATAGATCATCTTTGTACAATGCTATAGGGACCTTTCAACAGAATAATGTAATTTTTGAATGGAAGAATTTCCCTTTTGGTATAATATCTGCAGACATACCAAGGATACAAATGTATCAGTAACTGTTGCATTTTATTATTAAACCAGGCCAACAGCCTTACGAGAATTAGTGCTCATATGCATCCCTCTCCAGGTCAATTCAGATTGTTGCACAGAAAAGAGGAATTGCTGCTCTTTTTCCTGCCACTGTGCATTGTAGGTTATATTGGTTAAATCCCGGTAGCAGCACGCCTGAGATGCTGAGAAAAGAAGTCTCCCAGGTGCTTCAAGATGGGCACGATCATAAGAAAATTGGGGGGGGGGCATTTCAGCTTTGAGTGGAGTCATCTCACGCTTGGAAGTGACGTGGTTGCCACGGCCGTGTGGATGGTCTGGGATTGCTGCCCCTACTGAGACCCCCTTGGTCTGGTGATATTATTTTTGATCTTTTGGCATTAATCTGTTTCTATTTTCAGCTCCAGCACTAGTGTTGGTTTATCAGTTGTATGTGGAACTGTTAACTATTCGTTGTTTAGCTTTTTACTGTGGTTTAGATCCGCAGCACTGGCACTTTATATGTGTGTTGGAGACTCTTTAATGTTACTAATTGCACTAGCACTTTATTTTTCTTGAAGGTTTTTTGATTGGTGATTCACTTGGTATATTGTATTCTATGTTGGCTGCTGTACAACTTATATGAATTGTATTTTTGTAATGAATGTGGCGGGGTCAAGCTGTAGGACTATATTTTTTTAAATATGTCTACTGATATGTTTGTTTTATATGTGTTTTGGCAATAAAGTGTAATTTAGTTTGTGTATTATCAAGTTGGTTGTGCATCCTTACTTGGCCCATGCCTTAGGGGGGCCCAGTTTGTTTCAGCTTTGAGTGGATTAAGAAGCAAATGTAAGTGCTGACCATGATCCAGTTTCATGCATGCAGATGGGGAAAGGGAATTTTTGGCAGTTTTTTCAACTGTGCAAGGCTATTGGCCTGGCTTAAGTATTACAATTTTATCAACAAAGAGACAACGAGACAACACCTTTGTTGGTTAAATAAGATGCCAGTTACTAAAGTTCACTCTCTTTTAAGCTAAAAGGGCGCTGTGAAAGCCCACAAAACTTACCTGACAACTCGCTCCCTCTGGGAAATGCAGCCCTGTGATTGGCCCTTGGCTGTCACATTGTAAGGAATTTACCTCTGCCAGGGGGCCGGCGGCGAGCGTCCGCGGGGCGACGCAGCACTCATGCTGCTGGGAGCGCGGCGCGTCACTCTGGCAGCCTCCCTTGCCCCTCTCTAGCTGTGCAGGCGCACGTCCCGCAGTCTGTAAATTTTGCCACTAGGAGGCGCTGTGCTGTGAGTGGCAGGCAGCGCAGAGTGCTCCACACCTGATGGGAATCATGGGCTGATCAGCCCTGCAGCCAAGACTGACCAGCCCCTGGATAGTGTGTCCAATCACTCACAGTGTTGTAAGTTACACCAATCAGCACATACACTCCCCCCCAGGGTGGCCATTGGTCGATTCCCAAATAAATATGGAGTCAGCCCAGCACTCAGTGCCCGTGATAGTCTCTTGTGATTAGGGTGTGATTCTGTTAGCTGTTATCTGATCCTGACCCGGCTTGATCGACCATCCCTGTCTGCTGCCTGTACCGACCTCTGCTTTGTCTGACTGCGAACCTGCCTGCCCCTCTGGATACCCTGCGATCTCTTACCTCCTGGCTTGACCCATTGGCTACCCCTGACTACGCACCTGTCTCATCCCTGTACTCTGACGCACCCTCCGGATTGACTACCTGTGAACGACCTCGGCTTCGGGATACCCTCGTGGTTCATCGGCCTTCACCGTAAGCAGCCATCCTTTGCGCCTATTAAGACCTGGGGGCAACCGTGTCCGGTGAGGCGTGCCTAGCGTCCCGGCAAGCGGGGGCTTGACTATAGGCAGAAGCGGCGGTGGAGATTGGGGGTTGCCTGCTTACAGAAGGCTGGTGTCCCGCTGGGCATCACATTATCACGGGCCCCATAAATGGACCAAATTTTGGAACAGGTGCAGGCCCTGACCGCGGCCGTGGAGCACCTGGCACTTCGAGTGGCGGCTCAGGAGAACCGTCCAGCTCCTGCACCCTCTGTGCCCCAGGGGGCAATAGCCGCCTTTCCAGTTGAACCCAAGATTCCCCTTCCAGAGAAGTTTTCAGGGGACCGGAGTAAATTTGCCAACTTCCGGGATGCCTGTAAGCTCTATTTTCAGCTTCGCCCTCATGCTTCCGGCTCCCAGGAGCAACGGGTGGGACTTATCATCTCCCTTTTGCATGGGGATCCCCAATCCTGGGCTTTTAGCCTCTCCCCTCAGGATTACGCCCGCCAATCTGTTGAGGAATTCTTCAAGGCCATGGAGATCCTGTATGATGACCCAGACCGAGGGGCAACTGCTGATGCCAAGCTACGATCTCTTAGACAGGGGCGAAGACCGGCAGAAGAATATTGCTCGGAATTCCGACGCTGGGCAGTGGATTCTCGCTGGAATGACCCAGCATTGTGTGGGCAGTTCAGGCTAGGTCTGTCAGAGGTCATAAAAGATGTCATGGTAAATCACCCAGTACCTAACACCTTGGATGAAACCATGCAATTGGCTATCCGCATCGACCGTCGCATACGAGAAAGACGCCTGGAAAAAGGGGCCCAGTCTGAAGTCAGTATGAAGCCTGAGGCCTTAGTCCCTTCTTCTTCTGAAGAACCCATGCAGCTTGGGGCCACCAAGCTTTCTGAAGCTGAGAGGCGTCGGCGTCTGTCGCAAGGTCTATGCCTTTATTGCGGAGAAGTCGGTCACCTGGTCCGCTCCTGCCCTCGGAAACAGGCATCGGAAAACTTCAGAGCCTAGGTGGGGTCGAGGAAACCCACCTAGGCTGCAAGGTATTTCCTCTGTGTTGCACACAAATTACATTGCCTGTCGAGATTACTCATGATTTTGAGTCCAGGTCTGTGGAGGCTCTTTTGGATTGTGGGGCTGCCGGGAATTTTATTGATTGGGGCCTGGCTCAAGCATTAAAGATTCCGCTGCAATCTTTAGTCAATCCAATTAGAGTCAAAGCCATTGATAATACCCCCCTTGTGGGGGGCCTGATTCAGTACCGTACTCCACCAGTGTTTGTTAGAGTGGGGGCGGGACATACCGAGCTAATGAGCTTCCTGCTCCTTAAGATGCCACTTACCCCTTTGGTTCTGGGACTCCCCTGGCTGTCTAAACACAATCCCCAAATTGACTGGGTCTCTGGGCAGGTTATCAAGTGGGGGCAACAATGTTTCCAGTCTTGTCTTGAGCTCCCTGTACGTGCCACTCGCTTGACTGCTGAGGGCATCCCTACCCCCTATGCAGATTTCGCAGACGTGTTTTCTGAAAAAGCCGCTGATGAACTCCCTCCTCATAGGCCTTTTGACTGCCCGATTGATCTTCTCCCAGGAACTATGCCGCCTCGGGGAAAGATTTATAATTTAACCCAAGCTGAGAATAAGGCCATGAAAGAATACATTGCTGAGAATCTGCAGAAAGGTTTTATTCGGCCGTCTACCTCACCAGCGGGTGCCGGATTTTTCTTTGTGGAAAAGAAAGATGGCGGCTTGCGCCCCTGTATTGATTATAGGGGCCTGAATAAAATTACAGTTAAAAATAAATACCCCCTTCCCTTAATAGAGGGACTCTTTAACCAGGTCATTGGGGCCCAGGTTTTTTCTAAGCTTGACCTGAGGGGGGCCTACAATTTAATCAGGATCTGTCAGGAAGACGAGTGGAAGACTGCCTTCAATACTCAGGATGGGCACTATGAATATCTTGTTATGCCATTAGGCCTATGTAACGCCCCAGCAGTCTTCCAGGACTTTGTTAACGAAGTTTTTAGAGAATACTTGGGCCGTTTTGTGGTCATCTACTTAGATGACATCCTAATATTCTCCCCGACCTTAACCGAGCATAGAGAGCATGTGCGGATGGTTCTACAGAAATTGAGAGAAAATCACCTCTACGCCAAGCTAAAAAAGTGCGTTTTTGAGGTTTCTGAGGTTCCGTTCCTGGGATACATTGTTGCCGATACTGGGTTAACAATGGATCAGGCCAAAGTGTCTGCAGTCCTCCAGTGGGAACAACCTAAAGATTTGAAGGGTTTACAAAGGTTTCTGGGGTTTGCTAATTTTTATAGGCGCTTTATAAAAAACTTTTCCACCTTGGTAGCCCCACTCACCGACCTCACTAAGAAGGGGGCGTTTACCCCTACTTGGTCGGGCCGATCCATCCAAGCCTTTGAGAACCTTAAGTCTGCCTTTAGTTCGGCACCTGTGTTGACCCACCCTGATATCCACCGAGCCTTCATAGTCGAAGTAGATGCATCTGAGCTCGGGGTAGGGGCAGTTCTCTCACAGTACAGTGGGTCTCCTGAACGGCTGCATCCCTGTGCCTTTTTCTCGAGAAAATTTAATTCCGCTGAGCGGAACTATGATATTGGCAATCGAGAACTTCTAGCTGTGAAATTAGCCTTTCAGGAATGGAGACATTGGTTAGAGGGGGCCCAGTTCACAATTACGGTATTCACAGATCACAAGAATTTAGAATACATCAAATCAGCTAAAAGGTTAACCCCCCGTCAGGCCCGATGGTCTCTTTTCTTCTCCCGTTTTAATTTCACCATAACATACAAACCAGGAACAAAGAATGTTAAAGCTGACGCTCTCTCCAGAAGTTTCAGAGTTGATAAAGTCCCTGTAGAGGAGATCCTTCCCATAATCCCACAACACAAGGTCATAGCTGTCATCCAACCTGACCTGTCAAGTGAACTAAGTCGGTTTCAATCGGATTCTCCTCCGGGCAAACCCGATCACCTCCTCTTTGTACCCCTGTCCCACCGTCCGGCAGTACTTCAGCAGTTTCATGACTCCAAGACGGTGGGTCATCCAGGGGTTAAAAAGACTTTGGCCCTTCTAGCCCGTCATGTCTGGTGGCCATCTTACAGGAGAGATACCCAGGCCTTTATTCAGGCCTGTAAGATCTGTGCCCGTAGCAAAACCCCCAGGTCAGCTCCTGCCGGACCTCTGGTGCCCCTGTCCACTCCTTCAAAGCCTTGGACGCACTTGGCAATGGATTTTATTACTGATTTACCACAGTCCCAGGGATATACCGTTATCTGGGTTGTGGTAGATCAATTCCCCCTAAGAAAGCTGCCCACAGCCCAAGAATTGGCTCAATATTTCTTAGATTATATTTTTAGACTTCACGGAATTCCAGAAGATGTGGTCTCAGATAGGGGGGTCCAATTTGTGTCACGCTTCTGGAGGGCATTCTGCACCCGGCTAGGCTTCACTGTTTCTCTGTCTTCAGCTTTTCACCCTCAGTCCAATGGGCAGACAGAAAGGACCAACCAGTCATTAGAACAATATCTCCGTTGCTTCACCTCTGATATTCAGTCAGAGTGGTCCCAATTTCTTCCCTTTGCTGAATTTGCCTTCAATAATGCAGTTAACTCCTCCACGGGGGTATCGCCCTTCCGATGTGTATATGGGAGGGATCTTAAGTTCTCAGCACTTTCAGGCTCGTCCTCTGGTTTGCCTTCTTTAGACGATTGGTTGTCCCAGTGGCCAGATTTATGGGCCAAGATTCAGCGGCATTTGGTCCAGGCATCGAGTCAGCAGAAGGTCTTTGCGGATCGTCGCCGATCCAAGAATCCAGATTATAAAGTGGGGGATTTGGTCTGGCTCTCTACCAAAAATTTAGCACTACGCCAACTCTCTGTAAAATTGGGACCACGATATATCGGCCCTTATCCCATTTTACAGAAAATTAACCAAGTCACATACAGACTCAAACTTCCACCATCTCTGAGGATTTGTAATTCCTTTCACGTTTCCCTCCTTAAGCCTGCCAGGGGAGTGGAGGAGGATTCCTCTCCTTCTCCTATCCTAGTTGATGGTGAGCAGGAGTTTGAAGTCGCACGAATTCTGGATTCCCGTTTCCTCTGGAATTCCTTGCAATATTTAGTTGACTGGAAGGGATATGGGCCAGAAGAGAGGAGTTGGGTTCCAGCTAGAGATGTGCATGCAGACCGTTTAATTAAAAGATTTCATAAAGAAAATCCTCTTAAACCCAGGGTGGAGGGTCCTGGGGCCCCTCCTCAAGGGGGGGGTAATGTAAGGAATTTACCTCTGCCAGGGGGGCGGCGGCGAGCGTCCGCGGGGCGACGCAGCACTCATGCTGCTGGGAGCGCGGCGCGTCACTCTGGCAGCCTCCCTTGCCCCTCTCTAGCTGTGCAGGCGCACGTCCCGCAGTCTGTAAATTTTGCCACTAGGAGGCGCTGTGCTGTGAGTGGCAGGCAGCGCAGAGTGCTCCACACCTGATGGGAATCATGGGCTGATCAGCCCTGCAGCCAAGACTGACCAGCCCCTGGATAGTGTGTCCAATCACTCACAGTGTTGTAAGTTACACCAATCAGCACATACACTCCCCCCCAGGGTGGCCATTGGTCGATTCCCAAATAAATATGGAGTCAGCCCAGCACTCAGTGCCCGTGATAGTCTCTTGTGATTAGGGTGTGATTCTGTTAGCTGTTATCTGATCCTGACCCGGCTTGATCGACCATCCCTGTCTGCTGCCTGTACCGACCTCTGCTTTGTCTGACTGCGAACCTGCCTGCCCCTCTGGATACCCTGCGATCTCTTACCTCCTGGCTTGACCCATTGGCTACCCCTGACTACGCACCTGTCTCATCCCTGTACTCTGACGCACCCTCCGGATTGACTACCTGTGAACGACCTCGGCTTCGGGATACCCTCGTGGTTCATCGGCCTTCACCGTAAGCAGCCATCCTTTGCGCCTATTAAGACCTGGGGGCAACCGTGTCCGGTGAGGCGTGCCTAGCGTCCCGGCAAGCGGGGGCTTGACTATAGGCAGAAGCGGCGGTGGAGATTGGGGGTTGCCTGCTTACAGAAGGCTGGTGTCCCGCTGGGCATCACACACATCTTCCGTGCTTGGGCTTTCGCTATTGCGTCTGGCCAGTCAAGGGGCTGTATTTCCCGGGGGGAGCGAGGTACCAGGTGAGGTTTGTGCTCAATAAAGGCGGGAGCTCTAGTTTTATTTACAGATGTACAGAAATAAAAGGGACATTCGTCCACTCTAAAATTATATTATTCTGTAAGAGGTAACCTGTAGCTTTACAGGGAGTGAACAGTAAATTGTTTTTCCTGATTCAAAAATACAGTATATTATTTGACTAAGGGTTAGCTCTGGCATGTTTTTTCAATTAGGACACTGTGCCCTAGATTTTGCGGTCCTATCATTATGAAGTTTTGGGGGATTTGACTACCGCATTTGCTTCCCAGATTACATCCTAAATTTTCCTCTTATAGAGTTTAATGGGAATGGGACTTGGGTGATGTACAACCAAGATAATGCAAACTATTGTGTAGGACTGCACCAGAACAGAATAGAGGCAGATGGGGCTCATACTACTCCCAAAGTTTTACATTCATTCTTGAACACCATGATTATCATGCCTTTGCCCTCTATATATGAGCCCAAAATCATATACTAGTCATTTAGCATATATGTGCTGGGTGCAATGCATAGTGAACCAAAGGGGCACATGCTACCCAGCAAACGGGGCCTAATCTATATACTGTAGATCTTGGCACTTCAAACATCCTATATGGACCTCTGATCCACCAATTATAAATATGATTAACCTTAACACAAGGCTATAGATCTGGCAATACCCCTTTATGTTCAGCCTTTGGCTGTACTTGCAGTGTATATATAATCCAGATAAAAGCAAAAGATGTGAGGCTGAAAAGTAAAATACTACATGGGTTTATGTCTTAGAAATCAATAATTATGCATTCCTCAAAAGAAACAAAGGGGGGGTGGCAGCAGCTCAGACCATCCCCCCTTTGTTTCTTTTGAATTTGTGCAAGCACATGGTGTGTGGGGTCTAGGCTGTATTGCAAGGTCTTTGACCCTTCCACCCCATGGCTTGCACTTGAGAGGTTTAGGGCAACCTCAGGTAAGCCTGCTCCCAATTTATCTATTGCACTGTATGTCCCAGATGGGCTCTCAGAGATTAGAGTTAGGACTGCACCCCACAGAGGCACTTTGGCGTAGTGGTGCAGCTTAAGCATACTTCTGCAGATGTGTGTGACCGAGTCCTCTGTTTTTAACCAAGTTTAGAGACAGATTATAGGCTGGCCTGCAAGCTGACAGGGTTAAGTGCTGTGGCTCCTTTAAGAATTATGCATTCCTACTCAATCAGTTACAAGGTAATTATATTGTCTATATGACTGAACTTCCATTGTGCTGTGTATCAACAGTGTGGCTTAAAGGGGAACAAGACCAGGGACTTTCACTATTGGGTTTTGTTCCTCCTGAGATCAAAGCGGCAAGAAAAGCTGAAAAGACCAGCCACATCACTGTTTACCTCTGGCTATAGATTCAGAAAGGCCTACAAAATGTACACTCCCCAGCTAAAGGTACAGTGGGGATGAGGCTGCAGCCAGAAAATGTGGCATGGGCTCTGGGAGAAGGTGAGTGAACACAGCGCAGCATCACAATTTAGGATGCTCCATAAAGAGTCTTATAGATTCCTAGGGGATGGTTGCTCCTTTTTAATGAGCCAGATAAAAAGAGCTAGACAAATGATGGAGACTGTCATCACCATTGTGAATCAGGAAGTTGTACACCATGTTTCTTGCCTGTGAATAAATCCTAATGCTGGCTATTAGTGAAAATAAGAAACACCAGGGGGGCATGGTTTGGTAATGGCGGCGTGAGGACGCAAGTTCCAGGAGCTCTGCACTAAAAGTGACTAAATTTAAGCCATCTGCAGTATAGGACTTACCAGGGCGATGTCCAGATGGCGGAGGAGCAAGCCTGCCCAGACGAGCAGACGGGCAAAATCAGCGCATTCTTTGCAGGGAAGAGGAGCTCGCAGGTGGAGCCCAGGGGTGATCGAGCGGCAGCTGGGAGGCGGCCGGAGCCCTCCAACTGTCATCCTGGAGTGCGGGCGCGGCGCTCTCCCACCCTGCCACAATCAGCAGGCAACGAGTGGCGGTGACATCGGGGCGGAGGAGCCCGAGGAGGTCCGTCCTGAGGAGGTGGGGGAGGAGGTTGGAGCTGAGCTGGAGGGTCAGGAATGGGGGACTGCTGCCACCTCAGTGGATCTCCAGGAATGTGGGTACACAGCTGAGCAGAGAGGCCCCTGGGAAGCTGGGCTTTTGTGGAGGATATCAGAGCCCATGATAACTCAGTCACTGGCGGAGGCAATCGGTGATGCAGCAGGCGCAATCGGACTCTAGCCAACTAAAGATCAGAACCCTGATGCACCTTGACGACTTGGAAAATAGAAGTCGTAAGAACAATATTCGGATTTGTGGACTCCCGGAAGTCCCGGAGAATAGCAACCTAAATGACCTCATCACAAAAATGTTCAACCTTGTTCTTGATAAGCCTCCTGGAGAACACATAGAGCTGGATAGAGGGCATAGGGCCCCGGACCCACGTTCTGCAGATCCTGCCAGACCGAGGGATGTGGTATGCCGCGTACACTTTTTAGAGTGAAAGAAGACATAATGAAAAGTGCGTGGGATAGAGGCTCCATCTCCTACAACGGGTCCCGGATTATCCTGCTCCCTGACCTCGCTCGATGCACCCTCCAGATGCGTTGAGTTCTGAAACCGTTGCTGGAAGCCACCAAATTGGTCAGTGAGACATACAGGTGGGCACACCTATTCCATCTAGTGGTCACGCAGAGAGGACGCTCGTTTGTCCTACGGTCCCATTCGCAGCTTCCAGACCTCTTCAACTTCCTCGAAATTCAGAATATTCAGCTGGAGCTCTGGTTATCGCCAGCCCTGGGGGACCCTGTGGGGCGGGGTCGCCCCCTGCGCCCTGAGGAACCGCGGCCCCGAAGAAATAGGATCAGAGGTGGTGGACGGCGCCCAATCGCCTAACCATGCTCCGAAGTAATCTTAGCCCTGAGTCCTGACTGCTGTTAGTGTGAATGGACCTGGCTGTAGTGGAGCTGAAGAGTTTGTTACCATTCCTCGTTCTTCTATTTTTTATATATATTTTTCTTTTTTGCCCTTACATGCTATTTTGATGCCCGACCGCCTCTCTGATGAGCTTTGGGAGCCGGGTGTCTGCCGTGTGGTGCGGGGGTCCGGGGGCCGGACCTGCCTGGGTGGTCTGGCGTGAATTGTTGGCCAGGCCCCCCGGGTGCGGGCTGTCCCGGACCCCTTGCTGGCCTCCCTGGCGCCTTGGCCCTGCTCTGGGGCAATCTGGAGGGCTTTGCTCCTCCTCGAGTCCCCCCCTGCCCACGACTTGATATCCCGGAAATTACTCCCTGGACCTCGGTCTGCTTTGGGCAGCTGGAAGACAGGGTGACCTCAGAGATCCGCCCTCATTGTTGGACATTACCCCAGCGTACATGTGGTTGTCCGCGGGCCAGGGGGCGGCTGGGGTGGCGGCACCGTTGGGCGGGCCGGCGTGATTGTAGCTCGCTGGCCTGTCACGGTGCGGCTCTCCCTGGGGCTCCCCGCCGGGGCGGCTACACTGTGGACCTCGGAAGAAGATATTTTGAAAGTCTGGGAGGGGGAAAATACGCAGTGACTCGGGTGGCCGGGGTGGAACTGGGGAGCACCCTTCCTCTCGGCTCTGGTGCTGCAGCGGCCCCATCGGTGCCTGGTGGAGTCTGGCGGGGGCTGGCGGCCAAGTGGGGGACTGATCTCCCCCCGCTGACTTGCTCCTAAAGAAGCACGGGTATAACCTCATAATGAAGTGTGCATGAGTGGCTCGGCCCTGCCCCGTCGGCTGTCTCCTGTTGTGAGAGTGAGTTAGCGTGATGTGTGGGGTTGGACATGGGGTCGCTGGCAGGGTTGTGCGCCGGGGCGTGGTTGAGCTCTTGGCTGGGTCTCCCCTGCTGCCGCCCCCTTGCCTCTGGGGGGGGGGGGGGCGGATGGCAGGGAAGCCATCAGGCATGGTTATATTTATGACTGTTGTTATGGTTACTGTCAAGATTACACGCTAAACTTCAGATTTGAATTTGTTCCCTGTTAACTTGCAATGCTGGATGCAGATGTGCGCAGAGGAAGTATAATGATAGTGCATCTCCTATGCCTACGTCTACAACCTCCCACTTCCCCCAGTAGGCCTGTTCGCTCAATCTGAGTAGGAGAAGTTTAGTGAACACTATCTTTAGCTCTTATCTGTTTGTCTTGCTAATATTCCTTCTTCTCTTCTCCTCGTTTAACATCTCACCCCTTCTTCAATACCTCTTTTTCTGCCTAAATACCCCATTTCCTTGGAGGGCTGGTGATAGGGGCACGCGCGGATGGCAGAACTAGTAATTGGCTCCTTCAATGTTAAGGGGCTGAATATCCCTGAAAAAAGATCACAGGTTTTGTACGATGCATAAACGCAAAGTGGCGATTTTGCTCCTTCAGGAGACACACTTTAAAGAGGGCCACTTACCCATTATTAGGAATCGGTACTTCACTTCATGGCATCATGCACCTAACCCTAACACTAAAGCGGCTGGTGTATCAATTGCCGTTAGAACTTAAGATTGATCCCAACGTTCGGTTTATATTTTTCAAGGTTGAGCTGTTCGCAAAGGTGTACACCATATCAAATATTTATGCCCCCAATACCGACCAGTTTAGCTTCAGTGTGCGAGTGCTCAAGATGTTAGATGAATTTTCAGAGGGCACTCTGATAGTAGGGGGGGATTTTAATACTCCTATGCAGCCAGAGTTGGATACCTCCTCGGGCAGGTCGGCGGTGTCCCTGAGCAAGCGAAATAACTCTCTGGCATGCGGCTGGTGGATTCCTGGCGGGTTAATTTAATAGCCCATGTAGCCGCTAACAGAACCCCGGCATGCCTTCTATCGTGCGATGCAGAGAAGGCATTCGACAGGGTGGATTGGATGTTCCTCAAAGCATCCCTTCAACAGGTTGGTGTTGGCCTGTCCCTCTTGTCCAGGATACTGGCTTTGTACTCTGAGCCCACTGCAAGGGTGAGAGTAAATGGCTTGCTCTCCTCTTCCTTCAATATCAGTAACGTCACACAACAGGGCTTTCCCCACTACTATATGTCATCACCATGGAACACTTGGCTGTGGCTATAAGGCAGATTACGGATGTTAAGGGCATAGTGGTGGGAGACCGGGAATACAAGGTCTCGTTCTATGCAGACGACCTGCTCTTACATCTGATGGCCCCTTTGACTTCTTTCCCGGCAGCCCTTAAGGAGTTTGAAACATTCGGTCGCATGAGTAATTTCAAGATCAATTATTCCAAATCGGAGGCCCTGAACATCTCCCTTCCTCGTCAGACTGTAGAACAACTTGGGTCGAGCTTTCCCTTCAAGACAATGTCTGACCTGAATTCATATGATAAAAGGCATTTTTCTTGGTTTGGGAAGATTAACGTACTTAAAATGGACATCCTTCCGAAATTTCTGTATCTCTTTCAGACTGTGCCCATCCACCTGCCCAATGGCTTTTTCAAAAAGCTCAAGACCGCATTCCTGAGATTGGTTTGGGGCACAGGGACGCCTCGGATAAAATTTAGCACCTTGACTAGGCCCAAGTCGGATGGTGGTAGTGGCCTTCCTGACCTGAAAACATATCATACAGCAGTGATCTCGCTACGAATTCTTGACTGGACCCAAAGGGGTGAGGAAAAGCAATGGGTTAAGATGGAGAAGGCAATGTCCCCTATAAATCCTATTTCTCTACCATGGGGAGGCCCACTTCCGAGGCGCCAGAGGGACTCCCTGCCATTTCTGGCGGGACAATTTTTGCTGGTGTGGGACAGGCTAACAAGACAGCATGCAATAATTACTAGGCCAGGTCCCCTAACCCCACTTTTTGACAACTATTCCTTTGCACCAGGCATGTGGTCGGGGAGCTTCTTAGTGTGGGAGGCCTCCTCTAACGTTACTATGGGTGACATATTGGCACCAGGCAGGCTACCCACACTTGGCGAGCTAAGGGATAGAGTACCAGGATAGTATGTCTCATGGTTCCTTCATAGGCAGCTGAATGCTTTTGTTTCGACCCAAAACCTCGTGGAGCAGGGCACAAAACCACTGACGCACCTAGAACACGTTCTGATCCGGGATCCCCCCCAAGCACATGCCATAGCAGTTTTATACCGCACCCTAATAGAAGCACCACATGAGTCACCCCCGGGATTTATTAGGAAGTAGGAGGCGGAATTGGGAATAACTATAACAAGTGAAGACCTCACCAAAATATACCAGTTCACCCATAAGTTAGCGATTCCATGTGCCGCCCAAGAGAGGAATTATAAGGTTCTGTCCCATTGGTACAGGTGCCCGGCAGATATAAACAAGTTTGACTCATCCTGCCCGGTTCTCAGTAATTCTCAGTAATTGTAAATTTACTTTTTCACTCTAATTAATAATGAACATGAACAGTTGTTGTTCTTCTGTTTATTGTAATTGCCATGGATGGATTCCCATATGGGTTCCATATTTGTACCTTATGAAAAAAAAATATAAAAATGTTTAAAACAGGAAACCCTAGAAGAAAGCCTTTCTATGTGAGTGAAATCTATTGTATGATATGTAGATGCATTATAAATGATTATCTGTCATTTGTAATGTAATGTTTTAGAAGCCCAATTCAGTGTGGCATGATGTCCACACTTGCTTCATGAAAGGAGGATCTAAAGAACATTGTGAACCAAGCCTCAGTAAAAAGAGAATGTTCAGTTTCCAGTTTCCCCATACAGAATAATTAAAATTGGCTTGTAACACCTTCTGGAACAGGGGTGTCCAACTCATTTCCAACTCATTCAGAGCCACATCAGCATTCTGGTGGCCTGAAAAGGGCCAAGTAATAACAAATTTGAAACAAAATGCAAACACGGACACTCAAATATATGGTTATAGACACAGAATAATTTTGCCCAGGACAGATGCAGAAGCATTTTACCCCGGACAGTTGAATACACTATTCTGACCAGGGTCAATGATACTGAATTATTTTGCCCAGGACAGACGAAGATGCAAAATTATTTTGCCCAAGACAGATTCAGAGGCTGAAATATTTTGCCCAGGATAGTCACAGAATTATTTTGCCCAGGACAGATGGAGAAGCTGATATATTTTGCACAGGACAGATGCAGACGCTAAACAATTTTGTCCAGGGCAGGCACAGACAATATTTTGTCCAGGATCAATGAAGATGCTGAATTATTTTGCCCAGAACCGATGCAGAGGCTGAATTATTTTGCCCAGAAAAGTCACAGAATTATTTTGCCCAGGACAGATGCAGAATTATTTTGCCCAGGACAGCCAATGAATTTTCCCAACCCACTGCTATAGCCTCCTCTTGCACAGATACACCGTTGCAGATACAGTTGCAGATACTACTGTATTCACGCTAAGGACATAAAAAAGGCATCATCCACATTTATAGGCACTGCTTCTGGGGGCAGAAATAGAGGCAATATGGCTCATCACTCAGCAGGGTCACACACAGGTGCAAAGGCCTGCTGCCAGAGTCAGCAGTCTTGAAGAGACTGACCAGTTAGAAGGGGTGCCGCCAAGCTGCTGTCCCCTGGCAGCTGTCAAAGAGCCACATAAGAAGGCTTGGAGGGCCACATCCGGCCCCCAGGCCTTGAGTTTGACACACATGTTCTAAAACATTTGTTAAACCATCTCAATATTTGAAGTTACATAATTTTAAATATATCACCTACATAGTAGGAAGTTTCACAAAGCATGGGAGACTAATAATTACTGTATGCTTTCACTCGTACACTTCTTACAGTGAATCGACACGATAACTACATTACCTACTGGGGGAAGGTGACAAGATTCTATTACATTTCATCTAGCAACTCTGCAGGTTTCCAAGGTGTAATGAACACATATCAGTGCTCTCACATACATGTGCTCCTTGTTTTAAATATCTCTACAATGAGGATTTACTAAACTGCATGCAGGGCATCCATTGAAAATTATATTTCATCCTGGTGTCCAGCAGAAGTAGAATCGAAACACAGCTACCCCCCCCCCCTACCAAGATATCTTCTACAATAACACTGCTAACAATTTCCAGGAGCCAGAGGCTGACAGGTACAATCATTTCGATGTGGTGTTATGTTCCACAGATTAAATTGTTATGATGCCTCTTCTGGATAAGAGACAGGGCCACCTTGCAAAAAAACTAGGCAAAATCTCAAATTGAAGATTCAGTAAAAATAGTTCTCATCACCACTTATTCATCTCATCACATCACTAATTATGCCCTGCAGTGCCACATGACATAGCTTATGGCAAAAAGACCAAGTTGCTAGAGTGGGAGCATGTGTGTATTTTTATAATTAAAGCCAAATCGGGGTTTGTAGACCTTTGTAGCTTTGCTTTAAGTAGAATATAAAAAGGGCTATATAAAAGTTTTATGCTACCCTAGATTCACCTTTTTGATAATGCTTTGACCACCTAATTTTAACACTCAGGGAGAACTAACAGTTCCTCCCTTAGCTGCAGCAGCTGTGAACCTAGGGCCTTCAGTGATGCTTGAGTCAGCAGGTCCAACAGCCCAACAGCGACGGCAGCGGTAATCTACAGTAATCTGTAGCGAATTGCGGACACAAGATCTTGTTCCTGAGTCACCATCCAAAATGGGTATATCTCAGGGAGAGAGACCGGGTAGGGCCAGGGGGGAGTAGGTGTTTTAATTAGGCTTGAAGCAGACCAAAAGTAAAAAAAATGTTTAGTAAATTGCTCCCTTAAAGCCCCCCTCGGGCAAAAACCATTTGAGAGGGCTTAACTCCATAGAGATGTTGGATTTACCTCACTCCCATTCAGTCAGTGTAAATGTTATGTATCTTGTGCCTCAGAGCAGCTGATTGCTTTCTTCTAGAAATAAAGGAGGATTGCACTGAAATGTAAGGCACTTTTCACTGTGGTATTGGGTTTTTATATAAGCTAGACTCACGTAGGTGGCAAGATGGCCGCTGCCATGCAGTTATGCAGCATAGAATCTGTCTGCTATTCCATAACATCTACATGGAGTTAAGCCCTCTCAAATAGTTTATGTCACTGATTGCCAGAGTGGGGCTTTAGGGTGCAATTTACTGAACTTGCTTTTTATTTTTTTACTTTTGGCCTTATTTAAGGTCCTCTGGCACCACACTCCTATTATCAGTGAAGAAGATAACACCTGGAAATTGTTAACCGAAATGTTAGTTTTGTATAGAAAGTGGAAATATATATATATATATATATATATATATATATATATATATATATATTGTATAATTATACTTCCGTGGCCCACAAAGCGGCAGTTTTATATTGATACTTTTCCATATATATATATATATATATATATATATATATATATATATATATATTTACCAGCAACATTTATTGTATATGATGTATATGATATATTGTATAGCTTTCATTTTGTGTCTGTATATTTGGTTTTGAATGGTTGTATACTGTATATATGTATGTATGTCTAATAAACTTTACCTGATTTTCGATATAATATTTTGTGTGTTGGTGCATGGGTCCTTGTTAAGTTTTGTGGGTAGCGATGAAGTGCTATCATATAACCCAACACCCTGCCCATCGAAATTTGTGACTGATTTATTTGTATCACCCATGCAGAGTTCCTTTTTCTTGCAATGTCTGTCTGTGATACCAGTGAGGACATTTTACCTCAGGTCTTGAGTGAAGAGCAAACAGGAAGTGCAGCAAAAAGAAAAGCCATTGGTGTCATTAAGACCAAAGGGATGTCAGTAGCAGAAGAAAACAAAACATATTTCATGGATTCACTAGCTTTTGGTCCTGATAACAAGCAGAAGGTTTCTGGTGAATGGATTTCTTACTATTTACTAAGGGCCTAATTTACGGCAGCCACCGTTCCTATAGTAATTTTATCAGTAACTGCTACTATTGCCTCTAATGTAGCTGTCGCACATGCCTAAAGCAGCATAGGCTATCAGAGACTAGTGGACATTCATTTTACTTTGTTTGTCTAGGTAGGCCAACGATAGCTTATGCCAGTTAATGTTACTTTCTGCCATCAACAAATGATAATGATTCCTGTAAATAAGTGCATTGGCGAAGGCTAGAGTAGTAGTTAAAATTGTTTCTGTTTAAAAGTCAAGCAGCACAGATAATATTAATAGCCTATAACATGATCTGGATGGCGGCAGACACATTCTCAGGGATGTAAGAAGACATTATAGTGGTCTTGCTATGCTATTTTTCATATATAATAACTAATTATGAATTTAACCAGTAAAATGTCATATTTTGGCACCTTCACCAATATCATGTTGCCTGGACCAAAACCTTTGATTTTCAAGGTCCCTTGACAGCAAGGTATATACAGTGGGCTACAGGCAGCCCATTAGGGTTCAGAATAGAGACTTGAGAACCATAATAAAACAAAAAGTGTAAAAAATGGAATGATGGGAAAAAGCCACCATCTTTGGTCGTGCTGTTGTTTGCCAATCTTTGACAGATTTTACTGTTGAATTGGTGAATTACAGGCAGACCAGTTTTTCTTTTATGAATACAGACTGAGCTGGCAGAAACTAGAGTTGCACTGGCAGATACTGGAGCATTCTGACGTAGGATACACAAATCAGGCCCCATGATCACTAAAGAAATGCCTTTGTCTGGAAAATGTAAAACAGACTTTCCCCATAGCTATACATCCCTGAATATAAAGTGATTAAATCATTTAGATGTATGTTAGTGCCGTAAAAGTGTCACAGAGATGATTTGCCACCACCAGTCATCAGGAGTCAGAGCTGCACTACCCAGTTTTACACTCTCTTGCTTCGCCCTCCTCGCTGATCCCAATTAGTAATGAACAGATAATCAGTGGAATAAAAAAGGAGTAGTGGAATAAGGGATTGCACTGGTTCTGATACATAAGCCTGTGGCTTAGATTGGGACATCTAGGCTAGGGCTAGACCTCTTTCACACCTAGGCTTTTGCGTTGGAAAAGTCCTGCATGCTTCGCTTCCAACACAACACAATGCAACATAGCTTCATAGAAGTATAATGCAATGCAACGCAAATGCAACACAAAGTAAATCGCAACATACGCAGTGCCAACATGAGAAAGGTGCAGGGGTGTGAAAGGAGTCTGGGGCTGCAAGGGCCTGGTAGTTTTGATGCTGTTAAAACTTTTTTTGTTTTGGATGTTACTTTTTGATTATGGCACGAGGGAGCGGCCACCGCCTCCAGCTGTCAGGTACGCATGAGCGAGGAGGGCGGGGAGGAGAAGAGCGGAGCCCCGTCGGCTCGGCTCAGAGCCCCATCACCGGCAGTGCGGGAGGAGAGAGAGGAAGAAGAAGAGCTGCGCAGCCTCCCGCACTCTGAAATGTGCAGCAGTGAAGATGAGGCAGAGGCAGGACTGGCCGGATGGAACCAGGGAGATGACCCGGTGGCTGAGGGGGAAGGGGAGGGGCAAACAACGGGCAGGCAGAGGAGCTGCAGAGACCCTGGGCCCAGAGCGAATCAGAAGGAGGTGGAGATGGAGGGCCCTCAGCCAAGTGCAGAGGCTCAATCTCTCAGTAGGGAAGATGACGGGCCACGTCAAATTGGCGATCTGGGCATGAATGGCAAGGAGCAGGGCCCGGCCTTACGAAAATGAGCGTGCCAGCAGGCGGGGGGATCTGGATTGACTGCAGCAGCACAGGGCAGGAGTTCATCAGTGGTCGTAGCAGCGGAGCTGCACCCCCCACCCCCCAGTAACAATTTAGCTAGTTCCAGCGAAGACGAGGGGTGTGTCCATGATGCCGACGAGCGAATCCACCTGCATAGGAGCACAGACCCCCAAGTCCTTGGGGTGACCCAGGGGATACCGTTTAGAGAGAACCTGCGCCCACCCGATTGTGGGAGACCTGTGCCCCATACATCGAACAATGAAGAATGTCAGTCGGCCCCCGTGATGAGCCCAACTTTTTTGGACAAACCCCTCAGCCAGGCCTCCCTACGATCCCCCACTTGGTCTCAGGCCGCAACAGATTCTCCTGGCCCCCCAGAACACAGAGCCCTATCCAAGGAGCAATACAACATCAACACACTACTGAAGTTTTTGCCATCTCAAAGAGACTTTGAGAATAATATTAATAGAAAGTTACAAGCTAGAGATCTGTCTGCTCGATTTTACAAGAGGGGATACCCTAGGCGGGTGGTCAAAAAAGCCTGAAAATGAGCAAGGGATACCCCACGAGAGGGGCTCCTTACTCCTAAGAGGAGGCACCGAGAACAGAGGATACTTTCCTCATTTGTAACATCAAGAGAAGTTCGCGGGCCTGAATTTTGGATATCGATATATGGGTGGTGTTTGAACCAGCGAGGAAAAATCTCTCCCGATTGAGAAGACATCTAGCAAGAGCCGATCGTCCATCCCCTTGTCCTCTACGGTCCTCTTCATTAATCAGCGAGGGGATTTAAGGGATACACGGTGGACAGCTTTATTTATCCTTCTGCCCAGATGAAGTAACGGGGAGACCGTTACGAAACGCGTTGGCTGGGACGGGGTGTAGCGCTTGGCTAAACTGTTCCTCAATGGTGATGTATATAGCACATTTGTTTTGATTTCTTGTTTATCGTTTTTCTCCCTTGGTTTGTCCTCAGGGGTATATATATTAGTTCAAGTATAGCACTGTAATTGTACTTTATCATGATATGCATTAATGTATTATATATAGATTGTTAGAGTGTAGATCTTTTTGATATGTGTGTTGATGTAGTATGTATATAGGAGCACTTGTTGTATAAATAACTGACACAATTCATGGAACACATATGGTTTTAAGAGGGACATCTTTTACCCATAGCGCCCCCGTATGTAATTTGGTCTTTTAATTGTTTTTAATTTATTCTTTTGTACTGGACAAATAATAAAATGATCATATCTTTATTGTAACAAGTGTGGTGGTGCCATAATTCAGGGTAGGCTTTGTGTGTGGGTCATGTGGGATCCCATATTTGCTTGAGTAGAAAGGAATGGGGTGGGATTGCCGGGGGGGCTGCGCCGCTGGCAGGCTGACGTGGCTATGGTTCGCCGGCCTGGTTGCGGTGTGGCCGGCCCTGGCCCCCCCATGGCGGTGGGCCTGGTGGGCTTTGGGGGATGGGGTCGCTGGGTGCCGTGTGATATTGGGGGGGCAGCGGGTGGCGCTGGGTCCCTCCCTCCCCCCGCTGCTCGCCCACGTGGCTGGGTGGATGGCGGGGGTGGGGGGACCCGGCGCGATCGGGGTTGTTGTTGTTTTTTTAATCATTTTCAGGTTATGGTTCTGAACAAGTCAAGCGATAGTTATGGTTAAGAGATGTGGTCATATGTGAATTATATGTTTGAGAGTGCACCTCCTGACCTACAACCGTAGCCTTTCATCTTCCCCCAGTAGGTCAGTTCGCTTACTTCACTTGGAGAGATAATGAACATTAGCATTAGCATTCTCTTGTTTTTTCTGGCAAAATCTTTTTGCTGATACCTCTTTTCTTTCTCGCTTCTCTTTTCTTTCATCTCCAGTTTTCTAGTATCTCTTTCCTCCCCCCCGTCCATTTTACTTTGTGTTGAGGGCAGGGGCGTGCGGCAATGACAGAACTAAGTAGGACATATACCAGTTATCAAGAATCGGTACTACCCCTCCTGGCATCATACCCCCAATCCCAACATTAAGGCAACCGGGGTCTCGATTGCCATCCATAAATCTCAAAAGATTGAATTGTTTTCCAGGATATATACTGTAGCTAACATTTATGCCCCTAACACCGACCAGGTCAGTTTTTGTGTGTAGGTGCTTAGGACACTAGCAGAATTCATGAAGGGCACACTCGTGGTGGGGGGAGACTTTAATATTCCCATGCAGCCGGAGTTAGACACTTCCTCTGGTGGGTCGGCAGTGTCCTTGAGCAAAAGAAATAGGCTGAAAAGAGTGCTCTCTGATCTGCAGCTAGTGGATTCTTGGCGAGTACTACATGGACGAGACAAAGATTTCTCGTTCTACTCGGCAGCTAGGAATTCATACAGCAGAATTGATTACCTCTTTTTTCATCATCATGCCATGGACTGGGCTCCACGCGCTTGGATTGGCTAGATATTATGGTCGGACCACGCTCCAGTCTTCCTGTCAGTTGCTCGAGGACACTGCGTGCCTGTCCGGGGTGAAGAAGGTCATTTCAGAGTTTCTTAGGATTCATGAGCAGAATCCCACGCCCCTTCCATACCAGTGGGAGGCACTGAAATGTGCGATCAGAGAATTTATTTAGCACGGGACCAGACTAAAAAGGGAACGAGTCTCCTTGATATCCCAGACCTTGCGGCGAATCCAGGCTTTAGAACAAGACCATAAAAGGAGTCCATCTAGTGCTGTGCTTTTGGACCTGATGAAGGCCAGGGATAAGCTGCAGGGTCTGTACAATCAGGAATATCTGAGGTTCAGAGAGAGGCAGAGGGTGCTGTACTACCAGTTTTCAGACAAGTGTGGGCGACCGCTTGCGAGGGCGTTGCATCCGAGACTTGCTGCCACATATATTTCAAATATAAGAGGGCCACAGGGTCAAACTGCTGTAACACCCTCCCAAATTATAGATAGCTTCAGGGAATATTATCACTCGCTGTATAATTTGGGGCGTAATGGTGACAATTTGGTTGGGGCAGAGCCGCCGGAAGCTGTTGCGACTTATGTGCGCAACACACCCCTTCCCTCGATACCCAGAGAGGAGGCAGAGGTTCTGGAGGAACCTTTCTCTACACAGGAGGTGGCTAAGGCGGCGAGGCGACGCGACGCCACAGGAAAAAAAGTCCTGGAGCTGATGGCTTTACCCCTAAATTTTACAAGCAACTCGGGTCCAAATTGGTACCTTTTATGACTAAGGTCTTTAACTAGATCGGGCCGGAATGTGGGTTCCCCAGACAGTCTTTGGAGGCTATAATTTCGGTCCTTCCTAAGCCGGAGAAAGATCCATCGTTGTGTAGTGTCACGAATTGTCACTTACCTGGACCCCGTTCCAGCGCTGGTTCCGAGCGGCCGGGCGCGCCCGCCAGCACCGCTCTCCTCCGTCAACGTTCCCGTCTCCTCCCCTCTGGTGCTCGCGCGCGCGCGCTAGCGCCTTCTTCTTATGCCCTTCAGCAGCGCTGCGCCGCAGGAAGTAGGGACAGTTCTGGGATAGTGGTTTGCTCTTCCCCTATGCTCTGGCCAATCATTGATGTGATCCTATGTGCACCAATCACTACACCTTCCCTCTCATGTCTGTCCCTATAAAGCTGTTTTCCCCTCAGTTGCCTGTTGCCTGTGATAGTGCCTAGAACCTAGTCTTTCCTGTGAATTATAACCGATCTGAACTCCTGTTGCCGACCTTGATTGTACCGACCACCCTCGATCTGAACTCCTGTTGCCGACCTTGATTGTACCGACCACTCTCGATCTGAACTCCTGTTGCCGACCTTGATTGTACCGAGCACTCTCGATCTGAACCCCTGTTGCCAACCCCTGCCTGTATCCAGACTACGAGTTGCCTGATCCCTGGTGCCGCTACGATCTCTGTCTTCCCGCTGTCGACCTCTGGCCTGTCTCTGGACTTCCTCTGCCATCGCTCTAGCTATTGGTTCTCCAGACCTCCTACATATAAGCTCACATCCTTTGAGCCATTAAGTCCTGGGGGCAACCGATCTCGGGTAGGCGTATTCTGCGTCCCGGCAAGTGGGGGCTCCTACAGGTGAAGCTGGCTGCGGAGATTGGGGGTTGTGGGCTTATCAAAAGGGCTGGAGTTACCCCAAGCGTGACATTATCACAGGCCAAAGAATGGATGACCTGGTACAGCAGGTGCAGGCTATGGCCACGGCTATGAACCAACTCGCTCAAAGAGTGGTCACTCAGGAATCCCGTCAATTACCTGCTTCCTCTGTACCACCTCACGTCTCAGAACCAAAGATTCCGCTACCCGAGAAATTTTTTGGAGAACGAGCTAAATTCTCAAATTTCAAGAATGCCTGCCAACTGTATTTTAAACTGAGACCTGTCTCCTCAGGCACCGAGACCCAGCGTGTGGGCCTTGTTATTTCTCTACTTCAAGGAGACCCTCAGTCCTGGGCCTTTAGTCTGCCTCCTCATGATGCTGCCTTACAATCGGTCACAGCCTTCTTCACCCCCATGGGCATCCTCTATGCTGACCCAGATCAGCAATCCACGGCAGAAAATAGGCTTTGGGCCTTAAAGCAAGGGCGGAACTCGGCCGAGGATTACAGTACAGAATTCCGCCGCTGGGCCGTCGAATCTAGGTGGAATGACCCCGCTCTGTGTTGTCAATTCAGGGTGGGGCTGTCGGAAGGCATCAAGGATGCGCTGGTCAATTTTCCCCCTCCAGCGGACCTGGACCAACTAATGCAGGTCTCCATTAACGTAGATCGACGTCTGAGAGAGAGGGCTAGGGAGAGAGCCAGGGCTCCCACTTCCCTCAGGTCCTTCCAGAATCCTAACTCCCCGGTTGCCCGTGGGGAAGGCACTCCATCACCCTCTCAGGAGGAACCCATGCAGCTAGGGAGAACCCGCTTATCTCAGGATGAAAAGCAGCATAGGCGATCCATGGGCTTATGTCTGTATTGCGGGAACTCAGGACATTTCGCTGGGTCCTGTCCAAACAAGGGGAAGCCGGCGGAAAACTCCCACCCCATAGATCAGGAAGAGAGTGCTGGTCTAGGTGAGTCAGTTTGCAACTCTCGCCAAAATAAAATGCTAGTGCCTACTGACCTGTTTTGGGGCTCCTCTAAGCAAACAGTTTCCGCCTTTATCGACAGTGGTGCGGTGGGTAACTTTTTGGACAGGAACATGATTTCCATTTTAGGTATTCCTTTAGTTCCCCTGGAGAGATCCCTACAGGTTTTGGCTATTAATGGGAAGGCCATTCAGGGGGGACCGATTAACACCAAGACCCCCACCTCTTAGATTAATTGTAGGCTCTTCCCACTCTGAATTCTTAGAATTCTTTGTTTTTGACTGTCGGTTTATTCATCCCTCTACTTCACCTGCAGGGGCCGGGTTCTTTTTTGTAGAAAAGAAGGATGGTGGCCTGAGACCGTGCATAGATTATCGGGCCCTGAATAAGATTACAGTTAAGAACAGATATCCCTTGCCCTTGATTGGGGATCTGTTCAATCAAGTTGTAGGAGCCCGAATTTTTTCCAAATTGGATTTAAGAGGGGCGTACAATTTGATTCGCATCCGACAGGGGGATGAGTGGAAGACTGCATTTAACGTGAAAGACGGCAACTACAAGTACCTGGTCATGCCCTTTGGTCTTTGTAATGCACCAGCCGTCTTTCAAGATTTTGTTAACGATATATTTAGGGAGTATCTCGGTAGATTTGTGGTCATCTACTTGGATGATATTCTCATTTTTTCAAGTTCTTTAGCGGACCACAGACGCCATGTTAAGTTGGTACTGCAAAAGTTAAGAGAGAACAACTTATATGCAAAACTTTCTAAATGTATGTTTGAGGTCACCACTGTTCCCTTCCTGGGATATGTAATTTCCAGTCAGGGTCTCGAAATGGACATGGAGAAAGTTTCTGCGGTACAGGATTGGGTTCAACCCAAGACTCTAAAAGAATTGCAACGTTTCCTCGGGTTTGCGAATTTTTATCGACGTTTCATCAAGGGCTTCTCCCATATTGTAGCTCCTCTCACCAACCTGACCCGTAAGGGGGCTTTTTCGGTTAACTGGTCTCCGTCTGCCTGTGAGGCCTTCCTGACCTTAAAACGGGCCTTTACTTCGGCGCCTGTGCTAATTCATCCGGATGTTCAGAAAGCCTTTATTATAGAAGTTGACGCTTCTGAGTTGGGAGTAGGTGCAGTGTTGTCGCAATATTCCGGTCACCCTGAGTGCCTACATCCTTGCGCCTATTTTTCGCGAAAATTCAGTACTGCGGAACAAAATTATGATGTAGGAGAATTATTAGCAGTTAAACTGGCATTTGATGAATGGCGTCACTGGTTGGAGGGTTCATTACATCCTATAACTGTGTATACAGATCACAAAAATCTCGAATACATTGGTTCTGCCAAGAGGCTGAACTCTCGTCAGGCATGTTGGGCATCGTTCTTCTCGCGCTTTAACTTCATAATTACCTTTAAGCCGGGTGTAAAAAATACCAAAGCCGATGCTCTATCCCGCATGTTTGGTGAATGCAAGGATCGGGGTGATACTGATGAACCTATCTTACCCTTGGGTTGTGGGGTCGGGGCATTGCTTCCGGATCTTTCTAATACCTTGGCGTCTTTTCAAAATGAATCTCCTGTTGATGTACCTTTGGGGTGTCAGTTTGTTCCGCCACACCTGCGCTCAGATGTTATCCGCGAATTTCATGATGCTAAAACTGCTGGTCATTTGGGCAACCGTAAGACGTTAATGCTAGCCAGGCGCCATGTATGGTGGCCTACCATACGACGTGATGTCACTGCCTTTATCGACGCATGTTCAGTTTGTGCGCGAAGTAAAGGGGTTCACAAGGCCCCTAGTGGGGGTTTAGTCCCACTTGAAATTCCTGCCGAACCATGGACTCATATTTCAATGGATTTTATTGTAGATTTGCCTCTCTCACATGGGAATACTGTGATTTGGGTGGTCGTCGATCGGTTCAGTAAGATGGCACATTTCATACCTTTGCCCAAACTTCCATCAGCCCCTGAGCTCTCGCGGCTATTTACTTCGCATATTTTTCGTATCCATGGCATTCCATCTAATATAGTGTCTGATCGGGGTGTCCAATTTACCTCACGTTTTTGGAAACACTTCTGTTCACGGTTGGGAATTCAGATCTCTCTTTCCTCTGCTTATCATCCCCAGTCTAATGGGCAGACGGAAAGAACAAATCAAACTTTGGAGCAATACTTAAGATGTTATGTCTCTGATGCGCAAGAGCAATGGGCGGAATTTATTGATTTTGCTGAGTTCGCTTACAATAACGCACCTAGTGAGAGCACTAAGATATCTCCTTTCTTTTGTAATTTGGGGAAAAATCCTAGAGCTTCTTCCCTTTCAGGGTCACCTTCCAATTTGCCGGCATTGGAAGAGTGGCTTCAGGAGTGGAGGGACATTTGGATGCGCGTTCAGTTCTAAAAACTACTGGGTTGAGATATAAGAAATTCGCCGATCGTCGTAGGTCGCAAGAACCTGTTCTTCGGGTTGGTGATCTGGTGTGGGTCTCCACTAAGAACATTGCGCTCCGTCAACCCTCCAGTAAATTAGGTCCAAAGTTTATTGGTCCTTTCCCTATTATCAAGAAGTTGAATAATGTGTCTTTTAAAGTTCAACTCCCGCCGACTATGAAAATACCTAACTCTTTCCAAGGACACTCCTCTTGCTGGTCCTTCGCCGATTCTCATTGATAATGAGCCAGAATATGAAGTGAATAAGATCTTAGATTCACGTAAAGTGCGTAATTCGTTGCAGTATTTGGTGGACTGGGTTGGCTACGGTCTGGAGGAAAGATGCTGGGTAGCAGCAAGGGATGTTCATGACAGGGCTCTTGTAAAAAAGTTTCATCAGGATAATCCGGGAAAACCTGGTGAGGGTCCGGAGGCCCCTCGTGAAGGGGGGGTAGTGTCACGAATTGTCACTTACCTGGACCCCGTTCCAGCGCTGGTTCCGGGCGGCCTCCTTTCTTTTTCCTTTAGGATCAACAATTGCACAGGACAGGGTTGCCCTTTGTCCCCATTACTGTATGTCATTACAATGGAGCACCTTGCTGTGGCTATAAGACAGAACAAGGATATCAGGGGCATAACAATAGGGGAACGGGAATATAAAGCGTCTTTATATGCAGATGACCTACTCCCACATTTGACTGCCCCATTGACCTCTTTCCCAGCGGCTCTTAAGGAATTTGAGACATTTGGCCGAGTAAGTAACTTTAAGATTAATTACGCGAAGTCGGAGGCCCTTAACATCTGTCTCTCCAGGCAGACCGTAGAAGAGCTTAGAGTGAATTTTGCATTTAAATGGAAATCACACTCGATCAAATATCTCTCATGTCTGTATGAGTTAAACTATTCACCTTTGCTTTTAAAGACAATAAATGAACTGACCACATATGATAAGCGACATTTCACTTGGTTCGGAAGGATTAATTTGCTGAAAATGGACATTCTTCCCAAATTCCTATATACCTTCCAAACAGTACCTATTCACTTACCTAGTAGTTTCTTCAGGAAACCGAGGACCGCTTTTTTGAGATTCGTGTGGGGCACAGGTAAGCCCCGTATAAGATTTAGTACCTTGACCAGGCTTAAGTCAGATGGCGGGGCTGGCCTTCCCGATCTAAAAACCTATCACGCAGCAGTCATAACGCTTCACGTATTAGATTAGGCCCAGAAGGGGGATGAGAAGCAATGGGTAAGGGTGTAGAAGGCTATATCTCCTGTGAATTTGACTTCGCTACCTTGGGGAGGTCCGCTCCCCAGGCGAATGAGAGAATCACTCCCATTCCTGGCGGGGCAGTTCCTGCTGGTTTGGGATAAGATGACTAGATGGAGTGCCATAGTCAACAGACCGGGCCCTCTGACTCCTCTCTTTGACAACTACTCCTTTACACCAGGGGTACGGGTTAGGGGCTTCTTGGCGTGGGAGGCCTCAACCAATGTTATTATAGGCAGTATTTTGACACTGAACGGACTACCCACATTGGATGAAATAAGGGAAAAGGTTCCGGGACAGTATGTCTCCTGGTTTCTTTATAGGCAGCTGAGCACTTTTGTGGTGATCCAAAGTTTAGCGGAGCGGGGTAAACTGCCCCTGACGCAACTAGAACGCGTCCTCACACAAGCACCTCCCGAGGCGCATGCAATCGCTGTCCTTTATCAAACCCTATTGGGCGCACTACATGATTCCCTGCCAGGGTTCTTACGGAAGTGGCAAGAGGAGCTAGAGATATCTATTTCTGAGGAGGAGCTTACCAAAATATATTTGTTTACCCACAAATTAGCAGTCCCGAGTGTAGCCCAGGAGAGGAACTTCAAGGTTCTATTCCGATGGTACAGGTGCCCAGTAGATCTGAGTAAGTTTGACACTTCATGTTCTGATAGATGCTGGAGATGCCTAGTAGGACAGGGTAGCATGGTCCATATTTGGTGGAGCTGTCCTCCAATTATGGCACTTTGGGAGAAGGTCCTATCTATATATAGCAACATTACAGGAGAGTTGGTGCAGAACTCCCCACAGGTGACTCTACTTTCTATGCTTCCTGGCCCTCTCTCCAATGGCAAAAAAGGGGTCCTGCGTCATCTTCTGACGGCAATGAGAGCAATCATCCTGAGGCGATGGAAATCTACAACCCTACCTTCACTAGTTGAATGGGCACAGGAAGTGGAAGCCATTCGCCGTTTGGAGGAGTTGATCTCAGACGCCGAGGACACACAGGAGAGATATATAATAACATGGGCTGGTTGGATAGATTACAGGGACACTCACCTGTTTGTTGGAGGTACAGTAAGGAGCTCTGCACTCGTGCACCCCCTCCTTCATATGCCTCCGTTCGTATCCTTGGCTCTATACGTGTTACTGAAACCCACCTTACTCCCCCACACTACTTTTGTAATTCTATCCCCTAATCTCTCCCCACCCCCCTTCCCTCTCCCCCCCTTTTTTTCCTTTCCTTTTTCCTTCTTCCTTTTCTTCTTTTTCACATGTCTTTGATGTTCCGTGTCTTCCGGGATCCCCGGGCCCCCTCCTTCTGCCCCGTGAGGCCGTCTATCTTCTCCGGAGGAAGCTATACCTGGCGGCAGGCCGGATATGGAGGAGACTGAGGGGACGGGGGCATTAATCCTACAATGGTGGCCCTGCATAATGTGTTGATTGTTTGTGCAATTCGGTGCCCCATCTGCAGAGTTGGAGCGGGGGGTGGGCTGGGGGTGGGGGATAGAGGGTATGTCTAGTGATTATTGTACATCATTAATATATGTGTGCCCGTGGACATGGGAAACGGCATGTCTCTTGTTCTTCTGCACTATTGCTCTGTACTGTCTTGTTATATGATGTAAACTTTAATAAAAAGATATTGAACTAAAATATAAAGAGTCTAAAAAGTTTCTAAAAATGTTTGTTTGTTTCCAGGAGAGGTCACACAATGATTTGAGCAAAAAAGAAATGTCAAACACACTGTTTAAACACAAGCAAATGAACGCCCATTGAAATGTATGGGAGAGCGACACTGAGCAAAAGGTACTACATGGCGCTCCTGAACCTAGAGCGATGGCGCTATACGCTGAGTCACCTGTAATAATACATTGGGCGCTACATGGCGCTGTTAGAGTCGCTCACCAGAAAAGCCTTCATAAATGTGGTTTTGCGTACAGCGCCCAGCGTTCATCAGATGCTGTCTGCCGCTACTAGGCACTACCTGCCACTATTCCTTCATGAATAACCCCCATTGTGTAGGCTGCAGCAAGGCTTGCAGTTTTACTATAAGAAGCCCACACCAAACTGAGAGAGTCATATGCTTTAGAAAAATGGGGCAGCATCTTTGTAAGGCTACACAAGCTGAATCAACAGCTGGTCATGAAGAGGAATATACTGGAAATATGTAACTCAATGACTCAGCAATGCACAGCATTGAAATAATCACTACAATGTTTCCAAGAGCTTTCTGAGCAATGGTGAGTCATTACAACAGATGGCTTTCTCCTTCTGGCTAGAAATAAGCAATGAATGCACAGAGATGTAAGGCAATTTGGGGTTTTCACAAGCATGGTTGTCAGGTGTCTAGCAAGATGGCAGCTCCCATGCAGTTTAGGAGAGCAAAATCTGCATGCTATATCACATCTGCCCTCTCAAATAGCTTATGTAGCTTACTGAGGTTTAGGTAACTGACAACATGTACACATCCAGGCACTAGTTAAACCGGACCAACAGCTTTACAAAAAACTCCTCAAAACTCACTTGCCCCATCTGCCTACATGATACCGAATCATTGTCAGCACTTGCTCCTGTATCCACTTAAACATCAATTTTTCCTGTAGCAGCCATTTTTAGAGTTTCCTTTTCCCATGTGCCAGTAATGCTGCTGCCTAAATTCAACTGATATAGCCCAACAAAGCAGCAGGAAACCCAGTAGCCCTTCCACTTTACAGGAGGTCTGCAGCTCCATGGGATGCCATTTTATTTGTAAAATTGACCACAGCAGAAGTTACAAAGGTAAATTTATTTTTGTGTTCAGCAATCTGAAATTCCCTGTGGCATATGAGCACTGGTTCTTCTAAGGGTGTTCGTCTGGTTTAGACTAATTAAAAAATGGAAAGTAGCACGTGCTTTAAAAAGGTTGGTCCAATGTGGAAAGCGGGATTAAGGTTTGGACCTGTCTTATGGATCAGTGGTGTCTTTCCTAAAAGATGGGTTAAATGGGATTCTCATTTCAGTTGAGAGCCATGTTATCCAAGTGATAGGTGGGTGGGCTATATAAACACCTACCTGTGCAGTGTCACACAATCAGTAAGCATATCCTGGCTATCTGGTGTTTAGCTTTAACTAATGCTTATGCAACAGAAAACAAGAAAACTATGCTAAGAAGCTTCTTAATATGGATTTAAAATCACATTTAGAAAAACCCAGATTGACTCTGATGTCTTATCCTCTAATGAATTAGCTTCTTGGACACTGATGTAATTAATACTGACTAATAAAATTTTGTTGAGCCCAGACTGACTGGCTCTCTTCTTATTTTATTCTAGGAGGTATACAGATACAATAATGTTCATATCTCTGAAACCTTGCACTGAAAGGAAACTATGACGTGATTCACCAATAACACAGGTTTATTTATTTTAGTTATTGTTCTTATCGGAGCTAAACCTAGCCTGCAACCTGCCAACTCTGAGAATGGTACACTATGCTAAGATAAGATGCAAGAGGCACATGTAGTAGGTGTGGTTAATTTGCGATGATTTGGGGAGTGGCCAAATAACAAACATGACATATTTGATCCCCCATTTCCCAAAGGCATCTTCCAAAAACTACAAACTACTAACATTGCCTCTACAATTATTTTCACTACCCTGGCATCTACCCTCTCTTCTTTTTTAAACCCATTATGATCTGTTCGAATGTATAAATGTAAAAGGAGAACATTTTTGGTAAACGAAAGGCAGAAAAAGGACAGATAAAATGGCAAGTTCAAGGCTTGTTAGGAGTTCTGATCTCATACTCCACATTCATACAGCCTTAAATCAGAACTTGGCATAGAGATCTCTGAGACCATGTGCTCCGAGGAATCAATAGACAGCACAAGAATTGCGACAGGTAAGCAGAGCTTTTGCGAGCAACTGTGGTCAGTTTAAAAGTATACAAAAGTGGACTATTTCTTTTTTTTTGCATCCATATATTAGTTGCAAAATGCATAGTGGATTTAACATTGAATTTTAAACTCCCTTTTTTCTAAAAACCCCTCTGTCAGCCACCCCCTCTAGTTATTCTTCTTTCTCTCTCTTTACATTTTTCACTTTATCCCACACCCCCGCACTGCACCTACCTTAAGATAGTCTTGGCCCTCTTCTTAGCTTCTCTCCTATTCAAATAATCTTACTCCCCTTTTAGCCACATTTTGTATCCCCCCAGAACCAAATCCATTTCTCTTTTTGGTGCAAATTCCTCACCATGTCCCACTGCACCCCCAACCCTTTTATGATATGACCTACGGCCTGCTGTAACTTGTTATATATCATTAAAGCATATGGCCTATTGGAACTTGGTAATATCCTTTTCAAATAGCCGATGGCCTACTGGAAAATCAAGAGGGAACTTTGATATAATGCACCAGCAATAAGTGCAGCGGTGACAAGGGTGCAGCTGGCTGGCCACACCCCCTACACGCTAGTCGGATGTGTGTGCTTCTGCGCCCAGCCAGTCAGAAAGGCTAGCCGTGGGAGCGAGCACAACCGCAGGGGAGCTGGGGATGCGGCCGCCTGAGAAATTGCCTTGTGGGACACGGTAAGATCACCGGGGGGGGGTTTCACAACACAGCGGGACATCCAGTGTTAGATTCCAGGGCCTGGTCGCGAGGGGTTTTGACCTGCTTTAAAGGTCTCAATCATGTCCCATCTCTCCATTTTTTCAGCCAGACTGTAGAAATTAAAATCTTTAAGTCTCTTCTGATAAGTTTAAGTCCTTCCACCACTTTTGTTGCCCGCCTTTGGACCTGTTCTATTGTAATATTGTATTTTTGCAGGTAAGATCTCCACACAACTGCACATCGTAGTCTAGTTGTGGCCTCACCAGGGCTCTATGCAGCGGCATCACAGCCTCCCTCTTCCTACTGGTGATGCCTCCAGCTATGCAGCCGAGCATCCTGCTTGCTTTTCCCACTGCCTGGCTAAACTGTCTACTCACCTTGGAGCTTTCAGTAGTCAGTACCCCTAAAACTCTCTCCTCCTGGTCCTGGCTAACACAGTACTGCCCACTCTATCCAAGGGCATTATTTTACATTTAGAGACAATAAACTCCAGTTTCCACTTTGACCATTTATGCAATAAAGCCAAATCATTTCCATGTTGCAGATACCTCAAGGAATATACACCTTATTACTCAGCTTTGTATCATCAGTAAACAGGCAAACGTTTCCTTCCAAGCCTTCTTCTGTGTCACTTACAAATACATTTAAATTAATGGGACACAGGACAGAGCCTTGGGGTACAGCACTTATAACTAGCCTTTCTTCAGATTGCACACTATTAACAACAACATTCTGATACCTGATAGTCTGCAAAAGTATTCCAACAGTATAATCTCTCGCCATTATCTACAAGCCTCATGTACGGATGGATAATTACTGTTTCCAAGTGCTCACTCTAGGTATGGCAGTTATTACCGTATATACAGAGTTTTTCAGCCCACTTTTTGGGCTGAAAAAAGCCGCCTCGGCTTATACTCGAGTCCAGGGGCGGACTGCCAGGGAAGGCCGCAACCCTGAACCCAACAGATGCTGGAGGGGCGGCCGCTGCGGGTCCCTGCTGTACCCGCTGCTGCCGCCGCCGCCGCTCTCATGCACACAAACACGCACACACATTCACACACTGACCGGCACTTCCAGGCTGCTGCGCGCTGGTCGTCAATGGGCGGCGTCCAATGTTTTCATTGGACGCCGGCCATATGGGGCACGCCCACCGACGACCAGCGCGCAACAGCCAGGAAGTGCTGGTGTGTGTATTCATCATCCCCCCCACCCTGACGTCAAGCCAGCCAGCTCACTTGCCACGCAGGCAGGATCTGCTTTTCCACCCACCCTGCAGCCCATTACCTGCAATGTCAACAGCCCCCCACAGCGGCTGCCAGGCGGAGCTGAATGGAGGGTGTTATGTGCCGAGCGACCGGCAGGAGGAGGAGGGGAGGGGGACCCCGCTGCCCCTCTGCAGAGTAACCTCGGCCAAACCCTGACCCCCGACACCTGCGCGTCTGAGAGCGGCGGCGGCAGCAGTGTGTGTGTGTGTGTGTCTCTTTCTGTGTGTGTGTCTGTGTCTTTTTCTGTGTGTGTGTGTCTCTTTCTGTGTGTGTGTCCCTTTCTGTGTGTGTGTATGTCTCTCTTTCTGTGTGTCAACTCCAATTCCAATTGAAAAAAGCCGCCTCGGCTTATACTCGAGTCAATAACTTGTTCCATTTTTTTGTGGTAAAATTAGGTGCCTCGGCTTATATTCGGGTCGGCCTATACTCGAGTATATACGGTACCTTATTGTCCCTTTGTGCCTATGCTTGTGATGAAAGTTACATGGCTTTCTTTATGCTAAATGTCACTTAAACCCATTAGAAAAAAACAGGCAGATCCGATACTTTCAGACAAAATTGTTATATGTATACACATGGGCTGGGCAGGTCTGACTTGTTTATATTGCCTTAAAAATGAAGTGATGTTATTTCAGATGGGCAGTTCTGGTGGATTAGGTTACATACAGTACTGTAGACATCACTTGATTAAGGAGTAGTCCTACATAAGCCACAAAAGAGGATACTATATAGAGTGTAAAACTGATGTGATGTGTGTTACAGCTTTATACCAAACTGCCTTGGTTTTTATTTCCTGCTGAATGGTTTGGATGAGAAGAGACATGGTCTGTTATTGTTAATGTTCTCCAGCAATTAGTGCATAGCTAAATGACTCAGTGTTATGACTTTTTCTTGGCCACATACCCATCATGTCTTTTGTAAGGCCAGCTTGAGATTCTTATATCCCCCATATTTCGCTTCAAAAGCTGGAAATGTTTAGGTGTTAAATGCATTGTTATGGTCATTTATAAATAAGCTTGCCTATAGAAAATGTGTCACATTTTAGGGTACCTAACTGTTTCTAATACAACGATATATAAAATGACATATGATACATTTTGCTGTCTCCTCCTCCTCAGTGGTAGTTGCAAATGGCCTATAAAAGGACTGAAAGCCAAAATAGAGTGGAACAAACCTGGGATCTCCCCCTCCACGCTTTGGTTGGCCCAGCTGTGTGAAACTTCTTGGAATCACTATTCTTTCCCTCTCTTCATGCTCCCAGGGGCAGGCACTGGCCTTCTTTGCAATCTCTGCACACTGGGCGCCCTTTGAATGGGTGCAGATGGGTGCGTGAAACCACAGGGAACAAATATGCCATTGGGTGCTGTGCAAAAGAGACTTGTGCAAGCACTTTGTGGAGTAGGTACTGTAAAAGTTTTTTATGGGGTTAAACACAGCAAGGCATCCCAAACCAGGAAGGAATTTCACCCAACCCTAAAGTCTTCGAGAATTTAGAGCTGGGTGAAGTGGGATTAGGTCCAGATCCCCACCTTTGCATATACCTCGCTGTGTGAAACCCTATGGTTCACCAGATACTCACCTCGATCCTCTCTCCCTTAGAGCATGTGTGGCAGACTTGAAAGTCTGTCAGCATAAGTGCACATAGCGGATAGAGCAGGGAGGCTGCTGGGTGCACTGCTAAGCAGCATCCCTTGCTCCCTCCACCATGCACTGACACTAGCCAGGGCTGAACCCGCATGCACCATGTATAATAATTTAACATTTTGAGGGTAACTGAACAGAAAAGCCTTTAGTGGGCTACCAGACAGAAGATTGCTGGTTGAGTTAAGGAATAAATAATAAGGGGGTTGAACTAGAATTTTGGTAGTCACATACCAGATGGGGATGAGGTTGATCACCCCTCGTGCCGGTATAGTATAGAGCAATCGGGAGGTAAGGCTGAGCTGAGGAACTTCTCTAAGTATCCCAGTATGGCCAAGATAATGGGATCCTCCCTACTAATGTAGATTAAATACTAAAGAGGAGCTACTCCTAAAATAATAATAATCTGAAAAAGCCACTAGGGCTGCAACCATCATCACATAGACACCCATATTATGAATATTGTTCAGCTAATGTGTTCATTATATTCTGGTCCTGTCTCCTGTCTGCAAGCAATGATTTTCCCCAATCAGGTCTAAACTGTTCTTATCATAAGCTGTCGACCTTATGCCAGCAAAACCCCCTGGCTGATGGAGGGTCAGGCAGTGGATTGAAGTCCTGTAGTGTGAGAACTTGAAGGGGTCAATGGATATATCTGTAGGAATAAATCAAGGAAACTAAACTTTGTTTTATTCTCTTGCTTGTCATCTCAAGTCAATCTGAAATGAGACATGAGACCCATAAAGGACAAGGGGTGAGTAGATCGACCCATTCAGGACCTTTTTATCATCTCCACAGACAGGCTTGCCTAATGGGGATGAAGCAGTTCTGATTACCAATGTGAGGTATACCATAGACCCCCAGCTCCTTTATGCAAATGTGCAACAACAAGGAACATACCGCTCTACCCAGTGAGAATAAGAGGCCGATTCATTAATAGCGCCAGGTAGCGACAGATGAGCGCCAGTAGCGTGATTTTCACAGCGCCAGCTAGTATTCGCTGTGCTTGGCCGGGGTTTGCTTGTTGACAGCGACTCAGTCGGTGTGCGGTAATGTTGAATACGGGCTGGGGGGTCGCTGTTTCACAGGTTCTGCGTTGTATGGGTGCGCCTGACAACGAATGGCCAGAGCGAACGGCTTGCTGCAGATTCATTAACAAATCACGCTCCGAATTTTTTTGCCCTGCGAATTCCTTGTTTAAACCCCAGAGCGCTGGCGGCGATGGATTTAAAATAGTTTTTAACCCCCAAACAACCATATTTTTTGATTGTAAAATTATACAAGTTTTTATAAACATTTTGTAATATGAATACATTAATATCAGACCTGTAATATCAATTCTGCACAAAATCATTTTTTTTTTTTTTACCTTAAAAAAAAATCCTAACATTGCAGAAGTGGTCACAGAATTTTTGACATAAAAAAAAAAAAAAAACATTAATAGCAATTAATTATGATTAATTAAAGATTGCTCCATTGAAATGCATTGGACATCGCCAGGGAGCGACAGGTCATACCTGGCGCTGTGATGGGATTAGCAGCGGCGCTGTTCGTTGCAGTCGGCTACATGATGAATCCCGCGGGAGCTGTCGCTCTCGCTGGCGCTAGCCTCATTTAGCTTGATAAATGCGTCATTGTGGCCGACGCCGGGCGTACTTGAGTCGGTAGCCGCCGTTAGCTGGCGGTACCTGGCGCTCGTCAGACACTACCTGGCGCTATCGCTTGATGAATAAGGGCCTAAGCCTCAGTGTGTCCGGATGAAGTTTGCAGCACTGATGTACATCCAAGAGAAATTTTCCAGCACTGAATCCACTGAAAACTCAAGGTTTATTTTGTCAAGTTAAAACCAATCCAGGCTGCATCATCAAATTCAATGGAATCCACACACACACACACACACACACACACACACACACACACACACACACACACACATTCATACAAAGTGCACCTGGAGTTTAAAGCGAATTCACTGCTGGAAACTTTCTCTATTTTAAGTTAAGTTTTAAGCTAAAATGAAATTTCTATTCAACAACTATTTTTGGGGGAAGACTATATATTACTCTTATGCCCATCCTGTCTATGTCATATGTTATTCTCAAAGGATCAAACTGGAGGACAACTTGGCAGCTGCTGTTCTCTACATCCCTAAGCTGGGTCACAGTTAATCCCCAGCAGACTTTGTCAGTCAATCTTCCTACAATTTACCATTCAGAGTAGCACCAAAGTGGACATTCCCATAGTTTTTTTTTGTCTTTCTACACTTTGAAAACTAAAGGCAACAAAAGTTCAACTCCAATTCCAACTTTTTATATTTTGGATCAATCAGGAAATGTTCAGAGCCACCTCAATGTTTTTTTTTATCCAATAATTGTACAAAGGCCAGCACTCCATGTAAAACGAATATATTGTATTCAAAGCATACAATAGTAGAACACCACGCTGTGTACAAAATCCATAGTGGGTAGTCCATAAGCAGACAATCAAGTGTCCATAGTGCCATTATGGACACTTGATTGCCTGCTTATGGACTACCCACTATGGATTTTGTACACAGCGTGGTGTTCTACTATTGTATGCTTTGAATACAATATATTCGTTTTACATGGAGTGCTGGCCTTTGTACAATTCTTGGATTTAAAGCGGCGCCACCGCGGCCTTGGCACCCAATTGGAAAGACTTTGGTAAGTGTGCACCTGCTATTCGAATTACTAGTTCTCAATGTTCTTTTTGCTGTGATGATGATATGAAATCGGTGAGGACATTTAGCCTTACTTCTAGTTTGCAGTGACAAAACAGACAGACAACCAACAGAAAAAGCAATATGTGTTACAAGAAATGGATATTGGCAATGGAACCGTATGTTTTGTGCTGCCACCCCTGGTCTGATCTGCTATAAGGCTCATGGGTTTTCTGTTAAAGCCTCCAGGATAAAATTGCAGACTGCTACAGAACTGCTATTTGTATAAACATATATTTATAAACAACTTGGCTAGAAATAGGCTTAAAAATGACACCCAAGCCCTTAAATGTGTACAAAGTCTGCGCGACTGAGTAATATAAATGTATTCCTTTGACACTGTTACTTTTTAGAGTATCACTTTTTAAAGAAGTTCAAGAAAATGTTCTTGTTGTTTTCCTTATGCCTCTCTAAGGCTGGTTTCACAATATTCCGATTGCAGAGCACTCGTGCTTTTGGGCGAGCACCCCACAATTGCTGTGTGCAGTGTGTGGAGGGCGTTTAGAAAGCGCACTCCACTCACATTGAGGGAGATCACAAGCGTTCCCAGGACCCTGCAGACAGGGCTTTTGCACAGTGCTTCACAAACACCTGATTGACATGTGAAAGCGCCCATAGATTTTTTTTTATTTTTTGTTTCAAAACAATTTTCCATAAATAATATAAATTTGTTCTTCATTTTAATTCCATATTGATAGAGCTACCAGAACATGGCAGCCCAACTTCCCCCTACCCCATGTTCCTGGTGGGTAAAAAATGGCAATATTCACTAAGGGCCTTACTGCAACTGTAGTGGGCTTTGGGTCAGGTGGACACTGTAGAAATGTTTGCAGTGTGAGTCTTGTTGTATACTGCCCCTGCATGTGTCTCCCCGGCATCTGTGTGGCTTCACAATATGACGCAGGCTGTCACATCACATCTGTGACATTGGCATGGCGGGTCACTAGGGTGCAGGGGCACCTGGAGCCCCAGGAAAGAAAGCTCCATGACCTTGATGATGGCCTTCTGGTCCTGGTTCCCCAGGCAATTGCCTTACTTGCCCCAGTAACTGTAAAGGGCTTATATTGGGGGTAGTGCTTATATTCAAAGCATCCTGAAAAATCATGATAGGGCTTGTTTTCGGGATAAGTCTTAATTTCAGGGAAACAGGGTAGCAGCATAAAAATTGTAATACAGCTCCAGGGCAAGTTATGCAAAATAAAACTTACTATAGGCATAAAAAAAGTCCCAAGTGACATGTCCCAAGTACCTAACAGCTAGGTGGTGAAAGGTACCCATTAAAGTGGACCATCACCCAGGGGTGATCGGCCCGGGAATCTATAAGGTTCCTGGGCCGATCACCTCCCTCACCGTGGGGCATCCGAGATCGGGATGTCCCGCGGGGTGAAACCCCCCCCAAAAGCCCCAAAAAGCCTTACCTTATCGGCGACGGATCAGCCGCCTCCCGCGCGCCCCTCTAGCAGTGCGCGCGCGCGCGCCGGCCATTTGTGAATGGCCAGCGAGGGCGCACGCCCTGTAAGAGGGACGCGTGGGAGGGGGCGGCGGCTTATCCGTCGCCGAAAAGGTACGTTTTTTGGGGCTTTTGAGGGGGTTTCACACAGCGGGGCATCCTGATCTCGGATGCCCCGCTGAAGTGGACCAACACCCAGGATAGTGAAAATCCTGGGTGTTGGTCCACTTTAATCTTACCTGACGATTTGGAACATCCCTTGAATAAGGTGTATGTAAAATTTTGGGGGTGCAATAAACCCTATACAGTTAGCAATTCTCATTAAAATCAATGTTCTCAGCTTATTCAACCTTTCTCTAGTGCTACCATTTAAACAGGACCAACGGCCTTGCACAGTTGAAAAAAAACTGTCCAGAACTAATTTGCCCCATCTACATGCATGTTATTGAATCATTGTCAGCACTTACATTTGCTTCAGCACCCACTCAAAGCTGAAATGCCCTCCTCACCGGTTTTCTCCTGGTCGCAGCCATCTTTCAGAACCTGGGAGGCTTCCTTTCCCAGCATCTCAGCTGTGTGGCTGCCTGGATTCAACTGACATAACCCACAATGCACAGCCACAAAAAAACCAGCAGCACTACCTCTTTGTAGGCTACTGGCAGGTCTATAGGATGCCATTAAAGTGGACCAAAACCCAAATTTTCAACTAGCGTCCCCTGAATTGCTCCCCCCATGATGAGTACTTTTTGACGATTTTCACTGCTCCAGCTTCACTCTAATCCCAGATAATGACGTCTGTTTTAGCTGTAAAGCTCCGCCTCCTCCATTCATTTCCACTGTTGTGTGTGGCAATGACGTCATGCAATGACTGATTGCCTGCCATTTTACAGAGGGGAACAGCAAAAAATAAAGTGTTGTAGGGCGATTCGAAAAGCAAAACTCCTGCAAACCCCGGGGAGAGTGGGACATGCGTGCATCTATTTAAAACTACAGAGGTATTAAAGTAATTGTCCTGGCAGTAAAATAAAAAAGGTTATCCCTGGAGATGATTTCTTTTAGTCTGGCACTCTGACGTTCATCTAATCCAAGTCCTGAGCTGCCAATCCCGATCCTCCATCGCTTTCGTACTACTGATGATGGACCGTCACACCGCTAACTGTCACAGGAACTATGGCCTCCTTCATTCACTGCAAAAGAGGGGATGTGCCAGGTCTTGGTAATTTGGGCTTTTAGCTTGCTATCCTTAGACAATTCCAAGTATTGGGAATGCAATCTCTTACTGCCAATAGTGGAATAAGGGTTTACTGAAGGGATTAACATTGTACAACTAAAATCTGCTCCTGCTGACTTTTCTTTGCCAGTGACACCCACACTTCTATACATATGTCAATGTTTCTTAGACACTTGTGTGTTCTTCTATGCAAGACTGCTTATCCAGAGACCTCCACTTTCTTTATTGTTTCTTTATATAGCGCCATCATCTTCAGTAGTGCTTAAATGGTTTAGCTGAACTGCACAGAATCATATTTAAGCACTAGTCCTAACTCAATCACCTTATTTTCTTTTTGTGTAAAGTGACCAATATAATTTGTTCTCTGTAGCTATTTTTGTATGTTTCAGAGCTGATTGCAATCCACTTCCTTTTTTTCTGTGATTCTTTTTCTCCCTCCCCCAGCCCATTCTCTCTATTTCTTTCTCTTACACCAGGGCATGCTTTTTAGAACATGCAATTTCTTTCACTCGTTTGCACCCACGCTTTGTCATTTCTCACCAGCATGCATATTTAAGAACAGATACGCACTCAATTTATCCCTACTGATTCCTTGGATTATTGCTGTTGCCTGCTGGCCCTTGGCTGCAAGTGTTGTTATTATGATGACGTGGATTTTGTATCCCCTAAATGACACTATTTATTCCTGGCGGCAAGAGCTCTAAATGGCTTTCCCGACCTGTCAGTTCAAGTTCCTAATCCTGCTTCTGTCTGTGATCTTATGTGAATATTAACCCTTTCCATGGGCCTAGAAAGAAGGCAGTTTATTTTTCAGGTCAATAAATAGGTGTTTCCTTACATTTATCTTTCATGTAACAGTGGGCATTGATAAGGGCACACTTTGTTTGATATTTGTGACCTCTACCCTAAAGAAGGACTTTATACTTATAAAGTTTTTAAAGCAGACACACACCCAGGAGGTGATGTATGTGCCACTTCCAATAGAAAGTGCTGACTTCTGCATTGTCTGCTGCTTCCAATCTTCTGGCCCTCAATCAGACCAGCCGGGAATGTGTAAATATCTGCTAACTATGAGGTTGGGGCAGAGGAGAACCCAGTCCCACAGGGACCTCAGCTGTACTGTAGGGGTAGATCAGCCTCTTCAGATAAAATCTGTGTGCAGAATGTCATATTTCATTTTCTGGGCCCTGCCTTGTCTTTGTGTAATAAATGTGTATATCTCTGCTTCCTGGAGTTCAGGTTTTGTTCCAGTCCCCCGGGGCATCCTGAAATGGGATACCCTGCTGTGTAAAACCCCCAGAATGTTGCTTTTCACTCACCTCTTCCTTATTCCCACGGCACAGGGACAGCCTCTCGTCCAGTGAGTCCAATGATAGCTGTCTGCCGTGACTATGTCATTTAGCTCTCATCGACTAGAATGAGGAGCTGCCACATCGGCCATAGTGTTGAGCTCCCGTCCCAGGCTATCTTAGTGGCTGGGGCGGGAGTGGGCACATGCCACAGGGGATGCACGGTATGCGGCAGCTCCTGCTCCAACATTCACAACAATGATAGCCATTTGCCAAATGATGTAGTCATGGCAGATGGCTCTCATTGGAAGAGAGTCCGCTCATGCGCCGTTGAAGCATGGAGCTGTTTATGGACACCCCTGGGGGTTTCACACAGCAGAGCATCCTGATTCAGGCCAGCAGGTGGGTTTTGTTCTGCTTTAATGCGTGTCCTATTTTGAAATAAAGCATGAGATGTTTTAAGTTTACTGAATCAAGGACCATCTATCAACACATGTTAAACATTTCTATACCCCCTAGTGATCAGTGTTTCAAAATGCTCTATCTGTTTAGTGAGCTGCATCATTCTCATTTATCGCCAACTACAGAAGAGTGGTCCCAAATATGGGATAGAAGTACATAACAGTTTGCTGCCTGGAGTTTTTTCACAGGTAAGCTGGGCTCTAAAGCCTTAAAGTGATAGACCACCATTTGGCCCGTAGCTGATCGCTATGACGATCACTGGATCGATTCCTGTGACCCGGTTGGCGCAGGATTTGCAATCAGGTGGGTACCTGAGTTTGTGTTTTTTATTCAGGCGGTCATTCACTTTAATGATAAGTTGCTTAGGAGTTTTAGGCAAGTTTTTAATGGAATTTTTGAAAGTGACTGTTTTTTTTGCCGAAAAGATGTGAGGTGCTGAACTTATCTAGTAATTTTTAATTTTTTTCCTATGTTAGCAAATGTGTGTTTTACGGAAGCAGTTTTCACTGCTGAGGTGAGGGAGCTCACTCAACCTTAAACATGACCAGCATCAGTGATCTATACAACTATCTGCAGTCTCTTGCTATTATAGCAATGGCAAGGCAAATTGCCTTGATTTCTAATAAATTGGAACAACGGCCATTTTTAAAAAAATAGGTATAATTTCCTAAGCAGAGGGGGGTGTTCCTGATTGCCAGAGTGACGCCGGAGAAAACAAGATATGTTATCTTTGAATTCGCTTTCCTGGTATAATTCAGACCCGCAATTGTTTACTGACAACTCACATGGTCAACACCAATCTCCCCTGTTTATGTGTCCATGGTGGCCAATTGTGCGATTCCATGCCATACACAGGGTAGGGAATTATTTTTTTCAAAATGCGCGTTGGTCCGTTTTACAGTGGACCAAAAGTCAAAAATAGAAAGTTTAGTAAATTGCTCCCCTAAAGCCCCCCTCTGACAAAAACTATTAGAGAGGGCTTAACTCCATGCAGATGTTCTGGAATAACAAGCTGATTGTTTGCTGCAGAACAGCATGGGAGCGGCCATCTTGTAACACACATAAGCATGAGGAGAGAGCTGTGGCAGCAGCAACCCACACCAGAGATAAATGCCTCAGAAACCCGGGCAGCTTGTGTGTTATGTTATATAAACACACAATCATGTTATGTTAGGCGTGAGATTCCGTCCCAGAGGGAATGAGGTCTAGCGCTGTTGTTGTTGTTTATGTCTTGATGTGTAGCTGTCCGATGTTGTATGTCAGGGAGACACAGAATATTATATATTCAGGCACATCTTTCCAATATCAGACTGACAGCGAGGCATGAAAGATCGGGAAAAATGATTTCTCTGGTCGCTAAGTACTTTCTCCGATGTCACAATGGTGATTCCATTGATGACAAAGAAGCCTGGAGTTCCTCTTTAACACAGGAGTGGGGGGGTTTCCTTCCTTTATGATGAATCATTCTCTGTCTTACTTTACATTTTGGGATGTTGTTTCCAGTCAATGTATCAGGACTTTGGAATCCTTCATATGATATAGCATTCTTCCCTGATGGACCTGCTATTTACCGCATTTGTTGATTATATGTTGGCAATCCAGAAAATGGACTATTATTAGTAGAGGTGAGCAAACTGGTTCGTCAGAACCCAAGTTCGTTCCGAATTTCAGGAAAAATTAGATTAAGCACGAAACCGAATATTTGGGGGTTTGTGCTGACCGAATTGTTCCTGAAATTCACTGTGTGGTGGGTAAAAAAAAAACTCACCACCATCCTCATCCAGTGCCACGCTTCGATCTAGTGTGCGAGTTGGGAGCCGGCTTGCACAGCTGAGTGCGGCCAGCCTCCTCCGCTCCCACCGTACCGGCATCTAGGTAAGCCACACACAGCACGGTGGGAGCGGGAGAGGCTGGCTGCTCTGTCAGCTGTGAAAGCCGGCTTCTACCTCCCACTGACAGTGCAGCCGGTCACCTCCGCTCCCACCGTGACGGCATCTAGGTAAGCCACACACAGCACGGTGGGAGCGGGGGAGGCTGGCTGCTCTGTCAGCTGTGAAAGCCGGCTTCCACCTTCCACTGACAGTGCGGCCGGCCACTTCCGCTCCCACCATGCCGGCATCTAAGTAAGCCACACACAGCACGGTGGGAGTGGGGGAGGCTGGCTGCTCTGTCAGCTGTGAAAGCTGCCTTCCACCTCCCACTGACAGTGCGGCCGGCCACCTCCGCTCCCACCATGCCGGCATCCAGGTAAGCTACACACAGCACGGTGGGAGCGAGGGAGTGCGCTGTCAGCTTTGGAATCCGTCTTCCGCTGCCCGCTGACAGTGCGGCCGGCCTCCTTCGCTCCTGCCCAGCAGTGTGACATGCCGACTTCCCCATCGTTCAGGCCCAGTGGCTGGCTGCCAGTGCAAGTTGGCTTGCAACCAACTTACACCAGCAGCCAGCCTCTGGGCAAGAACGACGGGGATGTCGGCATGTAGGTAAGTGTGTGCTACACACAGCACGGTGGAAGCAGGAAAGACTAGCCTCCCTCATTCCCACCGTGCTGTGCGTTTTCCATTTAGAGGTGAGCGATTTCCACTGAGAGGTTCGATTTGGACGAACCCAAATTTCTTGGAGAAATTCGGCAAATCGCCCGAATCAAATCTCTAATTATTAGTTTTATTTAGGCAATCTAATTACCATATTACCTTTTTGTTTAAATGGCGTTTCATTTTAGCCTGGCCTCTCCTGGGCTGTGCCTCTCCCCGATGCTCTCCTCCTACTCTGGGTTGCCTGGTAACACATCTCTCATGCTGGCTTCCGGTTGTGTGTGGGCGCGTGCGGGGCATCACCTGTGGCCGCGGTGACATTACACGGTGCTGCCTTCACCACTTCCACCCTACTCCGTTCCCCTGGAGTGGGCTAATGGGGGTAACCAGATGCGGGTGGCGGGGATGGTGCATCTGGCAGGAGTGATGGCTATTAGTGGAGACGAATGTTGTGCAGCATACTTAAACAGTGTTTCCTTCACCCTTTTGGAAGTGACATGGTAGCCACGGCCACAGGGTGCTGCAAGTTTTAGACCTTCACTTATGATACTTCATGATTCAATGATTTGTTCCTGCTGCTATGGCTGTGCACATTTTTTATTATAGATGCTTTACTGAATTATGTTGTGGGTAGTTTTGCTCTGATGTTTTGAATTGAATTGTGCACTTTATATGTCTTGTACTATATTCAGGCTTATTTGCACTGTTTTGACTTTTCTGTTAGAAATTAGTTTAGACTAATAGTGTGTATAGTTAATAAAGTGATTCAATTTTACTTAACAGCATAGTTGTGCAATCTTTCCAGGCCAGCCTTTGCTGTCCTGGTTTTCACATGCACACCGAATAACAAACTGCTAGAGGGATTGTGTGTGTGAGGGGAAAGCTGCAATAATGTATCTTTATCACTTACCACTGCAGTATCTGGATTTACCGCACATCATTCAGTCAGTGCAAACATATGTATATTTTAAAATGTTAGAAGTTTTTCAGCTGTGCAGAGCAATGAGTTATCACATCTTGCTTTCTACTAGAAATAAAGGAGTATTGCACTAATATGTGAGGCAATTTTGACTGTGGGACTGGGTTTTTTATAAGCTGGACTCATGTATGTGGGAAGATGGCCGCTTCCATGCAGTAGAATCTGCCTGCTATTCCATCTGCAAATAGTTTGTCACTGATTGCCAGAGTGGGGCTTTAGGGGTGCAATTTACTGAACTTACTTACTTGAATTTACACCCAGTAACTCACTCTCCTAAAAAAGAATCAGCTTTCTCACCAGGCTCTGAATTGACCCCAATGTGTATGTAATGTAATACCAAGCAAAATAAAGCTGAATATGATGATTTAGGTAGTATTGGGGATAACAATATATGGCCTGGATTTTGGCCAATCGACCCCATAAAATTTACCGTTATCAGTCACGATGAGCTGCCATGCCCCCCTCCATTGCAGTGAAAGGAGGGGGCATGGTAGTTCACCGAGACTGATGGCAGGGGCGTCGCCACATCAGAGTGAAATAGGAAGAGACTAGCGGCGCTGCGTATAGCGCCGGGCAGCGAGGAACCTGGATCCAGCCTGTCAGGTGAGCGCTGCAGCCCCAGACTAGGAGCGACTGTATGCGTGGCAGAAAAGTATGGCTTTTTTGGGGGTTTGCCTAAAAATGTACTTTAATGTTGAGTTGTTTCTTATTCACTCTGGCTTTCTGATAACATCCTACTTCTGTAATGTTGTTTACAAGCTGGTAATTACTGTACATACAATGCTATTTAAATGAACCACCCACATTTTTACAGGGAACACATTTGGTAAACTTAAGCAAAGGCACTTCTTTTGTTCAGGTCATTTTAGATTCACTTAATCAGAAATTAGGCAAGTTAAATAGCAGCTAATATCTTGACCCGAGCTCTGTGTTTAAATATCACAGCATTTTTTTATAAATTAAAAGGTCATTGCAATAATGAGTGAGCTCTAAAAAATGGAACAAAATGTAAAGTGGATTTACTATCCAGAAAGTACTTCACGCTCCTTCCCATCCTTCATTTGCCCTTTTCTTTATTTTCACCTGTATACTGGGACCCCCAGAATCAAAGGCTGGGGGGGTCTGAATATGACTGCTTACAAAATGAGGAGGCTCAGCCAAATAGAACAATCACATTACTAGCAGGTACTGACAATCAATACAGACCCTCACTATCCACTGACAACCTACAAACCATTACATTAATTATAGAGTTTCTGTGGAATAGGAGTATTAGATTGTCAGTACCTCTGAGGGACACTTGACTAAAAGCTCCTCTTTAACAGTCACTGCTGTTTTACTTGTTCAGGGTTCCTAGGACTAATTTTTTTTTTTGCTTACTAGAGTGACCTAAATTTAAAAAAATCAATTATTTATGAATCAACCAAATAAAAAAAATACATTATTTACATACATCTGGTTTCTCTTCCATCTACTGTACCTGCCTAAAAATGTACTTTCTATAGCATGCTTGCTTTAATTACTATGCTAGAAAGCAGAGGCTATAAATGGCCATAACATATTCCATGTGTCTGTAATTTGGGCCAATTGAACATCGATTAGGATATTGGAATACAGAGCAGATGATTTGTACACAGGATATTCATCATATAAACAGCACTTAAAAAGCAAAGTGTGTGCTGCATACATTCTATATGGCCTAATGTAAATGAACGATCTTCCTAATAATAGGTTTGGCTTTTTGTTGGCCATAAAATCTCGTTTCCAGTTATTTTAGTTAAAAAGAAAAAACTCTTCCCACGCCGCTTCTAAAAAGTCTCTCTATATTTTCTAAAGCAATGTAATTAGCCTATGTGTGGCCTAAGTGTGGTGCAGCGGGTTATGGAAGGGTTTGAAGCAATTCTTCCCCTTGTCATTGGGGGGAGGTGTGGAACTCACTGCGGACATATACCCTTCCGGGCATATGCCACATATAGAGGCGTATAAGGTAGTCATGAGGACTGACTACAGTATAAAAGGATGTATAGTCCACAATGCCATGTTGCATTGCCTTTTTGCTGATCACTCCCCTTGCTTATAGCAGTTCTGATTTTACATGGGTTTGACAAATATTTTTACTTTTGTATAGTAAAGTTATAATAAAGTTTTGTGTGCATTACCTTGTGCAGACCTGTAGTTGATTCTAATTCAGAATGAACGCCATCGGAGAACAATGTTAAACATGTTTGTATAGTAGATAATGGGTTTTACTAAAGAATTGAATGTGTCAATGGACACCATCTTTTCAAAACATTGTTTGACATTTCTCCTCTGATAGACTTGCCTTAGTACATTGATTGGTTCTGTTCTTCATTACAAATGCTACACAATTCTCCATTATGGAAACACAAAAAGCATGCTGAGCTAAATCAGCTGTCCCTAGTCGCAACTTTTAACACAAACCTGTGGAAGAAATGCCAACACAAACACTTTACATCCTGAGATATTTGACCTGAATTTCTGGGCCAAGCATCTTCAAACACACATAAGAGCATAACATGTAATGCCAAGCTTTTCTTGGAATAGTTTTTAGCATGCTACCAGAGTGATGGATCACACTTCACTAGTGTGACATATGAGATCTGAGATCCCTGACAGAAATTAGGAGAACACTACCTTTAAGCATGCACAGTCCATTTGTAAAGGTCTTTCTATGCATGATAACCCCCCGTGTATAAAATACTTTGGTGCTTTGGTGAGTTTTGCTTGGAATAACTTGGAGCTAACTTATTAGGATTTAGAGATGCGCTCTCCAAATGTTTGAGAACTTCTCTAATCTTTAACCCTTTAACTGCCAGCCTACCTAGAATTTTTGTCACTCTCTGTTGCCAGACCATTTTCACAATGTTGCACTACACGTGTTCAACTGTGATTTTTGAAAGGATTTCCAGGGTTTTCCTGGGAAAGTTATATATTGTTTTTTTTCAGCAGAGTCTGGGCTTTAACATGAGAAATCTTGTTTGTCAATTGTTAAATGTATTGTCAATAGTTTGGAGTGAAATAAGTGCAAAAAAAAAAAAAAATTAAATCTATTTTTTACACCTTGTAATGCTTTTTTGTAATAAAAAATATACATTTTTCAATTAAATCTTATTGCACATAAAAGCCCCATTTCTCCCAGTTACAACGGTACCACATGTGTATTGGTAGACACCCTTTCCTGCCCAGGAGACGCCCTTTCCCCCAAAGTGAAACTGAACTTTAGGATATTTTCAGATAAAATACAACTGCTATGCGCATCCTTTTACATTTGAAATACCCCCAACAAACTACCAACAAGCTTTCTAGACGTACCAGGCTTGTTGATGTGGGCACAGTTTTCTAGAAGTAATCCCTCAATTAATTCTTTGGTTGCAAAGGGCTTGCCTAAAAAATAATAAAAACGCTGAATCAAAGCCACATTTTCCTTAAAAAACAAACAAGAAAAAAATCTGAAAAAGCAAGGTCCCCTGAACAGAACAATACCCAACATGCATAGGTACTGTCTAGGGAAGAGTTGCCAAACACTCCAAAGTAAAGTATGTGCGTAACAGTATTTTTACTTGAAAATTTCAAGAAAATTTTGTAGACAAAGTGGGCACCTTGCACTTTTTCAACTAAGACAACCCTTTACATTTGGAATACCCCACAAACAATATATTCCTTGAAAGTGCATTCATTAAGCTTTCTAGGTGTACCCAGCTTGTTGCAGTGGTTTCATCTTTCTGGAAGTAATCCCTTGAAGAATTCTTTGGTTGCACAGGGTTTACCTAAAAAAAAAAAAAAAAAAAAAAAAAAAAGCACATTTTCCTAAAATATCAATATACAAACAAGCAAAATCTGGAAGCACAAAGTCCTCCTAGTAGAACAATATCCTACATGCATAGGTTCTCTTAACCCTTTTTTTTACTCAAAGATTTTTATTTTTCATTGAGCATAATAAAGATGCACAAGCACTGATATCACAAAACTTTCGGTACAGAAAAGGATTCATAGATGAAACATGTACATAATATTGCATACATCATCAAATCCAAGCTTGTAACGAGTGAATATCACGAACTTCAAAATTTGTCAAATATCAACTTTATATACCCAGAACTCCCCACCCTCCCCCATCCTTATTCCAGAAAATATTGTCATTCTCTAATTTGAGGAAAGAAGAAGAATCCTTCCCTCAGTACACGAGATTCATGTTGTTTAGTGCTCTGAGGTGGTGCTGACCAGAACCGACCACAAGGAGTAAGAAGCCTTAAGAGCAAAAGAAAAAAAAAAAGGAGTAAAAGAATATGAGAAAAAGAAAGAAAGAAAGAAAGAGACCCCCCTCACCAACTCTCACAACTTTTTATGACACCTATCTCCCTCCAACCTATAGGGCCAACAACCCTTTATCAAAGCTATCCGGCAGATACTTATCAACCCAAGGCGCCCAGATTTGTTTAAACTTGCCCATACTTCCTTCCTTCAAAGCAGAGAGCTTTTCCATCGCCATACAAGCATTGACTCTATTTCGAAACTCAACAAAACTAAGCTTATCAGATTTCCATGCTTTAGCTATAACTAATTTTGCTGCAGTTAATAAATGATGTACTCCCTGGCCCAATGGTTTATTCAGTAAAGCAACCCAAGGGTCCACAGGTACATGACTCCCAACCACATTTGACACAGCCCTAAAGATTTTTTTGGAGAACCTAACCACTACCCTACAATCCCACCACATATGCTTAAATGTCCCTATTTCCTGACAACCCCTATAACATTTCTCAGAGTGGTCTAAATTTCTGCTACAAGCTAATCTTTCTGGGACCAAGTACCACCTCAACATGACCTTTACTTTAACTTCCACCGCTAACACCGACACATAATGCTGCAGTCCACATCCTCTTCTACTCTTCCCATGCAATAGAACCTCCCAGGTCCTTCTGCCAACTAGAAACGTACCGCGGCTCCCCGGCTGCAGAAGACAGGGACAAGGCCATGTACAAGTCTGACAATATGGCTCTCCCCCTAGGGTCTTTTAAACAACGCTTCTCGAAGCTTGTTAAAGTTTCTAGACCTGTCTTACCCTGAATCAAGAGTCTCACAAAATGCCACATTTGCATATAGCCAAACAGTGCCCTGTCACTCAATCCAAATTCTCTTAACCCTTTTAACTGCATTCCTACTTGAGATTTTGCCACCCTCTGTTGACAGGTCATTCTTCACCATTTTGTGTAATGTTTAACTGTGATTTTTGAAGGAATTTCCAAGAAAATTACATATTTTCTTTGCGCAGAGTTTAGGCTTTAACATGAAAAGTCGTGTCTGTATTTTTTTCACTGTCTTTAAAAATATTTTTAAGTAAAAGAAATAAAAAAAATAAAAATATATTTTTTTAAAAATTGTCTCATTCATTTTAAATAAAACATTTATCTTATTAAAGATGCATGTAAAAGCCCCATTAAAACGGTACCTCATATGTATCGGTAGCCCCCCGTTCCTGCCCAGGAGATCCCTCAAACTGAAAAGAGCACTTTATAACATTTACAAATAAAATACAACTACTATTCACACTATAAAGGGTTAAATAAAAAATGGCATAAGGTCCCCCTACCCAGCATAACCAGCCCAGGGATCAGACATGGGGCTTATAAAGCAGGGTGCAAAGGCCAGCTTTGGCTGGCCCCCCGCTCTGCCAGCAACAAGCCCCAAAGCCTAATAGCCACAAGCTCTTCTGCCCCCCCCCAGGCTTTGGGGAGGCAGGTAATGGGGGGGGGACGCAGGGGACTTGCCAGACCCAGAGCCTTGTGAGCTGGTATATGGGTCTCCTAAATCCCTTACCAGTTCACAAAGGGTTAACAGTAAAAAAAAAAAAAATTTTTTTTTTAACTTTACTCACCACTGATCGTCAGCTTCTGTGTCCCTCGCCGATCCAATGACAGATGTGGTGATTGCTGGAGGGGCGATGCAGGGGATCAGAGGATCTCTTGCCCCTCTCCTCTTCTGGCTGGCAATCATCGCATCTGACAACTGTACCGCCGGGAGCAGGGTGACGCCCGCCAAAGGGCAAGACTAGTTGTAAAGATGGCAATGGCCATCGGAAAAGCAGAGGGAGAGGGCATGTCAGGCTCTCTCCTGAAGACTGAAGAGCCCTGGGGGGGGGGGGATTGGAGGCCCCCTGGGGGAAGAGGAGTGCTGGCGGGAGGGATCCCGCATGGAGGTGAGTAAATGTCATTATTATTTTTTTTTAACAGGAGATGCTGGTGGCCACTGAAGCATGGGTGGGCTAATCCGGGCGCTCTCCTATAGCCGGAGGAGCCCAGGCGGAGGATCAGAGGAAGAGGAAACCCGGCTGTATCGAACAAGGGGTCAGGTGAGTGGCTTTTTTTTTTACTTTGGCCACTAGCAGGGGGCAAAGCCAGGCATGTAGAATTTACCTGGCTGGCATTTAACAGTCAGAGAGGCAGCCACGCAAATTTTACATGGCTGGCAATAGAAGGGTTAAAGCAGGAGTACACAATTGGCTAGTTGGACCCCAAAGGATCCCACTTCACTGCCCGGGGCGCTGCCCTGGTGGTTGCGTGCATGGCCATCATGATACCACCGCTTGGGCGGCTGCCTGGGCTGGCGACAGGGTGAGCAGCCTGATTTGTTCATTGTTATCCTATCGGTGGCTGCACTCTAGGGGGCAGACCTGGCACTGCTGGGGGTTGATGTCATATGGCTCCCAGGCTCCTGGCGCTGGTGGCGACGCTCCTGTTCTATTTATTGACTGAGGGATTCCTGTTTTGGGATAGGTATTTCCCAGAGTCTGGGCCAATCCTGTTTCTTGCTGCTGTTGTTAATGGTCTGAGACTGCCCCGGCCAAGCACCTGGACCCCCTTGGAAGTGGAGCGTTACCCTTCCTACCTAACGTCTCCTCCCAGCTCTGCCCCCACCAGTGTCCTCCCAGCTCTGCCCCATCCATCCCTCCTCATCAATTACTCTCCTCCCAGCTCTGCTCATTTAAAATCAGTGCACCAAGGATCAGAGCTGTAGGTTCCACGTGGTCAAACAAGAAAAGCTGCTGTTTGTTTTCCCACAAATGCCTTGCTATTTAACAAGCTTGGTTAGTGTTAATGTGCCGCTCTTAAGCCCCACATGACCACCGGCAACCAATGGTTTTTGAAGGGTGGGCATAAATGCCACCATACACAGCATATGCACACCCACACAACAAAACCAGTTATTTAACAGCAGAGAAGGGGTCAAACATGCTTACTTATTTTCTTTCCTCATTCCTGGTCTATGGCAGCTACCGCACTCATTGCAGACCAGTTGAGTTTGTCATGTGGATATACATATGCTGCTAATGGTGCCATGTTGTTAACTACAAAATCATGCCCATCAGGATGCCCCCAGGTGGGGCTGTTAATGGCCCTTCAGTCATTTCTGACTGGTGATCTACTTTATTACATAACTATACATTACATAACTATAAAATCAGCAGATGGAGGAAATATGTTTTTCAGGAAGCAGAAGCATCTCACCAATCACTATATCAATAAATTATTGTTTATTTTTAGCTTTACAGCTCCTCATGCTGTCATCTTCTTCAAGGCAACAGGACATGTAACAAACAGTTCCAATGAGTTTTTTTAACTTGGGTGAATTTCAGATGTGTGCAGCATGCACATAACCCAATATATAGAGAAAAAACATGAAAGTTCCATCAGGCTGTCTGGTGCTGTGATGTTTGATGTATCCTGAAATGCCCTCTGACAATTTCTGGCTGATCTTAATTATTTGTGAATTCAAAGCCAGTGGACATGCTAGTCTTCCCTGGATGACGATTCACATTGTGCCGTAGGACATCTCTCTGGACATGGTGTTGATTCTTTCAGACAAAAGCCAGAATAAAGATTCAGGCCAAATGTGTGCAAGCTGCACAGCTTTATACACGCCAGTACCAGTAAATCAGAATGGAGGCACAACCCAATATCTTCTAATTCCAGCAGCATAACCCATCATCAACACCCTCGATAGGAACTTTCCTTACAAACAGTGTAATACAATATTCATTCCTCCTCAGGACAGTTCAGATTGCTACATATAAAAATGAATTTACCTTTTTGTATACTGCCATATTCGATTTTCCCTCCCTTAAGGTGGACCAAAACCCAGGATTTTGACTACCCTGGGTTTTGGCCCTTGCCCCGATCGAGGGTGCCCGGCTATGTGAAACCCACCAGGTTGCCGAAACCTCTTCCTGGTCCTACGGTACATGCGCAGCCGCTCGTCCAATCAGCGCCACTACCCTCTACCAGGGAGTGTGCCCGTGCCAGCCATTTACAAATGCCAGGCACGCACCCTGCTAGAGGGATAGTGGGGGTGCAGCCGTGGCTCGCACATGCGGGGAAGAACTTAAGTGTATGGGCAACCTGGGGGGTTTCCCGATTTTGGATGCCCCGGGGGGAGGGAATCAATCAGCCCAGGAACCTTTTAGATTCCAGGGCCGATTGCCGTGGGTTTTCGTCCACTTTAATGGCATCCTTTGGATCTGACAGTGGCAAAGATAAAGTGCTGCTGGGTTTCCTACCACTGTGCATTGTGGGTTATGTTATTTGGGATGCAAAGTCAGTACTCAGCGACTGTCCTGCTATGTCATGACACAACTTCCATAAACATAAGTGTGTGCGTTGATGAGGAGACTGCTATTTCCCTGCACACAGGCGACACAAAAACCTGGCTCCAACAATTTTATGGGCCATTACTGAGCCATACTGAGCAGAGCACTTGTCAGCTTAATGGAAGTTGCGCTGTGACCGCAGGGCGCACAATAGTTGCAGATACGTCATAAATAATAACAGCTCTAATAGAGGAAACTTGTTTCGCCACACCCGTCCACTCACTCCCAGCTTTCTAAGTCCCATCCATCACCCAAGTGAGGAAATTAGATCAGGAGAAAAAGGATGGATTATCCTCCAGGCTTGATGAAAATACAGCACAGCTGGATGTGAGCGGCCGCTATGTTTTGTTCAGCAATCCTTGCATTAGAGGAATAAGCCTGTGTCGTATTTTGAAGATTATTTTGTGGACAGGCATCTGAACTCAGACAGGCTTTGGAGCCGGAGTAATCTGCATGGCAGGGATATGTAGGCTTCCTTATTACAATTGTGTTTCAACTATATCTACCACAATGCTCTAAAAGTCATAGCTAGGTCTGCTGGTTATACAATTAATGCCTATACTTCAAAGGCTCCATAGGCTGAGGCACAAAGAAATTCATCTGAAGTAGACCATCTAGTTTTGCAGGCCCCCTCCCTACGCCAACCCATGCTTGCTCTGATCCCCGGTCAGGAAGCTCCAGGATTCCTCATATAACTCTGAAATTAAATCTGAGGAATGAACTCATGAAGCCCAGACTTTGATCTGAATGTCTGCTTAAAATAATCACAGGCAGCAGCCATGGCCAGCCTTTGCGGTGTGCAAGGTGTGCGGTCGCACGGGGCACCATCTCACACAGAGGCCTGTGTTCGCCTCTTTTTTTTTCAAAATACCCCTATCTCTCTCCTTTTTTTTTGTGATCATTTTTTGAAATATTCTTTGTTATCCATTTCCTACTTTTTGAATTTCCATTCTCCTTCTCAATCATCCTCTCTGTCAGTACCCCAAGCCTTATGCAGGTTGTATTGACACATTCTCTCCATCTTCCTTTTGTCAATATTTTCCCTTCCACCTCTCTTTTCAGCTTCTAAACATCTTCCTTTTTAATCTTCTCTCCTTCTGTCTTTCCAGTTTCTCTCTCTCTCTCTCCTTCTCTTGCTTATTTCTAGCTTTCCTTCTCTTTCTATTAATTTGCTTCTTTTTCTTTCTTTCTTCCCTATTCCCTATCCCTCTCTCTATTTTTCTTTCTCTCTTTTTCTAGCCCTATCTAACTCTCTAACTTGCTCTCATTTTGCTACATTCCACCAATCTTGCTTTCTCATTCTTTCCATCTTTCTCTTGTCACATTACTTCAGTTTTCCATGTTTTTCTCTGTTGTCTGTCTGAAAATTTTGCACAGGATGTCACTGACCCTAAGGCCGGCCCTGGCAACAGCAAACATAGGTGGATGGGGAGGACTAAAAGTAACAGAGGAACACAGGTGTTAGGACAGACTGGTAGCTGTGTTCCACTGTGTGAAACCCGCCAAATCACAGACTCAGCTCTTGTCCAATCAGCACTATATCCCATGCATTCTAATGCATGGCATAAAGCCATTGTTTTGAACTGCGCAATGGCACAGGGAGCAGCACCAGCCACATCCCCGGTGTCCTGTGGACTACACACGCTCTCGCAACTGACCTATCTGAATGGCCGGGTACATGTGCATGCACAGCTGCGGTGATTCCAGGGATGTGATCATGACGAGGGTCCTGTTGGTAAGGTAAGGGGTTTGTAGGTTATCTGCCGGGGCCTCACACAGTGTGGTATCCATAATCAAGATACCCCAGCAACATCTATTCAGCCTGTCCTAGAGTCTTTTAGACTGTGTAATCTCACAGAGCACCAATTTAAGCCCTCTGTAGACAGGCACCAGGAGATACCTCCTCACAGAGAAAGCTCTCGGGATCCCTTCCTCTTCCCAGCACCTGCAGTTGTGCTGCAGAACATACATTGTCACCTCTATTCCATGTTCCTTTCCATTTCTTCTCTATTCCTCTTTGCCTCCCCCCCCCTCCCCCGTGGACTATACTGGGATTCCATTTTAGGAACTGTTGGGAAAACGTTAGCTTAAAGTTATACTAAAGGCAAGCTCGATTGTTGTCACATTGTCTCGGGCTATACGTTGTGCTGTCCTAAACTTCAAACTGCTTTCAAAAAGACCCTGCAGTTCAAAAGTTATCTTTAAAAGTATTAGAGCATTGGAGATGAGAAAAAGTGATGAAAAACAGTGGGTGTGGCAACAGCGACGTGATTGTGAGAGGAAGGCGGAGTTTCAGAGCTGCAGAGGGTGGCAGCCAATCGGGAAGTCTGGGCAAGGAGGGGGTGATTCCATACTTGGTCCCCTGAAGATTGATTGATGAACCAGGTCATCAGGGTTGGGACTGAAAGCTGAATGAGAAAGTGATTTTCCCCACTAAAGAGACAGACAGAGGAGGAATCACAGCATTCCAGCCACTCAATGAAAGGTACTCTACTGATATTTATTTTTTGCACTTGAATGAAAATAAAGGATATTACTGCTTAAAGGTAATACCCAGCAACCAAATGGCAGCTAAATATCAATACAGATACCCCCCCAAAGATCATGAATTCTTAATTATACCCAAAAAGGGATGTAAGTCTGAGACCCTGCCATTTGTCTATAGTAAACAGATTGTGCCCCATGTATACAATACGCAATATTTATACCTAAAAACATAAAAATATAAATACCGTGCTATAAACTAATTACTATCAAATGAGCAATCGTGAAAATAACAATAATCTTAAGAGCAGCTCCACGTGCTGGACTTAAATCTCACCATTAAGTAAATAAACAAAAGTAAAGAAAAAAGCACAGAGCTGACTGTAAATTAATTAAAGTCCTCTTTAAAGTCCTCCAAGTTATATTTCTAAATCCACCATATGTGTCAGCAATCCATTTGTGCAATGCCACCACCGATTTGGTACCCTTACCAGAAATGATTGAATCAACCAGCAATTTCAGCGATCACGCAGACACTCCCTCCAGTCGGCTCCACCCCCTGGGGTACGGTTTCTCAATATAAAACGGTATGACCAGCCAGATTTCCAAAGCATTTTCATGCAGAGGGAAATAAAAGAACCATAGAGCAATATTGCAAACTACAAATTCCTTTTAATTAGGCCAATAAAATACTCACAAACAAAGGGTTAAAACTCTCATGTCATAACAATGTTCCAGGCCAACCCACGCTGCTGAATTCCAAAATGTAGACCGCCGGCTCCCAGCGCGTTTCGTCGCTCAGCGCGACTTTCACTAGGTGGACAAGAACTAGTGTTCTAGGTTTCCTGGGCTGCAAATCATTACCCCCTGAAAAGAAGTACGCATATTTTTTAAAATACATTAGCATCCCCCTAACCAGACATTGGATAACCAGACATTGGATAATATTTTTGGAAAGTGATGTAGTTCCTGAAATATGAAGGATACACCTATAGTTATGAGAGAGACCTTTCATGTGATTTTTATACATGGCATATATACATTAGCCAGAGACTGATAATCTGCATATTAGCAGAATCTGGAACAGATATAGCTAGAATTTAGGGTCATTTAACTAAGAAATTAATGGGGATCCTTAATTTCTTAGTTACAAGATGATCACGTGTATTTTTGAGTAGTTATGTCATTTTATAGAATATTGCTTATTAGATGATGAACATTTAGGGACATGTTAGCTAGAATACATAAGTGCTGACTGCATTTCCAAGTGGGCTGAGTTACCTGTATTTAGAGTCTCCCGCCTTTCAGTCACGAGCCAGCATGACCTGGGGCTACCATGAAAACATCTAATGGCTAAGTATCTCTACCTGTGATCTCTCTCTATCCAATATAACATTCATTTTAGTGTATACTTATAACTTCATTGCAAATGTATTATTTAAAGTTTTCTGGGGAAACTTTGGGAACTTGAAATTGAATTAGTTTAAGGATAATTACTGTGCTATTAATGAAACCTGTCTTCAGTTTATGCATCTTACTGTGTGTTGGCTAATTTCTCACACAACAGATTGTTTAAGGCATTTGAGAGACTATTGCTTTATTTCGGGACACGTCACTGGATGTGTGGAGAGGCTTCAGAGATCATTGATTCGTATCAAATATATGGTTGCTGGGCTAATATGATTATTGGTACTTGACATATTTAAATATTAATCACTAATAGAAATTTTGGAGATTAATGTACAACAAATAGCAATAAATCATATTCTTTCTCTTACAAATGTTTATTTATAAAACACGACCATCTTCCATTAATGTCCCTGGAGGTGGGCTTCTGCTCATCGGGAACCCCTTCCCCTGTCTCCTTGCACGTGCATAAGGCCAGTCACAAAGTATAAAGCTGGCGAATCAGATTTTTATACATTTTATCTATTTTATTCTTCCCTAGCTATCCACTTGTATGTTTATTGTCTGTTTACTTAAATGCTAAGGGTGCTTCACGCAGGATTTAGGTGACCCAGTGTTCTAACTTTGGTGGAACAGTCCCACTTTGAGGGATTTTGTCCCACTGTCCTCCCAAAACATCTGGGGAAACTTAAATGTCCCACTTTGTTGACATTACAGGGTAGACTGTCCCGTTGAATCTCAACTTGTAGTCAGTTTACAACTGGGGCCCTGCTTTAGCTCATTGGCTGAGAAGCGGTAGTGAAATGTATGGATTAGCTGAGCACTAGGTCAATAACCAACATCCTTTACAGCCATTGTTGCAGAGTGTGAGTGCTGGGTGCAGCGGAGTCATACTCCAGATGGACATTAGTGGTATAACAGGAACAGGCTTTACTGGAACATGAATGAAGTAACCTTAATATGGTGGCTTACACAGACAGGAAAAGAAGGAAGTACTATTCATAGAGATCACAGCTCGATATACAGAAAATACAACACAGCAGTAATATGCACAGAATCTCCAGTTTAAGCATTGGTCACAGCTAGGGATGAGCGAATCGGTTCTAACGAACCTGAATTCGCTCCGAATTTCAGGGAAAATTCGATTCAGCACGAACCCGAATTTTTAGTGGTTCGTGCTGACCGAATTTTCCCTGAAATTTAAAAAAAAAGTGCCGGCATGGTAGCCGGCTTCTGCCGCCCGCTGACAGCGCAGCCGGCCTTCCCGCTCCCACCACAGAGGAGAGAGATTCGCTAAACTTTGATTCGGACGAACCCAAATTTCTTTGAGAAATTCGGCGAATCGCCCGAATCGAATTTTTGAGATGTTCGCTCATCTCTAGTCACAGCGCCATTTAGCATCATAACCTGTCATCTAGAAAAAGTCACTAATGACATTCAAAGACAAGCTGTAAGCTGTTGTAAAAGTAAAAATCTCCAACAGCCATGAGATCTATATAAGTTGTGTTTTAAGGATATATTGAGGCGGGGCTACTTACACACAGATGAATAGCATACAGAGCTGTGGATATTTGTTCCGCAAAAGACTGTGTATAAGCCACACCTGTGTCATACTGATTACCATGTAAATAGATCAGTTTAAAGGGTAATTTCACTTTCGATTGCTTTTTATAAAAGATTCCATTATCATGTGTCAAAATAATTTGCTCAATGTGCTGAACATATCTGTGATTTTTTTCTCTTTTTATTTGTTTGCAACTAAAAAGAAAACTGTTTTTTGTAGCAGCAATGTGTTTATGTTTGCAAGATATATATGTGGTCTTTTTAAGTATATATTAGAGACTTTCTGACTTTCTTGAGCGAGGCTGACCCTAAGGTCAGTGAGTAGCTGCAACTACTACAAATGGAAAGTGAAGAGACCAGCAGCGCAGACTGGGCCAGCGGCTTCGAGAGATACCAGGATGCCAACAGTGGGAGCTCTTTGACACTATGAGGCCGATTCATTAATAGCGCCAGGTAGCGACAGATGAGCGCCAGTAGCGTTATTTTCACAGCGCACGCTAGTAGTCGCTGTGCTTGGCCGTTGTTCGGCTGTTGACAGCGACTCAGTCGGTGTGCGGTAATGTTGAATACGGGGTTAGGAGTCGCTGTTTGACAGGTTCCGCGCTGTATGGGAGCGCATGACAGCGAATGGCCATAGCGAACGGCTCCCAGCATATTCATTAACAAATCATGCTCAAAAAATTCTCGCGCTGTGAAATGCTTGTTTAAACCCCAGAGCGCTGGCGGCGATGGGTTAAAAGTAGTTTTTTAACCCCCAAACAACCATATTTTTGGTAAAAAAAACAAAACATGTTTTTACAAACATTTTGTAATATGAATACATTAATATCAGACCTGTAATATCAATTCTGCACAATTTTATTTATTTATTTTTTTTACCTTAAAAAAAATATCTAACATTGCAGAAGTGGTCACAGAATTTTTGACATTTAAAAAAAAAAAAACATTAATAGCAATTAATTATGAATATTTAAAGATTGCTCCATTGAAATGCATTGGAGAGCGCCAGGTAGCGAGAGGTCATACCTGTCGCTGTTCAAGGTCGCTCGCTGGCGCTGTGGGGTGAGGCTGGAATAATGATGAATGCTTCGCTATCTGGCGCTCTGTCAGTCGCTAAGCAGGATCGGCTTGATAAATGTGTGATTGCGGAGGGGAGCCGGCGTTCTCGTGGCGGTGAGCGTCATTACCGTTCGCTCACCATTCGCTACCTGTCGCTATTCCTTGTTAAATAAGGGCCTATATATCAAGCAGATTCAAAGTGTTCTGGGTCATTTCATTTTATGAGGACCCAGACAAAGGGTAAGAGTCTTTATAAGTGTGTTTACCAGTGAAACCCAGCTATTTAGGTGGTCCGGATTATTACCGGACAGTTTCCTATTAGCATATTACCTGACATGCAGCATTGATAATCTTCAGAAATGATTGGGGAACCCAGCAAGGAACTTTTGATAGTGCGGGTAAATTATAGTGTTCACACCAGAAGAAGGATACATTGTATATAGCTGTGAATATTTGTTCCTCAAAAGACTTAAGCCCTTATTTAAGAAGGGATAGCGTCAGGTAGTGGCTGGTTAATGACAGGTAGCGACTGGTGAACGCCGGACACGCCGGACACGGCACGCAATTACACATTTATCAAGCAGAATCTGTTTAGCGACTGGGATAGCGCCATGTAGCATCTGATTCATCATTTTCCCAGCCTCAGCGAACAGCGCCGGCGTTCAGCCTTGCACAGCGACAGGTATGACCTCTCGCTACCTGTCGCTCTCCCATACATTTCAATGGACGATCCTTTTCTTCTCTTTAAACTGTTTTTTTTTGTTTGTTTTTAAAAAAAATCACAAATAATTCTGTGACCTCTTCTGGCATTGAAATAGCAGTTTTTTCATAATTTTTCTTTTTTTATATATTTCCTCAGAAATGACATTACAGGTCTGGCATTAAAGTGTTCATGTTACAATGTTGTTACAATGTAATTCCATATGTTTTCGCTTTGTTACTAGTTGATAGATGCTGGAAAACACACTTTAAACACACCGCCTCCTGCGCTCTGGGCTTCAAATAAGTATTTTCAGCGCCAGAGATTTGTGAGGCAGTTTTTTTGCTGAATATGGTGTGAGTCGGTCGCTATGAGCAGTCGCTAACATGCGCTCCCATACAGCGCTGTACTGGTCAAATAGTGACTCCTCACAATGTATTCAACATTACTGAACAGCGACTGAGTTGCTATAAAGTAGCGACCCACGGCTGAGCACTGCGACTACTAGAGGGCGCTCTAAAAATGCCTGCTACAGACGCTCATCTGTCGCTACCTGCCGCTAATGATGAATCAGCCTGCCCGAATTAGCCAAACCCCCGTCATACGGATTACCCTGTAAATGTATCAGTTTAAAGGGAAATTCCACTTTTGATAGCTTTTTTTTTAAATATATGATTATTATGTGTCAAAATGATTTGCTTGATGTGCTGAACTTATCTGTAATTTCTTTCTTTTGTATTTGTTTGCAATGTAAATGAAAACCGTTTTCTGTCAAGGCCAGGAAAGACACTGCCACTTTAGGATCACAGACACACAGTAATATAAGAAACTTGCTGATAAGTAAACACTCCTAACACAAATGTTTATTTTACATTCCAGAAGAGGAACTTTATCTTTAACGGGCAGGCTGATTCATCACTAACGCCAGGTAGCGACAGATGAGCGTCTGTAGCAGGCATTTTCAGAGCGCCCGCTAGTAGTCACTGTGCTCAGCCGTGGGTCGCTACTTCATAGCGACTCAGTCGCTGTCCAGTAATGTTGAATACATTGTGAGGAGTCGCTATTTGACCAGTACAGCGCTGTATGGGAGCGCATGGTAACGACTGCTCATAGCGACCGACTCACAACATATTCAGCAAATAAACAGCCTCACAAATCTCTGGCGCAGAAAAATACTTGTTTGAAGCCCAGAGCGCAGGAGGCGGTGTGTTTAAAGTGTGTTTTTCAGCATCTATCCACCAGTAACAAAGCGAAAACATATGGAATTACATTGTAGCAACATTTTAAAATGAACACTTTAATGCCAGACCTGTAATGTCATTTCTGAAGAAATATATAAAAAATAAAAAAAATGTGAAAAAACTGCTTTTCCAATGCCAGAAGAGGTCACAGAATTATTTGAGATTTAAAAAAAAACAAAAAAAAGTTTTTAGTTTAAAGAGAAGGAAAGGATCGTCCATTGAAATGTATGGCAGAGCGTCAGGTAGCGAGAGGTCATACCTGGCGCTGTGCAAGGCTGAACGCCGGCACTGTTCGCTGAGGCTGGGAAAATGATGAATCAGACGCTACATGGCATTATCCCAGTCGCTAAACAGATTCTGCTTGATAAATGTGTAATTGCGTGCCGTGTCCTGCGTTCACCAGTCGCTACCTGTCGCTACCTGTCATTAACCAGCCACTACCTGACGCTATCCCTTCATGAATAAGGCCCTAAGTGTCCCATTTTAATGCTCCTGGATAAAATTGTGAGTTTACCCAGGAAAGGACTAAAGCATCTAGGCAGGGCACCACCTGCTTTCTCTACCGCCCTAAAGTGACACGTGGGTAACGTGGGAGTGCCAGTCGGGAGCTCACTAATAATCTTAAACAAATAAATCAAATAAACGCAATTCTTTTAACCCCACACTATGAGGCCGATTCATTAATAGCGGCAGGTAGCGACAGTTGAGCGACTGTAGCAGTATTTTCACAGCGTCCGCTAGTAGTCGCTGTGCTTGGCCATTGTTCGGTTGTTGATAGCGACTCAGTCGGTGTGCAGTAATGTTGAATACGGGGTGACGAGTCACCATTTCACAGGTTCCGCGATGTATGGGTGCGCATGATAGCGACTGGTCAGAGCGACCGGCTCCCACCATATTCATCAAAAAATCACGTTAAAAAAATTCAAGCGCTGTGAAATGCATGTTTAAACCCCAGAGCGCTGGCGGCGATGTGTTAAAAGTATTTTTTTAACCCCCAAACCACCATATTTTTGGAAACCAAAAAAAGTAAAATTTTTATAGAATTTAGTAGTATGAATACAGACCTGTAATATCAATTCTGCACAAATTTTTCTTTTTTATTTTTTTTTTCAAATAAAAAAAATATCTAATATTGCAGAAGTGGTCACAGAATTTTTCACATTTAAAAAAAAAAAAAAAAAAAAAAACATTAATAACAATTAATTATGAATATTTAAAGATTGTTCCATTGAAATGCATTGGAGCGCGCCAGGTAGCGAGAGGTCATACCTGTCGCTGTTCAAGGTCGGACGCTGGCGCTGTGGGCTGAGGCTGGAATAATGATGAATGAGTGGCTATCTGGCGCTATCTCAGTCGCTAAGCAGGATCGGCTTGATAAATGTGTGATTGTGGTGGGGAGCCGGCGATCTTGTGGCGGTGCCCGTCATTACCGGCCGCTCACCAGTCACTACCTGTCGCTATTCCTTCATAAATAAGGGCCTATGTAAATTCTATCAGTCCTGTGCGCATCAGCTGCATCCGATGAACAATACACAATGCATGTATTGCTTCATCTAAAGTGTCTGACATATTATCTAATCTGTATCAGGTCTCTGCAGCAACCACACAGGTGACATTTCCCAGCAACTTCCATTTTTAGTATCACTCCCAGATTGGAGGGAATACTGGGAATAAGTGTCAAATTAAAAATCAGCTGCAGCCAACCAATATGACTGTGTTCAGTAAGCTGAGGGTATACAGGGAGAATTCACGCACAGATGTATCTCTTTACATGTATGTATTTTATGTATTTAGTTAAAAGCAAACATAAAATATCACTTTGTCCACTATAGAAAGTTATATTATATATCCCCATCAGTTTATTTTTCTCAGCTAAATCAATGATCTACAATCCTCTGTGTTATTTTGAACTGTTGATTGGTACCAAATGTATTTGTACATGCAGTATAAATAACACAAAGAAAAAAAAACACATCGAAAGAGGATCACTTAGATGCCAGGAATTGAACCCGATAAGTCTTATAGAACAGTCTATAAGGCTAATAGAACAGTCAATCAAACACTATATATATATCAAATCAGACACTCTCACCCCTCGCAGGGGGGGTACTGCTCAGTCCATGTGTGAAAGAACCTATGAGCCCAGAGCGGCATTCATCTGACTGCTCCTGAGTGCACATGCATGTGATACTCTGCTGATATTGTGGTCCACTGATGTGCACGTGCAGGCATCTCCACACCTTCAGTTTCATTAGGAAACTATCTATGATAGTCAATAAGATGGTGGAGGAAAGAAGAGAATGGCTCCTGGGGGGTTGAAGATGGGAGAGTGATATGTGATGAGAGAAGAGAAAAGGGAGAGAAATTGTGTTATTTCTGGGCTGAGTGCTGGCAAATATGCATATAAATAGTGTAGGTAGGTAATTCTGCATATTCTGCCTCTTAGGCCCTTATTTATGAAGGAATAGCGACAGGTAGCGACTGGTGAGCGGCCGGTAATGACGGGCCCCGCCACGAGAACGCCAGCTCCCCACCACAATCACACATTTATCAAGCCGATCCTGCTTAGCGACTGAGATAGCGCCAGATAACCACTCATTCATCATTATTCCAGCCTCAGCCCACAGCGCCAGCGTCCAACCTTGAACAGCGACAGGTATGACCTCTCGCTACCTAGCGCTCTCCAATGCATTTCAATGGAACAATCTTTAAATATTAATAATTAATTGTTATAATTTTTTATAATTTTTTTTTTTTTTTTTTTTTAAATGTGAAAAATTCTGTGACCACTTCTGCCATTTTAGATAATTTTTTTAAGGGAAAAAAAAATAAAAAAAAAATTGTACAGAATTGATATTACAGGTCTGATATTAATGTATTCATATTACTAAATTATTTAAAAAACTTGTTTTTTTTGGTTTCCAAAAATATGGCTGTTCGGGGTTAAAAAAATACTTTTAACCCATCGCCGCCAGCGCTCTGGGGTTTAAACATGCATTTCACAGCGCGAGAATTTTTTGAGCGTGATTTTTTAATGAATATGGTGGAAGCCGGTCGCTCTGACCAGTCGCTATCATGCGCTCCCATACAGCGCGGAACCTGTCAAATAGCGACTCCTCACCCAATATTCAACATTACCGCACACCGACTGAGTCGCTATCAACTACCGAACAACGGCCAAGCACAGCGTCTACTAGCGGGCGCTCTGAAAATGCCGCTACAGTCGCTCAACTGTCGCTACCTGCCGCTATTAATGAATCGGCCTCCCCGTTTTGAGCTGACGGAGCACTATGCCATCTGGAAGTCTGTTCTCACTTTGCCCCCTCACAAAGAGGAGGAAATGAGGTCACATGAACTATATATTGAAAGATGGAAAATCAATAAAACCAAGATGGAGAGAGACTGTGCAATCAATGAATGGATGCAGAAGTGACAAAATGCTGAGAAACCTACAAACCCCAGCAGTGTGTAGCTATGCTGAATCCTGATCCCTACAGAAAATAAGGTAAGGGGATGATGAAATCCTCATTGTTTTTGTGAGCATTTTTCAAGCTGAGCCACAGTAGGGCAAAGTTAACACTTACTACACTTGGAAAGTGGTTGTGTCCAGAACTGAGGGAAACCCAGGTTGTCCCCAGTCCTTTATAAGAGAGCCTGGGACATGGCTAGGTAAGTTGGAGATGTAGCAGCAGACGTGAGATAGTGTAACAGTTTCCTCAGGAGCTAGGCAGAAAGGCTCCCCCCTGGGAATATGGACAAAGAGACAGGCTGATGTGTGCACCCTAGTGCCTTGGAGTATGGAATCTAGCTGAGGGGCTGTAAAATCACACTGTGTTTACCTCCTGGATACATTTTGGACTGGCTGGCCGTAGTAGTTGGAGTCCTGGACAATGGGCACTCTGGAAGGGGCAGGGAAAAGAGAGGTGACACCGAGCCATGATTAGGCATGTGCTAACTAAGCTAGAAGTAACTGGAGAAAATGGAGACCTTGTGTGCCAGGAGTGGCGGTTGCGAGTTGCTGTGTAACAGACTTTGCCAGTGAATAAATATTGTTGAGCTTGAACTTGCTGCCATGTTTTTCACCCTTTAAGTGGATAAAATCATCAGAGGCCTTCCCTCTTTCCAGGAACTATCTAGGGGAAGGACCCATTACAAGTTTGGCCCTGTCCTAGGACTGCTGTAGGACTGTAGGTCTGCTTTAAATAGTTTTTTTTTATAGTGGACCAAAAGTCTAAAATGGTCCAAAATCAGGATGCCTCCCTGTGTTAAGGTTACCTAGTCCCTGGATCGTGCAGCAAATATATGAATTTGCAGAGCACTCACCTATCCTGCCACAGGATGATTTAAAGCATAGCTAAAAGCTGGTATGTTTACCAATGTCACCACTTAAGGATCTAGTTTGAGAGACCCAACCTTGGTACAAGCAGACGCGACCAGGAACCATTACAACAGACTACCCAACATTACAGCATACGATCCTGGATATAATCCTACTACTGTCTCCCTACCTTCATTCCATCCCCTTGACCCCCCCATCCATCAAGTTTTTCCCTCCTCCTACTTCCTGCGGATCAGGGTGGATCCAAACAGGACCTGGCACCAGTGTGGGACTGGGATGCCTGGGGCACACCAGTAGAACTGGCCCACCGCACATTTAGATGCAAGTATTACTGGCTTACAATAAGGACCTATGCACAGAAACATTATGCCAGACTGTATTGCCTGTGTGTGTGTGTGTGTGCATTGGGATAGTACAAAGAAGCTATACATATTTTAGGTTTGGTGATGGAGGCCCTTAAATGAGCTCCTGGGACTAGGAGCTTTCCTGTTACCTTGTGTGCCAGTCCAAGCCTGCCGGGCACTCTCCCCTCGCTCTGATAAGATACACTCATTCTCAGCCATATAAGCTTCCTACAAACTGAGAATCTTGCTACAAATATCAAACATGACTACAATTGAAACTACAAACTGAAGATTAACAAGAATCACCTCACTGAACACTAGGATTACCCACTGGGAACACCACAGCAGATCCCAGCTAATTTACATGTCACACAGAACTATCTATAACCTCTATTACCCATCTGCACCTGACTCCTGATGAAGCTCTTGCTGCCTACGAAATGAGTCAAGTTATCTGGGCACCCATTAAACTCTTTTTTTTGGGTAGATGCCATTAACACCTTAGACATTGCAGTTTGAGACCTATTTACCTAACTAACCCCCAAAACATTGTATTGTATACAATCTGTGACTCTATCTATACGATGCAGTGCTTATCCTGTGTACTGTTCTGAAATAACAATAAAAGAGGCAATAGTTAAATGTACTATCAGTCCAAGCCATCTCCTCCTCCTTAAATCTTCTGAAAAATAATGAGATGGTCTCAGATGACTCTTTAAACACTAACCCATAATTCCTGGTTAGATCATTCAGGAGATGTTGCAGGCTGAAACACTTGTAGCTCAGTTGGAAGAGCTGAAGATCTAAAGGTCTCTGGTTTGATCCTGTGTTTCATTGCCTCATTTTGAGGGGAAATCATGGCCTAGTGGTTGAGGAATCAATTTGTGACCAGAAGGTTGTAGGTTTGATCTCTGGCTGGAAGATGACTGAAATGCTCTTGAGAAAGGCACGTAACCCTCAACTGCTCCTGGGCACCATGGTTTGGGCAGCTGAATGCTCTGGGCATGTGTGCTCTCACCACCCCCCCCCCAGTGTGGTTCACAAGCATACATTGGTCATATATGTGCATTATTCATTAATATTTATGTCTTCTGTAGTACTGGATCAGTAGCCAGGGTGATAAATATACTGTACCCTGCAAGTGATCGCTCCTGGCAGATCATACGCGGCAACGCTAAGGCTCGATCGTCGGTCACATTTCGATGTGACAAATCACAGGCATGACCCTGATCAATAAATATTTTGAGCACCGGACTAAGAGAGGGGGGACAAAGGGTGAGTATAGTTTTTTTGTGTGCTTTTTTTATCTTACTGCTTGGACAATGACTTTAATAGATTTATTGCATGTGTGATATATGCAGTGCTCTGCACACTATATATTTTATAATTAATTTTAGATAAAACCAATTTTGTAAAGACCAAAATTCAGTTATTCTATATTCAATTACAAGCTTTCCAATCCCATTAAAGTAGGAAGACCTCCTTCAATAGTCTTGCCTGATCCCATGGCAGAAGATCATTAAGAATACATGGCTACATAGTAAGTATTAAACATAAATTAGACAGAGGCTGCCTCTTGCTTTTAGCTGTCAGATGTACAGAATAGTGGATGCAAGGAAAAGGCCAGGGCCACAAAGAAAGGTACAATTCAGCCCCAGATGACTCATGATTTCATAAAAATCTATTTGGCAAGCAAAGGCACTTTGGATAATTGCTCCTAAAGGAATCAGCAGGTAGCTCTGTAAATGGTGACAGAGCGGTGGAAGGATTGTTTTATTTTAGCTGCTCTAAATGGCCACTGAAACAATATGTGAATGTATGTATTCCAGGGCCAGACCCCTGGGGGGGAAATCAAAGGCTACATTAAGCTAAGCTATAATTCCGGAGAAAAGAACGTTTTCGTGTAGAGCAAGTTTCATTTAACTCCTGCAATTTAATGTGGCAGTGGAGGGATTTTATTCTGGCTGGCTCGCCAGTATTAAAGGAGACCAGCAGCCTAAACACCGTAGTCATCCAATCTGGCGACAAGTGAGTAGGGCAATTGCCCCCGGGCGCCAAGCTATTTGTGTATGCGAGGGGGGGGCAGATTTATACCCAGACATCCATAGATGGGTCAGGACCACTGTTAGGATTTCCAACCACACGCCAGGCTCCTCATCCCCCATAGGAGCAAGAGGAACAGCATGGTACAAACTGGTATAAAACAAAAGCAGCAGCACTATAGGATGGGGCAGATTTTGTTTCCTTTTTAGAAAGCTTGATTTAAAATGATGAAAAATGAAAGGCAAAGGTAATTGTTACACCATTGCATTGTGCTAAGTTTGGCACTGTCCACAAGTGTTTTCCATTTTTAAATTGAAGAAATGGTCGAGAAATCAAGGTTATAATTTCTCTTCTGAAAAAAGTGGGTGTGGGCCTTGGAGCTGTGATGCTGCATACAATTCAGCATAATGGGCGGGGTCTGTGAAAGCTCGAGCTCCTGCTAGGTGGGTGGGCAGGCAGACAGGGAAGGAGGACTCCAGCAGTGGTGGTGGCAGTGGCTTGGGCAGACTGTGGCCTAGGGATGGGCATTTCTTTTTTTTTTTTTAAATTGTAATTTTTATTGCGGAGATATGGCATTACAGACAGGCTTGATCAATACAAACAAGGCGAGATAATAAACATATCTGAAATACACATCATATTGACACTACACAGTAGGGCAATTGTTTTCAGGGGAGAGATAGGCTAGAGGGGGTTGAAAGGCTGGCCGCATAGCCGGAGGGGCCGTCGGACACCATCCAATGCCCTGGGAGACCAACCGTGCAGCCAGCCCCCCCCACACAACCGCCAAGGAAGCTCCCCGTGCCGACCACCGCCAATTAAAGCTTGAAAGCTCTGGTCTGCAGCCCAAGCCCCCGCATTTCTTTTATGCAAGAGCAAAACAGAGTGCGTAGGGCACAACAAAGAAGAGGAGAAGAAAAGTAGAGAGACTGAAGAAACGAAGAAGACAGGGGGGAAGGGGGAAGAGTCCGGGGGGAGGGAGCTGGGTAAAGGGATACGGGGGGGGGGGGAATCCACACTAGACTGTCCTGGCATCACTCCTGGAGAAAGCCCAGGTATTCCGCCGAGAGGGTAAATTTATCCCATGGGCACCAAATCTCCCTGTATTTGTCAAAGGTTCCCTTCATTGAGGCTGTAAGCTCCTCCATCCTGCTTATATCTCTCACCCTAGATAGCCACATAGCCGTTGAGGGAGGGTCCGGCGACTTCCAACACGCAGGTATACATGTCTTCGCGGCGTTTAGCAGAGGGGCTAGGAGGGACCCATCCCTCTCGCGGACGGAAGCAGGGGCCAAGTTAAGGAGGTAGGCGGCTGGGTCATCACCCAACTCAACCCCAGTCAGGTGTAATACTATTTTTCGGACGTTGCCCCAGAACTTAGTGAGGCCGGTGCATTCCCAGAAGATATGGATCATCGTGCCCCTTTCTCGCGAGCACCTCCAGCATAGGGGGCTGGAAGAGGGAAACATCTTTGCCAGCCTAGCTGGCACGTAATACCAGCGGGACAAGATTTTAAATGAGGCTTCTTGATATCTGCTGGAGATAGAGGATTTGTGGACCAGCTGAAACATAGCTTGCCTCTGTTCAACAGAGAAGATTCTGTTTAGTTCCCTCTCCCATCCCCCCACGCAGGGGGGCACAAACGAATCCGGGGGACTAATAAGCTGGGAATAGGCATATGACAGAGCCCCTCTAAAATGACCCACCCCAAAGCATATTTGCTCGAATGATGTCAATGGTCTATCAGCCTCACCCATCTGGTCGACGGTTCTCTGGTAGTGTGACAGTTGGAGGGCCCTCCAGAAGTTGAGTGGCTGCAACGAATGTTTAGCAGCCAGAGCCTCCGCCCCACACCACCCGCCCACCTCGCGCATGTGCCTGATCCTGAAACAATTTTGTTGTGCCCAAGAGCGGAATACGCCGTCCGATTGGCTCGCTGGGAAGTCCGGGTGCCCTATCACCGGGGTTAATGGTGACGGGGAGGGAGAGATGTCCAGCCTCTGGAAGACCTGTGCTAATCCTTCCTCGTGGGGCCTATTGTGGGGTGCTTACTGAGAACTTGAATCTGGCTCTGTGGTATCCATGGGAGTCCCGGAAGAAAGGCGGGTGAAGCCTCCTGTTCAATGAGTGTCCACTGTTTCAGCTTAGTATGTCTGCACCAGTCGACCACCCTGACCAGGTGCGCTGCCGCATGATACATTTTCCAATCCGGGAGACCCAGGCCCCCACAAGCCTTGGGGAGGGTCAGCAGAGACGCTGCCAGGCGGTGGGATTTCCCTGCCCAAACGAACCTAGAACATAAACCCGTAAGACGCTTAAAGAACGCCTGCGGGACCTCTACAGGAAGGGCCTGGAAGAGATACAGCACTCTAGGAAGGATGTTCATCTTAATAATATTCACCCGGCCGAACCAGGTGAATGCACCCCCGTTCCACTTCCGAAGGTCCTCTTCCACTTTTTTCAGTAACGGGGGGAAATTAAGGCCATAAATCCTATGAGGCTGGGACGGAATTTGTGTTCCTAAGTAGGTCACCGCCTCCCCCTCCCATTTGAAGCGGAAAGTTTTCGAGATTTGCTCTAATCTTTTGTGGGGGATATTAATGTTAAGGGCCGATGATTTCTGATAATTAATTTTATAGTTGGACACTGCCTGAAAGACCCGGAGCTCCGCCAGCAAAACGGGGAGAGTTATTTCTGGCTTAGTGACAAAAAAGATTAGGTCGTCGGCATACGCTGCCACTTTGTGTTCAACCCGACCAACCTGTATCCCGGCCACATCCTGGTTCTTCCTGACAGTGCGCAAAAACGGCTCAAGTGTTAAAATGAAAATCAGGGGTGAAAGCGGGCAACCCTGGCGTGTCCCGTTTGATTGATTAAATGGCCTAGAAGGGAGCCCATTTACTACAACAGACGCAGAGGGGCACGAGTATGAGGCCTTGATCCAGTGGGTCATGTTCTCCCCAAGGCCAATATGGCTAAGGGTAGCAAATAGAAATTCCCAGCTTACCCTATCAAACGCCTTCTCTGCGTCCGTCGAAAGGAGCAAGGCTCCCGGCCCCCCCATCCGCGCCTGATGAATCAAATTGATGACCCTCGTAGTGTTGTCCCTGCCCTCTCTTGAAGGGACAAAGCCAACCTGGTCCCAATGAACGAGATGGGGGACGAGAGGGGCCAGTCTGTCTGCTATAATCTTATTAAATAGTTTTAGGTCGCAATTCAGTAAAGAAATGGGCCTATAGCTGCCACACTGCATTGGGTCCTTGCCCTCTTTTGGGATAATCGTGATATGCGCACGAAGAGTATCTTTAGGCGGGGGGCAGCCGTCTTTCAGGGAGCCGAAGGAAGCGATGAATTGAGGGCCAAGCGTCGCGGCAAACTCCTTGTAGTAAGCCAAGTTAAAACCGTCTGGGCCCGGCGCCCTGCCCGGCTTAGTGCCTTTAATGGCCCTGAGAAATTCATCCAACTCTATCTCTCCCTCAAGGGCGCTAACAACCTCATTTTTGAGCCTAGGGAGACCAGACTCCCGGATGTAAGAAGCGATTCGGCTCAAGTGAGTGGCCGAACGCTCCTGGGGCAGGTTATATAGGCTCTCGTAGAACTCCCCAAAGGCCTGCGCTATGTCTGCGGTCAGGTGTTTCCTATGCCCCTTGGAGTCTTGAATAGTTGGGATATAGTTCTTCCCACGCTGAGCTCTCAGCGCCCTCGCAAGGGCTTTACCCGACTTATTGGCGTATTCGTAAAAAAATCTCTGACTTCTAGCCGCGCATTTTTTCGCTTCGGCGAGGCAGAGGTCTCTAAGGGACTCCCGGAGACACACCAAGCGGGCTCCCAGGACCCTATCTACTGTCTGTTTGTGCCTAGATTCAATATCCAGTATCTCTTGGGTCAGCTGCGCCATCTGATTGTTCCTCTGTTTCTTAAGGCGCGAACCATGTTTGATTAATAAGCCCCTGACCACGCACTTGTGGGCCTCCCAGACAGACATCCGTGGGACCCCCTCCGTGATGTTTGTGGAGAAGAATTCTGCGATAGTCTTATCGATGTCGGCCCGGACCTCGGGATCCTGCAAGAGCGAATTGTTAAGTCTCCATTGACCTCTGAGGGGTGGGGTGTCCGGGATGGAGAGGGTAACCGAGACAGGCGCGTGGTCTGAGATGGCTATATGGCCAATGTCCATGCTGACTACCAGGTGTAGAAGCCTGTGTGGGATCAGGAAGAAATCTATACGTGAGTAAGAGTTATGAGGTGGGGAAAAGAACGTATAGTCTCTCTCCCTAGGATTGAGTATCCGCCACGCATCTATCAACTGGTTCCTGTGGAGTAAGGCCTTAATTTTTTTGAGCATGGAGAAGGGGATATGTGAGACCCCCCTAGAGGTGTCCAACCCAGGATCCAGGACCATGTTAAAGTCCCCCCCAACCAGCAAAACCCCCTCGGCAAAGGCTGTAAGCCTCTCCAAAGTGGAATGAAGAAATTTATGCTGATTGGAGTTGGGACAGTAGCAAGTTGCCAGGGTAATTTTTAGGGAGTAAAGTGTCCCTCTTACAAAGAGAAACCTTCCCTCGGGATCCTCAAAAGTCTCAAGGAGTGTCCAGGGTAGCGACCCTGCCAGCAGAATGGCGACCCCCCTTGATTTTGAATCCGGAGAGGGGCAAAGGTATTGGGTCTTAAAGTGGCGATCAGTAAGATTATGGGACCTGCCTGCCTTGAGGTGGGTTTCCTGAAGAAAGGCAATCTGCGTGTGCAAGCGCTTCAACTCCCTGAGGATGGAGGATCTCTTGAAGGGGGAATTCAAACCCTTGGCATTAAGGGAGGTGCATTTTACCCTGGACATACTGGTAAGCTAAGGAGAACCCCGGGGCTAGCTTTTAATGGCCGACAAGCGGTCAATGTATCGAAGGCGGGGGGCTGGGTGAGGGGGGGAGAGGAGTGGTGTTGGGGGGGTGGCAAGCACAAAAGGGAAACAGACAAAGAAGAAGAAGAAAAAGAGGAAAGAAGAGAAAACGTAGACTTAACTACAAGTGGAAGCTTAAGGCACTCCACCTAAATTGGAACCAAACACTGTTCCAAACGTGTGCCCCCTCACCCAACGGCGACAGGGAGGAAGGGCACAGGCCTACTGTGGGAGCGCGGCGAAGCAGAAGGGGACGGGGGTTCGCCCCCCGGCCGGCCAAAATGAGGATCAGCTCGGACCACCTTGGCGCCCGCATCCAAGACAGCGCAGGGCAACAATGGGTCGACACAACCGTTAGAACCATTACCAGAAAGAAAAAAAAAAACATAAGCATATTCCCATCAGATGGACATAGGTCATGGCGGGGGCGCACCCGCGCCGGCCGCGCGGACGGGGCGGAATAGAGGCAGGCCCACAAGACCTGAGCTACATAACGGGGGAGCCCCGAAGCAGGCCCCGTGGGGGCCGCCGCGGGTGACACCCCACCCACCCCCGGGCGGCCAGGGAGGCTAGCCGGCGGGCGCCCGGGGAGCAGTGAGGGCCCAGCGGCAAACTCCGCCCGACCCCCACCCCCCCAGGCCCCCCCCACCCAGCCACCCCACAACCACGTACACCCGTGGGAAACATGCACAGGTATGTAGGTGGCACCTGGGTTAAACAGTAAAAACATTCTACAAAACCTAAGAGAGCCCAAGAGGGAACAGAGGAGAGAAAAAAAAAAAAAAAAACATTTTTAAACACAAGATGGATCTCAGGAGTCCTCAGAGAGGCAGTCCACGTACCCATCACAAGGCTATGAGAAGCTGAGGGGAGGAAGACAAAATTGTTAAGCAAAAGAACATCGGGTGCATTCAGAGGGATACTCTATAGCTCATTGTCCAGGGGACGGCGGGTCTGTGGCCCCCTCTCGCTGCTTCGTCTTCTATTCGCCGGGCGGGGTCTCCACACACGCCGTGGTCTGGGCGGTTGCCACCCGCCCGGGGCCTGTGGAGCAAGCGGGGGCGGAATGTCCAGCCAGTTGGGAACATCCAACGGAGGAATGTCCAAGAAGGTGAACAGTTCCGGGAGATCCTCCGGAGAGCGCAAGGCAAACACGCGCTGGTTCTTCCGAACTAGGAGGTGAAATGGGTAGCCCCAGCGATAAGAGGCCCCACACTCCTGAATTTTTGCCAGTAAGGGTTTCAAGAGGCGGCGCATCTGTAGGGATCTCCTGGAGACGTCCGGGAATATCTGGATTGAAGCCCCGTCAAGGCTTATCTGGCCTTTTTCCCATGCCTTCCTAATTATTTCCTCCTTCAGTTGGAAGTAATGAAGGCGGCAAAGCACATCTCGGGGTCGACTTGGATCAGAAGGTCTGGGACCAAGGGTCCTGTGGATGCGGTCCATCAAGATTTCTGACTCTGGAGGGCGGTTTAAGATTTCATTGAAAATGCCAGTGACTGTGTGCTGAAGTTGCTCCTGCCCAGTGGCCTCCGGCAGGCCTCTGACCCGGATGTTGTTGCGACGGCTCCGATTTTCCAGGTCGTCAAGGTGCAAGATCGTGGCTTGGGAGAGGGTCTGCTGGTGTGACATCTTCCTCTCCAGTGCCTCTATTCTTTGCAGGGATGTTTGCTGTGCCAGATCCAGACCAGCAACCTTGGAATCCAAACCCTCCACGGCGTTTCGCAGGTCTAGAATGTCCTTCCTAAAGGTACTCTCAACTCGCAATATGAAGGCCTCCAGGTCTGCTTTGGTAGGAAGAGCTTTAAGCTCAGACTTGATCTCCGCCAATGCTGAGTGGTCGAATTCCGGTTGGGAAGGTGGGGGAAGCCTGTGTAAGGGAGGGGATGGGTTGTTCCGACGAAGTCCTGAGGTGGACTGCCCCGGCTGGGCGTTCGGACAGTCCCCGATGGGCCCCCTTTTTGCGTTAGGAAGTCTCCCAAAGGAATGGGCGTTTGGCTCACGGGGGAGTTCGCTCACATCTTCCCGCGAGGATCTCTGTGGACTATCTTCAAGGCCCAGACTTGAGTGCCTGGAGGGGGTATGTGGGCCTCGCGCGACCCCCACCGGCGAGGGCCAATCCCGCAGTGGTGGGCCACCAGAAAGGGCCCCAGGATCCGGCGTCGACGGGCTGAAGCAGGGAGTGGGCGAGTCCCTGCAGCGGGGCGAGGACATGACCCCATACATTACTGGTGCCGGGCTGACCATATCCCTTGCCTTCATATTAACTGGGCAAGTGGGAGAAGGGGTGCCGCTCCAGGCCGGGCTCCCCCCCCCAGGCGGCTGGTGATCACCAGCAGGCCTATATATGGAGCCGCATATGTGCTGGGGACTGGAGTGTGAGTGCCCCCCCGAGGGCCCCCAGATATTAGGCCCACTGTTCAGTGTCCCCATCAGATCCTGGGGGGTGCCAAGCTGCCCTGCAATCTCGCAGGGTTCATACTGAGTAGGAGGAGGGAGGGCTTCTGGAGGAGAGAGCCGTACCCGCGGCCCGCGAGGATCTCGCTGCGGATCGCGCAGCCCCCCTCCTTCCCCGGACTCACCCCCGGCAGCTGTGTGAGCAGTGTCCTCCGCATCCCGCCGCCCGCCGACAGCGAGCGGTGCCTCGGTCTCCCGGTCGCAGATCTCTGCCGCCGCCTCTGCGCCCCTCGGTTCAGGCAGCTCCGTCCCGCCCACGGGACCGCAGCTCGGCACCCGCCGAGCATCGCCTCGCCTCCCGCCGCACCTCGGAGTCCCGCCGATGGGACACATCTCCCGCCGTCCGCACGTGTCCGCCCGATCCTCCGTGCTGGCAGCAGCCGACACCTCCTCTGAGCCCGATCCCGGCAGTTCCTCCGCCATCTCCTCCTGGCACGCCGCCACCTCCGCCATCTTGGACTTCGGGGTCCCGCTCCCCTTTCTCCTGGAATCAGTCAGGTAGGAGCTTATTTTTTTAAATTGTGCCGCTGGCGATGTCTTCTGCCCCTTCCTCTTCTTTGCCATTTGGGTGATCGCTCTGGTTCAGGCTGTAAAAGCTAGGAAAAAGCTATTCTTTCGGCCGTCCAAAGGGAGCTCCCCCAGAACACGTCCTCAGCCGTTCATGTCCGGCCACGCCCCCCGGATGGGCATTTCTTACTGCAGGCAGCTCCGACTACCAGTGGACATGTCTGGCATCGGCTTCTTTTCACAGCATTTGCGGGGGTGGCGGCAGATATCTGGGGTAGCGACAGCTCATCTTCCTGGTCTTTGACGGCTCCTCCAGTGGCAGGCTGATTCTTAGCAGTTGTGGTTGGTAGTCTGCTGCCCACACTTTCTGTTCTCAGTGGCATTTGCCCTGCCACTAGTTGGGGGGGCAGCTGTCAGCGTTGAGAGAGAAAGAGCACTTCTAGGACCTGGAGGCAAGGCAGGGGGAGGGAGGGGTTAGCTGGGCTTCATGGCAGCTCAGAGCGCCATTCAAGCCAGAGGCGGGGAAGGGGGCTTGGTTCAATATGGGACCTGAAAGCATTAGCAGGGTGTGGCCAGAGCGGCAGATGAGAAAGGGGAATCCTCATTTACACCCCCAACGTGAGAAGAATGATGCTGGTGGAACATTTCACAAGGTAACCTGCTGTTAATTTTTTTTTTTACTTTTGCTTTTACAAACACTTCAACCAGAATTGGATGAATAAGTTGACAGGATAGGGTGAGTATTCATGTTTGTTTGTTTTTTGCCTGGACTCCTTTTAAAACCATTTTGGTGCTGTAACATGCAGTGTTCACTGGCACCCAAACCACATTATTGGCTAATATGTTCTATGAACCAGGTCGGCAAAGGTAACATTTCTGCATCGTGATTAATTTTTTTAATCTAATAGAAACAGATAAGAGGAGGAACTAGAGCTGCCTGCAGACAAAGCAGTCTAATGGTAATACAGGTAATACCCGGCACTCTGGAAGCTAGAGCACCTGCGCAATACGCTGAGCCACCTGTAATGATGAATCGGACGCTACATGGCGCTGTTAGAGCCGCTCACCAGATTCGCTTTCATAAATGTGGTTTTGCCTACAGAGCCCAGTGTTCACCAGACGCTGCCTGCTGCTACGAGGCAATACCTGGAGCTATCCCTTCATGAATAACCCCCATAGTTGACAGAGGCAACCACCACATTATTTGACCGTTATATCACATGTATCCCCTTGCTCATGATCTATTCCTGCAATGCAAAAGCATCAGCTGGTAAAGGCACTTGTTGATCGTCTGAGAAGCTCCTTGAGGGTGGGGTTAAGGAACCCATGGGCTGGTTGGGTCAGTAAAATGTGTGTTTTAGATATATTCCCTGCCCAGGACACTCTAAGGTAAACCCTTAAAGAGGAACTAGTGGCAAGTCACCACTTCCTCATTCATGGTGTATAGAAGTCACGTGACCAACGGAAACTCTTCAAGTTGGCTGTGCAGGCCCACTGGGTAATTCAGATTAGTCACTAGCAGTCATCTGATTACCTGCCATTTGGTGCCATACTACATGAATGAGGAAGTGGTGACTTCTAATTCCTCTTTGAATATGTGACTCACTCTGTGTTCGAGAACTCTGGATCTCCATTCAAACCCTTCCCACCAATAACTTTTATTTTAAGTGATTCAGCACTGGGCCTCATGTGAGAACTATGTCAAATTGGTGACATTCAAATCAGTGGGCATCTACAGCTGCAAAAAGGAAATATTTGGCTTACATTCAGCTCTGTTTCCCCCTACTTATAGGGGTGGATTCAGAGACAGGTGAGAATTCTCACTCCTTTTTTTTTAACAATAAATCTTTATTGAAACTGAATGGGTCAGAAGGGTACACAGGCTTTGTCATTTACACATTCTCCTCCTTCAGGTTCGAACAAATACAATTACATCACATTAAGGTAAATAACGGTGCATTATCTTTCACCAAATACACATTATTCAAATGCCTGCATATCAATTCCCCTACCTGACCCATATTGCTCTACCCTTATACCAACTGGTCTGTGTTGCCCCCTCTCCGGCAGCCAATGTTTATGTATAATAGGGAGAACGAGGGGAAGGACACGAGGGCAGGAGGAATTCCGGGTCAGGCTCCCCCACCCCCCCAAGCCACCTCACTGCCTCAGGGAGTCCAGAGGATTCTGTGACTCTCTTTAGTCTGTCTTAGGGAGGCCGTGAGATCCTCCATACACCTGATATCCTCTACTCTCCTCACTCAGGAGCTTATGGTGGGTGATGCTGGATCTCTCCAGCGTGGCATTTATTAAGTGGATGGCTAGGGACTTCCTATATTTCCCTACTGATAGGGTTCTACAGTACAAGAGTAAGACCTCTCAGGTGAGGGGAGTGACCTCTCTTCTCACTCCTTTTTAAGGATAGACAACTGCCATTGACTTTCATTGTCTACTAGGTGCACATTTTTACTTGGCTGTGAATTAACCCCAGAGATGTGGTCTTCTTCAGATTGATCTCTCCATCACAGCAGATCAGTCACATATTCCAAAAATCTGTATGATGGCAGTGAGCTGATTACATATTAATAGCAAGCAATCAGCTACTATACAATGTAACTCATCAGGGAGCAGCCTTTGTTACATTATAAACAGAAGCCACACACCTGGCTGGAACAGGAGAAAACTGGCTAGCAGGACATTGTACAGTGTGAGGAGAGTGGCAGCAGCACAAGTTTTAAAACTCCTAGTCAGAGTTAAAGTCATACTTCAGTCAAAAAAAAAACCACTATACTCACCTATCATACCGCGCAAGCTATCGCTGCTAGCCCGGCGTTAAGACGCTTTTTGGATGGCCCAATGCCAGTTCCGCACTGGATGCCACTCCCTCCTCCACTGCATCAACGCATTCACAATCCTGTGCAGAGGAGAATATAGCCATCATCACAGAAACTGTGGAACATTCCTCTCCCTTCAATTCAATGACGTGCCATTGTTCCTGTGACCATGGGACGGGGTGCACCATAGTCCTCTCTGCACAGTGGTGTGAATCCACCGATGCAGTGGCGGTGGAGGCAGGGGCGCGGCGCGAGACTGGCATCAGGCGATCGACTAGCATCGACAGCCTATGCAGGATGAAAGGAAATGTATCGTTTTTTTTGCTTTTGACTGAAGTATGACTTTAAATAGTATGATTGTTGCTGCCTCTTTTGAGTCCATGCCCCCTGTCCCTCAGTGTTCTCGGTCATTAAACTGTAAATCTATAGTGCATGCTTTCACACATCAAAACTCTAAACCCTAAACACCACCAATGGTGCATGATGTGCATGCAGAATGTACAAGTAGTACTGGCTACCAGGCATATTTCTTATAGCAGATATTAGGAATTGCTCTGCTGGCAAACACAGCACTAAAATACATGTTTATTTTTCATAAATCTCTCACAGCCATGTTTAGTGAACAATACAGCAAGACAGAATGCTGACACTCTACAGATACTGAATTGTATTATCTCCAGTGATCACCTTTCACCATACACAAAGACTTTGGCAGAACTATTTTGAGGATGCAACCGTATCTAGGCAGCAAGATACATGGGTATTTTTTCATTAGTCATATCTGTTAGATCGGAATATGTCTTTTGCTGGATGCTACAGAGGAGTCATGGTAACCAATCAGATAATAAAGATATCTGTCAGTAAAATTATTCAGGAGCTAAGAAATAAGCAACTGTTCAGTTTGCTTTCTCGCACCTACAAGCAGCATTTTTGGTAAAGTCTATCTAGTCCCCAGCCAGTGTTTTGGGTTGGGAAATACATCGATCTCCTTTAATGTGCAAAATTTGGGGAATGAACCCTGGTTTGGTCAGGTGTGTTTTATGTTACAGAGTGGAGGACTAAAGGAGAAGTTTAGAGTGAAGATCCTAACTAGGAAAACATAAGACCATTGCCATTGATTTTGAGTAACAGTGGCATAAGTGTCTCTTGGTGATGATAGAATATACTGTACACTAGTCTGTAAAGATACAAATCTGCCATTTGGCCCTACTGCTTATTTACAGCCTAAATAGAAATACCTTTGCAACAAATGTATCAATGCAATGTAATTTAGCAAATGTTGCTTCACTGCACCTTATTTAGCCCTGGAGATCATACAATTTGTACATACAGTAGTGACAGAAGCCATATAGCCTCCACCTCCAGGACTGCCATAGGATTACATAAAAATTGCAATAATAATAATCCAAAAAAAAATACTGTATCCTATCCTACTAGGTACAAGTTCTAATCCTAATGTGAAGCATAAGGTAGGAAATGGCCATTGAAATGTAAATAGATCTGTTTCAGAGAAGAAGTCGTAAAAGTGATTGTCCAGGCACACTCAAAATAATTTCCATTGTGTAGGGCTATACATCACAATATTCTCATTTTTTGAAAATGAAGCTATATTGTCATAAGTGATTAGAAAAAGAAGTTTCATCACATTTTGTGCTGTCCTCTGTGATGGGAGTGGCAGGGCTGAGTGACCATGTGGAGGGCCTCATTCTATGAGTCTATAAGTGGGTATCAACCTGACACAAGCCTTAGGCCTCAAATTGTGGTCAGGATCAGGGGGAGGCGCTGAAGTCAGCAAAGAAAATGATCTTGCATTCGGTGACCAGAGAGAAGAGCCAGCTTGAAACTGATATTGCATCAAGTAAGCTGCCCGGCAGGCAACTTATTCTACAGTTTGCCTAGTCCATCCGTTGAACTCATCTTTTCAGCTTCCACCTAGGGCCCAAGGCTGCTGTGCCGGTTGTTTTGTAATCATATCCACTTTAGAGACCTCCAGATGCAGGCTCCTGTCTTCCCAGATGTAGAAGCTCCATAGCCTATCCCTTATATTTGATGTTCTTATGCTGAGGAAAGAGCTATTTTACTTGAGAAGACCAGTGCTTGTATCAAAAATACGTTCCAAATTGGTGTGGGGTTTGGCCATTCTTCTTCCGATGTCAACTCTGCATAGCAGTCGTAGAATTAAGTGACAGTTGGACTTGAGTGACAGACCAGTACAGACACTGCTGAATGGAAATGAACTGACATGTCCATCAAGGTCCCAGATACAACATCTGTGCACATTCTCCCCCCCCAGCCCCCAGTGAGTTGTTTATGTTTATGTTATTCCACAAATCGGTCTGAAGGCAGCAGGGCAGTTAGGCTCCAAGTCCTCAGCATACTTTTCAAAAGGACCAACACCTATTTTAGACATTTAGTTATGTGTGCAGGGGAAACAGCAATCAGTACCAATACAACATACACCCCCTGCAAGCCCCCAGTATTCTAGCCTGCTCCTTGTTCTCCCTGGAAAAAGAAGGGCCCACAATTGGCCGCCTGTGGCTTCCTTTGTGGCCAGAATCAAGCAAGAGGACTTCAGACCATGTGACTGCCGGTAGTCAATTGGCCTAATTTCTCTGGAGGCATGACGAGCAGGTAAGAATACCAGGGCTTTGCAGAGGGGTGTTTGCGTGAGAGGCATCAGCAATCAAGATGTCCCCCATGTACGCTCGAAACCAACTACTCCTAACACCTATTTTGTCTACAACAGGATGTTGGTCTGCTTTAAGCATATATCATCAGGACAATAATTTTGCAGGTACAGTATATCTGCAGCACAGTAATGGTGAGCCTCTAGCCTGTTAACACCAAGAGCTGCACCACACCTTTAAATACATACAGCTCTGATATGAATTTCCACAAAGGGTTTCTATGTGTGTGATCATGTTGATGAACTTACAAGAGTCAACATGCCAAGCTCTCTGCATACTCCTTGTCAGGAATGACTTGCCTTCAGTCCGTGCCCGTGGTGTCCCTAGGCAACTGGCCAGGGTTTCTCCTGCCCAGCAGCTGCCTCTGCCTCCGATGCCATCCCCAGCGGCGCGTGTGTCGCCGAGTAAGTCCTCCCCCCTTGCCCGTTGTCACTCAGCTTGTGCTTGCTGGCCTTTACAGTCAGCTCATGTCTTCCGGGGGTGCAATACTCAGAATGGCCACCGGAGGCTGTTTAAGAGAACAAAGTCTAGAAGGTGCAGCTCTGAGCAGTTTGCCTGGGAAGCTCAGCTGGAGCAATCAGCCCAGAGCTCACCATTCAGACTACAGGGCCAGTGCTCCAATCTGCCGTCAGATCCTAAGTGCACCAATCCCAGCCACTGTCTCGCTGTCCAATCCTGCCGGTTTTCCCACTATAAAGGGATTTCCACTGCAGTGTGTCATTGCCTGTTATAGCGCCTAGTACCAAGCATTGAAGCTCTTTTGATTCCTGTTGTCGACCTCAGCCTGAACCGACCTTTTGCCTGCCTGACCACGATTTTCGCCTGACCCCTCTGATACCTCGCCCCGTGACCTCCCGGCTCTGACCTCGGCTTGTAATCGGACTTCCGCCATCCGGCATCCTCGCTTGGGACTCCCTGCCGTTCATCAGTCTCCACCTTAAGCTGATAATCTTTGCGCCCTGTAAGTCCTGGGGGTAACCGAGTAGGAGAGGCATTACCCGCGTCTCCTACAAGCGGGGACTTGTCTATAGGCAGAAGAGGCGGTGGAGATTGGGGATTGTCAGCTCAAGACAGACTGGTGTCCGGTATAGTCCTTACACTCCTGCTGGAGACATAATGAGGCTGCTGTAAAAGAAGGCAACAAGGAGATAACTGCAGTTCATACAACAACAGGAACACACACTTAGCAAAAAAACAAAAGGCCATGTTCTTCAGGCATCTGCAATTAAAAGTAGTTCACCACGATCCCTGCTTGAGAGTGATAGAGCTGCATCTCATGCAAAATAAGAAATGCTTTACTGCAGTTTGTAGCGGTTTTGTGTTCCCTGTCATGAAGAGTTCCATGCATCATTTTAACTTCCTTGGCATCTATAACTAGAAGAGCCTGTCAGGATCACCCCCCCCCCCCCCCCCCCCCAAGGTCAATTCAACACAGTTTTCTACATACTATGTGTAACAAGGGGGGTTTAGGTGTCAAGGGTCCCTATTTGCCATCACTATCAAGGACGGATTTGTGGGCGAGACAGCAGCCGTGACACACACAGGGGGGATTCGAGCACATGCCTGATACACAACAGGTCTTTCACATACTGCAAAAAAGCAGTAGGCTCCTTCATTTATCTAAATAAACCCTGGTTTTAATTCTAATATTTGGTACCTACCGCAGGGGCAATAAACCTAGCTGGCATATTCATTTAAGGCTATTCCCTACACAGGGGGTGATCCCCGAAATCTGGCAAGTGTTATGAAATTTCAGTTTAGGGTGCTCCCAGGGCCGGATTATGAGGGGGCGCAAGGAGCGCACGCCCTGGGGCTTCCACCACTTGCCCTGCAAAGGAGGCCTCCGCCAACCTTTGAGTTATGATCTGGCCCGGGAGGCTTTTCAGTCTTTGGTCTGACGGCCATGGGGCCGGCAACAAAGCTATCGGTCACAGCCAAAGTCATCACAGGACAGGACAGGGAGTCTAGAGCAGCAAAAGCAACCATCAGCAATGCTACAGTGATGGGTGGGTGCAGAGCGTAGAGCGGTCAATCAGTGGCCACTTACTGCACATCAGCCACCAAGCACAGCCGCTGGCAGCACAATGCAGAACAGTTTTTCCAGCTGAGGGGGCTACACCCCCTGCCCAGAATGGCAAAGCAGGAGTTCCCGAGCAGCACGCATTCGCACAAGGGTTGCACAAGGGACTCGATCAGAAGTAATTAGGCAGGTGCCAGACAAACCACCAATCAGTTACTTGGCTGGACTAATATTTTAAAGGAAAAAAAATACTGTATCTAGGGCCTCCACCAGATTTTTGTGCCCAGGGGCCTCCACTGCACTTAATCCAGCCCTGGTTGCTCCAAGTTCACACTGAGACATCTGCACCAGCACATTACTTGTTGGGACGCCATATGTATACAATATACGGTGTGTAATATATTACGGCACAGATATTTATTGATTGGTGTTGATATGTGAGAATCCAATACCTACTATATCATTTATTCTTTATATGTTGTAGTCACTCCATTTGGGCATTGAGGAAGCTAAACCCCGGCGAAACATGTCTGCCCTAAAGAGATGAAGCACTATACTGTGGAATTATTCTGTGGCTGTTTGAAAGTTATATATGGCTTTGATGATTGGGGACAGTATTATTTTAACAATACAAATATTATAATTTTAAATTTGTGGTGTGTAGCTAGGCCTCAGTAAAAGGGTTTATAGTCCAGCCGGACACTAAATATTACAGTTTGAATGAGACCAGTCTACACACCCATCATCCATTGTAAAGGGGTGGAGGGAGACACATAAGAATCATGTAATGTTGTAACATACTGTACATGCTCCTCTGCCAGCTTCAGTATACTCCATTAGTTACATGGAGGCATGCCTCTTTTATGATTGGAGGGAGAGGAACAAGCCCCAAATCATTCACTTCAAGTGATCGGATCTCAAGTGTGCTGGTCTGGCATAGGAAGAGGCAGAAAGTCCATTTTCAGGATATGTGTCTGTGCTGATTCCAGTCTCCTGTACTTAAACCAAGTCTTATTTGTATTGTTTTAACCCATGGGTGGCCTTGAATATCAGCCAGACCTGTTTTCCCTGCAGGGAACTAACTCAAACAAACCAACCATATTAAAAAATCACTATGGGAGGACTCCTGTCAATCACCTGCTCAGGTTTACTTCACTTCCACGTGAGGTAAGAGATTATTCTTTAAATAATATCCTTGTAGAGGAAGCACTAAACAGGTCGAGAATGAGAGCATAAATGTAAATTGTTCACACTTCTCTAGAGAGGCCCTTCATTTATTAGCTTTCCATTTACATGCATTATGTATTTTGATCTACACAGCCCTGATTAGTCACCTCCTAGGTTCTCAGTTCAGGGTGGGCAACAATTCTCCAAGAAACCTTGCTGAAAAGAAAGGTTAGTGCATTGATTACAAAACAAAGAACACACATTGACGGAGATTGCTACGCGACGATTTGCTGTGAATGGAAGTCATCAGCAGGAGGGTAAAGAAACATCTTATGTACAGTATTACATTAAAGAACAACTGTAGGCAAGTAATAAAATCTGCATGTATGTTTATATGAATATTAACTCCCGCCTCCCACTCCCAGCATATCAAAACCCCCCTGGGCCAGCTGTGGAATCTAAAGGGGCAATCAGCAATCTTGAAATCAACCACCACCACCGAACCAGAAGCATTGCCCAAGGTCTTCAGGGTGCCAGGAGGAGGAAAAATGTCTTTCAATCTGCTTTAAGGCGTGCCCTGCAAACCCTATTGACTTAATTGGGGGGCATCTGCCTCTTTTTTATCCAGGACCTTGGCCCTCCCCTATACCGAGGGGCACTGCCCCCCTCCCCAGCCAATAAACCCAAATCCATGTTCTGCCCCTAGTGATATAGCCTCAGCATTGTGACCGTGGCAGCCTTAAAGGCCCCTGCCACATTATCTGTCACTACAATCCTAAAGCTTTAATACTGTTGATTTAGGAGTGGCCAAATCCACTCCTTTCAATTATCTTGTCCTGCAAAGCTATAGCCTTAGCTTTGGAGCCACCAGCCAAAAGTCATAATGGGGGGGGGGGGGGGGGTGGATGCCATGAATGTCACAAGCTGGTCGAAGGCTAGCCAAAGATGTGGGTTGATTTCTGGTACCAGACCCCCGCTGTGTCATCATGAGCTCCCTCTGGTGTTGTCTTGTACTATAACATCTAAAATCTACAGATTTCCCACTTAGATGAGAAAAAGCTAGAGATAAAGGGAACACAGAAAAGAGTCAGAGAGAGATGGAAAGAGCACATAAATAAGTAAAAGGAAGAGTGCAGATAAAGAGAAAGGGACTAAAGAAAGGTGGAAAAGAGAGGAAAAGTGGAAACATAACGAAATATGGAAAAGGAAGAGAGAAGAATTGACAGCAAAAACAGGGGAACACTGATAAAAGTTGAAAAGAGACGGAATGTGACTTAAAACGGGTGGAAACCCATGCTTGGGCCCTCCGTTTTTCCTCCACTGCCGAAGCCATGCCCCACAGCACTATTAAGATTGCTGATTGGCTAATCTCAATGGTGCCGCTTGACATGCAGATAGGCTGGGCGTGGGAGGTGTGCACAGCTACAGGGAAGCCGGGGGTGGGGTTCACACAGCAGGACATCCGGTATAGGATGCCCCAAGGACAGACTGACGTCTGGCCTGGAATCTTTTAGATTCCGGGGCCTGGCCACAATTGGTTTTGCTTTAAATTTTGAGTGCAAAAGGAAGTGTAATGAAGATATGATTCTGATGATATTGATTACTTCCTTATTTTCTTTGTATCATAACGTTATACAGACTCAATTAAGTTTGTATGCATTTTTGTTTATAGTCCAGCATATTGATCAATGTTATCTTCCCTTGTGTGGGTTGGCTTTTTTGATTGTAAGGTTGATATTGCCTGTACTCAGGGGCGGGCTTATCATTTTTGGGGCCCCTTGCAAAGTTGTGTCTGGGGGCCCTTATCAAAGTTTTTATGTCGGGAATGTAGCCGCTGGCTGCTCATGTGCTGTGGTAGCGCAAGCGAACCCAGGGGGTTTCACACAGAGGAGCATCCTGGCATTGTCCATCCATGGCATAGGAAATAGGCAATTGTCCATATGGCCTCACACACTCTCCTAACCTTGTCCTCGCTATACCTTTAGCTAGACTCATACCCAGGGCAGCCATTTGTGATTGGGCATGCCCCCAGCTAGAGGTAAGTGGGGATACAACCAGTGGCCCACTCTGCACCCTTCAGTTCGCTAGCTGCTGTGATGTCACACCATTCAGCTCACTAGCTGTTGTGATGTCACAGCATCTCGCATAGCTGAATGGAGCTGAGAGCACTGATTCTGCAGCAGCTGGCTCACACAAGTGTACAGTGACTTCCTATCTGCTGTACATTCTGCATGGTGTTAAATGACACCCCTCACTTGCCGCAAGCCATCCAGCCATTGAGTGCTGTTGCCACTGACCTGACCCTGCCTCTGTGGGCCCCCTGGCAGGTGGGGGCCCCAAGCATTTGCATGGCTTGTGTGGAGGTTGAGAATGCCACTGCCTGTACTATTGCTCTAAATGGAAGGTAACAGGAGAAAGAAAAAAGAGTCAAGGTGAGTTAGAACATAAATTCTGGGGGGAAATGAATAAATATATGGCACAGAGAGGAGGTACTCTGTACTACCTGATCTGGCTGATCTGAGAAAAGCAATACTAGTTAGGTTTCCTATTTTATACACAAGCCGTTGTCACGATACTGGTGAATACTGATGGAGTTCAATGGCAGAGACTAGGCCAGAACACCGGAAGTCAACACAGGAGTAGCAGGAAGATATGCAGAGATCCAGGCGTGGTATCAGAAAGAGACTTGATAAACAGTCAGCAGGTAGCAAGGATTTGCAGGGTACACCGCAAAAGGAGGAACAAACCAGAGAGCAAGTTCCAGGCTGGAGAGCTGCACAAGCAGGAAGTCAAACACAATACTCAAGCACTGAGCAACAGGCCTGAGAGGTTTATATATATGACAGGAAGTAAGATGGCACCCAGCTGAGACACAATCCACCATCTTAACTAAGGGAAAACTAAAGGGAAACAGTCCAACTAGACAGACGTAACAAGGCTATTCCTGACAGCCGTTTACACTAGTCTCATGCAGATTACATTGCAGTCTATCTAGATCCTGGCAACCCCCTGCTTGAACTCCTTTCCCAACATAATCTGACAATCAAATACTTATAAAATATATACTTTGCACATCTGATTGTCTGAAACAACAGCGCATACATCATTTTTGAATCCATTATTTCTATTTGTACATTCTAAACCAACATCCCAGATCTCTAGTGTGATGCTCCTAAAGGGGGTTTATCTGATGGTGTATGCACAGTCACCAGTAACCTCCTGAGCACTCCTGAGGCCAGGGCTGCTTTAGGTCAAAAATTACGCTTTAGGTCAAAAAAGTATGGCACAGCTATATGCGCACCAGTAATGGAGGTTACTAGACTAATGGCAGCTCTTCTCAGTGCTTAAAGCTGACCAACAACGTCCTATGGAAGGTCAAATTACAAAAAAACCCATGTATAAACTTCCCTTAGTGTCCTGGCAATTAATTGGATAAAAATACAAACAACTTGGGCGTCAAAGGAAGAATTTGGGGAAAATTAAATCTTCTTTGTCTCTTATCTTCCTTCTAACGCCATTTTCAATATCCACTAATTGCTGCCAGCATGAGATTGCGAGGGGGGGCTTAAACATCTAGTTTAGAACAATGTCAGAAACAATAGCACACATACCTGGGAAAAACTAAAATTAACATACCAAGCAGCATTGAGGGTAGAAAATATCCAAACGGTAATGTACCTGGAGTGGGGGAGCAAAATTGAGTTGTTTTGGGGGTTTTGGTTTGCTTTAAGACTAAGGAGACTATGCATACAACTGTTTCCCACTGACAGCTTTACTAAACACACTATTCCAAAAGTGAAGGAAGGCAGCAGCAGCATCTTTCTATGTGGATGCTTTTTTATAGAAGGTCTTGGAAAGAATGAGTAAACTGAATGCAGAAAAATACAGAAAACCCAATGCAACAAAATGAAGCATTAGACGAAGAATGTCCGAAAACAACATGGTAATGTACAGACAGGCAAAGGTGCCGTTGACATGGACTAGAAGAATCTGTTTGCTCACAATTCTATGCAACATTTATTTGTTTTAAAGACTTTTCAATCAAGCTCAAAACTATGGGCCATATTTGGTGCGCCATTTAGCATCTTTCTGGTGGCCATAGTGCCAGTTTTGGAGTGCCAGCATTTTTGTCTTTTCTGGGGCTGTGCTGTGGACTACAATGTCACTAAAAGGAGCAGCACCAAATGCTAACTAACTTGCTTTGGCTGGCCTGTGTCCTGTTGGACCTGATTGCCGAATATCCCTGCCCCAGTAAGTACCACTTTGTAACACCATCTTTTCGATGCTGCACAGCTTATTTTTCTTCCTTAAACAGATTAGTACTGTATTTTTCCGGTACTGATCTGAGTTTCATCATTACAGTTACAAGAAATCACTGCTGGGGACAAAGGGCCAAACTTTACAGTGTGTTTAGGCTACAATTTGGTTGTTATCATCCAAAATGCCATGAAAAAAACATTTTCTAGGAATAAACAAAATGTTATTTGCTGACATCTAGGTCCTGCGTTTCATTTATTGACAAGTCCCAATGCAAGTTCTGTACAAATAAATGTGTGTGATATTAATTATAAACATAAAGCCCTATAATCCAGTTCTGCCCATTGTGCTCTATGGGATCTTGACCTACAGCGCCAGGTTTCAACTGACGCGGCTTCAATCAGAGAGTCCGACACTGTGACCTTTTCGGCACTAGTGTTAAAAAAGAAGCTAGCTGTGGGCTGCTGTTTTTATTGTATCTTAAATCGCATGCTGAGTGCTGCTGAGGCCAAAAACGTGACACTTCATAAATGAGGCTCCCAGAATACATATACCTGAATTTTACATAAGATAAATACTAAACAGATCTGATGTAACAAGCCCCCGCCTACACTTAGGCCTACAAGATGATAGTAATGGCTGTTATCTTAGAGGGTGACATGTATCCAGATGGTGACACGTGAGATTAATTACTGCTGATTACTAGGTGCTAGCAGGCATCACTTAGTAGATCAGTCACAAGAGACATCTGTGCGGTGTATCTGCAGCTTTTCTGGTACCTCATATCCCAAAATGTCTCTGGTAATGAGAAATAAATGTACAATGCAATTTTTTGGAATCCTCGACAAGCAGGGCATTCTAGGATGTGTAGTGTCCATGTTGTTAACCATAAGCAGACATTTAATATAGGCTTTAATCTGGTAAGGCACTCATTGCATCTTATATACATAGAAAGACCATCTGTCACTTTGAATCTCTCCCGACTAATGAGATAAGCTGGTGCAGTGCCTTATGGTGTCACCATTTATAAGCAATACTAAATAAAAACCAGCATATAAGTAGTTAAAATACACTCCAGTCTGGAATGGGTTTAAAGGAGAGTTGGCTCTAGAAACACACATTGTAGGTACATCTAATAAAAAGGCAAAGGCCTTGATTCCATAAACTTTCCTAGACATATTTCAGGAAAATATGGACCATTTCATGCTTTATGAATCAACAAATAGAGAACATTACAGGAGTGTATACATGTTTTAAAATTCAAATTTGTTGGTTAATTACACCTAAAACATTCACTCTGGGTGTAAAAAGAAACTGTAAAACTTAATATATATTATAAAATCAAATGAAATAAATTGTAACATCACTTAAACATGCCCTGGTATCATCCATTTACTGAATCACACCTTATTTTAACTATTGTCTTACTTTTAAATAAAGTATAAAACATAATAAAGCATAAGACAGTCCTTATTTTCACAATATATTTTAAAGAGGAACAGCGGCCTCACTGGAGTAAACTTACATAGCAGGCGATCCTACAGCACATTACGAGGCCGTGGTCGTATCCCCACTATCCTCTGGTTGAGTATTCTCTGGGCAGGCATTATGAATCAGGATGTCCCACTGCAGAGAAACAATACCCAGAAGGGTTCAAATCCACTATGTTGTTCCTCTTTGAGGCAGGTGCGCTCAGTCAGGGCTGTCACAATTCATTTGGGCCGTTGACAGAAGCTAGTGAAGTGTCTGATGGCGGGCCGGTAAAGGTTTACACTTAGCACTAAACCCGGAGTTGAGTTTAGAATAAAATGGAGCATGTAGTTGTGGGTGCTTTTGGGACCATCATGACATAGAGGTAGAGGAAGCAGCCCTGTGATGGGAGGGTTGCAGGTCTGATTCCCGGCCAGGGCAGGACTTGAGCAAGGCTAAGCCTAACCCCCCCACAACTGCTCCCTGGGATCCATTGCTAGGGCAGCCCACCAGTCTGGTAATGTGTGCACTCACTGTATTTGTCTAACTGTACTAATTGGGCAAATGCTGAGGAAATATTCCTATGTGCGAGCAAGCATACAATGGCCATATGTTTCCAAAAAAATAAAATACTTTTACCTATATCTCTGTGCAACCATTCTCAAAAAATGCAATGGGGAGGCCGATTCATTAATAGCGCCAGGTAGTGACAGATGAGCGACAGTAGCGTTATTTTCACAGCGCCAGCTAGTATTCGCTGTGCTTGGCCGTTGTTCGGCTGTTGACAGCGACTCAGTCGGTGTGCGGTAATGTTGAATACGGGGTTAGGAGTCGCTGTTTGACAGGTTCCGCGCTGTATGGGAGCGCATGACAGCGAATGGCCATAGCGAACGGCTCCCAGCATATTCATTAACAAATCACGCTCAAAAAATTCTCGCGCTGTGAAATGCTTGTTTAAACCCCAGAGCGCTGGCGGCGATGGGTTAAAAGTAGTTTTTTAACCCCCAAACAACAATATTTTTTGAAAAAAAAAAAACATGTTTTTCAAAACATTTTGTAATATGAATACATTAATATCAGACCTGTAATATCAATTCTGCACAAATTTTTTTTTTTTTTTTACCTTAAAAAAAATATCTAACATTGCAGAAGTGGTCACAGAATTTTTGACATTTAAAAAAAAAAAAAAAAAAAAACATTAAAAGCAATTAATTAAGAATATTTAAAGATCTGGCGCTCTGTCAGTCGCTAAGCAGGATCGGCTTGATAAATGTGTGATTGCGGAGGGGAGCCGGCGTTCTCGTGGCGGTGACCGTCATTACCGTTCGCTCACCATTCGCTACCTGGCGCTATCCCTTGTTAAATAAGGGCCTAAATTACAGCCACAAGATCGTGTCCAGCGACATCCACACGCTCTGCCAGGACCTCCTCAAGAGGGCGTGTGCCTGTCCAGTGCCTGCCACACCTCCTTCATTGCAGTGAATGCAGTGGGTGTGCTCCTATCACTGACACTAATGTGGGCGGTGATGGCACATTTTGACAGGGGGTTTGCGCCCAAGTAATCCTGGGGTGGCTGCAGAGCCATATTAAGTGTGGTGGAGGTCCCAGGGCGGAAGAGGTCCCCCATATTGTAATTTTTCTCATAAAGTGCTTGTCCAGTCATAACACTGAATCAAGGCAACTAGTCATCTGACTGGCTTTCCTAATTCAGATTGACTTGTACAGGAACCTGGAGTCCAAAAGTCACAGGGCTGTCCAGATGAACCATTAAGGCTGTTGTAGGCAGGGGAGTAACTATAGAGGGTGCAGATTGTGCAACCGCACTGGGGACCAAAAAGTCAGGGGGGCCTCATCATTGTTGCTTTTTCAGCTTATTTCTCATATTTGCGCTTGCATCATTTATAGAAGGAAGGCATTCACTCTTAGTTGTCTAGCTGCATCCAATTGGGTAAAAAAAAGGTTATTGTAAGGGCCCCATTTATTGTTCGCACCAGGGCCATCACATTATTTACGTCACTGGTTAGTGGCGCTAAATATGTGAATATAAACATGACTTTTTTCCCTAAACCGGAGTCTAGGGGGAGGAGTTTGTTTGACAACTTTATCACTGTAATTTAAAAGATCTGTGATATGGGAACTGACATTGCTGCTTATTTAACTAAACATGCTAGTAGGCAGCCTGCCCTTTTCTCCATCCACTGACACTAAAGCTGGCTCACTTACTTTGTAATCTGGCTGGTTATTTATTTAAAAATGTTTACTGAAAGTGCAAAAAACGTTTGTTATACTTTTTCCCCCACAAATCACTTGTCATGGGGCATTTTACTGGTGGGCTTGCCAATGAGGCAAGTGACATTTGCCATTGTTTTCTGCATTGCCCATACAGTTTCCAAACTTAAAAAAACAACCTCGTTGGAAGAAATATAAAATACCTGAAAAATGCCCCATTTGCCGTGGATGATGTTTGGGGAAAATATGTTTTTGCACCTTTTAGTGTGTATGTTGAAGTTAAAAAGCTCACTCAGATACAGTTTCCCATCCTAAATAAGTAGCATGACCGCCATTGTTTACAGCCTTACTAAAAGAGCTGCAGTACAAGAGTCATCCAGATTAAATGAAATTGCATTTTTAGAGAGGCCTTTACAGTTAAACACTTCAGTAGGTCTCTTTCCCATTTTCCAATTATTTCGCATGCCCCTGTGGGAGAATGTAAGTCAGCTTTAAAGAGGAACTATACTGAAATTATAGACTAAACAGTACAAGCTTTTCTGACAGTAATGCAGTCACCTCAAGATGCTTAACACCTTTAGCTTGAGCCACCTGTCATTCATGTAGAACCTGGCTTCTTATACAGTATATAAGCCTATACCTTCCCTGGGAAACAGACTTATACTCTGGCACAAAAAAACATCTTATAGCATCCCCCAGTGCAGAAACCTGCCTGCAGCACTTTATATCCAACAGCTTTTCTCCTACCAGTGACTATCAATACCAGATGAAAGCCTGAGTAGTAGTTACTAGTACTACTGGTTGGAAATGATTGGTCTATGGTTGGAAAACCAGTTTTTGGTTACCTACCCAAAAATTTTCCATGCCTCAAATCATTACCTACCATAAATACCTACCAGAGAGCTGGTGCAGTTGTTCATGTAAAGTGGACCAGAACCCCCCAAAAACAACTCAATCTCTTTTGTTCCCCTACTCGTTGGATGTTGGACCCATTTGGATGTTTTCTGCCCTCAATGCCGCTTGGTATTCCTGTTATAGAGATTTTCATTTTAATTTTCCCCAGGTTTAATTTTTTTATTTAACCTTCCATAGGATGTGATTGGTCCACTTCTAACAGGTATGCTTAAAATTGGCCATGTGGCTTCTCATTATAAAAGGATTGGCTTCCAAATAGTGACCTTTAAAACTTTAGCTAAAACTCTCTGAGATCTCATTATGTGTGCTTTTCTTTAGCATTTGTTCCTAAAGACACCCGCAGCTAGGTCCGGTGCTGGACACCCACAGCTAGGTCCAGTGTTTGACACCCACAGCTAGGTCAAGTGCTGGACACCTACAGCTAGATCCGGTGCTGGACACCCACAGCTAGGTCCAGTGTTTGACACCCACAGCTAGGTCAAGTGCTGGACACCCACAGCTAGATCCAGTGCTGGACACCCACAGCTAGGTCCAGTGCTGGACACCCACAGCTAGGTCCAGTGCTGGACACCCACAGCTAGGTCCAGTGCTGGACACCCACAGCTAGATCCAGTGCTGGACACCCACAGCTAGGTCCAGTGCTGGACACCCACAGCTAGGTCCAGTGCTGGACACCCACAGCTAGGTCCAGTGCTGGAAACCCACAGCTAGGTCCAGTGCTGGACACCCACAGCTAGATCCAGTGCTGGACACCCACAGCTAGGTCCAGTGCTGGACACCCACAGCTAGATCCAGTGCTAGACACCCACAGCTAAATAAAGTGCTGGACACCCACAGCTAGATCCAGTGCTGCACACCCACAGCTAGGTCCAGTGCTGCACACCTACAGTCAGGTCCAGTGCTGCCCGCCCACAGCTAGGTCCAGTGCTGAAAACCCACAGCTAGCTCCAGTGCTGGAAACCCACAGCTAGACCCAGTGCTGGACACCCACAGCTAGGTCCAGTGCTGGACACCCACAGCTAGATCCAGTGCTAGACACCCACAGCTAAATAAAGTGCTGGACACCCACAGCTAGATCCAGTGCTGCACACCCACAGCTAGGTCCAGTGCTGGACACCCACAGCTAGGTCCAGTGCTGGACACCCACAGTCAGGTCCAGTGCTAGACACCCACAGCTAGGTCCAGTGCTGGACACCCACAGCTAGGTCCAGTGCTGGACACCCACAGTCAGGTCCAGTGCTGGACACCCACAGCTAGGTCCAGTGCTGGACACCCACAGCTAGACCCAGTGCTGAACACCCACAGCTAGATCCAGTGCTGGACACCCACAGCTAGCTCCAGTGCTGGACACCCACAGCTAGACCCAGTCCTGGACACCCACAGCTAGATCCAGTGCTGCACACCCACAGCTAGGTCCAGTGCTGGACACCCACAGCTAGGTCCAGTGCTGGACACCCACAGTCAGGTCCAGTGCTGGACACCCACAGTCAGGTCCAGTGCTGGACACCCACAGCTAGGTCCAGTGCTGGACACCCACAGCTAGGTCCATTGCTGGACACCCACAGTCAGGTCCAGTGCTGGGCACCCACAGTCAGGTCCAGTGCTGGACACCCACAGCTAGGTCCAGTGCTGGACACCCACAGCTAGATCCAGTGCTGGACACCCACAGCTAGCTCCAGTGCTGGACACCCACAGCTAGACCCAGTGATGGACACCCACAGCTAGATCCAGTGCTGCACACCCACAGCTAGACCCAGTGCTGGACACCCACAGCTAGATCCAGTGCTGGACACCCACAGCTAGATCCAGTGCTGGACACCCACAGCTAGGTCCAGTGCTGCACACCCACAGCTAGGTCCAGTGCTAGAAACCCACAGCTAGGTCCAGTGCTGGACACCCACAGCTAGATCCAGTGCTGGACACCCACAGTCTGGTCCAGTGTTGGACACCCACAGCTAGGTCCAATGCTGGAGAACCACAGCTAGGTCCAGTGCTGGACACCCACAGCTAGCTCCAGTGCTGCACACCCACAACTAGGTCCAGTGCTGGACACCCACATCTAGATCTAGTGCTGAAAACCCACAGTTAGGTCCAGTGCTGGACACCCAAAGTCAGGTCCAGTGCTGGACACCCACAGCTAGGTCGAGTGCTGGACACCCACAGCTAGGTCCAGTTCTGGACACCCACAGCTAGGTCCAGTGCTGGACACCCACAGCTAGCTCCAGTGCTGCACACCCACAGCTAGATCCAGTGCTGGACACCCACAGCTAGGTCCAGTGCTGGACACCCACAGCTAGATCCAGTGCTGGACACCCACAGCTAGGTCCAGTGCTGGACACCCACAGCTAGGTCCAGTGCTGGACACCCACAGCTAGGTCCAGTGCTGAACACCCACAGCTAGATCCAGTGCTGGACACCCACAGCTAGGTCCAGTGCTGCACACCCACAGCTAGGTCCAGTGCTGAACACCCACAGCTAGATCCAGTGCTGGACACCCACAGCTAGATCCAGTGCTGCACACCCACAGCTAGGTCCAGTGCTGGACACCCACAGCTAGGTCCAGTGCTGAACACCCACAGCTAGATCCAGTGCTGGACACCCACAGCTAGGTCCAGTGCTGGACACCCACAGCTAGGTCGAGTGCTGGACACCCACAGCTAGGTCCAGTTCTGGACACCCACAGCTAGGTCCAGTGCTGGACACCCACAGCTAGATCCAGTGCTGGACACCCACAGCTAGGTCCAGTGCTGGACACCCACAGCTAGATCCAGTGCTGGACACCCACAGCTAGGTCCAGTGCTGGACACCCACAGCTAGGTCCAGTGCTGAACACCCACAGCTAGATCCAGTGCTGGACACCCACAGCTAGGTCCAGTGCTGGACACCCACAGCTAGGTCCAGTGCTGGACACCCACAGCTAGGTCCAGTGCTGAACACCCACAGCTAGATCCAGTGCTGCACACCCACAGCTAGGTCCAGTGCTGGACACCCACAGTCAAGTCCAGTGCTGGACACCCACAGCTAGATCCAGTGCTGGACACCCACAGCTAGATCCAGTGCTGGGCACCCACAGCTAGGTCCAGCGCTGGACACCCACAGTCAAGTCCAGTGCTGGACACCCACAGCTAGACCCAGTGCTGAACACCCACAGCTAGATCCAGTGCTGGACACCCACAGCTAGGTCCAGTGCTGGACACCCACAGCTAGGTCAGGTGCTGGACACCCACAGTCAGGTCCAGTGCTGGACACCCACAGCTAGGTCCAGTGCTGGACACCCACAGCTAGAGCCAGTGCTGGACACCCACAGCTAGGTCCAGTGCTGGACACCCACAGTCAGGTCCAGTGTTGGACACCCACTGCTAGATCCAGTGCTGGACACCCGCAGCTAGATCCAGTGCTGGACACCCACAGCTAGGTCCAGTGCTGGACACCCACAGCTAGGTCCAGTGCTGGACTAGAATAACTTGGGGCCCACCAGAGGAAATCATTCTTGGGGCTCACCCTTCAGCGTTATATAAATAATGTAAAACTACTCCTATTAAAGAAGCAAAACACACTGAGAGTGTTGCACAATACAAAGTGTAATGTGTATGAATCATATCTAATTTTAAAATACAGTTGTAACATGCATACATAACAAGCTCACAAAACATTTCAGTGGACCTGTCTGACCTCGGCCCTTTTTTACACTAGGTTGGAATACTGAGGTCGCATTTAAACTATGAAATCTGCATAGAAAATAAAAGGCAAATAACATTTTATTGAGGCTAGTGAACTACAGGTTCTCTTTAACAAAAGAACAGACTTCAGTAGGCAGGTCCTCCTTGAAGAAGAGGCATGTCAGTGGATATTTCTTGTTCTTACATATTATTTATTATTTCTGCTGATTATTCTGAGGATTATCAGAATAGTAATAGCCCCAGAAACATTTCTCTCTGCATTTTTTTATGCTATTATTATGTCACCGGTAATCTGGGGGCAAGCAAGCAGACTTTCCCTCTATGGGAGAATTGACATTCTTATTAACAGGTTTTTCCCCAGAGGAGACATCACACCGCTCACTGTTGACCAACAAGGTCAGCAATGGCAGCCCGATATATTTTTCTCATTACAGGTTTCATTTAATAAAAAGAGAAAATAAAGTTTACAGGGATGTACTTCCTTAAAAGTGACAATTGCAGTTCTTTTATGAATACTTCCATCTATGGAGATGTGGTAATTGTATGTAATCTATAGTGATAATTGTTTCTAGGTTCAGCAGCAGATCTAGGCAGAATGCTTCCTGTAGATGTCCACCTGAGTTGCTCGGGGTGTCCATAATTACTAATGTAGTTCATTAGGGTACACTATTTCTTTTCTCATACAGTATGTTCACTATACAGATCATCCCCATTACCACTCTACAGTAATAATCCCCTTAATAGAGGCAGTTAAATAGCAATGGCTAAGAGTGCAGCCTACAATTAATCAGATTCCAACTTTAATCCGCTCAGCCCAGCCAGAATAATGAAAGATGTCTGAAGGGTTTCGTTCTCTCCGGTCATCAGATACCTATTAGGCAGCTGGACTTTGCGTGTTTCTTAGACATTTGTTCATCCTTCTCTGGTGATCTTTTTATATAACTGACAACTTGTTGTATATTCTCATAGCATGTCTGAGCTGCTTTTTTGCTACAAGCTGAAAGAACTGTCTAACTGATAAGTAGAATACACAGCAGGTCCAGTCGCTAACAGGTTTCAAATAACCTGGAATCCTCTGAGAATCTTCCATTGCTCCCACTGCTCTGAAGTTGGAATATGCTGAATTTCACACAGAGCTGGATTACAGATTACAATGAAAGACACAGTCTGACAGTGTTCTTGCACTTTGCCCACTACCTAATGAAACAAGTCCCAGGCACACCCAGCATCACACAGACATGGGTAAACACGCTGCCATGTTAGCTCCAGTCACTGATCATAAGCATACAAAGACCGTGTAATGCTCATGATATATATCGCAGAGCTACAGACTGATTTATTTATGACTTCATCAGGGAGAGCATTATACATGATTTATACTACTAAAGAGCCTTCTAAAGCAGTATATGTGCCGTAAAGACTTTTCATCACACAAATACAGAAGAAGGAGAAAGTCTTGGGAGAGTGTCCTACCTTGTTTTCTCTTGCCCACAAGTTGTTGTTTTCCTCCTTTGCTCTCTTTGGTGGCAGTCAGTGAAAGACAGAAAAGACAAGGTAGAAGGATGGAGAGTGGTCCTGAAGCTGCTGCCCCAGTGGATCCGGGAGCTCTATTTCCTTTGTGTTCCTGGAGGGAGCTGTCCACGGACGCTCGGTGCTGAAATGATCACTGAACAACACCGACTTGTTTGGCTAAGGTGGAGCCCCAGAGAGGCTGGGAGGTGGAGACAAACATACACACACATACACACACACTCGAATCTTCCTTCTCATAAGGCCTTCTCCATCTGTCTGTAACAGGCAGGCTGATGAAAATGTAGGAAGCTTCAAACCAGCAAGCAACTTTAGGATTTATCTTAATACAGCTCCACTAGATGTAAAGCTCGATCATGTACAAAGCTAAAGCAATAAATCATGTGATGTCATTTGGTAACAACTTCTTATAAAATTTTACATTGCATCCCTCTTTTTGTTGAGTGTCACCACAAAGCCTCCCTGCCCAGGCTGTGCTGTGCCAGACACAATGGCTGATCACTAGTATTTTTAGACCTATTTAAAAATACAAAATCCATTTTCAATTGCAACCCCCTTTTATTAAATCTCCCCAGAAACCCTTCATAGGCAGTACTGTACAGGAGACAGCAGTATTTATAGACTGCTGGGGGGGAATGAACAGGCTGCTTTTAGGAACTGCTGAGATTGTTCTAAGTGAACAATAGATTCAAAAGCAGCCTTTAAAAATAAAACAGAACAGTTGGATGCCATACTCCCCTACTCCTTCAACGTATGATTAATAAATTACATCCAGCTTGCATGGCAATTAGAGGGAGGGTATAAAGTGAAGACTTCCTCACAATTAAAGGGCTGACATTTAAATTATAATGAAGGCTGCCCAAGTGTCAGAGCAGCAGGAAGGAGGCGTTCTCCCTTCTCTGCTGTAAGCACAGTGCATGGCACAAATGTTACTTATTTCTATATGAGGATAGCGCTGTTCTATCATTAAAAACTTGGAAATTATATTGCCATAAAAAAAGTTTGTTTTTTAAAGGGGCTAACCCAGATCAACAGTACCTAAAATTGCCAATATATTATTGTTATTGTTGTTTATTTATATAGCGCCATCATCTTCCGTAGCGCTATATATCTCAAAAGATGTAACACTACAGATCATGGCAATCATGTACACTGTATTGTCAACACACCTCTTTATTACAGAAACAGGTTTCCATGCAAATAGATCATGAGATGTTTTATTGTTTTTACTGTGATACCTTTCAGGAGCAACTAAACACTCACCTTGGCTTTCTTTCATAACACATAATTGTCAGGCTCTGCCCTCTACTGGTCACCATGTATAGCTACAAAAACACACATGGTAGCTTGCTTCACATTGCTGCATGTTGCACTGAAGCTCAGCAACAAAGGTGGCTGCGAGAATCTCACCTATGGACAATGCTCGGATAAATAGTTGCCATTTATCTACGTGCCTTTTATGATGGTACAATTTTGTTCTGCCTTATAAAAGTAAACAAGAGATACACGACACAACACGGAGGAGCAGTACACAATATGTATTTTTTATTTACAGAATAAAGAATACAGTATCACTTTTTTACCAAGTACAAGTACCACAGAAGGCGTTATTTTTTGGCTGGTTACAAGGGGAAATGACACTACATACTGTACATGGTACAGAATATACACAATAAGCATTGATATATAGGAATGCAGTGAGGGGCAGCCATGGCCTAGAGGTAAGGGACCGAAAGGTTGCAGGTTCCGTTTCTGGCTGGAACATATCTGAAGTGCTCTTGAACAAGGTACCTAACCCCTAACTGTTCCCCGGGCTTTGGGATTAGGGCAGATTAGGGTAGTCCACCGCTGGGTTCAATTCCTATGTGTGTGCAAGCATACAGGGGTCATTTATTCCCCCCCAAAAATTCCAAATTCTATATAGAATACAGCTATGTTCTTTGCAGCCTATCCTTGTCTTTGTAGTTGCTTCACCTTATTGAGCTAGCAAAGATACATCATTCAGATCCAATTACTGTAGTGAAGAATGACTGCAGCAGTTTATTGGCCAGGCTGGCTTTCTTAAATTGTCCAAGGAAGACTAGCCTCTGTTGAGCTTTCCTCTGAGTCATACAGATCTTGGTTTAATTACCCCATCATTTAGGATCCCAACACAGAAAAAATTGAATTACATCTATCGGCACCTCCCTGTGGATATATCAATTTTGTTATCCTGACACATTTTAGACATGCTGGCACCATTAGAAGTCTTCAAAGAAAAGCCTCCGGAGAAGCTACCAAGGCAGCAGACAACCCTCCAGAATGTGCCCCCACCTTTCTGTGTTGAAATTGCTCTGTCTGATCAAACATACTCAGTTGTTTCCAATCAAAGGGACTGATCACTCCTGATCAGTCATCATTTTTCTCTTGGACCTGCATTACTACTGCGCGCCTCCCTCCCAAGATGTACTATGGGAGTTTGCACAATAATGGTCAGATCTTGTACTCCTCTACCTTGAGGATACTCAATGGAGTGCCCTAGCGCTGAAACCACAGTGAGACATCTGCTGTGGCAATGTCAGATGGAAGCTGATTGGTCGTTGCATTGGAGTGGCAATGACTCAGGGGGTGGTATTTCCAGCTCAAATAGGCGGCATTAGCGAGGAGCAGATAGAAGCAGGGGAATCGAAAATTGCCCAAATGTGCTCATAATGGGGCAAACAATTCAGGAGAAGCTATTTACAAATGTGGGGTTTGGTCTGCTTTAATTGGATTGTAATTGGATTGGGTGTAAAGTTATTAAGTTTACCCCAAAATCCTTGTACCTAAACCTAACAGAGCCAAAAATACATACCGTGAAAACAGAGACATACATAGATTTCACAGGGGCCCATAGCAAAATTCATAGTGCCTCCTGTAATGTTGTAACTGGGCAGGTGGTCATCCAGGCTCCTAGCATGGTCTCCTTAAAGTGGACCAACAGCCAGGATTTTGACTATCCTGGGTTTTGGTCCACTGTGTGAAAGCCCCCAGAAAGACCCAAAAACTCACCTCTCCCTTCTCCCACGTGACCGCTGCAGCCAATCCCCACCGGCGGACAAGCGAGAGGCAGCGCCGGACAAGCAGAGCGCGTCCCTCTTACAGGGAGCGCTCCCGCGCCGGCCGCATGCGCGTCCGCCGCCTCCCGCGCACCCCCCTAGCAGGGCGCGCTCCCGCGCCGGCCGTTTGTGAATGGCCGGCCCGGGAGCGCGCCCTGCTAGAGGGACGCGCGGGAGGCGGCGGCGGCGGACGTGCATGCGCCGCTGGAACGTGGAAAATGTAGGATTGTGGGCTTCCTGGGGGGTCTCACCCCGCGGGACATCCCGATTTCGGATGCCCCGTGGGAAGGGATCTGATCAGCCTGGGAACCTTATAGACTCCCGGGCCGATCCCCCCAGGGGGTTGGTCCTCTTTAACCTGGATGAGCCTAAGTCTCCTCCCCTGCCCTTGGCCGCTATCATGTTCCTTGCTCTCCCTATCTACAGGTCCTGACTCAGAACACTGAATAGGATCAGGAGCTCAACACTAGCAGAGGCCACAGAGCAGGACCACAGCTGGAAATCTAGATGGGTACGTCTTGTGCCAGGCAGTGTGGCTCCAGGGTTTTGTGGGCCCCTTAGTATCATACTCAGGCATACTCACCTTGCATATTAAAGTGAACCATGGGGCATCCCAATTTTGGATGCCATGCTTTGTGAACCTCCCCATTCATCTGTAAAACTTTGTTCCAAAGGCACATGTACAGGCACACAGCCAATAGCCTCGAGCTGGGGGCATGCTCACCATTCATAAATGCCTGTCTGCTATAGTGGAGCGCAATCATGGCCCGCACATGCACTGTTGAATCAGCGGTGAGAAGAAAAAAAAAAGGAAAAGTGAGAAGAGCAAGAGAAATAGCATTCAGGAGAAAGGAAAAAGACAGGAATGGCAAAAAGGGATAAAGAGAAAATACAGGGATAGTGTGAGGAGAGGGAGAAAGAAAAGAGAAAAAGAAAAAGGGAAAATGATAATGAAAGGAGAAAGTGAGGAGGAAGAGAAAAGTGGAAAATAAAGTGAGAACAAGCGAAGGCAAAATAAAAGTGAGTGAAGCAAGGAAGAGAGAGAAAACAGAAGGGGAAATCCGAAAGAAAGAAAGATAGAGCTAGAAGAGAGGAATAAACAAAGATGTATATAAGATGTATATAAGATATTGAAAGATGAAAAAGTGTGATCAAGAGTGAAAGAAAAAAAGATAGGGAGGGTATATAAGGAAGGAATAAAACAATGAAGGAACAGAGAGAGGGAACAAGAAACAAAATGAGGAAAGAAGGAAGGGAGGAAAAAGAGAAACAAGGAGAGAAGGAACGGAAGGAGAGAGGGTAGTAAGGAGTGAAGAAAGATAGGAAGAAAGAACAAGGAAAAAAGAGCAAGGAGAGGGGATGAGATAGAGGAAGCAACAGAATAAAAAAGAAGGAGACAGTAGCAAGGGAGAAATAAAAGGAAAGAAAGGCAGGAAGGGAAGAATGTAAGGAAGGAAGAAAAGGTGAGTAAGGAGGAAGGAAGGTTGAAGGAGGATGGAAGGAAGATGGAAGAAGTAAGGGAGCAGTGGGTGGGGGGAAGAAATAAAGAGTAAAATGAGAGAGGGAAGGGGAAAGGGAAAGAGGGTGGGAGAGAGAGAGAGCAAGGCAGAAAAGGGAGAAAAAGAAAGAGAACACAGAGAGCACCACAAAATAAAATACTGACCTGAACCCATAACATTCCCTCTGTCTCCACTCACACAGCCCCAATAAACTAAATAAAAAAGCCCCCCTCAAGAATAGTCCTCTTGCTTCTCCACCATTAACCCCCCTTCCCCAGACTCTTACAGACAGACAGTATGCGTTCCGGGGGCTGCTAGCTGACAGTGCTGAGCAGCTCTGTGTGGGGTGGTGAGAGGAGCGGGCTCCTGCACACAGCGCCCATGCTCTGTGCTGCTGTTATCAGACAGCAGGGAAATATTGCCCTGTTTATTTAGTTACAGTCATTAAGCCGGCCAGAGCACCGGAGCTGTGTGCAGGAGTTTGTCACTGTGACTGCTAACATGCTATCCTACCTCTCTTCGCTTCTTCCCAGGCTCCTGATGTCCCACCCGTCTCCAGTAAGACCCCGCTGCTCGCTGCTGCTGATCCTCGCCCAGCCGCCTCTAACTGGGCCATGCTGTTGCTGGCCTAGCAAACTCCCTGGGGCCCAACGGAGGACCCATCCATTGCTCAGTCCGGCCCTGCGGCCATTCAAACACAGCCAGCATCCATGGCAGAGCCGTTGCCGATGTGCAAGGCAGAGAGCCTTATTCCTTGGCTGTGCTAAACCCCCTCCCCCCCGGCCCGGGCCCTCGGCAGATGCCCGACCTTGCCGTGTGCTAGCGCCAGCCCTGGTGCCAGGAGTGGTTTGTCATATACAGAAGGTATGCTATAGGGCAGGAAGGTGGCAGCAAGCCCATGGCATGGTAAACACAGGTGTGCATATACGTTGCATTCACAAGCGAGGACACACACATAGGGTCCATCAGGGGCCTAACTATGGAGGGGGTGCAACTGCACTGGGGCCCAGGATGTCGGGGGGGGGGGATCATTGTTGTTTCTCTCGACCTTATTTATCGTATTTGTGTGCCCATGGCTTCATTCAGAAAAATTAAGCAGCATTCATTTCTGCTGTTTTGGTCTTTAAAGTGGAACAAAACCCACCAGCAGCTAGCCTGGTATCTAAAAGATTTCAGGACCAGCCACTGGCGTTCTCCCGGGGCATCCTGAATCTTGATGCACAGCAGTGTGAAACCCTCCTTGGTTGCCGGTAATCTTTCCTGGTCCAACAGCGCATGTGCGGGCTCTTGTCCAATGAGAGCTGCCTTCTGTGACTATGTAATTCGGCATGTGGCTCTCATTGTTTTGAATGGGGAGTGTGCAATACTTCATCCCCCTGCATCCCTGGAGTTGTGCTGCCATTTAGATGTGCCGGGGTGGGAGCGCGCACGTGGCTGGGATGCAGCAGTGCATGCTCCTTATGCAAGGTATTATGAGAGCTGTTTGCCAGAGGTAAGCTTTAAGTAGATCAAAAGTGGTCCTGGATTCTGTGAGACTCCAGAGCCGCCTGATCACCTCTACCGGGAGGCATCCTGATTTGGGAGGAGGCATCACTCGAATCCTTTTCAGTTGTGTGCAGCCATGCCCACTGTAACTTAATGGCTGTGTGTGGCCAGTTATTTTGTGCGGCGATTGTGTGTGCGGCTGGGATTCCATCCAGCTTCTCCAGCCGCACATTAATATGTGCGTCCGGTGAAGCTGACTGGATAAGAGCCGTGCCCCAGTTTCACACGGGGGGGCATCCCAAACTGGGGTGCCCCAGGAGAACAGACCGAAACCTGGGATAGTGAAAATCCTGTGCTTTGGTTGACTTTGTTGTCTAGCTGCATCTAAGTTGAGTTAAAGCAGAACAAAACCTGGGAATTTGACTTTCCCAAGTTTTGTTCCGTTCCCCTGGGTCATCCGAAATTAGGAATTCCTGCTCTGTGAAACCCTCCGGAACACCACTTTTTACTCACGTTTTCCTGGTTCCAATAGTGCAAGCACATCCAGAGAAAATCGTCTGTTGTGAATATGTCATTCAGCAGACAGCTTTCATTGGCTTGAATCAGGAGTGTGCCCCACGCTACCGCCCTAGTGTATCGGAATGCTTAAATGTTGTTTGTTCACAACAATGAGAGATGTTTGCTGAAATGGCAGACCGCTCCTATTGTTCGAGAGGCCGCGCATGCACCGTTGGAGCGGGAAAGAGTGAGCGTTTACAGGCACCCTGGGGGGTTTAAGCCTGCAGCCGGGTGGGTTTTGTTCCACTTGTGGCAGGCATTGTGGCTGTATGAGGCCCCCGAAATTCCTAGTGGCTGCCCAGGAGGTCGCCACAGGTAAGTTCCTGGCTGGGACACTAACGTTCCTGAATCAATGACTTTCCCTATCTCATAATTAGCACTATGTAAAATAATTTGGGTTCTGTATTTATCTATACAATGTATACAATGTATTTGTGTCTGTATTGTGCATTTTTAGTTTTTTTTTTTAATGATGTGGAGTTCCCCCTTCTGAGGTCGCCCCAGGCATAAAGATTGGAGTCCAAATGGCTGAGGCATGACACAAGCCCTTATGCCCTTTGACCATTGCTCATCTACTGGCACTGGCCATTCCTACACCCCCTGGCAACCATGTAGGGAGTATCAGCAAGTAACCTATCGCCATGCCAACAGGTACATTTCTGACAACAGAAGAAGCTTATAGATCAGTATCGTCTTTTTCTTTCTCACTAAAATTATAGGCTCATCTACATAGATTATACCAAGCTGACATAGTGCAGCTCATACTGTGCTGGGCATTTGAATGTTGTTCAAAGGAAAGAGGACCAAAAACAAAGTGTAAGATACTGTTACTATTGTACAGCTGGGTGGCTTTTCTATAATTCACTGGTATTTTTCCGTGTAGCTGCACAATGTATTATTAGAACACATCTCTAGTTCTTGTTGTAACCTATCAGATCAACATTTCTGCTCCTGGCCCAGATGATGTCAGTTGGATTTTCCATGCTGGGATGGGAAAGGGCGGCACACCAAGCGGAAAGCAGGTTGCCCCAGGGATACCTCTGGACCCAGTATGGCCCCTGGTTAATGGCAGCCTTCTAACTGCAAGGAATGTGACTTAAAGCCAAATTCCTCATGTATTTGTGCTGCTCTTCTCTGCCTGTCCACAACATTTAATATTTATTTTATATTTAGCTTAGCCGGTGGCGTATTATCTCTGTCACTTAAAACCAACATCAGAATGATCATTCAAAACTGAAAGAAAAAGAGGGTTAACTTACCAGTTATCATTAACCAACTATTAGACCATCTCATCCCTAGTGTTGGTTTGTCGGCTTTGAGTTTTTACATCAGTGTGATATTTCTATGTAATGGTATCATAGAAATGAGTGAGCCCGAACTGCAAAGTTTGGGTTTGGACCGAACATTGTGAATTCGGCCCCCAAATCCAAGCACGGACTTTAGCGAAAAGTCTGTGCTCAAGTTCAGCGCTCAGCTGAACCCGGAAACTGGGAAGCTGAGCGGCCAATCAACCAGCTTTTTACTAGGGATGAGCGAATCGATCCGGACGAACCCGGATTCGATCCGAATTTCAGGAAAAATTCGATTCGGATCGAATCCGAATTTCTCCGCGATTCGATCGCTCGAAGTTTTCCTTTAACATCCATTCATTTACATTACAGGCATTCTAAGATGGCGGACGGGACATGTCCAGACATGTAAGCTGGGGCAGTGTATGCTGGGACAGTCACATGCAGCCTATCAGCAGCCAGCAAGCCCGGTGACGTCACAGCTGTATTTAAGGCCGGCCATCTTGCTTTCCAGCCTCATTTCTCTATTGCATTCGTGAGAGACAGAACGCTGTGTAGCTGAGGGAGAGACAGACAGTTAGACAGGCAGGGACAGACAGGGACAGGCTGGAGACAGGCAGGAGACAGACAGGAGACAGACAGAAAGTCAGCGGAAAACAGGGAAAGGAATGGAAAATCGGAGGCTGTCAGTTTTTTTTTTTTTTTTCATCCAGCCTGACAGCCAGGCTTTGTTAGCGTTTTCAGGCTGCTTATACTAACTAACTGTTCATATATACTGAACTGATCTTAAGTCTGCTGTGAGGCATCCCATTCTGTGACTAAAGCAGCCTCTGTTTAAGACCATATAAGCATTTGCTCTTATCATATTTGAAATTAGCCTGATAAAGACACTTTTGCTGGGCATAGTACTACTGCATCTTTTTTGGGGGGCATCCCATTCTGTGACTAAAGCAGCCTCTGTTTAAGACCATATAAGCATTTGCTCTTATCATATTTGAAATTAGCCTGATAAAGACACTTTTGCTGGGCATAGTACTACTGCATCTTTTTTGGGGGGCATCCCATTCTGTGACTAAAGCAGCCTCTGTTTAAGACCATATAATCATTTGCTCTTATCATATTTGAAATTAGCCTGATAAAGACACTTTTGCTGGGCATAGTACTACTGCATCTTTTTTGGGGGGCATCCCATTCTGTGACTAAAGCAGCCTCTGTTTAAGACCATATAAGCATTTGCTCTTATCATATTTGAAATTAGCCTGATAAAGACACTTTTGCTGGGCATAGTACTACTGCATCTTTTTTGGGGGGCATCCCATTCTGTGACTAAAGCAGCCTCTGTTTAAGACCATATAAGCATTTGCTCTTATCATATTTGAAATTAGCCTGATAAAGACACTTTTGCTGGGCATAGTACTACTGCATCTTTTTTGGGGGGCATCCCATTCTGTGACTAAAGCAGCCTCTGTTTAAGACCATATAAGCATTTGCTCTTATCATATTTGAAATTAGCCTGATAAAGACACTTTTGCTGGGCATAGTACTACTGCATCTTTTTTGGGGGGCATCCCATTCTGTGACTAAAGCAGCCTCTGTTTAAGACCATATAAGCATTTGCTCTTATCATATTTGAAATTAGCCTGATAAAGACACTTTTGCTGGGCATAGTACTACTGCATCTTTTTTGGGGGGCATCCCATTCTGTGACTAAAGCAGCCTCTGTTTAAGACCATATAAGCATTTGCTCTTATCATATTTGAAATTAGCCTGATAAAGACACTTTTGCTGGGCATAGTACTACTGCATCTTTTTTGGGGGGCATCCCATTCTGTGACTAAAGCAGCCTCTGTTTAAGACCATATAAGCATTTGCTCTTATCATATTTGAAATTAGCCTGATAAAGACACTTTTGCTGGGCATAGTACTACTGCATCTTTTTTGGGGGGCATCCCATTCTGTGACTAAAGCAGCCTCTGTTTAAGACCATATAAGCATTTGCTCTTATCATATTTGAAATTAGCCTGATAAAGACACTTTTGCTGGGCATAGTACTACTGCATCTTTTTTGGGGGGCATCCCATTCTGTGACTAAAGCAGCCTCTGTTTAAGACCGTATAAGCATTTGCTCTTATCATATTTGAAATTAGCCTGATAAAGACACTTTTGCTGGGCATAGCACTACTTGTCCCTGCCAGGGCATCCCATTCTGTGACTAAAGCAGCCTCTGTTTAAGACCATATAAGCATTTGCTCTTATCATATTTGAAATTAGCCTGATAAAGACACTTTTGCTGGGCATAGTACTACTGGATCTTTTTTGGGGGCATCCCATTCTGTGACTAAAGCAGCCTCTGTTTAAGACCATATAAGCATTTGCTCTTATTATATTTATATTATAAGACACTTTTGCTGGGCATAGGCTTACTGCTGCCTGCCAGGTGCACTTCTGTTGAGGCATCCCATTCTGTAACATAGCATACCCCTCTTTATTTACACTAAGCAGCTCTCTTATTTACACTAAGCAGGCCTGTTGGAGGCTGAGTGTTACTGCTCACTTTTGGTGTGCATTATATTCTGTTTCATATAGACCCACCGCTGCCCGGGGGATCTTAAAATATCACCTACTCCCACGCCAGTTAGACTATGTCGGGCAGACAAGTGCCTGGAAGTGAAAAGAGGAGTGGCAGAGGCCAAGATTCCGCAGGCAGAGCTCGCATCAGACTGGGGGCCAGTAGCAGCAGGAGTCACGCTGAGAGACCTAATCTGCCAGTATCTGCTAGCGGTCGGGTCTCCACCAGTAACGCATCTGCCGTGGTAGATTGGTTGACGCGCTCATCAACAACATCATCACAACTTACGTCTGAGACCCCCAGTCTAGGGTCGGTAGGTTCCTCTGACACAACCCTGAGTTGGCATGCCCCGAGAGCAGTCCCTGTCCTCCCATTGCCTCTGTCCTACGCCGTTCCCTCCCCCAGCGACGTATCCTATGCTTTGGGTTCAGCTCCACTCTTTAGTGAGGAGGACCATCAGATAGAGGACAGTCAGCAGCTACTGCCCAGCCAAGAAATGGAGGTGGCTTCTCTAGCTAGGCAGACAGATAGTGATGTGGACAGTGTCGTGGGTGCTGCGAGCGTTCCAGCTCCTGCGCCAGACACTGTTGACGAATCCACGAACATCAGTGACGTACAGCCACAACTCGGTGATGATGATGATGACGATGAAGCCGATCGCACTTGGGAGCCGGGTGATGAAGGGGCTTCATCGTCATCATCAGGAGAAGAGGGGCGCAGGTTGCCCCGGAGTCAGCAGCTGAGGCAGCAAGGTGGTAGCAGTCAGCATGGGGGCACAATTCCAAAGGCTGGAGCCGGCCGGGGCCGGGGCCGGGGTAGAGCACCTGCTGTGCGGCAGTCTACCTTATCGGGAGGTAGTGGAGCAGGGGTTCCTGGAGTTGGCAACAGCAGCAGTGAATCAGTGAGGCCAGGGGGTGGGAAAAGTAGCTACTCGGCAGTGTGGCAGTTTTTCCTGAGGCATCCGCAGGAGGGTAACATGGCCACATGCAAGATATGTAGGCAAAAGGTGAAGCGTGGCCAGGGTCCAAATGTTGGCACCACGGCCCTGCGTCAACATATGATGCGTCACCATAAAACGACCTGGGAGAACCGAGGCTCCCAAGGGGTGGTCCAGTCTGCTTCCTCACCAAGTGAGCTCCCAATTTCTGCCAGCCAAGGCTCCAGCACCTCAGCCGAAGGCAGCTGTGCGTCATACCCATCCTCTGTCGCTCCTGCTCCTCCTCCTCCTCCTCCAAGTCATGCATCCCGCCAGCAATCCATCAGCGAAGCCATGTCCAAGAGACAGCAGTATGCGCCCACTCATCCTACGGCGCAGAAGCTGAATGTGCTCCTGTCCAAGTTGCTGGTGCTGCAGTCGCTCCCTTTTCAGGTGGTGGAATCTGCACCTTTCAGAGAACTGATGGCTTGTGCCGAGCCGAGGTGGAGAGTCCCAAGCCGTCATTTCTTTGCCAAGAAGGCAGTACCAGCGCTGCACACTTTTGTTGAACAGAAGGTGGGCCAGTCCTTGAGCCTGTCGGTGTGTAGCAAAATACATGGCAGCGCCGACATCTGGAGCTGTAACTACGGTCAGGGGCAGTACATGTCGTTTACGGCCCACTGGGTGAATGTGGTCCCTTTGCAGCAGCAACTTGGACAGGTCACGCCGCTTCGGCCTCCGCGCTCTCTGCCCATTGGGCCTGTGACACCGTGCGACTCGGCCTCCTCATCCTCCGCCATCTCCTCACCCTCCACTGTAGGCTCAAGTCTCAGTGCCCCTCCAGTCTACCATGTGTGCAGGGCACGGAGGTGTCACGCAGTGCTTCACATGGTTTGTCTTGGCGAACGGAGTCACACAGGGGAGGAACTGCTTAAATGTATTCATCAGGAAATCCAAACATGGCTTACTCCGAGAAAACTTAAAATGGGAATCATGGTTACCGACAATGGGAAGAACATTTTGTCTGCGCTGCGCCAAGGAAGCCTGACCCATGCCCCCTGCATGGCTCACGTCTTCAATCTGGTTGTCAAGCGGTTTCTGAAGTGTTCCCCCCATCTGCAGGACATCCTAACAACTTCACGGAAACTTTGCATGCACTTCAGCCACTCCTACACCGCCAAACACACCCTTCTTGAGCTACAGCGTCAGAATGGTATCCCCCAACATAGTCTGATTTGCGATGTTTCCACCCGTTGGAATTCCACCCTTCACATGTTGGACCGATTATATGAACAGAGAAAAGCCATCACGGATTTCCTGATGATCCAAGCAGATAGGGGGACTCCCCTGTGTAACTTCAATGTCAACCAGTGGCAGCTCATACGTGACACCTGCCGTTTGCTCAGGCCCTTTGAGGAAGCCACTTTATTTGTCAGTCGGCAGGATTACGGGATGAACGACGTGATTCCACTGCTTCATGTACTACAGCACATGTTGGAAACCATGGCTGGTCAGGGCACTGGAGACATGGCGTTTACATCTTACGGCCACATGAACCCCGTTGGAGCTGAACTGGAGGAGGAGGAGGAGGAAGAGGAGGAGGAGGAGTTGCCCAGCGAAACACAGTTTAGGCTTGGCGAAATGGCTGGTTTATCTAGTCAGCGGACAGGAGAGGAGGAGCAGGAGCAGCCAGAGGAGCTAGAGGTTTTTGAGGAAGGAGAGACAGAGGACCCGGGCACACCGTGGCAGTATGCAGTGGAGATGGAGACAGGTAGTCCATCCGAGTCACTTGCGCAAATGGCACGAAGCATGCTCACATGCTTGCGTAGTGACCCCAGAATTGTTTCCATCTGTCGGCGGGATGACTTCTGGCTGTCCACCTTATTGGACCCTCGCTTCCGGCACAAAATGGGGGCATTTTTTAAACCCACCGAGAGGGAGGACAAACTCAACTACTACAAAGACATTCTACGTAGGCAGTTGGCCGATGCCTATCTGCGCCATGGTCCATACTCTCGCAGGTCTGACTCGAGGGGACCTCTGCGCTCACCTTCCACTGCCATGGCCGCTGGGGGGGTTGGCAGCAGCAGCAGCAGAAGCTCCATCAGCAGCAGCAGCCTCAGTCTTCAGTCGCTAATGAGTAGCTTTCTACACCCGCATAGTGAGGCTACTCATGAGCAGCAGGAAGACCTGGAGCAGGACCTGAACCAGCAGGTCATGTCATACTTTGACATGACCATGCCAACACACCTTGAGGATCCGCTGGACTTCTGGGCAGCCAAACTTGATTTGTGGCCGCAACTAGCAGAGTTTGCCCTGGAAAAGCTGTCCTGCCCGGCAAGTAGCGTGCCATCTGAGCGGGTGTTTAGTGCGGCGGGGGCCATAGTTACGGCGAGGAGAACTCGTCTGTCAACTAAAAATGTGGAGAGACTCACCTTTGTCAAAATGAATCAGGGATGGATCAGCCAGGATTTCCACCCACCAATGCCTGATGCATGCGACTAGATTCAGCATGGTGCCACGTTTTACACTTTCCAAATGGTGCAAAACATATTTATGTCTTTAGGCCATTTTTTGGGCTCCTGCTGCTGCTACTGTCAACTCCTGCCAACTCCAGGGTGTGATTCATCCAATTTTTGGGCTCCTGAAGCCAACTCCAGTGTATATTTGGGCTCCTGCTGCTGCTGCTGCCAACTTCTGCCAACTCCAGGGTGTGATTCATCCAATTTTTGGGCTCCTGAGGCCAACTCCAGTGTATATTTGGGCTCCTGCTGCTGCTGCTGTCAACTCCTGCCAACTCCAGGGTGTGATTCATCCAATTTTTGGGCTCCTGAGGCCAACTCCAGTGTATATTTGGGCTCCTGCTGCTGCTGCTGCCAACTTCTGCCAACTCCAGGGTGTGATTCATCCAATTTTTGGGCTCCTGAAGCCAACTCTAGTGTATATTTGGGCTCCTGCTGCTGCTACTGTCAACTCCTGCCAACTCCAGGGTGTGATTCATCCAATTTTTGGGCTCCTGAAGCCAACCCCAGGGTCTCTTTAAAGTAATGTTTGGGCTCCTGCTGCTGCTGCCAACTCCAGGGTGTGATTCATCCAATTTTTGGGCTCCTGAGGCCAACTCCAGTGTATATTTGGGCTCCTGCTGCTGCTGCTGCCAACTTCTGCCAACTCCAGGGTGTGATCCATCCAATTTTTGGGCTCCTGAAGCCAACTCCAGTGTATATTTGGGCTCCTGCTGCTGCTGCTGTCAACTCCTGCCAACTCCAGGGTGTGATTCATCCAATTTTTGGGCTCCTGAGGCCAACTCCAGTGTATATTTGGGCTCCTGCTGCTGCTACTGTCAACTCCTGCCAACTCCAGGGTGTGATTCATCCAATTTTTGGGCTCCTGAAGCCAACTCCAGTGTATATTTGGGCTCCTGCTGCTGCTGCTGCCAACTTCTGCCAACTCCAGGGTGTGATTCATCCAATTTTTGGGCTCCTGAGGCCAACTCCAGTGTATATTTGGGCTCCTGCTGCTGCTGCTGCCAACTTCTGCCAACTCCAGGGTGTGATTCATCCAATTTTTGGGCTCCTGAAGCCAACTCCAGTGTATATTTGGGCTCCTGCTGCTGCTGCTGCCAACTTCTGCCAACTCCAGGGTGTGATTCATCCAATTTTTGGGCTCCTGAAGCCAACTCCAGTGTATATTTGGGCTCCTGCTGCTGCTGCTGCCAACTTCTGCCAACTCCAGGGTGTGATTCATCCAATTTTTGGGCTCCTGAAGCCAACTCCAGTGTATATTTGGGCTCCTGCTGCTGCTACTGTCAACTCCTGCCAACTCCAGGGTGTGATTCATCCAATTTTTGGGCTCCTGAGGCCAACTCCAGTGTATATTTGGGCTCCTGCTGCTGCTGCTGCCAACTTCTGCCAACTCCAGGGTGTGATTCATCCAATTTTTGGGCTCCTGAGGCCAACTCCAGTGTATATTTGGGCTCCTGCTGCTGCTGCTGCCAACTTCTGCCAACTCCAGGGTGTGATTCATCCAATTTTTGGGCTCCTGAAGCCAACTCCAGTGTATATTTGGGCTCCTGCTGCTGCTGCTGCCAACTTCTGCCAACTCCAGGGTGTGATTCATCCAATTTTTGGGCTCCTGAAGCCAACTCCAGTGTATATTTGGGCTCCTGCTGCTGCTGCTGCCAACTTCTGCCAACTCCAGGGTGTGATTCATCCAATTTTTGGGCTCCTGAAGCCAACTCCAGTGTATATTTGGGCTCCTGCTGCTGCTACTGTCAACTCCTGCCAACTCCAGGGTGTGATTCATCCAATTTTTGGGCTCCTGAGGCCAACTCCAGTGTATATTTGGGCTCCTGCTGCTGCTGCTGTCAACTCCTGCCAACTCCAGGGTGTGATTCATCCAATTTTTGGGCTCCTGAAGCCAACTCCAGTGTATATTTGGGCTCCTGCTGCTGCTACTGTCAACTCCTGCCAACTCCAGGGTGTGATTCATCCAACTTTTGGGCTCCTGAAGCCAACTCCAGTGTATATTTGGGCTCCTGCTGCTGCTACTGTCAACTCCTGCCAACTCCAGGGTGTGATTCATCCAACTTTTGGGCTCCTGAAGCCAACTCCAGTGTATATTTGGGCTCCTGCTGCTGCTACTGTCAACTCCTGCCAACTCCAGGGTGTGATTCATCCAATTTTTGGGCTCCTGAAGCCAACTCCAGTGTATATTTGGGCTCCTGCTGCTGCTGCTGCCAACTTCTGCCAACTCCAGGGTGTGATTCATCCAATTTTTGGGCTCCTGAGGCCAACTCCAGTGTATATTTGGGCTCCTTCTGCCCCTCATAGTGATGCCACTTCAACTCTCTGCAATTGTGCCGCTCTGCGATTCTATTAGCGATGCCTCTGATCTGCATGTGATATTTCTTCAAAGTATTATTTAACTAACCCAGCACGCATCCTGTGCGTGTTACAGCAAGGCTGAATGGTTTACAACCCTATTGAGGCTCTAGGAGGCTCAGAAATAGCCGTTTTTAATAGCGATTCGTCGCGAATTTATTCGGGTCGAAACGATTTTTGTCGGAAAATTCGGCGAATCAGTCGAATCGAATTTTTCAAAAGTTCGCTCATCTCTACTTTTTACATTTAGAAATCACAGCCATGATTGTCCAGGCTATGGTCGCACGTCACACCGATTTCAGAGCGCTCTGCACTGCAATAGATAGGGACAAGTTTGTTGCTCAGTGAGGGACAGGCATCTTTATGACAAATTAAGACCCAGTTGTCCTTTTTAGGACATAGGAGGGGAGAGGAGGCTGGCTGCATCTCAGACTGTCCTTAGGGTACCTAGCTAGAGAGCGTGGACGGTGCCAGTGGGCGACAGCTAGGGAGACAAACATAGCAGCACATCTGCCTGTTCCCATTGTTCCCTGAGGACAGGCAGCTGCTGGGGCACACCTGGGCATATAATACAGCTTATCGGTGGGTACCACCTGCATTATACATTGATAAAACAACTTACTTTTTGGCACCCCTTGCATTATACCTATTTGGGGCTTTACATTAGAAATTGTTGGGCTTTGATAAACCTATTTACTTGTTGGCAGACCTTGCAAGACACCCTTTTGGCCTTGCTTTGATAAAACTACTTACTTTTTGTCACCACTTGCATTACACCTATTTGGGACTTTGATAAAACTAGTTACTTGTAGTCATACCTTGCATTACACCTTTTTGGACTTTGATAAACCAACCTACTTGTTGGCACACCATGCATTATACTTCTTTGGGCTTTGATAAACCTGCTTACTTTTGTCACCCCTTGCATTATGACTTTAAGACACACTTTTTCACCCAAAAGTGTGTGGGGGGAGCGGGATGTCAGTGCGTCGTATCAGGTGGAGTGAAAAAAAAACTCACATTCCCATGCCGCAGCCATCTCCTGCCAACCCATAGTGTGAGAGAGATACAGACACACACACAGAAAATACATTACTGCTTCCTGCTGCCCGTTGCCTCTACTGCTGCACGACACCTCCACTGCCCAATGTCTGTAAGCAAATAATTCCCTGGGTTGCTGGTTCCACCGGCGTGGCTTGTCATGCCAACATCCAATGGAGAAGGAGATCAAGGAGATCAGCTGTCCTCAGTAGAAGCTGTCTCCTCCTTCACATGCCCCCATCCACGCTCCTGTGAGCTGCGCTGGGTATCACCCTGCTGTGAGGAAAAGTCCTCCAAAGTCTTCTAGACAGAACCTTGGCTGGCTGCTGTTGGTCCTGCAACCCACCCTGTAAGCCAGGTGTGGACTGGCATGACACCTGTGTAAATGTGCTTTCCTCAGCCTCCTCTGCTTCCTTCTGTGGCAATATTACATTCTTCATCATGGCCTCAAGTGTTTTGTTTTAGCAGGTGAAGTATAGGGATGTTAGCACTGACAATAGCGTCATCAACGCTGACCATATTGGTAGGGTATTAGAAATACAGCAGCACAGCACAAATATCCCTCATGGAGGCCCACTCATTGATGTTGAAGTGCTGTCGGTCATTTTGTAGCTGGAACTCCACTATTGAGCACATGCGCAAGCCACCTTGCCATGCTTCTGGTGCAGCGGCAGCAACCTATCATCTGCCTGCTCCTGTCCATAATCCGGGCGGCGTGTGATCTTTTGCCCAGACAGATGAGTTTTAGCACCGCATGCTGCCGTTTCCCCATGGCTGGGCTCAAAATGGTGCTGCAGGTGCCGTGCTAACTGGATGAGCAGACAGGAGAGGATGAAGCAGAGTAGGAGGCAATGAGTGAAGGCAAATAATAATACTAGCCATGTTTTTATGTTTGCTTTGCAGGTTCCTGGCCATCAACGTTGTGAAGATTATTCAGTGTCCCGCCCTCCTGTAATCTTTAGTTTGTACAGCGCCACAGAATATGATAGTGCTCTATAAATAACAATAATAATAAAAACAATGTTAACAATGACGGCATCGTGCAGAGATTATTCACAATTATCCCTCTTCAGTGACTGGCACAGCATGCAAATGACCCCATACTTGTTGTCTGTGTACTTTGAAAAAATGCAATGTTGGTGAGATCCTTTGAGCCAGCTTTTTCAGTGCTCAGTCCCTGAGTGTGGTGGGCAGTAATAGTAAGGAGCTGACCACTGATAGTTTGCACCCTTCTTCTTCATCTGCTGTCTGCCTGGGGCTGCATGGCCACCACCTCTTACACTGAAATCTGATTGTCTCTAAGACTTCATCATTAGCCCTAGGATTGTCTTCCACCCCTTTCTCCCCACTACCCTCCTTCTTAGCCTCCACAATGAAGAAAGCCGCAGCAGTTGACATTTGGGTTTTATCCTCATCATAGATTTCCTGCAATGGTCCTATGTCCATGGGCATCTGCAACTGAGGCAGGGGCACGAAATCCCAGCTAGGAGAATCATAGAGCATTAGTGACTGCTCCATGACTTGACGGCCTTGCTGATTTAAAGTGGCCCCACTATGTGAAACCCCCCAGATCGCAAGTTACAACTCACCTCACCCCGCTCCTATGGCGCATGCGTAGACGCTCGTCCATTCAGCGTCCATTCAGCCGGAGATGTATGCGCATCAATGAGACGTCTTACCTCAGCAGCTCCGAGCATGCTGCCGCACGCATCTCGCGCTTCCCTCTAACAGGGAGTGCGCCCATTCACAAATGGACCTGCTAGAGTCAAGAGCGAGATACGCCCATGGCCCGCGCATGCGCTGTTGGACTGGGAGTCAGGTAACGGGTGTCCTATGGGGTTTCACACAGCGGGGCATCTGGATTTTGGATGCCCGTGGGGAGGGATCGGAACGGCCCGGGAATCTATCAGGCAGAGTGTTGGTCCACTTTAAAGGGGGTGAGGTGGAGGACTCTGCAAAAGTGTGGTTTAAAGACAAAAAAGGGGGGGAGAGGGATGGAAAGATTATTCAGTGTCTCACTTTTAGTTTGTACAGCACCACGGAATACAATGGTGCTCTAAAATTAAACAATAATAATACTTATTATATTTTTTTGTTTTCTTTGCCCTGGGGAACCAGAACTTGAAGCACTGTGTGCTATCTAATCTATTAATGCCCAAACTTGGTCTGGCCTCACCATTCTGGCAGTGGAATTGGGGGCCTACAAGAATGCGCTGCAAAGCCTGGCACCCGCTGCCATCAGAAGATCTAACACGTCCTCTCCCTGCAGTACCAGCTCTATCACCAGCAGCAGCACCAGGACCAAATCCCTGTCCCTTATTTGCTGATTTCTTCACTTTCGAAGTTACTGACAGTGGCCAGGCCCCCTCAGTATATTAACCACCAGTCCCTGGAAGTGGCCTGTAGAGGACAATTAGCAGAGGGTCCTTTGTCCCTAAGCTGTCCCTCAGTATGTGAGCCACCTGTCTATGACAAGGTCAATGAAATGGACAGTTAGCTTTTGAAATTATCTCCCCTTACTCATCCCTTCACCAGAATAAACATATATATTTTTTTGCAAATGAGAAACAAGTATATCTGATTTAAGAAAAAAAATGTCTATTCTGAAATTCTTTCATTTTATGATATTATTTTGAGTACTTTCCCTACTGGTTCTACTCACAAATTGCCTGTAACCGTTTTAATATTTTAATTTATTTTTGTATGTATTTATTTATTTAATGTTGTGGTTTTATGTATATTTTGAGTATTTTCCCACAGGTTTTGCACAGGTGTCCCCTGCTTCCAAGTTGCCCTCTGACACCCGTAAAAAAAAAATTGACTTTGTGTTCAGGTCGACTTTGGGGAGATTTTTAGCTGCAAGTTTGGCCAAACTTGTCGAGCCTGAACTTAATGATGACATATTTTATGCATTATTTCCTTTAGCACCTAAAACCAAGACGCTTGATCTCTGTTACCCTATTTAAACAAAGTTACCTATTTATCTATGCCAGTGGTCTGAGGGCCACATTGACATTTAGTTTTACATTAAGGGGCCGCTATAAAATGTAAGTTGCAGAAATGTTTAAATCCAGGAAAGCTCTAGCTTCAAATCAGTCGATTGCAGATCAGATTTGGAGACACAGATCAGTCGGTGGCAGATCAGATTTGGAGACACAGATCAGTCGGTGGCAGATCAGATTTGGAGACACAGATCAGTCGGTGGCAGATCAGATTTGAAGACACAGATCATACATCGATCATACATGGAGCTCTGCAGCCATGTTTATGGACAGCACATATTTGTTTTGTAGAGTGGGGAGGAGGGGGGTTAAAAATCAAAACTTTCCCCGTATCAGCTGCCAGGAGGGAGAACACACAGAGGGAAGGCTTTACTGTGTGGCAGAGGTAGCAGCACTAATATGTTCTTCTACCCCCCAACCACGTTACACATGTTAGAATCTGGTGAAGCAACCACTGACCTCCAGCTCGTAGTTACAGTAAATATAGACTCTGGGGTGGGCTGTCACTAGGGGGAAGCAGTGTGCATAGATACACTCTACTGCACACAACAGAAATCTATGGGGGTTATTTAAGAAGGGATAGCACCAGGTAGTGCCTCGTAACGGCAGGCAGCGTCTGGTGAACGCCGGGCGCTGTACGCACAACCACATTTATGAAAGCGAATCTGGTGAGCGAGAGTGCCATGTAGCATCCGATGTATTATTACAGGCAGCTCAGCGTATAACGCCGGCGCTCTAGCTTCCAGAGCGCCAGGTATTACCTTTCGCTCAGTGTCACTCTCCCATACATTTCAATGGGAGTTCATTTGCTTGTGTTTAAAGTGTTTGACATTTTTTTTTTTGCTCAAATCATTGTGTGACCTCTCCTGGCTGCAAACAAACATTTTTTGACTTTTTATATTTTTAAGCAGAATTGTCATTACATGTCTGGCACTAAAGTGTTAATGTCACAGTGTTAAAACAATGTCATTCCATGTGTTTTTGCTTTGTTACAGGTGTATATGTGTTCAAAAACAGACTTTAATCACACAGCGTCTGGCGCTCTATGCTACAGCACCCAGCTTAAGAGCGCCGACGCTGTGTGTGTTGTAAGAGATTGGGGCGAATGGTAGTGACTCAGACGACAGATCTCCTTCAAATCAAATGTAGTTTATTGAAAATAAGAATTCCACAGCCAAAGCATCTCTTAACATCAGAGATGGTTGCAGCACAAAACGCAGTATAAGCAGTTACCTCACCAGCTCTTAGCAAAGTCCAGGGTAAGAAAGTGCAGCAAGCTGAAAAAGTCCTTGTTGGACAAGGTCCACTTTCAGGGCACACAAGCCCACGCTGTTAATCCCCACAAGTCCAAGTTTGGGGTTACAGAAGCAAAGTCCTTCGGCTTTAATCCAGTTCTCTCATTCACATCGAGCAGTACGGCTTCCTCCAGGCTGGTCAACAGCAAACTGACAGGCTCAGTGGCTCCTTTTATTCAGGCTTCCCCTGCAATCAGCCTCATCACCTGTGCGAGGCCTGGAATCAGGGAACAAACCTGTAGAGGACTGGGGAATGTGAACTGGGTCCTGAAAAGCCGGCATGGATCATTCCTAAAAGAGCATAGCAGGGGAACCATTTATTACTTTTCCATACTCCTTAACACATATCCCCCCCCCCTCTTCTTCAGACCCGAGGTCTGACAATTTTCACCAACTCTAGACAAAGCATCTGCATTCCCTTGTAACTTCCCCGGCCTATGTTCCACTTTAAATTTAAGGTATTGCAAGGAGAGAAACCATCCGGTGACCCTTGCATTTCTCTTCTTTTTTTGCTTCATCCAGGCCAGCAGAGCATGATCTGTCATCAGGACAAATTCTCGACCCAACACGTAATATTTCAGGGCTTCTAACGCCCACTTAATGGCAAGACACTCTCTTTCTACTATCGCGTAATTTCTTTCTGCTGGGCTCAGCTTCCTGCTTAGGTACAATACTGGGTGTTCTTCCCCATTCACCTCTTGTGACAGAACTGCACCCAAACCTGAATCAGACGCAAACAATTGTTTACTGAAATCCGGGGATACCAGGACAGGCTGTTTACACAGGGCAGATTTTAGGCTTTGAAAGGCCTCTTCTGCCTCTGGGGTCCATTCCACCATTACTGACCTACTACCCTTAGTTAAGTCAGTTAATGGGGCAGCCATTGATGCAAAATTGGGCACGAACTGACGGTAGTAGCCGGTTATACCAAGGAAGGCTCTCACTTGTTTTTTAGTAAGAGGTCTGGGCCAGTTCTGTGTTGTCTCCACCTTATTAATCTGGGGCTTAACCAACCCTCTACCGATGACATAGCCCAGGTATTTTGCCTCCTCCAGACCGACTGCACACTTTTCAGGGTTTATGGTTAAGCCAGCATTACTGGCTCTTAGCAAAGTCCAGGGTAAGAAAGTGCAGCAAGCTGAAAAAGTCCTTGTTGGACAAGGTCCACTTTCAGGGCACACAAGCCCACACTGTTAATCCCCACAAGTCCAAGTTTGGGGTGACAGAAGCAAAGTCCTTCGGCTTTAATCCAGTTCTCTCATTCACATTGAGCAGTACTGCCTGGGCTCCTTCCTCCAGGCTGGTCAACAGCAAACTGACAGGCTCAGCGGCTCCTTTTACTTAGGCTTCCCCTGCAATCAGCCTCATCACCTGTGCGAGGCCTGGAATCAGGGAACAAACCTGTAGAGGACTGGGGAATGTGAACTGGGTCCTGAAAACCCAGCATGGATTGTGCCTGATAGAGCATAGCAGGGGAGAAATAGACACCATGTATTACTTTTCCATACACCTTACCAGTGTCTAGTGTTTTGTTAAATATGTTGTGGAGCTCCGAGTTCCGGACACACTGAGCTGGCGCTACCTGTCGCTCGCTGCAGCACTATACTGTTGTTACAGTGCCCAACACACATCACATTCACCAGTGCCAGGCAGGTTACTACAGTGACCGCAACAATAGGTTACAGAGCCCAATACCCACTTACAGCGTCAACTAGCGGTCGCTCTGGCACGCCGTGAGGAGATGTGGCGGGACATCTACCATCTACAGCCACAGCTGGTGCCCTTCCACTCTGCTGGTCAAGCGCCATCGCACACCCCAAAGGCTGGCCCTGTCAGTGGGCCCCCCCTGGAGGCCGGGGGCCCCCGGCAGCTGCCCCGCCTTGCCAGGTTCTGACTCCGGCCCTGAACATGGCAGCCCTCACACAATCTTAAAGATTGGATAAACACAGCCAGATACATAGATCCAACCATAGACCAGAACTTAATCCCGCATACCAATATCCTACATTTTCACAAACCATTACTTCCCATCTCTATACAATCCAAGCCCCTTATTTTCACAGTATGGCAAGTGTGGCACAAGATACGAACAAGCTTCAAATTGAATAGCCACACCTCAATGTTTCTGGGACTTCCCAATTGGGGAGGACAGCATTGGTCTATACCCACATCATATGTGGGATGTCTGGTATGCGTTGCGTCCAAATATCTCCTACCATTTGACCAGGCTAATTCTAAATATCCATGCCTGCAAGTGGCAAAGGGAGAGGATTATGCAATAGCCCAAAGCTATGCCTAACAGGTGGTGCAATGGATGACAGATCTAGATTGGGACAATCCTCTCGATCAACTGCTGCGGATCAGATCTTTAATCTATCACGCCGCTGCTAGGCTCTCTCCGATACTGTGGAAGAATGTGGATTAAGAGGCCAAAAAATTAGGACTCTCTAATTGGACCTCAAGGCTTATTAATGTCACAGTAGCAAACCTTTTGAAGCAACTTGCATATCATTGGTCAGCCCTTCTCTCATCTATCTACAGGGAATTGACCTTCTGACAATTTCTTGACTCCTACATATCCCTGCACAGGGCCTATCTGATGGGACTAACACACTCACACATATTTCCTAAATATGATCAGGCCGAGGCAGACAATTTTCATCTGGTGTGGAACTGTGGTCTCATTAGAAGATTCTGGGGCACAGTAGTACAATGAGCCTTATTATCTCAGCTGTGGCGCTTAAGTGTATCTTACAACACTGGATAGTCCCTCGACCCCCTCCCCTGACCCTATTCGAATGTAATGGCTGGAAGCAACGCTTCAAAAGAAATCAAGAGCTGAAAAATTATTTGGGGTCTAGGAAAGCTATGTCTACACTCTCCCTCTGGAGACCAAAAAGCAGCTGAAACGCGCCTTTGGTCACACAACTTGGTGCTTAACATGAATTGTGTCAGAGGACAATATTCTAGCCTTGTGGACCTCTATGGATCCTATCCAGGCCCTGAAAATACAAGCCTGTAGGGCCTTTGTTTAGTTGCAAGGCAAAGTGCCCACCATTGGGAGTTTTGGGGTTGCTGCATTTGATATCTTACTGATGTTCATAAAATTATAATTATTTTAAATTGCCTGTTTGTCTTGCCTATCTAATATCTATCAAGGACAGACCAAAATATAAATCGTTTTACCGTATTTTATACATATGCGACACCCCTCACATCGGTATCACATCATCTTTACGCTGCAACATGTAAGTTTGGGGGACTGCTCATCATGGCTTTGCAACTATGTAGCTATGCTATCTTTGCATTTTCTAGCTCTCCTAAACATAATCTGGGTTTTTATGGGTAAGAATGTCTAAATATTGACCGTTTATATGTATGTACCAATAATATCAGGAATGTTTCAAATTTCACCGTGGGATTTCAAGTAGGTTAATATCATAGCTGAACCCCTAGCTGAACCCCTACTGCTTTGTTGGTTTTTGGGTTTAAATAGGAGCTCGTACTTCTCTGCTTTTGTAGGCTCTTTTCAGGTTCTTAGTGTTCTATCCCATGCCATTAATATTTGTTTTATATCATCTGCCAATTGATTTAACTCCTCCTCTGAGGAGCAATTATGGTGGGCCTGGATGCATTCACTATACTGAAAACTTTCCAGTAGGCGTTTTGGGTGTGCGCTACGTGATCTTAATGTAGTGTTGGCCACCATATTTTTTCTATATAATATATGAATGATATTTGATCATCTGGACAGGATCTGAAATGATATATGTGTGCCACATAATAATGTGGAACAGATAATAGAACATCTTGTCCTCTGCCCACAAACTCTTCTCTCAACCCAGATACAGGTTTCGCAAATGATGGGGCACATGTTGTCCCCATTGCTTGCCCCTGTATCTGGTAGCGTAGTTGACCTTTAAACAGGAAGAGGTTGTGGATGAGGAGGATCTAGTTGGTTTAGGAAAAATAAGAGAGAAGTTGGAGGTGGTAATCGACATTGTCTGAGGTGACGCCATCAATTTATGTCAGTAAGTCTGTACATCAATCACCTTGCCTTCCATTTGTCCATTTTTGGTTTTATTTGAACTGTTTAAAGCTCATCACATATTTGGGCCAATATTTGATGTAGTTTTAGTTTTGTTAAAGAATTTTTCTATTTCAGAAGACACCAGATAAACAAATGCAGCCACATGTGTATTTTAGGGGGGATTCAGATTTTGTCACCCTCTATTGCCAGACAATTTTTCCATATTTTGAACTGATTTATGAAGGGATTTTCCAGGAAAATTATATATTGTTTTAGTAGAGCCTGGGCTTTAATGTGAAATGTCTTGTTTGTCATTTTTTAGTGTATTCTCAATATTTTTTTACAAATTGTAGGGTTTTTTTGTAATAAAAAAATGTACGTTTTTTTAAATAAAATTATATTGTGTGTAAATGCCCTATTTCTCCTGGTTATAACAGTACCACTATTGTAGAAACAGCGCTTTAGGAGATTTTCACATAGAATGCAACTGCTATGCGCTCCTTCCAGCTTTTCAAGAAAAACAATCCTTTACATTTGAAATACCCCCCACAAACTATATATTCTCTGGAAGTACACACCTTAAGCTTTGAAGGCGTACCAGGCTTGTTGAAGTGGAAGCAGTTTTCTGGAAGTAATCCCTAAATTAATTATTTAGTTGTACAGGGTTTTTTTTTAAAGAATAAAAAAGCAGAATCATGGCTACATTTTACTAAAAGAACAATATGGTAAACAAGAAAAAACATGTTAAATCTAAAAAGGCATAATCCCCTGAACAGAACTATACCCAACATTCTTAGCTACTTTTAAGGGAAAAGTTGCCAAACACCCCAAAGTAAAGCATGTGCATAAGGGTAATTTTACTTGAAAATTTCAGCTCTTCAAAGTGCGCACCTTGCGGTTTTTCAACCAAAATTATCATTTATATTTGAAATACCCCCCACAAACCATATATTCCCTGAAAGGACACACGTTTAGCTTTCTAGACATACCCAGCTTGTTGTAGTGCGCTCATCTTTCTGGAGGTAATCCCTCAAAATATTTTGGGTTGCACAGGGTTTCTCTAAAAAAAATGTATAAAAAAGAAGAATCGAAAAAATATCAATATGCCGCCAAAGAAAAAACAAGCTAAGTCTAAAGCGCAAGGTTCCCTGAACAGAACAATACCCAAAATGCATTGCTACTTGTAACCTTTTTAACTGCCAGCCAACTTGAGATATATATATATATATATATATATATATATATATATATTCAATTTCTCATTTATTTTAAATAAAAAAATGTATTTTATTAAAAAAACATATTGCATGTGAAACTCCAATTTCTTCCCCAATGGTACCTAATATGTATTGATAGCTCCCCATTCCTGCCCAGAAGACCTATCCTCCCCCCCCCCCCCCCCCCCCCAGCTGAAGAGAGCACTTTATAACATTTGGAAACAAAATGGAACTACTAACCATACTGTAAAGGGTTAAAAAAAATGGTGTGGGGTCTCCCCTTCCCAGCATGACCAACCTCGGCACTAGCTATGGGGGCTTGTAGACCAGGGCGCGGATGCCTTTACTTACCTCTAATCGATCCATCCTGAGTACTATGTCCCATAACCATCACTCTGGCTTCTAAGTTCTCCTGCTGCTTCTGGAATACCTGCTGAATGATGGGACAATTTTGGGAGATAGCCTGTCTGGATATCTCTTGATGCCGGTTGTATAAGTGACTCCTCCTCCCGCCATCCAGCATATTTATATGGATTTTTATTATTAGGCGATTTTTTCGCGATAGTGTCAATGGCACAGAAATATTTTGGCCTGAAGGATGCCAATATCAACAAAACGTGAGGCTTGAGCTTGCCAGTAGGGGTCACAGACATTACAAAGGACATGAAAGAGTTTCTAATGTGATACACCCTATGACTATAACTAAGGCAAAAGGCCTTTTTTTCATTTTAGAATTATGCAAAACTGGAATTACATATGGCAATTGATTTTACAGGACTAAATAAACATTAAGCTTGCTGTGGTAGCAAATTAGGTGTAAAAAGTATATCACAGTTTTGAGACTAATGTCAGTATATGTGCTCACAGCAGTTTATCAAATGTATTATTTTTATAGTTTTTAATTATACCTTTCATGTTAGACATCACGCTATGTGAAAATCCTCCAGTTCACCTATAAAAACGTACCTTTCACCATCCCATGGACCACATGCACAGGCTCTCATCCAGGAAAAAGGTGGGTTTTGTGGTGACCCGATTTGGGATGCTCAAAGGGAAGCGAGTGGTTGGCACTAGTTTCGTTTAGACTATATATATATATATATATATATATATATATATATATATATATATATAAAACAGTCTAGTTTATTTTGTAGAGATTTTATATACTTATTGAGTGACCTGGTGGTCTCATCACAGAAGCAGCACCTCACACACACAGAGCTGTTACCACCATTTACAGTTCACTGCAGCTGTTGCTAGGAGACCAGTGCGCTAAATGCTGTGGCTGTCTGCTATAATCTCAATGAATAAAACCCAGCAGATCCCCCCATTCAGCAAATGGACTGAGACATTTTTATTTTAAAATTTAAAATGAAGGTTTACTTTTTTCCTTTTTTATTGCCACATTATTTATACACATGTTAGAAGCTATTGTCGGACTATGCAGTTATTTATCTTTTTTAGTGCTCCTTTAAGTACCTATATCTTGTATTGTATTGTATCTAATTTTTACTCTGTACAATTTGTGATTATTTCAATCAGGTCAGCACCACTGACCCGGGGCTGAAAAGGTACATTGTGGAACCTTAGTGTCAGGAAAGTAACCAGGAAGAGCCAATCCCTCCCTTAAATGTAGCAATGGCAGGGCTCAAGGCATTGATGGGTGTCGCCACTATAGCCTGGGGTCCAAGCCAGGCTCAGAGGCACACAGCAAAGGTTTGTAGCTGAGGATCAAGCCAAAGAGTTTGATCGAGAGTAGTCAAGCGAGCCAGGTCATCAAGGAGGAGTCAGGTATAACAGATGCAGATATCAGGATTAGTGATGAGAGAACCCACACCACAAAGCCGAAATTTGCGAATACGTGTCCCTGAACCCAAACACAGACTTCAGCCAGTACAGCATTGTCCGAACTGGAAAAGCTGGTTAATTGGCTGTACAGGCATGGCTGTGATTGGTCTGGTGGGATGCATGACCCTGCTGTATAAGAGGCGGGGTTGCGCAATTACAGCTTGTTGGTTAGGCAGGGAGAGGCTGTAGCTGCAATGAGGGACAGTCAGGGCAGGTAGGTAGGGAGAGGAGGGACAGAGAAACATCTACTAATTGTCCTTTTCAGGGCACTGTCATTAGGGAGATGAGGCTTCTATACTGGGGGACAGAGTAACATTTAATAATTGTCATTTTCAGGGCAGTGTAAATAACTGAAAATATATACTCATACCATCTGCTACTGTCAGTCACTGCAAGTGTATACTCATACCATCCTCTACTGCAGTGACATTAACTGCAAGTGTATACTCACATTCAAAAATTGTATTTAATTTTACTTTCATTTTTTTTCATGTTTTTATTTTTTTTTTTTTATTTATTTTTATTACTTTACTTACTTTAAGTACTTTCCCTACCCCATGTTTTGTTATTACCCCCATTTTGCAGCCCTCTACCCCGTACCATCCCCATTTTACAGCAATTTTTGGATCACCAAGTTTGGGTCCCCATTGATTTCAACTGTGGTCAGGCTCTTATATCTTGTAGAGTTCATGACTGGGCAGACAAGCTCCTCGGATCTCACATTGGTATTCTAGCACATGTGCATACTTGCAATGGTCTGGATGATGTTGTTCACTTAAGCATTTATTCATGAAGCTGTAGAGCCAGGTAGTGCTATGTAGTGTCAGGCAGCATCTGTTGAACTCTGGGCGCTGTACGCAATACCACATGTACGAAAGCGATTCCGTTTAGGAATAGGAAGAGCACCATGTAGCGTACGATTCTTTATTACAAACGGCTCAGCATAGAGCGCCGGCGCTCTATCTTCCAGAGCTACAGGTAAGACCCGGCGCTATCATTCGCTCTCCCATACATTTCAATGGACGTTCCTTCTAATCTCTTTCCTGATCCCATTTTTTTTTCTTACACTTAAATAATTATTACATATCTCCTGGCCTGGAATAATATATTTTTGAAAAATAGATTTTTTTTACAATTTTATGCAGAATTGTTTTTACAGGGCGGGCACTAAAGTGTTAATGTCACAGTGTTCCAGCAATGTAATTCCATGTTTTTTCGCTTTGTTACTGGTGGAAATGTGTCCAGAAAATCACTTTAATCACACAGCGTCTGGCTCTCTATGCTACAGCGAATCAAATTTGAGTGCCGACACTGCGTGAATCTGATTTTTTGTTGAAAATGGTGGGTAGCGCCGAGTGCCAGGCACCCTCTGAGCAGTCACTACCTCTCACTACCTCTCGTGCTGTACCGTTGTTAGATGTGGTGTAGGCTTCACTTCTATTGTTTTGAATTGTGTGGCAAATACGCAAACAGTAAATGCTTTACAGGTAGGATCATATTATTACAGTAATTGTAAAACATTGTTAAAGTTAACTTTTAAACATTATTTGCAACTCATTATTTTTATTTATTATTTTTTTAATAAAGTAAATGAAACATAGTCATAATGTGACTCAAATTAAATGAATATTGTCACAACACAAACAAAACTAAAAAAAAATATACAGTTATTCCTCTGGTTGTGGCCCAGAAGGGTAAGCCATAGGGACATGGTTGGGGGCCAACAGTGCTGCAAAAAAAATATTCTGCTGTTGGATATGCTGATTTAACAACAACAACATCTGGTCCTGGCCGTCAATGGACCGGTTGATAGCATGTAAGTTTTCATTGTGCTCTTGCCGCCATTCTTCCTGTTGTTGTTGCAAACCAGCACATGTGATTCCACCGCAGCAATGCGCTCCTCAAGTCTTGTATGCGGCTGACGGTGACTGTAGGCCTCCAACATGGGGGTCCCTAAATCATATAATTTGCAGTCGTTGGTAGTGGCCGTGGTGGTTGATGTGCCGTTGTGCTCTATAAATGTTATTGATGAGAAAAATAAAAAAAATAGTTTCTAAATAATGCATATCCTCTTGAAAACATAATTCACTAAATCAACAAGTACCGTTTGTGGCGTGGGAGGTTGTTGGGCACATGGCACTTGAGTCCACACCCAAATCCACAAACAATGATGACTGCTATGAATAAACAGGGGTGTATGTTAAAGGCTGTATTATCAAACAACTAAAAAAATATCTCAATATTTCCTACACATTAAAAATCATTTCAAACATACCTGTGTGTGGTCCTCCCCAGAAAGGTCAGGAGTTGGGCTGCCAGGAGTGGGCAAATCATGATCCGATGATTGACGGCAAATTCACATATGCTAAATTAAGAATATTATATTAAATTACACAATGTAGATATTGCACTAGTTCAAGTTAGCATGTGATTTCAAAATAAGTATAACCTTGATTGCCCATTTTTAAAACATACATACACAATGCTGGAAGAGTAAGATTCTAACATAACATAGGGGTTAATTTTTTACAATAATTGTCTGTTAATATCCTATTACAACATTATTTTCCACCCATACCCGCCATATCGGAGATGTCCTGATTCAATCCATCATCGGAAAGTCGCCCTACAAACACAATTAAACATATACCGTATATACTCGAGTATAGGTCGACCCGAATATAAGCCGAGGCACCTAATTTTACCACAAAAAAACTGGAAAAGTTATTGACTCGAGTATAAGCCTAGGGTGGGAAATGCAGCAGCTACCGGTAAATTTCAGCTACCGTGCGGGTTATAGCTGTACTTTGCTCAGACAGAGCAGAGCTGGGGTCAGGTAAAGGTCAGCAGTCCCAGAATGCAGAGCAGCACAGTCAGGAAGCACTTCTTGTTTGCAGGCTGCCTGATGCTCCATGAGCCGCCATCTTGGATGTTTAAAGGCTCATAACATGCAGTAGATGCAGGTAGGATGATTTTTAATGTGGACAATCTATATGTACAGGGTGTGGGTAACATATAAGATAGGCCAAGTGAGGCCGCCATCAGTAGCAGAGCTGACTTTTTGCTGGTGCTATGCATACTATGCATACTATGCACACCCACCTATCCCATTTGCATACGGTACATGTTTAATATTTAAAATATGGTACCTCCTGGATGCTGGACACCAGAAATCCTCACGAGTGCTCCTGACCTGCTGCTGTCCGGACCCGGAAGAGGTTTTCAGGGGGGGGGGGGGGGTCGCTGTTCACGCTCCTCGCGCTCTTCGCGCTCCTGCGCTCCTCGCGCTCATTGGCTCCGCAGACTGTCAGACGGCAGATGGGGCTGCACGGCCGTGCGCGCGCGCACACCACAGAATCTAAGGTGCGCGCGCACGGCCGCGCAGCCCCATCTGCCGTCTGACAGGGGCTGCGCGGCCGTGCGCGCGCACCTTAGATTCTGTGGTGCGCGCACACGTGCGGCCGCGGCCTCGCACCTCCGCCTGCGTCTCCCTGCAGCCTTCTCAGCCTGACCCCCGCTGGGGTCGCGAACCGCTACCTTACAGGGAGCGCATCCGCCCATCAGGTAATCCGGCCCCACCCCTTTTTCTCCTCCATTGTCCACTGACTCGAGTATAAGCCGAGGTGGCTTTTTTCAGCCCAAAAAGTGGGCTGAAAAACTCGGCTTATACTCGAGTATATACGGTATACAAAATTATGTACATTTTTAACTAAAAAACATATTTACCAACATCCATAGTAGCCTCTCTTTGAAGTGCCCTTTCAGGACCAGCACTTCCTGTAGTCAGGCCTAGAGTAAGCAGAAAGTATTACATTTATTTTAATGTGTCAAAGGGGTTTTGGCCATGGTAGGCATTTATGAAATCAATGATTTATACAACCCTGCTGGTAACAATATATGGCATATGCAACTCCAAGAGCATTTTTTACTATAAATTATTATACATTTTCAAAAAAGGATACAGCAAGCATCTTTTTACACACCAACAGACTCCTGGGGGCCTGCTACACAGGAAGTGGGGTCCAAAGATGGAGGTGGGAGTTGGCCTACAAATATAACAAATACAATCAAAAATTAATGACCAAATATTTACATCACAAAGAATATACTAAATACTTAAACTTACAGGCTTCCAAAGAACATGTTGAATCTTGAGGAGATGCTGAGGGCATGCTGAGGGTCTCTTTAAAAAAAAGGTTAGTTTTGTAATGTTAAACCCTACTCAAAAGCATATTAAAATGTAATACGCAATGCATTAATAAATGCATAATTACCATGCACATCTGGCTGTCTTAAAGGGGTGGCTGTGGGAAGGGCAGCGCTGGCCGATGGTTCGGGCTCAAAAACATCAGATGCACATGGTGCCTCTGAAATAACAAACACATTTTTAAGGCAACATATATGCTAGATTAAGCTTTACCTGTGAGAAAAATACAGCTTAAATAAAACCCAGGGGTGTAGTTATATAGGTCATTAAGCGTTTAAAAATAAACAGTCAAATCCAAACACTTACCTTCACCCCAGGCTGTGGTGTCATCCTCAGCATCCACACCCTGCAGCCGACAAAGTGGAATCTTGCTTATCAGCATCTCCTCATATGGGCGATATGTGCTCTTTGGAGCCTGCTTTTTCCCACTATCCACCATAAGGTCAGACTCAATATTTTTCATAAGGGCCCTTCTTAATGTGTAGAAGCGTTTTTTGCAGGCTACGCCAGTGAGTGGATATTGAGCTGAGCTGGTAGCTCCTCCGCAATGGCATGCCACAACTAGCTCCTTTCTTGTTTGCCCAAGCCCTGACTTTGTGAGCCATATAACAAAGGCCACTTAGCCAGGGTCAGCCTCACAAGAGTATTGTTATCTTGTATTGGTAGAACAGAGGGCAGGAGCCTAGTGAAGCAACTGCTGTGAGACTACCGGCACCCAGATGTTTTACCATCCACCTCTCTGTATGGGATCTAAGTGATGAGCAGATCAGAAGTAGATTTCATCTGAATCGTGCGGCACTTAGGGCCCTATATGACCAGATAAAGGGAAAAATAGAGCCCACAACTAGATGCACACACTCGATCCCTACCATTGTGCGGCTGTGTGCCTCCCTTAACATACTGGAATGGGGAAATTTCCAGGCAACCGTAGCACTCCTCAGCGGCATCAGCCAGGCCACCATGAGCCGCATATCTCATAAGGTAGTGCTGGCAATATGTGATTTAATCCCTCTATATTTCACTTTTCCTGAGCAGGAGGTTGCTAAGATCAAGCGGGCATTCTACCGCATGGCATGGATACCTAATGTCCTAGGGTGCCTGGATGGAACACATATCCCTTTCTGCCCACCCCGAGCACAGGAACTGCATTATAGAAACAGAAAGCAGTTTCATTCCATCAATGTGATGGTGGTGTGTGATACTGAGATGAAGCTGAGGGCTGTGAGGTCGGGATTCCCTGGATCTTGCCACGACTCATATGTCCTACATCAATCTGCCCTTTGCCCCAAATTTGAAAACAATGAAGTGCCGACAGGATGGCTACTAGGTAAGTACTTGCAAACATTGACCAACAAAGCTCAAGCAGACAACACTAGACAGGAATAATATGTGCAGATTAGAACTTGCGGTTAGAACCCCGGGTTCGGCTGATGCCCGGCTGGTGGCTGGGGTCAATTACCCCATCTGCTGTACCGGTAGCCACCAGCTGGTGTCAGCAGAGCTCTGGCTGCTCTCACCCCATCTGCAGTTCCATCAGCCACCAGCGGGTGTCAGCAGAGCCCTGGATGCTCTCTCCCCATCATCTGCGGCACCTGGTGTGTGGGGCTATTTAAGTTGGATCTGCCCTCCACCTGGTGCAGCAGGATTTTGTTTTTTTGTTGTTCCGAACCCGAATCTGTATCTGTATCTGTACCTGAGTTGTATCATCTGCTTAGAGCCTTCAGGTGAGTGGACCAGTACCTTGGGGCTTCAGTTTTCCCTTGTTTGTTATCTCCTTTAGTTAGCTTTGTTTTTTGTCCCTTTTTCTGATTGAAGATATTTTTGTTGTTCCTTTTTACTTAATAACCCCCCCTGTTTACAGCACTTCCTTGTCGTGTCATTGCTCTGGCCAAACTTTCTGCTCCCTGGCGGAGAGTTCATATTAGAGAACTCTCTGGCCTGACACTTGCATCCTATAGGTGGAGTAATGTAACAAGTTTTTTTTTTTTCTTTGTTTTCTTTACAGCAGATAAGGGTCATGGCCAAAAAAAATGGCTAATGACACCCATGCGCAATCCTCAAAGGCCTGCACAAGTGAGATACAATGCTGCTCAGCGTAAAACCAAGTGTATTGTTGAAGAACCTGCTGAAATCATGCTTTCTCTGTTTGGCACGCACAGGAGGGGAAATGTTATACAGTCCGGAAAAGGTCTACAAAATAATCCTAGCCTGCTGTGTCCTACACAACATTTGTATTTGCCACAGAATTCCAGACCCAGAAGAAACAGCACTGGTGCCAGAAGTATCCAACATGCCCGCAGACAGTAGTGAAGATACACAGACTGGCTTTGCCCAGCGGGAACAAATAATTACTTCATTCTTTGAGGTAAGTGACCCACGCAAACATCTACAACAATTACAGTACTAAATGGGGACATTATACTTTCATTCTAACATACCTTAAGAGCTCATTATAAAAATAAAAATAAAAAATAACAAAAAAATGGGAAACTACTGTGAGGATCAGCTCTGGTAGACAGCAGGATGTTAGCAGTATAGAGGCTCAGAGGCGAAATGTTCAAAGTAAAGTCCGTGTTTATTCACACATAAAGTCCATATCATAAAATATCCTTCTTAGGTTACATCACCTTTTCAGGAAAAATGCCACAGTACTGCATCAGGCAGGCAACGGCCTTTCTTAGTTTTAGTCCAAGCTTGCACACTTGCAGCCGAATCCACCTCGGGTCCACATGAAATAGCCTGTATAAGAGCTTCCAGCCAGGCACACAGAGCCTCACTCCACAAGTGAGCTCTAGACACAGCCAGTGCACAGCTGACTCCCCAGGCTATTTATGCGGCCCACAAAACCCGGACCTGGGTAGGGGGATGGAGTCCCACCCTGCTCTACTCCTTACCTTGGTGCCACATACCTACCGTCAATGATGGCACCTTGCACCTTACCACAATACGTACAAAAATAACTTACATTTTTTTACATCACTTACAGGTACTATGAAGTTAAATCTGATTTGATCAAGATGTTCATGTTTTATTATTTTTGTTTTGAAAAAATAAATAAATAAAATACATATTATTATAAATACAACTCTAGTGACATTTTAGTTGTTTGAAGTTGTTTGCGTGATGTGGTTTGTAAAAAACAACATAACATCGGTTAATACACCACTACAGCATTGTAACGCTCAGGCGCTGCATTGAATTAGGGTGAGTGCCCGCTCAATGCCTTTACAGCGACTCACATACATCACATTTAACATCGGTAAACTGATTCCTACAGCGTGGCTTCAGCGCCTGAGACGCTCTGTTACAGTGCCCGATAGCCAATCACAGTGTCTACTAGCGGTCACTCTTAGCGCCGCTGTGCAGACGCTCATCTGACTATAGCTGGCTAGTAGTGAAACAGCCTGCCCGGTGCTTTAGACCTTCTATCATTGCCGATCAGTAGGGGATCTCACTGGTCTTTAAATATAAACTGAATTTAATTATTTGATGTAAAGCTGGATCACGTTATATTCCTAAGATGTAAGAAGCACCATTTGTCTTTATAACAGTAAGAGCACAATAATGTTCCATTTATAATAGTGAATTTTTATTTTAGAATAACACAAACTGTTCACAAAATGGCATCCTAGCTGTTTTGGAACATGGGGAACAGTGACTCAAGATGTAACGAGTATATATCTCTGGCTTGACTGCTCAGGCATGCTCTTTGTTATTTCTCAAACAAACCCCTTTGAGTGAACTACAGAGAAAAGTCTCCCACAAGCCAGTGTGTATTTCCACTTTCCTCTGGCTCTGTTGTGTTGTGACTGCCCTGTGCTCTCAGCATTTCTGTATATAACAAGTGATTGTAGGCATGGAAATTGTATTCGCTAAGCTCAGGAAGGGAGCGCAGGCGCTTTGTTAAGTTTAATGAAGTGGATCACTGCCTGTTGGCTGTGTTCATCAAAAGGGGCAAACCTCTGGATTTATGTTTAACCTTTGTGGGGGGAGGAGAGTGTGGCAGATCGGTGTCGGCTGGTGACTTAGTAGATGAACTGCCTTTTTACAATGTGTGTTATGCTGAATATTTTGTAGAGGCTTTCTACAAATAATATAAAAAAGGCTGGGAGATAGAACCAACATTGTAAGTCCTGTGCGCTGCCAAAAAATAAGTCCTGGCAACCCACTAACCCAATAAGTAGGCTACAAAACAGATACTGTTCACTTATATATGCATGATATTACAACAACAAACCTTGCACCTTGCATTGCATTGAAGCGGACCTCCAGTTAAGAAAATGTAGTTTTAACCAACTTTAGTCATTTGATCAGCTAAAGCTCCCCTTTGAGGATCAGTGGCGCATTGTGTGGGCTTAACCCTATGCAGATGTTGTGTAATATCTGCACTTCTAGAATTAGAGAGCCCTGCATACACATAGGCATGAATGGGAGGTTGTGGAGGACCTTTGCTAGCACTCAGACACACTGCAGTTGAGCTAAGAATTTCCCTAGGATTATACAAACCAGACAGAGATTTTATCTCTTTACACATAGAATATTATATCCTTCTCCAGCTGGCAGCATTGATGCAGCATGGCTGCAGTGTAGCTGTGTGATATTGTTTGCCACACAATGCAGGTTTTTGAAGCTTGTAATTGTGCTGTAGGCAGCCCACACCAAACTGAGAGAGAAAAGAGATCAACATCCCTGCCATGTTACACACACTAAAGGGCTGATTTAGCACCGTGAGAATTGCTTTTGTTAGGAAAGAAATGCTATGCACGTTATTTTAAAATGTCCACAGCTAAAAATAGTGCTGAATTGCACTCTTTTCTCACAAAAACATGAGAAAAATAACTTCTCACAGTAGTGAATCAGCCCTTAAATCACCAGCTGCAGGAGGGGATACTATGTATGTATTGCTGAGTAGTGTTGAATCATTGCAGCTGATGGCTTTTACTTCTAGCTAGAAATAAAGAATTATTTAAATGAGATTTAGGGTAAATTTGATTGTAGGACTGTTCTTTTCAGAAGCAGGGCTGTCAAAATTGTGGCAAGAAGTCCACCCCCATGCAGTTCATTCACACAGAATCTGCCCACTATTCTACAACATCTTCATGGAAATATATATATATATATATATATATACCGTATTTGCCGGCGTATAAGATGACTTAAAATCCCCTGTAAAACATGCCTTCCAGAGGGGGGGTCGTCTTATACGCCGGGTGCCGCCGCTCTCATACATACTAACACACACACACACACATTCATGCTTACTTTCATGCCACCGCCGCCGCTCTCATACACACAAACACACACACACATTCATTCTTACCTGCACTTCCTGGCTGTTGTGCGCTGGTCGTCGGTGGGCGTGCCCCAAATGGCCGGCGTCCATTGTTTTCATTGGATGGCGGCCATCTGGGACACGCCCACCGACGACCAGCGCACAACAGCCAGGAAGTCCCCGTAAGAATGAATGTGTGTGTGTGTTTGTGTGTATGAGAGCGGTGGCGGCGGTGGCGGCGGCGGTGGCAGCGGTGGCGGCGACAGGAACAGCAGGGACGGGCAAACCGGCCCTCCGACCATCGGTAAGTGTGTGAGCGGCGGGGCGGGGCGGGGGGAGGAGGGAGTGGGGCCACTCGCTGGCTGTACTGAGGGATGCCCCCATGCCTGTACTGAGGGATGCCCCCATGCCTGTACTGAGGGATGCCCCCATGACTGTACTGAGGGATGCCCCATGCCTGTACTGAGGGATGCCCCATGCCTGTACTGAGGGATGCCCCCATGACTGTACTGAGGGATGCCCCCATGCCTGTACTGAGGGATGCCCATGCCTGTACTGAGGGATGCCCCCATACCTGTACTAAGGGATGCCCCCATACCTGTACTGAGGGATGCCCCATGCCTGTACTGAGGGATGCCCCCATGCCTGTACTGAGGGATGCCCCCATGCCTGTACTGAGGGATGCCCTCATGACTGTACTGAGGGATGCCCCCATGACTGTATTGAGGGATGCCCCCATGACTGTAAGAAGCCAGAAAGTATGACTGTAAGAAGCCACCCAGGGACTCTGGGGAAGGGAATTAACATGTTGAAATAAAATCTGATGTTCTTTTACGTTTTATTTGGTGTGCGGAAGAGGGAGTAGTCTTATACGGTGAGTATATAACAAACTCTATATTTTGAGTGGAAATATTGGGGGGTCGTCTTATACGCCCAGTCATCTTATACGCCGGCAAATACGGTATATTACATCACTGATTGTGAGAGAGGGGTTTAGAGGGGCAATTTACTAAACTTTGAATTTTTGACTCTCTTTAACCCTTTAAGTGCCAGCCCACCTGGAGATTTTGTCACGCTCTGTTGCCAGAGCATTTTTCACTATTTTGAGCTACACATGTTCAACTGTAATTTTTGAAGAGATTTTCTGGGACTTCCCATAAAAATTACATATCGTTTTTTTCAGCAGAATCTGGGCTTTAACAGCATATGTCTTGTTTATCAATTTTGTTGTCTTATCCTAATTATTTTGGGCAAAATATGTGAAAGAAAATTAAAAATACACACGTTTTTACATTTTGCAGTGTTTTTCTTTAATCAAAAATAAAGGTTTTACAATAAAAACATATTGAGGGTAAAAGCCCCATTTCTCCCGGTTACAACGGTACCACACATGTATTAGTAGATACCCTTTCCTGCCCAGGAGACCCCCGAAACTGCAAAGAGTGCTAGAGGAGATTTCCAGATAAAATACAAATACTATGCGCTCCTCGCAGTTTTTCAAAAAATACAACCCTTTACATTTGAAATACCCCCCACAAACTATATATTTTTGGAAAGTGCACAATTCAAGGTTTCTAAGCATACTAGGCTTGTGGGCGTGGGTGCATTGGTTTGGACTCTATTCATTGGCAGAATCTCTGGTTCCAAAGAATTTCCCTAAAAAAAAAAGCAAAAAGCAGATTCAAAACCATATTTTCCTATAAAAACAATAAGCAAGCAAGAATTAACACAGTAAATCTGAAAGCACAACATCTGCTGAACAAGATAATACCCCACATGCATAGGTACTTTGAAGGGTAGAGTTGCCAAACACCCCAAAGTCAAGTGTGCACTTGAGGGTCATTTTACTGGCAAAAATCAGCTGCGCACACAAAGTGCGCACCTTGCAGTTTTTCCAAATTTACAACCCTTTACATTTGAAATACCCCCCACAAACTATATATTTTTGGAAAGTAGATACCTCAAGGTTTCTAAGCCTACTGGGCTTGTTGGCGTGGGTACATTCATTTGGACTCTATTCATTGGCAGAACCTCTGGTTTCAAAGGATTTCCCTAAAAAAACAAACAAAAAGCAGATTCAAAACCATATTTTCCTATAAAAACAATAAGCAAGCAAGAAGTAACACAGTAAATCTGAAAGCACAACATCTGCTGAACAAGATAATACCCCACATGCATAGGTACTTTGAAGGGTAGAGTTGCCAAACACCCCAAAGTCAAGTGTGCACTTGAGGGTCATTTTACTGGCAAAAATCAGCTGCGCACACTAAGTGCGCACCTTGCAGTTTTTCCAAATTTACAACCCTTCACATTTGAAATACCCCCCACAAACTATATATTTTTGGAAAGTAGATACCTCAAGGTTTCTAAGCCTACTGGGCTTGTTGGCGTGGGTACATTCATTTGGACTCTATTCATTGGCAGAACCTCTGGTTTCAAAGGATTTCCCTAAAAAAACAAACAAAAAGCAGATTCAAAACCATATTTTCCTATAAAAACAATAAGCAAGCAAGAAGTAACACAGTAAATCTGAAAGCACAACATCTGATGAACAAAATAATACCCCACATGCATAGGTACTTTGAAGGGTAGAGTTGCCAAACACCCCAAAGTCAAGTGTGCACTTGAGGGTCATTTTACTGGCAAAAATCAGCTGCGCACACAAAGTGCGCACCTTGCAGTTTTTCCAAATTTACAACCCTTTACATTTGAAATACCCCCCACAAACTATATATTTTTGGAAAGTACATACCTCAAGGTTTCTAGGCGTGCTGGGTTTTTTGTTGTGGGAACCTTTTTATGGATGAAAAACCTTGAGGTGTTCATAGTTTGCAACGGATTTCCCTAAAAAATATTAATAAATATGCAGCATACAATAAAGTTTTCCTAATATATCAATATGCAAACAAGAAAAAACTCAATAAATCTGAAACCGCAGGGTCCCTGGAACAGAACAATACATAACATGCATATGTGGACACAGACCGCTAGACAAATAGCACAGAATAAACATCTGAAAAAGCAATGCAAAATAATCTCAATAATGGTACTAATAGGTTCTGCTAGGATTAGTCATGGGAGGATTAGCCTTGTGCTGATAGATTGTGAACGTCAGTAAACACTGAAATCCTAATGAAGGGCCCCATGTTTTCATCATCTATCACAAGTATCCAGCGGCTCCTCCTTCACCATTTCCTCCATCATCTTTTGGCTTCGCAAGTACCAAAAATAAAAAAACACAGGGACAAGAAAATGCAATTATCTAACTGAATTTTTAACTAGAGAAGGTATATGCAAATAGCCTAAAAGATTCCAGGTCTGGCCACTTACCTTCACCCAGATGTGGAGATGTATTCTGTTACTATAGATCTGGGGGGTGTTACAGAGCAGGGTATTCCAAACCAGGATGACCCTAGGGCACGGAACAAAACCTAACCTAACCTACATACAGTCTAAAAATCCATAAAAAAAACTATTAACCAGAATAAAACAACTAAAAATCGAATTTAGTATGGTATCCTTCAAAGCAACCTTCCAAACACAAACCAGGTTGGCTGGGACATGTCGGGCAGTAGTAGCGCACATCTCTCCTAAAGCCACGCCTACTACAAACCCTACAAGGCTTCTGGGGATACCTCTTCCTATTGATGGAGGGGATGCACTTTATGAAATGCTTCCCCACTAATCTAGCCTCGTCATCATTACCAGCCATCTCTGGTGCCTGCTCGGTATCCCCAAATAACAGAGCAGGGAGTATCTGCAGCTGATATTTTACAAGCGACAAATTGGAGCCTGGTACTGCTGCCTTGAAGACAACAAAGGAGTTATAAGTTGCTAATTGGACCAAATGGATAGCAACTTTTTTGTACCAGGCTCTGGATTTTCTGGTGGCGTTGTAATATGTTAAAATTTGGTCTGTTTTATCAACGCCACCCATGAATTTATTATAATCTTTGATACAACGTGGCTTTTGGGAAGGGGCTCGGGGACCACGTTGCCGTAATCTCACGACTGACTCATCGTGGATTGTCGTCAGCATGAAAACATTTTTTCTGTCCATGTATTTCACGGCCAGGAGCTCATCGCTTCTTACAGCATACGACTCTCCACGATTTATTTTTTGTGTCAGCAATGACCTGGGCAAGCCTTTTCGATTACGGTTGATGGTGCCGCAGGCCGGTGTGTCCAATGAGTAGAGGGCTCGAAATAGGGGGATGCTGATATAAAAGTTATCAACATATAAGTGGTAACCTTTCCCCAGTAGAGGAGTCATGAGTTCCCAAACTATTTTTCCACTGACAGACAAATCAAGGGGACAACCAGGGGGGTCCAGATGTGTGTCCCTTCCTTCGTAAAGATGAAAAAATTTGGTGTAGCCGGTCGAGCTTTCACACAATTTGTAAAATTTTATCCCATAGCGGGCACGCTTACTAGGGATATACTGACGAAATACAATGCGCCCTTTAGAAAGCAGAAGCGATTCGTCAATACTTAAATTTTGGGAGGGGGTGTACACTTCTGCAAGCTTGCAGAACCAAGAATCTTCGAGAGCAATCGCAATCTAAAAGGAAGTTAAAGTAACAGAACATTACAAATTAAGAAGGATGGTTGAAACCACCTGCAGCTGTAGTGCCCATGTAGAGAGAGGCTGCGGGAGGAGTAGGTGTGTACACAATATGTATATGCTGGAGTTGTACCTCTCTGTACATGGGCCCCTCCAAGATAGAAACAATGAATGGACAATTGCAGCGGCGCAACATGGTAGGAAGGAGCTGGTCAGGCGATCAGTGATCGCTTACACACCGAGCAGTGGAGGGAGGTGAGGATGGGGCGGCTCCTTGTGTTCCCCCCACTCAACGGAGGGGAGAGATTTGCGCTGATCATTGACAGGTCAGGGCAGCAGCGTAGGTAAGGGGGGGATTACATGTAGGGAGAGGGGCAATGCTAGCAGTTCAAAGCTTAGTGTGCCCAGGTGAGTGACAGGTCTGGGCAGTGGCATCACTCCCTGCATGTGATTGCCGCTGCCCCGACCTGTCACCGACATGCCGTTATGGATGCACGTTCCAAACCGAATGCCTGCGTGCATGCGCAGACGTGATTGCATCATCCGTCTGGGGCCTAAGGGGCAGGGGAACCGAGGCGGACGCAGCAAGCACCGGAGGACAGAAGCCAAGAGCCTGCGCGACACCTGCTGGTGTAATAACAGTAGACTGTAACATGAGGAACTGTATTGCGGGGTCATGGCATTAGAAAGGTTGAGAACCACTGCTCTACTGTATCCACGTCTGTGCCCCTCCGAGGTGTATCATCAACATGTAACATCAATGCTGCCCCGACCTGTCACTGATCAGCATGAATATCCACCCCCTCTGCCAAGGGGCAATGGAGATCAGGCTGCCCCGACCTGTCACTGATCAGCGTGAATCTCTCCCTCCTCCGCCCGTCGAAGGGGAGAGATGTTCATGCTGATCAGTGACAGGTTGGGGCAGCGTGATCGCCCCTAGCCCAAGACCTAACCTAGGGTTCGGGCTAGGGTTAGGAGTGTCTCTCCAACACTCGCTCTTTCCATTCCCCCTCATCCAATCCCATATGCAGTGTGGCATTCCCTCCCATTTCATTCCCATTTGCAGTGTGGCATTCCCCCCACCCCATTCCCATATGGAGTGTGGCATTCCCCCCACCTCATTCCCATATGCAGTGTGGCATTCCCCCCACCTCATTCCCATATGCAGTGTGTCATTCCCCCCACCTCATTCCCATATGCAGTGTGGCATTCCCTCTCATTTCATTCCCATATGCAGTGTGGCATTCCCCCCACCCCATTCCCATATGCAGCGTGGCATTCCCCCCACCCCATTCCCATATGCAGCGTGGCATCCCCCCACCCCATTCCCATATGCAGCGTGGCATCCCCCCCACCCCATTCCCATATGCAGCGTGGCATTCCCCCCACCCCATTCCCATATGCAGTGTGGCATTCCCCCCACCTCATTCCCATATGCAGCTTGGCATTCCCCCCACCTCATTCCCATATGCAGTGTGGCATTCCCCCCACCCCATTCCCATATGCAGTGTGGCATTCCCTCTCATTTCATTCCCATATGCAGTGTGGCATTCCCCCCACCCCATTCCCATATGCAGTGTGGCATTCCCCCCACCTCATTCCCATATGCAGTTTGGCATTCCCCCCGCCTCATTCCCATAGGCAGTGTGGCATTCCCCCCACCTCATTCCCATATGCAGTGTGGCATTCCCCCCACCTCATTCCCATATGCAGTGTGGCATTCCCCCCACCTCATCCCCATATGCAGTGTGGCATTCCCCCCACCTCATTCCCATATGCAGTGTGGCATTCCCTCCCATTTCATTCCCATATGCAGTGTGGCATTCCCCCCACCTCATTCCCATATGCAGCGTGGCATCCCCCCCACCTCATTCCCATATGCAGCATGGCATCCCCCCCACCCCATATGCAGCGTGGCATTCTCCCCACCCCATTCCCATATGCAGCGTGGCATTCCCCCCCCCACCTCATTCCCATATGCAGCGTGGCATCCCCCCCACCCCATTCCCATATGCAGTGTGGCATTCCCCCCACCCCATTCCCATATGCAGCGTGGCATTCCCCCCACCCCATTCCCATATGCAGCGTGGCATTCCCCCCACCCCATTTCCATATGCAGTGTGGCATTCCCCCCACCTCATTCCCATATGCAGTGTGGCATTCCCCCCACCTCATTCCCATATGCAGTGTGGCATTCCCCCCACCTCATTCCCATATGCAGTGTGGCATTCTCCCCACCTCATTCCCATATGCAGTGTGGCATTCCCCCCACCCCATATGCAGTGTGGCATTCCCCCACCTCATTCCCATATGCAGCGTGGCATCCCCCCCACCTCATTCCCATATGCAGTGTGGCATTCCCCCCACCCCATTCCCATATGCAGCGTGGCATCCCCCCACCCCATTCCCATATGCAGCGTGGCACTCCCCCCACCTCATTCCCATATGCAGTGTGGCATTCCCCCCACCTCATTCCCATATGCAGTGAGGCATTCCCCCCACCCCATTCCCATATGCAGTGTGGCATTCCCCCCCACCTCATTCCCATATGCAGTGTGGCATTCCCCCCACCTCATTCCCATATGCAGTGTTGCATTCCCCCCACCTCATCCCCATATGCAGTGTGGCATTCCCCCCACCTCATTCCCATATGCAGTGTGGCATTCCCCCCACCTCATTCCCATATGCAGTGTGGCATTCCCCCCACCTCATTCCCATATGCAGTGTGGCATTCCCCCCACCCCATTCCCATATGCAGTGTGGCATTCCCCCCACCTCATTCCCATATGCAGTGTGGCATTCCCCCCACCTCATTCCCATATGCAGTGTGGCATTCCCCCCACCTCATTCCCATATGCAGTGTTGCAGTCCCCCCACCGCATTCCCATATGCAGTGTGGCATTCCCCCCACCTCATTCCCATATGCAGTGTTGCATTCCCCCCACCTCATTCCCATATGCAGTGTTGCATTCCCCCCACCTCATTCCCATATGCAGTGTTGCATTCCCCCCACCCCATTCCCATATGCAGCGTGGCATCCCCCCACCCCATTCCCATATGCAGCGTGGCATTCTCCCCCACCCCATTCCCATATGCAGCGTGGCATTCCCCCCCACCTCATTCCCATATGCAGCGTGGCATCCCCCCCACCCCATTCCCATATGCAGCGTGGCATTCCCCCCACCCCATTCCCATATGCAGCGTGGCATTCCCCCCACCCCATTCCCATATGCTGTGTGGCATTCCCCCCACCTCATTCCCATATGCAGTGTGGCATTCCCCCCACCCCATTCCCATATGCAGTGTGGCATTCCCCCCACCCCATTCCCATATGCAGTGTGGCATTCCCCCCACCCCATTACCATATGCAGCGTGGCATTCCCCCCACCCCATATGCAGCGTGGCATTCCCCCCACCTCATTCCCATATGCAGCGTGGCATCCCCCCACCCCATTCCCATATGCAGTGTGGCATTCCCCCCACCCCATTCCCATATGCAGTGTGGCATTCCCCCCACCCCATTCCCATATGCAGCGTGGCATTCCCCCCACCCCATTCCCATATGCAGCGTGGCATCCCCCCCACCCCATTCCCATATGTAGCGTGGCATTCCCCCCACCCCATTCCCATATGCAGCGTGGCATTCCCCCCACCTCATTCCCATATGCATTCCCCCCACCTCATTCCCATATGCAGCGTGGTATTCCCCCACCTCACTCCCATATGCAGCGTGGCATTCCCCCCACCTCATTCCCATATGCAGCGTGGCATTCCCCCCACCTCATTCCCATATGCAGCGTGGCATCCCCCCCCACCCCATTCCCATATGCAGCGTGGCATTCCCCCCACCCCATTCCCATATGCAGTGTGGCATTCCCCCCACCCCATTCCCATATGCAGCGTGGCATCCCCCCCACCCCATTCCCATATGTAGCGTGGCATTCCCCCCACCCCATTCCCATATGCAGCGTGGCATTCCCCCCACCTCATTCCCATATGCATTCCCCCCACCTCATTCCCATATGCAGCGTGGTATTCCCCCACCTCATTCCCATATGCAGCGTGGTATTCCCCCCACCTCATTCCCATATGCAGCGTGGTATTCCCCCACCTCATTCCCATATGCAGCGTGGCATTCCCCCCACCTCATTCCCATATGCAGTGTGGCATTCCCCCCACCCCATTCCCATATGCAGCGTGGCATTCCCCCCACCCCATTCCCATATGCAGCGTGGCATTCCCCCCACCCCATTCCCATATGCAGCGTGGCATTCCCCCCACCCCATTCCCATATGCAGCGTGGCATTCCCCCCACCCCATTCCCATATGCAGTGTGGCATCCCCCCCACCCCATTCCCATATGCAGCGTGGCATTCCTCCCACCCCATTCCCATATGCAGCGTGGCATTCCCCCCACCTCATTCCCATATGCAGCGTGGCATTCCTCCCACCCCATTCCCATATGCAGCGTGGCATTCCCCCCACCTCATTCCCATATGCAGCGTGGCATCCCCCCCACCCCATTCCCATATGCAGCGTGGCATTCCCCCCACCTCATTCTCATATGCAGCGTGGCATTCCCCCCCACCTCATTCCCATATGCAGCGTGGCATTCCCCCCACCTCATTCCCATATGCAGCGTGGCATTCCCCCCACCCCATTCCCATATGCAGTGTGACATTCCCCCCACCCCATTCCCATATGCAGCGTGGCATCCCCCCACCCCATTCCCATATGCAGCGTGGCATCCCCCCCACCCCATTCCCATATGCAGCGTGGCATTCCCCCCACCCTATTCCCATATGCAGCGTGGCATTCCCCCCACCTCATTCCCATATGCAGTGTGGCATCCCCCCCACCCCATTCCCATATGCAGCGTGGCATTCCTCCCACCCCATTCCCATATGCAGCGTGGCATTCCCCCCACCTCATTCCCATATGCAGCGTGGCATTCCTCCCACCCCATTCCCATATGCAGCGTGGCATTCCCCCCACCTCATTCCCATATGCAGCGTGGCATCCCCCCCACCCCATTCCCATATGCAGCGTGGCATTCCCCCCACCTCATTCTCATATGCAGCGTGGCATTCCCCCCCACCTCATTCCCATATGCAGCGTGGCATTCCCCCCACCTCATTCCCATATGCAGCGTGGCATTCCCCCCACCCCATTCCCATATGCAGCGTGACATTCCCCCCACCCCATTCCCATATGCAGCGTGGCATCCCCCCACCCCATTCCCATATGCAGCGTGGCATCCCCCCCACCCCATTCCCATATGCAGCGTGGCATTCCCCCCACCCCATTCCCATATGCAGCGTGGCATCCCACCCCACCTCATTCCCATATGCAGTGTGACATTCCCCCCACCTCATTCCCATATGCAGCGTGGCATTCCCCCCACCTCATTCCCATATGCAGCGTGGCATTCCCCCCACCTCATTCCCATATGCAGCGTGGCATTCCCCCCACCTCATTCCCATATGCAGCGTGGCACCCCCCACCCCATTCCCATATGCAGCGTGGCATTCCCTCCACCTCATTCCCATATGCAGCGTGGCATTTCCCCCACCTCATTCTCATATGCAGTGTGGCATTCCCCCCACCCCATTCCCATATGCAGTGTGGCATTCCCTCCCATCCCATATGCAATGTGGCATCCCCCCACCCCACATAGACAGTGTGGCATACCCCATCCCAATTCCATGGGCAGTGTGGCATCCCCCCCACGTGCCATTGACCCCCCCATCCCCATATGCAGTGTGGCATTCCCTCCCATCCCATATGCAATGTGGCATCCCCCTACCCCATAGACAGTGTGGCATACCCCATCCCAATTCCTTGGGCAGTGTGGCATCCCCTCTCCACGTGCCATTGACCCCCCCCATCCCCATATGCAGTGTGGCATTCCCTCCCATCCCATATGCAATGTGGCATCCCCCCACCCCATAGACAGTGTGGCATACCCCATCCCAATTCTATGGGCAGTGTGGCACCCCCCCCACGTGCCATTGACCCCCCCCCCCATTCCCATATGCAGTGTGGCATTCCCTCCCATCCCATATGCAATGTGGCATCCCCCCACCCCATAGACAGTGTGGCTACCCCATCCCAATTCCATGGGCAGTGTGGCATCACCCCTCCCACGTGCCATTGACCCCCCCCCAACACAACACATGTGGCCAATGACAGATCGGGGGAGCACGATCGCTGCTTTGCGCCGATCTGTCATTGATTATCATGAATCTCTCTCCCCTCCGCCCATCGGCGGAGGGGAGAGAGATTTATGATGATCAATGACAGGTCGGCGCAGGTCGGCAGTGTGATGGGAGGGGGGACAACACATGTGGTCAGTGACAAAGACAGATCGGGGGAGCGAGATCGCTGCGCCGACCTGTCATAGATCATCATAAATCCCTCTACCCTCCGCCGATGGGCGGAGGGGAGAGAGATTTATGATGATCAATGACAGATCGGCGCAAAGCAGCGATCGTGCTCCCCCGATCTGTCCCTTGTCAGTGCAGGTCGGCAGCGTGATGGGAGGGGGGACAACACAAGGGACACAGACAACACAAGGGACACAGACAACCACTCACCTCAGATCCAGGCAGCAAAAGGCCGGATACCATGTGATCTGGCCTTTTTATAGCAGTGCGGCGCCGGATGATGACACCAGCAGAAGCCGCATTTTGATTGGCTCCTGCAGCGATCGGGTCACAGCTACAGCCATCAACTCACCTCTGGATGACCCCCCAAGCCTCGTCTTCAAGAAGAATCCAGAACTGAGGTGCTGCGAGCTTCCAATCAAGTTTAAGGTAAGAAAATGTCAGCTACGTGACTCTCACGTAGCTGGCACTTAACGGTAGGAGAGGCAGCTACGTGAGAGTCACGTAGCTGGCACTAGAAGGGTTAAACATCAACATACTGGATCCTGGCAAAGTAGTGGGGTCGCCACTATGCAACGCGTCGATGGGTGTTTAAAGGATAACAGGCTCGCATTTATGGTGATATGAATTTTTGTTATTAGTTTCCATATTACTCATGCCTTAAACATTGCACTATCTTTGGTCACTGTATCACTATTTGTTTGAGTGTATATGTATATAATTTTTTCTCCTTAGTACATAGTTCATGAATTGATACAACATTAGCACTGGCTGTTTAATACAGCACACGTTGTTTTCTTTATTTGCAATGGTCACTTTATAGCATTGAGCACTTTGTCTTATCTAAGCATCAGCACTTTCTATATATATAAATGAGTTGGATTCATTATTATTAACTGGCATAGGGAACTTTGGCATTTACCCAATTAATTTACAGAATCTTTTAAGAGCCTTAATTTATCCTTTCTCATTTTAATTTGTGTTTTTTAAATGTATGTCATGTATGTCCTTTTATGTATGCGCTAACCAATCCTTGTACAATAAAATAGATATATATTACATTATAAGTTTGCGGCTTACATTTTTAGACACAGTAGGTTAATCTGGGGACCATACTTTCAGTACAACTCTTTATTTAACAGTACAGAATGTCCTCATATCTGAACTGCATTTTAAAGTGGACCAAAACCCAGGATTTTGACTATCCTGGGTTTTGAGTCCACAAATATTAGAAATAACGGCTTGTCTATTACTGTACATAATTCCCTTAAAACACGAGGATGTATGTCATCTGGTCCCGGTGATTTATCGATTTTTATCTGCTTGAGACGGTGTTGGACTTCTTCCTTGGTGACAGTGACATTTAATAGAGGGTTTCGGTTATTCCCCTGCATTTCACTCGGCATGTCACATTCTTTTGTGAATATAGAATCAAAGAACTTCTATGCCGCTGCTCGCGCATGTGCCGTTTGACCGGGAAAGAAGGTGAGTTTTCGGGCGACCTGGGGGTTTTCACACAGCAAGGCATCCCAATTCTGGATGCCCCCAGCGGAATCCTGGAATCTTAAAGACTTTAAAGTAAAGAAGACCACATCTGGGTCTATTCGGTACCACGTGCTTAAAAGTGACACTTTTTGCTAATTCGATGAGTGACTTTTTTTTCCACTTCGGTTTTGGTCCATGTCCATGTTGCTCTGTCCTCTCTGTCTGGTGAAAAAAAGTGAACTCATTTTATTTTTTATTATTATTTTATAATATATATATATATATATATATATATATATATATATAGTGATTCAGCACCACTCCACTTTTTTTTTATCTTTCAGCTAATGTGCACTTTCTACTCCAAAGTGAACTTTTTGCTCCTGAGTCAGCCAAAGCGATGATGGATAACCGATTAACCAATTCTCGTTCATCCCTTGATCAGCGGCTGTTTCCACGGAGCAAGAATCGCTAAATTGCTGTTGCTTTAGCAATTTTTTGCTTGATAATTGCTGTGTAAAAGGGCCATTACAGATCACCCATTGCGCGTATTCTAAGCACAAAATGTCCTTGCATCAAAGCACCCAGGCCACATGCTTGAGAAAATAATTCCTTAGGTAAAAGTTCAAACCTCAATCTCGTTTTTCTTTTTGTCTCTTGGAGTTGGTTTGTCATCCCCATATATGGCTTTTTTAATGGACTACATTAAAGGCTATGTTTTAGCTGGGAACCTTTCACTACTCATCAGCCTTGCTTCTGCCTGTGTGATGACTTTCACTAGTCTTTCACTGATCTTTAAAGCGGAATTCCAGACAAAAGACACCCCCGCCATGCCACCCTCTCCTGGCACTTAGGCAGGACTGGGAGGCTACAAAGGAAAAACCCTTACCTCAGCCGCGATCCAGTGGCGCCCTCCCAGAGAGACACAAGGCGACATCCACTCGTTCCCGATGCATGTATGGAGCCGGGGGATGACACTTTTTGCCTCTCTTTGCCGCTGCCGCCGTGTCCCAGAGAATGGTGCTGGACCGTGACTGGGGTAGATGTTTTTTTTTTCTTTGTAACCCCCATATGTTACAAGCGGCAGGAGATGGGGTTGTTTTTGACTGGACTTCTGCCATCAAGCTAAGGGATATATGTTTTTTTATAGTCAAACAAATTGTTTTACATTTGCTATCTTATCCATCTGTCATAAGGGAAACTTGGAATTAATAATAAACTTGTTTATATAAAAATTAATGCATTGCATTAATGAAAACATTGGAGGACTAAAACACAGCCTGGTTTGGGGTGCCCTGCTGTGTGAATCTACTCACCTCTCCTGGAGCCCACAGCGCAAGTTTGGCATATTGTGTTAGTCTATCTGCCTGCTGGACACTTTATTTTTAAGCGCTGCTCTGTGAGTTTGGAAATTCTCTGCACACAAGAGCCTATCTGCACGGACACTCAAACCTATAGAGACTTGTGTGAAATAGAAGGAATTGCTCTCCACAGCAATTGATGCAGGTCAGAGAGTGGATTATAGGGACACCTACTGGTTTATTACTATCAGCACAGGTAATAATGCTAAAAGTAGAGCATAATATTTGATTTTTTATCTGGGAATTCCTGAGGACTGAAAGTGCAAGGTAGATAAACAGGGTGAAATTTAGATAAGCATCAGGGCGCATCTTTGATCATAAATATAATAGTTTTAATATTTTGAATTTGGATTTGTAATAGATTTTCTACTGAGACAGGAGTAACATTATTTTAATTACATGTATAGTACCTGTGTGTGGCAATTAAAAAATAATTCCTGGAGGGACCTACACTGCCCATTAATATTTAAAATTGATTTGTGTATATTCTGCCTATTCATAGTGGGGTTGTTTGACAATTTATTTTAAATTCTAGAGGAACTTGCTTGCATCCAGGGGCTGATTGGCCATAGGGAAATCTGGGAGAATTCCTGATGGGAAGCAGTGATTTGGGGACAAGGCGGCTGCTTCTAATTCCCCATGCAATCTCTTCCTCCCTACTTCCCACTCACTCCCCCCCCCCATCCCTGCACAGCCCCACTGAACTCCCCCAGCTAAGACATATCAGCCATGTTCTGCACATGAAATGCTATAGCTTCCACTTTATGGCTCAACTTTATGGCTGTGGGGGAGGTCATACCTACCCCTCTCACAATATCTGCTCCATAATACTAAAATGTAATTACCATAGCTTTAAGAGTGACCATCACCCACCAAGATCTGTTCCTGCAATGCTATAGCCTGTTTGGAGCACTCTGTTTACTAGAGACACATGGGGGGGGGGGATGATGGGGGATGATGCAGGCTTTTGATGGGCTGGCCTGGGGTTCTAAAATCCCAATCCGATTTCTGCACCCAGTCCGCTACTGCTTGCATCATGTCATAAATGCTGGGGTTATGGGGATAACCACTGCTATTCATACGGGGGCTTACAGTAACTCTGACTCTATCTATTCATTCTGGGTGTTCACATTTTGTAGATTCATCTTGCAGGGTTGGGGGAATTTGCTGGCATTTAGGCATGTGCCTATTATTCGTGTAGCCAGATGGAAATCAGTTGGGCAATGGCCTCCAACAACCAGCTCAGGGTGGGCAAGTATCAGAAAATGCCCACCATTAGGGCCGTATTATGAGGGGGCGCATGGGGTGCACACCTCGGAGCCTCCACCACTTGCCCTGCAAAGGGGGCCTCCACCAAACTTTCAGTTATGGTTTGGTCCAGGAGACCTTTCAGTCTTTGGTCTGACGGGCCGCGGGGCCAGCAACCAAGCTATCGGTGGCAATGGGGCCCCCGCACCTGGGCAAGCCTTTTTTGTTTTTGCAAACCTGCAGCCAAAGCCACCACAGGGAGGGACGGGTAGTCTTGAGCAGTCGCCGCCAGCAACGCTACAGTGATACAGGGTGTAGAGCTGTCAATCGGTGGCTGTTCACTGCATATAAGCCACCAACACAGGCGCTGGCAGCTCAATGCAGGAAACTGTTTTCTGCTGCCCCCCACCCAGAATGGCAAAGCAGGAGTTGCCGATGTTCCACTAAGTAGGCGGGTGCCAGACAACCACCAATCAGTTACTCGGCTGGACTATTTTTTAAATAAAAAAATACTGTATCAGAATTTGTGCCCAGGGGCCTCCGCCTCGCTAAAACTGGCCCTGCCCACCACAGCCACCAACAGGGAAAATGGGGGGGGGGGGGACCAGACTACCCAGGGCCAATAAAACAATAAATAATAAAAGCAGTGATGGACAACTATTCAGCCATATAGAATACATCCAAACACCATTTGTTTCTGTGGAACCTAAAGTGACTCATGTACACAAGGAGGATGTGGGAATCTGCAGTGGGATTAAGAAACTGGGAACGCTTACTGACTTACTGCTGCTACTGGAAAAGGGAATCTCCCCTTTTGTCAGGTTTTTGGGGTTCCGCTTTTTTGTTTTCTTCTTTTGGAATGTAAAATAAACATTTGTCTTATGCGGCAAGCTGTTTCCAAGGTTCTTATATTCCTGTGGCTCTGTGTTGCTACAGTGGGAGAGACTTTCCTAGCCATGAGTAAAACCCTTAACAGGTGAGCTAATGAGCAGATTTGGCATAATCAAGCAGCAGTAATGACCTCCACAGGTGAGTATACTGCCAATAATCCTTTAGCTTCTGGAAGAGGTTAAATTAGAGTAGAAGGGGTTAAACCTGTATGCTTCAGAATGTAGACCGTTGTATCTGCCAATCAGCAGATTAGCAAGCCAGAATCAGGAAGTCTCTGCTCTGTACATAAGCTGCACCTTGAGAACATTTTGGTACACAATAAGGGAAACTTTTAGGAATATCATCGAAAGTTAGATGCCCCGCACTGTAATAAATTCCCATTTTGTGTAAAATGGTGTAAATTACTAGTTTTATTCTGAACAGGATCCAAACCATGGCTGTTATATGTTAATTGCCAGGTATTATTATAAAGGGAACCAACTAAAAATGCACTGCTGTTGTAAAAATTAGGCTCTGTTCACACCTCTCTGTTGCGTTAAGAGTAGGGATGAGCGAATCGGTTCTAACGAACCTGAATTCACACCCAATTTCAGGAAAAATTCGATTCAGCACGAACCCGAATTTTTGGTGGTTCGTGCTGACCGAATTTTCCCTGAAATTAAAAAAAAAATGCCGGCATGGTGGGAGCGGGGAGGCTGGCTGCGCTGTCAGCGGGCGGCAGAAGCCGGCTTCCGCCGCCCGCTGACAGCGCAGCCAGCCTCCCCCCTCCCACCATGCCGGCATGTAGCAAACACCTACATGCCGGCAGAGATGAGCGATTCTTTAAAGTTTGATTACGACGAACCCGAATTTCTTGGAGAAATTCGGCGAATCGCCCGAATTGAATTTTTAAGAAGTTCGCTCATCTCTAGTTAAGAGCAGTAATTTCGGAGGTATGCCAGAAGGCTATTGTATCAAAACAAGCTCTGTGCTTTTGAGGTGTTGGCTATGCATATGCATTGCGTTTGTGCTTTGAAAAGAAAAACAATTTTTGTACTATAAGTAAATTCTATGGCAGTGCAAACGCAACACAAGCGCAATGCACCTGCGTTACACATGTGTTATGCTTGTGTTGCCATAGACTTGTATTGACCTGCGCTCTTACAACATTGTGCTGAAAAGGTGTTGGCAGCACTTTTTGAACGCAGTTCAGATGTGTGACCTATCCCATCTATTATAATTTGCAGTTGCAACTCATTTAATCGGAGTCCACAAGTCAATCTAAATTTTGCATGTTATATAACAACTATCTTTTGGTTAAGTAAATAAATAAATTATATTCATGAGCCATTTGTTTTATGTGAAACACTTCAACTATTATAAAATGCAAAACTTCAGATTAAAGCAGCCAGCATTCCAGGGAATGAAACCCTGGTCACAGTGAGCCATCTAATCATGTATTTTTCTGTTATTGCATTAGAGAACCTGGTGCATTGGAGGCTATGAAAGCTTCTCAAGCACAAATCAGCTGTAAATTCAGAGTGTGAGAGCTCAGGGTTTGCAGGAAGGTTGCCAGAGACGAGACAGTGACAGCTCTGACATGTCTGAACAGCTCAGATCATGTGTTTACTTCAGCCATCAAATCACATGAAAAATTTACCCAGTCTAGTGCTTCCTGTGAGGACATTGTCACAGGGGCTCTGCTGGAATTAAAAAAGCTTTTGATGCCAACAATGTGGTTTCCTTATACAAACCACACAAAAATAGAACTTGTAAGGCTCAAATATAAGTTTTAGGTACGGGTCAGCCTGGGATTTTACCAGCACCTTGCTGGCCCGAGACCAGCCAGTGGCATCTCTGCTGCTTCCTGGCCAGTCAACCAGTGTGCTCCAAAACAGAGGTGGGGAGGCCGATTCATTAATAGCGCCAGGTAGCGACAGATGAGCGACTGTAGCGTGATTTTTTCAGCGCCAGCCAGTATTCGCTGTGCTTGGCCGGCATTAGCTTGATGACAGCGACTCAGTCGGTGTGCGGTAATGTTGAATACGGGCTGGGGGGTCGCTGTTTCACAGGTCCAGCGTTGTATGTGAGCGCCTGACAACGAATGGCCAGAGCGAACGGCTAGCTTCATATTCATCAACAAATCACACTCCGAATGTGCTGTCGCTGTCCATTCCTTGTTTAAACCCCAGAGCGCTGGCGGCGATGTGTATTAACTAGTTTTTAACCCCTAAACAACCATATTTTTTTAATGTAACATTATACATGTTTTTAGAATCATTTTGTAATATGAATACATTAATCTCAGACCTGTTAGATCAATTCTGCACATATTTTTTTTAATTTTTTTTTTGACTTGTTGTGTTCACCGTTTTTTTGGCATTAAAAAAAAAAAAATTAATACCAATTAATTATGAATAATTATAGATTGCTCCATTGAAATGCATTGGACATCGCCAGGGAGCGACAGCTCATACCTGGCGCTGTGAGGGAATTTGCAGCGGCTCTGTTCGGTCCAGGCGGCTTCATGATGAATGCCGCGCTAGCCGTCGCTCTCGCCGGCGCTAGCCTCATTTTGCTTGATAAATGCGTCATTGTGACCGCCGCCGGGCGTACTTGAGTCGGTAGTCGCCGTTAGCTGCCGCTACCTGGCGCTCGTCAGACACTACCTGGCGCTATCGCTTGATGAATAAGGGCCTAAATCATTAGGGGGGACATGGGCTGGGGCTGCTTGGGTGAGGGGACAGAGTAATGAAGGGGATTGGGGGCGGGATTGGATGGGAGTATTAGTAAAGGTAGCAAGATGGTTCGGGGTATTCCAAACTTCTACATGGTGTTAATCCTTGTCAATAAGCGTATGTCACTGATTGCCACAGAGGGGCTTTAGGGGAGCAATTTACTAAGCTTTGATTTCTTGACTGGAGGGCTGCTTTAAACATACTTATATATATGTGGCAGATTTGAGCAAATAATCTACTGTCTACTTTAAGTAGTTAAACAGTGAACATCTACAGCGCAAGATCTATTTATCTTATTACCCCGATTGTCGTCCCAGATCTCAGCATTGTACGGGATAGATGAGAAGGACGGGAGACAAGCTGACAGCCTGTCACAAATAGCAAAAGCTATGACAATCCACAGCAATTCTAGAAGTGTTTGACAGTGCGGAGAGGAACAAGGGTCAACATAACATCTTCAGAATTATTGGCTGATGTTTATGATGGCTATGTTTGTTTTGGATGTTGTGTGCCTTTATGTTTTTTGCATCTATAAGAAATTGCTCAATCTTTTTTCTCAATATTCTATACTGGTTTGTATGCTAGGTAACATTACTGGCAATTGTGTTTGCTTACTTTGTATGCTACTTACTAGTTCCCATAGTTCTCTTTATGGGTGTGGCTGCATGCTACTGTGTGTAAAATGGCTTCTTTCTGGCCCCGTTAACACTGAGTGATTGCCGCTGATTTTGTTTTCTTTATTTATTATAGATTCTATCTAATCTAAATTGAATTATTGTGATTGCAGCTGATTCCACTCACAGTGTGAGCACCCGGCAATCGCGGGTGCTAGCATTTCTCTTAATGGAGTGGAATGCTAGTGGGACATCATCCAAAATGCTGCAGGCAAGGCTTTTTGGAGGCAACTGCCCAGTGATCACAATTGCCTCCCTGATTGTGCCCATGGCCATAAATAGGCAGCGTTTCAAAGATGATTGCTGGGCACGTGCCTTGAAAACGCAATCAGCCCACAATCACCTCAGTGTAAACGGGCACTATGTGTCCTGATGCCATTTTTCTGTTTGTGTAAGTACAACAAATACCTGAGCAACAACTCTAGAGAGTCTTTTACTAACTCTGTACTAGCTTGTGCTATGATGGAGTAGGCCATTAGGCCCATATAACAGCCAAAACTGACTGACTAAAATTGTTTCACTTGCCTAAACTAGAAAAAAAAAAAAGAAAAACTAGTGATGATTGAATCATGATAGCCTCAGTTCCATGGGGTACAACAGAAAAATTGTGGAAAACATTATAGAATCTACAATTTGTGCAGTTAGTGAACCAGTCCCAGCTCAAACCTATTTTCTTTTCAATGGGTAAAGTTAAAGTCTTTACACACAGGCCAACAGCTGTTGGACCAACAACTGTGCAGCGCAAGGTGTTGGTCTCCACCGCTATGACAGGCTGGGGGCATACAGAATGTAGCCCCCCAGAATGCCCATAAATCTTACCTTAACCTCTGCCCACCGATGGAAATCCAGTGCTGTGATTGGCGGCCAGCACTTACGTAGGCAAGAACTATGGTGGCACTCACTTAGCTGGAGAAAATACACACAACTAATACTGGTCTATTAAAGGTATGGACATTTTTATTTCAATATCTCTATATTCAAAGACATGTAAAAGAGATTGTACATTCAACGAGTTTTTCACTTTGTGCATAAAATATTGAAAAGTCATTGCGCACAATTAACATTTCAAACATGCAAAAGAGCCTAAATTATACATATCTGCTAATGTTGATTAACTGGATAATGAATCTTCGCTTTATTTTTAAAATGAGTGTAGGTCATTTTCTCCCTCCCCTCCAGACCACCTTTGCCATGTGTGTCGTCCTCTCAAACGTCCATATATTATAAGAAAAAGAAAAAAGAGAAAGAAGAAGGTGTAAGTTATAATTGGATTATTTCCCATAAATGTTTCTGTATAATACCAACCCGTTGTTTCTTTGAAACATTCCAGCAAGGCCTCTTTCATTTGTTGTGATGTGCGTTGAATAAAGAATTCCCAGTTCAAGAAATCTTGCTTTGTTTTGTTTTCTTTATTTATTGAAGTTTCATCTAATCTAAATTGAATAAATGTGTTATTTCCATTCTAGCAAGTCTAGATGTGGAGGAGTGGGTTTATGCCACCAGTGTAGAATTGCTTTTCTTGTGGCAGCCACCCACACTGGTAAAAGGAAGTTGGTTCTCCTGCCCCATACTTCTCCAGGGAGGATATTAACAATAGCCATTCCGGCAATATTTAAATTGTGCCCCTAGTTGTGTTTATAATTTCCCTTGGACTTGTTGCCATAAAGTTTTGATTGCTGTGTATTCTCATATACAATGTAATAAGTCTGCCCCTTTAAAGCACATTTGGGGCATTATGTTAATGTCGAACTCCCTGATTTATAGCATAATTCTGGTGTGAAATATGCTCTGTGTAAAATTTTCTTGAGCATTTTCAATATAACTACCATATGGCAGAATTATGTTCAGTTTATTAGAAGCCTTAAAGATGCAATCCTCTGTTGTGTCTGGTCATTTTCTACTCACTTTCCCAAATCATGCAGTTGGTTTCCCATTCAATTGTTAGGCATAGAAATAGGTATATAATATGAATGGAATGAGTGTTCTTTCAAAGTTGACATAGGAACACATTCAATGCATCGTGAAGTGCTTCCAGACCCAAAGATTTCATAAAGAAACTTCTTGAAACTTCATAAAGAAACGCCTTGAAGTAGAGTAAAACATGCTGCCCCAAGAGGGGGTATTTTTCCTTGAAGTAGGGTAAAACATGCTGCCCCAAGAGGGGGTATTTTTCCATTGCGTCATGACAACAATTTATTATCTTTGTCAAGTACATCTATCAAAAATGTAAACCCCGATTGGGCTAAGATTTTAAAAGTTGGTACTATTGGGTTGCCCACAAATGGGATAAATACTGATTTTTCCTAGTTCAGTTTACACGTTTTATGCAATAATTGCCAATGCAATATTGTTGTCCACAACAGTGAGTAGTCTCTAATATTTTGTGGGCACGTTGTCTTACCCATGTGTAGTAGGAAGCATAGATTCAAATTTGGATAGAAAGCCTTCTCCATGCCAATGTTATATAAATAATGCTTATCCAGTCTAGCAAGCCACATTATATAGTCTGAAATTAGGGCCAATTTATCACTAGCGCCTTGTAGTGCCACTTGAGCATCTGTGGAGAGATGCTATTAGCGCCTAAGCCACAATGCCGGCCACAGACAGATGGTGATGTAAAGTGTTTCCCGCTGTCTTGTTTGTTTTTTTCTAGTAGAGCTAGCATGAGGTAGCGTCGGAGAGGAGGGCCAGAAATAATTTGTATTTAACATGTAAGTAAACAGTGCCAGCGCAGGCACGCTGAAACCATGATACTCAAGAATACAGCGCCATGTGCAATACAAAAAAAAGCTTTAACTGGGGATGGCTGCACAGTGACTAAGCGAAAACACATGGGCCTCGATTCAATAAAGGTAGAAAAAAATTATCATGGTAGTAAAAAATTTAATTCATGAGAAAAAAGCCTGAGAATGTCACTGTGTCTGAATCACCAGATAGAAAGACAATGAAAGTCAATGGCAGCTTTTACTACAGTGTAGAAAGGAGTAAACAGTTCTCTACTTTTCTTAGGAGTAAAAAAGTGCCATTGACTTTCATTGTTTTCCTATCAGGTGATTCAGTAACAGTGATATTCTCAGGCTTTTTTCTCATGAATTGAATCTTTTACTACCATGAGATTTTTTTCTACCTTTATTGAATCAAGGCCATGGAATGACATTGGGAACATACAAATTACATGACGCATTATTGTCAGGCAAGAAAATGCAAGTTAGCAGTGGGTAACCTAAGTACAATAAACACAAAAACATTGAGAATAGGTATCCCATTTTACTTGAATGAGCACAAAAAATTTAAATATGCTAACCAGAAGTCACCAAAAAAATGGGACTGTAATGGCTGATTGAAGTCCAGAGGCAAACAACACTGAGCATCTGATGTGATGTGGTGCTGTAGGGAACAAAGCACCTGACGCTCTTGATACATGGAACGCTACATCATAAATATGACTTGCTGGTGGCACTCTAAAAAACAAAAAAAACCTGTGCTATGTGACATTAGCGTTTCTTAAATAAACCATTATTTGTTGCTGTGAAAATGCTTATCCTGGCCTTTTTTTCATTCAGCCATATACTGTAAAACTACAAAAAACCTTGTTGAGTAGCTGTTCATCTTGTTTTTTTAAAGAAGAATAGGCACACACTGTAATGGGTACAGTCATTTAGAGAAAGCAATCATTTTAAAGTGGACCAACACCCAGGGGTGATCGGCCCGGGAATCTATAAGATTCCCGGGCCGATCACCTCCCTCACCGCGGGGCATCCGAGATCGGGATGTCCCGCGGGGTGAAACCCCCCCCCCCCAAAAAACCTCACCTTATCGGCGACAGTGCGATTTTTTAAAATATTCTGGAATCCGAAAACAAGATTCCGTCTGTTTTTAATTTTCATAATCTTTTGTACCTGCTTTATAGGGTTTAGTTAAGGTGGCCAACAACTTTCATGGTTGTTCGTATAGATATTTCTGTTTTTAGGTGTGTCATTTTTACAATACATTTTGCATGTTTCTGTTACCTTTTGCATTAGATCCCAACAGATTATCTACATGCAAAGTGTTTCTTTTTTCTTGCCACAAATTCTATAATGTTACCCCTAAGTACTGCCTTAGAGGTTGGCCAAAAAAGTTCAGGATCTGTTCTATTTCTTGTCATCTAAATAATATTACCAGTTTGCAACCAAGGTGTTTTTGAATTCTTTGGAGGGATACAAGTGTGAGGGAAAACATCATGGCACCTGTCGGGTCATTGGTGTTGCTAATTGAATTGAATAGTAATGGGTGCATGGTCTGAGATAAGAATATCATGTATTTTCATCTTGTTCAAGAGCTTTATGATCAGCTAAGAGGTAATTTATCAATAGATGGATCTTGCACAAGGCTGAAGTCTCCCTCCATTAAAATCTGTAAGCTTGCATAGTTCCTGGTTATACAAGATATATTGCTGTATGTTAGCAAACAGGAGTTGATCATAGACAGTCCAGTGATGTTATATATGTCTTGCAAATAGACAGGTTATAGTGGCAGCATGGAGAGTGAAATCTTGTGAGACAAATCTTCTCTGGGGACAGCGTTCTATGGGCAAATTGCTTACTGATTGGCTCTGGGGAATATATGACTCCTAATTTCTCTTTTTATAAGACAGAAACTCTCTCCTTCTGCTTTCTCATTGCATTTATGCCCCCAGACCAGGAAGAATATAGTGAAGACTTTGCTGTGTTAATGACTTAATGCCCAGTTCTGTCACTCACAGAACCAATCCCTCCTCCCCCTCACTGTGAGCCCTTTTAACTTGAGAGCTGGCACTGTCTTATCCCACAAGCTCCGGCTCTCGCACGCAGCTTACCTTCCCATGTGCTGCCTCTCCTCTGATGTGTGCGCTGGCACTCTTCTGCTCCGGTCCTCCTCGCTACTCCCGCTGAGTTCACCACTGTGGGGATCTCCACAACGACCGGCCAGTAGGTGCTGTTGCCTACACGTTGTCTTTCTTCCGCTGGTGAACTATAGGGAAGATACTGGCAGTCTCTCCTCGCCATGATGGCTTCTGCCGCTGATTTCGCCTGATTTGCGATGTGCCTTCGTCTTTCTCCCAACTGGCACATCCCTTGCTGGGTCAGGGGAGCTGTTTACTTCCAATTACCAAGTAATCGCTGCCTGTTGTGAAGCATCAGCACAGTGTGAAGTGTTCTGCTCCTCCTTCTAAGCTAGGCACTTGCAGCACTCCAGTCAGCTTTACTGTCAGACCCAGAGAATACCTGTCTTCGTTATGAGCCTGCAACCCCCAATCTCCACAGCCAGCTTCACCTATAGACAAGCCCCCGTTTGCCGGGACGCTATATACGCCTCACCGGACACGGTTGCCCCCAGGACTTGATGGCTCAAAGATTCTAGGCTCCCGGGGAGTGAAGACAGATAAACCGAAGGTCAGACTGGGTGAAGTAGGTAAGTACTGGAAACAGTTCGAGTGCTTCGGATACAGGTAAGTACTGGAAGTAATTTGGGTGCTCGGGAGAAATCAAGCGAAGTCAGACATCAAGCCAAGGGTCACTCCGGGAGGTCAGAGAGCTGCGCAGTACAAAGGGATGAGACGGCGACGTGGTCGAGATTCAAGCAAATGGTCAATAACGATAAGTACAGGAAATCACAGGAGAAATCACAAAGCCAGCTAAACGCTATCACAGGCTCTGACACACTGAAGTGGTAATCTCTTTACAGGACTGAACCCGGCTGGATTGGACAGGGAGGCAGTGACTGTGATTGGTGCACTTTGGATCTGTGTGCTGATTGGTGCACTTCGGATCTGTGTGCTGATTGGTGCACTTAGAGAGCTCTGGGCTGATTGCCCTATCTGAACTTTTTTTCATATATTCTTTATTTAAGCATATACATCACATACAAACTCAGGTGCAAAACATTGCAAGAGTAAAACAGATATAGGAATAGCCATCAATAGACATGTTGATACGTCATATATTACATTGTCCCAAGAAACGTCAACTAAAGATGGGACCCTGCTCGAGAGGGACCACCTCCCAAGCAGGGTCCGGAAGTGCCAGGCGGTACATAATAGCACATGTCTATCGCTTGATTTCTGAATATGAAACCTTTCATTTGTATTTTTAAAAACATTAAGTATAACAAGAAATAGAAAGAAAAGAAAGGGGGGAGGGGTAGAGGAGGGTAGGGATAAGGGGAGAGGGGAAGTTAGGGGCAAGGCAGTCGCTACAGATGAAGAGACAGAAGCCTAGGCCCCAGTGAAGATGCTTTTGTATTCCTCAGATTCAGTATATTGCATCCAGTGGAACCAGGTAGCCATATATTTCTCATATCCATCCTCTCCGGATGTCATAAGGTCTTCAAACCTCATTATCTCATTAACTTTTAGAGCCCAAATTGTCAGAGTGGGGGGGGTCTTCTTTTTTCCACATTTGCCGAATACAGATTTTGGCTGCATTGAGGAGATGACACAGCAAAGAGCCTCTGTACCTTTTGAGTTGTTTCTTTGTCATATGGAGTAGGCACAGGACTGGGTCCTCCGGTACCTCCTCGCTCAACAGGCTCCCCGCCACCCCTCTGACTCCATCCCAGAATAGTTTCAGTTTGGGACATGACCAAAAGATGTGTAACAGATTACCATCGTCGTCACCACACCTCCAGCACTTTGCTTCTACCTCTGGGCACCATATATTAGTTGCTACCGGAACCCTATACCACCTCGTCAAGATCTTGTAATTGCATTCTTGGTACTTGGTACAACTCAAGGTTTTATGGGGCACTTTCAGTAGTCTGCCTATCTGCTTTGGAGTAAAGGTCCTCCCCAGGTCCCTTTCCCATTTTCCCACAAAAGGTGGCGGGGCCATGTCTGGCAGGTTGATTAGCATCTGGTAAATATACGAGAGAGTGTGGCTCTCTATGTTTTTACTAGAGCCCTCTTTCAGTTGCTAATATCCCCATATCGCACCAGTCTCCCTCCTGTAAAATATGACCAACTCTGAAAATCACGGCAGCTCTCCAGGCCCCCGGGGTTGATCCCCTGCAGCCTGGGGGGAAACCGGGGTTGCCTAACACTGGGACTATTGGCAAGGGGGTAGGGGAGAGGCCCGCTTGTTGGAAGCGTTGACGACACACTTTAAACGTGGTCCCTACCAGGGGGTGCTTCATTGCTAGTGGAATGTCCTTTCGGTCTACCCACGGGATACAGTCTACCCGAGTCCCAACGAGATTCTGTTCAATGGATACCCATTGTTTATGGTTTCCGTGTAGGCACCAGTCAACTACCCTGTTGAGGTGGACCGCAGCGTGGTAGAGTTCAGGGTCAGGAAGGCCCAGCCCCCCTGTTCCGTACTCCTGATGAGGATGGCCCTGCTTATCCTCGGTCCCCCTCCACCCCATACAAATCCCCGGAAGAGGACGTCCAACTTCCGAAAGAAGGCTTGCGGTATGGCTACTGGGAGGGCCTGCAGTAAATATAGGAGCCGAGGGAGCAGGACCATTTTCAGTACGTTGCAGCGACCGAACCACAAGAGTTTCCCAGCAGACCATCTAGTCATTTCCTCTTCAAATTTTTGAGCAAAGGGGGGAAGTTGAGGGTAAAGATGTTGGCCAAGTTTCTGCAAATTTTTGTTCCCAAATATGTCACACTCTCTCCTGAACATCTAAAGGGGAAGGATCTCTGTATATTGCTAAATATATTCGCAGAGATATTGATATTTAGGGCCTCAGACTTCTGATAATTGATTTTGTACATCTTTGTATATCTTGGTATAGAGATCTCAGGGAGCGTCAGCCCAAAGATAAGCTCGTCGGCGAGTTTAAAGCACTGTCACCTGCAGAACCAGACGGCCAAGACAGCATGAGCTGAGGCCCTAACATCAACGCTGTAAAAAACCTTGCAAAAGGTATGAGCAGAAGGCCAATGGTAGTGGCCTAACCAATCCGTTCAACAGCAAAACCGGTGCTGAAAGCCCAAGAGGCATCAAGCATGCGTAGAAGGGAATCAAGGCAACAAGGGAGGTTCTTCCCCTTGCCTGAATAGGCCTGAGTAATAGCCTGACAATCCGATAGCTAATGAATTTGGCAGAAGCCAAGGCCAAAAAAAAAGGTACCAGGAGTAAAGTCCATTAAGGTAACAACCAGGACCAAACCGCCCAACTCCCGAGAGCAGGCGAGATCGAGCACATTCAGGATGTAATGACCACAAGCCCCAAGGAACCTCAGCTCCCTTAAAGGACACAGTGACTTCTAAAGAAAAAACTGCCAACACCTGTATAAGGAATGCAGAACCACTTCCTCAACGTTGCAAGGAAGGGGGACAGCCATGGAAAACAATATCTCGGATAATTGAACATACAACACCTAAAGAGAATCCGGCTTCAGGCGGAACTCCCTTTATCCTGGTGTATCTCAAGGAAAGAGGGCTAGGTAGACCAAACCGCCGCTAACACACGCCTGACCAAGGTAACAGTCACCAGAAGGACCCCCTTAAGGGTAAGGACATTCAGACAGTGTCCTGAATAGGACCAGGAGACAACCTGCAAGCAGACGGAATGAAATCAATTTCAATCCCAACAGGGACCATAGGAGTACATGGAGGGCGCACGTGGGCACCCCCTGAAGGAAGTCTTAACCAAGGAAGACTGAACCAGAACTGTTAAGGCAAGGTGGACAGGGCAGAGCCTGACCCATCAGAGAGCAGAGTTGGGGGACCAACTCCAATTTATGCTGAAGACCACACTGGAGTCCTGGAACCCGAGAACGTCCAACAAGTAAGAGGACTAGACTCGTCCCAATAAACGTGGGTATGCAAAACCCTACAACAATAGAAGAAGAAGCAGAGGAGGCTCACTCCTAGACATCCCATAGTCACAACAAAGAGGCAGCTAAACTTGTCTCCATCAAGATGTATGCCTCAGCAGTCAGATCCACTTAGGCCAGGGTCCATGAACTATAGTGATGTAAAGGGCCCTGAGTGATCAACTGGCACTCCTGGCAAGGTGCAGAACTACTGACCACAGTACCATAACTGCAACCACACCATACTAGGTCAACTGGGGGCCACCAGCATTACTGGTCCCCTTACCAGAGTAATCTTCCGCATAACCCTGCCTAGCAGAGGGAATGGAGAAGGGCATACAGAACCAACGGTCCTGTCAAGACGGTACTAAGGCATCCGGACCACTGAGATAGGATCCTGGAACAGGGAAACAAGGCCGATAGCCTGTGAAGGTGACAGAACCCAACAGATCCATGACTGGATGGATTCCATAGCGACGCGGGGATTAGCACATCCTGACGCAGAGGGGCTTAGCCGGAGCTAATATCACTAACATGCAGGGGGCATTGTCTCCGCCCAGAAGGGAACATAGACACTCCCTGGAAGGTCCACCAGCTCCAGGCCCCTTCCGATGTTAATGTAGTACGCCTGTCATCAGACGGACCGAGCACCTCCAGCCTGGTAATTCCGGAAGGGGAACGGTCAAGCGAGAAGATCCAACTGAAAAACGCTTACTGCTTAGACTTCCATAGTCGTAAGGACCTTCTAAGGGCCCCACCAACACCAGAATCACAGGGAGATTTTGGAAGAAACCATCCCCTTCAACCTGAAAGATTGGCATCCATGGTGGCGAAAGGTTGGCATCCATGGTGGCCGTTTCCAGGAAGGCAAGAGGGAACTGCCGCCAGACAGGTCCCTCGAGTTCATCCACTTTCACGAGAAAGCCGTCATACAGGAGGGAAGGCCCACCGGCCCTGCTCCAGGGGTGCTGGATCCCTGTCCTATGCTTACCACTAGAAGTTGCAGACGGCTCAAGGGAAACTAAGCATAAGAGACCGCTTTCACTGCTCGGGCTCCTGCCAAGCAAATTAACAACGGCCCACCAGTTGCATCCCTGCCTGGTGTTAAGAAACCGGGACAGTAGTGAGGGACTGGGCCCATGAGACCAGAATGCCCACCTAATTGCTGAAAGGGGGGGGGGGAATCTGCTTTGAAACTGATCCAGAATCATTCCTATTAATGGAGTCACCACGTTAGGGAACAGCGAGGACTCGAGGTGATTAACACCCATCCAAATGACTCCCAATGGCCCACCAGCCGGGTATCCAACTATCCTGACTCCGAGACAGGGAAGTGAGGGAGGGCGTCCAGGTAAACATCGCGCGGACGTCCCTTGGTCTCATCAGAGACATCACCATCGACAGCACCTGAGTGACACTCTAGGAATTGAATAGAGGCCAGATAGCAGGGCCACAATTAACAGTGTTGGACTTCCAACACGAACCTGGAGAGCCTCAGAGATCTGAGGGCACAGGGATGTAAAGATAAGCATTGAAGAGTGTCCCGGGCGGCAAGACGCCCACTGGGCACAAGGTGCTGATAGCCAAACTCAAGAGTATCCATGCAGGAAACTGCCTGTAATTAGAGAATTGCTGTGAATCCAGAATGGGCCGCCTGACCCATACTTTGGGGGGCTGTGGGAGGTGGTATAGCAGCCCTTGCCTCTGTCTATTACGGGTAATCTGCAAGAGACCCTCAGACCTTGCAGGCCTAACATGGCCTGTGCCGGCAACTGAACAGGGGCAGGGACCAGGCGTACCTGGGGTCTGATAAAAAAACTGGGGAAGGCAGAGCAGCATACTCTATCCTGTATCTGGAGGGCACAACCTCCTGATCCGTCAGAGTGAGGCGAAATGCCTCCTGATAAGAGCAAGGTGCTGCAGCCATCCCCTCACCCAGCCAGGTGAGGGTGCCCCATCATGCTTTAGGGGGTTTGGTGGAAGATTTGGGCTTAGCCCCGCCGGAGGGGCCAGAACGTTGCCTGCTGCTTGTGGGGAAGGAGTCTGCCCCAAAAATCCGGAAAGACACCCCTGGTTCCTGTTTAACACTAAGGTAGGGGGGAGGGGGGTGCTACTGCCTCGAGGGGCAGTCTGCAAAGGGGTGATTTGCCCTTTTTACCGAACAGGTCTAGGCGGGCCCCAAATAGGCGTTGCCCTCTGAAGGGGAGCCCAGTAAGAGTCTTTTTAGTAGCATCATCAGCACCCCACTGTCGCAGCCAGAGCAAGCGACGAATAGCCACCGCAAGGGCGGAAGTTCTTGCACACATTCTAATCGCGTCATCTAGTGCCAATAGAATAAACTTCACAAATTCATCACAATTGGAGAGTGCATTGAACACCTCCCAGGGGAGATCCTCGGGTTGATGATGGAGCAATTTTTTGATGAGGGTTCTAGCGGGCACCACAGTAATGGCTGCGGCACAGGCCGGACGTAGAGCCGTCCCGGCACAAGAAAAGGCATGGGAGGCCAGCAGCTCAATGAGTCGGTCCTCAGCATCCCGAAGGGCGCTATAGGCAGGGGTTGTAATAAAGGGGGGTTAGGGACCCCTATGATCAGTGCATCCACCACGGGGGGTGACGACCAGCAATTAACCACCTCAGGGGGAAATGGGTATTTCCTATCCCAGTCCCCTGGAACCCCTGGAAGTTTACTTGGGCATTCCCATTCTTTGAGGACAAGAGCATGGAAATGAGCCTGCTCTAAAAATTCCAAACGTGCAGTCGCAGTATGGAAACGCTCCCCTCTAGGCTTGGGGACCTGACCGGGGGGAGAGATAGACAGTGCCTTAAAGACCTTAAGCAACAGGTCGTCATTGTCACACTGGCCCCAGTATTCCAGGCCAGAATCATCTTGAGTCCTCGTCATCTCAGCAGAAGAGCTGGAGTCAGAGAACAATTCCCCTTCTTCAGAAGGGGTATAGTGACACGGAGTAGCAAACCCCTCAGTTCTCATAGAGCATACAGAAACACTTTCTACCCATACGCTCTGACAACCTAGCAATAATCTGTTCAGCCGTAGGCAGCCTGAAAGGGCCGGCAGGCTGCAATTCCCCACTTGTAGGCGAATCAGCAAGAGAGAGATTTAAGCCTGGGGAGATAGGTGAATTGAAGCTAGGTGTAGCCACTGGCCGACCTGATTGCAGGGCCAGTGCTTGCTCGGCACAGGGTACGCAGACCCGTGCCCTGCCAGCATCAGCATGGGGTTGTCCACACGCTATACACTGCCGGTCTTGTCCCGGAGGGACCCCGGTCACATAATTCTGAGATGCCTCCATATGGTGATTAATCAAAGGCACAATATGCCGGTAGGGATTTACACTCTAAGTAACCCTGGATGCCCCAAGACCCGCTATGGAAGTGGGAGAATTTAACAAGGCCCGCTATAATTTAACACCGGGCCGGGAGAAGCCAATGGTGTCCACCAGTCTGAAAGACATAAAGGGAATAAAGGGTGTCAGAACCATGCGCAGTAAGAAGGATCATGAAAATCGCCCGCTAGGGCACTTACAGACCAAGGGAGGAGGAGGACCGCCACCACGCGTGCGTGTGACCAGCATCAAAATGGCGCCAAAGCGAACCTCGAAGGGCGGGCCAGAGCGTACAGTGACGCGAAGCATGCCAACCTATGTCCCCGCCCCCCGGAAGAGCGCGAAGCTCTGAGGTGGATACAAACTGTTATAGGAGCGGAGTGAATGGGACACTAGAGGAGATGATTTCCCAATGAAAACGGCTCAGCGTCTGAGGCGACATCCGCGCCTGGCGCCGCACATCCAGCAAGGGAAGAAGTGCGCACGCCGGCGACAATTACACAGTAGGAACTAACAGCGCGGTTCTGACCCCTGGGATACTAGTCCGGGCAGACTAAGGCCATAACATGTAAAACATACACAAGACCTTGCTACACTCACACATACCCCCCCCTTTCTTTCCCCCCGGACTACGGGGGGAACGAGGGAGGATGGCGACCCTTTGTATAGGGCCCACCGCTACACGGGGCATGGGATAATAGCGCGGGAGGGGCATCCTCTAGAGGCTCACCATCAGTCTAAACCGCCTACCCTTTGGTGGGGGACTGCGGTGGAGCATGGCTCCATAAGCACACAAGGTGCTGCCTACCTTCACCCGACCGATGCAGCCCAAGCTGGGAGGCACATCACAGGGAGGACGGGTGGGAATAGTCCAACAGGGCCGCAGGCTTTGATAGCCCCGCTCACCTGCAAGAGAGTGATACTCAGCACTGCAGAGAAATCTGGGGATTCGTGGGAGGTCCCTGGGCATTTGAAGGGCCGGGAGGAGCCTGTTTTTCCTGCAGTGCAGCGCCCTCTGGCGGAGGATAACCCAAGTGTAAGTATTATATCTGGAGCAGGACGTACTGTATACTAAGAATAGTCTTGAATGTCTTTCTGGATCTCCGCTAGTACCCCTTGGTCTTCTAATAGGGAGTTATTTAGGCGCCAGGTCCAGCTCTTAGGCCCCGGGTAGGGGAGTGCCAGTTTAATCATGATTGGCGCATGGTCGGAGATGGTAATGCACCCTATCTCCGTGTCTATAATAAGGTTCCGAGAACCATGATGAACATATCAATTCTAGAGTATGTCCCGTGGGGAGGGAAGAAAAAAGTATAGTCGCGGGTTTCTGGATGTTGTATCCTCCACGGGTCAACCAGCTGGTGTAAGGCAAGGGTCCTTTTCAGTCTCTTCAGTTTAGTGTATGACATATGGGGGGCCCCTACCCCATCTGAACTTTAAAGGTGTACCGCCCAGAACTAGACCTCCTAGGCTTAGCTCTCTGTGTGCAGCGCCACCGGAGGACTGTACTCGCACGCAAGCACAAGTTGAATGACAGTGGATGAGGGAGGAGGGCGCGCTCGGCGACACATGCGCCGTCGGAGCTGGCTCCTGAGGCGGAAGCAGCTGCTGGGCAGGAGAAACCCCGGCCAGTCGCCTAGGGACACCACGGGCACGGACTGAAGGTAAGTCATTCATGACATTTACGATACATGTGCTGATCAGCTCATGTGCCTGAGCCATGAAACTGTGCTTGCTGTGTGTGTGTGCATTGCCATGTTGCGGTAGCCACTCGTCCTGTGCTCTATTCCTGTCATCGTGGGCCTGTCTCGTTCATCTGATAGGGGGTCTATATTTTGTTTGCCTTCAGCTGTTTTCTAACTTTTTATTATTTAAAATGTCTAAATCCAAATCTGTGTGGCTAATTCCCTATACTCAAAACAGTGCTGTGTGAAACCCTCTGGGATTCCCATTTTACTCACCCCACGGTGCATGCAGGGGCCACATCCCATGCTTCTCTTGGCTGATACATTAAGATATGCGTCCAGCAGAGGGAAACCAGTGATGCAGCCGCTCCCCACTTTCTATCTACCTTCCCCTTGCGGTCCCCAGCTTTTGGCCAATTTATGCTGAAGAGGCTCTAGTTTTTTTTATCCTCCAAATCCTAGGTGCTTCTTATGGGCAGGTGCATCTTATAGGGCAAAAAATATGGTAATATGTTGGGGGGAAATTAGAATGTAAGCTGTTCCAGAAACATGTAAGCTGGTCCAGAAACATGTAAGCTGGTCCAGAAACATGTCATTGTTAGCCTAGTTTGTGGGTGTGAAAAGGTGAATAGGATGAAATCTCCTCTAGGGCATAGTGGTTGAAAAATCTCATGGCAATACATGGCAAGTACTTAAACCGGACTAACACCCGTTTTTTTATTTAACGGGTGTTGGTCCCACAGACAGCTAATCATAACAAGCTTGGGGGGGGGCATCCAGAATGCTGGAGTCCCCCCCGCACATAACCCTCCAGAACGCCCGTAATAATCACCTTCAATTCGAGCCAGCGAAGGGAAAGGAGTCCCGCGACTGGCCACTGGGCAGTCATTTGGGCCATGGTCGCGTCCTCGGCGCCGGCCACCTGTCCCCATGACCGCCCACCAGCCAATCATGGGACTCTGTCCTGGTGTTGGCACATAGTGAAGGTGAGGATTACGGGCGTTCTGGGGGGTTATGTGTGTGGGGGGACTACAGGATTCTGGATGCCCCCGAGTTTGTTTTGATTACTGTCTGCGGTTAAAGTATTACGGGTGTTGGCCTGGTTTAACATTACTCTGCATCCCATTTATTAGTAATTTATGTAAAGGCAAGGTAAAAGTGCACATTTGATATTGAAACCTCCATGTAAGGGAGAGATTTATGGCGATAAATCACGTTATACTGTAACTGCCATTACTGTACATACAATTAGAGATGAGCGAGTAGTATTCGACCGAGTCGGTATTCGATCGAATACTACGCTATTCGTCATACTCGATTTCGATCGAGTACAGCGGCGATGGCGCACTCACAATTCGTTTCCCCTCACACCTTCCCTGGCGCGTTTTTTACACCAATCACCATGCAGGGGGGGTGGGACAGGTCCTGGGAGGACGCTGGCATCGCGAGAACGGCGTCTACACGCATTGGCTGGAAAAACCATGTGACCTCGAATCTACAAAACTCAGCACTTCCTCTTAACTCAACTTAGTGAGGGATAGACGCTCACAGCAGGGAAAGACAGGCTGTAGCTGGCAGGGCCCCAGAAGCTCGGAATATCGCATTTACCACCATATATACCAGCTACCAGAAGAAAAGAGAGTCATTAAGAGCCCTTATTAGGGCTACTATGCTGAACGGTATATAGCTCCTATGTAGGCAGGCAGGGCCCCAGAAGCTCAGAATATCGCTTTTACCACCATATATACCAGCTACCAGAAGACAAGAGAGTCATTAAAAGCCCTTATTAGGGCTACTATGCTGAACGGTATATAGCTCCTATGTAGGCAGGCAGGGCCCCAGAAGCTCAGAATATCGCTTTTACCACCATATATACCAGCTACCAGAAGACAAGAGAGTCATTGAGAGCCCTTATTAGGGCTACTATGCTGAACGGTATATAGCTCATATGTAGGCAGGCAGGGCCCCAGAAGCTCAGAATATCGCATTTACCACCATATATACCAGCTACCAGAAGACAAGAGAGTCATTGAGAGCCCTTAGTAGGGCTACTATGCTGAACAGTATATAGCTCATATGTAGGCAGGCAGGGCCCCAGAAGCTCAGAATATCGCATTTACCACCATATATACCAGCTACCAGAAGACAAGAGAGTCATTGAGAGCCCTTATTAGGGCTACTATGCTGAACAGTATATAGCCCATATGTAGGCAGGCAGGGCCCCAGAAGCTCAGAATATCGCATTTACCACCATATATACCAGCTACCAGAAGACAAGAGAGTCCTTATTATTAGGGCTACTATGCTGAACAGTATATAGCCCATATGTAGGCAGGCAGGGCCCCAGAAGCTCAGAATATCGCATTTACCACCATATATACCAGCTACCAGAAGACAAGAGAGTCATTGAGAGCCCTTATTAGGGCTACTATGCTGAACAGTATATAGCCCATATGTAGGCAGGCAGGGCCCCAGAAGCTCAGAATATCGCATTTACCACCATATATACCAGCTACCAGAAGACAAGAGAGTCATTGAGAGTCCTTATTATTAGGGCTACTATGCTGAACAGTATATAGCCCATATGTAGGCAGGCAGGGCCCCAGAAGCTCAGAATATCGCATTTACCACCATATATACCAGCTACCAGAAGACAAGAGAGTCATTGAGATCCCTTATTAGGGCTACTATGCTGAACAGTATATAGCCCATATGTAGGCAGGCAGGGCCCCAGAAGCTCAGAATATCGCATTTACCACCATATATACCAGCTACCAGAAGACAAGAGAGTCCTTATTATTAGGGCTACTATGCTGAACAGTATATAGCCCATATGTAGGCAGGCAGGGCCCCAGAAGCTCAGAATATCGCATTTACCACCATATATACCAGCTACCAGAAGACAAGAGAGTCATTGAGAGTCCTTATTATTAGGGCTACTATGCTGAACAGTATATAGCCCATATGTAGGCAGGCAGGGCCCCAGAAGCTCAGAATATCGCATTTACCACCATGTATACCAGCTACCAGAAGACAAGAGAGTCATTGAGAGCCCTTATTAGGGCTACTATGCTGAACAGTATATAGCTCATATGTAGGCAGGCAAGGCCCCAGAAGCTCAGAATATCGCATTTACCACCATATATACCAGCTACCAGAAGACAAGAGAGTCATTATTAGGGCTACTATGCTGAACAGTATATAGCCCATATGTAGGCAGGCAGGGCCCCAGAAGCTCAGAATATCGCATTTACCACCATATATACCAGCTACCAGAAGACAAGAGAGTCATTGAGAGTCCTTATTATTAGGGCTACTATGCTGAACAGTATATAGCCCATATGTAGGCAGGCAGGGCCCCAGAAGCTCAGAATATCGCATTTACCACCATATATACCAGCTACCAGAAGACAAGAGAGTCATTGAGAGCCCTTATTAGGGCTACTATGCTGAACAGTATATAGCCCATATGTAGGCAGGCAGGGCCCCAGAAGCTCAGAATATCGCATTTACCACCATATTTACCAGCTACCAGAAGACAAGAGAGTCATTGAGAGCCCTTATTAGGGCTACTATGCTGAACAGTATATAGCTCATATGTAGGCAGGCAGGGCCCCAGAAGCTCAGAATATCGCTTTACCACCATATATACCAGCTACCAGAAGACAAGAGAGTCCTTATTATTAGGGCTACTATGCTGAACAGTATATAGCTCATATGTAGGCAGGCAGGGCCCCAGAAGCTCAGAATATCGCATTTACCACCATATATACCAGCTACCAGAAGACAAGAGAGTCATTGAGAGCCCTTATTAGGGCTACTATGTTGAACAGTATATAGCTCATATGTAGGCAGGCAGGGCCCCAGAAGCTCAGAATATCGCATTTACCACCATATATACCAGCTACCAGAAGACAAGAGAGTCATTGAGAGCCCTTATTAGGGCTACTATGCTGAACAGTATATAGCTCATATGTAGGCAGGCAGGGCCCCAGAAGCTCAGAATATCGCATTTACCACCATATATACCAGCTACCAGAAGACAAGAGAGTCCTTATTATTAGGGCTACTATGCTGAACAGTATATAGCCCATATGTAGGCAGGCAGGGCCCCAGAAGCTCAGAATATCGCATTTACCACCATATATACCAGCTACCAGAAGACAAGAGAGTCATTGAGAGTCCTTATTATTAGGGCTACTATGCTGAACAGTATATAGCTCATATGTAGGCAGGCAGGGCCCCAGAAGCTCAGAATATCGCATTTACCACCATATATACCAGCTACCAGAAGACAAGAGAGTCATTGAGAGTCCTTATTATTAGGGCTACTATGCTGAACAGTATATAGCTCATATGTAGGCAGGCAGGGCCCCAGAAGCTCAGAATATCGCATTTACCACCATATATACCAGCTACCAGAAGACAAGAGAGTCATTGAGAGCCCTTATTAGGGCTACTATGTTGAACAGTATATAGCTCATATGTAGGCAGGCAGGGCCCCAGAAGCTCAGAATATCGCATTTACCACCATATATACCAGCTACCAGAAGACAAGAGAGTCATTGAGAGTCCTTATTATTAGGGCTACTATGCTGAACGGTATATAGCCCATATGTAGGCAGGCAGGGCCCCAGAAGCTCAGAATATCGCATTTACCACCATATATACCAGCTACCAGAAGACAAGAGAGTCATTGAGAGTCCTTATTATTAGGGCTACTATGCTGAACGGTATATAGCTCATTCTAGCTATATACACACTGCACACAACGGCTGCTTTAGTGAGGGGTAGCTGCTGCTGGAATAGGGACAGAAAGACTTCAGTGGTGTATTAGCACCTATATACAAAACTATATACACTCTGCACAAAACGGCTGCTTTAGTGAGGGGTAGCTGCTGCTGCTGGAATAGAGACAGAAAGACTTCAGTGGTATATTAGCACCTATATACAAAACTATATTTTGCACTACTGTTTTGTGTCCTCTGTGCCAACAAAACACTGTTATATACCCGATGCGTATAGGCACCATTTCACCTTCTGGCAGTATACGGCTGTATAGCCAGGTGTTCTCCTAAAAAATATATTTATATTTGGCACTACTGTTTTGTGTCCTCTTTACCAACAAAACCCTGTTATATACCCGGTGCGTATAGGCACCATTTCACCTTCTGGCAGTATACGGCTGTATAGCCAGGTGTTCTCCTAAAAAATATATTTATATTTGGCACTACTGTTTTGTGTCCTCTTTACCAACAAAACCCTGTTATATACCCGGTGCGTATAGGCACCATTTCACCTTCTGGCAGTATACGGCTGTATAGCCAGGTGTTCTCCTAAAAAATATATTTATATTTGGCACTACTGTTTTGTGTCCTCTGTGCCAACAAAACACTGTTATATACCCAGTGCGTATTAGGCACCATTTCACCTTCTGGCAGTATACGGCTGTATAGCCAGGTGTTCTCCTAAAAAATATATTTATATTTGGCACTACTGTTTTGTGTCCTTTTTACCAACAAAACCCTGTTATATACCCGGTGCGTATAGGCACCATTTCAAACCTCCTCCTGTAAGCTTCCCTTACTGCTGGGGTGACACACTGTAACAAACCTCCTCCTTTAAGCTTCCCTTACTGCTGGGGTGACACACTGTAACAAACCTCCTCCTGTAAGCTTCCCTTACTGCTGGGGTGACACAATGTAACACTGTAACAAACCTCCTCCTTTAAGCTTCCCTTACTGCTGGGGTGACACACTGTAACAAACCTCCTCCTTTAAGCTTCCCTTACTGCTGGGGTGACACACTGTAACAAACCTCCTCCTGTAAGCTTCCCTTACTGCTGGGGTGACACAATGTACCAAACCTCCTCCTGTAAGCTTCCCTTACTGCTGGGGTGACACAATGTAACAAACCTCCTCCTGTAAGCTTCCCTTACTGCTGGGGTAACACACTGTAACAAACCTCCTCCTGTAAGCTTCCCTTACTGCTGGGGCGACACAATGTAACAAACCCCCTCCTGTAAGCTTCCCTGACTGCTGGGGTGACACAATGTAACAAACCTCCTCCTTTAAGCTTCCCTTACTGCTGGGGTAACACACTGTAACAAACCTCCTCCTGTAAGCTTCCCTTACTGCTGGGGTGACACACTGTAACAAACCTCCTCCTGTAAGCTTCCCTGACTGCTGGGGTGACACACTGTAACAAACCTCCTCCTGTAAGCTTCCCTTACTGCTGGGGTAACACACTGTAACATACCTCCTCCTTTAAGCTTCCCTTACTGCTAGGGTGACACAATGACACAAGAGGACATGTCTGACCACATCTTACACACACACACACACACACACACACAATGACAATTAGGAGTGGGGTCTATTTATTTTCCCCCTTGCCTATGCCATCTGTGGTTGTCATTAGGCAACGTGATTTTAAGGGGTGCAGAATTTTGTTCTTTTTTGTACAGTTTGGCTTGGGGTCCATGGCAATGTAGAGGAAAGAAGGTTTCCTTGTCTTGTCTCACTTTACGTAGAAGTTATATTGTGTTTGGAGTGTATTGTTGAGTGGCTGTGATAGTGGCGTAATAGTGCGACTTGGGCGCGTTATATGCACCCAGACATGCTTCCCCTGCTGTCCCAGTTGCATTCCAGCAGTGTTGGCATCATTTTCTGATGTTTCAGGGTGGACTTGGTGACCTCCAAGTGGTCGAATTGAGATTTCCAAGTGGCGAGCATTTTTTCCCATAGACTATAATGGGATTCGATAATCGGTCGAGTAGTCGAGTAACGCGGTCTATTCGAATCGAAATTTGAAATTTCGAATATTTCACTACTCGCTCATCTCTACATACAATGAATACAACAAAAAGCTCTCATAAAACTGTGTATTTAATTAAATAAAATTAACAATTTATACATTTCATTTTTTACAGAAAAAAATAAACATTTAAAACATACTTCATATTTTATGCCTGGCCATATTGTTGGCGATAAATTAAAGCCATCACCACTTTAGAATGTATTTTTTATAAAGTAGAACATTTAATAAATAAGTGCACTTTATACCCAACTGTGTTCCTTACCCACAGAAGCCAATAATTCTTTCTTGCTACCTTATCTAAGTTCTACTGAGATGCTCATACAATATACTTACTTGCCAGCAGTCCTTATTGAGTGGAAGGGTGTGAATCTGCTTGTGTGTATGTGTATAGCTCATCTACCGCCATGTAGGCCCTTATTTATGAAGGAACAGCGACAGGTAGCGACTGGTGAGCGACCGGTAATGACGGGCCCCGCCACGAAAACGCCGGCTCCCCACCACAATCACACATTTATCAAGGCAATCCTGCTTAGCGACTGAGATAGCCACTCATTCATCATTATTCCAGCCTCAGCCCACAGCGCCAGCGTCCGACCTTGAACAGCCACAGGTATGAAAAATTCTGTGACCACTTTTGCCATGTTAATTTTTTTAAGGTAAAAAAAAAAAAAAAAAAAATTGTGCAGAATTGATATTACAGGTCTGATATTATTGTATTCATATTACTAAATTCTTTAAAAATGTTTTTTTTTTGGTTTCCAAAAATATGGTGGTTGGGGGTTAAAAAACTACTTTTAACACATCGCTGCCAGCGCTCTGAGGTTTAACCATGCATTTCACAGCGCAAGAATTTTTTGAGCGTGATTTTTTGATGAATATGGTGGGAGCCGGTCGCTCTGACCAGTCGCTATCATGCGCACCCATACATCGCGGAACCTGTCAAATAGCGACTCGTCACCCCGTATTCAACATTACTGCACACCGACTCAGTCGCTATCAACAACCGAACAATGGCCAAGCACAGCGACTCCTAGCGGGCGCTGTGAAAAATACCATTTTGTGAAATACTCACCTGTAAAATGGGTATTATAAGTATGTCACACACCCCGCTTCAAGATATCCATAACATGTGGGTATTACCGACCTGAAGAGGGCGTTCTGCAGAGATGATAGCAAAAAGAAAGCCCCTCCCTGATCCATAAATACCTGGGACCTCCCACTCATCACCCAGTATATAGAAGCAGTAAGGTAAGGGACCAGGAAGAGGCAAATATAAACCAAAGCAACGCAAAGTTCACAACATAGAGGATCCAGAATACAAGAAGGGCGGGTGAAGCGGGGTGTGTGACATACTTATAATACCCATTTTACAGGTGAGTATTTCACAAAATGGTATTATTCTAAGTATGTCACACACCCCGCTTCAAGATATCCATAACATGTGGGACATCCAATAGCAGTGTCCATAAAAGGGCGGGGATCCAAAAACAAGGCAACAAGGCACAACTTAAACCACAACAGCTTGCAGAACTTTGCGGCCAAAAAACAGCAGCCGCTGAGGCCCGAACATCAACCTTGTAAAACTTGGGAAAAGTGTGAACAGAGGACCAAGTAGCGGCCCTACAAACTTGCTCAACAGAGGCCTGGTGCTGAAAAGCCCAGGACGCCCCAACCGCACGAGCAGAATGAGCAGTAACACGAAAAGGGGAACACCTCCCCTTGGCAGAATAGGCCCCAATGATGGCCTGACGAATCCATTTACTAATGGAAGATTTGGCAGGAGCCAAACCTTTCCTAGGCCCAAAGGGCACCACAAAAACAGCATCAGTCTTACGAAAGGAAGACGTAACCACCAGATAACATTTCACAACACGAACTACATCCAAGGAATGCAGCGCCCTTTCCCTGTCGTTGCTGGGATGAGGACATAGAGAAGGCAGAACAATGTCCTGATTCAGATGAAAGGCAGAGACCACCTTTAGGAAGAAAATCCGGCTTGAAACGAAAGACCACCTTGTCCTGATGCCTTTCGAAGTACAGAGCTTTAATGGACAAAGCTACCAACTCAGAAACGCGCCTAACCGAAGTGATGGCCACCAAAAAGGCCACCTTTTGAGTAAGTGAAGACAAAGCAACCTCATTCAAGGGCTCAAACGGAGGACCCTGAAAAGCAGAAAGAACCAGGAGCAAATCCCAAACTGGAACAAAGGGCTTCCTAGGAGGCCGTACATGCATAACTCCTTGGAAAAAGGTCTTGACCAAGGGATGAAGTGCAAAGGACCTTTGAAACAACACCGCCAGGGCAGAAACCTGCCCCTTCAAGGTACTAAGTTGGAGCCCCAGATCCAGACCATGTTGAAGAAACTCCAGGATTCTGGAAATGGAAAACTCCCGACAAGGGAAAGACCTATCTTCACACCAGTCAATATAGGACCTCCAGGTCCTATAGTAAATAGTAGAGGAAGACCGCTTCCTGGCGCTAATAAGAGTCTGAATCACCGCGTCAGAAAGACCTTCTTCCTTCAAGATGGCGGTTTCAGCAGCCACGCCGTCAAAGCCAGCGATGGTAAATTGGGATAACGTCGCCGACCCTGGGTGAGCAGGTCCGGCAGCAGAGGCAGAACGAACTGATCCTCTGCCAGTCTTACCAGGTCTGCGAACCAAACCTGCCTTGGCCACCTTGGAGCCACCAGAATCGCCGACGCTCCCTCCAAGGCCAGCTTGTGCACCACTCTGGCTACCATCGGAAACGGAGGGAACAGGTAAAGAAATCCCAGATCCCTCCAGTCCAAAGACATGGCAGCCACTGCCAGAGCCAGTGAATACCGGAAGTTTGTGATTGTGACGAGAGGCAAAGAGGTCCACAGCCGGGAACCCCCACCTGAGGCAAATTGAACGAAACACCTGGGGACTGAGAGACCACTCCCCCTGGCGAGAGGAGGACCTGCTCAGAGAGTCCGCCTCCGTGTTCTCCACTCCCGGAATGTAGACTGCTGAGATACACGGGACGTGGCTCTCCGCCCAATCCAGAATCAAAGATACTTCCCTGAGGGCACTCCTGCTGCGAGTCCCTCCCTGGTGATTGATGTAAGCAACCGCCGTCCGGTTGTCCGACCGAACCTGAACTGGCAGGCCCTGCAACTGATGAGTCAAACGAAACAGAACCAACCTGATGGCTCTTAATTCCAGACATTGATGGGCTTGTGGGCCTCCTGCGGGCCCCACAGACCCTGAAACTGAAGGTCCTTCCAAACACCCCCCCCAACCTGACAGACTGGCATCCGTGGTGACCGTCTCCCAACACGGGGCCAGAAAAGATCTGCCCTTCAACAGATTGGCAGACCCCAGCCACCATTGCAGGGATCGACGGACTCGGGGGGTCATCCGGAAGGACTGATCCAACGATAGCGGAGACTTGTCCCAAACCTTCAACAGATGAAGCTGGAGCCTCCTTGTGTGAAACTGCGCAAAGGGAACTGCCTCGAATGAGGCCACCATCAACCCCACCAGCCTCATCCCAAGCCGGATGGCCGGACGAGGGGCCGACACGAGAAGCCGAACCAACTCCTGAATCAAAAGAATCTTGGCCAGGGGCAGAAACCCCCTGGCCTGCGAAGTGTCCAGAGACATTCCCAGAAAGGTGACAATCTTGGCCGGAGAAAGAGAGGACTTGGGGTGGTTGATCACCCAACCGAACCTCTCCAGAGTGGATACCACCGTACTGGTGTCCAACTCCGCTTGGTTGAAGGAAGAAGCCATAATCAGAAGATCGTCCAAATAGGGCACAATGCGGATACCCTGAACCCTGAGTAGAGCCATCACCCCCGCCAGCACCGTGGTGAACACCCGAGGAGCCAAGGTGAGACCGAAAGGGAGAGCCACAAACTGAAAATGCCGATCCTCCACCACGAACCTGAGAAACCTTTGGTGTGCTGGAAAAATCGGAACGTGTAGGTAAGCGTCCTTGATGTCTATGGACGTCAGAAAGTCTCCCTGACGAAAGAGTGGATAGACGAACGCAGCGTTTCCATGCGGAATTTCCGCGGCCGGATGAACCTGTTGAGAAACTTCAGATCCAAGATGGGTCGGACCGATCCGTCCTTCTTGGGAACCGTGAACAGATTGGAATAAAAACCCCTGCCCTGGTCCGAGACGGGCACTGGGCAAATGACAGCCATGTCCAGAAGACTCTCTACTACCACCAGGAGCCCCTGCGCGGCCAGAGGTTCTGAAGGCACCCGAGACCTGAAAAATCTGGAAGGGGGACGTAGCTCGAACTCCAGCTTGTAACCGGAAGACACCACTTCCCGGATCCAACTGTCCGAGACCTCCTGATCCCAGACCTGGGAGAAGTGTCGCAGCCGTCCCCCCACCCGCAAGGGTGAGGGCGCCCCCTCATTGCTGAGCTGGCTTAGCAGCAGGTTTGGGCTTAGAGCCCCAACTGTAACCTGGACGGGCACGTCCTCTGCCCCTGTTCCCGGAATCTCCTCTGGAAGAGGGGAAGGCAAGTCCCCTGCCAGATCTGGCCCCACGAAAGGAAGGGGTAAAGGAAGGCGCCCCCCAAAAGGGACGGCGTTGTTTCTTGCGTTGAGGTAACCTACCACCCTTGGTGATAGAATCCAATTTTTCTCCAAAGAGCCATAACCCAACAAAAGGTAGAGCCGTCAGCGACTTTTTGGACATAAAAACGGCCGCCCACTAGCGCAACCACACCAACCGCCGAAAGGTCACCAGCAGAGCCGACGTCCTACCACACATCATCAAAGTGTCATCCAAGGCGGCTAATACAAAAGACAAAAACAACTCACACCGTTTAAGGCCAAGGAACTCCGGCAGAAGTCAACCGGTCCCTGACCACGGACCTGGCGGCCACCACCATCAGCGCCGAAGCGCAAAAGGGGCCGCATGGCAGACCCAACGCTAGCAAAACCATGACACGCCATCTGGTCAATGCGTTTATCCTCTCCATCTTTGAGGGTGGAACAATCAGAATTATTTAAAAACAGAAGTGTTGGACAACCCCAAAACCAGGGGGGGGATGCCCAACGCTTAACCGTATCCAAAGGGAAGGGATATTTCTTATCCCACCCCTGAGGACTACCAGGGAGCCGAGCCGGCCTGTCCCATTCCTTAGCAATAATTTTGTCAAAGTGTCTTTGATTAGGAAATTCCAAGCGCGGCCTGGATTCCTCAAAAACTCACCCTTCTGCTGTGGAGCCTCCTCAGGAGGAGAAATAGCCAAAACCTCAAACATCTGAGCCAGAGCGTTAGGAGTATCCGAGGATCTCCCCAAGTCCCCCAGCCCAGCATCAGCGCCAACAAACTACTCATTGTCTGAATCATCAGAGTCCTCATAAACCTCCCCTTCCTCTAGCGGGGAATAATCAGAATAGTCCAAATTATTAACACCATCAAAATCATCCGCCGGCGGAGCCGGCGACAAATGCTTTCTCTAGCCGGAGCCTTACGGACGGCCGAGCTGGAAATTAATTATTCACGGTCGGCCCATCTGGCGCACATCTCAGATTGTAGCTCCCTACCCATGACAACGTCACACGGGGTGCGTAACAAGCTGGGAGGAGGAGAGGAAGCGACCGGCGGTGCTGACCCAGACGCCTGGGGTTCGGACTGCCGCGTAATAGTTGCTGTGCACAAGGTATACACAGAAGTACATCATCATCCGTAATGGATACCCTGCACAACATACACTACCGGAATTGCCCCGAGGGTATCCCGAGCCCAGAATCCGGGGATGCCTCCATATGGTGAACTTGTGTGTAGTCGCTATGACCAAGGGAATTACGCGTATAAGCAACCCGGGATGCCCCTTTAATGTCCCAAGTGGGAGGATTTGAAATAGGTAATTTAACCCAGGGACCCTAGGACCGGGAGAAACCCCCTAACCTAATGAAGGTCTACCTGAAGGCACAATCTGAACAAGCTATAAGCACGTGGAAAAGAAGGAAACAGCAATATGAAAGCAATGGGGCCCACAGGGCCACTCACCGTGACTTCCTTCCAATCAAGATGGCGACCGCACCACAAGGAGCCAGCAGCCGCAGTATGGGAACAGGAAGAAGAAGAAGGGGGGCGTGGCCAGCGCGGAAGAGCGTGATTGTGAGTGGCCCCGCCCCCCCTCCATTCATTGCTAGGCTCCGCAGTGGCGCCTGCCTAACGGGGCCGGGCCTCGGCGTCCCGCCGAAAACCCTGCCCCACCCCCTGTACTAGCATCGTGAGGGGAGAAATCCCCTCACAAGCGAGGCCAAGGCAAGAACCGGCGCCGCAGCGGTGACAGAGGCTGCGGCGCCGGTAAACGACAGGCGGGGAGGACGGGCCGCGTCCCCGCGCCCCCCCCCATCAGCATGTGAGGAGCTCTCCTCACCTCTTGCAACGCCGTGACAGGGAACCGGCGCCGCGGCGCCAGTACCAGGATAAGAAGAGCAGACAGGCGGGCCGCGGCAACGTGCCCGCGCCCGGCCCCTCCGCCCCCAGCATAAGCCGAGGAGAGGGATCTCCTAAGCTGTGCCCACACGAGAGGCCGGCCCACGGTGGCTGCAGTATACAGTGAAAAACACCCACACTACACTAAATAAAAGGCCCCACACCCCCCCCCCCCTCGAGGAGAAGGGCATCCGGAGAGGGGAACACCACCTGGGGTGAAATGGCCGAGGGACAGGGCATCCCAAACCGGGGTCACCAGCCCGGATCACCGCCTACCCTCTCATACAGGGTCTCACGGATGAGCAGAGCTCCTGGGCACCTAATGTGCCATTCTACCCTCGCCCAGACCTCAGCCAAGGCTGGGAGGCATGTATAGGATAATAAGGGGCATCTGGGCGGAAATAGAATAAAAAGCGGGCCGGGAATAATCCCGGCTACCTCAAGTCCCCCTGTGCAAGGAGGAGGCATCATCTTCTGACTTGCTCGCCGTCTGCAGAGATGGAAAACTGGGTGATGAGTGGGAGGTCCCAGGTATTTATGGATCAGGGAGGGGCTTTCTTTTTGCTATCATCTCTGCAGAACGCCCTCTTCAGGTCGGTAATACCCACATGTTATGGATATCTTGAAGCGGGGTGTGTGACATACTTAGAATATACTGCTACAGTCGCTCAACTGTCGCTACCTGCCACTATTAATGAATCGGCCTCCCCGCTTGGTATCATCTGAAAAGTGTTCTTTGGCACATTAGGGACCTTGCAATGAAAGAAGGGGATTTTTTTTGGACATTATACTGCATTATTTACTTGCAAAATATATTTGAATAGATAATTTAGGCAATTCTCAGTTGTGCAGGAGTGAATGTACCGAAATGTCACCTAGAAGAGGGAGCCACTTATTTCTTATGGTCCTTCCCTGTTCATCAGTCTACGAGTTAAAATATAATTCTGATTTCTGTCTGTGAATGACGGGGTAGTTCTAACAGTGTATGCTTGTGCGACAGGGAACCTACAAACTTCTGTAGACAGAACTATCCTAAATATTTTAAAGAACGTGCATTTAGAAGCTTGGTCACTTGTGTTCACACAAAATAACTCCTGGTACACAACTTTTTTCAGTGGTATCTATATATGTTTACGGAACATTGGTGAATAACTACAACAGGGGCATAAAACAAGTTGCATTCAACAAGATTTTGGTCCGCCACTGTCAAAAAATGTCAGTTTGAACTGGGATCAAAAGGTCTTTTATAGAGAAATATGTGAGTCCTGCTCATTTAAATATAAAAACATCACATCTTTTACAGCTATTTCCAGTTTTCAGTCATTGGACTATGATCAACAAAAAGCTGCAATTACAATTTAAATGCAAAACCAAGTACAGGAAATCAGCCAAAAACATATCTCCACAGGTTGGGAAAGGGGTGCAAGAGACCCTCTGTCTGCCCTATGGATTGCTACTCCACTAGGAGGAAACTTACACTAAATTGGTTTTCTTTACAAAAAAGGAAAACTGTAGCTTTTATTTAGACAAGAAGGTTGTTAGCAAAGCGACGCGCCAGGGAATTCTAATTTGGCCCTAAAGAGCTGCCTTTTTTTAAAAGAACATCCTGTTGTGTTGATGCAACTGAAGATAAGAGCAAATCTCTATGGAGGGGTCAAATATATTTCAGATTGATAATATTTGAAACTCCTAAAAAGTTTGGCATTCACTTCAAATTTGAGTCCTCCAAGACACTATAAGAACGGAAAGTCAGATACAGATATGTTGCGTTACAGGTCTGATGGAGTGGTGACATTTACTTTACATTATTTAGAATTTCCTAGCTTGTGCCGATGAGGGCTACACGTTTGAATAATGTGCCCACTAGTGAGAGACATAGAGGATCATGCTATATATTTGGGTGTGTACTGAAACTTACATCTGAGTGAGCATTTTGGGCATGTTGGGTACATCATTCTTCCAAGGATATATTCTGGAAACAGCACCCCATGGTCTATAAGAAAAAAATGGTGAATTCTTTTGTATAGCCCATAAGGTGCTGTTGTTTGCAAACCTTTCCCTTACCTCATCTGTAAAAATGCCCCATTGCAAGTTCAGGCGATCTTTTGGGGGAAAAGTTAAAGTGGACCAAACCCCCCCCCTCTTTGGCATGCCCCACTGTGTGAAACCACCCAGATGGCTGAATCTACTCACCCCTCCTCGAACTGACAGCGCGGCAAGGCCGCTTGTCCAATCAGCTTCTCCGGACGTGCAGCTAGAGAAGCTGAATGGAATCCCTAGCCGCGCATCACTTGCTCCCTTCGGCTGTGCACAGCCACGCACAGCCATTCTGTTGTGGAGGGCATAGCCACACACAGCATAGAGGGGATGCGAGTGATGTCAGTGCTGCACACTGATAGGGGAGTGGTGAGAATTTTATCTCATAGACTCCAGGGATGGTTTTGGTCCATTTTAAAGCAAACATTTTTTATTGTGATTTTTGTGTGTTACAGTTCATAAGCTCATGAGATGCAGGTTGCAATACAAACCCAGACTTTAAGTTGTTTCACCAAATTATTAGCATAACCCCCAATGGCTGTAGAAAATATTAAACCCCAAACCCAAGTATTTCAAGCTTCTTTTTGTGTGCCTGGGATAGCATGAAGCTGAATAACCAAATAGCTGAATAGCTAATAGTATGGCTACGCCTACTCACTAAGGATAATGGGTAAATTCATCTGTTTTTCAACATCTGTATGTGCCATGTAAATTCTTAATGTAAATTTTCAAATAGTGCTCTTTACCTTGTACCCTAAAGCAGCACAAAACCCTCTAATAACCCCCCCCCCCCGTGCCTCCACCTGCCCTTTCAGTACCTCGGGCGATGTTGCAGCGGAAGCAGTGGCACAGTTCTCAAACAAACCAGGCTTTTGTACTGCTGCGGCCATAATCCCAGCCATTTTTGAGATTGCCAATTGGTTGATCTCAAGAATGTCGGCTGACATGACCCAGCCCGCTGTCCGCATCCCCAGCTTCCCTCTAGTCACAGCCTATCCAAATGGCTGGCTGCGGGAGTAAGCCACAGCTACTGGGAAGCCAGGGATGCAGGTGCAGGCAGTAGAAGCGCCCATGGGAGCCTCCACAAAAGCTGCTTTAAATAAGGAGCTTTTCTATCTCCTTTAACTTACTAAATTGAGCTTAACACAGGGCTCTCCTTTAGGTGGCTCGTACCTCTGTAACCAAAACATACTGTCCACCAAGCTACAACATGCCTCTGAAGCCAAAGATTCAACAACTCTACGAACCTGGTCAGCTTGTTTTCAAAGCCAGTGCATTTACCCCTCCCCCCAGGCATTACTTTCTGGTCCTTCCCACCAAATGAGTGAAAAAGGAACTACTGTAGAGCTTGGAATGGCCAGGTGCCAGCTACATAGGAATATAAACTACTGCTGCCCTTTGAAGTACCTTTAGGAAATACTAAGGCCCTTATTTATGAAGGAATAGCGACAGGTAGCGACTGGTGAGCGGCCGGTAATGACGGGCACTGCCACGAGAACGCCGGCTCCCCTCTGCAATCACACATTTATCAAGCCAATCCTGCTTAGCGACTGAGATAGCGGCATATAGCGACTCATTCATCATTATTCCAGCCTCAGCCCACAGCGCCAGTGTCCGACCTTGAACAGCGACAGGTATGACCTCTCGCTACCTGGCGCTCTCCAATGCATTTCAATGGAACAATCTTTAAATATTCATAATTAATTGTTATTAATGTTTTTTTTTTTTTTTTTTTTTTTTTTTTTAAATGTGAAAAATTCTGTGGCCACTTCTGCCATGTTAGTTAATTTTTTTAAGGTAAAAAAAAAAAAAAAATTTGTGCAGAATTGATATTACAGGTCTGATATTATTGTATTCATATTACTAAATTCTTTCAAATTTTTTATTTTTTTTGGTTTCCAAAAATATGGTGGTTTGGGGGTTAAAAAACTACTTTTAACACATTGCCGCCAGCGCTCTGGGGTTTAAACATGCATTTCACAGCGCGAGAATTTTTTGAGCGTGATTTTTTGATGAATGTGGTGGGAGCCGGTCGCTCTGACCAGTCGCTATCATGTGCACCCATACATCGCGGAACCTGTGAAATAGCAACTCGTCACCCCGTATTCAGCATTACTGCACACCGACTGAGTCGCTAGGAACAACCGAACAATGGCCAAGCACAGCGACTACTAGCGGGCGCTGTGAAAATACTGCTACAGTCGCTCAACTGTCGCTACCTGCCGCTATTAATGAATCGGCCTCTAAGAGAACATTGGTGGTGGCTTTAACAACAGACTTCAGTAGTTCTTCCAGACTTCCTGACTGACTGCATTAATTGCTACACTTGACACAAAATAAAAAAACTTTACAAAAAAGAAAAATAACAATAATCAATATAAAAAGGATGTACACATGCCCTAGTAAAACAGCATAGCTTACCTTTCTAACAGTGCATTATAGAAAAATAAATGTAAGCAATAATTACATATAACTGTAAAAAAATATTAATATTGCCCCCCAAAATTATTTCCTTTGTAATTTCTTTGAATCATGAACAAAGTTGTTAAAATGTATTGGTCCCGTCGTATGAAAGCAGTTTATAAGTGTCTGACAGTAAAGGGTTTGTATTGGCAATAACAACTCTCTACACTCCGACAGTTTTTTTTTTTCCAGTGCATGTTCAAAAATCAGAATGTGAAAATCATTGCTGTAGACAAAACAAACACCTTTCCGGTGCACTGATACACAACACTTACATATTCAAAAAGTGCACAAAACTGAACTGGCAGAAGCGATATGAATCATTTCACTAAAGCGTTTTGATCCTTACACTTTGATCTCAATCTTAGTAAAACAAAAATTGCATATTTATAAATGCCTTGAAATAAGGAAGGTCAGCCCATGGTGTTCACTCAATGTGATATAAGGAGCTCGACAGCGAAAAATGGTCTGATAATAAAAATCTGCATAAATGATCTCAATGGCAAGAGCAGACAATATGTATACAGCTTGTATAAAAAAAAAAAATGTAAAAACGTGTAACGCCTAGTTTTTCACTTCTCTTGCAATATAGCATGTTTATACAGATTTTAGGTATTCAGCTATTTGTGTGACAAAGCTCTGTAAAGGTTTGTTTTCTCATAAATACACACATCATTCTTTGTACCCCATGCTCACTGGACCACTCAATTGGTTTGGTCTATAAATAAGTCTATTCATTATTAAAAATTGACAGATCCGAAAAAGATCAAATGTACCACAATTATCTTATTTTCTACCATTTCCTAGAAAATGTCCAGTTAGCATTTTGAAATGCTATTAAAGTGAATGGCCTGTATCGACAGGACTTTGGGTGCTCAGCACCTTACGTCTTATATAGTGCATACAGTTATATGGAACAGCACAAAAATAAAAATGAATAACAAGGCACAAAAGATTGTCCTGTGAGAGGTTATGGGAGGTGCACACCCATGTTGCATTTGTGTACTCCAGTGCTTCATAGTTGGTGATTTTCTTTTTGGAAATTTCGGACCACCGCTGCATTTTCATATATAAGTTCTGTGCCACCCTGATTTTCATATATAGGTTCCTCTGGTGGTTGTTCAATTAAGTCCAGCATACACTTGTTGAGGAATATATATTGTGCCTAGAAGTAGAAAACATGTATTAGTCTTGTGATACCAAACAAATCACTTACTGCCTGTCATACCAAATAAGAAGGATTTACTTCCCATCTATAACAATGTGGTTCCAGAGAGTGAATGATATCATGAGATTTATGTCCTCACGTGATATCGCCCACGAGAAGCCTGCGCCAACCTGGTATAGCTGGATGGCCTTTACTAAATCCTTGGAGAGCAAAAGATTGTTGGGGTCGGCCTAAGGGGGCGTCTCCCACCCCATGGATTCATAGCTCTTTTTCTCTTGTTTCTACGTGCTCAGTGGTTATTTCATGGAGGCTTACTCCAAATGCCCAAGCTGATATATTGTCACTCGCACAGGTGATGGTGGCCGCTCAGTTGTGACAGGTATTGTGCACCACTGAAGGTCCCGACTAGGTTCTGGACATAAGATAAACATCTGCAGGGGGTAGTTATGCGGAGCCTGAGGGACCTAAGGCGAAGTAGGATCAATGCTGCTGTTGAGGGCTGTGTGGAGTCTATATCATTGCTGTGTAATATGTTATGAGCTTGTTGTTTAGTTGTTTAGTTTTACTATGTACCTTATTTGTTTGTACTGTGAAATTTTGAAAACTTTACATAAATAAAGAAATTATAAGAAGGATTTACTTACCTCAGTCTGCACCATCAAAGGCCGATTTAATCTCATCTTGTTTACAAAACCATACACTCCAATACGATACTCCCGCTCCATCTGCTGAATTAGGTAGTCTAAGGCTATAAGAGTCCCAGTCCGACCCACTCCAGCACTGTATAGGGCAAAGACAAGATGCTGGGTTAAAGTATTATTGTCAAAAAAAATGTAGGTTAATTACATTGGGATGCAGTACTGTACTCAGGGGGTTGTTTATTAAGCAGATAAGCTCTGTTGGACAGCTTCTGCACCCTCAACATTTAAATACCACTGTTGTTTAAAAATGTATAACTGCCAACACAGTTTTTTTCACATGTAAAGCAAACTTGTTGGTAAGCGGTAAACCAGTATAAACAGCAGATAACACAAGTTGCCCACAGAAAATATCCCTAAACCTGTTCAAAGGGAAAGCAGGAGCTGTTCCCCTGCCAGCTTGCTGATGCCCCTGGTCTAATAACCCACAACAGCCAGGGTGGTGCAGGAAGAGCCCAGTACCCCAGTACACCATTGGCCCAGTGATCTCATCTGTAAAAATGCCATACAGGTATCAAGTTAGAAGCTCACGGAGATGCAGGTTACAGTTCACACCACAAGGCACACCAGTAGTGCACCTTGCTTAGCCAAATAATTAGCATGACCCCTCATGTGCTGCTGACTTTGCAGTAGAAGCAGGAGGAACCACTCACACATCGGGCTGATTCAGAGCCAGGTGAGAAAACACACTTCTTTTTTTGGGAGTGAAAACTGCCATTCACTTTCATAGTCTACCTTGGGGCTGATTCAACACCAGCTGAAAATTTGCACCTGGTTGTTGAATCAGGCCCAAGTTTGACAATGAAAGGCAATGAAAGGGGAAAGAGAGCTTCCATCCCAGCCTTTGCGAATTGACAATGAGAGCCATCTGGCGAATTACATCGGTTTAGCGAGTGGCTCTCATTAGTCAAGACTCATGCACCATTGGACCAGGAAAAGGTGAGTGCGTACAGACACCCTGGGAGGTTTCACACAGCGATGCCCCGGGGGAAGCCAGTGGCCCTGGAATCTTTTGTTCCGTTTTAAGTGCAATTACACTTTTAAGCCTCACACATAAGAAAGATCTCCTTTACACTGCTCAGGATTTTTTTTCTGTTCTATTGAATTTAAAACTTCACAACATACACAATAAGGTGTCCTTCCCTCACTAAAAGCACCAGCATCCTAAACCCTAAAGGCAGCAGGGTTCCTCCACAGCAGAATGTTCCTGTTCCCTGACACTAAACTTAAAAATGAATTCATCAACATACAGTATAATATAAATAAAAACATTGGGGGTCCTAGGCCTAAAGCGAAAAAAAACCCACTCCGGGCCAGCCACTGGCCTTCCCCCAAATCGGGATGCCCTGCTGTTGGTGGCTCTCAACAGGCTGTGTGCGTGCTCATTCAGATAGGCTGGAGGGAGAGTGCGCGTGCCACTCTCACTCCCCATTGAAACCAATAAGAGCCGTTTTCCATGACATCATCATGTCAAACAACTCTTATTGGACGAGAGCCTTGCGCTGTTGGACCTAGGAAAGGTGAGTGACTACTGGCATCCTAGGGGGTTTCACACAGCAGGGCATCCTGATTCGTCAAATTCCTAGGTTTTGTTCAGCTTAAAAGTTGAATCTTTCACCAGAAAAACTTGCAATGGTAGTTTATATCACAATGTAGGCCTTAGCTGGAATACATTGGTTAGTCTGCCCCTTTTCAGTAAAAGTCAGAACATTTATGCAAAAATACAGAGGGACCTCTTTTCTAAACACATTGGATTACAAGGGTATTATAATATGTAAAGTATCGCAGTTGGTTAACAACAGCAATAAGGGGGATTTTAGTTTCAGAAAAATCCTTCACTTGGGAGTTTCATAGAGGACACAGGATTGTCTTCTTCTTACTCTTATGGGTAATGTTTATAACAGCCAGCAGAATGGACACTTGAAAAAGCTATCCTGTATCTGGGCACATTACCCCACCCAGGAAGTGACAAGTCAGTTTGTAATCAGAATGGAATTATGAATTATGCAAGGAAACTCCAAGAAAAGATTTTGCTTAATTATAACCTTTTTATTAATTTTTGGAGGACGCTGTGGAGGAAGCTGTGGAGGAAGCAGTAAGCACAAGGTTATACTGTACATCGTATAGTAAAACAAGACTGCAACAAATAAACCCCTCATTTACATAAAACAACGGGATAGTCTCACTGTGGAGAATCAAGCATATCAGCACATACCCAGCCACCACTTACCCAAACAGTGGGGCCAAGAAAGCGAGAGAAGCACCTGCACTGAGAAAAAAAGATTTGGAAGAGCGAGAAAGAGAAAGCATGAGAAAAAACTAAGATCACCAAGACACACATGGGGGGAGGAGTACACTGGGCACGGGAATGCAGTGAGGGTAGGAAGAAGACCCTTATTAATTCAGCGGCCTTGGAAATGTAATCCCACCAGGATTAGACCTCTAAGTTAGTCACCAAGATGGAGTGCAGTCCAGGGCCCCAGATCTAGCAATCCATCATATATAATGAAAGATTGGAAGATTAAAGTGGACCAACACCCAGGATTTTGACTATCCTGGGTCTTGGTCCACTTCGATGGGGCACCCCCGATCGGGGTGCCCCGCTGTGTGAAACCCCCCCCAACCCCCCGAAAAACTCACCTCTCTGCGCTCCCAGCGCCAACGTACAAGCTCTATTCCAGGACGTCTAAGCGGCTGCCGCCGCCGCCGCCTCCCGCGCGTCCCTTTTGACGCGCCCGCGCCGGCCATTCGCAGACGGCCGGCGCGGGCGCGCGCACGCCTGCAGGGGCGCGAGGGAGGCGGCGGCGGCCGGCCGCCGCCGAAGATCAGGTAAGGTTTTTCGGGGGTTTTGGGGGGGTTACACCCCGCGGGACATCCCGATCTCGGATGTCCCGCGGGGTGGGGGGTGATCGGCCCGGGAATCTTATAGATTCCCGGGCCGATCACCCGTGGGTGTTGGTCCACTTTAAACAAAGTAAAACGAAATTAAAGTCATTGTCTAGGCTAAAATAAAAAAGCTTTATACTCACATTTTGTCCCCTGCAGATGATCACTCCTAGTTCGGTGCTGGGTGCCTTACCTGATCAGCAGGTCCACGCCCTGCACTGCCTGGCCTAATCATTAGATACAACTGCATTCTCAATGGGGGTGCCGCCCCCTGCCATCAGTCACAGCAAAGCTGCTAAGTCCCCCTCCATTGCATTTAATAGAAGGGACATGGCAGGTCTTGGCATTTCCCCCTCCGTTGCAGTCAATGGAGTGGGTTTGCTGGTGTTACTGAGATTAATGGTGGGGGCAATGCACTCGTCAGAAATACTTGGATCTGCCCAGGTAAGCCACCCAGTGCCAGAATAGGAGTGATCATCTGCAAGGGACGAAAGGGGGGTATAAAGCTTTATTTATGCTAGCTGTACAATTACCTGAAATCTATGCTGCACAAACAACATGTTTTTCTCCTACAATATACCAAAAAAGTGCATTTTGTGCACTCACCCGTTGTATTTCTCTATTATTCCATTCTGCTACACCAATTCAGAAAGAAGTAGGGGTTAAACCGGACCAACACCCGTTATTACTTCAACTTCGAAAGTAGCTCGGGGGGGGGGTCGGCATCCAGAACGCTGAAGCCCTCTCGCACCTAACTGAATAGATTGCGCAGAATACTCACCTTCATTACGAGCCAGTGCCGGGAAAGGAGTTCTGCTATTGTGGCCCGTATTCGAGTACCGGCAGGACCTGCCCACGTGCCAGCGTTCTGAATGCCCCTCCAAGCTTCTTGCTATCTGCAGAGAGCAGGATCAACACCAGTTAAAGTAATAATTAGTGTTGGTCCAGTTTAACTCCTAGAGGAAGACAGGCTTAAAGTGATTTGACCCCTGCAGCAGACTTTTTGTCCCCTGCAGATGATTGCTCCTAATCCGGTGCTGGGTGCCTTACCTGACTGGCAGATCCAGGCCATGCACCACCTGGCCCAATCATCTACCTCAATCTAGATGCAATGCTGCCCCCTGCTTTTGTAGAGGTGCCTTGGCGTGGTGGTGCAGCTTAGCATACTTCTGCAGATGTGTGTGACCGAGCCTCTTTTTTTACCAGATTTAGAGACAGATTATAGGTTGGTCTGCAAGCTAACAGGGTTGAGTGCTGCGGCTCCTTTAAGTCTTTAGTAACCTAATTGCCCTGCTGACTTGTACCTCCCAGGTTAGTTATAAAATGGTCTGAGCAGCTGCCACTCCCCCTTTGTTCACTTTGAATTTGTGCAAGCACATGGGGTGTGGGGTCTAGGCTGTATTGCAAGGTCTTGACCCTTCCACCCCATGGCTTGCACATGAGGTTTAGGGCAACCTCAGGTAAGCTGCTCCCTTTTTATCTCTTGCATTGTATGTCCCAAATGGGGCTCTCATAGATCAGAGTTAGGACTGCACCCATAGAGGCACCTTGGCGTGGTGGTGCAGCTTAGCATACTTCTGCAGATGTGTGTGACCGAGCCTCTGTTTTTACCAGATTTAGAGACAGATTATAGGTTGGTCTGCAAGCTAACAGGGTTGAGTGCTGCGGCTCCTTTAACTCTTTAATCACCATACAGAGGTAACTAAGAATAATGATAACAAGGGTGGGGTGGAACAGGACGTGCTGTATACATATAATACCAATTCTACAGGTGAGTAATCACAGAATTGTATTATTCTCAGTATACAGCACGTCCTGTTCCAGAAGATTCCTTACACATGGTACATCCAATAGCAGTGTCCGTAAGGTAGGGTGGGAGTCCTAAAAAGTAACAGCGGGCAGTTTAAACCACTGCCACCTGCAGAACTTTGCGGCCAAAAGCAGCATCAGCTGAGGCCCTAACATCAACTTTGTAAAACTTGGAAAAAGTATGAACAGAAGACCAAGTAGCGGCCTTGCAAACTTTTTCAACAGAAGCCTGGTGCTGAAAAGCCCAAGAGGCACCAATAGCACGAGTAGAATGAGCAGTAAGGCGGAAGGGAGGTTCCTTCCCCTTAGCAGAATAGGCTTCTATCACAGCCTGACGGATCCACTTGCTGATAGTGGACTTAGCTGGAGCCAGACCCTTCTTAGGTCCAGACAGGAGCACAAAAAGAGCATCAGTCTTCCTGAAGGATTCAGTAGCCACCAAATAGAACTTCAGGTTTCTAACCACATCCAAATAGTGTAAAACCCGCTCCTTAGGGTTACTAGGATTAGGGCACAGAGAAGGCAAAACAATGTCCTGATTGAGATGAAAAGCAGACACAACCTTAGGCAAAAAAATCTGGCTTAAAACGAAACACCACTCGGTCCTGATGTCTCTCAAAGTAAGGGGGTTTGATGGAAAGCGCCGCCAACTCAGAAACACACCTAACAGAAGTGATGGCCACCAAAAAGACTACCTTAAGTGTCAAAATGGACAAAGGGGCCTCACGCAAGGGCTCAAAGGGAGACCCCTGCAAGGCAGATAAGACCAAGTTTAAATCCCAGACTGGTAACATAGGCTTACGTGGGGGACGCACATGAGTAACCCCCTGGAAGAAGGTCTTAACCAAATGATGGTGAGCAAAAGATCTTTGGAAGAAAATAGCCAAGGCTGAAACATGACCTTTGAGGGTACTAAGTTGAAGACCCAAATCCAAATCATGTTGCAGAAACTCCAGAATCCTAGGGACAGAAAACACCCGACAGGGAAAAGACTTAGACTCACACCAGTCAATATAAGCATGCCATACCCTATAGTAGATGGAGGACGAGGACTTCTTCCTAGCCCTAATCATGGTATTAACAACAGAGGCAGGCAGGCCCTTTTCCATCAAGATGGAGGTTTCAGCAGCCAGGCGGTTAAAGCCAGCGTTTGTAGATTGGGATGGCGTAGCTGCCCCTGAGTGAGCAGGTTTGGAACCTTGGGCAGAGCGTACTGATCTACTGCCAACTGCACGATGTCTGCGAACCACACTCTTCTTGGCCAACAGGGGGCCACCAGGATGGTTGGCACCCCTTCCTGGGATATCTTGCGCAGCACCCTGCTCAGCAGAGGAAATGGAGGGAATACATAAAGGAGATGAAAGACATTGCTAGTGCATCCATGGCCAAGGCCAGAGGGTCCTGGGACAGAGAGACAGAGGTTGGAAGCCTGTGATTGTGGCGGGACGCAAACAGATCCACGTCCGGCTGACCCCAACAGTGGCACAGGGAGCGAAACACCCTGCTGCTGAGGGACCATTCTCCCAGGCGAGAGGTCCCCCTGCTCAAGGAGTCTGCCTCCAGATTTTCCACTCCCGGGATGTACACTGCCGAGATGCAGGGAACATTCTCCTCCGCCCAGGACAGTATCAGAGACACTTCCTTGAGGGCCCTCTTGTTCCGGGTCCCTCCCTGATGATTGATGTAGGCAACTGCCGTCTGGTTGTCCGAGCGGACCTGAACAGCCCGACCCTGAAGGTGTGGAGTCAGTTGAACGAGAACCAACCGTATCGCCCTCAGTTCCAGAATGTTGATATGGGTGTGGGCCTCCTGAGGGCACCACTGACCCTGGAATCTCAGGGATTTCCAGAAGCCCCCCCAACCTGTCAGATTGGCATCTGTGGTGACTGTCTCTCAGCACGGAGCCAGAAAGGATCTGCCCACCAACAGATTTCTTGAGTCCAGCCACCACGAGAGAGACCGTCTGACCAGAGGGGACAGAACAAACACCTGATCCAGGGACACCGGGTCCCGATCCCAAACTGACAAGAGGTGAAGTTGAAGAGGCCTCATGTGAAACTGAGCGTATGGAATAGCCTCGAAGCAAGACACCATCAGGCCCACCAGCTGCATACCCTGCCGGATGGAAGGATGAGGGCAAGACAGAAGAAGCTTGGCTTGAGCTTGCAGACTGTCCACCTTCTGCTGAGGGAGAAGGATCTTGACCTGAGATGTATCCAGAGTCATGCCCAGAAAGGACTTGACCATTGATGGTGACAGGGAAGGCTTGGGATGGTTGATCACCCAGCCGAAGGACTCCAGTGTGGACACCACCATCTGGGTATCCAGCTCGGCCTGCTGGAAGGACCGAGATGTGATGAGAATGTCGTCCAAGTAAGGAAGGATGCGAATGCCCTGAGATCTCAGCAAAGCCATAATACCCGCCAGCACCTTGGTGAATACCCTGGGAGCCGAGATGAGACCGAAGGGCAAGGCCACAAATTGGTAGTGCTGATCCTCCAGAGCGAACCTGAGGAATCTCTGATGACCTGGAAAGATTGGTATATGAAGGTAAGCATCCTTGATGTCTACAGAGGTCATGAAGTCCTCCGGGCGTACTGAATTTACAGCTGAGCGCAGAGTCTCCATGTGAAAGTGTTTGAATCTGACAAATTTGTTGAGGCGCTTTAAATCCAGGATGGGTCTGATGGACCCGTCTTTCTTGGGAACATTGAAAAGATTGGAATAGTAGCCTTTGCCCCTTTCCTTTAAAGGCACTTGGCAGATGACCCCTAACTCCAGAAGGTTTTGGACAGCAAGGCGCAGACCCTGGGCTAAAAGGGGGTTTTGAGCCATCCGAGATTTGATGAATCTTGGGGGCGGCCAGGCTGCAAACTCTATCTTCTAACCGGAGGACACTACCTCCCGAATCCACTGGTCTGAGACGTGAAGTCTCCAGACGTGAGCAAAAATCCGAAGCAGTCCCCCCCACCCGGATGGGTGAGGGCGCCCCTTCATGCCTGAGGGGGCTTGGGTGAGGTTTTTGGCTTGAGACCCCAGGAGAGGCCAGGACGGCCACGTCCTCTGCCCCTACCCCAATGGTCTCCACGGGCCCCAGTAAAAGAGACTCCACGGTTAGTTTTGGAACCACGGAAGGATGGGAGAAAGGCACCTGTCCCCCGAAAGGACCGAGACGGCTCCTGCGTTGAGGTAACCTACCACCCCTTGCAAACAAATCCAAGCGTTCCCCAAAGAGACGCAGGCCCTTGAAGGGGAAACCAGTGAGAGCCTTCTTAGCAGCATTGTCAGCCACCCACTGACATAGCCAGACAGAGCGGCGTATAGCCACCAACAGGGCAGAAGTCCTACCACACATTCTAATGGCATCATCCATGGCAGAGAGGATATATGCAATAAATTCCTCACAAAGCAGGAGAGATCTATACTCCTCTCTATCTGCATCCTCAGATGCCCCATCCAAAATACACTTAAGCACCCCTTTAATGGCAATAGCCGTAATAGTAGAGGCACAAACCGGGCGCAGTGCCGTCCCCCCACATGCAAAGGCATGACAGGCCAGTTGGTCCAAACGCTGGTCCTCGGCATCTTGCAGGGTAGTAGCGTCAGGAGAATGCATGACAGATGTATTGGAAAACCCTAGAATGGGCGCATCCACCTCGGGAGGACATGACCAATGCTTAACAACATCAGCAGGAAAGGGATACCTCTTGTCCCAACTCTTAGGCACCCCGGGCAGCTTGCTAGGCCGTTCCCATTCTTTGAGCACTAGATTATTAAATAGTGAGACTGCTCAGTAAACTCCCAGTGTGGCTTAACTGCGGAGCCACTGCCGGGGGAGAAATACAAAGCACTTCAAATATGTGACTCAGCAATCTGTCAGTGTCATCAGGGGACCCCAGGTCTTCCCCAAAGGGAGTCCCAGTACCACCGTATATCTTAGGTTGTTCCTCAGAGGATTCTGAATCAGAAAATAATTCCCCCTCCTCAAGGGGGTAGGGACCTGAGAGTGAGTAAGGGCCCTCATCTTCCACAGGGAAGAGGGAAACCGCGGGTGATAAATGCCACATCTTAGCAGAAGCCTTACGTGGGGCAGACCCAGCAAGTTGATTCTCAATCCTGGCCACCCGTGCAGCTAAATCAGGTTGAGACTCCCCACTAGTATGCCCCGCAGTGGGGGTCAGATGTAAGCGTGGGGGGGGTAGGTGAGGCCAGAGGGGGTCGCACCACCAGGCCCAGTAACAGACAACCCAGACTGCAGCGCAAGTACCTGCTGGGCGCAGGGTACACACACCCTGACATCATCACTAATAGGGGATACCCCACGCACAACACATAGCCAGGCTTGTCCCGAAGGAACCCCAGGCCCATTATCCCCAGAAGCCTCCATATGGTGATTTGAATGGCACAATAGGCCAGTAAGGTTTAACACTAAAGATGCCCCAAGAACCGCTAGGGAAGTGGGAGTTAGTGAGGGAAAATGGCCGGGAGAAACCACAGTGCTGAAGTATTAGCCCGCCTGGAAGACATAATCAACATTCCCATGAGAATAAGGCAGTTAGAAAAAACTAAAACTTTTAGAAAAAAATCACCCCATTGGGGTTACTCACGGACCGCAGAGAGCCAGCAGCATGCAGCAAGGAGACGAGATGGCGTCTGCAGACCTTGAGGGGCAGGCCGTGGAGTTATGAGGTAAAATGCATCATCCACAGAGCCCGCCCCCTCCCAAAGAGCGGGAAACGCGCCCACGTGATCCAGCCGGCCAATAGCGGGCCGGCAGCCCTGAGGCTGCGGAGTGCAGTACAAAGCGCGGCGGCGGCGTATTATAAAGTTACAAGCACTAAAACATGTCAAGAGTGAAATACAGTGTTGAATCACTAGATGACCCCCCCCTTCCCCAGAGATCCCCCAAGGGGAGAGTGAGGGAGGATAAGCAGAATTCCCAGGGAAAATGGCGCCCAGAGGTAATATGAGAAGTGAGGGTGGAGGGGGAAATATATATGTGAATAGGGTTTAACTGCACCGAATAACCTGGCAAAACCGATGAGGCAGTGGGGGCATCCAAAAAAGGCTCACCATTAGCCTAAACCGCCTACCCTGTTAGAGCAGGGACTGCGGTAGGAGCCTAGCTCCGCAGCACTATTGGTGCTTGCTAACCTACCTTCACCCGAACCTTAACAGCCGAGGCTGGGAGGCAGTAAATGAGACGGAACGGGTGGAAATAGTCTTGCAGGGCCGCAGGCATATAAGCCCCGCTCACCTGTGCCACAGAGAGCTATCTTCTATCTTCGCAGTCCAGACTGCAGAAAGAACTGGGGATTTTGTGGGAGGTCCCTGACTTATATAGGGCCGGGAGGAGCCACAAGCTGTTTTCTGCAGTCCAGCGCCATCTTGTGGATGTATTACCCATGTGTAAGGAATCTTCTGGAACGGGACGTGCTGTATACTTAGAATAATGCTGCTACAAAGCCAACCTTCCAAGCCAACAGCACTAAGGGTACTTCCGTCAGACGTTCCATGAACACACCCACATGTCTGACCATAACAAAATTATGTCCCCAGAGGAACTAGTGCCCTCCAGGTCCACACCTGAAACCCAGCCAGGCTCAAAGGTTTGAGAAAGAAAAGTAGGTGAGCTCAAATACGTGTTTGAGAGCCAGGAGAGCCATCTGTCTACTGATCAACACTACAGCTATAGGAGAATGCGCCCAGCTCTGACCTCAATGTGGGCAGTTAATCTTTCTGTCAGTCATCTGATTCCCTTTCAATCTACCTGATGGCTCAATCTCCATGATCTGTATGTGCTACTGACCAGAAAAAAGGGATTGTTCCCAGATATAGCCCTCATATTAATGACACCGTGATGACCTGTGTCACACCCCACGGCGAGGACAACAGCCTCTTACAAGGAAACATAGGGGGAGTCTTTCAAAGGCTCATCTTCCTTTGTGCCTGCGAACTCGATCAGTCCGCTGACCCTGTCTTTCTTCTTTGGCTTGCTGGGCCGTAATGTGCGCTTCCACACTGCTAAAACCTAAATCTTCTAAGAGGTCTGCAACATCCGATTCCGAGGCTCCAAAGAACCCAACTGGAATGGTTTACTCTGGAATGATGACCTCTGCCCGCAGGTCTGCGAAGATAAACAAGGAATACATCCAGCAGATCCCTCAGTCGGGTCAATAGCCCAAAGCATATATAGCCAGACCTAGGGGGTTCTAAGGTGAGGCCCTGTGCAGTCACTTCCTGTCCCCCTGGCAGTCCATTCCCCAAGCGCACCATGAGATCTCAGAGGTCAGAGTCTTACACTTAGTGAAGGGACTCTCGCTCTAGGGGCAGCCAACCATTTAAAAATAACCGGGGGGGGCGTGGCTTGCATATGGCGGGATAGGACGCTGAGACCCGAGGCTCCTGACTTAACCCCCTTTATACCATTTTTTGGCAGCAATATACACCGATGTCGAAGCGCAGGAAGGTGAAGGGCACACCTCGGTCCCGCACGGGAGCACCCATTACGGCCTATTTTGAAGCCAACACTCCTGGAAGCCCCAGACCCCCGACTATCAAGATGGCGGCTATGGAGATATCAGGAGATCCACCCCGCAGCGAGACAACGGCAGTCCTACCTGGTGCCCGGTCCATGGAGAGAGGAGCGGAGAGCGGAGCAGCCGTACGACCGGAGGAGCGGGGGATCGCATCGCCGCATCAGCCCACGTGCGGGGTAGAGGAGGTCGCTATGGCTGCGGCCTCGCCGGAGCAGAGGGGGAGCCCCGCCGCGACGGAGCGGGGACTGTGCAGTGCGCCTGTCACCTCCCTGAACCCTGATGGGAGGAGGGGTGGGCAGAAGACCGGCACTGGGCTCCCGGCACGGTCGGAGGAAGAAGAGCACACACCGCACTGTCAGGAGGCAGAGACAAGTGAGGTGAGCGCCGGCGGGCGCGCAGCTGCTGACAAGCCGCCTCCTGCTCAGCTGCTGCTGTCGACTGCGGCTTCAGACACGGGACCCGCAGGAGCGGCGGAGTCCAGAGTTGGAGACCGGCTGATTGCAGACTCAGCTGCAACACTGATGGCCTCTCAGCAGGTGGGTGCTGGTCATGCTGACAGTGTGGGGGGAACGAACCCAGCAACGGATAAGCCAGCCACTAGATTGAGTGCAGCGGGGGAGGAAGAGGACTGTATATATGTGACACCAGAGAGAGGGAGACAGTCTGGGTCGTTGTTACACTACAGCCCGGGGGCCCGGACGGCTCAGGGAACCAGATCAGACGCCCATGAGTGGGGACCCACACCTGGGGGGTCGGGATACCCAGACCCACAGACCTATGACCGGCGCCTCATGTTAGGCGGACGGGAGACCCCGCTGTTACTGCCTGAGGGGTGGGAATCCCCTCCTCCCGACCCAGGCTCCGCCAGCTACGCAGAGATGGTCCGAACCTCAGGGAGGCGAGAACCTGCTGCACCCCCTCCCAGACACCGCCTCACAATATTGCCAGGGGTTCGGGGGGAAGAATGGTCACCCAGGAGCGAAGAGGGGCCCCCAGAATTTGGAGGCGGGAACGCCGAATATACAGGGTTCACCCTGCCCCGATCCTTGATCTCAGCTATCGCAGAGTCGGTCAGGACCAACATCGCGGATGCTCTCAAGTCGCTACCATCTCGATCGGATTTTGAAACCTACATAACCAGGATGGAGGGGACGTTTCGCAGGGAAATAACGTCTATGCAGAACTCCATGGCAGATTTATCCAGCAGAGTGGAGGCTAATAACGCTGTTCAACTGGACGTCCAAGCCAGAGTGGAAGCGCTAGAACGTGAGCAAGATGTCACCAGGCGGCTACTCTCTGAGTTTCAACTACAGCAAGATGATCACGAAAATAGAAACCGCCGTAATAACATTCGACTACGGGGTGTCCCCGAAACGATACCCCCATCTGAGCTGAAGGCGAGTGTTTGCGGGCTGTTCAATAATCTGTTGGATCGCCCACCTTCGGATCATATCGAGATAGATCGAATACATCGGGCCCAGGGCCCTGCGAGACCTGGCTTGAGAGGTCCAAGAGACGTTCTCTGCAGGGTGCATTATTACCAAGTTAAAGAAGCTATAATGCAGAGAGCCTGGAACCGAGGTCCAGTTGAATTGAATGGAGCGCAGATCACCTTGTTGCCTGACCTCTCACGCAGAACCCTCCAAATGCGGAGGATGTTGAAACCTCTTTTGGAACTGATACAACGTCAGGGAGCAACATACCGCTGGGGACATCCATTCCAACTGATTGTACGAAAGGACCGTAGATCTTTCATCTTGAAAGCACCGCCCCAGCTGGCAGAGCTGTTTGATTTCCTAGGGACTGCCCCGATTGCGGTCCCGGATTGGTTGGAGTTGGAGCTGGATCGTAGAGGAGGCCCGCTTCCTCAGCGCCTAAGAAGACGGGGCCGAGACCGAGGTGGACGCCGGGGCGACCCGCCCGGCCCAGACCGAAGGGCGGCGCTTGCCCCCCCAGGAGCTGATTAACTGTACCTGCGCCCAGTTGGCCTTGAAGGAGACATTGTGTTTCGACCATGAAAGCTAACGCGATATCCTTTCTTTACAGAGTTATTCATTTATAAGTTGAAGTAGTTGTTATACTGGTAGTCATATCTATAGCTTATAAGCAGAGAGTGAGGCCTGTTGATGGAGCGGCCGGGGGGAGGTTTCTGGGCCTCGGGTTGAGTGAGCACCACTGTATGTAGAGACGGGGGGTGTCCCGGCTCGGGAAGTACCATTGGCTGGTGCGGGTCTGGCCCTCTGGGACCTCCCTCGGCTCTCTAGGTTTGGGGGTTCCCCGACCCGGGGTAGTTGTTCTTATGCCGGAATGCCTCCTTTCATGGAAGGAGGTTTTCTCGCAGAGACCACGGGGCTGCCCGGCGGACGGGGGCCTGGCCCCTTGGTGCGGGCGGATTCCTCCTCCCCCTTCGCCCGGGATGTTCTGGATCTGGACGAGACTTACCTCGTCCTTTTCCTGGAGCATTTTGGGTGCATTGATGGGAGTACCACTGTGGAGCCTCGTTTAACGACTCCCCCATAGCGGGGGTAGCCCGGATTTGCTGGAGGCGCGGCTTGTCGCGTCTGCTCTTGGGGGGACCCCCTTCACCTGTGACGGCTTGGCTACCGGAGGTTGGGCGACACGAACGGGGCTGTCTACCCCGCCTTGCCCTGGGGACGACGAGTCTCGGGACGTAGGGAGATGGGCCCGCGGATGGACTCGTTTGGCTCGGGGGGGCGGACATGGGGGATGGCCCTGGTCCAAGGTGGCTAGATGATCGGTGGGAGGGGCTGGAGTCATCCTGATGTTCTGCTGGAGGTTCCTGCCCGCCCGGCCTGGGGGGCGCCCTTAGCTGCCGGTTGACCCATGGTGCTGGTTGGCGCGGGGTGTTTCCTGGGGTCGGGGGGGGGAGCAGACCATGGTTGGTGGGCCGCCGGGTAAGTGATCACCTGCTTAATTACTTAACTACTCAAATAGTTATATTGCGTGCTTAGTTAGCTTTGATAATTGATTATTTCATGTTGCTGCCTAACTGTTTACGTGTTATGGGGGATGGGAGGGATGCCTTGATTGCTGAACCGTGTTCATTCTTTATATTTGTTGATTGAGTTTTGGCTCCTCTTCGCCGGGCTTCCATTTCCCCCAGTAGTCCGAGTGTTCTCCCGGGGGTAGTTGCCGGAGACTCTCCCGGAAGACAAAGGACTAGACTCCCCTATATTAGGAGAGTTAGTACAATCGTTCTAATTGTTACCCAAATTCTCTTTTTCCCTTTTTGGGTTTTCTCCGGAATTTAATAGGTTTTGATTTCTGACCCTTAATACTTTCTCCCCCTTTCCTGCATTAACCCTCTTACGCTCTACTTGACCCTTCCCCTTACCGCCTATTTGTCCACCGGTTGTCTTGCGTCCGGGGTGCGGGATCCAGGTATTTAGGGTTTAGTCTGGTGGGAGGGAGCAGAGGCGATGGCAGTAACGGATGGGGCTCGAGTCTTCTCGGACGCCTCTATGAAGGTGGTCTCCTTGAATTGCAGAGGGCTCAATATTCCAGAAAAACGATCTGCAGTCATCGCAGAGCTGATTCGACTAAAAGCCCAGGTAGCGTTCCTCCAGGAGACCCATTTTAGAAAGGACAAACACCCAAAGATATCCTCCAGATCATACCCCCAGGTATTCATGAGCTCATCCCCTGCCTCGAAAACTAAGGGAGTGGCGATACTCTTTTCCAGGTCCGTATCTTTTCAACTCCATAACTCTATAACAGATGAAGAAGGTAGATACATTATGGTTAAGGGGTCGATCTCAGGGGAGAAATATACCTTTGCCTCGGTCTACGGGCCCAACTCCGGCCAGGTGGACTTCCTTCTGAGGTTTTTTACCAGACTGTCGGAATTCCAAGAAGGAAGTGTGCTTTTAGGCGGGGATCTGAACCTCGCAATGGAACCCCTCTTGGATTCCTCCTCGGGGAAATCTTCCATCCCCTATAGAGGATTGAGGAAGATAAAACAAGCTATCCACAACCTGCAGCTGTGTGACATCTGGAGGATTACTAACCCTACCGGTAAAGATTTCTCCCACTATTCCATAGCCCACGCCACTTATGCTAGACTGGACTACGTGCTCTTGTCCCACAGTTTGTTACCCAGAGCCCACGACGCCTCGATAGGCGTTGCGTCATTATCAGACCATGCCCCGGTGAGCGTCTCATTAACCACACAGGAGAGAAGTGGTAAAGCTTGGACTTGGCGTCTAAATGAGACTCTACTGAAGGACCCGGTGGCGAAGAGCGCAGTACAAGAAGCCCTCACCGAATACTTCCGATTAAATGACACAGAAGGGATAACACCTATAACCTTATGGCAAGCTCATAAAGCCGTGGTCAGGGGAATCCTGATCCAACAGGCTGCTAGACTGAAAAGAGCAAACATTACCAGGCGGGATCGCTTGTTGGCCCAGATTCAGAAGCTGGAGAAACAACATAAGGAGGCCCAACTAAAAGAAACCCTGAAGGAGCTGACAGCGCGCAGAGAGGAGTTGAACTCCATCTTGCTGCAGAGGGCGGTGTTTACAATAAAGAAATGCAAGCGCTTCTACTATGAGTGGGGTAATAAAAGCGGTAGGCTCCTTGCGAGGGCCCTGAGAAAACAACGTTCCCTGAACTTTATTGAGGCAATTAAAGATGGACAGCAGCAGAAATGGCATAAGACGCCGGACATCGCTAAAGTGTTCCGGGAGTATTATCACTCGCTCTATAATCTACACGCACAGGGAGCGAGAGACCCTCAGGGATGCCTGGAATTGAAGAGGGAATACATTACATTATCAGGCATGCCCCAGTTGAGTGAGGAGGCAATCTGTAGGCTAGAAGAGCCACTTTCAACGCCTGAGCTACAACGGGCTATCAAGGAGACTCCCTCTGGTAAATCGCCGGGCCCAGATGGCCTGACCGCCGCATACTACAAAGAATTTCTGCCTATCCTGGGTAGCCACTTTCTCCGTGCCTATAATACGATAGGGAGGACGACCCGGGGATGCTGCCCGGGGAGGCACTGGAGGCTCATGTTACTGTGATTCACAAGGCCGGGAAAGATCCATTAAGCTGTAAAAGCTACCGCCCAATATCCTCTGAATGTCGATCTCAAAATATTTACTAAGATCCTGGCTAATCGACTGGCAATGTATCTACCAGACCTAATAGAGGAGGATCAATGTGGCTTTATACCTGGCAGGGAGGCGAGGGATGATACGGTTAGGACTTTGAATCTTATACATCGCTCACGCCTAGATGGAACCCCGATCATGCTGCTATCGACGGATGCTGAAAAAGCATTTGATCGCATAGACTGGGATTTCGCATTTGAGGTGTTAAGACATATAGGATTAGGGCCCAGAGCATTTAGATACATCACGGAGCTGTATTCCAGACCCCAAGCTAGAGTAAAGATTAATGGAGATCTCTCTTCGCCTTTCCCGATTTCGAATGGCACCAGACAGGGATGTCCCTTGTCACCGCTCATTTTTGCACTGATAGTGGAACCCTTCCTGCGACATATAAGGGATAACACTGACATCAGGGGGATCCAGGCTGGTGGCATGGAGCATAAGGTTGCCGCATATGCGGACGACCTACTGTTCTTTGTATCAAACCCGGTAATAGGGCTCCCTGTCCTAATGAAGGAGTTTGAAAGGTTCGGTAAGCTTTCTAACTTTAAGATCAACCTCGATAAATCCGAGGCGCTCAGCGTGGGACTTCCAGACGACATCCTTAGACACCTTAGGGCCTCGTTCCCGTTTAGATGGGTTTCCCCTACACTAACTTATCTAGGAGTGAAAATACCAAACAATATTGATGATGTCTTCCGGTTCAACTTTGTGCCAATGCTGAACAAGACTAAGCTAGATCTGACAAACTGGAATATCCCAACATTCACGTGGGTGGGACGCATAAATATCATAAAGATGGTGGTCCTACCGAGAATTCTATATCTGCTTCAAACTCTCCCGTGTCACATCCCGAAGAGCTACTTCAAGAATTTGGACTCGATCCTTAGACAGTTTATTTGGAGTAACAAGAGGCCTAGGCTAAGACTTGCCCTTCTCCAGCGCCCTGGACACAGGGGAGGTCTCGCAGTGCCGAATCTACTGAGATACTGGCAGGCAACTCATTTACAGAGAGTCGTGGACTGGAATAGGGGACTGGGCAGGAAGAAATGGGTCGCCATTGAGGCTGAGTGTGTGGAGACTCCGCTGGGGGATTTACCATGGGTGTCCAGGGATTCCGCTAAGTGGGCGAGAACCCACCCCTTGGTTAAGAAGACTCTCGAGGTCTGGGATGGACTGAGGTCAAGAGAAGAGATATCCCCTTGGCCGTCCCCGCTGATCCCACTACTGGACAATCCCGACCTTCCATGTGGTCAAAGACTCCGGGCGATGGAGGGATGGGGAGAGTTGGAGATGGTTAGAGGGCGAGACTTGATACAGAGGAAAACCTGGTGCTCTATAGAAGAACTCAGAGACAGATGGAACAACCCAAGACTGGATCCTTGGCGCTTATTGCTTTTCCAGCACTATTTGCAGCGGACGGGACCCAGAGAATCCCTCGAGCGAAGCCTTACAGGCTTTGAAACCCTTATTACTAGGCAGGATCCCCCCACTAGACTGATCTCGCAGATTTACCAATTACTGGGCGAGGAGCAAGGAGTAAAGCTACCTTACTGCCGGCAGTGGGAGAGGGACCTGGAGAGGGAGTTTACGGAGGAGGAGTGGGAACGGATATTCACCCTTGCCCACAAGTCATCAATAGCGGTACAAACACAGGAAACAAATTACAAATACCTCTCCAGGTGGTATTATACTCCCAAGCACCTGGCAGTCTGTTTCCCAGGAACATCACCTAGATGTTGGAGATGTGGGGAAGAAGAGGGGTCTTTTTTCCATATCTTTTGGACATGCCCGAGGATAAAACCCTTTTGGACTGAAGTGATCCCACTCATGACCGAAGTTACTGGGTCTCAGATCCCGTTCTGCCCAGCTCTTATGCTTTTACATCATAGCACTTGTAGCGTCACCAACTACAAGAAGTCAATACTGATGCACCTTATTAATGCAGCTAGGGCACTGATTCCCAGATTTTGGAAAACGGAGCACACCCCTACAAAAGAGGAGTGGATCCGAGAAGTTAACAGGGTCAGAGAAATGGAGGAACTCACGGCAGCTTCCCAAGACAGAGGAGAACAGTCCACTGCAGTTTGGACCCCCTGGTACCTCTTTCGAGACTCTGCGGTCTCTGCTCGTGACCTGGCGCCGGACCCCCCCGCCCGCCTCCCCTGACCCCGGACGCGAGAGAGGTGTGCCCCCCCCCCCCCCATCTATCCTACCTGATCATTCTGTAGTCTATCTCCCTCTACTTTCTCTCTTTCACCTTTGCTCCAGTGCAGCGAAGCGGCAACCCCAGTCCTATTGCTAAGCGCGAGGCGGAGCCCCTGGAGGATTTGCGGGCTTGAATAGACAACCCAGGGCTCAAGAGGGTCGCACGAGCCTCATATCAATTATCAATTAAGGAGCGACAGGCACCTCCGTGGTCCAACTTTTCTCTGACTCTACCTCCCCCCACCGTGGACACGACGAATAGAAGCCAATCTCTGGATGACGGGGGTGGGAGAGGGGTGAGGGGCGCTCCTTGTGACCCGCGAGCCTGGTCTATATAACCAGTGACATCACCAGACAGGGCCTGACGGGCTTACAACGACTGCGGGAGAGGGGAAGAAGAAGGCGGGTGGTTGCTTGCTTTGCTGTATCGCTCTTCCTGTTCCTAACCTGATAAGTTACTTGATTGCTTATTCTGTACTGTTTTGAAATGAAAAATAACTAAATAAAGAGTTTAAATAAAAATAACCGGGTGCAGACTAGCATGTGCCTTCCTTGACCCATGGCATGGTACCTTTCACAACATTCTACTGTGACAATATCAGCTTGGTGACCGATTTCAGGCATATAATGTTCATAGTCTCCTGCAAGTGACAACTGGAGGGTAGAGAGCGCAGCTGTATAGATATATATATATATATATATATATATATATATATATATATATATAGTGGCCGGGAGGAGTTCTAAATCTTGCAGTCATGAAATGGTGTACGGGAATGGAATAAGAGAGAAAAATAGAGGAGATTCCTGCCATGTTCAAGTAGGCAGGTCTTTTCTGCAGTGTCAGTCTCCTAATTAGAGGAACATCAAGACACCCCTGTTTTTTTTAATAAAGTTATGGCCTTCCTGAAGTATGATATACAAATGAACTTCTTTTTTTAGAAACTGATCTGCAAGTTGCCGTCTCCTTTCGATAACTTAGATAACTAGAAAAAATATGGGCTTGCTACGGATGATGTTTTTGGTTAGACTCACAGTGAGCTACTTGCTTTAATTCAATGGACGCGAGGGCATAACCCATGTGTGATGCCTTACTATGAAGTGAATGGCAAAAAAAAATTCTCCAAAGTGCAAAAATTAAAAGACCTTACCTGCAGTGCACAAGGGTGGGCCCAGTGCTTCTTCTCTGGTCCATGTGGTCTCTGACAAGATTGCGAAACTTGATAATGGATGCGGTGGAATCTGGAACCCCGTGGTCAGGCCAAGCAGTAAAATGGAAGTGTCGGAGGGATTTTGTTCCTAGTTGTTTTCCCTGGAGGTACAAATGAGCAAATGGTAACTACCTGATCTACCCAATTTCATGGAGCATGTCTGGCACAAAGGTTCCAACACACAGGCGCAAGGTGTAGCGATAATCAGTATCGATAAAATGCTCGCCTGTGTACCGACGATTTGCTGGCATTTTTGTAGCAATTGGAAGAGCGCTAGTATGTGAAAGGGCCCATAGTTTCCTATGGGCAGCATTTTAATGGCGTTGCGCTCAGCCCACAATTGCTATAGAGACAACAGTATGTTAATAAACAAATGCATTAAAGCAATTAAAACTGTCGGTATGATAGCTGAAACAAAAAAAGTGCAACAAGGTGTTTGCAGCAATATACACCTTCTTCCAGTGGTACTTCATAACTCCCTGTCCCTGTCAATGTCCCCTGTCTAGTGTGGCCTGTTGGCTGTTGGCAGCTGCTGGGTGCTGCCAAAACAGCTGGGACTGTTAGCAGGTATGGCGTGGGGATAAGTAAAAATGTTTGTCCACGCTGTAAAACATTTTTCTTTGAGTCTGTTGGGAAACACAGAACTTAAAGGGACTTTCCAGGCTAATAGAAAAAAACAAAACAAATGGAAACTCACCTTTTGTCCCCTGCAGCTGATCGCTCCTACTCTGGCAGTTCCACAAGTCCACCCAGGCCTGGTCTCTTGCTACTGGAGAATCTTTGAGGAACGACCGCCCCACTATTCGTCATGGTGACACTATCATGGCCCCTCAATTTACTGCTAAAGAGGGAGATGGGCTGGACTGCTGAAATAGAAGCTATCAGCTGTGGTGGACAAAAGGTGACTATGCTTTTGTTTTATTATGCCTTGTGATGAACACAGATAATAGTTTAAAGGGCACCTGGTCCTGTAAGCAAAAGGGGGCGGTATTAGGTTCTTAACTATACCTTTTGCAGGTCTTACTCTGAAGACCTATATCTGAGGCTCATGAGCTGCCCCCCCATACTTGAAATATCTGTCAACTTGCATAGTTATACGACCCCTACTATCTTGTCCTGAGCTCTCTCTGTATGCTTATGGACACTTACAAAAGGCTATCTGATACTGAGAGAAAAAAAACAAAGTAAATATCAATAAGAAAACAAATAATAATTTTGGCATAAAACAAGCTTACATGTTTGACTGAGAAATCTCTTATTGTCCACTCTTCTAAAATTGTGTCAGATGTACCAGTTACAATAATATCCCCATAAGTGCAGGGTGTATAATCCAGTGGCCAGTAACGTTCACATTTTATCTGGAAAAAAGAAATGATAACACATAGAAAGTGTGTGAAAATATACCTAGCTTCAATATATAAGAAATAGGTTATAGCACACCTAATAAAGAACATAGAGGTAATGGGTGCTATCCATAACATATGCAATAATAAATGACCATCAATTTCCAAGAACAAAAATACAATTCTGTGATTACTCACCTGTAGAATTGATATTATGAGTATACATCCCGTCCCATTCCAAAAGATATCCTTACACATGGGTTATTCATCTTCAGATGTCACGTGACAGCAGAGCAGAAAAAGTGGCCCCTCCCAGCCCATATATACCGAGGCACCTCCCACAGAACCCCAGCATTTAAAAGCAGTTAACAAAGCCGGGAGAATATAAACAACAATCACCATAAAGAGGTAACAAGAACAACAAGGGTGGGGCGGAACGGGACGGGATGTATACTCATAATATCAATTCTACAGGTGAGTAATCACAGAACTGTATTATTCTTAGTATACATTCCGTCCCGTTCCGAAAGATATCCTTACACATGGGACATCCAATAGCAGTGTCCGTAAGGTAGGGTGGGATCCCCAAAGGCAACAGTCTAAATCACTGCCGCCTGCAGAACATTGCGGCCAAAAGCAGCATCAGCTGAGGCCTTAACATCAACCTTGTAAAAATACAATTCTGTGAAATACTCACCTGTAGAATTGATATTATTTGTATACAGTACGTCCTGCTCCAGATATAATACTTACACTTGGGTTATCCTCCGCCAGATGGCGCTGCACTGCAGAGACATGGAAAACAGGCTCCTCCTGGCCCTTCAAATACCCAGGGACCTCCCACAAATCCCCAGCATTGAAAAGCAGTGAACAAGAAGCCGGGAGAATTAAACCACCCAGAACAACTGGTAATGATAACAATGATAACAATCACCATACAGGGGATCCAGAATAATGCAAAAACCAGGGTGGGGTGGAGCAGGACGTACTGTATACAAATAATATCAATTCTACAGGTGAGTATTTCACAGAATTGTATTATTCTTAGTATACAGTACGTCCTGCTCCAGATATAATACTTACACTTGGGACATCCAATAGCAGTGTCCATAAAGTAGGGTGGGATCCCCCAACAAAAGGTGACATCAGGCAGTTTAAACCACTGCCGCCTGCAAAACCTTGCGGCCAAAAACAGCATCAGCTGAGGCCCTAACATCAACCTTGTAAAACTTTGAAAAGGTATAAACAGAAGACCAAGTAGCGGCCTTGCAAACTTGTTCAACAGAAGCCTGGTGCTGGAAGGCCCAAGAGGCACCAATAGCACGAGTAGAATGAGCGGTAAGGCGGAAGGGAGGATTCTTCCCCTTAGTAGAATAGGCCTGAATCACAGCCTGACGAATCCATTTGCTAATAGTAGACTTGGCAGGAGCCAAACCCTTCCTAGGACCAGAAGGGACTACAAAAAGAGCATCAGTCTTCCTGAAAGCCGCAGTGACTACCAGGTAATACTTCAGACACCTGACCACATCCAATGAATGCAAAACCCTTTCCTTAGCGTTGCTAGGATTAGGACACAATGAAGGAAGAACAATATCCTGATTCAAATGAAAAGCAGACACCACCTTTGGCAGAAAATCTGTCTTAAAGCGGAACACCACCTTGTGCTGGTGTCTCTCGTAGTATGGGGGCTGAATAGACAGAGCTGCCAGCTCAGACACACGCCTGACCGAAGTAATAGCCACCAGAAAAACAACTTTGAGGGTAAGTACAGCCAGAGCAGCATCCTGAATAGGCTCAAAGGGAGCACCCTGTAAGGCAGACAAAACCAGGTTCAAGTACCAAACAGGGACCGTAGGCTTACGTGGGGGACGCACGTGAGTGACCCCCTGAAAGAAGGTCTTAACCAAGGGATGCTGAGCAAAAGACTTCTGAAAGAAGACAGACAGGGCAGAAACCTGACCCTTCAGAGTACTGAGTTTTAAACCCAACTCCAATCCATGTTGTAAAAACTCCAGAATTCTAGGGATTAAGAATTCCCTGCAGGTGAGAGACCTAGACTCACACCAGTCAATGTAGGAACGCCATACCCTATAATAGATGGCAGAAGAAGTTTTCTTCCTAGCCTGTACCATGGTATCCACCACTGAGGCAGACAAGCCTTTCTCCATCAAGATGGAGGTTTCAAGCAGCCAGGCCGTCAAAGCCAGAGTTTGTAAACTGGGATGGCGTAAGGAGCCCTGAGTGAGTAGATCTGGCTCCTCTGGCAGGACGTACTGGTCCACTGCCATTTGTACCATGTCTGCGAACCACACTCTTCTTGGCCACCTCGGGGCCACCAGAATCACTGGCACCCTTTCCAGGGCAATCTTGCGCAGAACCCTGCCCAGCAGGGGGAACGGGGGAAAGGCATACAGGAGCCGGAATTTCTTCCATGACAGTGACAGAGCGTCCGTGGCCAAGGCTAGAGGATCCTGAGACAGGGAGACAAAGGCCGGGAGCTTGTGATTGTGACGGGATGCAAACAGATCCACATCCGGTAGGCCCCACCGGTAACACAGGGACTGGAATACCCTGTTGCAGAGGGACCACTCCCCTTGACGGGAAGTCCCCCTGCTCAGAGAGTCTGCTAGAAGATTCTCTACCCCCGGGATATAAACAGCCGAGATGCATTGAACATTGGCCTCCGCCCGTGTCAGAATCCACGACACTTCCTGGAGGGCACCCTTGCTCCGGGTCCCTCCCTGATGGTTGATGTAGGCAACCACTGTCATGTTGTCTGAGCGCACCTGCACAGACAGTCCCTGCAGGTGATCGGTTAACTGCTCCAAAACCAACCTAACCGCCCGTAGTTCCAGAATGTTGATGGGTAAATGGGCCTCCTGAGGGCCCCACCTCCCCTGGAACCTCAGGGATTTCCAGAATCCCCCCTAACCTGACAGACTGGCATCCGTGGTGACCGTCTCCCAGGAGGGGGCTAGAAAGGACCTGCCCTTTAGCAAGTTCTTGTGGTCTAGCCACCACGAGAGGGACCTTCTGACCAATGGGGGAAGCACACAAACCCCGTCCAAGGACACAGGGTCCTTGTCCCATACTGATAGGAGGTGAAGCTGCAGAGGCCTCGAATGGAACTGAGCAAAGGGCACCGCCTCGAAGCTCGCCACCATCAGGCCCACCAGCCGCATTCCCTGTCTGAGGGAGAGCTGGGGGCACGAGAGCAGGGACCGCACCTGCGCAGTCAGAGCTTCCACCTTCTGTTGGGGAAGGAATATTCGTGACTGAACCGTATCCAGAATCATCCCCAGGAATGGGGTCACCGGTGAAGGGGACAGGGAGGACTTGGGATGATTGATCACCCAGCCGAAGGACTCCAAGGTGGACACCACCAGCTGAGTGTCCAGCTCCGCCTGCTGTAGAGGCCATGAGGCGATGAGGATGTCGTCCAGGTAGGGCAGCACTCGAATGCCCCCTGACCTTAGCAAGGACATCACCCCCGCCAATACCTTGGTGAACACTCTGGGAGCTGAAGTGAGGCCAAATGGTAGAGCCACAAATTGGTAGTGTTGATCTTTCAACTCGAATCTGAGAAACCTTTGATGCCCTGGGAACACAGGGATGTGAAGATAAGCATCTTTGATGTCCACAGACGTCATAAAATCCCCTGGTCGCAGAGAGCCAACAGCCGAGCGCAGGGTTTCCATGCGAAAGCGCTTGTTCTTGACAAATTTGTTGAGGATCTTTAAATCCAGAATGGGCCTGACTGACCCATCTCTTTTGGGTACTGTGAAAAGGTTGGAGTAGAACCTTTCTCCCAATTCTCTCAAGGGAACCTTGCAAATAACTCCCAGATCCAGAAGTCCTTGCACTGCCTGCATCAGGACCTGAGCTGATACCGGGTCCTGGGGGATCCGGGACCTGACGAATCTTGAGGGGGGCCACACAGCAAACTCTATCTTGTAGCCGGAGGTAACTACCTCCTGAATCCACCGGTCTGAGACTTGGCGCCTCCAGACGTGCGCAAAGTGCTGTAGCCGTCGCCCCACCCTGGCGGGAGAGGGCGCCCCATCATGCCTGAGGGGTCTTGGGAGGGGCTTTGGGTTTGGTCCCCCAGGAGGAGCCAGGGCGTTGCCCCCTGCTCCTATGTCAGGTGTCTGTGCGAGCCCCCGTGAAGGACACCCCTTTTCCCTGCTTAGCGTCTCTGTAGGGGGCTGAAAGGGGGCCCTGGCTGCGAAAGGGCCGAGGCTGCAGCCTGCGCTGTGGTAACTTACCTCCTTTAGCAAAGAGGTCTAGGCGGTCCCCAAACAGGCCTAGTCCCTTGAATGGGAGCCCAGTAAGGGCATTCTTAGCAGCATTGTCGGCCGCCCACTGTCGCAGCCATACCGCGCGGCGTATAGCCACCACCAAGGCGGAAGATCTGGCACACAGCCTAATAGCATCATCCGATGCAGACAGGATAAAGTTCACAAATACATCACAGTTAGACAGTGCATTAATAGTATCAGCAGGCAACTCGTCTGGGCCGTCAAGTGCATTCCTGACCATGGCCCTTAGCGCCACGGCAGTAATGGCCAGAGCGCAGACCGGGCGCAGTGCCGCCCCTCCAAACGCAAAGGCATGGCACGCCAATTGGTCAATGCGCCGGTCCTCAGAATCCCGCAGCGTAGTAGTGTCGGAGGAGTGCATAATAGAGGTGTTAGACAGCCCTAGAATAGGAGCATCGACCTCGGGGGGCGATGACCAGCACTTGACCATGTCAGCAGGAAATAGATACTTCCTGTCCAGACTCTTAGGGATCCCGGGAAGTCTACTGGGATGTTCCCACTCCTTAAGCACGAGGTTATTGAAATGGGTCTGCTCAGGAAATTCCAATCGAGCCTTAGCAGTATGGAATAGCTCACCCCTTTGGCTGGGAGCCGCAACAGGGGGAGAGATGGACAAAACCTCAAAAATCTGAAGCAATAGTTTATCAGTATCATCCGGGGTCCAGTGATCAGAACCAGAATCGTCATGACCCCTAGACTTCTCATCAGATGACTCTGAGTCAGAGAGCAGCTCCCCTTCGTCCGAAAGGGTATGGTCATATAGATGCGTAAACTCATCAGACTCTGTAGGGAAAGGAGCAGAGTCAGGGATTATGTGCCGCTTTTTTGCGGTGGCCTTGCACGCTAGAGTACTAGCAAGCAATTTTTCAAAGCTGGCCAGTCTAGTAGCCACATCAGGGTGAGAATCCCCGCTTGTATTGGGGGTTAGACTCAGGCTTGGGGGGGGTAGGTGAAGTGAGGCGAGGTGCAGACCCAGCCCCAGGAGGGGCGGGAAGTACCATTAGCACCTGCTGTGCACAAGGGACGCAGACCCGTGCATTGTCACCGTTGATAGATGAGACCCCACAAGCTACACACAGCCGGGCTTGTCCCGAGGGAACCCCGTTCACAATATCCTGGGATGCCTCCATATGGTGATTAATGGGCACAATAGGCCAGTAGGCTATAAGCTACCCTGGATGCCCCAAAGACCCGCAGGGAAGTGGGAGTAATTATACTAGGTCCAACTGGCAATTACACCGGGCCGGGAGAAGCCACTGGATTCGACCGTCTGAAAGACATAATGGGAATAGGGATGTCAGAGCCATGCGCAGTAAGCAAGACAAATGAAAATCGCCCGCGAGGGCAGTTACGGATCGAGGGAGGAGGAGGACCGTTACCACGCGCACGCGATGAGCATCTAAATGGCGCCAAGCAGACCTCGAAGGGCGGGCCAGAGCGGGCTGTGACGCGGAGCGCGCCAAGCCAGGTCTCCGCCCCCCGAAGAGCTCTGAAGACAGTAGTCAGCGCAGACAGTAAAGTGAATGACACACTATAGAAGTAAAACGGGGATTACTTCCAGATGCGCTCGACAACGTATACCAATGAAGACGCCGCAGCCGATAGACAATAAAGACAGCGCGGCTCTGACACCAGGTGTATGAGTAAAGGACAATACTAAGGCCATAAGGTGTACTGAATACACTAAGACCACACACACACCCCCCCCCCCTTTCTTTCCCCCCGAGCTACGGGGGGAACGAGAGAGGATGGCGACCCTTTGAACAGGGTCCACGCTACACGGGGTATGGGGCAATAATGCGGGAGGGGCATCCACAAGAGGCTCACCATCAGCCTAAACTGCCTACCCTTTGGTGGGGGACTGCGGAGGAGCATGGCTCCATAAGCACACGTAGTGCTGCCTACCTTCACCCGACCAGCGCAGCCCAGGCTGGGAGGCACATCACAAAGAGGACGGGTGGGAGTAGTCCAACAGGGCCACAGGCTTTAATAGCCCCGCTCACCTGCGAGAGAGTGACACATCATGTCTTCGCAGCCAGCACTGCAGAGAAATCTGGGGATTTGTGGGAGGTCCCTGGGTATTTGAAGGGCCGGGAGGAGCCTGTTTTCCATGTCTCTGCAGTGCAGCGCCATCTGGCGGAGGATAACCCAAGTGTAAGTATTATATCTGGAGCAGGACGTACTGTATACTAAGAATACTTAGAAGAAGTATGAACAGAAGACCAAGTTGCGGCCTTGCAAACTTGATCAACAGAAGCTTGGTGCTAAAAAACGCCCAAGAGGCACCAATAGCCAGAGTAGAATGAGCAGTAAGGTGGAAAGAAGGTTTCTTTCCCTTAGCAGAATAGGCCTGAATCACAGCCTGATGGATCCACTTGCTGATAGTGGATTTAGCAGGAGCCTGGCCTTTCTTAGAACCAGACGGAACCACAAAGAAGGCATCAGTCTTCCTAAAGGAATCAGTAGCCACCAAATAGAACTTCACAGCCCTAACTACATCAAGAGAGTGCAACACCCTTTCCTTGAGGTCCGGGTTAGGGCACAAGGAAGGTAACACAATGTCCTGATTGAGATGAAAGGCAGACATAACTTTAGGCAGAAAATCAGATTAAAGCGAAACACCACCTTGTCCTGGTGTCTTTCAAAATAAGGAGGCTTGATGGAAAGCGCCGCCAATTCAGAAACTCGCCTGACAGAGGTAATAGCCATCAAAAAGGAGTGGACAAAGCCGCTTCCTGCAAAGGTTCAAAAGGAGACCCTTGCATGGCCGACAAAACCAAGTTAAAATCCCAAACAGGCAACATGGGCTTGCGTGGCGGACGCAAATGAGTAACACCTTGAAAGAAGGTCTTGACCAGATGATGCTGAGCAAAAGATCGTTGGAAAAAAACAGCCAGAGCAGAAACATGGCCCTTCAGAGTACTAAGCTGAAAACCCAGATCCAAGCCATGTTGTAAAAATTCCAAAATCCTGGGAATTGAGAACACCCGACATGGAAGTGACCTAGACTCACACCAGTCGATGTAAGCACGCCAAACCCTGTAGTAAATGGTAGAAGAAGACTTCTTCCTAGCTCTGATCATGGTATTAACTACAGAGGTCGGCACCCCTTTGTCCATCAAGATGGAGGTTTCAGCAGCCAGGCCGTCAAAGCCAGCGTTTGTAAATTGGGGTGGAGCAGCCGCCCCTGAGTGAGCAGGTCTGGCACCAGGGGTAGGACGAAGTGTTCTACTGCCAACCGTACGATGTCTGCGAACCAAATTCTTCTTGGCCAACATGGGGCCACCAGAATGGCTGGCACCCCTTCCTGGGCTATTTTGTGCAGCACCTAGCCCAGCAGAGGCAATGGAGGAAACACGTATAGGAACTGAAAGCTCTTCCAAGACATTGCCAGAGCATCCACTGACAGGGCCAGGGGATCCTGTGACAGGGAGACAAACACTGGAAGCTTGTGATTGTGACGAGACGCAAACAGGTCCACATCCGGTTGGCCCCACAGAGAACGAAACACCCTGTTGCTGAGGGACCATTCTCCCATGCGAGAAGCCCCCCTGCTCAGAGAGTCCACTTCCAGATTCTCCACCCCCGGAATGTACACAGCGGAAATGCAGGGAACATTGTCCTCTGCCCATGACAGAATCAGGGAAACTTCCTTGAGAGCCCTCTTGCTCCTGGTTCCTCCCTGATGATTGATGTAGGCAACCGCCGTCTGGTTGTCTGAGCGGATCTGTACCGCCAGACCCCGAAGGCTTGCAGTCAGATGGGAAAGCACTAGCCTTAATCGCCCTCAGTTCCAGAATGTTGATTGGGGCATAGGCCTCCTGAGGTCCCCACTGCCCCTGGAATTTCAGGGACCCCCAAAAGCCACCCCAACCAGTCAGATTGGCATCCATGGTGACCACCTCCTAGCAGGGAGTCAGAAAAGATCTGCCCACTAGCAGATCACTTGGATCCAGCCACCATGACAGAGACCGCCTGGCCAGAGGGGACAGCACAAATACCTGATCCAGGGACCCTGGGTCCCGATCCCAAACTGACAAGAGATGAACCTGGAGAGGTCTCATGTGAAACTGAGCGTATGGGACAACCTCGAAGCTGGACACCATCAGACCCACCAGCTGCATTGCCTGTCTGATGGACGGATGAGGGCAAGACAGAAGAAGCTGTGTTTGTGACTGAAGACTTTCTACCTTCAGCTGAGGGAGAAAGACCTTGACTTGAGATGTATCCAGAGTCATGCCCAGAAAAAACTTTACTCTGGAAGGAGACAGGGAAGATTTGGGAAGATTGATCACCCAGCCAAACAATTCCAGAGTGGTTACTACTGTCTGAACGTCCATCTCTGCTTGTTGCAAAGTCTGAGAAGCTATAAGAATGTCGTCCAGGTAAGGAAGAATGCGAATACCCTGAGATCGCAACAAAGCCATCACTCTTGCCAGCACCTTGGTGAACACCCTGGGAGCAGAGGTAAGACCAAATGGCAGGGCCACAAACGGAAAACGGAAAGTGCCTGAATCTGACAAATTTGTTGAGGAGCTTTAAATCCAGGATAGGCCTGACGGATCCGTCCTTTTTGGGGACAGTGAAAAGATTGGAATAATAGCCTTTGCCCCTTTCCCGCAGAGGAACAGGGCAAATGACCCCCAATTCCAGTAGGTTTTGGATAGCAAGACACAGACACCGAGCCACCAGGGGGTCTTGAGCCATCCGGGATCTTATGAACCTTGGGGGCGGCCAGGCTGCAAACTCTATCTTGTAACTGGAGGAGACTACCTCCTGAATCCACCAGTCTGAGACATGACGCCTCCAAACTTGAACAAAGAGCCGAAGCCGTCCCCCCACCCGGATGGGTGAGGGCGCCCCCTCATGCCTGAGGGGGCTTGGGGGAGGATTTAGGCTTGGAACTCCAGGAAGGACCGGGCCTGCCACGTCCTCTGCCCCATGACTCACTGCGTCATGACTCACATGACTCCTTTCCTGGGGGAATAAAAGGGGGACAGAGCAAATCTGGAACCCCAAAAGGGCCTGAGTGGCTTCTTGCGCTGAGGCAGCTTGCCTTCCTTGGCAAACAGATCTAGACGTTCCCCAAAAAGGCACAGTCCTTTAAAGGGAGCCCCAGCAAGAGCCTTCTTAGCAGCAATGTCAGCCAACCATTGGCGCAGCCAAACAGAGCGGCGTATAGCAACAAGTAGGGAAGAGGTTCTACCACACATTCTAATGGCATCCTCCAGGGCAGCGAGAACATATGAAGTAAATTCCTCACAATACATAAGCCAGTTAAATACATCCCTGCCCAAAGCCGCAGAACCACCCTCTAAGGCACTTCTGATCAATCTTATGATCACAACAGTTGTAATAGCAGATGCGCACACAGGGCGCAGAGCAGTCCCCGTACAGGCAAAACCATGAGAGGCCAGCTGATCAATGCGCCGGTCTTCCACATCCTTTAAAGTGGTAGTGTCAGGTGAGTGCACCACAGAGGTATGAGATAGTCCAATAATTGGAGCCTCAACCTCTGGTGGGGAACACCATAATTTAGCTGTTTCCGGGGGAAAGGGATACCTCTTATCCCAGCTTTTAGGTACACCAGGAAGCCTACTAGGCTTCTCCCATTGCTGCAAAACGAGATTGTTGAAATGTGCCTGTGCGGGAAACTCCCAGCGTGGTTCCTCAGGGGAAAACCCGACAATATCATCCAGAGCTTCAGAAGTCATAGGGCAAACATACGTATTATCAAATGCCGTGTCTTGCCAATAGCTTTGCGCGGCACAGACCTGCCAATCCGCCTCTCCAGATCGGGCAATCTAGTAGCAAAATCAGATTGGGCATTCCCGCTAGCATGCGCCGCAACCTGAGCTAAATGTAAGCGAGGGGGAGTAGGCAAGGACACAGGGGACGCGGCCCCCAGTAGGGGCATCCCAGACAACCGCGCAACAGTCTGTTGGGCACAGAAAAGACAGACCTTGAAGTCGCCAGGTACAGGGGAAACCCCACAATCAGTACAGAACGGCCTTGTCCCGAAGGAACCCCGGACTCATTGTCTTGAGACGCCTCCATATGGTGATTATTTTGGCTCAAACTGGCCAATTGGGAATAATGCAAAAAGCAAACCCGGGATGCCCCAATGCACAAGGGAAGTGGGAGGATTTAAGATCTTTAAAAATTTCCCTTAATTAAAGTATAGGCCGGGAGAAACCACTGATTCTATAGGCTGAAAGACATAAGATAGGATCCTGTAAGGCAACTGATAATGAAGAAAGATAGCCCGCAAGGGCACTTACAGACCGCAAAGGAGAGCCAGCTGCGCAGCACCGCTGAGACAAAATGGCGCTCACACATATACCTCGAGGGGCGGGCCGCGGGGGAGTGACGAAAAAGCGTCACTCGCCCCGCCCGCCTCCCTCCGAATAGCGTGAAAAGACGCGCCCACGTGAAGCAAGCAGCCAATGGCTGCGCCGTATCTGCCTGAGGTAAATGCCGCAGCCACATGCAAAGCGGTGTACAAGAGTGCAGTAACAGAAAAAGTAAAACCGTGCAACCAAATTAAACAGGGATCACTACCTAATGCGCTCCGCAGATTCGGGAGCCAGATAACAAATGGTGCCACCAAAAACCTGATAACACAGCATATATATATACGGAACCCCCCCCCCCTTCCTCTAAGAGACTCAGAGGAACGAGGGGAGTCAGCGGTCATCCATAAGGGAACCCACATGAGGGCAAGGGGGGGGGCAGGCACAAGTAATGCGGCAGGGCATCCCATAAGGCTTACCATGGCCTGAACCGTCTACCCTTTGGTGGGGGAGTTGCGGCGGAGCTCAGCTCCTTAGCACCAAATATGGTGTCTTCTACCTTCACCCGAACGCTACAGCCGAGGCTGGGAGGCAATATGATAAAGACAGAACGGGTGGGAATAGCTTCACAGGTTCTGTGGGAGGTGCCTCGGTATATATGGGCCGGGAGGGATCACTTTTTCTGCTCTGCAGTCACGTGACATCTGAAGATGAATAACCCATGTGTAAGGATATCTTTCGAAAAGGGACGGGATGTATACTAAGTATAAAGGATACATAGGAACCAGCTGCAGTCTGGATTGAAGTGCACCTTCTGAAACAGGGATAAGGTATGTATGAATCTATAATAGTGACTAATAATGATGTCCAGTAAACACAGTAATTTACCATGTGACTATGACTAGAGGTGTCACTTAAGGTCCTCCTGAGGGTTATGTAGATGATCTGGCTATGGGAAATGTAGTCAAAGAATCTATAATGTTATTAAACAGCATAACATCAATATCATTCAAGTACAAAAGCACAGCCCCGTATACATGCACAGATCATCAATCAAAGCAAGCACAATGAACATATGGACACCTTATGCATAACACGCCAGCGTATCTCAAAAAGATAGTCATAAAGCAAAAGCATGTATACCCGTGGATTATAAGAAGCTGATCGCTAAAAGAGTGCCAACGTTTCAGGGCCCTGTCCATATCATAATATATATTATATTATTATAGATTCATACATACCTTATGCCTGTTTCAGAATGTGCACTTCAATCCTGAGGTTATGCATAACTGTTACCAGACTGCAGCTGGTTCCTATGTATCCTTTTTTGTTCTTGGAAATTGATGGTCATTTATTACTGCATATGTTATGATGTGTAAATACACTTTTTTACTTGCAATCTATTACTTATAATATACCTAGCTTCACCCTGCTTTGCTTTCACCACTTTTTACTTTAAAATGTATATGCACCAGAGAAATTAAAAGCAGAACAAAACCCAGGGGGGCCGCTGGTCTCTACCCGCTGTGTAACACCCCCCAGATCGCAAGTCAATGCTTACCTTTTGATGTCAAATGGCTTATGTGCAAGCTCTCGTCCAATCAGAACCGTTTGCTGTGCCCAAGTAATTCAGCAAACGGCTCTGCTTGTTTACTATGGGTAGCGAGAGCATCTGTTTCTCCTGCATCTTCGGGCTCTGTACGCATTCCTGTCCCAGCCATTCAGATAGGCTGGGACAGGAGCTAGTGCACCACAGGGGATGTGGGAAAGTCAATCAGAGGTGTTGGCCAACTTGCCTCTGATTGAATGAGAGCCATTGGACTGGGAAGAGGTGAGTTTTTCCGTGTGTTCTGGGGGGGGTTCACAGTGGGGAGGATGCCCCCAGGGCACAGAGCAAAAATCCCACATTTTGTTTAACTTTAAATATGTTTGGGGCAGTGCCCTTTTTAATTATAATATGTTATAAGGGATCACTATGTATTATCCATCTGTTAAATGTATTATGTTTGTCTATGAGACAAGGCAGGCAGTATTAAAGACAGTACTGCATCTCCACACTGGAGCACAGCGTACCAACCTATCACCCAGGTGTGTCAGCTGGAGGGGACTGAATAGACCAGCTAGAAGGGATGCCCCTTGGTCACACTCGTCCGGTACCAGTCAGCGAGCCACAAAAAAAGACACACTGACAATAAGTTTGATATGTGTTATAGAGCTAAAACCTCATCAGCTAGTCCCTCCCCCTTCTTAATAATGTAAAATGCTTTCCTTCAGAAGCACCAGAGAAGGAGCAGTTAGAGGTTACATACCCGACCATTTTCCATGCAATTTGTCAGCATTACAATGGTGTCAATATGATGCTCCCAGATCATCCTCCAGAAATCTGCCGTGGTGTTTGGTAAAGGACCCTGGCTGGCTATGAATTCTTTTGTAGAGTTATACCCCTGCAAAACAAAAACATTTCCTCAGATGTAAGACGTAAAGAAAAAAATATTATCAAGTTATAAAACAAAAATGTAAAATACACAAATACAAGAACTTGAACAGTAATGCTCACTTATTAATTAACTAATTAATTCTTATGAATGTGTTTTAGGACTAATGCTAATTTAGCAAACAAACCGATTATTGAAATGCCTGGGCACTTTCCAGTGCAAATTTAGACGGAAGGGACCAAATTTGGCTCACCTAGCTGTACGGATACTCCAAACAGGTCAGTAGGCCCCATTTAATGTTGTACTTGTACCTATATATGTGGCAATCTTTGCATATGTAAATGTCGACAAATTTACATAAGACATAATTAACATAAGAATGCATACACCTCAAAGTGTATTTTACTAAAATTAGATTACCTCTGATATACTGTACTTGGAAAATAAGTGATTGCAAGTTAAAAGAAATGAATGTTGACTTTCCCCTTCATGAGCAAACACTATTCTCTTTCATCACTGGGAACCTAGCGGCCATTACTGTAGCAATATATTGGTAATACTCACAGGCATGTAGTTGGCGTTTATATAATCAGTAGAAGTAATTCCATCAATAATGGACAGTTTCACCCGGGAATGATCATCTTGAAAAAAAAAAACATACACATATATATTATGAACTAGTGATAAAACCATTAATTTCATCAAACACCGCGCTTACAAAACATATTAATTAGTGAAAGATAGGTTAAATAAAAATTAAATCAGAAATAATTATTAAACTTAAAAGTCCTCGCTGGAGTACTCAAACTGTGTTGGATCAGTCTGTATTGCAAAATTAACTAATTGTATGTTGAACACATCACCACTCCGCGGGACATTACTTTCTCCTTCAATACAAAAACACTTTTCCTCTTGATTATAACAAATCCACCTCTTGTATGTATTTCCAACAAGGATGCTAATTGGTGACAACTCCCACCACCATCTATTAAATCACGTACCAGATGCAAATGAACAACTTGCGAGATAGTTTAGATCCTCTTTTGGGTGTCACAAAACTTCTGCGTGCCTTTCATCAATTAGGGTATATTTGAGCAATATTAGTAGCTTTTAAATACCCCTTATCTTTCAGAACTCCTTAAATCTCTTCCACTCCAAAGATTTATAACATGAAAGCAAGCAAATGAAAACACATGGCGTGATATCTTCACAAATTAAGAGCTCCTGCCCACATTTAATATGCTTACCAGCATTAAGATAAAAACACGTTTTCAAAATCAAGTTTCAAACTTCAGGCGCTATACTGGGAGGCGCGCTGTAAAGACCTTTTGTATCCCCATACACGCTACCTTCAGCTTAGTGTCAATCCGTGATCCAGCTGCGCGTTCCTCCCCGTCTCCTCGGCCGCTGGACATGGGAGCGCTTGCTGTCTCTCCTCTGTGTAGCTACGTAGTGACGCCTCACAGTACTGGCCCCGCCCAACGCGTTTCGTCGTCACCTGACAACTTAATCATGAGCTACAGGCACTGTGGAGCGTCTCTCTTTTCTAGTAAAGCAGCGATCATGTGGTCTAGCTGATTTAACACTTTAGATGCCATCATTTATCTTATCTTAATACTGAGGCAGGCATTTTCCTTAAAAAAGAGGGATAATACTGTCTTTCTAATACCTCCTTATAATCTTGATATGGGTCTCCTTCCAGAACTTAAAATATTTATTACAAAAAAGATTTACTCTTTATATTATTTAGATGAGTATTAAATGAAATGTCATTTTTATATCTCCTATTAAACCCTATCAGGGAATCACCTATAAAAACAATTAGTCTTTTCAGCCTGACTCCCATATAGCTTTAAGAAATTACAGCAATTATAGATGTATTAAAAAAATTTTTTAAAAACTTTAAAGCACAGCCAAATTCATAAATCTATACACCTCTTAAAAAGATATTATAAAAATACAAAAATCTACAGATTCATTGAAAGAGCTATCAAGTAGTGTGTATGCTATTCTAAAAAGGGGGACTCTAACCACAGAACTTCCTAAAGCTGACCTACAAATTACTAATGGTTACCAATGAAGCAATTTAAGTCGAACTCTATATTCAAACCTCCTGGGACCATAGATTTCAGATGATAGATCCACTTAGATTCTAAACGGGAGATTTTCCTAATCATATTACCACCTTTCAGGGTCTTAACTGGACTATCAATAATACAAAACTTTAGATCTCTCAGGTCACTGTTGTGGATTTCTTTAAAGTGGGAGGAAACACTATGGGAAATAAGACCTTTTTTGATATTATATATGTGCTCCCTCAGTCTGATTTTAAAGGCCCTGATAGTTCTCCCTACATACTGTTTTCCACAGCTGCATTCCAAAAGATATACCACATTAGTGCTATTACATGAAAATAAGTTTTTAATCTTAAAACTTTCCCCTGTTACATTTGACCTGAAACTTTTTTTACTCCTAGATACCAGTGTTGTATTAAGTTTACAGCCCATACATTTTCCACAATGGTAAAAGCCCTTAAGACCATTTAAAAAAGTGCCCGTTTCTCGGGATGGTTCAATATAGCTTGTAACCAGTTCTGTGGTTAAAGTAGGGGGTCTACGAAAGATGACCTTGGGTTTATCTGGTAATAAATGACCAGTCAGCTCATCCCCCTTTAAAAGATGCCAATTCTTTTCTAATATCTTCTTGACACCCCTATAATTCTGCCCAAATTGGGTGATTAATGCATATTCACTGGGGTTGTTGTCTTTAGTATTCTTCATCTTTCAGGATGCCCCCAACATCTTTCTCCTCTCTACTATACCTACCGGATCAATATCATTCCGTATTATTGTTGGATTGTAACCTTTATTAACAAATCTATCTCCCAAGATTTTTGCCTGTTTATAATAATCACCCTCGAACGCGGTACATAAGAGTTTCGATCAGTTTCTTTAAAGAAAGACTTTGTATTTAAAATAGGGCCATCTTTTTCAATTTCAAGATCAAGGAAGTGTATTTTCTCTTTACTCACCTCCCTAGTGAACGAAAGTCCCCAATCATTTGAATTTAAGGTAGTAAAGAATTCCTCGAAGGACTGTTCATCCCCCTCCCATATAACTATACAGTCATCAATATATCTTTTCCACAGGGTTAACTCCTTCCTTACTTTCCCATAGATTAATAAAAGTTTCCCATAATCCCATAAAAATATTAGCCAGGATGGGGGCAAATTTAGCCCCCATAGCCACACCTCTTATTTGTAAATAATAACTGTTGTTAAACCAGAAGTAATTATGTGAAAGTGCAAATTGGAAACAATCCATGAGAAATTCCACTTGGAAAAGCAACAGCTCAGTATCATGCATAAGATAATATCGTAACGCCGTGGGGGATGTTAGTGTATAATGACACAACATCAATGGTTATTAAAAGAGTATTCTCACTTACAGTTATGTCCTCTAAAATTCCCAACACTTGTTGGCTATCCTTTAAGTACGATGGGAGTTTAGCTACTATTGGTTGAAGAAAGAAATCCAAATATTTTCCCAAATTGCTCGTAATGGAACCTATCCCACTAATAATGGGGCGATAGGGTGGGTTTTTTTGATCTTTGTGCACTTTAGGCAATCCATATATAGTAGGTATACGTGGATATTTAATATTACAGAATTCAATTTCCTTTTTATTAATTAAATTCATCTGTTGTCCCATCTCTATCAATGAATTCAATTCTTCTTGATATTCTTTTGTAGGGTCCCCCCCCCCAATTTTTGATATGTTACTTGATCATTTAATAGTAAATTCATTTGTGTGATATAAGTTTCCACATCTTGGACAACTATCCCCCCACCCTTATCAGCTTGTTTCACTAGTCTTGTACCGTCTTTCTTTAAGGATTCAATTCCTTTTTTAATCCTTCTATTACTATAAATTTTGCCTTTATTCTTTTTCTTTTTTCCCATTTCCAACTCAATATCTTTAATGACTGATTTTTTAAAAACTTCAAAATTATGTCCTCCAGGTTGGAGTGGATTAAAAGTGGATGGATTCTTACAATTTGTATGAACCACCCTAGGTCCATCATTTATCTCTTCTGTACTCTTAGGGAAATTATTTGCCTCAAAAAATCGCTTCAAATTTAATTTCCTAAAAAACAACTGACAGTCAATATGAAGATTAAAGGGATTTATATCTATATCTGGAGCAAATTTCAGTCCCTTTTCAAGTGCATAGAGCTCATCACTACTCAATTCTTTTTTACTTAAGTTGAAAATTCCAGTTCCCTCTCCCTCTGTATTCTTTTTTGTCTTTTGGTGTTTTCTTCCACCTCTCCCTCCTCTATTTCTTTTCTTTTTTTGTAACCCACTCTGTTGACTGGTGTTTCTACACTTCTCCTCCATCCTATTTCCCTCTGAATTTGAGTTTCCTCCCTTTTCCTTTGGAGTCCCTCCCTCTTTGTAAAAGGAGACTTGGGTTCTCTATTATTTTCACTCCTTTTATGTTCAGTATAGGTCTCCAAACTTCTCAGCGGGTAAAATCTATTGTTCCTCTGATATCCATTTTCAATCATGTCATTCCTAGTATTTCTATTAGAGACAGGTTGTTCTCTTTCCCATTGTTTCCTCCTAGCAATGGGTTCCCCCCTTTCCCTAATTGGGGGAGATGGAGTATAGGGGGATAGGGTAGTGGGTGCACTTCTTCCATTATATCTGAAGGGTTGGTAATCTCTCTCTTTGCCTCTATAGTCCCTTTTCATTTCTGCTCTTTCTGTGATTTGATCTGTCGGTTGTTTTTTACTTTGATTTAGTTGTTCTTGCCATTTAAAGACTTTACTATTGTTATAGTCCCAATGGTCCCTTTTTAGTTTTCTCCTTTTCCTATCCTTAATATCCTCCTCCTCCTTCATTAATTTCTTTTTTAATGTGTCGGACAGTCTAACATATTCTTCCAATTCTTTATATGGCTTTAGGTCCTCCTTATATTTCTCAATCTCCTTCCCAATTTGCTGAAGTTTTTGCCGTTTTTTACACACCAATTTTTCAATTAATTTTAATCCACAGGAGTTGAAAAATTCAAACCAATCCTCCTTCTTAATATCATAGTCATCTCCATCATAAATGCACAGATCCCGCCTTAAACATCTTGGAAGTACACCTCTAATGTTGCTATATCCCACCCTATTCTCATTTCCTTATTTAGGATTCCATGTAATTTTCTAAAATCCCTTTCCAGTAATATCTTGGGATCTATTTCTGGATGTATAGCCTCCTGTTCCATATTAAATATTGAATCAGTGTTAACAATCCGTTGTTCCCTATACTGAAAAATGTCACTCATCATGAACACTTTTTAGAGTAATTAGTGAAAAATATATACAAAATAATATTAGAATTTAAAACAAACAGCAGCGTGTATAATCCAACAACTTGATCTTGAAATTGAAAAAGATGGCCCTATTTTAAATACAAAGTCTTTCTTTAAAGAAACTGATCGAAACTCTTATGTACCGCGTTCGAGTTGCCACCACCCAGATTGGTTGGAAAATATACCTAGAGGTCAATTCCATCGCATTAGGAGAAATTGTAGAAAGGAGGGTGATTATTATAAACAGGCAAAAATCTTGGGAGATAGATTTGTTAATAAAGGTTACAATCCAACAATAATACAGAATGATATTGATCGGGTTGGTATAGTAGAGAGGAGAAAGATGTTGGGGGCATCCCGAAAGATGAAGAATACTAAAGACAACAACCCCAGTGCATATGCATTAATCACCCAATTTGGGCAGAATTATAGGGGTGTCAAGAAGATATTAGAAAAGAATTGGCATCTTTTAAAGGGGGATGAGCTGATTGGTCATTTATTACCAGATAAACCCAAGGTAATCTTTCGTAGACCCCCTACTTTAACCACAGAACTGGTTACAAGCTATATTGAACCATCCCGAGAAACGGGCACTTTTTTAAATGGTCTTAAGGGCTTTTACCATTGTGGAAAATGTATGGGCTGTAAACTTAATACAACACTGGTATCTAGGAGTAAAAAAAGTTTCAGGTCAAATGTAACAGGGGAAAGTTTTAAGATTAAAAACTTCTTTTCATGTAATAGCACTAATGTGGTATATCTTTTGGAATGCAGCTGTGGAAAACAGTATGTAGGGAGAACTATCAGGGCCTTTAAAATCAGACTGAGGGAGCACATATATAATATCAAAAAAGGTCTTATTTCCCATAGTGTTTCCTCCCACTTTAAAGAAATCCACAACAGTGACCCGAGAGATCTAAAGTTTTGTATTATTGATAGTCCAGTTAAGACCCTGAAAGGTGGTAATATGATTAGGAAAATCTCCCGTTCAGAATCTAAGTGGATCTATCATCTGAAATCTATGGTCCCAGGAGGTTTGAATATAGAGTTCGACTTAAATTGCTTCATTGGTAACCATTAGTAATTTGTAGGTCAGCTTTAGGAAGTTCTCTGGTTAGAGTCCCCCTTTTTAGAATAGCATACACACTACTTGATAGCTCTTTCAATGATTCTGTAGATTTTTGTATTTTTATAATATCTTTTTAAGAGGTTTATAGATTTATGAATTTGGCTGTGCTTTAAAGTTTTTTTGACATTTCATTTAATACTCATCTAAATAATATAAAGAGTAAATCTTTTTTGTAATAAATATTTTAAGTTCTGGAAGGAGACCCATATCAAGATTATAAGGAGGTATTAGAAAGACAGTATTATCCCTCTTTTTTAAGGAAAATGCCTGCCTCAGTATTAAGATAAGATAAATGATGGCATCTAAAGTGTTAAATCAGCTAGACCACATGATCGCTGCTTTACTAGAAAAGAGAGACGCTCCACAGTGCCTGTAGCTCATGATTAAGTTGTCAGGTGACGACGAAACGCGTTGGGCGGGGCCAGTACTGTGAGGCGTCACTACGTAGCTACACAGAGGAGAGACAGCAAGCGCTCCCATGTCCGGCGGCCGAGGAGACGGGGAGGAACGCGCAGCTGCATCACGGATTGACACTAAGCTGAAGGTAGCGTGTATGGGGATACAAAAGGTCTTTACAGCGCGCCTCCCAGTATAGCGTCTGAAGTTTGAAACTTGATTTTGAAAACGTGTTTTTATCTTAATGCTGGTAAGCATATTAAATGTGGGCAGGAGCTCTTAATTTGTGAAGATATCACGCCATGTGGTTTCATTTGCTTGCTTTCATGTTATAAATCTTTGGAGTGGAAGAGATTTAAGGAGTTCTGAAAGATAAGGAGTATTTAAAAGCTACTAATATTGCTCAAATATACCCTAATTGATGAAAGGCACGCAGAAGTTTTGTGACACCCTAAAGAGGATCTAAACTATCTCGCAAGTTGTTCATTTGCATCTGGTACGTGATTTAATAGATGGTGGTGGGAGTTGTCACCAATTAGCATCCTTGTTGGAAATACATACAAGAGGTGGATTTGTTATAATCAAGAGGAAAAGTGTTTTTGTATTGAAGGAGAAAGTAATGTCCCGCGGAGTGGTGATGTGTTCAACATACAACATATATATTATGCACAAAGTTTACAGGGACAGTCCAGGCAAGAGCAATAATAAAGCAGCAAGGAGCTCGCCTGTCCCAGGTGCCTCTTTTCCTGCAGTCCACTGTAGATGTTGTAGCAGGCCTCCCAAATGTGCCCCTCCTTTCCTTTCCATATCCAAATATATGGCTGCATGATTGCCCAGCAGGACTAGGACTGCTCATACTGGGAGGGCTGAGGGATGGAGGATGGCCACATAAACACATTTGGAGGGTGGTCATAAAGGAATGGAATGGAACATAGGGGCAGCCTTTTAAAGCCTAATATAACATCTACAGTGAGCTACAGTAAATAGAAGGGAGGCACATGGAACAGGCTTCAAATGAGCTCTGTGCTTACGTATTATTGTCATCACTTTCTCTTTAATGGCTTTTTGTATAACTAACAAGCCAAATGTTTATGAAGGCTGAAGGTAGATCAACTTCAGACAACAGCGCAGTCAATGGCCTTTGGCTCTCTATTTCTGCTGTTCTAGCAGCTCTGCTTTTCATGTTTTGCCGTATACTTCATGGATTGTTGGTTTAGAAGAGTTTTAGTGGTTTCAGTGCAGCAAAACTATAGCAACAGAATTAGTTTCTTCCTGTCTTGCTGGAACTGAAAGTTGGGGAATAAGGGAATGTAAGTACAGCAAAATATGAGGTTCTTATTAAGACTCCAAAAGGCAAAAAAGCATTAAAAGTGGACAGTGAATCTCCAGGACAGAATGAAAACATATTGCCTAGAAGCCATGAACAGGATGGCAAAACAACCATCCATGATATACAGAATACCATATCACGCATCTATATCATAACTGAAATTTATAACTGAACTGAATATTTCGTGCAAGCTGTTGAAGATAAAATCTACCCATATTTCACCAAGAGGACCCACATCTGTGTGATAACCCTTGCTAGCAATACAAGAACACCAGTGTCAGAACCCCTAAGTTGCAGAACTCCCAACTCTTGGCAACAATCAATAGGCATGAAGCCAGGTAAATCTGCCAGTTATTTCACATGATGTTACAGAGCTATAACCTCATCAGCTAGTCCCTCTCCCTTCTTAATAATGTAAAATGCTTTCCTTCAGAAGCACCAGAGAAGGAGCAGTTAGAGGTTACAATACAGCTATTTATTTTAGCTTTTACAGAAAGGGCTTTGAAAGCTGGCCAGACAGAACAGGGCTATGCTTTTTTAAGCATAATGATAGCAATCCAATTTTGATCTATGAATACTAGAGAATCAAATGTTTCATGACTTGCATAACATTATTTTGCTATTATCTGCTCATTACAAAATCCTGCCCTTTTTATAGGGCCTGCATGTGGTTTTCAGCAGGAAGCATGATGTTTCTGTATTAGCAGAACTGTAATGTATCTTTAGTCACTGTACACGACACTGCATAAACGACGGGCTGGGATCGAAGCAATATATATTGTATATTATTTTAAATCAGTATTGTATATTATTTTAAAGCAGATATTCATTTTATAGTAGCCCCCCCCCCCCTGCACTGACGATGCGCAAGGATGAAAAGTTACAAATCAGTTGCATTCCCCCAAGTTTTCTAGTCCAGACTCACAATAAAAATGATCACTTTTTGTCAGCCTAGTCTAGGTAAATTTGCCTAGACTAGCTAAATTAAATTTACCTGGACCAGGAAGGTTTTGGGAGGCAAAATGGTATTATGTTTACTTCATATTCTTTTACTGTTTTGACTGTCCCTTTAGTACAACTACTGATTTTTCAGTGCATCATTTTTTGGGGGATGATATAAATTTGGTTAATACTTACATGGCAGGACATTGGTAAACCGGTTCTTTGCCCTATTTTCTGGTAGCTCTGCAGCCTTTTTGGATTGAGAGGTTCCAACAGAAGAGAGTTCCTAATAACAAAGAAAATAAATTCACATTAACACAAGTTGCATTAAAAAAAACATACTTACCTTACCCATCAGAACTCAAATGACCATGGGTAAGGTGGCTTATTTCTTTGCATGCCTATAACTGCAGTATCACATGAGATATTCAAAAAGATATATGGTAACTTTAGAGAGCTTGCTTACCCATGCACATTATTAAAATATTCTGCAATGTAATGCAGGGAATATTTAAAGTTATACTAAAGGCAAGACCGAGTATTAAAGTATTAAAACATTGAAGATTCGACGAAAAAATGAAGATAAACAGTGGGTGTGGCAACAGCAGAGTGATGTAGGCACACTGTGTGCTTAGAATATTCATAATGAGCGGTATCTAGGGATCATGACAGTGAGAGACATTTTGCAGCAAGACATCACAGCTTGTCAGCTCAGACAGTGAGAGACATTTGAGAGATGCTGAGGGCTTTGCTCATTCATGAGGAAGAACAGAGATGAGTGAGGAGGGCGGGGTTTCAGAGCTGCAGAGAGAGGCAGCTAATCAGGACATCTGGGGAGAGAGTGGGGCGGTTCCGTTCTCTGTTCACTGAAGGTTGATTGAAAGACCAGATCACTGGTGATTGACAGCTGAATGAGGAAGTGAATTCCTAACTACAGAGACTGAGAGAGCAGAAAGGATAATGCTGGAATGACTCAATCAGAGGTAAGCTACTGATATTTATTTTTATTAACCTTTGACTTGCCAAACACTTTAATTTAAAAGCACATAGTGCTGACAAGATACAAAATGGTGCAATTGTTTACATATGCCTCGATTTCAATCTAACTTTTAAACAGACAGAGCAGTTGATATATTCCCTGATTTGCTGTGATGTACTCTTTGCTGGGAGCCATGGTTGTCATCAAAGCCATGAAAAAATTATTTCCCAGATGGGATTTCAGGTAGCCGAGGATTTATTATTTTGTCGCCTATTACTACTACTAAAAAAGTGATGGATTAACTTAATTTGTGACAGTTACCTGATATTCTTCTGCAAATCCAAAGTCGCTGTCTGCATGCTTATTTTTATAATGCTGTCGAAACTTTTCCTTGGCTATAGTGTGAAATCTGAAAACACATGAAAATAAATTACAGAGCTACGGCTTCAGCGATGCAGGGGATCATGGCCATGGCTGTTGGCAAAACAGGCAAATTGGGGTTTGCAGAGACAGGGGAGAGTGCATGGGTACTATTTAAGTCCTTGACTGCTAAGACTGCTGTATCATTTCTGAAATCCTGTTTTTGTATATAGTGGCTGGGTGATATAGTAGTATGGTCCATTTTTAAAGCGGGAGTCAAGTTCACTTGAATGGACCGTGGGAATGCACACAGAGCCGAGGGATGCCACTTTATGCCTTACTCAGCGCGGGGCCAACTTTGCCCCAGAGGATGGCACTAGACCGCGGCTGAGGTAAGGGTTTTTTCTTTGTAGCCCCCTGTCCTGCCTCAGCACCAGGAGAGGGTGGCTGAGTGGGGGGGGGGGGGGATATTTTGGCTGGAATTCTGCATTAAGCAGACAGCATTTGTGTTTATTTAGGACTCTGTTCCCTCAGGCCTTTCGCCCCCAATTTGATAAGAATTGAAAAAGAAAAGAAAAGAGCAAAAAAAGCATGAGAATTGCAATGCTGCTGAATCAATAGCTAGGAAGACAATAAAAGTCAATGGCACTTTTTACTATAGAGTAAAAAGTTCACTACATTTCTTGGGAGTAACAAAGTGCCATTTACCTTCATTGTCTTCCTAGCCAGTGATTCAGTAACAGTGAAATTCTCAAAAAGATAATTTATTACTACCATGAGAATTGTTTTCAACTCATTTTGTCTTTTCTGGTTGTGAGTATATCCCATATTCAATCAGGCCTAAACCCTATAATTCTGGTACCTTTTCATTACCCTATTTTCAGTCAGCCTCTCATCCCACTCCTATCTATCCCTTTCTGGAGACATTATTTTGCACATGAAAATTTGTACTGGGCCTTTTTGTTGAAGATAATCCTGTATCTCATTCCATACAGGTACAAGTATATAAGGTTTAGCATAGTCAAGAACAAAAACATGCACCCAACCACCACAAATGGATGAGCAGTGAGATATGTACCTTATTTGAGGTATGTGCATAGGTTCAGGTTCTTTTGACCTATAGAAAACAAATAATGACTCAATTACTAATAGATTTTAGTAAAAAAACACATTTTAATGTTATATAAAGGCTATCAGTTCAGTTCAAAATCAGATTGAGACCATGCTGCATTTAAAAGAATAATAATTTATAGACCAACTAGCCATGCAGTCCTGGAGTATGTACAGAGTGCCCAGATCTTTTTTTTTGGCTGCTGCAGTCAATACTCACCATAACATATCTGTAACATATCAGTCTCTTGATTCTGGGACAGAGACACTTGTGGGTTAAAGCATCAGCTAACTAGGATTACATCAAGAAACATGAACATAAGTAATATCTTACCTATAATGGATTCTAATTCACTGCCACCACAGACCCAGATGTAGAAGGAAGCAAGAAAAACGCTAAATGCTAGACATTAGAGTCAGGGGTCTGCAAAATACACGTGGCTCCCAAGCTATAAGTTATGGACTCCTAATAAGGACTCCTGATAAGCTATAAGTTATGGATTCCTGATTTAAAGAGGAAAGCAACCCAAGTTCTTCACTTGGGTTTTGTTCCTCCTGGTGGGCGCATCCCAATTTGGGATCACCAGTCAGATTAGCCAGTCATCGGTGCTCACTCCATTCAGATTTCCATTGCCACAATGAGCTCTGCGCAGCAAAGGAAATCAGAATGGAGCAAGGACTGCTGGTCGCATCCCCGTCTCTAGACTTCACACAGGTAATTGACTATTGTTATACTGCTTTTTGCCCCCAGGCTTAAAAGGGGATGATGGCCTTTAAACACTTGAAATATAAGAAACCTTTGTGTAGATTTTTATTGCTATCTGTATCACCAGAAACATTATTTCTTTCCCGTTTTCATTTATGAAGTGTGAGTACAATAAAATCTGCCCAACTTAGGTACAAAATTCTTACCTTCTCTTTTTCATAACGATGAAAGCAACAATTCCAATGAGAAGAAGAAATAATAAAACACCCAATACGGATCCAACAATAACAGCTGTTAACAGAAGCAAAGTCTATGTCAACATGCTGCACAATATTAATATATATATATATATATATATATATGCACAAAGCAAACAAAATAAGTATTGAACACGCCACCAATTGTCTAAGTAAATATATAATATAATATATAGGTGTTATTGATATGAAGATCTCACCAGATGTCAGAAACAATCCATCCAATCTACACATCCAAAGAAATCAAGGCGTAGATATCCAAAATGAAGTCATGTATAATAATGAGAAATGACACAGGGAAAAATTATTGAATATGCTTACTTTTTTTTTCATATAGATTAGTATGGATAAACTAGTCCCATGTGTTGCTCAGGTGTGATTTTGGCCCAGCAAATACTCTTAAAATTCTGAAAGTTTCATGGGATCCTTCTATGAGCTTTAGTTCTTTAAATTCATTTTCAATTGGATTCAGGCCAGGTGATTGGCTGGGCCATTCTAGCAGATTTATTTTCTTTCGCTGAAACCTTGGCTGTTAGGTGTTTAGGATTATTGTCTTGCTAAAATGCCCATCCTCGTTTCATCTTTATCATCGTTGATGGAAGATTTTCTTATCACAAGTCTCGGGGTGACCTGGGGGGGTTTCACACAGCAGGGCATCCTGGTTCGGGATGCCCCGAGGGAGGGAATCGATCGGCTTGGGAATCTTATAGATTCCTGGGTTGATCGAGCTGGGTTTTGGTCCACTTTAAAAGACTCCAAGGCCAGCCAACTAGGTGCCCCTGGGGACTGTGAACCCCGCCCCCAGATCGCCCCAAAACCTCGTACCTTTACCTTTCCGCCGGCCCCTCGCTGTGATCGTGGCCCATATCCCCAGCATCCCTGCAGCTGTCCATGCTCCCACGCACAGTTATACATATAGACAGGGTGTGTGGACGCGTGTACTCCACAGGGAAACCGGAGATGCATCCGTCCCCGCTCCCTATCCCGATGCACAATCCAAAGCAACAGCTTTAATAGACGGACACCCATGCATGCACCCAGGGAATGGCAGGAAGGGGTGGAGTCTGGGTGTCTTGAAACAGTGGGGCATCCCAAATTGTGATTTCCCGGGGGCAAGGCCCAATCACAAGGATAGTCAAAATCCTGGTGATTGGTCCACTTTAAATGTGCTTCAACCTTATTTTTTCTTCAGCAATGGAGTCTTGCATGGTGCGTATGCATACAGGCCACGGAGGCCGAGTGCATTACTTGAAACAATTTTACCTGCTGATTCCGGGTCCTTCTTGACTCTTGAACAACTCTTCTGATACCTGTAGTTTTTTCACTGCTCTGTCTAAAAATGTTGTGGAGAGCACTTGGTTATGCTCAGTTTATGGTGAAATAATGTTCTTTGCCCTTCCAGATTATGACCATAACAGTGTTCATTGGAACTCTTGTAACCAATGGCATCAGTATGTTTTGCAACATTGAGGTTGTGAAAGTCTTGAGAAAGCTCACTGGTTTTACCCATGACAAGATGTTTCTTGTGTGGCACCACCTTGGTAATGAGACATATTTTTATAAGCCATAAGTTGAACCAGTTAATAATAATAATAATAATAATGCACAAGTGGCAGGATTGCTTTCTAATTACTGATAGATTTCAGCTGGTGTCATGAATTTTCATGCCTTTTTGCACCTCTTATGCCAATAGCACCTGAATAACATAGCAATAGCATATAAATATATTTACTTGCAAAATAAGGGACGTTTTCAATACCTATTTCACTGAGTGTGTGTGTGTGTGTGTGTTATATATATTCATATGCAAAATGTTGCATTACCTGTGCTGTCAGTGCTGCAATCGAAACTTTCAGAACTAACACTGTTCTGTGTAGCCACAGTCTTTACTTGTATACCATAAGACTTGGCAGGCTGAAGACCTGATACTTCCATGACAGCTGAGCCTGTACAGTTTTGTATCGCTTTTGTGGGTGTGCCATCAACCAAAATTTCAATTGCAGAAAAATTGCCTTGAGGACATTTAAATTGCACATTAACTCGATAACCGTCGACCTTAAAACATTTAGGGCCTAGAACTGCAGCTGGTACTGAGAAAAGAAAGAACATTTTATTAGCTTATTTTAACACTCACCAGTGATGACATAAATATGGTTTAGAAAACAAAGTGATCATAAATGGTTCTAACGATAACCTTTTTATCATTACTATATTTTTAAGGGAAGCAACTCAAAAATATAGGAGCAGTGTAGCGTTACTGGGACGAAACAAATGCCCAACAGCGCGACTAAAAAGTTCACAGGGCCCAAAAGTAATCATTATGTGGAATGTAAATAAGCTGGGTATTGGCTACTCCTAATGGTTGTGATTCAAAGCAGAATTCCAATGCTTAGGCCACATTTAAACCCCTAGACGCTTTTCAGCTACTTTGCCAATGTTAGGTTGGGGTAAATTGAATATTATGTATAATCTGCTGGTCAGATTATTGTATCTGAAAAAAGCATGGAAAGGCGAGGTAGCAAAAATTAAACTGATGATGTATAGGGGTCTTAAGCTTATGTAGAGAGGGGAATAACTAAAACTCATGGGGCCTCATGGCCACTAGCCAATGACTAATGTAATTTACTGAGTAAGTAAGGATATTTCAATTCAATTAATGACAATTTGGAGCAAGATTCTAAATGGCCATTGAGGGCCCCTTGTCCCACAGCCCCATGCACCATGTGTAAAAACCCAGTTAACTCACCCACTCCCTGAACCAACGGCGCATGCATAAGCAGCGGTCGCTGCCTGCTATACCATATGTCTATGCCTGCTATAGCCATACATTTGTGTATGGCTGGTGTTGGTGCGCTTCCTGTTAGCCAGTGGCGGGAATGAGGCCCCCGGCACTCTCGTCTCTGCTCGGCTAGACTTGGCTGTAGTCTTAGATGAGTCCAAAACGATTTGGCGCCAGCGCAGTTGAGGCAGAGACTAAAACCCTGGATAGTCAAAATCCTGGGTTTTGGTCTACTTTAAAGAGGTCCCACACCCATTTTCAAAAGAAAGAGTGCTGTGACAGGCTCGGGGAGGGGGGGGGATCCAAATTGCTGCCCCCCCCCCCCCGGGTGCAATAACCCGTCGCAACACCCCAAATTCCTTACCTTCACCGTGATCCTTGGCCTTACCTTCACCGTGATCCTTGGCTGAAATGCTATCCCCTGATTGGCAGCAGGTGGGCAAATTTGTGTAGATGTTAAACTGGACCTTCACCATGATTTATTGAAAAGCCCAAACCCTTATAAAACGATTCTCCAGCATCTAAAATTAATATATTTTATGTTTTTAGTCACTTATTTATTATACTTTCCCCCACTGGGCTGCAACTCTGTTCAGGACTTTAGGATACGGGCACCGCCATCTTGACTCAGAAGCATCACACTTACTGAGGAGAGGAGAGTGGAATAAAGTACAGGGGGGTGGGTTATAGCTGTGCTTTGCTCAGACAGAGCAGAGCTGGGGTCAGAAAAAGGTCAGCAATCCCAGAATACAGAGCAGCACAGTCAGAAGGCACTTCCTGTTTGCAGGCTGCCTGATGTTCCATGAGCCGCCATCTTGGATGTCTAAAGGCTCACAACATGCAGTAGATGCAGGTAGGATGATTTTTAATGTGGGTAATCTGTATGTACAGGGTGTGGGAAACATATAAGATAGACTCTTATTCAGGGTGAAGGTTCACTTTAAGGTGGTAAGCCACCATTTTGTAATGGAGTTTAGTAGTGTATATGTTGTGTGATTTACAAACAGACTGGCATTGCTTGGTACAGTATTTTGGTGAGAAAAACCCATTCTCACACCTTTCCCCCTCTTTCATGATTCAGCAGACCATTTTTCGGGACTTTTTTTGGAGGAATATTTGGTTTTGTGCGAGAAATCACATGAAAATTCTCTTTAAAAGTGTAAAATCGTGTGATTCAGGAAGTGTTTTTTACAGGGACTTTTGGAGAGATTGTTTTTTTTCTGTGTGGCCAACACAGCGGCTTCACTAGCTGACGTGTTTTTTTCAGTGATAAAAGCCATGCCAATATAGCCAAACAGTGAGTGTTGGCACATTGCTAGGCAGCTTTGCTGTGCGTTCCATTGTGCCTGTGGCGGGTAGGTGGTCCCTGCGACTGTGCTTGTCCTCTGACCACTGAGCTTGCCCTGATTGAAGTCACAGGACACAGAATGTGAGACAGCCTCATTCCAGCACACATGTGCAGCAAATAAAATAATTTGCCATTCTCTGCTTATTTATGCCCTTCACTGCTCACCCCTGCCTTGCTCTTCGCATCTCAGCCTTTCTGTGCTCAGTAGTAGAGTAATAGGGTACCGATAACTTCCCAATCTGCACTTGGTGGTACGTGGGACAATCAGAAACTGAAGAAGTTAAAGCCTGCTATTGAATCAGGCTTTAATATTACCATAGAATATCAACACTATAGCACAAGTATTCTCAAAATACAAATAAATGTTGGCATACTTGTTTCTGCATATACAGTTTTTGGGCTGCTATATGTTGGGTTCGCAGAACTCCCCAGGCTTCTGCTTTGTGGAGAAGCAGCAAAACTTTTCACAGTAAACTCATATTGATTTCCAGGTTGCAAGTGTTCCACAAAAAAAGTTGTCTGTTTTTCACTGATGTTCTGCAGTTTTATGTCACTGGATCCTTTTAAGCAAAATTCAATGATGTAACCACTAACAATACTGTTGGTAGACTGGGGCTGCGTCCATTGCAGTGTTGCTGTGGTGTTGGTTATATTACCGACTGTAAAGTTCTCTGTAGAGATTGGGTCTGAAATAATAAAAAGTACATAACAGAGTGTATAAAATCTCACCTGGATAACATACATATAAGGACACCATGGAGTGAAAAGGTTAAAATTGACAGTATAAATAAAAGGGGCTTCATGGTATCTGCTGAGTTACAGCAGTTCCGTCCAACTCCAGTTAAACAAAGATTACCTGATCTCGAGGTCAAGTTCTGGTGCACGCAGGCCTGTCCTCAAACTGCCAACTGACATATGCTTCAGTGGCAGCACGCCTACTCCATTTATTGCAATGAAAGGACATATCAGGACATGGCACGCCCCCTTCATTGCAACTGTGACAGACACATGGAGGTCGCCAGCGAAGCCTGGTACTCAATCGTGGAACCCAGAAGGACAGAGCTGCTTGGTGACAAAAGGTGAGTATGGTCTTTTATTTTTGTCTTTATTTGACAGGTGTTTACGTTTCTCAGGAGATCTAGTGGTCATGTATCTGGCTAAGCCGGGTACTTAAACTGGACCAACAGTCTGGCACAGTTGGAAATTTGGCCATTTTGGAGCTACCTCTCCGGGCATCTCAGCCATGCTGCTGCCTGGATTCGACCTAACTGGCAATGCACAGTAACAGGAAACCCAGCAGCACTTCCTGTTTGCAGCTGGCCTGCAAATGCATGAGCCATTTTGTTTTTATAATTTACCACAGCGAGAGTTAGAAAAAGGTAAATTCCTTTTTATGTGCAGCAATCTAAATTGCACTGGGGAGGGGTGAATGTGAGCACTGTTTGTTGTGTTGGTATGGTTTAAGTCATTTTTGACTGTTGGTCCGCTTTAAGTCCTGTATGGGACCGAGCACAAGGCTTTTTCTGATGGGGCCCAATCATGTTCTGATAAAATTCAGGAAGCACACAACACCAAGGGGGGAAATGATGGTGCCACACATAACTAATGTTTATGTTGTAATGTACAGGACCCAAATATTTAGGGTGGAATTATCACATTGTCACACTGAGAGAAAGGGTGCTGCATTTTTGCTATGCATTGATTAGATGATTTAGGTATTGAGGGTGTCCTAGCAACCCCTCCAGCTCCTCTAAAACACTGCATAACCTGCCTTTGTCTAAACCAGGTATTCCTCTGTCAGTCAGTATAAAAGATGCACTACACTCTACAGCAACTGGTGTCTTCTACGGGTGCGGGGTGGGGGGAGCAGAGAGCTGCAGCGTCTGGTTCCCTGCCTGCCTGGCCCCTACAGTTAAACCCCAAGCCTAAATCAAACATGGACCCCCTTAAAATGGGAACAGTCCTGCCCTCAAGCAAAGAATGTCTCCTTCTGGACAAATTATGGCTGGCCAATGTGTGTGTAGCCATTTGTTATCCCCCAGATCTGCTAGGAAAAGATGTGTATCTATCACCGGTGGCAAGAGGGAATAGGTAACGTTGGTTTAGTGCTTCTCGGGACCAAGATCCTTCAGACCATAGCAAGTGAGGGTGTAGGTTTGGTTTAATGTCTGTAAGAACTGCTCAAAGCCGTGCTCCAGACAAAGAACCAAGAGATTGGAATGTCCCTGAACTAGACAGCAAGGGCCTGCTCCACATACTGGTAAAAGAAGTGTTGGGCTGGCCGACCAGAGCACCAAAATATGCTCTGGTCGGCCCCAAAAACTGACCCAGGCCCACTCTCATGGCAGTACAATAAATCCAAAACTGGAACTGGTTTGCCTGCAGTGTTCTTCAAGTTCCTTATTGCTTTAAAAAATTATATTTGCTATTTGGTCAATAAACATCAGTTATCATGCAACAATCTATCTTTAAGTAGAACGCTGGCATCAAAGAGATTTATTCTGGTGGCCCAAATTGCTCAAGCCGGCCCTGCCGAAATTCACATGCTTCCATGTCCCATGCAGCATTGTGAGCCCCACATGACAGCTGGCAAACTTAACAGGTCACCCGCAGTAATGCAGAGCAGTAACATGGCAGCCAAAATAAGGAAACACAGAGGTAGGTAAATATCAGGGCTGGGGTCTGGACTTCCATTGCCAGGATGTTGAGCTGGACATCTCTTCTTCTGCTACTGCCTTCAGTAGCCCAGTGACCCTTCGTTCTATTTTTGATGTGACCTAGAAGACTTGCTTTTAAATAAATAAACAGCAACATACATGAGAAAGATAAATGATCTTACTAGTTAGTCGCATTATTACAGCTTGGTTACTGGTTGTGTCTTTGAAAATAGAGGTCACAGATATTGTGTATTGATTTCCAGGAAAAAGGTCTTTGATTGTAAATGTTGTGCCTATAGTTATATTTGATCCGTTAACTCCGTCTTTTGCATTTACCCATTCCACCTTGTAGTTATATAAATTAGCATTGTTGTCCATTGGGTCTTTCCAAGTAATAGTGATTTTTGAGACATCAACTGGCGTTCCATCAAGATTTTGAGGCTCATTCGGCACTGTAAGACACACATTTTAAAATTATTTCCTGAAAAAGCTAAGACTTAAAATTCAGTCAAAAACCTGTCAGGCTTTTATTTCTGTGTTCTGGTTCAGTATCTCGGGGCTCAGACAGGGAGTTAATGAGATTCACGAGAGAAATTGGAGAACGTATCTTACTTCCTTAACTACTGTATCAAAAAACAGAAAAAAACTATCCATTGCATAAGAGGTGCATAAGTGAATAGTAAATAGTATGGCAACACAAAGACAATGCAGGTACACTGTGTTGCGCTTACATTGCCGTAGACCTATATTTGCCTTTTCTAGCATGTTCCTGGGTTAATATACTTCCTGCAACAATTTCCCCTTTGTATTGTGCAATGCAGCGCATATATGTGGACTGGTCCAAAATGAATGGGCAGGATTTTCCCTTGCATTGTGACCGCAAAAGAAGAATTCCGGTCATCATAAATGCATGCAGAACTAAAAAGACAATTTTGATTTTCACCATGTTAAATAAATAATTCCTTCAAATGTTATACAGGTTTGATATTTCCACTTCTTGTTTAGGCAGAGGTGGGAAGGGCTCCCCATTGGAGTCTTTAATCGCATGTGCATAGAGTCGCAGAGGGGGCGAGGCCCGGGAGCATAGTGGCCCTACTCACTGCTCTATCTGATTGTGGGGAATGTGTGTGTGTGTGTGTGGTCAGGGGGGTGAGAGAATAGCATGATGCTAGCTTAATTGATGTGGAGCGCACCCCTTTCTCTCTGCATGCTTGAGGGACAGCAGCTGCATGATCAGGAGCATGTGCTGTTTCCAGCTGTCCCAACAAATGATATTGCTCCATTAGATTTATTGGTTCTTCACATGCACTAGCCTTTTTGTTATGCATAGTGATGAGCTAGAGTGTGTCTATCTGCGGTTAGAAAGCCCAATATCTTAGGCCCTTATTTAACAAGGGATAGCGCCAGGTAGCGACTGGTGAGCGACTGGTAATGACGGGCACCGCCACGAGAACGCCGGCTCCCCACCACAATCACACATTTATTAAGCCGATCCTGCTTAGCGACTGAGATAGCGCCAGATAACCACTCATTCATCATTATTCCATCCTCAGCCCACAGCGCCAGCGTCCGACCTTGAACAGCGACAGGTGTGACCTCTCGCTACCTGGCGCTCTCCAATACATTTCAATGGAACAATCTTAAAATATTCATAATTAATTGTTAATATTTTTTTTTTTTTTTTAAATGTGAAAAAATCTGTGACCACTTCTGCAATGTTAGATTTTTTTTTAAGGTAAAAAAAAAAAAAAAAAAAATTGTGCAGAATTGATATTAAAGGTCTGATATTAATGTATTCATATTACAAAATGTTTTTATAAACTTGTTTTTTTTGGTTTCCAAAAATATGGTTGTTTGGGGGTTAAAAAACTACTTTTAACCCATCGCCGCCAGCTCTCTGGGGTTTAAACATGCATTTCACAGCGCGAGAATTTTTTGATCGTGATTTGTTAATGAATATGGTGGGAGCCGGTCGCTATGGCCATTCGCTATCATGCGCACCCATACAGCGCGGAACCTGTCAAATAGCGACTCCTCACCCAAGATTCAACATTACTGCACACCGACTAAGTCGCTGTCAACAACCGAACAACGGCCAAGCACAGCGACTACTAGCGGGCGCTGTGAAAATACTGCTACAGTCGCTCATCTGTCGCTACCTGACGCTATTACTGAATCGGCCTCTTAGAAGGTGATGCAGCTCTCTGAAAGACGTTTAAGAATTAAAAGTAAAATGTCCCTTATAACACAAATACACATCATCTGATTCGCTACATTTAAAAAAGTAAAAGGGGGTATTTGCGTTTTTCCAGCTTACAGCTGGAAGAATGCATACACAAAGAAATGGGGCTAATTCAGAGCCGGCCTAGATTGCAATATCGGACACATTTGTCAGTGTCAGTTTTCACCCATTCTCCCCTTGCCTGATTCAACAGACCTTGTTTGTTTGCAAGTATTTAGGGGGGTTAGAATTTTCGTTTTTTTGTGTGATTGTTCTTTGTTTGTGAGAACTCCAAATGCAAAATCACTCAAAAAGTAAATTTTCCTTTGATTTAGGGAGTGCTTTTTTCAGGGAAATTTGGGCAAGAACCTATATTTGTCTGGCTTCCCTCAGCGAAATTATTAAAAATCTTGCAGCTTTTGTTGGCATGATTATTATCAATGAAAATGACAGCTGGCATTATTCATTTTGGTATTTTTCGTTAGATACAGTTTTTATCTAATGAAAAAATGCTAGTTTTTTTAAACATTTTATTTTTACCTGCGCTGCTTTTGTTGATAAAATTAATGTCAGCATGGGTAATGGCCAATTAACTGGGAACCCTTACCAGCTCAAAGTAAAAATCAATTAAAAAAATACAAGTTTCAAAAAAATATATGAAAAAAATAGAAAATATATTATTAGGTTTAATTAACTTATACTTACCTTTTACTATCCTGTGTCCAGCGCAGCATCCATTAAACTAACTCTTCTCTAAATTTTACAAAGCTGTCTCTTCTTACATTAACTGCCAGCTATGCAAGGAGCCCGGCACTATTTAGGCTGTACAGGCTTGTAGACTGGAGGGGGAGGTCACCGAAGCTGCCCCCTGCGCCCTGTTCTACAAGCCCTGCATAGCTGGTCCCTGGACTGGTTATGCTGAAGCTATGTCATTTTTTAGGGGGGGGGGGGGGGAGGGGGTGAAATGTCCCCCAAAAGTAGGCTCCCCTTCAATTTTTTTCTATTTAACCCTTTATAGTTTGGATAGTAGCTGTATTTTATTTGTAAATGTTATAAAGTGCTCTTTTCAGTTTGGGGAGGGGGTCTCCCGGGCAGGAATGGGGCTACCGATACATATGTGGTACTGTTGTAAAGGGGAGAAATGGGGCTTTCACATGCAATATGGTTTTCTTTAATAAAATCAATGTTTTATTTAAAACAAATGAGACAATAAAAAAACATTTTTTTTACTTAAAAATATTTTTAAAACAATGTTCTCAAAAACAGTGTAAAAATTACAAACAAGGCATTTCATGTTAAAGCCTAAACCTCTGCCTCAAAACAAAAAAATGTAATTTTCCTGGAAATTCTTGCAAAAATCACAGTTAAACATGGTGAAAAATGACCTGTCAACAGAGGGTGACAAAAACTCAAGTAGGCTGGCAAAAGGGCATGTTGGGTATTGTTCTGCTTGGGGGACCTTGTGCTTTCAGATTTAGCTTGTTTTTTCTTGTTTGCATATTGATATCTTAGGGAAATGTTTATTCTGCTTTTTTATAATTTTTTTTAGGGAAACCCTGTGCAACCAAAGAATTCTTCAAGCGATTACTTCCAGAAAGATGAGCCCACTACAACAAACTGGGTACGCCTAGAAAGCTTAATATGTGTACTTTCAGGAATATATGTTTGTGGGGGGTATTCCAAATGTAAAGGGTTGTTTTGGTTGCCTTCAGAACTGAAATTATCAAGCAAAATTGCCCTTATGCGTATTCTTTACTTTGGGGTGTTTACCAACTCTTCCCTTGGGAGTACCTGTGCATGTTGGGTATTATTCTGTTTGGGGGATCTTGCTTTTTCAGATTTAACTTGTTTTTTCTTGTTTGCATATTGTTTTTAGGAAAATGTGGCTTTGATTCTGCTTTTTTAATCTTTTTTAGGGAAACCCAGTGCAACCAATGAATAAATTAAGGGATTACTTCCAGAAAACTGTGCCCACATCAACAAGCCTGGTACGCCTAAAAAGTATGTACTTCCAGAGAATATATATATTCGTGTGTGTGTGTGTGTGTGTGTGTGTGTAAAGTGCTGTTTCATTTTGGAGGAGACTCCTGGGCAGGAAAGAGTGTCTTCCAATACGTATGTGGTACCGTTGTAATGGGGAAAAACGGGGATTTTACATGCAATAAAATTATATTGAAAAACCTACATTTTTTATAACAAAACAAAACTAGAAATTGTAAAAACTGATTTTTAATTTTTTTCTTGCACATATTTCAACCCAATATATTGAGAATACACTTAAAAAATGGCATGCTAAAGCCCAAAACAATATATAATTTTCCTTGGAATCTCTGGAAATCCCTTTAAAAATCACAGTTGAACATCTATAGCACAAAATAGTGAAAAATGGCCTGGCAAAAGAGGGTGACAAAAACATTGGCGGTTAATGGGTTAATGGCGGTGGGGAGTCTATTGATGCTCTGCCAGCAGGTTCACCTCCTTCCATTCCGACTACTAGCCAGGGACTCCCTACTGTGCCTCCAGGGAGCACCTTTTATACTAAAAGACCGGGCCTCTATGGAATCTCTCCCACCTGACTAATACGTCACAGGAGGGGATGGTCATAGAGTGGGTTTTCCAGAGAAAATCCCTCCAAGGGGCCCAGGGGGCAACTGTACCAGTTAATGGGCGTAGGGAGCAGTCGTTGCAGCTGCTGGCCTCGGTGGGTGACATGCCGGTAACCTGCCTTAATACCCCAGTATAGGCATAGAATTCTTCCAGGAGTGCTGTGGACACTATTGGGAGAGCCCTGAACCCATACCGAAGGGGATAAGGGCTTGTAACTTGCAGCCTGTCTGGTGTGGCTCCTGTTTCTGTTTTCGGCTTCCAATTGCCTTTTGTTGGGGAACCCACACAATTAAAAAAAAAAAAACATATCTAAAAAAACTGCTATCAGTTTCATTAATAAAAATGCATCAGTATCATTGAAAACTAGTACAACTCGCTGACAGTAATTCATTCAACTGTCATGCAAGTTGTAAAATCATGGATGGAAGTGAGAATTCTCCCCATGAATTCTAGCTTCAATCCGCCCCAACAGAAAAATCTCGGAAGGGGCTTTGAATCAGGTGAGTTGCCGAAAAATCACGCCGCCGAGTTGCATCGAGAACCCTGGAGAGATTTTCAGCTATTGCTCTGAATCAACCCCAGTATGGTCAAAATACTCACTTGGCTAATAATGGTGCATATGATGTTTATCACATGGCAGGTTTACCTTAAGTGACAAGTGTTAAAAATGACAAGTACTTACTTGTTGTAGTGATTAAAGTTGCAAATGCACTGCTCCTCACTCCATTACTGGTCACAGTGTAGATTATAATATAATATGTCTCTCCTGCCATAAGGTCTTTCACTTCAAAGTGATTGCCAGCAACTGTGTAGCTGTGTGTGAAATTTTCCACTTGCACTTCATATGTGTATGTTGTCACATTGATATCATTTGGAACCATCCAGCTAAGATTCACAGAATTATTTGATACAGAGTCCACAACAAATGTAAGGACTGCTGAGGGTCCTTGGAAGAAGAAAAGAGTACACAAGATAAATAGTCAAGCCGGAAACACAAGGTTCACCAGTTAGTAAATAAAGATTAAGGACTGCTGTCGGTCCTTGGAAGAAGAAAGAAGTACAAGAGAATAAAATTCAGGCTGGAAAAACTTAGTTCACCAGTTAGTAAACCAAGAGACACATTTGTCAAAGACTCCATCTAGGCAAAATATATATATAAAAATATGCCCCCCCAACTAGGTTCAACTGATCTTCAATCCAGCAATCCAGCCCCCCCCCCCCCCCCCCCCGGATCTTCTCATGTAGTTCTACCCCCCAACAATATCACAGTGCATGGAGCACACAGCTTCCAGTTTCTTGGACTGGGGTTTCTCTTTTGTTTTGAGTGTACACGGTTTATACAAGTCATGAAATTATATACAACCAAAAATAGTGTTAATTTAAAAACATGTACACCTATCACCAAAACTGACCACATAATTCAGGGCCCCCCAACCTGTAGTTTGGGAGCCACATGTGACTGTGGCACCCCTGTTGTTGCACACAATTAAGGCTGGGGTGGTACTTGTCAGCACCCTGCATGGAGGTTAATGCGGAGTACAGCAGGCAGAGAAGCACGATGGCCTACATGACTGTGTGTGGTATTTTATGGATGCACATTGGATGGTCAATTCCTGTTTGTTACACTGTACAGCACAACAGCAGCAGCACAAGTTATATTACCTTCAGTGCTGCTGTCTTGGTTTGACTCCTTCGATCTATTTAAATGTGGGGGCCAAAATCATTCCTTATGATGTAAATATATATTTGCATGCATGCAAGTCGAAGGAATCCAATACAGGAAAAGTAAAATGTCCAAGTTTCAAGTGTTGTGTGTCATTGAAGGCCCATTACCCACTCCCTCTCTACTTTGCCTAGCTAACCTATACCCCGCCACTCACCCTGCACACTTCCCTGGTAATATGTACAAATATAAAAATTAAAAGACTAAATAGAGCTATATACAAGAATAATAAAAAATTAGCGAATGTTTGCAAAATGCCTGGAATAGGGATGTGGGTTGAAGTGTAAGCACCAGGGATGTGATAAAAAATAAACATACTTTGTATGTTTGGTTAAGTAGTGTCCTTGCTTGCAATGTGTGCTTGGCCTTAGTACATTAGCAGTTGTAATTTTGAAGGTTGTTTTCTCTCCTTAGCTACTTGCCTATGAGTAATTTGAGAGTAGTAGCACAACTCGTATTTCATATTTAAACAAGTATACCTTGGCACCTATTATCACATGGGAAAAGTATTTTCGCTTGCAAGACGGATTTGCCGAAACACATAAGCATGTGCGGACTTGATATGCATTAGAAAGCAAAATAGCAAAAAATAGTGCTAAATAGCAACACTTAAAAAAAAAAGATGTGAAAGTGCATGCGTCATGGGAGTAGGAATAAAGCAAACAGACCTGGTCAACCGGCAGGTTTCACACACAGGTGCATTTCAAATTGGAAAGCCCCAGGGACCAAAACCCAGGAAAGTCAAAATCCTTGGTTTTGGTCTACTTTAAGAGATCCAGGCCCCAGATTTCTTCAAAATTATTATTTTTTTTTAAAAGATTCAAAATAGATTGTACAGAAAGACTGAGGAGAAACTCCTCAGTCCCTGGCACAAAAACACTTGCAATAGGCACCAGTAATATAAATCGTAATAAAAATGAAAAGTCAAAGAAAGCTAGAAGAATACTGATGTAGTTATAATACTCCCCTACTCTACCCCAGCAAAATCTAAAATGAAAAATATTGGCTGTAGTTGGTGTGACAGACGCTCTGCCTTTTGGATGTCATCACTATTCGATTGCCCACCGGGTCATTCACTGGCCTTTTCTTAATTAGGTTCCAGACAATGTAATTGTATTTTGATACTGTTACAGGCAATGTCATTGTATTTTGGAGTGTATTACAGACTGCCATTGTGTTGATTGATTACGTCACAGACAATGGCATTGTTCTGACTGATTGTGTTACAGACATCTATTGTGTTGCTGATTGCGTCACCGGCAGAGTTGAGGGATTGTGTGCCCTGCTCCCATTGGTCTGTGTATTTGTCATGCAGTCCTCCATCAGGTCCATGGGGGAGGTCCCCTTGCATGGAGGCTTGCATATAAGGCCCAGTGTGGCACTAATAAAGTACACTTCACCTTCACCCTCAATACTGAAGTTCTGTCTCTTATTGGGGGGAAACGCTATATTACAATTCACTAACCCTTGTAAGGGCTGTTCCTGTTTCCTCACGGACGACTCTGGAATTCCAGCAGCACCTCTTACGATTGGGAAAAGGACGTCTCGGGCGGTGAAGCCCTCCGGCGATAAGAGTTATCGCTACAGTTGGGCTTTAAAGTTTAAAGTCAAAATTACAACTTTAAGGAATTCTGCTCCAGGGAATGGGGATAAACAGTAGGAAGTAGGCAGATAGAAGGTAAAAGGCCTGGTGTTAATGTTGGTGGTAATAAGGGTAAGGTGAGGCTAGGGCTAGGAAAATGTTGGTGCCTAGCTGCTAAATATTTCAATGTGTCTTGTTTTCAGCTACCCCTCGTGGATCTTAGAATAGGCTCCCCGACCAGTGTCCTATAAGGGTCTGTACTAATATAAACATCTCAACCATTTTTGGAAAAACGTTGTTCCTTACCAAGATAACTTTTTGGGAAAGTTCCATGGAATACATGGCCATTCTGGGAAGATAGCTTACACTTGGCACTCCTGTGACATTGAGAATTTTGGTTTGATGCATTTTAGTTACAGAGGCAATAAAGTTCAGGGAGTCATATATTGAGTCAATATTGAGATGGGAGGTAAAACATTGGGATGGGCTATCTCTCCCTCCCGCTGGGGCGATAACAAACAAGATGAGTCATTCTGAAAATCCTGCCAGCTCCCTGCTGAGAGGTCCATTGTGTTACATTATTTTAGCCAAATAGCATCTTACAAAAGTGATGCTTTTTAATCAGCTGTGATACTTTCTAAAGCAGTCATGATCCTATTATTGAAATGTCGATAGCTTACAGTGCAAGGGGATGAAAAATACTCGCTAAGGATTGTCTCCTCTGTTTATCTGTTCTGTGGTTCATGTTACTTGTTAGAAGTCTGGATAGAACCCTCCTAATAAGGCAGGGGTCCCCAACCAGTGGGACGAGTACCAATAGTTGTACTTGAGATACTATCAGGTGGTACTCAGCCAGGTTTAGTCTGATCTGTACCCATCCTGATCTGCTGCCATCTAAAGTTCACCCAAGCCAGATTTACTGCATAGGTTAAAGGGTTTCTGCACCCCCACCCTATCCCCATTTGAGCACAGTGCTTACCTTCTGCCAGTTGTCACAGCGCTGGGCTTCAGCTTGTAAATGGCGCTGTAGCTTTGCTATGGGCTTCTACTTCCTAGTGAGCCAGCCTGTCCCCCGGCCAACACCGGGTTCTCTCCCACGGCAGTGGTCTGCCCCCCTTCCTCCCTTCCCCCGGGCTGATCCCAGAAGGGAGCGCTGCGGTGGTGTGTGCCCCTTCGTCCTCTCCCCCAGACTAATGCCGGGAGAGCGCTGCGGCAATCTGCCCCCTTTCTCCTCTCCACCAGGCTGATCCTGGAAGAGAGCGCTGTGCTGGTCGGACCCTTTGCTCCTCTCCTCCGGGCTGAGTGTGCACATTTCAGGGTAAGAAAACATTTTTTCTGGCCATTTCATGGTTCCTTTACTCGGGAAGCTGGCAATGGCAGCAAGGAGTGTGGATGCAAACAATAACATAGTGTGACATAGCAACAAAACACACAGGAGTCAAATGAAGAAACATTATGTTTGACACAGTATAAGTTTGACACGGGGGTTGGGTCAGGGGAACATTTGGGAGCAAGGGAAGCACAAAAACCAATGGCTAGAAGGGGAGAGACAGAGAGAAACAGTCAAGGGTGTGTGTGTGGTAGTATAAAGAAGGACACTGAAAGCAAAGATAGCCCACAGGAAACAGCGAGAAATAGAGAGGACACCCACAGATTATTAAAGTGGATCAAACCCCCCTAGTAGCACAGCCCTGAAATTTGAAAGATTTCAGGACTGGCCACAGGCCTTTCTCCGGGGCATCCCTGATCAAGATGTCTGCAGTGTGAACCCCCCCGGGCCAATGCCTCACTAGCTTCAAGGGCTCCCTAACCAATGTAAACAGAGTCTACATCTCTGCATCTTCAGGCTGTGTGCGTTAGTCATTCAGATAGGCTGGGGGCAGAAGCATGCAGGCTGCAGGGAATGCGGCCACTCTCAATCCTTTTGACGAAGCCCTGCGTGTAAACAGAGCCATTTGCCAAGCATTACATATGCATGGCAAACGTCTATGACTGGACGAGAGCCCTTGTATGCGCCATAGGACTCAGAAAAAGTTCTGGGGGGGTTTCACACAGCACCTAGGACATGGAACAAAACCCGGGAGAGTAAAAATTCTGGGTTTTGTTCCGCTATGAGGTAAAAGTTGGGATACATTAGTGAAGAAAAAGAGTTCTAAAGAAAGATATGCAAAAACATGGCAGGAGAATACTACACAGGATGTAGTAAAGCAATGCAGATAGTAAAAGGAATGTGGAAAGTCAAATTTTCATTGAAACTACAATGAATGGAATATCTGGCAAAAACAGAAAACCAAGTAACATTGCCATGGAGGAGTTGAAAAACAGATTACTTTGGGGTCCCTTAGTTGTTATGCCCTGGGTTTTTATTTAAAAAAGGTATTCTTACGTGTTGTGCCAATAATAACGGCAGACGGTAAGCCAGAGACTCCAGTTTTTGTTACTGCATAGACAATGATGTTGTAATCTGCTCCTGGCTTCAGATTGCTCACAGTTATGCTATTAGCGTTCAGTACTGTTTGGTTAGGTGGAAAATCAGGACCTGTGCCAGTTACATTGTAGGTGTATGTTGCATGATTTAAATCAGTAGATATAGTCCATGAAATAGTCAAATTATTCTCTGAACGGCCAGTTATTGTTACTCCTCCAACCACAGAGGGACCTAAGGAAAAAAAAAAATCAGAATTATTATATATATTATTGTTGCCTAGTACAACAGGGTCCACAAGCCTCTCTTACAAGGCTCGTTAACGGGTCAGGTTTTGAAGATCTCCACACATAGATACACAGGTGAAGTAATTAGTGCAGCAGCAGGTCTATAGAGGCAGCTATGTGGAGATGCACAAAACATTAGCTGTTGGTGGGTCTTGCAGGAGAGAGTGGGGGACCACTGTGTTAGAACCCCTACATCCCTAGCAGGATGTGTATACACAGGAGGCAACAGCCATTTGTTCTCTTGTATTTAACATTTCTAGCATTATCAGACTGGGGTGCCTTGGGCCCACCAGTAAAACTGCCTGAACTGAGGGCCCATATTTAGATTCAAGTATCACTGGCTTATATTCAGGGCCCATGTACAGAAATATTATGCCAAACTTGTCCTTGTGTGTGCCCTTGGGATGTCACAAATAAGCTAAACATAGTTCAAGTTCTGGTGATGAAGAGCCTCATGTGGGTCCCTGGTACCAGAGGCCACCTGGGGATTACCTGTTAACCCTGTGGCCCAGTCTGAGCCCAAGTTCTGTAACTGTATTTATCAGAATCCCCCCTCCAGGCTCTCTTGCCTTCAGGAGAGGGCCTCCCCCCACTGACATGTGCCAAAAAAAAGACGTTTACTCACCTGCGGCTGCGATCCCTCATGCTAGGTCTCCTCTTCATCCAGGGGGCCTCTGATCCCCCCCACAGGATCTTCCGTCTCTCCCCACTATCGCTGTCTCTAACACCACCTTTTGTGAGCGGGACATATGACATAATCCGTGATGTCATCCTGCTCCCGCCAGAAAATGCTCAGTACTACCGGGTGATTGGTGCCTCCCCAGCCCCCCCCCCTCCATCAATCACTCAGCAACTGGGACACAGGATCATAGGGTGAGCAAAGTTAAAAAAAAAAAATTACATTTTTACTCTGTCAGGTGTCTTTTTTTTACATTTAACCTTTTGTGAACTGATAAGGGATCCATGAGACCCCTATACCAGTTCACAAGGCTTAAGGGGCTGGCAAGGGGAGGGGGGGCAGAAGAGTCAGGGGGCCTTTTAGGCTATGTTTGGCTTGTAGCCTACAGGTGGGGGGGCCACCAAGGCTGGCCCCTGCATCCTGTTCTACAAGCTGGTCCTCCAAAAAATTGGGGTCCTCCCATGGGGAGGAGGGACTGCACGCCATTTTTTTATTTAACACTTTAAAGTGTGGACAGTAGTTGTATTTTAATTGCAAATGTTATAAAGTGCTCATTTCAGTTTGTGGGTCTCCTGGACAGAAACGGGGGGGGGGGGGGGGGGGCAGTTACTAATACATAAGTGGTACCGTTGTAATCGGGAGAAATGGGGTTTTCACATGCAATATGGTTTTCTTTAATAAACTCAATGTTTAAATTAAAATAAACAAGCCATTTTTTAATATATATATATATATATTTACTTTTTTTACTCAAAAATATTTTAAAAACAACGCATTTCATGTTAAAGTCTATACTCTGCCGCTAAAAAATACCATTTTGTGATTACTCACCTGTAAAATGGGTATTATAAGTATGTCTCACACCCTGCTTCGGAAGTATTAATTACACGTGGGTTACGGTCCAGTACAGGGCGAACTTCTGCAGTGATGACTAGAAAAAGAAGCCCCTCCCGGTCCATAAATACCCGGGACCTCCCACACATACCCCAGTATAAGAAAGCAGTAAGGGGACCAGGAGCCAATAAAATCTATGAGAAAAAAGTTTCACCATATAGAGGATCCAAGATACAACTCAGGGTGGGACGAAACAGGGTGTGAGACTTACTTATAATACCCATTTTACAGGTGAGTAATCACAAAATGGTATTATTCCAAGTATGTCTCACACCCTGCTTCAGAAGTATTAATTACACGTGGCACATCCAATAGCAGTGTCCAAAAAGGGTGGGGATCCCAACAGGCAATAGTTCACAAATTAAACCACTGCAGCTTGCAGAACTTTGCGGCCAAAAACAGCATCCGCTGAGGCCCGCACATCAACCTTATAAAACTTGGAAAAAGTATGAACAGAAGACCAAGTAGCAGCCTTACAAACTTGTTCAACAGAGCCTTGGTGCTGAAACGCCCAGGAAGCCCCAACAGCACGAGTAGAATGAGCAGTGATCTGGAAAGGGGGATCCCTCCCCTTAGCAGAATAGGCCCTAATAACAGCCTGACGAATCCATTTACTAATGGTAGACTTGACGGGCACCAAACCCTTCTTGGGCCCAGAGGGCACCACAAAAAAAGGCGTCCGTCTTCCGGAATGGTGACGTAGCCACCAGATAGTACTTTACACATCTAACGACGTCCAGAAAGTGCAAGGCCCTCTCCTTGTCATTGCTAGGTTTAGGACACAATGAAGGAAGCACAATGTCCTGATTGAGGTGAAAGGCAGAGACAACCTTTGGCAAGAAGTCTGGTTTAAAACGGAAAACCACCTTGTCCTGATGTCTCTCAAAGTAGGGGGCCTGAATGGACAGAGCCGCCAACTCAGAAACACGCCGAACAGAGGTGATTGCCACCAAAAAGGCAACTTTTAAGGTGAAAATGGATAGAGCAGAATCCTGCACTGGTTCAAAAAGAGGACCCTAAAGGGCAGACAACACCAAATTTAAATCCCAAACAGGTAACATGGGTTTGCGAGGAGGGCGCACATGAGTGAAAAAAGGTCTTAACCAAAGGATGAAGAGCGAAAGATCTCTGAAAGGAAACCGCCAAAGCGGACACATGCCCCTTAAGAGTGCTAAGCTGAAACCCCATGTCCAGACCATGCTGAAAAAACTCCAAAATCCGAGGAATGGAAAACACCCGACAAGGAAAGGCCCTAGCCTCACACGAATCAATGTAGGTCTGCAAGGTCCTGTAGTAGATATTAGAGGAAGATTTCTTCCTAGCCCTGACAAGAGTCTGGACAACAGCTTCGGACAAACCCTTTTCCTTTAAGATGAAGGTTTCAGCAGCCACGCCGTCAAAGCCAGCGTTTGTAAATTGGGGTAACAAAGCTGACCTTGTGTGATCAGATCCGGAACCAGAGGCAGCCTGAATTGATCGACTGCCAGCCGGACAATGTCTGCGAACCACACCTGTCTTGGCCACCTTGGGGCCACTAGGATTGCTGGCACACCCTCTTGAGCCAGCTTGCGTACCACCTTGCCCACCATGGGAAAGGGAGGAAACAGATACAGGAGACCGAGCTCCCGCCAGGACAGAGACATGGCATCCACTGCAAGAGCCAGAGGGTCCTGAGACAGAGACACAAATGCCAGAAGCTTGTGATTGTGAAGAGAGGCAAACAGATCCACCTCCGGACTCCCCCACCTGCGACAGAGGGATAAAAATACCTTGTTGCTGAGGGACCATTATCCCCGGCGAGAGGTCCCTCTGCTCAGAGAATCCGCTTCCAGGTTCTCCACCCCTGGAATGTAGACTGCCGAGATGCATGGAACATTGCTCTCGTCCCAAACAAGAAACATAGACACCTCCCGGAGGGCACTCCGGCTGCGAGTCCCTCCTTGGTGATTGATGTAAGCGACCGCTGTCCGATTGTCGGAGCGAACCTGAACTGGTAAACCCCGAAGGTGATGTGTCAGATGCGACAGCACCAACCGAACCGCCCTCAGCTCCAGAATGTTGATGGGGATATGGGCCTCCTGAGGACCCCACAGCCCATGGAACTGACGTTACCCGCCAGAAGCCTCCCCAGCCTGACAGACTGGCATCCATGGTGACCGTCTCCCAACAGGGCGCAAGAAAGGACCTGCTCCCCAGGAGATTCCTCTGGTCCATCCACCACTGGAAGGACCGCCGGACAAGAGGGGACAGAACACAAGTCTGATCCAGAGACAGAGGACATTTGTCCCAAACCGATAGAAGATGGAGCTTAAGGGGTCTCATGTGAAACTGAGCAAATGGCACTGCCTAGAAGCAAACCACCATCAAACCTACCAGCCTCATGCATTGCCTGATGGACGGACGAGGGCTGGACAGAAGAAAACGAATAAGAGCCTGAAGAACATCCACCTTCGGCTGGGGTAGGAACACCCTGGTCTGAATGGTATCCAGAGTCATGCCCAGGAACGAAGCCACCCTTGACGGGGATAGAGAGGACTTGGGGTAATTGATTACCCACCCAAACCTCTCCAGCGTCGTCACCACCGTTCTGGTGTCCAGCACTGCCTGGTGGAGAGAGGATGACGTAATGAGAAGGTCGTCCAGGTAAGGCAAGATACGAATGCCCCGGACTCTGAGAAGGGCCATCACGCCCGCCAAAACCTTGGTGAACACCCTTGGTGCCAAAGTCAGCCCAAAGGGAAGAGCCACAAACTGGAAGTGTTGGTTGTCTACCATGAACCTGAGGAACCTTTGGTGTCCCGGGAAGACCAGCACATGAAGGTAAGCGTCCTTGATATCTATTGAGGTCATAAAGTCCCCCGGACGCAGTGAGCCGACAGCAGAGCGCAGAGTCTCCATGCGAAATTTTTTGGTTCTGATGAACCGGTTGAGAGTTTTCAAGTCCAAAATGGGTCTTATGGAACCATCTTTTTTGGGCACCGTAAAGAGGTTGGAATAGTACCCAGACCTCTCTTTGTGGGGGGAACCGGACAAACTACCCCCATATTCCAAAGGTTTTGCACTGCCATAAAAAGGCCCTGTGCCGCCCGAGGGTCTGACGGAACCCGGGACCTGAGGAATCTGGGAGGAGGCCGGCATGCAAACTCCAGCTTGTACCCGGAGGAAATTACCTCCTGGATCCAGACGTCTGTGACCTCTAGGGTCCAGACCTGAGCAAAGAGCCGCAGCCGTCCCCCCACCCGCAAGGGTGAGGGCGCCCCTTCATTGCTGAGCGAGCTTGGCAACGGATTTGGGTTTAGTACCCCAGGAAGTCCCGGTTCGGGCACGTCCTCTGCCCCTACCCCAGGCATCCCCTCGGAACGCAGTGAAAAACGTTCCCCTGCTTGACCGAGAGCCACGAAAGGAAGGGTTGAATGAACCCGAACCCCGAAAGGGCCGGCACTGCTTCTTGAGTTGAGGTAACTTACCCCCTCTGGCAACCGAGTCTAAACGATCACCAAACAGGCGCAGACCCAAGAAGGAAAGACCTGTGAGCGCCTTCTTAGCAGCGTTATCGGCCGCCCACTGGCTGTTAGACACTTACCTTATCGCCGTTCCTGGTCCCGCGGCGCGTTGCCGGGTGGCTCCCACCGGGCTGCGGCCCGACGGTCCCCGGGTCTGCCAGCTCCTCGGCACCGTCGCGGGGATCAGGGGCTGGCGGTGCAGGACGCCGTGGGTGGCCGCGTCGCAGGCCGCTCCGCGCGGCTGCGCGGCCCTGCGGCTCTCCCCTCTGACTCGGCGCTTCCCCCTCCTGGCGGGGGCGCGCCCGATCCTCAACGTGCTCGCGCGCGCGAGCACGTCTGCTTTATGCCTCCCGGCGGCGCTTCCCCCAGCGCGCCCGCCGGGGGCGAGTTTGAATTGTCCAATCTGTGGCTGGTTCCTGGGATCGGACCCAGGGACTGGTCGGCCTGTCTGGCCTGGGCCGTCCAGCTCCTGGGACCGATCCCATTTCCTTGTATGCACCAATCAGTTTGTTTCCCTCCATTTTCCCCTTTTCCCAATGGCCAGTGTTCCCTATAAAGTTGTACTGCTCCAGTATCCCAGTGCCCGTTATAGCTTCTGGGTTCTGGATGTGTGTTGCTGTACCTTAGTGAAGAATTTGGATTTGGACCTCGACTATTCTTGCTAGCTGCCTGCCCTGACCTCCTGCTTTGCCTGACCACTCTCTTGCCTGACCCTCCTGTACCTCGCCTGTGACCTCCTGGACTTGACCTTGGCTACCCTCGACCATTCTTTGTTATCTCCCTTGGATACCTCGCCTGTGACCTCCTGGTTTGACCTCGGCCTGATTTACGGACTTTCGCACCCGGCATCCTCATTCGGGATTCCCTGCCAAACACCAAGCTGCACCTTAAGCTATTATCCTTTGCGCCTGTTAAGTCCTGGGGGCAACCGACTGGGAGAGGCATTACCCGTGTCTCCTACAAGCGGGGGCTTGTCTATAGGCGGAAGTGGCGGTGGAGATTGGGGGATACTGGCTTAAGACAGACGGGTGTTTGGTACAGTCCTGACATTATAACGGGCCTGAAAGAAGAATGGACCAAATTCTGGAGCAGGTGCAGGCCCTGACTGCGGCGGTGGAGCACCTGGCTCATCGAGTTGCGGCCCAGGAGAACCGTCCTACTCCGATTGTCCCCACTTCTCAGGGGACTCCGGCCGCAATGACTGTGGAACCCAAGATCCCGCTCCCTGAAAAGTTTTTTGGCGATAGGGCAAAATTTGCCAATTTCCGGGACTCTTGTAAACTATACTTCCAGCTTCGCCCGGTTTCCTCAGGCTCACAGGAACAAAAGGTGGGCTTGATTATGTCCCTGTTGCATGGAGACCCTCAGTCCTGGGCCTTCAGCCTATCAGCTCAGGACCCCATCCGCCAGTCGGTGGATAGTTTCTTTGCTGCAATGGAGGTCCTTTATGATGATCCTGACAAAGGGGCCTCAGCTGACGCTAAGTTACGTACCCTCCGCCAGGGACGCCGTCCAGCCGAAGACTACTGTTCCGAATTCCGGCGTTGGGCAGTTGACTCACGTTGGAACAATCCTGCCCTCTGCGGCCAATTCCGACTAGGTCTGGCTGACTCTATCAAGGACACCCTGGTGAACTACCCGGAACCCCAGACTCTGGATGGATTGATGCATTTGGCCATCCGCATTGATCGCCGGCTCCGGGAAAGGCGCCTAGAGAAAGGATCACATCCTGAATCAGCTGCAAAATCTGAGGCTCTAGTCGCTCAACCTGCAGAAGAGCCTATGCAGCTAGGTGCCACCAGGCTCACCGAAGGCGAGAGACGACGACGCCTATCCGAGGGGCTCTGTCTTTACTGTGGTGGGACCGGCCACATGGTTAGACTTTGCCCAAAGAAACCGTCGGGAAACTTCAGAGCCTAGGGGGTTTCGAGGGGGCCCTCCTAGGCTGTAAGGTATCTCCTCAAGTATCGTCTCCAGTTTTCGTCCCAGTTCAGTTTATGATTGGTGCTAAATGTGTTAATCTAAAGGCTCTTCTAGACTCTGGAGCAGCTGGGAATTTCCTAGACTCTGATCTAGCTCAGACTCTAGGAATTATGGTACAGATCTTGCCAACTCCTATCCGGGTTTCAGCCATTGATGGCACTCCAGTGGCCGGGGGGTTAGTTCGGTTCCAATCACCTCCTATGCAAATCAGAGTAGGAGCCAGTCATTCTGAGGTTATCAGGTTCCTGATTTTGAGCATGCCTGGTACTCCTTTGATTTTGGGGTTGCCATGGCTGCAGGAGCATAATCCTCAAATTGATTGGGTTTCGGGGCAAATTACCAAGTGGGGACACCAGTGTTTCCGGAACTGCCTGGAATTTCCCCTCAGGGTCACGCGCCTACTCCCTATTGGGATTCCAACTCCATATCTGGAGTTTGCTGATGTTTTTTCAGAAAAGGCAGCAGACAAACTTCCTCCCCATAGACCTTGGGACTGCCCAATAGAACTGCTCCCTGGTACGATGCCTCCCAGAGGGAGAATATTTAATCTGACCCGAGCGGAAACCCTTGCCATGCGGGAATATATCGCCGAGAACTTAGAAAAAGGGTTTATTCGGCCTTCATCTTCCCCAGCAGGGGCAGGGTTTTTTTTGTGGAGAAAAAGGATGGGGGACTCCGCCCCTGTATCGATTACCGGGGCTTAAATAACATCACGGTAAAAAATAAGTATCCCCTACCGCTTATTGAGGGACTCTTTACTCAGGTGGTTGGGGCGCAGGTCTTCTCTAAACTTGATCTCCGAGGGGCCTATAACCTCATAAGAATTAGGCAGGGGGACGAGTGGAAAACGGCCTTTAATACCCTTGAAGGGCATTATGAATATTTGGTTATGCCTTTCGGCCTGTGTAATGCCCCTGCGGTCTTTCAAAGTTTTGTCAATGAAATTTTCAGGGATTATCTTGGCCGGTTTATGGTTGTCTATCTAGATGACATTCTAATTTTTTCTTCATCCCTTGACGAGCATCGTAAACATGTGTGCCTAGTTTTACAGAAACTTAGGGAGAATTGTTTATATGCCAAGTTAAAGAAATGTCAATTTGAGGTATCGGAGGTTCCGTTCCTCGGTTACATTATCTCCAAATCTGGTCTGTCTATGGACCAATCTAAGGTGAGGGCTGTTTTAGAATGGGAGCAGCCCAGAGATCTGAAGGGCCTGCAGAGGTTTTTGGGTTTTGCCAATTTTTATAGAAGGTTCATTAAGAATTTCTCTGCCCTGGTTACACCACTAACTAACCTAACTAAGAAAAGCGGGTACCCCCCGGTTTGGCCGGCTCAAGCTGTCCAGGCCTTCGGGAATCTTAAGAGGGTATTTAGCGCTGCTCCCGTCCTAGTCCATCCCGATGAACAACGACCTTTCCTTGTGGAGGTGGATGCTTCAGAAATAGCGGTCGGAGCGGTCTTGTCTCAATACCACGGCTCACCTGCACGCCTCCATCCATGTGCCTTCTTTTCCAAGAAATTCTCAGCGGCCGAAAGAAATTATGATATCGGCAACAGAGAATTACTGGCCATCAAGCTTGCCTTCCAGGAATGGAGACACTGGCTGGAGGGGGCTCAGTATCCAGTTACGGTCTTTACGGACCATAAAAATCTAGAATACATCCAGTCCGCCAAGAGGTTAACGCCTAGACAGGCTCGTTGGTCCTTATTCTTTTCTCGGTTTAATTTTTCTATAACGTATAAACCCGGGTCTAAGAATATAAAGGCGGACGCCCTGTCTCGGAGTTTCTCTCCCCCTGACTTACCGGAAAGGGTGGTTTCTCCCATCGTACCTCGCTCCCTAGTGGTGGCCGCCATCCAACCCCAACTTCCTGATCTTACTCAGTTCCAGGCCCAAGCTCCTCCTGGGAAACCCGCGTCAGCCCTGTTTGTGCCCTCTACTTACCGGTCTGAGTTTTTGTCCCATTTTCATGATACCAAAACAACTGGTCATCCAGGGATTAAGAAAACCATAGCTTTATTGTTACGCCAAGTTTGGTGGCCTTCTCTTAGGAAGGACGTTCAAAGGTTTGTCTCCGCTTGCAAAGTCTGTGCCCAAAGTAAGTCCTTGAGGAGCCCACCGGAAGGCCCACTCCTTCCATTATCCATTCCTGCCTCCCCGTGGACACATCTGGCCATGGATTTTGTTACTGACCTTCCTCCGTCTCAGGGTCATACGGTTATTTGGGTAATTGTGGACCGCTTTAGCAAGATGGCCCATTTCGTCCCTTTAAAGAAACTCCCCTCAGCTCAAACTCTTGCTCAACTTTTCATTACTCACGTCTTTAGGATTCATGGTATTCCCATGGATGTTGTTTCGGATAGGGGGGTCCAGTTTGTCTCCCGGTTCTGGAGGGCTTTCTGTGCCAAGTTGGGGTTCACCGTCTCCCTTTCCTCGGCCTTTCATCCACAGTCGAATGGTCAAACCGAGAGAACGAACCAGTCCCTGGAACAATATTTGCGCTGTTTTACGGCGGGTTCTCAGACTGATTGGGCCTTCTTCTTACCTTTTGCGGAATTTGCTTTTAACAACGCCACGCATTCATCCACAGGGGTTTCTCCTTTCCACTGTGTTTATGGCAAGGATCTGAAGTTTTCTGCTCTTTCGGACCAACCCTCTAGAGTTCCCTCCGTGGATGAATGGGTTTCCAAATGGCCAGGGGTGTGGAATAAAATCCAACAGCACCTAACCAGGGCTGCTTGTCAACAGAAAAAATTTTCTGATCGTAAGCGATCGTCTAATTCTAACTTTAAAGTGGGTGACTGGGTTTGGCTTTCAACCAAGAACTTGGCGCTACGCCAACCCTCCGCCAAGTTAGGACCTAAGTTTATTGGCCCATTCCCCATAACACACAAAGTTAATCAGGTTACATACCGGTTGGCCCTCCCCTCATCCATGAAAATCTGTAAATCCTTTCATGTTTCACTTCTTAAGTCCGCAAGGAACCATGAACCTAATAGTCCTCCTAGTCCTGTGGTAGTTGATGGGCATCAGGAGTTTGAGGTTGCCCGGGTCCTTGACTCTCGTTTCTTTCGGAACTCTCTTCAATATCTTATTGACTGGAAGGGGTACGGTCCGGAAGAAAGATCTTGGGTTCCTGCCAGAGAAGTTCATGCACAGAATTTGGTAAAGAAGTTTCATAGGGAGAATCCTTTAAAACCCAGCTTGGAGGGTCCAGTGGCCCCTCCTCAGGGGAGGGGTAATGTTAGACACTTACCTTATCGCCGTTCCTGGTCCCGCGGCGCGTTGCCGGGTGGCTCCCACCGGGCTGCGGCCCGACGGTCCCCGGGTCTGCCAGCTCCTCGGCACCGTCGCGGGGATCAGGGGCTGGCGGTGCAGGACGCCGTGGGTGGCCGCGTCGCAGGCCGCTCCGCGCGGCTGCGCGGCCCTGCGGCTCTCCCCTCTGACTCGGCGCTTCCCCCTCCTGGCGGGGGCGCGCCCGATCCTCAACGTGCTCGCGCGCGCGCGCGCGAGCACGTCTGCTTTATGCCTCCCGGCGGCGCTTCCCCCAGCGCGCCCGCCGGGGGCGAGTTTGAATTGTCCAATCTGTGGCTGGTTCCTGGGATCGGACCCAGGAACTGGTCGGCCTGTCTGGCCTGGGCCGTCCAGCTCCTGGGACCGATCCCATTTCCTTGTATGCACCAATCAGTTTGTTTCCCTCCATTTTCCCCTTTTCCCAATGGCCAGTGTTCCCTATAAAGTTGTACTGCTCCAGTATCCCAGTGCCCGTTATAGCTTCTGGGTTCTGGATGTGTGTTGCTGTACCTTAGTGAAGAATTTGGATTTGGACCTCGACTATTCTTGCTAGCTGCCTGCCCTGACCTCCTGCTTTGCCTGACCACTCTCTTGCCTGACCCTCCTGTACCTCGCCTGTGACCTCCTGGACTTGACCTTGGCTACCCTCGACCATTCTTTGTTATCTCCCTTGGATACCTCGCCTGTGACCTCCTGGTTTGACCTCGGCCTGATTTACGGACTTTCGCACCCGGCATCCTCATTCGGGATTCCCTGCCAAACACCAAGCTGCACCTTAAGCTATTATCCTTTGCGCCTGTTAAGTCCTGGGGGCAACCGACTGGGAGAGGCATTACCCGTGTCTCCTACAAGCGGGGGCTTGTCTATAGGCGGAAGTGGCGGTGGAGATTGGGGGATACTGGCTTAAGACAGACGGGTGTTTGGTACAGTCCTGACACTGGCGCAACCAGACCGACCGGCGTATAGCAACCTGCAATTCCAAGGTCCTGCTACACATACGGATAGTATCATCCAAGGCTGATAAGGCAAAAGCAATGAAAATCTCACAATGAGTCAAAGCTGTAAACTCCTCACTGCAGGGATCCAATTGGGAACCATCCAAAAGGCCCCTAATTAGAGCTCTAGTAGCCATGGCCGCAGGAGGGGAAATGGCAAGTAGCTCAAAAATTTGAGTAAGGAGCCTATGGGTGTCGACAGTATCCCCGCGCTCTGAGCCGGCATCAGCGCCAGGGTACTGCCGATCCTCAGAAGAGTGAGAGTCTGGGAACAGTTCCCCTTCCTTGAGCGGGGAACAATCAGACCAGTCAAAAGGTTCAAAATCAGCACAATCAAAGGCCGGCGCCGCGGGCGCCAAGTGCCGTCTCTTAGCTGGGGCCTTCCTGGCCGCAGAGCTAGCAATCAGTCTCTCAATGTTGGCCAGTCTTGCGCATACATCAGATTGCGACTCCCCACTGGTGACAACGTCACTTGGGGTCATACCCAGGCGTGGGGGTGTAGGTGATGAGGCCAGCGGGGCTGAACCGTCCGCACGGGGCCCGGCTTGCCGCACAAGCGCCTGTTGTGCACATGGTATACAAATTTGCACATTATCTCCCAAAAGGGATGCCCCACATATCACACACGACCGGGGTTGTCCCGAAGGGACCCTGAGTCAAATATCCTGGGGAGCCTCCATATGGTGATTTTTTGATAGTTGCAATGAGCATTGGGAATTACGCTATGAAGCTACCCGGGATGCCCCTTAGCGTCCGTTAGTGGGAGGATTTAATAATGACCAAAGGGAACCCCAATTTGAACAAGGGACCTAAGGACCGGGAGAACCCCCTTTTTTATTAAAAGATTGATAGTCCCACCTGAAAGACACAATAAGGGACCCCATAAAAATCACATATGCACACAGAAAACCAAGCACCAACATATGCAGCATAAGGCATTAAATGCAGTAATTAAGGCAGTATCCCCAGGCCCCCAGGCACTGTGATAACAGCGCAATGTACATATAAAAATAACGACAATAATAAAAACCAAGGTCCCGAAGGGCACTCACTGTATCCGGCAGACAGATCCTCAGGAAGAAGGGAGCGCCGCTCCTGGCACCGCCCCCTCCCGGCCCGGGAACTGACAAGCGGTTCCCAGCCAATGGCTGAGAGCCACAAAACGCACCGGAGGAGAGGGGCGGGCCGTAACCAGCGTGCAGAGCATCAGGCCCCGCCCCCTCCTCTGACTGAGGAAAAATAGAGAGAGAGAGAGCCGCGCTCCCCAGCAATGCTGCGGAGCCGGCCATGAGACAACCGGCCCGCCGCCGCTGCAGAATACAGCGAGCGTTTCGGGCCGCAGATCACAGTGAAACACATGCACACACACAACATCCACACACACACGCGCTGGCAGTAGCCAGCACATGAAGTAAAAACAGCACATGACAGTAACTATAATGGGACAAGATGGAGGGTCAGGCCCCCCCCCTACTATCCGAGAACGGGGAGTAATGGAGGGGAAGCCGAAAGCTACCTATAATAATGTAGCGCTGGCATCGATGCGGACAGGGCATCCCACGTCAGGATCACTAACCTGACGACCGCCTACCCCTTGGTGGGGGATTTGCGGTGGAGTATGGCTCCTGTTCAAACACCTCTAAGGTGTGCCCTACCCTCACCCGGACCTTACAGCCAAGGCTGGGAGGCATAGAGACATTAATGAAATAGTCCAGGTGGAAATAGGAAACAAGTGGCCGGGTGTACACCAGGCTTACCTGTAAAGGAAAGAGACAGCCATCTTCTTGACTTGCTTCACCGTCTGCAGAGACTTATCTGGGGAATGTGTGGGAGGTCCCGGGTATTTATGGACTGGGAGGGGCTTCTTTTTCTAGTCATCTCTGCAGAAGTTCGCCCTCTACTGGACCGTAACCCATGTGTAATTAATACTTCCGAAGCAGGGTGTGAGACATACTTGGAATATATACATAATTTTCCTGGAAATTACTGAACAAATGACAGTTAAACAGGTGTCAACAGAGGGTGACAAAATCTCAAGTAGGCTGACAGTTAAAAGGGTTAAAAGTAGCTTAGCATGTTGGGTATTGTTTTGTTCAGGGGACCTTGCAGTTTCAGATTTAGCTTTTATTCTGCTTTTTTCTGCATATTTTTTAGAGAAACCCTGTGCAACCAAGGAATTCTATGAGGGGTCTTTCAGAAAGATGAAGCTACTACAATAAGCGGGTAATATGCCTAGAAAGCTTAATGTATATATTACCATAAAATTACCTTTACATGTATGCTTTAATTTGGGTTGTTTGGCAACTCTTCCCTTTTTAGGAAAACCTTGTGCAACCAAAGAATTAATAGAGGGATTACTTCCAGAAAACTGCATCCACATCAACAAGCCTAGTATGCTAGAAAGCTTGAGGTGTGTACTTCCAGAGACTTGTGGGGGGAAATTTGCATGTTTCTCTTAAAAAAGTACTGCACACAGCAGTTGTATTTTATCTAAAAAGGCAGGTACGGTGTCTACCAACAAACATGTGGCACAGTTGTAACCAGGAGAAATAAAAAAATACATTTTTTATTACAATAAACACTACAAATCGTACAAAATATTTTTTTGCACACATTTCACCCAAGAATATTGAGAATTAGTTGAACATGTGTAGCACAAATAGTGAAAAATGGTCTGGCAACAAAGTATGACAAAAACTCTAGGTAGGCTGGCAAAATTATGTCCTTGGAGGGAAACTCCTCTTTTGATGGAATTTTTGAAAGTGTATATCTTTGTGTACCAAAATGATGTCCTGTATGTGCTAAGACGAGTGAGTACTTTTTAAATGTTTTTTCTTATGTTAGAAAATGTGTGTTTTATTATAAGTAGTTTTCACTATCTGTAATCTGTTGCTATTGGCAATGGACAGCAAACCTGTAGACCAAGATGAGAAAAAAGAGCCCTGTACACACAGAACACTGCTGCTGGGCATGTGTAATCGTGAGTGAGCTCCCTCATCTCAGCAGCAGCCATAGCAGCAGTGTTCTATGTGTACAGGGATCACTTTTCTCTCCTTGGTGTACAGACTTTGTGTACCTTGCCAATAGCAACAGACTGCAGATAGTGAAATCTGCTTTCATAAAACACACATTTTCTAAAATAAGAATTAGAAAATAAATACTCCATAAGTTCAGCACCTTGAGGACATAATTTTCTCACAAAAAATATGCTTTCAAAAATTCCATCGAAAGTGGACTAACCCTTTAAGGTGCCAAGCTTCACTACCTGCAAACTGTTGCTATAGGCAGCTGTACACCAAGTATGTACACCACACTGCTGCTATGGCTATAGCTGAGGTGAGGGACCTCCCACAACAACCTTACACATGCTCAGCAACCACGTTCTGTGTTTACAGAGCTCACATCTCTCTTTTTGTAGATCTTGGTGTACGACAGCAACAAATTGCAGGTAATGAAAACTTCTTATATTAAACACACATATGCTTAAACAAACACAAACATGTACAATTTCAAAAATGCCATTGAAAGTGGACTTTCCCTATAACTACAGAATGCATACAAAATGGAACAAAACCCGGGTTTTGATCTGCACCCCCTGGGGCATCCTGAGCCCCGCTGTGTGAACCCCTCCCCCCCCCCCCCAGATTGCCCTATCAATCTTACCTCTTTCCAGTCTGACGCAAGTGCGTGTCCTTTTCCAATCATATCTGTTCACTGTGCATATTAATTGCTCGGCAAATATGCTCTGTTTACACGAGATCCCGGCAATGGGAGTAAGCATCCCCTGTGGTGCATGCTCTCGTCCCCAGTCTGGGAAATGAATGGCTGGGCGCAGGAGCGTGAGCACAGCCCAAAGAAGCGAGGAGATTCCCTTAGTGGGGGAAGACCACTGTCTGGCCCTGGAATCTTTTAGATTCCAATGCCGATCCAGCTGGGATTTGTTTAAATGCTTCTTTTGCTTTAAATATACAAAATCATTCAATATACAGTAGCTATCCACTGTCTCATATTAAAGATTCAAAGCTGATGAGTACTTTAAAGGAATAACTATAGCTAATGGAGCTTAAACAAGGTGTATCATGAAATTGCGTAATATTAAAAAATCCATATAAACATGAGAGGGGTCACTTATACCCCCGAACTCCGCCAAGCTTGTGGTTTTCTGTTCCCTCTGATTTTCTCTTCCTTTCATTAACTTATTGAGTGCCAGCCTACCTAGAGATGTTGGGCCTTATTTATTATGTGCTGAGTTAGCAACTTTTGTGTGGCTATAGCACCAGTTATGGCGCGCTGGCATTTTGGTCCCTGGCGCTGTGCTGTGTACTACATTGGCACTAGCACTTGCTGAGCAGAACGCTAACTAATTAGCTTTGATTGTTGCACTAGATATCGGCTGGTCTATGTCAGAGCCGATTGGACCCGATTATTCCAGTGCCAGTGAGCAACATTTTTCTGGCACTCAATAGCATATTTCTGATTTTTTTTCCACCTTGAAATCTTTGATGCTATATTTTTCTGGCGCTGGTCAGCGTTTCTTTTTTACACTTACTAGAAATCACTGCTGGGGACTACCGTGCACTTAGGTTGCGTTAGTTGTTGTCCAAATTACACATTCTTAAGCAAAAGAAGCCATTACAATAAATTTTAACAACCACCCCCCCCCCCCCCAAAAAAAAAACATTTTGTGACATCTCGGACCTGCGTTTCAATTATTGACAAGTCCCAATGAAAGTCCTGTACAAGTAAATGTGTTCAATATTAATTATAAGCATTAAACACTTCAATCCAGTTCTGCCCATTCCGCTACATAGGATCTTGACCTAGCGCTAGGTTTCATCTGGCGCTGCTTCAACCAGAATGCCAGATGCTGACGTTTCTTGAATAAGATCGTTTTTCACTATTTTGCACTATACATGTTTAGCTGTGATTTTCTAAGGGATTTCCCAGGAAAATTATGTTTTTTTTCGGCAGAGTTTGGGTTTTAACATGAAATGTCCTATTTGTCCTTTTTTTAGTGCATTCTCAAAATTTTGGGGTGAAATGTAATTTGTTTTTTTACATTTTGTAGCTTTTTTTTAAAATAAAAAAATGTATGTTTTTTGAGAAAATCATATTGCGTGTAATAGCCTCATTCCTCCCGGCTACAGGGGCTACAAGGCTACAGGGTTTCCCTAAAAAGAGAATTAAAAAAAATATGCAAGCAAGAAAAAACAGGTTAGGTGCTTTGAACAGAACAAAACCCAACACCCCCAAGTAAAGCATGTGCATAAGGGTAATTTTACTTAAAAATGTCAGCTCTGCAGACAAAGTGTGCATCTTGTGATTTTTCAACTAAAACAAACCTTTACATCTGAAAACCCCCCACAAGCCATAAAGTCCCTGAAAGTACACACGTTAAGCTTTCTAGGTGTACCCAGCTCGTTGTAGTGGGTGCATCTTTATGAAAGTAAACCATCAATAAATACTTTGGTTGCATAGGGTTTCCCTAAAACAAAGGATAAAAAAGCAGAATCAAAAGTACATTTTCCTAAAATATCAAAATGCAAACAAGAAAAAAACAAGCTAAATCTGAAAGTGCAGAAGGCATCCCACGAACAGAACTGCCAGCCTACTTGAGATTTTGTCACCCTCTTTTGACAGGCCATTTTTCACCCTGTTTAAAGTCATACTTTAGTCAAAAAAACCCCACTGTACTTGCCCTTCATCCTGCACAGGCTATTGCTGCTGGTGCAGTGTAAAGACATTTAGCGGATCGCCCACTGGCAGCAGATTACAGCGGGCGATACGGTGTCTTTACACTGCACCAGCAGAGACAGCCTGCGCTGGATGAAAGATTAGCGAAGTGTTTTTTTTTTTTTTTACTAAAATATGACTTTAAACATGTGATATTTGCAGGAATTTCCAAAAAAATTATATATTGTTTTTCTACAGCAGAGTTTGAGCTTTAAAATGAAATGTTTGTTTGTCATTTTTCCAGTGCTTTAAAAATATTTTGAATGAAATGTGTAAAAACAAAATAAAAAATTATGTTTTTTAAATGTTGTTTATTTTAAATAAATGTAAATGTATTTTATTCAAGTAAGCCATATTGCATGTGAAATTGACATGGACCCCCTGACCCCTCCCTGGTTAAAACCCTTAAAAAGAAATTTAAAAATGGCATGGGGTCCCCCTTTCCAATTAAAACCAGCCCGAGCACCAAGCGAAACACAGAGGAGCTCAAGATCCTATTCTTTAAATTCCCCACTGCTTCATCATCCAGACCTTGCCCACCATGGCCGCCAGGGACATGGCGCAAGGTGGACGCAAAACCAACCCCACCATGCTAGAACGCATGCAGAGCAAGTAGGGATCAGAGTATGCTGAGACCCTGATCAGCTCGTATATCTCAGGATGGCGAAGGCCAGACTCTATCCGCCTCCTCTGGGTAGGGGTAGCTGGCATCCAAAACCTTAGGGAGAGACGGAAGCTTATCCGGCTTCTCCCACTCCTTTTCCCCCAGCCTGTCAAAATGGCAAATTCTGGGAAACACCTGCCTGGCCTTTTGGTGCTTGTACAGCTTACCCTGCTGCTTCTGCTGCAGCAGAGGGTTAGCCAGGTGCACGACCTCCAAAATTGCCTCAATGAGCTCACAAACCTAATCCGTAACAAGATCCGAAGTGGTGACAGGCGAATGTGTGGAGTCCGACTCCTCTCCGCCACTGGACAATACCTCCCCTCCTGACCAGCCGTAACTGGAGACTATAGAGGTTCTTGTCGTCAAAGCTAGAATCCTCAGAAAATGCCACCTAAACATGCTTACGCTTAGCAGTAGCTTTCCTGCCTGGTCAGATGGAGACTGACTCAGTATGCCCAAGGGGACCAAGGCTACCGACCTTGCTCTCCAAACGGGCCACCCTGAACACCACTTCATGATGGTTGGTGGACCCTAGGGCAAGAATTGGCCCAACAGGCCCCCCGAGGGGGTATTCCGCTCAGAGCAGTCCGAGCTGGAAGCCGCAGGGGGAACAGGGAGGTCCAGTGGAGGTACAGAACCTGCCAAATGCGTAATGTCCCGCAGGAATGGAGTGCAACTAGCGCACAGGGACCCCCTGCCCGATGCCAGTGGTGCCTGGCACACGCAGCACCACCCTCTATTAGGGTAAGAAACTCCGGTGCCTCTGACATGTTAAGATGCCCGCTCTGATCACTAGTCAGTACAGCTGGTGTGCTAGGCCCCACACCTCCCTGTCTGTCTTGTGTGGCTCAACCTGCCCGCACTACACAGAAAGAAATAACAGGGCAAGGATAGAACAATGGAAACTGATAAAACATAAGATGGGTTAATGGATGTAGTGGTAGCCAATCTGGCAGCATACAGTAGTGTCATAGTGCAGTACTTACCCGACTGCTTCTTTGACGTTGCTCCTTGGCTGAGATGATGGTGGGAGGCTCCATTGCCTGACAAGCCCTCGCAGCAAGGGTTACAGGATGCTTCTTGGACGGCCATCCACTGCACCCCCCCCCCCCCCCCCCCCCCAGAACTGCTACCTCTGTGTCATCTTTACTGCCTTGAAACGGTAAAGTCTAACAGGCTCAATGTCCCGCTCATTCACAATCCACCTGCAGAAACTAGCACATTATTACCTTACCTAGCCTGCCCTGCTAGATTTGTTTGCTTCTCTGCTTCTCCCGTGCCTCATCTGAATCACATCCAGTGCCAGCCCCTGTTGCCTGACCATGATCAGCACCAAAACCTGTTGCTAATTCATGATTCACGGACTTGAGAGCTACAGTCCAAGGCATGTTGTTTAAAAGACAGTGTGCCGCTACATATAGCAGTCAGTATCATGTCACATGGTGTCTCTGACAAAAGGGTCCCTTAATAGTTACTCACTGGATTTGTAGTGATGAATGTAGAGGTAAACTTACGTGTTGTGCCAATAAAAATGGCAGATGGTAAGCTAGAGATTCCAGTTCTTGTCACTGCATAGACGGTGATGTTGTAATCTTCTCCAGGTTTTAGATCTCTCACAGTTATGCTATTAGCATTAATTACTGATATATTAGATGGAAAATTAGGACCTGTGCCAGTTACATTGTAGGTGTATGTTGCATGATTTATATCTGCAGATATAGTCCATGAAATAGTCAATTCATTATCTGAACGGTTAGAAATAGTTACTCCTTCAACCACAGAGGGACCTACGAAAGAAAGAAAACAATACACAACATATATTTCTAATGTCTGTTGACTAGTGTGTTACAAAAACTAACAAGAAACAAGATGGTGATGGCACCACTAATAGCAAAAAAGCCAAAATAATATAAATAACTGGAAGGTGCACCCCGGGCTCCTTAAATATGTATAGCAAATAGCTAGAAAAAAGACCCAACCAAGGAGACGGTATAAAGCCAGGGCACTCAACTAGGTAACATGTATAGCAATAAGTTTATTATGTAAATTAAGCCATCATATAAAAAAACAAGCAACAAAATGGCAAGACAAATTAAAAACATGACTATAACATACCCGGGAGGTATATGATACAATAAATATATAAAGCTGATATGGATCTAATCAATCACAATACTATTAAGATAATAAATATGATACTAATAGTTCTTATAAGCCAAAAGAATATATATAATACATGCGGCTATTCAAAAAAATATACTACAATGATGTAAAATCCCTGAATGTCAAATTTTTAAACCATATAATAATAGCATACTAAATTAATTTACCAATATCTCCTAAGAACTAGTGTATAAAATGACCGTGCTCTAATATTGCTAATAACTACAATGTGCTAAGGAATTAACAAAACTACAATTCATGACAAAAAGCCTCTATGTGTAGTGATATACTTATAAATTAAAGTGATAGTGGAATAAATACACTATGAAAAACTAAAGTAAAAGAAAGTGGGCTAAGATCTCTAAGCTCCAATGGTTAACATGGGATGTGATAGTAACCATATGAAGGCCACAGAAACAAACAGATCACAAAAATAACAGGGAATTGAAGTAAAGTAAAAATACAGCAAGTAAAATGCTAATCCATCCCAGGTATATGAAGCTGCCCCCGCGCGCTTCGCTGTGCGCCCCCAGCTTCTCTAGAGGCTTTTTGTCATGAATTGTAGTTTTGTTATATAATAATTTCTTAGCACATTGTAGTTATTATCAATATTAGAGCACGGTCACTTTATACACTAGTTCTTAGGAGATATTGGTAAATTAATTTAGTATGCTATTATATGGTTTAAGAATTTAATATTCAGGGATTTTACATCATTGGAGTATATTTTTTTAATAGCCGCATGTATTATATATATTCTTTTGGCTTATAAGAACTATTAGTATTATATTTATTATCTTAATAGTATTGTGATTGATTAGATCCGTATCAGCTTTATATATTTATTGTATCATATACCTCCCGGGTATATTATAGTTATGTTTTAATTTGTCTTGTCATTTTGTTGCTTGTTTTTTTAATTTTCAGAAATGGATCAACCCCCTTTCAAAATTTTCATAATGGGCCTTAATTTATGATTTGCGCCATTTAGTATCTTTCTGGTGGCCATAGTGTCAGTTTTGGAACACCTGCATCTTTGCCTTTTCTGGCGCGGCACTGTGAACTACAATAGTGCTAGAAGTCTCAGTGCCCAATGCTAACTGATTTGCTATGATTGTTGTAGGTTTTGGTTGGCCTGCGTCAGCACCTATTGGACCCGACTGACGATTATTTTGCCTGTTTTTTTCGGGCACTGGACGGCGTTTCATCGTTACATTTACTAGAAATAAGTGCTGGGGACAAAGGGGACAGATTTGACAGTGCTTTTAGGTTGCATTTAAGTTGTTGTCCAAATTACACAAGTCTTGAAAATCTATTTTAGTATTAAAAAATGACATTTGGTGACATCTAAGTCCCGCATTTCCATTACTGACAAGTCACAATGCAAGCTGTGTCCCAAAAAAGTGTTCTACTTAAGTGTTAAATAAGACACTAGCTGGCGGCTGCATCTGCGCTGACCTTATTTTTGTTTCTTAAATAGTAAGATTAGTGCCGCTGAAGCAAAAAAGTGGCTCTGTGTGGCACCGATGCTTCATAAATCAGGCTCCCGTTTGACTGGCAAACACTTACAACAGCATTTAAGCCTCCTATATCTTCACAACAGCCCTGTAGCAGCTTTGTGAGCACAAGCAAGAACATACTGTAGTTATTTTTCTTACAAACACAATCATTATGGGAGGCATGGGGAAATACTTAGAAGCTGAGTGGTAAACACAGAAAAGATATAGTGACATAGGGGCGATAAAAAGAACTATCTTGAGGCAGAAGGGGACACAGGGAGAAAAAGTAAACTCCAAAGTGAGCTGAAAGTTACAGGCATAGCTCCTGGACGGCCACCCACCATGTCACTTTTGGCACTACCTTGGTGCCTCGATTGCCTAGCAATAGTAGACTTTGGCAGGCTCAGTGTCCCAGCTGGTTAAAGAAAGCTCATTCAAAACTGCTGACCATATTGTCAGTGTGGGAGCTGCTCCAGCTTGCCCTGCTAGGTTTGCCTGCCTCTTTTCTGCTGCTCTGTTACTGATCCCTGCTTTGCCTGACCACATTCAGTGCCAACCCATCTGAACACGTTCTGTTCTAAGTCCCATTGCTGACCCATGTCTAACCCCGTTAAAGAGGAGCTTAAGTCAACTAATGACCACCCTGGCGATGAGGCAGGCTGGGGGAGGGTGGGGTTTACAAATATAAAAAGTGCATACCTTAGCCAGGCGTTCTTCCGAAAGCCAGCGGCAGCCGCAGGAAATGAGACAAAGCCACATCCGATGGGTGAGCAAGGTTGAGGAGTGGTGTGGTGTCTAAATAAGGTATGGGCTTTTTTATTTGTAACCCCCGCCCTGCCTCAGCACCAGGGTAGGGTGGCAGGGTGGGTTTCGTTATATGACTGAAGTTCCACTTTAAGTGCCGAACCCCATTGACTCATCTAGCATGCTTAGTGTCATGCCAACATTTCTGCTCTACTGCTGCTAGCCGTCACCCCAGGTTGAACCACCAGCCAGTTCTTCTATCGCCACCGCCCATCACAGCCTAGATGGCAGCTATTGAATGGCCTCATCCACACAAGCTGCTCCAGCATTTGTCTAATCTCAACTCGCTACGCTTCAGCCGTTCGAGAGCTACAATTCAAGCAACGTGGCTTGGACCTCGAAAGCAAAAGAATGCTCATTGTTTCTAGTCTGTTGCTTGATGTGTTACAATAACCACATCCCTATCTGTATTCACTGGAGCAAACATAGAAATTAGTTGGAGATCCTAATTTGGCAATCGCAGTGGGGACTGTGTGATAAACACATAGGGGCAACATAAAGAAACATAATGAGAAAGGACAGAAATTAAGAGCAACCACTGGCCTAGAGTTTATAGAACGGGCTGTGGTCTTGCTTTTTTGTAAGCATCCTGATATGGCATGGCCTCAATGTGTGAAAAACCCAGGATCATGGTAAAACATACCTTTCTGGCAATTTCACGATGCATTTGCAAGCTGTGGTGGCATCTCCTTAGCAGCTGCTCACACCAGCTTGGGCCTATCTGAATAGCCCGCACAAGTATGCATAGCCACTGGGATGGTTGTTGCTCCCCTTCCATTCTATGACACTCATTAATATGGACACCAAAGAGTACTATTTGAAAGACATGTGTAATGGGATCACTGTTGAAGTAAGAATAGAGGGCATTCTGGGGGGATTCAAACTCCCAAATGGAGTAGAACAGGTAACAAAACCAGGAAGAATGAAATTTATGAGCTTTATTCCTGAAAGCAGAGGTGTACACGCAGGAAGGACTATTTTGTAGCATAGGGGAGCACAAGGAATAATGTTTAAGCATAGAAGGGGCATAAAGAGAAAAATGTTAGGGGCATAGGGAAAACCCTAAATAATGGGGAACAAGAAAAACAGAGAGTGGCAGAGAGGCCACATCAATAATAAAATGGTAGAAAGAAGGGATATAAAGATAAAAGTATGGGGTTACAAGAAGAAAGGAACACCGTGATAAAGTGGAAGGGCAAGGGTATTAGGGTTGGAGTAAAAGGATGCAGATCGTAACATAAATATAGAAGTGGAATATGATGAATGTTGAGATTGGCTCACAGGTAGAGGTAACAAACATTTATCTGGTAGCATAAAAACTGTATCATGTCACAAGGCATTTCACACAGGGAATCCCATATATACTGGAAATACTGTACAAGTAATGCACCCTCCAATGTAACAATTTGATATAGGGTCATTTACATGTTACTCCCTGGATTTGTAGTAAAGAATGTGGAAGTAAACATACGTGTTGTGCCAATAATAACAGCAGACGGTAAGCCAGAGATTCCAGTTGTTGTCACTGCATAGACGGTGATGCTGTAATCTGCTCCTGGCTTCAGATTGTTCACAGTTATGCTATTAGCATTTATTCCTTGGTTAAGTGACAAATCAGGGCCTGTGACAGTTACATTGTAGGTGTATGTTGCATGATTTACATCAGCAGATGTAGTCCATGAAATAGTCAAAGTATTCTCTGAACGGCCAGTTATTGTTACTCCTCCAACCACAGAGGGACCTAGGAAGGAAAGGTATGTACAATGACTGCAGCTCTATCATAATTTGTAAAACATAGAGGAAACACAGACCTTTTCCCATTTTATCATTTATCTTCCAGAACTCTGGACTGAATTTATCAAATGTCCTAAAGAGAATAACAATATTCATAAGACACGTCTGTGCACCTCCCCCCCACAATGGCTCACTTTTAGGGATGGCAGTTTTTCTTGTCACAGGAAGGTGGTATGTGCTTATATAGTCAATTTATAGCAGTCACCTGTTACTTGTCAGCCAGAGGGGTGCACATACTCCTTGGTCACTGGCACACAGTATTAACTGAGCAGTCAGCACCAGTGTATCCTACAGGACATGTGTCTTAAGGTCCCCGAAGCTGGATATGACCCTCTAAGAATTTTTATGTGGCCCTCTGACAGGTGGCAGACAATGGCAGCGCCCCTTCTAGCCATCCATATTCAAGGCTTCTGACAGTGCATGGTGCTGCGAGTGCTACTCTCCAATGTGAAGGGCAGTACCGCCTCTAATCCTGTCCCCAGATGTAGTGCCTATAAGATCAGCTGGTACCACCTTTTATACATTCTGGGGGGGGGGAGAGTAGTCCCTGCAACTGTTTTGCGTCTCTGTGCATCCAACTCACTGCCACAGCAGCTGGTACAACAGTTCCTGCAGGTGTTTTGATAGCCATTGCCAGGTGGGATGGGAAAAAAATGATTGAAATAGGAAAAGTATTTCTGTGGTTGCCCTGGGGAAAATAATCATGCACCTGCATCTCTCCTGGGCAAAACAGTAATTCTTGATCTATCCATGGCAAAATAATTCATCATCTGTATCTGTCCTGGGCATAATATTTCTGTGTTTGTAACCATATATTTGAATGGTCATGCTTCCATTTTGTTTTGTGGCTGTAATTAACCGGCCCTTGGAAGGCAACCAGAATGCTTATGTGGCCCTGGGTGAAAAAGGGTTTGACACCCCTTTTATAGGAAAATGGGCTGGCACTGAGGGATATGCTAATATTTTGGTGGAGCAAGATGCCCTTTAGGCGAGCCTTGTGTTGTGAAATGCAACCTGCATCTCAGTAAGCTTTTTCATTTTAACATACAAAAAAGTGCAATAAAAAGGTTTGTTCCCCAAAAATCACCTGCAATGAGGCATGTTACAGATTTTACTTTTTTTTTAATTTAGAAAGAACACCCCACATATGGGGTATGCAGAAAAAATGCCAAATTATTTTACATAACCCATAGGTTGCTGTTGTTTCTTTAACTTAAAGCAGACCAAACGTCAAAAAAACAAGTACAGTAAATTGCACCCCTCTGGCAATCGGTGACATTACCTATTTGAGAGGACTTAACTCCATGTAGATGTTATGGAATAGCAAGCAGATTCTATGCTGCATAACTACATGGAAGCAGCCATCTTACCACATACATGAGTCCAGCTTATGAATAGCTCAGCCCACAGTCAAAATTGCCTCACATAGTGCAATCCTCCTTTATTTCTAGTAGAAAGCCATCAGCTGTGAAGACTCATTGTGCTGCTACACAGTTGAAAGAATTGTAACATTTTAAAAGATACACTGCCTGAATGGTCTGCAATAAATCTTGAGTCCACAGTGAACAGTGAAGAAACATTGTTGCAGCTTTCCTCTCACACATAATCCCTCTAGCAGCTGGTTATTCAGCTTGTGTTGATAAAACATAATACATTAGCTGCATTTATCGCTCTCATTTAGGTGTGGGCTGCTGCTAGCACAGCTCTCTCCTCATGCTTAAGTGTATGACAATGCATGTGCACTCTGCCATGCACCTCTGCAGCAGAGAATCAGCCTGTTATTACAGAACATCTGCATGGCTTTAATTCCTCTCAAATAGTTTTTGCCAAGGGGGGGGGGGCTTTAGGGTAGCAATTTACTAAACTTTCTTTTTTTTTAATTTTTGGTTCACTTTAAACAAGACCAATATGCATCCCTCTCCGGGACAATTCAGATTGCTGCACATAAACATTCATTTACCTTTTTCTAACTCCTGTTGTGGTCAATTTTAAAAACAAAATAGCATCTCCTGGAGCTGATGGCCGCCAGCAAACAGGATATGCTGCTGGGGTTCCTGTTACTATATATTGTCAGTTATGTCAGTTGAACCCAGGCAGCAGCACAGCTGCTGAGATGCTGGGAATGGCCGCTACCACTAGAAAATCGGTGAGCCGGTGTTTAGCTTTGAGTAGATGCAGGAGTAAACGTAAGTAATGACAGTGAATTATTATCATGTGTGCAGTCATGGACCTCACCTGTAAAAAACCCTATTGCAGGTACAGGTGATTTCTGGCAAAAAAATACATTTTTTTATTACATTTTTTGTGCCGTAACATTATAAAACTCACTGTTGCAGGTTGCAACTTAATAGTAGCAATAGCATGAGCAACAGCCATAAATAGTGATACAATAGACAGTAATCCACTTATGTGCACTGACACAAAAAGTCTGTGAATAAACGAAGGTCCATCAAAAACAAATGGGATTCTCCCTTCCCTAGCATACCACTAGCATAATGAATGGCAGCGGCAATAAGGATTGTGGCCACAGACAAGGACACAGGGAGGTTAGTGATTAACACACAGGGGCAACATGAAAAAACATAATAAGAAAGGATGGAACATATTTAAAAAGAGCAACCACTAGCCTAGAATTTTTAGGATGGGCCGTGGTCTCCCTTTTTGATCGGATATCCTGTTTGGGATGCCCCTGAATCCCCAGGATCACAGTAAAATGTATCTTCCTGGCAATCCCATGGCGCATTTGCAGGCCACAGTGGCATCCCTTCAGCTGCTGCTTGCTCCATTCTAGGGCTATCTGACTGGCTGGTGCGGATATACACAGCCAGAGAGCCGCATGCACCAGAATGCCTGTTGCTCCCCTTTTAATCGTTGTTCTATGTCGGTCATTATAGGTCTGCCAAAGAACGCGCCGAGGGATAACTAGTGTTTTGGAGGTTTAACACAGCGGGGCACCCCGAACTAGGACAGGTAACAAAACTTGGGAGAATGAAAATCCTTATTCATCGAAAGCAGAGGTGTACAAATAGGAAACATTTTGCCGCATAGGGGAGCACAAGGAGCAATATCTAGGCATAGAAGGGGCACAAATAGAAAACGTTAGGGGAAGCATTAGTTTTACAAAAAGGAACAAGAGAAACACTGTGGTCATTCTAAAGATTTAGTAAAGCAAGTTCATCTCTGAGTGCACATTTGGGTGTGAATTGCCACCTGCAGCTCAGTGGGCTTTTGGTTTTTATCACAAAAACAATTGCAAAAAAAAATATTTGTTCTGATTTTTCCTAAACAAATGACCTGCACATGTGATGAGGCATTTTTTTTTTACAGGTGAGGTACATCATTTTTCCAATAAAGTAAGAATATATTTTTGAATGTGCACCCAGATTTAAACTTGCTTTACTAAATCTTTGGCATGACCTCCAATGAATGGCAGAGAGGCCACATCAAGCATAGAAATAAGGGATATAAAGGTGAAAGGATGGGGTACAAGAAGAAAGGAACACAGTGATAAAGTGGAAGGGGAAGGATATTAGGGTTGGAGTAAAAGGATGCAGATGGTGACATGAATATAGAAATGGAAAATGCTAAATGATGAGATGGGCTCACAGGTAGAGGTAACAAACATTTATCTGGTAGCACAAAAACTTTGGTCATGTCACATCATGTCACATGGCATTGCACACAGCCCATGTAAACTGGAAATACTGTACAAGTAATGCACCTTACAATGTAACAAGTGATATGGAGTCATTTACATGTTGCTAACTGGAATTGTAGTAAAGAATTTGGAGGTAAACGTACGTGTTGTGCCAATAATAACGGCAGACGGTAAGCCAGAGATTCCAGTTGCTGTCACTGCATAGACGGTGATGTTGTAATCTGCTCCTGGCTTCAGATTGCTCACAGTTATGCTATTAGCATTCCTTACTGTTATATTAGATGGAAAATCAGGACCTGTGCCATTTACATTGTAGGTGTACGTTGCATGATTTACATCAGCAGATATAGTCCATGAAATATTCAAAGTATTCTCTGAACGGCCAGTTATTGTTACTCCTCCAACCACAGAGGGACCTAGGAAGGAAAGGTATGTACAATTACTGCAGCTCTATCGTCATTTGTATAGCATAGGGAAAACACAGACTTTTTCCCATTTTATCAATTATGTGGGATTTACCCCTTCTAGCTATCCCTGTCACCCCAAGGCTTCTGACAGTGGTGCTGCTGAGTGCTGCAGTAGCGCCTCTAATCCTATCCCCAGATGCAGTGCCTATAAAATCAGCTGGTGCCACCTTTTTAACATTCTGCGGAAAAGAGAACAATGCCTGCAACTGTTCTGTTACTCTGTGCAACCAGCTCTCACCACACAAGTGGGGCCCACCTAACCCATTCAAATCACAGCTACAGCAGAGGGAGCAACACTTGTTGCAGTGGTTTTTGCTAGCTATTTCCAGGTGGGATTGGAAAAATACAATTCTGTGATTACTCACCTGTAGAATTGGTATTATATGTGTACAGCATGTCCTGTTCCAGAATATTCCTTATTCCTGGGTAATACATCCACAAGATGGCGCTGGACTGCAGAAAACAGCTTGTGGCTCCTCCCGGCCCTATATAAGTCAAGGACCTCCCACAAAATCCCCAGTATTGACAAGCAGTTAACAAGAAGCCGGAAGGACAATAATAACAAGAACTCAAAATGAACAATCACCATACAGAGGTAACTAATAATAATGATAACAAGGGTGGGGTGGAATAGGACGTGCTATATAATACCAATTTTACAGGTGAGTAATCACAGAATTGTATTATTTTAAGTATACAGCACGTCCTGTTCCAGAATATTCCTTACTCCTGGGACATCCAATAGCAGTGTCCGTAAGGTAGGGTGGGATCCCCAAAAAGTAACAGCGGGCAGTTTAAACCACTGCCGCCTGCAGAACTTTGCGACCAAAAGCAGCATCAGCTGAGGCCCTAACATCAATCTTGTAAAACTTAGAAAAAGTATGAACAGAAGACCAAGTAGTGGCCTTGCAAACTTGTTCAACGGAAGCTTGGTGCTGAAAAGCCCAAGAGGCACCAATAGCACAAGTAGAATGAGCAGTGAGGCGGAAGGGAGGTTCCTTCCCCTTAGCAGAATAGGCCTGTATCACAGCCTGACGGATCCACTTGCTGATAGTGGACTTAGCTGGAGCCAGACCCTTCTTAGGTCCAGACGGGAGCACGAAAAGAGTATCAGTCTTCCTGAAGGATTCAGTGGCCACCAAATACAACTTCAGGGTCCTAACCACATCCAAAGAGTGTAAAACCTGCTCCTTAGGGTTACTAGGATTAGGGCACAGAGAAAGCAAAACAATGTCCTGATTGAGATGAAAGGCAGACACAACCTTAGGCAGGAAATCTGGCTTAAAACAAAAAAACACCTTGTCCTGGAGTCTCTCAAAGTAAGGGGGTTTGATGGAAAGCGCCGCCAACTCAGAAACACACCTAACAGAAGTGATAGCCACCAAAAAGACTACCTTAAGCGTCAAAATGGACAAAGGGGCCTCGCGCAAAGGCTCAAAGGGAGACCCCTGCAGGTCAGATAAGACCAAGTTCAAATCCCAGACTGGTAACATAGGCTTACGTGGAGGACGCACATGAGTAACCCCCTGGACCAGACGATGGTGAGCAAAGGATCTTTGGAAGAAAATGGCCAAAGCAGAAACATGACCTTTGAGGGTACTAAGTTGAAGACCCAAATCCAAACTATGTTGCAGAAATTCCAGAATCCTAGGAATAGAAAACACCCGACAGGGAAGCGACTTAGACTCACACCAGTCAATGTAAACATTCCATACCATATAGTAGATGGATGAAGAGGACTTCTTCCTAGCCCGAATCATGGTATCAACAACAGAGGCAGGCAGCCCCTTTTCCATCAAGATGGAGGTTTCAGAAGCCAGGCCGTTAAAGCCAGTGTTTGTAAATTGGGATGGCGCAGCTGCCCCTGAGTGAGCAGGTCTGGATCCTTGGGCAGGGCGTACTGATCTACTGACAACTGCACGATGTCTGCGAACCACACTCTTCTTGGCAAACAGGGGGCCACCAGAATGGTTGGCACCCCTTCCTGGACTATCTTGCGCAGCACCCTGCCCAGCAGAAGAAACGGAGGGAACACATAAAGGAGCTGAAAGCTTTTCCAAGACATTGCCAGTGCATCCATGGCCAAGGCCAGAGGGTCCTGGGACAGAGAGACAAAGACTGGAAGCTTGTGATTGTGGCGGGACGCAAACAGATCCACATCCAGCTGACCGCAACGTGGCACAGGGAGCGAAACACCATGCTGCTGAGGGACCATTCTCCCAGGCGAGAAGTCCCCCTGCTGAAGGAGTCTGCCTCCAGATTCTCCACTCCCGGGATGTACACTGCCGAGATGCAGGGAACATTCTCCTCCGCCCAGGACAGTATCAGGGACACTTCCTTGAGGGCCCTCTTGCTTCAGGTCCCTCCCTGATGATTGATGTAGGCAACCACCGTCTGGTTGTCCGAGCAAATCTGAACAGCCTGACCCCGAAGGTGTGAAGTCAGTTGGATGAGAACCAACCGTATCGCCCTCAGTTCCAGAATGTTGATATGAGTGTGGGCCCCACTGACCCTGGAATTTCAGGGATTTCCAGAAGCCCCCCCAACCTGTCAGACTGGCATCTGTGGTGACTGTCTCCCAGCACGGAGACAGAACGGATCTGCCCACCAACAGGTTTCTTGAGTCCAGCCACCACGAGAGAGACCGCTTGACCAGAGGGGACAGAACAAACGCCTGATCCAGGGACACAGGGTCCCGATCCCAAACTGACAAGAGGTGAAGTTGAAGAGGTCTCATGTGAAACTGAGCGTATGGAACAGCCTCCAAAGCAAGACACCATCAGGCCCACCAGCTGCATACCCTGCCGGATGGAAGGATGAGGGCAGGACAGAAGAAGCTTGGCTTGAGCTTGCAGACTGTCCACCTTCTGCTGAGGGAGAAGGATCCTGACCTGAGATGTATCCAGAGTCATGCCCAGAAAGGACTTGACCATTGACGGTGACAGAGAAGACTTGGGATGGTTGATCACCCAGCTGAAGGACTCCAGTGTGGACATCACCATCTGGGTATCCAGCTCTGCCTGCTCCGGGTCCCTCCCTGATGATTGATGTAGGCAACCGCCGTTTGGTTGTCCGAGCGAATCTGAACAGCCCGACCCCGAAGGTGTGGAGTCAGTTGGATGAGAACCAACCGTATCGCCCTCAGTTCCAGAATGTTGATATGGGTGTGGGCCTCCTGAGGGCCCCACTGACCCTGGAATTTCAGGGATTTCCAGAAGCCCCCCCCAACCTGTCAGATTGGCATCTGTGGTGACTGTCTCCCAGCACGGAGACAGAAAGGATCTGCCCACCAACAGGTTTCTTGAGTCCAGCCACCACGAGAGAGACCAATTTAACCAGAAGGGACAGAACAAACGCCTGATCCAGAGACACAGGGTCCCGATCCCAACCTGACAAGAGGTGAAGTTGAAGAGGTCTCATGTGAAACTGAGCATATGGAACAGCCTCCATAGAAAGACACCATCAGGCCCACCAGCTGCATACCCTGCCGGATGGAAGAATGAGGGCAGGAGAGAAGAAGCTTGGCTTGAGCTTGCAGACTGTCCACCTTCTGCTGAGGGAGAAGGATCTTGACCTGAGATGTATCCAGAGTCATGCCCAGAAAGGACTTGACCATTGACGGTGACAGGGAAGACTTGGGATGGTTGATCACCCAGCTGAAGGACTCCAGTGTGGACATCACCATCTGGGTATCCAGCTCTGCCTGCTGGAAGGACCGAGACGTGATGAGAATGTCGTCCAAGTAAGGAAGGATATGAATGCCCTGAGATCTCAGCAGAGCCATTATGCCCGCCAGCACCTTGGTGAATACCCTGGGAGCCGAGGTGAGACCGAAGGGCAAGGCGACAAATTGGTAGTGCTGATCCTCCAGAGCGAACCTGAGGAATCTCTGGTGACATGGAAAGATTGGTATATAAAGTTAAGCATCCTTGATGTCTACAGAGGTCATGAAGTCCTTCATGTGAATTTAAAGCTGAGTGCAGAGTCTCCATGCGAAAGTGTTTGAATCTGACGAATTTGTTGAGGCGCTTTAAATCCAGGATGGGTCTGATAGACCCGTCTTTTTTGGGAACAGTGAAAATGGTCCCCAATGGTCTACGCAGGCCCAGTAAAAGAGACTCCACGGTTAGTTCTGGAACCACGGAAGGATGGGAGAAAGGCACCTGTCCCCCGAAAGGACCGAGATGGCCTCCTGCGTTGAGGTAACCTACCACCCCTAGCAAACAAATCCAAGCGTTCCCCAAAGAGACGCAGGCCCTTGAAGGGGAAACCAGTGAGAGCCTTCTTAGCAGCATTGTCAGCTACCCACTGATGTAGCCAGACAGAGCGGCATATAGCCACCAACAGGGCAGACGTCCTACCACACATTCTAATGGCATCATCCATGGCAGAGAGGATATATGCAATAAACTCCTCACAAAGCAGGATAGATCTATACTCCTCTCTACCCACATCCTCAGATGCCCCATCCAAAAGACAGGTAAAGGCATGACAGGCCAGTTGGTCCAAACGCCGGTCCTCGGCATCTCGCAGGGTAGTAGTGTCAGGAGAAAGCATGACAGATGTATTGGACAACCCTAGAATGGGCGCATCCACCTCGGAAGGACATGACCAATGCTTAACAACATCAGCAGGAAAGGGATACCTCTTGTCCCAACTCTTAGGCACCCCTGTCAGCTTGCTAGGCCGTTCCCATTCTTTGTGCACTAGATTATTAAAGTGAGACTGCTCAGGGAACTCCCAGCATGGCTTAACCGTATGAAAAAAGCTCACCCTGCTGCTGTGGAGCCACTGCTGGGGGAGAAATACAAAGCACTTAAAAAATGTGACTCAGCAATCTGTCAGTGTCATCAGGGGACCACGGGTCTTCCCCAAAGGGAGTCCCAGTACCACCATATATCTTAGGTTGTTCCTCAGAGGAATCAGAATCAGATAATAATTCCCCCTTCTCAAGGGGTTAGGGACCTGAGAGTAAGGGCCCTCATCTTCCACAGGGAAGAGGGAAACCGCGGGTGATAAATGCCGCTTCTTAGCAGAAGCCTTACGCAGGGCAGACCCAGCAAGATGTTTTTCAATGCTGGCCACCCATGCAGCTAAATCAGGTTGAGACTCCCCACGAGTGCTGGTAAGATGTAAGCGTGGGGGGGGGGGTAGGTGAGGCCAGAGGGAGCGCACCACCAGGCCCAGTAACAGACAGCCCAGACTGCAGCGCAAGTACCTGCTGGGCGCAGGGTATACACACCCTGACATCATCACTAATAGGGGATACCCCACACACAACACATAGCCGGTTTGTCCCGAAGGAACCCCAGGCCCATTATCCCCAGAAGCCTCCATATGGTGATTTGAATGGCACAATAGGCCAGTAAGGGTTAACGCTGAAGAGCTACCCGGGATGCCCCAAGAACAGCTAGGGAAGTGGGAGTTAGTGAGGGAAGATGGCCGGGAGAAACCACAGTGCTGAATTTTTTACCCGCCTGAAAGACATAATCAACATTCCCATGAGAATAAGGCAGAGAAAAAAACTACAGAAAAAAATAACCCCACCGGGGTTACTCATGGACCGCAGAGAGCCAGCAGCATGCAGCAAGCAGACAAAATGGTGGAGGAGCCACAAGCTGTTTTCTGCAGTCCAGTGCCATCTTGTGGATGTATTACCCAGGAGTAAGGAATATTCTGGAACAGGACGTGCTGTATACTTAGAATATGATTGTAGGGCTGCCTTAGGTAAACTAGTTTAGTATCTGCATCTGACCTGTCCTGGGGGAAATAATCACGCACCTGCATCTTTCCTTGGCAAAACTGCTTTGTATCTGCATCTGTCCTAGGCAAAATCATCCAGCCCCTGCATCTGTCCTGGGAAAATCATCCAGCCCCTGCATCTGTCCTGGGCAAAATCATCCAGCCCCTGCATCTGTCCTGGGCAAAATCATCCAGCCCCTGCATCTGTCCTGGGCAAAACCATCCAGCCCCTGCATCTGTTCTGGGCAAAAACATCCAGCCCCTGCATCTGTCCTGGGCAAAATCATCCAGCCCCTGCATATGTCCTGGGCAAAATCATCCAGCCCCTGCATATGTCCTGGGCAAAATCATCCATCCCTGGCATCTGTCCTGGGTAAAATCATCCAGCCCCTGCATCTGTCCTGGGCAAAATCATCCAGCCCCTGCATCTGTCCTGGGCAAAATTATCCAGCCCCTGCATCTGTCCTGGGCAAAATTATCCAGCCCCTGTATCTGTCCTGGGCAAAATCATCCAGCCCTTGCATCTGTCCTGGGCAAAATCATTCAGCCCCTGCATCTGTCCTGGGCAAAATCATCCAGCCCCTGCATCTGTCCTGGGCAAAATCATCCAGCCCCTGCATCTGTCCTGGGCAAAATCATCCAGCCCCTGCATCTGTCCTGGGCAAAATCATCCAGCGCCTGCTTCCATTTTGTTTTGTGTTAATTAACTGGCCCTTCAAAGGCAACCAAAATGCGTATGTGGCCCTGGGTGAGTATGAGTTTCACACCCCTGCTTTTAGAGAATGGCTGGCACTGAGGGACATGCTAATATTTTGGTGGAGCAAGATGCCCTTCAGGTGAGCCTTGTGTTGTGAATTGCAACCCGCCTCTCAGTAAGCTTTTTCATTTTAACACACAAGAAAGTGAAATAAAAATGTTCCATTTCCCAACAAAAATCACCTGCACCTGCCATGGGGAATTTTACAGACCGGATACATAACCTTATCAAGGAGGTATGGATTTTTTTTTTAGGAATTTTGAAATAAAGTATGGGGTATGCAGAAAGACAGCCAAATTATCTTGCATAGCCCATAGGTTGCTTTTGTTCCTAAACATAAAAATATATATATTCTTTAACATTGGAAAAGTCATGAACCTTGTCTGTAAAAATACCCAATTGCAGGTACAGGTAACTTTTGGGCAAAAAATGGAACATAAATTTTTGATAGCATTTTTCTGTGTGGTAAAACTACAAAGGTCGCTGAGATGCAGGCTGCAATTCAATAGTAGCATTAATATGAGCAACAGCCATAAATAGTTATACCATAAACAGTAATAGACAGAAAATAATTTGCATTGGCAGAAAAAGCCAGTTAATGAAGGAAGGCAAAAACAAATGGGATCCTCTATTCCCTAGAAACCGCCAGCCTAGAGTTTATAGGACAGGCCGTGGTCTAACCCTTTTTATGTGCATCCTAATTTGGAATGTGTGAAATCCCCAGGATCACAGTAAATCGTTCCTTTCTGGCAATCCTATGACACCTTTCCAGGCCAGGGGAGCAGCCCTTCAGCTGCTGCTTGCTTCAGCCTGGGGTTATCTGATTGAGTGGTGAGGCTATGCAGCCACTGGGATGCCTGTTGCTCCCTTTCATTCGCCATTCTATGCCGCTCATTAATATGTCTGCCAAAGAATGCTGATTGAAGAAAAGCATACACATGCATCAATGCCACACATGAAAATCTGTAGTTCTGTTCCTCTTTGAAAGCAGAGGGGTACACTCTGGAAACATTTTGAGGCTAATTTATTATTATTTGTGCACCTCGTCCCAGAAACTCAGCAGCGTCTGTACCACAACGCCGGCTTCTGGCCGCCAGCGCTGTCAGCTGTAGCGTTCCCGGCCAAGCAGCGTTCGCAGTGCATGGCTTATATATGCCTATGTGCTAGCGACACCTAGCGCCAGCTGAGAGCGACGCAAGCTGGTAAAATGTATTTAAAAATTACCTGGCGCTCCAAAAGGTGCTCAAAATAAGGGAATTCAGGCACTATTATTCCCTATTTTTTAGGGGGGGGGGGGTAAATTAAAAATGGGAATTGCATTAGGGACATATGACTAACATGACATATCTTTATCACAGCCCAAATCATAAGTTTGCAGTACAAAAAAAGTGCTAAAAATGCATATAAAAATAATCCCAAACAGCCCAAACACTCATCTGGCCCTACCTGGAACTACTTGGCCTTAGCCGTTCTAAATAACCCCCATATAGAAGAGCACAAAGAGAAACAGTTAGGGGCATAATGGAAACACTACTAATAATATAGGAAACAAGAAAAACAATGGCATCGACTCAACAAAGTGCCTGATTTATCAAGAACTTCTGCTAGACAGTGCCACATTGGTGCAAATAAGAGTGGTGCAAAATATCATTTATAATTTTTTTCACACCTGAGCATTTTGTTGCACTGCAAGAAATACGTTTACTAAAACATTAGAGGTGCTTGATAAATCAGGCCCAAAGTTTGTAACAAGAAATTAGTCTGTTTTTGAGAAAATAATACATTTTTAGCTTTTTTTCAAATTCTCGTGATTCAGCAAAGAAGATGTGGAAGTAAACGTACGTGTTGTGCCACTAATGACGGCAGACGGTAAGCCAGAGATTCCAGTTTCTGTCACTGCATAGACGGTGATGTTGTAATCTGCTCCTGGCTTCAGATTGCTCACAGTTATGCTATTAGCGTTCAATACTGTTTGGTTAGATGGAAAATCAGGACCTGTGCCAGTTACATTGTAGGTGTACGTTGCATGATTTACATCAGCAGATATAGTCCATGAAATAGTCAAAGTATTCTCTGAACGGTCAGAAATTGTTACTCCTTCAACCACAGAGGGACCTAGGAAGGAAAGGTAATTACAATTACTGCAGCTCTATCATCATGTAGGGGAAACACAGACCTTTTCCCATTTTATCAAAGGTCCTAAAGGGAATAACTATATTCATATTCATAAGACATGTCTGTGCACCAATGACTCACTTTAAGGGATGGCATATATTTCCTGTCAGCCAGCGGGGAGCACACACTCCATGGTCACTGGCACACAGTGTTAACTGAACAGCCAGCATCAGTGCATCCTATAGGAGAATGGGCTGGCAATGAGGGCCATGCTAGTATCTCGGTGAAGCAAGGTGCACTTCAGGCAAATTGTAACCTGCCTCTCGATGAAATTTTTTAATTTTAACACACAAGAAAAGAGAGTACAATAAAGAAGTTTGTTGTTTTCACAAAAAATGGCAAAATTGCCATTTGCAGGTTGCTGTTGTTTTCAAATATAAAACAAAAATATTCTTAACTCATTGGAAAAGTTATGGACCTCTCCTGTAAAAATCCCCCATTGCAGGTACATGTGAGTTTTGGGGAATAAATGCAACATACATTTTTATTGCATTTTCCTGTGGGGTAAAATTACCAAGCTCACTGATAGCAGGCTGCAATTCAACAGTAGCAATAGCATGAGCAACAGCCATAAATAGTGATACCATAGACAGTAATCCACGTATGAGCACTGGCACAAAAAGTCTGTGAAGAAACGAATGGCCATAAAACATAAATGGGATCCTGCCTTCCCTAGTACACCACTAGCGTCATGAATGGCAGTGGCAGAGGGGATTGTGGCCACAGACAAGGACACAGAGTGGTTCAGTAATAAACACACAAGGGCAACATGAAAAAACATAATGAGAAAGGAAGGAAAATACTTAAAGAAGAGCAACCGCCAGCCTAGAGTTTATAGGATGGGTCATTGGTCTCTATTTTTTGTGGGGCAACCTGATTTGGAATGCTCCAAAGTGAGAAATTCCAATGTCTGGCAATTCCGTGGCGCATTTGTAGGCCATAGCAGCATCCCTTCAGCTTCTGCTCGCTCCAGCATGTGGCTATCTGACAAGTACACACAGCCGCTGGGATGCTTATTGCTCCCCTTTCATTCATCATTATATGCCGCTCATTAATTTGCAGGCTATAGAATGCTGATTGAATAAGAGCCTGCGCATGTCTCATGGGATCGTTGGAGAGGTAAGCATAGAGAGTGTTCTGGGGGGTTTCACACAGTGGGGTAAACAAGGTAAACGTACGTGTTGTGCCAATAATGACTGCAGACGGTAAGCCAGAGATTCCAGTTGTTGTCACTGCATAGACGGTGATGTTGTAATCTGCTCCTGGCTTCAGATTGCTCAAAGTTATGCTATTAGCATTCCTTACTGTTATATTAGATGGAAAATCAGAACCTGTGACAGTTACATTGTAGCTGTATGTTGCATGATTTACATCAGCAGATATAGTCCATGAAATATTCAATGTATTCTCTGAACGGCCAGTAATTGTTACTCCTCCAACCACAGAGGGACCTAGGAAGGAAAGGTATGTACAATGACTGCAGCTCCATCATCATTCGTATACCATAGGGGAAATACAGAGCTTTTCTCATTTTATCATATATCTTCCAAAACTCTGGACTGGATTTATTAAAGGCCCTAAGATCATACCTATATTCACCTACTGGCTCACGCTTTGGGGTGGCAGATATTTCTTGTCAGCCATGCTAATATTTTGGTGATGCAAGTCGCACTTGAGGTGAGCTTTTTAATTTTACCACACAAGAAAAAGCAATGCAAATGTTTGCTCCATTTTTCCCCCAATAGATTACCTGCACCTAAATGTGAGCATGGACTTGGCTCCATCATGGCTCATACAATAACCTTTCCTGAAATTAGGTGGAGAAACAACAATAATGGTGCCCCCTGACTGGATGGGCCCCGGTGTGGTCGCAACCTCTGCAACCACTATAGTTACGTCCCTGTGCACCTGCAATAGCGCATTTTAACAGACGTGATACATAATTTTTTCCAATGAGGTACAGATAACTTTTCTTTAGTAATTCAGTAATAACAGCACCCTTGAGAAAAAAATGCCAATTTATTTTGAATAGACCATAGGTTGCTGTTATGTAGCCCATTGCAGGTACAGGTGATTTTTAGGAAAAATTGGAACGTCCATTTTTGTTATTGCATTCACTTTTGTGGTAAAATTAAAACGCTCACTTTTAAAAACTAAACTGATAGTAGGGGATTCCAGGATATGGTTTTGTAAAGGTGGAAGAAGGTAGCGCAGAGGAAAATTTGGTAAACAACCCTGGGGAGGGGGTCAGGTTGCATTGCGTGCATTGTTTATGCTAGACCAGGGGTTCCCAACAGGGGGGACTAGTACCACTGGTGGTACATGAGATCCTCTCAGGTGGTACTTGACAAGGCTGCAGACTTACCTGTAACCCAACATGATCTGCTACCATCTGTACTTAAAGGAGCAATTGTGTGAAATTGTGTGATGTTTTAAATCCATAGAAACACGTTGGCCAATGAGAGGAGGGGTCACTTATACACCCGAACTGCATAAAACTCCGCCAAGCTTGTGGTTTATTCTCACATGGTAGGAACAAAATCCATGGGTGACAGGTTTAGTGTATGAGGGGTGACAGAACCAGATGTACTTTTCCTTCCATTAAAATAAAGTAAAACAAGCCTAGCTGGATATTTCAGTTATTGATGATGGGTGTATAAGTGCCCTCCTCCTGCCATTCAGCATATTTACATAGATTTTTATCATTGGGCCTTTTTTTCGCGGTAGTGCTCCATTAAGCATGATTTGCACAATAGACAAAAAAACTGCCCCATTTTTGTGTGATTCATTTGAATAGATGTTTTGTGTGTTTTCATTACCGGCAACCCACATGCACTCAGGTGGTACTTGATATAATCAAAAAAATGGGAAGTGATACTTGATGAAAAAAGGTTGTGCTAGACGAAATGATGCGATGAAAATGCAACACATTAGGTTTAGGGGAGAAAAACAGGTTTCAGGCAGGGTTGTAAAGAATTACTTACGTGTTGTTTGAGTTATAGTCATGTTACCGCTGCTACCATTTGCATCTAGAAAGGACACTGTGATGCTGTAGGTGACTCCAGGAAGCAGACTGGTAAATCGGTGTTCATAACCAGTAATCACTGTGGTCTCTATTGTGGCTGAATCATTACTACATGATACATTATACTCAGTGATATTGTCAATCCTTGGCCAGCTCACAAGCATAGAGGTTTCAGTTACTTGGGTGACGTTTATGCCCTCATTAGGTGCTGCAAAAAAGAGCAAAAGATAAAGAGATTTACAATCCACATCTTGCTTGCAATCAGTCAATTACTGTAAATCTTAAAGCAGACCAAAAAGCAGAAAAAGAAAAATAAGCCCCATGGACTTGCTCATCTTTCCGGCGCAGGTCCAGATGTCCCAGCAGGGCTTCCGGGTTCATGTAGGGTTCTGGCTTCTGGTTCAAGTGTCTCCAAATGGAGAAATGCGCATGCATGGATTTGCATAAAGCACCTGGGAGGGCTGTGGGACAGTACACTTCCCGGTGGAGAAACATGGGCGGCACACATGGTGGAATCTCGGAGCAGCTGGATGGGTGAGTAACAATCAAATCATTAATAAGCATGCAGAGGTTTACATGCTTATCAATTAGACTTTAAGTGTGTTTTGATGTCCCCCCTTCCGCCCCCCATTAATCGATAATTCCACTTTGAAGGCAATTTTGTGTTCCAAAATTATATGCTCAACGAGATGAACTTATCTTTTTTCTATTATATTTGTTTGCAACTTGTTTGTATTCATGTTATAAAAGAAAACCATGTTTTCTATTTGGACCATTTGTCTATGGTGGAGGCTCCCCCCCACTCTTAAGCGGTCCCCGCAAGCATGCAACTGTAGTGGGTGCCGACCTCGCCGCCCTGCCTGTCTCTCCTAACAAAAGTAAAGAGCGAAAGAGAACAAGAAGCAGCAGAAAAGCTTATAACGGTAGAAACTATATGAGAATAAGAAAGAGAAAGAGAGAGAAAGACCCAAGCTGCAAGATCCAGGACCCCGGAACCCCCCCGTCCGAATTACGAACCCACCCCCCCCCCCCCCCATCTAGCCACCTTCAACCATAGGACAAGACTCAAGTACCGTGCTCCAGTAGAGCCCGAAAGCCCGGAAAGACCTCCCACAAGGTCCATGTTCTGGGGAACCTCTCTGCCCCCTCTTCGACTCTATCCAATGATAATTCCTCCATCCTTTTTATGTTCTCCACCTCACCGTACCACTCCATCAGGGAAGGGGTGACATTGGTCCGCCAATGTCTCGGTATCATGGTCCTGGCCGCTGTAAGCCTCAACAATCCCTTTTTACTGGACGTCACCGACCCCGGTATCATTGAGAGAAGGGTCGTCTGCGGTGTGCTCGGGATACTTTCAAGCGCCAGGAACTCATAAATTCCCAAAACCCCTTTCCAAAAGGCCCTCACAACTGGGCATTCCCACCAGACATGCATAGTCCCTTCAGCTTCATTGCATCTCCAGCACACCCCTACTCCGAGCCCCCGTATTTCACCAGGTCTGCCGGGCATCTATACCATCTGGATAGTATTTATAGTTCCTTTCCTGTGCTCTGCACTCCATGGACAGTTTGAGGGTCAAGGCAAAGGATTTCTCCCAGTCGCTCATCTCAAATGTCTGGCCCAGCTCCTCCTCCCATCTCCTGCAAAATTGGGGTAACTCCCGATCCCCCCCCCCCCTCCTTCCTGCTCTTAATAAAGTTTCCATAGCTGTGAGGGGTTGAGAAAAGTCTGTCAGATGGGTGCGAATTGCTAAAAGCGACCAATTGGGCATGCAGGAACCAAGAGATTTTTCCTCCCCCGCCCTCCGTCTGGAGATCACTGAGGGAAGGAGGGCCAGATCCCGAGACCACATCCCCCATTCTTGTGTCCTGGGAAGCCACCCATGCTAGGAACGTCTTAGAGCCCACACCCGGGGAAAACGGCAGATTATCAAATAAAGGGGTAAGAGGCCCAGGTCTATGAGATAGCTGCCCCTGCTTCAGAAGCCTGTCCCACACCGTCAGCAGGGGGCCAACTAGATAAGGAGCACGTCCGTTCTGGGACGATGAGCGGGCTCCACCCACGGCAAAGCTGTCAGGCTGATCGGTGAAATATCGTTTTCAATATTGACCCATGTTTTGTTATCCTTGTTATGGAACCAGTCCGACATTCGCATCAATACTGCCGCATCGTGGTACGCCCTGAGATCGGGGACCCCCAACCACCCACCACACTTGGATCTACACAACGTAGTTCTTCTCACCCTGGGTTTCCTGTTATCCCAAACAAACTTGAAGAAGGCATCCTGTAATAATTTGAAGAAACCCCGCTCTGGAGCAATCGGAAGGGCTTGAAACAGGTAAAGAAAACGGGGTAGGATGTCCATCTTCAAGATATTGATTCGCCCTAACCACGAGAATTGTTTTTTACCATAAGATTTTAAGTTATTCATTGTACTATTCAGGAGCGGGCATAGTTTAATTTAAATAATTTTCCCAGATATGTGGGGACTTAAATCCCCAGGTACATTAAGGCCTCCTTCTGCCACTTAAACAGAAAATTGGCCTGGAGGAGATGTTGGGACTGCGTACCCAGAGAGAGATTTAGGACCTCTGTTTTAGTAAAATTTACTTTGAAGTTGCTGAGTTCACTTAAGCGTTCAAATTCAGCAATAATAGAGGGCAGGGAGGTATGTGGCGAGGTTATATACATGAGGAGTTCGTCTGTGAAAAGCACCAGCTTATGTTCCCCTCCCCCACAGGTGATACCCTTAATGGAGGGGTTAGCCCTTAAAGCGTTAGCGAGGTGTTCCATGACCATGAGATAGAGCAAGGGGGACAGAGGACATCCCCTTTCGAGTCCCGTTCCTTATATTAAATGGGGCTGAGAGGGAGCCATTAATGTTAACCCTCGCAGTGGGGTCATGGTACAGGGCCATAATTCTATCCCACATAACCGGACCAATCTCCGCCTGAGTCAAAGTGGCCCGAGAAATCCCCAGTGCACCCTGTTGAAGGCTTTCTCAGCGTCCACCGTCAGAATGCAAGCTGGGATCCCCTGCGTCTGGGCGTGATGCATCAGGGAAATTGTTTTAATCACATTGTCTCTCGCTTCTCTCCTCGTAACAAACCCCACCTGGTCTTTACTGACCAGAGAGGGAAGTAGGGGTTGCAACCTGGATGCAATGATTTTAGCATAGAGTTTTATATCAATATTTATCAATGAGATTGGTCTGTAGTTTCTGGGCAGGGTCCAATCCTTACAGGCAGAACACCAAAAACCTGAAAAAATACCATTTTGTGAATACTCACCTGTAAAATGGGTATTATAAGTATGTCACACACCCCGCTTCAAGACATTCATTACATGTGGGTATACTGACCTATAGATGGCGATCTTGCAGAGATGTCAATAAAAAAAGTAAGACCCTCCCGGTCCATAAATACCTGGGACCTCCCACTCATTCCCCAGTAAGATAAAGGGACCAGGAAAGCCAATTAAAACTAACAAAGGTTCACCATATAAAGGATCCAGAATACAAAAGGGCAGGGTGAAGCGGGGTGTGTGACATACTTATAATACCCATTTTACAGGTGAGTATTCACAAAATGGTATTATTCGAAGTATGTCACACACCCCGCTTCAAGACATTCATTACATGTGGGGCATCCAATAGCAGTGTCCATAAAGGGCGGGGATCCAAAAACCAAGGCAACAAGGCACAAACTTAAACCACTGCAGCTTGCAGAACTTTGCAGCCAAAAACAGCATCCGCTGAGGCCCGCACATCAACCTTGTAAAACTTGGAAAAAGTGTGAACCGAAGACCAAGTAGCAGCCTTACAAACCTGCTCAACAGAGGCCTGGTGCTGGAAAGCCCAGGACGCCCCAACAGCACGAGTAGAATGAGCAGTAACACGAAAAGGAGGAATCTTCCCCTTGGCAGAATAGGCCCCAACAATGGCCTGGCGAATCCATTTACTAATGGAAGACTTGGCGGGAGCCAAACCTTTCCTAGGCCCAGAGGGCACCACAAAAAGAGCGTCAGTCCTACGAAAAGAGGAAGTAGCCACCAAATAGTACTTCACACAGCGAACCACATCCAATGAATGCAAAACCCTCTCCTTGTCATTGCTAGGCTTAGGACACAAGGAGGGTAGAACAATGTCCTGATTAAGATGAAAAGCAGAGACCACCTTAGGAAGGAAATCTGGCTTGAAGCAGAAAACAACCTTGTCCTGATGCCTCTCAAAGTAAGGGGCTTAATGGACAAGGCCGCCAACTCCGATACACGCCGAACGGAAGTGATGGCAACCAGAAAAACAACCTTCTGAGTAAGCGTAGAAAGTGCAATATCCTGCAAAGGTTCAAACGGAGGACCCTGCAAGGCAGAAACAACCAAATTCAAATCCCAAACTGGGAGCAAAGGCTTCCTAGGAGGCCGCACATGCGTAACCCCCTGGAAAAAGGTCTTAACCAGAGGATGAAGAGCAAAAGACTTTTGAAAGAAAACCGCCAGGGCAGAAACATGCCCTTTCAGCATACTAAGCTGCAAACCTAGGTCCAGACCATGTTGCAGAAATTCCAAAACCCTAGGTATAGAAAACGCCCTGCAAGGCAAGGCCCTGACCTCACACCAATCAATGTAAGACCTCCAAAGCCTATAGTAGATGGCAGATGAAGACTTCTTTCTAGCCCTAACCAGAGTCTGAATGACAGCATCAGAAAGACCTTCCTCCTTCAAGATGGAGGTTTCAGCAGCCACGCCGTCAAAGCCAGCGTTGGTAAATTGAGGTAGTACAGTGGACCTTGAGTGAGTAGATCCGGCAGAAGGGGTAGAACTAACTGATCCTTTGCCAACCTTACCACGTCTGCGAACCAAACCTGTCTTGGCCACCTTGGAGCCACCAGGATCGCTGACGCGCCCTCTAGGGCCAGCTTGCGCACCACCTTGCCCACCATGGGAAACGGAGGGAACAGGTATAGAAACCCCAGATCCCTCCAGTTCAGGGACATGGCATCCCCTGCCAGAGCCAGCGGATCCCGCGAGAGAGACACAACTGCCGGAAGCTTGTGATTGTGACGAGAGGAAAAGAGGTCCACTTCCGGAGTCCCCCACCAGTGGCAAAGCGACCGAAACACCTTGGGGCTGAGCGACCATTCCCCCGGTGAGATGAGCACCTGCTCAGGAAGTCCGCCTCCGTGTTCTCCACTCCCGGAATGTACACCACCCAGATGCATGGGACATTGCTCTCTACCCAAGCCAGGATCAAAGACACTTCCCCAAGGGCACGCCTGCTGCGAGTCCCTCCCTGGTGATTGATGTAGGCGACCACCGTCCGATTGTCCGACCGAACTTGAACCAGTAGTCCCCGCAACTGAAGAGTCAAGTGAGCCAGAACCAACCTGATGGCTCTCAACTCCAGAACATTGATGGGATCGTGAGCCTCCAAAGGCCCCCACAGTCCTTGAAACTGAAGAGCCTTCCAAAATCCCCCCCAACCTGACAGGCTGGCATCCGTGGTGACCGTCTCCCAACGAGGGGTCAGAAAGGACCTGCCCCTCGTCAGATTGCTTGGTTTCAGCCACCACCGAAGGGAACGCCGCACCCGGGGGACATCAGAAAAGACTGATCCAATGACAGCGGGGATCCGTCCCAGGCTGCCAAGAGATGGAGCTGGAGCGTCCTTGTGTGAAACTGGGCAAAGGGAACCGCCTCGAACGATGCCACCATCAATCCCACCAGTCGCATCCCCAGCCGGAGGCTGAAGCAAGGCCGAAGCTCTGCTACACATCACCAATGTGTCATCCAAGGCAGACAGCACAAAGGACAAAAATAACTCACAGCGCTTAAGGTCAGTAAACTCCTCACTAGCCGGGTCAAGCCCGGAAGAGGACAACAGTCCTCTAACAACCGACCTGGCAGCTACCAATAAAAGCACTGAAGCACAAACCGGCCGCAAGGCCGACCCAACACTGGCAAAACCATGACAAGCCATCTGGTCAATGGGTTTATCCTCACCATCCTTGAGAGTAGTGCACTCCGGAGAATGCAGGATTGAGGAACTGGACAACCCCAAAACAGGAGCATCCACCTCGGGGGGAGATGACCAGTGCTTCACCGCATCCGCCGGGAAGGGATATTTTTTATCCCAGCCCGGAGGGAGACCCGGAAGCCGAGTCGGCCTCTCCCATTGCCTGAGAATGATACCATCAAAATTCTTTTGATAAGGAAATTTCAAACGCGGCTTAGTCACCTCAAAGAACTCCCCCTTCAGCGGGGGAGCTGCCTTGGGGGGAGAAATAGCCAGGACCTCAAACATATGAGCCAGGACCCTAGAGGTATCCAAGGAATCCCCCTGGCCCTGCTCGGTATCAGCACCCACAAACTGCTGGTCATCGGAGCCCTCAGACTCCTCATACATTTCCCCTTCCTCACGTGGGGAACAATCGGATCAATCCAGGGAGTCAAACTCCTCCATATCAAAGGCCTGTGTGGCTGTATACAAATGTTTTCGCTTTGCCGTGGCCTTTTTAGCAACGGCACTGGCAAACAATTTTTCAAGATTGGCCAATCTGGCACACACCTCAGATTGCGACTCCCCGCCAATGACCACATCACATGGGGTACGTGTCAAGCGAGGGGGAGACGGAGAGGAGACTGGCGGAGCAGAGCCAGATGCCTGAGATCCGGTCTGCCGCGCAATAGACCGTTGCGCACAGGGTACACAAAGAAATACATCATCCCCCAAAAGGGATACCCCACACCCCAAACACAGCCTGGATTGCCCCGAGGGGGGCACAAGCCCAGTATCCAGGGAAGCCTCCATATGGTGATTTTGTAATATATATATATATGTGTGTACAGTGCTCCGAGGGAATTACGCAGTAATGCAACCCGGGATGCCCCTTTAAGTCCCGAGTGGGAGGAATTTTAAGCCAACTAAATTTGACCAGGGACCCTAGGACCGGGAGAATCCCCCTTTAATAGGATAAATGGTCCACCTGGAACACACAATCAGACCATGCTAGCAAATGTACTTAAAGAGTTAATAACAGAGTTAATAACAGAGCATCTGATGGGCCACAGGCCACTCACCCGACCTTCACCCCACCTGAGTCCGCACGCCAGGCAGGAGGGGAAGTGGAAGACACGTAGTGTGCAGTAGGAAGAGGGAGGGCGGGCCGGAGCGGTTCACGCGTCGCGCCCGGCCCCGCCCCTCCCCGTCTCTCCCGGCCAGAAGCCGGGACCTGAAAACGGCACCCGCAGCACGGGGGCGGGCCGTAGGCGCGCGCGCGAGCGCCCGGCCCCGCCCCCCCCCCGCCCTGAGGAGAAGAAGCACCTCATGGGCGCCTACAGCCGCCATTGCCACACACCGGAGGCCGGCGCCGCGGGCCCGCTGGTGCCAGTCTGTGAAGTCAAAGAAGCACAGTAAAGCACTAACACACACACACACACAATAAAATAAGAAGAATCCATAAAGGACCCTCCCCCCCCCTTCCCTCTAAGGGTATCCGGGAGAGGGGGAATCCATGCCAGGGTAGGGCCAAGGGACGGGGCATCCCAAACCGGGGTCACCAACCCGGTTAGCCGCCTACCCCTTGTTATGGATTCATTTTATAGGGTCCCCAAAATGAATTGACTTTTGAAGAGACCTTCACAGCGAAACATGCATGGACGAGCCATTATCTGCTGCCGAGGAGGCCCTGCAGAGGGGAAAGAGTTCACTGAGAGTTATTGAGAAATATAAAGCAGGCTTAATGATGGCTGGATGAAAGATGAAGCCCTTGACAGCCAGCACGGGGAGGGCAGAAAGCAGGCAAAGATAAAAGTCAATTTATTTTCAATTGACGACATCATTGTGACACACTATAATATATACTTCACTATTATTAACTACACATTTGGGTGCACACTGATTTTGCATTGAATTGTTCTGTAAAGAGTCCAGTTTAGACAATGCTTTGTATATTGAGATTTAAGTGAGTGACCAATAGAAGTGGGCAGTGGGGGGAATAGGCAACCCAAAGTTTTTAGAGTAGGACTCTAAACTCCAAAAAAATGGCCTGCAGCCTGTCAGATGCCTTTGAGGCATTTAAGAAATGTGTCTGTCTGGGCTCCCGCCACCCTTACTTCTGTCGCAGCAAACTTTTCCCACTCTTTTCACTGCAATAGAGGGGCACGCAATGGCAGTGTTTGGCACACCCTATTGCAGTGAATGGAGTTGGGAATTCACAGAAACCGTTATCGATCCAAAGTGTAGCCACGCCAAACAGCAAGTGTTGGTATGGTGCCCATGGAATTCTGGGGCACATGCTCATTAGGAGACTCATTTTTAGAAACCAAAAGGTTGCTGAGGGCCAGAACCCGCTTCTGCAGGGGAGAAAAGGTGAGTACCCTTTCTTATTAATGCATAGCGCTGCTGATTCATGGGTCGGGATTATACCTCGGCTACCTAGGGAGGAATTTTGAACCTTCAACAGTAAAAGCCTTTTTTATTTCATTCACCCACATGGTTAAGTGCTGGACTTTTCATGCAATAAAAAAATAAAGAAATAAAATAAAACTGCTTAAATCAATATGGATGTCATGTATTAAAATAAAAGTGATAACTGCCCATTTAGGAAAACCTCCCTATTCCCTAAAATGAGCATATCATGAATTAGATGCTTCTTAGGGGGTTATTTAGGCAGCCAGGTAGTGCCACATAGTATTGGGTGAACGCTGGGCGCAGTATGTTAAAACCACATGTATGAAAGTCAATCTGGTTAACGCCTCTAACAGCGTCATGTGGTGTCAAATGTATCACTAGCGGTGGCTCGGTGTAAAGCATATGTATGTGTATGTTCAGCAGCGTTCTCCCATACATTTCAATGGTGTTTTATTTGGTTGGGTATAAATAGTGTTTCCTAAAGTAATGTTCTGAATTTTTGGTTCAAATCATTGTGTGGCCTCTCCTGCCCAGCAACCAAACATGAGCCAATCGAGAACGCTAGGTGTTTGGTTGCAGGGCAGGAGAGGTCACACAATGATATGAGCCAAAATGTTAAAGTTTACTATAGCAAAACGCTATTTAAACACAACCAAATGAAACACCATTGAAATGTATGGGAGAGCGCTACTGAGCGTCAGGTACTACCTGGCGCTGCTGAACCTAGAGCCACCTCTAGTAATACATGTGACGCTATGTGACGCTATTAGAGGCGCTCACCAGATTGACTTTCTTAAATGTGGTTTTGCGTACAGTGCCCAGTGTTCACCCCCCGCGCTACGTGCCACTAGCCTTTCTAAATCTAGCCTAAAGAATACATTTAGTTTTAGCTGGTATTTTATTTTTGTAAAGTCCAGGCTACTCAAATAAAACGAAATTAATTTTATAATGCAGACACATTTGGCCATTTACCTAATCGGTGTAATTGACCTAATAATTTAAAGTAATGAAATGTTCACTTACCTGCTGCAGCGAGTATTGAAGAACTATACAGACAGGCGATAAAACTCTGAAACAGATATTAACAATGATAATAAATAACAGGCAGTCATGAATAACAAACAATAATCAGCAGTCAAATTGTGCTCTGTATGCTTACGATCAGTGACACATTTTATTCACCGTTGAGGGCCTTATTTAAGAAGGGAAAAGTGTCAGGTAGCGCCTGGTTAATGAGAGGTAGCGACAGGTAAACGCCGGACACGGCACGCAATTACACATTTATCAAGCAGAATCTGTTTAGTGATAACGCCATGTAGCGTCCGATTCATCATTTTCACAGCCTCAGCGAACAGCGCCGGCGTTCAGCCTTGCACAGCGCCAGGTATGACCTCTCGCTACCTGTCGCTCTCCCATACATTTCAATGGACAATCCTTTTCTTCTCTTTAAACAGGGTTTTTGTTTTTTTGTTGTTTTTTTTTAAATCTCAGATAATGTTGTGACCTCTTCTGGCATTGAAAAAGCAGTTTTTTCACCAATTTTTCATTCTTTATATATCTCTGCAGAGTTGGCATTACAGGTCTGGCATTAAAGTGTTCATGTTACAATGTTGTTACAATGTAATTCCATATGTTTTCGCTTTGTTACTAGTGGATAGATGCTGAAAAACAGACTTTAAACACACCGCCTCCTGCGCTCTGGGCTTCAACAAAGCATTTTTCAGCGCCAGAGTTTTGTGAGGTTGTTTTTTTTGCTGAATATGTTGTGAGTCGCACTGACCAGTTGCTAACATGCGCTCCCATACAGCGCTGTACTGGTCAAATAGCGACTCCTCACAATGTATTCATCATTAATGCACAGCGACTGAGTCTCTAGGAACTAGCGACCCACGGCCGAGCACAGTGACTGCTAGCGGGCACTCTGAAAATGCCTGCTACAGACGCTCATCTGTCGCTACATGGCGCTAATGATGAATCAGCCTGCCCGTTTCAATCTGTTCGAGAAAACAAATGAAAGTACTATATTAGCAGGATATATTTCATAACAAACTTGAACAATTCTTTGTTTGGGTAGATTGGGATGCTCTTTGATGACCCATTTCCAGGAAGCCCGCTAAGCATAATTCAAACAACAGAGGAATTTGTGGCAATGACCTAAACATAGATCGGTAAAGATCCGTGTGCAGAGGCTACATCTACTATTAGGAAATGCACAAATGGGACTGGTGAGGAATAGCTTCCCCTCTGCAATTTAGGCCCTTATTTATCAAGGGCTAGCGCCAGGTAGTGTCTGACGAGCGCCAGCTACCGAATCAAGTACGCCCGGCGGCGGTCACAATGACGCATTTATCACGCTAAATGAGGCTAGCGCCGGCGAGAGCGTCAGCTAGCGCGGGATTCATCATGTAGCCGACTGCAACGAGCAGCGCCGCTGCTAATCCCATCACAGCGACAGGTATGACCTGGCGCTCCCTGGCGTGGTCCAATGCATTTCAATGGAGCAATCTTTAATTAATCATAATTAATTGCTATTACTGTTTTTTTTTTTTTTTTTTAATGTCAAAAATTCTGTGACCACTTCTGCAATGTTTGTTTTTTTTTTAAAGTAAAAAAAAAAAAAAAAAAAGTGCAGAATTGATATTACAGGTCTGATATTCATGTATTCATATTACAAAATGTTTAGAAAAACTTGTATAATTTTTACATATAAAAAAAAAGGTTGTTTGGGGGTTAAAAACTACTTTACACACATCGCCGCCAGCGCTCTGGGGTTTATACAAGGAATTCACAGCGCGAGAAATTTTTGAGCGTGATTTGTTAATGAATCTGCAGCAAGCCGTTCGCTCTGGCCATTCGCTGTCAGGCGCACCCATACAAGCGGAACCTGTGAAACAGCGACCCCTAACCCCGTATTCAACATTACCGCACACCGACTGAGTCGCTGTCCACAAGCAAACCCCGGCCAAGCACAGCGAATACTAGCTGGCGCTGTGAAAATCACGCTACTGGCGCTCATCTGTCGCTACCTGGCACTATTAATGAATCGGCCTCTTAGAATGCCCCGCTCCCTAAGGAGGCTAGGGTAGCCTGAAAAGAAGCCAAGAAGAGGTAATGGACACTTCTGTCAGATGCATTATTAAAAAAAAACACATTGCAGCTACCTGTTTTTTTTTTTTTGTAAGTAAATAGAACAAAAAATGTTATCGTGCTTTTATGCGTGTCACAGTTAAAAAGCTCACCGAAATGTAAGTTTCAACTCAAAAGTGCCCCCAGAGCTAATCTTACTTCACTAAATAATTAGCTTGACCCCAGGACCTGATGGTTCCAGTGCAAGAAAGTGAAGCAATTAAGACATTTAGCCTGTTTTTTGGCTTTAGCTCTATAAAAGAAGCCGGCCATCCCAAACCAAGATGCCCCTGAGGTGGGCTGTGTAACAGGCTTTATGTTTTATATTAGACGTTAGGTCCACCTAAAAAGTTATCCTAAAAGGTGTTTCCCAAAACTAACCAGTAGAGGTCAGCATGTGGCAGCACTGAAATATAAAATGAGAGTACTTTAATAAATGAGTAGAGGGAATAAGAGAAATATAGGGGTCACTATTGCTCCACCTTCTACATATTGCTAGCTACCTGGATGACACATTGCTCCACTCATATTAGTATTCTGTCACTGACTTAGACCAGGTGTGAAAATGAGGTACTATACCTCTTGCTGGACATAATTTGCAACATGGGGCCTTATTTAAAAAGGGATAGCGTCAGGTAGTGGCTGGTTAATGAGAGGTAGCGACAGGTGAACGCCGGACACGGCACGCAATTACACATTTATCACGCTGAATCTGTTTAGCGACTGGGATAACGCCATGTAGCGTCCGATTCATCATTTTCACAGCCTCAGCGAACAGCACCGGCGTCCTGCCTTGCACAGTGCCAGGTATGACCTCTCGCTACCTGTCGCTCTCCCATACATTTCAATGGACGATCATTTTCTTCTCTTTAAACTGGGTTTTTTAAAATCTCAAATAATTCTGTGACCTCTTCTGGCATTGAAAAAGCAGTTTTTTCACAAATTTTTCATTTTTTTATATATTTCTGCAGAAATGACATTACAGGTCTGGCATTAAAGTGTTCATGTTACAATGTTGTTACAATGTAATTCCATATGTTTTCGCTTTGTTACTAGTGGATACATGCTGGAAAACAGACTTTAAACTCACAGCCTCCGGCGCTCTGGGCTTAAACGAAGCATTTTTCAGTGCCAGAGTTTTGTGAGGTTGTTTTTTTGCTGAATATGTTGTGAGTCGGTCACACTGACCAGTCGCTAACATGCGCTCCCATACAGCGCTGTACTGGTCAAACAGCGACTCCTCACAATGTATTCATCAGTAATGCACAGCGACTGAGTCGCTAGGAACTAGCGACCCACGGCCGAGCACAGTGACTACTAGTGGCAGCGCTGAAAATGCTCATCTGTCACTACATGGTGCTAATGATGAATCAGCCTGATAGTAACATAGTATGTAAGGCTAAATAAAGACTTTAGTCCATTCAGTTCAGCCTGTTTATCCCCTTCCTGTGGTCTAGTAGCCATAGCTGGAAATGTTAGTACATGCCAGGAAGACTTCCAGGCCACTTTTGAACCCAAATGGCATAATTGCTCCAAATCTCGGACTAACAGAAGATGAAAGCTGGTGCTGCATATGGCTGCCTAGGCTGGGGGATCCCAAACCACAGATGCCTTTTCCATAGTTACATAGTTAATATGGTTGAAAAAAGACATACGTCCATCAAGTTCAAGTTGGGGTAGTGGAAGTTATTCTTTATTTTATTTTAAGGATTGGGAAATGCTGCTGGACAGTCTTGGAGTAGGAAGGACCAAAACATTGTGGCTGAGCATTTGGAATGGCAACATGGCAATATGGCCGCCCTCTGAGAAGTGTGCGGGGTGTCTAGTGCTGAGACCAGGAGAATCTGTGGGATGTGAGGATTTCCCTAGCCTCACATGTTTCACTGGCAGTGGTACCCTGTGCTGCAGCTACAAAATGTACAGAACCTTTCTGTGTACATTTTGAAATGAACAAACCCATAAGTCGCTGTTAGATCTTTATTGTTTGGCTCTCCCCGAGAGATGGCAGCTGAATTCAACAACCTTTCTCCAGCAAGGTGTTCTTGGCATATAACTGTGTCTGCTATGGTTACTGCTGCGTTCCTGCCCAGCCACTTAGGCTGGGAAGGAGAGTGCGCCCATGGATGAAGATACGGCTGCTCTCGTTACCTTTGCCATAAACAAGAGCCGTATTGCCGTGCATAAATATGCATGTCAGACAGCTCTGCTGGGATGAGAGCCTGCACGTGCGCCATAGGACCTGAAAGGGGTGAGTTTTCCACAGTAGGGAATCCCAAATCAGGATGCTCCGGGGCACTGCCCCAACCATAAGCGTGCAATGAAAGTGGATATGCACAGGTCGCGGCGCCACTGGGCCATTTGGGAAGAATGGGTTGGGGGGAGGGGTCTTGGACACGGGGACAACCTCTGGAGACCTGCTACAGTATCTACAGTGAGCTGCAGGAAATGGAGGAGAGGCCCCTAAAAGAAAGGTAATTCTGTGCTCCCAGTCTTGTCTTGTTAACCTATAAACTTTTGCAGTTGTCTAAAACAGAGATAGCTGGATGGATCTTTGGAGATATGAGAGATCAAACCATGAGCAGGTTCACAACTAGAGATTCAATAGCAACCACATATAACACTTATTCCAAAGCTGTATTAATTAGTAGGTTATTTAGTTATTTTTGGATTTCACAATCTTTCAAGAAGTAGACAAAAAATAGAAAAAGGAAGGCACAAATACAGTACATGGTTATAATGAAATAAAGCAGCGGTATCTTAATGTATAAGCCTCGATATGTTATCAGTTTCCTATTACTACTGCAGATGGCTAAAGCATGAACAAAGATTGCAGCCTAAATTAAAGGCAATGGCGATATATCCGCAGTAAGGAGCTTACCTGAAGCTTGTCCCATGTGCCTCTCCCCCATTTCCTAAAGTGCACTGTAGATGCGGGTCTCCAAATTTGTACTCCTTCCCTTTCTATCTTTCCACAGCCACACTCCAAATATGTTTCCACGATCACCTTGGTCCCTCAACACTCCCAGTATGAGCAAGCTCATCAAGCCACAGCGGGGTCATGCTTTGCAGGCTCACTTAACACTAGAAGCACTGAAGGACAGAGGTGGCCATCCAATCACATTTGGAGGTGGTCATGTAATAATGGAAAGGAAAGGGGGTGGGGGCAGGAGACCTGCTACAGCATCTACAGTGCACTGCAGGAAATGGAGGAGAGGCACATGGGACAGGTTTACGCTTAGATCCTTGCTGCCATAAAGTGGACCAAAACCCTTGGTCCTACGGTCCTGTGCGGCCTCTCGTCCAATCAGCATGCTCGGCTCCACTCCCGCCCCTTCGTCTAAGGCGAGCGGACCCGTGCGTGCTGGCGGACGCATCCCCCGCTACCCTCAAACAGGGATAGAGGGGATGCGGCCGCTGCTCACACATGCACCATTGGACGGGGAAAGAAGGTGAGTTTCCGGGTGACCTGGGGGATTTTGGATGCCCTGGGGGAGGGAATCTAGCTGGCTCTCTATAAGATTCCAGGGCTGCCTGGGTGTGGGTTTTTGTCCACTTTAACATTGCCACTGCCTGCACAAAACTAATAGTCCACCCAGGCTTCTGGATCTTTGTAAATGTATCTCTTTTTTTGTCATTTGGAATACTAGTTTTGTTTATAAAAAGAACTTGTTTGTCTTCTAAGAAAATAAAATCCACAGATCTCTTTTTAGAATCCTGCATATGCCTTCTATTTAGAGAGGGTGGAGCATGCAAGGGGTAACTGCATGATTAGAGTATAATCACAGTAAAGAAATTTTAATAAGGAGTTCATAACATACATATCCACCAGGGGTCGCTGTGTGCCTAAGATAATAAGGATACCAGAGCATACAAATCATTTTAAGCATAGATTACCCTGGATTATAACACTTTCCAAGTCTGACTACTTCCAAGTGCCAAGCCCTGTTGCCAACCATTGCCAAGTCTGACCATGGTCCAAGAATCAGGGCCTACTGCTGACCATTGCTATACCTGAATATACCTGATCATTTTTCTTGATGACCTCATCTGGCCACAGTAGCAGTGATGTAATCAGTAGCAGTGATGTAATCAGTAGCAGCGATGTAATCAGTAGCAGTGATGTAGCCACATTATGACTGCTACTGTTTAGCCTGCCCCAGTAACCTTGCCTGGCACTTCTAGGATTGCTTGAGTAGAAACAAAACCTGACCCCAATGTCTAATACTTTGGGGCTGGATGAACCCCACCCCCTCGGGGGGGGGGGGGGGGGGCATCACAATTGGGACTGTGAATTACCAATGTAATTTTTCTATGTGCCATACAGATAATTAATAAATATCCTATAGGGGTATGTTCAGAATTGTGTAGCGTTTGATAGCTTCAGTGTACTGACTAGATCTCTTAATAGCATTTGGGGGAGCCGCTCTGAACTGTAATGCTTAACACCAATGCGGAATATTGTTTATAGTCTCTTTGTAGTTCTAATTTTTGGAGATAACAATTCCAGGACACGTGCATGACAAGTTACATTGCGTCTTGGAAAACAAGTTAGTTACCCTCACTAAGAAAAATAATCTTGCTGACAGAATCACACCAGGGTAATGCAGAACATTTATTTTCTTAAACAGTGGATTATTCCCAGAAGTTCAGCCATCATCATGTGACTAATGGCACAATAACTACTACTGTAACTTCTGCTTTGAAAAATATGAGGAAACTGTACTTCCTTTTTTCTTTGATATACTTAAAGTCGACCTACACCCATCCTGGAATGTCTGTGTGTGACAGACTTCATGGCCACTCCCACCACCCCCTACCCTGCAGCTAGTTATACTCCCCTGCTCTAATAAAATGGCGGACCAGAAGCTGCAGCCTATAAAGAGACCTTTAACACTTCTACCAAAAAGGTGTCAACGCTTGCCTAGAAAAAAGAACCAGTGGCAACAGAACAACAGAGCATGGCTTATTACATGCATGGTATAATCTAAGTCTATGGAATGTGGAATTAAGCTGCCACACAAAGAGTGTGAACCAAGTAACCTGGCTTAAACCAAGAATCTCAAATCGGCCAGGTGGAAGTAAGGCTGAATGTTGTATAAACTTTGAGAAATGAGGAACTGACTGGCACTAAGAAATTGTCTATGACATCAGAGGAATTTCCTCCCATGGAATTTCCAGGTATATATATATATCAGGCAGTGAGTTGCTATAGCTGCTGTATTCCCTTGCACAATTTTATAGTGATCAAATAAACACAAGGGGGCGCTCCTACTGCACATGGTGGCAAGGATGGGCTTGTGAATCCAGTGGCTGGATATTAATGGTGATTGAGCAATGAAGATCAGGACACCCAGGGCTCTGCTGTGGGGGGGAGGGGGGAGTGGTGATTATAAAATTATTGTAAGTTACCCCCAGTACAGCTGTTCCAGAAGTGGAGAAACAGCAGAAAAGGTTTATCTGTTATGTCATATTCAGAAGTGGCTCCAGCCTGCTCCAGACTAGCACTCAGTATTGATGTGCTAAGTGCAATTTCCTATCCTAAATTCATCAAGCCAAGCTTGTTACTGAAAGCAGGTGATCATGCTGGAACCAGAAGGACAGGCATTACAAGAGCAGCTCGCTGGGGAAGATAAACTTTCATTCTAACTTATGCTATAAGTATAACAAACCATCAACAGCAGATCTTCAACTTCAAAAATATCTCATTTAAACTCTTTGACCAGGTCCACTGACCACAAGTAGACAAAACAGGAATATACATGAGAGGGTGTTAGGAAATGTGTAAATGTTGTAGCTGGACATGAATGTGGAGTTTAGGAAGATTTTTTTTTCTATAATAAAAAGGTGCCTTCAATAGATTATACCAACTACCACTGAACACAGAACGCAGAAAAAAACATGAATACTCGCCTTTTGTATCCCCTTAGCTGATCCATCCTAGTCCAGTTTATTAAACTCCCCCTCAACCCCCCCCCCCCCCCCTGCAGATAGCAGCTCTGCCATTTCAGCTGAGCGACGACCATGTTGAATACCCCCCCAGTGTGGGCAATGACTAGCCATGGCCACTCCATTTACTGTAAGCCCAGGACTCTACACACCTCTTCAATTGCATTCATAGAGCAGGCATGGCCAGTCTTGATGAAGCGGGGGTAGGTGTACAACATGGAGGCTGGAGTATGTGTGGGTTTTTTTTTTTTGCACAGACAGAGAATATAGGTATTGCCACATCTGCATGCGCCTGGTAACTTCAGAAACATGCCTGAAGAGACAGAGAGCTTTACAATATGGCAAGGGATATATTTGGGTTATGTACATATAGGTCCAGGACTGTTTTGTCCAATAAAATCCAATAGTAACCTTTCAAATCAAACTTGTTGCCAGGTAGAGGGCTTGTATATATACCATTGTATGTATGTATATACAATTTGAATCTTGCCTAGAGTTGTCCTTTAAGATACATACATAACATTTTCTGGACAGATTGTTGCTTAGCTCATGGCAACAATTGCCCTGCAGGATCACGTGTTTACTGAACCATTTATATTGTTTGCTATGACAGCATACCATCTACCCAAGCTACAGTAAGTAAATAGCAAACATCAGCAAAAGTGAACACTCCTTGTAGGAGTATGCCCGTTACGTGTCAAGTGTCAAGTGTGTTTGCTATCTTAAAGGTTAATGTTTTTTTTAATATTGCATCAGAGGATTTGAATTCTAGTTTTTAACCAAGAAAATGACAACCGATTGAGACTTAAAGTGCTACTGCAGGGAAAGGTAACTGTTACACCATTAAACTGTTTTTAAATTGAAGCAGAAATGCCTGAGATATTGAGGTTTACATGTTCAGCTTCTTCCCAAAAAAGTGGACGTGGCCCTTGGATCTGTGAAGCTGCATAATAATCTGGAGGAGGAGGCGGAGGAAGAAGAAACCTGTTCCGCTCTGCTGAGCTGATTGGGGATGGGATGAAAAAATACAATTTTGTGAATACTCACCTGTAAAATGGGTATTATAAGTATGTCACACACCCCGCTTCAAGAAATTCATAACATGTGGGTAATACTGACCTGTAGAGGGCGATATGCAGAGATGCCAGGAAAAAAGAGAGCCCCTCCCGGTCCATAAATACCTGGGACCTCCCACTCATTGCCCAGTATAAGAACAGCAGTAAGGTAAGGGACCAGGAAGGAACACAAAGCATAACAACGCAAAGTTCACCATATAAAGGATCCAGAATACAAAAGGGCAGGGTGAAGCGGGGTGTGTGACATACTTATAATCCCATTTTACAGGTGAGTATTCACAAAATGGTATTATTCTAAGTATGTCACACACCCCGCTTCAAGAAATTCATAACATGTGGGACATCCAACAGCAGTGTCCATAAAGGGCGGGGATCCAAAACAAGGCAACAAGGCACAACTTAAACCACTGCAGCTTGCAGAACTTTGCGGCCAAACACAGCAACCTTGTAAAACTTGGAAAAAGTGTGAACAGAAGACCAAGTAGCAGCCTTACAAACTTGCTCAACAGAGGCCTGGTGCTGAAAAGCCCAGGACGCCCCAACCGCACGAGTAGAATGAGCAGTAACACGAAAAGGGGGTACCTTCCCTTTGGCAGAATAGGCCCCAACTATGGTCTGACGGATCCATTTACTAATGGAAGACTTGGCAGGCGCCAAGCCTTTTCGGGGCCCGGAGGGCACCACAAAAAAGGCATCCGTCTTACGAAAGGAAGACGTTACCTCCAAATAATACTTCACAACACGAACCACATCCAAAGAATGCAGGGCCCTCTCCTTGTCATTGCTGGGATTAGGACACAGAGAGGGCAGAACAATGTCTTGGTTTAGGTGAAAGGCAGAAACAACCTTAGGAAGGAAATTGGACTTGAAACGAAAAACCACCTTGTCCTGATGCCCCTCAAAGTACGGGGCTTGAATGGACAAAGCCGCCAACTCAGAGACACGCCTAACCGAAGTGATGGCTACCAAAAAGGCCACCTTCTGCGTAAGTGAAGACAAGGCAATATCATTCAAGGGCTCAAAAGGAGAATCCTGAAGAGCAGAAAGAACCAAATTCAAATCCCAAACAGGGAGCAAAGGTTTTCTAGGAGGCCGCACGTGCGTGACTCCCTGGAAAAAAGTCTTAACCAAAGGATGTAGGGCAAATGACCTTTGAAAGAACACCACCAGGGCAGAAACCTGCCCCTTCAGAGTACTAAGCTGGAGTCCCAGGTCCAGACCATGTTGAAGAAACTCCAGGATTCTGGAGATGGAAAATTCCCTACAAGGCAACGCCCTGATCTCACACCAATCAATATAAGACCTCCAAGTCCTATAGTAGATATTAGAGGAAGACCGCTTCCTAGCACTAATGAGAGTTCGAATCACAGCATCGGAAAGACCTTCCTCCTTCAAGATGGAGGTTTCAGCAGCCATGCCGTCAAAGCCAGCGTTGGTAAATTGGGATAACGTAGTTGACCCTGGGTGAGCAGATCCGGCAGCAGGGGCAGAACGAATTGATCCTCTGCTAACCTTACCACATCTGCGAACCAAACCTGTCTTGGCCACCTTGGAGCCACCAGAATTGCTGACGCACCCTCCAGGGCCAGCTTGCGCACCACTCTGGCCACCAAGGGAAACGGAGGGAACAGATACAGAAACCCCAGATCCATCCAGTTCAGAGACATGGCATCCACTGCCAGAGCCAGTGGATCCCGTGAGAGAGACACAAATGTCGGAAGTTTGTGATTGTGACGAGAGGCAAAGAAGTCCACCACCGGGGACCCCCACCTGAGATAAATCAAGCGAAACACTTTGGGGCTGAGAGACCATTCCCCCCGGCGAGCTGAGAACCTGCTCAGAGAGTCCGCCTCCATGTTCTCTGCTCCCGGAATGTAAACTGCGGAAATGCACGGGACGTGGGTCTCCGCCCAGGCCAGAATCAAAGACACTTCCTTGAGGGCACTCCTGCTGCGAGTCCCTCCCTGGTGATTGATGTAGGCGACCGCCGTCCGATTGTCCGACCGGACTTGAACCGGCAAGCCCTGTAACTGATGAGTCAAGTGAAACAGAACCATCCAGATGGCCCTCAATTCCAGAACATTGATGGACTCGTGAGCCTCCTGAGGCCCCCACAGTCCCTGAAACTGACGATCCGTCCAGAACCCCCCCCCATCCAGATAGACTGGCATCCGTGGTGACCGTCTCCCAAGAAGGGGCCAGAAAGGATCTGCCCCTCGACAGATTGATTGGATCCAGCCACCACTGAAGGGAGCACCGAACTCGGGGGGTCATCAGGAAGGACAGATCCAACAACAGTGGCAACCCATCCCAGGCCGCCAACAGATGGAGCTGGAGTGTCCTTGTGTGGAACTGAGCAAAGGGAACCGCTTTGAAGGAGGCTACCATCAATCCCACCAGCCTCATCCCCAGTCTGATGGCCGGACGAGGGATAGACAGGAGTAGTCGAACCAACTCCTGAATCAAGAGAACCTTAGACTGAGGAAGGAACACCCTGGCCTGGGAAGTATCCAGGGACATTCCCAGAAAAGACACTAACCTGGACGGAGAAAGGGAGGACTTGGGGTAGTTCATCACCCACCCCAATCTCTCCAGAGTGGACACCACAGTTCTGGTGTCCAATACCGCTTGGCTGAAGGAAGATGCCATAATGAGAAGGTCGTCCAGATAAGGGACAATGCGAATACCCTGGGCTCTGAGGAGAGCCATCACCCCGGCCAGCACCTTGGTGAAAACCCTTGGAGCCGAGGTAAGACCGAAAGGAAGTGCCACAAACTGAAAATGCCGATCCTCCACCACGAACCTGAGAAATCTCTGGTGCGCTGGAAAAATCGGCACATGCAGATAGGCGTCCTTGATGTCTATGGACGTCAGAAAGTCCCCCTGCCGAAGAGAATGGATAGCTGAACGCAGCGTTTCCATGCGAAATTTCTGCGGACGGACTAACCTGTTGAGGATCTTTAGATCCAGAATGGGTCGAACCGAGCCGTCCTTCTTGGGCACCGTGAACAGATTGGAATAAAAGCCCCGACCCCTGTCTGAGGGGGGCACTGGGCAAATAACTGCCATATCCAACAGACTCTTTACTGCCGCCTGGAGCTCCTGCGCGGCCAGAAGGTCCGAAGGCACCCGAGACCTGAGGAATCTGGGAGGGGGCCGGAGCTCGAACTCCAGCTTGTAGCCGGAAGTCACCACTTCCCGGATCCATCTGTCCGAGACCTCCCGGTCCCAGACCTGGGAGAAGTGTTGCAGCCATCCCCCCACCCACATGGGTGAGGGCGCCCCCTCATTGCTGAGCTGGCTTGGCAGCGGGTTTGGGCTTAGAGCCCCAGCTGTATCCTGGGCAGGCACGTCCTCTGCCCCTGTTCCAGGAATCTCCTCTGGCTGCGGGGAAAACAATTCCTCTGCCAGCTCTAGCCCCACGAAAGGAAGGAGCAAAGGAACCCGCCCCCCGAAAAGGACGACGCTGTTTTCTGCGTTGAGGTAACTTACCACCCTTGGCAACTGAATCCAACTTCTCACCAAAGAGCCGTAATCCCACAAAGGGAAGAGCGGTCAGCGACTTTTTAGACACAAAATCAGCCGCCCACTGGCGCAACCAAACCGAACGCCGAATAGTCACCAATAGAGCCGACGTTCTGCCACACATCATCAGTGTGTCATCCAAGGCGGCTAGTACAAATGACAAAAACAATTCACACCTTTTAAGGCCAAGGAACTCGTCACTATCCGGATCTAACCCGGAAGAAGTCAACAGGTCCCTGACCACCGACCTGGTAGCCACCACCAGCAGCGCTGAAGCACAAACCAGCCTCATGGCTGACCCAACACTGGCAAAACCATGACAAGCCATTTGGTCAATGCGTTTATCCTCACCATCTTTAAGCGTGGAGCAATCAGGAGAATTTAAAACAGTAGTGTTGGATAAACCCAGAATCTGTGCATCCACCTCGGGAGGGGACGCCCAACGCTTAACCGTATCCAAGGGAAAGGGATATTTTTGTTTTTTGTCCCAACCCTGAGGGACACCTGGGAGCCGGGCAGGCCTCTCCCATTCCTTAGTAATAATCCCATCAAAATGCTTTTGGTTAGGAAATTCCAAGCGCGGCCTGGATTCTTCGAAAAATTCCCCCTTTTGCTGTGGAACCGCCTCAGGAGGAGAAAAAGCCAAAACCTCAAACATCTGAGCCAGAACATTAGGAGTATCCGAAGACCTCCCCAAGCCCCGCTCGGTATCAGCACCCACAAACTGCTGATCGTCTGAATTATCTGATTCTTCATATACCTCCCCTTCCTCAAGTTGGGAGTAATCAGACCAGTCCAGATTATCAAGATCATCCAAGTCGGCCGCCGGTGAAGACGGCGACAAGTGCTTTCTCTTAGCCGGAGCCTTTCTGGTGACCGTGCTGGAGAATAATTTTTCAAGATTGGCCAATCGGGCACACATCTCCGATTGCAACTGCCCTCCCATGACAACGTCAGACTGGGCACGGATCAAACTGGGAGGGGGGGAGGAGAGACCGGCGGCGCTGAACCAGACGCCTGGGGTCCGGACTGCCGCGTAATAGTCTGCTGTGCGCATGGTATACACAGAAATACATCATCGCCAGTAAGGGATGCCCCACACCCCATACACTTCCGGGATTGCCCCGAGGGGAGCCCGAGCCCAGTATCCGGGGATGCCTCCATAAGGTGAACTTATAGTTGGTTGCAATGACCGAGGGAATTACGCATATAAGCAACCCGGGATGCCCCTTTAATGTCCCAAGTGGGAGGATTTGCAATAAGCCAATTAAGAACCCAGGGACCCTAGGACCGGGAGAAACCCCCTAACACCACTGTAGGTTATATCTGACAGACATAATAAAAAAGGCTAATAAGAAAAGCGGAGTATAATATATATATATATATATGACATAAAAATATATAATTATAGGTGATGGGACAGAAGGGGGGCCCAACGGGCCACTCACTGTGGTCCTGAAGACAGCTTCCTCTCTCCGTGAGGTAAAGAGCAGCTCTGAGGAGAGAAGGGGGGCGTTTTGACAGAGAAATACACGCTGTTATGAAGTAATAAATAAGTTAATAACTATTGGGAGGATAATTTAATAAATTAATACATTAAAACATTATTAAGAATTAATGATTACAAAATTTTGACCTAACACCGAATAAGGGGCCCTGCTCCTACCCTCCGCTATCCCGCTAGAGAGAGGGGCATTACCCAAAGGGGGGGACCACCCAAAGTGTAAGGCCAAGGGACGGGGCATCCCAAACCGGGGTCACCGTCCCGGATGACCGCCTACCCTCTTATATAGGGTCTCACGGGAGAGCATTTGCTCTTAAACACCAAGGGTGCTTTTCTACCCTCACCCGGACCGTCAGCCTAGGCTGGGAGGCATGAGGTAACAGAAAAAAAAGATCCAGGCGGAAATAGATAACTAAAGGGCCAGGAGTCATCCCGGCTACCTGAAATCCCCCTGTGCAAGGAGGAGACCACATCTTCTGACTTGCTCGCCAACTGCAGAGATGAAGACTGGGTAATGAGTGGGAGGTCCCAGGTATTTATGGACCGGGAGGGGCTCTCTTTTTTCCTGGCATCTCTGCATATCGCCCTCTACAGGTCAGTATTACCCACATGTTATGAATTTCTTGAAGCGGGGTGTGTGACATACTTAGAATAGACAATGAGGCTGATTCATTACCAGGTATCGGCAGATGAGCACCTGTATAGCGGCGCTTTTAGCGACCGATAGTACACGTTGTAATCGGGTATCAGGCGCTGTAACAGAGCACCTCAGTCGCTGTAGTAACCTGGCCGGCATTGAGGAATGTGATGTATGTTGGGCGCTCTAACACCAGTACAGCGCCGCAGGGAGCGAAAGGTAGCGCCAGCTCAGTGCGACCGACTCCACACCATACACAGCGTCGGCGCTCTAAATCTGGTCACTATAGCATAGAGCGCCAGACACTGTGTGATTAAAGTCTGTTTTTGAAAACATATATGTAACAAAGCGAAAACACATGGAATGACATTGTTTTAACACTGTGACATTAACACTTTAGTGTCAGACCTGTAATGACAATTCTGCATAAAAATATAAAAAGTCAAAACGTTTCTAAAAGTGTTTGCAGCCAGGAGAGGTCACACAATGATTTGAGCAAAAAAACAAAACATTGCTGTTTAAACACAAGCAAATGCAAATGAACGGCCATTGAAATGTATGGGAAAGCAACACTGAGCGAAAGGTAATACTTGGCACTCTGGAAACTGTACGCTGAGCCACCTGTAATAATACATGTGACACTACATGGCGCTGTTACAGTCGCTCATCAGATTTGCTTTCATAAATGTGGTTTTGCGTACAGCGCCCCGACTTCACCAGACGCTGCCTGCCGCTATGAGGCACTACCTGGCGCCATCCATTCTTAAATAACCCCCTATGTCATTGGCTGAACCTGTAAACCTCAATATCTCAGCCATTTCTGCTTCAATTTAAAAACGGAAAACAGTTTAGGACAGTGCCATTGCCTGGGGCAATGGTGTAAAAATTACCTTTGCCTGCTGTATCACATCAACCGAACCTTCATCATGATTTAATGAAAAGCCCAAACCCTTAAAGAACTATTCCCCAGCATCTAAAAGTAATATATTTTAAGTTTTTAGTCACTTACTTATTATTCTTTCCCCCACTGGGCTGCAACTCTGTTCAGGACTCTAGGATACGGGCGCCGCCATCTTACCTCAGAAGCATCACACTTACTGAGGAGAGGAGAGCAGGATAAAGTGCAGGGGGCGGGGTTATAGCTGTGCTTTGCACAGACAGAGCAGAGCTGGGGTCAGGGAAAGGACAGCAATCCCAGAATGCAGAGTGGCACAGTCAGAAGACACTTTCTGTTTGCAGGCTGCCTGATGCTCCATGAGCTGACATCTTGGATGTTTAAAGGCTCATGAGTAGATGCAGGTAGGATGATTTTTAATGTGGGCAATTTGTATGTACAGGGCGTGGGAAATCTATATGATAGACTTTTATTCAGGGTGAAGGTCTCAACTACGAGAGACAGAATCTAAAGAGAAAATACAGCAAATCACATTGCATGATTTTTAAATAATTCATTTGCCTTTTATTGCATGAAATATGCATTTGATTACCTATCAGCCTGCAAGAATTCTGTCTCTTACACACTTCTATGAAGCTGATTCATCATTAGCGGCAGGTAGCGACAGATGAGCGTCTGTAGCAGGCATTTTCAGAGCGCCCGCTAGTAGTCGCAGTGTTCGGCCGTGGGTCGCTACTTTATAGCGACTCAGTCGCTGTTCAGTAATGTTGAATACATTGTGAGGAGTCGCTATTTGACCAGTACAGCGCTGTATGGGAGCGCATATTAGCGACTGCTCATAGCGACCGACTCACACCATATTCAGCAAAAAAACAGCCTCACAAATCCCTGGCGCTGAAAAATACTTGTTTGAAGCCCAGAGCGCAGGAGGCGGTGTGTTTAAAGTGTGTTTTCCAGCATCTATCCACTAGTAACAAAGCGAAAACATATGGAATTACATTGTAGCAACATTGTAACATGAACACTTTAATGCCAGACCTGTAATGTCATGTCTGAGGAAATATATAAAAAATGAAAAAATTATGAAAAAACTGCTATTTCAATGCCAGAAGAGGTCAAAGAATTATTTGTGATTTTTTTGTAAAAAAAAAAAAAACCCCGTTTAACCCTTTAAATGCCAGCCACGTAAAATTTACGTGGTTGCCTCTCTGTCACTTAAGTGCCAGCCACGTAAATTTCACGTGCCTGGCATTTACCACTAACAGTTAAAAAATAGAAAAAAAAACCCACTTACCTCCGGTATCCCCGTGAAGCCTGGGGTCCCCTCTTCCTGCGGGGGGCATCCGATCGCCCCCCCGTCGTCCTCCGTCTTCAGGAGGGGGCCCGAAACCAGCCGCCCCCCCGTTTCCAGCGCTGACTCGCCGTTGTAAAAAAAACAAAAAAAACAAACTGTCATTTACTCACCTCCGCGCCCGAGCCTTCTGTCCGGGTCTCCTCTTCACCAGGGGGGGGGGGGGTCCGATCCCCCCCCTGGGCTGCGCAGTCTTCAGGTGAGGACCCTCTTTTGGGTCCTCACCTCTTGTAATGGCGGCGATGGCCGCCGCCACTTAGCCCCGCCCATTGTGGGAGGAGCGGGATGACGTCATCTCGCTCCTCCTATACCCCCTCCGAGCTCCGGCATCTGTCAGATGCCGGTGGTGATCGGAGCAGGGCGGGTGTCAGGTGAGGAGGCTCCGATCGGAGCCCCCTCACCTGTCACCCGCCCTGCGCCGATCACCACCGGCATCTGTCAGTGAGATGATCGGCGCGGGACAGCGGCGAGGGACGTCGGATCGGAGGTGAGTACAGTGTAAAAAAAAAAATAAAGATTTTTTTCTTGTGTCTGTGTCTTCTTCTTACTTTTAACCCCTTGTGAACTGGTAAGGGGTCCATGACCCCTATACCAGTTCACAAGGCTGGGGGGATGGCAAGCCACCTGCGCTAGTGGGTGACTTGCCATTAACCCCTGGCACCCCCATTACCTGCCTCCCCAAAGGCCGGGGGGGGCAGAAGAGCCCGGGCCCACATAGGCTATGTGGGCTCGTAGGCTGCAGGGTGGGGGGGCCACAAAAGCTGGCCCCCCCACTCTGTGCCTACAAGCCCCCATAGCTGGTCCCGGGCTGGTTACTTTGGGTAAGGGGGACCCCACGTCAATTTTTTTTTTGATTTTTAAGGGTTTTTAACCCTTAAAAATCAAAAAAAAAATGGGGTTTCCCTCCCCTGGGAGGGGGGACCCTATGTCATTTTTTTTCTCGATTTAACCCTTTGTAGTGTGGATGGTATTTGTATTTTTTTTGTGAATGTTATAAAATACTTGTTTCAGTTAGGGGGGTCTCCTGGGCAGGAACAGGGGGCTACCGATAAATATGTGGTAGCGTTCTAATCGGTAGAAATGGGGCTTTCACATGCAATATGATTTTCCTTAATAAAATACATTTTTTATTTAAAATAAAGGAGTCAATTTTCTAAAAAAATTTTTTATTTATTTATTTATTTTTTTTACTTAATAATATTGTAAAAAAAAAAAAGAATTTACAAACAAGACATTTCATGTTAAAGCCTAAACTCTGCTGCAAAAAAATATATATATAATTTTCCTGAAAGTTCCAGCAAAAATGGCGCAAAACATGACGCAAAAATGGGGAAAAATGGCCTGTCAACAGAGGGTGACAAAATCTCAAGTAGGCTGGCAATTAAAAGGGTTAATAGTACCTCTGCATGTTGGGTATTGTTCTGTTCGGGGGACCTTGCGCTTTCAGACTTAGCTTGTTTTTTCTGGTTTGCATATTTATATTTTAGGAAAAGGTGTTTTTTATTCAGCTTTTTTATAAATTTTTTAGGGAAACCCTGCGCAACCAAAGAATTCTTTGAGGTAATAATTCCAGAAAGATGAGCCCACTAGAACAAGCTGGGTACCCTTAGAAAGCTTAACGTGTGTACTTTCAGGGAATATATGGTTTATGGGGGATATTCCAAATGTAAAGGGTTGTTTTGGTTGAAAAATTGCAAGGTGCGCACTTTGTCTGCAGAGCTGAAATTTTCAAGTAAAATTACCGTTACGCACATGCTTTACTTTGGGGTGTTTGGCAACTCTTCCCTTGACAGTAGCTATGCATGTTGGGTATTGTTCTGTTCGGGGGATGTTGCGTTTTCAGATTAAACTTGTTTTTTCTTGTTTGTATATAGTTTTTTTAGGAAAATGTGGCTTTGATTCTGCTTTTTTATCCTTTTTTTGGGGAAACTCTTTGCAACCAAAGAATCCATTGAGGTATTACTTCCAGAAAACTATGGCCACATCAACAAGCCTGGTACGCCTAGAAAGCCTGAGGTGTGTACTTCCAGAGAATATATAGTTTGTTGGGGGTATTTCAAATGTAAAGGGTTGTTTTTCTGGAAAAACTGCAAGGTGCGCATATTGCGTAGCATAGTTGTATTTTATCTGAAAATCCCCTAAAGCGCTGTTTCAGTTTGGGGGAGTCTCCTGGGCAGGAAAGGGTGTCTACCTATACATATGTGGTACCGCTGTAACCGGGAGAAATTGGTATTTCACACGCAATAAGATTTCATTGACAAACTTACATTTTTTATTACAAAAAAAAACTACAATATGTAAAAATTTTTTTTTTTTGCACATATTTCACCCAAAAATATTAAGAATACACCTAACAAATGACAAACAAGACATTTCATGTTAAAGCCCAGACTCTGCTGAAAAAAACAATATATAATTTTCCTGGGAAATCCCTGGAAATCCCTTCAAAAATCACATTTGAACATGGGGAGCGCAAAATAGTGCAAAATGGTCTGGCAACAGAGTGTGACAAAAACTCCAGGTAGGCTGGCACTTAAAGGGTTAAAGAGAAGAAAAGGATCGTCCATTGAAATGTATGGGAGAGCGACAGGTAGCGAGAGGTCATACCTGGCGCTGTGCAAGGCTGAACGCTGGTGCTGTTCGCTGTGCACTGTGCGCTGTGAAAATGATGAATCAGACACTACATGGCGCTATCCCAGTCGCTAAACAGATTCTGCTTGATAAATGTGTAATTGCGTGCCGTGTCCGGCGTTCACCAGTCGCTACCTGTCATTAACCAGCCACTACCTGACGCTATCCCTTCTTAAATAAGGGCCTAAGTCTACTACTCTACTCTATACTAGTCCTACTCTGCACCTGTATTGATTGCACCTGTTTGAACCCCTTACCTATATAAAAACACCAGTCCACACATGCAATCAAGACCAAAGAGCAGTCTAAGGACACCAGGGGACAAATTTGTAGACCTGCAGAAGGCTGGGATGGGCGTAAAGGGCAATAGGTAAGCAGCTGGGTGTGAAGACAACTGTGAAGACACAATTATAAAAGAATGGACGCAACACAAGATGACTCTTAATCTTCCTTGGTATGGGGCTCCATTCCATGCAAGACCTCATGGGATAAGGATGGTTCTAAAAAAGCTCAGGAATCAGCCCAGAATGGCACGAGAGAACCTGGTCAATGGCCTGAAGAGAGTTGAGACCACAATCCCAGAAATAAAGGAAACATGTGACCTCTGTAATTGTAACTACACCAAATATTACGTTCTGTTTTTCTAGTGTATCAAATACTTATTTCATGAGATAAGATGCAAAGAAATTATTTAAAAATCATACAAGGTGATTTTCTGTCTCTCACAGTTAAAGTGTACCTACAATAAAAATGACAGGCCTCTCCATTCTTTGTAGGCATATGCAAATTGGCAGTGTATCAAATACTTTCCGCCACTGTATTTATTAAAGTGCACCTCCAGCCTAATTTGCACCCACCCCATTCCAACTGGTGGCTGTGGACTCATTTCAATAGCGTGTCCTGGCACAACCCCTCCACTGCAGTGAATGGAGTGTGGCCAGATCGTGTGACAGATGGAGGGGAGGCCTTTGCCCTGGAGGTTGCTGGTGAGCAGGGACGTTGTATGACTAGGAAGGAAGCTCCGTGGAAAGACTAAAGGTAAGTATGATCATTTTTTCTGGATTTTTGCCTGGCCGAGGTCCTTAAAGGGGCATGTGCCTATCCTCCATTTTCTGCAGCGCATTGTAAAAGCTGTAGCAGGACTTGCTTTCCTTTCCATTTCCATGTTCCAGATGTGGTTGCACAGCCCCCGTCCTTCAGAGCTCCTAGCAAGAGACAGTGGTTGCGCTTGCTCTCTTATGCTGGGAGCACTGAGGGACTGGGGACATTTGTGTGGTCCGGAAGTAATACAATTAAAAGCGGGGGCAAACTTTGGAGACCTGCTACAGCAATTACAAAGCACTTCTGGTGATCTCTTTGCTGCCTTACTATTTACATTACCTTGGCTGTCCCATTAAAGTCCCCGCCGAGGCAAACCCCCTTACTTACACATACCTACCCTTTGTCTTATTATTGTCCCTTTAATAATCACCTTTAAGAATGACCCTCCAAAATAAAAACTACTGAGCACAAGACTCCTAACCTTTGTTCATAGATCATGGGCTATCATCCTAAGCTAAATGTCTAGTGATATCTCCTATCTCTCAGATATTCATTATAATAAGATATTGGCAAAGGGGGGGGGGGTCTTATCTTCTCAAGCCTATCGGTCTGGGACACACCCCTTGAAGGATTATCAAATGAATACATGTGTCTTTCTGACACTCCTGAGATAAATTCTGCTGTTTTGCTCCACTATGAGCCTAGATTTTCCCCCAACATTTTCCTACCTTAGCTGCCCTTTTCACTGTATTTCATGAAGTTCCTATTTTAAGTGGACCAAATCCCGGGGATTTCACTATACCGAGTTTTGGTCGGTCCCCCCAGGGCTCCCCAGTTTGGGATGCCCTGCTGCGTGAAAATCTGCCGTTTGCTCAGTAAACTCAACTCTCAGTCCAACGGCGCATGGGGGCCTCTCATCCAACCAGCTGGAGAAGCTGAATGGAATCCCAGACGCACACATGGGCAGCATGTGGCATCACTCGCATCCTTCAGCTGTGCACAACCGAAAGAGGATGCGAGTGATGCCGCCATCGGGAGCCATCAGAGAGGTAAGAATTCAGGACGAACAGCGGGGGGGAGGGAATGAGCTTGCCCTGTAGTCTCATAGACTTTAGGGCTGGTTTTGGTCTTCTTTAAGCTCATAGGTGCCTCATAGGACACAAGCTTACTTTTTGTGAAATGAAAGGGTGCCTGCAGGCTTGGGAAACAGCATCCTTCCTCCTCAGCACCCCAGCATTCATCTAAAAGATGTAGGGCATTCAACTCTACTATTCCATGTACATAAAAGCAGCACAGTGCAAAACACCAGGAAGCAAAGCAACACAAAATACATTACTGATAACAAAGTAAAGAGAAGTTCATAGTTCCTTTGGAAAAAAGTGAACCACTGACTTTATTGCGTCATTTAGCATGATCTTCCTGATTTATTGCAGGTAGGGGGTGATTTTTTAAGTCATAAATGTTATCGGTAGTGTGTAGCTGCGTATTTTCAGGGAAGCGTTAATCCAGAAGGTTCCACCTTCAGGCAATCTTCCGCATTGTTGCTAAATTACATATTGCTTTGTTCCTTCAGGTTTGATTAGGGTTGGTTTAAAGTTAAGGGTTATCACCCAACTAAAGTTTATTGTCTTTTTAACCCTTTAACTGCCAGCCTACCTGGAGTTTTTGTTACGCTTTGTTGCCAGACCATTTTTCACTATTTTGCACTATGCATGTTCAACTGTGATTTTTGAAGGGATTTCCCAGGAAAATTATATATTGTTTTTTTAGCAGAGTCTGGGTTTTAACATGAAATGTCTTGTTTGTCATTTGTCAAGTGTATTCTTAATATTTTGGGGTGAAATATGTGAAAACAATATAAAAAATCAATTTTTTACAATTTGTAGTGTTTTTTTGTAATAAAAAATGTAAGTTTGTCAATAAAATCTTATTGCGTGTGAAATCCCAATTTCTCCCGGTTACAACGGTACCACATATTTATTGGTAGACACCCTTTCCTGCCCAGGAGACCCCGCCAAACTGAAACAGCACAACACAAGAGATTTTTAGATCAAATACAGCTATGCTAAGCGCTATGTGCACCTTGCAGTTTTTTAATAAAAACAACCCTTTACAATTGAAATACCCCCCAACAAACTATATATTCTCTGGAAATACACACTTCAAGCTTTCTAGGCGTACCAGGCTTGTTGATGTTGCCACCGTTTTCTGGAAGTTCTCCCTCAATGTATTCTTTAGTTACACAGAGCTTCCCTAAAAAAGGATAAAAAAAGCAGGATCAAAGCCACATTTTTCTAAAAAAACTATATGCAAACAAGAAAAAACAAGTTAACCTGAAAAAGCAACATCCCCCGAACAGAATGATACCCAACTGCTGTCAGAAGAAGAGTTGCCAAACACCAAAAAGTAAAGCATGTGCACAATGGTAATTTTGCTTGAAGTGCGCATCTTGCGCCTTTTCTACCAAAACAACCCTTTACATTTTGAATACCCCCCACAAACCATATATTCCCTGAAAGTACACATGATAAGCTTTCTAAGCATACCCAGCACGTTGTAGTGGGCCCATCTTTCTGAAAGTAATCCCTCAAAGAATTCTTTGGTCGCACAGGGTTTCCTTAAAAAATGTATAATAAAGCAGAATAAAAAATGAGTTTTCCTAAAATATCAATATGCAAACAAGAAAAAACAAGCTAAATCTGAAAGCACAAGGTCCCCCGAGCAGAAAGATACCCAACATGCATAGGTACTATTAACCCTTTTAACTGCCAGCCTACTTGAGGTTTTGTCACCCTCTCTTGACAGGTAATTTTTCACCATTTTGCGCTATGCTTAACTGTGATTTTTTGCAGGAATTTCCAGGAAAATTATATATTTTATTTTTGCGGCAGAGTTTAGGCTTTAACATGAAATGTCCTGTTTGCAATTTTTTTTACTGTTTTTTTAAATATTTGTGAGTAAATTAAACAAAACAAAAAAATTTTTTTAGAAAAGTGTCACCTTAATTTCAAATAAAATCATATTGCATGTGAAAGCCCCATTTCTCCCGATTACAACGGTACCACATATGTATCGGTAGCCCCCCGTTACTGTTCCGAAGACCCCCCAAACTGAAAAGAACACTTTATAACATGTAAAAATAAAATACAACTACAATCCACACTATAAAGGGTTAAATCAAGAAAAACATTGGCGTGGGGTTCCCCTTCCCGGGGGGAGGTAATCCCCATTTTTTTTTTAATTTTAAGGGTTAAAAACCCTTAAAAATTCCCATAAAAATTACATCGGGTCCCCCCTACCCAGCATAACCAGCCCGGGGATCAGCTATGCAGGGCTTGTAGAACAGGGCGCAGGGGCCAGCTTTGGTGGCCCCCCGCCCTGCCAAGTACAAGCCCGCACCGCCTAAATCAGCCCGGGCCCTTCTGCCCCCCCTGGGCTTCGGGGAGGCAGGTAATAGCCGCAGGTGACTTGACAGCCCCCCAGCCTTGTGAACTGGTATAGGGGTTTCATGGATTCCTTACAAGTTCACAATGGGTTAAAGTGGACCAACACCCAGGGCTGATCGGCCCGGGAATCTATAAGATTCCCAGACCGTTCTATTCCCTCCCCCCGGTGCATCCAAAATCAGGATGCCCTTCTGTGTGATACCCTCCGGAACACCCACTACCACTTACCTGAATCCCGGTCCTTTGGCGCATGCACGGGCCGCATCCCCGCTATCCCTCTAGCAGGGCGCGTGCCCGCGCTGGCTATTTATGAATGGCCGGCGCGGGCACGCTCCCTGTTAGAGGGATAGCGGGGATGCGGTTTTCAGCACGCTTACCTGCTGGGTAACAGGACATAAGGGGTTAATTAAAAAAAAAAAATTGACATAGGGTCCCCATCCCGGGGGGGGGGGGAACCCCATTTTTGGGGGGAATTTTAAGGGTTAAAAACGACAAAATGACGTAGGGTCCCCCCCTACCCAGCGTTACCGACCCGGGCCAGCTATGGGGGCTTGTAGAACAGGGCGCAGGGGCCAGCGTCGGTGGCCCCTGGCCCTGCAGGCTACTAGCCCACATAGCCACTAAGTGGCCCGGGCCCTTCTGCCCCCCCGGCCGCTGGAGAGGCAGGTAATGGGGGGGCTGGGGGTTAATGGCAAGTCACCCACTAGCTGCAGGTGACTTGCCAGACCCAGAGCCTTGTGAGCTGGTATAGGGGTCTCATAGACCCCTTACCAGCTCACAAAGGGTTAACTGTGAAAAAAAAACACCACACAAAATTATTTTATTAAAAATTTTTTTTTTTACTGTACTTACCTCCGATTGTAAGCTCTTGTCCCTCGCCGCTCTGATGACAGATGCCGGTGATTGGCATCCAGAGAAGGGGGAGGCAGGAGATCAGAGGATCTTCTGCCACCTCCTTCCCCGGTCACCGATCAACGGCATCTGACAGCTGAGAACGCTGAAGCCGGTGATCGGGCCGTGATGACGTCATTAGCCCCGCCCCCATGAATTTTACGTAGCTGGCGTTTAAAGGGTTAAAGACCCCCACTGACCCAGAATTTCTCAATTGTCCTTCAAACCCTTGGTGCAGAGGTTCTGCAAGCAGCTCAAACAAGGGTAGATTATGTGCAATAGGAGAATAGTCACCTCTTGCAGCACCCAGCCTTGAATAAAGTAAGGGTACAGAACAGGTAAAAAAAATTTGAGTAGCTGAAACAAATTACAGCAGAGAGTTAGAATATAAATGGTGGTCTGAGGGATGTCCCACTGCATATACCGGCCAGGGAAGCCTGTGTCCTGGTCAAGTTACTCACCTACTTCTGCATTCCCATATAGCTTCTGGACCCCACATGGCAGTCATTGAAGTTTGTGGGCAGGTTTACACAGCGCTGGATGTGGACCACCAGTTGCCACCAGTCACATGGGATCACTATATGGCACAGATCACCGAAGTGGTTAATATTAGGGATGGTATGTGGTGCAGGGCATCCATTGCCATTTTAAGTTTAAAATATCAGATCAGATCGGGTAAGATAAAGTTTAGATACACTGTCAAATTGCTCTTTGTTGTTGATGCCCTCAATGGGACTTTTTAATTGCTGTTTTCCTGTTTTTACAAGAGAGCCATAGGTCTTGCAGACACAAAAACTAAGAAAAAGTACTGCCGTCCCCATTGCGGATACTGCTGTCAAAAAGGCCACTTTGGTGGGTTTTCTGGGATACCTAATATCAGCAAAATCAAAGCCGCATGAACTCCCATTACCTAACTGGCAGTAGGTAACCAGGGGAAGCCGCCACCAAAGTGGATCTTCCCTTGAAAGAGGAACACAACCCAAGATTTTTACAATCTTGGATTTTGCCCCGCCTGTCTGCAGTTTCCTGATTTGGGATGCCCTGCTGCATGTATCCTCCATTGCACACTCACCTTTTCCTTGTTTCTGTTTCACATGTGCAGACGCCTCATCCAAACAGTGGTGTGTATTTCAGTCAGATTTTCTCAGGAAAAAGCTGGATGCGTGACTACATCACTGATATATGGTGCGGGCTCAGGGAAAAGGTGAGTGGATTGGGTGACCCCCTGGGGTTTCAAAGGGGTTTCAAATGGTGGGGCATACCAATTCTTCATACTTCACATCTATGTGCTGTGTTATGAGAAACGATGCAGCACATGGCCGCCAACGCTAATGAAAGGCAACCTAGACATGTATTGCGTGCGCTCAACTTGTCACCTTAACGACTTCCCAGGTCGTGGAAAGGATTAACTGATTGAGTATAAACATTGTGGAATTGTGTTTTTGAGAATAAGGAGTGCAGTACACTTACATCCGGCAGACCTTAATACACATAAAGGCCTTCTGCAGGTACATAAACAAGAAGGTAGACCCAAAGCACAGCTGAATTATTACTGTACACGGAGCATGACATACTGGCTAGGGTTATCTTTCCTTACTTTTCCTACTCTGTTATGCTTTAATGAAAGACTACTAGAAACTATTTACCAAAAAAGTCACTATCCGTAATGTTATGGAAAACATTTATGTTTTGAACAGCTGGACCTGACTGAAAGTCCTGCACATCACACAGTCCCCCTACTTCCTCTTCCCAGAACCGGACAGCATCTGCAGACAATGAGGGCAGCTACAGGGCCTGCTAGGATCTTGTTTTGTTCCACAACACAACCTTAAAAGTGGACCGTCACCATGAATAAGATCCTATCTTATATGTTACATACAGATTGCTCACATTAAAAATCATCCTACCAGCATCTACTGCATGTTATGAGCCTTTAAACATCCAAGATGGCGGCTCATGGAGCATCAGGCAGCCGGCAAACAGGAAGTGCCTTCTGACTGTGCCACTTTGCATTCTGGGATTGCTGTCCTTTCCCTGACCCCAGCTCTGCTCTGTCTGTGCAAAGCACAACTATAACCCGAGCCCCTTGTGCTTTATCCCGCTCTCCTTTCCTTAGTAAATGATGCTTCTGAGTCAAGATGGTGGCCCCCATATCCTAGAGTTCTGAACAGAGTTGCAACCCGGTGAGGGAAAGAATAATAAGTAGGCAACTAAAAACTTAAAATATATTAATTTTAGATGCTGGGGAATAGTTTTTTTAAGGGTTTGGGCTTTTCATTAAATCATGCTGAAGGTCCGGTTTAGGAATTAGTTTGCCTCCATTTTGCATTTTTGACATTACAGCTGACTAGCGGCTACATTTCTTCATGCAAAATGGCAGCAGTGAAGAATTTGTATATAAGAACTACTAAAATGTGTCTCTGGTGCAGCAATGAAAATCATCTTTCCTTGTCTATGGACACCTTTGTGTTTCTAGACCCTCTTGTGTTACCCATGATGTCTAGTCAGGACTGATAAAGGCATCTATTCATGAGAGGAATAAAAAGTCTGCTCAGCAAGTGTGCAGACATGCCAGACAGTAATTGTGTTACTTTACAGACTGCAATCTTGTTACAATAAAATAATGATCTAAGTTGTCTCTGCACCTAAAACTTCTGATCTGCTTTCTACTTTAACCATGATACAAGTCACTGGAATGTATTTTTGTCCAAAAAACCCCCACTGAACTACATCAAGCCATTATAAAACACAAAAAGCTGTAAAACACAGGCACCACCCAATTCCCTCTCATGCCCCAACACTGTGCTGCAAGGTCTTGCTGATCTCGTACTGGGGTTCCATGTACTGTGGGGTGAAAGTAGGGCTCTTCAGCATGGCAGGGTCCAAGTTTATAGAGGCCCTTGGGCAACAGAGTTTCAGTGGGCCCCTTTTGTTGTGAGTCATGGCCGGTGGACCCCTTTGTTGTGGGTCATTTCACATGCCATGTCAAGTCATGTCATGTCACCTTTCAGCCACACTGCCACTGATAGGTAACCCTCCTCCACTGATCACCCTTCAGTGCTCACTGCCTTCTCCATTGTCTCCAACTGTCTTTTACTCCTTGAAACCTTCTTTGCTCATCCTATGGTCTTGTCGCCTCTAGACTGCCTCAGTCGCTCTCTAGTCCTCGCTGCTTTCTCTGCAGCTGCTGGTTAAACTCCAGTCCTTGCTGGCTTCTCCGGTGCAGCTTAAGTCCACCATTGCTGCCAATTTTTATCTGGTCCTTGCCACTTTATGAGCTACCATAACCAGCCGCCCTTTTCCATTGCCACTGATCATTCTCTGGTCCTGAGGCCAGCCAAGAACATGTCTGCATGAAGGGCATTTGGCTCACCTCCTGTTTTAGTGTTGGCTGCTCCTTTCAGTCCCCATCAATCTTCCCACTCAGGAACAGGTAATCCTCTGAAAGATGGGGGGGGGGGGCAGAAAGGGCTCAATGAAAGATTCCATATTGGTGTGTAGATCTGCTTTAAAAAACTATTTGCGTATCTACACAATCAGGCATGCTAAAGGTCGGGGAAAGCAAGTTTACATTTGGGTCTGCTTTTAGGTGGGAACTGAGGCTTACATCTGGGTGAGCTTTTTACCTAGAACACACTAAAAAATTCTGAAACATTTCTAATTATTCCCCAAAAATCACCTACCCATGTGATGGGGCATTTTTACAGTTGAGGTACATCATTTTTTCAATGGTTTAAAGATATATTTTTTGGTTTGTTTGAAAAAAACAGCACCCTATGAGCTATCCTAAAGAATTTGCCACTCTGCATGGCCCATAGGGTGCTGTTGTTTGCAAACTTTGAAAAAAATATCCTTATCTCATTTGAAAAAAAGATGTACCTCACCTTTAAAATGCCAGTAGGTAAACTTGCTTCTCCAGATCTTTAGAATGACACAGAGTATCTGCAACTGTGTACCTAAAGTATAAACCCCTGCCCTGAAAATGGAACCTTATGATTCACAGACACAGACTAGTCACCACTCCCTACCTCCAGCAAACAGAAGTTCTGGACCACCATCAGCCTTATGTGAATAAATGTGACATAGCAGGCTCAGGCACGGGAGGTTTGGAGGGAGTGGGGCACAGACGCTAAGTTCTGAATAATAGGGACCTTTTTGTGTGCCCCAATGTGTAAAATTAATTTCCATAACACAGGGACTTCTCGCCTCAAGCCACCAGACTGAAATCCAAGGGAGAATGTGGGGGATGGAGGTAGGCAGAATAGCGGGCAGTGCATTTAAAAGACAGAAATATGTGCACAGCATTAATCAATAGTGAAATATTTTTTTTTTCTTTTTAGAATGTTATAAATATCTCACCGTTTAACTGGTCTGTTATGTGTGTGTGGTGTGGCTGCTGGTGACTGGCCAAATTTATCTGCACATACAGTACAATGCTATCCACAAGTACAAATAAACACTATGGTGCAGCCAAAGCACAGATAGCTTACTGTACACAGTCCAAGAGATCAGCATCCAGCTGAAGCGTATCCATCTTTCTTTTTACACATCATAATTTAACCCTTTTCTGCCAAGTGTGTGTGCCCATTTCTTCTTCTAGTTGCTAGTTTACCTTTTTTATCTGTACCTGAAATGGCTCATTTACACAGGCAGTAAGATCTGCTAGGATTCTAATGTGTTTTTCCATGCATTGCATAGCACTCTGGGACCCCTCTCCCTCTGGCCACAGCTCTGTCTACTACTCACCAGTCTACTACTGTTTTTTCTGACAATAGCGGACTAAAAGACACAGCAAACACTGCTCTTCACCCTCCACTACACTCCTGATCCCCCCTCAGAGACCCCCCATCAGAGACCTGCCAGAAGTCCACTTTAAAAGATTCCTATTATTAAAAAAAGTTATTAGGCGTGTCAAATGTTTCTACTGCTTAGTGCAGCTCCATGGCATGCAGTTTATTATATTATGGTCAGAAAAAGAACAACACCTAGGATTTTTACTTTACGGACTGGGGGACACAGCTGTATGCAGTGTCAGCACCCTATATATGCAGGGAGTCAGAGGTTCCAAGGGCTGCAACTAAGGTGCCACATATTTATAGCACTCGCCAAACCAGCCTGAACCCAATAGTGCTGTAATACTGCCTAGAACTCCAATCAGACCACATTCTCTGACTGGTCTGCTCACAAACCAAGGCAGCAGTCCATGTGCTTCAATACAGTAAATGTACTTAATGCTGGTGGTCAAGTATTTTGGGGGGGAGGGGCCACTATGACTTTTGCTATGGGACTGTGTGAAAACTATGATCGCCCTAGGTAATGTTATTCTTCATTGCAGTTAAGGGTTGGTTTTCTTTCATTACCTGATATGGGGCAGCAATGAAAAAGAATAAACATAAGTTTCAGAGAACTATGAGACCAGTGGAGAACATTATTGGGGCATCCCTCTTAACAGTGAAGGAATTGTATTAGATCAAAAGCATTTATAGAACTCAAAAGATCCTTTTTGTTGCCTCTCACCCAGGACACCACTATTTATTTTCCAATATAGTTTTATTGAATGTAAACAACAAAAATACCGTTTTGTGAGTACTCACCTTTAAAACGGGTATTATGAGTGTGCCATACACTCCACTTCGATCTTCATGACATGTGGGTAATCTCCAGTAGAGGGCGAACTTCTGCAGAGATGAATATGCAAAAAAGAAAGCCCTTCCCGGTCCATATATACCTGAGACCTCCCACCAAATTCCCAGTGTAAAAAAGCAGTAAGGGGACCAGGAAGAACCAATTATAACCTAACAATCAAAACCAATGGTTCACCATATAAAAGCCCCAGAATACCTGAAAAAAAGGGGTGGGGCGAAGTGGAGTGTATGGCACACTCATAATACCCGTTTTAAAGGTGAGTACTCACAAAACGGTATTATTCTAAGTGTGCCATACACTCCACTTCGATCTTCATGACATGTGGGACATCCAATAGCAGTGTCCGTCATGGGTGGGAACCAGAAACAGTAAAGAATGTACCAACTCAAACCACTGCAGCTTGCAGAACCTTGCGGCCAAAAACAGCATCCGCTGAAGCCCGCACATCAACCTTGTAAAACTTGGAAAAAGTATGAACGGAAGACCAAGTAGCAGCCTTACAAACTTGTTCAACAGAAGCCTGGTGCTGAAAAGCCCAGGACGCACCAACCTGCTAAAAGGAGGAGTCCTCCCCTTAGCAGAATAGGCCCCAACAATGGCCTGCTAATCATAGACTTAGCAGGTGCCAAACCTTTCCTGGGCCCGCAGGGCACCACGAAAAAGGCATCCGTCTTGCGGAAAGAAGAAGTAGTCACCAAATAGTACTTAACACAGCGAACCACATCCAAATAGTGCAAAACCCTCTCCTTGTCATTGCTAGGCTTAGGACACAAGGAAGGGAGAACAATATCCTGATTGAGGTGGAAAGCAGACACCACCTTAGGAAGGAAATCCGGCTAAAAACGAAAAACCACCTTATCCCGATGTCTCTCAAAGTAAAGGCCTGAATCGACAGAGCCGCCAACTCAGAGACACATCGAACAGAGGTAATAGCCACCAAGAAAGCAACCTTCTGAGTGAGAACCGAAAGAGCAATATCCTGTAACGGCTCAAAAGGAGGACCCTGCAGAGCTGAAAGAACCAAATTCAAATCCCAAACAGGAACTACAGCCTTCCGAGGGGGGCGCATATGCGCGACCCCTTGGAAAAAGGTCTTAACCAGCGGGTGTACGGCAAAAGACCTCTGGAAGAAAACCGACAGAGCAGAAACCTGTCCTTTCAAGGTACTAAGCTGGAACCCAAGATCCAGATTATGCTGAAGAAACTCCAAAATCCTGGGTATCGAAAACACCCTGCAAGGCAAGGCCCTAGCCTCACACCAATCAATATAGGACCTCAAAGTCCTATAGTAAATGCCAGAAGAGGACCTCTTCCTAGCCCTAATCAAGGTCTGAACAACAGCCTCAGACAAACCTTCCTCTTTCAAGATGAAGGTTTCAGCAGCCAAGCCGTCAAAGCCAGCGTTTGTAAATTGGGGTAAAGTAGATGACCCTGAGATAGGCACTGATCTACGGCCATCCTTACGACGTCTGCGTACCAAACCATTCTTGGCCACCTTGGAGCCACCAGAATCACTGGTGCCCCTTCTAGAACCAGTTTGCGAACTACCTTGCCCAGCATGGAGACGAGTAGAAACACGTACAGAAAACCCAACTCCTTCCAAGCCAGTGACAAGGCATCCACTGCCAGAGACAGAGGATCCTGAGAAAGAGACACAAAGGCCGGAAGTTTGTGATTGTGCCTCGAGGCAAAGAGATCCACCCACTTGCGGCAAAGATCCAGAAAAACCTCGGGGTTGAGAGACCACTCTCCTTGGCGAGAGGATCCCCTGCTCAGGGAATCCGCCTCCGTGTTCTCCACTCCCGGAATGTAGACTGCCGAAATACAAGGAACATTGCTCTCCGCCCAGTGCAGGATCAGACAGACTTCCCTGAGGGCACTCCTGCTGCGAGTCCCTCCCTGGTGATTGATGTAAGCTACCGCCGTTCGGTTGTCCGAACGAACCTGAACCGGCAGACCCTGTTAATGTGAGGTCAGTCGAGCCAGAGCCAGCCGGATGGCTCTGAGCTCCAAGACATTGATGGGGGTGTGAGCCTTCTGAGGACCCCACACCCCGCTGAACTGATGACTTTTCCAATAACCTCCCCAGCCCGACAGGCTGGCATCCGTGGTAACTGTCTCCCAACAAGGGACCAGAAAGGATCTGCCCTTCAACAGATTGCTCGATTCCAGCCACCACCGAAGGAACTGCCAAACCCTGGGAGACATCCTGAAAGGTTGATCCAATGACTGCGGACACCTGTCCCAATGCGTCAATAGGTGAAGTTGAAGAGATCTCACGTGAAACTGTGCAAACGGCACCGCCTCGAAGGAGGATACCATCAAACCCACCAGTTTCATCCCCTGTCGGATAGAGGGACAAGGATTGGCCAGAAGAAGGCGGATCAGACCCTGAATCCCCTGCACCTTGGTCTGGGGCCGAAACACTCTGGCCCGAATGGTATCCAGATTCATGCCCAGAAATGAAATCACACGAGACGGGGAGAGAGAAGACTTGGTGCGGTTGATCACCCACCCGAACCTCTCCAGGGTCGACACCACCTGGTGGGTGTCCAGCTCCGCCTGCTGGAGGGAAGACGCTGAGATCAACAGGTTGTCCAGATAAGGCACAATGTGAATGCCCTGCGCTCTGAGCAGAGCCATTATTCCTGCCAAGACCTTGGTGAAGACCCTCGGCGCCGAGGTCAGACCGAAGGGAAGAGCTACAAACTGATAATGTTGATCCTCCACCGCAAACTGGAGGAATCTCTGATGTGCCTGAAAAATCGGAACATGCAGATACGCATCCTTGATCTCTATGGATGTCATAAAATCCCCTTGGCGAAGGGAATTGATAGAGTCTCCATGCGGAACTTTTTGGCTCTGATAAACCTGTTGAGAACCTTGAGATCTAGAATGGGTCTCACCGAACCCTCCTTTTTGGGAACCGTGAAAACGTTGGAGTAGTAACCCCTGCCTCTTTCCGACAGAGGCATCGGGGCATATAACCCCCATGTCCAGAAGGTTTTTTACTGCTAACAGGAGCCCCTGTGCAGCCTGAGGGTCCGAGGGCACCCGAGACCTTAAGAATCTTGGGGGCGGCCAGTACTCAAAATCCAGTTTGTACCCGGAGGAGACCACTTCCAAGATCCAATTGTCTGTGACCTCCCGGGCCCAGACCTGGAAGAAGAGCCGCAGCCGTCCCCCCACCCTTGCGGGTGAGGGCGCCCCTTCATTGCTGAGCCGGTTTAACAGCAGGCTTGGGCTTGGAACCCCAGGCAGCCGTGGGACGTGCCCGACCTCTGCCTCTGTTCCAGGACGAGCCCCTGACACCCGAGAAGGCCAAACCCCTAGCTGCTCTGGCCCCTCGAAAGGAAGGAGTGAACGAGCCAGCCCCCCGAAAGGGGCGGCGCTGTTTCCTCCGCTGAGGCAACTTACCTCCTTTAGCAACAGCATCCAATTTATCTCCAAACAGCCGCGATCCCAATAAAGTAAGAGCTGTGAGCGACTTCTTGGCCCCAACGTCCACTGTCCACTGGCGGAGCCAGACCAATCTGCGCATCAGTAAGGCTGAAGTCCTACTACACATGACAATAGAATCCTCCATCACAGCCATGACAAAATCCATGAACAATTCGCATCTCTTAAGGATAGCGAATTCAGCGCCAGCTGGATCAAACTGAGCGTTATTCTGCCAGTCCCTGATAAGAGACCTAGTAGCAAGCGACACCAGGGCAGATGCACTAACAGTCCGCAGGGCCGAGCCCACGTTGGCAAATGCGTGGCACGCCATCTGATCAAGGCGTTCATCCTCGCCATCCTTAAGGGAAGTGGCGTCAGGGGTGTTCAGCACAGAAGAGTTGGTCAAACCTAAAACTGGCGCTTAACCACCTCCACCGGAAAAGGATACTTCTTATCCCATCCCTGAGGAACCCCAGGAAGCCGACTGGGCCTCTCCCATTCTCTAAAGATCAGCGCATCAAAGTGACCCTGGGTAGGGAATTCCAGACGGGGCTTGCAAGCCCCCAAAAATTCCCCCTTCTTGAGAGGGGGCGCCTCAGGCGGTTCAATATCCAACACCTCTAATAAATGTGACAAAACAGTGGCCGTATCTACGGCATCCCCCAGCGCCTGCCCGACATCGGCATTCCCAGACTGGACATAGTCAGCCTCTGTTTCCTGATACAATTCCCCCTCCTCTAACGGGAAATAATCTGAAAAGTCAGCTGAATCGTCGTCAACATCCCACAAGGGCTGGGCCGACGACAAATGTCTCTCTTTAGCCTGGGCCTTCTTGCCCACCGTGCTAGCAATAATTTTCTCGATGCTGGCCAACCTAGCCCAAACATCAGAGAGCGACTTCCCGCTGGCACCAATGTCACTTGGGGTACGGATAAGGTGGGGAGGGGAAGGCGATGAAGCTGGAGGAGCCGACCCAGAAGGCTGGGTACCAGACTGCCGCATTATGGCCTTTTGTGCGCATGGTATACAGATCAGCACATTCTCCCCCGTAAGGGATACCCCACACCCCACACATGGCCCGGATTGTCCCAGAGGGAGCCCGAGCCCAGTATCCTGCGGAGCCTCCATATGGTGAATTTTTGTGGTCAGTCGCAAGGCCGCAGGGAATTTGCGCCTAAGCAACCCGGGATGCCCCTTAAAAGTCCCGGTGGGAGGATTTGAGGTGAACAAATGTACACTAGGGACCCCAGTACCAGGAGGAACCCCTTAATATGCACATAACCAATGCAATCTGTAACACACAAAACAGGCAACATAAGTGCAATCCTACATATATAAGGCAATAACACATACTTAACTGTATATGTATATAAATATGTATATATATATATATATATATATATATATATATATATATGTATTCCAGCCAGACATGCGTAACCACCACAAAAAACACACACACACACATGCCCGCAATCAGTGGGGGCCCCCCGCTAGAGATGGGCCCCCATACAAGCTAAGGAAGTGGCCATCCGGCCCTTACCACTCAGAGCGCAGGTCAAAATGGCCCCTGAGAAGTGCCTGATGCAGGAAGAGGGAGAGAAGGGGGAGGGCGGGCCAGCGCAGAACGCACGCTCGCCAGGCCACGCCCCCCTCCCAGCAATGCGGATCCCCTAGAAACGAGCCACAGAATCGCGCCAAAGAACACAGCCTGAGGGGGAGACGCTCCCCCAGGCTAATAACAGCACCTGCCATGGCCCAGAAGTGAAACACTCACTGTCCCACACACACGCACAGTGAATCACACACCACACACACAGGGGCATATGTGTGCTGCCTACCTTTACCAGGACCCGCAGCCTAAGCTGGGAGGCTCAAACAGGGGCAATTGAGAAAGGGTCCTGGCAGTAATAGGGACAATAGACGGCCGGGCGCGAGCCCGGCTTACCTGTAAGTAAAGAAGTCTTCATCTTCTGTCTTGTCGCCTTCCCTGCAGAGAAGGAACTGGGAATTTGGTGGGAGGTCCCAGGTATATATGGACCGGAAGGGGCTTTCTTTTTTGCATATTCATCTCTGCAGAAGTTCGCCCTCTACTGGAGATTGCCCACATGTCATGAAGATCGAAGTGGAGTGTATGGCACACTTAGAATATACTGTACAACAACAACATTAAACTTGAGGGCAAACAAAAAGAAATGGTTTGTGTACATAGTGCTCCAGTATTGTAAAATAGGATTGAAGAAGGGACTAGGGGTGTCAAACCAAACTCATTTTCACAGAAGGCCACATCAGCATTTTGGCTGCATCCAAATGCAAAATGAAATGCAAACACAACCATTCAAATGTGTTCAAATGTGTGGTCAAAATGTAACCCAGTCAGGTTTGTTTGCCCAGGACATAGCAGGCTCAGGCCTGGGACAGCCCAGGACAGATACAGCTGCTGAATTATTATTATCACAGTATAATTTTGCCCAGAAGAGCCGCAGACCAATTTTGCCCAGAACATCCACAGAACTATTTTGCCCAGGACAGCTGCAGAATTGCTTTGCCTGGGAAAGATGCAGACGCTACACCATATTGTCCAGGACAGATACAGAATAATTTTGCACAGGGCAGATGCAGAATTATTTTTTCCAGGCAAGATGCTGAATTATTTTGCCCAGTACAGATTCAGATGCAGAATTATTTTGCCCAGGACAGCCCCACGGCTATTTTTTCCCAACCCGATCTGGCAATAGCTAGCAATAACCGCCACAGTAGTTGTTGCTGTGGCAGAAAGTTGGTGGGTTAGGTGGGAGATGGTTGCACAGAGGCACTGGACAGTTGCAGACAATGCAAATCCATGTCTGGGGGTGGGATTAGAGGTGTTACGGTGCTCCACCGTGTAGCACAGCGTACAACCGCATCACTCTGCAAATCCACATGCACAATGGCTTGCTGCCAGTGTCGTTATTCTTGGTTTGACTGGGCAGGCTAGAGGTGGTGCACTACAGAAGCCACCATCTGGCACTTCTCATCACAGAGGCACATAAAAAGGCTCGGAGGGCTGATCCGGCCCTTGGCCTTGAGTTTGACACATGTGGACTAGATTAACAAGATGATCACTGTTACTGTAACAACAAATTGTTAAAGTGGCCCTCACAATTACCTTCAGAGTTCCAAAGTAATCACCTTTCTGAAAACTACACAGTAAGAGAGATACAGTGGTGGCAAACTGTGGGAACTCGTAACATGGGGAGGCAAAGAAGAATAAAGAAGGGAGAAAAGGACAAATGCCCTTCTTACCACCCCCCCTCCAAAATAACTTAACTCACCCCACCGTTACAATAATCCAGGGTGCGCTAACCTTTCAGAAAGCCTTCTGTCTAACAAAATGGAAATTTGTTTGAACACTCATATTTCAAGTTACTGAAATTTATCTTCACTTCCCAGTGGAACATCAAGTCTCGGACTGCCTCTGTCATTCCATAATATAGTATAATTCAGGGGTTCCCAGCCTTTTTTTCATCAAGTACCACCATTTTCCCATTATATCAAGTACCACCTGGGTACCACCACTATATTATATCAAGTACCACCACTTCAAACCATTGCAGAAACATTTAAAGTGAATGAAACAAACAAAAATGTATACATACATGTAAAAAGCTTTCATCACCTTTTGGAGAAGTTTTGTATGGCACTAAGGGGAATGATTTATAGATGGCAAAAGATCAGGTTGGTATACAGGACAGTCTGCAGCTATGCCGAGTACCGCCTGATAGGATCTCAGGTATCACTAATCTTTCACTGGTTGGAAACCTCTGGTCTAGATGCTCTTTTGCCATTGTCATTACATGGATGAGTTAACTATCACTCTAGTACTTCGTTGATTGTATTTGGTTTTGGGTTTTAGAATTCTGTCTAGTACTGCCTCAAATAAATCATTCTGTATCACCAATGCACTAGGCATTCTATGTCTTAATACTTAATACTAAGTGTAACATTAAAGTGGACCAACACCCAGGGGTGATAGATTCCTGGGCCGATCACCTCCCTCACCGTGGGGCATCCGAAATCAGGATGTCCCGCGGGGTGAAACCCCCCCCCCCCCAAAAGCCCCAAAAAACCTTACCTTATCGGCTACGGATCAGCCGCCGCCGCCTCCCGCGCGCCCCCAATAGCAGAGCGCGCGCCCGCGCCGGCCGTTTGTGAATTGAGCCGCCAACTCAGAAACACGTCTAACAGAAGTAATAGCTACCAAAAAGGCTACCTTCTGTGTAAGGGAAGACAAAGGAATGTCATGTAAAGGCTCAAAGGGGGGACCCTGGAGAGCAGAAAGAACCAGATTCAAATCCCAAACTGGAATGATAGGCTTCCTAGGAGGCCGCACGTGTGTAACCCCCTGGAAAAAAGTCTTAACCAAAGGATGAAGTGCAAAAGACTTTTGGAAAAACACCGCCAGGGCAGACACCTGTCCCTTTAGAGTACTGAGCTGGAGCCCCAGGTCCAGACCATGTTGCAAAAACTCCAAAATTCTAGAGATAGAGAATTCCCTACAAGGGAATGACCTAGGTTCATACCAGTCAATATAAGACCTCCAAGTCCTATAATACACAGACGATGAGGACCGTTTCCTAGCACTGATAAGAGTCCGAATCACAGCATCCGAAAGACCTTCCTCCTTCAAGATGGAGGTTTCAGCAGCCACGCCGTCAAAGCCAGTGTTGGTAAATTGGGGTAACGAAGAAGACCCTGTGTAAGTAGATCTGGCAGCAGGGGCAGAACGAACTGATCTTCTGCCAACCTTACCACATCTGCGAACCAGACCTGTCTTGGCCACCTTGGAGCCACCAGGATTGCTGGTGCTCTCTCCAGAACAAGCTTGCGCACTACTCTGGCCACCATGGGAAACGGAGGGAACAGGTACAGAAACCCCAGATCCCTCCAGTTCAGAGACATGGCATCCGTTGCCAGAGCCAGAGGGTCCTTCGCCAGAGACACAAATGCCGGAAGTTTGTGGTTGTGACGGGAGGCAAATAGGTCCACCGCCGGAGATCCCCATCTGCGACAAACTGAGTGAAAGACCTTGGGATTGAGAGACCATTCCCCCTTGCGGACTGACGTTCTGCTCAGAGAGTCCGCCTCCATGTTCTCCACTCCCGGGATGTAAACTGCCGAGATGCACGGGACATGGCTCTCCGCCCAGTCCAGAATCAGGGACACTTCCTTGAGAGCATTCATGCTGCGGGTCCCTCCCTGGTGATTGATGTAGGCCACCGCCGTCCGATTGTCCGACCTGACCTGGACCGGCAAGCCTCGCAGTTGATGAGTCAAATGACAAAGAACCAACCTGATGGCCCTTAATTCCAGAATATTGATATGCTTGTGAGCTTCCAGGCGACCCCACAAACCCTGAACTTGTAGATCCTTCCAAAAACCCCCCCATCCTGAGAGGCTGGCATCCGAAGTGACTATCTCCCACTGAGGAGTCAGAAAGGATCTGCCCCTCAGCAGGTTGGTTGAGTTCATCCACCACCGAAGCGAGCGGCGAACTCGGGGGGACATTTGAAAGAATTGATCCAGCGTCTGAGGAGACCTGTTCCAGACCGACAACAGATGGAGCTGTAGTGTCCTTGTGTGAAACTGAGCAAAGGGGACTGCCTCGAAGGAGGCCACCATCAACCCCACTAGTCTCATCCCTAGTCGGATGGACGGACGAGGAATAGACATGAGTGACCGAACCAACTCCTGAAGCAGAAGAACCTTGGACTGAGGAAGAAACACTCTGGCCTGATCTGTATCCAGAGACATTCCCAGAAAGGATACCGTCCTGGAAGGGTGGAGTGAGGACTTGGGGTAGTTGATCACCCAGCCAAACCTCTCCAGAGTGGATATCACCGTCCTGGTGTCCAATTCTGCCTGGCTGAATGACGGTGCCATTATGAGAAGGTCGTCCAGATATGGCACTATGCGAATCCCCTGCGCTCTGAGGAGAGCCATCACCCCAACAAGCACCTTGGTGAAAACTCTTGGAGCTTGTGGTGAGACCGAAGGGAAGAGCCGCAAACTGAAAGTGTCGATCCTCCACCACGAACCTCAGGAACCTCTGGTGCGCGGGAAAAATGGGAACATGAAGGTAAGCATCCTGGATGTCTATGGACGTCATGAAGTCCCCTTGACGAAGAGATTGAATAGCCGAACGCAACGTTTCCATGCGAAATTTTCGCAGCCTGACAAACCTGTTGAGAATCTTTAGGTCCAGAATGGGCCGGACGGAGCCATCCTTCTTGGGGACCGTGAACAGATTTGAATAAAAACCCCGACCCCTTTCTAAAGGGGGTACTGGGCAAATGACTGCCATTTCCAGAAGACTTGATACCGCCACCCGGAGCTGCTGCGCAGCCGGTGAATCCGGGGACACTCGAGTCCTGAAGAAACGCGGGGGGGGGGGGGGCGGGACTCCAGCTTGTAGCCGGAAGACACCACTTCCCGGATCCATTTGTCCGAAACCTCCTGATTCCAGACCTGGGAGAAGTGTCGCAGACGTCCCCCCACCCGCACGGGTGAGGGCGCCCCCTCATTGTTGAACGGGCTTGGCCGCGGGTTTGGGTTTTGAACCCCAACTGTATCCTGAACAGGCACGTCCTCTGCCCCTATTCCAGGAATCTCCTCTGGTAGAAGGGAAAGCAAAACCTCTTCCCGCTCTAGATCCCCTAAATGAAGGGGTGAAGGAAGCCGCTCCTCGAAAGGGGCGTCGTTGCTTCTTGCGTTGAGGTAGCCTTCCGCCCTTGGCCATACCGTCCAATTTGTCTCCAAAGAGTCGTAACCCAACAAAGGGAAGAGCCGTCAGTGACTTCTTTGACCCACAATCAGCCGCCCACTGGCGTAACCAAATTGAACGCCTGATAGTAACCATTAGAGCAGAGGCTCTACTACTCATCATCAAAGAATCATCCAAAGCGGCTACTATGAAGGACAAAAATACCTCACATTGTTTTAGATCACGAAATTCATCACTGTCCGGATTCAAACCGGAGGAGGATAACAAATTCCTGACCACCTTTCTGGTAGCCACCGCCAACAGCGATGAGGCACATACAGGCCGTATGGCTGCCCCAATACTGGCAAAACCATGACAAGCCATCTGGTCAATGCGTCTATCCTCACCGTCTTTCAGAGAGGAACAATCAGGGCTATTCAACACGGCTGAGTTGGATAACCCTAAAATTGGGGCGTCCACTTCGGGGGGGGGGGACGCCCAGCGCTTAACCGTATCCACTGGGAAAGGGTATCTTTTATCCCAACTCTGAGGAATGCCCGGGAGCCGGGCAGGCCGATCCCATTCCTTAGAAATAATATTATCAAAATGCTTTTGATTAGGAAATTCCAAGCGCGGCCTGGATTCGTCATAAAACTCACCTTGCTGTTGAGGAACCTCCACCGGAGGTGAAATAGCCAGAACCTCAAACATCTGAGTCAGAACATTAGGAGTGTCCAAGGAAATCCCTGACCTCCGATCGGAATCAGCGCCAACAATTTGTTGATCATCAGAAATATCTGAATCCTCGCATAACTCCCCTTCTTCAAGAGGGGAAAAATCTGACCAGTCCAGGCCATCCGCATCATCATCATATACAAAATGATTAACCGGCGATAAATGCTTCCTCTTAGTCGTTGCTTTCTTGGCAACCGCACATCACACGGGGCACGGGTCAAGAAGGGAGGGGGAGAGGATGAGGCCGGCGGTGCTGACCAAGAAGCCTGGGGTCCGGACTGCCGTGTAATAGTCTGCTGCGCACATGAAATACATAAGAAAAAATCATCCCCTGTTAGGGATACCCCACAGCCCATGCACTTGCGGGATTGTCCCGAAGGAAGCCCGGAATCCAGTGATGCCTCCATAAGGTGAACTTGAGTAAGTCGCTATGAGTGAGGGAATTACGCTATTAAGCAACCCGGGATGCCCTTAAGGTGTCCAAGTGGGAGGATTTGTAAAAATAATATTAAAAAATACCCAGGTACCCTAGGACCGGGAGAAGCCTAAAAACCCCTGAAGATTCAGCCTAAAAAACACAGAAAGACAGTATGAGTCTTAAATCCCTATATATATAGTATATAGATATATATATATATATAATAAAATGTGCAAATAAAAAATGGCCCGCAGGGCCACTTACGTAACCTGTATGTGTCAAGAGCGCTGCGTCCTCTGCCTGAGGTAACTCAGAGCAGGGCGGGAGACTAAGAAGGGGGGCGTGGTCAGCACGCGCCGAGTGCCTGTGACTAGAGGGGGCGGGCCGCGGCGACGCGCCGCGAGTCCGGTCCCGCCCCCACAGCAAACCGTGAGGGGAAGCTCCCCTCCATTGTAAACGCGCGCCAGTGCCGGCGGGACCCGCGGCACCGGGCGCCTAAGAAAGAAAACAGCCGGTAGCGGCCCGCAATGTATGCGCAGCCGCTCACCGCTCGAGCCACGCTACAGTCTGACAGAACATAAAGGGCGCACACAGAAGGCCCGGCCCTGCCCCCACACAGAAGAGCGTGAGGGGAGAAACCTCCCCTCAGCTCTTCTGAGGTAAAAAACAAAAACCAGCACCTCGGCGGCAATGGCGGCCGCGGTGCCTGGCAGAAATAAAAGTGACAGAAAAGTAACAGAGAAAAGACTCACAGACAACATTAAACAATGTAACATAAATAGAAGGATTACTTCTATATGCCCCACGTCATGTAAAACACTGAAAGCATATGATAGTGCCCCCAAACAAGATAATAATGTGGGGATATGGCCAATTAGGGGAAAAATTAGTAACATGGACAGGGCATCCCAAACCGGGGTCACCAACCCGGTATAACCGCCTACCCTTTTAATAGGGTCTCGCGGCGGAGCATAGCTCCTGAGCACCAATGTGGTGCTAATATACCCTCGCTCGGACAGCAGTCAAGACTGGGAGGCATTCAATATATATATTTATATGGAAATAAATAGTCCGAACGGAAATAAAAAATATAGGCCGGGAGTAGACCCGGCTACCTTAAAATCCCCCAGTGCAAGGAGGAGATATCATCTGCTGCTTGCTCGCCGTCTGCAGAGATGAAGACTGGGTAATGAGTGGGAGGTCCCAGGTATTTATGGACTGGGAGGGGTTTTCTTTCCTCCAATCATCTCTGCAGATCGCCTCTTCAGGTCAGTATATACCCACACGTTATGAATATCTTGAAGCGGGGTGTGTGACATACTTAAAATACAGGGTAATGTAAAGCAAGTAATTCTAAAGGCAATAGAGCCTTTGTACAAACAACAACAAAGCACAAGTTTCCCTTTCCACTAAACGGAGTGTGTGAATGAGCTGTACTGTCTTCCTAGACTGGCAGCTTAAGTGGAAGAACCGGTACTGCTACTTGTAAAAACGGACCATGAGCAATATGAACAGCATATGAAACGCCCTGCTAGATTCCTATGATCTTTAGATTCATTATTAAGAATTTCAAATTATATTCATAAGTGTATAAATAGCATTTGCTGACAAGCTGCAGAGACATTATCTGTCTACCTCTTCCTGCTTTAATGGCAGCCCTTTATCCCAGCATGCACCAGCCATCCTCACCACGGCCCTTGCCACTAAAGCCCATAAGCCTCAAACATAGGTGGTGGTAGTCCAGTGTAAATTAGGATATATTCTTTGTGAAAGGTTCCACCCTCGAAAGCTGCAGAAGTAGAATCTAACCTAAGTCACATTATTATCACCACCAGCTGATATCCTGAGTTAAAGCGGACCAACAACCATTTCTCTGCTAACGGGTGTTGGTCCGGGTCCTGGCGCATTTAAAATACTGGCGCCCCCCTCGCATCACCACCCAGAATGCCCACAATTCTTATCTCTTCCCTGATATTACCTCAGGAATGCACCCACATGATTGGCAGCCGGCCGTCACATGGCTCGGCCCTTTCAATGGCCGGAGCCGAGGATGCGACCCCCACCAATTTGACCTGCGCCAGCCAATTGCAGGGCTGCATTCCCGGCCAAGGTTCCAGGCAGAGGTAAGAATGTCTGGTGTTCTGGGGGTTGATACATGAGGAGGGGCACCAGGATGCCCCCCGAGCCTGAGTGCGCTGGGACTCAGACCATCACCCAAAAACGTGTGTTGGTACACTTTAGCAGCTACAAGCACTAAAGTGAAATCAATAACATCCTGGTAGGTCGTCACAGATATCTGGAGCCTTGCTGACTGTACTGCATGCCACGACTGCTGAGGGGTGAGTGGGGGGGTCCATAAAGCATAAATTTAGATGGTCCAACATTCTTAATTTAATTCGAGTCTGGGCAATTAAGAGGTTAGGGTAGTACTTGGAAGTCTCCCATCCACCCCCAAGAAGACAATCAGCATGTATGTTTCTATTTATGGTTATCTTCAAGGATAGATTCATACCCAAATAATTTGAAAAGTGCCTTCAACATGAATGAATAAAATCATAAGACTGCTACTACCAGCTTGTGTTCTTCCAGAAGTTGTTGCAGAGTTTTTCTTTTATGATGTTTCTCATCTGAGACACCAACATTGATCTGTGCTATGAAGTAGAAAACTTCACTTATTAGAGAAGGTAACGCTTTGCCAATCAGCAGGGGTTGAATTCTGATACTGCTTTGAGTCCGTTTCTGCAGATACAGCTTCATGCAGGTCCAATATGCTTTGGAGAACAATACAAATTAGGGTTCTCTGAACATATCTGGTAGTCCCCTGGTTTCAATTTTGGGAGTGAGCTGCTCTACTGTAGCATGTTGGTCTACCCTCATTCCACCTTCATAGCTGACTTTAATTACTCATATCAATGGAAATTGGTACTCTGCAGTTTCCAAGTTTCGTTCCTTATTCACAATAGTGAATTGTTTATCATGATACACTTTCACCACAGTAGAATGTGAACAGTTCACAAACTGTGCTGTTTCAGAAATAACTGCCACCTTGGGCCCAAAAGCCAATCATTTTTGCAATTCTGGTATTTTTAATCAGTAATGAGGGATAATACAGTTTTGTGATTACTCACCTTTAAAACGGATATTATAAGTGTGACATACACTCCGCTTCAATACTTCTTGAGAACTTCTGCAGAGATGAATGCAAAAAAAGAAGCCCCTCTCGGTCCATAACTACCTGGGACCTCCCACCAATTCCCCAGTGTAAGATAGCAGTAAAGGGACCAGGAAGAACCAAATATAACAATACTAACAAAAAACAATGGTTCACCATATAAAGGATCCAGAATACCAAACAGGGTGGGTAAAGCGGAGTGTATGTCACACTTATAATATCCATTTTAAAGGTGAGTAATCACAAAACGGTATTATTCCAAGTGTGACATACACTCCGCTTCAATACTTCTTGACAGTTGGGACATCCAATAGCAGTGTCCGTCAAGGGGGGGAACCATAAACAGTAAAGAATGCACCAACTCAAACCACTGCAGCTTGCAGAACCTTGCGGCCAAAAACAGCATCCACTGAAGCCCGCACATCAACCTTGTAAAACTTGGAAAAAGTATGAACAGAAGACCAAGTAGCAGCCTTACAAACTTGTTCAACAGAAGCCTGGTGCTGAAAAGCCCAGGATGCACCCACAGCACGAGTAGAGTGCGCAGTGATCCTAAAAGGGGGAGTCCTCCCCTTAGCAGAATAGGCCCCAACAATGGCCTGATGAATCCATTTGCTAATCGTAGACTTAGCAGGTGCCAAACCTTTCCTGGGCCCGCAGGGCACCACGAAAAAAGCATCCATCTTGCGGAAGGAAAAAGTAGTCACCAAATAGTACTTCACACAGCGAACAACGTCCAAATTGTGCAGAACCCTCTCCTTGTCATTGTTAGGCTTAGGACACAAGGAAGGGAGAACAATATCCTGATTGAGGTGGAAAGCAGACACCACCTTAGGAAGGAAATGCGGTTTAAAACGAAAAACCACCTTATCCTGGTGTCTCTCAAAGTAAGGGGCCTGAATCGACAGAGCCGCCAACTCAGAGACACGCCAAACCGAGGTAATCGCCACCAAGAAGGTAACCTTCTGAGTGAGAACCGAAAGAGCAATATCATGTAGCGGCTCAAAAGGAGGACCTTGCAGAGCCGAAAAAAACAAATTCAAATCCCAAACAGGAACTACAGCCTTTCGAGGGGGCCGCACATGCGCCACCCCTTGGAAAAAAGTCTTAACCAGCGGGTGTAAAGCAAAAGACCTCTGGAAGAAAACCGACAGAGCAGAAACCTGTCCTTTCAAAGTACTAAGCTGGAACCCAAGGTCCAGATTATGCTGAAGAAACTCCAAAATCCTGGGTACAGAAAAAACCCTGCAAGGCAAGGCCCTAGCCTCACACCAATCAATATAGGACCTCCAAGTCCTATAGTAAATGCCAGAAGAGGACCGCTTCCTAGCCCTAATCAGGGTCTGAACGACAGCCTCAGACAAACCTTCCTCTTTCAAGATGAAGGTTTCAGCAGACATGCCGTCAAAGCCAGCGTTTGTAAATTGGGGGAAAGTAGATGACCCTGGGATAGCAGGTCCGGCATCAAGGGAAGCCGGCACTGGTCTACGGCCATCCTTACGACGTCTGCGTACCAAACCCTTCTTGGCCACCTTGGAGCCACCAGAATCGCTGGTGCCCCTTCTAGAACCAGCTTGCGAACTACCCTGCCCAGCATGGAGACAGGTGGAAACAGGTACAGAAAACCCAGGTCCTTCCATGCCAGAGACAAGGCATCCACTGCCAAGGCCAGGGGATCCTGAGAAAGAGACACAAATGCCGGAAGTTTGTGATTGTGCCTCGAGGCAAAGAGATCCACCTCCGGAGTCCCCCCACTTGCGGGAAAGATCCAGAAAGACCTCGGGGTTGAGAGACCACTCTCCGTGGCGAGAGGACCCCCAGCTCAGGGAATCCGCCTCCGTATTCTCCACCCCCGGAATGTAGACTGCCGAAAGGCAAGGAACATTGCTCTCCACCCAGCGCAGGATCAGAGAGACTTCCCTGAGGGCACTCCTGCTGCGAGTCCCTCCTTGGTGATTTATGTAGGCCACTGCCGTTCGGTTGTCCGAACGCACCAGAACCGGAAGACCCCGTAACTGTTGGGTCAACCGAGCCAGAACCAGACGAATGGCTCGGAGCTCCAATACATTGATGGGGGTGTGAGCCTCCTGGGGACCCCACTGAACTGATGACTCTTCCAATAACCTCCCCAGCCCGACAGGCTGGCATCCGTGGTAACCGTCTCCCAACAAGGGACCAGAAAGGATCTGCCCTTCACCAGATTGCTCGAGTCCAGCCACCACCGAAATGACTGCCGAACCCTGGGAGACATCTTGAAAGGTTGATCCAATGACTGTGGGCTCCTGTCCCAATACGTCAATAGGAGAAGTTGAAGAGATCTCATGTGAAATTGTGCAAACGGCACCGCCTCGAAGGAGGACACCATCAGACCCACCAGTTTCATCCCCTGTCGGATAGAGGGACAAGGAGTGTCCAGAAGAAGACGGATCAGGTCCTGAATCCCCTGCACCTTGCTCTGGGGCAGAAACACTCTGGCCCGACTGGTATCCAGATTCATGCCCAGAAATGAAATCACTCGAGACGGGGAGAGAGAAGACTTGGTGCGGTTGATCACCCACCCGAACCTCTCCAGGGTCGACACCACCTGGTGGGTGTCCAGTTCCGCCTGATGGAGGGAAGAAGCTGAGATCAACAGGTCGTCCAGATAAGGCACAATGCGAATGCCCTGAGCTCTGAGCAGAGCCATTATTCCCGCCAAGACCTTGGTGAAGACCCTCGGCGCCAAGGTCAGACTGAAGGGAAGAGCTACAAACTGATAATGTTGATCCTCCACCGCAAACCGGAGGAATCTCTGATGTGCCTGAAAAATCGGAACATGCAGATACGCATCCTTGATGTCTATGGATGTCATAAAATCCCCTTGGCGAAGAGAATTGATAGAGTCTCCATGCTGAACTTTTTGGCTCTGATAAACCTGTTGAGAACCTTGAGATCTAGAATGGGTCTCACCGAACCCTCCATTTTGGGAACCGTGAAAAGGTTGGAGTAGTAACCCCTGCCTCTCTCCGACGGAGGCACCGGGCACATAACCCCCATGTCCAGAAGGTTTTTCACTGCTAACAGGAGCCCCTGTGCAGCCTGAGGGTCCGAGGGCACCCGAGACCTTAAGAATCTTGGGGGCGGCCAGTACTCGAACTCCAGTTTGTACCCGGAGGAGACCATTTCCAAGATCCAATTGTCTGTGACCTCCCGGGCCCAGACCTGGCGGGTGAGGGCGCCCCCTTCATTGCTGAGCCGGTTTAACGGTAGGCTTGGGCTTGGAACCCCAGGCAGCCGCGGGACGTGCCCGACCTCTGCCCCTGTTCCAGGACGAGCCCCTGACACCCGAGAAGGCCAAACCCCTAGCTGCTCTGGCCCCTCTAAAGGAAGGCGTGAACGAGCCAGCCCCCCGAAAGGGGCGGCGCTGTTTCCTCCACTGAGGTAACTTACCTCCTTTAGCAACAGCATCCAATTTATCTCCAAACAGCTGCATACCCAAGAAGGGAAGGGCTGTGAGTGGCCCCAACGTCCGCTGTCCACTGGCGGAGCCAGACCAATCTGTGCATAGCCACCAGTAAGGCTGAAGTCCTACTACACACGACAATAGAATCTTCCATCGCAGCCATGAAAAAATCCATGAACAATTTGCATCTCTTAAGGATAGCGAACTCAGCGCAAGCTGGATCAAACTGAGCGTTATTCAACCAGTACCTGATAAGAGACCTGGTAGCAAGCGACACCAGGGCAGATGCACAAACAGGCCGCAGGAATGAGCCCACGCTGGCAAATGCGTGGCACGCCATCTGATCAAGGCGCTTATCCTCGCCATCCTTAAGGGAAGTGGCGTCAGGGGTGTTCAGCACAGAAGAGTTCGTCAAACTTAAAACTGGCGCGTCAACCTCGGGAGGAGAAGACCAGCGCTTAACCGCCTCCACCGGAAAAGGATACTTCTTATCCCATCCCTGAGAAACACCAGGAAGCCGACTGGGCCTCTCCCATTCTCTAAGGATCAGCGCATCAAAGTGACCCTGGGTAGGGAATTCCAGACGGGGCATGCGGACCCCAAAAAATTCCCCCTTCTTGAGAGGGGGCGCCTCAGGCGGTTCAATATCCAACACCTCCAATAGATGTGACAAAACAGTGGCCGTACCTACGGCATTCCCCAGCGCCTGCCCGACATCGGCATCCCCAGACTGTTTCCTGATACAATTCCCCCTCCTCTAACGGGGAATAATCTGACAAATCAACGGAATCGTCGTCAACATCCCACAAGGGCTGGGTCGACGACAAATTTCTCTCTTTAGCCTGGGCCTTCTTGCCCACCGTGCTGGCAATAATTTTCTTGATGCTGGCCAACGTAGCCCAAACATCAGAGTGCGACTCCCCGCTGGCACCAATGTCACTTGGGGTACGGATAAGGCGGGGAGGGGAAGGCGATGAAGCGGGAGGAGCCGACCCAGAAGGCTGGGTACCAGACTGCCGAGTTATGGCCTTTTGTGCGCATGGTATACAGATCAGCACATTCTCCCCCGTAAGGGATACCCCACACCCCACACATGGCCCGGATTGTCCCAGAGGGAGCCCGAGCCCAGTATCCTGCGGAGCCTCCATATGGTGAATTTTTGTGGTCAGTCGCAAGACCGCAGGGAATTTACACCTAAGCAACCCGGCATGCCCCTTAAAAGTCCCGGTGGGAGGATTTGAGGTGAACAAATTTTACACTAGGGACCCCAGGACCAGGAGGAACCCCTTAATATGCACAAATACAATGCAATCTGTAACACACAAACAGGCAACATAAGTGCAATCCTACATATATAAGGCAATAACACATACCTAATTGTATATGTATATAAAAATATATATATATATCCCAGCCAGACATGTGTAACCAAAACAAAAATACACACACACACACATGCCCGCAATCAGTGGGGGCCCCCCGCTAGAGAGGGGCCCCCACATAAGCTAAGGAAGTGGCCATCCGGCCCTTACCACCAGGAGCACAGCTCAGCACCAGCATCAAAATGGCCCCCGAGAAGTGCCTCATGTAGAAAGAGAAGGGGGAGGGCGGGCCAGCGCAGAATGCGCGCTCGCCAGGCCAAGCCCCCCTACCAGCAATGCGGATCCCCTAGGAGTGAGCCACAGAATCGCGCCAAAGAAGGGGGCGGGGCTACCGCGGCCGCGTCGAGAGCCTGGCCCCGCCCCCTCCCTGAACACAGCCTGAGGGGGAGAAGCTCCCCCAGGCTAAATCACAGCACCAGATATGGTCCCAGAAGTGAAAAACACCCTGTCAGTCACACACACACACACAGTGAAACTCACACACCCACACACACAGGGGCATAGGAGAACGAAAACAAATTAACGGCCAGGCCAGGCAACCCCCCCCCCCGGAGGGGAGTAAGGGACCCAGAAGGGGGGGAACCCTGCCAGAATCCGGCCATAAGCATAGAGGGACGGGGCATCCCACACCAGGATCACCAAAACCTGGATAACCGCCTACCCCATAGTGAAGTCTCACGGTGGAGCAGTGCTCCTTCTGCACCCATAGGGTGCTGCCTACCTTCACCAGGACCCGCAGCCTAAGCTGGGAGGCTCAAATAGGGGCAATTGAGAAAGGGTCCTGGAAGCAATAGGGACAATAAATGGCCGGGCGCGGGCCCGGCTTACCTGTAAGTAAAGAAGTCTTCATCTTCTGTCTTGTCGCCTTCCCTGCAGAGAAGGAACTGGGAATTTGGTGGGAGGTCCCAGGTATATATGGACCGGGAGGGGCTTTCTTTTTTGCATATTCATCTCTGCAGAAGTTCGCCCTCTTCTGGAGATTACCCACATGTCATGAAGATCGAAGTGGAGTGTATGGCACACTTAGAATAAGGAAAGAACAACAATATCCTGCATGGACATTTTGACCAAGAAAATGAGCACCAACAGCTGAGAAGACAAGCAAAAGCCTGTCTCTTCAGAGTAGATTTTTTCTTGTAAAATATTTTAACACGTCTTTTTGTGTTAACAAAGTGTACTTTGTAGAACAACAACGCATCTTAAACGCACTGTAAAGTTTGTCCTGTTTGCTCACAGCAATGATATCTTGTGACTGTAATGAGGAAACGCTGACTAGGGCCTGTTAAGTACAGCGCCAATCTTTTCTCCATGTAAAAAATAATAAATACAATGTGCAGCAGCTAAAAGTGGGGATCATTGGCGCTGTTATAATCAGCATAAGAGGCCAACAGGTGATGACACAGGCCGGCCAATACCTAGCTTATTATTTAACATCAGTCATTTGGACACATCAGCGCCATTCTTTAAAAGTGACAGCACCAAAAAATAAACATTATAAAATATTATTTTACTGAAGGAATAGTAGATGATAGGAACAAACTTATAGCAGAGGTAGTACATAAATCAACAGGTACGCAAATTTAAACACACCTGGGATAAGCATACATTTATCCTAAGATAAAGAGAACATACACACATAAAGGAAGAGAAAATGGACCATAGGACCATAACTTCTATGTTATTTTGACTTAAAAGATTTAAGATGACGTTTATGTGGTGTGGAAGAAAGATGGGATTACCTCATACTGAAACAGGTTGAATGGTTGATCCATAATATATAAGCAGTCTCTAAAAGGACTCAAAACTCACCATATTGTAAACCACCTTTAGCACTACGAAAAATTATGACGCTATATAATTAAACAATAATAATAATAACCGCTGTGCATTTTGATGTCTTCAAGAGGTTTTACATATGTTTCTGTGTGAAATTTTGCAGATCCTGTATTTTGACTAAGTGGTAAAAAGAGCTGAAAGGTCATTCATTTGGATCAGAATATTTGTGAAGAGGGGTTTGCTAAGCTCCTTTTTTTGTTTCTGCAGTCTGGGTGCAAGCTTGTCCTTGGAAGCACAATTAGGAGTAACAAGGGGCAGCACTACCTGCACGGCTGCATTCTAAATATCCAACAAGCTAAATGTGTAGCCCCAAGGGAGGAATTGTTTGGTTTGACTTCCATAGCTCCAAGTCACAGACATTTCAAGTGAGTGAACACAAATATTATTACAGCAACTTGACTTTGGCATTTACCCGCATAAGGTATCCATGGATTCCTCTGCAGCTTATAAGGTTTCTGTACTATACTAACAAAGCAAAGTTGTGTGTGATCTACAGAAAGCCACCAGAGATATAATGTGCAGAGGAGCACTGAAAGACGATCAGATAAGGGCTGCCAGGAGAGGACAGGAAGTGATACTCTCATTTTACTTTATTCTAGTTTTAAATAACTGTACATAAAGAGATCTTTAAAGAGGTTCAGCAAGCAATGTCAAGTATTGGCCCATTGTGGAGGGACACAGCTGTCAGAGTTCTAAGCTTTACTTTCACTTTCTCACACACAGAGAGTGAGTGGGTGTGGCCACCGGTAATGCCGTGCTTGTGCTCAAGCTCAGAGGGAGCTGGGGACATCCCCTTGATCACAGGACACAGAGGATTTTTATATGTTGAGCATCAAAGCAGAGTCCAGGGGGAGGGGCTATAGGTTTTATTTATTAACACCCTTGCATGGACAGGTAAAAGCAAACCTTTGGGAGAAAACAGATCTCAAACTGAATGAAAAAATGACATTTACCTGACAAAGTGACCTAAAGATTGTATAATGCTGTAGATGTGTCCACACATTGGTCCAACACCTTCACTACCTATATCTCATTAATAGGAATAGATTTACTATGGAATCATACATTTAGCTGCAAATTCTGTGAACTCAGAATGCATATGTCAGAAGCTCAAGCCCTGTGCTTGGCCTTTTTATAATCATTAACGCAGTCCCACACCTGGCAGTCACAAGGGCCAAGTCTTGCCTATTCAGAAGAACATATCACTTGGCCTATATAAAAGACAGGCCAAACCACTTCAGATCACTTGCCGTCAAGGGCCTGATTTACAACGTTCGTGACTTTGGGAAACTTCCACCCTGTGTTCAACGTGTGTGCATGGAGAGAGGCAAACCGTGACGAAAAATTGAAACAGCGAATACCAGTGAGAAATGACTTTTGGAAGGCATACTGCTGTGTGCGGTATTTACTTTGAAAAATGGTTTGGCGAATGCCAGTGAACTGCTGTGGTGGATTTGGTGTAGAAAAAACACAAAATCTTGTTGAAATATATGTGGGGGGGGGGGTTCTGGGGAGTGTCTGGGTTGTTTGAAAAGCTTCAGAGAAAAAGATGAGTTAAATATATAAAAGTAAGATAAAAACATTCATTGTGTCATTAGTTGTTTTTCACATACTGGTTAGCTATCTGACGCTAGCAAATACGGTAAAGATACTAAAAAGACAAAGTGACAATCTCAACGAAAATAACATTGATTCCTATGGGGTTCGATGCTAAAAGCTGGTTAACGGAAAAGGTGTTTACCAGCAAACACAGACATCTCTGGACGAACACGCTACAGTGCACTTAGTAAATCCAGAAAATCGTGTAAACACAGCAAATCATGCTTTAAATCACTAAGCATGGCTGGCAAAATAGTTTTGGAAATCACCCCCTAAGTATATATTAGTTGTGAGCTACCTTATGTCTCCAACCCTTATGCTCTAGATTGTAAGCCCGCAAGGGCAGGACCGTCCCTCCTACAGTATTTCAGTTTGAATGTGTATTTGTGCCTTTCTGCCATGTATTATAAGTTCGCTGTTTTACTCTGTTCGTAATTCCACATTGTACAGCGCCATGGAAGATGATGATGCTTTAGAAATAAATAACAATATTTATACAAATAATATTAACAGTAGTAGTATCAAGATTACAAAAAAATACATTAATTATGTCAAGTCTTGAGACAAGTCTTTAGATAGTAAGAAAAAGATAATTTACTAAAAGGTAGAGGCAGTAGTTTCTGAACATTTAGATCCAGACTTACTAACCACTCCGCGGCAATATTTGCCTGAAGTTCATGGATTTTAGCCGTGTTTGCAGCATTTACCACACAGTGCCCACGATTCAGTAAGGGTTGAAAAAGATTCTCACGGTAGTAAAAAAAATTTGCTTTATGAGAAAAAAATGTCATGTTGAATCACCAGATAGGAAGACAATGAGAGTCACTGGTACTTTTTACTAAGAAAAGTAGAGAACTTTTTATATTTTGTGTTAAACTCATTATATAAAGCTTTCCAACCAACCAAGACACTCCCAAGACACCACACATATGTTCTGAGACCTATCCCATGCTGACATAAGCTGAAAATGTGTGTGCAAGAATTCTTTCATTTTCAGAAACAAATTCAGCTTGCAACAAACCGTTTTTTTCTAAGGCCCTTATTTATCATGGGCTAGCGCCAGGTAGTGTCTGACGAGTGCCAGGTAGCGGCAGCTAACGGCGACTACCGACTCAAGTACGCCCGGCGGCGGTCACAATGACGCATTTATCAAGCAAAGGCTAGCGCCGGCGAGAGCGACGGCTAGCGCGGCATTCATCATGAAGCCGCCTGGACCGAACAGCGCCGCTGCAAATTCCCTCACAGCGCCAGGTATGAGCTGTCGCTCCCTGGCGATGTCCAATGCATTTCAATGGAGCAATCTATAATTAATCATAATTAATTGGTATTAATTTTTTTTTTTATTTTTTTTTTTTTATGTCAAAAATTCGGAGACCACTTCTGCAATGTTAGGATTTATTTTTAAGTAAAAAAAAATGTAAAAAAAAATTTGTGCAGAATTGATCTAACAGGTCTGAGATTAATGTATTCATATTACAAAATGAATCTAAAAACATGTATAATGTTACATTCAAAAAATATGGTTGTTTAGGGGTTAAAAACTAGTTAATACCCATCGCCGCCAGTGCTCTGGGGTTTAAACAAGGAATGGACAGCGACAGCACATTCGGAGCGTGATTTGTTAATGAATATGAAGCTAGCCGTTCGCTCTGGCCATTCGCTGTCAGGCGCTCACATACAACGCTGAACCTGTGAAACAGCGACCCCCCAGCCCGTATTCAACTTTACCGCACACTGACTGAGTCGCTGTCATCAAGCTAACGCCGGCCAAGCACAGCGAATACTGGCTGGCGCTGAAAAAATCACGCTACAGTCGCTCATCTGGCGCTACCTGGCGCTATTAATGAATCGGCCTCTTAGTCAGTTCTCCCAACATTTGCAGCTACAATTAAAGCTATAGCTATTGCAGCGCACACAAAGCACTAAAGGTAAAGTGAAGCGAAGTCTGTAACCTAATATCACTGCCTTACATTCTGTATTCATATGAAGGGTTTCATATTATAGGATTATTTTAATAATAGTACTCTGGATAAAATAAAAGGCATATAGGCATGACTAAATCACAAGGTAGAATATAGAAACATACAACACACATACAGATAAGATGGAGGGAAAGGAGTCAAAGGGGGGGGGGTGACAGGTATCTGATAAATTTGTATGTACTATATCTATCTGATGAGGGCAAACCATATTACAGTTTTTCACTGACCATGGTTTGCCTAAGAGAATCTTTAGCCTCATTGGACATGTTAAACATAGTTTTAATGAGGTGGTCTCCTGCTTTGTGGGGCATCCTGAATGGTGATGCCCACTGTGATTTTCCCCGGGATCAGTCAGTACTTGGATCTTGTTGGCAATCCCTCTATACTGTAAGCCTAGGAGTATACCGCCGCCAGGCATTTCCAAACAGCTACAGTGAGCAAGCCCCACAGCTAAGGGTGAGTGAGGATGTGTGCAGCGGTACACGGTCCATTCAGTTTTTCTGAAATCTTAATGGGAGGCGAGCTGCTAAGTCTGTTGCCCTTCAGAAATAATTTAGAAAGTCAACAAGGAAATCAATGTGAAAAGCCTGCTTGAGGCATGCATTTCCAGATTGAATAATGGCAGTGTTTTATTGCCAAGGTTTAACCCTGTAAAAAGTACCATGGCTGTGTTGGATTTTAAACAACCAATATCCCCTAGAGGGCATCCCCTGCAGTGGATTTCGCTGCAGAAAAGCAGAGTAACATCCTGTATACTTCTAGGTTCCCACGGCAAAAAAGGCAGCGGCAACTTTACAGTTCTCTCTGCTCTACGAGTCACTGCTGGGTGCACAGAGCAGAGAGAACAGCAATGCTGATGCTCTGCAATACCAGCAGCTGTTGCTGTTTGTGATCACCAAAGGAAACCACAAAAAGGTGTATCACAGCACCTGGCTTTTTGCTTTTGCGTAGGGATGCATAAATACTGACAAGTCTATCATTAAGGCCCTTATTCATCAAGCGATAGCGCCAGGTAGTGTCTGACGAGCGCCAGGTAGCGGCAGCTAACGGCGACTACCGACTCAAGTACGCCCGGCGGCGGTCACAATGACGCATTTATCAAGCAAAATGAGGCTAGCGCCGGCGAGAGCGACGGCTAGCGCGGCATTCATCATGAAGCCGGCTGGCCCGAACAGCGCCGCTGCAAATTCCTTCACAGCGACACGTATTACCTGGCGCTACCTGCCGCTCTCCCATACATTTCAATGGCAGACGCTGCAATGATTGTTTTTAGTGGTTTTGGGGTTTTTTGCTTTGGTACAAAATTCAACACATGTTTATATTGATATGTTTTATGAATCTAGCTGGTTATTTATCTGTTTTTTTTTTTTTATTTATTTTTCACAATGTAATGTTGTGAGTGACATGGGAATTGCATCTCCTCCACCCAAACTCATTGGCCTCAAAATCGCTGGTTTTCCACACAAACGGGGCTTGTCAAGCTATTTTGTAGCCTGTCAGGTTGGGCGGTCACGTTCGCTCTTAGAAATTGTCAGCGCCCAAGCTATTCGGCAGCCGTGTCCTTGATGAATCTGTGTTGGTCAGTGTTTGTGCAGTCGCTGTTTGAATTCGCTATGTGGCGGCGCGAGCGTCGCTGTGCCTCGGTGCGCTGCGTTGTGCGGCGCTGTGCTGTTCATACATGTGCCCTTCTGCCATTTGCAAGGAATTCACTTCCCGCGACCCCAGTCGTTGTTAATGAATACACTGTAGTTGTGAGCGTGCCTGGCCCCATATTGCAGGATTAACATTCAGTCGTACCAGCTCATAACAACCCGTTATGCATTCTCATGTGTGCCACATTTTCAGGTAGTTGTCTAGTTAGATTGTGTGATGACTTTGTGAAGCAATAAGATCTGTATATTTAAGCACAACGGTGTATGCTTTAGAAGGACCTATGCATTACAGTATGTAGAATCCCCAGCTAAATCAAGCTAATAATTAGTTGCGCCTTTGCCCCTAGCTTGTTTTTCAGCGTCATTTTAATGTTTTTCCGCCACTTAGCTTGCACATAGCTGATATTAGCTTGTCCCTGCTGCGCGCATGTTTTTTTTTGAATTTTGAAGCACAGTTGCTTGCGTCATATCCGGTTCCGGGATCCTCCTTTGCGTTTCAACGCCACCTTAAGGTAAAACTGTCTTGCGCTTATGCCAATAGCTTGTTTTGCAGCGTCATTTTAATGTTTTTCCGCCACTTAGCTTGCACATAGCTGATATTAGCTTGTCCCTGCTGCACGCATGTTTTTTTTTTGATTTTTGCAGCACAGTTGCTTGCGTCATATCCGGTTCCTGGATCCTCCTTTGCGTTTCAACGCCACCTTAAGGTAAAACTGTCTTGCGCTTATGCCACTAGCTTGTTTTCAAGCGTCATTTTAGTTTTTCCGCCACTTAGCTTGCACATAGCTGAGAATAGCTTGTTGCTGGGGCGCGGTGCGTATTTTTGTTATGTTTTGTTTTTTATTTGTCTAATGTCGCTAGCGTCATTTCCGGTTCCTGTTTCCTCCTTAGCGTTTCCAATATGGCTCCCAAACGGCGAGTAATGCGCCTCCCCAGCTCCTCCTCAGATTCCGGACCCACCACCCCTCCCCCACATCCCCCACCTACCTCACCTTCCCCAAATACCACCCCTCCCACCCATTCCCCTCCTGGGCCCAGGAAACAAAGGCGCACCCGGGTGGATAGCCGTGTAAATGGCCAGGTTGTGAAAGTGAGTATTTTAGTTATGTATTTTTAGCTTAAAAATTGATAAACACACAGGGGGGATAGGGGCAGAATTTTTATTGTTTTTAGGCCAAAATTTAACACTCCACATGGGGCATCCCCATTGTGGATGTCCTGCTTGGATGGCCCCCCCCCCCCCCCTGGAGGGCCCTAAAAATTACCTCTGCCCCGTCCCATCTGTGCATGCGTGAGTTGCGGATGCCTATTGCGCTTACCTCTAGCAGGGTGTACCCCTGCGCCATACATATTTTCATTTTGTGTGCAGGCGCACTCCCTGTTAGAGTCAAACGCCACATGCGTACTTTGCCGTGCAGACACAGCTGAGCTGGTATGCACCTCCCAAGGGCCTTGGATGCGCATACCACACCGGCGTGGAGCGCTGTGTTTGGCTTGCGGAGTGACGTGGGAGTGTCCTCAGCGGTGTATTTGGGGCCTTCAAAGGGGGTTTCAGACAGTGGCCCACCCACAATAGTTGTGGCCCACAAAAGTGCACCCAAACCCAGAATAATGTAAATCCTGGGTGTGGGTCCACTTTGATCTTGTCTCTGTATAACTGTTTATGACATTGTTCTGAGGTCATGTATTTATTTGTTTTTTTTTTATTTGTTTTTTTTTTCCTAGGACTTCTGCCTGGCCGAATACGACTATGCCCGAGGAGCGAAAAAACGCCTTGCCATGGAGGTGAAGGCCACTGTGTCCCGGCGCTTCCAGACCGACCTGACCATCCGGGCCATCCAACAAAAATGGTCTGATTTTAAGCGCCGGGACCCAGAAGGCGTGTACCGCCTATATGATGCCTACGCATCAGGTAAGTTAAAGCTTATGTTCTTTTTTGCCTTTGTGCAGAATCATCTGCTAAGCTGTGTCCTTTTTTGCTCTTTATATTAATTATTTGCTTTCACCCCCTCCACACAGATAAGCGTCCTCCCCTGGGGAAACGTGGGAAGGGATTCCTCCCCCGAACCAGGCAGGCGGACTCGGGGGAGTCATCGGGGGAGGGTCCCTCCCGCGGGTCCTATTTAGAGGACCCAGGGGAGGAAGGGGATGACGCCCCAGAGGAGTGTGCTGCTGGGGGGCAGGCTGGATCAAGCCTCAGCTCCTCACACTCTGAGTCTGAGGACTCTCACCAGGCAAGGGGCCACTCTCAAGCAGGGAGTGAGAGGGAGGAGGGTGGCCCTTTGCCTGGTGGATCTTCTGAGCAGAGTGTGAGGAGCCGAGGCTCCCCGCCTCCTCCTCAGAGCCCTCCCTGGGCTTCAAGTGGCGCTTCATCCCCTGGTGAGTTTACATGTTTTAATTGTTAGTCTGTGACAGGTTTCATCTGACCATTTGTGCTTAGCCCTTGCAATTCCTCTGTAATTTGCAGGGCATCATATAGGCGGCACCTCCATGGATTTTTGGCGTCAAATCCTCCTCGGGCATAGTCGTGGTAAGTGTATGTTGTAAGCTAGTTCATTTTGGAATTTATGTCATTCCTTAAAGTGGACCCACAAACATTGATGATATTGCTTGGATTATGGCGCCTTCCCTGCCCAATCACATCCCTCACCCAGGGCCACCCCCCAACCAAACACCACAAACTACTTCCCTCTTTGGGGGTGGCAGAAGCCATTGTCCCTGCCTCCTGTGTGGCACTCGAGATGTGTGTGCGCCTGCGCTCTGTTTCATACTGGCATGCGCGTGCGCACACACTGGCGGAGTGATGTGCGGAAGGCAGGGGCGGTGGCGGACTAAAATTGTGTTGCTCTGCCAAAGTAGACTAAAACACTGAATATTCACAATCCTGGGTCTTGGACCACTTTTAACAGACACGTTTCCTGGTCCATTGTCTCAGCTGGTTTGCTAATGTACATTAACATCACAAACCACACTACAGTGCTAGCCAACTGGAAACCACCCCTATGTTTCTGGCCACACCATGATGTGTGCTAGCAATAGTTAATTTACGTGAAGTAGTTAGGGCAAACACATGTAGCACACTGGTAACATTAGCCATTAAATTGGTAATGAGTCATTTACATTGCAATGTAAAGGTTAGTGCCAGATTTTCATAATGGATACATGTGGCAACCATAAACACTTCACATTAACTAATGGACCAGGAATATAGCAAATATCGTTTAACATGTATGTAAATAAGTTTTTGTTTTTGGAGGTAAGACTCAATAACCAGATTGATGTCAAAACTTCGGGTGTCATAGCTCCACTAAATGTTGTTTTGTATTTTGATTTTTTATGGACAGATGTCGCTACGCAGACGGAGGCAGAATTCCTCCTCCCCACACCAGCTCCAGGGACGGCCAGCAGCATGGGCCACCGCCACAGCTGCGATGGTGAGTACATCCAAATTCATATGGGTAAATACTTTGGAAACATTTCTCTTCTAGTTACATTTGTAGAAATTTGTAATTTACCAATGTGTGAATTTCACACACATCTAGGTTAAATGTGTTTGGACAATAATCCAACATGCCAGTCACCATCCTTGATAGTTGCCTCACATTCTTGTTACGGACACATACGGACTATTTGTGGCGTATAGACAACCAAATGGGGCTGATTAGGTGTTTACCCATAACATTATAGGGCAAACTTCCATCATCCTTAGGCACTGATGTTTGGCTGGGACTAAAGACATAAATGTCCTTACTTGGCCATAAACATTATTACATTTGCAAGAGTTAACCTGGCCCAACACCAAGGGTGTTTAATGTGCATTAAACATTTAATTTGCCAACAACTAACAACTAACACCCCGCGGAACATACGATAAGTGCAGGTACCGCGGGTCCAACCCACCAAGCAAACCCCTAATTATGGGAACTTATCTTCCGCTGGCTCCAGCGCACCACTCCAGACGTGCATTTTTCCCCCCTGGGCCTCTGTGAATGGCCGCCGGGTCCCCATGAGCAGCCAGAGAGTGACATGCGTGAAGAGGCGGCGGAAGAGGAGTGTACATTCCTGTTCCCTGCATAGACGTTAGCATGCGTTTTTTGTGCCAAGCACGTTGGAGCATGGAGAGGTGAGTGGCTATGGATTACTGTGTGTATACACACATCAGGGGAAAAACAGATCTGTGAGCAACAACAAAGTGGCCCAAAACCCATGATCAACTATATTGTGGGTGTTGGTCCACTTTAAGAGTAAAGGTATGTGGTCCTAACATGTTTTCAAGCCAATATTAAAACTTTAATTTAAAATGTTAGGGGCACATTGTTCACCAATGTTAATGTGAGTGTTAGCAAGTTAGAAACACTGACATTACATTGCTACATCTGTGTATGTTGAGTTCCCAATCAAATTCTAATATATTATTTTTAATCACATCTCTACAGCTTGTATACGCCAGCATCGCAGACTGTGGCGGGCCTTCCGACAGATGAAAGGGATGCTGCTGGCCATGAAGAGGCGTCGGAGACGTTAGGGTGGGGGGGATGGCTGCCATGTCCAATGTTATTGGCTTTGTTGGCCTATGTTGGCCGTGTTGGCCCAATTTGTTTAAAGACAATTATATTTACCAATAACTGTGTTGTTCCTTGACCAGCATAGGTTTAGATTTCCAAAAACCATTATGTCTAAAATTAGGCAGCCATTTTGAGCCAGTACATGTTTACACCATAGTAAGCAATGTTAACTAATGTGGCACATAAATGGTGGCATAATATTAGAGATGATTGAGCAAATCATCCATGACTGTGTATTTAGCTTTCACATGTATGGATAAACACAAATTAGAGGTGGTTTTCAAAAATATATTTACATAAATCATAAGAAAAAGGTTTACAAATTAATATTCTTGGCTGGGTGGCCGGGGAGGTTGGGAGTCATTGCTAGGGGCGGTGTTGGGGGACAACAGTGCAGTAAAAAATATAGACTGCTGTTGTATGAGCTGTTGTAGCAACAACAAAGTTTGGTCCTGCCGCTGTATTGCTTCTGCCTGGCGCTGTATTGCTTCTTCCTGGCGCTGTACAGATTGCTCGATAACATTTGCAAGGCGACCAAGGTCCTGGTTCTGTTGTAGGTTTTGCCGTAACTGGTCCACCTGGCGCTGCAGGCCCTCATTTTGTTGCTGACACATCAGCACCTGATTTTCCAACGCCGCAATGCGCTCATTAGTTCCATCACGCGGCTGTTGGCGACTGTAGTCCTCCAGCATCCGGACCCCTAGTTGGTAGAAATCGGCACTGGTTGGTGCCACACCTCCTCTTGCTGTGGTTGGAGGCTAAACAAATAGTAAACCACATTTTAGTCAAACAGAACCAATGCAGTTATGCCCCTCCAAAAAGTTACCATAAACACTCACTATACAACTTACCCTTGTCTGAGCCTCTGAAGCTTGGCCACATGGGACTTGGGAAGAGGTCCAAGCTGGGGGTTCTGGTTCCGCCTCCTGCCAAAACAACAATGAAAGGAAATGTTACATGTTGCTTCTTCCACTACCCACGAATATGCCAATGGGTTTCGAGGTCGTCTACATCAGCCATGTTACCTGCGTGTCCTCCGGCACAGGTAGGCTCGAGGTATCGCTGCCAGAGAGTCGCAATTCAACATCCGAGATGTCGGGCAAGTTGGCATATGCTAAACAGGAAAATCAGGTTAGTAGGTCTGTGGGCCAAACTCTAATGTAACCTGGTTAGGCTATCGAGGCCATACCTCTAAAAAGTCAAAAAATACACACTAGACCAAAGGTCTCTGTTAAACTCAGATTGTTAACATGTATGTTACAGGACTAAGACGCACTAATTTCTGCAAATCTCATCATAAACATTGCTTAAATTAAACATACCCGCAATATCCCAGATGTCTGGAGTGGGGTCCTCACTCGAGCTTGGACCTTGAAAATACATGTGGACACACAAGTTGCCAGAAGCAAGTGGCACAACATTAGAGCCCAAATACAGACTAGAGCAAGGCCAAACCACTTACCCTCATCTCTGGCAGCTGGAACTTGAGGGGCCCTTTCTGGACAGCCACTTCCGATATTCGGGTCAACTAAAAAATAAAAAAAAAGGCTCTAAATAATCAGCAAACTACTACAGGGAATGTTTGGCTAAAAATATGTCTGCAAATATACATTGCTATAACTCAAATAACTAATAGACTGACCCTGGGGAGGCAACCAGCACTCCCAAGAGGCATCTTCAAGTTTACCAAGCAAACATGTAGCTTAGTAGACTAACCAAATTGAACCAGTGTAACCTAAACAGCAGAAAGGATACATTATGTATTGCTCTACACACCAACAGGGTCCTGTTGACCGGCAACATCGGAAGTGGGGTCCAAAGATGAACCAGTCACTTGGCCTACCAATAAAAAAGACAAATGAGACACATGCACTTGAGTCAAAGTGGATCAAGCAAGGTGAACACATGCACTTACCGACATCCAAAGAGTAGGTGGGATCCGGAGGAGATGCTGGGGCCAAGGGCATGGGAGCTAGGCCAAAATAAAACCAACATTGAGCCATAGCTAATGTGCGTAGCAAAATACAACATGCATTAAGGTGTGTGAGCAGCTCTTTCACTAATATTGACTAATCAAGCCAAGTGTGGCTCACACATTGATATGCCGATATATGGCTACACATCTCTGGCATCCTACATATCTACACATGTTAGGGCCTTGTTAGTTACTTGCTGTGAGTGTTACAGTGGGCGTGCAATTAGGGCGCACGCACATATTATTAATAGTCAACAGGGCAAACCTTTATTGTTTGAGCTGCTCCCACACCCATTTGTTTTGAAAAAAACCAGCAAACAAATTATGGGTAAATACCTTCAATGGCAGACTGGGGTAGCCTTGAGGTTGCTGGAAGGGCAGGAGCTTGGGTGTCCGGAGCCACATCCCGGACAGCAGCATGTGCACCTATGCATAAAGCAACAGACAGAAAAGTTACAAATGTTTGAGCTATAATGTAATACTTCACAGGTCCTACAGTTAGTTGGTCAGAATGTAAAAATGCTAATCACAGACATTAACATTAGGTTATTGTAAAAGCCAGAAAATATGTACCTTCAGCCCAACCGGTGGTGTCATCCCCAGGATCCACACCCTGCAGCCGAGCCAGTGGGATTTTGGCCTTCAGCATCTCCTCATACGGCCTGTAGGTACTCTTTGGAGCCTGGATGAACCCACTGTCCACATCAAGATCGTGATTCATCTTTTTCATAAGGGCCCCTCGCAAAGTGTAGAAGCGTTTCCTGCAGGATGGGCCACTACGTGGGTGTTGAGCTGTGCTACTAAGCTCCACACCAATGGCATCCCACAGTTTGCTTCTTTCTTGTTTGCCTATGGACTTGCTTTGGGAGCCAAATATCAGCTCCCATTTCGCAAGTGTCAGGCGCACAAGATGATTATTCTCAGCCAAATTAAATTCAGGCTCCCTCTTGGCACCTGGGCGCTTAGCCTGGGGTGCTGCCCCACCTTCAGGCTGTGCCCTTTTCCGTAAGGGAGGTCTGCGCACAGCACCCACCAAACTCCTACTCGTGCCTGCTGTGGCCGGCAGATGTCCTGTATTTGGCTCCATCCTGTAGCTGCACACACACACAAATCAACACCCCACAAGCACGCATGCACACTACAGAATGGCATCGCAATCTCTTAGGCTTGGGCAGGTTTTATGTGCTCTAACAGCCAATCCAAAAGCAGCCCACTTAATTGATTCACACATACAGCCCAGTTCCTTCTAGGCACACCTCCACTGCACTGACAGAAGCATGTGTGTTAGCCAATTAACTCATTACAGACCTCATTAAACAAACAACACACACCCAAATCCAACAATGGACTGATGTATCTGCAACCCTTGTGACATGTGCTTAGCCTAACGGCTATTTAAAAAAACAACAGCTTCACTTTCATTGGTCCCCACCTGATTTTTGGCCCATGTCCGTTAATGCACGCAAGTTACGGCTCAAGTACGCTAGTAGCGCTACTAGCGTGCGCGTGCGCACTCTGTTTTACGCACACCTGGGTCGGCTAATTGGCGCCCGGAAATAGCAGAGCGACGCAAAAGGCGGCAAAGCGGACCTGTCACTTTAGAAAATGAAGTATAAAAGGAAGGAATGTTCTAGCTTCTGCTATTCTTACACTGTGGCAAAGGCTGTGGTGTGGTGCTGTGCTCGCTTCCCTTAGCTCATTTGAGCCTCTGTCTGGTTTCTGTCCTCACTCTCTGTGGCTTGTTGGGTGATTTCTGACATCAGTGCTGTTTCTTTAGGAGCTTGGTTTGGGTGGCATCTGCAAATATTGTGTAGCATACAGCAAGTGAGGCTTGATTTTGGGGCCTTTTGTGGGCTGTGCAGCAACTCCCCTCTTGGTTGTGCTTAACTTAGAAAGCTGGTTTTCAGCAGGCTGGTGGTTTGGACCACTATAGTTCTGGTTTTGTGGTGAGCTGCATTGTAGCGGGTGTGTGTGTAGTGTGATTGTTTGTGTGTGTGTTGTGTGTTAGTGGTTTTTTTTGTTTATTTTTGTTTTTGTATATATCTTTAGTGTGTGTGATGGATAAGAGGGTGATGTATGGTGTCTGGGTGGATGGATGTATGTGTATGCTGAAAGAGCAGGAGGAAAGGGAGCGGGGTGTTGTGAGGCTTAGGGCACCCCGCTCCTTTGCAATCCGCCTTTCAGTATGGGACTTAAGTGACGAGCAGATCAGGAGCCGCTTCCGTCTGAATCGTGCTGCACTACAGTCCCTATATGATCAGATTAAGACCAAAATCGAGCCATCCACCAAACGCACTCATTCCATTCCAGGCATAGTACGCCTGTGTGCCACTCTTAATGTTTTGGCACGAGGGACCTTCCAGGCAACCTCAGCCCTCCTCAGCGGGATAAGCCAGGCTACTATGAGCCGCATCCTAATCCAGGTAGTTCTGGCAATTTGTGATTTAATCCCAATTTACATCAAGTTTCCTGAGGATGAGGAAGAGGTTGCCAAAATAAAACATGCTTTCTATCTGATGGGAGGGATCCCGAATGTGCTAGGGTGCGTTGATGGTACACATATCCCTTTCCGCCCTCCCCGTGCACAGGAGCTGTCCTACAGAAACAGGAAGCAGTTCCATTCATTTAATATCATGGTGGTCTGTGACCCAGACATGAGGCTGCGGGCGGTGAGATCGGGGTTCCCCGGCTCATGCCACGATTCTTACGTCTTGCAGCGGACAGTCCTGTGCCGGAAGTTTGATAACAACGAAATGCCAGCTGGCTGGCTACTGGGTAATAAATTAACCATGTCTATGTATTTTGCTAATATGTGGCCTAGTAAGGCAATTTTAACCAAACTACCACCAAAAAACATGTACTAGTACTAATTGCTGTCTCTCTCCTTGTGTTTTTTCTACAGCGGACAAGGGATATGGGCAGAGAACGTGGGTCATGACTCCGGTCAGGAACCCACGGACCTCTGCCCATGAACGCTACAATGCAGCGCATCGCAAGACCAGAAGCATTGTGGAAAGAACCATCGGCCTGCTGAAAGCACGCTTTCTCTGTTTGGCACGGCCAGGAGGAGAGATGCTCTACAGCCCACAGAAGGTTTCCAAAATCATCCTTGCCTGCTGTGTGTTACACAATATCTGTATATGCCACCGAATCCAAGCCCCCGAGGAGACAGCACTGGTGCCAGAAATCCCCAACCTGCCCGCAGATAGAAGTGAGGACACCCAGACTGGCGATGAGCTAAGGGAAAGGCTGATCACTTCTTTTTTTGCGGTAAGCTAACTACCCTTCACTCTAATGCAAGTACTGCACTACTGTTTAAATGTATTTGACCTCCCATCCAAAAGAGCAAACAAACGCACTAAGGGGGGTGTAAGATGACCCAAACCACTCTAAGGGGGGGTTTAAGATGACCCAAACCACTCTAAGGGGGGGTGTAAGATGACCCAAACCACTCTAAGGGGGGTTTAAGATGACCCAAACCACTCTAAGGGGGGTGTAAGATGACCCAAACCACTCTAAGGGGGGGTGTAAGATGACCCAAACCACTCTAAGGGGGGTTTAAGATGACCCAAACCACTCTAAGGGGGGGTGTAAGATGACCAAAACCACTCTAAGGGGGGTGTAAGATGACCCAAACCACTCTAAGGGGGGTGTAAGACGCCAATGTTGGTTATCAAGTTATGCATTTTTTTTTAAGAAAACACAAAACAACTATAAAGATATATACTAACTGCACTTTTCTTATTTTCAGGCACAAAGAGATGCACCATGATCCCTAAATTCCTTTTCCAACCCTTTCCTGGACTTTACTTTGCTTTTGAATTTCTGTTGGACTTTTCATTTTCTATTTCATTTCTGTTTTATTATTAATTTTTGGTTAGAGTAAAAATAAAAAAAGAATTATATATATACATGTGGCTATGTGTTTAATTCTGTTGTAAGTTTCCTTTTCATTCTAATTCCTATTTTCATTTTCCTTTTTTTTCTCTGTTCTGTTTTTATTTTCCTTTTCTATTTTCCTTTTCTTTCTCTGTTCTGTTTTTATTTTCCTTTTCTTTCTCTGTTCTGTTTTTATTTTCCTTTTCTATTTTCCTTTTCTTTCTCTGTTCTGTTTTTATTTTCCTTTTCTTTCTCTGTTCTGTTTTTATTTTCCTTTTCTTTCTATGTTCTGTTTTTATTTTCCTTTTCTTTCTCTGTTCTGTTTTTATTTTCCTTTTCTTTCTCTGTTCTGTTTTTATTTTCCTTTTCTTTCTCTGTTCTGTTTTTATTTTCCTTTTCTTTCTCTGTTCTGTTTTTATTTTCCTTTTCTTTCTCATTGGTGGTTTAATTGTATTTCCTTTTTATGTAACAAATAAAAAAAAAAAAAAATTGTGGCTATGTGTTTAATTATGTTTTATTTTGCATTTATATTCGAAGATCTGGTAGAATTTAATTTCCTTTTCAACACAAAATAAAAAATCTTTAAATTTTTAAACAAATGTGGCAATGTGTTTTATTCAGAAGGTACTGGATGGCCAGGACACAGCAAAGCTAACAGGCGCTGTGTAGAATAGCGTGGTCACACTGACTGACAGCGCCTACAAAGCTGAGGGCCAACATCATATTCAGCAATGTAGGCGTTGTTCGCAACAACGCCAGGTAGCGACTGAGGAGGCCTGCTATAGCGAATCGCTAACGCCCGCGGCTGACGCTAGCGGCGCTCATAGCGCCATACTTCAGTCGCTCATCTGTCGCTACCTGGCGCTATTGATGAATCGGCCTCCCCGTAAGACTTATGAAAAAATTCTGGTCAAAGAATTAAAAAATAAAACATATGAGACAATTGCAGAGGTTGCCTGGGATTGGGGGGCTTTACAGATAAGATGATGCATCAAATATAACTGCTACTCCTCTGGGTAATGAAAAAGCACCCTGGCCTCTGTGTAGAATAGAACACAAAAGGCTGAAGACAGTGGTGCATGTCCTAGGTATGTAAACTAAAACCCTTGCGGCCTTATTTATCAAGGGCTAGCACCAGGTCCCCCGGGCCGTGGCGGTAAGTTTTTTTCAATTCACAGATCATTCATATCGGCTAAACTAATTTATATATATATATAAGAAAATTGGTTTATGCTGTAGAAAATAAGGACTGTCATTCATATTGCAGTGCCTTACAGATACACAGCACATAAAAATATACACCTTAACCTGGTAATTATTCCAGGTAAAGGGGACATCATTTAATCTACCTGACACATCACTTTAAAGCGTAACTCTACCCAGCGCGCCACAATATACTTTTCCTCCCACCTTTTCTAAATCGGTTAGGAATTGTACATTTCCAGCACTTGTAGCACCAGGTAGTGTCTGACGAGCGCCAGGTACCGCCAGCTATCGGCGGCTACCGAATCAAGTACGCCCGGCGGCGGTCACAATGACGCATTTATCAAGCTAAATGAGGCTAGCGCCGGCGAGAGCATCAGCTAGCGCGGGATTCATCATGTAGCCGACTGCAACGAACAGCGCCGCTGCTAATCCCATCACAGCGACAGGTATGACCTGGCGCTCCCTGGCGTGGTCCAATGCATTTCAATGGAGCAATCTTTAAATAATCATAATTAATTGCTATTACTATTTTTTTATTTTTTTTTAATGTCAAAAATTCTGTGACCACTTCTGCAATGTTAGGATTTTTTTTAAAGTAAAAAAATGTGCAGAATTGATATTACAGGTCTGATATTCATGTATTCATATTACAAAATGTTTAGAAAAACTTGTATAATTTTTACATATAAAAAAAAAGGTTGTTTGGGGGTTAAAAACTACTTTACACACATCGCCGCCAGCGCTCTGGGGTTTAAACAAGGAATTCACAGCGCGAGAAATTTTTGAGCGTGATTTTTTAATGAATCTGTCAGGCGCACCCATACAACGCGGAACCTGTGAAACAGCGACCCCTAAGCCCGTATTCAACATTACCGCACACTGACTGAGTCGCTGACAACAAGCAAACGCCGGCCAAGCACAGCGAATACTAGCTGGCGCTGTGAAAATCACGCTACTGGCGCTCATCTGTCGCTACCTGGTGCTATTAATGAATCGGCCTCTTAGTCTTCAGGTAGGAACTTTTTTTGTAGCAGACCTCAAAGGACCAGCTGCACCAGAGCTAAGGCAGTAATAAAAGGACAATAAACACACAGACAATGCTTTTCATGAGAAAGCACAGGTCAGCCTCATAAATCACAAGAAGTCTGGTACACGTTGTTCAGATTTTTTAGTTTTGTTGTGGAAATACAGAGATGCTGTGTATGTCTAGTCTTCCCTTGGGGAGGAATGTCTTGCAAGTATCCTCAGATAGCAGTGATGTTTCAGGATAGTTTATGCTTCGCTGTACACTTTAACTGTTTTAGGTGTACAACACCAAAGAAAAAAATCAGAGAAAGGTGTCTAATATTCTATTTATTGGTGGAGAATGTTTCTACTGCCTAAATTAGACCAAAACTGGACCTAGGGTCTAAACCAATTGTGTGTTGAGCTAGACAGCACATGTAAACTTTCGGATAGCTGTACTGCTATATAACATCCATTTACATTCATGCAAAGTGATTTATGTGTCAGCAGACTGTTTGGTCACACAGCAGCACAAAAAAAATACATCAGTTCAGTAGAGCCTGAAACAAAAGAAAAGACAATGAAAAAAAAAGGATGGACGGAAGTGACACCTCTGACAGACTGGTCCCCCAGCATTCCATTGCCAGTAGCAGACCCTGTATTGAAGCCCAGCTATGACACATTGCTATAGACAAAGGCATGACAGTCCCTTTGTTCTGTTTTTTTTTCTGTTCTGCTGTAAACCTCCATTCAATACTCACCTTTCATGGACCAGGAAAGGTCACTGCTAATCTCTGTCTTTCTGTAAAAACACAAGTACATACCCGCATTTCTGTTTACTAAATAAACACTGTTCTCTGGTCAGTGGTACAGGTTGTCACTGTCTCTGTGCAGTCAAATTGCAAATTATTAAAAAATATATATACTAGGACAATATCAACATTAAAAACAGAATGGCTAAATCTGTCCATTTAAATGTTGCAACTGTAAAAATAAAGTCGTTTTATATGCCTCCAGTGACAGCAGAAAGGTCTGCCCTGTCAGTTATTCATTTTTCTCAGCAGCTGCTATTTATACAGAAATCCACATCTACTTCTACAGACAGACATATATATATATATATATATATATATATATATATATATATAGATATATATATATATCCCAATAACAGATTACTGCATTTGTATATGTGGGAGTGTCCACATAAAGACAATTCCCCACCTTCACCAATAGGTGATAGCTCTAGCCATGATATAACTCAGGTTTCCTTTACCATAAAAGGATTCGATTTGGAGCTTGGTGAGAAAACTCATTTCTTTTTTAAGAGAGAAAACTGCCATTCACTTTCATTGTCTGCCTTGGGGCTGATTCAGAGCCAGGTGAAAATTTACACCCGTTAGACAATGAAAGTGAATAGCTGTTTTCTCTCCTTAAAAAGAAGTGAGTTTTCTCATCAGGCTCTGAATCAACCCCATAGAAAGCACATATTATTCCAAAAACACAGAGCAATCAATGATAAAACACACTTTAGGTCAGCTTTAACTCTTAAAACATTATATAAAAAAGTCCAAGCTTCTGGGGTGGTTCCCCAATCTGAGAGTATCCTCTAAGGCCAAGGATTTTAGTGACCTTCTATCACAGGGATGTTCAAAACACTGTAGCAAATTCCACCACGTGTATATAACAGCAAATTGCTGATGAGAATCTCGTGCCCACCACCTCCTTCAAAATACTCTTACCAGATAATAATAAGCTTTAGTGCCTTATTAAAAATCCTCCATGTTTTATTCCTCTCTTATTGGATAGGAGAGCCGGTTAAATATTCTGGTCCCCGCTTTAACAGGTGGAGGTGTGCTTGAATGCCTTATTAGATCCTCAATATTCCATTCCTCTCTTGTTATTAACAGAGCCGATTTGGTATTCTTATCCCACTTTGGCTTTTAAAATTGTCCCAGATTGGGACAACCCCATAGAAAGAGCAGGTGTGTGTTGGCATCGACCTGACCACTGCTGCTCTACTAGCTTTGTGTGCACATTAAAAGTTCAGAGCCATAGCTGAGTGGCTGTTTCATCTACGTGCTTCTCAATTTGAATCTTGATATTAACTTAAATTAGGATTAGCCCAGATCATCCAGGACTACTCTAGCTAGTATTAGAGACCAATTAGTCACCATGACACTTTATATTTAATCCAGGGACTCAGCCTGTGGCCTGGACTGCCATCAGTTGTGTCCTCCAACACCACTAGCGAGCTAGCTCCTGTGGTGCAAGCGGCTGGCGACTAGAAGGCAGACACTTGATAATTGCCAAAGAATAAAGTGCAGCATCAATGAACTTTTATGGAGGGATTGGACACACTCACATGTGCTACCGATGTGTTGTTAGTGTCTGGAGATGCCTATGTAGACCATGTGGTTTCATTTAAAGGGTTGCAGGGGATATTGTACTGCGTGTCCATAAGCATTGCTGCAAATATGGCATCTAAACAATGAGCAAAGGCTGCCAGAAATGTGTCAATATGTTCTTATAGCCCAAATCCAGGCAAAACATGTCAAAGCGGACCTTCAGCGTCATTTAATGAACAGCCCAAACCCTTAAAAAACTATTCCCTAGCATCTAAAATTAATATATTTAATGTTTTTAGTCACTTACTTTTTATTCTTTCCCTCACTGGGCTGCAACTCTGTTCAGCACTCTAGGATACGGGCGTTGCCATCTTGGCTCAGTAATGTTTTTAGTCACTTACTTTTTATTCTTTCCCTCACTGGGCTGCAACTTTGTTCAGCACTATAGGATACGGGCGCTGCCATCTTGGCTCAGTAGCATCACATACTGAGGAGTAGAGAGGGGTCAAAAGTGCAAGAGAGCGGGGTTATAGCTGTGCTTTGCACAAACAAAGCAGAGCTGGGGTCAGGAAAAGGTCAGCAATCCCAAAATGCAGAGCGGCAGAGTGAGAGGACACTTCTTGTTTGCAGGCAGCCTGCACGTCCATGAGCCGCCATATTGGATGTTTAAAGTCTCAGAAAATGCAATAGATGCAGGTAGGATGATTTTTAATGTGAGCAATCTGTATGTACAGGTTGAGGGAAACATATAAGATAGGCTCTTATTTAGGGTGAAGGTCCGCTTTAAGGTGGGAAAGAGCTAAAACCAGTTTAGTGCTCTCTATGACCTTTAACCCTTTAACTGCCAGCCTACCTGGAGTTTTTGTCACACTCTGTTGCCAGACCATTTTGCACTATTTTGCGCTCCCCATGTTCAAATGTGATTTTTGAAGGGATTTCCAGGGATTTCCCAGGAAAATGATATATTGTTTTTTTCAGCAGAGTCTGGGCTTTAACATGAAATGTCTTGTTTGTCATTTTTTAGGTGTATTCTCAATATTTTTGGGTGAAATATGTGCAAAAAAAAAATGTTCACAATTTGTAGTTTTTTTTGTAATAAAAAATGTAAGTTTGTCAATGAAATCTTATTGCGTGTGAAATCCCAATTTCTCCCAGTTACAGCGGTACCACATATGTATAGGTAGACACCCTTTCCTGCCCAGGAGACTCCCCCAAACTGAAACAGCGCTTTAGGGGATTTTCAGATAAAATACAACTATGCAATGCAATATGCGCACCTTGCAGTTTTTCCAGAAAAACAACCCTTTACATCTGAAATACCCCCAACAAACTATATATTCTCTGGAAGTACACACCTCAGGCTTTCTAGGCGTACCAGGCTTGTTGATGTGGCCATAGTTTTCTGGAAGTAATCCCTCAATGGATTCTTTGGTTGCAAAGAGTTTCCCTAAAAAAAGGATAAAAAAGCAGAATCAAAGCCACATTTTCCTAAAAAAACTATATACAAACAAGAAAAAACAAGTTTAATCTGAAAACGCAACATCCCCCGAACAGAACAATACCCAACATGCATAGCTACTGTCAAGGGAAGAGTTGCCAAACACCCCAAAGTAAAGCATGTGCGGAACGGTAATTTTACTTGAAAATTTCAGCTCTGCAGACAAAGTGCGCACCTTGCGATTTTTCAACCAAAACAACCCTTTACATTTGGAATATCCCCCATAAACCATATATTACCTGAAAGTACACACGTTAAGCTTTCTAAGGGTACCCAGCTTGTTCTAGTGGGCTCATCTTTCTGGAATTATTACCTCAAAGAATTCTTTGTTTGCGCAGGGTTTCCCTAAAAAATTTATAAAAAAGCTGAATAAAAAACACCTTTTCCTAAAATATAAATATGCAAACCAGAAAAAACAAGCTAAGTCTGAAAACGCAAGGTCCCCCGAACAGAACAATACTCAACATGCAGAGGTACTATTAACCCTTTTAATTGCCAGCCTACTTGAGATTTTGTCACCCTCTGTTGACAGGCCATTTTTCCCCATTTTGCGTCATGTTTTGCGCCATGTTTTGCGCCATTTTTGCTGGAACTTTCAGGAAAATTATATATATTTTTTTTTGCAGCAGAGTTTAGGCTTTAACATGAAATGTCTTATTTGTAAATTTTATTTTTTTTTTACAATATTATTAAGTAAAAAAAAAAAAATAAATAAATAAAAAATTTTTTTTAGAAAATTGACTCCTTTATTTTAAATAAAAAATTTATTTTATTAAGGAAAAGCATATTGCATGTGAAAGCCCCATTTCTACCGATTAGAACGGTACCACATATTTATCGGTAGCCCCCTGTTCCTGCCCAGGAGACCCCTCTAACTGAAACAAGTATTTTATAACATTCACAAATAAAATACAAATACCATCCACACTACAGAGGGTTAAATCGAGAAAAAAAATGACATAGGGTCCCCCCTCCCAGGGGAGGGGGACCCCATTTTTTTTTTGATTTTTAAGGGTTAAAACCCCTTAAAAATAAAAAAAAAAAAAATTGACGTGGGGTCCCCCTTACCCAAAGTAACCAGCCCGGGACCAGCTATGCAGGGCTTGTAGGAACAGGGTGCAGGGGCCAGCTTTTGTGGCCCCTGGCCCTGCAGGCTACAAGCCCGCATAGCCCGTGGGCCCGGGCTCTTCTGCCCCCCCCTGGCCTTTGGGGAGGCAGGTAATGGGGGTGCCGGGGGTTAATGCCAAGTCACCCGCTAGCGCAGGTGACTTGCCATCCCCCCAGCCTTGTGAACTGGTATAGGGGTCATGGACCCCTTACCAGTTCACAAGGGGTTAAAAGTAAATAATCAGACACAGACACAAGAAAAAAATCTTTATTTTTTTTTTTACACTGTACTCACCTCCGATCCGACGTCCTTCGCCGCTGTCCCGCGCCGCTCATGTCAGTGACAGATGCAGGTGGTGATCGGCGCAGGGCGGGTGACAGGCGAGGGGGCTTCGATTGGAGCCTCCTCACCTGACACCCGCCCTGCTCCGATCACCACCGGCATCTGACAGATGCCGGAGCTCGGAGGGGGTATAGGAGGAGCGGGATGATGTCATCCCGCTCCTCCCACAATGGGCGGGGCTAGGAGGCGGCGGCCATCGCCGCCATTACAAGAGGTGAGGAACCGGAAGTGGGTCCTCACCTGAAGACTGCGCAGCCCAGGGGGGGGTCCGACAGAAGGCTCGGGCGCGGAGGTGAGTAAATGACAGTTTGTTTTTTTTGTTTTTTTTACAGCGCCAATGTCAGCGCTGGAAACGGGGGGGGGGGGGCGGCTGGTTTCGGGCCCCCTCCTGAAGACGGAGGACGACGGGGGGGCGATCAGATGCCCCCCGCAGGAAGAGGGGACCCCAAGCTTCACGGGAATACCGGAGGTAAGTGGGTTTTTTTTTTCTATTTTTTAACTGTTTGGGGGAAATGCCAGGCACGTAGTTTCTACGTGCTTGGCACTTAAGGGTAGGAGAAGCAACCACGTAGAAACTACGTGCTTGGCATTTAAAGGGTTAATCTCTAGCCTCAATCCCTTTTTTGGGCACTGCTGTCCCAGCTTTTTCTAGATCACCTTTTCCCACCTTACCTGTGCTAACTTCACTTCTATTTACATTAACCTCTTCCCACCTCAACTCTTCCATCTTTTTCCTGCCTTACCTCTACTCACCTTCTCCCCACCTCACCTCTTTCCATCACTTTCCATTTCACCTGTTTGCCTCTTCCCACTTTACCTCTGCCTACCTCTATCCATCCCTTCCCACTTCTGTTTAACCTTATCCCTGCCCACCTCTTCCTGTCTCACCTCTGCCCACTTCACCCCTGCTCAGCTCTCCCTACCACTTCCCTTTGTCCCATCTTACCTATGTTCACCTCTAGCTATCTCTGCTCACCTCACCCCTGGCTATCTCTGCTCACCTCACCTCTAGCTATCTCTGCTCACCTCACCCCTGGCTATCTCTGCTCACCTCACCCCTGGCTATCTCTGCTCACCTCACCCCTGGCTATCTCTGCTCACCTCACCCCTGGCTATCTCTGCTCACCTCACCCCTAGCTATCTCTGCTCACCTCACCCCTGGCTATCTCTGCTCACCTCACCCCTGGCTATCTCTGCTCACCTCACCCCTGGCTATCTCTGCTCACCTCACCTCACCTCTAGCTATCTCTGCTCACCTCACCTCACCTCTAGCTATCTCTGCTCACCTCACCCCTGGCTATCTCTGCTCACCTCACCTCTAGCTATCTCTGCTCACCTCACCTCTGGCTATCTCTGCTCACCTCACCCCTGGCTATCTCTGCTCACCTCACCTCACCTCTAGCTATCTCTGCTCACCTCACCTCACCCCTGGCTATCTCTGCTCACCTCACCTCTAGCTATCTCTGCTCACCTCACCCCTGGCTATCTCTGCTCACCTCACCCCTGGCTATCTCTGCTCACCTCACCTCTAGCTATCTCTGCTCACCTCACCCCTGGCTATCTCTGCTCACCTCTAGCTATCTCTGCTCACCTCACCTCACCTCTAGCTATCTCTGCTCACCTCACCTCTAGCTATCTCTGCTCACCTCACCCCTGGCTATCTCTGCTCACCTCACCCCTGGCTATCTCTGCTCACCTCACCCCTGGCTATCTCTGCTCACCTCACCCCTGGCTATCTCTGCTCACCTCACCCCTGGCTATCTCTGCTCACCTCTAGCTATCTCTGCTCACCTCACCTCACCTCTAGCTATCTCTGTTCACCTCACCTCTAGCTATCTCTGCTCGTCTCACCTCCAGCTATCTATGCCCACCTCTAGCTATCTCTGCTCACCTCACCTCTGGCTGTCTCTGCTCACCTCACCCCTAGCTATCTCTTCTCACCTCACCCCTAGCTATCGCTGCTCACCTCACCTCTAGCTATCTCTGCTCACCTCTAGCTATCTCTGCTCACCTCACCTCTAGCTATCTCTTCTCGTCTCACCTCTAGCTATCTATGCCCTCCTCTAGCTATCTCTGCTCACCTCACCTCTGGCTATCTCTGCTCACCTCACCCCTAGCTATCTCTGCTCACCTCACCCCTAGCTATCTCTGCTCACCTCACCCCTAGCTATCTCTGCTCACCTTCTCCCCACCTCACCTCTGTGTATCACTTCTCTTTCCATCTCAGACTTTCCACCATACTTCTGCTCACCTCACTTCTGCCTACCTCTATCCACCTGCCCCCACTTCTGCTAAACTCATCCCTGCCAACCTCCTTTCCTCTCATCTCATCTCTCTTTCCATTTTACATAGTTACATAGTTTATATGGTTGAAAAAGTCATATGTCCATCAAGTTCAGGGACGGGTTTGGGAAATGCTATTTTTACCTTTTTTTGTTTCACATCTGTTTACCCCTGCTCACCTTACCTCAGTCTATCTCTATTTATCTCTCCCCATGTCTGCTAACCTCATTCCTGCCCACTTCTTCCTGTCTTACCTTTGCCTACCTCTACCCAACTCTTCTCTCCTTGTCCCACCTTAACTCTGCTAACCACACTTCTAACTATCTCTGCTCACCTCCTCCCCACCACACCTCTGTTTATCACTTCTCTCTGCCCACATTATTGCAGCCTTTTGAAACTTATTTTGCACTTCTGCTTTAACCTTTTTGTTGGCAAACACATAACACCTACGGGCTCGCTTGTCCAGGCGTTAAGTGCCAAGCACGTAGGTGTTACGTGCTTGACATCCCCCCCCCCACTAGTTAAAAAAACATTTTAAAAAATACTCACCTGACCCCTCTATTGATCCGGTCAGGTCTCCTCTTTAATTTGGTGCCATCCAATCCCCCCTGGGGCCTCAGAAGGTTCCAGGAGAACCCCCCGGAATAGCGCCCCCCCGGCTTCGGGCGCGGCCTCTAAGTGTAGAACAAAAAAAAAAAATACAGTTACTCACCTGCGGTCGCGATCCCCCGCGCTCCTCTTCACCGGGGGGGCTCCGATCGCCCCCCAGGCTCTTCCGTAGTGAGAGGGAGAGAAATCACCCTCTCCCTCACTTCCTGGGCACCCGTCAACCGGCTTCTCTCATCCTCACCCGAGGCGATCAGTCTTGCCGGGTGATCGGAGGAGGGAGGTTGGGGAGGGAGAGCTGTGATCCCTCGCTCCCCCCAGCCTCCCTCCACCGAGCACCTGGCAGATGTCATCGGGTCATTGGGGATCGCCGGGGGACAGAGAAGGATCGGAGGTAAGTAAAGAAAAAAAAATAATAAATGTCATTTTTTTTCTTATGTGTCTGTGTATTTATTTTTACATTTAACCCTTTGTGAACTGGTAAGGGATCCATGAGATCCCTATACCAGTTCACAAGGCTGGGGGCTGGCAAGTAACCCCCGGCACCCCAATGACCTGCCTCCCCAAAGCCCGGGGACGGCAGAAGAGCCCGGGCCCATGGAGCTTGTAGCCGGCAGGCTGGTCCCGGGCTGGTAATGCTGGATAAGGGCGACCCCATGTAATTTTTTTATTTTTAAGGTTTTTAACCCTTAAAATTCCAAAAAATGGGGACCCCCCGGGAGTGGGACCCTATGTCATTTTTTTTAAATTAACCCCTTATGTTCTCTCACCCAGCAGCTATAAAAGGCTTCCAGCAGGAGCAGGAGAGCAGAAGCCAGAGTGATCAGCGTGGCTAGCGGGTGACTTGCCATTAACCCCTGGAACCCCAATTACCTGCCTCCCCAAAGGCCAGGGGGGGCAGAAGAGCCTGGGCCACGGAAGCTATGTGGGCTTGTAGCTGGAAGGGCGGGGGCCAACAAACCTGGCCCCTGCGCCCTGTTCTACAAGCCCTGCATAGCTGGTCCCGGGCTGGGTATGCTGGGTAAAGGGTACCCCATGTCATTTTTTGTTGGTTTTTTAAGGGTTTTTAACCCTTAAAATTCCAAAAAATGGGGGGACCCTATGTGTTTTTTTTTTATTAACCCCCTATGTTCTGTTGCCTAGGAGATATAAAAGGCTTCCTGCAGGAGAGCAGAAGCCAGAGTGATTGGTGAGGGAAGGAGAGGAATGGGAGTATTAAAAAAAAAAGAATAATACAACTCTGTGAAGTACTCACCTGTAGAGTTGATATTATACGCATACAGCACGTCCTGCTCCAGATATAGTAATAACATGTGGGTAATCCTCCGCCTGAGGCGCCGTGCACTGCAGACATGTAGAAAAGCAAGCTCCTCCCGGCCCTACATATACCGAGGGACCTCCCACAAATCCCCAGCATTGACAAGCAGTGAGAAAGAGAAGCCAGGAGGAAACAACCACCCAGAGAATAGCCATAATATCAAAGATAATAATCACCATACAGGGGATCCAGAACAAGGTGAACCAGGGTGGGGTGGAGCAGGACGTGCTGTATGCGTATAATATCAACTCTACAGGTGAGTGCTTCACAGAGTTGTATTATTCTAAGCATACAGCACGTCCTGCTCCAGATATAGTAATAACGTGTGGGACATCCAATAGCAGTGTCCATAAAGGTGGGATCCCCATGAGAAAAGGCACAGCCAACAGTAACAGCGCTGTCACCCGCAACCTTGCTACCAAGAGCAACGTGAGCAATGCTCTAACTCAACTTACGAACCTTACAAAGGCTGAGTGAAACACAAGCAGCGAACTAGTCAGCCTGCTCAACAAAACCGAGTGCTGAAGGCCCAAGCCAAGCACAAGTAGAAGAGAACAAAACCCAAGAGAGAAAAATGAATCTCCCCTAAACAAATAGGCCAGAGTAACAGCCTAACCACGCTACTGCAAACAACAGGGCAGTCATGGCAACCTTAGAACCTTCCCCGTCAGGGAATACGAAGCCTGGTCTAAGCGAGACCAGCGGAAATACTGAAAAACAATGCTAACAAGGCTCAGCAAAGGCCGAAACGTTCACTTTAGGCTCAGAAGGACAACCCAACCGAGCAAGACCAATCCAAAGGGCTCCTACACCCGTGTAGGCAATCAGAACCTGTTGCATAAAGGATGGAAACACCAATAAGCCCCAAGGGGCATAGTCCCAACCATGGACAGGGAACAGTCCAGGAGTCTCCAATGCCTGTTGAGGGATACAGATCCCTTTAAGCGCAGAGTAAGCAAGACACTAGCCCAGAGGCCGGAGGGTCTGGAATAAAGGAGAATAAAAAAAAAAAAACTCCGCCTGGACCCAAACTCGGTGTAAGGCGGAACCTCCTCACCTAATGGTGTACAGATAAGAAACATATATGTATATACATATAGTGACTAGGCTAACAGAGCCATCCCCTATGGCATACCTCTGAATGAAGTAATCGCCCCGGAAGAATGATGTGAGGGAAGGAACAGTTCAGACAAGAACCTGAATAAGACCCAGGGGAACCCTTAGCAGGGCATCAGGATAAGTAACCCCCCCCCCCCACAGGGAGCTTAGAAATCCCTGGGGAATGCACCTGAGCAACCCCTGAGGAAAGCTCAACACAGAAGATTGAACTAGGCTCTGCAGTGGGCGAACAGGGCGAGCCCTGAAACCCCCCAGAGCGCTGAGTTGAGGAACCAACCTCAGCCATGCTGTAAGAACTCTAGGACCCAGGGATAAGGCAACATCCCGCAGGAGAGAGAGCTAGTCCAAGCACGCAACTAGAGCGACATCTCCCAACATAGCCGGCAGAGAAGGGAGAAGAAGAAGAGGAGGGAGCTAGGTCTAACCCTCCAAAAGGAAAGGACACCCAGAGAGATCCATCTCCAATAGGGTGAAGAACAAACCGTCCAATCCCTGTAGATAGGGGCAACGTAGTAAGGAGCCTGAATAGGCAGAACAGCCCTCGTGGGAGGGCACACAGTACAACTGTCGTCAGCAGAATCTGCGAACCGCACCCCACTGGGCCATCCAGGGCCCCCAGCGTAACAGTCCACCCTTGCTACAGCAATCTTGTGCAGAAACCCACCTAAAGGGGGGAAGATGTTAAGACATATAGAGAATAATGTCCTGACAGAGCCATACTAGGTCCCCATGACCAAGGCCAGAGAGTCCTGGAACAATAACCCAGAACAATAGACGAGGACAATAACCAGGACAATAACCAGGACAATAACCAGGACAGAGTCCCTGTAATATCCACGAGGCCCCACGGGGCCACCAGTAGGGGTTCAGCAAGACACTAGAATAGGCCCTCCTAGCACAGTCGGACAGTCAACAAGCCAATACTAATGAGGTGCAAGCAATGTAAACCCCCATTTAGATCAGAACCAGACCCCTCTTGAAGGGTCACCTGTTCAAGACCTTAACAGATAAAAAAGGACAGGCCACTTTCATCAGACTGACCGAGAGTCCCCAAAGAGACAAGTCCTGAAGGGAAGTAGTCCAGCAATTTAGGGCCCAAAGGTGCTCAATGTGATAACTGAAAGACAGTATGAAATTGGACCCCCTAAGGGGACCCCCCTTTTGGAACCACGGGGGAGTTCAGAAGAAATAGAACCCCCTAGTCAACCTGCCTGGCATGGTCCCCATGGTGACCATCTACAGGGATAGGCAAGAAGGAAAGGGATGGTCCCTGACAACCTCCTTGAATTTACAAACCCAAAAGGAACCCCCTCACAAAAAGGAGGGGCGTACTGACCTATTTCCAGGGGTGTTGGAACCCCGTCCAGGATAAATAACCTAAGGTGCCGCATGGCCCAAGGGCACCAGTGAATAAAGGACAGCGTCCGGGCCACCACCAACAGGCCCACCAGCTGCAAGGTGAAGGTAGTGTGACCACAAGGAGGGCAAGGCCCCTTCATACTAAGGCCACAATAGCAGAAGGGAAGGTTTTAACCTGAACCCATCTAAATGCCGCCCCGTAGGGAGATACCGAACCAGGGTACACTAAGAAGGTGATATGCCTGAGCACCAATCCAAAAGACTCCCGAGGAGCCCCAAGTCAACAGCCAACGCGGCCTGATGCAAAATTGGAAAAGAATGACAATCAAGTAGAACCTAGCGCGGACGTCACAGGTGCACGTCCAAGACAACACTCCCATACTCGCCTTGGAGAGCCGTCTGGGAGCAGGGGAGGGACCCAAGACAAGACCCTAATCCGCAGAATTGGTCCTGTAACACTGGCTGGAAATGGCCTAGGTGTCCTGAAGGCACAAGGGACTAAAAGGGCATATAGATCCTCGCAGGCATCAAGAGGTCCACTGGACAAGGGCGCCCGCGGCCCAACAGGTGGATACCATGGAGGAACTGCCTGTGAAAACTAAAAATGCTAGGTCCTGAATGCCGGTCCTGGTCAGACTGCTTCATCCCAGAGGGAAAAGGTAATGTGGATGCAATCACCAGCCAAAGGCCAACCTGTAAGAGAGCCCAGACCCAGCCCGCCGAACTCGGCCTGCGTCAACTCCCGAAGGGAAAAACAGGGACTAGAGGATCCCTGACAACCTCAGAAAGGGACCGCCCAGCAAACTCCATTCTGCATCCAGGGGGACTATCTCCTGTAACAACCTGAACGAAGCATGGCGCCCTGCGATAGGAGCCAAGTGCTGCGGCAGCCCAACAGGGCGAGGGCGTCTCTTCATGCTTGTGTGGTTTTGGCAGACTTTGGTTTCGCCCTGCCGGAGGTCCCAGGGCATTGCCTGCCCCCCCCCCCCGGGGCGGGCCTCCACTCCAAAAAGTTGGAAGCACACTTCTGGTTCTCGCTTGACACTAACGTAGGGAGGGGGAGGGGTGTCCCTGCCCCTGGGGGCCAGGACGGCCTTCTGCGCGAGGGCGCCTTACCCTTTCTTCCAAAAAGGTCCAACCGGGCCCGAATAAACATCGTCCTCTAAAGGGAAGACCAGTAAGAGCCTTTTTAGTCTCATTGTCAGCCCCCCACTGTCGCAGCCAAAGCAGGCGGCGAATAGCCACTACAAGAACCGAGGTTCTAGCACACATTTTAATAGTGTCATCCATCGCTGAGAGAATAACCTTACAAAAACATCACAATCAGACAGTGCATTAAAGACCTCGCAAGGGAGATCCTCCGGTTGTTGGTCAAGTATCTTCCTAAAAGGGGTCCTGGCGGCCACCGCGGTGACGGCCGCAGCCCAGACCGGGCGCAGAGCCGTCCCTGCACTCGAAAAGGCGTGGGAAGCCAATCTGTCAATGCGCCGGTCCTCAGCATCCCGAAGGGTACGAGGAGTAGAAGCTGCCATGAAGGGAGGGTTAGCAACCCCAATAATAGGCGCATCCACCTCGGGAGGGACTGACCATCGATCAACCAAATCATGGGGAAAAGGGTACTTCCAGTCCCAGACCCCCGGAACCCCTGTAAGTTTACAAGGTGATTCCCATTCCTTAGATATAAGAGTCTGGAAATGATCCTGTTCCAGAAATTCCAGGCGCGGCGTCGCTGTGTGGAAACTCTCCCTCTTGGGCTTGGGAGACTCTCCCGGAGGAGAGATGGACAGTACTTCAAAGATCTTTATAAGTAACTCATCAGTGTCACACAGGCCCCAAGAACCCGGGCCAGAACTGTCCCGGCTCCAAGACATCTCGTCTGGGGAACTGGAACCTGAAAACAGTTCACCTTCATCAGAAGGATCAAGGTCCTGCATAGCGGCAGAATCCTCAGTTTCAGTGGGAAACCTAGAACTAGGGGGCGTCAGGGACCGTTTCTTTCCAGCGCCCAAGCGCTCCACCAAACCAGACATCACATGCTCTGCCGTGGGTAACCTGCGCGGCACCACCTGCTGTTCATCTCCGCTCAAGTGCGACTCATCTGGAGTGAGATTTAAGCACGGGGAGACAGGAGTATTGAAGCGAGGTGCAGCTACTGGTAAACCTGATTGCAGGGCCAGCACTTGATCAGCACACGGTCCGCAGACCCGTGCTCTGTCAGCATTAGCGTGGGGTTGTCCACACATAGTACACAGCCGGTCTTGTCCCCGCGGGACCCCGGACACATAATTCTGAGATGCCTCCATATGGTGATTAATCTAGGTAATATGCCAGTAGGGATTTATGCTGTAAGCAACCCTGGATGCCCCAAAACCCGCTGGGAATGTGGGAGAATTTAAATATAAACCCGCTAAGATATATATATATCTGGCCAGGAGAAGCCGCTGGAATCTTGGCGTCTGAAAGACATAAGGAGAAGAGAGAGTGTCAGAGCCATGCGCAGCACAGGAAGAAAAAGATAACCAAAACGCCCGTGAGGGCACTTACAGTAACCAAGGAAGGAGGAGGAAGACCACGCGCGCGCGGGAAGACCGACAAAATGGCGGCAAGCGAACCTCGAAGGGCGGGCCAGAGCTACAGATGACGCGGAACGCGCCAAACCAGACCACGCCCCCCCCGGAGAGCGCAAAGCTCTAAGCGCGGAACAAGACAGAAAAAGGAGACAGTAGTAAACGCCATAGCGTCACGAAACAGAGCCGCCGTACGCGCCAAGTCAAAATACATTAAAGGCGCTGCGGCCAACGTTAACATAATGTTTGAAGTGCGGCTCTGACCCCCGGTAACCAATAAAGGCTATAAGCATACAGTGTAATAGGGCAAGGTTAGGCCAACGTACACAACCCCCCCCCTCTTTTTCCCCCCACTAACGGGGGAACTAAGGAGGAAGGTGACCCAGCACTCGGGGTTCACCGCTACACGGGGCGTGGGGCAATGATGCGGGAGGGACATCCACTGAAGGCTCACCATTAGCCTTGACCACCTACCCTATGGTGGGGGATTGGGGTGGAGCATGGCTCCGTTAAGCACACAAGGTGCTGCCTACCTTCACCCGACCAATGCAGCCCAAGCTGGGAGGCATATTCTTCACAGAGAGGAAGGGTGGAGAGCGTGATACTTCATGTCTTCGCAGTTTCAGCACTGCAGAGAAATCTGGGGATTTGTGGGAGGTCCCTCGGTATATGTAGGGCCGGGAGGAGCTTGTTTTTCTACATGTCTGCAGTGCACGGCGCTTCAGGCGGAGAATTACCCACATGTCATTACTATATCTGGAGCAGGACGTGCTGTATGCTTAGAATAAACAGTTTTTTTCTCAGTGTGTGTTTTTTTTATATTTAACCCGTTGTGAACTGGTAAGGGGCCTGTGAGACCCCTATACAAGTTCCCAAGGCTTAGGGGCTGGCAAATCACCTGAGGCTAGCGGGTGACTTGCTATAGGCTGGCGAGGGAGTCACATGTTCTGCAACAGGGAAGAAGGTGTTGGTATGGCTGGGTAAGTATGGCACAGTGTACAAAAGAGGTGGTGAAGGCAGCTTGCACCGGGCCCCTTTGTTCCATGGTCCCAGGGCACGTGTCTGCACTGCCTCTATGATATGTATACCCCTTTGTGGAGGTATCTCAGTTTTTAATATGACATTTTCTGTTTAATTATTACCTTAAGTTGGCAAGCTGGTCAGTAGTGGGGGGGTTAATGGGGTGATTTCAGTTTCAGGCTTTGGAATCATGGGGCAGGCTAGCGACCTGGGGTCTTTTAGATGCCGTGCAGCGTATGTTCTGCTTTAATCATGTTGACTTGCTCACTAAAGGCAAAAGAAAACAGCCAGTGCACTAGTGAGCTGTATTACTGATATCCCTGCTCAGTGTTTCTTGTTTCTAATGAGCCCGTGTGTCCCATGTGTTTCTAATGAGCCTATGTGTCCCATGTGTTATTAATGAGCCTGTGTCTAGGTCTTGTCTTGTCCAAAGATACATCTGTGACTCGCCACCTAATATTTTAATATTGGTTTGAGACACTGTTTATTTTTAAAAGTTACAAAAATAATTGTACACAAATCAACTGTTCTTTTCTTCTAAGTCATAAAAATCTCTGTGTTTGTCTCCAAACATGATTTGTCATAGAGCTCTTTGTCTTATTCGGAGGGTAGGAGGTTATCTCTCCTTGTTCATCATCTCACCCTATAACAAAACAAGCTGCCTTGCCAGGAAGCCTCAGACAGGCTGGTCACTGATCTGTCTGTCTAATTATATTTTATACCGGTAACATGACTCGGCAGGACATAACCCATGGCAAAGCCCAGTTGGCACTTTTAACAATTGACATGTAGAATGGTACAACTAATTTTATATTAAAGGGGAACTCTAGGTGAAAATTGACTGAAAGTCTGTTAACAACCCAATTCCTGGGGCAAGCTTGGATGCTCCGCTACTTTAAATACCTTGAAAGCCTCTGCAAAATTACTCACCTGGTCCATGCTATCATGCTCCACATGATTACCATGATTACCAGCGACCATTGAGGTTGGATGTGAACAGAAAAATGGAAACATGAACTTTAAAGCCTATTTTGTACCTTCAATGTATTGTTAATTAGTGTGACATGCCCTATAAGTGGGGGGATAAGCAGACCTTCAGTGATCTTTGATTGGAGGTCCTCTTTAAATTAATGACCAGGTAAAGTGCTAGCACTGAAATGCATTTGGGGCTAGAAGAGCATGGCAGAGCAGCACACTTTTGTGTGATGTGGATTGTCGCAGGTTAAGCACAGTGGACTTCTATGGCTAAAGCTAAATGCAATGATTTGCATTAAACCCAGCCAGGGGTATAACAAGAAGTAGCAATCACATCAGGGCCCAAAAAGTCGGGGACCCCATAACTGTAGCTCCGCTACCTTGAATATCAGAGTTGTGCTCACATGGTATCATGTGCAGAAAGAAAGCACCATTTGTCTGTGCTCCTTCAGTTATTAGTAGTTTAATTGCATCCAATTCAATAAATATGACAGGAAAAATATTACTGCATTAGCCATGGTTAGATAGTTCCAGTAACGTTTATTTATGCCACTGAACCTACAGCAATATAGCCAGAGGCAACGGGCTAGAAAAAGTTACTTTTACAGTGTAAATACTTTAGGTACATCAGAAGCAGCATTTTGACTATCCTGGGTTTTGGTCATTGCCCCCAGGGTAACTCAATCAGGGGTGCACCGCTGTGTGAAATCCCCCAGGTCGCCTGAACAAACTCACCTCTTTCCGGTCGTACAACGCATGCGCGGCCACTCACCCAATCAGCGCACTCAGATCCACTCAAGCCCCTTCGTCCAGGAGCTTGTCTAATGCAAGCGAATCCAAGCGCTGGTGGCCACATCCCCCATTACCTGCCTGGTGCAGGTATGCGCACTGCTAAAGGGATAGCGGGGATGCGGCTACTGCCCCCTGCATGAGGTGAATTTTCTGGCAACCTGGGGGGCTTCACACAGCAGGGGCACCCCCGATCGGGGAGCAAGTATGCCTGCCCTGTCTCATAGATGCCAGGGTGGGTTTTGGTCCTCCTTAGGTGTGAAAAGGGTGCAAAAACGCCCAAGAATTGGTTCCTACTGCTTTGATTATAATTTAACTCATCAGGGTTGTTGTAGGAATCTGTCAGGACATGCAAATATAAACTGTTAACAGTGATCTAGAGCAACACAGCAGAGGTCACTGTTGAAGCTTGGGGGACGTAGCATCCACTTGGCTTACCAGTCTTCACAACTTTCATTGGTCTTCCCCACACCAAAGTCATTCCTGGACAGAAACTGAGAATGAAAGTTGGCAGAAGCAAGTAAGCCAGCGTGCTCCCCACCTGCCAAATTCTGTAATTTATCAAATCTATAAGAATTGCAAGTACAGCAATAAAAAGAATGTAAAGCAATAAAGGGTAAATGTATAGAAATAAAGGGTCACAGTCCCCACAGCAGGCCTAAAATAATACCACATTTTGTGTAGACCTCCATAGTGCACTTTTTTAAGGGCTTTTTAAAGGGTCTTAGCCTGAGAGTGGCTCCTTATGGCTATATACGGTACTCACCCCTGCCTGCACATCTTGCAAGCACTAGATGAGCATTTCTTGTGCCCGTACTGCTGAGCTGTCTGGAGATAGCTAATGCTTAGCGTTGGAGCGCTCTTGGCTGGGTGGTGCCACAGTACAGGGCTTGTATAAGCCTCTGCGCTAGCAATCCCTATCGGTGGCTAGAAGCTCCACAAGTCATCAAGATTTAGGAATGAAAGCACCCAGCGCCTGTATGGGGTGCTGGATGCTGTTTTCAAGCTGCTTCATTTTCTCTGTGAACCTCCACAAGCTGAACCCCCCAACCTTATTGATAACACATAAAAATATGTTGAGAGCTTCAGTGAGCAACCAATCAGAATTAAAGAAAAAATGGGATGATCTTGTGTATTGTTTCATGCACTTTTTACACTCACCGTATCTCAGAAATGTGCAAAAATCACAAAAAATACACTACTCTTTTTTAACATACTTTTTACACTTGCCTGCCTGCAACAGGTGTAAAAAGTACTCAACACACCTCCTAACTTTCCCCCTCATGCCCCCCCCCCCCCCCCCTCCCGAAGAGACACGCCACCTCTGGGGTATTAAATCCTTCCTCCCTGGATTCCCCTGGTGAATCCCAGTGAAGAAGGATGGGGACCTTTGTCCTGTTAGGCCAAATGCTAGCAGAGTGCCCTAAGTATAGGCATGTAGATTTCATAAAATGTTTTTACAAGATGTGTTTTTCAGAAAGAAGAACTTTGGTTTAGAAATGACTATAGCCCCTCTTGAATATGCAGCAGTGGGGAAGTGCGACCTGGGCTACCCTGCTGTGTGTATTAGTGCCAATAAAAGAACCGGCCGCCCGAGAACTGCTGCCTTTTCTATGGTGGTCACAGCCTATAAGCCCTGGCCGGTACTGGCTGTGGAGGCTGATAGGCTGCTCCACAGCAGCCATAGAAGAGGACACAGTAGAGGTGAGTTCCCGGGTGCCGAGTGGCTGCATCTTTGCTTTACCGGTGTCGATGCACAGTGGGCAGCCCGGGTTGCACTGCTTTACTGCTGCATATTAAAGTGGACCAAAACCCACGGCCCGGGAATCTATAAGAATTCCAGGCCGATCGATTCCCTCACCCTGAGGCATCCAAAATCGAGATGCCCTGCTGTGTGAAACCCCCCAGGTCGTCCCATACAATTACCTTGTTTCCCAGTCCAACGGCCCATGCGCGAGCCCCGGCCAAGCATTTGTGAATAACCGGGTAGCGAGGGATGCGGTTGTCAGCGGGATTGGACAAGTGGCTATGTATGCACCTTAGGACCGGAAAGAAGTGAGTTGGTTTTGGCGTCCTGGGGGTTTTCACACAGCGGGCATCCCTGACCGGGTGCAAGGACGAAAATCCTGGGTTTTGGTCCACTTTAAAGAGGGACTACGGTCATTTCTGACCATAGTTACTCATAACTCTTTCACTATTGCAAACAGAGCATCCTATTCTTATTTACAGTGATGTTTCTAGGCAATATAGCGCTCAGTGTGGGAAGGAAAAAATTCTTTACCCTTCTTTACCCATCCTATGTTGCTGCTGCTGTCCCATACCAATATGTGCCTTGCTATGCTTCTACCTTAGCAGCAGACTGTGCCCCTACCATGAATAAGCCCAATATTGGGGGATTAGGGGCCTGTCCTATAAAATGCACCACTAACAGTACACCTAACTCATCTGCAAAAAACAGGATGGCTGAGATAAAGCCGCCCCCAATAGCCTTGGTGCCCAGGGTGATCACCTTGCTCGCCCCCCCCCCCTTAGTAACAGCCCTGCCAGTTTAAAGGTTAGGGAAGACGGAAAGCCACCTGCCCAACATTCTGGCAGATAGCCAATAATCCAATTACTTGCACACCAACCGGTCAGGGGTTGTAGAATTGGCCTAGTGTTTATACAGGGATTCCCTCAGACCTGTGCTGAAGACTATAACGAATTGGTAAGTTGCCAGGGCCTGGGGGAGGGCCCTGTCAGCTGGCAGCACCTATGCCTAGTGCAGCAGGCTGGAAGCCAGGAGGGGAAGGGGGCTACGCTTTTAATTTACTAATATGCAAAAACGGCACACAGCTATTGGTGGCATAAAATGAAATGATTTAATGTAGCCAATACCCAGTATTCACACACATGAAAAAAGCTGTTGTTTTGCTGAGGCCAAACAAACAAAATATGTATTTAGGTGATCCTGTGGATGTTCTGAGGTAAATTTCTATTGGCCTGTGCTGAATCAGGTCCCTGTAACTTTATTTTAGAATCACACTTCTAACAGGACCACACATGGTAAAACCCACATGTCATAATGATAGATATCGAGGCAATTAATGTACCACTTGTGAGGAATATGGCAAATATTATATGTCATTTTATTGCTGATGTCCGGCTTCCCCCTTTAAGATTCTCTGTTCTTAGCAAATGTCACCCTTACAAGCCTAGCAGGAAAAGGAAGTCTATATATGGGCATGTGGTTCTGACACTCAGAAAAGACATTTTCGAGGATGAAAGCCCCCCTGTGGCTCCCCTAACACCTTTGTCAGACAGCAAGGAGCCAGGATCCTTCTTCGCTGGTGAGGTGTGATAGCATATGGGGCTTCAAAAGAATTCCCCAGGACCTGTGTCTCGGAGAAGAAGGGGGGGGGGGGCAGAGATCGAGCTTAAAAGTAGGACAGGGAGACGAGAACATTGTCATTCTCTGGAGGAAGGTCGCACGGCATGCATGCTGGAGGTGCCCAAATCATCTATAAGATGTTGACATACCCGCTTGTGGGAGCTCATCATCATTACTACTCTTACTACTCTACATCTGCCTTTTAAGGTAACTCTGACTATTGTATCTCTGTGTGTAACTCACTGTAACCTGTAACCCACATCTCAGAACAGCATTTGTATTAATTCATATTCCATCATAGTCAAATGTTTGTTGTCACTGCCTAGTGTGCTTATTGCATTAAAACCTATATTTAACTTGAGCGATCTTTTTGCATTAACCAAGAATCTGTGTCTCCATAGGCTTTGGGCCTGGGAGTCCCATTAGGTGGGTGAACGGACAGTGCTTTGGGAAATCGGGCTGTGTGATCGGAGGTCCCTGACACCTCTAAATCTACTTTTCCTTGGCCGGTTTCAAGGTCCATGTTACAACCTTTTTTTTTAGCAACCAATCTACAATGGAATTGTCCACAAAGCAGTGCCAGTGGCCCTGTCTCACCGGGCTAACTGTGTAGCATTGCAGCAGGATGATGTATCTGTAATCACAGACGAAGACGACAATCATGGTTGATTTCACAACTGAACAGTAAAGAGTTTTTTCTGCCGGCATAAAATGCCCTCAGGAGTTTGAAAAAGGGAAATGGCTATCAGCTAAAAAGCCAGGTAACATCAGATTATTTTGATAGCTTGTGTTGTTTAAAGCTGAACTCCAGGCAAACAATAAAACAGTTATTAAAGCAGAGGCTATGCTTTGATTGATGTAATTTCAAAAATATTTCTGAATGTCTTGATTGTATCTTCATATGCTAACCTTATGAAGCATAGCTCATCCAACAGTATTTAAGATGCCTCTGTGGTAAGAGCAGGAAATCAGATCGTACCACTTATCTGCTACACTGCTACCTAATGACAGAGCAAAGGGTAGGGATTGGATCTGTCCTGTAACCCAGTGGCGTGATTTTTGAAAATAGTGTCGGTATAACAGGATTCTTACTGATGAAGTGAAAACAGATGCCACACTCACTCAATGCAAATATCCTGTGATTAGTTATATATAAGTAACATAATGTACTTTTGTTATGCCTGAACGTGACTTAAAAATAAATGTTTTTTTTAACAGAATTATGAAAAGAGAATAAAATGACCCCAGTTGAGATGGCTGACCTGCTCAAATCCCAAACAGGAACTACAGCTTTTCGAGGGGGCCGCACATGCGCCACCCCTTGGAAAAAAGTCTTAACCAGTGGGTGTAAAGCAAAAGACCTCTGGAAGGAAACCGACAGAGCAGAAACCTGTCCTTTCAAAGTACTAAGCTGGAACCCCAGGTCCAGATTATGCTGAAGAAACTCCAAAATCCTGGGTACAGAAAAAACTCTGCAAGGCAAGGCCCTAGCCTCACACCAATCAATATAGGACCTCCAAGTCGTATAGTAAATGCCAGAAGAGGACCGCTTCCTAGCCCTAATCAGGGTCTGAACGACAGCCTCAGACAAACCTTCCTCTTTCAAGATGAAGGTTTCAGCATCCAGGCCGTCAAAGCCAGCGTTTGTAAATTGGGGTAAAGTAGATGACCCTGAGTCCCCCTCCGTATTCTCCACCCCCGGAATGTAGACTGCCGAAAGGCAAGGAACATTGCTCTCCGCCCATCGCAGGATCAGAGAGACTTCCCTGAGGGCACTCCTGCTGCGAGTCCCTCCTTGGTGATTTATGTAGGCCACTGCCGTTCAGTTGTCCGAACGCACCTGAAACGGAAGACCCCGTAACTGTGGGGTTAACCGAGCCAGAACCAGACGAATGGCTCGGAGCTCCAATACATTGATGGGGGTGTGAGCCTCCTGGGGACCCCACACCCCGCTGAACTGATGACTCTTCCAATAACCTCCCCAGCCCGACAGGCTGGCATCCGGGGTAACCATCTCCCAACAAGGGACCAGAAAGTATCTGCCCTTCACCAGATTGCTCGAGTCCAGCCACCACCGAATTGACTGCCGAACCCTGGGAGACATCCTGAAAGGTTGATCCAAAGACTGTGGGCTCCTGTCCCAATACGTCAATAGGAGAAGTTGCAGAGATCTCATGTGAAATTGTGCAAACGGCACCGCCTCGAAGGAGGACACCATCAGTCCCACCAGTTTCATCCCCTGTCGGATAGAGGGACAAGGGCTGGCCAGAAGAAGACGGATCAGGTCCTGAATCCCTGCACCTTGGTCTGGGACAGAAACACTCTGGCCCGACTGGTATCCAGATTCATGCCCAGAAATAAAATCACTCGAGACGGGGAGAGAGAAGACTTGGTGCGGTTGATCACCCACCCGAATCTCTCCAGTGTCGACACCACCTGGAGGGTGTCCAGTTCTGCCTGCTGAAGGGAAGAAGCAGAATCGTCCAGATAAGGCACAATGCGAATGCCCTGAGATCTGAGCAGAGCCATTACGCCCGCCAAAACCTTGGTGAAGACCCTCGGTGCCGAGGTCAGACCGAAGGGAAGAGCTACGAATTGATAATGTTGATGCACCACCGCAAACCGGAGGAATCTCTGATGTGTCTGAAAAATTGAACCTGCAGATACCCCACACCCCAAACATGGCTCGGATTGTCCGGAAGGGATCCCGGGCCTGCTATCCTGCAGAGCCTCCATATGGTGAATTTTTGTGGTCAGTCGCAAGACCGTAGGGAATTACGCATAAGCAACCCGGGACGCCCCTTAAAAGTCCCGGTGGGAGTATTTTAGGGGTGGACAATATTTATAGCTAGGGACCCCAGGACCAGGAGAGACCCCATAAAATGCACTTATAAGGTATGCCCTAGCATAGATATTACAGTTACACAGCCAAAATATTCATTTACAGGTATATGACTGCGTATATATAGATATATCGCCAAGCAGCCATACAGAGCAATTAAAAGGGCATATAGGCACACACAATTATGTATATATATATATATATATATATATATATATATATATATATCCATATATACCGAACTATGAATATCTCCATATATATATATATATATATATATATGCCCCCCGATGGATGTAGCCAACGGGCACAATAACGCCCAGCGACATGTCCGCAAAGAGAGCATAAGCATAGGATCTCTGATGTGCCTGTTTTCCAGCTAAGGAGCCCGTATGGGGCACTCACGTATAAGATGGTGTCCAGACGAGGAGAGAGAGAAGGGGGGCGGGCCGGCGCGGAGCGCGCCCGCACATGGCCCCCGCCCCCCTCCGACACGGGATTCCCCCCCCCAAGCCGCGCTTCCAGCCAATAGGGCTGGAGCCGGCCGACGACGCCAAGGGGGGGCGGGCCGACACCTACGCGCTCCGCCGACGCGGGAGAGCGCCAGGCCCCACCCCCCTCACTGTGGAAGGCAGAAGGTTGCGCTTCCCGGCCAATATGGCCGCAGAGCCGACCATGAGATAACCGGCCCGCCGCCGCAGAGAGCGTGCGCGCGGGCCGACGTAAACACACACACACACATGCACGTAAATAAAAGTGAACAAACACACACACACTGCAAATAGCGGACAGGGAGTCAGCCCCCCCCCCCCCCCCCCCCCGGAGGAGAGTGAGGGACCCGGAAGAGGGAGTGGGAACCCTGCCATTATAAAGCCATAGGCATGTAGGGATGGGGCATCCCACACCAGGATCACCAAAACCTGGATCACCGCCTACCCCGTGGTGGGGTCTCACGGTGGAGCAGCGCTCCTACAGCACCCAAAGGGTGCTCCTACCTTTACCAAGGACCCGCAGCCGAAGCTTGGAGGCTCAATACAGGGACAATTTAGGAGGGTCCTGGTAGCAATAGGGACAAAAAAGGGGGCCGGGCGCGAGCCCGGCTTACCTGCAAGTAAGAGAAGCTTCATCTTCTGTCTTGCTCACTCCCTGCAGAGAAGACAACTGGGGAATTGGTGGGAGGTCCCAGGTAGTTATGGACCGGGAGGGGCTTCTTTTTTTGCATTCATCTCTGCAGAAGTTCGCCCTCTACTGGAGAATAACCCAACTGTCAAGACTTATTGCAGCGGAGTGTATGTCACACTTGGAATAAAAGAAGAGCATGTCAACCGAGATATATCAGCCATTTCTGCTTTAATTTAAAAACAGAAAACAGTTTAGCACAGTGCCAAATGTAGCCTGACGCAATGGTGTAACAATTCCATTGCCTGCTGTAGCACTTTAATTTACATACAAATAAATCCCTCTAACACATAAACCAAAGCACTCTGAGAGATGCTGACCAGTGTAGAGTGCAGGCTGGGAATGGTGCTCTTATACACACCCTGGCTCCTACATTCTGCTCTCAATCTTCTGCATTTCAGACACTTGACATTGGTGTCCCATGACAACTTCTGTAACTAGTTGGAAAGGATCCAAATATTGTAACAGCAGCACAGCTTACCAAGTCGGCCAGCAGTGGCACCACATTTCAAACCGTGGAAAGAAAAGGCCAGCACTCGTTATAATCCAAAAACTGTATTCCAATGCCAGAAATCTATACAGTAAATATCTCCATGTCCATATACAGTGCTTTGGAGTGCATGGAGCCAAAGGGTCTTTTCTGGTGCCCAGGGTGACCGCACCGCCCACCAGGACCTATGAAATGACTTTGATTAGATATTGATAAGGACAGAAATTCTTTCTCTGAAAATAAAGCATAGATGAGTAGCAGCAACCTTCTGACTACAGCTAGCCACCTCATAGACAGGTAAAGGGTAAGGCCCTATGTGCTCTAAAGAAGCCACTGTTAGTAGTAGCTTGTAGAAATGGCCAGTCACTAAGGAACAATCACATTTCCGGTTGACCAGCTTTTAACTCATTACCAGTTCTTTTGGGGTCCTAACTTATTTTTCCTGACTTACATATGTGACAAATACTCCATATGCCAGAGTGTCCCTTGTCTGGCCCACAAAGGTCTTGACCTTCTGGTTACTGTATGTCACACTGCGAGGATTGTCGCACCGGCAGAAGCTCTGATGCTAGCGTATATTTGCCAGAAATGACTTCAGTGCTCAATGAAATGCCTGTTATGTTTTTTACTGCTAATAAGTGAACCACTGAAAGGAGCCATGAAACATGCACACACCATACTTCAGTGCAGTGTGTAGCTGTTTCTTTTCCCCCACCATACAGGCCTCCATGCTCGACTTTGTCTTGAGACATCCGAAGTTGTAAAGGGGGCCGAAAGTAATTTATTTTTATAGAGAGGTAGCAAGTAAGAAATAAGGGGGTTATTTAAGAAACGCGTAGTACCACGTAGTGTCAGGTGAACGCCAGGCGCAGTATGTGAAAACCATATATATGAAAGTCAATCTGGTAAGCGCATCTAATAGCGTCATGTAGCATCAAATGTATTACTAGCGGCAGCTCAGTGTAACGCTCCGGTGCTGTGTGTTCAGCAGCACCATGTAGCACTTGTCGCTCAGCAGCGTTGTCCCATACATTTCAATGGTGTTTTTTTGCTTGTGTATAAATAACGTTTTATTTAATTATTTTTCTCAATTTTAGGATATAATTATTGTGGGACCTTCTCCTGCCCAGCAACCAAACACTGATATTGCGCAACCATGCAAACAAAAGAATAATTTCTTTCAAAACCGTGCAAAATAAAATAAATATTAATTATATCAATTAATAAGCTAATAATGTCCCGCTCTGAGCAATGGACAGATGTCACAAACTGTCCTTTTTACACAAAACTACCAAACATATATGTCACATAAATGCTTCATGTATATATATGCGCACGCTCAGTGAGATGCCTTTTTAAATGTTCACATTAGCATATAACTTCTTTATCACCCAACGTGATTAGTGTTCAGAAATTCTTCAATCAAATTGGTGCAATAATCCCTCCACCTATAGATGCAATCACGTACCAGCTCCTCAATAAAAGAATCGCTTTGAATCATTAATCAATTTCATTCCGCATTAATGGCTCCAATAGCTTGTACAGGGGATATATCAACCCAAATGCCTCAATGGGATCTCATCAACAAGGGCATATGCAAGTAAGAGCACATTAGGCAGTGTTTAAAAACGTTCACAATTTATTTAAATAAAATGACATGTAAAACATAGAAACATAGAAGGTTGACGGCAGAAGGAGACCATACGGTCCATCTAGTCTGCCCTTATGTGTATATTGTATGTACTCTTTATCTTAGGATAGATGTGTGCTTATCCCAGGCATGTTTAAATTCAGTGACTGTTGATTTTTCAACTACCTCTGCTGGAAGTTTGTTCCAAGCATCTACTACTCTTTCTGTAAAATAATATTTTCTAACATTGCTCCTGATCTTCCCCCCGACTAGCTTCAGGTTGTGCCCCCTTGTTCTATCGTTAAGCTTCTTCTTAAAAACACTTCCCTCCTGAACCTTATTCAATCCTTTCACATATTTAAAGGTCTCAATCATGCCCCCCCTCTCCCTTCTTTCCTCCAGACTGTACAAATTAAGTTCTTTAAGTCTCTCCTGATAAGTTTTAAGTTTAAGTCCTTCCACCATTTTCGTTGCCCGCCTTTGGACACGTTCTATTTGAATAATGTCTTTTTGCAGGTAAGGTCTCCAGAACTGCACACAGTATTCTAGCTGTGGCCTTACCAGGGCTCTATACAGGGGCATCACAACCTCCCTCTTCCTACTGGTGATGCCTCGAGCTCTGCAGCCGAGCATCCTGCTTGCTTTTCCCACTGCCTGGCTACACTGTCCACTCATCTTGCTGCTATCAGTAATCAGTACCCCTAAATCTCTCTCCTCCGAGGTCCTGGCTAACACAGTGCTGCCCATACGGTACTCAGAGCAGGGATTCCTTCTACCCAAGTGGATGATTTTACATTTAGAGACATTAAACTCTAGTTTCCACAGTTTTGACCATCTATCCAGTAAAGCTAAATCATTTTCCATGTTGCAGACACCTCCCGGAATATCCACCCTATTACTAACCTTTGTATCATCAGCAAACAGACAAACTTTTCCTACCAAGCCTTCTCCTATGTCACTTACAAATATATTAAAAAGAATGGGGCCCAGGACAGAGCCTTGCGGCACACCACTTGTAACTCGCCTTTGTTCAGATTGCACGCCATTTACAACAACGCTCTGATACCGATCCCTCAGCCAACTGGAAATCCACTGAACTATCCAGGGATTGAGTCCTACCTTCAATAACTTATCTATGAGCTCCTTATGTGGTACAGTGTCAAAGGCTTTGCTAAAATCCAGATAGGCGATATCACAGCACCACCTTCATCTAACACTTTAGTGACATTGTCAAAGAAATCAATAAGATTGGTCTGACATGATCTGCCCTCAGTAAAGCCGTGCTGTTTTGGGTCCAATAGGTCATTAATTTTTAGATGGGAAATTATCTGTTTTTTTAAGAGTGTTTCCATTAATTTGACCACTATAGATGTTAAACTAACTGGCCTGTAATTACTGGCTTCTTCTCTACTCCCCTTTTTATGGATTGGTATGACACTGGCCATTCTCCAATCATCTGGAACCTCACCAGTTGAAAGGGAATGGTTAAGTAAATCAGTCAGAGGGGCTGCAATCACAAACCTAAGTTGCCTTAGAACTCTGGGGTGGATTCCATCTGGACCCATCGCCTTACTTACCTTTAGCTGTGCCAGCTCGGATAGGACATCAGCCTCCAGAAACTCCGGAGCTGTGCCCTCCCAGCGGGATGCTGTGCTATGGCCATGCCTGCTACTATCTGAAAATACCGAACAAAAGTAGCTATTCAGATGGTCAGCCACAGCCTTATCTCCGTCAATATATTTATTTTCCCTATTTCTAATTTTTGAGACTGCATTGTTTTTCTTCTTTCTGTCACCAATATATCGGAAAAAGGTTTTATCTCCCCTCTTCATAGATTTGGCCATTTCTTCCTCCTTTTGCCCTTTAGCAGTCCTTATAATCAGTTTTGCTTCCCTCTGTTTAATTTTATACGCCTCTCTGTCAGCTACACTTCCACTTACTTTATACTTCTTATAGGCAGACTTCTTCTCTTTTATGATAGTGCTGACTTCCCTAGTAAACCATAATGGTTTCTTCTTCCTTTTATTCTTGCTAGTTTGTTTCACATATTGCTTAGTTTCCTTTAAGATGGCCATTTTTAATAGTGACCACTGAGCGCTCACTTCTGCTACTCTGTTCCACTCACCTAATTTTCTTTCTACATACTCCGCCATTTCCTTGAAGTTTGTCTTCCTAAAGTCTAGCACTTTGGTTCTGGTGTGTGATTGCACAATGTCTGTTTTTATTCTGAACCATAAGCATTGATGGTCACTGGAACCCAGATTTTCTTCAACCCTGACCTCGGACACCAGATCCCCATTGGTCCAGAATGTTATCTCCTCTAGTTGGCAATGCCACAAGTTGTTTTAGAGACACTCCATTAAGTGCCTCTAACATAGTCCTGCTCTTGCATGTCGATGCACTTGGGATATTCCAGTCCACATCAGGCATGTTGAAGTCACCTGTAATTACAATGTCCCCCTTCTTTGCCATTCCACTGATTTCATCTATTAACAGGTTATCTAGATCCTCAGATTGTCCAGGGGGCCTATATATCACACCAATTCTGACCACAGCTCCCTCCTTAGTCTGCATGGTAACCCAGAGAGATTCTAGTTCATTATGTGTATGCAGAATTATTGTTGATTGAAGGGTAGTCTTGACATAAATGGCTACTCCACCGCCCTTTCTATCCAATCTGTCTTTTCTGTACAATGTGTAACCGGGTATGGCTATCTCCCAGTCATTGTGATCCTTGAACCAAGTATCTGTTATTGCAACAAGATCCAATTCATCTCTGGATATGATAGCCATTAATTCACAGAGCTTGTTGCCCAAGCTGCGAGCATTGGTACACATCATGTGGATGTTGTTGGTATTGTATTTTAGTGTGTCCTTGATCTTTTCCACCTCTAGCCTACCACTGACCGGGTTTCCTGCTTCAATGTCCTGCTTCATCCTAAATGGTAGGGGACAGAAATCACCCTTACAAGTTACATCTCTGTCCCCTTCCTCTAGTTTAAATCAAAAAATGCTCTGAGTTCCACTCCAAGTTCTTCTGTGCCTTTCTGTGAAGGATGCAAGCCTCTTAAACAACTCATTGTTCGACCACCTTCTAACATCATGACTAATACATCCAAAGCCTTTGTCTTCACACCACTGACGTAACCACAAATTGAAGTTGGCGATGTTGAGTGCCTTTTTTCCCTGATTACATACTGGCAAAACTTCAGAAAAGGTGATGGAACCTGTTATTTTGCAAAGTGCCTGACTAAAATTTTGGAAGTCCCTCTGTACAACAAACAAATCTTTTTGGGATAAGTCATTTGTGCCAAGATGTAGCACAATGTCCACTCGGTTATGTTTGCTTGCAGACTAAAAGAAGGGGAAATAATAAGCCGCACATAGTGTGATGTTTTTCACAACTCAGAAACTGTCCTGCGGTCTTTAAAAGCTGCTTACCAGAACAGAAAATAAACACACATATAAAGTAGAAGGTGGGGCAGTTATCCTTATAGCGTCTTTCCCTTGGCCACGGGTCCCGACGCTACTTTGATAGCAAGCAGTCACGTGATCCTGTGAAGCTCCGCCTGACGCGTTTCGTCATTATCCACCGACTTTTTCATTGGGCAACAAGAGCCTCGCAGGAACACGCTGTTATAGCCTTGTCTATCACGTGACTTTTACTTTTAACTATTTCTATGGCTTCTTACAAATACCTGTTTGATAGGCGCTGTTGTCAATCATTTATCAACAGCCAATAAAAGGAAACGCAAGTTCGCTCTGCCCTCCTTCTCCTCTCAGCATAGTAATCAAACCAAATGCTTACATAAATTAAACATATCTGTTTTAGGATCTAATCTAGAATATAATTAGAATCTATACAACATTTAAAATAGTGAAAATAAGAAAAATAATAGAAACACCATTTAATAAAATACGATTTCAAATAGGCATTATCTTATCGCTCCCACAAAATAATAATTTTTGTTTTTTAGGCCAAAATGACCAGCTATATTTAAAAAAAAAAATTTTTAAACCATTTATCCCGTGTTTACCATTTAAGCCGTTATTTCTAATATTTGTGGATTCCATAACTACAGGGTCTGTTCCGAGGGATTGGCGCTTGGCAAATGTGGTGCCAATATTCAAAAAGGGATCTAGGGGGGAACCTGGAAACTACAGACCGGTAAGCTTAACATCTGTGGTGGGCAAGCTGTTTGAAGGTTTCTTAAGGGATACTATCCTGGAGCACCTTGGGGAAAATGACCTTATTACTCCATATCAGCATGGATTTATGAGGAATCGCTCCTGCCAGACAAACCTAATCAGCTTTTATGAGGAGGTAAGTTCAAGATTGGATCAGGGGGAGTCATTGGATATCATATATCTTGACTTTTCTAAAGCATTTGATACTGTGTCACATAAAAGGCTGGTACAAAAGATGAGAATGCTTGGACTGGGGGAAAACGTGTGCAGATGGGTGGGAAATTGGCTTAATGATCGGAAGCAGAGGGTGGTTATCAATGGTACACACTCAGATTGGGTCACTATTACTAGTGGAGTACCACAAGGGTCAGTTCTGGGACCAATTCTCTTCAATATATATATAAATGACATTGGGTATGGATTAAACAGTAAGTCTCAATCTTTGCAGATGATACTAAGCTGAGTAAAGTAATTAAAACAAAAGAGGACAGCAGGCAGCTACAAACAGATTTAGATGAATTGGAAGCATGGGCAGTTAAATGGCAAATGAAGTTTAACACAGATAAATGTAAGGTTATGCACATGGGAAGGAGAAATCTGTGTCATGATTACACATTAAATAAAGAAACACTTGGTAAAACAACAATGGAAAAGGACCTAGGGGTTTTAGTTGACAATAAGCTCAACTGTAGTAATCAATGCCAGGCAGCTGCTGCCAAAGCAAATAGGATCATGGGGTGCATCAGGAGGGGCATAGGTGCTCATGACCAGAGCATCATTTTACCCCTGTACAAGTCACTGGTCAGACCCCATATGGAATACTGTGTACAGTTCTGGGCACCTGTGCTTAAGAAGGACATATCAGAACTGGAGCACGTTCAAAGAAGGGCAACAAAGTTAATAAAAGGAGTGCGGGGGCTAGAGTACCCGGAAAGATTGTCCAAGTTAGGTTTATTTAGTCTAGAAAAAAGATGATTGAGGGGTGATTTAATAACTATGTATAAATATATTCGGGGCCAATACAAAGATCTGTCCCACAATCTATTTATACCCCGGAGTGTAACCATAACCCGGGGGCATCCACTAAGGTTAGAGGAAAGGTGCTTTCTCCACCGACATAGGAGGGGATTCTTCTCTGTAAGAGCAGTGAGAATATAGAACTCGCTGCCAGAGGAGGTAGTTATGAAGGATACAGTAAAAAAGTTAAAAAGTGTCCTTGATAACTTCCTGGCATGTAATAACATTTCCAGCTATGGCTACTAGACCGTTGGAAGGAATTAAACAGGCTGAACTGGATGGACGTCTTTATTCAGCCTTACATACTATGTTACTATGTTTTTTCATTTTAACCCTCAATCATCTCCTATGAAGCAATTTAGGTCATATTCTATATTCAACCCATCGGGTTGTAAGGTTCGCATTAGGTATATCCATTTTGACTCCTCATGAGATACATCTCTCATAATATTCCGTCCCTTAAATTTTTTTTCTATTTGGTCAGTGACCCAAAATGTTATACCTGTGGGGTCACTATTATGCATAATTTTAAAATGTAGGGACACACTGTGAAGATCATATCCTTTCTTTATATTATATATATGTTCCCTTAAGCGAACTTTAAAGGGGCGCCCTGTCAAACACTTACATTGTTACTTTTTTATTTTTTTTTTCTTATGCAGAATTGTACGTTATGGTCTGCCATTGCAGTGTCATTGTTACAGTGTTAAAACAATGTCATTCCATATGTTTTCGCTCTGTTGCTGGTGTATATGTGTTGAGAAACAGACTTTTTTCATATAGCACCTGGCGCTTGCCGCTAGAGCGCCCAGCTTTAGAGCGCCAGCGCTGGTTTTGTGTTTGATTTTCTTAAATATAGGCTTTAGCGCAGAGCGTAGCACACACTTAACTGGCACTACCTATTGTTCGCTGCAGTGTTGCCCTGTTGTTATATGTGGCGTTGCTCTGGGTGGCTTTTCCTCAGGGCGCTACATATGCATTAATTGAGGCAGAGAGCTTCTACAGTGTCCTCCAGACATCACATTTATCACTGCTGGAGAGGACACTACAGCGTCACTTGTCCGGCGCTACTCTAGGTTATAATCACTCGAATACAGAGTCCCCACCAATCATCCCATTACAGATAGTGTGGAGGGAAGCATCTTCCAATACTCTTCATCTGTCTATTCAGACTTCATAATAGGAAAATAATTTAGTGGGCATAAGTGGGGTCATGCTAAATTTGTTGAAGCCAGTGTGACTTGCAGTGTGCATAGCGGTGTGGATTGCAACCTGCATCTCAGTGAGCTTTTATGTGTTTAGACACAAAAAATATTTTTTCTAACTTTTTCCCCCAAAATTACCTGTACATGTGACGGGGGAATTTTTACAGTTGAGGTACAAAATGTTTCCAATGAGGTAAGTATATTTGTAACAACAGCACCCTATGGGCTATGGAGAAAAAAATGGTGAAATCTTTAGTATAGCCCATAGGGTGCTGCTATTTCCAAACTTTAAAATATACCCTTACATCACTGGAAAAAATAATATACCTAAACTATAAAAATGTGTCATCACATGTAAAGGTGATTTTTGGGGGGAGAAACTGTAGGACAAAGACTTTTTTTGCCCTTTATTTTCTGTGTTATCGCTAAAAGTCTCCCCAAAAACAGATTGCTCCTGATTAGTACAAAAAAAATACCATTTTGTGAATACTCACCTGTAAAATGGGTATTATAAGTATGTCACACACCCCACTTCAAACATTAATAATTACAATAGGGTTTACTCACCGCTAGGTGGCAGCATTGCAGAGAATCTCCAAAAATTCAACAGGCCCCTCCCGGTCTATACATACCTGGTACCTCCCAACAATCACCCAGTATTAAAACAGCAGTAAGACAAGGTACCAGGAACAAACAATATAACCCTCAAACGTAAAGAACTAAACTTCACCATATAAAGAGCCAGGATACCAAAAAGGGCGGGTGAAGTGGGGTGTGTGACATACTTATAATACCCATTTTACAGGTGAGTATTCACAAAATGGTATTATTCTAAGTATGTCACACACCCCACTTCAAACATTAATAATTACAATAGGGACATCCAACAGCAGTGTCCAAGAAAGGGTGGGTATCCAACCAGGCAATAATGCAGAAAAAACTCAAACCACTGCAGCCTGCAGAACCTTGCGGCCAAAAACAGCATCCGCTGAGGCCCGCACATCAACCTTATAGAACTTAGAAAAAGTATGAACAGAAGACCAAGTCGCAGCCTTACACACTTGTTCAACCGAAGCCTGGTGCTGAAAAGCCCAGGACGCACCAACCGCACGAGTAGAATGAGCAGTAACGCGAAAAGGGGGATCCTTCCCCTTAGCCGAATAAGCTCCAACAATGGCCTGACGAATCCATTTACTAATGGAAGACTTGGCCGGAGCCAAAGCCTTCCTAGGCCCACAGGGCACAACGAAAAAGGCATCAGTCTTACGAAAAGAAGACGTAGCACGTAGATAGTACCTAACACCACGTACAACATCCAAGCAGTACAAAGCACTCTCCTTGACATTCTTAGACTTAGGACACAAGGAAGGAAGAACAATGTCCTGGTTAAGATGAAAAGCAGAGACCACTTTAGGGAGAAAGTCTGACTTGAAGCGAAAAACCACTTTGTCCTGATGATCCTCGAAAAAAGGAGCCTGAATAGACAAAGCTGCCAACTCTGAAACACGCCGAACCGAAGTGATGGCCACCAGGAAGGCAACCTTCTGAGTAAGAGTGGACAGAGCAATCTCCCGCAAAGGCTCGAAAGGAGGAGCCTGAAGAGCAGAAAGAACCAAATTCAAATCCCAAACAGGGAGTAACGGCTTCCTAGGAGGCCGCAGATGCGAAACCCCCTGGAAAAAAGTCTTGACCAAGGAATGGCTAGCAAAAGACCTCTGGAAAAAAATTGACAAAGCAGAAACCTGCCCCTTCAAAGTACTCAGCTGAAGACCGGAGTCCAGCCCCGACTGAAGAAATTCCAAAATCCTAGACACAGAAAAGACCCGGCAAGGCAAAGACCTAGCCTCACACCAATCAATATAAGATCTCCAATACCTGTAATACATGGAAGAAGAAGATCTCTTCCTGGCACTAATAAGAGTCCGAATGACCGCATCCGAAAGACCCTCCTCCTTTAAGATGGAGGTTTCAGCAGCCAAGCCGTCAAAGCCAGCGTTTGTAAACTGGGGTAACATAGTTGGCCCTGTGTGAGAAGATCCGGCCGAAGAGGCAGATCGAACTGATCCACGGCCAGACGAACGATGTCTGCGAACCACACCCGCCTTGGCCACCTTGGAGCCACGAGAATGGCGGGAACTCCCTCCAGAACCAACTTTCGCAGAACCCTGCCTAGCATGGGAATCGGAGGAAACAGATAAAGAAACCCCAGGTCCCTCCAGCTCAGGGCCATGGCATCCACCGCCAGAGCCAGAGGGTCCCGGGACAGAGACACAAAGGACGGAAGCTTGTGATTGTGACGAGAGGCAAACAGATCCACCTCCGGCGTCCCCCATCGGAGACAAAGCGACCGAAACACCTGGGGATGGAGAGACCACTCCCCCCGACGGGACGCACACCGGCTCAGAAAGTCCGCCTCTGTGTTTTCCACTCCCGGAATGTAAACTGCCGAGATGCAAGGGACATGAGTCTCCGCCCAAACTAAAATCAGAGACACCTCCCTGTGGGCACCCAGACTGCGAGTCCCTCCTTGGTGATTGATGTAAGCAACCGCCGTCTGATTGTCTGATCGAACCTGAACCGGCAGACCCTGTAAATGATGCGTCAAGCGAGACAGAACCAACCTGATGGCTCGCAATTCCAGAACATTGATGGGCAAGTGGGCCTCCTGAGGGTCCCACTGCCCCTGAAACTGAAGATCCTTCCAAAAACCTCCCCAGCCTGACAAACTGGCATCCGTGGTGACAGTTTCCCAAAGCGGGGTCAGAAACGACCTGCCCTTCAAAAGGTTGTCCGAGACCAACCACCACAGAAGGGACTGCCGAACCCGAGGGGACAACCGGAAGGACCGATCCAACGACCCCGGACGCCGGTCCCAAGACGCCAAAAGACGAAGTTGAAGAGTCCTCGTATGAAACTGTGCAAAGGGAACTGCCTCGAACGAGGCCACCATCAACCCCACCAGTCTCATCCCCAGACGAATGGACGGATGAGGATGGGAGAGAAGCAACTGGGCCAATTCCTGAATCAGCAGAACCTTGGCCTGAGGGAGAAACACTCTGTGCTGGCAGGAGTCCAACGACATCCCCAGAAAAGTCACCACCCTGGCCGGAACCAGGGAGGACTTGGGGTAATTGATCACCCAGCCGAACTTCTCCAGCATAGACACCACCATGCTGGTGTCCCCTTCTGCCTGACCGAAGGAGGGCGCCATGATGAGAAGATCGTCCAGATAAGGCACAATGCGAATCCCCTGAGCTCTGAGCAGGGCCATCACCCCCGCCAATACTTTGGTGAACACTCTCGGAGCAGAGGTGAGGCCGAATGGAAGAGCCACAAACTGAAAATGCCGATCCTCCACCACGAAACGAAGGAACCTCTGATGAGCTGGGAAAATCGGAATGTGCAGGTACGCATCCTTGATGTCTATGGACGTCATAAAGTCCCTCTGCCGAAGCGAACCGATCGCAGACCGCAGGGTTTCCATGCGGAACTTCCGGGGACGAATAAACCTGTTGAGAAACTTCAAATCCAGAATAGGACGGAAGGACCCGTCCTTTTTGGGGACAGTGAAGAGATTGGAATAAAACCCGCGCCCTACCTCTGAAGGAGGAACCGGGCAAACGACAGCTAAGTCTAGAAGATTCCTTACCGCCGCCAGGAGCCCCTGCGCGGCCAAAGGATCCAAAGATACCCGAGACCTGAAGAATCTTGGAGGAGGACGGGACTCGAACTCCAACTTGTAACCGGCCGACACCACCTCCCGGATCCATCTGTCCGAGACCTCCTGGTCCAATACCCGGGAGAAGAGTCGCAACCGTCCCCCCACCCGAACGGGTGAGGGCGCCCCCTCATTGCTGGGCGGGCTTGGCAACTGGCTTGGGCTTGGCGCCCCAGACGCGAACGGGACGGCCACGGCCTTTACCCCTATTCCAACTGGCGCCCCTGGGGGCCGAGAAGCCCGCACCCCTGCCGGCTCTGGCTCCCCGAAAGGACGGATTGAAGGAGACCGACCCCCGAAAGGAACGGCGAAATTTCTTGCGCTGAGGTAACTTACCTCCCTTGGCAACAGAATCCAGCCTCTCACCAAAAAGCCTCAAACCCAAAAAGGGAAGAGCCGTGAGCGATCTTTTTGAATTAAAATCCACCGTCCACTGTCTCAACCACACACAGCGACGGATAGCTACCAGCAAGGCGGTAGCCCTGCCACACATCAACATGGCATCCTCCTGAGCGGCCAGGATAAAGGACAAGAAGGAGTCACAGCGCTCAATCGCGAGAGACTCATCACAAGTAGGATCGAGATCCACACCTAAGTCCCTGACAATAGACCTGACCGCCAGAGTCAAAAAAGCCGAAGCACATACAGGCCTTAACACCGAACCCGCACATACGAAACCATGGTGGGCCAGCTGATCAAGCCGACGATCCTCGCCGTCCCTGAGCGAAGTCGTGTCAGGAGAATGCACGACCGCCGTGTTGGACAGTCCCAAGACCGGAGTATCTACCTCAGGGGGGACAGACCAACGCTTCATCAACTCCGCCGGAAAAGGATACTTCCTATCCCAGCTAGACGGCACACCGACGAGACGCGTAGGGTGCTCCCATTGCTTGAGAACAATCTCTTCAAAATGCTGTTGGCTGGGAAACTCCAAGCGCTGCTTGGACACCCCAAAAAGCTGACCCTTAGGCCTAGGAACAACCACCGGAGGATCCAAATCCAAAACCTCAAACATCTGAGTCAGAATAGTAGATGAATCGAGAGGAAGGCCCTCAGCCTGAGCCCCCTCAGCACCCAGCAACTGCTGAACCTCGGAATCCTCTTCCTCAATGAGTTCACCATCTTCAAGAGGACGATCCGACCAATCCAGATCTCCAATAACTTCCTCATCTGAATCCGGCGGAGGCGGAGACAGATGCTTCCGCTTAGCTGGAGCCTTCTGAGCGGCCATTGCGGAAAACCTTTTCTCAAGGCTGGCCAAACGGGCGCATACCTCAGATTGCGAATCCCCACCCAGGACAACGTCACACGGGGTCCGGAATAAGCGAGGGGGAGAGGGAGATGGCGCGGCCGACGAAGTGCTAGGCACCGGAGTACTGGACTGCCGTGCAATGTTCCGCTGTGCACATGGGATACACAAAATGACATCATCTCCCTGGAGCGGAGTCCCACAACCCCCACACACCTTGGATTGTCCCGAAGGACCATTTCCGGTATCTTTGGCAGCCTCCATGTGGTGAAATTTATGGTATTCGCAGAACCCAGGGATTTATGCAGTACGCGACCCGGGATGCCCCTTTAATATCTAAAATAGTTTAAAAAATCCTGACCCAGGGGATTTAGCATAAAATATATATATCCAATGAAGGAAAAAAAATTTTTCTAGAAAACAACCCCCCACTAGCCAGGTATATAAGACCGGGAGAGCCCTGCCAGATGGGATCCCAGGATCTGAAAGACACAAAAGAACAGGGACAACAGTCATTCCAGGCACAGTAATACCTATGAAATCATACAGAATATAGTACAAATACAACCCCCCCCTCTATTAACCATAGACCAAAAAGATGGTTAAGATATCCAGCCAGCACCTTAAAAAGGCGGGCGGGAGCGAGGAGGAGGGAGAAGGAGGGGGACGTAAGGCGGGGGATCAGGCCAACATTCCTATGTGAACCAAACAACCCCCGCAGGCTAATCTGCCATAACACAAGAACGCCTACCCGGAGAAGAGCACAACCGCAGTGTGGCATCCGCGGCAAGATGGCGGCCCGAACACCGCTCCGTGCCTGCGAGGGAGGAAAAGACGAGCCCTGGAAGCGCGGGAGCCGAGATAGCCCCGCCCCTCCAAACGGGCCAATCAACGCGCGGCCCGCGCACGACGCGGTCCCGCCCACCTGCGGCGTCATCGAGCGGCCATACCGGCGAAACCGCGCTCACACGAGATTCCAAAACCTCAAACATCTGAGTCAGAATAGTAGATGAATCGAGAGGAAGGCCCTCAACCTGAGCCCCCTCAGCACCCAGCAACTGCTGAACCTCGGAATCCTCTTCCTCAATGAGTTCACCATCTTCAAGAGGACGATCCGACCAATCCAGATCTCCAATAACTTCCTCATCTGAATCCGGCGGAGGCGGAGACAGATGCTTCCGCTTAGCTGGAGCCTTCTGAGCGGCCATTGCGGAAAACCTTTTCTCAAGGCTGGCCAAACGGGCGCATACCTCAGATTGCGAATCCCCACCCAGGACAACGTCACACGGGGTCCGGAATAAGCGAGGGGGAGAGGGAGATGGCGCGGCCGACGAAGTGCTAGGCACCGGAGTACTGGACTGCCGTGCAATGTTCCGCTGTGCACATGGGATACACAAAATGACATCATCTCCCTGGAGCGGAGTCCCACAACCCCCACACACCTTGGATTGTCCCGAAGGACCATTTCCGGTATCTTTGGCAGCCTCCATGTGGTGAAATTTATGGTATTCGCAGAACCCAGGGATTTATGCAGTACGCGACCCGGGATGCCCCTTTAATATCTAAAATAGTTTAAAAAATCCTGACCCAGGGGATTTAGCATAAAATATATATATCCAATGAAGGAAAAAAAATTTTTCTAGAAAACAACCCCCCACTAGCCAGGTATATAAGACCGGGAGAGCCCTGCCAGATGGGATCCCAGGATCTGAAAGACACAAAAGAACAGGGACAACAGTCATTCCAGGCACAGTAATACCTATGAAATCATACAGAATATAGTACAAATACAACCCCCCCCTCTATTAACCATAGACCAAAAAGATGGTTAAGATATCCAGCCAGCACCTTAAAAAGGCGGGCGGGAGCGAGGAGGAGGGAGAAGGAGGGGGACGTAAGGCGGGGGATCAGGCCAACATTCCTATGTGAACCAAACAACCCCCGCAGGCTAATCTGCCATAACACAAGAACGCCTACCCGGAGAAGAGCACAACCGCAGTGTGGCACCCGCGGCAAGATGGCGGCCCGAACACCGCTCCGTGCCTGCGAGGGAGGAAAAGACGAGCCCTGGAAGCGCGGGAGCCGAGATAGCCCCGCCCCTCCAAACGGGCCAATCAACGCGCGGCCCGCGCACGACGCGGTCCCGCCCACCTGCGGCGTCATCGAGCGGCCATACCGGCGAAACCGCGCTCACCTCCCATGACGGGACCGGCGGAGCAACCTGCCGGTCCCAAGGTGGCAGACGCATACACACTCTCTCTCTCTCCCCTGAGCATGCCGGGCACACCAGGCCGCAAGCGCCGAGCGCGGCGCTCAGCCAACAGGCGGGTCCGCGGCGCAGCGCGCCGCGTGACCCCGCCTCCCGGCTCCTGAGGGGAGAAAACCGCCAAAATCGCTCGTGCAGCACCCGCACAGTAAAAAACACACAAGGCAGGCGGATACACCTACCCAAACGTCAACCACGCCACAGAGAACAAGCGCAGGAGCCCTCACATACCAGCCAGTTCAGCAGCCACACACTCACACAAACCATGACACCCGGTGCAAGGAATAGACTACTGTCCCAGGGCTAGACACAAACCTGTAACAGCCAACTAACTGCTAGGTAAATGGGGGCATCCCACATCCGGATCACCACTCTGGGAATCCCGCTATGCCCCGCAATGAAGGGTCGAGCGGAGGAGCTAATCTCCTAGGCACCTAAGGTGCCGGCTACCTTTTGCCCGGCCTACAGCCGAGGCTGGGAGGCTGCCAGTTAACAAGTATGCTACAAAACAAGAGCCGGGCAGAAATAGACCATGGGGGGGGGGCCGGGAGGATACCCCGGCTACCTGCAAGCAGGAGACTTCTTTCTTCTGTCTTGTCGCCACCTTGCAGAGAATAACACTGGGTGATTGTTGGGAGGTACCAGGTATGTATAGACCGGGAGGGGCCTGTTGAATTTTTGGAGATTCTCTGCAATGCTGCCACCTAGCGGTGAGTAAACCCTATTGTAATTATTAATGTTTGAAGTGGGGTGTGTGACATACTTAGAATAAATATTTTAATAATGAATACACTATCATCAGCTTCAACATACACAAAATATAAAGGTTAAAATTAATCAGGGGACTGCACTCTGGCACATTTATCTCCAGCAAAATGTATCAATGTTGCAGAATGTATCCACTGTCAGTGTGAACACAGTGAGTATATAAATATATACATATAAGCTCGAAAATGCAGATAAAAAAATTACGTTTCCATGCGAAAATGGCTTTAGTAAGCGGAAATCTTTGGAAAATCTGCTCGAATTTTCCAGCTGAAAATGAAAAAATCTCTGAAAGCGTCTCTGGTGCTGAGAAGCCTTTAACCAAAATGATGCATTTGTTTTCTACATTTCACACAGCTTCAGAATGATCAGGTGAAGTCCCCATGTAATATATCATTGTGACAACTGTTTTTTAATGCACTTGTACAACTAGTCACTTTGTTATGAAGGCTCATACTCATCTACGTAATGTACATATATATAATATACATATATGTATGTATTAATAGATCAAGGCAATGGACGTTTTTAACTGACATAAAATGAAAAAAAAAATCATGGCCCTTTCCCCAGCTTACCAGACTAGTGCAGCAGGCATAGTAGTATGGGACTTTTTATTTTTGTATTTATTTTTTTACAGTTTCAATCAAAATGAAAATAAATCACGGCCCCTTCCTCCAGATTACCATGCTGGGTAACTTACTAGCTCCTTTAGCCCTTGGGCCAGGTTTGGTGCTTTAGCTGAGGTGTTGGTGGTAGTTTTTTTGCCCAATAGGCGATGTTGAATTCACACATACATCCAGTGGGATGAATAACAAAATATGTGCAGCAGGGGAAAACAGCAAGTCCGGTTGCCTTTTCTATTACTAAATACATATCATTATTAATTAACGTTATATGTTTTTATTACAGTTTTAAAAACTCAAAGCCGACACCGCAGGAAAAGTGCTTAACCTTGGTCAACGGCCATGGAGCTGGTAAGTTGCCAGGGCCGGGGGAAGGCTGTCTAGCTTCTTGACCCCGGACTTATGCCTGCTGCACCAGTCTGGTAAGCTGGAAGAAGAGCCATTATTCTTTTTTCATTTTATGTCAGTTAAGAAAAATAAAGTAATGAAATAAAGTAAAGTTAACTCCTACATATCTGTAGGAATAAATCTAGGCAACTGCAATAGCGTTGTTTTCTTTTTTACTACAACACATTTCACAAGTTATCCAGCTGCCTTTCCTAATAGTTAGATAAATAAGAAAAGATGTGAAGCAAAATACAACAGCATGTCCAGTTGCCTTGATCTATTACTAAATACACATATAGCAGCACTTCAGGGCAATCCCCTGATTGATTTTAACCTTGTATTTTGTGTGTAGTGTATTCATTATTAAAATAAATTGTTTTGTATTAAAGGGGGCTATTTGTTTTTGGCTACACTTTGGAAAATTATTAAGTGGGCATAATAATAATTAGCTTTCGCACCATAAGATGTCCTAACAACCACACACACACCACACACACACACACACACACACACACACACACACACACACACACACACACACTTCTGGGGGAGAAAAATGTGTCTTATAGAAAAAATGAAAAATGCAGTAATACAAACAGGATTCTGGAATTGTTGGAATCAAGCATTCCTTCTTAACATAATAAGTAAATTGTGAATCATAAATTCTTCAAAACATTAAACTCTTCCAGTAAATCACGTATTTTCATATCCACAAAGCCTTCTTCAGAAATCTATAGTCCACAATGATATTCCCCTCCAAGAACAGCAATTATTTATGACCACATCAGTGGCCCCTAAAGTCACCACAGCGGTGCCTCGCTGTTGCCACCTTGTATTTTTTGCCCCATATGACTGATGAACGCCATGACATTGTGTGACTGAATCTTGATCCAGATACCAGAAATTCTGATGTCCAATGCTAAAGTGTCTATTAATAAAAATGTGTTCTTATCTTTGACCCTATACTGCCTGATATTGCCTGATATTTTGTCTGAAAGTTGAGGCTTTTATAAACGGCATCTTTGAAATCCTTTCTTTGCATTTTTTTGTCTATCAAGAACAGACATTTAGCCAAGGTAAAGGTAATTTTCTCCTGTGTGAGGGGATCATCCAGATGTAAAACCACAAGATTTTCAGTATTCCGAGTTTTGGGTCGTGCCCCAATGTGTAAAACCCCGCCAGATTGCCTGATGTTCTCCTGGTGTATGCATAGACTCTCGTCCAATCAGTGCTGTATGCCATGCATATTAATGCACGACACACACCGCTCCAGCATAAGGAGCAGAAGGGGTCACATCACCCCCCCTCCCTACAGTCTGCAGTGCTCTACAGTGCAGTCCATCTGAATGGCTGGGTGCGGGAGTGAATCTCAGCCTCGGAGATAAAAGATTATTGCGGGGGGCGATCAGGATATTCCCACAGCGGGGCTTTCCAGGGACTTGATCGGCAGGCCCCGGAGTCTTTTAGACTCTTGGCCCACTATTAAAGGTTGTTGGTTTTCTTTAACGCCCTTGTTTAAGAAAGACAAATATTTGTTGGAAGAGGAATAGGAGTGCTTAAACATGGATTTAAGACCTGCCAGAATGCAGAAGCTCCAGTTCTGTAAAGATTGTGGCATGGAGGTATGCTTATTTAATGCCCACCATGTCCAGAACTTAAATCTCTACCAATCCAGTATTGGACAGACCAAGCATTCTATCTTGAGAATCACAAGGAGGTTCAAATGAATCCTTTCTCCTGGCCCCGTGCTTGAAAACGAATCACTACCCCATCAACAACAGATGACCACCTGCACTCCAAAAAGGTAATGACATTAAAGGAGATTACAAAGCAGAACTGTTTCTTGGGAAGGGCGAGCACCCTGGGTGCCAAGGCCATTAGGGGAGGATGAATCAGGGCCATTGTTAGTGGTGTAGGCCATAGGACAGGCCCCTCGTCTGCTGCTAAGGTATAGGCACAGCATGGCACGAGCCTGTATGGGACAGCAGCACCAATATTGAATGGGAGAGGAGGGGGCAGATTTTGCCTAGAAACTGCCCTGTTGCAAACGGATGAAGTCAAATAATCTGTACAGGGTAAAACAACCATTTTCTTACCCTATATGTTTAGGGTATCTCCCCAGGCCTCAGCAGTCTTGTTTTTTTGTTCTGCCAGGCAGTTTTTGACTTGAATAGGAACTGCCCCAGTAGCTCCATGTAGTCAAGCTGGAAAAGTCATGATTTTCCCTTATGTATGGTGCAGCACAGCTGACGTGTCCTTTTAGTTCACACCCCTGCTGACCCTGATGGCAGCAAGAAGCGGGCAGACCACTGACCCTGACATCACATACAGTATATGTGTATGACAAAGTAATGCAAGCATTTACACCAAATTGAGGAAATGGCAAGAAGTGGTTCTTTTAACACAATAATGATAAAAAAAAACAAAATTAAATATTGCTGACCCAGACTGCGAGTGCGCTTGCTCCTTCAACACTGTAAAGAACAGAAGCTGACTAGTGGTGAGGGGAATGATTTTATTCACTGGTACAGTATGATCCCCAATGTCTAGTCTCCGAAATAGGTGGGTGTAATCCTATGAGAAATATAAATGCAGTGTAGAACATGTTAAATGTTAAAAAATTACATTTGAAGTACAACTTTTACTTTGAAATTATAAATTATTCTACTTTTGGCATTTGAAGGATTTTTTGTAGAGGTCTTTTAACCCACTGTCAGGAGGCAGTAAAAGCCATACACACACACACACACACACACACACACACACACACACACACACACACACACACACACACAGTGTGTGCGTCACATTGAGCACAGGGGTATTATGATATTGTACTAAATACAATAGGCATCAGAGCCTCTACACATGAGATCTTGAAAGCATCTAAATATGTGTCACGTCTGTCATTTGATTCCTGCTCAGGCATAATAACACCCTGCTCTTCTTCTACCCATCCCCATTTTCAAGTGATTTACAACCTGAAATCCCTGTAAGAACTGATGTTACAAGTCCTGCCGGCCCACTGCTTCTTCACTTCACAACTTGACAGCCATGTCATTAGAAATACAGCTTAGTATAGTATCTGATTGGTACAGCAGATCAGCAGTTACAAACACTAGATCATTAGTTGAGTCCAGTATACAAACTATAGAAACCTTGCCACACTGAACCCCATCACTGACTTATGACAAACCATAAAAGTGGATCTATACCTAGATAACCCACTTCTGTCACCCCCTTTAAAGGCAAGCTAGAAAAAACACTTTTTTAGTTACCCTGGTCAGAAAGTGTGGGTTCTCAAATGACTGAAAAGTTAATCTACTTTAATCACCACAATGTCACTGCTCACATAAAAGTTATATATATATATATATATATATATATATATATATATATATCTGAGAACCAGTGTGAATCATAGGTCATTGCTATATGTGTAGTTGCTTTTTGATTTCTTCCAGAAATATAGATAATTTGTTGCAACAGCCCAAAACATACAAAATACAAAAAGTATGTTAGGTCAAAGAGAAAAAGAACCAACTTTCAGACCCCAAGGAGAAGACAACACCATCTACATTTGATATATACAATGACATTTTCCCAAGAAGAAAAAAAGGCACAGCACACTAAGACAAACACCTTAAACACCATAAAATAGAGGTAAACTATATGGGCTGCTTTGGGCACAGAGTGCACACCTCTGCTCACATGGGCTGCTACTGATCTACTTCCAGTACATGGTCCTGTTCTGATTTTCTAGCACTTGCACTTTAATTAGCTTAGCACATTATTTATTGATCTTGAGTTTTGTTTTACACATACATTCAGTGTTGTATTACACTCATAGTTCATGTACTATGGCAGCCATTACTCTTAGCTCTTTCCATACATCATTATAATCAGCCCATTTTCTCAACATTGCACTCACATTAAAGGCAGAGACTCCTATTTCAAACTGGACCAAAGCCAGGGATTTTACCTATTTTTACCTATTCCCCAGTTTTGTTTGGGGTCCCTGGGTTGCCCGGAATTAGGATACTCCACCACCTGAAACCACATGCACGGGCCTCAATCACCTGACTTTCAGCTGACCAAAGTCGTGTGGACACTAGGGCTGGCCAAACAGGTTTCGGTCAGGTATAAAATGGAAGTCCAGTCAAATGGAACCCGCCCTAGCCATTGCTTCATCCCCTGGGACAGAGGCAGAATGTTTGGGGGGGGAACAAAACTAAAAAAAAATCCTCACCTCGGGCAGAATCCAGTGCTGTCACCAGTACACAGGCAGCAGGTTGCACAGAGAACGCACAAAGTGGTGTCTGCACCTAACTGCCCAATCAAATGATCCAAGATGGCCATACCCAGGACCCCAAGCACCGTGGGATCAGCGCTGGACACCAGGTAGGGTAAGGGTTTTTATGGTAACCCCCATACTGCTATAGTGCTAGGGGAGGGAGGCAGAGAGAGGGGGTTGCATTTGACTGGACTTCTCATTAAAGGTGTTTTGTCTGTGTCTAAGAGGCCGATTCATTAATAGCGCCAGGTAGCGACAGATGAGCGACAGTAGCGTTATTTTCACAGCGCCCGCTAGTATTCGCTGTGCTTGGGCGTTGTTCGTCTGTTGACAGCGACTCAGTCGGTGTGCGGTAATGTTGAATACGGGGTTAGGAGTCGCTGTTTGACAGGTTCCGCGCTGTATGGGAGCGCATGACAGCGAACGGCCATAGCGAATGGCTCCCAGCATATTCATTAACAAATCACGCTCCAAAAATCCTCGCGCTGTGAAATGCTTGTTTAAACCCCAGAGCGCTGGCGGCGATGGGTTAAAAGTAGTTTTTTAACCCCCAAACAACCATATTTTCAGAAAAAAAAAACATGTTTTTCAAAACATTTTGTAATATGAATACATTAATATCAGACCTGTAATATCAATTCTGCACACATTTTTTTTTTTTTTTTTTTTACCTTAAAAAAAATATCTAACATTGCAGAAGTGGTCACAGAATTTTTGACATTTAAAAAAAAAAAAAAAAAAAAAAAATTAATAGCAATTAATTATGAATATTTAACCCTTTAAATGCCAGCCACGTAAAATTTACGTGGTTGCCTCTCCGCCACTTAAGTGCCAGCCACGTAAATTTTACGTGCCTGGCATTCCCCGACCCCACAAAAAAAAGTTTAAAAAAAAGTCACTTACCTGACCCCTTGTTTGGTCCGGCCGGGTCTCCTCTTCAGCCAGCGGGGCTCCGATCGCCGATCGGGGCTTCTCCGGCTGCAGGGGAGGGCCCGGAATAGGGTGCCCCCCCCCCTTTCAGCAGCCGCCGGGATTGCCTGTGAAAAAAAAAAAAAAAAAAAAATGACAGTTACTCACCTCCGCTCCCGCCGACTCCCGCCGCCTCTCCTCTTCATGGGGGGGGGCTCCGATCACCCCCCCCGGGTCTTCTGTCTTCTGGAGGGGGGCATAACAGCCCTCCCTCCGTCGCATCTTCCGATGGCGGCCGCCATCTTGGATTTTAGCCCCGCCCCTTCGGGCAGTTCTCCTCTCAGATGCCGGTGACGGCTGGGCGGAGAAGGAGGGAGGTAGGCGATCCTCTGATCGCCTGCCTCCCCCCTTCTCTGCCCAGCTGTCACCTGCATCAGATCGCCGCGGGACACTGCATCTGAACATCGGAGGTGAGTAAAGTTAAATTTTTTTATTTTTTTTTAATAAACTATTACAAAAACCTGTGTGTGTGTGTTTATTTTTTATACTGTTAACCCTTTGTGAACTGGTAAGGGGTCCATGTGACCCCTTATACCAGTTCACAGGGCTCAGGGGTCTGGCAAGTCACCTGCGCAAGCGGGTGGCTTGCCATTAACCCCTGGCACCCCCATTACCTGCCTCCCCAAAGGCCAGGGGGGGGCAGAAGAGCCCGGGCCCACATAAGCTATGTGGGCTCGTAGGCTGCAGGGTGGGGGGGCCACAAAAGCTGGCCCCCCCACTCTGTGCCTACAAGCCCCCATAGCTGGTCCCGGGCTGGTTACTGTGGGTAAGGGGGACCCCACGTCATTTTTTTTTTTATTTTTAAGGGTTTTTAACCCTTAAAAATCAAAAAAAAAATGGGGTCCCCCCCCCTGGGGGGGGGGGACCCTATGTCATTTTTTTTTTTTGATTAACCCTTTGTGTTCTGTCATCCAGCAGCTAGAAAAGGCTTCTAGCAAGTGAGCAGAAGCCAGTGATCGCCGAGGGACAGAGTGCTGCAGGATGGATGGGAGGTGAGTACAGTGTAAAAAAAAAATTAAAATTAATAAAATATTTTTTTTCTCTGCTTGTGTCTGTGTGATTATTTACTTTTAACCCCTTGTGAACTGGTAAGGGGTCCATGACCTCTATACCAGTTCACAAGGCTGGGGGGATGGCAAGCCACCTGCGCAAGCGGGTGGCTTGCCATTAACCCCTGGCACCCCCATTACCTGCCTCCCCAAAGGCCAGGGGGGGGCAGAAGAGCCCGGGCCCACATAGGCTATGTGGGCTCGTAGGCTGCAGGGTGGGGGGGCCACAAAAGCTGGCCCCCCCACTCTGTGCCTACAAGCCCCCATAGCTGGTCCCGGGCTGGTTACTGTGGGTAAGGGGGACCCCACGTCATTTTTTTTTTTATTTTTAAGGGTTTTTAACCCTTAAAAATCAAAAAAAAAATGGGGTCCCCCCCCCTGGGGGGGGGGGACCCTATGTCATTTTTTTTTTTTGATTAACCCTTTGTGTTCTGTCATCCAGCAGCTAGAAAAGGCTTCTAGCAAGTGAGCAGAAGCCAGTGATCGCCGAGGGACAGAGTGCTGCAGGATGGATGGGAGGTGAGTACAGTGTAAAAAAAAAATTAAAATTAATAAAATATTTTTTTTCTCTGCTTGTGTCTGTGTGATTATTTACTTTTAACCCCTTGTGAACTGGTAAGGGGTCCATGACCTCTATACCAGTTCACAAGGCTGGGGGGATGGCAAGCCACCTGCGCAAGCGGGTGGCTTGCCATTAACCCCTGGCACCCCCATTACCTGCCTCCCCAAAGGCCAGGGGGGGGCAGAAGAGCCCGGGCCCACATAGGCTATGTGGGCTCGTAGGCTGCAGGGTGGGGGGGCCACAAAAGCTGGCCCCCCCACTCTGTGCCTACAAGCCCCCATAGCTGGTCCCGGGCTGGTTACTTTGGGTAAGGGGGACCCCACGTCAATTTTTTTTTTGATTTTTAAGGGTTTTTAACCCTTAAAAATCAAAAAAAAAATGGGGTCTCCCTCCCCTGGGAGGGGGGACCCTATGTCATTTTTTTTCTCGATTTAACCCTTTGTAGTGTGGATGGTATTTGTATTTTTTTTGTGAATGTTATAAAATACTTGTTTCAGTTAGGGGGGTCTCCTGGGCAGGAACAGGGGGCTACCGATAAATATGTGGTACCGTTCTAATCGGTAGAAATGGGGCTTTCACATGCAATATGATTTTCCTTAATAAAATACATTTTTTATTTAAAATAAAGGAGTCAATTTTCTAAAAAAAAATTTTATTTATTTATTTATTTTTTTTACTTAATAATATTGTAAAAAAAAAAAAAAATTTACAAACAAGACATTTCATGTTAAAGCCTAAACTCTGCTGCAAAAAATATATATATAATTTTCCTGAAAGTTCCAGCAAAAATGGCGCAAAACATGACGCAAAATGGGGAAAAATGGCCTGTCAACAGAGGGTGACAAAATCTCAAGTAGGCTGGCAATTAAAAGGGTTAAAAGTAGCTATGCATGTTGGGTATTGTTCTGTTCGGGGGACCTTGCGCTTTCAGACTTAGCTTGTTTTTTCTGGTTTGCATATTTATATTTTAGGAAAAGGTGTTTTTTATTCAGCTTTTTTATAAATTTTTTAGGGAAACCCTGCGCAACCAAAGAATTCTTTGAGGTAATAATTCCAGAAAGATGAGCCCACTAGAACAAGCTGGGTACCCTTAGAAAGCTTAACATGTGTACTTTCAGGGAATATATGGTTTATGGGGGATATTCCAAATGTAAAGGGTTGTTTTGGTTGAAAAATCGCAAGGTGCGCACTTTGTCTGCAGAGCTGAAATTTTCAAGTAAAATTACCGTTACGCACATGCTTTACTTTGGGGTGTTTGGCAACTCTTCCCTTGACAGTAGCTATGCATGTTGGGTATTGTTCTGTTCGGGGGATGTTGCGTTTTCAGATTAAACTTGTTTTTTCTTGTTTGTATATAGTTTTTTTAGGAAAATGTGGCTTTGATTCTGCTTTTTTATCCTTTTTTTAGGGAAACTCTTTGCAACCAAAGAATCCATTGAGGGATTACTTCCAGAAAACTATGGCCACATCAACAAGCCTGGTACGCCTAGAAAGCTTGAGGTGTGTACTTCCAGAGAATATATAGTTTGTTGGGGGTATTTCAAATGTAAAGGGTTGTTTTTCTGGAAAAACTGCAAGGTGCGCCTATTGCATAGCATAGTTGTATTTTTTCTGAAAATCCCCTAAAGCGCTGTTTCAGTTTGGGGGAGTCTCCTGGGCAGGAAAGGGTGTCTACATATACATATGTGGTACCGCTGTAACCGGGAGAAATTGGGATTTCACACGCAATAAGATTTCATTGACAAACTTACATTTTTTATTACAAAAAAAACTACAATATGTAAAAATTTTTTTTTTTTTTTTTGCACATATTTCACCCAAAAATATTAAGAATACACCTAACAAATGACAAACAAGACATTTCATGTTAAAGCCCAGACTCTGCTGAAAAAAACAATATATCATTATCCTGGGAAATCCCTGGAAATCCCTTCAAAAATCACATTTGAACATGGGGAGCGCAAAATAGTGCAAAATGGTCTGGCAACAGAGTGTGACAAAAACTCCAGGTAGGCTGGCACTTAAAGGGTTAAAGATTGCTCCATTGAAATGCATTGGAGAGCGCCAGGTAGCGAGAGGTCATACCTGTCACTGTTCAAGGTCGCTCGCTGGCGCTGTGGGGTGAGGCTGGAATAATGATGAATGATTCGCTATCTGGCGCTCTGTCAGTCGCTAAGCAGGATCGGCTTGATAAATGTGTGATTGCGGAGGGGAGCCGGCGTTCTCGTGGCGGTGAGCATCATTACCGTTCGCTCACCATTCGCTACCTGGCGCTATCCCTTGTTAAATAAGGGCCTAAGTCTTTTTAGCGTCTTTTGAGTAAAGGAAATTAATATTGCAAAAAAAAATATTGCAGTCTTAACATGCAAAGGTAAATCACGTGCAGGCTGAAAAGCCAAATGTATTTAAACTCATGTGTTTCTTAAGCTGAGATGCCTGGGGCACAGGCAATAGAGAGCCACAGGCACACTGACAGGCGTGATAGCAGGTAATAACTTACATATCATACATGGGAGAGCCCTGCTCATGAGCTTTGCACGTCTTCTAAATAGTTGGCATATTTAGCATTTGATTCATGTTTATTGCTGTGTGTAACCTATCCTACTACTTGAAACAGAGGCCCTTATTTAACAAGGGATAGCGCCAGGTAGCGAATGGTGAGCGAACGGTAATGACGCTCACCGCACACATTTATCAAGCCGATCCTGCTTAGCGACTGACAGAGCGCCAGATAGCCACTCATTCATCATTATTCCAGCCTCACCCCACAGCGCCAGCGAGCGACCTTGAACAGCGACAGGTATGACCTCTCGCTACCTGGCGCTCTCCAATGCATTTCAATGGAGCAATCTTTAAATATTCTTAATTAATTGCTATTAATTTTTTTTTTTTTTTTTTTTAAATGTCAAAAATTCTGTGACCACTTCTGCAATGTTAGATATTTTTTTAAGGTTAAAAAAAAAAAAAAAAAAATTTGTGCAGAATTGATATTACAGGTCTGATATTAATGTATTCATATTACAAAATGTTTTGAAAAACATGTTTTTTGTTTTTTTTTTTAAATATGGTTGTTCGGGGGTTAAAAAACTACTTTTAACCCATCGCCGCCAGCGCTCTGGGGTTTAAACAAGCATTTCACAGCGCAAGAATTTTTGGAGCGTGATTTGTTAATGAATATGCTGGGAGCCGTTCACTATGGCCATTCGCTGTCATGCGCTCCCATACAGCGCGGAACCTGTCAAACAGCGACTCCTAACCCCGTATTCAACATTACCGCAAACCGACTGAGTCGCTGTCAACAGCCGAACAATGGCCAAGCACAGCGAATACTAGCGTGCGCTGTGAAAATAACGCTACTGTCGCTCATCTGTCGCTACCTGGCGCTATTAATGAATCGGCCTCAGAGTGTTTAAAGGAAAAAACCTGAAATCCCTGTACGTCTCATAAGGTATCTAGACTCCCATCCACAGCCTACAACTCCTCTTTCAGCAGATGCTTAAAGCAGAACAAAACCCTACGCTGGTTCTGAAATCTAGAAGATTCCAGGGCCACTCGCTGGCCATCCCCTGGCAAAAACAGCTTACCATTCCCCAGTCCAATGGCGCATATGGGGGGCTCTCGTGCAATCAAAGCCATTTGCCTTGTCTATGTCATTCAGCAAACAGCTCTGTTTGCAATGGGGAGCACAAGCGGGCGCATCCCCTGCATCTTCGAGCTGTGAACGTGCTCCCGTCCCAACCAAATAGGCTGGTGGCAGAAACGCATGTGCTGCCCAATGATATAGGCACAGCAAACAGCTGTGATTGGACGAGAATCCACACATGCACCATTTACCGAGGAAAGGTAAGCTGTTACAGCCAATCTTGGGGGTTTCAAACAGCGGGGAGGAACAAAATCCCGGATTCTGCATTTACTTATTCAAGTATAGCTGCCAATCATATGACTGCCAGTGACCATTCAGGATTGCCGAACATGCTGGCACATCAAACCTGGATGGTTGCCAGTGGTCAAATGACTGGCTGCTATTTGCTGCAATACCAGTGAATGAGGAAGTGGTGACTTCCAGTGCGACGTACAGTGCCTCTTTAAAGTGGGCCAAAACACAGGATTTTGACTATCACGGGTGTTGGTCCTTACCCCTGGGCACTCCGATGCAGAATGCCCCGCTGTGTGAAACCCCTCAGGTCGCCCACTCAAACTCACCTTTCCCCGGTCCTACCGCCTCCAGGGTGGATTTTGGTCCACTTTAAAGACTCTTTATCATTTAAAAAACGATATAACAATTGTAATCACAGTACAAGGAAAATGGGTTACACCGGGCAGCGCAAGAAATGGCCCCACTATACAATGACTTTATTACCCCACCTAAAACAGCAGGAAAGTGGGCTTTTACACACAATGTGATTTTCTTGAAAAAACTTTCATTTTTTTTACAAATGTTTTCTTATTTTTTTCTACATATTTCATCGAAAAATAAAGAGAAAGCACTAACATTTACAAATCACTGAAAATTACAAACAAGACATTTCATGTTAAAGCCCAAAATATTTTTTTCTTCCTTTTTTTCCCCAAAAGTGACCTGTGCCTGTTATGGGGCATTTTTTTTACCAGTGATGTGCATCATTTTTCCTCTGAGGTAAGGATTTTTTTTTAAGTTTGGAAAAAACAACCCCCATGCAGAACTATTTGGCGAATTCTTTAGCATCCCCTTAGGTTGCTGTTATTTCCAAACTTAAAAGAAAAACTTACCTGCTATTTTGGAACGCTAAAAACCTTATCAGGAAACAGGTTACAATTCACAATGTAATGCACACCGCAAGTCACACTGGCTTTACCAAACAATTACTCGGGTTGTGTTCTGTGCCCCTCGAGCATTAGGCATTGGGATGTCCCACTGTGTCAAACCCCCGCCATCGCCTCATTCAGGCTCCCCTCTTCCCGGTCCAATGGTGCCTGCATGGGCTCCCATCCGATCAGAGCTGCCCACTGAGGTGAGGTCATTTGAGTCACATAGCCCAAGGATGCGGGGAAAGCCAGCTGCCGGCACTGAAATCTTTTAGATTCCAGGCTGGCCACTGATGGGTTTGACTCACATCCACAGCACAGTAACAGGGACATCAATCTGCATGATCTGCATTGATGGATTCATACCCAAACTAGTTCAGTGTGTCTTCCACATGGATGAGTAGGGGCCCAGATAACTTCATAACAACATTCCCCAGACCATAACGCTGCCACAATCATCTTTAGTTATCCCAGCATTAGTTCAGAGTGTTTCTTGTCTGACACACCACAATCTGACTGATTGGAGGTCCCATTCCTATACTGGCATAAACATTTAAACTTTTTCTGCTGGTGCAACTTCCTATGAACATTCCTAGTGAATACAGGGACTGAAAGTGACTGCTCACTTTTTTTGGGTAAATACATTTAGGTCAGTCAGAGGATCCACAGCTGTGTTGCTCGATTCCTCATAGTTCCTTCAAAGCTGCTTTGTTCCACTGAAGCTCATGGCAGGATTGTGGCGCACACTGCTGATCACAGCCATCTTCCCAATAACAGAAGGTTTTCACATTCCGGCTGAACTGGAAAGGCAAAGTATGAGTAGGCAAAGTATCAGTGCATGCAGCAGCTGGTAGGCCCCAATTGGAACCAATAGCCTGGTTTTGCAAATAACTGTGGTAAGGTGGGGCCTCATAAAAAAAAACAAAATGATAAATATTACTTACAGCAGAACAAAACCTAGGATTTTTACTATTCTGGGTTTTGTTCCCTGCGCTGGGTGCATCTCGATTTGGGATGCCCTGCTGTGTGAAACCCTCCCAATCTCCTAGTAAACCTCAGCTTTCCCCGGACCTATGGTTCTCATCCAGGCCAGAGCCGTCTGCAGCGCATATGAATGTGTTAATGGTCATTGGGAGTGCCGACACCCACATCCCCAGCAGCGGGCGCACCTCTGCCCCTAGCTTAGCAGAATAGCTGGGGGCAGGAGCACACACACAGTGGGCGTGGCAATCCAATATTTAGATCGCCAAGGGAGCCAGGAAGTTAATGAGTTTTGTGGCACCCCTGGGGGAGGGTGGTTCATCCTGATTTGGGATGTCCCAGGGGAAGGCCAGCAGCCTGCCCTGGAATCTTTTAGTTTTTTGGTGTTTTGTTCTGTTTAGTATTTTATACCTGACATTTTCAGATTTGGTAAAAAAGTTACTTTAAAAAATAATAAACATGGTGTCAAGCAGTAAAAACATCATATGTTATCTAAAATGACTGATATCAAATAAGGAACAAGGTCTTAGCACAGTGCTGTAATAAGGAAGTAGACTATCTTGACTTTCATTGCTTTATCTAAAAAGTTGGATGTTTTGTTGCTGCATGTCCTCTCATAAATTAGAAAGCATTTGTAATGAGATGTGTTGTTTTTGTTTCTATACTAACAGAAGCATAGGAGGGTGTCACTTCAAGTTTTATTCTGAAACAGAATGTACCGACTTCCTCTTTCAGATAGCGATACTGAAATAGGCACATAATGGTCATATGCAAAGAAGATTTAAACTTCTAAAGATTAGGTTACACTGCACTTACACAACAGAGAAGGGATGGAAACTGTAGGTTGAAAATATACCACATGCATCTGCCCTGATACTATGAAAGTGTATAAATAGCAGTATGCAAAGGCCGCCTCTGTGCCATTCTGAAAGCTGCACTTGCCTACTCCTAAGCTGCACGTGCTTTAAAAAAATAAAACATTGTAATCTGGGAGACATTTGATATTCATTTTGTCCAGCTTAAAGGAGCACTATAATGAATATTTGCATTAAAAAAGATAAATAATTAAATAGCCACACAATAGCTTCTAATGTGTGTATAAGTAATGTGGCAATAGTAAAGAAAAAATGTATGCCTTACTTTTAAATTGCAAAATGAAAATAGCTCAGTCCATTTGCTGAATGGGAGGATCTGCTGGGTTTTATTCAGTGAGGTGATAGCTGACAGACGCAGCATTTAGCCCACTGGTCTCCTAGCAACAGCTGCAGTGAATATGCTCCAGCTTTTTCATAAGCAGGCGCTGTACACGGCGGTAACAGCTCTGTGTGTGTGAGGTGCTGCTTCTGTGATAAAACCACCAGGTGACTCAATAAATATATAACACCTCTACAAAATAAACGAAACAGACTTTCTGACTAATCTACTTTCAATGGGTGCAGGTATATATAAAGGTAATAAAGTGGAACAAAACCCTGAGTGGCCCACCCTGGAGTCTAAAATACTCCAGTGCCAGCCAATGGCCTTCGCCTGGGGCATCTTAAATTGGGAAGCTCCACTGTGGCCCCACACCACCCAGGTCCACCACAAATCGCATTGTTTTTTCTAGCTCCCATGACATCAGGGGTGCCCCTCTGTGTGAAATCCCCCAGGTCGCCTGAACAAATTCACCTCTCCTCGGTTCTACGGTGCATTTGTGGCCGTTCATCCAATTAGCACGGATCCGCTCGAGCCCCTTCGTCCAGGAACTCGTCTAATGCGAGCCAAACCAAGTGATCTGGCAGCCGCATCCCCCGCTTCCCTCTAACAGGGAGTGTGCCTGTGCCAGCCATTTACAAATATCTGGCACGGACACACGCCCCGCTAAAGGGATAGCGGGGATGCAGCCGCTGCTCGCAAATGTGCCATTGGACCGGGAGCAAAGGTGAGTTTTAGGGCGACCAGGGAGGTTTCACACAGCAGGGCACCCCCGATCGGGGTTTCCCGGGCGGAGTGAGTATGCCTTCCCTGGAGTCTCATAAACTCCAGGACAGGCTTTGGCCCTCATTAAAACACATAGTCTAACTGCTCTTACAGAGAAGAATCCCCTCCTACAAAGCACCTTTCATCTAACCTTAGTGGATGCCCTCGGGTTATGGTTACACTCCAGGGTATAAATAGATTGTGGGGCAGATCTTTTTATTGACCCCAAATATATTTATACAAAGTTATTAGATCAGCCATCAAGCGTCTCTTTTCCAAACTAAATAAACCAACTGAGACTTTGTAATACTGCAGCTTCTGCAAACCAAGTGAGGCTTTGTGCTTTCTCGCAGCAGTGGCCGCAGGAACCGGGATTGTGAATGGGCTCATCTCACGGCCGCCCCTTTCAGCATGATGAGTGAGGGAGAGAGGAAGCTAGCTTGAAGGACGGGGCTACTGATGTGTCCCCATTGAATGCCCTCACCTGGCTGTGACCCTGTCTTGCGGTGTGCAGTCAGGCTGTGACTGTTATTCAAGGCAACAGGCATGGATGTGTTATGGGGAACAGCTTTCATCACGGGGCTTAGGATCATCTCATTGCATTGCAGCTGTACATAGATGAGTTAATTGTCTTTATGGTGCTTCCACAGTAAATGGCCTATACCCATCCAACAGCATGGTTCACATACCTGCCTGACAACTCAGCTGCCTACTGTTGTTTCCCTCCGGCGTGATGTGGCAGGGGTGCTGCTCACCTTACAGTGCACCAACAGAAGGGGTGCTGCCCTCCACATGACTTTGTTTCTTCTACTTTTAGGCTACTTTTAAAACAACTGCAGCTCCTCATATAAGCATTTTTTTCTACACACATTGCCTTATCATTCAAACCTTTAACCACATTTACATCTGGCTCCTCAGCCGAAATTCGCAATAGTACAAGAAATATAATATTCATTTTGCTGTCCATGAACAAATTGCCTTATCTCTGCACCTGGCTTCAGCTACATAAGAGGCCACACTGATCAGAAAGATGTAGCATGGTCAAACTAAAGCTGTATATGCACTTTTATTAAAGCTGTTGGTCTTGCTCAGTATGGAA